>JBANSL010000014.1:8878333-11877500 GCA_037127255.1 Persicaria tinctoria
GATAGCTTTAAGTTCGGAGATTAGCCAAGGTATTTGCAGTCCCTAAAGAGGGATTTAACAACACATTCAACTTCCTACTCATTCAATTAGTTCAACTAGCCCTAAAGGAACAAGTTTGTCACTTAGGTTAAGGTTCACAACGAGGAATCTACAAAACCTTAGCAATTGAATTGATTCTAACTAGTTGCGTGGGCTAAATAGAATAAAACAATAGACAATCAAGCACAAAGAAGTTGAAACATTCAAATATAGGAAACAAGGAACGAAAATTAGAAACTCACAATCAATCCAAATAAAGCTTCAAATTATAGGCAGAGCAGATGAGTTTAGTTCCTCATGGAACACATTGCTCAATCTCTAAATTGTCTCATGAACGTAGAATAGAATAGAAGTCGTCTAGAAATAACATAATTCGGCCTTTTAAAACCAAAGTCGGCCATGGAACAAAAATAACAAAACTAGGGTTTCATTAAACAAAACGACGCCGCGCTGCCGAACAATGCTGCGGCCGCGGCATCAGCAGCTTTTTTTCATCCCGCGGCATTTGCTCTGTTGCGGCCGTGGCACACGTACTGCGGCCGCTGCATCGGTTTTTCTTGGAAAATCCGTCTCGAATTTGCTCTTCTTGTCAACAGGAAAGTTGTAGCTCTTTGAAAGGGTTTTCCAACGCATGGTCATAATAGTCAATCAGACAACCGAGGCCTCCAGAAAGTGCAAAACAAATTCAGCATGCCTGGCGACAACTTCTGCAAACTTGTTCTTCGTTTAGGTTCGCTTCTTCTTCTTTCTTTCCTTCTTTCCAATGTATCTTTTACTCCGTAGTACTCTTCACAATATTGCATCTCTCAATGGTCTTCTGATTCACCCTGCAAAATAACCACAATTTCGCGCAAAATCCGAATTCTTCCAGAATAATCACAAGATGCAAATTAACCACAGTTTATGAACGGAATGCAACCTAACTAGCCTAACAATGCCTATAATGCCTATCTAAGATATGCATTATCACTGCCTGACCTAAACTTCAAGAGTGAGGAACTATGCAATGCATGTACAAGAGGTAAACAAACACGTGGTTCCTTTAAACCCGAAAAGGTTGTAAGTTCCTCTCACCCTCTTGAATTATTACATATGGACTTGTGTGGACCTATGCACGCAAAATCTCCAAAGTGAAAACAATACATCCTATTTATTATTGATGATTTCTCTCGTTTTACTTGGATTTCATTTTTGATAGAAAAATCAGAGGCTTTGTTCGAGTTTTCTAAACTTTGTAAGGAGTTGCAGACTTTGAAAAACATACCAATTGTCTCCATTAGGAGCGATCATGGTAGAGAATTTGATCAACTCAAATTTGATTTTTTGTGTGCCAAATATGGAATTTCTCACAACTTTCAGCTCTTAGGACTCCTCAACAAAACGGATTTGTGGAATGTAAGAACCGCACTTTGGAGGACATGTCTAGGACAATGCTTTTAGAAAATGGTTTGCCAAAGTATTATAGGGTAGAGGCTGTTAATACAGCCAATTATATTTTAAATCGTTGTTTAATTCGTCTTATTTTGAAAAAGACTCCTTATGAACTTTTTAAAGGAAGAAAGCCTAACATCTCTTATTTTAAACCTTTTGGATGTACTTGCTTTGTTCATAACAATGGCAAAGATAACCTTGGGAAGTTTGATGCTCGTAGCGACGAAGGTATCTTTCTTGGTTATTCTTCCAATAGCAAAGCTTATAGAATTTATAACAAGCGCACCAAAATTGTTGAGGAAAGTATCCATGTGGTATTCGACGAAAGCAATAATGGTTTGTTAAGTGAAAGTTTTGCAGATCTCAATCTAAATCACCATGATTTGGATGGAGAAGAAAAGGACAAGTCTAAGAACAATCAGGAACAAGAACGAAATATGCAAGAACAGATCCAAGATACTAACGAGCTCTCTCAAGACCTTGAGAAAGAACTATAGAACCTGGGTGTGATCAATGAGGAATCCAACTCTCAAATTGGCCCACAAGATCTTAAAGAAAGACCTACTATTGTCTCGAATGATCAAGGCCCAAAGCAACGAAAGTTTAAACATGCCTCTTCACACTCAGCTCAAGACATCATTTCATATCCATCCTCTAGTATACAAACTCGATCTAGATTAAAAAATCTATATGCTTTCTATGCCTTTGTCTCTCTTGTAGAACCAAAGACTCCTACAGAAGCACTTAAAGACTCGGACTGGATCACGGTTATGCAAAGTGAGCTAAATGAATTTGAAAGGAACAAGGTGTAGACTCTCCAACCCAGACCAAAGCATCAATCTATCATTGATACTAGATGGGTGTTTAGGAATAAGTTGGATGAAGCAGACAAGATCATTCGAAACAAAGCAAGGCTTGTTGATCAAGGATACAATCAAGTAGAAGGTATAGACTACGAGGAGACCTTTGCTCACGTAGCAAGGTTAGAAGCCATACATATATTACTTGTTTTTGCATCTTTCATGGGTATCAAGTTATTTCAAATAGATATCAAATTTGCATTTCTAAATGGGTACTTGGAAGAGGAAGTTTTTGTCGCTCAACCTCCAGGATTTGAAAGTGAAGAATTTCCTAATCATGTTTTTAAATTGGACAAAGCTCTCTATGCTCTAAAACAAGCCCCGAGAGCTTGTTATGAGAGATTGTCCAAATATCTTCTTGAAAATGGTTTTCAAAGGGGATTGATTGACAATACTCTCTTCATCAAGACCCATGGAAATGATCTATTGGTTGTTCAAATATATGTTGATGATATACTATTTGGTGCTACTAATAACTCCCTTTGCAAGGAGTTTTCTGAGATTATGTGTAGGGAATTTGAAATGAGCCTCATGGGAGAATTAAACTTCTTTCTCGGTCTACAAGTTCATCAGACAAAAAAGGGAATCTTTCTAAATCAAGGGAAATATACCAGGGATTTGCTCAAGAAATACAAAATGGATCAATCTAAAGTAGCAAAAACCCCTATGAGCTCTACACTCTCCCTTGACCAAGATAAGAACGGTAAGAATGTGAACCAAAAGGAGTATAGAGGTATGATTGGTTCACTCCTCTACCTTACTGCTAGTAGACCAGATATTATGTTTAGTGTTTGCATGTGTGCTCGGTTCCAAGCTGACCCCAAAGAATCTCACCTCATTGTTGTGAAAAGAATTTTCAGATATCTGAATGGATCTCAAGACCTTGGACTCTGGTATCCCAAGCAGAGTAACTATCATCTAACAGGATATTCAGATGCAGATTTTGCAGGCTATAAGGTTGATAGAAAAAGCACTTCAGGATGCTGCCAACTTCTAGGGTCTTCCTTGATCAGTTGGCACTCTAAGAAGCAAAATTCAATGGCTTTATCAACTGCAAAAATCGAGTACATTACTGCAGGTACATGTTGCTCTCAGATTCTTTGGATAGCACAACAGCTCAGAGATCTTGGTATTGATCTAAAAGGTATCCCTATAAAATGTGATAATACAAGTGCTATTTCCATTACTAAGAATCATGTACAGCACTCAAGAACCAAGCACATTGCTGTGAGACATCACTTCATAAGAGATCGTGTGGAGAAAGGTGATGTTTCAATATCCTTTATCTCTACTGAATTTTAATTAGCTGATATATTCACTAAACCCCTTCCTGAAGATCGTTTCAACTTCATCAGATTGGAATTGGGTATGCTTAACAGGGAAGCACTTTCGTAGGGGGAGTAACTACTCTCTTTGTGAAGTGAATGATTAACCTGACATCTCAAGGCCTTGACTTCATAAGAGTCATGAGATGTTCAACTGAATAAAATTATATTGGATTAAAATTCTGTTGATATCTTATGGATATATGACTGAATATTTTTATTTTCAAAATTCAGTTGATTTCTTTCTCTTTATTTTTTTCTTTCTTTCTGTTTTTTAATTTTATTCAAAATCTCCTTATTTTTTGCAAGCGTGCGTGACCTCTCTTTTATGCCAATCTCACTGTTCATCGAGTCAATGGAAACCTAACCCTCATATCCAAGGTCAAAAACACCCGAATCCGTCTTACTCCCAGCAGCATTGCTCTCATCCTTGATCTTCCCAATGAAATCCCCACCAAAGAGTTTCCAAGTCGATTCGAGTGTCTCTCCCGAGCACGAAATGAATTCTTCCTTAAATCTCAAGCCCTTGGATCTTCTTCCTTTCAGAAGCCAACTCGCACTGTTCTTAACCTTCCATCCAAACTTATCTTTACCATCCTGGCACGCTGCATTTTCCCACGTGTCAAATCTAGAGAATTGGTGACCGAGAGTCTTCTCGAAATCCTATTCCGAATCATGAACGGCTATGAGCCCAATCTGCCCAAGCTTATCCTCTACTATATGACACAAGTCTCCTCCTCCTCTCGGCCTATGCCACTTCCCTATGCAAATTCGTTGCCCAAAATCTTCGGATTCTTTGATGTCGACACATCGGGTGAAGAAAAGAAAACCTACAGTGGCACCATTGATGAGAACTGTCTTGAGAGATTAGGGATTGTCAGAAATCTGAGGGGGCAGTGGGTTCTGAAGAAGGATTCGAAAGGGAAAAATGGTGTTACTCCTAGCATGAACGAAGATAGATTGGCTGCTTTGGAGACTGAAATTCAAGACCTTAGGTTTGATCTGAGCACGATGTGGTCTGACGTTGTTATTCGCCAGGACAACACTCATAAGCTACTTTCTATGGTTGATTGCAAGCTCGATCAGATGATGCTTCTGAATGCCCTGACTTACACTTCTACATGCTCTATAATGCCACTGGATCCAGAAATATTTGATCATGTTCGAGAGAAGACTGGGAATGTCATTCTGAACTGTGAGAACCACGTAAAGAAAAGGCCTATTCTGCGCCCCACGC
This sequence comes from Persicaria tinctoria, assembly GCA_037127255.1. Taxonomy (NCBI): domain Eukaryota; kingdom Viridiplantae; phylum Streptophyta; class Magnoliopsida; order Caryophyllales; family Polygonaceae; genus Persicaria; species Persicaria tinctoria. The sequence goes on from JBANSL010000014.1 coordinate 8,883,226, forward strand.
ACAAGGAACCCACTATTCTCACTGTTGAGCAATACGGAGTGGTTAAGAAGTACAGGGATGTGGAGCGGCATAGACAGCTTGCATAGACGGAGAGGAAACACATCACGAAGAAAGCTATGGATAGGTGGCAGAAGAAATGTAGGGACAAAGTTAGGAGGAAGTACCTCCCGCCCAACAAGCAATACCCTACCTTCGGAGAATGGCGTGAGGAAGGCCCTGGCATTGCTCCTCTTGAAGATTCCATCTTCTGACGCTCCTGGAACATCCTCCGCTTCTAGGCCATCATCTGCTAAGAGTACCAAGAAGTATCAAAGGAAGAAGAAGAAGTCTGCAGATGGGGCATCCTCTTCAAGGCTTTGATATCCCACCCTCTCTCTCTTGAATTTTAAAAAACCTCTCTACCTATTTTGCTGATGGTCTTTTAAAAACTTCTAGTTTATGGCTGATGGTTTAAGACATTTTCATCTCTCTACCCTTTTGTTGGAAGACAAAAAGGGGGGAGAATGTTTCAATGGTTGGTTTTGGTATTGTTTGGTTGGGTTTTGATGTTTTAAAACTTTGATGATCCAAACATTTTATGCATGCGTATATTATATATTGTGCTTGCTGGTATTTGATATCTGAAACAGGTTTTTTCTTCCATCAAGAGAGAGATTGAAGACTCCACCTTGTATGTAAGATCTATGTAAGATCTTGAGAACTAACATGCAGGTTATCTCTAAGGGTGATGAAAGACAAAAAACAGTAGGCTGGGTTTCAATGTCTTTAAACCCAGACTAAAATGTTTGGATACATACTTGTCTATCTATGTTGTGACTTGTTCATTTGCAGGAAATGATTCAAGGCCAATATTGTTGGGCCTAAATATAGTCATGGGCTTCTCTTTGGGCCATAAGAAATTAAATTGGGTTTCACCCATTTGCATGATTCTCCCCTAACCCATTTTATGTGTTAGATGCATCTTGAGTTATATTTCAGGAAATGGGAAGCCATACAAGGAAAGATCATATCCATACCCGATTATGACAAATCAATAGAAGATTGCAGCCACAACTTTATGAAGTATATTATCGGAAAGAATTCAAATCTCTTGGAAAGGATTTGAATTTCGAACGGTTATCCATCCAAGAGTCCTTGAAGACATTCGACTATATAAAGACGAAGGGCAAAGGGACTCTACTCACTCAAGCTAGCACACAAGAAATCAAGTTGTCCTAAAGCACTCGTCATCGCAGTTTCTCTCGTACGTTCTCACAAAGTTTAAGTGTCGGTTATAGTTTGAGAGTTGAGGGAAACACAAGCACTTATTGTACAAGTCATTCATCTTACACTAAGAGTTTTTATACTCGAACAATCACACTTTGAGTGTGGTGAGAGCTTTTATTTCACTTGTAAAGTTTAGAGCTAGAATAGGAGCGGTGAGGCTTTATATAGAGAAAGGGAAGTTTCTCTAGGAAGTTCTAGGCTCAAGTGAAGTGGAATAAGAAGTGCTTGAATCCTACGGGTTGGATAACCCTTGGCGGGGACGTAGGTCAAGTTCGTGCCGAACCTCGTTAACAATTCGTGTGTTCATCTTTTCCATTCCGCATTTACTTTATCTTATTCGATTTTACTTAGTCAAGATTTGATAGCAATATCAAGGTCTTGACAAGCTGCTTTGCATTCTGCTTTTAGAATCCTTACATTGCGAAAATCGACCATACTCTATTCATCCCCTTCTAGGGTATTATTTATCGCTTATAGATTCTTCATTATGCATTATCTTGACCCCCAACTCTTCAAATTTGAACACCTTACCAATCTTAATACGCATATAACTCGTCAATTCAATGGTGTTTGATCATTAGCATTGTAAATCTAAACGTGACACATAAAAATTGCTAAGTAGCGAACTCCTCTTGTTCTAATGAAAATAACTAAAGTATTTTTGGTTGAGGTTTCATATTCGAGCCTCACTCTAAGTGATCGAAATTGAGCCTCCCAAGAAAAACCCTTCAAGTGATAGGGTGTCATAAAATTACGATAGTATCAGTCACGTACTATAATAAGTTTATTCTTATCTTAGTTTGTCCCTATTGGGGTGGCTTAAGGGTTAATGTGAGATTTTGTATTCAATCTCTTGCCTGTGTTTCTTACTGACTGTGTTACATGTCTGGAGTTTAACAAAGGCGGGTTACCTCGTTTAAAAAAAAAAAAAAAAACTTAGTATATCACCTTGACACTTCACTGGTCGCCCACCTAGCTTGACCATTCAATTTAAAAATGAAAAATACACCTACCTAGCAAAAAGTCCAAATTCAATTCAAACCATTTGAATTAATGAGTTATCAATTATATCAACCCCAAAACATCAACAATCTGAAGTCACCACTGAATCTGCACCTCCAAAAACCATGTCTAAACAGATTCAAATCATCTCAAGGGAGATCATCAAACCTTCAAACCCAACTCCTCCTCACCTCCGAACCTTCAAATTCTCCTTCCTTAACCAGTTGATCCGCCACGAGCCCACCCCGGTCCACCTCTTCTACCCTCCTACCACCCACAGCACACCACCGCCAGGCCTCCTCAAACACTCCCTCGCAGCCACCCTCACCCGCCTCTACCCCCTCGCCGGCCGCATCGTCGACAACTCCTACATAGACTGCAGCGACCAAGGCGCAGTCTACTACGAAGCACGGCTAGATAGCTCCATGAGCCACTTCTTGAACCGCCAAGATGTCGCCATCATCGACAAACTGAAGCTCGTCAGCCCCCTGGCGTCCGAGCCTGCGGGCGCCGAGCCCATCCTGCTCGTCCAGGTGACCGCGTTCAGCTGCGGAGGCGTCGCCATCTGCGCCTGCATATCCCACAAGATCGCCGACGCAGCTGCCTTCGCGACGTTCCTCAACTGCTGGGGAGCCGTCGCGAGGGGAGCTGCCGACGAGATCAGAGGCTGCGTTCTTGATTCTTGCCACCTGTTTCCCCCCAAAGACCCTTCCACCTTGGGGATACCGGCTGTTTCCGATTCCGACCATCAAAGCTCGCTGGCTACAAAACGCTTCGTTTTCGCTCCTCATAGGATCTCTTCCCTCCAAGAGAAGCTCTCCGTTATCGGCACGAACCGACCCAGCCGTGTCCAGGCCTTGGCTGCGCTCGTCTGGGGCTCATTCATCCGCATCACCCAGCAGAAAAACGACTGGAAAAAACCGATCAAACACGTCTCATCGCAATTGATAGATCTGCGAAGCAGGACCGATCCCCAATTGCCAGGTAATGACATATCTATGATTGATTCTAACAAAAATATTAATAAAAATAATATATTTTCGTACTATTTTATAGAAATTTATATAAGCCGTCCTAAATAAATACTCCCTCCGTCCAAAAATACATGAACTTTTACTATTCATGCACGCTTTTTTAGGAGTTAAAAACGATATAAAATATTAACTTTTTTATTAAATTTTTTTAATAATTACAAACTTATTATCAATAAGTTTGTAATTATTAAAAAAAATTAATAAAAAAGTTAATATTTTATGTAGTTTTTACCTTCTTAAAAAAGTTTGCGTGAATAGTAAAGGCAATGTATTTTTGGACGGAGGTAGTATATATATATATATATATTTAGTTAACTGGAAAAAATTTAAATAAAAAATATTTTATAGTCATTTTTACCAAAAATATTTATGTTGAACTTAATTAAAAATCAACAAGAAAAACCAACCCGAAAAGGGGAGGAGAACGCGCTCACACGCGCCCCTCTTTTCTTGTGTAATCCCATCCGAAATCCCTATTTGTCACCCAATTTCTCGCCATCTCCCCCAAAATTGAACCTTTCCTTGACTAAATCGGCTATTTTCAAGGCTATTCCAACTCTATCCTTGTCGATTTTGACCTGTTTTGGTGCCGGTGGGTGGTTTGCTCCATTGCGCTCGACCTCCTCCCTCCCGTGAGGGTTTCGTTCGTCGTCGGTTTGGTTGTTCATCAATCTCATGGGCGGGTTGTCGTCCTCCTGGGCGGGTCTTCGTCCCTCTTGGCTTCTCTGATGGCCTACCCTTTCTCGACGCGATTTTCTTATCGCTCGTCGCCTAGCCTATTTGGTGTGGTGGCAATTGTAGGTTTTCCGGTCGCTTCGGTTGTCTCGCCTTGTCAATCTCCGTCTGCCTAGTTGGCCGGGTCTTGGTCGCTTCCTGTGCCCGGGCTCCTCCGGGGTCGAGTCTCGTCGACGGCGCAGGTTCTTTGGCCTGGTTTCGTCATCTTTCCTTTGGGCTACTGGCGGGCCCGAAGGTGACCCGTTGATTGGGCATGTCCTTTGTTCTTTGGGCCCAAGTCTTTCGCCTTGGGCCCAAAGCGGCCCGGTTTGAAAAATTGAAAGGGAAAATAAGAAAGAAAAAATGGAAAAAAGGAAAAAATGAATTTGTGGATTGGCTAGGTTTGCTGAGTTATTTAGTTGTGTTGTTATTTGGCTTTGAGGCTAGCAATTTAGAGCGGTGTTCTTCTCCTTTGTCGACACGCGAGAGGTCGTGGACGTGATCGAAACCCGAAGGCTCATCGGTAGAGTCCAAATCTGAGGTTTCCACTTAGTTCCCCAGGGATTCCTTGCGTTACTTCTACCAACTGACAGACGAGGTGTCGCACTTGCTTCGGTTCTTTCTTGGATAGTACTAGCCTATATTTGTAACTGCGCCCTTGTAATTTGGTTTATCTGATTTTGTGTTTGCTTTTGATTTTACTTGTATTGACGGTTTACCCGTCGTCGATTTATTCGGCCCCTCGATCCAGCGGGTCTGTCCGGTGTATCGAATTTTTATCTAATAAAAAAATATATATATTGAACTTAGTTAAAATATTATATATAGGTAGCTACAATCTATCTGTAAATAGATATTTTAGTAACCTAATGTACTCCGTAATAATTAAAAAATAGAATATTAAAATATTTTTTTAAAATCAGCTATCTTTTAAATTAGGTGAGATTTTTTTTTGAGAACCCAATAAAATTATATTAAACCGAATCGTTTACAACAAGAGTATCCATTCCTACAGGAAAGCAAACTGGTGAATTTGAAAAGTACATCGAACAAGGCCTGATATGTGCCAAACCATGGACAACTTTATTTGCTCCCCTTCTTACAAAAGACCACTCGCAGCTGTCAAGAGCGGATGCTGCCTCCATGATTTCATTCAGCAACATCCCCAAGGTTGCTCGAGGCCAGCCTCCCCCTTTGAGCTTGTACACTAGCGCCTGACAATCAGCTTCCACCACCACCCTGCTGAAGCCGTGTGTAACACATGATTGCACTGCCCACAACATCGTTTCCGCCTCCACCACTTCAACCTCATTTGAAGTCTGAACTCGCTTCGACCCAAATAGTTTCACAGTGCCCTCCTCATCCCTTAGCACAAATCCGATCCCGCACCCCTTCTCCTCATCTACTACAGCATCACAATTAGCCTTGAGGAAACCCGGAGCCGGCCTAACCCACCTGTCCTCTCCTCTCACCACGGTACTTCGCTCCGACCCTCTCTCCTCCCTCTCCCTGTATTCCTTCCATCGCAGCAGAACCTCCTCTGCAACTCCTTCCGGTTCCTTCAGACGTCCCTCGAAGAGACGCTCGTTTCGTGCTCTCCACACCGCATCCAAAGTGAACGCCCATAGCTGCATCTCCTCCGTTCTCTGGGTTTGGCTTGCTCGTTCAAAGAAGTCCATGATCGTGTTGCACCCTCTGCTACATCTCCCTTGCTCCCCCACTTTCTTCCAAACTAGTTTTGCTAGTCTGCATCCATACAGAGCGTGGAAACCATCCTCCCAAACCCCACAGCTCTCGCATCCCCCATCGAACAGCACCTTTCGTTTGGCGAGATTGGCCTTGCAGGGAAGAATCTCTTTGCACACGCACGCCAAACAAAGGTCCTCACCCGAGGCGGAACACGGAGTCTCCATACCTTCCTCTAGAGACTCGCCAACCGAGCTCCATCTGATTGTCCGACCTCACTGCCATTCCTGTCCATATCCAAAGCAATCCAGTATGCCGATTTGACCGTGAAGCGGCCATCTTTGGTGTAATGCCATACCAATTCATCCCGTGCATCATGCTTAATTAGCCTCATCTGGAGCACAACCTCGGCGTCAATGGGTAGAAACAACTGCCTCACCAGCTCCTCCTTCCATTCCTTCCTGTCCCAATCGATTAGCTCCACTACCCGAAGGCTCTCCGTCCCATTCGCTGCCTTATTCAGCACCCTGAAATTTCCAGGCCTTAGTATCCACCGACCCTCCCACACATTGATGTTACTCCCATTGCCCACACACCATCTCAGCCCCGCTTCTAGCACCTCTCTACCCTTCAAAATGCTCCTCCAAGTGTAGCTAGGATTGAAACCAATCTTCGCCCCTAAGAAATCCGTCCTGGGGTAATACTTCGCCTGCAACAATCGGGCAAGAAGAGATGAAGGATTTTGAAGTAATCTCCATCCTTGCTTTGCCAGAATAGCGAGATTGAATGCTTGTAGGTCCCTGAAACCCATCCCTCCATCCTCTTTCGACTTGCACAGCCGCTTCCAGCTAATCCAGTGCACTCTCTTCCTCTCCTCTCCACTGCCCCACCAGAACTTGCACATGAGCTGCTCGATGTCGCTACACAACTCTCCCGGCAAAAGAAAACACGACATTGTATACATCGGGATCGCCTGTACCACCGATTTAATCAAAACTTCCTTTCCCCCACTCGACAAAGTCTTCTCTTTCCAGCCCCGGAGTTTCTTCCACACCCTTTCCTTTACAGTGCTAAAAATGACCTTTTTTTATCGTCCTACCATCGTGGGAATGCCCAGATACTTCTCATGCTTATCAACTTCCTTCACACCCGTGATAGCCTGAATTTCTGCCCTACGTGACGCATCAACGTTTCTACTGAACGATAATTCGGATTTTGCAAAGTTTACCTGTTGTCCCGACGCTTCTCCATAAGTCTGGAGGATTTTTACTTATTCGCTGCTCTGTTGGCAGGTCGCACTTGCAAACAACACACTATCATCACCAAAGAAAAGATGCGTTACCTTAGGAGCATTTCGAGCTATTGCAATGCCCTTAAACCGTCCTGCCTCCTCGCTCGTTCTGATCAATCCCGAAATCCCTTCTGCACATAGGAGGAATAGATAGGGTGACAAAGGATCACCTTGCCGTAGTCCCCGCCTCGGAGAGAAGCACTGAGAAGGGTAGCCCTTAACCAATATGGAAAACGACACCGAGGACACACACCTCATAACCAGATTGACCCAACTGTCCTCAAACCCCATTTTCCGCATGCAATGGTCCAAAAAACCCCATTCTACCCTGTCATACGCCTTGGCCATATCCAGCTTCAACGCCATGTAACCCTTCCTTCCTCCTCTCTTGTTCTTCATATAATGAAAGACCTCAAAGGCTGCAAGAACATTATCCGTAATGAGCCTTCCAGGAACGAAAGCACTCTGACTTTGCGAGACCAGCTTCCCCAAGCACTTCTTCAACCTGTTCACCAACACCTTGGAAATGATCTTGTAAATCACATTGCATAGACTGATAGGCCTAAGATCTTTCATTCTGCAGGGGTTAGTGACTTTTGGTATAAGGGAGATAAAAGTAAAGTTGAGATCATCAGGGAATTCGCCCCCATTTAGAATGTTAATGACAAAACTACTCACTTCAGGCCCAACGATATGCCAGAACTTTTGGTAGAAAAGCGCTGACATACCATCCGGCCCCGGTGATTTTGTGGGATGCATAGAAAAAAGGGCATTTTTTACCTCATCTCCCGTATAGGGACGCAGCAGCACCGAGTTTTCCTCGGTCGACAATAAAGGCTCGATCCCTTGAGAAGCCGATTTTGGAGGGGCTTTCACATTGGACTCAAAAAGGCTTTGGAAGTATTCGACTGCCACCCTCATCATACCCTCCGTACTCCTCCACTCCATTCCTTCCTCATCCACCAACTTTGTAACTTTGTTTCTCTTCTGTCTCCCAGTTGCTTTCTTGTGAAAGAAGCTAGTATTCCTATCTCCACATTTGAATTCGTTAGCTTTTTCCCTTTGGTACCACAAGATCTCTTCCCTTCTCATAAGTTCTCTTTCTTGTCTCTCGAGTTCTTTTCTATGCGCCACCAGGCGACCGGTCATGCCATTCCATTGCATCTCCCCCAACTCCTCCCTAATCTTGGCCAGCTTTCGAGTGACATTCCCAAAAACCAGCCCATCCCATTCCTTCAAGTCCCCCGCACACCTAGAAATCTTCCCCAATATCCCCTCTTTCGCCCTATCACTCCTCGGATTTTGCTAGCCATTGCGAATAACCTCCTCACACTCATCCTTTTCAAGCCACATTGCTTCAAATCGGAATGGTCGAGGACCCTTCCTCTCCGAATTCCTCCTTTCCTCCCCTTCGAGGTCAACCAGAATAGGCACATGATCCGAACCTACCCTCGGAAGGTGAAGCACCACTGCTTGCGGGAACAACTCAAGGAACTTATCATTAGCAAACCCCATGTCTAATCGCTCCTGAACAAACTGATCTCCCTCTCTACCGTTATCCCATGTAAATCTTCCATTTTTGAATAACATTTCTCTAAACTCACATTCCTCCATAGTCTCTCTAAACTCCACCATTCTTCCAAAATTTGCCCGTCTTCCACCTTCCTTGTCTGCCGAGCTAATAATGTGATTAAAATCCCCTACACACATCCAACTCCCATGAACATCTTCATTCAGCCTCTTCAACAGACTCAACGTGTGATGTCTCCCCCCCCCCCCCCAATCGGCCCATCCATATACACCAGTCAAACGCCAGTCACCCCCATTCTGCCCCTTCACCGCCGCATCAATGTGATGTCCGGTGTAAGACTGGATGTGCAAATCTACCTCCTCATTCCACATTAGGCTTAAGCCTCCTGACTTTCCTATAGCATCCACCGAAAAACCATACTTGAAACCCAACCTTCTTCTAACGCCATCCATTCTTTTCCTCGTACTCTTAGTCTCCATCAGAAATACTATCCTCGGGGCCCTTCTTCTCACCACACTAGTGAGATAATCAACTGTCGGGTCCTTCCCCAAACCCCGGCAGTTGAAGCTTAAGATTTTCATGGCTCCCGGCAAGGGAGATCGCTGACCTCCCCCGTCGATCCCATTTCAAAGTCACTGCCTCTCCTCTTCTTGTTGGTATCACCCTCTCCCATCTCTATATCCTCTATCCCAACATCCTTCCTCTTCTCTCCTACCCCCACCGACCCCCCTCCCTCATTTCCTTTTCCCAACTCCCTAGCTATACGTTTCCAGTTTTTCTTATTTTTCTTAGCACCCCCCTCAATTAAAGTCCCACTGTTACATCCCAGTATCACCTCCTTTCCTGCCTTAACTCTCTCTCTACCCTTATTCTGCTCGGCATCCACTTCGTCTAGCCTCTCTCCATGCTCTTCTCTCATAGTTTTATCCTTATTCCTTACCTCACTTAGGCCTACCTTTTCGATCTGTTTCATCACCCCCACTCCTACCTCTCCTAGCTCCTTCTCACCTCCATCCTGCGCCTCGTCCTCTTTTTCAGCTTCCTCCAAGACCTCAAGAAGAGACCTCCGACCATTCTTATCCTTACCATGATTTTGTCTGTCCACTGGATTTCTTCATTTACTCCTCTTTCCCCTAGAAACCTCCTCTCCACTTCCCTCTCAGCCCTATCCCTTGTTTGTTTCAGCTGTGATGCCCTCAGCCAATCCCCATATTCATTCGAGTACACCTGCGCCTCTTCTTCTTCACGGTCGGTCTCTCCGTGCCCTAACCTCCCACACCCATAGCAGAAGTTGGGCAATCTCTCATATTTTAGTTCCGTCCACATCTTCCGTCCCCCCACCGTGACCATGATCCCCCTCCTCAAAGGCTTTCTTATATCGATAACCACACGCATCCGCACAAACTTGCCACAAATCCTCAGACTATCCTCATCTAGTTCAACCAGTTCCCCAATGCTAGACGCAAGTCTGATTGCCATCTCCTTCGTTCTCACCCCCAACGGCAAGTCGTACAATCTAACCCAAAAGGAGGTTTTTTCGAACTTCAGTTTTGACGGTTGTTCCGTCCCTGACTCCCTCAACACGAGCAAGCACTTGTCGAAGGCCCAAGGGCCTCCCCGAATTACCTTTTCCTTATCCTCTACGTCTGCAAACTGGAAGGCGAAACAGTTGTTACATAGTTCACGAAACACAAACCCTCTTTTCACCCTCCAGGCGTTCTTCATCACGCCTTGTAGAGCCGGTACGTTAAACGGCCTTGACGTCAATAGAGAGCCGACCAGCATTAAAGACGAGGATCCCTTCTCTGCCCCGATCACTTCCTCCAATCCTACAATCTCCTCCCGCTCCTCCTCCGTGAGATGCACGTCACGCCTCCTCTCCGCCATAACCTCCCACAGCCGAACTTCCAAGCCCTAGCGAGTCCAAAAGCCAGCCCCACCAACCTCGGTGGATGTCGCACGATGTCGACGAGAAACCCTAGCTCCCACAGCCCTACGCCGGAGAGAAGGAGAGCGGCAGCCAACTATCAGGGGATAGATCGCCGGATCGCCCTTTTCGCCCTAGGGTTTTGAAATTTCTCACCAGTTGGTAATTTTTTGGTAAAAATTAAAATGTCTTTGAAAAGAAAAATCAATTAGGTGAGATTTAATTAAGAATAGATTAGAAGAAAAAAAAACATTTCCCCTCCTAAATCTGAATTTTATTTATATTTTGAGAGAATCTAAATAAAAGATATTTACATTATATATAATCTATCGAGCTACTTTTATTTATATTTATATTAATTTTTGGTGTCGAAAGTTTATTTATATTTATATTATTTATTTATTTATTAGAATTTAACTATATTAATTATAATATTATATTGACATATTTTTCGTGCATTAGACTTACACTAGTTGTTTATATATTAAAAAACTAATTAACAACAAGAGGGATATATATTGGCAGGAGATTGCGTGAATAATGTGATAGAATCGATAATGGGGGTAGAGTGGCCAGGGGCGAAGCCGGTGGACTTTGTGAGGATTGCAGCGCTGATCAAAGAGGAAATAAGTAAGTACGACGACACGGAGTATGTGATGAGGATCCATCGCGACGGAACGTACTATAATGCCCGACGAGAGGTGGTTTCCGGGAGCTCGAGGGGGGAGGTGGAGTGGTTCAAGTTCAGTAGCAACTGCAGGGTGCCGTACTACGAGACGGATTTCGGGTGGGGGAGGCCAGGCTGGGCGGTGAGCGCGGTGGTGCCGGTGGAGAACCTCTGCGTGCTCATGGATGGGCCGCCGAATTCAGGTGGGACGATCGAAGCTTGGGTTGTGTTGCTTAAGGAAGACATGGAGAAGCTGGAGAGAGACCCTTTTTTTACAAGTTATGCTGATGCAAGCTATCCGATTATTAAATCTCAGCTATAAGCAATTCCCACGAATGTATTTGTTTTTGAGTTAAATTTATGGTTTGAAACCAATTGGCATTAGAAGAAGGAGTCAATCGGCTTATATGAATGCATTGGATTCTTTATATTATGAATGAATGTGAGACGTGTATACAAAAACGGATCCGACTCAACCCATTATGCCCCACCATCTGACTGACCCGATTCAATCGAAACCAGCCATTATAATCGAAATCTGAAATAACGAATACTATCTTCAACTCTCATTCTTATGCTGCTAAGGCCTACCGCCTTCGCCTTGCTTAGGGTTACAAACTTACAATGCTTATATTCCATGGTTTTATGAGAGGCTTACCTTTCAACTGCATCCACCATCACAACAAGAAGCCCGGTTCACGTGGAGGTGATCAAAGCGGGCCAAGGGCTCGATCGGATTATTGGGCTTCTTGTCATATGTTGTTGGGTTTGGCCCAGTCCAGTTTCTTTTCTCTCCTTATAACCCATCTTATATATTACTTGTCATTATATAACTTGCCAAATTAGGATCCTATATACCATTGGATGATTTAGCATAACCTGTCAAGTTAGAGTATTGGTTAGAGGTTTAAGTGATACTCTGTATTAAAGTGGGTCTGTTATGACCCGAAGGTCGGATAGTAAGGTTTAAGCCTTTAATGGAGAAATTGAGAAAGTAAAAGAATGGGATTGAGAGATAGAGTTCAGAGGTTGTGGTAGTAAGTTATAGCTAAACAACATAAGTTTTGCTAATATGAAACTATTGTTAAATTAAAAAGAAGATTAAGGGTTTGTTTGATTAGTCATCAATTAGAAATTATAATATGTATTACTCCCTCCGTTCAGCAAAACTTATCGTTTACTATTCACGCACGCTTTTTTAGAATTATAAAAACTATATAAAATATTATTTACAGGATTATACTATATAACACAAATAAAATGGATTCTAATTCTATTTTTTTTTTAGGTGTATCACTACAACCACTAATTTCTAACAAATGACTTGAAACATAAGTGAGAAACAAAAACAAGTAGGCAACCATAATTGTGTTGTGGAGTATAAAAATATTATAATTGTGGAGTATAAAAATAATAAGTTTGCACGTATGGGCTTCTTTTAATGATGAAAAATATAGAACATATATATAATTTGATGGTGGTTGTGTTAAGTATGTTGCCGCCCACATTGTGGTGTCAGTACTCCTTATCCTAATCTCTTTAACATTACTACTATGGGAGAAGAGATCTCCTACTATGGATTCTCCATTTTTGTGCGTATCTCATCACCTTTCATTATTTTTTCTATCTATATATTTACTCATTAAATATTATATTATTACTATTTACACGCAGGAATTAAATTTTCTTCAGATTGAGCAAATATGAATTCATTCCGTATATATTGGAGATAAACCAACAAAAATGTGAAGAATAAAAAAATCTTGAAAAGTCCATATATCCCGCCTTCTAAATTACAAAAATGGTTCAAACAAAATTTATACCTAACATTATTCAGTGGATTTCGATAGACTCATCCTCTAATTTTACCTTAAGTTTTTTAAAAAAAAAAAAAAACATAGATCTATAGTAACTATTTATAGTCTATAGTTAATTATTACTCCATTCGTTAATTAAAACATGACATTTTAGGAATTTTCACGTTTTTTAAGAAAACAAACAAAAATACATTTATACTTCTAATTATTATTCTATTTTTTACTTTATTGAAAACTACAACTAACACCTATGCAAGTATTACGAGGACAATTTTGTAAAGTAGAAGTCAAAATACTTAAAATGACATGTTTTCTTAACAAGATTTGCATCCTAAACAACTTGTTTTAATTATCGGAGGGAATGTTAGATACGAATTTTTGATGAGGTGTCACTCTCTCGTAGATTATTCAATCAATTTTTAAAAATTCAATTAATCAATGATCTTAACCTAAATTATAATGTTAGTAATTTTTTTTTTTTAAAAATCTATCTCGGAGAGAGCGGGTTTAGGGCAGGAGTACCCTTCCTGTCCCCAAAAAGTCCCCCTCATCCCCGTTCAGGAATAAAAAATGACCCTCATCCCCATTACTTTCGGGTTCCTAACCCCATTAGAGAATCCTCATCCCTGCTTAAATTTTTTCGTTTACGTTTCCCATATGTTTTCCCATTGTATTTCCCGTTTAAAACTCATAGTTGTTTTTTTTTTCCATTTAATAGAAAATTATATGATATTATTAAAGTTAAGTAAAATATATAATATAAATATTACATATAATATCTCATAAATGCTAATTATAAGATAGAAATTGAAAGTAAAAAAATTAAATAAAATTATGTAAGATCTTAAGAAAAAATGAAGATTTTGTACTCCTTGTCAAGGATTCCCACCCCTCGATGGGGTAGGGGTGGGATGAGGATCAGGGTGAAGACTATTATCTTTGTCCCCATCCCCTCTCCACGCAGAGAATCACTTTGACTGTCATCCCTGTCTCCCTTCCCATTTAATTCCCCCATCCTCATCCCTACGACAAGGAGTATCTGCCCCATTTTCATACCTACTCACCATCTTAGAACTCCAAATTTTCATCTAAAATGATAATCTTGGATGGCGGTCTAGTTAAGGTTGACCCCATTTAAATATTTTCTTCTATATTAAAAAGCTTATATATAAGTTGAATTAAATAATCAATTTTTAAATTCATATTTTAACCTTTTTATAAAGAAAGGATTCAGTTTGTAATTAAGGATGAGGTTGTTTCCATTCGAGAGCAACTTGGCGGATGAGATCGAAGAGACCTGGATACGAGTTCCATCAACTTGGTGGCTAAGGTGTCTAATCTTATCAGTCACCAAATTGACTTCATGGAACACATGATTGATGCGAATGGTCTGGAAAGACAAAAGGTGAAAAAGAGAGTTAGAAATAATCATTTTAATATCCCAAAGGGATTTCCATTCTCCTAAGTTAAGTTTATTTACCAATTAGTATGAAACGGTTCTTAAATGTATTAATATTTAGTTTCAATTTATTTGTATGTAGTGCATGTTTGTTTGTTAGTTGTGCACAAGAGTTTGACAGGTTGATGAGGGCTTTGACTATGTCTGATTAGTGTCTTGAGCTTCAACATTACGTCGAGCCAACGACTTGAAACAAAGGCGCTTCTTGGGAGGCAACCCGAGGTAAGTTTTAATGAGTAGAAAGTTTAATGTGTTGTTAAATCCCTCTTTAGGGACTGCAAATACCTTGGCTAATCTCTGAACTTAAAGCTGTCAATTGGGTTAAATCCTTCTTTAGGGACTGTTATATTGATAAGGGTTGCTAGGACTAGTTGGACTAGTAACTATATTAGGTCAGGACAAGGGCATTCATAGGAAACTTAATAGGACGAGAAGAAGTTACAAGGATCGCTTCAACCAAATAAAGTGGAAAATTGTAGGTAGAATTGCTTCTCATAATTGTCTAAACCAGAATCATTTACTTTTGCTTCCTTTAATCCGCTTTGATAAAAGACGGAACTTTCACACTCAAACCCCCCCCCCCCCCCCCAATTTGGTTACTTTAATTGACACTTGAATCATACTTGAATTATAACTTTCCATGTGGATCGACCTCTTACTTATTGCTATACTAGTTATAGGTTTGAGTCTCTTTGACGGATCAACGACAGGTTTTCCCTCTGTCAAATTTGACGCCGTTGCAGTTCCTCGTGACAGATAAGTTATCACTCTCAATTTTAATGTGGTTAACACCTAATTCTTTTGCAACACATATGGTTTTTAGGAGAGTCATTGCTTCAGTTTTCAAGACTGATTGTTTACCATACTGGAGCTTTCTCTTGAATCAGTTTTTAGCACCCTCAATTTCCATTCTTCTTTTAGGGAAGTAACGGTAGATAAGTCATCACCCTCAATTTTAATGTGGTTAGCAACCACTCATATTTCAGTATTCAACACGGATGTCCTATCATAATGCTTTCTCCGGGTTCATTTCTAATTATGAAACCAATGGGGCTTTCTTTGGAAACAAGAACGCGTGTCGAAGTTATAAACCCATTTCTTGGCTTTTGCCATTTTGTTTTTCCTCTTGTCTTTTTTTTTTCCCGGTAACTAACAAGTTTAGATAGGTATTCTTCTTCCTCGTCTTAAAACTTCTTTTATTTATCCTGATTTGTGGATGTCGATTGTATAAGCTATATAACATCTTGGCTAGGATGGTGATTGATGTTGTTGGCCAAAAAAGATTTTATTCCTAAATTGACAAATGCTCCACCCAGTGGCGGCCGCATGATCCTCCGAAAGGTGGGGCGAAATTTTCTAGTGTGTACTGAGATATTGGCCTTGAATAAACTCCTTTACCTAAGCTACGATTTTCAACTTAGCAGTGGATTGTAGAAAAGTAGGCTTACATTTGTTTTGTTGCTATGATAGTTGTTTCTCGTCATTCATTGGAAATTCAGGCATTTGTCATATTTAGGAGTGTAAACTTATCGAAATTTAATCATGTTAAATTCAAGGGTTTTGCATATTAGCTAGGATTGTAAACTCACCAACTTTATAATATCTTTTGGTTCCCAAAGACATGATAGAAATTTTGATTTGAATATGTAGGTTAAAAAAATACAAATATTGCATAAAGTTTCACAAATTCAATTCACAAACCCCAAATTCAATTCATAAATTTCATTCTCAAAATCACATTCACAATAATTAAAATACAAAATTTATTCTCAAAATCAAAACTCTAATGAAAATTTCACAAAATTTATTCTCATAATCAAATCATAATTTCACCAATTTTATGGGGGTTTAATTAGTTTATAGCTAGATAATCTGTATATAGTAGAGAGCTCGAGAAGTGAGAACATAATTAAATAAGGGGTAGAAACATAGAGAGTAGGTGCAAGTTGAACAAAGAATAAAAAAAAACTTTTTTGAGGGAGACGAATTTTTTTTAAAAAAAAAGAGGCTAATTTCACCAATTTTATGGGGTTTAATTAGTTATAGCTAGATAATTTCTACTCCCTCCGTTCATAAATATAAGATCACTTTATTTTTGCACGTACTTTAAGAAGTGAAAAACTATATAAAAAATTAATTTTTTAATCAATTTTTTTCACAATATAGTATGTATTATTAATAAATATTATATTACAAAAAAAACATTTACAAAAAAATTAATATTTTATATAGTTTTTCACTCATTAAAATACGTGTAAAAAGTCAACAATCTTATATTTGTGAACGGAGGGAGTATATAATAGGAAAGTCGGGAAGTGTAAATATAATTAAATAAGGGGTAGAAAGAAAGAAAGTGGGGTGTAAGTTGAACAAATAAAAAAAAAACTATTTTTAGGGAGGTGAAATTTATTTTAAAAAATAAGGCTAGTGGAGGGACTTGAACCCCCAACCTTTGGTCTAACATTAGTTTTCTTCCTTCCCACCAACCAACTAAGCAAAGTAGACTAATTAATTCTATATTCATCATAGTTTTACTTATTACAACACTTCTATATATATATAAAAAAAATTTTAAACCCCGGGGCACGTGGGTCGAAGGGTGGGGCTGGCGTATATGTATGTGCTTAAATATATTTCCTCCTTTGTATAGTATATATACAGGTATACTAATTGATATTTTATATTATAATACCATACTCCCTCCGTTTCCTTTTAAATGACTTTTTCAAGTCATGCACGTAGTTTTATAACGATAAAAACTATATTAAATATTAATATTTTAAAAATATTTTTTTAATAATATTATACTTATCATCAATAAGTATGAGATTGTCGAAAAAAATATTTAAAAAAATTATTATTTCATATAGTTTTTCACACCTTAAAAAACGTGCATGAATAGTAAAAAGTCAATTAAAAGGAAACGGAGGGAGTATTTTCTTACAGTATAATCTATGGATGATTGGATGTCAACCGAACAACTTGAATCTTGATAGTTGAGATCTCTTATAACGTGAAATTGAAATTTAAAACAGAAAGAGAAGCAAGCTGCAAGTGACACAACAGCCGTACAAAGGTGACGTGATGGGAAGGATGAAGCTTTTTCCAATTGTGAACGGCCGTTCACAATTGGAAAAAGCTTCATTTTTTTTCATCATCACGTTACCTTTGTACGGTGGTTATCAAATACAATACGGAGTACATTTGAAATACTCTGTATAAAAATTAGCCAGTAAGTAATTGTGGACTGCATTGGAGTTTTTTTTTTAAATAGGCATGGGACTCTGCAATAGGTTGCGGAATTCCTTTATTTAATTTTTTTTTTCCTTTTATAATTTTGATGCCTCTGAAAAGGTACTCCGCGGCAAATTGCAGGGTAAGATTCGTAATAGGTTGTGGAGTTTAGCGGCATATCTAATACAAATTAATGGTGTATTTAACAAATGCGTAAAATTTTGATAACATTTCATCACAAATTTAATTGATCCTCAAGCTTATATATGGAACAATAAATTTAAACTTATAAAACGTGTCAAAAAGTCAAACGTCGCTTATTTATGAACGGAGGTAATATTTGACTAGTTCCGAATAGTATCCGAAGATTATCGGTTCAAATCCTGAATAGTCGCTCTTTATTTACCAAATTCAATGAGGCAGTATTTGGCTAGTTGAAGTCGACCAAAAAAATTTTGGCTAGTTGAATCCACTTCCTCTATTTTAATGAGTTATGGGAAAGCAAAAAGTTAGTCTTTGACCAAAAATTAAGGGGTTATGGAAAAACAAAAAGTTAGTCCTTTGACCAAAAATAAAATAAAATAATAAAGTCCCAATTTTTGTTCACATGTTTATCTGTCGTCAACACTACATTCACAATATTGTGGTCATCATATCTAAGGAGTTGTTAGAATATAATCTCAGCCGATTTAACCCTTAATACATTTTATAATCATGAGTGGATAGCTTACATTACACCTTGTGATTTAAAAACAGTACTTGTAGTCTTGGACGTATATTTAAAACACAAAACAATCTTACCAGAATAAAATTGGATCAAATTGATCGAATTAAATATGTCAACTTGTTGGTCACATAGGTCCACTCAGCTCACCGGTATATTTTGATGACAACTTACAAATAAGCTTATGTTTATTTTAATCTTTTCGTTTGTTGTGTCCATTTCAGGAAATTACAAAAATTAACTCTAAAATTTTTCTTTAACCCTCTACTTATTATGTAAAATAAACCTTAACAAAATATCAATAACTATTCATTATACCCTAAATTATAAATGTGTATGTGTAGCCATTTTTTTTAAAGGAACTAATCTATTAAGGTAAATAGTGACTCGATCTAATAGAGGTGGAGACATTTTTTTTTATAACATAAAAGAAATTCAATTCTTCAGACAGACCTAATGTCATTCTTTAATAATTAAGCTAGATATATTATTTGTTCTAATACTCTTTTACTGTTCTTCACTTATAATTTAAGTTACTTCGTACAATTTTAATGAAATTATGTCATCTTATTTGTATGAGTCAAGTCCTTTCCTTTGACATTTGGTCATTTGGAAGTTCATAAACAAAATCATTTTCAATAAAGGTAGAAATACAACTTTTGCACAGGTTGTGAGAGTTGGTCCCAATCTATGTATCAAATAATGACATCCATATATAAGCAATTGGTCCCAAACACAAATAATAGAAGCCAAACCCAATAAAGAAAAAGCTAGCAAGGCTACAGAAGTAGGAAAAACCACCGAGAAGTTTCTACAAACTATATGTAGATATGGTTCTGTCAAATCCTCTGGCGAATGTAGTATCGAACGAATTTTGAGGAATGATAATAGTCATGTTGTTGATATCTTTCATCTTGGGATCCCGTCTAGATAAGTGTTACAAACATAAGCAACAACTTTCCACACTAGTATATTAAGGCTACAATAAGAAAGGGCATCGGGAACCTCATTGTTGAATGTGACAGCTTAGGCGTGATTAATGCACTTAACAACGGTTATAAAGTGCTATGAGAAATTCTCATAACGGAAGAAGAGAATCATACGCTCAGAAGAAACTTCAAAAACATCTGTTTCAAGCACTGCTATAGAGATTCAAATGTTGCTGTTGATTTTATTGTTAAAGATAATGAAAATTGTACAATCTCAAAACTCTTCTTGTGTAGGAAGCTTTGTAACATTATCTTTAGAGATGATCATGGTTATTCTATACTATAGACAAACACTTCTTATTTTTGCCTAATGTTAAAATACATCATTTCCATTACTAGTCAACCCTCCCATTAAACAAGCTCATGTTGTGGCAACGAGGATCGTCTAATCCGCAATTGTAGTCCATACCGTAGTCCAAATTATCTCATTGGTTAAATTGAAATTTTTAATGATTTTCTTATTTAAGTGTTTGTACCTTATAATTTATTTTAATGCTTATCGACCAATGAAATTAAAGGGACCATAAAAATGGACTACGACGTTGGACTAGACGATTTTCACCGATGTTGTGGTCATAATTATTGATTCTTAATAGAATAACGGGGATTCAAATAATTATTTTTTAAAAGAAATTAATATTTATTATGAATAAGTATTAAATTTTAAAAAATATTAACATAAATGTTAATATTTTATATAGTTTTAATTTTTTTTTTAAATACTTGCAAAAATAATTCAACTAAATCCCCTATAATTCTTCTAGTCCTCGATTACCTCACACTTCCATTCCTATAAAACAATGGAACAATATTGATACGAAAATGTTAATTCAACTAAAACACAATAAAAATTGAAAACTTTAGATTTATTCTTACTTTCATTTATGCACCTTCTAATCAAGTAGATAAAAATAGTTTCTGAAATGACCTATTCATAGTTACTCATCAACAAGATTTTCCATGTATGATAATGTGAGATTTCAATGAAATTGAATCAGTATATGAGAAAATTGGTGGAGTAAGTCTGTAGGCTAATAGATTTATGCGAATTCATCAAATTGTGGAAGAATTAGACGTTCATACGGTCCCTTATACAGGAATCCCAATTACCTGGAGGAAAAGACAAATTCCTATGAATAATATCTATGAACGTTTAGATAGAGTTGTGGTTCATACATATATCTCAACACAATTCCCAAATTTAGCAGCTCACAATCATCCGTTTACAACTTCTGATCATTCTTTAATATCTATTTCAGTTGGAATGACAAAAATTAAGGTTGGTTCGCCTTTTAAATTTGAAATGTCTTGGACTAGTAATGATAACTATAACAGACTAGTTAAATCAACTTGGCAGAATAAGCTCCATGGGTCATTTATGTTTACACTTTTACAAAAACAGAAACTACTTAAGAAAAATATAAAAATCTTGTGTAAGTCTCATCCAAATAATAATTTCAAGCAAATAAAAGATATTGAAGATTAACTCCTGCTTCTACAAACACAACAGATTATTGGGAATTCAACTGATACTATGAATACTAAGCGTAATAGACTATTGGATAAGCGTGAAGCTCTCATGAACTTTAATAATACTTTATGGAAACAACGAGATAAATCCAACTTTCTTAGGTTTGGAGACAGGAATACTAAATACTACCAGTCAATATCTAAAATGAGAAATTCAAAAAATATTACTCGTAATTTTACAAATAAACATTGTTTAGTGATTGAGGATGGGGATCAAATTAGAGATGAAATTACAACTGAATTAGCTGAAAGATTCATTTCAAATAATGTACAAACTAGTAGTAATCCATATTTTCTAAATTTAATAGATCATACCATTATAGATTTTGAAAACTTAGCTTTAACACAAACTTTCTCGGATAAAGAGATCAAGGATACCCTATTCTCAATGACAAATGACAAGTCTTCAGGTCCTGATGGTTTTCCACCAGAGTTTTATAAAAAATATTGGAACATTGTAGGTAGTTTACTATGCAAAGCAGTTAAATCATTTTTTCATTCTGGTGTTTTTCTCAATGAAGCAAATTCAACTTTCATTGCGCTTATTCCAAAAATTGATTTACATATTAACATTAACCATTACCGTCCGATTAGTCTGTGTAATACTATTTACAAGGTTATTTCGAATTATTGACTAATCGTTTAAAACCTATGTTACCACGTATTGTTAATCCTTTTCAAGAAGCTTTTATACAAGGAAGAAATATTCAAGATAACATATTAATTGCTCGTGAAGTTTTCCACTCTTTTCATAACAAAAAGGGCAAAATTGGATTGATTGCATTAAAGCTAGATATGGAGAAAGCGTATGAAAAAATCAGTTGGAATTTTATTCACATTATACTAAACAAATTTGGTTTTGACTCAAAATGGATTAATTGGGTTATGACCTGTCTGAAAAAAAACTAGTTTTTCAGTTTTAGTTAATAACTTGTCTGACCGTACATTTCAAACTTCTAGGGGAATTCGTCAAGGAGATCCTCTTGCACCATATATTTTTGTATTGGTTATGGAGCTTCTAGGAAGAATATTGCAACAATAATCATTAGAATGTGACCCCTTGGTTGGAATCAAACTTACAAGCAATAGTGATCCTATTATATTCCTCTCCTTTGCAGATGATACGCTCATTTTTGGACGTGCAGATGAGTTAAGTCTTCATACGATTAAAAATCTCTTGAGTACTTTTTCCAGTATGTCTGGACTTTCTATAAATTACTATAAAAGTTTGTTAATGGAAAAATACCTTGGTATACCACTTATTAGTGGTAGAGTTTGTAATGTCTTGTTTGATGAGGCGATCATAAGCCTTAAAAAAACATTTATCAAAGTGGAAATCTAATGCTCTCTCTTAAGCTGGTAGATCAGTTCTTATTTAGGCAAACCTAAATTCTAAAACAAATTATCTAATGCAATCATTTCTTCTTCCAAAAGGAATTCTTCAAAAAATTGATCAGATAAACAAAAATTTCTTTTGGAATAAACTTCAATCTAATAATTATCATCCTTTAATTAGCTGGGAACATTTGTGTAATCCTAAAAAAGATGGGGGTTAGGCTTTAAATCAGCTGAGCAAATTAATATTGGTATGCAAATGAAGTTACTTTGGAGAATTATGGTAAATCCTGATAATTAATATTTGGTCAAAGGTAATCACGGATAAATATCTCTCGAAAGAATCATTAATGGAAAGAGGAAGATTCAAAACTTCATGGCAATTTGGACGACTTCTTAATATCAGAGATCTATTATCTAAAGGATTGCTATGGTTAGTTGGTAATGGGAAAACGATCAATGTATGGTTTGACATTTGGGTAAATGCACAATACCTAGAGAGTTTTAAGAATGATTGTGACCCTAACTTAAAAGTGTGTGATTTATTTACAAATACGAATTATTGGGATATTGATAAGTTAAACAATATATTTCCCTCTGATCATATTGTTCATATGATTACTAATATCCATATTCCAGTAACTGATATTCCTGACAAGTTAATTTGGATTTATAGTAATAATGGGAACTTTTCTGTTAAATCCACATTATATCTCTTTAACACAAGGAATACAAACAAGATATCAGCAGACTGGATTTGGAAACTTAACATTTGTCTGAATATTAAAAATTTCATTTGGAAAATTATTTTAGATATCTTACCTACTATTGCTCGTCTAAATAGATATATAAATAGAGTTCCGATCGAGTACTTGTTCTCTTTGTAATTCTGATATAGAAGATACAAATCATTTATTCTTTAATTGCAGATTACCAGATCCCTTATTCAAAATTTGGGTGTAAAATTGAAAAAATGTTTTAGGATACCAAATTTAACAAATGATGTCTCATAAAATATTCTAAATACTAAGGCTTTTAATATAGATTGTACAGACATGTGCCATTTATGGCATTCTATTTGGGAGTTGCGAAATAGAATTATTTTTCGTAATGGTTCTGATAAGAGTATTATCAATGTTTTAACTCAAACTATTGATAAGATTTCATGTTGGGGTAAATAACATGTCAAAACAAAATTACCAAAACGTATTAGGTCTCCTGATAAAATGATTTGGAAGTGTCCCTCGATAAATATCATTGAGATTAATGTAGATGTTTCGGTCAAAATGGGTGGTCAACCTCAGATTGGGTGTATTCTGAGGAATAATAATGGTCAAGTAGTTCGGATACATAAATGTAATATTGGGATGAGTTCTGTCATCCTAGCAGAAGCGTTTGCAGTACGTACATGTAGGTATAAGACTGGCAGCGGAGCTTGGGATACAGAAAGACATAGTTGAAAGTGATTGCTCAATCATTATCAATGTCATTAATCAGGGGAACAATATACCATGAGATGTGGTGCAAATAGTTCAAGAAATCCGTTCATTAAGTGAAGCTTTTGAGATTATCACATTCCAGCATTGCTATAGAGAGGCGAATTGTGTAGCTGATTTTCTTGCGAAGCCTGAGTTTAGCTGTAATTTTATTTTGAGTTCTTGTTGTGAGTTCCAGAACATCATCATGTTAGATGATCATGGATGTCAGTAGTACATCCAACTCTTTGCCTACTGTAAAAAGAAAACAAAAAAAAAACTAAAACACAATATTTTTACTTTATCCTACCCAATAGTCACCCACTCACCAATGCGGTTGGGTGTGGTTATATGGGTTTGCGGGTATTGATGTGTACTACTGAAATAGGTGAAGCCTTGTCTTTCGAAGGGGTAATAGAAAATAGATAGTAGTTATTTTCATTAATAACAAGATTTTCACAGTTCACAGGTGATTCCTGATATGTCACTGGTCTACGGTGCTGCTTTAGGGCTGTGTTTGGCTTTGTCTTTCGTTTACGTCCTTGTCTTGTTTGGTGTAGTTGTGTTTTGTTTTGTCTTTGTAGAGTTATGACCTTTATTTTGCACCACTTTGTATTTTTATGTTTGTTTAGACGGTTATCCGTCTGCCGACTTGTCAGCCATCGAGGTTCAGATTTGTCTGACCTCGAATTTTTTCCTAATAAAAAAACAAATAAATGTCATTTCAACCTATCTATCACTTTTGTCTTGCTATGGTTTATTACTCCTAATACCCCGTATATGACATACAAATTTGACAAAAGAGTAACACTTGATTGAGTCATCTGTCTGTCGACTCATCAGCCTATCGAAAATTAAGTCGAGTATTGAATTCTTT
Organism: Persicaria tinctoria; assembly: GCA_037127255.1. Lineage (NCBI taxonomy): Eukaryota > Viridiplantae > Streptophyta > Magnoliopsida > Caryophyllales > Polygonaceae > Persicaria > Persicaria tinctoria. The sequence goes on from JBANSL010000014.1 coordinate 8,907,784, forward strand.
CCTTATAAAAAAAAATCTAATACGCAGGGAAACCATCCGCAGCCGGAGTTACTTTAACATCTGAGAAGGATATAAGGGAGACCATCAGAAATGACTTCTTCAAGCGCTATTCCCAACAACCTCGAGACTTCCATCCAAGTAACCTACTAAATAACATAAACAAGGAAGTCACGGATGAGGACAACGATTGGCTTACACGTCCGATCTCAAATTCAGAAATCAAGAAGGCAGTGTTTAGTATGGCTGATGACAAATCACCCGGGCCCGATGGTTTCCCTGCGGGCTTCTTCAAAAGATATTGGCATATCATTGAACCAACTGTAAACAAGGCAGTTAAAGGCTTCTTTCTCACTGGAAAAATACTCAAACAAACAAACCATACTTTCATCGCACTCATACCCATGTGTGAAAATCCAACAACCACATCTCATTATAGACCAATTAGTTTATGCTCCACCACATATAAGATTATTTCCAAGATTATTGCTATTAGACTGAAAAAAATAATTCCGAAAATAGTTAACCCTCTGCAAAGTGCATTAACTTCGGGAAGAGCCATACAAGACAATATACTAATTGCTAATGAGATCTTTCACTCTTTTTCAAAAAAGAAAGGATCTAAGGGTTGGATGGCAGTTAAATTAGATATGGAAAAAGCCTTTGACCTAGTGGACTGGAAATTCCTAATTTCAGTTCTAGACAAGTTTGGCTTCTCACCACAATTCTCAAGTTGGATCAAGGAATGCATAGCCACGGCTACTTACTCGGTACTGGTAAATAATGAACCCACAGAAGTAATAAACCCGCAGAGAGGTCTTCGACAAGGAGATCCGTTATCGCCTTATCTATTCCTTATAGTATCCGAAATCCTAGGTAGAGGATTACAGGCTGAATTAGCTAAACCTCGAAGTCACCTGGTAATACAATTAACACGTAACGGAACAAGGACCCCATACTTGGCTTTTGCAGATGATATAGTAATATTCTCCTCCGCAACACAAATAGCTTGCCATCAGATAAACAACATTCTTAAGGAATACTCATCAATCTCTGGTCAGAAAGTAAACAGGCACAAATCACAATTCCAAACATCAACAAACGTAACTAGACATCAGAACCAACTCATTGCCAATGAATTACAGATTGCGTACACAACTAACCTTGGAAATTATCTTGGTTGTCCAGTCATTAATGGTCGCATAACCAAGGCTGATTTTGAAGAATTAATAAAAATGACTAGAATCCAGCTCCAACGTTGGAAGGCTAATGGTCTTTCTCAAGCTGGTCGTTGCACCCTGATAAAGACAACCTTATCTGCAAAACCACTGCACTTAATGCAGTGCTTCTTATTACCAAAAGGAATACATACAGAACTCGAAAAAATAAATAGAAACTTTCTCTGGAACAAGGGGCTCAAACACAAGCCATTAATTAGTTGGTTTGAGATATGCAAATCTAAATCCAACGGTGGCTTGGGTTTACGTACATCGGAAGACATGAACAAAGCCTTACAACTTAAATTGCTATGGAAAATCTTAGCAGAACCGAATAATCCCTGGGTATCTTTAGGCAAGGAAAAATACCTAAAACAAAAAGAACTACTACAGTATGAAAGAAGAGGGTCAACTTCCTGGCAATGGGCCCAACTGACTAAATTAATTCCTTTATTCAAGCAAGGACTTCGTTGGTCAATCGGAAATGGCCAAAACATAAACTTCTGGTTGGATCATTGGTCAGGTGATGCACCTCTTATAACTGCGGTCCCTCATCCCCAACTAATAGACACTCCCGTAACTGTAAACCAATTCCTCAAAGATGATAAGTCTTGGGACCAAGAAAAATTGAACAGACTGAATGACTACAGCTTACCAAAACAAATAATTGAAAACATCAAATTGACACCTATACCCAGAAACATACATATGGATAGACTATATTGGAAATGGAGCAAAAATGGATGGTTCTCTACCAAATCGGCTATAGACATGATGGGAAGTCTAAAACAGCACCAAAAATCGAACATGGGATGGATATGGGGTCTCGATATACCTCCACAGATTAAAACCTTCCTTTGGAAGATCTCAAAAAATGGCATACCCACTACATCTAAACTTGCATCAAGAGGAATAGGAATCCCAACCGACTGTCCGCAATGTGACTCCAACTATGAGGATATCCCTCACCTTCTATGGAACTGCCCTATTACAAGAGACACCATACTAGCAATTGACCCAGTGTTGTATAGGAAAACCACTGATGCCTTTCGGAAGGACACCACCCTCAATGACATTATACAAGACATTAAAAACAATATAGGCAAGAATCACTTCTCCACTCTTGCCTTCGCTTGGTGGGGAATTTGGTACTTTAGAAACAAGACACTATTTGACAACATCCACCCGGATGTGAGATGTATAAAATCTTTCATCACCGATCAAATTTCAATATGGAAATCCACAAAAAATACTGATGAACATAACACCAACCAAATCACGCAATCAATACCCCCAACAATATCAAAAACAAAAAAGAGAATAAAATGGAAACCCCCCTTGAATGGCAAGTACAAACTCAATTTTGATGGGGCCCTTGCGTCGTCTGGTTCTGGCCCGTACGGCTTCATAATCAGAAACCATATGGGAACCCCGATCTTCTTCGGTTGTGGTCCTTGCCCTATCCCTTCTGTAGCAGGAGCTGAAAGCTTTGGGGCTTGGCAAGGTATCATGGCCGCATTAGAGCCACAAATAACCGACTTGGAAATTGAAGGAGACAACCTAACTGTTATCAACGGCTTAAAAGGTCTGGGGAAACCTTCAGGAGACTCCGAAATGATTGTCTCGGACAGTCTAGTCTCGCTAGGTTTCTTCTCTTCCGTTGAGATTCGTCATGTCTATCGCGAGGCAAACCAAGTTGCGGACCGTCTAACACATCTGAACTTTGCCATGCACAGTCGCATTAGTCCTGACGATTCTTTGCTATGCTCCCTCATCCGTATGGATGCTCTTGGCTCTTGGCTCCCACATCTGAACTTTGCCATGCACTAGTGAGCTTATTTGGGTGGATGGCATTCTTCAAGCACTAGGAATTGATGTTCCGAAACCCATACCTCTGTACTGTGATAACAGATCTGCTATTCAAATAGCAGAGAACCCAGTTTTCCATGAAAGAACCAAGCACTTGAAGATTGATTGGCACTTCATACACCTATACCTTGTATCTGGATTTGTTCATCCCCAACATATCAGAACAGGAGTGCAGCTTGCTGATGTTCTTACAAAACCTATGGGAGAGAATCATCACTTATTCTTCTCTCTCAAGTTGGGTCTTGTAGGATTCTCAACAAACCCAACTTGGGGGGGGGGGGGGGGGGGGATATGAAACTTATACTTATGCATTCTCATGGTGCATACAGATCCTTACTCATCCTAGCTCATACAGCTTACATTTCCATTTCATTTCACTGTCATTTTAGATGCATTTCCTTTTGGACTGTAATAAGGACAGCTAGCACATTTGTCTGTTTGTGATCGTCCAATCATGGATGAGTATTCCATGCTATATATGCTGGGCTCATCCATTGATTCTGTAGGGTTTTGGGAATTGGTGAAGGGAACCAAGAGCTCCTGCCGCCTCTGCATATTTTCCCATTTTGGTTCAATGAAATAGTGATGATGGATTACTGATTTACAACTTCTTCCTCTTATAGTTTTCCTTATTTGCTGCTCTGTGCAGTATAAATTTGATCTTTGATCAACTTATTTCACACTTACTCTCTCTATTTTGTACCTGATTCCATTCTTCCGCACGCGCTCGTGCTCTTATATATTACCACTAACTCCTCACATAATAGTATAGAATAACCACAAACGTACATTTGCAAAGTACCAAAATGTAAAAGTTAGATAATGAAATCCTCCGTACTAATAACATGGTTAGTTGTGTGTAGTCCGTGGAATAAGCGCCCCTGTCGATCAGATCAGATCACTGTGAAACTTGTGGGGAATTCAAACACATGCGCGCAGGAATCAGATGCCATACATCGTCCTCTATTATATATTGTGGTGCGATGCGGACCACTTACACAGCTGCTAGGTAGCCAGCTAGCTCACCTCTCCTCAGTACTCCTCACCTAACCTACTCGATCAAGCTACTAAGTCTCCATTGGTACCCGACCACTTCACATGAGATTGTCTACATTCGTTCTCCTAGCTAGTCGTCGTTTTCATTGTCGTTGTCGTTTTCACTTAACAAGAATTTAATTTGGCAGCTGCTAGGATCAATTCGGTTACTTTCGGTATCAAGTTGATGATCGAGGCTGGGATATTATATCAGTAGTAGGTGGTGGAATGTGGTTAGAATCCAGATTTGGATCTCACATGGAAACAGGGTTTAAATATTAGATGGTAAGATCCCTTAGCATCTTAACATCTATCTATCTATATAAAATACTAAAACAGAGTCTGAAACGAGCTTTGGTGCGATTCGAATACGTGACATTTTCTGGATTAAAGTGGTGTTATTTTTGCATACGTATTGTATTCTGAATTAAAATAATATTATCTTTTTGGGTCATATCAATTAATTTGCCAATATAGTTAAGTAAAAAACTTATCTATTTAGATCAAATAATCTATCCAATATAACCTTATCTCTTAATTAGTTTTTTTTAATATAACCTTTTTTAAAATATAACCTTATATCAATATAGATAACAATAAACCATAGATATGTCCGTTCTACTTGCTGATCCGGAATGACGCTCTAAGATGGCGCTTTCTTCGCTAGAATTAATGCTCCATCTTAATTCATTTCCTTGTATTTAAAAAAAACCATAGATATGAAATCTTTCTTAAAATTATATACTAAAACTATAAGTTATAAATTTGAGATTAAGGGGAATTAAGTATGTAGGTTTCAAAGCTTTTCAATATACTTGATAAGAAAAGAATAGTTTGATTTTTTTTTAAATGAAAACATTTTAAAGTAAGTTTTATTGTTTTTTAAAAAGGTAAATATATAGATGGTGTGATAACACCCAAGATACAAAAGATGAGACTATACTAAGAGTCTCATGTAAAAAGGGAACTGTATACTAAAAAAGGCCCCTATATACCCACCAAAAAGTCCCTAACTGTAACCTCCATCGGTACTAACACCCTAGCCAACTCTAATCACACCTAATAATCATAGACTCCTACCCAGCACACCCTTCTTTTCCAACTAAAATCCGCGAGTGACATGCACTTCCACTTCGCAGAAATCCTACCTTTACAGTTTTCAACAATGAGACTGGCACAAACTCTAGGCTCAAAAGTTTCGTTACAAAAAACTACTTTGTTCCTAGCCATCCAAGTGAAATACACCAATTCCTCAAAGGCCAAAAGTTTAGCTTGAAATACACAAGACTTATGGATCACTTCTGGCTCACTCACAAACCAGGACAACCAATCTTCAATATTCTGGAACCGGCGACCGATGCCCTCCCAATTCAACACCAACGTTTGCACTTCGACAATAGTAGGGCAACTAAACCATAAGTGGGCTTCACTCTCCTCCTCTTGCTTGCAAACCACACATTGAGCTGCTTCCACCCCTTTCCAGTGCTTACCCCGTCTGCCAGTCTAAAGGTGATTTCTGACAGCAAGCCAAATAATGAAAGTCCATTTCATGCACTGTAGCTTCTTCCACAACATTTCACCCCCACTAACTCTTGCCCCTTGACTCTGATGATCTCATAAATTTTGGAACAAGAGAAACTACTTCTTAGATTGAGCACATGATCAAGCTGGTAAGTGGGAGGGTCGTTCGGAAACAAGGTCCCTTTCACCAAAATGAGCGAAATTTTGACACTTGATAATAACAAGAAATCTATCGAAGAACTCTGCTTTATTTGGCAAAAAAATTGGGAAGCTAGGAATGAAATGATCTTTAGAAATAAAAAGTCGGACACCCCTTGCCAGATGGCCATAAGAATTATAACGGATCTCAATGAATGACATGGTGCAACCAAAACTAAAAATGTACCCTCAACGCCAACTGTAAAGAGAAGACGCAATTCTAAATGGACCAAACTGCATAGGGATATCTACAAAATCAACGTAGATGGTTCTTTGAAACCCACTGTCGATTGCCAAGTGGGGGGGGGGGGGGGATTATTAGGGACCATAATGGTTCTGTGATTGATATCTTTCAATCTGGAACGGAAGCAAGCTCTGCCATCCAAACAGAAGCTGCTGCGTTTTGTGCAGGTGTAAACTTAGCTCTAGCTAAAGGTCTACGACGAGTCATATATAGTGGAAGGAGATTGTTTGGAAGTTACCAAGGCAATCAATGATAGCAAGTACGTTAGATGGGAAATTCTCCGGGAAGTGGAACTAATCAGGAATCTTAGCTTAAGCTTTGACAGCATCGAATTTAGACACTGCTACAGGGAAGCAAACAAGGCAGCTGATTTTATAGCTAAGTCTAGGAATATTTGTACGTTTTCAAACCTCCCTACCTGTAGGGATCTTTGTAACATCATCCGTATGGATGATTATGGTGGCATCTTGCTTTTGTAAGATCCACCTAATTTTTGTCTACTGTAAAAACAAAAAAAAGTCCCTTTCAATTCGTCCTTTGTTTCCAAAATACTCTTTCAAACCCAATAATATATCATCCACCTTCGGGCTGATATCCCATACTTCGGCTCCTCTCAAGTGGTTCTATGACAATTTGAAAGACGAGAGTTGATATATGTTTGCAAAAGAAGGAGAGTTATTTTTGAAACATGGGTGGCATGTTGGTATATCCAATAGGATCAATACCATTTTGATCTCTTCTTTAAATTCTCACAATTTTCATTATTATTTTTTTGTTTACCTTTTCTCTTCCTTTTCTTTCTACCCATTACTAATTTGTCAAAAACACAACATAAGTTTTAGGCTACAATCAAGAGTTTATAAAAGGAAAGAGGTTCCTATGAGGGAATGAAAAGTGAAAACCCTTGCTCTTAATATATGCATTTGGCATCTTTCTTGTAAATGAAAAACCGATGAGTTTCAATTGCAGGGAATTCTAATTCCTACAAAAGGTAGAATTGCTTGGTATAAAAAAATGGACAAAAATAATAAAAAAGTCTTTCAAATTGTTTCCCAAAATATAAAATCTTTTGCATTTTCTATAGGTAAATTTAAAGAAAACCACCCCCCAAAGGGAGAGGGTTTTCACTTATCGACCTCATAAATTAAAAATTATAGAAAACAATATCTTAAATAGTCTATATTAACAAATCACCATATTACCTATTTTCGTTAACCTAGCATCATCTATATTATATTTTAATAATTTTTACCTTTAAATATGAGTTTGATCCATTTTATTTGTCAGAGATAGCTTTTTTTTTATAAGAAAAACTTCATATATAGTACATATATATATAGGGGATGGGGGATTTTGCCTATCTTTTACCTCAAAATGGCTTCGGGTTGGCAGTATCAGTGCTTGGTGGAACTTGACTTCGACTTTTACTCTATGTTGTTCCCAAGATATTGGGTTAGGTTCACTTATTCGTTTAGGTCCATGTTCTTGCCACTGTTCGTATTACACCGTTTTATTTTACAATGTATGTTTCGAGGTGTCACGTACATCTAATCCTCAAACTTTTCCTGATTAAAAAAAAAATTGAGTACGTTACACACAAATAAACTTATTTTATACTTAAAAATGTAAATACTTTTATAAATTGGATAAGTTGTAACGGGAAAGAGAAAAAAGAAATGAAAGCAGTAAATTGGTGTAATAAAATCCCACCATCAACCCACCACACCACTCTTCTCCTTTTAATTCAATCCTCTCGACTGCCCACTGCTCCATTCCTCATCACCCCTCCCTCTCTCCGGCAACCCTCTCTGAGTTCCCCCAAAACCCCCCGCCGCCATGGACTCCCAGAGCACCCCTTCCTCCTTCTCCAGCTTCGGCTCCTACTTCCATGCACTCTCCCAGACTCCCCACCGCCTCTCCCTCCGCGCCACCGCCGTCTCCACCTCCTTCGACGAGACCACCCGCTTCCGCTCCCGCTCCGGCCCCTCCCTTCGCCGCTCCCTCCGCTGGTACGACCTCGTCGGCCTCGGCATCGGCGGCATGGTCGGCGCCGGCGTCTTCGTCACAACCGGCCGCGCCTCCCGCCTCTACTCCGGCCCCTCCGTCGTCCTCTCCTACGCCATTGCCGGCCTCTGCGCCCTCCTTTCCGCCTTCTGCTACACCGAGTTCGCCGTCCACATCCCCGTCGCCGGCGGTGCCTTCTCCTACCTCCGCGTCACCTTCGGTCAGTCCCTACCGAACTATCTCGATCCCGCTCTCCGATTCCCTATCATCAATTTCAGCTAAAACGCCGCATTTTTGTCTCCTCTTGCAGGCGAATTCGCCGCTTTTCTTACCGGGGCGAATCTGGTGATGGATTACGTTCTCTCCAATGCTGCCGTCGCCCGGAGCTTCACCGCCTACCTCAGCACCGCCGTTGGAGTCTCCACTGCGAAATGGCGTATCACCATCTCCTCCCTCCCCGAAGGATTCAATCAAATCGACATCGTCGCCGTCCTTGTCATCCTCATCATCACCCTCATCATCTGTTACAGGTCCCCACCCACCCTCAATTTACAATTTCCCCCAATTTTTTCCAATTATTAATTAATTTCTTGTTTTTTCAGTACGAGGGAGAGCTCAGTAGTCAACATAGTGTTGACGGCGGCGCACCTCCTGTTCATCGCCTTCGTGATAGCGATGGGATTCTGGAAAGGCGACGCGCGTAACCTGACGGCGCCGGCGGATCCCGTCCACCACGCCTCCGGATTCTTCCCATTCGGCGTCACCGGCGTCTTCAATGGCGCCGCCATGGTCTACCTCAGCTACATCGGATACGACGCCGTTTCCACCATGGCGGAGGAAGTCAAGGACACCAAGGACATTCCAATCGGCGTCTCCGGCTCCGTCGCCATCGTCACCGTCCTCTACTGCCTCATGTCCGCCTCCATGTCGATGCTCCTCCCCTACGACTTGGTAAAAATCAAATTAAATTCACCAATCGATTGTTCCAGAAGCAACATTAAAATTAACTAATGGAATTGAAATAATTTCAGATCGATGCAGAGGCGCCATTTTCTGGGGCTTTCAGAGGGGAGAGGGGGTGGAATTGGGTGTCGAATGTGATCGGGGCAGGGGCGAGCTTCGGGATATGGACGTCCCTGATGGTGGCGATGCTGGGGCAGGCGAGATACATGTGCGTGATCGGACGGTCGAGCGTGGTCCCTGCGTGGTTCGCGAGGGTCCACCCTAAGACCTCCACACCCGTCAACTCCTCCGCTTTTCTCGGTACCCTTGCCTTAATCCTCTTCCTCTATTTGCCTTTATCTGATTATTAAATTGCAATTTCCCATGCCTTGTTTTGTGTGTGCCTCTCCATTGTGTACTCTGTGTGATGGGGTTTGCTTTCTACTGTGATTCATTTGTCCCTAATAGGCCCTCTGAGGTGGGCAGTTGAGTTCCAGGGGACCCTTTCAGAAACCGTTTCAGTTGAGTGTGGGGACTACTACAGCTACTATCACCCTGTGTTAATTGCTAACCCTAATCCTTAATCTGTAGTTAGCTTCATCTGCTTGATCGATCAGGGTTCGTTCTCCGAGATTCGGTTTTCTTGATGTCGATGTTGTTGACCTTGGTGAATTGTGGTGGAATTGGATTATTGATTCCGGGAATAAGGGCTTTTATGTGGAGGATAGATTTCATTTCTTGTGTTGTTGTTGTTCTTCACATGATTTTGCTTTTGCAAGTTGGGTTTGACAAAACTCCATTTGAAGTAGGGGCCAATGCAAGTTTGCAATTACATGACTGAGTTGAGAGTTGAATTGATAGGTAGGTAGTGGGCGTTTATCGACTGGGAAAAGTTATAGGACCTTTTTTCGGGGCGAAACATGATCTGGCCTCTGGGCCATGTTGTGCTTATCCTTGATGTGTCTTGGATGTTTATATCGTACTGAGGCATCTCATTGTTGGGGTCACAACTTTGATTTAATGTGTTTAGTGATGTCTTTTTGACAATACAGCGACATGAACGGGGGTTATTAGTGCGAAAGCAACCGTGAAGTCGACATAATACCTGATTGTTTTTATCTTCTTGTCAAGCTTGGTAATGATCCTTTTTGATTGAATTGGGAATTTGGGTATTTGCATCACAAAGTGTTCTGATTCTGATACTACTTTCATCTGGCTTCCTGTCACAGTTTGTTCAAACCCGGGCGGTCTAAACCTTGTTCTAGGATAGCTTGTATCTAACATTAGGGATTTGTGTCTCTTTCAATACGGATTAGTTATGTTAACGGTGTTAGTTCAAAAGAGCTTGACCTACATACACAAGATCTTTGACTCCTCGTCGTTGTATCTTTGAACATGGTAGGCAAGCTTGGTAGGTTTAAGTTTGGTAGATTTGGCTTATGTTTGCTCAAAGTGCTTACTTGTTTGAAAGTGACATTTTTTGTTTCTTACCCTTTTCTACTGGTTCCGTTTTCAGGGGTTTTCACGGCTGCAATTGCGCTATTTACCGACCTTGACATCCTCCTCAATCTCGTCTCCATCGGCACACTGTTTGTATTCTACATGGTGGCGAATGCGGTGGTTTACAGGCGCTACGTCGTGGTCGGAACGACCAACCCATGGCCTACACTATCCTTCCTGTGCTCGTTGTCACTCACCTCGATAATTTTCGCCCTGATATGGCACTTCGCACCTACCGGGAGGCCCATGGCAATTTTGCTCGGGTTGTGTTTAGCAATCGCTGTCACCATGGTGCTACTGTTCTGTTGCCTAGTCCCACAGGCCAGGAAGCCCGAGCTTTGGGGTGTCCCGCTCATGCCCTGGATCCCTTCGATCTCGATCTTCTTGAACATCTTCCTGCTCGGTTCCCTCGATGGCCCGTCCTATATCCGTTTCCTGTTCTTTTCGGGCCTGGCGGTGCTCGTATACATTTTCTACAGTGTCCACGCTAGCTTCGATGCAGAGTGCGACGGGTCGACCCAGAAGGAAGGTGTGAACCTAAAGGACCTCGAGATCGGAGAAAGCCGAGAACTACCCAATTCTTGAAGGCAGACCGAAGTTTTCGCAGGGGTATAGAGGGTTAGATGGGTACAGCAACCGAGTTTTTGCACAGGAAGAACATTGTACAGCCCTTGTTAAACCCTAGCCCAATTGCCCCTGCCTACCATTCATCGGTTCGACCGATCGTCGATATGGTTCGACGGCGTATTAACAAAGGTAGAAACCCTATTATAAAAAATCAAAATGGTTTGTGCAAATGATGTAATTTTGAAGGAAATGCAAGTCAAAAAGTAGGTTCTTCCGATCCCCTTATTGGGCTTATCCGATTCGAACAACCGAAAAATTAGAAGGTTCCAATTCCAATCAGCATTTTGTGGGGTTGAAATGTTGCCCCTACAATTAAGAAAGGGAAGGTTCTGAGAATAAAATCGTGTGACGCATATTGCCAAATTATCAAGAGAAAAGAAACGTTATTAAAATGCAACAATTTGTGACATAAAGCAAGAAGAAGAAAAAAGAAGGTATGATGATTCAGGGGTTATCATTTGGGTGTGTAGAGGCCACAAATTCACAATGAGTCAATTTCTCCAAGTGCAGGTGGGATGATCACATTTAGATTCGGAGAAAAATTGGGTATGTTTGCTATGAGCGCAAGTGTGTTTAGATTTGCCCAAATCGAATGCTGCGACGAGTGGTGGCTTGTTGGTTCTATCACCTTTTCTCGCCTACCATTCGTATGTCGTTTTCGTTGGTGTTTTAAGCATATAAGGTGGCCAGTCTTGCTGTTGTGGTCCTGTTTTATTGTCCATTGTCAACCGAAAATCAAATCAAACTTTGTACTATGGTAACCAACCCATAGGCATATCTTGCAATTTACATCTTGGCCAAACTTGAGGAGACTGACAATAGTGGTCCGTAGGATGAGGTATTTATCCATTTGAGCCACCAGAGATGTTGCTTTTCGACGAAGACGAAGATCTCCAAAATCTAGATGAATAGCGAAGTGAGGCCCAAGAGTAATATCTCAAGCACCCACTTCCACACATATCAGGCACAAATATGATATCTAGATACCAAGTGATATTGATATCTGCTCATACCAAACATTAGATATCAGATATCAAGTTAACTAATATCCATATCAGATATCGGGGTTGATATCTAAATATCAATACCTTGAATTTGTAAATAAAGAGCAGTCATCCGGGGTTTGAACTAGGAACCTTTGGTACTACCCACAAATCCTTTCCAGCTGAGCCATTCTGGAATGGTTCCTAAATATCAATACCAAACGACCCAAAAAGGCGACATTTTATCCACCAGAAACTGTGCTTTTGGACGAAGACGAAGATCTCCAAAATCTAGATGAACAGAGAAGGGAGGCCCAGGAGTAATATCCCAAGCACCCACACTTCCACATATCCTGTATTTAGGTTGAATTGATATGATAAAAACAGAGATGGGGAGGGAGCAAGCATCCATTACCATTATCCCCTCCATGCCTTTGAGGATAAAAACTATAAAGGGCAAACAAAAAAGAAGTGTATGAGGGGGGCCATGCTGCCTGTGTGCTTTCGGCTGGGCTTGGGGTCTCTCCATTGTCAAGTCACTGTTAGCCAAGTTGATAGGTCAGTAATCGCCCCACCCATCCTCCCCTTTGTGTCACTCCCACTTAATTGTTTTCTTGTGTGTTTTTTGTCCTTCACAAATCCATATATGATTCACCACTTCCCATTTCCTCCATTACATTTTGCATCTCAAAATCCAATAGTTTGTGCTTCTGTTCACAAAGTTTGGGAACCATACGAACGAAGTGAATCTCGAAATCGTTTCGATTGAAAAGCCTAGGCATTTGTACACGGGGTGTGAGTATTGCATTGACCTTGTTAGAAATAATGCATATAAGTTGATGAGTGTCGCAATCTTGCAAAACACTAGCCTAAGGAAAAAGCCTTTTTTATCGCTCAATGGACACTACTGCATGCTTTGTTTTTGCACGACCGAATATGCATTTGTACACAACTTATGGATATGTATTTGTTGGGACACTGGTGAATCCCACATCGGATGTGGGATGATTCTGAACCTAACATATACAGAACTGGCTACTCCATCTAATGCTAATTGATTTTGGGATGGTGCCCCAGTCTGACCTATATGTTGAGCAAGACTTTTCCCAAAATCCTTTGTTTTTGTACGACCGAATATGCATTTGTACACAACTTATGGATGTGTATTCATCCTTTACCAATAGATGAATCCTTTCCAATACATTGTACTTGTGTTGACAATAAGTTGAAAAATCTTTTTTTTTTATATAAAAAAAGATACTAATAAGTTGAAGTTGCACGAGGAACAAATTACAAATTAATGGATTTTGGTCTTCTATGGCTACAAATTGTGGGTGATAACCTATCAATATCAATTATCTCAAAGGTTTCTGGTCTTAACCTTGGGAAATTAAGATCCTAATTACAGGTATTCTCTTCCTATTGCAGTAGTTTGAAGATGTGGAGTTTCGCCACGTCTTTAAGGAGGCCAGGAGGTGCACAGATCGTGTTGCCAAAATCTTCAGGCCAAAATGCGTTGTCGTTGTTGCTCCAGGATAGAATTACATCTGTCAGGAACTCATGATACAATTGGTTGGTGATCTAGTAGGGGTTAACCATTAAAAAAAAAAAGTGGATTTAACTATTGAGCTGCTCTAAAAGTTCAAATTCAAGAAAAGCCTCTCAACTTTTTATTCACAGTGCTATCTTGGATTGGATGCCATTGCCGGCCAACTATATATTTAATCTTTAGCCACATTAAATATTAGCAAGTTAATGTGACCTATCAATTTGAATTGTTCTTGTTGTAAGATAAAATAATGATGAAATACTAAAAAGGGAATGAAGATGGGAGTTGAATACTTGAATTGGCAGGTTTCTGATTCCCTCCATAGATTTGTTCTTCGCCAATTGCGTTGGCCCCAAAATCACAATAAGTTATTTTAGGTTCTCAATCTCATAGGTGATTAATTTACTCCAAGAGATATGATGCCTAATCAATCAAATCTTAATATTTTTAGCCCTAAGATTTTGATTTGGTATCTACTCCAAACAACTTTTGACTATGGAAAAGGGGGAAAAAAGGGGTGAAAATGAAACCTTAAAACTGTTTTTAATTATATGTGAGTTGAAAGTCGAGATTCTACACATTATGGCTACAATCTCTCTACTTTTAGAAATATATTCCAAATATAGTTCTTTAGAATAAGATGACTTAAAAAAGGAAGTTCTTCACCATCAAAATGATATTTTGAGTCTGGCCTCTACAAACTGTGTTGAGATGTGAAATGAGCTTTAACAAGCTTGCACAACTACCATGCCCCTATGACCAATTAAGCTAAGCTCATATGGGTGATTTTTAACAAGCCTTGTATATAATGTGTAAATTAGCATATGCGTTGAGTGAGATTCCACCCTACAATCAATTAATAACAAGAAGAATAATCTACCGACTTATATATAAGACTTGTTTACTCTATACTTTTAATGTGGGACACTTGTTCTTTCACGTCTAATACTTTGAAATTAATCTTTTTCATGGCTGAGAAAGATAAGTTAAATACGTACAAGAAAAAATTAAATCTCATAGAATTGCTTGCTGAACAAGCAGACTCGCATGCTGAAAACAAGCAAACTTGCTGCAACACCAGTGCACAATAAATTAAATCTCATAGAATTACTTTCAAGCAGGTAAGCAGCAAAAGTAACTGAGAATTTTTGCAACTCTTAAACAAATCTCAAGAATTACTTTTAAGAAAGGCACAATAAATTAAATATGTTTCATGACAAGTTGCCTCTCCTTGAGTGCATCACTATTTAGGAGTGTAGATACAGAGTAATACAACGAAGTGAAGTCTTACAAACCAATTGACACGCCTGAAACTCAAAAACTCACTTTGAAAAACTTTTCATCCGTCAGAACACTAAGGCATGCAGCCCCTCCTTTTTCATAAGCTTGAGCTATTTCAACCTGTCAATGAAGCAGCTCAGTGAATTTTGTGGAACTTCTTATTGTTTAGAGATCCAAGCTCTGAAGAAATGAGACAGGCTGACAGTTAAACAACCAGTGTAATTGATAGGAGGACTAATTTATAATTGAAATTAAACTATACCAGAAATTGAAACAGGAATATAACGCTCAATGAATATGTAACAGCACTAAAATGTGAGACTTAGAGATTCAAATCTCTGAGTTTTAAATATATAGTAACAGTTCTAACATAGACAACAGATGACATCATGCATAGAGTGAAGAAATCAATATGAGAATAGCTCCACATACAGGATTGAAGTTTTCTCTCAGAATGCCTCTGCTAGGAGAAGCCTTTTTCACTTATGCAATTAGACCAGGTAATCCTGTCCGTTCGTATGATGCCCTTAAAGCTCCAACAAAGTCTCTAGTTGGGGGAGCACTGTCTTCAGCTTTCTTTAAATCAGCAAGAGGCCTTCTCTCTTTCAACTAATAAACCAAATCCCAAACATAAAGAGCCAAATAAGATTATACATGCATATGCAAAAAATCCAATACGAAGTGCCTGATAAAGGGAAAAATAAGACAAATCATAACTATAAATCTAAATTCAACCCCTAAAACTTGGATAATTTTCTCATTCTCCTTCCTGATCTGAGATTTTGACATCCAAATATACAAGGCTGGTGTTAGATCAAACAATTATGAGTGATAGATCTTATCTCTCATCCAATAACCTGCTATATACATATGAAATAACCGTAACATACCTGTGAGACTTCTGTGTCCTTGTGCCATATTATCTCTTCCAAAATGTTACGAGGAGTGTTATCTTCACTTTCTATCCGAAATTCAAAGGGGCCTTCATAATGCAAAGGGGGACCTGTTGGTGCCCTTCTTCTGATTGTTATGCCTTGGATAGTAGCTAGTTCCTCTTGCAGCATTCCCATTTCCCGTTCTCTACATTTTAGAACACTTGCTACAGATTTGCTAATGGGTGAAAGTGTGGCTGATTCTAACTACAAAAGTAAACCAAAAAACTAATTGAAATCCGACTACAAGGCAATCCTTCTAAGATCTGTAAGAAAAAAACAGAAGGATAGTTCAGCTACTGCACGACACAAAAAAAGTAAACCAAAAAACTGTTATCTCTGCAATCTTAATCAGTCATTTCCTTCATCTCCTTCAACAAAACCAGGATCACCTCTTGCTAAGACCTAAACCTCAACAACACACTACAATGAAGAAATGCTTCAGAAGAAGAAGGGAAAAAAAATGACTATGGATACAGTACCTAAGCAAATAATCCTCAACATTGGAGAATACTCAAAATATCAATTTTCTAATTCCATTTCATCAATTTAATTCAAAATGAACAGGTCAGCTCTTGAGCGGAAAACAAACAATTGCAATCTCCCTAAACGAACAGGTCAAGGATTTCCTTCCTTCTACGGCACAGTCCAAACATGTTTCCACCTAAAATCAAGGCATGGAAATCATGACACGGCTTGAACAAGTACTAATCATTCATTAAACAACACGAATCAAGTTTTAACCCTATCAGCCCCAACAGCTTTGAATATAGAATCGCACATCTAAACGCGAAGCTCAAACTGCCGAATTGGCCGATGTCCACAACTAAGCCAGCAACCAAAGGTAAAGAAAACTAAAGAGGAGACCGATAAAACGAACAGCATCATCGTCAATGGCAAACCACTATGTGATCGGTGGAAAAAGAGAAGGAAATTGTAACCTGATGAGATCGAATGCAGGGGAAAGATGGGGCGCTGAGAACGCGAGAATCCATGAAAGTGGAGAGATTGGATCCTCCGAATGGAAATTGGGGGCGGAGGCAGGAGGAGGGAACCCTTGGGAGTGGCGGAGTCGGTCGGAGTGAGATTACAGCTTCCATATCTCTTGTCTGTTTTCAGTTCCAAATGTGAACTACGCAAATATACGTCTTACAAACCAATTGACACTCACCTGATCAAGAGCTGAAGCAAATATATCAAGCAATTGGCCAGATATATATACATATATATAAACACACAAATGCAGACCTAAAAACTTTTCCCGAGTTACAAGTAGAAGCTCTAGATGGGGCCACTTGGGAAATAGAAGATGATAATGAAGAATACTCACATCACATGCATCTTCCATCCAAATCTCCAATGCAGGATCTTTTCCCATGTGTATGAGCTACAAATCATCACTAAACTATTTCTTTGCCGGCAAGAGGTACCTCCAATCTGTCCAAAGTCATGCCTCGTTTATGTTGATGAGAGCCATACCTAATTCCAAAGTCAAGAACAATGGAGAGTAACTTCAAGAACAACGGAGAGTTCCACATAACCAATAACAAAGATAGGATATCATTCAACATAAAAAAAGTAAACAAAGGCAAGTCATGCAATGTCAATAGTTCTGAATAGATGCCAAGAAAGGCCAGAAATAAATTACACATTGAAAACAAGCAGATGATAAACCCTGAATCCTATACTGCCATAAGGAGATAAAGAGTGGCAGGAAAAGGGAAAATCTGAGAGATATTATATATAAATAAAAAAGAAGATAATAGTAACAAAATAAACTAATGAAAAGAAGGAATTCAATCGTTAAGTTGTTATTTGTTGACACTAACAAGTAAGGTGCAGATTTTAGAAATACAAACTCTCAATATCAGACCTCAACTGCCCAACAATACGACCATCTGGAAACAGAACAGAAGAATAAATCAGAATCAATGGATCACATCAAATTGCAGCGTCTTAAAAGATGATCAAACAATAGAACAACAACATTCAACATCAACGGACAATAGAAATACAATTATACGAGAGCAAACAGAAAATTTTTTTATCAATTGATAACATGTAATAAACCATAAATCCTCCGGACCTCCACCGCGACAAACAATTACCTCAATCACAAAAGAGATCAAACAGGCTGGAAGAAAAGCAAAAGGAGGTTAACAATTAAAGCAGGAAGGGGAAGGTTATAGAATGGGAATTTCAAAGCAAATATAAAATTAACGTGGACAACATTAGGGTGCTAGAACTCAACCAAAGGAGGATGAAGAGGAAACTCATCGAGAGTGCTTTACCACAAAGGAGGGTGTTGTAATCAAGCGTTAACCATGCCTCCCGATCTCTAACCGATTGAGTCTGAAATTGAGAGAGAGACAAGCAATAAATTAGTGACAAGGCACAACTACACAGGTACCTGATATAAAAGATCTGATAACAAAAAAATATTTAGAACTGTCAATACTCTGTGATATTTAGTTGCTTTTGGTTGATCATTATAGTTTAAATTTTGATCATTGTAAAAAGCCAAAGGCAAGTAACAGTTACCTTGCTTAAAAAAATTGAAAGAAATAAAGAAATTGAGTGTACTCTTTTGCCCGATCTAGAAGCTCATGCAACACATAAACTTTCCACATTCCATCCGTAGTTTAATAGGTTAACCGTTGGAAGGAACATATTTTTTATTTTCTTTATTTTTTCAAAATGAATAACAAAATTTTCCGGATTGGGAACTCAATCGAATTGAAGAAAATGACCTTATAAAATTAAGACAAATTAGGAGATGGACAAATAAATAGACGTATAATCACGTGCAATGAGAACTAACCAGCACAATGTTGCATTTATTTCTCCCTTCTAGGTTAGCTACAAAATCTAGAAGCCAGAACAAATGAACAAGGTAATCCTTCTAGGTTTTCTTGTTTTCTAAATGTATTGAAATAAATGCCAAAATATAAGCCAGGTGAAATGTCTAGGGAGAAGAAAGAAAGATCAAAGCCGAATTAAGGAAGACCAAGTACCTGTTGTTTCTATCACAATGTCATCAAATTTATCTCGCTTATTCTTCACTAAATCCAACATCAGTTTGACCAAATCTCCACGTAACAGTACAGCACAGACAGCTATTATTAACCATGATGACGTCATCCTCGTTAGAAGTCGAATGACGGGCAACCAATGAACTATCAATATCAACCTCCCCAAACTGCACAGAAGCAATATCAACCTCCCCAAACTGCACAGGAGGAGAACTGGGCTACTATCAGATTGTTACAAGAAAAAGCAGAAGACCAATATTTGCAGGCAGAGCACCACTTATAGAGTGGAAGAAGTACAATGTGAATTTTAAGCAAAACGCCATGGAACTGCTTCCAAAATAAACAAACAAGTACCAGCCAATACCTAGAGATTATTCTGAACATTACGAAACTTGAAAAAAGAACTTCCAAATATAAATTGCAAGAGTGAATGACAAATTTGCCAACATATTTTAATACCTCATTCTCTATGACAGCAATACGCTTCTATGTTGAGCAGTTAAAATATGGTTCAAGAGGGTTGTCTGTCATGAAGAACAAAATCAAGCTATCAGTTCTATCATCACCACTGATGCAATAAAATGGCAACAGTAGGATGCCCATAGTTTTTGATAAACATCATAAAACTTTTAATTTCCTCTTCTTTTCTTCTCTTCCTTTCGGCAAAGTGAATTTCAAACAAGCCGAAGCTTTTTAACTCACAAATAACCCTAAGGCTGTAGAAACCTGAATGGAGTAATGAGCTCCCAGCAATGAAGCTTATTTATGCAAACATCATTTGAAGCCTAAACTGTTATATCCGCTTTCAGTTCCTTCCATAGTTAAAAAAAAATGAGTAGACAGTATGATACTGAGTTCTAACATCTGAATAATCAACATAATTCATAACACCAAATCATAAACCCACAACAAGAATCTTCAGGTCCTCGAATTCGAAAGCTGGGAACATAAAAGCAAATATTTGGGGGGAAAAGTTCCTAGTTCATCCAGCAAATCCTTCTCATTCAGCAAATTGAACCACAAACCCCCTAACTCTTACTAAACTGGGTCGAAAGCACGCATACGACTTCTCCTTAATCGAAAAAGAAGAACCTCAAATCCCCCTAAATCAAAATCAAAACAACAACAGCAAACAAGAAATAGAGAGGTCGAGGTCAATAGCGATCAACCAAGCGAAAATCTCTTCGAAGACTAATCGGCAGTAGAAAAGACGAGTGAAATTAGGGTTTAAGAAAATTAACCTGTGAAAAGCTGTTCCAAGATAGATGATGAGCACCGGAGAAGAAGATGGAGGCCAGGAGGAGACCGAAGGAGTCACCGATGGCATCGGAAGAAGAGGAAAACGACCAGTCGGGAAGAGGCGGCGCAATCAAGATAAGAAATTGATAGGAAAGGCAGATAGAAGAAGAAGAAGAAGGCGGTCTATAGAGTCGAAGGAGGTCGAAAGGGGAAGGTGGCAGTGGCCACGAGGGAGCTGGGAGAGCAGGAGGTGGCCTGGACATCGACGGAGGAGCAAAGCAGGAGGTGGATGGGGCCAATGAGAGGGTGAATGAAGAAGAATTACAGCCGTTCGATCTCCAATTTTAACAATAGGGTGTGAACGGCTGGATATTGTTCTCTTACCTCCGTTCAACGTTTGACTTTTTGACACGTTTTTTTATGAGTTAAAAACTGTACTCCATCTGTTCGCGAAAACTTGTCACTTTAGCTCCGGACACAATATTTAATAAATATTTAAACTATCTACATTGCCCTTACTTTTGTCTTAATTATCTCAATGAAAAGTACAAACACATTTTTATTTTTATTTTATAAACTTTTTTTTTTATTCAAAACTTATTTTTTTAATTCACTGAAAATTTGAACTACATATACATAGATGGTAAACGGGCAACAAGTTGCGCCGCCAACCCCTTCTGAATAGCAAACCCAATCCTTTTGAATACGACATCCATAGATCTAGGGGACATAACATTACTATGCATAATCTTTTTGACTCGCTTGAGAAGCTCGACAGCATCAGGTGCCAAAAAACCAAAGGTATCAAACGCAAACGGAACGAATACGTGTTGATTGTCAATACATGTTTTCTCATGTTTGACCACTTTAGCTGTGGCCGCTTTGAGAGCTGCTTGTCCAACCGTGAATATCCCATTCCCCAAACTAACCAAAGGGGGGACTCCTGTCAAATCAACACAGGCATGTTGTCCACCTATCCACCCAAAAACCAAAATGTCAGCTGGCCTCAATGTCGATCTCCCCTCATGCGGATCAGTCAAGAAGTTCACAGGTTATCTTGGCATGCCTCTTCACTCTAAAAGGATTTCCCTTCACGAGTATAGTGACTTGACTGAGAAGTGCGGAAGGTATGTTCAGAATTGGTCGACGCGTAAGCTTTCCTATGCAGGAAGAATGCAGCTTCTGAAAGCGGTGTTTGGAGGAGTTATCTCGTTCTTGAGCCAGTCCATTCTGCTGCCGAGAGGAGTTATTAATAAGCTGAATGAGATTCAGCGCCATTTCCTTTGGAATGGTGCAAACGAAGGAGGCAGAAACTTTGTGGCATGGAAGGATGTTACCAAACCTTATGAAGAAGGAGGCTTGGACATCAAGGAAATACTGGGATTGTAAAGGCCCGGATTTTTAAATCCTAATTCTTGGAAAAAGAAATCAAATATGAATTTAAATCGGGTTAACTAAAATCTCTAAAATGAATTCCGGCATATAATTATTTTAAATGGGCTTTCATTCAAATTTATTATCGCTTTCACTTGCTAAAATTTGAAAGTATAATATAATTTTATTATTTGATTCAGTTCGAGAATTCGATTTCAATTTTAAGTTTTAAGCTTTATATCTTGTGAGTCGGGTTAAAATCGAGTGAGCGGGTTTCATGATTTATTTTATTATATTCTATTTCTTTTCGGGTATTTTCCTTGGGATCATATTCCTTATGTCTTCCACCTCAAATGTCTTGGTCTTTTATCCCTATTCCAATTTTAAAGTTATTATAATTGTGGTATGATTTGGATAAGAATAATTTTGGTGTTTGGGCAATTTGAGAAAATTTGACCACCTAAATTTCTCTCTCCTCCTCTCTCTCTCTCGTTCTCCGGTTGCAGTTGAGGAGCAGACTCTCTTGTCCTTGCATATTGGCAATTTACAGCTAGTCATTTGTCATTTTGTGCCTATTCCTCTACAAAGCCACACTTCTGCCTCACCCTCTCTTCATCCATCCACCAACAAACCCACAAACCATTCCTCATTTTTCTCAATCCCCTTTCTCTGCCAGTTAGCCAGCAAAATCAGAGAAATCCAAACCTCCCTCCCTTTACTTTTTCTACAATCCGTTTCCGTGAAGAACACCACCACCTCCTCTCCGTTCGGTCGCAGCAACCACCGTGACCACCCTTCTCCTCGTAAATCGCAGCCACCAGGGGTCGTCGCCGCCACCGATTGTAGCCGCTAGCAACCCCCGTCCCCATCCTCTGTCCCACCGGAGCTTCATCAGCCAAACTTTTGCAACCAGCAGCCTCCACGGATCTCCAGATCTTTACTCCTCCTCGTCCGACCTCGTCGTTGCCGAGCCACCAAGTCAGAGCTTCCTCGGTTTCGAAGCCGCTAGAGTCGTCCCTGAGCACACCTGTTTTCCGTCCCGAAATCCGGTAAACCCCCTTTCACCTCCTTTCACTGTAATACGACATAAAAGTCCACCTTTAAGCGATGTTCCTTCTTACTAGGCCGAGAACGGCACAACTCCTTCTCCGACGAGCTCCAATCGCGGCTCCAACGACGATTTTCCGGCGAGAACTTCGAGCTTCGGTGAGCACTTCTCTCTCTCCCTCCTCCCTTGTCGCGTTTCGTTCTGGATTGTCTGGATGAGGTCGGAATCGGGGTTCGGTCGGGGTGGGTAAACCTCAGGCCGAAAGGCCGCCGACGAGGCATGGAATCCTTTCCTTCCTTCTCTTCCGTTTCCGCTGACGTTGTTCCATTCCAGTGCCCTGTCTGTTGATTTGAGGAAGACAGGCTTTGTGGGCTTGGGCCTATTTTTTATTTCCGGATCCGGATTTTATTCCACATAAAATTGGGCTTCAACTTGGTGGATCCGGGTTATATCATTTGATGAATGGGTATTTCTGATTTTTGAGAGAGAGAGCATCGGATCCGGATTGGGTTCCTTCTTTCCTTCTTTGTTTCGGTTCTGGGCCGGGTTTAGCTTTTGGATCCGGATTCCTTCAATGGGCTGGGCTGATGTTTCTTTTGGGTTTTAATAGATCGTTGTTGTTATTGTTGTTGCTATTTAATATATATATGTAAATATGTTATGTGTATTTAGTATATAATTATATGATTTGGTTTTGGAAATACTATAATTATGAGATTATTATGTTATATTTTTGTTAAGTTGTTTTAGAAATATTATTAATTGGAAAAGGTTCTTATTTGATATAAAATGTGAGTTTGGAAATTCAAAATGATTTATTGGCCTTGCTTTTATAATCATGGGTTGTAAAAATGGATTTAGTTGATGTTGTATTTAGTCATATGTTTTTGGGTAATTTATAAAAGTCTTAATGGTCGGGATCCATTTAGATAATGATTTTGAAATGAGAATCACGCCGGAATTATTTCTATAACATGATTTTAAGGTATTGGTTTTAAGGTTAAATGTTTAATGTTGAGATCCTTTGTCTTGGTTTGATGATATTGGTTTTGAGAAGGAAGTTTGGAAATGTGGTTGGTACGATTTTATCAATGGGTTTGATTGGAATAATGATTTTTGGTTGATGTTGATCGTATCGGAAAGGTTTTGGAAAACGGTTTTACTATCGGTTGGTTTTGAGTATGTTGAGAACTTGGATTCGTGTGTATGAATATAGGTCTAGTAGCTCATGGAAATGACTTGATGATAGGTGTGTATTGCTTTTGGATTGCTTTGGACTCGCATTTGGGCCCTTGCTTGTGTTATCTTGCTGTTCTGCATCTCCAGGTAAGTCTCCTCGGAGCTTACTCAGATTGAATAGAGCTATTCCCTGCTTTAGGTGCATGATATACTAGGTGTTTGCATTCATGATCAGCATGCCATGTAGTACCATGCTAGGTTGCATCGATCGTTGAGCATTCTATTTCTCTATGTGTATGTAAACAGAACGGCCGTTATATGTGAAGTAACTAGAGTCATTGCTAGGGTTATAGGACGACCTAGTCTCATCGGGTCCCGTCCTGAGTCAATCGAGTCATGAACTTCCTTATATTATGAGATGCCTGCGGGCTTTATTGTGGAGCGGGTTAGGCATGCGTGCCGCCCGATTATGATGGAATGCATTCACGAGCTGGCCAGTCTCCGCCCTATCGGAAGGGGGTGGAGGTAGGAGAGGGATATACCACTTGGTATTCTGTGCTAAGGCCTTATTATTATTATGCACTTGATCTTAGGAGCATGTTAGTGTGTTAATATCCCGCAACGCATCTAGAAGCATCCTTATTAGGTTTAGCGTATATGTGTGCTTAGAGTTGGGATGCAGAGCTAAAGTGGGCATCGATCTGATCCCGCCCCATATCAATTTTTTTTAGGTATCCGTTATGCTTACTACTATTGATGCCGATTTGAGCCCATGACCGCTGGGTCTAACATGGCGGAAAGAGAGAGTTGAGATTCCAACTTCAGCAATTTAATTACGGCTCGAATTTGAATGGTTGATCATATTTTGACCCGGTTCTGCCGTGGCACCCCTTTGTATTATGCTTTACTTCCGCTATTTGTGTGACCTTTGGTTTTCCACGCTTAGACTTATGACATGTACAGGGGACTTACCCGGGGATTCCAACGATCCCTTCGAATTTTGGGTATGAAATCCCACTTTAAAATGTTAGGATAGAATTTCAAACCTTCCACCTATACTCGGGGCGCAAGATCCTAACGAGGGGTTTCATCCCTCGAAACGTAACTCGGGATTCATAATCCCGGGCCGTTACAGGGATGGAACAAGAGCGTCTTTGCAAAGCTCTTATGTGACATTGATGCACAGAAGGAGTGTATATGGGTACGATGGGCCAACCACAACTTGCTGAGAGGCAATTCCATTTGGGATGTTGGTCCCAAAGTGGATGACTCTTGGGCATGGAAGGAACTCCTTCGTGTCAGAGATGACATTCAGATGATTATTCAGCCATTTGGTTCGATTGACTGGGGATCGCTGGTGCACCCAAATGGAGGTTTGGTGAGCTCAAGGGTGTATGATCTGATTAGGGAACGTGGTGAACCTTGCAACTGGGGGAGCTTCATCTGGAAGCGAGCACAATGCAAGAGATGGTCTTTCATCACGTGGCTTGCAGTTAGGAAGCGGCTTCAAACAGAGCACATCATCAAAAACTGGATGGGGCCAGATGCCGCATGGTGTGCGTTCTGTAAGGAGAAGGAAGAGACTGAAGACCACCTTTGGTTTGAATGCACGGTGATAAAGGAGGTGCAGAACAAGGTGATTGACTGGATAGGTGTGGGAGTTAGATTCGGTACTCTCCACGAGTGGCTGCAGTGGTTCGACGGAGAACCAGAAGGGACCAAAAAGGGAGCAATATTCCAAAGCAAGCTTCTAGTGTTGTGCGCTCTTGTCTACATGACGTGGAGGGCTCGGAACCGGATGATCTTCAAGGGCATACAGTGCAGCCCAGCTGAGTGTGCCATGGAGATCATCAAAGCTTGCAAGAATAGAATTTCCATAAAGTGTAAATGCAAAACCAGGATGGAAAAGGTTTGGGTGAAACGACTCATGTCTAGATGAGGACTAGGTGAGACGTGGAGCTTAGAGGTACAGAGGTTTGGGTAGATAGGCAACTTTTTGGGTAGGAGTTTTTTTTGGGTTAGACGACTTTTGGATAGGAGATTTTTGGAATGGTATACGTCCCATGTATTTTTCCACGGGACCCTTAGTTTGGTCTGCGTGTTTTTGTAACTTGGTTACACCCATCCTATATATATTTACCAGTTCAGAAGAAGTTCACAGGTGCCTCTTTCTTAGCAGAAACCCCCACCCGCCTAAATATATCAAAGAGAACATCCCGAACAAGATCATGCCTGTACTTGAAGCCCGGAAGTTCTTTACAATGAACTGCATGCTCCCCAAAAGTATCCAAAACCCTCCGACAATTGGGAATAGGACAAATCTCATCAATTGGGAATAGTGGGATCATGAGGCGATACCTGAGAATTGTGCGGTACTCCACCGGTGTCATATGTTGTCCAAGCCCATCAATAGGAACAACAAGAAGAAAATCTTGGGCATCCGTTCGCAAAAACTTGTCATTTTAGAGTTTTGATTTCGTTCAAAAAAACTTGTCACTTTATATATTTTACCCATATATTTCCCAACTTACCCTCATTTATTTCAAATTTAAATTACCTTGAAAAATGTGTTTGGTTTTAAGTTTTTTTGAACAAAATCAAAACTCTAAAATGACAAGTTTTTGCGAACGGATGGAGTATAAAATATAAAGTTTTTAATTGATTTTTTTAAATAATTTTATACTCCCTCTGATTGGAAATATAAGACATTTGAATTTTGTGCACGTAGGTTAAGGAGCTTAAAACTATATAAAATATTAATTTTTTTTACATTATAATACTTATTACTAATACGTATTATAATGTAAAAAAAATTAATAAAAAACATTAATATTTTATATAGTTTTAACCTTCTTAAACTACGTGCACAAAATCACAATGCCTTATATTAAAAATCGGAGGGAGTACATATTAGTTATAAGTTTAAAATTATTTAAAAAATAAATAAATAAGTTAATATTTTATATAGTTTTTAGCTCCTTAAAAACGTGTCGAAAAGTCAAACGACACTTATTAATGAACCGAAGGAAAATTCTTATAAGGATCCAGATGGGCCCGGCCCATTAGTTAAGGGCACAAAGACTGGCCCATTCCATCCAAATCGGAGTGGTAAAGCAAATAATAATATGCAGACAACTCTTCAAGGTCTCATTCTCCGGCTGCGCTCTCCTCCTCCTCCGTCGTCAGGTACCCTCTCTCTCCAACCCTCCTCTCCGCTTCTAGAATCATCTAACAATGGAGCCTTAGGCCGATCTGTAATTTAGCTGTTTTGATTTCGCGAGATTTGAATATTGCGATTTGTCTTATTTTTATTATTCCTCGTGATGTTTGTTCTTCTGATTCCTCTTCTCGCTGATGCTTTTAGATTCTAGTCCATCTTCTAGCTTCTAAATTAGGGTTTTGTTATTCCGAAACGATCAGTTTCTGTCTTCTTTGGTGTCGATTTGACGAGATTAGGCAGGTAGATCCTTTTCATTCTGGATCGATCTACTCGGACTTAGCTTTTTTTTGGCAGGTTGATTATTAGCATCACCTTCAGTTCCTATTCTAGTTGTTGGAAAGTGGATTATTAGCCAGTAGCCTAGGATTTTGTAATTTTCTTTGTTTGGGACTGGAGTTATGAGATTCTGGAAACCCTAGCTGTGAATTTTAATGTATAGTTTCATTTCACAATACCTAATCCCTTGTGTCTCTTAAAATTTCGCACTTGCACTGATGGCTGATGAATAATTGTATCAAATTAGAATAGATTCATCTCCTTTCCCTGTATGTTTCGGCAATTTGGAACTGAATGGGCCCTTAATATTTAGATATCTAGATTGATATATCTGGTTTTTAGAAACTGGAGTGTAAATCCTTGCTACATCTGTGGCCTTTTGAGATCAAAACACTTGTCTGAACATTGCGTGGAAGTTTCTAAGAAAGACTGTTGATACCTAATTTGCAGAGTTTTGTTAAGAAGATTAGACTGAAAGATGGGTAAAACACCAATAAGGATGAAGGCGGTGGTGTTTGCTTTGTCACCCTTCCAGCAGAAGGTGATGCCTGGGCTGTGGAAGGATCTGCCTGGAAAGCTCAGTCACAAGGTCACTGAGAACTGGCTCAACGCTACCCTCCTCCTCAGTCCACTTGTTGGTGTCTACAGCTATGTTCAGTACTACCAGGAAAAGGAGAAGTTAGAACACCGTTATTGAAAATGAATTGTTTTGAAGCATTCTTGTTTTTCAGGTTTTTTCATGCTGATTTATTGAGGATGATTTTCCTTTTGGGCATCTTGCATCTGAGATAAGTACTCCTACAAGCAGCTTATAAGCTGTCTTGAACTTATATTTTGATTGTTGCCGATGTTAGTTGCTTTTGCTGTCCAAACAGCAAAGTTGAACAAAAATGTACTTTGCAAATCATAATACAGCAATAAGGCACTTTATTGCTAACAAATGATTTTATATTTGGCTGTGTTTAATTTTTTCTGAACCGTGTGACCATTTTTATGGAAAATGTTTAGTATACCTCCTTGGTAGTCCACTTCCCTTCTATTTTCAGTCTATCATTGATTAACTATAACATTTATTTTGTATGGGAAAAGTAAAAGGTGTTTATTATTTTATTTTATTTTGTGAGAAATGTGTTTATTAATTACAGTAGAACCTTGATACATTTTTACACTACCAATAAATTTAAAACATGTGTCACAATTTATATATTAATAATTAATAAAGTTAATGAAAGGGGAAAACCACAACTTTTCATCTCCCCCTCCTCTGTGCTGCCGGCCTCCTGCTTCTATGGGATCTCAACTCCAGTGTTCTCCCAAAGAGTGGAAAATTCCCTCTTTTATTTCCTCCCCAAATCTCAATCATGCATTACAAAACCCTTAATCAATTCCCAAATCAAACCTAAGAAATCAGTAAAGAAGACGACCGGGACAGAGTTTCACTGAGAGGTGAACGCACCCAGAATCGAAACAAGGCAACTCCAATCGGAATCGAATCAAAACGAAACCAGCCAAGTTGAGTTGATTGGAAGAGATTCAGATAGGGGGAAGGTAGTCCAGGGAGAGCGAGGCAACTCCGATCAAGTCCCGAAACGAAATGAGGCAACTCAATCGAAATCAAATCGTGACTAAACCTGCCAAACCAGATCTGGGGGCGCATGGGCAAAAACGCCAAGCGTGTTAATTGCTTTTAAAATTGAATGAAGAAAGAAGATGAACAGTTCTATATTAATTGCTTTTAAAATTCTTTTTCTTTTAAAATTCTCTTTTCAAATTAATTACATTTCTCCTATTAATTATTATTTTAAACTGTAGTTAATGCAACTTGTCTTTTACATGAGTTGGTTTAAAGATTTCACCTAATTAAATTAATTAAAAAAAATACATAAAATCAATATTCCTATTTTATTTGTTATATACTCGGGGTATTTGTCTCAAGTTAAAAGTGAAAACAACTTGCCTTAAATGTATTTCATGTGCATTTTAGTACATAGGGTAAATAATATACGAAATATTACAACATCTTCAAAATTCAAACGACCATTGTAAATTTAGGGCGGTATGAATGGTGATGTATTTTAAATAGACCTGCCAAAATGTAACTTGATCCGAAAATTCGACCTGGACGCCTGATAAATTTTAGGTCAAGACCGAAAAATTTTAATCCGAATTTTTTTTGACCAAAACCTGAACTGCCCGATAAATTTCTGGGTAAATTGGGTCCAGCCCGGGTCAACCCAAGCGGGTCTTTTTCCGGAGTAGTAAATTTTATAAATCATCACAAGAAAAAATTAAAGTCATTGTTTTAATAATAATCTATGATATGTTTGTAAACTTTCTTTCAGTTTGAAGCAAATCAATTACTCCGTATGTGATAAGATTTGAAAATAATTTGAGGAAGAAAAAAAAAACAACAGAAGCAATCAATTATATTTTCAAAAGAAACGTGTACTCGGTATTGGAATAATAAAATTCTTTTTAATTTTCCCATACAAATTAAATGCATTAATTAATTAATGCTACAAACTAAAAATGGAAGGAGGTGGCCTACCACCATGGTATACTAAACATGGTCCCATTTTTACCTTCCTAGTTTGTGAAATCTATGAGTCACGGATCTAGCATATGAAATTATGTAACAGGGTTGCTTTTTCCTGGTTAAGCTTCTTTGTGTTAGTTATCATCCTCTAATCTGACGGGAATGTCTGATGTTAGGGACTTGTCATCTCATCTTCCTCTCAATAATAGATTGGAAAATTTTGCATGATATTGGAACTTGCTTTTGAATTTTCACACAGAAATGTGAAGTTTGTGAAATTGTATTTGCTATGATAGAAGGAAACATGAGAAATCAATGATAAAACACGCGTAAATGAGTATGTGTTCTAATGAAGCTTCAACGGAATTCTTCAACTCTTGCAGCCAGTTGTAGGTTATGGTGCATCAGCAATGCGGGAGCCTGATAATTATATTGTAGTATGATCAGTGCCAACTATTGCTTTTGTAGGATGCCAAGATCATCTCAAAACATAGCTTTCTTTCCTAGTTAAGTTAGCTAGTGACTTGTTGGAAATCGCAATTGCTTGGATGATCGGCCTATACATTGAAACGAGCCTACAACGTACACGTTTATTGTGCTTGGGTAAACATGGAGCCAGTGCCTAGTCGGCTGCCTGGTCTACACTAGTCCCGCCTATAAACACCATTTATCCGTTTGGAGACTCGATTTATGACATAGGAAACCCGACAAGGGAGAATCGAAGTACTTTTTCTTTTCTTTTTTGAACCGGAAAAAATTTGGCCTTGAGGTGAAAAACCTCAAATCCCAAGAGAATCCATGTGGATGAATCGCCGGAGCGAAAAGTCGCCAATGACCAGAGGTCTAGAGAAGGCAAAGTAGAGATGTGAGAGATGATCAACAACTCTATTTGCATTTCTATAAACACGACGGACCTGAGTGTTTTGAAACAACCTTAGAGAGATTAAAGTGTCAGAGACAATCATTTCGAAAAACAGCCTTAGAGAGATTAGAGTGTCATAGACAATCATTTCAAAATCAAAGTACTTATTGTTAATATTGTCTCATTGTTAATCTTAATATAATTCCTTGGTATGAATATCTTGAATGATGGTTTATTACATTAAATTTTATAGTAAACTTTTGGCTTTGGTTCCTGAATCATGCCTTCAAAAATGTTTTCTTTGTTGATACAGTATTTTTTGTTTGTTTGTGTTAGGCTTATTTTAGTTGTTTACTCTGCTATGTGAAACTTTTTCTTAAAGGGTCAGAAAATTAGCGTTGGATTTTTTTTTGTGTGGCCATTTTCAGAAAATCAAAGAGAAAATACAAAACATGAAAGAAATTAAAGAAACTCTCATAAATTATAAATTTGTAACTATAATATAAGGATAAACTGTGCATAATTTATTACACGATTATCAAATATTGTAATATAACGTTGATTCGAAGCTCTCTTGTTTAATTATAGTATAAAGATATGATGTTTAGAAAAAGATAGATGCATGTCAGTTTAATAAATGACGTGTGAAGTGGGTTGTTTTTTGTTCAATTTTCAAAGATTTATAACTTTTTACTCGAGTATCAGGTTGTCCCTTATTATATATCAAATTGAAGCTCCAAACAAGAGAAACATATATATACTAATAAAAATTCTTCGTTATGGGGCATAGCTCTTCTAGCCTCTAGAACTAGCAACTGCATGGTGGTGCCTCTGGACATTCAGAAATAAGAAAATCTTCAACAATGAAAACGCAATGACAATCCAAAACATGGTTAATATGACTAAGACAAACAATCATGAATTGGGAAAAAAAAAACATTTAGATAAACCACGCATTAATGCTATGACAAAAATAACATAAACCCAAAAGAAACGACATATGCGATGGAATAAACCACCTAAAGGAACTTTCAAAATAAATTTTGACAGTAGTAACAATTACTATGGTACTTCTGGTGCAGATTTCATCATTCGCGACCACACGGGGTTATTGACTGGCTGCGAAGGTAGGCATCTCACACTCAAGTCACCGCTCACGACGGAAGCTATGTGACTTCTTTTAGGCATCCAGATGGCAAAGGAGTTGGGTTTGCCCAATATGCACATCGAAGGTGATAGCCTTATTGTGATCAACGCAATCAAGGGAAGGGATGTTAGTCTTGTCCGAGGGAAATTGAGATGCTCATGACGGACATCCTCCTCCTGCTCCGGTCCTTTCAGCATGTTAGTCTCTCACATTGCTTCCGGGAGATTAACATATGCGCCGACTACATCTCTCGCCTCTTCTAGTCTGACGCCTCTTCAGATATGCAGCGAGATAGGCATCTCTGTATTTTTATATCTGTATTTTTATCTGCCTCTTAAAGAATACGCCCTGCCGGATTTTTTTTTACCTCTCAACCATCAGACATGCTCGGTGTGGCATTCTTGAAAACAAAACTATAACGAGTTGCGGGCCACCCGGGGTGATTGACTTATCACAAGCCCAATGAATTAATTCCAGAAGGCCCAGAGATAGAGGCCCAATTAATTAACTGATCAGTTATTCCGGTCCGATAGATCGGCCCAGTAAGAGAAATATGAAAAACCCTAACTATAATAATTTCCTCATCTCCCTATTCCAGCCAGAGCAACTGTGCAGAAATCCTATAATTCGTTCAATTCGTGCGTTTCCTTTCCTCCTCCCTCCCGCTCTCTCAGCCCCGGTGTCCTCCGTATCAGGTAATCTCTTCACTCGAATTGTAATCTTCATTGAATTCAAAACCTTTCATTACTTGTCTGATTTTTTTTTTTCTGTTTTGGAATTGCTCGATTCCAGTGTTCATTCGATTTCTTCCCCTAAAACTCTGATTTTCATGTCGTCGCTTCCTTCCGACCTTGTATCAGTGATCGAGGCTTGATGCTTGTATTTATATGCCGTTTTGCTTTTCTTCGTGCTCGGAGAGCCGCTGTCGATCTCCCTTTAATCCAACATTTGCATTTTCAATCGGTCTTGATCATGGAGTTAATTAGTGCTGTGAAAATGTTGTGTTGAACACTTCGCTCCACATGAGAGCTGTGATCTTATATTCTTATCCAATGATCTGGTTACTGTTAGATTTTGATAGCAATTGAACACTTGATCTTCAGTTCAAACTTGTTGCTGTCACGTATTCGACATTTACAATGTGCTTTCCTTTTCACTTCTATATGCATGCTCATTGCCTAGTTAAACACGTTACAGATTGCATCATTTGGTAGAATCAAGTGTATGAATCTGAACTCCTAATCAAGAAAGTCCAGAATATATCAAGAAAATTGCGGTTTTTTTAGGCACTGAATTAACTTATATTGCTGTTATTTGGTAGCTAAATTTGGTGTGTAATTTATGCAAATTGAGTGTAGGGAGATGGACTCCCATTCAAAAATCTTGAGGATCGGGAATTGTACATTCGGCAGCTTGATTTGAGTAGCATTGCTGGTTACTGATTTGAGTAGAATTGTACATGCAAATTGATTTAATCTTGTACCTCCTTTTTGGTTACTGATTTGAGTAGCATTGCTGGTTTCCTGAACATTCGGCAGCTTAGTTGCCGCAGTTAATACAAAAAAATGGAGTATGATTTCACAAATTGTTGTTGTTTGCAGGTAAGTGAAGCCTTTGAAATGGGGCGAGTTTGCACCAAGACTGTGAAGAAGTCCTCTCGCCAGGTCATTGAGAGGTACTACTCTCGGATGACCTTCCAACAAGAAGCTCTTGGAGGAGGTAGCCATCATTCCCTCCAAGCGTCTTCGCAACAAGATTGCTGGGTTCTCCACCCACCTCATGATGAGGATCCAGAAGGGCCCTGTTCGCGGGATCTCACTGAAGCTGCAGGAGGAAGAGCGTGAGCGTCGCATGGACTTTGTCCCTGCTGAATCTGCTATCAAGACCGACATCATTGCAGTTGACCCTGAGACCATTGAGATGATTGCAGCGCTTGGCATTGAGCGATCTCCCTGGTATTGTCAAGGCTGAACCAGAGAACGTCGCTTCTTTCCCATTCCCTGCCCGTGGTGGAGGACGAAGGCCCTTTTAGAATTGCAGTAGCTGAAGTTTGTCCTCCAGACCTTTGGTAAGTCCGATTCTTCACTGAGATTTTGATCTTTAGAAATGAAGTTTTGTTACTAGCAGTAGCAGCACCTCCTGCTGTGATCATATATGCTTTTTTATGAATATATCCAATCTCGTAGTTAGATTGATATGTTTTATTTTCGAAGATTGTTCCTGCCGTTGCCATTATTTGTAGAAATATATAGTAGGTTTGTAATGTGATTCATGTTGGAACGTTATTGATGTTATTCACTTTTTAATGACGTTATGGATTGCCTATGCAAAAGGGTTATACACCCAATACGATAGGTCACCATACCAAAATCAATCCGAATCCAAAATGACATGACATGACATGAATCGCAGAGCAGACCTGCATTTCTTATTCCTTCTCACAAAAATATCACAAAAAGGGAGTATTTTTTTTTCCTTCAAATTTTAATCATTTTTTTATTATTTTGGGTTGGGGAATGCACGGTAGGGCCTGGCCTCAAAGGAATAGAATCGGCAAGCAACACACTAGAACAACAAGGAAGGGGATGGGGATCTTGTAGCAAAACCCAAATCTTTTAGCAAATCTTACTCACAACCCAAATCTTCCAGCAACTTCTTTAGCCATGATGCTCGTCTTGCAGCTCAAAGATAATGCCAATGCATCTTGCGCCCAGTCACCGTTAGCTTAACCCTTCAGTTTGAAATCTTCGACTCTCCCATACTCCATCCGTCTCAAAATTTAAATCGTTTTAAGATTTTGCACATGTTTTAATAAAACAATCACTCCTCAATCAACATCATAATTCCACCTAACTTTTTCATAAATTTTATTGTTTTTTAATACCCATTATATTTTTTTGACATATATAGTTGGCTCATTCTAACTTCTTTCAAACATATTTTGAAGGAAGAATGCATCTACATTGCTATACCATGCTCGAGGAACCTGTTTCAAACCACAGAGAGCCTTCTGCAACTTGTACACTTTGCTATCTTCTCCATCTTTGACAAATCCTCGAGGTTTCTCCACAAATACTTCCTCTTGCAGTTCTCCATTGAGAAATGCTAACTTGACATCAAGTCGAAACATTGGCAATTTTCCATTAAGCAGCTAGTGCAAGCACAAGTCTCACAGTTTCAAAACTTGCCACCAGTGAGAATGTCTCTTCAAAATCTATCCCTTCTTATTGAGCATACCCTTTAGCCACCAGTTGCAGCTTGTATTTCTGAATGCTTCCATCAATGTTGTGCTTTGTCCTGAATACCCAGTTCAAGCCAATCATATTCTTACCTTGAGAAAGATTTATCAATTTCCAACTCTCATTCTTCTGAATGGACCTCATCTCTTCCTCCATTGCAACTTTCCACTCACCCTTATCATTTGCCTCATCGAAGCATGTTGGGTCTGTAGCAATCAAAGCAAAGCCACAATTCTCATAAATATCTACCATAGATCTGAAACTTCTTGGTGGTGATTCACTTGAAGAGCTTAAAGGACAGGAGCTTTGGCTTGATGGATTATGATGACTTGATGGTGTTGATGGAGGACTCAAAACTTGCTGGTTCTTGTCAATCACAACTAGCTCCCCCACTAAAACATCAAGAGTAATGCTTTTCTTATTGCTTGTGTTGATCCCTCTTTACTGACAGTTTCATTCTGTATCTTGATTAAACACCATATTTCTGCTGATAATAATCTTTCCACTGAGAGGACTCTAGCCTATATGCTTTGGATTGAATAGCATATCCAATAAACACACACTTCTCAGACTTATCATCAAGCGTAGCTCTTAAATTAACCAAAGCATAAACTATACAACCAAACACTCTCTAATGACTTACTGATGGCATCATTCCTCTCCAAACTTCTAGTGGAGTCATATACATGACAACTTTTGTTGGAGAAAGGTTGAGGAAGTATAAAACTGTAGCCACTTCTTCATAGCAAAATTGATTGGACATCCTTTTTGTTGGAGAATTATTAATTCTCTAATATTAGGAATTATAACAATAGTAATATCCATTATTGATAATTGAAAGAGAATGCTCTTTTGTAGAAGGCATAATAGAGAAATGAAACGGGAGACAAATATTAAAGATGGAATTTTCATCAACCATTTCCTCTGTTGAAAGCCTATATAAATCAATAAGTTTTCATTTGTAAATCATCCAAAAACACAGAGAGAAAAGCTTAGTTTAAAGCATTCCAGAGTGTGGTTTTGGGTATGGGTGTTAAGTAATTGAGTTGTAATCACGTTATTCTATCAAAGTTTTTTGGCAGATTAGAAACATCTTACATGTGTGTTTTCTATCATTGTCATTCTCATTATTCTGATTTTCGGGAAAGTTGAGCGTATTTTTTCCCCAACAATTGGTATCAGAGCATTGGTTATAAACAATCCATATAAAGTCAGATTTGAGTAGAAGCAATGGCCGCAGAAGATAGAAAGGTGAAACTAGACAAGTTCGATGGTGCAAATTTCGGATTTTGGAAAATGCAAATTGAAGATTATTTGTACCAAAAAAATCTTTATAAAACTCTATCAGAAAAGAAGCCAGAGGGCATGAAGGATGAAGATTGGAATCTTCTTGATAGACAAGCCCTTGGAGTTATTCGACTGACGTTATCACGCAATGTTGCCTTCAACATAGCAAATGAAACAACCACGACAAGTCTTATGACAACCCTTTCTAATATGTATGAGAAGCCATCTGCCTATAACAAAGTTCCTTTGATGAGGCGATTATTTAATTTACGAATGGAAGAAGGTGCAGCAGTAGATAAACATCTCAATGAACTCAACACATTCACAACCCAATTGAGTTCAATTGGGATTGAATTTGACGAGGAAGTACGAGCCTTGATACTTTTGTCTTCTCTTCTAGATAGTTGGAATGCTACTGTCATGGATGTGAGTAGCTTATCAGGAAGCAATAAGTTAAAGTTCGATGATGTTCGTGATCTAGTGCTCAGTGAAGTTAAAGTTCGACGATGTTCGTGATCTAGTGCTCAGTGAAGAGATCCGACAACGAGGGCTAGGTGAATCATCAACCTCTTCTATTTTACGTACAAAGTCAAGAGGGAGAAATTCAACCAGAGAAAATGGACATGGAAGATCGAACAATCAAGGTCCATCGACTCTGTTAGATTACCAAATACCAAAATACGTATGGAGCGGTAAAGAGATAAAACTTTCGCATTTGAAAGTTTTTAGTTGCGTGACATATGTGCATATTAGTGATCATGACATGAATAAGCTTGATCTGAAATCTCAGAAATGCACGTTCATCGGCTATGGCGATGATGAATTTGACTATCGCATTTGGGGTGATTTTCAACGAGTCAGTCATGTATAAGGACTTGACAAAGAGTGACACCATTAACTGAGAGCAGTGTGGGCCAGTGTTTACAAATGCAGATTATAACCCAGATTGTCCGATGAAGGAATCGATCGCAACAAATCCTCATCCAGTGAAGCCCGTTGGAGAATGTAGTGCACAACAGTCTGACATGACACTACCTTCTACTCCATCTCATGTATTGAGAAGGTCTTCTCGGCCTCATGTTCTTAACAGGAGATATATGAATTATTTGTTGTTGACTGATGGAAGGGATCCCGAACGTTACAACGAAGCTTGCCAGAGGAGTGAAGCAAGCCAGTGAGAGCTCGCAATGAAACATGAGATGTAGTCTTTGTTCCTAACCAAACGTGGGAACTTTCTGAGTTGCCCGTAGGGAAGAAGACACTTCACAACAGATGATTGTACCGGGTGAAAGATGATGATGATGGCTCTAAGAGGTACAAAACTCGACTAGTTGTCAAAGGATTTGAACAAAAAGAAGGTGTTGACTACACATTGATTTTTGCCCCGATTGTGAATCATACTACTATTAGATCAGTGTTGAGTATTATTGTCGCTGAAGATCTCCATCTTGAACAGTTAGGTGTGAAGATTACATTTCTTCATGGAGACTTAGATGAGGAGATATACATGCATCAACCAGAAGGTTTCTCGGAAGATGAAAAAGAAAATATAGTCTGCAAACTCAAGAAGAGTTTGTATGGCCTAAAGCAAGCTCCGAGACAGTGGCACAAAAAGTTTGATGGCTTTATGCGCAGGGAAGGTTACAAGAAGTATAACGCCGACAATTGTTGCTACGTCAAAAGATATCAGCCAGTTATATCATTTTACTCTTATATGTTGATGATATGTTGGTAGCGGGTTCTGACATGAATGATATTAGAAGGTTGAAGCACAAGTTATCAAAAGAGTTTGACATGAAGGGCTTGTGTCCAGCAAAGAAGATTCTTGGAATGCAAATTACAAGAGATAGGTAGAAAAGGACATTACAGTTATCTCAGTCAGACTACATTAAACGTGTCTTGTAAAGGTTCAACATGGGCAATGCCAAACCAGTTGGGACACCATTGGCTAACCATTTTCGCTTCTCCAATGATCAATCCCCTAAAACAAAAGAAGAAAGAGCTCTCATGGCTAAGTTGCCTTATGCCACTGCCAACGGGAGTTTGATGTACGCAATGGTTTGTACAAGACCAGATATTGGATAAGAAGTGTGAGCTGTCAAATCCGGAGGAAACTCAATGGGAAGCAGTGAAATGGATTCTAAGGTATCTACAAGGAACAATAAAAAAAATGTTTATACTTTGGTAAGGGTGAATTAAAAGTACGAGGCTGTGTAGATGATGTCTTTGGAGACGAAGTTGATCCCCGGAAGAGCACAACCGGTTACATATTCACTGTCGAAAATACAACTATTAGTTGGATGTCACAATTGCAAAAGATTGTTGCTCTATCGACTACAGAGGTTGAGTATGTAGCAGTGACTGAAGTTAGTAAAGAGATGATATGGCTTCAAGGTTTGTTAACAGAGCTAGGATTCGTGCAAGAGAATAATGTGTTGTACAATGATAGTCAGAGTGCAATACATTTGGCAAAGAATTCGGCATTTTATTCTAGAACCAAGCACATTGGACTTCGATACCAATTCATCAGATCATTGTTGGAAAATGATGTATTGAAACTAGAGAAAATCTAAGGCAGTAATAATGCAGTAGACATGTTAAGAAAGATGGTGACTATTGACAAATTGAAGTTGTGTTCAACTTCAGTTGGCCTGCTGCAGGAGTGACAAGACCATGTGTGTGAAGACATATTGAAATCAGTCTTCAAGTGGGAGATTGTTGGAGAATTATTAATTCTCTAATATTAGGAACTATAATAATAGTAATATACATTATTGATATTTGAAAGAGAATGCTCTTTTGTAGGAGGTGTAATAGAGAAATGAAACGGGAGACAAATATTAAAGATGGAATTTGCACCAACCATTTGCTCTGTTGAAAGCCTATATAAATCAATAAGTTTTCATTTGTAAATCATCCAAAAACGCAGAGAGAAAAACTTAGTTTAAAGCATTAAACAGATAGAAGCTTTCGGGAGAATTTTTGCGTAAAATTCTAGAGTGTAGTTTTATGTGTGGGTATTAAGTAATGAAGTTGTAATCACATTATCACATTATCATTCTATCAAAGTTTTGCGGCATATTAGAAACATTTTGTGTGTGTGTTTTCTATCATTGTCATTCTCATTATTCTGATTTTCGTGAAAGTTGAGCGTATTTTTTTCCCCAACACTTTTTGCCTTGAGCATGCTTCTTGCCATCTCCATAATTGTTCTATTTTTTCTCCCTGAGAATCCATTTTGCTCGAGGTGTACGGTGTTGATTAACTCTCTTCTTATTCTATACTCTTCATAAAATACAGAGAATTCAGGTGACTTAAACTCACATCCTCTATCTGTTCTCAAGGCTTTCGCAAAATTTCCAGACTGCTTCTCTACCATAGCTTTGAATTTCTTAAAATTAAAATTTAGTCTTTAAGAAATACACCCAACTCATTCTACTGTAATCATCTGTAATTAGTAGAAAGTACTTACTCTTTCCGGGTGATTTAGTCAGCATTGAACCACATAAGTCTACATGCAGAAGCTCGAGACATTCACTTGCTCTCCAAACTCTTCCACTTGGAATGGACCTTTGAACTGCTTTCCATATAAGCATCCTTCACACAACTCAAGCTCTCCAATTTTTGGCAAGCCTTGCACCATCTCTTTTATGTTCAACACCTTTAGAGTATGCACATTCCAGTGACCATTGTTAGGAAAATACCGAAACTATTCCGATTTATCAAATTCGTGATAATGAAATAGATAATATAAAACACACACGTGTTTGGCTCTAACTCTTCTGCAAAACTTTTATTAGAAAGGTAAAGATACAAAATGTGTTTACAACACTTACACCAACTACTCTCTAGAATTTTACGCTCAAAATTCTATCAAAAATTCTCCCGAAAGCTTCTATCTGTTTAATGCTTTAAACTAAGTTTTTCTCTAAGTGTTTTTGGATGATTTACAAATGAAAACTTATTGATTTATATAGGCTTTCAACAGAGAAAATGGTTGGTGCAAATTCCATCTTTAATATTTGTCTCCCGTTTCATTTCTCCATTACACCTCCTAAAAAGAGCATTCTCTTTCAAATATCAATAATGGATATTACTAATTTACTATTATTATAATTGCTAATATTAGAGAATTAATAATTCTCCAACAATCTCCCATTTGAAGACTGATTTCAATCTGTCTTCACACACATGGTCTTGTCACTCCTGCAGGCCAACTGAAGTTGAACACAACTTCAATTTGTCAATAGTCACCGTCTTTGTTAACATGTCTACTGCATTATTACTGCCTTGAATCTTCTCTAGTTTCAATACATCATCTTCCAACAATGATACGAGGAAATGGTTTCGAAGTCCAATGTGCTTGGTTCTAGAATGAAATGCCAAATTCTTTGTCAAATGTATTGCACTCTGACTATCACTGTACAACACATTATTCTCTTGCACGAATCCTAGCTCTGTTAACAAACCTCGAAGCCATATCATCTCTTTACTAGCTTCAGTCACTGCTATATACTCAGCCTCTGTAGTCGATAGAGCAACAATCTTTTGCAATTGTGACATCCAACTAATAGCTGTATTTTCGACAGTGAATATATAACCGGTTGTGCTCTTCCGGGGATTAACTTCGCCTCCAAAGGCATTGTCTACATAGCCTCGTACTTTTAATTCACCCTTATTAAAGTATAAATAATTTTTTATTGTTCCTTGTAGATACCTTAGAATCCATTTCATTGCTTCCCATTGAGTTTTCTCCGGATTTGCCATAAACCTAATGAAAGCTCACACTTCTTATCCAATATCTGGTCTTGTACAAACCATTGCGTACATCAAACTCCCGTTGGCAGTGGCATAAAGAATCTTAGCCATGAGAGCTCTTTCTTTTTTTGTTTTAGGGGATTGATCATTGGAGAAGCAAAAATGGTTAGCCAAAGGTGTACCATCTGATTTGGCATTATCTATGCTGAAACTATGGAAAGCATGTCTATCTCTTGTAATTTGCATTCCAAGAATCTTATTTCTTGGACTCAAGTCCTTTAAGTTAACTCTTTTGATAACTGATGCTTCAACCTTCTGATATCATTCATATCAGAACCCGCTACCAACATATCATCAACATATAAAAGTAAAATGATATAACTGGACTGATATCTTTTGATGTAGAAACAGTGGTCGGTGTTACACTTCTTGTAACCTTCCTTGTACATGAAGCCATCAAACTTTTTGTACCACTATCTCAGAGCTTGCTTTAGGACATACAAACTCTTCTTAAGTTTTCATACCATATTCTCTTTTCCATTTTCAAAGAAACCTTCTGGTTGATGCATGTATATCTCTTCATCCAATTTTCCGTGAAGAAATGCAGTCTTCACATCTAACTGTTTAAGATGGAGATCTTCAACGACAATAAGACTCAGCACTGATCTAATAGTAGCGTGCTTCACAGCAGGGGCAAAAATCTTCATGTTGTCAACACCTTCTTTTTGCTAAAATCCTTTGACAGCTAGTCGAGCTTTGTACCTCTTAGAGCCATCATGCTTCTCTTTCACCCGGTACAACCATCTGTTGTGAAGTGCCTTCTTCCCTATGAGCAACTCAGCAAGTTCCCGGTAGGGGTGGAAATTGGGTGGGTTATGGATCAAAATCTCAATTCCATCACCCTCCACGCGAGTATAAACCTTCACCTGCCCCACTCCATCACCCGTAAATCCTTCACCCACATCCAACTCATGCGGGTGAACGGGTGGAGCGGGTGATTATTGGATATCCAATAAGACGAGCCAAACATTATTATTTTCAAACATTATATAAAATATATACCTTAGAAACACATACTAGCATATCAAGTTCGAATTCGACGATACGTGGAAAATACACAACTTGTAAAATAAAAAAAATAATCCAAGATCTAGTTCAACAATAAATGGAAAGTACATAACTTAGAAAATTAAAAAAGACGGGAATATCTTCAATAAGAACACAATATAGAAACATTTTCAGATTAGCTAATAATAATAATAATATAAAAGTGGATATCTGTGCCCTATTTCCGGCCCTAGTTCCCACGTTTGGGTGGGAACTAGCTATCAAGTTCAAAGCCCTAGCCTACTCATTTTGGAAGATAAATTTAAAGGAAACATTCTATTTCCTGTCATAGTTACTACTATTATAGTTTGGACATACCTCTTTTCCTTAATGATATATGAATCATCTTCAAACAAAAGTGAATAGCCAGTACCTTGTAATTGTTCAACACTCAACAAATTATGAGCCAAACCAGGCACAAATTGCACATCATGAATCAATTTAACATCACCTTGCACAATTTTAACAGCAATTGTACATCTCCCTTCAGATTGAAGCATCTTGTCATCACCAAGGGCGAACTTTGGCCCCTTTGTGAATCGTCAAGTTCCTTGAACAAGGATCTAGAGCAAGCCATAAAGCAACCACTATCGAGATACCACATCTCGTTCGTGTCTTCACTAATAAAAGAGAGAGCCACAAACAACTTGCTTTCCAGTTCCACATTCTCATAATAGTTTGTTGACTTTTGCTCATTCTCTGGCTTGCTCCAGCACTGTGCCTCCTTATGGCCATACTTCTTGCAGTAGTAGCACTAGATGTTGCTTCGGTATTGTCGAGAATCACCATTATGTCCTCTACTTGAGTCACCATATTGGCCTTGACTCGATTCTCCATATTGACCTCTCCATGCGTTACCGAATCGGCCTTTGCCTCGACCTTTACCATGGCCTCGGCCTCGAAAGTCGCCTCTACGTCTTCCTCCATTTCCTGAATTGTCTTACCTGCCTTGTTGGAAGACTCTTCCTTAGCATGAAAACTCTTTTCTTTTTTCTGCTCACTTACATGCTAAGCTTGTCTTCATGAGCTTGTTAAGAACTCTTCAGTTCTTCAAACTTATAAGTAGACAAATCATTCGATTCCTCAGTTGCAGCAACTACGTGATCAAATTTCTTAGTTAAGCTTCTCAAAACCATGCTAACAAAAGTTTCACAA
This sequence comes from Persicaria tinctoria, assembly GCA_037127255.1. Lineage (NCBI taxonomy): Eukaryota > Viridiplantae > Streptophyta > Magnoliopsida > Caryophyllales > Polygonaceae > Persicaria > Persicaria tinctoria. The sequence continues at coordinate 8,951,142 of JBANSL010000014.1, forward strand.
CTTAAATTCTCACCATAAGACTTCACGTGATTAACAATTGCGGAAACTCTTGACAAGAAAACTTCCGGAAACTCTTGACAAGAAAACTTGCACAGATTCTTTCTCTTGCATAATTTGAGATGTAGCTGATGCTGCAGGTTGAGGAAATATCTCATCATCTAGGGCTGATTGGAGCATGAATAAGGCCTTTCGAATCCTTCTTCCTCTCACCTTTGAGTTGTTGATCAGGCTCTTTTGGTTGGTTATCTTCAAAATCACTTTCTACCAATCCTTACAATTCTTTGGACTTGAATAATGTTGAGAAGTACCAATACTTCCTAATTTTGTTCTACATTTTGAACAACTAATGTTTTTCTCTCAACCCGTGTTTCCCTTGTGTATAATCTCGCACTCTTTTCTGTCGATTCCCTGGATCTAAACCTAGAACATTGTGTTTCCTCTTATACCAATTCGTTGGCTTTGTTAAAGGAAGAAGATGAAGAACAATAGAACAATTTGTAGAGGAAACAATCTTCTTTTCTTCTTCTTAATTAAAATTGAAACTAGTACTCCTTTCGTTTGAATATAAATGACGTTTTGGTTTAATTAGTCTTTTATGGCCTCACTTTTTGTAATTTTTTGGATTTATTTTAAAATGAAATAATTAATATGTGGCTGAGAGTGTTGTAGTAATAAAGAGAAGTACAGAAAGCCTGTGTATTTCAGTACAAAGTAAATGCTTCATTTGCTTTTCATAATTTTGGTGTTTTTTTGTAAAACGTCATTTATAATCAAACAGAGGGAGTACATGACGTAAATAGGAAATTGCTAGGCTATTAATGTCAACATCGAGCCTATGAAAATGGGTAACCTCATAAACTAATTTGCTTAATTAAATCCCTAAAAAATATCCTAAAAAATAGCAATAGATTTGACTCAATTATCTATATCTATATAATATCTTAATTTAGATGACTTTATGATGACGAGTCAACATCTCCTTAATTTAAGGTTTTTCAACTACTCACAATTTTTCTCTTATTATTAATTTTTCTTTTTCTCATTCATCTCTTTCATACATTTACATTTTTCCCCTTTTATTTTTTACCCATTTACTAATCATTGGGTTTAATTCAAAACATTGAATTAAATATAATGTCTACTATATATACATATATAATAATAATAATAATAATAATGATAATAATAATAATAATATTCTATATGAATATAATATATTAATATTTTATAATATTAATTTGTTATGTTATTAAAATTTTGGTATTAAAAATTGCGCCATGGCGCGGAGATTGTACTAGTTACTTCCTAAAATAAGCAATTTCATTCGTGCATGCGCCATGAGGTTTGAATCCTATTTCAACAGTTTGATCATGGAGGTTCCATACTGGAACTGAATCAATGTTTGGAAAAACGATATTGCGCCTAACTATGGAGAAAGTTAAAACGTTCAGTTGGCGAGGAAGTCTAACAAATTAACCCGCTGAATAGCTGCAAGAATAAGAGACGTCCAAATATGCATTGCAAATTAATTTGCAATGTAAAGGGACATTCATGAAGCAAATGAAGCACCAAATCCATCCCGATTGTGCGCAGCTAGAACATATTGGATCAGAAGTCAAGTGCATGCCGACGTACATTGGCTCTCTTGATTAGTAACAACTCGTTCCTTACGCACTAACCAAACAAAGCAACGGATCCTTTTGGGATCCTCATCCTAGGTCTCCACATATAACTCTCGACAAACAAGATTAAAAGGAGAAGTACAGACTTGATCCTGCAACTTCCAATAAGCAGATCGATGAAGTAGCAAATTCTCCCAAAAAAGAGAAAGCCGAAGTAGGTGTGTCATCAATTGTTGGGCATTCATTCACAAAATTGATGACACACCTACATAACAGCTATGGCCAAGAGCTGTTATGTTTGTGAATCACAAACATAACAGCTATGGCCAAGAGCATCGAATGAGGGGCGAGGTTAGCCAATCTCTCCCATTGCCAACCTAAACCCGGAAACCGATAGTCAAAAACACAAAAGTTAACCACAATCAAACTGACCACACGGTAGAGATTTGCTAACCTCCCTTCATTGAGGTAACATAATTTTTTTATTTAAATAATTTTATTTCTTATTAATAATAAATATGAAATTATCTTAAAAAATTATAAAATTTATTTGATAATCTATACATTAAATGACATATTTTGTTTAACGGTGTACAATATTTACATAATCAACATTTTTTAGCTGTACTCCAAAATGTTTGACTAAGGAGGTTAGTTAAGTAAACAATATACACCAAATCTAGATATGGGCCCAAATGAATGGTTGTTAAGTGTACTTGAATCAGTTTAATGCGGAGTATTGTATCCTAATAAATTCGTATAATCTCACTAAAATTATTGTACTCAAAACGTACCCGCGTTGTTCGTTGTATTGTTTTTAGTCTTATTAGTCATCAATGTCAGCCAATAACAGCATGTCATGTTGGCTGTTGATGAGATGCAATAATTTCAAATTTAATCATAACTAAATAATCGGGTAAATTGTGGAGTAACAAGTAACGCACCGCAATAGTTTCGATTAATATCTATTACGGAGAATAATTTTATTACCGACACAGAAAATCGATGTCACTCTCTTTCGATGTTAGTAATTTTTTTTTCCTAAATTTACTGACATGGAAAACCGGTGTCATCAACTTGCTTTTAGGAAGAAAAAAAAAACTATTGACACCAGAAGTCAATAAATGACTAGGGGTGTACATGATTCGGTCCAAACCAACACAAACCGAAGTTTTTCGGTTCGGCTTTCGGTTTGAGAATTTTTATTTTTCGGTTCGGTTTAGGTTCGGTTTGTGTTAAACCGAATTTTTTTATACACTACATAAATACATTGTATATATATTTCTATACTTTATATATACCCACATACTTACTGTATATACATATATATCATATAGTGTATATATACACATATATACTGTATATACATAAATTATATACTGTATATACATATATAAATTTTAATCTTGTATACATACAACTACAATGTCTATATATACAGTGGTAACCATATATTTATATTTATAACTATATTTGTATACTTTATATTGGAATATTTGTATATATACTGTATTATACATATATTTGTATACTTCAATTTTTTTTATGGAAATTCGGTTCAATTGTGTTAAAACCGAACCGAACACAAACCGAATCGGCAAATAACCGAATCGGCAAATAACCGAACTGAACTTAATACTTTCGGTTTGAAAATTTGAGATTTTCGATTCGGTTCGGTTTTAGACCGATGCACAGACCTATAAATGACCATACATTTGACAAAAAATTGATATAGTAGCCTCTTTTATTAAATTGCAATAGCAAGTTATTAACTTCAAATATATATATATATATTTTTTTATTAAAAGTTTCATCAAATTTATCCATAATTTTTTTTATCTTAATCCAGTTTGATCGACTCAGTCGCTCTACATCTGTATTGAATACTGTGTAACTCATTTATCCTTAATTATTAATTGGCATAACCTTAACGGGTCTCTTTCAAACTAGTCCAAAACAAGGTGTACACACAAGTTGGTATTGGGTGTGTGTGGAAGAAAGTGTAAACTAGTCCAAAACAAGGTAAACACCAGTTTTCCATTTCTAAATAAAAATCAATTTTATTTATAAAATAAAACAAAATAAAGATCCTTCGTAGAAGCTAGAGACATAGATACATCTTACGGGGACTGAAAATAATGAACGAACCTGCATTCGTGTGAGGATTCCAACCGAATATTTAAATATCAGCAAATCGAGATTTAAACTTATTTATTTATGTTATCATATATTATATTCCCTCCGTCCAAAAATACATGGACTTTTACTATTTATGCACGTTTTTTTAGGAGTTAAAAACTATATAAAATATTAATTTTTTTATTAATTTTTTTTAATAATTACAAATTTATTATCAATAAGTTTGTAATTATTAAAAAAAATTAATAAAAAAGTTAATATTTTATATAGTTTTTACCTTTTTAAAAAAGCGTGCGTGAATAGTAAAGACAATGTATTTTTGGGGACAGAGGGAGCAGTAATTATTAGTGTGTGATATGATTAAGGAGACAACACCATGAATTATGAGTAGTTGGTACTTGGTAAGGATGAATGATAATGGATGGAAGGCAGTTGAGTTGCAGAGGGATGCCAGCAGGCGTTGTCTCCTACACACCGTTGTTCAATAAACATCCCGAAACAACTTGGAACCCTTGCTAATTTGGCATAACTCCATTATTTTATTTTTCGATTAATGATTATTTATTTAATTAATTAGTTTGTTTTCTAGTAGGTAGTAGTTGTGTGTGTTTTTTTCCTATAAATGAGTGGTTTATCTCTATTTATAAAATTGATATAACTAAATAGTGGTACACTGTTACATTACGGGAACCTAACTCTCATTTTATCATATCATGCAACATATACAAACAAATTGATGACGAAATGCATTTCCTGAATTGACAAATGATTTCATCGCTAAAAGTTTCAATGTCGAATTTCTCCCTCCCTCCTTGATTAACCTTTCTTTAATGAGCTTTTCACAATGAACTAACGATGAAATACATTTCTCAACAAATCTCTTTAGGGACAAAACAAAACAAAACAAAAAAAAAAAAATCAATTTTCATTGATGAAAATTTTCCTTATCTCTACCACTATAACTCTATATTTGTGCACTTTTGTGTTCTAGCTTCAAAACCGTACCCCATAAAATCATGTCTCACCATCACGTCGTTGAATTTAGCCCTAAGTTTTGGAGACACATTCATCACTAGTACAAAAAAGGTCTTAGACAACGGTTATTTATCGACATAGACAACGATTATTGCCATTTTGTCTATGCACTAGTACACAAATGACATTTTAGCACGCTTTTTAATAGCCCAGATTATAATTATCCGTGATAAAATACAAGTAAAACGCTCAAAATTATGTTTTCCTATTTTGTTAAGGCAATAAATAAGCAAATATCCCGGATCATAATGACACGCCCGGGTTATTTGGTCTAATAAAAATTTACGCTATACATGATATTATCTCGTACACTTAAAATCCGGGATATTTGCTTATGTAATATCCCATATTTCATTTATGTAGTAAACGCCCGGGTTATTTACCTATCTCAAAAATCCCGATAAAAAATATTCGGGGATCTTCTCTTTCTTCCCATCTCAAACCAGTAGAACTCTGAAGCAGAGAGATGAAAGAGAAGGAAGAGTCATAGATTGAGACGGAGAGAGGCGAAAGAGGGGATAACAATCATAGATCGAGTGAAGGTCTTCTTCAAGACCAAACCTCCAGTGCTCTCCTTTGCTCTGGGGGCTCGTTGTTGCCCTTTGCCCCTTTTTGCTCTCAAACCCTAGCTTCAAACTTATGGAAGTGTGAAACCACCTTTCTCATCCCTTTAATCTCATCTGAAATCTCCAAATCGCGTCATCCCGTTTTTCATACTTGGAATCTAGAGACCTTCATTACTCAAAAGAGGTGGATCTGAGGCAAATCTGAGGTGGATCTGAGGCAAATCTGAGGTTGAAGAACTCGGATCGAAAGAGGCGGAAGGAACTCGGATCGAAAGAGGCAGAAGGAACTCGGATCGAAAGAGGCAAATCTGAGGTTGAAGAATGGTATATGCAGATTTCCATCATCACACAATCTTCTCTCATCGCCGCTATAATCACCACCGTCAGCCGCCCTCTCGATGTATCCTCTATTCCTCTCTCCTTCTATCTACTTATCTTCTTTTTTCGATTCACTTCATTTCCATTCTAAAACCACCAACATAACTTCTACGTTTCTTACATATTGAAGCTTTGGAAGAGTTTCGGAGTTTAGCAAATGCAGCAAATCAAAGAAATACATTGATTTCTTTATTTTTGCTGATGGATGATTGATTTTTTTTCTTTGTTTTGTGAGCGTTTTTGTTTTGTTTGGATCTGTGGTCAGGTTTTTCACAAGCGTCTACCAACAGAGGCAGTTGATCTTACCTCTAGGTTTCTTCAGTGTTCACCAAGTCTTCGTTGCACTGCTATAACTGTAGTTTTTCTGTCACTCATAATGCATGTTGGCTATTTTTGTAAGCCAATTTAGCGGCTAGTTTAAAGGATATTATCTCTTTCCTTTATTTTCGTTGATGGTAGTGGTCTGTCAAGGAATTTGATGTTAGGTTTGTATTGTTTCTTTTCAAGGATAAAATTAGGTATCCTTTTCCTTTGTAATTAAGTGTCGGCATTGTTTCTTAAAATTACAGGTAGAAGCATTTGCGCATGAGCTCTGAGAACCAAATGCTTGATTACCAAATGGTCGGCCTTTACCTCATCTCTTCAATTTCAAGCAGGAAGTAAGTTTTATGGTTTCCAATTGAGTTGCTAGTGTTTGATGCAACAATTACCGAAGCAGGAAGTAAGTCTTATACTTAATGCTATTATTGTTTAAATCCTATTGTAGATAACAAGTGCTAGTCTAGAGCTGATTAACAGGTCGCTTTTGGAGCATGTGAGATGGCAATATGGCCCCAGTTTGATGAACCCATAGGTAATTAATGTACATGTCAGTTCCTTATGATCTTTGAATGAGCTATTTGGGGTGTGCTTCTTAGTTACCCACTTGACATTTTCATATTGAAACATAATCTTTGACTCTTTATTGTAAATTAATATCCATTCTCTAGAGCTTTTCTCACTGTGTTTTGTTCTTCTTTTTATGCATAAACTATCCCTTTCCATTAGGAACGTGGTCACTTTTTTGTGATAAGATATGTACATTGAGGAAAGTAAATTTTCTATGGATAGTGCTAGAAGTGTATCCCTCTTACCTGCTTAGAAACAATTCATAAAATATTCTGATATTCTCTTTTTATTACTAGAAAGAAGGTATGTACCATAGTTAACAAAGAATTTCCTAGTTTAATTCATGTAGAAATGTAGAGAATCAAACGTGAGAGTAAATTTAGATCTATGATGAGTGGTGATTTTACTGATCGATGCCTCTATCTTGTTGTGTCTCTCTCTCTCTGTATCATTTCACCGGAAAATGAGTTGCAGCAAAGCCAGCCCCCAAGTGGTGATCTTTTTTCTTTTCTCAAAGTCTGGAATCTCCCAGTTTTTTTCCTTGATGGTGTGGACACCATTGTTTGCGATCCTTTCTACGAGGGCATTCATGCTTTCTTCATGTACATTCCTACTCTTCCTCTCTTTAATTTTGTATATGGTATGGTGGATTTGGCATGATTGCAATCAGATTAGAATTTGGAATTTCAATGATTTATGAATGAAATGTTGGTTTGATTGAGAATCTGTTGAGTAATTTCACTTTGTACCTAACTAATAAACGTTTGATTTTTGTCACAGAATGTCTTTGGAGTTGATCGAATGTAAGCATAAAATTGCCTGGCTTGAGATTTAGAAGGGGTTGATTGATGAGGTATTATCCCTATGGGAAATTTTCCAAACCAAATTTTGGTACAAAATATTTGAGTTTGAGTTGTTATTCGTCTATCCTGGATATGTAAATGTTTGATTTAAGATCTTTTATAATGTTAGTTGGAGCATGTAATCACTCCTTAGCCTACACTTTGTGCTTGTTTGTTTGATAAAAACTACTGGATGCTTGAATACATGGTGTGTGTTTTTGGAAATCGAAGACACATTTTTGCCTTAGTTTGGTAAATTAGTGTTTGTCTCTCAACAGGTATTTTGAGTATTTCACATTCTTTTGACCCATTTATGTATTGCAAAGGTACTGAAATAAAAAAATTCTAATTAATTGAACCGAGGAAAATTGAAATGTACAGCTAATGAGCTCACATGTGCAATGCCTGTGTGTGTGTTTTTTTTAATTAAAAAGGGGATTTTTTAGCCAGGACCTAAAATCCTCCGGGCTATGAAGTCTCTTTTTTTTTAAACAAATAACGGACTATATAGCCCGGGCGTATCCCATATCCGGGTTATAAAGTCATTTTTTTCCCTTAGAAGTCACGACTTTTTAACCCGGGCGCTAGTTTCCATATCCGGGCTATTAACCTAATATCACAAGGACCTGATGCCCGGATGGGTTTTTGAAAATATCCGGGCTATTTGACCATAAACGCCCGGGCTAAAAGCCCTTTTTTATACTAGTGATGTCAAAACAACGGTTGGACACAAGCCTCCCTAAAGTATCCCTCCATTTCTACCAATAAGTGTCGTTTGACTTTTCAACATGTTTTTTAAGAAGCTAAAAACTATAATATGAAATATTAATTTTTTAATTATTTTTTTTAAAAATAATTTTAAGCTTATACGTAGTAACTAATAAGTATAAAATCATATAAAAAATTTAATTAAAAAATTAATATTTTATATAGTTTTAACTCCTTACAAAACGTGTCAAAACGACACTTATTTCCAAAAGGTTGTAGTATGTTAGAAAGACCGCTACCATAAATTAATGTCAAAGTACATTTGTGAACTAGAATGATTGATTTGAAACTATATATCTTCTAAATAAATAAATAAAATATAAAGAGTGATATTGTACACACCACAAAAATTTACTATATACATCACAACCCTGCGCCTCAATCAAGAAGGGGATACCTTACAAAACACTATATATGGTGTGTATGGGTGTTTGTTTTAGTAGTTTATAAACTACTAAAATGAAGAGGTTAAATTATTAGTTGTGTATGGAGTTGTTTATATGTGGGGTTTTAGTTAAAATTGGGTGTTTAAAAAAAAGCCACATTTGATAGCTTTTTTTGTGTTTAGGTGTTTATTTGATTTGAAAATACAAGTATACCCCTAATAACGTAACAACCAAATAAACTCTATTTTTTTTACAAATAAACTGTTTTTGATCTCATACAGGGTTTATATTTCACACAAATTTTTAACCTTATTTTAAACAAATTTTTAACTTTAATCTGTTTATAAATTTTAGTCAATTTTTCAAACCCGTCACATACGAACCCTATATCTCATGAGGCAAAGGATTTGTAGTGTATATAAGGGTTCGTTTGGTTAGCTCTCTACTTCCTGGGAAGTTCAAAATCCCAGGAAGTAGGAGTCAATACATGTGTTTGGTATGTTTTTTAAAAATTAGAAAACCCAGGAATTTCAATTCCTAGGAATTTAAATTCCCATGAAATGGTGGAATTGAACTTACCATGGAGGAGGTAGGTAAGATCTACTTCCTCCATTCTTTTTTTCCAAATCTTATATAAAATTTATTTTTTATAAACAAAATCACCAATTTGTCCATATAGATTTTGATTTTTAAACAAAAAACAAAAGGTTACAAGAGTAATTTTAATTAAATTACTATGAAAATTCCATGTTTAACCAAACAAAACATAAGAATTGAATTTAAGGGAAATTATTTTCAACCAAACATATTTTTACATTTCCCATGAAGTAGAATTCATGGGAATTACAAATCCAAATCCCGGGAAGTTGCTTCCTGGGAAGTCTACTTCCCACGTTTAACCAAACGAGGCCTAATAAATTTTGGTGTGCATTTAGCACGGCTAATACAAACTAATTTTAGATAACTATAAAAATATAATTCAGACTTATTCTAAATCTAAATGCTCGATTTATACCGTTAAAGATTGGAAAATAGAACCATAACATCGATCAAAGTATACGTCATGCAGTAATTTATTTATTTATTTAAAGTAATCAATTTAATATTGATTGATTTCTCAGCATCTTTTTTGACCTGGCCTTTTAGCTAAGGATGAATCTGTGCAATATGTTGGCTTTTTATGTGGTTGGATCGATCGGGATCGATGATGTAAATGTCCACGTAAAATACTTTAAAAATCTAGATATCGTCCAATACGTATGCGCCGCACAAAACATGCATTATTCTATATAAAAGATCAATATATAATTAATATTTTTTTTTAAATGTCAACAAATATAATTTTGTTTTAATTCATTCGTGGGTTAAAAAATAAAAACAAAGTCGTGACGATGTAGACAATATTGTTGTAACAAGTAAGACAAATAACTTTACGTACAAAACCCGTTAAATTAAACTAGTTCGAAAATTTCTACTTCTTTTATACGTAGTAGAATTTTAAAACTTACCCTTTTAAAAAAACAGGGTGTTATAAAATTATAATCTAAGTTCGTACGACAAATGTGACGAAGTGTATATAATGCATGGTGTTAAATCACGGTGGGTTATCCGACGTGGGGGAGTCACACACGCCAAGCCGAGCATACAAGCTGGGGGGAGTTCCATCCTAAAACCAATTGATGTTAGGTGGGGTAGCCCATCGGCTTATATGCAAGACTTGAATTCATTTTGTAAGCAATGTGGGACAATCCCAACTCATATTCTCCACATGGTAATATAGCGGGTGATCTATCTTAGATCAAGTCGAGCCAACCTAACCTGTTAGAAGTGAGTCATGGTGTTGAACTAAAGTTTAAGCACAAGGGAATTCGACCGAAGCTAACCCAGCCAATATCGAGCTTTAAACAAGATTCGATTGAAAGCTCGACTCGAGATAGTTGGGCAGATCTATAAAGGGTATATTCGATTGAAATTAAGCTCGACTCAAGATAGTTGGGTAGATCTATAAAAGCTCAACTCGAGCTCGTTCACATACCTAAATAAGCCGAACCTTAACGAGATTTTAAGCTCGGTTGAAAACTCGACTCATTCGATTTAAGCTCGAATTTTATGATATTTCTAAAATTTTCTTTAAGTTAATATGTTATGACAAAGCATAATTTTTTAAAGCTCGAAAAAAATTCGGCTCGAACTTATTCATTTTCTAAATAAGCCAATGTTTAACAAAAAAAAAAAAAACTCGTTTAAAAATTAGGTTTGACTTGGGGAATCGAGCTTGTTTAATAAACGAATCAAGCTTGAACATGTCAAGCTCGACTCGAATAATACCCTAGCCAATGACCGAGGTATTATCACCCTCTTATTCTACACCAATAGACTACCCTAACCAGGACAATAACGGATCATTTTACCAACTCAAAAAACCGATATAGTATTTGGATAAATGATGATAAGACGCTTTAACCGCCGGTCTGCCTTGCCCCCGTGGGCCAACAGAAGAATAATTGGAGTATAAAATTATTATATGGCGTTGAAGAGAAGTAGTAGAAGGTTGTAACTTGTAAGATTTGCGTTGGCGCAATCTCAATACAAAAGGGTAGATAATCATAAGGCTAGACCAACCATTTATTTACTTTATTAATATACTATAAAAACCATGTTTTACTAAGAAAACCATCTTATCGCAGACTTTAATTAAAAAAAATAAACCCACAATTAAATAATTAAATATTATATTTTAAAAATAAAACTAATTAAATTACTCGATATTTTATATATATATATATATATATATATATATATATATATATATATATATATATATATATATATATATATATATATATATATATATATATATATATATATATATATATATATATATATTCTTAATTCAATATAATCACGGCTTATGTATCGATTTTCCTTCATCCACTTCCTTTCCACAAATCAAATCTGTTTTTTTTTAATTTCTTTATTTTATTACCAAATAAATCAGATTTTTTGGTTATTTTCTAGCCGATTTATTACATAATAAATCACATCTTTTTGGTACTTTCCTAACCGATTTTCATTTCTCTTATATTAAAAACTTACATTGTATCCATCTCAATTAAATACAGTCAAAGATTTTTTGCTCTCTATTTTTTTTCCTTCGTATATCATGTCGTACATAATCTTCTGAATTTGGATTATCCTTTTTTTTCCTTCTTATTTTTGATGATTCATTTATTTAGATTGTTATTTGGTTCTTCTTTATAATAATATTTTATATTACTTTTTTTTTTCCTTTTTCTCCTTGAATTTGTAAATAAAGAGCGGCCATCTCCTTGAATTTTATAATAATATTTAGATTGTTATATGGTTCTTTTATATTAATTCATCTCTTTCTCCTTGAATTTTTTCTCATTCTTTTTCTCCACACAAACGCAATGACGCGGTAATTTCTCTAGTTACTCTTTAATTTTTTTGATAAAAAAAATCTAATAAAAACTCTAATATGAAATCAACGAAATAAATTAATTTTTAATTAAAAATCTAGTTTTAATGAGATTAATTGGTTGCATTAACCTTATCAATATATAGCTTTAACGATTCTATATAATTGGTTTTAATTTGTCAAATTAATTTTTAATTAAAAAAAGTTATACTTTGTTAACACCTTCTCATATTTTTATTTTATTTTACAAGGTGGAGATATCTTCACATCATCCTTGAAATTAGTTGCATCTCTCAATAAGTATTTAACTATTTATATATAAATAAATGTATTAAATGTAGTTGCATACCCTCTTCCATGGTGAACCGGTCCTACCCAATTGCCCTTTTCCTTCAATTCCATGTTCCACTCTCATATAAAAAGTTCTTTGCTTTCCTTCCAAACCCAAAAATCCATCCTATCCATAAACTTAATTCACCACATCAATGGCCATCAAAGACATGAGGCTACCGGCCATCTCCTTTCTCCCCACCAAATCCACCACCACCGCCTCCGCCGATGACATCTTCAAGACCCTTAACTCCGTCTACTTCGACTCCACCATCGAAGACGACGACGACAACAATAACAAAGCCCAAGATCATGATCACGAGGAAGAGGAAGAGGATATCGAGTCGATCATACGCGGGGTCCACACGGAGTCCCGCCTCTTCTTCGAGCCCTCAACGGCCAAAATCATCGCCCCAGCGGACAAAAAGCAAGGCATAAATTCTCCTCCGTTCGAGGAGTGCGTGGCGACGGCGATGGAGACGGAGGATCCGTACAGGGATTTCAGGGCGTCGATGGAGGAGATGGTTGAGACACACGGAATCATCAAGAAAGAGTGGGGGAGTTTGGAGGAGCTCCTCGCTTGGTACCTCAGCGTTAACAGCAAGAACAACCACGCTTACATTGTCGCCGCCTTCGTTGATTTGCTTGTCAAACTCTCATCATCTTCTTCTTCGGAATCTCCATTGAATGAGGGTTGCAGCAGCAGTACTGCAAGCAGGAGATCATCTTCATGTGTTAGTGGAGAGTTGCAGCGCCAAACTACTTCTTGCTCCTCCTCCACCTCCCCCTCAGCTGCTTCTGTCAGCAGGACAGATTGTTTCAATTGATCATCTCATGAACCCAAAATTAACTTCATTTAATTTGATTTGATTTGATTATGTTTAGGGATACTAGGAATTCATCTTATTTTGATTTTTTATATATATTATTATTAATTTTTTTATTGTGTATAGTTTGAATAATGTAAATTAAATACATGGTTGATAAATGATAATACAGAACAATAATGCCCAAAGAATTGAGATTTGAAATTCTGAGAAACCCGATCGGAAACGGGAGTCCTGTCAGATTTGAGATCACCTATTTTTCAACGTGGGACGTACTCTACACATACAAACCACCCCAATTCAACTTGACTGTTATAATGTCGTATGAATTAGATAAAAATTCGAAATATCACGATGAAAAAGGGCTGAGAGATTAACCGTCAAACAATGATAAGTCGGAATACTTTAGTTCACAAAACACCAAATATATGGGCCCACGGAGAAGTCGACGAAACTCTGGGAGGGAAGTGCTGTGGATGGGGATGGACCAGCCTACAATACATGTATCTATTTATGTAACTATTAGTATATGTGTTTGTTTTGTCTTTTTTGAAGGGGGCATGTGACCCTCTTGATTTGTAACACTGTACATTGTATATTATTTTATTTTATTTATTTTACATGTAGCACTCAGTGGATTTCTCTCCAACTAATCTATAGTTTAGTTATGTGCAATCCAGATATATATGTTCTAAAAAATACCAATATGATCTCTTGTTCTGATCGACAAGAGTAAGCGAAATGTTTTCTTTTGCTTTCCTGCCATGAAATTAAGAGTTTAAAACTCGTACCTTAGTATGAGTTTTAGCATGTCCAAATGTTTGGCTTTCTGGTTTGAGTGTTTTAAGTCTAGTGTTCGGCTTGAAAAACTTAGTCGGTAAGCTTAGAACATCCACTTTATCAAAAATAAATAAATAAATAAATAAATAAATATATATATATATATATATATATATATATATATATATATATATATATATATATATAATAAATATACGTTCTAAAAATGTTGGGATAAGTGATTAATGTATCCACAAATTCCCTGAAAATAGTGTCTTTAAAATGTGAGCGAATGATTTGGGTCCTTATTGAGCTTACCGACCGACACGAATTGAACTATCAAATCCTTCCCTAGGACCCTTGTACCGATTTCTTTATATCACTCTAAATACAATTTTTACCTTGTATTAATTGGATAATAAAAGTAACTAGTAAAGTTCCAACGCCATGACGGTAATAAAATTATTCAAGATGGACTTATTATGACAATATATAAAGATTTACAAATAGATATATGTTTTGTATATTAATTTAATATTTTAAATTAAACTAATTGATTATGTGAAAGATGTTCGACGGTTTACCGTCTGCCGATTTATCGGCCTCTCGAGTTTCAGGCCTGTTTGAACTCGAATTTTTACCTAATAAAAAAAAATTTTGATTATGTGAAAGATGAAAAATCAACTGCAAAAAGAGGGGGGCGGGGATGAAAATCAGGCTGCGAATCCTCTGTCCCGATATCAATCCCCTTCTCCTGGCCTCCTATTTTTATTGGTCCAGCTGGCGTTGTAAATTAACTCTTCCAAATCCATCAATATTAAACCAAACCGGTCCACAAAAAACACTAAACACAGTAAACCCTTTTTCAATTTGGGTTTCCTCCAACTGCAATCTTCTCGTCGGTGCAAATAGAGAGGTTCCTGTCGAGTGACGAAGACGGAGAATTTCACCAGTGGTGTTCCCCAATCGGTTCTTCTCGGCTCAAAGTTGGCCAGTCTCAACGGAGGATCTCTCTTCCCCTCCGACTTTTGCATCTAATCAAATCCCTGAGAGCAAGAGGGATCGATGGCGGCGAACTAGGCGACTCCTCCCCGACGATGCCTCTATCGAGTATGTGACCCCTAATCTGTCAATCCCAACTTTCTCCAATGGAACTCCTTATTTTTCTGGAATTGAGTTGTTTGAAATCCCTAAATTGAGTTAATTGAAATCCCTAATTTCTCCAATTCAACCCCTTATTATTCTTATGAAATTGGGTTGTTTGATTAACGATACTAATATTTTTTCCATGGGTTCACTTGGTGACTTTGGAAGCTTCTTCAAATTGATGCCACTTTTTTTTTTTGAAGTGGAGATTGATGCCACTTTAGTTGAAGTTGGTAGAACAGTGCAACTGAGCTGGGAGATTGATGTCACTTATGAAATTGGGTTGTTTGATTCACATGAGTTGTTTTCGGATGAAGTATATATGAGTTGCTATTAAAAAAAGAAAAAAGAAATGTTTACATTTTTCTACCTTAGCATGCTATTGGTAGAGATGCAATAACAGCAGCAGCTGCTTTTTGGCTAAATTGGCTCTCAATTCAGACCGATAGTATTCAAGATTAAAGCTTGATAGTATTTAAGATTAAAGCTTCATGTTTGCCAACTACATTTTCTTTGCTTGTATTTTGTACACTAACATGATCAAACTGTGCATTTTCTTTTTATTACCTTTATGAATTTCTGTCTATTGGCTGAAATTAGATGGAGGAGAAAGTAAATAAATTTGTGGAGATGAAACATCGAAGTTTAGCAGAAGAGAGTCACAAAACAATGGAAGCTTTAAAAGAAAGGTATTGGCTTTAGTTCATTTAATGTGGGCTTGTCAGGTTTTGATGTGGCAGTGGGGTATTTACATAATTAGATTATACGCTAGTGTTTAAGGGTTATAAAGTTGATAAACTAAGCATAGGATATACACCTAATTTTGAGATTCGAGTATAATTTCTTGGCTGATAGTGTATGGTACATTATACCCTTGATCTATTTCGATGAGTGATGTAATTAAATTTTCAGCCTATTAGCTCAAATGGTGAGCTATGTGTTTTACACATCGATGTGGGTTCGAATCCCACATAGGCTAACTTATAGTTAAAGCTTGAATAAGTAAGATGAATCACCAATTGAAATAGAAAATTAGCAAAAACATTCCTTGTATGATGTCCATAACTTCCATACATTCATCAAGATAAAATAGAACATCAGCAAGATGTAGCCCAATACATATAGTAATATAGTAGGCCAACAATTTAATAAAAACCACTTCAAGAAAACTAATTCAATGTTTATGCAAACGGTGAAACCGTATTTAATACGCTAACAATATAGCAGAAATATAAATGAAGGCCAACACATATAAGAGAACACCAGCAAGGGCTGAGAGTGGAAATCAGTAACAACAGCAGCAAAGCAACTTGAACCCCAACCGATGTACAGCAGCAAGGCCAACACATACAAGAGAACACCAGTGAGGGCTGTGAGTGGAAATTAGTAACAGCAGCAGCAAAGCAACTTGAACACCAACCGGTGTACAGCAGCAAGGCCAAACCTCAAAAGGTTGAAAGGTCACATATCACTGCCTTGAAGGAGTTGACAACTCTCATTTTTTTTATTGCAACTATCTTCATCTGAGTAGGATCACTTCCGAGCAGCTGGACCAATAAACGAATTAACTCAAATAGTGGATTAAAATAAATGTGACACATAGGTAAAAAAAAAATTCTATTTTAAAAGTTTATATAGACATTGGTATAATGAGAAGTTAGGACAACAGGAAAAGGGAACCTTGGGGCTGATCATTCAAGACATTCTTCAGGACAGTAGGGCGATCGACTCGGTGCGGTGGGCTCATGTAAGGCGTGAAGGAAATAGTGTAGCTCATTCCATTGCAGCTGTCTCTTCTAGTGCGACTTTGTTTTTCAATTTGCATTCTCTTTCTGACACTGTTGTTTCAGTTATCATGAAAGAAATGGAATGAACTTGGTTTGTTTGATCTCAAAAAAAAATTTTAAAAAAAAAGAATTTGTTAGTATTAGAATTATTTTCATAATTCATGTATTATTAAATTTCACTCAAAATATAAAATCTAATTTATGCAATTAGAAAATTAATTACTCTCTATAATCTATTACTTTAAGAGCTACAATAATTAATATTAAGATAAATAATATATTTGTTATATATTTATTTATCTAACAATAAAAAAGATATGTATGGGATTCTTCTCTCCTAATATCTAAGATAGTATGTAAAACATATCGTACTATCTGCTAAAAAAATCAATATGTTGATGGAAATCTCATCAACAGACGGGTGAATAAAGCAGCGGATGCCTTAGCGAATTGGTCGCTCAATCTGGTTAACTCCTATGTTACTTTCATCTATGCCCTGTATGGTTGTATTCCTTGTGCCTTACCTAGGATCTCTGCTCGTTGTAAGCACTTAGACCCCTTTATTTATTCTACTATTAATACAAAGGGCTAGTACCCTACCGTTCAATAAAAAAAAGGGGAAATTCGCCTTTGTGGAGAAAGTCGCATTTCTATTTTCTCTCTAACACTCACGTGGTGTGTACATTGTGGATGATGAGTTCTCCGGACTTCCCTGCTCGATCTTGAATCTTTAAAGAGATTTAGGACTATAGAAATCTATCTAGCTAATACGAGTATACGACATCGTTTCCGTTTTCGCTATTTGAGTTAATTCGTTTATTCCCTTAAAATCGAACAATTAAATGGTATCTTCAATTTAATTTGTGAACCTCATTTGGTAATATGGTTGATACATGATGAATCTGTTGAATTTTTTTTCGAAATATTCATAATTAATTAAATAATTACGTAAATATTCAATGTTTGAAACTAATTACAGAAATATTCATTTTTTGCAGGTGGGACAGAAAAACGCGGAGCCAGACCGCGTTTTATGTATACAGCATGAGAGAGAATTGGCGCTCTGGAGGAAGTTTGAAATTTACGAAAGAAACGCGGTCTGGGACCGCGTTTCTCCTTTAAAATAAAAGAAAATTAAAGAAAATAATACAGAAATCTACCTGGCACTAGAAACGCGGTCTGGGACCGCGTTTCTTGTGTTGGATGGGGACCCACTCGTCAACTGTTGCTGACGGGGATAGGACAAATAGAGAAACGCGGTCCCAGACCGCGTTTCTCTTTTCAGTAAAAAAAAACTGGTCAAAGGGGCATTGATTGTGGTGGTTGAACATTTAAACATAAAACGCGGTGGGGATCCGCGTTTTTGTTTAATACCCCTAAGAAACCGAAACCGCCTCTCTGCACTTCATCTTCTTCGTCCCTCTCCGTCCGCGACCACCTCCGTCCCTCTCCATCCCTCTCGCCAGCGACCACCTCTCTTTTTTGTCTAATCCCCCTCCATCTTGACAGGTATTTCGCATCCCCTCCATCTTATTGCAGATTCGAGGTTAGTTTTTTTTGTTTTTTTTTTTATTTTTTTCGGTTTTTTCTTGATCGATTAGGATATATGAGATGTTAATTCGAGTTTAGGGTTTTGTCTTTATGTAAATGTTGTGATAGTTGTGTGGTTGTGACAATAATTCGAGTTTAGTGTGATTTCTCTATTAATTTGTTTGTGGTTTGAAGAAATATGGATTAGGAGATGTGAGGTAGGGGTTAAAAAATGGGTTGGTAGTTGAATGTTTGTGGATATTGATTAATTAGCGATTATTATAGATCCGAAATCTTATGATAGTTGTAGATCCGAAATTGTGGGATAATTGCATGTTGAAACAATTACATTGTATGAATATTAGTTATATTTGAAGTGACATGAATATTAGTTATATGTTAGGGAGGCAAAAATGGCAATGCAAGTGAATCCCGACCCGCTGGTGAATGAGGTTCTCCATAGACAACATCTTCACGAGCCAACCATTTCTTTCACCTTGTGATCGTGGAACATGGAGTTCACATTTGACTTCAAGTGTCGAATGCATATCCGATGATGTGAACTCGGCGCCCTCCATCTAGGCAGCTCCTCCATGGTCTTCAGGATGCTTGCATGTCTGTCTGAAATAACACATATTCCGAGTCTCCGAGTGACGCGTCTCCCTATACAATCCATGAACCAAGCCCATCTATCTCCATTTTCACTCTCCACGATGGCAAATGCCAGAGAGAAAATCTGATCATCTGCATCCATTCCCATTGCAATTAACACAACATGCTTGTACTTTCCATACAGATGGGTGCCATCGGTCGATATCAAAGGACGACAGTGTGCAAACCCAGCAATGGATGGTGAAAAAGCCCAGAATACACGACCAAATATCTTCTCATGTGGATTTGGGGAATCCAGATGGCACCATTCAACCACTGTTCCCGGGTTTGTAGCTTGTAGCGCAGCCATGAACCTTGGCAACTCCGTGTACGACTCCTCCCAATCACCATAGATCTCTGCAATAGCTTTCTGCTTTGCCCTCCAGGCTTTCATGTATGAGACAGAAATCCCATACCTTGTAGTCAGATGCGAGAGAATAGTACTTGGTTTCGTGTCTTGATCCTTGCGAAGAAATCCAAGAATCTCACCTCTAATGAAACTGGAGGTGACGTTACGATTATCCAACTGCAAAACCTCTCCAACACAATTGGATGCATGAGGCCCACTATATTTGACGACCATCCACATATCAACAGTTCGATCAACACGACGAGCAGATAGTCGCCATGTGCATCCACAAATGTCCTTCCTGTCACAAACAACTGTGTACCATTCTGGACTCGCCTTCTTCGTCCTGTATGGCTTACTCATACGCACAAAATACTCAGTCAAATCACATTTCAGCTCCTCCAGCGAGTTGAACATCTGTCCCCGAAAAAACTGTCTTCCGTCATCTAATGGGACGTGTAAATTTAACCCTGGCCATGGATCTACAGTAATTGGATAAGCTTCAACTATATTCCAGTTCGGATTAGAGGCCTCTCCCTTAATCGCAGCCTCCCTAGTAGCATCATCGTCCTCTTCAGAATTATCCAAGTCATCTTCATGATCAACACCAAGACCATCCACATAGATCTCACTCAGTTGTTGAAACCCTTGTTGAGGTATGTTGCTATGCTCATTCATCCTATATTTTTATTAACAATAAGTTAGTTAATAAACAAATATTAACTTCAAAATCCTACAAGTTCAACAACTTATTCATAATTATAATGACAAGTTCATATAAATCAATATAATCCTCCAATAACCATAAAATTATTATACTCTTTAGCATATAATCTTACATCTTACTTACTATAAAGATTCAAAACACATCATACTCACAATAATAGCTACATAATCCTGCGATTTTTTTATTAAGAACTCAAAACACATAATCACTCCAAAGCACAAGCATGAGAGACTAGATATTAAAGATTTCAAACATATTAATCATTCAATTAAAATCGAAAATAAGTCTAATAAGAGAGTGAAACTAACCTTAATGAAATCTTCAGACAACAAGGTGAAAGTATTACCTAACCTTAATGAAATCTTCAACCGGCACTATTTTGAGAGTTTCATGCGAGAGAAGCAAGAGCAAAGAGGAAGAGATGATGAATAGAAAGGGAGGAAGTTCCGGGTGTGTGATGTATATACCTAAAAACGCGGACTGCCTCCGCGCTTTTATGTTAGATTCCCCTAACCTAGTAGGGGGGAATCGTAGCAGAGAGCTATGGACCAGAAAAACGCGGTCTAGCCCCGTGTTTTATTTGGAATTGCCCTAAAAGAACCTTTGACCAGTTTTTTTTTTTTTTACTGAAAAGAGAAACGCAGTCTGGGACCGCGTTTCTCTATTTGTCCCATCCCCGTCTTGCTGGCGAGTGGGTCCCCATCCAACACAAGAAACGCGGTCCTAGACCGCGTTTCTAGTGCCAGATAGATTTCTGTATTATTTTCTTTAATTTTCTTTTATTTTAAAGGAGAAACGCGGTCTGTGACCGCGTTTCTTTCGTAAATTTCACACTTCCTCCAGGGCGTCAATTCTCTCTCATGCTGTATACATAAAACGCGGTCTAGCTCCGCGTTTTTCTGTCCCACCTGCAAAAAATGAATATTTCTGTAATTAGTTTCAAACATTGAATATTTACGTAATTATTTAATTAATTATGAATATTTCGAAAAAAAATTCGAATCTGTTTGAACCAATTAAGTTAATTAATCAAAAATACTTTTGAATATTTATAAATTTACAGCATATATTAGTCTAATATTCTAATATCATGTCCCAGTATTGTTAGGGCACTCACACCCCTGTCCAGCTTGAGTGTACTATGACAATAAAGATTAAAAAGAAAAGAGAAATAAGGAAGTACACACAAAAAACTAGCTTGCAGGAGTACCTGCCCTCTGATCAGTACATCACATTTCCCCAACTAATTTATCATTGGTCAAACCAATTAGATTTGGACAGGTGGAAAGGCTTTCACGGGTGGAAGGTTTGCATTTCAATATTTGCTTTCCATTTCAATTATTTGCTCAGAATGCATAGAATAGTGTTCCAAATTTGCAAGCAAGGATGGACACGTGGCATGGTGGGAGTGAATGTGTTTTAATTATTTTTAATCCATTTTTCTATGTTAAAATTATTAAAAAAAAATTATAAAAAATATATTTGAATAGGCATAAATTTTATATACTCATAGACACCCATTTTGCATATGTTTGTAAAAAAAAACAATTAAGCTAATATGCGTTATTAATTATAATCTAAGTTTGATCAATGTTAATGACAATTTTTTTTCTATAAATAGAAGCACCTCCTACCTTCATAACTCATCCCAACCAATCTAGTTTCCTCTCTTTTTAAGCTTAAATCCCACTCCGACACTTGAAATGGATCCGAATCAAAATGCACAAAACTTTTCCCAAAGCTTCTATGATATGTTATCTCTATACACTCAACAACAGCCCAATGCAAACCCAAACCATCAAAGTCTGAACCCACCCCCTCTTGATCAAGCTCATTCCTACTATCCCAACATGATGCATCTCATGCAGTATTATCCCGCTCCAAATGTCCTTCCCATTCCAAATTTATCCGAAGCTCCAATACTACGTGGTACACAAGAGAGGATCCCAGCTTATAGCACCCAAGATGATGTCCAAGAAGAAGAGTTGGATGAACAACTTGCTCCGGGACGTACGGAGAGAAGGCAATGGAGTGAGAAGGAAGATGAGTTGCTCCTTAGTGCATGGTTGAACACCAGTAAGGATGCCGTAGAGGGAAACAACCAGTCGGCATCCCGGTTTTGGTCAAGAATAGCAACATACTACAACAACAGAAGGGAAAGGATGGCTCCACGTGATGCAGAAAGATGTAGAGCGCGCTCTGGCCGAGTTAGCCATGATGTTAGCAAATTCGCTGGTTGTTTCACTCAGGCGTCAAGGGCAAGGGCAAGTGGGCAATCAGCCGATGATGTAATGAACAATGCTAGAATCATATATAGCACAGACCACGAGAGGCACACATCATTCAAGAATGAACACGCATGGCGTATTCTAAAGAATGAGCAAAAATGGCAAATTTCAGAGCAACACCGTGAAGAAGGTGCCTCAAAGAGAACGAAGGTTAATGCGTCAGGGTCATACACGTCAGGATCCAACCCCCTCACTCCAGGATCCAACCCCCCAACACCTTTGAGTGAGGGTGGGACTGATGGTTCATGTAGTCGTCCGCCCGGTGTGAAGGCTACCAAGCGGGCGCTAAAGAGACCAGTTGGTGCCAGCAGTGAATCGAATGACGATGTGGAGTTACAGCGTAACTTAATGTTTGGTGAATTTCTAACCATCAAGAAAGAAGAGATGGAGCTACAGAGGGAAGCTCATAAGGGCAGGGAAAGGCGAGAGAAAGCAAGAGAGAGAAGAGAAATAGAGAGGCGCGAAAGAAGGGAAAGGAAGGAAACTGAGATGAAGGCGGAAAGGGATAGAAAATACAATATGCTTGAACACTTAATGTCAAGAACTGGTTCACTGTCACCACAGGAGGAGTGGATGAAAGAGTCTTTGTGGAAAGAGTTTTCATCGGGTTGAACTGAGTGGCTTACAAGGCAACATGGAGCTGGTCACGGGGTTGTTGAAGTTTAAATTTATTACCTTGTTGTTTTTATTTAAGTTTCTAGTTTATGTTGTTGTTTAAATTTCGTACTTTGATGCTGTTTAAATTTCGTAAGTTGCTTTTGTTTCAGTATTTCAATTTCTTGTAATGTTATCAATATGTCATGTTTACATTCCCCGAGCTCTGTAATGAAATATCATTGACCCTTATCTTTTCTGTTTGCATTTACTTTACACACTGCCCGAGATATAATTTGACAACTCAAAGGTGCCATTGAAAGATGCTTTGATGCCACTTAAAGATGCTCAGAAGATTTGTAATATGCTTTTTGAAGATACTTTGATGCCTTTTTAATATGCTTTGATGCCTTTTGAAGATGCCGTTTTTTTCTATATAAACAAAAGGCAATGTCCAAGTAAATATACCCCCTCCCATACTTCCATTTTTCTCTCTTCTAGTTACCCATTTTCCAACGATGTCAAAGAAGCCAATGTCATTTAGTCGTTTCTCTTCATCTTCCAACTATTCATCTAGCTCTTCATCTCCAGAAGATTTTTCTACCCCCACTGATCATGCTCTTGAAAATTTCATGGCTGAACTTCTAGCTAAAACAAACCCACCGCTCAATTCTAGTTCTAGTCGACGGCCACGTCGAGGTAACATTGACAGAGATCGTGAAGGAGGACATGATCGGCTAGTCCAAGACTACTTTGCCGAGACACCGACCTATCCAGAGGCGATGTTTAGGCGTCGGTTTCGAATGAGGCGACACGTGTTCTTGCGTATTGTGAATGCACTAACTGGTGCATATCCATACTTTCAGCAACGTCGAGATGCCGTAGGCCAGCTAGGCCTCTCTCCGTTGCAAAAATGCACTGCTGCCATGCGCATGCTTGCATATGGAGTTGCGGCTGATATGATCGATGACTACGTCTGTATTGGTGCAACAACAGTACGATTGTGCTTGTCAGGCTTCGTTGATGGGATCATCTCTCTATTTGGAGATGAGTACCTAAGACATCCTAACAACGTTGACATGCAACGCCTACTCCATGTGGGGGAGCAACGCGGTTGGCCTGGAATGATTGGGAGTATCGATTGCATGCACTGGACTTGGAAAAATTGTCCAACGGCATGGAAGGGTCAATATGCTCGCGGTGATAAGCCCCCAACCGTTGTTCTAGAAGCAGTGGCGTCGTATGATCTATGGATTTGGCACGCATTTTTTGAAACTCCAGGTACGTGTAATGATATAAATGTTCTTGATAGATCACCTGTATTTGATGAAGTGTTGCACGGAAGAGCTCCAAAGGCAAATTTTGTAGTAAATGGACATGAATATGCCATGACGTATTACCTGGCGGATGGAATTTATCCTCCATGGCGAGCATTCATCCCATCGATTCGACGTCCATTTGGCGCAAAGGACACGTTGTTTTCCCAAGTCCAAGAGTCGACTCGTAAAGATGTGGAGCGTGCATTTGGTCTACTACAACAACGATTTGCTATTATTCGTCAACTGGCACTTGTTTGGGACTTGAATTTTCTCGGAAAAATAATGACAGCTTGTATAATATTGCATAATATGATTGTGGAAGACGAACGTGATAGCCACCAGCTACACATTCACACTGCCGATTTCGATCAGTTGGAAGAGCCTGAGCCACCCGCTTCAAGAATACCTACCGATATGACTGCATTCTTATCAAATAGGGCCCAAGTTCGAGATTCGGCTTCACATCATCGACTGAAATCCGACTTAATTGAGCATATATGGCAGAAATTTGGACCTTCAAGACATGATACTTGATTCCATGTGTTAGCGTGATTCTTTTCTTTGAAGTTTCGTGTCTTCTTTTGTTGTTTATCATTTTAGATAATGTATTTGAATTATTGCAATTTAATATGCATTTGGGTTTTTTTTACAATCTTATTTTATTAATTTATTAATTTCAATAAAATTTATTAATTAAATTATATTAAAATAATAATAATATTCTTATATTGTAAAATAATTTTATACGTTGAAATTAAATAAATAGATGCAATATGTCGGATAATAACGTAAGTATTAAATGATGAAAAGTCGAGGTAGGGCCCGTAAGTGGAGTGCAGAGATGTGGGTGAAATTGATAAAAACAGTAAATGGTGTACTTGTGCTGACGTGGCAGGAAAAAAATGGGTTAAGTACAGAGGTAAGTGTACAGGGGTGTGCATGGCCTTATCGACGCAAGTAATTAATCAAAAATACTTTTTGATTTGAGACACAGCTCGGTGCAATCGGATACCAAAACATTGACCTGCACGGCTGCACATTAAAAATAAAATTCAAAGGCAAAGGGACATACAGCATTTCTAGAGGTTCAATTTGGGCTGAAACTGAAATAAAAGTCCATGATACCATTAAAGGACAAGCCCATCCGTCTGGGCTTTTACCAACGGCCCAATGGGCCCTGTAAACTACATTTCTATTCTTTTTTTTGGTGCTGTATTTTCTGAGAGAATTGGTTATAAATAATAAATAAGTTAGGGTAGGGGTGTTATTCGAGCCGAACGATCTGAGTTTCACATGTTCAAACTCGTTCGTTTGTTAAACGAGCTCGAGCCGAGCCTGATTTTTAAACGAGTTTTATTCGAACGA
The DNA here is from genome assembly GCA_037127255.1 of Persicaria tinctoria. NCBI lineage: Eukaryota > Viridiplantae > Streptophyta > Magnoliopsida > Caryophyllales > Polygonaceae > Persicaria > Persicaria tinctoria. The sequence continues at coordinate 8,976,898 of JBANSL010000014.1, forward strand.
GTCGAGCTTTCAATCGAGTTTAAATTTTTGTTCAAGCTCAGCTTGTTTAAATAAGAGACTGTGAATTAATTAGTTGATAACTCTTCATATTTGATATTCGAATTTGAATATATTATCCTAATACGAGATGGATTAAATCAATGGTTCACCAAAAAAGATAGACATGTTGGGTTAACGTCAGCAATAGTCTCTTCGTGACGAGATGGATTAAACCATATTTGTTCGAAAATTTATCAACACGTTTTGTTACAACTCGCCCAAACGAACAACAAAACCCCCCACTATCGACAACGAAAACAGATGGGGAACAACCAAGAGCAATCTCAATCGTAAAACTCGGTCATATGGTTTCTTTTACCTATTAATTCATGTTTGAACATTTATAATTATGCACTCTCATAGGTAAAATTATAGGCATGGTCACATATCACAAGTCAACCCGTCGGGTCCGAGTAGACAAATAGGTAGGTTCAGGTTGGGGTCAAGACCCTCGAGACCCGTCGGGTCGACAGTTTTTTATTAAAAAAAAAATCGAACGTTGGAGGTGAGGTCCACATGTTGACCAGGTTGATTTTGAAAGGAAAAAAAGTTGTTGGAGGGTACATTTCACCTATAAAACGTCTCCTCTTCGCCCCATTTCATTTGTTATCATCCAAATTCCAAATCCCACTTCTCGATCTGTTAATTTTATCATGACAGATTAATCTCGAAGTGAAGATGATGTTCCACGAGACCATATGTTCATGAGGCATTTTGAAAAGGAGAAGATCGCACCTGGCTACTTCGAAGCAGTCTATAGGCTTTGTGGTCATTTTACAAGGTGAAAAACAATTTGGGCTACGAGAAGATTGGAACAAACACCCCGAGAAGATTGGAACAACGGGTACTTAGCGTGTATTGTATGAATTTGTTTTTATGTTTTCACTTAGTTGGAAGTTTGGAACTTAGAAGATGGGTTTCATGTTTTGATGTTGTTGCAAGTTTGGAAGTCGGAATTGTGTTTGTAATCGTTGGTTCGTTGCGTAATAAACTTGTGTTTTATGCAATTGTGTGTATTATTTTATTTTGCACAAATTTGAGTGAGAAAGATTTATAAAAAATAATGATTTAAGAGGTAAGTAAATGTAACATTTCAAAAGTTAAAAATTGTCAAAGGCCAAAAACCGAATTAACAAATACCAAGAAAAAAAATAGCCCAAACGGTCATATGACTGTTGCCCAACTGGCTATTAGTCGGCATTTTCCTTCCATTTCCCCTATAAATACTACCCTACTCCCTCTCATTTTCCTCACACTTCAATCTCATCTAACTCTCTAATCGCTCGATAATCGCCCAAAATTGTGAAATTCGAACGTCGGAAGTGCTTGACGAGTCAGAATTCGACTCTTTTCATTACCAAATCCCACATCCTTCATTCCTACTCTTAGATTTTTAATTATTTCATCTTTTCTTGTAATTAGATATTTACATTTATTTGACCGAGTCACCTTCTCAAGCAAGGGTAGTGGACCGAGTCACCAACCGGAGCCCCACCTTCAATGTAGCACCTCCATTTCTGGAAGTGAAAGCGGATCCTGAGGACATCGGAATGAGGCGCTACTCGAGGAGTGGGAGTTCAAGTAGGAAATTGTTGTTCAGGGAACTCTCTCCACCACCCCGACCCAGGAAGTCGGTTTGGCAACTGAAGGTTTAGCTTATAGTTTTTCACAACGATTAGTTTTTAACGAATTTATGACGGAAAATGTTCAACCCAATTGGCAATCTGTTAGTCGATAAACGGTTAAGAGGAAAGTACTAAAAAGGAATAACAAACGTAAAGCTGAATTAATAGAGTATTTTAAAAAAACAGAGCGATTTACATGTTTCAATTTGTAGTGATATTTGCCACTCATATATGGGTGTTACATGTCATTGGGTTGATGAAAAGTTTGTTTTACACAAACGAGTTTTGACTTTTTGCGTTTTTGACGAAGCTTACACTACACGTAACATGGCACGTGTGATTTTAACCATTTCACAAGAGTACAGATTCACTCAAATAATTTTTTCAATCAGTTTTGACAACACGTACCTTTGCCAATGCCGCATCTATTCCTGAATTAACCCAATATTTCAGCCTGTGATTAGAGGAAATTTTTTCCACATTCGTTGCACACTTCATATTTTAAATTTTTGTGTTCAAGATGGTTTAGTATATTTACATACTGTGGTTGAACCAATTCGATATGTTCTGCGGGCACTTCGGCGAAGCAAACAACTTTTCCAACAATGACACTAGTTTTGTCAACAATAGCACTAGTTTTGCCAAGCAAACAAAACGCGCCCAAATAACTTCCCCCCATGATGTTTGCACCTGGTGGAACTTGACATACAACTCAAATCGTTGTTCAAACCCCATTTATCTCCGCTTAAAAAAATATTATTTCCTCTTAATTTTTCCTCTAAAAATTATTATTTAAATTATAAATTTAAGGTTTATAACAAAGTGTGGAGGAATTTGATATGGAGATGCTTAGAAATGAAAGAGGTATCGAGAGCTTACATGAGGCTCATCTAGGATGTGTATAAAGACATGTTGACGAGTGTTTATACACTCTGAGGAGATACTGAGAACTTCCTGTTGCGGGTAGGTCTGCACCTTAAGTTCATTTCTCCTTATAGACGATGGATGTGGTTTCGAGATCTATCAAAGGTGAGATCCCGTGGTGTATCCTTTTTTTTTGATAATATTTGTTTTGGTGGATGAGACGAGAGCAGAGGTTGATAGCAAGTTAGACATTTAGAGAGAGAGAGAGAGGTTTCAAATTGAGTAGGACAAAGACAAAGTATGTGGCAGTTTGGGTGGGGAACAAGAATGTGAGGTTGGGTGAGGATATTGTATTGAATAAAGGCCGTTTCAAATATTTGGTGTTGGTGGTGTATAACGACGGATATGTAGACATGAACATTAAACGTCAAATTTAGGTGAGGTAGTAGAAATGGAGAGTTATGTCATGAGTTTTTTTGTAACAAAAAAGTTCCTCTAAACCTTAAAGGAAGGGTAAATTTCACAAAATGGTAGTGAGATCCGCTTTGCTAGATGGGGTAAAGTGTTGGGCGATCAAGAAGTAGATGAGTAGAGAGTCATGGCTGCTGAGAAACAACGTTATTTATGAGAAGGTAAGGGTAATCGGTATTAGGGAGAAGATTTCAAATTCTAGACTTCGATAGTTTGGTCATCTATAGAGAAGAGATCCGATTGCGTCAGTACGCAAATGCAAGTGTGGCAACTTAAATATCGAGAGTGTTAGATATAGATGAGTATCGCGAGAAAGAAATGGAATGACGTGATTAGATAGGAGATTGTTTTGGGGGTCGCTGAGGAGAAGGCACATGATATGACATAGTGGAGAAGTGCTATTGGCATCGAGGACTAGTCACATGTGGTGTCGGATTGTCGAGAGATGTATCATTTTCCCTCTTTTCTTCCTTCTCCTTTGCAATAATATATATTTAGTATTTTTTGGGTCTTCATTCTTATTATGTCATCTTTTTTATGAATACTCTTAATCTCAAAAACATCTTCTTGATATGAGTAGAAAAATGGTGCACATAATTTGAATCTACAAACTGATAATTGAGATTATTGTTATTATTATTTTAGAGGCGTGAAAAATGATTCTCAAGAAAAATGATTCGTTCAACTCTTTGTTGAAGAAAAATATTCATGACATTTGGCTAATTGAGATTTTTGTCGTTAATATTGTACAATCTATAAGGAAATTAATAAATATCCCATCATACCAAGGAATATTATTTATTACGCTACTTTTCTACTTTATTAAAAACTACAATTAATAATCTAATAATAATTAGAAATATATTTATATAAAATAAACACTAAAATATCTATAATGACATCTTTTTCTAAATATAAATAACACTTTAAAATTGCATGTTTATGCCTAAAAGAGAGATTCAAACAATCATGGCTAAAAGCATAGCCATGCCTTTTGATTAAATAATTATTGGTGGTAATCCGTGTAAAAAGACCTCAATTGTTCCTAGGTTAATACAAAAATTAGAAGTATTGTTCCAATTATAAGTAATACTCCCTCCGTTTCAAATTAAAAGTCTTTTTAGTTCTCAGCACAAAGATTAAGAAGTAATTAATGTTGTAAATTTGCATTGCTATCAAGAGTAGTACAATGGTGCTATTGGAGAAAAGTGTATAGGAATTTGAGCCCAGTGTGATTAACCTTTCACCTTCTACTACCCTTTTAAACTTTGGAGCTAAAACACCCGTTTAAAAAAATCAAATTCTTTATAAACTCCCTGCATTTGTACTGTGTATAGAAACTGGGAAAGAAAGTGATTAGAAGAGAGAATGAATTTGTACTACAACGTCTAATATTGTGAAACAAGCTAATTAATCTAAAACGACTTTTAATGTGAGACAGAGGGAGTAACATGATTGTATTTGAGCACATATGTTTTTTCAATGATTTGATTGTTTGACTTATTAAATATCCTAAAACTGAAAAGTAACCAATGATAAATGGGTATGGGTTCTTGAAGTATGAGCATCCTTGTAATTCTCTAGAAATGATCTAACACGGGTGGCTTAACTAAAATCATTTTCAAAAGTTTGTAAGAGCTAATGAGATTTATTTGTGTTGTTTCGTGTTTCTCTTGCAATTTTCTTATCATCTTGCCCAAAACATTAACTAATACTATCTCCGTCCAAAAATACATGGACTTTACTATTCACGCACGCTTTTTTAAGAAGGTAAAAACTATACTCCCTCCGTTCGGTATTAAATGATGTTTTACACTTTTACGCGCAAATTAAGGAACCTAATAAGATTAATAAAAATTCATTTTTTTGTCCAAGTGGGTACAATTAATAGGTGCATTTAAATTTACAAGTGATAATTTTTTTTGAAAAATGAAGCCAACTCTTTAACTCCTTGGAGCCAAAAAAGGGGGTGTTTGAAATTATAATTTTTTAATCCCAAAACATCAAATAATTCCGATCAAATTTTTACTCCTAAAACATCGTTTAATACCGAACGGAGGGAGTATAAAATATTAACTTTTTTATTAATTTTTTTTAATAATTACAAACTTATTGATAATAAGTTTGTAATTATTTAAAAAAATTAATAAAAAAGTTAATATTTTATATAGTTTTTAGCTCCTAAAAAAACGTGCATGAATAGTAAAAATCCATGTATTTTTGGACGGAGGGAGTATCACATTCTAGCTATAGGCCTACTTTTGATTTATTAACCACATTCTTGAAAGGCCTACTTAACATCTTGCTTTGAATTTGGTTTAGACTTATAAGCAGCTGCCATATGTGTATTGTAGTATGTTAACACAAGTTCCGAGTAGTGAGTTATCATAAATGTTGCTTGTATGATTTTCACTAATAATGTCATTGTCTGTAAGAGAGGTTATCTTTCAGAATGACATTTCCTGCCGTTACATTCTTTTTTATAAAATTTCTACTAATACTTCCTTAATTATTTGTTTGGTTGATCTATGTTTTGTATTGTTGTGAAATCAATGGAAGGAACAAAAGAGGTTGAGTTGAATGAGATGTATGGATGAATCTGAGACTAGAGAGCTTGTGGTGGTGTTTTTCTCATTAAAAAACGTGCTTGGTGTTGTTTCATAATGAATCTTTTGTTTACTGGCTACGAGATTTGAATATAGTATGTGGAGTTGCAAATATTTTAGCCTATTGTATTTTTAGCACAACATTATTGTACATATTTTCCTGTTAAACTTATGAATTTGTTTTAGATTGGTTGAAAGTGCATTCGGATTATACAAGATGACAACACTGAGCGCAAATGCACGCGGTTAATAACCTAGTAAGAATAAAATCAAATCTTACCCATACGATAAAATAAATATAAAATCTAAAAGATTTTAATCTATCTTAATATATAATAAAGTCTTCATCTCAAAAAGTCAATCTCATAATCTTATAAAAGTTCACAAGTAAGAGACTGGTGTCATTTAAATCAACGACATATTAGGAAAAAAAATTCTAGAGGATTAGAAATGTTCAAATAAAATGATAATGAGCTCACTTTCTATAACGTTAAATGCTTTGTAAATGGCTTTTTCATGTTGAAGCTTCATACATCTGACATTATCTTCTTATGTGTGAGCCATCACATTCTAGATCGTGCGATCATAGCATAATTCAAATATATACTAAGCGCAACATACACCAAAGTACATGATATTTTGCAAAATTCGCAGGTCGATTTCAGGGTACAAAATACTTTACCATAGCTTTTAACGTTATATCATTCAACCATATGAATTTTTGGGTTATATTGAATCCTCTTTTTGTCTCATTTTTTGTTTAATCCAGCCAAATAAATTTGTTCTCTTCTTTACTCGCTTTGATCCCATATTTTCTCTTATCAGGAGAAGGCAGTGGAGGAGCAGAATAACACTTGGTCAAGTTTTGATTTAGGTTTCTTTCGGGTTTGAAGTACTCTCTAACTTAGCTAATGAAACTAATTTAGGGCTTATCAGGTGTTCTCTGATTTGGGGGCTTTCAAGAGCGAGGGTTCGCTATTTCTAGGTATCAAATTCCGCCTTTTTATTTTCAATATTTGTGCTTTAGGGTTTTTCTTAATTGGTTTTGATTCAATATAGGCAGCTGAAATTGATTTTTAGTTTGGATGTTAAGAGTGATTTATAAACGATTCAAATCATATCCATATCACATGAGCTCAGACAACAAAAATGAAAGGGCAACTAGGTAGCATGGACGGGGTCTTAATTAAGGGCTAGGTGATATGGGTTTATACCTCTTAAGACCTCGGGTCTCTTAAGACCTCGGGTCTTACATATTAATAGGGAAATTAAGTTCATCACATCTTTTTGAACCTTAGAAAACTTAAATACTCTTTAAGTGACCAATCGAGTTGCACCTAAAATCAACAAATTAAATTCTCATTTTTCAAAAATAAAAGGATAAATTAGGTGAAATAAGAAATAATTTCATACCTCATAAGCTACTTGACCTACGCGAGTTGTCTTCTTCTATGACAAATAATTATGTCTTTTTCCTCTCCAATTGGAAGAAGAGCAAATAATATATCTTTATTTTGGTCAAAATCTGGGGAAAAATGGATGTTATTCAACTTTGTTGATGTTTCCATTGAATATGAGTTGATGTAAGTTAAATATTCTATGCTGGTTACAGAAAAGTTATCAGATTTTGACTTCAATCTCTATCAAAGCATCTGCATCGAATATGGATTTGTAAACCCCCTTGAGGTGGCTCGTCATGAGGGAGAAAGGGTTAGTTTACTTTTCCCCCCTTTTTATACTCTACGAAAAATAAGGGATCATTAATCTAAGAAAAACATACTTACTTTTGAGCTAATCGTCAGACATTTTGGAAAAAATATTAAATACCTATAAAAAGGGTTGTGATGTTTGGGTAAGCTCCTCCACAATTGTGTTCATTAAACTTAACCCAAGAGAACAAACGGGAAGAGGATATATAGGTTTTCTACTTCTAGAAGATCGTGTAACAAAGTCGCTTACAAGGGATATAAATCCTTTTAAGATGTTTGGTAATGTGCTCAAATCCTTCTCCCAATGGGAAAATGCGAGTGGCTCGTTGCATTGTTTCAAATATTGTTTTGATGTTTTGAACAAATATCAGGGTAAGATATTTTTCGTCGGTTGCAGCAAGCACCAGTTTTTTGGACCTCTAATGCAGTCTTTTGGGAATTTGTGAAGAGATTAACCCATGCCTACGATGAAGACCGGTTTTTTCGACGTAAATTGAAGGTATACAAGACACTGAGGTGGCTGCAATCTTCAATCATGGAACAAGCTACCATCAAGATTCATATTACGAGCTATTCAGATTTTTGAGAAATTAATATGAGCATGTACAAGAAGCAAACAACGACCTAATAGAGCTCCGCAAAAGTAAGAAACAACTAGTGTCAATGCCAAGTATATTAGCTTTGAATGATGTTGCTTGAGAGCGAAAACTGATGACGTTAATGTTACAGGAAGAACCACGAGACTGGATTTTCAAAATTGTTTGAATTATAGTCTAATTCTCCATGACCGCAGAATGCGTGAAGTCAAAACAAAGCCCAGAGATCTTACTAAGTTTCTTCAAGACAAGGTCATTTGTGATTATGTGTTTTATATTGCATATTAAATTCCAACCCTCAAGGCTTTCGACTATGATAGTTGAGTTAATCGTTTCTAATTATTATTTAATATTATGATCTGAGTACCCTAAATCAAGTTCGCTGGGCTCACTTGGAGCCTACATAGGAAGTGCTCATGTGATATGGTGGGTAGGATTCAAATCACTTATAAATCACTCCGAACATTCTTTTTATATTCACTATGGAACAAGGTACGGTGTTACATAAGCTACTTGACCTAGGCGAGTTGTCTTCTTCTTATGACAAATAATTATGTCTTTTTCCTCTTCAATTGGAAGAAAAGCAAATAATATATCTTTATTTTGGTCAAAATATGGGAAAAAATGGATGTTATTCAACTTTGTTGATGTTTCTATTGAATATGAGTTGATGCAAGTTAAATATTCTATACTGGTTACAGAAGAGTTATCAGATTTTAACTTCAATCTCTATCAAAACATCTGCATCAAATTTGGATTTGTAAACCCCCTTGAGGTGGCTCGTCATGAGGGGGGAAGGGTTAGTTTGCTTTTTCCCTCCTTTTATACTCTACAGAAAATAAGTGAATATTAATCTAAGAAAAACATACCTACTTTTGAGCTAATCGTCATACATTTTGGAAAAATAGTAAATACCTATAAAAAGGGTTGTGATGTTTGGATAAGGTCTTCCACAATTGTGTTCACTAAACTTAACCCAAGAGAACAGACGAGAAGAGGATAGATGGGTTTTCTACTTCTACAGATCGTGTAACAAAGTCGCTTTCAAGGGATATAAAGCCTTTTAAGATGTTTGGTAATGTGCTCAAATCCTTCTCCCAATAGGAAAATGCGAGTGGCTCGCTGCATTGTTTAAATATTGTTTTGATTATGCACTAAAGTTTGAACAAATATCAGGGTATGATATTTTTCATCGGTTGCTGCAAGCACTAGTTTTTTGGACCTTCAATGCAGTCTTTTGGGAATTTGTGAAGAGGGTAACCCATGCATACGATTAAAACCGGTTTTTTTTACGTAAATTGAAAGGTACACAAGACACTGAGTTGGATGCAATCTTCAATCATGGGGCAGACTACCATCAAGATTCGTATTACGAGCTATTCAGATTTCTGAGAAATTACTATGAGCATGTACAGGAAGCAAACAACGACCTAATAGAGATCCGCAACAGTAAGAAACAACTAGTGCCAATGCCAAGTATATTAGCTTTTAATGATGTTGCTTGAGAGCGAAAACGGATGATGTGAATGATACAGTAAGAACCACAAGACTGGATTTTCTATATTGTTTGAATTATAGTCTAATTCTCCATGACCGCAGAATGCGTGAAGTCAAAACAAAGCTCAGAGATCTTACCAAGTTTCTTCAAGACAAGGTAATTTGTGATTATGTGTTTTATATTGCATATCAAATTCCAACCCCCAAAGCTTTCGACTATAATAGTTGAGGTAACTGTTTCTAATTATTATTTAATATTATGATCTGAGTACCTTAAATCAAGTTCGTTGTGCTCACTTGGAGCCTACATAGGAAGAGCTCAATGTGATATGATGTGTAGGATTTGAATCACTTATAAATCACCCCGAACATTCTTTCTATATTCACTATGGAACGGGGTACGGTGTTACATAAGCTACTTGAACTAGACGAGTTGTCTTCTTTTTATGACAAATAATTATGTCTTTTTCCTCTTTAATTGGAAAAAGAGCAAATAATATATCTTTATTTTGGTCTAAATATAGGAAAAAATGGATGTTATTCAACTTTGTTGATGTTTTCATTGAATATTAGTTGATGCAAGTTAAATACTCTATATTGGTTATAGAAGAGTTATCATATTTTGACTTAAATCACTATCAAAACATATGCAACGAATATGGATTTGTAAACCCCCTTGAGGTGGCTCGTCATGAGGGAGGAATGGCCAGTTTGTTTTTCTCCACTTTTATACTCTACGAAAAATAAGGGATCATTAATCTAAGAAAAGTATACCTACTTTTGAGCTAATCGTCAGACATTTTGGAAAAAGTATTAAATACCTATAAAAAGGATTGTGATGTTTGGTTAAGCTCCTCCACAATTGTATTCACTGAACTTAACCCAAGAGAACAAACGGGAAGAGGATAGATGAGTTTTCTACTTCTAGAAGATCGTGTAACAAAGTCGCTTTCAAGGGATATAAAGACTTTTAAGATGTTTGGTAATGTGCTCAAATCCTTCTCCCAGTGGGAAAATGCGAGTGGCTCATTGCATTGTTTCAAATACTGTTTTGATTATGCACTAAAGTTTGAACAAATATCATGGTATGATATTTTTCTCCGGTTGCTGCAAGCACTATTTTTTTGGACCTTCAATGCAATCTTTTGGGAATTTGTGAAGAGGGTAACCCATGCCTACGATGAAGACCGTTTTTTTGACGTAAATTGAAAGTTATACAAGACACTAAGGTGGATGCAATCTTCAATCATGGACCAGACTACTATCAGGATTCGTATTACGAGCTATTTAGATATCTGAGAAATTACTAAGAGCATGTACATGAAGCAAACAACGACCTAATAGAGCTCCGCAACAGTAAGATACAACTAGTGTCAATGCCAAGTATATTAGCTTCAAATGATGTTGCTTGAGAGCGAAAACTGATGATGTTAATGATACAGGAAAAACCACGAGATTGGATTTTCAAAAATGTTTGAATTATAGTCTAATTCTCCATGACCGTAGAATGCGTGAAGTTAAAACAAAGCCCAGAGATCTTACTAAGTTTCTTCAAGACAAGGACATTTGTGATTATGTATTTTATATTGCATATCAAATTTTAACCTTCAAGGCTTTCGACTATGATAGTTGAGGTAACCGTTTCTAATTATTATTTAATATTATGATCTGAGAACCCTAAATCAAGTTCGTTGGGCTCACTTGGAGCCTACATAGGAAGAGCTCATGTGATATGGTGGATAGGATTCAAATCACTTATAAATCACTCCGAACATTCTTTTTATATTCACTATGGAACGGGGTACGGTGTTACATAAGCTACTTGACCTAGGCGAGTTGTCTTCTTCTTATGACAAATAATTATGTCTTTTTCCTCTTCAATTGGAACCGGGTACGGTGTTAAGTAGGCATATGCAACACCGTACGTACCACGTACGGTGTTACATATGCCTACTTAACACCTATACTGTGTTTTTATTCTTAAAATGATTATAGAAATAAATGACACCCAAGTAATTGGTAGTTACCTTGCTCTTTATCATCATCTCTTTTGTTTAGGGTGTTGTTAGATACACTGCAAATCATCTTCGTTAAATGCACGTCTAATTCAATGTGCAAGCCTTTTTAATTAATTAGCACTCTTTTCTAATTAATTAACTCACTTCAACCTTGCACGTCGTTTTCGACGTGCAAGATTTGTGGTGTATTTATCCGGACCGTTTGTTTAATAGGTGAAACCTAATCCACTGATAAATGAAATTGTGGTATCGCATGTTTGCGGTGGTTTTGTAAGTAACAAAAATGTGAAATTGACTACTGTTTTTATTTCGATATAAAGAAAAAGGGGAAATTGTAGAATCTTTTAATATTATTGTGGTCAGCTAATTGAGGTACATTACGTAGTATTCTTTGAATATTTGATCCTTTTGAATCTTAAATATTTGTAGTTAAAAGTCTACATATTCACATAAATTGTAACATAATTATTCATATATAATATTGACAGATTGCTAAAAAGGAAAAGAAAAGAAAGGGCCAAAACAGTTGTAAGTGAGTGCATACTCATATTCATAGATAGTAACATATTTATTTCTTTTCTAATTTCAAATTTTATTTGGTAGTCCTGTTGGATAGCACCGACTATGCTCGTGGGTATCTTGATTATGTCGATGTCACCGGGCTTATGGTGAGTATGATATTGCTCTGCAAATTATTTTGCTTAATTTTGCTCATTTTTTAACAAAAAAAGGGAATAATGCATGATATTATTGTTAGGGTTTGATTATGATTGCAACAGGACGATGAAAAAGGTGTGGTTCTTCTCCTTGACAAGCGGAGGTTCGTTAACAATGAACATTACACAACTCTTTTGGATTGGATAGTTGGAAAAGTACACGCTTATTGAGAGTTTATCACTTTGATTAAGATAATTGCAAATTGTTTTACTTTTGGTGTCTTAGGCTCTATCCCGATCAAGTGGTGCATCGTTCGATGTATTTACATTTGGAGCTCTTGATCTTGCCGTCTTAGACTTTAAATTTGGAGCTCTTGTGGTTTTTGTATCTCCCTCTCGATACTGCACCACCTATTATGTTGTTCTATATTGATCTATGATGCTTGTTGGATTGTTTTATTTTGGGTGGTTTGTGTTTTGCCTCATCCTCAAATGATCATACTATATATAGGGCGAGACCTTTTCACTTCTGCTTTCTTGTTTTGTTTTGGTTGGTTGGTTGCGTTTTTACACAAAGGTAATTCTTTTCCATCAAATTTTCCAAACAAACAACAAACTGGACAACAACTCATGTCTGATCAATTTGGACAACAACTCAACAAATTTCGAATTGCAATTGCATCAATGATTGTGAAAGCAAGGCAGAAAAAGTAGTTTTATATTTTTTTAGTGAGAACAAGAACATCCTTCTTTAGTCTCATTACCCCCATCTGTAATTAAAAAAAAGAGGTAAATATTGTACACCAATATGAAATCAAATACATATAATAATATTATAATGTTATTGAAATGAGGGACATGAGATGAAATGTCACTTTAAGTCTTATAAAGTCAAACATATATAAAAGATCGCTATTTGAAAACTCCACCTTAATACCAATACCAAATCTTCCAATCCGATCAACATTTTCTGATCCCACAACTCCGATTGATACCATATTTAGTAACTCTTGACGAGACATTCCAAAACCATTATCTTGTTTAGAAAGCATAGGAATGTCGCATTCCTCCGAAAAAGCTCAATACTTTTATTTTTCATTATTCTGTTATGATCCTATCTTGATTGTGTTAAATATCGTTCTTCTTTTGTCACCCAACACATCAAAGGTGGAAACGTTTTTGGGGATGTGTGGATGGTCGCTCAAGATGCAGTTGAGGTTTTCAAAGTTTTCCACAATGCAACCCAAACTTTTGGCCATGCTTACATTCCTACATCAAACTCATTTTGTTTTGTCGCCATAAACATTGCAATAGCGCTTTAAGACGGCTTGATTGTTCCATCCATCTCTGTCGCCTTTTTTGAGATGCGTCGTGTTGAGAGAATGAAAGATGTGAAGAGACCAAAAAGAGTGGCACATCGATAATATGAACAAAGAAGTCTTAGTATATAAGCTATTGGGTTACTCCTCCTATTGGCAATTGGTTTTAGAATGGAACCTCACTCGTCTTGTGTGCTAGGCTACTAGCGCATGTGCGCCCGTGAACACGACCCCCAGTCATCGGTTCGAGTCGGACTTTGATACGTCGAAAGTGGTTGGCATATTACAAAGTTGTTCCTGATATTTTTCTCGTAGTTTGTTGTTTTGACCCTAGATATAAATTAATCGGGCTTCAAAAGTTTTTAGAAAGCTATTTTCCTACGTTGGATTGTTTTGACCCTAGATATAAATTAACCGGGCTTCAAAAGTTTTTAGAAAGCTATTTTTCTATGTTGGAGGTCGAGAATGATCCCGACTGCAATGTTTTAACTATAGTTTCTAGAATTAAGGATTTACTTGAACAATTATATACTCATTATTCTACAGGCACCAGCGTCTAACGCTCCTCCTCCTCGTGTGCCTTCTAGTTTGAGCGGCTCATTGCGCTCGCACGCTAGCATTACCGCTTGAACTAAGGCACTTGCCAAAGATAAATTTGACACAAAGAGGTTGAAGTCCTCGTCCACTCGGAGCTCGACGAATATACTAGTGGGGACGAGTGGAAAGGCAGCAATTTTCAACTTTGCAGGTGATCGTCTATCAAATACTTGGAGCCCTTTGCTTAATTGTCGTAGTGGAGCAGCTATTTAGCCGAGGTGGTCAAATTCTCACTAAGAAGAGATCAAGATTGTTCCCGACCGAGAACCTCGAAGCCCAAGTTTGCCTCGCCTATTGGAGGAGGGTGGATATGAGAATTCATAAGTACATCTTGTCCACCGATTCCGACCTTGACGATGGATTCGACTTAGAGGGTACATCGGTCGAGAGCTCTTTGGACGAGAGGGTCACTAATGGCCAATCTGATTCATAGGTAAGCGGGGTTCATCATAAAGGTAAAAGAAGTACGTGGGATTTGATTTCTCTTCCCCGAGATGATACGTAGGCAATTGGGAAACCGATTTAATCCCTTCATCCCTTTTTTTTCCCAACCCAATGTATTAAGTTTTTATTCATTTTACAACTTTCTGATAAATACATAAACAGAAGGAATTTTTTTCCCAAATCCGACTATTTTTTAAATATATATAAATACCCAAACCTGGCGAGTCGGCCAATTTCCGCTAAATGTCCCGACCTGGCGACCTTTAGACATGCAGTTGACCCGAACCCCAACCCTTGATCCAGCGGGTCGAACCCGTCGACCCACGGGTCAGACAGAGCCGTGGCCACGCCTATGTAAAAATACATATGAAGTGTCATTTTGGACTAAAGCAAAATCGTTTTATGATAAAACATTGTCGTTTTATAAAATATTAAAAAAAAAAAAGGCAATGTAAGTTCTTGCCCAATTTTTTAAAGAAGTAATATAACCTCTCATTTCGATACTTTTGAACTGAATTATAGCATGTGAATGTCAAGCTAAGTAAAATATAAAAGCATTACATTTTATTGGAATATGATTAAAATAATTAATGTGTTAAAGTTTTAAATATTCATAACTTTATACTCGGATGTTTAATTAGATGTATATATAAAATATCAAAACAAAGTTATCAATAAGGAATATATATATATATATATATATATATATATATATATATATATATATATATATATATATATATATATATATATAGTTCATCGGATGCAAGGAGCACGTGCTTTCCCATGCCTCCTTGATCTACCTCTGACAAAGGAATCAATGTAGAATACCATGTGTTAGCCTTTTTGATGTGATTCAAGTGGTCAATGAACTCGACTCATTTATTTTACAAAGTTTTGTCATTGAAGCTGAATATCAACTCTCGTTTGAGAAAACAACATGGCAACACCATGGTATTTTGCCTATTTCGAGATGTATAAAATTCCAATTGAAGCCGGTGAGAACTTGTTGGAAAGCTATTTTAAGTGGCTACAACTTTATTGAAGGATGAAATCGTCAATTCAGCTTGGAAGATGGCCGAAATTTGAGATCTTTACAGTGGTCCGAAAATCTGGCAGCTTGTCGAAAATGCAATAAATGAAGACGGCATGCATTCAGTAAAGTCGGATTAAATGACGGAGTTTTAGACATTTCCTAACTTCTATCTCTTTGATGGCAACCAAGACCATTCATTTCCCCTATTATGATTGTCCATCTCTCCGTCATAAATCTCGGAAAACCTTTCGTATTATCCATCATTAGTTTATCGATTTATTTTAATTTCTTTTATTTTTCATAGAATCAATATTTTCCTATATAAAGGGATGTAAGAACTTCTTTTGGGATAAGTTGAATTTTGAGAAAAAAGTGAGTCTTTTAGCTTCCAGTGATTCGGGTCAAGAATCTCGTTCTTAGGTGAGAGGCCTAGAACAAAACTTTCGGTGAGAGGCTTAAGGAGATTCCTTAGTGAGAGACAATAGAATCAAAGGGTCGGAAACACTCGGAGTGCGAGGTCGAGAGTCTGGAAGATCGAGGGTTGGAGAGAGCTCGGAGTGCGAGGCCGAGAGCACTCTTGCATCACATACCCCTCAACCCCCATCCCCTACCCTACTATCATTCTAAGGTCTTCCACAACCTCATTATCACCCTCAAATCACCCCCAATACATCGCTCCAAAACAGCCCTCAATCCCTCTCAAAATTGTCCCATTCAGAATCGTCTCTGTTCAGGCGACGTCTCGGTAAAATGTTGTTTTCTGCTTTGTCTGACCTCCGATTGACAAGTTCTACCCCAATAAGCAACCGCAACTTCAAGATCTACAAAAGTAGTACTTGCAAGTCCCCAGAAGCCAAGCCAATCGACAGAAAATCAGCATTCTTTGACGACTGATATGTTAACTCAGAAACTGTCTACAACTTCGCCGGTCTTTTTGCCCGAGCCCCCGAGCCCGAGGACGTCACTTTTAGAGATCCATTTCTCTTTCATTACCACAAAACAAAGTGAGAAGTGACCATCACCAGTACCCAACAAGAATAACATGTCAATAACATGGTTTACTTATGTGGCAAAATCGTTGAACCAACAACCTCACTTACCAAATAGTAGAAGGTAAGTATTTAAAAAGAAAAGGGCAAAAAATAGAATTGCACCAGCCGGGAATCGAACCCGGGTCTGTACCGTGGCAGGGTACTATTCTACCACTAGACCACTGGTGCTTTGATGTCAAGCAATGCCTTATATTAATATAATTACTTTGATAGTGCTGTGCTGTCAAATAGAATAAGCTTCAGCTTATGATATGCACCTCTACATATCAATGTATAATGCAGAGTAAATTAGTTCTGCCATAAACAAGATTTTCCTGTTCCTATTTCCAGTAAAGGGGGAAAAAAAATAACTTCTGGTATTTTCATTCATAATCAGTCATACCAAAAAAAGAGACCTTACTTGCAATGAACCACATCCTCGATTCGGTTCTGTTCTTGCATTAATGCATTTTCCTGTGAAATAGAAACACAACTTTGAGAATCCAGAGAAAATTCCCATACCACAATAAAGAAATACAAAAGGTGAAAAAAGGGATGATATGTAGGGTTCGAGAACAGTTATCAAAGTTCATCATTTGGAGTGAAAGTGTGAAGTCTGTGGGGGATTTTGATTTTCCAAGAAAGAATGTTTCCTTGAAGCAAGGAGCAGATCCACCACACCAGATACTCTACCAGTATTACCTCCCCCAATGCGCACAACCACATTACTTCATCCATCCCAAATTATTCGACATTTTGATAAATAAAAGGCTGGGTATATTTGTTAAAAATCAATTAATGTCAATCTTTCCCACCCCTGTATCCAGAGTTTGGAATCCCAAACCCAGTGAAAGAAAGAGTATGGATGTATGATGATCACCGATCCATTCAAGTAAAACCACTGCTATGAAACTGTGTACTAGTATATGATAAGTAGGACACATAATTAAGATTTTAATAAAATCACCATTTTGAATTCATGGTGATCAGCACAACATCAATCAAACTGCTAACCAGATGCACAGTTTCCAATTCATTTCAAACAGACAGGTAGTCCAATCCCCTCTTTATTTGGCCAGGTTCCCCACAATCTCTCTCTCCCTTCTCTTCTCTTCCCTTTCCCTTTCCCTTTCTTTTTTTTCCAATTTCTTTCACTTTGTTATCTAGTTTTCCAACTTTTCCCTTTCCCTCCTTTTTATTTTTTCAATTTTTGTTTGAAAAAAATAACCCACTTAAATAGACAATCATACCCAAAAGCTACTCTCCCACTGATATGGCCTAATAAGAGCTTTTGCCCAGCTTCCAATCATCCTTCACCACTTTTAACAAAATGAAACAAAGCAGCTTAGCTTAGCTCAACTTTGCTTCACATGCATTCCACTTTCTTAAACAATGAATGTTATAAAGACAAAACTTCCCTCTCCTTGAAGAAAGGCACAACTCCAATCCCCAACTTTCCTGCACTTTACATAACACCATCTTCCTCTCCAATTTTTTTGAAACCACACCCCACTCCCTCCCATTGCTTCCATCAATGAATTCAAACCTTAATACTACATCTCCATAGCCATAGGCAACCAAGAGAGACTGAGCAACCCCATTTGAAACACACAATCATCTTTCATTAGTTAGCAAAAAGAAAAGAGGAGGAGAAATATGAGACCCTCTGGTGGTTGCAGCATACAACAGTCACTAACTGCAGAAGCAGCGAGCACGGTAAAGCAGGCGATCAACTTGGCGCGACGAAGAGGCCATGCTCAGGTGACCCCGATCCATGTGGCCAGTGTCATGCTAGTTTCCCCTGCCGGCCTTCTCCAAAGAGCTTGTCTTAAGTCCCACTCCCACCCTTTACAGTATAAGGCCTTGGAGCTCTGCTTCAATGTAGCTCTCAATCGCCTTCCGACCACCACTCCTAGCCCCATCCTAGGGCCTCAGCACTCTCTCTATCCCTCTTTCTCTAATGCGCTTGTGGCTGCTTTCAAGCGCGCCCAAGCCCACCAACGCCGCGGTTCCATTGAGAACCAACAGCAGCCCATCTTGGCTCTTAAGATCGAGACCGAACAGCTTGTGGTGTCTATCCTAGATGACCCTAGTGTCAGCAGGGTGATGCGAGAAGCTGGCTTTTCCAGCCCCCATGTTAAGGCCAATGTCGAACAAGCCGTGTCCTTGGAGGTCACCTCTCAAAACACTAGTCCTCCTCTAAGCAGCCAATACTCTAGAGAAACCATAACCCATCCAATCATTCCTTCACTCATCCTGCACTCATCAACACCTATTCCATTACCCTTCATTAGCAACCAAGCTGTTAGGAATGAGGATGTTTCGGGCGTGATTTTGTCGCTGGTCAACACAAGAAAGAAGAACACAGTTGTGGTGGGAGAGTGTGTGGGTACCTGTGAGGGCGTAGTGAGAGCAGTCAAGGATAAAATTGAGAGGGGCGATGTACCGAACGAGTTGAGGCATACACAGTTCTTGAGTCTTTCTTTACTGTCAATCAAGAACTTCTCTAGGGAGGAGATTGAGTTGAAACTAGGGGAGCTTAGGTGCCTTTTGAATGGAAGTTTGGGTAGGAGTGTTGTCTTGTATTTGGGTGATCTCAAATGGGCATCTGAATATTGGGGATACTATGGTGACCAAAGAAAAAGCTTTTACTGCCCTGTAGAACAAATGGTGTTGGGTATCAGGAGGTTGTTATATGGAAACAGTATTGAAACTGTTGGAAGGTTGAGACTTCTTGGAATTGCAAATTTCAACTCTTACATCAAATGCAAAAAGGGGCATCCTTCATTGGAGACACTATTGGATCTTCACCCTCTTGCGATTCCTGTTGGCAGTTTGGACTTCAGTCTCAATCTAGACAGGTAAGAACTAAAAAATTTCAATTTACTCTAAACACTCTCTTGGAGGTTAGTTTAGCTAACTTTATTATCTTGATGCTTCTTTTCAGCACATTGCATGAAGAGAAGAAATGTTTGTCCATTCTAGAGAGTGGAATGGATATGCATCTCACTTGCTGCTCTGATTGCTCCGCGAATTTTCATCGAGAAACTCAGCATTTAGCAGCAAGTGCAAGAAACATGGAAGCTACTACCATCACTACTACTACTACTACTACATCCACAACCTCAAGCTTGCCTTCATGGCTGCAGAAGTGCAAGGAAGAGAGCAGAGAAGAAAGTATCAGTGACCAGGTTTGTATTTGCAACAAAATACGACCAGAAGTATGAATTTGTCTAGCAATGATCATGATACTAACTATTGATATTTTCCTTTTGCAGAAGGATCAAGCACAAATCAAGGAGCTTTGCAAGAAATGGAACTCCATTTGCAGCTCAATCCATAAAACATTCAATTTCACATCAGCATCTAGTTCCCCTTCCACTTCAATCTCTTCCTATGACCAGAAAAACCTTCATAGTTTCCACACTACAAAGGTCGGATGGTCTACGTTGTTTGAATCCAAATGGCCTTCCAAAGAGGCAAACTTCCGGATGTTTGATCATACTGATCCGCCAAAGCCAGACCTTCTATCCAATCCCAACTCTACTCCTAATTCGGCTTCTTCCAGCGAGATGTCAGACACAATGATGGAGAAAATAATGGATTTCAAAGAGTGTACAGCTGAGAACCTTGAAGCCATTTGCTGTGTCTTGGAGAAGAGAGTTCCATGGCAAAAGGAAATAATTCCTGACATTGCAAGGACAGTTTTGAAATGTAGGTCAGGATTGGTGAGAAGAAAAGAAAACTCGAAGTGCAGCAAAGTGCAGGAAAAGCGCGAAACTTGGCTGTTCTTCTCAGGTGCGGATTATGATGGTAAGGTTAAGGTGGCAAGAGAGCTTGCTAAGCTCATCTTCGGTTCACACATGAGCTTCAAGTCAGTAGGGCTAAGCAGCTTCTCATCGCCAACAAAGGCCGACTCAACAGATGATTCAAGGAACAAGAGGCCAAGGGATGAATGTTATCAGGGCTACCTTGAGAGGTTTGCTAAAGCGGTGAGAGATGATCCTCACCGTGTGTTCTACGTGGAGGATGTAGAGCAAGTGGATCATTTTTCCCAAAAGGGCGTCAAGAGGGCGATTGAGAGTGGAATGATAACACTTCCAGATGGCGAAAGGGTTCTTCTCGAGGATGCCATTGTCATATTCAGCTGCGAAAGCTTCAGCTCAACATCAAGAGCTAGCTCTCCTCCAGTCAGGCAGAAGCTCCAGCATGATAGAGACAATAATCAACAGACAGAAAAGGAAAGTGACAACGAAGATGACGCAGAAGAGATGAGCAGTCCCTGTATACCACTGGATTTGAATCTCACCATTGATGAAGATGCTGAGCACACAGTGGCTGAAATTGGCATCTTACAGTCTGTGGATAGGCAAATCTTCTTCAAGTCCAAGTGTTGTAGAGTTGAACAGTGATGGTTAACCAATGCACCATAGCTAGCAATCTTACATCTTCGCAGTTTCTTGTTTGTTTGTATTTCTTTTAATCTGGTTGGGTGGAAAAGGGATACAAGGATTAACTGTTAGGTAAACCAGGAGAAACTATTAGCAGAGTAATCTCTATGATCATGGGTGATTAGTTAGGGTGTCGGTGTAGAAGTACAAGTATGTTTATATAGAAATGTAAATTTACATTTTCAGTTCCAATGTCTTGAAGGCAGAATGGTTCAAAATTCCTCTCTTATTTCCTATGGAGCTTCACTTATCAGATATTACAAATGTACACAAAGGCTCAGGCAGAGATGCATCCACAAAAGAGGACTCTTTAATAACAACATAGTTGCAGTATTAGATACATTAGACTACTGTAACGTCGAAGCAGTAAGCAAACCTTCAAAACCAATGTTTCTACAAATAATGAAATTTCTGATAAGTTAAAAGAGTTCATAAGTTTCAAAATGTATGAATATTAAGGCAGTTTAAGTTTGCCTAAGAGTATCATACTACCTTTGGAAAGGGTAATTTGTTACTATTGACATAAGCACTGGCCCTGGCTTACATGATCCATGCCTTAGTGACGGTGTAGAATCATTTTGAGAAAAGATGCTATTTGAGAATTGTTACCGTTACACTAAAATCCTTTACCTAAAACATTGATACATAACGTAAACATTAGGCAAAGTCGACCTATGCTTTAGCATGAAAAGAAGAAAAAATGTATAAAAAGAGAAAGGAAAAAAACACCATTAAAGCAAAAAGGAGGGAAAAATTGAGAGCCTCTTTCATCACTAGTTGGTTGATCCATTTGGATTTCACCACTCTTTTTCTTGAAAAATAGTTCATATCTTGGGAACAAATTTAAAAAGGACAGAGATTGATCAATGTTTCAAACAATTCAAAGTAATACATGGAGGGAAGGATCAGAAACCTAAAAGTGGATTAATGAAGAAAGACCTAAAAGAAGCATCCATCTAGTCTTAAAGACCAAAAAGATTTTTTTTACTTTATGGCATGATAAAATTAAATTAAATAAAAAGATGCATAAAAGAAGGTTATTAAACTTCACACCTTGTTTGAAGTTTGAATGCTTTGCCAGCTTTCTGGATTATGATCTTCCTTGTTTTCAGGATAAATATTTCTTAGTTTCCCTTCTTGTCATAGAACATAAAAACACATTCTCAGATATCTACCACAATGAATTTAAAAGAATGTATTTTCAATTTTCATAACTTGGACACAATGAGTTCTCTGATAAATGATAATGCTTCAATGAGTTACTTTTTTTTTCCATGTGAACTCTCAAATAATATGCAGATTAAACAGGGGTTTGGAAAACTAAAACCAGCTGTGCAAAAGCATAAGCCACTAATGACTAATCCACTATGTGTAAATCTAAATAAATCCTTTAATATTTCTAAATAATTTAATTCTATTAAATCAAACAAATTGCAAGCATTTCCGCCCTTAATTACAGGCAGAATATGGAGATTAAATATATAACAAACAGACTTCCACCATAAGTAGGCATCAAGACAACCTTATCATTTTCTTTTTAAAATGTGTCTAATAATGGACTACTTTAAGACTAATTACACATTCAATAACCAAAAATTATCCCAATATCAAATGTAATGATAACCCTTTTTTTTTTTTTCTTGTAGTTGATCACAAAAGCAACGAGTATAGAATATACAGATAAGTGAACATAGGTAGGCACTTGGAATCCTAGCAATGATGGCAGTTGTCTCATGAAGGACACAACATCCTCGAGCAATGATCCCATTATGAACCATGATATGAAATGATTCAACATTCCAACATCATATATTTATCATTAAAATTGTTTTTTTCAGAGCAATTACTAAACTATCATTGAGAAGCTTTTTTTATTCCCACTAATTAGTTACTTTGTTTTATTTTTCATCAGTATAATACTGTACTATTGTTCTTTATGTTAATAACAACCATTTTGAGCCAAACAATCATAAATAGGAAGCTGAAAAATAGAATGAAACAACCAAATAAAATGATCTAAATTTCTAAGCCGTTTAACAAGCTAGTTATACAGAATACTTATTTAGTACTTGAGCTTATAACATTTTCAGTTTTTTCATTTGAGGTTTCTCCTGTTCAATGTTTCAATTATTTGAAGGCACAATGAAACAAGCTTTTATTTCCATCACTTTTTTTGCTTTAAGTTGGGCTGCTTTATTCTTACTATTTTTTTCTTTTCTGCATATGTTACCTCTTTTTGGAACCCCTAAAAATGGCTTTTTGGAAACTTGAGATTCACACATATATCTTTCTTACAACTGTTGATTTTTACTTGCAAGGTAATTATACTTAACTTCACCTAGTGGATCTCTTCTTCTATCAATTATCATTATCATTTTCTTCGAGAAAACAGGAACAATTAATCATGTTATAATTACCCTTTTCAGCACAGCCCTCAAAAGGGTGAAGTTACAGTAATTTCAGCCGTTAGATTTGACCATGGAATAGTACATTTAATTTAACCAAATTCACATTTACCTAGTAAAGGAGAAGATTGTCTTCAATGAGTGCAAAGTATCGCCCGGAATCGATGAATTATGGTCACATTAAGCTACACTACACCCAGTGAACAAGTATTAGTAGGAATCAATGAATTATGCATAGCTTTCAAGATAAAACAAAGCTGAACCATTGTTCATAGCAAACATATATACATGATGTCACAACTGTCAAAATAACACAAAGCTGTTACAACTATGAAGATCAGTAGGGAAGCAACAAACTAACAACAAAGGAGCCGTGCTTCATGAACAGGGTTGCCTGTACAACACTCTACTTTGCTAGATTTAAGTTGCTTATAGAGGAAATTATTGATAAGACCTTTTTTTTGGGGGGGGGGGGGGGAAGCTTGAAGAATGATCAAGGACCAAAAGTTTCCCATTGAATTACCTTCTCTCAACTCTATAAAGATCATTATGTGCATATCCAAGGCTAAAATCCAATGTAACTCATATCTAGATTCTAGAAAATGCAGCACTATCAGTTTTCCTTCTGAAATCGTAATATTTAACAACTAACCATGCCGGGGTGGTCGGGCCGGAAAGGATCTTAGGGTAGTACAAAGTCCCCGGTTCGACTCCGGATGACCGCTCTCTATTTACCAAAATCAATAATATTTCACAATCAATTCCAAAAACTATGATGCGAATACAACAGACATAAGACTAACAAAATGCCAAGTGGTTGCAACCTTTTCAAACTTATTCTAAAGAGAATATATTCAGCTGTGTTTGGATTAAAAATCAAGATTACATAATAACACTGATATTGCACCAACAAACAAGAGAATTAATGATCTCAACGACAGTTTATGCATACATTTACTTTGTCCCTGGAAAGGAATTGGGTATTAACATGTCATGGAAAGATGAAAGCATGCTCAATCCAAAGTGCCAATGCCAAATCAAAAAGGATGAAGATGGCAACTTTAATGGAATAAAAAGCCAAGAAAAGCTGAGCCGCTTCAGAATATATGATCTTTGAACATAATCTAGATCGTAATGATTACTTATGTAAAAAGGAGAGGAAACAATGAAGATAAAAAGGAAAAAGGAAAAGGCACTCCAATTACAATAATCCTTTCACACTATTTTACATATATTTGCATCAACCAAAAAGTAGCATTCAAACATTTTGAAAGGGAATGCATCTTTACACTTTGATTGCACTATTAGTAGTATCTTGTTGGCCTACCACAGTGGACAAGCTTCCACACTCTCCAACTCTTTTGAGAAAGAGAGATTAAAGTGGATGGTTTAATATTGTAAAGATTTGAGCATGAGACAAAGTTTCCACAGCCTAATAAACTTTTGCAGTCTTTAGGAAAAGAAGGGGGAGTCTTTGTAGTGCCACACCATCTTCCTTAAAGTTAATCTCTTTCTTCTTTTTTCTGCATGAAAGTAAGGAGTTTCTTGGATCTCTAACATTAGTTTTATCCGTCGATTCCTAGAAACCGATCTCTCTATCCATCTCAGCTTTTCAAGGTAGACAAGATGGCAAATTTTTGCAAATAGTTTTGTTCATATTGTCATAACCGAAGCACAAAACCAGCCCCATTACTTTGTAATCACAGTAAAAGAGTATAGTGATCCTGAAGCACTGTAATTGTGAACCCATATATTCATGTAGGACCATGGCATTAATTTCCTATGACATCTTAATCCTGTTTTTATAATAATCAGATATGCATCCTCAAAACTCATATATAGTTGGAAATATACCCAGTCTAAAAAATCAAATAGTTAACGCCAGACCAAAATTTATGAACCCCATTTGACTGTTCTAATAAGTATTAGTTCAAAGAAGACGCTAATTTTATAGTAGTTTAAATGTTAAACTACTCTTATGAAGTTTAAGAGTGTAAATTGGATCCTCAAAATGTAAGTTAGTGCAATCTAGAGATCAATAAAAATCCTATCCCAAGACAATAAGGCACGCCTGCCTTGGCCCCAATACAAAAATATACGAATCTAAAGTCATGGGATTTTGTGAAGATGAATTTTGAGAGATCCCAGGCCATGTTGCTTTATGAGATGCAGTTAAGTCCCAATCACCAGACAACAACGAGAAAGAGAGGGAGGGAGTTTAAATGGCAATGGCAAAAGGGCACTGTAGGTGGGGAAGACCCAGTCAATAAAGGATACAGGAGACATGAAAGCTAACTAGAATGTTAGTAGGGGAATGAAGAATCTTTAGGAATAGAGGCGATGCTTTCCTATCAATCATTGTTGGGTCCTTGTCTTGAAGCATTATATGCATAGAGAGAGAGAGAGGGTAACTTTTGACACGTGACCTGAGCACTAACTTGCATGATTCAGTCTGATCCATACATACTGTAAGTACAGAGAACAGATATACAATCATGCTGTTTTTCACCTGACAATCCTGGGCTTCTTCCTTGTTCCTTTTCACCATATTATCATGGATTCCTTTTCCCATGGCATTCTGGTGAAGTAGGCCCAGCTTCCCACTGGCCCAATAACAAGGTGCACAAGGACACATTCCCTACTGGATTAGTCACTGTTTATTGCTTAGGCATTTAGGCCCAATGCCATAACATCCTGAATTCCAGTGCTACATTAAATTTAAAACTTCTACATATTTAGCCCCCGTTTGTTTTTTTGAAAGGGAAAAGTAATGATTACCTTATGAATGTAGTCCATATTTAAGTTAAGATACATTGATCACTATTCTAATCATTCCCCTTCTTCTTCCATTTTTCATACAAATGTGTTACCCACTTACCCTTCTATTCCCTAATTTGAAGGAGGGTAATTAATACCTCTAGGATGTGCTAATAATCCCCCTCATCCTCTCCTCCAAGCTCACAAAAAATGATGATCATATACATTTTATGTCTAAAATTTAATACCTTACCTTTCCATTCCCTAGTTATCTAAACAAACGAGCCCTAATGCTTTCAGACAAATGGTTTACACGACAGAGTAGATTGAGAACCATTAGTAACTATGGCCCAGGAAATGGAATGCAAAGACTTGCCAGGAAAGGAAGAGGAATTAACAACAATGTCAGCATTCTAAATGTAGATAGTATATACAGCTGGAGAAGATTACCGGTTGCCCCTGAAAGTAGCTTAGTTTGCGGGATCCTTCCCAAACTGCATCAAGCCATGAGTTGTAAGTTGTAACCATTGAGGCAGCTTCAAGGACAACCAAAACACAGGCAGCTCAGCGGTTTGTCCATAAAGTAGAGGCTTCCAGTCCCATCTGCATAAAAAGTATGATGAACACTTCCATAATTGAACCTTAAAGAAGATAACATGGAAGCAATGGATTATAATTTGGGTGTGCTTTTCCATTTGTTAACGGAAATAAGGTTAAACTAGTCCACTTCATCTGTGTGGACTAGAAACTAAAATGTACTAATATTGATGTTACAGATTGAGTACATGTCCTAGAAGCATATAATGGAGCGAAAAGTACGGCAAGATTTTCAAATTGAATGTAAAATATCATGGCACTTTCTTTTATTGCTATATTTATATAAAGTGAGCTTATAAATTGAAACAATGCTAATGACATCCAATGGCTAACACCTACATCATGCTCATAGACTATATGTTGAGGTAAGGAAATAAATACCAGCAAAACAATGTAACTATTATGAATACAACTTTTTAACCCTAACCAAACTTCAGTATGCGGTTAACTTGGAAGATGTAGTTTGCATACCTGTGTTCATGAGAACAACCTTTCAATCTTCAACATCAAGCTTGATGAGGGATATCATGTCTATGCCACTTCCCATGAACTTGTAGTGTTGCTAGGTATCGATGTGTATCTAGGTACATAGAGGTATAAATGCACACAGGCCTAGAACCAAGAAACTCTCAACCTTCAGCAGACAAACTTGCGGAATTTCAAGCATGGTAAGAAGTCTTGCCAGCTAGTATGACTACAAGTTGCGAAAAATAACATTTCTGAGATAATAAGGTACTGTTTATACTAAGTTAGTTTCTTGTCCAAAATGAATAACATAGTCCTGCTAGCCTTGTGCATTTTTTGCCAATTTGGTTAGGTATGTCCCTACTTCATTCATTTGGTGTTGGTTTGAGGTGTATAATCATTCGGAAACCATTTCTCTTTGTTAGCTGATCACACAAAAGCGAGATATCTCAAAGTTTTTCCATGCACTTTCAGTTTAACTACAATCTGAGTTGCTAAATATTATGCCAGACTCAGGACTTCTGAATCTGGCAACCAGACTCAGAAATCCTGATCCAGTCATCAAAAATACCAACCAAACTTATCTGGGGGAGCAAATATATGTGTTGAGTAAACAATCAAACCTCACAAGAAGCATATAACAACCTTACCTTAGAAAGAGAATAGAAAGAAGATTTGATCTGTTGTAGTGTAGTACCATGTGATGAATGATAAATCAATAAGACAACACTACTGAAAACATTTCTCTTAAAAATTAACCCAAAAAGGTAAGAACCACTGAACCAGTCAGTAAAATAAAACTTATTGCTAACTGCCCATTACCCTCTGAATCAGTAGTGAGTGCTTCATTCTTATATTAGTGCTTCATTGCACATCACTACAGATATAAGAATGAAAATCCTCCATTGAAATTGGTTCAAGTTGAATTTAACCACTTTATGATATTATAAACTTTAATACGTGAGATCATCTTATTAATCAGGATTCTTATTACTAAACTAGTGAAATAGAAATACAGTTCCACACTTCCACTATCATGTTTATTCTGGGGTGCAATGCAAGTAGTGTTATAATAATAAAATCTATCAAACAGACTCTAGCTCCAAGCTCCTTAAACTTTATCAAGCCAGCCAATATAGAAGTTTTACACAAGAATAACCAGGTGTGCAGCTAAAAATAAGTCATATCAATGACACTACACATTGAGGCAGTAATGTCATTTTCCAGCCAACCGTAATTAATAAGTTAAATATTCGATACTCGACTTTCTATTCAACAAGGAAATGGAACACATTAGCAAAATTTAGCCATTTTAGTAACAATATAATTCAGAGCCTGAAATGCCATCTACATGCCAAAGAGCTATTGTAATATATTCAGCCTATCCTGTTCAACATGGAAATGAAATTAGTGGAACAACTAAAATGATTTGGGAAGATTGAAATTAATGGCATATTCTATAGCTGTTCGCATTTCTCAAACAAACTTAGTGACCGTACATACCCATGAGCACACATGAGTAGATCTTCAAAGGTTGCATCAGGAGCGTATATTTCAAAGTCCTGAGATGTGGCACGAGATGCATATCTAACATATATTATAGAGGGGGGGAAAATGACATTTCAGGATGTTGAATATGGTAAAAAGATAAGGTTATACTCAAACAAAGACTTACCAACATTTCTGCAGTAACAAATACGAAAAGTTGTAACAGAAAGTTTGAAAAAAACCATTTAGGTTATATCATTGTGAACAAAGTAATGCTCTATTCACCATTATTCTAAATTACTATCCATATTCTAAAATTTCTGAAGAGTTAGTAAAATTTGAAGATTCCAGTTAAACAAGATCAAATTTTATATATTCATACATCAAAATCAGAAGTCAATAATATGGAAACTTCCTCTGTTTGTTGGAATCATCATATTTCAAGACCCATCTCAAGGGCAGGGCATAGATAAATGAGCATAAATGCAGTGCCTTCAGTTACACATGGCACCTGGAGACTGACTCTACAAGGTTGACCTGATTTCAACTTAAATCTTAAATGAAAAAACGTCACAACATACCTCATTCTTGCTATAGAACCCTTTTTGTAGTATCTAACTTCCAACCATCAAATCTGTTTTTACAAATTATATCAAGCTTTAATACAAAACCATTAATAGTAAAGTTGTCACAGTGCTTAACACAGTATAAATTTCAATAGTTCTGGAGGATCAATGGGAACACA
This sequence comes from Persicaria tinctoria, assembly GCA_037127255.1. Taxonomy (NCBI): domain Eukaryota; kingdom Viridiplantae; phylum Streptophyta; class Magnoliopsida; order Caryophyllales; family Polygonaceae; genus Persicaria; species Persicaria tinctoria. The sequence continues at coordinate 9,006,314 of JBANSL010000014.1, forward strand.
AAGACGTCAAGTCGATGTAGCTATATTCTATTTCAATATATAACATTGAATTAACAAAAAAAGCAAGCGTTTTGAAGAGAAACTAGAAAGGCATTGACTGCCATCAATACAGCAAATAAAGTGGATGTGGATATGTTGGGATTGGGCCATCACGGAAGTTCTCAACAAAAACACACTAATTTAACAAATAAATTACGTTAAATCGCAACCAGGCAGTCTAATGGCGGTGAAAAAGTAGGCAGCATTGATGCAGTAACGCAAGCAAGATTCCTCCTGTATACAAATCATCAACCTAACCCTAATACTAGATAATTTAGCAAATATGCCAAAACTAATCGAATTTCCTTGGAATTTATTCTCCTCCAGCCGAAATATCTGCGGCTTATGCGATTAGAAATGATTTCATCCTTTTTCCGAGAGACGGATAACTCACAAGTTGAGGATTTGAGGGATAATTTGATCAGCGAAACGATTCGATTCTTGATCCAGATCCACCGAACGATATTCACAGAAAAGAAAAGGGGGTACAGAAATCAATCAGTGCCGGCTAGTCTAAACTTTGGACAAATCAAACTCGATGATTGCAGACCTGAAGATGGAACCGAGGACGGTGATTGATGCTGGGCGAAATGCGCGAGATGATCGCCGAAATTCGATTGGGGACGAAGAAAAGAAGAAATCGATTTCCCGCTCTCTCTTGACTCTCTCCGCGGCTTTCGATTTTTCTTTTCCTTTTTCTTCCTTCTTGTACACTATAGTCACGAATAGCTCGAATTCGACTCGTAGTCGCTCGATAAAAACCCGAATCGAGCTTGTTCATTTTCTAAACGAGTTAAGTTTGAGCACATTTTTAAGTTCGGGTCAAAGCTCGGCTCGTTCGAATTAAACTCGAATAGTTTGAATTTTATAAAATTTCCTTGAAGTTCTTGTATAATGAGCAGGTAGAACTGTATAAAGCTCGAAAAAAAACTCGTCTCGAGCTCGTTCATTTTATAAACGAGCAGAGTATAAGCACATTTTTAAGCTCGAGTCAAATTTAGACTCGGCTCGAGCTCATTCATATTCTAAATGAACTGAATATGAACAAGCAATACTCGGCTCGTTCGACTCGAATAACAACCCTATGAGCAACAACTCCCGCGCGCTCCTATGATCTTAGTAAATAAAAAGAGTTTGAAATGAGTTTTTTTCGAGTACAAAGTAACTCTAATTGCTTATGAGTTATGATATACTTCGTAATATCAGTAAATTCTACAAAATTCAACCATAAAAATGTACTCATTCGGTAAATAAACAAGTTCAAACCAAGTCAAACTCGAACTACTCGGTTCATCTAATAAGCCCTAACGTGCGTGCGGATTAAGAGATGCTTTATGGGTGCGAAGTTGAAACAGTCCAACTCGATGAATCCTGCTTGATGACCCGCTTCTAAGATAGCCCTAGGGCTTCAAAAATCAATTAGGAGTTGTATGAAACCGTGCATTTAGATAGGTCACAAGAACAATCTAAAAGGACGAGAATGATAAATGACAGAAATTGGGAGAACAGAGTATACAATCGTCGATAAGATAGTACAAATCAGCTTATGTTCTTCCCCTTTGAATGATCATCTTCCATCGAGATCATGGAAGAGCTACAAATGGAGTGAACCTCACAGTTCCAAGGTAATGTCGCGCAGCTCACAAGAATATTTTGATATAACGACAACGACAACTTTGGTAATTCTTACTGGAGATGTGGGGCAAAGGCTGTTAGAACTTGTTTGTAGACTGGCCTCTTGAACTCAACTGCCTGCAAAGGGCAAAGTCGAAAAGGATGAGAATGATAAATGACAGACAATGAGAGAACATCTGCTGTGATGGTATAAGCACAGCTCACAAGCTCCATGACTCGTTCTGGAGGCATCCATGACCACTGGCCAAACTCAGGCTTCTCCTTCCCATCTCCCGAAAGATTAATCTCATTGTCGCCACCAGTGAGTTTCAGAAGAAACCTGCACTGACAAAACGGTCAACATATCTCACCCGGTATGGAAGGATTTACCACATTTTTAGCTAAACTTAAGAAATCCATAAGCTAAAGACAACTAGAAAGAAGTGCAGTTATTTAAATGTGCAACTGTGCAAGGGTACTTTATAAATAGGCTGATTGCTCACCACTTTTGGGCTTGGCCTTTCCAGTCGAATCCCCGTTGATGTCTTACCTTTTCTCTCACAGCTGGTGGGAAGTCATAAGTCAGCCAACAAGATACCTAAGCAAGCAACAGTATGTTGAAGTAAGGTTTCAGTAACATACCCGAAGCTTGCAATCAACTATAAATGTAACAGCAACATCAGCACTTCAAAGAACTAAACCAATTATTATGCCATACAAGTTTCTAGAGGATCTTCCTCAAATTCTAACTCAGCCCCTAAACTTCTACGAACCCATTTGTTTACATTGGACAGCAGCACAGGCAATTAACTCTGCTGATAAACGCTAGTAACAAATCAACTCTTATAAGCATCGGTACGAGAACTTGAAAGCCTCATTCCTTTGATGTTTTATACTCCCTCCGTCTCGAAAAACAAGTCGTTTTAGCATTATGCACTAGTTTTAATAAAACACTCACTCATCAATCAACATCATCATTCCACTAACTTTTTTCACTAATTTTATTATTTTTAAATACCCACTATATTTTTTAACCAATCAAAATCTTTTAAAAAGTCAACAACACGAAAACCAACACAAATCATTACTATCTCCTGCCTAGAAAACCTAAAACGACATGTATTTTGATACAACTACACTACTCTAAAACGACTTGTTTTTCGAGACGGAGGGAGTATTTATCATCGTATTCAGGTTCAGGGCTTCTCATTCAACTCCGTTAGCTATCCTAGATTCTGGTAACAGCCAAGCTGCTGCATTTGAGATTTCATAATTTCAAATGCAGCAGCCCAAGTACTCCCGGACCCGGCCAAAAACAAAAATGTGTACCACAAACAAAGCCAATTTAAAAGAAGCCAAACCTCAGCAACGACTTCTACCGATGTGACACCTATCTCTTCTTTCAGTTCCCTGATAGCTGCAGTTTTCGGATCTTCACCTTCATCAATACCCCCCTGTTTAGATAATCGGAAAATTGTTCCTTATTTCACCGGTAATCAGATCTTCATATGGTGAACTTGGTAGGTTAGAAAGAGTACGTAGATGTATAGCTGCAATTCAAGTTCATCCAGACTAACAAAATGGTTCTTTTGGAAGATAACATGATGAAACAATAGTTGAGTGCTAAATTGCTTTCAAAACTCCAAAATCACATACACGGACACATTTGACATTTCATTCTTACAACATTCAATCATGTTGTTGAACAGCTGAAAAGACCAACCACATCCAATTCCAAGCACTTTTAGCAGAAGCTCAAGATATCGATATACTGGTATAGTAAACACTAGATATCGATATCAAAGCTGATATGTATATGGATATACCAAACACTAGACATCGATACCAAGACCGACATCAAACGATAGGTCAGTGGCTCAAAGTACAGAGATTCCATTTGATGCTCCACATGGCTCAAGAAGCCCTAACATCTCAAACTTAAGTTGGGAATCATAGAAAAAATGAATTTGCATAATTAACCCTGAATATGAAACTCCGATTATGAAAGATTACAATATAAACTCATATTAATTTGATGGAGAATTGGAGAGTCACGGGTGTGAAATTACCTGAGGCATTTGCCAAGCATCAGGATTATCAAGCCTGGAAGCAGCAAACACCTGAAAAAAAACTCGTTTCAATCTTTGAAGGGGGTAAGGAAACCTAAATCATCAGATAAATCAAATGGGATCCAAACCCAACATTACAAAACATGATTAAAATCAGGAGGAGGACACACTTGTTTTGAAGAATTGATGAGACAAATGCCGGCGTTTTTGCGGTAACCCTCAGGGGGAGACGACTCCATGGATTGTTGTTGCAAAGAAGAAGACGACGATGATGGACTCAACGCACAGAAATCCCTTGTTGTACTTCTACTACTGCTGAGAGAGTGACTAGATAAAGGGATCTTTCCCACGGAGATGAGTGGCAGGGAGGCTGATTAGTTGATGTCATCTTGGTTCATAGATTTTTACTCCCTCCGTTCCACGATACATGGCCTTTTAATTTTGAGCACGCTTTTTAATGAGCTTCGAATTTTTACCTAATCAGTAAAAAATGCAATAATTTTCTCCTATATATTTTTAAGGATTGTTATTTTCTAATACAATTTAAATTTTTGTGTAAAAAGTTAAGCACATTTACTCCTTTGATTCTGGAGATGGGAGAGGCAGTCAGCAGCCTGGTTACCGATCCTGTAGATGTGAAAGATCTCATATTCATAGAAAAAGTGGAGTGAAAAAAGGGCATCGGAGATGAGCATCTCAATCTCGCCCGAACAAGCGACAGGACATCGGAGATGAGCATCTCAATCTCGTGTGAACAAGCGACTCCGGTTTTAAGACCGTTAATTATTCCTAAATTATCCTCTTTAATACATAGTTTGCTAATATGGAGATCAATAGCTTTTGTGATTCCTTTCTGATCAGAAAACCATAAGAATTGGCATGTATCCCTCTGTACTAGTGACAGATGAAAACGGTGAGGTCCTAGATTCTGCAAAGATGACATGTCTGGATTCATCTCTGATCAGAAAACCATAAGAATTGGCATTATTAGCTGATACTGCGTCTTCAAAATTTAATTTATACGAGTGGGGATTTGTAGACGAATAGAGAGTGTTGAATTTTGGTTGTTTTATTTATTAAGGGGCATATACATCTTTTTACTGTATTCTATTAAAAAATCTGCCTCATTCAACCAAAAAAATACTCAAAAGATTATTTTTCATAAATAATCTCCACCTCATCCACCAAAAAAATATCTTCTTTCCTTATATCCCAAAAAGTATCTCCACTCAAATCCCTTTGTCGCCATCTTTTTTACTGACTAGTCCGAGATAAGAGAGAAACCCGAATTCCAAAATCACTGTTAATCTCGCTGACTCGTTGAAATGTTTCAAGGAACAATACTAGGGGTTGTCTTTGAGTTTTCGATCGATTTCGATGGTTTTTGCTACTCCATCATTTTGTAGGGTTTTGATTGCACGATTAACGTCAGAACCTATAGGTCGAGGTTATAACATTAGCTCGACTATATTACCCGAGAATATTAGATGTCAACAAGCTTGGTCTTTTACCTCGACCAAATTCAACCTTGAAAATGAAAACATCTCTAAGAGCGTCTTCCCCCGTAAGCTAGAATAGCTAAGAGAAATAGCCTACCTAGAATATTCTCTTTTGGCCTATTAAATGGTTTTGTTGTTCCCACCGTATTCCAAATTTGGTAGGTAAATTTTCTATAAATACTCATGTAATTTAGAACTTTCACACTCATTTCCATCACTCGATTCTATCGTTATCCTATCGATTTGAATCAACAATGAATTCGTCTCAAATATCATCATCATCTCACTCTTCAAATGAAACTATTGAGATTTCTAATTCAATCTTTGATTCATTTGAACAGGATCAAAATGTCTTACATTCAAATATGTTAAATATTATAGTCATATAGTCATATCGAAGATCTCTTAAATATCTTAACAATACTATAAATTTTATTTTTAATTGGAAATCATAACTATATAATATATAGATTTATAATTGTATTATTTATAAATTTACTTCATATTATGGTTTTGATGTGTTTTGGGATTTTTTATTATTATTTTCAAATATAGTAATTTATGCAACTCGATATTTATTTTTGAGATATGATTTTGATGAAGATGTAACAATATAAAATGAATATGTTTTTCTAAAGATATTAATTATTTATGCAAATATAATCCAAACATATTAAATATTATAGTCATATCAAAGAACTCATCAATATCTTTACAAACTATAACTTTTAGTTTTGATAAAAATTATAATTAGATAGTTTAGATACAATTAATTGCGTGATTTATAAATTTATATTAATAATGAACAATTAAAAATAAATAAATAAAATGGTGGAATTCACATTTGGGCTTCTAAAATTTCAAGCCAAATTTGGCCTTCATTTTAGAAATAAGCCAAAAAAAATTTGGCCAAAATGGGTTTTGGCCTATGATGGGAGAAAAAAAAGGCTAAAACCCATTTTATAGCCTATGGTGAAAGATGCCCTAAATACATCCATTACCTCGACAAATTTCACCAAGTTTAAAGAAATCGATTATATATAAAAACAAAATTTACCAAGTTCAAAGAAATCTGCTTGCTATTGTATATATAAATTTTATCATCCTAAAATACTTGCTAAATAGTAAAACGATAAATATTGTAATACATACTTGGTAGGTAAAAAGACTACAAATTTTCAGTAAGTGTAACTGGACATATGCATGGGCTAGAGCTTCTTGATCGATCACTCTTGAGTGATCGATCCAGCAAGGTATGAAATTTCGATCCCAGTGTGCGTGCGTGTATGCGTGTGTGATTGGTACCCAATCCAGAATAGGCACGGCATTGAAAATTTTGAAGCCAGTATCATCTCTATACACAACCATGAATATTTATTGATCACTTGTCTTGTCTCTTGCGCCTTGACATGTGGTGTGTGACGAGGGAAGAGACCAAGCTTCAAGCTGGGTTCACTTAAGTCATTTGGGTTTGTTTTACATTGGGCCTTAGTCCATCGATGTATTAGTCCAGGCCCAATTCAGTTTGTAACTGACTATAGAGAGCTAAGTTCTCGATGTAACAAACACAACAATCAACACACATTTTCCCTCCATTCTCAAAACCTCCGAGTTCATCAATGGCAGATCTCATTTTGATCTGGTGAATTCGTCAGGTTTTCTCATGGTATCAGAGCTTTTGAGCTCAATTTCTTTTTCCGCAAACACAATCGTCCTCTAATCTCATCTCTTCTCTTCATTTCGGTCCAATTTTATGCTTTCCAGTTCAAGAAATGGCGAACGAAACTCCGAATGCAACAGACAGGCTCACAATCGAAGTCACAGATCCATTGTACCTTCAGTCCAGTGATCATCCTGGGCTCGCAATTGTCACTGAAGCATTCGATGGAAGAAATTTCGCCAAATGGAAGAGAGCTGCGAAGATAGCCTTAAGTGCAAAGAACAAGCTCCGATTTGTTAGCGGAAAGTTGCCGAGACCTAATGAAGAGGATCCAAAAGCTGAGATTTGGGACAAGTGCAACAATATGGTCATATCGTGGTTGATCAACAGCCTGGATTCCGAGATTCGCAGCAGGTGATGTATGCCGACACATCAAAGGAAGTTTGGGATGAATTGGAGTTCCGATACGGCCAAGTCAATGGAACTCAGATATTCACCCTCCAGTGAGAATTGAGTACCTTCTCGCAAGGTACGCTCACTATCTCTGCGTATTTCAACAAATTGAAAACGCTTTGGAAAGAACTTGATAACATTAGGAAGATTACACCATGTGGCTGTGAATCTGGGAAAGAGAACATGAAGATAGTTGAGGAACAAAAGTTGATGCAGTTTTTGCTTGGATTAAATGATTGCTATATCCCTACAAGAGGATCTGTGTTAATGATGCAGCCTCTACCAAGTGTTAGTGTCGCTTATTCCATGATCTCGCAAGAAGAATCCCAACGTGAGTTCAAAAATCAAGTGACGCCGACTTCAGATCTGACCTCTTCGTTCAATATTGAGGTTAGGAAAGGAGATGTTAAGGGAGATTCCAGCACAGTTGCTAAGAAGGCAGGGATGTATTGCACACATTGCAAGAAGACAAACCATGAAGTTGACAAGTGTTACTTTATTCATGGCTTCCCAAAGAAGAATACAAAGAACAAGAAGGTTGTTGCCCACACATCAGACAATGGAGATCCAGTGAGTATCCCTGAACTCACACCTGCTTAGTATGCTCAGTTACTTGATCTGCTCAAGGTCTCTGATCAGAAGCACATGGATGTATTGACTGGAGCAGACAAGGATTTTGCTAGATTTGCAGGTATGGCTCTTAATCATGGTAATTCTCAGTGTGTTTGGATATTGGATACGGGTGCAAAAGTCATATGTGCACAAACAAATCCATGTTTGTGTCATTGACTCCCATCTCCAAGCCTTTCTCCATCACACTGCCTACTGGTTTTGCACTTTCAGTTGATACTATGGGAAGTATCATGCTAGTAGATGGATTGGTTTTGAAGGAAGTGCTCTTTGTGCCTCACTTCAAATGCAATATGTTATCAGTAGGATAGTTTGTGAAAGATACAGGCAGAGCTGTGTTGTTCACACCTCATCTATGTCTAATGCAGGGTGTTCAGGGGCAGAAACCTCTAATGCTTGGAAGATGTAGCCAAGGGCTTTACTTCCTAGAGAAGAAGGTTACAGAGTTGCAAGTTCCATGGCTCAAAAAGACAGTAGTAGCTGCTGCAATAAGTGCTCAGATATGGCACAACAAGCTTGGTCATCTACCTACAGCAAAGTTATCTCGATTGTTTATCTCGATTGTTTTATGATATTGGTAATGTAGAACCTATCTCTTCTTGTGAGATTTGTGCTAGAGCACGTCAACATAGATTGTCATTTCCTAGAAGTGTTATCACAACTTCAAGACCTTTTCAATTGCTGCATATTGATGTTTGGGGCCCTTTTCAATTGCAAACATACAATGGTAATAGATATTTTGTTACCATAGTGGATGATTTCAGTCGAACCACTTGGGTGCATTTGATTGGTTTTAAAAGCAGTGACTTATATGTGATTCAAAGGTTTATTAGCATGGTTGAGACACAGTTTGCTTGCCGGGTTCAGATAATCCGAACTGACAATGCTCAGGAACTAGGCTTAAGTCATGCATCCTCTGAATATCTGCATAGCAAGGGGATAGTTCACCAGACATCCTGTGTAGCAACTCCTCAGCAGAATGGCATTGTGGAGAGAAAACACAAGCACATTCTAGAGGTAGCTAGAGCATTAATGTTTCAATCAAAACTACCCTTAAAGTATTGGGGAGAGGCAGTCCTAACTGTTGTACATCTCATTAATCGACTACCTAGCACACTATTAAAGGGTGTCAATCCTTTTGAGATTTTGTACAACAACAAACCTCAGTATGAGAACCTCAAGAGCTTTGGTTGTCTATGCTACAGCTCCACATTGAAACAAGGAAGGCACAAGTTCATGTCAAGGGTTGTGCCTTGCATCTTCTTGGGATATCCAGTAGGGACTAAAGGGTTTAAAATTCTGAACTTAGACACACACTGTGTTCAGGTTACTAGAGATGTTATATTCCATGAGAAGCACTTCCCTTACAGTGATGCTTGCCCAACCTCTTCATCACCATTGTTTCCTAGTCCCACAGATATAGACATATCCAGTGATGATAGGTCAATTCCTTTGTATGTTCCATCATCTTCCACAACTAAACAGCAAACCCCATTTTTTAACTTTGAGCCTGAGCCTCTTCATACCATACCCTCTCCCATCACTATCCCTTCCATAGTGGAGCCTCATAGATCCACCAGAGTGGCTCTACCTCTCAAACATCTGCAGGGTTATGTCTGTTCCCATGTGAATTCACACATTGGTGTATGCTGTCACACCATTACAACCACTCTTCAACTAGGAACAACTCATCTGTCTGAGGTGAAGCCTGTTGTAGAGCCTGTCAGTTATCATCAAGCCTGCAAGTTCAAGGTTTGGGACACAACAATGAGGGAGGAATTCAAGGCATTGGAGCTCAATCACACTTGGGAGCTTGTCCCTCTCCCAAGAGGTGCTAAACCCATTGGATGCCGATGGGTTTACAAGGTCAAACATAAAGCTGATGGATCCATAGAGTGCTACAAAGCTCGATTGGTAGTCAGAGGTTTCACACAAAGGGAGGGAATAGATTACACAGAAACTTTTTCTCCAGTGGTGAAAATGACAACTGTAAGAGCATTGGTTGCTGTTGCTGCAAAACGTCGATGGAAATTGGAGCAATTAGACGTCAACAATGCATTCTTACATGGTGATTTCATGAACAAGTTTTCATGAAGATTCCCCAAGGCATGAGTGCTCCCTCAGGCTATGTTTGCAAGCTGAAAAAATCCTTATGCGGGCTCAAATAGGCCTCCAGACAATGGTATGCCAAGCTTTCTCATGCCTTACAGTATAAAGGCCACATCCAGTCTCTAAATGACTACTCTTTATTCGTCAAACATTCAGCTGAGAAAGTCACTTACATAGCAGTTTATGTAGATGACATTTTGATGACCGGTGATGATACAATTGAGATTGAAAACATTCGTGGATTTCTGGATTCAGAGTTCAAAGTCAAAAATTTGGGGCAGCTTAATCTGTTTTTGGGAATGGAATTCATCCACACTGATGAAGGCATCTACATCAGTCAAAAGAGGTTCATTCACGACACCTTACTTGAATTTCAATGTGAAAATTCATCTGCAGTTACCAGTCCTTTAACTCTTGATACGAAATTGATAGTTGAAGGTGGTGATCTCCTCCCAAATCCAACTGAATTAAGAAAACTGGTAGGAAAACTGAACTTTATGACTCATACGAGGCCAGACATTAGCTTTGATGTTCAGTTCCTCGGCCAGTTCATGAAAAGTCCACGAGTTAAGCACTTTGATGCAGCCATCCGCACACTCAGATACCTTAAAGTTACTCAGCATAGATCCTTACTGATGACTCGTACAGACTCGTTTGATTTGCAAGCATATTGCGATGCCGACTGGGCATCTTGCCCTTTGACTATGAGATCTATTAGTGGCTACGTTGTACTGCTGGGTGGGAGTCTAATTTCCTGGAAATCCAAGAAACAGACAACAGTCTCCTTGTCTTCAGCAGAGGCCGAATACAGAGGTTGCCTGGTTAACGAGATTGTTGTCCGAGCTTGGTGTTTCAAACATTGCACCAATCCCATTACGGTGTGATAACCAAGCAGCTATTCATATAGCCAAAAATCCGGTTTTTCACGAGAGAACGAAACACGTGGAATTGGATTGCCATTACGTGAGGGAAAAGGTCCTTGATGGCCTAATTGCTCTTCGACATGTTGCTTCCAAGGATCAACTGTCCGATTTGCTTACTAAAGCCTTACCTGGCCTGAGCTTCCCTCTGGTTCTGGACAAGCTCGGAGTCGTCGAACCTCCTCCGGCTTGAAGGGGGGTGTGACGAGGGAAGAGACCAAGCTTCAAGTTGGGTTCACTTAAGTCATTTGGGTTTGTTTTACATTGGGCCTTAGTCCATCGATGTATTAGTCCAGGCCCAATTCAGTTTGTAACTGACTATAAAGAGCTAAGCTCTCGATGTAACAAACACAACAATCAACACACATTTTCCCTCCATTCTCAAAACCTCCGAGTTCATCAATGACAGATCTCATTTTGATCTGGTGAATTCGTCAGGTTTTCTCATGGTGTCATCTTCAGAAGCAGCTCGCGGTGTTAACCAGACAAGCTACTATCCGCACTTCTGGACCTCCTCCGAGAGGAATGTCTCCTGGACTGGTACTGGTGTTTGTGAGAATGTTTTTCCACACTCAAGTCTCTTTCAGGGGCGCTCCTTTTCCTTCTTCTAGGCGGAGATGGCACCTTTGGAACAAAAGCACGCAAAACAGGATCAGTAATCTCCACAAGATAGATGCCAATAATGATTGTTTTCGGAGCCAAGGGCAAACAAATGCAGGCATTTTTTAGTTGTATGAGCTAGTCCTAGCCTTGGTCGATCCGGCAGGTGTGCATAAGGCATGCACGCCTAGATGTGCGCTTATGAACACACATGGCCACAAGATAACAACTTGTTGGACAAAGTCGCAAACTGCCAATTCCATGCCCTAAGGCTGTATGTCAATGGCACCTAATGGAGTGAACTAGCGACTTAAAAGACCAGCACAGATTGATACATTTGACGGGAATACAAAGTAGTGTAGTAGTTGAACTCTATGGTCGAATGTTAAATAGACTAGGCTCTTTGTAAGCAACCTTGCTAAATCAAACAGGCAAAATGCATGATGGATATATGTAGCTCGGTAAATCAATATGATATAATAACATGCCTTGTATCTATAGAATTTCTCATAAAGAGGATGAAAAATGAGAAAGCATACCTGGAAACTAGACATGTATCTCCCCTCGGGTGGTGGAGGAATACCAAGCTTTTTCAAATCCTCATACGGAATGCGTTGCCTAGTTTGTTGAACAACAAAATATTTTAGTTAAGTATACCCTAAAAAGCAACCATTCCTACTGCAAGATCTATTCAGTATTCACCAGCAACCATTCCTATTGAATCTCATAGAGGAAATTTCTCTAAATATTAACTGATTAAGCTGCTTTTTTCCCTTTCCTATCTAAAATTGAAGACTAACTGAAATTTGTTTCTCCATAAGCTCTCATATTCTATCATGTTAACAAATACAGTAGTACCATACAGTCCCTCTCTTTCATAGGCCTTTGACATCAAACGTTTTTATCATTCCTCGATTTAGTACCCATTACCCAACTCCCGCAAAGAAAATGCAGAAATCTAGCTATGAAAATGAGATGGCAGTTAAAACAAAATCTGCACTAGATATTTCATAAAAGCAAAAACCATTCTAATCTATCTGAATTAAGATTGATAGTAACCTGTTTTATATGGACATATGTCCTGGTCAGAATTACATAATTAACACATAAAAGAAATAATGAAGGTGTCAAGAGTAGTTTTCTCTTAGCCTATGGAATGAAATTAGTCCTCATTGTCGAATAATAAAGACAGCTTATGAACTTACTCACCAAAGGAAAACGGGGAGAAATTAACAATGTCAAAGGGATATATAAAGAAAATGTTTAAGAAAAACATACAAGGGAGCACGAAAAGGCCGTTCACGACCACCAAAGCGCAGTTGTCCAGATTCCTTTTTACCTCCTAGGCCCCCTCCTAGGAACAATAATGAACAACAGAATTAGAACACCTCAAAGTAACAAATGTATCATCAGACTTTGAGAACCACGGACCAATTTCGTGACTAACCTAATCGTCTAGGGATCCACCCTGGCATTAAATGCTGCCTGTAGTAATCAACGATGATCTCTGAATCATCAAGAATAAGGTGGTGAGCTTCCTGTATGGAAGAAAACAAGCAAAAACCATTGAGAATCTCGTACCAGAAGGCTCATGTCTATGATCTGTTTCTCTGTACAAGAAATAAGAGAGAATGGAGGAATGCATGGAGAGAAATCAGCACAATCTAACATCCATAACATCAACATAGAACATTTTTTGGCGTCTAACAAGAAATGTGTCAAATCTATGAAATTATCATAAATCACAAGGACTACTTCTCTGCTCATGTATTCAAAACAATCATCAGTTCATTAAGATAGCGAACTGCTTTCTGCTAGGATTAAGAGTTATACATATGAAGAAGTATTTCCATAAAGGTCTACAACTATAGGAATTCACAGCCTACAGGGATGATGTATTAATCTCTAAAATCTAAATATAGAGGCTTCATCGCCATTTATTTGAAACAATTCGGGCAAAGCTGAGATACCTGGTAACTATGGTACAGAGAAGTTCAAAACACTACCCTACCCAAGTATATTATGCATAGAAACCTTCCTTTTAATTACTATGTTTATGATCCCAAAACCATCATTTTGCATATGATTTATATTCATATGAATCTAGTCACCAGCTCCCAGCACCAAACAAATCACAGCTTTTCATGAACTTGTCTCTACTCTGCACTAGGTTACGTCCTAGAATTCATAGAGGTTAAAAAGGTAGCTAATTTTCTTTCTTCTAGTAGCCAAGTACTGTTAGTAGTGGCCAGGTAATGCATCAAGTGGCCCTGAAAAGTATGCAGCTAAATTTCTTATTTTATTTCATAAAATCTGAATGGAATTCCTTTCTGTTACGCATAATATCTTTAATAAGTAATAAAACTATGGCATCTACAATCTTAATATATATACCTAAAATAAAGTCACTCGAATAATTAGCCACTCAAAAAATATATTCATTCTTGATAAGTTGTAAGGGATGAATGTAGAAAGATTATAAAAAGCATTTGGTTGCATGGATAATGTATATTAGATGAGTAATAGATAGAGCATGGCAACCATAAAAAAAAGTTGTTTGGTTTGTGTATATCATTAATACTATCATTGATATTTGAAAAGAAGCTTCAGCACCTTATAAGCATTCCTCATTTCTCTGTCTGCTTCAAATTCAACAAATGCATAACCACATGATGCTCCTGTAACTAAAGCATAAATAAATCACATGAGAGTTCAGACAAGTTAATCTAATGAAATGTTATAACAATTTCCACCAAAAGAAGACATTTATTCATCAGATAAATGCTCAATCAAATAATTTCTACACTCAAATTCCCAGATTAATTTGGAATGGATTTGGGTATCGAATATTCAATATTTCTGAGTGTTGGATACCCGACAAATGCTCACCCGGTCAACCCTAATGAAACCCTTTCTTTCCCCTCTTCATTTTTCACAATCTCCTTTCTCAAACAACATCATTGAAGACAACTAAATTGTTTTGTATAACTGTGTGTTTCAAGTTTCCAGTACATATGATTTTGTATACTCATCAAATAATCACTTCAAAAATACTATTAGCTATATTACAATCAGCTTGATTTTCAAAACTATCAACTAAAAAATTCTACCCATAAAATGTTGTTTCCAAAGATAAGTTATTAGTTTCAAAAAGAAAACACAAAACTGAAAACTGGAATCTAGACCAAACAAGCCCTTTTTTCTTCTGATATAATCTTAAGCAAAATTTTAAATCCATTATTTTCAACTACTATTCAATCCTTTTCCTGCAAATGCATCAATGGCATAATTTAAAAATAAGGCAAAAGCTGAAAGGCCACGGGTAGAAATTTACCAATGTCCCTCACCAACCGCAAATTCTTTACTGTGCCATATTTGCTCATAACCTGAGTGAAACCAAATAGGCCATAAAGATTGAGAATTAATATAAGAAAGAGAAAACAATGATTATTGTTCTATATATTAAAGCATTAAAGCATGCGGTTCATATAATAACATTATAACAAATTTACATAAATGCATGTTCATATCGTTAGTATTAACTTTTTTCTTCTTGTCATGTAATTATACGTTGTACTAACCATTTTAAGAGTTTCTTCGGTGGTTGAGAGAGAAAGACGACCAACAAATAAGGTGCAATAAGGGTCTCCTATGATCTTTGGATCACCAAATGGATCATCTGCAATTATGATCACAAAAAAGTTCACCAAGCATAGATTGATGAGTACCAATGACAATGGTAAGAAAAGTTTCCATGGATTGGCATTTACGACATTCACACAGTACAAGCACCCCATTTATTCCTCTGATATCTATAATACTTTTTTGATGACCTTGTGCCCTAAAAATGTGACAGATCTTTCCCTACCAAATGTTGTAATTCAGACATTAACTCGGCAAAAGCCAGGCAGCCTTAAACAGACTAGGTGGTTTGATGACCCGAATGCAGAAAATGAAAAGTAATGTAAAGGAACACTAGGCAAAATAGACAACAACGGACAGCAACTAGGAGGATACATCGCAGATGGTGGAGTAGAATGCAAATGGTAGGAAGGCTATTTCACAAGAGATAAGGGGATGTGTCCTTCCATTCACTTTTCATCTTCCTTTCCTATTGTTGAGATCATATTATATTTATTGATGCTTTGGATGTTCTACCAAATTGACATCCACAAGTGTCTTGTATCAACTGGATACATTATCACTAGTAACTTCTCAATCCCTTGCTTTGACAAAAATAAAATAGTACAGGGAAAACAAAGCACCAAAATTGAGTTGCATAAGTCTTATCTAGAAGTAGGAGCCACCAAGACATATGAAGCAAAGCTTCCAATGAAACAAATAAACAAACACGTCAAGGAAGGCAAGTGACCAATTTAAATACATTTTGAAGCTATCAAGACAAAAGGTTCTCTTCTGTCCCCAATAGTCATAGGTATTAACTGCCTCTCAAGTTTGCATATGTTAAAACAGCCTAATCAAAGACACATACTCCGTATTAATCAATGCAGAGATTGATGCAAACATTGGCTACTAACAAGTCATATTAGTAATTCTTATCAAAATTAGCACAGATGAGAAAGAAATACACCACAAAGATATTGGTTTTTCCCCATCAGGTGTCATGACAGATAAAATCGGAGAAAGAAAGAGGGCGAGAGAGTACAGAGGCCAGTGGAGGAGCAAATGAGAGCTCTGTAAACAGCATTGTCATGGGGAAGAGTGTCAGTCCCATCTATACTTCCAGCTTGAATTGGATGATATGCATCCGAATAAAATACCGCATTTAAATTGTTTCTGCTCATGCTTCGTTTCGCTAAAGCTCCTGCTTATCTTCTGTACCTCAAGTCCTGAACTTCGAAACATCAAACGAAGAACAGTGAATTACATTGTTCAACTAGAGAACAACACAGCAAAAATACCATAAAAAATCACTATGATTACTGATTTCCCACCAACACATTGAGCCAATTGACATTTATCTTCAAAAATTGGAAGTAGCAATCTCATTCAAGAGCAAAATGACTTCCAGTTCCAATCAATCAGCATGAAAAATTGTTGATTCCCAATTAAAATTCAAAAGCCACTACAAAGAGGAAAATCAAATAGCAAAATTCAAGAGCTACTACAAAGATGAAAATCGGAAATTAGGGCACTTTGGCCCGCGGCGAAGGAGAAGGGATTTTCAGATTCGTACCTTTGATAGGAGGAAGAAGGGGAGGAATGGAATAACTCAGCACGGTGGGGGTGAAAGTTGAAAGGGCCCGTGTTAAGAGTCCCTTGCAAATTGCAGTAGGGTTTATTATAAATATGAAATCAAGAGGATGAAGAACCGAGAGAGAGAGAGAATCAAAAGGCATATAAGCGGAAAATGGCTATCTGTCGACTCGGTCTACAACACAACCCTCTCCCATTACACCGTCTCCATCCATTGCAGGATCTGTTGAGATCCTCCTCTTTACTCTCCTCCCATTCCTACCCTTCCAATTCCTCCAAATTTACACACCTGCCACTCATCTCCGTGCGAAGATCCCTTTATCTAGTCACTCTCAGTGGAAGCAGAACTAGGGATTTTAGTGCACTGAGTTCATCTCCGTCTTCTTCTTTGCAACAATCCATGGAGTCGTCTCCCCCTGAGGGTTACCGCAAAAACGTCGGCATATGTCTCATCAATTCTTCAAAACAAGTGTGTCCTCCTGATTTTAATCATGTTGCAATGTTGGGTTTCTAATCCCCCATCAAAGATTGAAACTTTTCGAGTTTGAAACGGAGTTTTTGTTCAGGTGTTTGCTGCTTCAAGGCTTGATATTCCTGATTCTTGGCAAATGCCTCAGGTAATTTTACCCCATCGATTCTCCGTCAAATTAATAAGAGTTTAGGGTTAATTATGCAAATTCATTTCTATGTGATTCCCAAATTCATTTCTCTTGAGGCCTATGGAGCATTAAATGGAAACTCTAGACTTTGATTCTCTTTACATCATACTTTTGTGAGATCATATGTATAGAAAGCACTGAATCTTTGTATCAGCCCAGGATTTTTGAGCTTCCACTACAAGTACTTGTAATTGTTTGTGGTTTGTGTCTTTGAGTTGTTCAGCAAGATGACTGGATGTTGTAAGAATGTAATGTGTTTGATTAGGGAATTTTGAAAGTAATTAGCTTGCAGAGTATTGTTTTAACACGTTACTTGATAGGGGACTTGAACAAGATATCAGCTAAGAGTACTATTTTGTTAATCTAGATGAACACTGAATTGCAGCTGTACATCTACATCCCCTATCTAACCTCACTATCGATTTGAGTTGTTTTCCCTCCTTGACAAGTTGATTAATGAGAATGAGGTAGTTGTTTTTCTATCGTTTTGGATGAGTGGTTTAGCAAAATTTGAAACAGGATATCACTAAATTTTAGGACATTCAGTAGCATTCTCTATTGATAATTATAGTGCGTGTTTCTTTTTGTGATTGTTTACCAAAATGTATGTTTATCTTGGCAATGTGTTACTTGTGAAATAAGGAGCAATTTTCCGATTATCTAAACAGGGAGGTATAGATGAAGGTGAAGATCCGAAAACTGCAGCTATCAGGGAACTGAAAGAAGAGACAGGAGTTACATCAGTAGAAGTCGTTGCTGAGGTTTGACTTCTTTTAAATTGGCGTTGTTTGTGGCACACATTTGTGTTGTTGGCGAAGTCCGGGAGAACTAGGGCATCATAGCATATAAGCATGATAGCAATATTGCTTGAAATTATGAAATATCAGATGCAGCTGCTTGGCTGTAATCAGAATTTAGGATAGCTCAGGAAGTTGAAGGAGATGCCCTGAATACGATGATAAACATAAAAGATGCTTAGAAGAGTTGACTTGTTAATAGTAACGTTTTTTAGCTGAGTTAATTGCCTGCCAATTAAACAAACAGTTTCATAGAAGAAGTTTAGAAGCTGAGTTAGAATTTAAGGAAGAGCTAGCTGAACTCAGCTGGCATATCAAGGAAAATGATGATGAATCAAAATAGTTTCTTGCATCACTTATTTTGTGAAATCCGGGCTTCTCATCGAATGGAAAATTATAGGTTGCTCAACTCAGGCTAAAGTCAGAGGCGCCTTTGTTATTGGATTTGTTCCTCTTTTCTATCAATTAATTAGACGCCTATGTCATTAACCAATTTAATTCATCGGGTACTATATGCTCAAGAGATGCTCAGTGCTTGCATTTCAAAGCATTTCATGTTACATGTGTTTTTTGGGAAGCTTAATTTTTTACTGAGCTATCTCATCTTTTATACGGACCCTTTCATTTACACATTGTTGTTGTTTTAATGTATCCCCTAGAAACATGCATGTCGTTCTTACTTTCTGATAGTGAAGTGATCTAGTTCTTTGAAGTCCTGATGTTGCTTTGGGAATCAGATGATATATAACCCCACAGTTCACGCGTTCTTACTTTTTGGTAGTTATGTTACTAAAACCTCATTTCAACGCGTTCTTAGGTACGTTACTGGCTGACTTACGACTTCCCACCAGCTGTGAGAGAAAAGCTTAGACATCAATGGGGATCAGACTGGAAAGGCCAAGCCCAAAAGTGGTGAGCAATCAGCATATCTATGAAGTACCCCTGCACATTCAAATAAGTGAATAACTGCACATCTAGTTGTCTTTAATGTATAGATTAGCTTAAAAGCTCCTGCTTGCATGTTTTATCTAGTCTATATGGAGCTAGATAACAGGGAATTTAAAAGCTGATGATGGAGATTATTCCGCACGCTATTGCAAGAAGCTTTCAACTTCAGCGAGAAGCTAAACCTACATCAAAATTCTAATCTTGCCATGCCAAAAATCCCACACCATGTGATTCCAAATGTGTATCATGGGATAATGTGTAATCACTAGGTTTAACACACGCCTAGATAGCTTTTTTTTATGGACAAAAGGTAAAGAAAAAGATTGCATTTCGTTATTGCTGTAACATACTGTACATATTATAATACATAAAGGGGAAAGGAAAATGTGTTTAATCCTTCCATACCGAGGGAGATTCATGTTCAGCCTATATTCAAAATTTTCAAGTGAGATTTGTTCTTTCTGCGCCCAACAAAGTAGATATTACAAAGCTCGAATATTTGGATTTCTGATCCAATTATTTTTTATGTTAAAACCAAGTTATAATTTTCCCATTTTGCTGAATAGGTTCTGTTGTAACCTTTAACTCAGCAAGACCATATTTTAAGTGCAGGTTTCTTCTCAAACTCACTGGTGACGACAGTGAGATCAATCTTTTGGGAGACGGGACGGAGAAGCCTGAGTTTGGCCAGTGGTCTTGGATGCCTTTAGAACGAGTCGTTGAACTTGTGAGCAGCGCTTATACCATCACACTTCTATCCAAACATGTTCTCTCATTTTCTGTCATTTTTATCATTCTCATCTTTTTCTACTTTGTTGCACTTTGCAGGCAGTTGACTTCAAGAGGCCAGTCTACAAAGAAGTTCTAAAAGCATTCGCCCCTCACCTCCAGTAAGAATTAATACCAATGTTCTCATTGTCGTTAAAACAATGTTCTTATGAGCAGCACTACATCGTATTGAAACTCTTAGGCTCATCCCATTTGTGGAGCTCTCCAAGAGCTTTAATGGAGGATGATCAACTGGATGTAATAATGTTATACAGCAAAAGTATGACATTTTCCTTTTCCGAATGGATGTCTCGTCTTCAATGAACCTTACAATGATATCGCCAATGGCAAAAGCAGAAACAAGTGAAAAGTGATTCTCATGATATCTGATTTAATTGTGTTCTTCATGATAAGATCTTGTCAGAAGTGAAAAGCAGAAAGAAGATTTAATTGTGTTCTTCATGATATCTGATTCACATTTGCTGTTGGTAAACTGTAAAATGAACAAGTATCCGAAACAAGTGAAAAGTGATCCACAACATCATCTACTAATTGATGAGATCTTGTCATGTAATACAGCATGTACATGATTGCTAACAATTTCAGCAACAATCTCAGGAGATAATCTCGTTATCATGTCTTCCCTCGCTCGCCTGCCTTTCGTCTTAGCCTCATCGGGATTGCTCTTCACATGTCTCATCAAGGATTTCAGCTGATCAGCTGAAGGTTCCGCCCACAAATGACCCTTGAATGGCCCTTCCATTTCCTCACTCATCCTCTCCACTTCCAATGGATAACTGTTGTCTTCACTAAGGAACTCTGTCGGTCCTGACCAGTTTGTAGCTATCACAGGCAGTGCCATTGCCATGGCTTCCACAATCGGCCTGCCCCATCCCTCGCCTCTAGAAGGAAGCACAAACGCGTCCGCTGACTTATACAGCCTTGGCAGATCAACCTGGCTGATGTGGGTATCGATCACATAGATCCTCGCCCACCCTTCACCCGGCCTTTCAATGCCAGAATCCTCCACGAACCCCACAATCTTGTTGTCGAAATCGCCTTCAGTGTGATACGGGTTCGTTAGCAGATACAATGCCACATTATCAGCACCGGTGAATCCCGTCATGTAAGCTCTTAACAACACATCCCAACCCTTCCTGTACTCCCACTTGAACACGCTCAAGAACACAAACTCGCCCTCCACACCCGATTCCTGGTCCAATGCAGGCTTTCCCAAGACCAGTTTCCTCACAGACTCGACATCCAAAGGACCGTGTTTATCTGGATCAAAGAACTGCACATCAACCGGTTGAATGAGCTTCAAAACCTTGGCCTTATCGACTCCGCTGTCGACGAAGGTAGACACATGGAATTCAGTAGGAACCCAGACGAAATCCATCATGTTACATCTCCTAACATGCTCAGCATTCACCCTATCAGTCTCAAACATGGTCCGGCCAATGACAGCCAGGAAGTCTCGGTATCGGCGGCTCGGAGGACACGGCCACGTGTCGAACAGCGGCGGGTTCCAAGCCCCGGGCTCACTATGGCAAACCACGATGGTCTCATTGGGCCTGCATTGGGTCTGATGGAGCCCCATTGCAAGGCTCCTCATGTGATCGGGTAAACCCTCCCAGAAATCAAGGGATTCCAAGTCACCGTGGTGTTCAATGGCGAGTTTGAAATTAGGGTTTGGGAGGTTTTGGTGGATGGAGGTGATGTAAGACCAAGCTTCGGAGCTGTAGCCGCCGCCGGAGAGGAAAGGGGCCATCCAGAGGAGGCAAAAGGGGGAGGCGGGGTTCCGGGTGCGGATTAGGGTTTGGGATTGGGATGAGAGGAGGTTGGAGGTGAGGGTAAGGAAAAGGGGGGATTGGATGAAGGCGAAAATGAGGGCGAGGACGAGTACTGAGATGGGTACCAAGTAGGAGGAGTAAGAGGGGTTATTTGGAGGGTGGGGTTGGCTGGATTCGTGTGGGTTTTCAGTTGTTTCCATGGAAATCGATTAGGAATTACAGAACTATGAATTTTGAATCGGAAAAGACGGGTCTTGAAAGGAAGGAGAAGGTACAGCAACTTTCAATTGAAGATCGAAAGAGACGGTGGGGAGCTCAAAAATGTTGTAGAATATGCTGACAATGAAATCCTTTAAAATATTCACAAATTTGTTTAAAATAAAGTCTAAACGAGTTAATCTAAATATTCAACTCGTTGAATCAACCGTCGGGTAGGGCTTGCTCACCCGAATTCTTTCCTAATCAAAAAAAAAAAAACTTGTTGAATCAACTGGTATGAAAATCTTTTGATCTCGGAAGCAGGTTTAAGGCGGGTGAAAAATGTGGAGATATATTCAAGGGGATGAGAAGGAGGGAGATTAATGATGAAAAGTACCACGTACGGTATTTGGTTGATTGGAGATTATTTACCTATTTGGGGGTGGATATGGGTAAAATACCGAAATTATCCTCATTTTAATAAGGGTGAGAATTTATGACATTCCACACTCTTCTCCCTCGTTCACTCATACACTCCACCAAAAAGCAGAGACTCGTGGTCTCTCGGTAGCAGCTGTTGCGACCCACCGACACCACCCACGACGCCAAGGCTATTCCACCGGCGGCGGCGCCTCTTGGATCGTATCGAAGCCGGACTTCCGACGCTTCACAACAGCTCCTCTGTGCATTCAGCTCGGAGGAGATGTGCATACCTTGTCGCCGGCGGAAGGTGGTGCTGATGACGCCCGAGATCTGTCGTTCGTCTTCAACACCTTCGAAATCGCCTCCTCCTATAGAGAATCCTAGCAATTGCAGCCTGTGCTCCAAGGGCAATCTCGAAGGCCAATTTGAGATTTATCCCAATCCACACCCCTTCCATCTACCCCTTCCCCTCCCCCCAAGAATCCCAAGATAGCAAAAGCCACCCCCTCCCACCCCCTAATCTGCGCCCACCCCCACCTCCTCCATCACCAGCCAAACGGCAAGCTGATTACCCACCCCCACCCCATCCACCCACTCCACCCCATTAGTAAGCGCGGGAAAACACAACCTAAGGCCATGAACATTGGTGGGCCTTTAAGCCCTTAAAACTGCCAAGTAAGCAAAAAAAGAAAAAGGAAATTGATAAAGTAGTAAGGGCCTTGGTGGAAGTCTCCTAAATAAGGGTCTGAAAAAGCAAGTCCCTTGGCACGTCAAAAGAGGTTGAAAAAGAAGAAACTCGGAAGGTGTGAATTCCAAATTGAATTTGCTCCACCCATTTTGCAAATGGACCAACCAAATCGCGACACATGTCCAAGCAATTAATAATACATACTCTATAGTTTTAAATCAATTTTTCGGCATTTTATGTAATTAAATTTAAAAAAAAATTATTTTCAAGTGTGAAATAATTTTCTCTACCTATAGACACCGATTTTGCATATGTTTTTTTTTAAAAAAAATTATATCAATAATACCCAAATACTATTATTTTACCATATAAAAAAAAACAATTTTCCCTTATTTTTTCTCCATTTCACACTGTAGTAGTAGTAGTAGTAGTAGTAGTAGTAGTAGTAGTAGTAGTTTTAGTAGTAGTAGTAGTAGTAGTAGTAGTAGTAGTAGTAGCAGTAGCAGCAGCAGCAGCAGCAGCAAGAGCAGCAGCAGCAAGAGCAGCAGTAGTAGCAGCAGCAGTAGGAGCTGCAGTAGTAGTAGCAGTAGCAGCAGTAGCAGCAGCAGCAGCAACAACAGTAGCAGCAGCAGTAGTAGTAGTAGTAGTAGTAGGAGCAGTAGGAGCAGTAGTAGGAGGAGCAGCAGCAGCAGCAGCAGGAGCAGGAGCAAGAGCAGTAGCAGTAGCAAGAGCAGGAGCAGCAGCAGTAGCAGGAGTAGCAGCAGCAGCAGCAGCAGCAGTAGCAGTAGCAGGAGTAGTAGTAGCAGTAGCAGTAGTAGCAGTACAGCAGCAGCAGCAGCAGCAGCAGCAGCAGCAGCAGCAGCAGCAGCAGCAGGAGTAGGAGTAGGAGTAGTAGGAGTAGGAGTAGGAGTAGCAGCAGTAGCAGCAGCAGCAGCAGCATCAGGAGTAGTAGTAGCAGCAGCAGTAGCAGCAGTAGACAGTAGCAGTAGGAGCAGTAGGAGTAGTAGTGGTGGCAGTGGCGGTGGTGGCGGTGGTAGGAGTGGTGGTAGGAGCGGTGGTAGGAGCGGCAGGAGCAGTAGTAGTAGCAGTAGCAGTAGCAGTAGTAGTAGTAGTAGTAGTAGTAGCAGGAGTAGTAGTAGTAGTAGTTGTAGCAGTAGTAGTAGTAGTGGTGGTGGTGGTGGTGGCAGTGGTGGTGGTGGTAGGAGTGGTGGTAGGAGCGGTGGTAGGAGCAGCAGGAGCAGGAGCAGGAGCAGCATCAGCAGCAGCAGGAGCAGGAGCAGTAGCAGTAGCAGTAGCAGCAGCAGCAGCAGCAGCAGCAGTAGCAGCAGTAGGCAGTAGCAGTAGAAGGAGGAGTAGTAGTAGTGGTGGTGGTGGTGGTGGTGGTGGTGGTGGTGGTGGTGGTGGTGGTGGTGGTGGCAGTGGCGGTGGTAGTAGTAGCAGCAGCAGCAGCAGTAGTAGTAGTAGTAGTAGCAGCAGCAGCAGCAGGAGCAGCAGCATCAGCAGGAGGAGCAGCAGCAGCAGCAGGAGCAGTAGCAGTAGGAGTAGCAGCAGCAGCAGCAGCAGCAGGAGCAGGAGCAGGAGTAGGAGGAGTAGTAGCAGTAGTAGCAGTATAGTAGTAGTAGTAGCAGGAGGAGCAGCAGCAGCAGCAGCAGCAGGAGCAGGAGCAGGAGCAGGAGTAGGAGTAGGAGCAGTAGCAGCAGCAGTAGCAGCAGCAGCAGCAGCAAGAGTAGTAATAGGAGGAGGAGGAGTAGCAGCAGTAGCAGCAGTAGCAGTGGTGGCAGTGGCGGTGGTAGGAGTGGTGGTAGGAGCGGTGGTAGGAGCAGCAGGAGCAGTAGTAGTAGTAGTAGTAATAATAATAATAATAATAATAATAATAATAATGATTAAGTAATTGAAAAAGGTAAATAGTAAAAAGTAAGTTAAGGGCTCGGGTCCGGGCTCACGAATGGAGGTGCAAATAATTAAAAGCTGAAATGAGGCCCTTAAGCTGATGTGGCAGAGGAAAAGCAAGTTAAGGGTCCGGGTGTTAAGGGCCTCCGGTCTCACTATTGTTCATGCTCTAAGTCGTTGAAATGCATTAAGAAGCGAATGATCATATATATCATTCGATTATTTCGGTTGTTTTTGGTGAGTTTCAATGAGTTTTCGACAACCTTAACATTGTTTTCGATTGCAAAATTTGTCGAAGCCAAGGTTGGATATTTACGTTGAGGTTTAAGCATAAGCTTGACATATTTCACCGATCTAAACTATTCATCTCGGTCAACTTTGATGAAGTGAGTAAAGTAATTTGGCAACTTTGTCAAGGTCGTTATATGAGCTCAATCAACTTTATCAAAGTTTAATTGAAGGTGTATATAAAACAGAATATAATCAAATGGAAATTATCGATGAAAGTAGCTACCTTTTTGGTTCAACAAGTTGATTATTTGGTTGTATTTGTTTATATAATTAAAATTCGTAAATATTTTCTAAAATTGAGAAGGGGGTTAAAATTGGAAAGGGATTGTAACATACATTGTAATACGTTCTTAATCTGCATTATATACATTCATTTTTTAGTGGTCACTAGTGGTTTCACAATTTTTGGTAAACGAGAGGTCCTCCATCGGTTTAGAACTCTTCCTCTAGTGCTAAAAGTTGATTATGAAGCAATTGAAGTTTAAGCCTTTTTAACATCAAAGGCATAAAGAAGTTTTTGTTAAGTGCCTATGTTTGAGCTCTTCCAGCGTTTGCTTATGCAGGAAGGCCTTGCATTTACCCTCGAGTAATCCATTTAGTGCTTGATTTGTCATTGAATTGGTGACTTACAATTAAATTAGACATGTTGAAAGAGTGCGCACATCCTGACTCCCCAGACCCTGCCTAATTGCGAGATAGACTGGGTTGTTGATGTTGTTGAAAGTTATTAAAATCGATAATGAGAAATGTAATGTTTCCTGCAGGTTAAACAAAACAAACTTAGCAGCATTCTTAGCAAGTAGAAACTGTATCGAAACAACAAAACCTTAATGACGACTTTCAAAGCTAGTGGATTCCACAAATCAATGCCCTCGGTTGGGTCTGACCACGGGTAGTGACGAATCCATATGCCCTCCCCTTGTCAAGGAGCACCTCCTGTAACCACCATCTCCAATCTTGGCTTCCATGGGCATCTAGTTGGTTTCAGCAATGAAGGAGAGCCTCTCGGTTAACTGCAAGGCCAGGGCCTGCAACCTTGAGTGGTCAACCTGGTCATACTCATGGAAGACGATGCACTTGGTGGGCTGGTCCCAGCTAGCGCGGAGCTCATCTGAGATCATCATCTTGCTGACCAGGATGTGGGTTTGTGACTCTGAAAGCTCAAACATCTTCGCAAGTTCACTACTAGAATTCTGTTAATAGACTTCACATTATTCACATTAAATACATTTATAACATCAGTTTGTAATTTTTTGATGTCAATGAAATAATATACATTAGTTTAATTTTTCAAACAATGTTAAAATTACTTTTTAAAAAATATTCGAACAACACGGGAATTTGGTGAAACATACCCTTTGTTAAAGGTGATTAGGTAATTAGGCCCCATGAAAATAAAATTTGTCGTGCTAGACCATAGGAAAAGAAAATTAGGTAATTAGACCCCAGTCCTCATCCGATCTTCGCTCTCTCTCGCCTTGCTCCCTCGTTCTTCTCCCTCCGCCTCCTGCCGGCGATTTATCCTCCGTCTATGGCCTTTCATCCCCCATGGTCTCCTTAGTCCTCCGACGACAATTTTCCACTCAACGGAGATGACAACTGCAACGATCACCACTACTTCTCCTCCTATTCCCACCAGCAACTCGCTCGCCACGATCCGCCGTGGCCGCCCCAATCTCCGCTTTCCTCACTGTTGGCTCCAAGCTCCTCGGCCACCCTCTCCTACTCCTACTTCGCCGGCTATCTTCAGACCACGACCAACTTCTTCGATTGAGGTTTAGGATCGGTCGGACCTGGAAATTTGTTGAGATTTAGAAGGTATGAACTATCGATCTTGTTTTGCTTGATATCTATTCAATGAAATGTCTTGCGATTTTTTTTACTTCTAGCGAATGGATTATGAAAGATTTGTTCAAGTTGACGGAGAAGCAGATGCCGATATCACTATGGTTGCTCTCCCAATAGACGAAAAACGTGCCACTACGTTTGGATTGATGAAGATAGACATGGAGGTAAGAGTTGCTTCCAAGGTGTTCGATGAAATGTCTAGATGAATTGACTTTGTTTTTAGTGTAAATAAATCTTTCCTTGTTAATGTCAAGATTTTTAGAAAATGCCTCATGCCCCTCTTGAGGAGGAATTCTTTCTTCTGAAATTTGAACGGAGAAATTTTGTTGCGTATTCAAGACAACTGTGCATGAATTTCTTTTCATGAACAAAATAGATTTAAAAATTTAAAGTAGTTTATATGGGAGAAAAGAACAATCTCTGAGCTCTGAATGATATGTGTAACTCCCTTATCAAGAGAATAGGTGAAACTTTCAATTTTGTTCGTGATGGGGTATTATTAGATTTTCGATTATTTTCCTAGTATCTGGCTATTGGCTTTTATCAGTAGCACCAAAGAAATGTTGCATTGGTAGAGTTGTATATCTCAGGGTGTTTGAACTTTGAAGTATCTTTAAGGGTGTGTAAAGGTCATCGACTGATCTTGAGAAAATAGTTGTTTTGATGTAGCACACACCTTATTACCCCCATGGGAATTCATAATCAATCGAAAAGAAATGAATGTGATGCAGTTGGTGTGGCATCAAGGTTCAAGAGAATATAAATCGTCTTGAGTGTCTGAAATGATACACTACACGATGTTGTTTGCTTATTGTGTTTACTCAAATAATCTGATTTTTATCAGGAGTGGAGAACATTGGAGATGAACAATGTCCAAGACGGTGCTTGGCATGGCAGGGGTGACACGATATGCATAGGACAGTCTGCTCAGAGTAACAAGGCATTTTATGAATTGCACCATCCAATCCCCATTGATAGATCACATAGATCTCCTATTGTATAGTGGGCTAAAAGCCCGTTAAAGCCCAATACCTTTGTAACCTATATATGTTATATCAATGAATGGAAACACTCAAGGATGACATTACAATCAATCTCATGGTCTCACATGGTATCACATCCTAAGATCCAAAGACCCTAAATTTTTTTCTAAACCCTAGCCGCCACTCCTTTCTCTCTCTCCTCGCCGCTCCTCGCCGCTAGCATCCCCGTCTCTCTCTCTCCTCACCGTCACCCACCCACCTCGCCCCCTCCCCCTTCTGTCGTCGGCCTCCCTGTCCCCCCCTTGCCGCCGACCACCCTTCTCTCTCTCTCTCTCTCTCTCTCTCTCTCCCCTTCTCGTCTCAATGACTACCGAATCCACCGCCACCAAATCACCCTTCCATTCCGCTCTAACCATCTCCAATATCAAAAATTGCATCCCTATCATTCTTGATCATGAATCCAGTACCTACACCATGTGGTCGCACCTCTTCACGACCCATGTTAAGGCTCATAAAGTCCTCCACCACATTGACTCCTCCGCCAAACGCCCTGAAAGGGAAGACGACGATATCTTCGCTCAACTTGACACCATTGTCCTTCAATGGATCTTCAACACCATCTCAAAAGATCTATTGACCACCATACTCGACCCCAAAGACTCCGCATTGAATGCTTGGAAGAAACTTCAGGATATCTTTCAAGACAACAAGTCCACCCGTGCTGTCTATCTCGAGCACGAATTCTCAAGTTGCAAGCTTTCTTCTTTTCCGTCGATATCTGCCTACTGTCAGCACATCAAGACCCTGGCTGATCAGCTCGACGCCGACGACTCCAAACCCAGCGCCACCCGTCTCGTCCTCCAGGTACTCTCGGGCATCCCTTCCGAATATAATGTTGTTGCTACTCATATACAGCAGACAGAACCTCTCCCTACGTTCGAAAAGACCCGGTCTCAACTGATCCTGGAAGAGACTCGCCTTCAACGCCAGACCACCGACGCCGCCAAAGACAAGACGGCATTGGTCTCGTCTAGTGACATCATCGAGCAGCTTGCCCTCCAGCCCGTCCGCGGCAACGACCAGCAGGGACCGAGAGGCAGCGGCCGCGGCCGCAGCAATGGCCGCCGCCCGCAGCAGTATGATCCCTGCCACCCCTCTTGGTACCCCAACCCTGGCTACCCTCCTTGGATGCCCTATGGCTACCCCGGTGCGTCGTTTCGTGGACCAGCCCCGTATCCCAACTGTCAGCAGGGCTTGTTGGGTCCTGCTCCCCGCCCTATCGATCATCAGGCATACCCGTCGTCTGATCAGGCATACCCTCCTCCGACTGATGTGCACAATGCCTTCTCCTCAATGCAGCTGACACCTCAATGACGCCGCTTGGTACATGGACACTGGCGCTACCTCTCATATGACGAACTCCTCAGGTACTCTCTCCTCTCTTTCTTTTAAGGATCCTGCTCATTCTATTATCGCTGGCAACAGTGGTCGCCTTGCTACTTCGGGCATTGGCCACATCACACTACCAACCCCTACCAACCCTTTGCACCTCAACAACGTCCTTGTTGCCCCCAAACTTGTCAAAAACCTTATCTCTGTCCGTCGGTTCACCACTGACAATAATGCCTGAGATGTAATAGCACCGGGGAGCTCTATCCTGTGTCGTCGCCCTCACCATCCAGCCCGTCAAGTCCAGTCGCCCTCTCGGCATCATCATCCAGTATTTGGCATGCACGCCTTGGTCATCCCAGTCCTACTGTTTTAGATTTACTTCGTTCTAAGAGTCTTGTCCAATGTAATAAAGAGCATCGCTCTAGTTTATGTTCGTCTTGTCAGTTAGGCAAGCATGCCAGACTTCCTTTTCAGCGATCTTTAAACACTACATTTGCACCTTTTGATATTATTCATAGTGATATTTGGACATCTCCTGTGCCTAGCAAGGAGGGTCATAAGTATTACCTCTTGTTTCTGGATGATTATACACATTTCTTATGGGTTTTCCCTTTGCACTTTAAATCTCAAGTGTTCCCTATCTTTGCCAAATTCCACGCTTACATTAAAACACAATTTTACACCTTTGTCAAGTGTTTCCAATGCGACAATGGCCGCGAATTTGACAACAAAGATTTTCACACTTCCTTTAATACCAATGGGATCTCCTATCGCTTGTCCTGCCCCTACACCTCTCAACGAAATGGCAAGGTCGAACGAATCATCCGAACCATTACCAATATGATGCGCACTCTCCTCTTCCACGCATCCATTCCCCTTCTTTATTGGCCTTACGCCTTGGCCACCACATGCTACCTCCTCATCATTCTCCCTTCCACCACCCTCAACCATCGCTCACCGTTTCAGGCACTGTATTGCACTTTGCCCATGTATGATCACCTTCGTACCTTTGGTTGCTTGTGCTTCCCTAATCAGTCATCCACCGCCCCCCACAAGCTTCACCCACGCTCCACCCCCTGTGTCTTTCTTGGCTACCCGTCTGATCATCGCGGTTACCTCTGCCTCGATATGAAGACTCACAAGATCATTCTCTCTCGTCATGTCACCTTTGATGAGTCGCGATTTCCCTTCGCGTCTCCCACACCCCCTGTGTCTCCGTTGGAGTCTGAGTCACCATTCTCTCACTTCCTTCTTCCCCAGAGCTCTCTCGGTGCTCCTGCGACTCCCCCTCCCCCACCTCCCCCACCACCCTCTATCACCAGACCACACACCCGCAGCGTCTCCGGTGTCTTCAGACCCCGTCAGATCGTCTCCATGACCACCGCCCATCACCCCGCTATACACCCCCCATCACCCCGCCGAACAGCCTCACATCACCTACGTGCGGCGGCCGCAGCAGGGCATGTTGCGCCCGCCGCCCATAAAAAACCCACCCCCCAGCCTCGGATCCCTTACTGGCGGCGGCCCTCGCATGCCATGCTGCGCCCGCCGCAACCCTCACCGCTTTTGACCCTCCTGCCCGCAGCTCTGCTGCGCTCGACGCCTCTTCCCCTTGCTTAGCCCCTCTTGCCCCCATCCTTCCCGACTCCCAATCACTCTCTGCCCCCACCCAGACCTCCCTCTCCCCCGTTCCCACCTCCCACAAAACAGCTCTCCTCGACCCGAATTGGCAGGCGGCTATGCTCGACGAATGCAGGTCCCTTACGAAGAATGGTACTTGGGTTCTTGTTCCTCGCCCTCCTAGGGCGAACGTCATTCGTTGTATGTGGCTCTTCCGTCACAAGTTCCGCTCTGATGGGACGTTGGAGCGCTACAAAGCCCGTCTTGTGGTGAACGGTAGATCTAAGTAGACAGGTATTGATTGTGATGAGACGTTCAACCATGTGGTCAGGCCTGCCACTATCCGAGTGGTCCTGAGTCTGGCTCTATCGCGCAACTGGGCCATCCATCAGTTAGATGTCAAGAACGCCTTTCTGCATGGTCATCTGAACGAGACAGTTTACATGTTTCAGCCGTCGGGGTTTGCTGATGATGCGCGTCCAAAGCATGTCTGTCTCCTCAAGCGCTCTCTGTATGGTCTAAAACAGGCTCCGCGGGCGTGGTTCCAGCGTTTTGCCTCTCATCTGCTCCGTTTGGGTTTCACTGGCAACCGTTCGGATACGTCTCTATTTATCTATCGCAGAGGCTCAGACTTGGCATTTCTGCTGCTATATGTCGACGACATCATCCTCACCGCCTCTTCAGATGCTCTTCGGACGTCCATTATTTCGCAGTTGAGTGCGGAATTCGCCATGTCTGATCTGGTCAGTTGTCTTGCTTCTTAGGTGTTGTTGTTCAGCGTCATGCATCTGGTCTGTTTCTCTCACAAAGTAAGTATGCTACTGAGATTGTTGCTCGGGCTAAGATGGTCAATTGTAGTCCAGTCGCCACCCCTATCGATACATCCAACAAGCTCAGTGCTCATTCTGGTCCTTTGGTGGATGATCCAACATTGTACAGGAGCCTTGCTGGTGCTCTTCAGTATCTCACTTTCACCAGGCCTGATATCAGTTACGTCGTTCAGCAGATCTGCTTGTTCATACATGCATGCACCTAGGGAACCTCACTTTCAGGCTTTAAAGCGGATCATTCGGTACATCGGCGGCACTCTCGAGCTCGGCACCACGATCACTCCTTCCTTTAAGCTTGATCTTGTTGCTTACACTGATGCGGATTGGGGTGGTTGTCGTGACATACGTCGCTCCACGTCTGGTTACTGTGTCTTCCTCAACGACACTCTTGTGTCTTGGTCAGCCAAGCGTCAGTCCGTCGTGTCTCGCTCCAGTGCTGAGGCCGAATATAGGGGTGTTGCCAACGTTGTCTCCGAGTGCTCTTGGCTCCGCAATATTCTGCTTGAGCTCCGTTGCCCCTTGCAGAAGGCCACTTTGGTCTACATTGACAACGTCTCCGCCGTCTATCTGGCTAGCAACCCAGTCCAGCATCAACACACAAAGCACATTGAGCTTGATCTCCACTTCGTCAGGGACAAGGTTGCCATTGGACATGTCCGCGTTCTGCATGTCCCGTCCTCTTATCAGTACGCTGATATATTCACCAAGGGTTTACCTAGACAGTTGTTCATTGATTTTCGTTCCAATCTCACTGTACGGACCCCTCCCGTTTCGACTGCGGGGGTTTGATAGATTGCATAGGTCTCCTATTGTATAGTGGGCTAAAAGCCCGTTAAGGCCCAATACCTTTGTAACCTATATATATGTTATATCAATGAATGGAAACACTCAAGGAGGACATTACAATCAATCTCATGATCTCACACCCATGTTAATACAATCGACTAACCCTTCTAGCATCCAAGAGAACAAGGATCTAGGTAGTCTATCATTGGATAATACTAAGAGATAATACTAAGAGTAAGAATTTGATGGATTTGCCACATTTTTTACATATAAATAAGCTACTATCGTTTATATGGCATAATTAATACATCGGAATGACCGCTCTTTATTTACCAATTCAAGGCATAATTAGTACAAGACTTCAAATAAGTAGGGATAAGATGAAAGTAATCATAATTTATGTTTTATGTCATCAATTCTATAAAAATGTCATCAACAAAAGATGTCATCACAAATTAGTGAGATCAATGAAGTGTCATTAAATTAGTGAGATTAATAAAAGTCATCAATAAAAGATGTCATCAATGAAGTTCAATCACATTTTATGTCGTTGTGTCATCAATTGTATAAAAATATAATAAAAAGTGGCATCAAATAATTTGATTAAAAAATGGCAACAAATAATTATATTAGAAAAATGGAATCAAAATACTACTTTGAAAAAGTGGCATCACATTGACCATTGAACACTATTCAAATGAGGTTTACCAAAACTAATTAATTTAGTTTGGAGTCTAAGTATCATATTAAACATTCAAAAAAAGATATATTTACCAAAATTACCGTTTTTTTATGGAGGGTATGAATCACAAATACGTACTCCGTATAATTTTTTTTTGAAAAATAATTTTGTCTAACGGCAAATCATCCGCACTGCCCCAGGCCCCCAGCCCCCCACGACGGGGAGTCTCGACCCTACCCTCAGTGCTCTACTCTACTGAAAGAAAAGGTATCTCTTTCCTCACTTTCCAAGCTCGACTTCTTTACCTTTACGATCAACAATTTCACTCTCACGCTTTCATCTCTGGAATTCGTATTCCTCAGATTTCCCTACTTCTCAATCAAATTACGAGATTGATTTGTGAGGAGCCTGAGAAACCATCCGAGCTACGAATTTGGCCAAACATGAATAGAATCTTCGGCGTTAAGAAGCAGAAAGACCCCCCTCCTTCCATTCAGGATACCACCGATCGAGTATTTCTCCCTCCCTCTTTCTCTCTCGTATATGCCAACGATCTTATTTAAACTATGTATCTTTGAATTTTTGTATCAGATCCGCTATAATTTTGCACCGGATTAAGTTAGGGTTTCGGAATTTTCAGTAACAGTGTCTTGATTGGTGGTTTGTGAGATTTGGAATTTTGAATAGCTGCGAATTGATTAGTGCTTTTCGACTTCTGTTGACCGGATGTATTTATAGGTAGAGTAGCTGATTTTTTACTCGTTACATGTTCTCTATCTCTTTTGGTGTTGATTAAATAAATATATTTCAAATGTGGATTTGTAATTGGTTATTGCTCTACTAGATTAATAAAAGAGGGGAGAATGTAGACGAGAAGATTAAAAAGCTTGATGCAGAACTTGCAAGATACAGAGAACAGATCAAGAGAACGCGTCCTGGCCCTGCTCAGGAAGCTGTGAAAGCTCGAGCCATGAGAGTCCTTAAGCAGAAGCGGATGTAAGGCCTTTCTCTCTTTATTAGTCTACATTTTTAGTTAATAGTTTTGTCTTTTGTGAGTGCTCTCAGAGTGGAATTCTTGTAGCTACTTATAGAGTACCTGTCCCCAAAGAAATAGTAGAATGAAAGTGGAATCTATGTTTTGGACATTGTTTTTTTGTTAAAACAAGATATAATTTATGATGCCGATGTTTCCTTTCCAGCTGTCCTATAAAGTTTAGGATTGTCGTTTTCCCATTTCTGAATCATATCATTTCCTTGTGTCTGTGTAACATAGGGTCTATGAATTTGTAATACGGTGTGCTTTGATTAGTATTTAATCCATTGGTCTAGTTGCATGCCCCTTGGAGAATAACTTTGTACAATTGCAGGATTGTATTCAGTATTCACCCAACCTAAGTAATTATCAATATACGTCTTAATCACGAACTCTTTTATATTAAGTCTTTACAAAATAGGACTGGATTCACCCCCTACATGTAGTGTTTTTTAAGTGTCATTGGATATTCCTGGAAGACAAGTGGTTTGGTTTCTCATAAGGATGCTTTTTTTTAATACTGTAACTGGAATACCGAATACTGGATAGGTAGAGAACTTTGAATTGATGGCTGTCATTTAAATTATAAGGA
Organism: Persicaria tinctoria; assembly: GCA_037127255.1. NCBI lineage: Eukaryota > Viridiplantae > Streptophyta > Magnoliopsida > Caryophyllales > Polygonaceae > Persicaria > Persicaria tinctoria. The sequence goes on from JBANSL010000014.1 coordinate 9,041,345, forward strand.
TAAGCATATTCAATGAATTAAAACTCTATGAGCATAGCTTTCTGCCTTATAGTTTTATTTTATTATATTTAATTGTCATTTCTTTCTGCTTCGGATAGGTATGAGGGGCAGAGGGATATGCTATACAACCAGACTTTCAACCTTGATCAAGTTTCATTTGCTGCGGAGGGTATTAAGGATGCTCAACAAACTGTATGTTTCATAAGCTGATCAGCTTTGATATTATTCTTACTGTTGTCTGCATTTGGTGGATTCTTGTTTTGCTATGACCTTGTTAAGGAATAAGACCTTTGAATCTGTGATGCATCCGTACATGATTGTATACACCGTTGTGGCGCTGTGCATATTTGCCATAACTTATGTTTGCTTATTCATTTTTTTATGTGTTTAGACAGTCTTGCCTTCTTTTGAGGCAGCTGTAATCAAGTATTTGCGAAAGCCCAAAATGCTACTAGTTATTGAAAGGACTTCAATGTGTCATGCTTCACTTTTACATTTACTGATCACCTCTATAATCTATTGCAAATGTGTCATGGAATATATTATTGTGCCCAGAATCAAGTTGTTAACACGTGCAATATGAATTTCAGTGATCCAATTTTCAGTTATGGTCTGAGACTCTTTTAGCTGTTTGATCTAGTCAATAGTGGGTAAACTATATGGTAAAAGTAATTAGGCTTCTGTATTTGGTATCATTAAGTTGAGGAGCAATTCACATTGGGAAATTTGTCTCTTATCTTCATAGAACTCAAAGCCTGGTCCAAGTCAGGTGAAGCCAAGCCTTTACCGTTCACTGTTTGGAACGTTCTGCCTACCTCCTGAGAAGTAGTAAGATTAATGCTCAGTAACATAGTTGTGCTTTTGTATTAAATGTGTGTTTTCATGCTTTATATATCCTTTTTATTGCTAATTTTTATGGCAGTAACAAGTTTGGACTCTGGAGATACTTTGATTTTCTTTACGATCAGGTTGCTGATAATGATATCTTCCCCATTCTTGTTTGCTCCCCTAGATGTCTGCGCTGAAGGCTGCAAACCAGGACTTGAAAGGGATGATGAAGACAGTTAAAATTAACGAGATAGATGTAAGTTGTTTTACTTTCTAGTTCTGTTTTTGTTTTTGTTTTTGTATGTCTGGTTGCAACTTTTCTATAATATACTTAATCCTGGCCCTGTTACCCTTATGTATGATTTGAAGAACTTGCAAGATGAAATGATGGACCTGATGGATACGAGCAATGAAATTCAAGAGACGCTTGGCAGAAGCTATAATGTGCCTGATGATATTGATGAGGATGACCTTATGGGCGGTAAGCCAATTCTCAGATTTACCCCCTCTTGGGCTTCAGTTGGTTTACATCTTTCCTTTGTTGTCCTCTTACTTGGATTTTGTTCTTAAGACACCTCATTTATGAAATTGTTGTTATCAGAGCTTGATGCTTTGGAATTAGATATGGAATCTGAAAGCGAGGGGGTTCCTTCATATCTGCAACCTGACAAAGAGCCTGATTTGGAGTCAGAGATCAACTTTCCGTCTGCACCAAGTGGACACGCGGCAGTTCCAGCTGGAAGAAACAGTGCACAGGTAAATATTCAACAGCTTTCCTTCCCAGTTCCCATTTGAGACCTTCGACATTTTTATACCCTTAATAGGGGCATTTATCATCTACCTTCTATCTGGTGTAATTGGGGCTACTTGTATTGTTTATTGGTATTTTAAACTGCATTTCTGCATACATTCATTACATTTGGAAAGCAGCAAAGGGGAAGAGGAAGATATGTAGTCTTATTATTAAGGCTAGGTACCAGTTACCCAAATATAGAGTCCAGTTTGCACCACAGTCTGTACCAGAAGATGTTCACTTAGTCTGAAATGGGCTAAAATTTAAGCTGGCATTGTATGCTTAGCCTAAAAACAGTGAAAATCTCTATTTCCCGTTTTATTACATGGAATGATTGCCAATGTCTCCAGTTTATGATTCTGTAGTAGAATTTAAGTAGGTGACTTGGTAATAACCTATGCTGATAGGAAGGATTCTCATCCCCCTTTTTTTGACAGGCTGAGAATGAGCTGGGTCTACCTTCTGCATCTCGAACATCTATTCGTGATTAGTGTGGAAGTTCCATGTGTATGCCTCTGTTTCTTGCTGTTTTAAGCTTGCTATGGCCAATCCATAAAACTGCCTGTGTAAAAGTTCGAATTCTAGTATTAGCCCCCCACCCTATTTGTGAATGTATTCTTAATGGTTTCATGATTTAAAAAAAGATTGTTGTAGTACTTGTATTGTGCTAGTACTATTACTAGAGCTTGAAGATCAAAGTATTTCTGTAAGATGAAGTGGCTATTCAGAGATACAGAGCTACTCGTACCGAATAGCGGCTTGCGTCAACCAAAATTGAGCTTTCCCCAGTTCAACATCTCCCAGCTGTCGTCTGCAACTTTGGCATGGTTCGGCCTTAGCACTGGGTTCATCAGAGCCTTCTTCTGGTAAGCCAATCCTACCAAGCCTGATTTAAGCCTTTCAGTTTCCCTTATTAGGGTTTGATATTCGCCTGTAAAAGCAATATCAAGTTATAACCCAAGGAATATTAGCAGACTGAGTTTGTAGAAGGACAAGCAATGTCCGAGGTATTATGGATGGGAGACGGAGGGTTACTTTCCGAATCCAGCTTTTGCTGCTGCAGTTTAGACGCCTGCTGCTTCAACTTCTTATTCTCCATGGACAAAGTTAGGTGTTGCTGTATTAAAGATGAAATTTTGTGTTGCAATTCTGATACCAAGACCTGCCGAAATGAGTGAGTAGTGCTTCAAATTATTGGGCTATAGATTCAGAATAAAATGCAGGGAAAAGGGTTTGATATATGCCCAATTTTGGAGAAGAGGGCAATTCATATCATATGATGAATATCACCATGTTAGTATGAAACTAATAATGCATTTGCTGTCTGTTCAGAGAATCCGCAAGAAGAGATCGAGATGACATGGCACGAATACAATAGATATGGAGTATCAAGGAAATGATTCTTTGGTCCAACAACCCTAAGATCAAGATCTCATGGCATCATCTGCATCAATGGGACATGGGTATGATAACGAACTTCCATTGTGTACCTGCAAATCATTTACAGTTCTGTCCAGCTCAGCAATGTACTGAAGCTTTCGAACCCTTGACCGCTGCCTCGGATGCCTGCACATATAGTTTAGCAAAAAGATCTCAACTATGGAGGCACCAAGGGAAAAAAATCTAATTTAAAACCCTTGACATTAGTCTAACCTCTTCCCTTCTATTTGCTCAGTATTCAAGCTGTTGCTTGAACCAAACCCATCTCCCCACAAGTCAAAACAACGAGGTCCATGGCTCTCACAGCCTTCCTCGCAGAAGGTTAACGCCATTTGAGTGTCATGGCGAGATAATGCTGCAAGAACAGAGTTCCCTACAAACTCTACATTGACCCTTCGACGGGGAGAATTGGGACCAAACATACAAGCTGATTCAAGTGCACCACCACCGCTCCTCTTAGTAGACGAACTTTCACTGTCATCGTCCAAAGGATGATGCATTGTCTCTGGAACGAGATCATCCAGAGAAGCCATGGGATCACTGGAAGACCGGCAGTGAAACACTCGTTGCGTCTTAGAGTCCGAATCACTCAACAAATCATCCAACCATGCTGGTTGGTCCTCAAGAACTGAACCCTGGGAGAATGACTTTTTATGTCCATTGCATTTGTTCTTTCCTCCAGGAGGCTTTCTAGAGGCAGGTTCATCTGATGAATGAGTATTCATCTTCCTCGGGAACGGAGGGCGAGGCGGAAGTTGGAATTGCTGAAGCATCCTGGTTCAGGCTTCAAGGTTGGGAATCAGAAGAAAGTCTTTGTGCTTCATCTGCCATATGACAAGTAGAAAACTATTCATATAAGCGTGCTCATTCAGTACAGATGACAGAATATATACTACTAAAGCACACCTGTTATTTGGCGAAACAAGCACCAAGGGCATGTCTTTCATTCGTCAGAAATAATTGTAGGTAGGCCTGTCTATGGGTCGGACCGCCGGGTCCACTGACCGGGTCAGGAAGTCACGACCCGAACCCGTGGGATAGGTGGGTCCACTGACCTAGCGGGTCACGGGTCTACCCGTTTTTTTAAAAAAAATCGATTTTTTTTTTAATTTTACCCTAAAATCACCGTTTTTCAAAAAAGAAAAAAAATTGTCGATCCGACGGGTCATTTCACAAAACTCTTGACTCTATCCCGAACCCGTGACCCATCACGACCCTTGACCCGTCTGACCTGGACCCGCCAAGTCACGAGTTGACCCGTGGACATGCCTAATTGTAGGGGGAGCCAAATTATTTATTCGAGATTTTTTTTAATATATTTAAAAAACCTTAATTTTATAATTTAAATAGTAGAAAACTATGAAAAACCTTTTTTTTTAAAAAAATGGAGCCCAAAAGATTTAAACTCATGACTTCATAGTCTAAATACCGCACTTTCTATCAACTCTATAATTTGGTCCCATTTGGTATAACTACTGGAATCGAAATGAGAATCGGAATGATTCATTCCTGGAGTTGATTGTTTGAGATGTTATCAGAATGAATCATTCATGAAACAAAAACACAACAACAATTAAATAGGAAATCATCCATTTTGACTCCCATTTTTATTCCCAAGAATGCATACCAAACGAGTCCTTATTGCTATTTTTTGAGCTATATTAGTTCAAAAATTAATAAAAATGACAAAATAAAATTACTGAGTACGGAGTATAATTTTTTTTCCTTCAGCTAGAAGGGGACTCGACCCACCTCTGCCCCTGTCAACATTAATTTACTTATTTAGAGCATGCCCAACAGCTTCTCTAAAAAATTCATCAAAATGGAGAATTATAGATCACATATTCTGAACTTTTTTGGACTGAATTCCAACATATTCTTCATTATAGAGTTTACCCCAAAATATATAGAGTTTTCTCCAAATTTAGGGAATCATCTCCATTTCTTCTCCTCATTCTCTATTTTGAAGAATGTAATGGAGAAGCTGTTGGACTAAAATCAACCTCAATATTCTCCAAAAACCCATTATGGAGAATCTGTTGGGGTTGCTCTTTTATCACCAATAGTTACCTCATCTTAATCGGGGCAGTTAGCATAACAAACCGTAAACATTCTAATAATAAAATATAAAAAACGATCCAGCAAGTCAATGGAGTATGAACCACTACTAGCTAGTGTTTCCTTGTAAATGAACACACCCCCAAATACAATATGTTTAAACATTTGAAGATTAGGCAACCACTTTCACTTCCACGAATTAAATTTAAATTTGATCAGACACAGACAAAAGAAATATGTAAATTTACAAAAGCCCGTCTGGTCGAAACCTGCTTCTGCTCAGGTCAAGCTTGATGAAATGGAAATATGTCCACTTTGAATCCAAAGGACAACAAATAACAAATAATTTTACCCATATATTTATAAGCAATAACATAAACAGGATTCAAGTTTCAAAGTTCAAACCCAATTAATAATCATCATCGTTAAGGAGAACAACGACTCAACAAGATGTATAATTGTACAAAGAAGACAAGCTCACCCCTTTTGGGTTTCTTCTTCTTCCTCTTCTGTTGTGCTTCAAAAGCTCTTCATTTCAACTTCCATGGCAGTTACATACTCAATGTTCAGACTTGAGAGAGATGAGATATTGAGGAGGAGAAGGTATGGAGAAAAAAACCATTCTAGTATTGTGAGTGGGGAGGAGCCCACTAAATAGCTCTCCCATGTGGGCCATGAGATTTTGTTAGGCAACCTTTCATTTTTGTTGTTTGTCACATAATTTAACATAATCCCAATATTAGGATTATGTTATTATGAAGAGAGAGGCTGTATAAACGAATTTTAAATTTTTCATGCCTAAAGATTAGTCATTAGACCAAGATTTTACATTGAATTCATTTCATACGTAAATATAAGACCCAAATTTAATGAAATGATTTCTGAAATGGATCCAACTATTACTTTTGACAATTGAAAGGCATCAAAGTGTTAACTCAATCAATTTTGGTCCCCATTGCACACATAAATGAATTTAGACCATAAATAAACTCAAAACAATTGAACACCACTCATCAATAATAATTTGATTGCAATTTCTTCGAATTTAAGTCTATAAGAAAAAAAAAGTGTTCCAAACAAAAGAAGTCTTTAAGTAAAATTTTTTTAAAAAAAAGGAAAGGAAAAGTTAACTATCTTTATCTAATAGTACGTGTAGTAGTTAATAGTTTGTTGCCTATTTATCGGTGTGATAAGACAACAAAAACGATGTTGCTTTTGTTGGGAAATGATGATTCAATTATATATGAACTCGAATTTTTACCTAATAATTAAAAAAAAAAATTGAGTTAGGACAAGAAAAACGCTAGCCTCATTGAAATTTAGTTTCTACGAGGCCTTAATTGGTTTGCTAATTAGTGTGTAGGTTGAGACAAGTTCATTCTTGTGTCTTCTAGGAATGTTATAAACTAATAAGGTGTACATATTTTTATTTTTTATTATGTTCTTGATGATTTTCATCTTTTATCTTTCATTCTTCACTTTTTGTTTGCATTCTCATGTTTGTCATTGTTAATATGCCTTGAATCTGCTGCGACCGGTAAACACTTGGAGCCCTCTGACAGGGGGTTCGGAGGTAGTGCCCCACGACGGTGCTCTCGTTGACCCGTGAGTGAGTCGGGGGTTTAGGGGCGATGTACCCCTGGCGGGAGGATGTGGGAGGGGGGCAACTCCTCCCACCAAAACGGTATGCTATATTTTATGTTAACGGACTTATCGTGATCTATTTTGGGTTTATTGCTGATAGTCTAATTAGGGTTTCGTCAGACCCTATATTTTGGGTTTATTGCTCCCACCAAAACGGTATGAAGCGTCACAATTTTGTAATCAGTTTTGTTCTTAGCCTCCATAATAAAGAATTATTTTCCTCTGTCCATAAACGTAAGTAAAACACCGTTATCGAATCATATAAATCTATATCTCTTTCTCTTCTGTTTATCGTTCTCATTACAACCGTCATTCAGGAAATTACCTAACTCACTTTGTGACTAGCTCGCTTATTCTATAATTCTATTCCCAAAGTTGAGGTGAGTATATATGTGTTTATATACAATCAAAATTTCTGTTAGCTATATGTAATTGCGTTTTGGTGCAACTTGATGTTTGAATGAAATTTTGGTATTTTTTTTAACAAAAAGGATAAAAAGACAATTAGAAAAAAAGAAGAAAAAGACCCAGACTAGGAAAAGACCCAGGCTATGCAGGAACACAACAATAAAAAAAATCAACAGGGGAAAACAAACAAAAAACGACACTCACCATTACAAAAATATCATTCAAAGAAGCTGCCAATACGTCTTTTGTTTTTGGGTACAAAATCTCAGCCATGTGTAAAAAGTATTTGGGACCTACTTGATTCTGACTCGACATCCAATTCTTATTATAAGAATAATGATTTAATCATAATTTTTGACAATGCATTATAAGATCAAAATGTAATTTGTGAACAGATTGATTATTTGTACGTAACAACATAATTATTTGTCTAATTTAATGTAATTATTCGTATGTATTAACAATCTTTTTATATAAAAATTATTCGTATGTTACAACATTATTATTCGTATGAGTTATGTATAAATAATTATGTTGTTTTAGACGAATAATTCTGTTCTTTAAAATTTATTCATTTAAATCTTAGACTTTGATCTTTCTAATTCAATGCTTCAAATTTGTTCACAAATTACTTCGCAACAGGGATTAATGAGATCTTTTGTCTATTGTCTATTCTCTATATATATTAAAAGGAAGGAAATTGTACTAATTTAATTAAAAATAATTAAAGAGCCTTTTGAATTGGGAAGATAATCTTTAATCATATAAAACATAATTTGATGGATAAGCAACATAAACAATTGGGAAATTGCAAAAGCTAGTTGGTGAAAGGGTAGAGAGTTTAGGTATTGGAGAGTAATTGTCAAGTTGTTTAGTTTTTAAGTTACAACTTGCTTATTAGATAATTAAATCACTTGATTGATGAATGATGATTCCAACAAACTATACAATTAATGCAAGTTGTTCATCTTTCCAGTCTCAATTATGGATTAATTAGTTTGTTTCTATATTCTATTTTACGACTTTTTGAAAAGTGATTTTGCTATTTATTCAGTTTTAGCAATATGGAATGTTAGACTTGCTAGCAATTCAACAATAATACAAGAGTGTTTCTCTCTCTTATGAGAGAGAAACTCTCTTTGGGAAAAATCCATCAAGACAAACTACTCCCTGAGTACCAAAAAATTAAAGAGAATCAAATCTCTCCATCATCCCTTTCTTCCAAATCCAACTTGTTTACAGGTTAAATATTTAATTAATCTTTCAATCATCAGATTTCCAGTGTCCTCTACCTGCCTTTGTGAATCCCCTTCCCAAATCCTTGATTCTGTCCTTGCCTCGCCTCTTTTGGGTCTCGATCTTTCCGGCTGGGTCGGTAGCGGTCCTTCCCGGTAGATCGGCCTCGATTCGGGGCGATGCCATGTTTCCGGTTGCCATGGCCCTCGTTTGCCTCACCATCGCCATCATCGGTTGCTCGTCGATGGCTCAAACCCCTTTCATCGCACATCGCCTTCCTTGCCGGCGCAGCGTACCTCCTGCCCCATCCTTCTTTGTTGGGATGTGGGCTTGTGTTTAATCCCCTGTGTTTCTGGGTTTTCTTTGCCCACTGCGATCCCGTTCTCAGTGCTCGATCGTAGTTGCCTTTCTCCGGTGGTCCTCGGTGGTGTCGCCGCCTTGATCTTGGCTAGGCTCTCACGTTCTCTCTTGGTCCTTCGGGCCCAAGTTTGCCGATTTGTTCAAATATATTTAAAAAAAAAACGAAAGGGCTTTATCTAAATTTTAAAAATTGCAATACCCACCCGAAAGGGTTTGAGTAACCCCACCCGAAAGGGTTTGAGAAAATCCCGCAGGGGCTTGTCGATACTTTTGTAGGTGAAAGCTTGATGGCGTTTTGTTGCGATTAGTTTGCGGCTCTGCTTCTGATGTTTTTAGGAGATCTTCTACTTGGTTGGGGGGCGTGAAGTCTGTAGTCGGGTCTGGCTGGGGTCGAGGTGGTGCGCTCAGGGCGACTCCGTATTCAGGAAAGAGTTTCCTTGGAGTTCGTCTGCATTACCCACAGGAGTTAGTGTCCTGCTGTACTACTAGCCCGCGGTGCTACTGTTCGGTGGTGCTTGGCTGCGTTCTTCGGTGGCTTCCTCAGCGTTCGGGTGTTTGGTCTTCCTGGAATGTTTGTAGTAAAGTTTATTTCTGTTTGGTTCACTACGTTTGTTATTTGTAATTATGTTTTTAGATTGCTCTGTTAGACGGTTCGCTGTCTGCCGACTTCGGTCGGCCTCTCGATGAGTCAGGCCTGTCTGACCTTCGAATTTTTACCCAATTAAAAAAAAAAAATTCAACAATAATACAATATTTTGTTCTATATCAGCAAGTGGCAATGGTGATGCCGATTGGGGGACGCCATCATGATAACATCTAATTTAGACTAATTTTATAGATTCATTTACATATTATTTTATATCATCTTCAAGCATATTTAACAACAACCATCTCATCCTGCTTGAGGGGTCACGTTGTACGCTCCTTTTCTCCGACTAGGTTAAGAGGGAGTTTCCGTATGACCCGAGCAAATGAAAGTGTAAGAACCAAAATCAAACAGAAACGAGACATGCAAGCAAATCAACCAAGCACAAAAATAATAAACTATGAAAGAGGAATTAGAAGGAGTTAACGATCTTAAGTGCAAATATAAAAGGATACGATCTCCCTTGGCCTTCCCTTGGGCGAACTAACCCTCGTCAACCTTGATAGCAGCTCTCCATTGTATGCGATCTCTGATTCTATCCAGGCGAGTGTATCCACATACACATCCATCTGAGCAACCTCATCTCTGTTATCATCAGACTTTGTTCCTGCATCTTCGTTGTCGCCCAACACTCTGCTCCGTATAGCATGGCATCCCTCACCACAAACCTTGTAGAATTTCTCTTTTAACTTTAAAAGACTTTCTTGTCCAGTGGCGGAGCGTCAACCTCAACAATGAGGAGGTCGAACATTACTACAAAGATTTTTTTTTTAGGGTTTAGAACCCGGGTAACCTAGGATGGTCATCCTCACGCCTGATCAACTAATCAGATAAATTGAATTTACCATTTAGGAATTTATATTGACTTTATTTGAATCACTTTACCTAATCGTTAATTAGATTAATGTAATTCTACATATTGGGACAAAACTTTCATAGTAAGAGGAAACAATAGGGGCAAATTTCGAGAGAATGATTCATTTATGGCAAAATTGCAGAAAACCACCCTTTAAATAGGGTGTTTTGCTGAAAACCACCCCTTAAAGCAAAAATTGCAGAAAACCACCCCTTAAAACCTTTTTCTTTGCAAAGTCACACCCATCACCTAATTTTTGTTAATTAAATGTTAAAGTGTGTGGAAATTCAATTATACCACTTATTTTTATTATTAGTTTACTCAATTCAATTGGTATTAGTTGATATTTAACTTTTTGACATGTTTTTCAAAAGAAAAAACACTATAAAATATCCAAAAAATATTTTTTTTAAAAATAATTTCATACTCACAAAAAAACTCTATAAAAAATTGATATGTCTTTATATTTTATACATATGAAAAAAATGTGTAATACTAGGGCTACTTGAAGAAAATAATTTTTTTTTTAAAAATAATCTTTCATATAGTTTTTATTATTCTAAAAATGTATGTGGAATAGTGAACATATTTTTAGAATAATAAAAACTATATAAAATATCATTTAAAAAAAATATTTTCTTCATGTAGCCCTTTAGTAATATACACTTTTTAAAATATATAAAATATCGATTATATGTACTTTTAATAGAGTGTTTTTACTAATAAGTGTGAAATTATATATAAAAATGATATTTTAAAAAAAAAATTACTTTTGAAAAACATGTTAAAAAGATAAAAAAAATTAATTAGTACTGATTGTATAAGTAAAATAATAGTAAAAACAAGGAATATAATTGTTTTTTTCATGCACTTTAACATTTAATTAACGAAAATGTGGTGATGGGTGTGACTTTGCAAAGAAAATGGTTTTAAGGGGTGGTTTTCTGCAATTTTTGTTTTAAGGGGTGGTTTTCAGCAAAACACCCTATTAAAAGGGTGGTTTTCTGCAATTTTGCCTTCATTTATATACACATGCAGTTCATGGCAGTCAAAATATATGGGCCACACTGGGCCGTGGCATGGCATGGAATTGAAGGAAGTGGGCCGGCTTACTTATGGGCTATGGCAAAGAAGAAAAGTGGACTTTGGACTTTGGAGTACATAATTACGTAAAAGGGGGAGCAAAACAGGAGGCCGAGTTCGAATCCGCACTTTTATCTGTTTTAATTAGGATTAGTTTAATTAGGTTTAATTTATATGTTTTTCTACCGTTAAGAACAAGATAACAGTTCGGTGTGATCGAAGATTTGAGTTTTAATCAAGTTGTTGGGATTTATCTAATTGTTTTTATCATGTATTCGATTATGGTCTAAGGTGATGAGTGATTAGGTTTAATATGTAGTCATGTACTGATTTGTTTGATAGTATGATTAGGTATAATAATGTAACAAGTTTAATAGTTCTGAATCAATGTGAAATGGTGAATAATATATGTTTAATAGTTTTAAATCAAAGTGAATTTAATACTATAACTTTTTTATTTTAGGTGAATTTATTAATTTTTTATTTAAAGTGAATAATTTGACAAGTTTAATAGCTTTTCATCTAAGTGAACACAACATCCTTAAAATTAAGTGAATCTGCTAGCTTTCGCTTGATAGTGAATAACATCGGTTTACTAGTTAATAATTTAAAGTGAATAACAAGATTTTAATAAATTTTAGATGAATATCTACAACTGGATAAATTTGATACTAGACATGATATTAACCTAATACTCGAATTCTTAGATGTTATTTATCTCTATTTTATCCTTGTTTGTTTTTATAGTTTTATTTTTACCAATGTCATATATTCTTCTAAATTTTGTTACCTTTTTAATAAGATGGTCGTGGATGCCGTTGGGGGCGACTCGAAGACTTGAGGGCCAACTCGAGAGCTCGAGTTGTCCATAGACATGGGGATGCATTCATTAAAAATGGGAGCATTTTTGTCATTTTCACAAAATTAATACATACATATATTCACAAATCACAAGGTTAACAAATCAAACACCAATCAAGTTTTTTCCCCGCATTTCATAAAACCACAACAACCCAAACCACCACCACCAACAAACACAACCACTATTTTACTTATTTCACATACTTCGCAAAGGTAATCAGGTGGCTGATTTCATTACATGAATAGCCCGTTCTACCAGAAACCCGGAACTGCTTACTGATCCAGGTCTTCTTGGCCTCATCCGAAAGAATGCTATCGGATAGCGCCTCGGCGAATCCGAATTCTTACCTAAAAAAAAAAAAAAAACCACTATTTTACCAAACGGAGCTGCAACTCTATTGTAGCAATTCAAAGTCCAAAAAACTGATCACTTAGGCCACCTAATAGTAAACAAGGATGCTATCACTATCAATTTATAAGAAAATATGTAATTAAATGACTTGTACGCCAAGGACAAGCACTCCTCTCATCGTTTTTCAGCCAATTCAAGCTCATTAAGATAGGGATTATTAGCTCGTTGATTTTAAGAGCATTTTGTAACCAACTATGAGGAAGAAAATTGTTCTTTCCACTTTGACTAAGAGGGAAATATGTGCTAAAAAAATTGCAATCTAACACTAAAATCATGCAAACCACTAGTTCAACTAGAATTTAGAGAACAAGGTATGTAAGAAATGGTAGTCGAAACTGAAATATTATATATCAAGAGAATTCAACGACTCTCTAAAACTGTAAGAGCATATATCACTCATTTGGATCAATCTCTGCCAGACGAACCTTCCTTGGGTCATCATCAACTTTCTAATTCTCATTGTGAAAATTCGAGAAATTCTGGCCGAGTTCTAAGAATTGAAAGTCTAAGTTTGGAATCCATTTTTTTTTATCACAATGCTCAAGCCATTTTTATCATAAAACCTACAATAACCCCCCCCCCCCCCCCCCCAAGTGTTGCTTTAAAATCAACTTTGACGGCTCATGTCCCCACCTGGAGATGCGATTGGTTGATGAATTATCAAAGATCATGTTGGACGCCAGGGTCGGATATGAGATTCTACATGCCTGAGGCGAGGTATAAAATCTGGGCCCTCTATATAAAGGTCAATGCATCTCATTGCTCCATTAATTTCCCCTTTGTTTTAATGCCTTTTTACTTCTTCGGTTTCACTTTTTCGCTCCGTATTCCGAAAATTTTCTTCAATGTCCATGAAATGTATTCTGAATATATATTATGAGTATGTTGCACAAATCATTATAGAAACTTGTACAAAGCAATTCAAAACTTCACAACGTTGATAGACCTAGCGACATTAGGACTGGTATATAAAGGTCATATGGAATTTGGTGAAATTGTTGCAGTGAAAGAGCTCACACTTGATTCTAAGAGGAAAAAGAGTTTCAAATGGAGTCTAAATCTTACAAATTTAGATCCAAATCCAAGCCCTAATTACTAGCAAACCCATCCTAACCGATCGTCTGGATCATCGATCATAACATATATATACCAGGTCAAATCTTGAGAGGATGGCAGGAGGCAAATTAAGCCACATTGTATTGTTGAGAAGACATAACAGGGGCAGAGTTTAATTCAGAACTACCGTTATTGGTAGAGATGATAAAACTTGTGATACAGTGAAAACTTTTAGAAATAGAAAAGCAAAATGTTGATGTACAAAAAGAAATCCTATGTTACAAAATGTACAACTTTTTGCCTTAATTTAAGAGATACCGAAATTCCAAGATTAAAATACATGAATCCAAAAATGCCAACTGTAGCATGAGTTCAACCAATGTACCAAGTATATCAGTTTATCTATGCGTCTCTTTGTTTTTAAATTGTCTCCACTTTTCCTAATAGGAAAGGAAATGAACCAAAACAGAAATCTATTAATATTACTAATTCTGCTAGCATTTTGCTGACGTGTCACTCTGTAAATTAAAGTTGAATTTTTTAATCAAAAGTTTCATTTCTTATTAATCGATGTTATTAAGGGAAGTTTAAATATTTGTTTCCTATATTATATTCATCACAATCATATTAAAAATATCTAGACAATTAATTCAAATGTCAAAATAAAAATCTATTAATTAATAATCTATCTATCTATTAATATTACTAATTCTGCTAGCATTTTGCTGATGTGTCACGCTCACAATTAAAGTTGAATTTTTTATTCAAATGAGCTTTTCTTATTGGTCAGTATTATTATGAAAACTTTAAAATATTTGTTTCCTATTTTAAATATGATTTGAATCCGTTCCGTTTTATTTTATTTTCGGTTATATTGTCGTAAATATTGAGGCATGTTTCCATTTTTTTTTTCCGATTGCAATATATCTATCTATCTATCTATTATCTATCTATTAATATTACTAATTCTGCTAGCATTTTGCTGACGTGTCACGCCCACAATTAAAGTTGAATTTTTTATTCAAATGAGATTTTCTTATTGGTCAATATTATTATGGAAACTTTAAAATATTTGTTTCCTATTTTAAATATGATTTGAATCCATTCCCTTTTTTTTTATTTTCGGTTATATTGTCGTAAATATTGAGACATGTTTCCATTTTTTTTTCCCAATTGCAATCTCTTTTCGGTTACATTGCTGATGTGTCACGCTCACAATTAAACTTGAATTTTTTATTCAAATGGTATTTTCTAATTGGTCAATATTATTGCTGAAATTTTAAAATATCTGTTTCCTATTTTAAACATATTTGTTTCCTATTTTTATACTAAAATATTATTTAATTTGATATGTTGTATGTCAATTTGTGATCTATTTTAATCGTCTACGTACATTGAACATTCGTCAATTCTTGGCTGATTTTATTCTTTGATATTGAAATTGTTGATTTATCATTTTTAACCGATTGCAATATTCCCCACAATGTCTAGATACAACGAACATGTAATAATCAATTTGTAAATATTCGATTTCAAAAATTAATTATAAAAATCAATTAGAGCCAAATAAGTGTTATTTTATAATTTAATTATTTTAGACATCTTAAATGACTATCGAAAAATAAATAATATTTTAAGACTCACAAGCATTACTAATGCTTATTTTACATCTTGGATGAGGCTTCTTAGATCACTTTTCTACCTTTAAGGATCTTTTTTTTACCATCTTACCTTTATTTTCACTATTAATTTCTCTATCTTTCTAACCATCGTTCTCATGAAAATAATCAATAAGTTATGTACATCTACATATTTAACTTCAAAATTATTCACACAATCATGTGCTTATGATTTTTTAATATTTGTACGGGAGCTTATATTTTACTTTTTTAGATCTATGCTAATGATAATAATTATATATTTATTTCAAATTATATTAGATGATGTGTTTGAGTATTATTACTACTTTACCTTATTAAATCATTTTCAAAATTTGTATCGTATCTCTTTCCAACTAATTTATAAATTATAAAAAAATATTTTATACATATTTTTGTTGTAAACACGTATATATATATATATATATATATATATATATATAGTATTATATAGATATATAAAATGATGTTCAAATTAAAATGGATCAAAGGCACGGGTATTACACTAGTTAATATTACTAATTCTGCTAGCATTTTGCTGACGTGTCACGCTCACAATTAAAGTTGAATTTTTTATTCAAATGAGCTTTTCTTATTGGTCAATATTATTATGGAAACTTTAAAATATTTGTTTCCTATTTTAAATATGATTTGAATCCGTTCCTTTTTTTTATTTTCGGTTATATTGTCGTAAATATTGAGACATGTTTCCATTTTTTTTTCCGATTGCAATATATCTATCTATCTATTAATATTACTAATTCTGCCAGCATTTTGCTGATGTGTCACTCTGTAAATTATAGTTGAATTTTTTAATTAAAAGTTTCATTTCTTATTAATCAATGTTATTAAGGGAAGTTTAAATATTTGTTTCCTATATTATATTCATCACAATCATATTAAAAATATCTAGACAATTAATTCAAATGTCAAAATAAAAATCTATTAATTAATAATAATCTATATAAAATACTAAAACAGAGGCCACTGGCGCGACCTCGCTGCCACGGAATTTTCTGGATTAAACGGGATTATTTGTGCTTACGTGTCATTTTCTGAATTAAAGTGGTATTATAGTTTTGGGCCACATCAATTAATATAAGTAAAAAAAACTTATCTTTTTAAATCAAATCATAACAACTAAGTATTTATTTAATATAACTAAATTTATGATATACATATTACCGATTCAATACATATATTTTTATAATTTATCCGGACAATTAGCATACTACCATATCTTTCTATGGCTAAAGATCAAATTTCACGTAAATTCAATATTTAATTAGTAGTTATTTAAATCTTACTTAAGAAATTAAAGATTTAAGTTGAACGTAGAACAATGTTTATTAAATTTGAGTTTACGTGCAATTATACTCTTATTAAAAAGGGTCATAAAAATTAAATTACTTACTAAAGGAAATAGTTTTAAAAACCAGATTATGAAATAATTTTCCCCAATTCAATTATTTATCTGTACAAAATTAAGGTTGTGATTTATTTGTTTGAATATTTTGATGGATTGCATATGAATTTTAAATTTTTATTTTTTAAATAAATTGTGAAAGTTAAAATAGTTTCATTGCAATATTTATATGAATGGTTTCAAGTATCTATGGATTAAATTAACAAAAATATACAAAATGTATAAACACATTATAACTAATCATTTTGTAAGAACGAAACATAACACCAAGTACGCCCAGATAGTAAAAAAGGATTGATCGTTAACCTTCACAATTTTAATGTGTTGTATATTGATATGAACTAAACATACTCTTAATTTAGTTTATTGTTAGTAGGAGATCTAAAAATTTCAACCAAACTATTATAATCTTCAAATTTCAGAAACAAAATGTACATTAAAGAAAACTATAATCTATCGAAATTTATATTTATGAACAAAAGAAGACAATTTATCTATTATAACCTTCAAATATCTATCTATATAATCTTTCTGAAAGGCTAAATTATGCAAGGATGAATTTATACGAATTAATATGTAGGTCCATAACAGATACGTACTTGACACAAATTTTTGCAATTTTTTTTGATAGAATTCTGCAAAATTTTATTGTTACAATCTAAAAGTTTATCTTTTCTTTTTATCCGTTATCAACGTATATATTGTAATGAAGATTAATCTTTTCTTTATCAAGCTAATGATAATCATATTTATATATAGAGTATATATATCAAATTAGACGGAAGATTTTTTTAGGTCATTTTGTGAAAGTTATGGCTCCTTAGTAGAAATAAAAGATAATTATGAAACTTCTAAGATAGAAATAAATATCTTTGGAAAGAAAAAAAATGAAGAAGATGGAAATATAATTTAAAATTAATGTTTTTTTTGTAATATACATGCATGATTAAAACATAATATAAATTATATATTTAATTATTTTTCCAACATAGATTTATCACTTTACCGTTTATCATACATGGTATTGTAATGAATATTTATCTTTTTTTTTAAGTTGTTACGAAGTAATTTATTTATATTCGCTAACCATATATTGATTTTAAATGAAAAGAAGGTTAGTTTAGTTTATGATTAATTGAAAACTTCTAGAATAAAGATTATTGAAATAATGTTAATCTTTATAATTTAATAAAAATTAATAGTTTAAAAATAAATTAAGGAAGTAATAAAATATAATTTTTAAAGAAACCGCGCAAAGTCGCGGGCCACGATACTAGTAATACTAATTTTGCTAGCATTTTGTTGACATGTCACGCCCACAATTAAACTTAATTTTTTTATTCAAATAGTATTTTCTTATTGGTCAATATTATTGCTGAAATTTTAAAATACACGTTTCATATTTTGAACATATTTGTTTCCTATTTTTATACTAATCAAAAGTTTCTTTTCTTATTAATCGATATTAACAAGGGATGTTTTTTTCTTACAATTTACTTATTTTACTTATTTTTGAAAAGTTTTTTTCCTTACAATTTACTTATTTTAGACATCTTAAATGACTATCGAAAAATAAATAATATTTTAAGACTTACAAGCATTACTAATGATTATTTTACATCTTAGATGAGGCTTCTTAGATCACTTTTCTACCTTTTAGGATCTTTTTATTTTTACCATCTTACCTTTATTTTCACTATTAATTTCCCTCTCTTTCTAGCCATCTTTCTAATGAAAATAATGAATAAGTTATGTATATCTACATAACTTCAAAAGTATTCGCACAATCATGTGCTTATGACAATAATTATATACGGAGTATTTATTTCAATTATATTAGGTGGTGTGTTTGAGTATTATTACTACTTTACCTTATTAAATCATTTTAAAATTTTGTACTGTATCTCTTTCCAACTAATTTATAAATTACAAAAAAAAACTTTATACGTACATATTTTTGCTATAAACAAGTATATATTAATATAGTACTATTATAGATATAGATATATAAAATGATGTTCAAATTAAAATGGATCAAACTTCCGTGCCTTCAAGGCACGGGTATTACACTAGTATAATGCTAAATCAATGTATTCATCTCATGTAGATTGGGATAGCCTGCCAGAAGGTAGAAATGTCAATTATTAAAGGAATTACCCAAATTGCATAAACAAAAACTTTTTTTGAAGCAATTTGAATATCCAAATTTTCTAAATCAGTGTTAAAAGGTTATTGAAAAGACTAACACCAACCTAAACTATTCATGTTACCAGACTCGAAGCAATTTGTAAATGTGTATATGTATATATACTCACACACATATATCAGTGTTAAAAGGTTATATTATTTCTTTTAGGATAAGAAATAATATAAAGTTTTGAAGATAGACATTAAATTTATAGCATACTACTAATAAGTTCTTTGACGACTATATCAAAAGAAAAATGGATTGAACTACAAAAATGAAAAAACCATAGTTGAAAGATGCATGCACTAGTTGTCTAGATAAATCATCTCTGTAACGGCCCAGAATTATAATTTCTGGGTTACGTTTCAAGGGATAAAACCCCTTGTTCGGATCTTGCAATCCAGGTACGGGTCGAGGTTTCAAACTCATTTTAAGATTTGTAGAAAGAGGGATTTCAAACCCTAAACACCTCGAAGGGCCGTTGGGTACCCTTAACCTGTCCTGGGGACTAACTCGCAAAATTCATTTCACACGGAAGCAAGACGGAAGCAAAATAAGGATACAAGTGCCACGGCAGAGCCGGGTCAAAACAGAGTCAAAAGTATAAATCCAAAACAGTATAATCAGAGTCTAGTGAAGTCTATAACTCCAGCGCTCACTCTCCGCCGACAAAATGACCCGCGCAATAAGCAAACAGCACCGATAGGATGAACATAAATAATTCCTAAAAAAATTGATTTGGAGCGGGATCAGATCGATGCCCACTTAACTCTGCATCCCAACCATAAGCACACATATACGCTATACCTAATAAAGATGCTCTAATGCAGTACGAAATTCAAACACACTAGCATGCTCCTAGTTCATAATATTGTGCAGAAATACTGTAAAGGGCCCAAGACAATGCCAAGTGGCATATCCCTCTCCTACCTCCACCCCTTCCGACAGGCGGAGACTGGCCAGCTCGTGAATGCATTCATTCATAATTGGGGGGGGCACGCATGCCTAACCCGCTCCACAATAAAGCCCGCAGGCATATCATAATATAAGGAAGTACTCGATTGACTCAGGGTACCCGATGAGGCTGGGCTACCCTATGACCCTAGCAAAGACTCTAGGACTATCACAGATAACGGCCGTTCTGTTTACATACACATAGAGAAAGAGAATGCTCAACGATCAATGCAACCTAGCATGGTACTACATGGCATGCTGATCATGAATGCAACACCTAGTATATCATGCACCTATAGCAGGGAATAGCTCTATTCAATCTGAGTAAGCTCCGAAGAGACTTACCTGAAGATGCAGAACAGCAAGATAACACAAGCAAGGGCCCATATGCAAGTCCAAAGCAATCCAAAAGCAATACACACCTATCATCAAGCCATTTTCATAAGCTAACGGGCTAACGTTCATATACACAGAACCCAAGTTTCCAACATTCTCAAAACCAATCGATAGTAAAACCATTTTCCAAAACATTTCCGATACGATCAACATCAACCAAAATCATTCACTCCCGATCAACCTTATTGATAAAATCGTATCAACCATATTTTCCAAACTTCTAAATCTCAAATTAAGTCAACTCGTTTTCAAAACAATTTCTCAAATTCTCTCTGGTCAAAATCCATTAATAAAATATTATCCTTCAAATCCACTTACTATTATTATTTTATCAAACAACTCCGACAAGGTTAGATCATTTCCAAAAATCCTCTTCTTAATTTCTATTAAATTCTTTTCCAAATTCCCTTTTTAAAACTCAAGTCTAATATTATAGTTCAATTCTCCACAATAATAATATTTAATATAGAATATTTCATTTATTATTTATAGAACCCAACTCTCAATTAAAATTACCAAATCCCACCCTTTATTTATAACCTTCAAAATCGAATCCCCACTTGTAAAGACAGGCCTAATATCCCTTAAATTTTCGGATCCAATCAAGCCCAACCCATTTCTCTTTTAAAGTGAACCGGATTGTTCTTTAAAAAAAAAAGAAAACCGAACCGGAACAAAATAAAACAAACCCCGCTGAACCCGTCTCCTTCCCCAAATCCAGATCTGAATACAAAGGTGCCGAACGACGCCGACGGAGAACGGAAGGAAAAGAAGGAGGAGCTCGGCCTGCCGGCGACCTCGATTGCCCAGACCCGTCTATTCGACACTGAAGGAAAACACGCGCGGAAGGAGAGGAGAGGAGAGTGCTCACCAAGGGGGGGTCTTTGGCTCGCCGGGAATTGTCGTCGGGCTCGATTGAGCTTCGTTGGAGGCGGAATCCAAATCCTAGGGGCATGAAGAGAGTACAGGGGGGTTAAGGTTCAAGCTTTTCACGGTTTCGACTCGGAACAGAAGATCGAGAACTCACCGATCGAACTGAAGAAACAGAGGAGGAGACTCGGCGGCGGCGGCTTCGTCGGGGCTCCGGAGCTGCTCGGCTCGCCCGGAAGGTTGGGGAGCTTCTGGCTGCTGCTCGACGGAGGCTCCGGGGGGGGGGGGGTCCACTGCGCTCTTGCTTCTGCTCGTCGAGAGGAAGAGGGAAGAACAAGGTGAAAAGGGGAGGATTGGGTTTGGCTCGGCGCCGGCGGTTCCCTGGCGGTGGATCCCTTGGTTGCTGCCGACTGGTGCTCGGGAAACAGAGTGCAGAGCGGTGTGTGTTTGTCCAGATTCAAAGAAAGTGCAAGGAAGGGATAAGTTATGCAAGCTGTAGCCTGTGGATTTTGTAAAATCAAAATGAGGAGGGGGAAAGTCTGATTTCTGGACAGGCTGCAAGGTGCAAGCCTGCAAGATGAAAGCAACAAAGCAAAGGGGCGGGGATCTCCTGAATCCACAACAATAGCTGTGTTGCCCGAAATGGGGTAGGCAGGGCCTGGGAAAAAAAAGGGAGATGGAGTATAGGATAGAATTTTACCCAAATAAGAGGGATGAGTTGGAATGGATAAGAATGGGAGAAGGTGACGGAATTGGGGTCCCGAGTCGGGAATGTGAATTTCCGACAATTGATATTTTAAATCCCGCTCTCTCGATCTTATTCCGACTCGATCAAAATAACGCTTCAAAATTCCAAAGATGTCGACATCCCAAAGTTTATTTCAAATCCCAAGGTAAAATGACGGAATTGTCCCTCAAAGTTCAAAATTAGGCCGGAATCCGCTTAAAGGATTTCAATTTCGATTTAGGAAATTATGGACGAGTTTTTTTCTGGAAATATCCGAATTTTTGCTTTATTTTATCTTATTATTATTATTATTATTATTATTATTTTCGACTTAAATCCATTTATTATTATTTGTTGAAATTTATTATTAAAAAAAAAATCCGGGCCTTTACATCATCCACCTCTAAAAACAAGTCTCGTCCCCGAGACTAAAACCAAAATAAAGTAGGGGATGAAGTTTGAAATTGATGAGTTCTAGGACCATGTCCAAGAATCTTGTAATCATCTCGGTTGCGTCTTCCGGGATTCTCACAATATTCTAGTCACGGTCGTGACATCTCCAATTGGCCTTGACAAGTATGCGATAAGCGCCCCTATCACATACTCACTTCGACTTTTCGGAAGTACCACAACTCTCTACAATATCATCACTAGGTCTTAGCAAACACCCTACAAGCACCCTCATAAAATGCTTGTATCCACTTCGTGAAGTATCATAGAGTTGCCCGGGTTTGAAAAGTTTCTAAAGGGATTCCATAATTGAAAATAAAGATTAACCTCAAAATCGTTTGAAATTCTCGGTATCGTTCATTCTTTACAGTCAAAGTCGGTCCTTTTATCAAAATCGTTCAAAATCTTCAAATAAGACGCCTAATCAAGCACTTTGCACCAAAACAAGTCAAATCCCTTTAACTCAAGATTTCGTCAAAAATCTCCCAAAACAAAATCAGTTTCCCGCATATCAATCAATCACATTCAGAAATCAGGAGGTGGAATCATCCACGTCTAAGGGCTAATCCCATATCCTCTTCCTAGTTTCCAGAATCAAATCAATCTATCAGTCTCAATTCAAGCAAGCTTCACAAGCTATAAGAATGCATAACCAATAACCAATCGATCATCAACGAGTACATCATATAACAAGTCTCAAACATATGCCAGCACACTTCCACAAGATCACATCAACGTCTCTACCACTTACTAAAGATCATAATACACATCTCAACAATATGCCAAAATCATAACACATGGCTCGATATCACACCAAAAGTCATAAAGGATATCTCATTATCGCATATCATCATCGCAATCATAGTAGGGTCAGTCACATCAAGGGATATCATTTAACCCATAGATTCACATAGTCATCCTATCCAACTTCTATCCAGCATTAGCATAACATTCTTATCACGTCAATCATTGGTACTTGCAAGGTTAACCATAGCGAAATTCCATCATAAGTCAACGGAACAAAGCTTCTTATCAACACATCAATACAGTCAAGGTCATGCTATTAAGATTCTATAAAAAGGGAAGATCAAGAAGCATATCACTATCAAAATGTCAACATGCTCTCTAGAAATCATCTTAACTCATCACAATGTCATATACGATCATTTAGTAATCAGGCACCATTATCTCATATATATACAAATCATATTCACATTCCAAGTCATACCCATCATTTAACATATCAATAGTCATGCTTGTCAACCATATAATACAACATCATGTTTACTAACACATAATATAACATCATGTTTTCACCCCATAACATAACATCACACTTTCACATAATAACACATCATTATCTCGTATATCATATCACAACACATCCTAACATGCTTCTAAAACAACATAGCAGAGCATCGATATATCATGATAACTTTTTTTTTTTTTTTTTTTTTTTCACTGCCAACTAGATTTCAATATTGCACAACAACGTGTAATATCATTCTGTATCAGATTCATCATGGTTGCTATCTAGCATCATGCCAGCAAATATAAATAAATCACATAATCAAGAAAATCCTCACGTCATGCCAGTCAAAACAAAACAGAATCCCCACTCGCCCATCTCCACTCTCAAGCCAAGACTAATCATCTTCTAGGCTCGCTAACGTCAACTCCAACAAAAATTCTCCGGAGAAATCCCAATTCATCTCGATGCTCAAATCTTACCCCTCCTTCCGTCAATCAATACCACACCATCCACCTCTAAGAACCCAACTCCTATCTCTAACTGCACACCCGAGTACCCTCTCGTTCTATGTTCTCAATGCTCTCAAAAGTCATTTCTTACACTTCTGTTACTACCCAAGACATCACAAGCATCACCCAAAAGCTCATCGGAAACCACCAAGTATTGTCTCGTGTACATCCCAAAACTCACTTACTCTTACCTTAGTCAACATCCCTCTCTCGCGACTTACCTCATAATATCATCGCTCATCCTAACCGCTTAAATTCTTTCACCACTCTACCAAATGACCTCACCCACAGGTTTAAAGAAAAAGGAATCATGGAAATCATCGAACATAAGGTCTACATCATATCAATTTGCATTTATAACATACATCATGGGTTCAACAAGCCTTAATTTTTACCATCATGCTCAAAATTATAGCAAAACACCATATATGAACCTAGTCAATTCAACTTAGCAATTTTCATCATAACCTTATCAGATCACAATTCAGGCTTATCAGCATTTACAGTTCACATTTTACAAGCAAATGAATTCATATCATGCTTAGCAACTTAGAGTAGCAACACGTCAAGACATCATGGTACATGAGATCTATAAGTCATCACATCATATCATCATAGACAACAGACAATCGGGCAATAGTCATCATCAAGTCAGCACGTCAACACGTAAATCTCATCACTAGGGCAATGCAATATCATCTTCAATAAATTCAAAAGGGTTAGCAATTCGAACGGAGAACACTCCCGCTTGCAATTCATATCGTACTTAGTATTCGCAATTCTCGATGCGTGCTCGTTCCGTCGACATCATTGATCCTGAGGCCCGTGGGTTATGGGCCCACGCTTCCGCCACACAGCTCTATCGTTATCCAACTTCCTTTCTCTTCCATGTGTGGTCGCTCGTTCAATGTATCGCGTAGGAGTTCAAGTTAGCGGAGATAGGGGAGTGACAAGATAAGACAACCCAAATTCCTTTCGGGTACAAACACGTACCACGACTAAAGACGACAATACTAGAGGCAAGACTCTGACCCGAGAATAGCAACGACGCCCTTATGAAAGTCTATTAGGTCATAATCGCGACAAGCAAACATGAATTCACCATGGAACACATCCGTCACATTAATCCACACTAACATGTACCTATCTAAGGAAGAACAGCGTGCGTATTCATTCCAGAGACACAATCAAGTCTTACACTAATACATGTGAGACGAGCTAGCAGTTTATTACTCCATGAAAGCAGATATGCCAAGTAATTTCAAGCAAATTATGCGGAGCTAGTAATGGGCATGCGGGGTTTAACGAGGATGGCAAGCATCATGTATATGAACAATGAACGAGCATGGTATACACGTCAACAGATGAGGTCAAATATAGCATGGCAAGGTACATCATTATAACCATCAAACCAATGTCATACGAGGATACATAAGGGCGGCATGGCAACTATCACATCTAACAACAATGATCATAGTCACGAGTCATTTACAAGAGTTTAACATAATATTCATAAAGCATGAGGCACCATTACAGAGAGTAACCAAGAGGACACTACCAGTGAAAGAGTATAGGCATGCTAGGAACAACTATCATAGTGCACATAAACGGTATAACGACTATCATCACATTATAGAACAAGTGCAACAAGTGATCCCTTTAGTTAGTTATATTGGAAATCATAAGCCCTACCAGACACTACTAGCACTTATCAAACATTAACACAATCAAGGTAACTCGACTACATCCATTCTAACATTCATGCATCATGCGTATGCGAAATCGTGATATAGCGTGGTGTGTGATCATGCGAGGTGTCCAGTCATACGTTCATGCAAGCACGAGAGAATATCATAGGGTAATAGGGAAATACCACCGAGCGATAACATATAAGCATGCTAGGATTTACCATCACGAAAAGCAAGTCGATCATCGAATTCAGCATCAGTCTAATCAGGATGAGTAAAACACTTTAAGAAGCGAGAAGAATCACACTATCAAGGACCTAGCCCGGGAGAGGATTAGCAATACTGTAGGCAAGATATAAGCTCACACCAGTCGCAACCAAGGGTCCTACATGACACTAATAGCTCAAGATAACACGCGATACATACATGCAACTAATCATGGCGACACATAAGAGATCACTTCAATCACATTCAAGCAATCTAGAAACATGAGGAAGGTTTTACGATGTATAACACGAGTTTAAGCAACAATAATTAACCCGATGTATACGTAACAAACAAGCATGCTATTGATTCTTGTCACAAAAGGGATAATAGGCATTGACACGTCATCATCCAACATGCTAAGATGATCATCTATCAACATTCATACAAAGAGGAATTGATCACACTATCATGGACCTAATCCAGGGAGAAAACAACTATCATGTAGGTTCATATCATATGGTCCATGCTTCAAATCAATCATACAGGCAATACAATAGGCCAAGTGGACATGCTATGACAACATATAATCATGATGGAAAACAAGGCATAACATGAGTAGCCTTATACTAATATGATCATTTGCGAGGCACACACGGAAGATTACAGAATCATGTCATGGAATTCAGAGAGAGTCACCATTACAACCGGACAGAGATCCCTAAGGGCAACCATTGACTTTTCCCAACCGACTTATCACCCCTCTTTCCCGTGTGACTCTGGTACGACTCTTGTGGTAGGAAAACACTGGTTAATCATCATAAAAATCAAGAAAGACAACCTCATAAACACCTTACTCTCGACTCAAAATGACATCAAGAACTACCTTCCAACACTCACTCAAACCACCTTTATTTCCATACTTGTTTCCGACACAACGTGTTTACCGACCCGATTCCCCGTGGGAGACACTGACATCTGGGAGGGAGACTCGATAGAACATGGTTGAAGAGGTTGTTTCACGCAAACTGGACTTGACCTTATAGAAATAATGGTACTCCCGCTATCCCGTTTTCACATATCAATCAATACACATTTAATTGTTAGGCATACCAATCAGATATCTAGCATAGCAAACACTCAACACAGAATTTGTTAGTGACACTCATAATGACCTCCTTGGAGTCTTCCAGACCCATCTGTAAAGAACAAACTAATATTTCGCCTACCCATTTCCAACTACATCCAATAGGGAAGGTCTAACGTCTTTCACTACCCACTCGCGTCCCCATTTGGTCGGTCTTCCTCTTTTATTACAAGTCAAGTTCATTACTTAGTCCAATTTAGGTTAGACATCTTAAATTCATTTTGCCCCTTTAAAACTCTTTCAAATCATTTGAAATTCATGGGCGGTTTTCCAAAACATACACTCGACCCTTTTGTACCCGAATTGCACAACCTCAGCTCTGATACCATCTTTGTAACGGCCCAGAATTATAATTTCTGGGTTACGTTTCAAGGGATAAAACCCCTTGTTCGGATCTTGCAATCCAGGTACGGGTCGAGGTTTCAAACTCATTTTAAGATTTGTAGAAAGAGGGATTTCAAACCCTAAACACCTCGAAGGGCCGTTGGGTACCCTTAACCTGTCCTGGGGACTAACTCGCAAAATTCATTTCACACGGAAGCAAGACGGAAGCAAAATAAGGATACAAGTGCCACGGCAGAGCCGGGTCAAAACAGAGTCAAAAGTATAAATCCAAAACAGTATAATCAGAGTCTAGTGAAGTCTATAACTCCAGCGCTCACTCTCCGCCGACAAAATGACCCGCGCAATAAGCAAACAGCACCGATAGGATGAACATAAATAATTCCTAAAAAAATTGATTTGGAGCGGGATCAGATCGATGCCCACTTAACTCTGCATCCCAACCATAAGCACACATATACGCTATACCTAATAAAGATGCTCTAATGCAGTACGAAATTCAAACACACTAGCATGCTCCTAGTTCATAATATTGTGCAGAAATACTGTAAAGGGCCCAAGACAATGCCAAGTGGCATATCCCTCTCCTACCTCCACCCCTTCCGACAGGCGGAGACTGGCCAGCTCGTGAATGCATTCATTCATAATTGGGGGGGGCACGCATGCCTAACCCGCTCCACAATAAAGCCCGCAGGCATATCATAATATAAGGAAGTACTCGATTGACTCAGGGTACCCGATGAGGCTGGGCTACCCTATGACCCTAGCAAAGACTCTAGGACTATCACAGATAACGGCCGTTCTGTTTACATACACATAGAGAAAGAGAATGCTCAACGATCAATGCAACCTAGCATGGTACTACATGGCATGCTGATCATGAATGCAACACCTAGTATATCATGCACCTATAGCAGGGAATAGCTCTATTCAATCTGAGTAAGCTCCGAAGAGACTTACCTGAAGATGCAGAACAGCAAGATAACACAAGCAAGGGCCCATATGCAAGTCCAAAGCAATCCAAAAGCAATACACACCTATCATCAAGCCATTTTCATAAGCTAACGGGCTAACGTTCATATACACAGAACCCAAGTTTCCAACATTCTCAAAACCAATCGATAGTAAAACCATTTTCCAAAACATTTCCGATACGATCAACATCAACCAAAATCATTCACTCCCGATCAACCTTATTGATAAAATCGTATCAACCATATTTTCCAAACTTCTAAATCTCAAATTAAGTCAACTCGTTTTCAAAACAATTTCTCAAATTCTCTCTGGTCAAAATCCATTAATAAAATATTATCCTTCAAATCCACTTACTATTATTATTTTATCAAACAACTCCGACAAGGTTAGATCATTTCCAAAAATCCTCTTCTTAATTTCTACTCCCTCCGTTTCACAATACAAGTCCTTTTAGTTTTGGGCACGTTTTTTGATGAGCGAAAAACTCTATAAAATATTATTTTTTTAATTAATTTTTTTATATAATGTGATACTTATTAGTAATAAGTATCAAATTATATAAAAATAATAATTAAAAAAATGATATTTTATAGAGTTTTTCGCTCATTAAAAAGCGTGCCCAAAACTAAAAGGACATGTATTGTGGAACGGAGGGAGTATTAAATTCTTTTCCAAATTCCCTTTTTAAAACTCAAGTCTAATATTATAGTTCAATTCTCCACAATAATAATATTTAATATAGAATATTTCATTTATTATTTATAGAACCCAACTCTCAATTAAAATTACCAAATCCCACCCTTTATTTATAACCTTCAAAATCGAATCCCCACTTGTAAAGACAGGCCTAATATCCCTTAAATTTTCGGATCCAATCAAGCCCAACCCATTTCTCTTTTAAAGTGAACCGGATTGTTCTTTAAAAAAAAAAGAAAACCGAACCGGAACAAAATAAAACAAACCCCGCTGAACCCGTCTCCTTCCCCAAATCCAGATCTGAATACAAAGGTGCCGAACGACGCCGACGGAGAACGGAAGGAAAAGAAGGAGGAGCTCGGCCTGCCGGCGACCTCGATTGCCCAGACCCGTCTATTCGACACTGAAGGAAAACACGCGCGGAAGGAGAGGAGAGGAGAGTGCTCACCAAGGGGGGGTCTTTGGCTCGCCGGGAATTGTCGTCGGGCTCGATTGAGCTTCGTTGGAGGCGGAATCCAAATCCTAGGGGCATGAAGAGAGTACAGGGGGGTTAAGGTTCAAGCTTTTCACGGTTTCGACTCGGAACAGAAGATCGAGAACTCACCGATCGAACTGAAGAAACAGAGGAGGAGACTCGGCGGCGGCGGCTTCGTCGGGGCTCCGGAGCTGCTCGGCTCGCCCGGAAGGTTGGGGAGCTTCTGGCTGCTGCTCGACGGAGGCTCCGGGGGGGGGGGGTCCACTGCGCTCTTGCTTCTGCTCGTCGAGAGGAAGAGGGAAGAACAAGGTGAAAAGGGGAGGATTGGGTTTGGCTCGGCGCCGGCGGTTCCCTGGCGGTGGATCCCTTGGTTGCTGCCGACTGGTGCTCGGGAAACAGAGTGCAGAGCGGTGTGTGTTTGTCCAGATTCAAAGAAAGTGCAAGGAAGGGATAAGTTATGCAAGCTGTAGCCTGTGGATTTTGTAAAATCAAAATGAGGAGGGGGAAAGTCTGATTTCTGGACAGGCTGCAAGGTGCAAGCCTGCAAGATGAAAGCAACAAAGCAAAGGGGCGGGGATCTCCTGAATCCACAACAATAGCTGTGTTGCCCGAAATGGGGTAGGCAGGGCCTGGGAAAAAAAAGGGAGATGGAGTATAGGATAGAATTTTACCCAAATAAGAGGGATGAGTTGGAATGGATAAGAATGGGAGAAGGTGACGGAATTGGGGTCCCGAGTCGGGAATGTGAATTTCCGACAATTGATATTTTAAATCCCGCTCTCTCGATCTTATTCCGACTCGATCAAAATAACGCTTCAAAATTCCAAAGATGTCGACATCCCAAAGTTTATTTCAAATCCCAAGGTAAAATGACGGAATTGTCCCTCAAAGTTCAAAATTAGGCCGGAATCCGCTTAAAGGATTTCAATTTCGATTTAGGAAATTATGGACGAGTTTTTTTCTGGAAATATCCGAATTTTTGCTTTATTTTATCTTATTATTATTATTATTATTATTATTATTTTCGACTTAAATCCATTTATTATTATTTGTTGAAATTTATTATTAAAAAAAAAAATCCGGGCCTTTACAATCTCAGGGGCAAGTGTGGGTTGATTCAAACAAGTCAAAAGTAAATTCAACATTATAATCAAGAAATCACTTTAATGTATGTCTTAAACATATTAAATGTACACATACTTTGAATCCATAAAAGACAATTTAGGCAATTTCATACATCAAATAAAAGTTAAAAGAAGAATATAATGATTGTTAATGTATGTCCCAAGAAAAGCTGATGTTGCATGAAATGTCATGACTTTGCAAGACATTGAGGACACGATGAAAGAGTCATTTGATGGTACTGTTACTTGTGCAAGGGCCAAGATAATCCAAGATATAACTAAGGCACTTCACATTCGATTTGGAGCTACTACGGAGTTAGGACTCATACCACATTGGGTTTTTATGTCCAAAAAAAAAAAGTATGCCGCACAAGAGTATCAGCAAAGATTGCCCCTCCTATTAAGCTAGTTCGTCCATCACAACTGTACATGTGGTATATCATACGAGGATCAACTACTAGTTCAGGAACACTTGGACCCGCACCTGGAAAATATATAGAGATACTGATTACGGATGCACTTCTGTTGATGTGATCCTTTGATCACGTTGAATGCTTTCATGTCTTTAGAGATTAGGCGACTGAGAAGATTAACATTCTTCTGTTCTCCTCAGATATGTTGTTTTGGTGTCTCACCCTGAGCTTCTAGATGTCATCAGTAAAAACGCTATTGGGTGTCACCCAAACTCTTGTCTTTTTAAAAATAAAAATAAAAATGGTTTGGTTTTTACTCTACAATATTATATGAGATCCAACACTCATCCTTTGTAATGGAAAAATGCATAGCGGTCGACTGACCTAAAAAACAAAACGCTTTTTTTTAGCGTTTTGTTCCGCCACTTGCCATCCCAACACACACCTCAAAGGGTTGCCTCAGATTATTGCCGCCATGGCCACCGTTGCCACAACCACCCACCTTCGCTAACCTCAACTGGCAAGCCTTCCGTTCGCTATCACCCACCTTCGACCCCAGCTCCTATGCCGTCGTGCGTCCGCTTGCGTGTACACCTCCATCTCGGCCCCTCTATTGTTCTACGACTTGGTTCACTCGCGATGCCTTATGGGTTTGCTTTCCAACCACTCTTCTATCTCTATCCATGTTCATTGTTGTCCATTTTCTCTTCTAAGTATCGTCTTATTCGCCTTTATTTTGGTTTATCTTTATAGTAGCCTACTCATGATCTTGTTATCGTCCCCGAGGGTTTAAGTTCGATTTTTTAGGTTTTAAATAGACGATTGTGTGGATAGGGTTTAAGTTTGCGGTTTGGTGTGCTTTGTTAATTATTCTTGTTATGGTGCACGTTTCATGTAAATAATGGTTGATTTGCCATGGTTAGAGACGTCGTGGAATTGTGATCGACACTTGATGACTTTGTGAAGTCCATAATATGAGGTGATCACTAGTGATCCCAAAATTTTCTGTGTGCTTTTTCTATTTGGACGGTCGATTCATTTATTCTACTAGCATATGTTTTTTACGTCATTTGTTTGGTGTATTTTCTTTCCTCTCATTTGCTTTTGATGTTTAGTACATTCATCTAACAACTTATTTTGATTATTCTCGAATTTTATTCCATATTAAAAAGAATACTTAATTCTTTGCACCTGCAGCAACCACTCTCCACATATTCATCCTTAATCCAAGTTCATCCGCGAAATTCGACTGATTTCTCATTCACCCTCGGTGCATATTCATCCTCGAAATTCAGCCGATTTCTCAATCGATTTACCTAATTAGAGTCTCCTTAATGTCGAATTCCATGTTGATATGGCGTTGTAGAGCTCAATTTGGTGGAGCAAAGGGGTGATCGGTTCAATTTTTTGGGGTGGTTTGCGACTGGTAATTAAGTAAGAGAAATTGTATCTATTGGTAATTTCCACAATTGTAAAACAGTATAAAACCAAAAAAGAGGTGGAGCAACGGCATCCAGTCACGTGTTCCACGGGCTATGCAGAGCTCGTCGTCTGAACCTCTCAATCGACCATTCGATTCAGGAGAGGAAAATTCATCGGGAATCTGGTTGCCATGAACTTCTCCGTTTGTTCAATTCCTGATCAGAGCTCGCCGTATTGCTTGATTTCCCTCTCCCTTTCGCTCATTCCAATCTCTCACTACCTTCTAGCTTTGCTTGCGTTCATCGCTGTTTTTGTCTACAATTTCTTGGAAATTCATTTCTTCGAGGATCTTTTCAACGGATTCAGAGGCCAATCTGTCACTCTCACCTTCAACTCTGATTCCGATCTCTACGATGCGGTTGCTTCCAACTGTAAAACTCTGCTTGGGAGGTAGATCATCAACCCCTGTCTCCCCCTTTCTATCAGTCCTCGAAATCAAATTTTTTTATATAAAAAAAAAAAGAGAAAGAATATACTGGATCTTCTAATGGCTGATACTTTGCAGGTATCTGGCAACGCCATGGCTTGCGAGTCCCCATTTGCAAACTACTTTCTTGAATTTCTTTGGCAGGCCTCCTGTTTTCAACTATACAAGGTACAATTCATTGTTCTCCGTATTGGTAGATAAGTTTGCTGTTTAGTTCTCTGCAATTTGTCTTTCCTTTAGCTGTGCAATGATAACAGTAGTAGTAAATTAGGAATACACTCGGTTGTCTTTCAGAAAAATCTTCCGAACAACTGATGGGGGAACTATAGCTCTCGATTGGCTGCTTCATTCTGATGGTAATTCTATTTCTTTTGCATATTCATTCATTCCCTTCCCTTTTCTTTTTCAAAATATATAAAATAAAATTTTCATTTATCTGTGGTAGTTAGGCCATTAGTCAGTCCTATGGTTTGCCACTTTACCTGATATCCAACCTGGTCTTCTTCACTTTCCATTCTGCAAAATTTTCCACCAATTGATGATTTTTTTGGTCTAAATGAGCGGTGAACACTTTGGGTTGGGTAGGTCCGAAAGGGGTAAAGTGCTCCCTCTCAAAGGTACTAAATTTCTCCATTGTAGGCCTTGAGACCCCTGGATAAGGATGATGAATCCATAGCACTTGGCATCTGTGGTTAATATTGAACACAAAACTTATTATTGCATAAATTTGTACAAGCAGCTGCACAAAAGTTGGATGAATTTTCACTTTATGTCACATTTTTTCGTTCTCTTATTATCCAGAATTGAATTGTTGTTTTTAATATAAAATTTTGGCACCGTGGCCATAATGTGCATATATTAACATGATCGCATTGTGAAAACAAGCTTTTATATTTCCCTGTATAGTGTATACTGGCACGTGCAGCTTGAGATAATTGCCATATTTGTTTTTCTCTTATCATAACCCTTTAAAGGTTCATTGCTGTTTTTTCAGACCCTGAATTGAGTCTTTCCTTGTCCTAAACAGATATTTGATATGTTACTGTTGTATGGTAATTCTGCAGTTGTACAAAATACGGTTCACAAAATAAATGATATCACTGAGGATGACCAGACGCCTCTTGTTATTGTGGTACCTGGGTTAACCAGCGACTCCAATTCTCCGGTAAGCTGTATGCCATTTTTAATGAGCGAATAGCTGCATTGTTTTGTGGTTATGAATGTGTTTGTTGGCATATAACTGGTTTGAATTGCGAGTTGAGCAATGATTTCACTTCTCATTCTCTCCCTCTGCCATCTATTTTTATGGTATCTGTGTTCATGGGGGTTCTGTACTTTGTTATGTAACTTATGTTGCCATGCTGGATAATGGGACTATAATTGCGAAAAGAGAGTAGAATGCTGAGTCCTGAATCTAGTTTATCTTATAGTGAAGTGGTTCAGTCATGAGAATTTGGTGCCGTAGGTTCTATTCTTGAATATTCTAGTGATTATTCAGGTATTGAAGCTGAACTGCAAACATTACTTCCACTTTTATAATGTTAACCTCAATCTAATGTGAAGTTCTGGTTTCATATGTGCTGTATATGGGAGATCAGTCATTCTAAGTGTGGTTTCTTGCTATAATCTATTTGTCAGTTGATACTGGATTGTCCATGCCTTTTCTCCATAAGAAGTAATAAGCATAGTGCATAATGATAACATTTCTTAATATCTTTGTCTATCAGTTGGGCATTTTTGAATTGTTAACGTATTTAGAAGAACTCATTAAGAGAATAGGAAATTTGATCTTCACCTTTGAAGTTTTGAGTGCATTTCTGTTATATGTTCTAATTCTGTATAATCAATCATGGTTTTGCACTTAAAGGGAGGTTTTGTTTTAAGGATTCACTTAACCTATCAGTCTCAAATGCTATATATTTATGCCTTACTTTGGCAGTACTTGAAGCATCTTGTGTACAACTCTGCCAAGTGTGGATGGAATGTTGTTGTTAGCAATCACAGGGGCCTTGGTGGTGTTTCAGTTACAGTGAGTATTCATTCTCCATACATGCACTCAAATGTCCCAAGTTAATGGGAGTTTTTTTGGTAATTTTGGCATGAATGTGACAAATTGGCTTGGCACCATCAATCATATTTGATAGTGTATTTTGCTATGTTGTCCATTAATCTTTAGTTATACAGATTCTTATGTGGGTATTTCACTCACTTATTGCCATTCCTTCCTTTCAATATTCTTCTTTCTGTGATTTAAGTTGCTTCATTTACAACTCTCGTGCAGTCTGATTGTTTTTACAATGCTGGGTGGACCGAGGATATTCGTGTGATAGTTCGCCATCTCCATAATGAATACCCAGCTGCTCCTTTATATGTTGTCGGGACAAGCATTGGTGCCAATGTTTTGGTAAGTTGATTTGTAAATTGACCTGGAAGTTCTTATTGTGATGATTGGAATTGAAACCTAAAATATTAATTGAGGTTGTGACAGTAAACTGATTTCAGAAATCCAATGAATTACAGAAAAGAGCAATTAGAAAGATGAAAGACAGTAGGAAGAAAACTGGATAAGGAAATTGGAGAGGTGAACAGAACTAGGAGTTTTTGCCTTCAACTCTGTGAATGGTAATGAAATACCAAAAATGCCTTTAAACCGCAAAACGTCCTCTTCCTTCTCTCCCAATTCCAAGCTCCTCAAAACCCCTAACAATGGCTGCCATGTACCCAAAAGAAGCTGCAGCTTGTTGAGTCGGAGTCTGAGGGGATCGATGGCTTTGAATTCGGAGATAGCATCAAGAACTTCTTCAGTATGGATAGCAAAGGGAAACAAAAATGCTTAAGAGTGGGGGGTTCGGTTTTAGGAAAATTTAGCCATTTCATTGCAGATTTTACTTTTCACACAAGTCCTGGATGTGAGTGCTCCTATGATCCATGAACCGATTGTTATTTTTTTTCAGGTAAAATATCTTGGAGAAGAGGGGGATGACACTCCCATTACAGCAGCTGCTGCTATTTGCTCTCCTTGGGATCTTTTGGTTAGTCAATTTTACAGTTCATCTACACTATTTCAATTGGTATAACTCAATGTTAAGAATTCAACTTTGACTTAAGATGCACTCATGCAAAGCATCATGAATCTCGGTATAGTGTTGTCTCTCTTTGAAGCACCTTGCTTGCTTAAGGCTGGGATAAATTTTAAGGCCTTCCTAGTATGATATTGTTTATGGGTTTCTCTGAATCTAGTTTGTCACCTCACAAAATGCATGCAAATTGCAGTCCATCTCAACAGCCTTCTTGTGCTTGAACTTCTTTATTGTTATTCCATAATCATTTGGGACTTGGTCCCAAGAAAATATTTCTTTTGGCCGCTTTGATTTCAGTGATCAAATAAAAATGCGATATATTCTCTACTGAGAAAACTTTTCTAGAGATTCTCCCCTTAAAATGCCAGTATTGCTTTAAATTTGTTTAGATGGGTGACAAATAGAGCAATATGGAAGGCATAGCCGGTAGTGTTTATGCTCTTCTCAATCAACATAGTTGAGAGGGATATTTGAGTAGACATTGTTAGTTTTTTTTTATGTATTCAGTGACTAAGCCTAAGGAAAGTATGAAATTTGCTCTCAGCTTCTTTGGGATTTGCCCAAGCCCCAAGTTCAACACTTGGGAATTTCAATTCATCCATGATAAGGTTGCTTTTCCCTGTTGAGCAATACCTTGATATTCTGGATGTAAATTATGTACTTTTTGTCTCGACCTTAATCATCTTTGAAAACAGATCGGTGACAGGTACATCGGTCGAAGACTTGTGCAGAAGTTTTATGACATAGCTGTTGCTATTGGTCTCAAAGGATACGCACAGCTGTATGCTCTCTTCTGCCAATTCACTTGTTTAGTTTAAATTTTTACGCCTGGTTGAACTATCAGATTTTGAGCTTCTTTTTATGGTTATTGTTGTAGACATCAGCCTCAATTTTCTCGCCTTGCCAATTGGGAAGGAATAGTTAAGGTCTGCTCACCCAGTGAGTTTATTTATTTATTTGCCTATTTGTTTTGCTTTTATAACAGAGGATAGTTGAATATTGAAAGCACTCAAAGCAGGTACTTAGCACTGTTGCTTTTGCTTTGCTGGTGCCTGATAGCATGATCAAATTTATTTTCCCTGCTGTGTAAGTACTGATTTGAGTTTGGTAGATGAGACATAAAGAAATAGTACTGTTTAAGCAAGAAGGATACAAACCTAGACGATTTGGGGTTTGTGACTTTACCTGAGATGAAGGAATATTTCCAATTTGTTCAAGCATAGGCACTCCTTGCTGAACCTTCGATGGCTTCTAATAGAAAAAAGAGAAAGAACCTTTGATGGTTTCATTTAAAAAATCTGATTAAGAAAAAGAATAATAGGTTGTATCTTATAAAGATATAGCATCTGTAAATATTAAAGGATTATTAGTTTTGGGAAATTGGGAGATATACCAACCAACTGTGAATTGTGTGATGTGCTGTTCTTTCCAATTTTTCGGACTGCATGTGCAGACTTCTCTCAGTAACTTAGCTTGCAAGTCATCCAAAATTCAAAATGTTTCTGATTATATTTTATTGACAATACCGGCAACCAGAACTTGGTGATGTGGGCTATGTAGGTGGGAATAATTACCTGCTGTGCTTCTCATGATGTTTGGATTCTGATTCTTCCATCATTGTGCTTAATTTCATGCATTCACTGTATGTGCCTTGTTTTTGTAGTTCTTTTTGAAACTATGTTTCATCCCACAATAACAAAAGTTTGTAAATGAGATATTCATCTTTGTTTGTTTTGATGTCATTTATTTCAATTGAATTGGTATTTTTTGTAATGTCTCTCCCATTCTGTTTAACAGTCACGTAGCATCCGAGATTTTGATAACCATGCTACGGTTATTGTGGGAAAATACGAGGTAAAATCTCTGTATAAAATAGCTGCTGCATCGATTTGAAAGACTGTAGATATACTGATTTGTGCATTGATTTTAAAGACTGTAGATACATACTATAGGTGTTGTAGTAGTTCAACTTTTGTGGGAAAGGTGTCTGTTCCCCTCCTCTGCATTAGTTCCTTGGATGATCCTCTCTGCACAAGGGAAGCCATTCCTTGGGATGAATGCAGGTTGAGTTTCTGGTGTTGTTGATATCTTCATAAGCTGTTCTTTTTCTTCAGAGTGAAACTAACTCATTTTCTTTTGGGGAAAAAAAATGCTATTTTGTGCTTTTGTAGGTTGAATAAAAACATCATCCTAGCTACCACGAAGTATGGTGGACATCTTGCATTCTTTGAGGGAATTACTGCATCTAGTCTATGGTAATCTCCTTATAAAATGTAGACTATGCTTATTTATTTCATATTACTCAGTATAAGCTGGAGTTGCAGCAAATCAAGATGCGCACATCAAAATATAGTTCCATTTCCCCAAAATCCCATCTTAAAACAAAGGATGGGATTTCTTGCATCAAAGAGATTTTCAGTGACACCCGTCTATAAGGTTCTTTCCATGACCAGTCCAATCTTTGCCTTTTAATTTAAGGGGGATCTATGTCTTATATTTTAGGTGGGTCAGAGCTACCAATGAATTCCTCAGCATCTTCAATAAGAGCTCGTATGTTCACACAAAAAGGAAGGTAATACGTTGGGTCGATATAGTCTGCTTATCAAAGAGAAGGTGTGTGGGGACTTTGTCTGAGCGAGCTCTTATTGTTGTTGGTCATTTTGATGTAGGTAAAAGTTTCTCGTCCAACAGAGCCTTCTATAGACCACAGTCCTTTTGTAAATGTCACTGGAGATGGAATGCTGGCAGCTGTGGTGAATGAGCAGACGACAAATGCTGGTGAAACCAACTCTGAACCGCTTCTCGCTCCAGATGGAGAACCCAATCAAAGTAGCTCTCTTAAAAAGCAAAAAGAGCAGATGACAGAATCTACCACATCTGATTCCACCACCATGACTGAACAATCTCAGAGGAGACGTCTAGATCAGCTGTCGAAACACTCCAGAAGATCAATGTGGATGCTGGTATACATCTCTATTGTATCAAGTTGGCCACTGCTGAGCTCTGCCTTGTATCTCTTTTTCAAGAAAAAGAAGGTTAAAAGGCATGCCTCCTTCCACATTTAAGACAAGGTAATGGCAGCATGCTGCTAACGACAAGGTAATGGCACCTTTTACCGAATACCTATTTATTAGGAGGAATAACGATATGTAAAACGAAACCATGCTATATAACAAGTTATGTGATATCAATTGAATTTGAAGGATACCTATTATTGCCTTTAGTTTGATTTCTCTCAAACTGAGGTATTCATTGATGCACTGAAATGAGGTATTTCTTGGTTTAACTAGTTTCAATAGAGGTGCTTGATGAGAATTCAATCATGAGGGTGTAATTTTTACTCCTAGTGGATCCTATCAAGTATGTACTACAAGTAAATATATTTGACGACCATATATGGTTAGACCCTCTCAGGCTACCATTCAATGACATCCTTACAGATACAGATACGAAGTTTCATGTCCCATAAAGGCGTCAAGGTGGCAAATGACTAAAAGATTCAGATATCACAGTATGCTCACCTGTTAACTTCCTTGAAGGCGTGGGAGAGATCAATCACTTTGAACTACTAAATAGTGATGAGAATATCGGTAATGAGTAACTCAATCTTTCCTGAGCTTCAATATTAAATAAGAAGAGTGATCACAATGTTGTCTCCATCAATTTAGATTTGAGAAAGTTCAAGCTTCAATACCCCTAACTTAATAGACATCGCCCCTATCATAAGGGTAGTCTTCTACCCTAACTATGCCCCTCCGAAAACAATTGGTTTCCATGTAATTTTTCCTAGGGGCAGATCTAACTCAGTTGAGAAGAAGGTCTCATGATTTCCATGTAATTTTTCCTAGGGGCAGATCTAACTCAGTTGAGAAGAAGGTCTCATGAATTCAAATCTCATTAGCTTAACTTTTTTTATAATTTTTTTATTTCTCTTAGTTTTCTTCTATTAAAAATGTCTGATTAAATAACAAATTTAAAGTTTTCTCCAATATATTAAAAAAAACCTTTTTGTTTATATATACAATAAAAAAAATTCTACTAAAAATGACTATTTAAATACTCCCTCCGGTCGGAAATATTTGATGTTTGAGTTTTGTGCATGTAGTTTTAGGAGCTAAAAACTATATAAAATATTATTTATTTTGATTAATTTTTTTCATAGTTTAATATTTATTAGTAATAAGTATTAAACTGTGAAAAAAAATTAATTAAAAGATTAATATTTTATGTAGTTTTTAGCTCCTTAAAATACGTGCAGAAAGTCAAAATATCAAATATTTTCGATCGGAGGTAGTAATAAATTTAAGTTTTTTTTTCAGATATATTTAAATAAAAAAATTCTTTTTTTATATATCCATGCAAAAAAAAATTCTCTGAAAAATTTTAGCCTCCCCAAAATTTTTCTTGATCTACCGCCACAATTTCCCTTATGCTATGAGCTATCGGAAACAAATGCAAGTGAACTGTGCCGATGAGGCGATGATCAGATTGAATTTTTTTCCAAAATTTTTTTTGTTGATCGGATCAATTTTTTGTAGAACTCCTTTTGGAAGAAGAAATGATTACATTAAATAATTTATTTTAGAATTTAAATTTGCCTGAATTAGTACCGATCTACCAGCTTGAGAGAGAGCGTTAGATTTCCACTTGGACAGCTGCTATTAATCGCCTCATCAAACAAGACATTACAAACCCAACCACTAATAAGTGGAATACCTAGGTATATTTCCATAGACTTCGTAACTAGAATATTTAGCTGTTGAGCAAGGGACTATCATCATCTAATTAGCTGGGAACATTTGTGCACTCCTAAAAAAGATGGTAGGTTAGGTTTTAAATCGGCTGAGCAAATTAATATTGGTATGCAAATGAAACTTATGTGGAGAATCATAGCTGATCCAGATAATATTTGGTCTAAGGTAATTACGAATAAATATCTCTCGAGTCTCGACAGAATCTCCTATGGAAAGAGGTAGATCCAAAACTTCTTGGCAATTTGGTAGGCTTCTTAATATTAGGGGTCTTT
Organism: Persicaria tinctoria; assembly: GCA_037127255.1. Lineage (NCBI taxonomy): Eukaryota > Viridiplantae > Streptophyta > Magnoliopsida > Caryophyllales > Polygonaceae > Persicaria > Persicaria tinctoria. The sequence continues at coordinate 9,082,535 of JBANSL010000014.1, forward strand.
TCTCTAAAGGATTGCTCTGGTTAGTTGGTAATGGGAAAACCATTAATGTATGGTCTGACATTTGGGTAGATGCGCAATATCTTCATAGGTTTCGGAATGATCGTGATCCTAATTTAAAAGTAAGCGATTTATTTACAAATACCAACTCTTGGGATACTAATAAGTTAAATTCTATGTTTCCTTCTCATATAGTTCAAGCAATTACTAATATCCGTATTCCTATAACTGACATTCCAGACAAGTTAATTTGGACTTACAGTAATAATGAAAGTTTTTCTGTTAAATCCACTTCCTCGCTTTATAAAACTAGGAATACGACGAAAATTCCAGCAGATTGGATTTGGAAACTTAATATCCCTCCGAATATTAAAAATTTTATTTGGAAAATTTTCTTGGATATCCCGCCCACAACTGTCCGGTTAATTAATATATATATAAATAGAGTTCATAGTACTTGTTCTCTTTGTAATTCTGATATTGAATATACAAATTATTTATTGTTTAATTGTCAAATTACAAAATTCCTTATTCAAAATCTGGGTGTTAAGTTGAACAAATGTTTCATTATGCCAAATTTAACAAGTGATGTTCAAGAGAATATTCTAAATCCTAGGGCTCTTAATCTAGATTTTACTGATTTATGTCATTTATGACATTCAATTTGGGAGCTCAGAAATAGAATTATTTTCCGCAATACTTCTGATACAAGTATGATCTATGCGTTAACTCGAGCTATTGATAATATCTCTTGTTGGAATAAAGGTCAGATTAAAACGAAATTACCTAAACGTGCTAGGCCTCATGATAAAATGAAGTGGAAATGTCCTCCAATAGATGTAGTTAAAATCAATGTTGACGCTTCGGTGAAAAGTGATACTGAACCACAGGTTGGTTGTGTTGTGAGGAATAATGATGATCAGGTTATTTGGATACATAAATGTAATGTTGTGATGAGTTCTGTCACTTTGGCAGAAGCTCTTGCTGTTTATACAGGTATACGATTGGCAGCGGAGATGGGGATTCGTAAATTGATACTTGAGAGTGATTGTGCGATCATCATCAACGCCATCAATCATGCAAACAATAGTCCATGGGAGGTCACTCAAATTGTCCAAGAGATCCTTTCTTTTAGAAGAGATTTTGAGAGCAACAGTTTTCAACATTGCTATAGAGAGATCAATCGTGCAGCTGATTTTATTGCCAAATCTCACTTTAATTGTAATTTATTTTGAGCCCTTGTTGTTGTGAGTTCCAGAACATCATCTTGCGAGATGATCATGGATGTCGTTAGTACATCCAACTTTTTGCCTACTGTAAAAAAAAAAAAAAAAAAAAAATTTATGACATTCTACTGTTGTTCTACTCTACTGTTAAAAAAAAATTTAATAAAATAAAATAAAAATAAAAATAAAAAGAGAAGGCAGGGGCCTCTTCCCCAAGTCTCAATCCTGTTTGGCCATTCTCCCGTGTAATTTTCGTAATCATTTCAGAAACAAAAAACAAAATGATCGGATAGTGTACGACCCACCGACTTCCGAATCCAATTTGATCACCGCGCGCAACGTTCAACTTGCACGACACTCGAGTGACTCGACCCCATTTTTCCTCCTCCATTGGTGGTGAGTTCGGCAATTGATTGAGCTCGTACTCACTACTACTCAGTTTAGGTTTGCTTTTCCTTTAACCAAAACCCTAAAGCTCGGAACTTTTTACTCAACAGTCAACACAAACAAACCATATCCAAGGAGGAGGAAGAGAAGATCATCAGAATCAGAGAAACGAAGATGGATTCTGCAACTTTGAAAGTGAAATTCGTTTCCTATGGGACACGATGGATACATTGTGCCAAAGTTTGGGAGTCATGGCTTGAAAAGTTGCGCTCTCTCCATCAGTCCACCTGGAAGGACGCAGGTAATCTTTAATATCTTGTCATTTAAACTGAAATCCGGTGTTTGATCTTCGAAACCCTATCCAGTTTGAGCGATTTTCAGTTCCGTGATTGCTTTTAAACAGTTTACTCCCAGAAAATGTTAAATCAATTGCAAACAGTTACTCGTAGAGTAAATACTATGCGGACTCTGATTTTGATTCTGACATGAGAGTTTAATGTGCTGTAAATTACCGATTTGTGTTCATTTAAGGTATCTACGAAGCTATCATGAGTTCAATGTATCAAATCAAAAGGCATGATGCCTTGATACTTGAGTTGGCTTCAAGATGGTGCTCAGAAACCAGCACCTTCGTTTTCCCATGGGGCCAAGCCACTCTGACTCTGGAGGATATGTTGGTTTTGAGCGGATTCTCGCCTGTGGGAATCTCGGCCTTAACCTCTGTGGAGAATGATGTCAAGTTGCTCGAGATCACGGAACGGTTGGAACAAGAAAGGAAGGAATTAGTAAGGACTAGAGCACAAAAAGCACTCCAGGGTAAATGGATGGAGAAATTCAAAGATTGCGGAAGTGATTTGGAGCATGCGGCTTTCCTTTCGCTGTGGCTTTCGAGATTTGTTTTCCCTTCTTTACCTAAACCAGTCATCAACAAGCATGTCTTTCCTGTTGCAGCTTGGCTATCCAGGGGGATCAAGATTGCTCTCGGGCCGGTTATTCTTGCAATGTTATATAGGGATTTGACTACTTTGGCTAACAGGCTGCGGCTAACGCAGTTTGTTGCTAAGCCAGGGGAGAAAACTGAGCAGCTTGATCTCTTTGCTTCATTCCATCTTGTTCATATATGGGCCTGGGAGAGGTTCCTGAAGCTGAGACCAGTTCCGAACTCTATGTATTCTGGTGAGAATTTTCCAAGATTAGCTAGATGGAGCAATCTGACGATTTCGAAAGACAAAGTTGTGAGGTCTGCTATAGACTCTGCTGGGAATTCTTTTGTGTGGTGCCCTTATGGTGCGTTTTCTAAGCGTGAAGGAACAGATCCCGAGTCTTTTCGTCGGTGTGTAAAGGCGAGTGAGCTCGTAGGGCTTGATTCTTGCATTGAAAGATATCAGCCTCAGCTCGTAGCAAGGCAGTTTGGGTTGGATCAGGACATCCCGAGTGACAATGTTGACAAGGCAACTATGACTGCTCGTGATGGGAAATGGCTGAAGACAAGCTCACAAGTGAAGGTGGAAAAATCAGATGATTGTCCTCCTCCGGGATTCTCTTCCAAAATTGAAATCATGCATGTAGATGATTCAGATTCTGATTTTGATTCTGATTTTGACTCTGATGAGGATTGCAGTTTAAAGATGACAGAAATTACAAAGCTTCATGTTCCTAAAACTGAGCGAGGGACAGTTACATCACCAGATGTAGCTATGGATTATGCATGTTTCATGGACAAAAACGAAGAATCTGAAGGAGCGGAAAAGGAACAGAAAAATACAAATTTGGTATCTCCCCAATCCAGACATGAATCCACTGAAGCAGTGGACTTCTTGAAAGTATCAGTAAATGAAACAAGGGGGGCTAAAGGCAAAGTAGCTGATACCAAACATGATGAAAATGAAGGGAGAAGCACTGACCATCTGCAGAATGAGCATGCCATGAACTGTGATGCTGAAAGCTATACAAACGAAAGACCTGTCGATTTTCATTTTGATTTGGAGGCAAGGATAAGCAGATTGGAGAATATAGTGTATACACACATTAAAGAATTTGAGGCAAGCAAGTAACACCAACAAGGATGCACTAAGGGCCTGTTTGGTTCCTTTGCCCTGAGATATTGCAAGGTATGAATTTGAAAGCCTGGATTCATATTTTTTTTATTGCAATTTTTTTTATGTTCTAGTTTAGTACTCCGTATGAATTATGAGAGAAATGCTCACTTTTGTAGAAGTTTGGTATGGTTTTATAATTCTCTTATGAGTGATATGTTCTCCGAAGAAGGTAATCATGGGATTTAGGCAAACCTAATCCTCTACCTTACTTCCTACTTCATTCCTTACATCAATAAATGATTTTTACATTTATTTAATCCTAAATTTTTTTTAAAAAAAATTATATTTATATTCCCAATATCTATTTTTATATATTTACAAAATTTTATTTTGAAAAATCATGTCTTAAATTTTTTTAGTAATTATATTTTGTAAATTATTGTCTTTTTTGTAAAGACTCGGATTTTTAAATCCTAAATTTTCGAAAAAAAGGAAAATCAAAATGAATTTTAAAGCGGAATTTGACGGAAAACTCGCTAACTCGGATTTTACAACTCATTAAGCGGATTTTCGACCTAAATAAAATTTTGAGAACTAACATGGCAACCTCGACTCTAGGATTTTAAATTCTAATTGTGCGAAAGAGAGAGCGGGATCTAAGAAACTAACGTCGGGAACTAATTTCGGGATGCCCCTCGAGATTTGAGCTCGCAATGTCGGAATAAGGATCTCGCTCTCACCTCTCCTTGCCCTAGCTGAAATCCCACGTGAAACCCTAGCCAAGTTAGACATTTGAAGTTCAAATTCAAAGTTAAAACTTTCCCCATTTGGGTGAGACACCCATACATTACTTTTTCCCTTACATCTTTGACCTATACACAAAATGTCCATGGGGGACAAGTCCCATGCTTCTCCTCTTCTTGGTCCCCACGTTTTGGCCTCATCCAAGCCTTTCTTTTGCCTACAAAAAATCAGATTTGGGGAGACATTTTACCTCACCACAAAACAAAACACAAACCCTAAAACATTAATTTAGTGGTGTATGAAGTGAAATAGGGTGTGAGGTAGAGACTTTGGACTGAGATTTATGTGGAAATGAAGTAATGGATGACCATTTCGAAAAGGACTTGTGGGTAGTACAAGGTCCCTGATTCGAGCCCCGGATGACCGCTCTTTATTTACCAAAATCAAGAAGTAATGGATGACTTGTGGAGGTGTTTTGATTCGATGATATTGTAACAACATTAATGGTTTGGTACGGCTAATGAGATTTGCTTGCTAGGTTAAAATTAAATAAGAAGAGCGAATTTAAACAAGAATATACTAATATGAAGAATTGACTCTGAGATAGGGTAGATAAAAATTCTTCTTCGACCCGAAATCCTAGAGTCGTCGTTAGAAGTAATGACTTTATTCAACTTTTTTAAAGAAATATTCATAGAGTCGTCATTCAAATCAGCGACTCTATTATTATAATGTTAATTAAATTTTTTTTTCTAAAGGGTAGAAATGATGAAAATTCATTTTTTCTAAAAAATCACAAAATCGTTGAGCAAATTTAATATTATATATTTTCTATGTCCCAGAAAGGCGTTGGGGTGGCAAATGATTAAAAGATACGAACAACACGATATGCGCTTCTGTTAACTTCTTTGAAGACGTGGGAGAGACCAACCACTTTGAACTACTTAATAATGAGGAGGATATCGGTAATGAGTATCTCAATGTTTCACGAGCAAGACTAGCAATCTTTAAGGATGTTGGTGAGCACAATGTTGTCTCCATCAATTTAGATTTGAGACTTTTCAAGCTTCAATATACCTAACTTAATAGTCATCGCTTCTATCATAAGGGTAGTCTTCTACCTTAACTATGCCCCTCCTACAACAATCGGTTTCCCATGTAATTTTGAATGATGTATCCTGCTGCTAATGTACCGAACTTACAATTTTTTCCCTAACTGTCCCAAAGATAACATAACTTAGTTGAGAAGAAGGGGTTTTCTAGACTTGGGGCTACGAATTCTTTTTTTGATTAGGTAATAATTCGAGGACCAGACAAATCTGTCTCATCGAGAGGCTGATAAAGTTAACAGACGGCGAACCATCAAACATACAACGTAAAATAAAAATGGTGCAATGCAAAAAGTGGCAACTAAACTGTCCAGTCGAATTAACAAACCTAACCCAAAACAACAGAGGACAACGCAGACTAAATCCGGAGCCAAGCGTTACCAAACGATGACACTGCTGGCCAGCAGTACATCAACAATCCACTTGGGCGATGAAGACTGAGGGTTCGTTTGGTTGGCAATGGAAAAACCCAGGAAGTACAAAAACCCAGGAAGTAGCTAAAATATATGTGTTTGGTTGAATTTTTTTCCGCAGAAAAACCATGGAAGTTAAATTCCCAGGAAGTTCAATTCCTCCATTTTAAAGGAATTTAACTTACCTACTCCCTCCTAGGTAAGTTGCAATTCCCCCATTTTCTATTTAAAAATTTTTCAATTCCCCTATTTAATCTTCTAAACTAAAAAGTTACCAAACATATTTTCACAATTCCCGTGAATTAGACTTCCTGTGAATTAAATTCCCATGAAATAACTTCCCGGGAATTTCAATTCCCACATTGAACCAAACGAGCCCTGAGGCTATGAATTCAAATCTCTTTAACTTCACTTTTTACAATTTTTTATTTCTCTTAATTTTCTTCTATTAAAAATGTCTAATTAAATAAAAAAAATTAAAGTTTTCTCCAATATATTTAAACAAAAAACCTTCTCTTCTATATATACAAATAAAAAAAAATTGTTTGAATATATTTAAATAATAAATTTAAGGTTTTTTTTTTAAAAATAACTATTTAAATAATAAATTGAAGGTTTTTTCAAATATATTTAAATATAAAATTAAAAAAAAATTCTCTGAAAATTTTTAGCCTCCCCCAAAAATTTCTTCATCTATCAACACAATTTCTCTTACTTTATAAGGGATTCCTGATGTATCGCTGACCAGTGATGTTGTTTTAGAATTTGACTTCGTCCATAGCCTATGTCCCTAACTCGCTAGAATTGATTTTGTCTAGATTCGTCTACAAGTGAGTTTTTATTTTATTAGGAAAGAATTCGGGTGAGCAGCTGATCTACCCGGCAGCATGCGGATGAAGTCGATAGTAGAGTTTTTACATTAGCCAGTATCAATTCAATTTTCCACGGAAATGAAGTATTTTTGTTGAAGTAATTTATGATAATCAAGGAATCCCCCTCAATGTGGATTTTCTCAATGCGGAGTTGAATGACTTGTAGAATACCTAATTTTAAGGCCAATGCTTCAGGTTTGAGTGGGCTTTGTAAACCAAGACGCTCATAATTTATGTTTATCGGTCGGCCCTCCCAATCACGAATAACGGAGTCAGCCGTGCTATTCTTGTTTGGTAGAGAGGAGCCGCCAAAATTTAGTTTGAAGGTACCCCAGGGAGGTTTCCGCCATTTAGTATATTTCCTGGTTTTTATTTTGCTTTGTTGCGCTTGACTTCTGATACGATGAGAGGAATCCACCTCTAAATCAACATCTGGTTTGTAAGTGTTTTTCCAATTGTGTATTTGATTTTTGATGAGTTGGACTGAAGTGGCCCGTTGTGGAATAGGGATATGCCTAAACACTAGTTGGTTACGTGTATACCAAGTATTCCACCAGGCAAAGGCGAGATTCGTTTTAGCCTACGAATAGAGGGTTGGCCCTAACCCTAAGAATGATATGATAGGTTTGATATATCCCTATCCCTGTAGATCATATTCTCTATGGTGGAGTCAATTCGTTGTGGAAGCTGATAAAGCGAACGAGTAAAGGGGCATTCCAACAGGAGATGACCCTCATCCTTCGCCGCACCATTGCAGAGGCTACATGTAGAGGGCACGGACACACCCTTTGAGGCGAGCCTAGTAGTAGTAGCTAAGCCATCTTGGCATATTTTCCATAAAAAAGTTTTTTTTTAATCTTTGGTGGCGCATCAATTAACCACATCCATGCGTTTTCGTCCGCCCGCCTAGACGAGGATGGGATAATCAATTTATATGCACTTGACGTTGTGAACCACCCCGTTTTGTCAGGCCACCATTATAGGCGATCTTCAAGGGGAGAGATGGGAAGAGGGATATCAAGAATTTCTTTGACGACGCTGGAGGGGAAGACGCGGTGAAGTTTCTCCGACCATTGTTATTAGAATCCCGATCCGGATCTTTAAAATCTTAAGATCCTACGATCCTACGTAGGGGCCCGATCCGGATCTATGCATAGGATCTTTTTTGTGTAGGATCTACAATGAGATCTTTAGAATCTTAATGGATCGATAAGATCTTACGATCCCACATGATCCTAAAGATCCTAATTTTATTAACAATATGTATTTTTTAAACCTTTGTTTTGTTTCCTTAGTTGATTTTAGAGTGTTTAAATGTACACATTCATGTAAAGAATGTGAAAAATAGCTTAGAGACAATTGTTTTTGAGTCTTTTAACCAATATGACAATGTCTAATGTCGTAAATGTAGATTTTTATGTCTTAAAATCAAAATATATTGTGTAACTAACATTTTCCCCCCTCATTCTAGCACTTTAAATTAAACAACTTTGTTATATATATTTTATTTTATTATTTAATTATATTTCGAGGATCTTACGATCCCCTAATGGGATCTTACGATCCGATCCACGGACCCTACTGTGATTCGATCCTAGAATCTCGATCCTAATAACCTTGTCTCCGACCACCACTTACCACCCAGAATATAATCGCTTACCATTTCCTCCCTGCTGTTTATTTGGGGGCAATCTTCCCTGCACTGAAGAGAAGACGTTGTGATCCATTTATCGGTCCAGAATTTAATAGATCTTCCATTTCACACTGACCAAATAAGTCATGACTTAAACTTGTCAACTAGAGGAATAAGTTTTGCCCATTGGCAGGACATATCCTCTCCTTTTTTATATTCGAAAATTGAAGTAGATCGTAGATACTTATGTTTTATGAGATAAACTCACACGTTATTTGGTTCAGCTAGAACTTTCCAGATTAACTTCATTTGGAGGGCTTCATTCATCTCTTTAGCTTTTCGAATGCCTAGCCCTCCACAGTTTTTTGGTTTACATATTCTCTCCCAGCTAATAAGTGGTCGGAACTGGAGATCCTTATTCCAGAAAAAAGTCATATTGATTTGATCTAGCTCTTTGTGTATCGAGTTTGGGAGCATAAAGTTTTGCATAATATACATAGGTTTTGTCGCCAGGTTAGAGCTAATGAGGACCGCGCGACCCTGTTGGGATAAGGCATTCGCTCGCCACTTACTCAGTTTTTCTTTCGACTTGCATACAATATCTTCAAATGTTTGTTTGTTAACCCTGCCATTAATAATATGGCAGCCGAAATATTTTTCCAGTGAGTATTCGCTTGAAATGTTTAGGCAGTTTCGAAGCTCAACAATTCTGGTGTTAGAGATTCCTTTTGTTGGCTAAAAACTGGATCTCTGGTAATTAACTTTTTGCCCAGAGACTTTGTAATATGCATCTATTATGGATCTAACTTTCTGGACAGCTTTCACACTCAATTGTTCCAGTGCGTTTTTGCTTGTTATATTGCACGTTTTATGTTATCTGTTGTATGTTTTGACGGACTTCTGTCTATTGACTTGTTACCGGCCATTGAAATTAAGGTATATCAGATATCGAATTCTTATTTATTTATTAAAAAAAAAACAATTTCCCTTACTTCGTAGAGAAGGCAGGGGCCTCTTTTTTTTTTGATTAAGTAAAGATTCGGCTGAGCGAAAGCTCTAGCCGAAAGCATCATTGCGGATGAGATCGAGCAGACCTGAATCGTTGTGAAAGTTTGCTCCCCTGGTAGAGTAGCTAAGGTGTGCAACCTTATCCGCTACTCGGTTACCAATGCGGGAAATGTGGGAGATTCCGAGAATGGTTAGTTCTGCAATAATGGATTGGATGAGGTCGAGCAGGGGCCTCTTTTTGCCCCAAGTCCCACCTATTTTTTGTACGTAGTAAATCATTTCAGAAAAAAAAATAATCGGATAGTGTGCGACCCACCGACTTCCGAATGGAATTTGATCACCGCGCGCAACGTTCAACTTGCACGACATTCGAGTGACTCAACGCCATTTTTCCTCCTTCATTGGTGGTGAATTCGGCAATTGATTGAGCTCGTACTCACTACTAAGTTTAGGTTTGCTTCTCCTTTAACCAAAACCCTAAAACTCGGAAATTTTTTACTCAAAACAAACCAACCAACCATATCCAAGGAGGAAGAAGAGCCGATCATCAAAATTAGAGAAACGAAGATGGATTCTGCAACTTTGAAAGTGAAATTCGTTTCCTATGGGACACGATGGGTACACGGTGCCAAAGTTTGGGAGTCATGGCTTGAAAAGTTGTGCTCTGTCCATCAGTCCACCTGGAAGGACGCAGGTAATCTTCAACTTCAATACTCCGTATCTTCTCATTTAAACTGAAATCCGGTGTTTGATCTTTTGAAACCCTATCCAATTTGAGCGATTTTCAGTTCTGTGATTGCTTTTAAACAGTTACTCCCAGAAAATGTTAAATCAATTGCAAACAGTTACTCCTAGAGTAAATGCGGACTTTGAAAATGATGATTGGATTTTAGCATTCATATGATCAATACCACAAAGGCAACTTTTGATGCTGATATTGATTCTGACATGTGAGTTTAATGTGTTGTATACTACCGATTTGTGTTCATTTAAGGTATCTACGAAGCTATCATGAGTTCAATGTATCAAATCAAAAGGCATGATGCCTTGATATTTGAGTTGGCTTCAAAATGGTGCTCAGAAACCAGCACCTTCGTTTTCCCATGGGGCAAAGCCACTCTGACTCTGGAGGATATGTTGGTCTTGGGCGGATTCTCACCTTTGGGAGTCTCGGCCTTAAGCTCTGTGGAGAATGATGCCAAGTTGCTCAAGATCACGGAAAGGTTGGAACAAGGAAGGATGGAATTAGTAAGGACTAGAGCACAAACGGCACTCCATGGTAAATGGATGGAGAAATTCAAAGATTGCGGAAGTGATGTGGAGCATGTGGCTTTCCTTTCGCTGTGGCTTTCGAGATTTGTTTTCCCTTCTTCAAATAAAGGGATCATCAACAGGAATGTCTTTCCTGTTGCAGCTTGGCTATCCAGGGGGGTCAAGATTGCTCTCGGACCGGCTATTCTTGCAATGTTATATAAGGATTTGACTACTTTGGCTAAAAGCCTGCGGCGCAAGCAATTGATTGCTAAGTCAGGGGAGAAAACTGAGCAGCTTGATCTCTTTGCTTCATTCCATCTTGTTCATATATGGGCCTGGGAGAGGTTCCTGAAGCTGAGACCAGTTCCGAACTGGATGTATTCTGGTGAGAACTTTCCGAGATTAGCTAAATGGAGCAATCTGACGGTTTCAAAAGACAAAGATGTGAGGTCTGCTATAGACTCTGCCGGAAATTCTTTTGTGTGGTGCCCTTATGGTGAGTTTTCTAAGCGTGAAGGAACAGATCCCGAGTCTTTTCATCGGTGTATAAAGGTGAGTGAGCTCGTAGGGCTTGATTCTTGCATTGAAAGATATCAGCCTCAGCTCGTAGCAAGGCAGTTTGGGTTGGATCAGGACAGCCCGAGTGACAATGTTGACAAGGCAACTATGACTGCTCGTGATGGGAAATGGCTGAAGACAAGCTCACAAGTGAAGGTGGAAAAATCTGTTGATTGTCCTCCTCCAGGATTCTCTTCCAAAATTGAAGTCATAGATGTAGTTGATTCAGATTCTGATTTTGATTCTGATTTCGAATCTGACGAGGATTGCAGTTTGAAGATGACAGAAATTACAAAGCTTCATGTTCCTAAAACTGAGCGAGGGGCAGTTACATCACCAGATGTAGCTATGGATTATGCATGTTTCATGGACAAAACTGAAGATTCTGAAGGAGCGGAAAAGGAACAGAAAAATACAAATTTGGTATCTCCCCAATCCAGACATGAATCCACTGAAGCAGTGGACTTCTTGAAAGTATCAGTAAATGAAACAAGGGGGGCTAAAGGCAAAGTAGCTGATACCAAACATGATGAAAATGAAGGGAGAAGCACTGGCCATCTGCAGAATGAGCATACCATGAACTGTGATGCTGAAAGCTATACAAATGAAAGACCTATCGACTTTCGTTTTGATTTGGAGGCACGGATAAGCAGATTGGAGAATATAGTGTATACACGCATTAAAGAACTCGAGGCAAGCAAGTAACACCAACAAGGATGCTGATAAGAAGATTGGAGGATATAATGCTGTAAAGAGCCTGTTTGGTTCCTTTGCCATGAGATTTTGCAAGGTATAGATTTGAAAGCCTGGATTTATATATTTTATAGGCATATTTTTTGCTTCCAATTTTTTTATGTTCTAGTTTATTATGAATTATGAGGAAAATGCTCGCTTTTGTAGAAGTTTGGTATGGTTTTATAATTCTCTTATGAGTGCTATGTTATCTGAAGAAGGTAATCATGAGACATATAGTGAATGACAACGGCAAATAAGCTCTGTTGTGTTTCTTTCCTGCTATATGCTTTGGTATGCTTCTTCGCGTAGTAAATATATTAATTACATCGTTAGTCCCCAACCTTTGCAAGTCATTTTGATCCTTAACTTTAAGTCATTCTAATATAGCAGTCCTTGAACTTTTGAAAATGTTACATGGTTTGTCCTTCTGTCGAGAGCTATTAAAAATCTCCATTAGATGTTTGTGAAATTCTGAAGCAAATTAACTGTGTAAGATTAGATGACTGTGTTCCCTTGTAGCTCAGATGTCTCTGAAGAAGATGATGGAAGAACAAATCTCTGTTTGGTTCCTTTTCTGTGAGATTTATAAAGGTATGAAACCGAGGAAGAGAGTCTGAGATTTTCAGTAGGGGAAGTGAGGGATTTGCTGGGAATAAGAATTCACTCAAACCCTTTAATATGTTGTTTCATTCGTAAGACTAAAATCTTTATAAAAACAAGACCTAAATCCCAATCAGTCACATGCATTTCATACACACAACACAACGTACAGGCACCAAAACATCACACTGCTATGAACAATCTTTGAGCTTAGCTAGGTCCCTCGGCCATGGTGTTGCTAGCTAGGGTTTTTGGCATATTTTTCCAATCGATCGATGAATTTGCATCGATCAATCCCCAGCTAACTTTCATCTGAGTTCAGCTCCAGACCTTGCAAGAACCAATTGACAATTAAAAATGGTGGGTGGATCAATCGAAAGGGAGGGACTAATCCACATAACTAGCCAAGGACTACTTGCCCATCTGCTTGGTAACTAAGAACCCCTTAGGCTCTTCAGAATCTCTGCTTACCTTCCACCAACATCAGATGTTGGTGGTTGTGGTGATGGTGTAGTTGCTTGATCTGAAAGGAGTCAAGTTCACTGCTGTAGAGCATGTTGATCATCTCAGAACCCGATGGGTTTGAGCCTTTGCTCTTCCTATTCTCCCCATAGAGGGCTTCATAATAGCTTGAGGATCGCTCATGATCATGACGACCCTCTGAAGATATCTTCTTTGCTCTCATCTTCTCATGTTCCATTATCATAAGGTTTTGGTGATCTTTGAGCTCCTTTGAGTTGAGGAATCGCCCGCCTGCTCCTCTTGGCCTGCGCATTGCATGCCGATGCCTCGATTCATGAAGATAAGGCTGCAAAGGATCACACAACTGTTTAACCCAAAACTCCACACTGTTACAAAAATCAATGGTGTTTATGCTGCCACACATTCTTTAGAATCATATATGATATTTATGTACTATACCTTATCTCTGGATGGCTTAGCTTTTAGTGCTGCATTTGCTCTAAACTTTCTTCGACGAAGGATTGCATTGTACTGTTTAGGATTAACATAGACGACTCCATCGTCTGTTGCTAAGCTGATTGGTGACATGACTGTGTCCTATCATCACAGATCAAGTATGAACGAACAACGTCGATTTTCATGTCATATTCAATCTAACATTTGAGCTAAATTATACCCACCGTTGATTGATGATGCCCATAAGCTGTGAATAAGGAATAGAGGTGTTGTGGGTGAGAACAGTTTGTAGGGACCTGGAAAAAGTATGGTTTTTCTTTTATGATTATAACATTGAAGAGATCAGCTAAGAGAATAAATTAATGAAAATTAATTAAGGGGACTTTAATTACCATTCCAAGTGTAATCTCAAAACAACCCTTGTGTGGATGAGCAACAGATGATGGGTCACCAATGTTTGCTGGATACTCGTAGCCCTTTGAGGAGTGATTTACACTCTCAATTGTTTCACCTGAAGTTAATGCATTATCTTAAATTGAGCTCTATCCTCAAAACTGATCAGCAATCAGCATATATATATGGAGGTAAAATGAATATCAACAGCTCTAAAATTTCGCCATAGTGAGGTCAAGGCGAGTTTATGTTGAGAGGTTTGGCATGGAATCTTGCCTCCCACATATGCTGATCGATCTCATAATTAGACATTCTGTGCATTGTAGATTCTACTCATCTATATAACTCTATGAGGGAGCAGAGGATCCGGACCGGTAGATTCTACTCACCTAGTTGGAAACTCGGGTTGATTGCACGTAGTTTCAGCTCCATACAACGTTTTGGAAGCATTTTGGGAGCTAACAAGAGTGGAGGATCGAGCCAAAGTGAAACCTAACTGAAAGGAGCGAAATTGGGAACGAACACAAGGACACGAGAATGTAGGGAACAAGGCACGGCTGCACGAGTCATGTGGATCCAGACACGGGTCGTGTGGGGTATGGACATGGGTCATTTTTTTATTATTAAGTGAGAATTCAAGATCGATCAGGTATACCTGAATCTCGATGGCAAACAAGTCGGCATACAGATGACTATCAAAACATATAATCGAAAACCGAAAAGGTGCAATATATCCAGCAAAAGCACACCCTACAAAGACGAATTTAGGTAAAACTAAATCTAGGTAGTTGGGGACTTCGGGTTTTTAAACGTGTTTTGTATTTTAGAAATTTTTTTTATCTAGGTTTATTAAGACTCTTCTTAGGTTATTGGAGAGGCACGAAACTCAAGGTTGAGAACACATAATACGTTGAATTAGATTAGGGTTTTCACTTCTCTAGTATGAGCAACTGAACTCTTTTGCTTAAGAAGACTATTTGAAGTGTTAGGTTTTCAGATTCATTGTGAGATTTCTATTATCTTTCTATTCCTCCTTGAATATAATTGATTCTATGCACTTGGATAATTAGGGTTAGCAAGTTTTCATTAGATTGATTAACTAATAATTATTCACGAGAATCTATTGCTAAATATTGATAGTTACTAGCTAGTTGAATTATCTTTCATTGAGTAGCAAAGTATAAATCATTAGAATAGATTGATTTAGGGATTTATATGAGAGAATTGATTAGCAATTGACATAATAACTGTTTGTGCGAGTTGATTGTCTTTATTCATTCATAAGGATTATTGACAAGATGTGAAAATGACTATTAACAAGATCATTTTCACAAATTTACACACAAGTCCTTTCCATTCTACAAAATAATTACAAATCTATCCGTGAGAAAAAATAAAAACGTCCCTAAATTCATACCATCCATCCCCAAATCTCTGTTGCTCAACCCAAGTTGAACGAGGCTCACCACAACCTAAATCTAACTCATTGTGGAAAATTTGTGAGAGATTTCAACAAAGCAATCAAGTTAAAAGCAAGAAGTTTTCATTTACAATTGGTTTTTATAGGTTTTTTGATATGAAATTGAATGTTTCAGGGTTTAAAATTAGAATAGAAAGTGATGAAATTTGTAGTTATATGTGAGTTGTTGTTGATTTGTGTGATGCTTTTGTTGAATTATGATTATAAATTGTAACTGAAATGAAAGAAATTGCTCCCTTTTTTTTAAAGATTTTTTTTTTTTTGCGATATGGGGCTGCTGGGGGTTACTATTGGGGCTTAGGGCTCGAGAAAAGATGGCGATGTGATGGCTTAGGCTTGGCTTTGTTGGCTGAAGACTAAAGTAACATAGTAGGTTCGACAGGAATAGCCGAGGTCATGAGGTACCCTCTCAGTTATGGCCGAGATACAAGCGTAAGGGATATTGTTTGTGTGAATGTGAAAATGGAACAAGGGAAGCAAAAACCCTCAACAAGATTTTTCGAACATATGTAGGAGCCTCGACAAATACTCCCGAGGTTCCGCAATCACCTTGGCTCTTCCAAATGAGGCTCCTGTATAACCCCGATGGATTTTGTCGAGATTCCTTATCAACCTCGACAACTATTGTCGACCCTAGTTTCAACGGATATTGTAATAAAAAAAAACCATCTTTAAGTCATCTAAAGGACTAAAACCATTGGAAAATCATCTTAACTTATGGAACGAATTGAGTAATCATATCGACCTATTTTTTCATATGTTTCAATAAGTTTATCATGTATTCGAGATTAAGGTTAACAAATTGTTTAGGTATATGAATATCAATATATTTTCTCTTTTGCTCTCGGGCAAATTAATAAATATTTTCAAAAATGGAGAAGAACTTGTTAATTTGTTATACAATTTCATGTTAACGGTCTTGTTAATAGTCCTTTTGCAATCTTGTCTACATCCTCACTCTTATTGATTTCCTTTACTCTTATCAACAAGATTAGTGCTGGCACAATTGTGCGGATGCTTTTTATATAATAATTATATATATGTGTAAAACATTTTTATAAGTTAAAATATAATTATCAAGGATTCTTATCACTTTATCTAAATTCCTTTTAAAATTTAAATAAATTTCATATTAACACTCATTCAACTAATGATTTTCCTTTACTATAGTTGCATTAATTCAATAATATATTATAAATTCCAAAATCTATTATCCTTCACAACTAACCTAAAATAAACTAATTATTTTTATTCATAAATGTAATAATTACCCGACTATAGATACATTTATCCATACACACACATATAACCTTCATTATTATCATTTAAATGAGAATAATTTATTAAAGTAAATATATAATCAGATTATAACAAAATAATTTACTAAATTGATCTAATCGTTATTTATATATTATCCATGAATCAAAAATACAAAAGATTATATGTTTTTATTGAAAAAATTTTTTTTAAAAGAAAATCAATCAGTTAGGATTTAGAAAAGAAAAGAATTAATTAATTACTTATTTAAAAAATAATTTGATTTATAATAAATAATAATTTATTTAAATATAGAAAAATATTTAATTGGTTAACAAAAAAAATCTATATTAAAGAAGAAGCCGCCACATGGCGTAGGCGACTCATCCTTTAGTATTATTAATTAATTGATTATTGAAGGCCAAATTCTAGAAAATCACCCTTTATATACACCATTTGCACAAAATCACCCCTTAAGAAGACTTTAAGAAACCACCCTTAACAAGCTAGATACTTGCAAAAAAACACTCATGTCACATTTGAAGGATAAAAGGGATTACCCTTCAACAACTTTCATTTTTCATTTAAGGAGAGGAGCGAGAGGTGAAAACTAAACACTTGGGAGAGCTTCGAGTCAACTAAATCAATGATGACCAACTTCGAACCAACTAAATCAAGGATCAAACACTTGAGAATTGTCAAGAGATGAACTAAGATATTTGTGATGAATGGGCAAAATAGTAATTTTACACTTTTAACATCAAAATTAACGTAAAAGGTGAGATGGGTAGTCTTATGGCTTTTGCAAACATTTTGCTAGCTTTTAAAGGGTGGTTTTTGGAATTTCAATTTAAGGGTGGTTTTGTTCAAAATGGTGTATTTAAGGGGTCATTTTCTGGAATTTGGCCATTATTGAATTTAATCTTGATTGTTTTGGAATTGTTTGATAATTAGGGTTTTCAAGGTTTAGATCTGGTAATCTTGTTAACTAAAATTGATAAGGAATTGAGTTCAAAAGACTTATGGTGTGTTTGACAATATATTATAAATGAGAGAGTTTTTATAGATTTTGGAGTTTGAATTTTTTTTTTTTTTTTTTTTGTAGACTATGAAGATTTTGGAGTTTGAGATTTCTTTGTAAAAAAATCTTGTAAAAAAACTTAATTGTGTTTGGTGGTTATAAAATTTGGAAGATTTTTTATAGTAAAAAGACAAAAATGTTTGTTGTCTTGTGCTTGTAAAAAAAAAAAGCGCCCACAAAATCTCGAAAAAGCTTGCATCCCCAATCTTTTTTTTTTATAAAAAATAATTTTCTGCCAAAACTCCCGAATTTACCAAATAATATCCCACCAAATGACCAAACATCACTAACTTCAGGGTTTTTTTTCTTTCAAAAAATCTCCCAAAGCTCCCGAATCTCCACCATAAGCTATTATACCAAACACGCTCTTAGTCTTTTCACACCAAAGTGTTCAAAAGGAAATTATTTATTCGATTTCAAGGATCAATGAATGAAATCTAAGTATTGAGATTGATTGACCTGAGCTATTCTTCCATATTTGTTTCTCCCCGTCTATTTCTGTGTTTGCCACAATTTTCTTAAACATCACCCCCCCTTTCCTCCTCGTGTCTTCCTATTCTCATATCACACATTACTTTTATAGTTAAGTCAGTCAGATATATTTGATAGAATTAAGATAACTAAAAATCAATCATCAAGGCTCCATTTATGATCCAATCCACGAATCTCATATATATATATATATATATATATATATATATATATATATAACTGATGTAACTATATAGGTAGTCTATAATTTGTTGAAACTTCACGTACTCATATATTTCCCGTGTAATGAGTACATATGGAACACTTACTTAGCTAGCTATCAAAGATAAAGTGCTCTGAAATCCATCAAAGTGATTGATAATAACTTGGTTGTTATTTACACCCATAAATTTTACTATATACACCAAAATCAAAGTTTTTTTTAAATAAAACCTACGCGAGTCACAATGTGATTCAAGAGGGGCAGAATATATATATAATAATAATAATAATAATAATAATAATAATAAATAGATGTGCCTCTTGAGTCACAGATATGTGACTCAAGAGACATAGATTTATTTAAAAAAAAAACTTTGATTTTGAGTTGTAGATAATAAAAATACAGCTAGTACAAATAATGCAGCCAACTTTTGATGATATATATTTGAACATAAAATGGAATGCATATATAATAGGTATGCATATAGCAAATTTACCTGCACATTTCAGATGATCTTCAAGCAAGTTAACTTGCTTGAGGTTACTCGAATTCGATGGGATTAAACGATGGCATCCGTCACCTTGAGGTGTGTTCGAATCTGTTGAAATCCACCATGGTATTGGCGAAATCAAATTAGGATCTTGTAGAAGCCCAAATTGATCTTTTGAGAGGGTTGTCTTCTGCATCTTTTGTTATCACCTCCATAAAAAAAAAGTACTTCTCCATCAGCTAGCTAGCTAGAGACAAATTCACTAACACAAGAACATCGATCTAGCTCGGTAGCTATTTTATGTTGGAACTTTGGGGAATCTAAAAGTTGTTTTGTAAAAAAAAATTGTGGAGTAAGCGATTCGATTCACAGATTTTAAACTGGAACCGAGAGACCGAATAAGCTGGAAACTAGATATGTCGGTAAATGCGAATAAAGAGGGCAGAAACCCTACTATAGAAAACACCCTTATATATAATTGGTACTTGGGAGGTCTAAGCTTGAGTGATACAATCAAATCCAGAATTAGGGAAGGGAGGGGAAAACAAGAAACAAAACAGAAGAACTGGTAAGATATATAATTAAGCACAAAAACAAGAAAATAAAGGAAGAGTTAGCTAGGGAGGAAAGAGATCATACTGTTGTTTCTGAGGCATATACAAAGACAATTAAATCTTGGTAGCAGATCAATTAATTGTTGATTGCTGCAACAGAAACCCTTTTGTCTCAAACAATGAAACATGAAAGAGCAAACCCAGGAAGTAGACAGAGAGAGAGAGAGAGAGAGAGAGAGGGAGGAAATTATCAAATTATATTGGAGGAGATGTGGAGATGTAGAGATGTAGATGGCCAATGAGACTCACCTTTTCATGCACAAGTTGCTGTTAATTATTCTACAGAATCTTGAAAGATTCTTCCCCCAAATTTCTATTTTGGCTACAGCTCCCTCTCCCTCTACTTTATCTTATTTGCGTAAGCAACCACAATAAATCCTAATTTTATATCTATAAAGAAATTTTATGATCAAATCAATTTTTGGAAATGATAATTAGTTGGAAAACACATGTACCTTACAGCCAAATAAGAACTGGTACAGCTTTACCGGTCATTTTAGGACGAGGGTCTTTGTATAGTTGTATTCATTTCCTAGAATGATGAATCAGCAATTCTAGGTTACCTGTTTCACAAAAATAAAAAGTTAGAATCAAGGTAATTCCAAATATTAGTTTATTTCCAATATGAGAGATTTTTTATTCAAAGAAAAAAATATGGAATCACTCGTTCTAAATTATTATTATTATTATTATTATTATTATGAAAAATGACCACAAATAATACAAACTATCAAGCGTGAAATATTTGCGTGTGGTCTAGTGATAAGGCGAAGCGCACCCTCTGAAGTGTAATAAATTGTCCCGAGTTCGATTCACCTTTCTCCCTTCTTTTGCCCCAGTCGGGGTGGCCTAGTGGTAAGGAGTAAGGGGAGGGGTAAGGAGGTCCTGGGTTCGATCCCTGCCTCTGCCTTTTTCTTTGGGTGAAAATCCAAAGTTTGCCTTGCTCCCTACCACTGGGTCGAGCCGGTCGGCGCAAATCGGTTTACCTGGTACGTGGCTCTTGCCAGCTGGATCACGTGCTCGGGGTTTGCCATCGAAGGTGGATTCCTCGTCATAAAAAAAAAACTATCAAGCGTGAACCGAGAATAATACAAACTTTGAAAATCGCCAATTAATATACAAACTATTGCGTATTAATCCGATTTCAATACGAAATCATTTCCGACCAAATTTCCGGAAAATGGTCTGATGTGGCGGCCGGAGTTGCTGTATTTTTATGACATGGCTTCCATGTCATCAAAATCTAATTATATTTCTGAAATTTAAAAAAAACAAATTTATTCCCAAAATTGGGAACCTAGACCAGCCAATGTTGAACAGGTAAAGGAAGAAGAAGATCCTGCACCACCAGAACCAAATTGAAGACGGGTAAGCGACGCCATTGAGTCGAGATTACTGAACCTGCATATTGTGATCGAGATGGATAGGCAAGCTAGCCACCGGCCCTCTCTGCCCACGACATCGCCGCCCTTGGCTCCGCTTTCTCCGCCCCCCTTGTTCCTCCTTTAGTCTCTTCTCCTTATCCGACTTCTCTCCTGGCAGCAACCCGACCTCCGAGCACCCCAAAGCCCCTTCCCTTGGCACTTTCTGATTAGACCTCCCCGCTCTCTTATTCCTGATTGCTAGATCCGGAGGCTTCACTTTTTAGATCGGACGCCGCCGCCACCACTGAACAACCGCCCGACCTCTGAGCTCCCTGAAGGTCGACCTCCATGGTTGTCTTTCTTCTATGGCGTGCAATTCCACCTGCAACATTAAAATAAAAAAAAAGTAAGAGGCAAGGCCATTGTAGGAGGCTCGACCTTTTCCAATTTTGGGAATAAATTTGTTTTTTTTTTAATTTCAAAAATATAATTAGATTTTGATGACATGGAAGTCATGTCATAAAAATACAACTCTGGCTGCCACATCAGACCATTTGCCGGAAATTTTATCGGAAATTATTTCGTATTGAAATCAGTTTAATACGCAATAGTTTGTATACCAATTGGTGATTTTCAAAGTTTGTATTATTCTCGGTTCACGCTTAATATTTTGTATTATTTGTGGTCATTTTTCCTTATTATTATTATTATTATTATTATTATTATTATTATTAATATTATAATTATTATTTAGTGCATAAAAATAATTTTACAAGAAATTAGTGGGTAGCCGAGATACTATCTAGGCACCCATTTCCTTAGCGATAACAAAGCTAAGTCTAGTAAAAATATAAGTGGAAGCACGAGCCCCATCATCTTGAGATACCGAGAATTTCTGAATCCGCTTCAGCAAAGTTACAACATCCGTATCTAACTCCCCCAACGAAGAGAAGGAGAAGGGTAGGAAACCATACCCAATCGTCGTACACAACTCACGATACTTGGCACACTTACGACGAGCAGCATCAACAACAACACGATCGGGCACAAAGTCAGACACTGCAGACTGAATCAAGGGGGAGGATCCCGTCAGATTAACACATACATCCCGCCCCATATCTCAGGAATAAAGGAGCAAATCCGCCGGACGAAGGGGCTTATCATGCCCATCAATCAAACCGATATCAACCTCCTTACTGGCAGAAATCACAGCTCTATAACAGACATCCAATAAAGTATCGCGAACGAGATTATGTCGATGTTTAATACCCACAGTACCAGCACATGACACAGCATGATCGCCATATACATCACCCTCAAAGACCTGAGAACAAGCTGGGCAGGGCATAGTCACCGTGAACAACGGAACACCCAGTCGATAGCTAAGCACACTACGATAGGTACTTCCATTCATAACCTGCCACAGCCCAGAAATAGGTACTGCACACAGTGAATCAGAGGAGTGAGCACCCTGTTGAGACTTCCATAATACCACTTGTCGCGGAGTCAAAGAGAAAACAGATTCCGATGTAGCAGCAACCTTTGCGAAATATATATCTGCCAATTTCTTCATAAGTTTAGAGGCAGCGATTTCACTAGGATCGCGTAGAAGATCAGAACTCGTAATCTCATTAAAAGCACGCCACCTGTCATCAAAAGTAGGGCCAGCATCAGTGATACCAGAAGGATGTAGGAGCTTAGCCTGCAATTCAGCAAACTGCAAACGAGACGCCAAAAAAGCATAATGTAGGACATCCCCAACAGCATACACTCCGAGCCCACCAAATTGAAAAAGCAAGATGGCAAGGCGCCACTTTATTGGATATGAAGCGTTTTTAGAAATTCACCTATACTTATTACCCCAAGGGGACGACAAATGTCCTTAATTACCTGTAAAGCTAACTAGGAAGGGTATTCGTATATAATTAGGTTCCTTGTTATGAGTTGGCGTTTGACAATAATATGTTCCTCGCGATACGCTTAGTTCGCGTTCTATGTTCACTGTTCAATCGTCGTCTTTAGAGGATATTGTCAGATGATGCTTTGTTCTAGAGACGTTCTTCTCCAATCAAAGGTTCCAGGAACTCAACTTCGAATACTTTATCTCGGGGAGGATTGCAGAACTCTTGCTTTTCTTCCTAAAATCAAATCCACTTCTTTAAACCCCATGGGGTATTTATAGTGTTGTTAAGCGAGCGGCTTGTTGGCGACCTCGTGGTGCGGCAGAAGACACGTGTAACTCATGCCCTCATGCCAGAGGGTTTGAATCGTTATACAGTTGATGCCAATGATGAGGTGCTTGGCCAGCGAGCTGCTTGCTCTTGGTGTAGGGAAAGATGACGTGGGGTCTTTGTTCCTTAGCATAAATGGTATGGATACAAGTAATCGATGCTTTGATCGTGATCCAAGTATCCTTTATTGAAGGGTCTACAATCTGTGTTGCGTGATAGGAGGCTTAAGGATTTATTGAGTCTGGTGAGTTTGATCGCGATGGTCGATGCCATGCTCTGTGTATTGACTTTTGCATTGGGTGAACTATTTATGACGTTCATTCTCTATTTATTAGGGAGGCTATTTTCCAGGGCATGGTCAATATACTCCGTAATTACTACAATAATGATAATGATAATTATAATAATATAATATTAATATAATAATAGAAATTATTATTATTGATAAGAAAATACTGCATATTATAGTATTATTATCATCACTATTTTTAGTTTAATGTTTATTGTATGATAACTATATTATTCCCTCCGTATCGCAAAACTTGTAGTTTTAGAGTAGTAAACTTGTATAAAAAAACTTGTTGTTTTAGCTATACTTATTATCTTTATAGGTAATGATTGCTCTTTTTATAGGTAATAATTAGTGCTTTTAGGTATTTTATCCTATAAAAATAAAGGAAATATAGGTATTATTAATAAGTGTGCATAAAGCTAAAACTACAAGTTTTGCGATACGGAGGGAGTATTATTTACTCTTATTATTCGGACAACATAGCAATTAAAAAGCTTCAAAAAATGGCTCATTTCAATTTTTTGTATCATTTATGATTCCTAAATTAAATCTAATTTCAATAGTTATATCAAACAAGAACCTTAGATTCAAATGTAGAACAATAAGCCCAATTAAACTATAGGAGTTTCTCCCTCACAAGAGAAACTCTCATTTGAGTAGTCAGTCCTACGGATTTCCAGATCATCCTTCCCATCCATCCTGTTTTGGCCTAATCTTCATCCCCAAACACTCTTCGTCAGATCCATCCCCTCCTAACCATTGTTTCGCCGATAATTTATGCTCGGTTTCTTCGGCTTTGGCTGTCCTCCGGTCACCTGTCGCCAGCCTTGTCTCCCTACTCTGGCTACCCTCCTCTCTTCTGGTCATTTCATTTTCGTCACATTCTAGGTCTGGGTGGGGCTCCTGGCTCCCTCTCGTCTTCCGGTTAGGGTTGGTTAGGCGGGTGGTCGGGTCTCCCTTCTTTTGTGAAATTAGGTCGGGGATCTAGCATTTTGGGGGTGTCCGGTGGCCCCTTGTTGTCCGATTGTTGTCTCCTCGCTGGTGTCTAGCTTGATGCTTCGGTCCCCTGCCGGCGTGCTTCCATCCCTTAATCGAGGTTGTCCCTCCCTCAATCCGTGAAATTAGGTTGGATTTTCCGCGTTTCTGGGGTCTCCGACTTGTTTGATGTCCTCGTTGGGGTCTTGGGCGCCTTGTTGGAGTGTCATTCTCTCCTGATGTCATGTTGCCCTTTGTCTGTCGTCTTCCTGGTGTAGCCATCCTTCTGCTGATGTGTGGGGCTAAGTTGGTGCTTTGGGCCCAAGGCAGCCTGGTGGAAAGAAAAAAAATGATTTAACCAACTTCCAAAAGGGCCTAAATCCCGACATTGCCTGTTTTCCTTGGGCCCGAGGGACTCGTTGATGTCTTTTTTCCGACATCGCCTTTTCTTGGCTCAGTAACTTGTCCTTTGGGCCCAAATTTTTTGCTTGGGCCCAAAGGAGCCCGGAGAAAAGGAAAAAAAATGCCATGTAGTATTATATATACTTGTTTTTATAATACTAATGGCGTTTTAAATCCAGCTTGAAAGAGTTTAAACTAAATCCCGAAAGGGTTTGACCAAATCCCGATTGGCTAAATCTTATTGGTGTTTTTTGCATGAGCAACGTGTGGCTATGCTTCCGGCGTGCTTGGTGTTCTTCTTCTTGGTTAGGGGCGTTGAGTCTGGAGTCGGGACTGGCTAGGATCGCGGTGGTGCTTTCAGGGCGACTTCGTATCCGGAAAGGATCTTCCTTGGAGTTTCGTCTGCATTGCCCACATTAGATAGAGTCCTACTGTACCGCTGGCTCGCGGTGCTACTGTTCGGTGGTGCTTGTCTTCGTTTTTCACCGGCGTCCTCAATTTTTTTTGGAGTAGTTCTGCTAGGTCGTCTTTTATAGAGTTTGTTTTTGCCTGTTTCATTGTTCCTGTTTTCTGTTTTTAATTGTATGTTTAGACGGTTTTTGTCTGCCGACCCGTCGGCCTTTCGAGAATCAAGGTTGCTTGATCTCGAATCTTTACTTAATAAAAAAAACCAATTAAACTGAACTAATAACAAAACTGACTTATAATACACACGGTCAATTTCTCTCCAAATACACAGTCAATTCATCGGCTTCCCGTTTGGGAAAAATATATGTCGACACATAAAGAAGTCAGTGTCAATAATCATTAATTTTCAGGCAAACAAAATCGCTGACACCGGAAGCCAATGAATCATCTATGCAATTGACGAGAAATTGTTCATGCGCCTCCTAACAAAAACTATACTTGTACGCTCGGTTTTCTTTTTCACTTGATCGATCTCTCATATTTATGTTTATCTTTTATCGAGAAAGGGATCACCACCTACACCCTATAGTGCACCCTTGTGTGCATCACAAAATTAATTAGGATGTATATGTGATATAAAAAAATATATATAACTTATATTTAGGTTGAATATGTGTAATATTATACATTTGCATTTTTTTGAAAAATCATATTTTAAAATTATTATAATTAATACTCAAAATAATCACCTTTTCATATATAATTATTTTTAAAATATGATTAAAAACATACAAATGTATAAGATTACACATAAAACCTAAATATAATTTCTAAAAAATGGCTTGGGGTGGCTGAAGGCCCCCTAGTACAAAAGAAAAGCGTAAGAAAAAAAATATATGGATTTCTTTTTAGTATTTTTTGCTAATTTTAGCGATAAAACAGTGTACAAAAAGTGAAGAAACACAAAGATAACTTAGCTTAGTTATCAAGGAGAGGTATTTATTACCTTGAGGTTGTGACTTCAATTCAAACCCCATTAGCCTCACTTTTCTTTTTTATAAATAACAAATTTAAGGGGTTTTCCAATATATAATTTCTCATTTTTAATAATTTTAAAAAAAATCTACGAAAAATGACTATT
The DNA here is from genome assembly GCA_037127255.1 of Persicaria tinctoria. Lineage (NCBI taxonomy): Eukaryota > Viridiplantae > Streptophyta > Magnoliopsida > Caryophyllales > Polygonaceae > Persicaria > Persicaria tinctoria. The sequence goes on from JBANSL010000014.1 coordinate 9,108,850, forward strand.
TAAATTATAAATTTAAGGATTTTTTCTAATATATTTTTTCGGAAAAAAACTTTTCCAAGAAATTTTTCTCGGAAAATTTTTCGCTCACCCTAAAAAAATTCCTGAATCCGCCACGGCTCTCATTCCTTTGGTCCTTCCCTTTTACTAGGTTTCTCCATTTATTAGATAGTACGATAATCAAATCTCTTTTACAAATTAATTTTTTTAACGAATTTAATTATCTTGAAAACATCTATATCTATATATCTATATAAACTCTTATAACATATGAGTTTTATCCTATGTGTCACATGATCACATCCACCTTAATCTTCTCATTTTCAACTAATTATTTTTTCATTTCGCCACCTGAGGCGGCGCTGGACTCAACCAATTGGAGCGGAATCGCCTCATCGAGGCCAATCTCGGCCATCAATAAGGTTCGTCGTCTCCCTCTCTTGAAATTGCAACTCCTCCGCCTTCGATGAAGATCGCGGCGATTTGTCGAATAGTTGGAGTGCAAGCGTCGGTGATGATCAGAAGGAGAAGAAACCATCGTCGTTGTCGAGGATGTGTCGATCGATTTCGAAATGAAGTCCAAATCCAAGTCAAATTCGGCATCGAAGCTCATCCTTCGTCTTCGATCTTTGATCTTCGATCTCAAGCGGTTGAGCGAGAGAGGTGTTCGATGTTCGATCTTCGATTTGAGGTGATCGAACAGAACAAAGAAGGTTGAGAGAGAGAGAGGTGAGGAAGGAGATACCATCGATTGAAAGATCAGTTAAGGTTAGGGTTAGTTTCCTTAAAAATAAAATAAGATGGACATATTACCAATTAATTCAAATGTGTGGATAGCTTATTAATATCTACAAGTAAACGGGTCTTCCTGGCAAATTTTCACATCAATATATTGTAACCTATATCTATTTGTAAATTTTTATATACTATCACAGTCGAGTCCATCTTGAATGAGTCTATTAGAGCATGTTCAACAACTTCCCTAAAAAAATCTCAAAAATAGCTAGAGAATTATAAATCTGTGATAAACCAAAGATAGGAGAGGAGAAGAAGAGAATGAACTGATGTGTTATTGGGGTCTTCAGGACCCTTTATATAGGAGTTTACATAGGGAACTAGGGTTTATCCATCATAATATAATAATATTATAACACTCCCCCTTGGATAAACATCCCTAATAATACAAAACTGTCATATTAAAAACCCCGCCTAGAAAACCCAATGGGACCAAAGCTAGGACCAAGGAAAAAATATAAATGACATGTGATACGCTTTGGTGATACTGCCTCGTTAAAAACCTTGTCAGGAAAACCCAGTGGGATAAAACCTGATCGAAGGGAAAAAGAGTGCAGTGCGTATATACTCCCCCTGAATTCAACACCCTTCTTGTGGTCTTCTCATTCGGGAAAGCTCTTTGAACTTCTTGATGGTGCTGAATGTATGAGCTGCATAGTCGAGTCTCAACATTTCCTTTGACGTGTATAAGTTGAGATGTCTTCATACATTACAGTTGACTTCGAATGCTTGACTTCCATTTGCTGGTGTTGAGCTGCTTTCAATGCACAAACATAAGGTACTTCAGGACCCAGTGTGTCATTTGATCATGGGGGATCTAGTGTATTAAATGGTGTCTAAGTTGCCTCGTTAAAAACCTTAACATGGAAAACCCCAATGGGATAAAAACCAAGATCAAGGAAAAGAGTACAACATTGTATGGTACTTCGAGACCTAATGCAATGTCACCATTTTCATAATTATAGGTACTTCTGGTACTCTTATAAGGATCTTTAATCAATTATATGTGACGGGGCTTTGACATTAATGATTCAAGCATTTTCAATCGATCTTTTTCATTTATATGCGTATGCAAGTAACACATCCGTCATTTACATTTAGATCCAAAATTATATTCACTTCTGGTGAATACATTCTCCATATAACCTTTGGTAGGTCGGCTTTTGTGCAATCAAGTTGGCTTTGTATTTTATTTTGTATGAACACCCACTTAAAACCAATTGATGTTGCACTTTGCAGTGTTGGAACTACTGGTCCAATCTCATCATGTTTAATGAATCCATCTTTGCATGAATTGCTTGCTTTCTTCTAGCTCTTTTACTATGATTTCGATGTCGACATCCATTTGTTTGATGATCATCATATTCTCATAGGCTCATTCCACTTCTGGGGAATCGTATACTAAGAGCCTAGTGATCTCCAACACTTCTGGTGTACTTGAGAATCACTTGATATTCATTTAGTTGGAGTTACTCCTGGAACTTCCAAATGAGCTAGTATCTATGACTTTGTCACTTTCTTGGTCTTTAGTAAATGCTTTCAATAACATATTTGTCAAACCTTATAATCATTTCATTTATTGAACTTCTGGTTCACTTGTATTTATCCGCGGATATGAAATGATAGAGAAGTTGCTTCCTTGCAATCTCTTTCTTAATTGTCTCATTTCCTCTCCCCCTAAATACCGAGCATTTGATCACCATTATAAATTAAGCTCTAGGTATTTGATATCAATAGGGACTCAAACCCCATGTATCATCCAACTTCTTTGTGGTCTCATTGTAGTTCATTTGGAGGAGGTACGTCTCGGAACATGTGTTGCTCATTCAAGACCTTTGAATAACTTGCTCTCTTCTGGAGATAATTAGGGAGATGTTATTGTGTCAAATTCGAAATACAAATTTGCATGGGCCCATTTGACCAACGACTCTTCTGGGTCGTCGTGAGCTACCTTATGCTCAACAATGTTTTTGATAACATTCTCTACCTTATGTTTCATATGACCAAAATATTGAGGCATCTGTAATCTTGGAATTACACTGGTCTATATGATAGTGTTCCGTAGCTTTCTCATTGAATCCACTCAAGAGACATTAGAGACTTTGCATTTACTTTGAATTTAGATGGTCTTATTGTCGATTTTGCCAAGATGATAGACCATATATGTTCGGTCACCCTTATTGAGGATCTTCGGGTCCTAGGATCTTTTGATCCCTTTTAGTGGGTGTGTATGTGAATGTCAATGATCCCGCCCATCATCGTTTCACATGAATGATCGAATGCCACAAAGAAAAACATTTTATCATTAATTAACTTCTGGTTAGTGATAAGTTTCAATGGGATAAATGAGTGTCAAATAAACCATATATATACATTCTCAATTATGTAAGACTTGCTTCTGGCTAGTCATATGAGATATTGGTGTTCAATACCATGTCAATTCATACATATGTGTCATTGTTACTTCAGGTAACAAGATCAATGCTCTTCTGGAGCTATATGGTATTTTTCCTGATTTTCCATTCATGATTGTTTGAGAAAACTTCGGGTTTTCAAATTTGTTTGACACTTATAAACCATAATATTCAACCATTGAACTTTGTATATGGTGATCCATTTATTTAATTTAGATGCCACTGAATGGGTATTGTCAGAACTTTCGTTGATGTCATACTTAAGGTATGAGTCATTTATAATGTTCTCCAAGGCATTTAGAAATAACCGTATAACAGACCTAGCTATAAGCCACAACAATAACTTTGGTCAAGCGCTTAACCATAACCTCTTTGACACCCTCTACCGGAGGGGCATGCTTCAGGCAATGCTTAGAGGATAGTCAGGAAGTGGCCTTCTTAACCGGATCGTGTTATGTAGTTACTTCTATAATCGTTCTGAACTTGATAAAAACCCACATTCCATATACTTCTTCAAGAGTACAAATGGTAAAATTAGAATCATATACTCTTCTGGAGTTTGTGAAATCCTTTACTCTTCTAGAGTTCATAAAATATTTTTTACTCTTCAGGAGTTAATAAAAATCCACCAGTAGAGTCTTCAGGCTCTTAGGTTTGTGTTGAAAAACTTCACAATCTACGGGATTGTGGTAAACCTTTCTCTTAAATGTTCATTTGCCAAACAAAACTCCGCATTAGACACTCATGATAAGTAGTTTCTTCGGGAAACACTTTGATCTTTGAATTACAATAAGTAAAATCATAATAATTTTATTCAATATAAAGCAACAAATAAATAAATAAAATAAAATTGTATTTGTCCACTTCAGGTGGAGCCATGAGAAAAACTTATCAATTTATCATTTTCTTCAAGAAATGATTTTATTCATAAAATGATTCATTTGTCAACTTCGAGTGACAATTAGTCTCTATTATGTACATTTCGATCATATACTCCAAAAGATGATAAGTTGCAATTCAAAAATATAATAAGTTGTCATATAAACATTGTCCATATTCTTCAAGAAATGGTATGATCGATTATTACTCACTTCAGGGAGAACACAACTGGTATTCATTCACTTTAATTTCTACACTTCTGGGTATTTGTGCAACTTTAAAATAAAAACTCATACACTTCAGGGCATGGTTTCGTCATTAAGAGAATATACTATATATCTCATATCATTCATTTACTTCAGGAAATAAATATTGTCACTTCAGAGACAAATTTGTGTTGATGAGAGAGAGAGAGACATTTTATGAATTTTCTTTTCATATATCTCTTCAGGAGATTATTATCGTTACGGCGGGAACGATTTAATTATGAGCATAATATGTTCATCCTCTTCAGGGGATGAGTTTATTTATTTCGATAGATAATGATAAATAAATACACAGTTGATATAATTAATAAAATCATAAATAAATAAAATCAAATTGGCATATTGTCAACTTCTGGTAACAAGAAAATGAACATCTGCAAATACATGTTCGTCTACTTCTGGAGACTGGTGGAGAAATCGTAATTTGCTTGTTTAGCTATAAAAATCATCGGTCTAGGGACGATTATGAATTTTAAAATTTTATCTACTACGGGAGATAAATTTTATCATGATATATAAGCTAAAATATTTTATCTTCTTCAGGAGATAAATAAGAATTTCATCTTCTTCAAGAGATGTGATACATAAATTGTGTTTACTTTATCTACTTCAGGAGATAAACTACCACTTTTGGATGATATGCAAATTTAACAATTTGTATCTACTACAGGAGATAATTCATCTACTTCGGGAGATGAAAAATAATAATAAAAAAACATTAAAATAAGATAAATAAAATAAATAAATCATCACTACAAGGATGAAATTCTTCGATCGTTTATCACTTCAGGGATATAATAAAATAACATCCACTTCAGGGGATACGACCGATTGATCCAATCGCTTCAGGGATTGAGATTCCGCTTCAGGGGATACTACAACTTCGAGTTGATTCAACCACTTCGGGGGTTTAAATTTATTCGATTAATTCAACCACTTCGGGGATTGAGATTCCACTTCAGGGGATACTACAACTTCGAGTTGATTCAACCACTTCGGGGGTTTAAATTTATTCGATTAATTCAACCACTTCGGGGATTGAGATTCCACTTCAGGGGATACTACAACTTCGAGTTGATTCAACCACTTCAGGGGTTTAAATTTATTCGATTAATTCAACCACTTTGGGAGTTGATATAATTTATGTTACACATCATCTTCGGGATGTGTTTGTACTTCACAGGGGAAAAATATGCAGCCCTGAAAGTTTGGCCGCTTTCTGCAATTATATAAAATATACGGGCCAATCTGTGATTTTTAAAAAATGTCGGGCCGGTTTCGTGATTAATTAGAAATTACAACACAAACCTTTCTTCCCCGTTGGAAAATTGCAGAGATGGCGGCGGCGCAGAGGTTGATGCCGTACTTCGTCTTCAGGGCGACGGATCGGAGAACCTGCAATAGCTTTGCGGGCGCGTCTCGTGGGTTCGAGCAAGACTGATACTGATTGATCGGATAATCCGTCATTGGTAGATATAAATGGATCCGACAAATTCAACAGATCGAACTGGGAGCTATCTGATCGAACTTGGATCGTCATTGCAAATTTTGTAAAAATAATCAATGGCAGATTGATTCACCTTGAACAAACAAAAAAATCAACTAATTAATCAACTAAGGATATAAGTAATTGACTATAAAAAGAAATTGTAGAATAGCCGATCCGTGGCCGAAGTCGCTGGAGAAGAGTCGATCCGTGGTCTACGGCTCCATCACGGTGAACGTTCTCGCTGAATTCCTACAGGGCATTGGCGAGCAACGCAACGGGATCGCCCTTCATATGGCCGGATTTCTTAGCGAAGAGCAATCGGCAAAACAAAGAACCAACAACAATTAACATATGCATAGTTATATAATTAGGCGTGCAACAGATCAACATATATGGATTTGATCAACAAATTAAGAACCAATTTGAATTTGGTCAAATAGAAAACCATCGTGCCGAGGAGAAGAAGATCTTGAATTTGGTCAAATAGAAAACCATCGTGCCGAGGAGAAGAAGGAATGGAGATCTGACTGCTAATTAGATGTGGATCGATTAAGTAACGAGATCTGATCAAAACTTATCTTTAAAAGTGACACAAAGCTTGGTGGCTTATGATCGATCATCAAGGATGAACATTGGGCTACGATCTTAAAACCTAGTAGAGCAAACTCGTGGTGATAAGGAGCTTACATAGGGAACTAGGGTTTATCCATCACAATATAATAATATTATAACAAAATCATATATTCTAAATTTTTTGGGCTAAATTTCAACTGCTTTTCCATTTTGGAGTTTACCCTAAAATATAGAGTTTTTTTCCTTTCTAAATTTAGGGAATTATCTTTATTTTTTCTCGATAGATAATCTTTTTTTTTTATCTTAGTCCAGTTAGATCAACTCAATCGCTTTACATCTGAATCGGGTACGGTGTGACCCATTTAAGGGTTTGACCCTCCCACTCACCTCTTGGCAAGGAAAAATACCCCCACAACCCCTACACCAACTTGTAATTGGTTCTCAATAGAGAATTTAATGGAGAAGATATTAGACCAAAAACAATGTTAATATTCTTAAAAAACTCAATATGGAGAATTTGTTGGGGTTTCTCTTATGAATTTATTTTTATAAGTTTAATAAAAAAAAAATTATTACTGAGATTTTATTTTTTAAAAATTGCATTATAGCGCGGAACTACTATTATAAATAATCCGTACATAAATAATGTGTGTTTTGATGACGCATTCTCCATTTTGATAAAGTCAACTACATTTTTTGGGACAAAGGTGACACCTTCATCATCATAATCACATCCATTAGATTATCCATTGTTAATTACTAGTAGTGGTTTCAGAATATTAATTTATTAGGAAGATTCTGCCTCATCAAATGCGTCACCTTTTGTCCTATTTTGTGTTTTCAAATATAGTTTTTTATTCCAAAAAAAATACCTCATATAGCACTATCAACATTTAAAAATACATAAATAGTACTGGATTATTGTGTTTTTGGTTAAAAAGAATTAATTATAATTTTTAATTAGTACGTGTGCAACTAGAGATTCTAATATTCTTGTTCATTAAATAAAAGGGTACCAACTACCAAGTAGTATCTCTATTGTGTATGTAATAATATGTATATACATATAAAGGCTTAGAAATAAAATTTTCATAACCTAAATGTGAAGTTATATAAGAACCATATTGTAGTTTCTACATTTAATAACACAAGAACAACAGAAAGAATATAACAAAATAAGAATAGAGAAAATTTGCGCCGAATGCGTAAATGTTCGGTCAAATTAGACAAATATACACGTTTTTGTTAAAATTACAAAAGTATACATTATTTTGAAACACAACCCCCCCCCCCTCAACTGCTCATTCCCTCTCTCTTTCCCGTTTCTCACTCCCTCCATTGCGGTTTTCACTCTCTCCATCTATTCTTCGACGATTTCCTTCGAGAACCGACATTTTCCGGACGTTTTCGTGCTCGTTTTCGTGTGTTATTGAAGGTTATTGAGTATGGCTAGCAGCGCAGGTAAGCGTTTTGTTGATTTTGTATCGTTTCTATGTGTTAGGGTTTTGTTTATGTCAGATTATGCGCTGGTGAGTGTGTGCGATGGCGCGATGTTTGTCGTTAGGGTTTTTTTGGATGAATATGTGTTGTTCGTTCTCAATCGTACTAGTATGTGCCTGATTTAGCAGTTACGACTTCTATTTGTAATGCTGACCTCGATTTTGGCATCTCATTCTATTCTTTTGGAATCCATCTCCATCCTTTTGCATGTCCACTCTTTGTCCTCTTTGATTTTTGGCGTGTTCTGGTTGTGGTGTGTGTGTATGTTTGTGTTTGGTTTCATATTTCTGTGGGGCTGACATCTATTTGTCTCTTTGTTTATCTTGTTTTTGTTATGTTGACAGGGACCTCAACTGATCTTGATATATACAAATGCAAGTTTGATGTGAGTCTATGAAATTTATATAGCAGTTTTTGTCATTGTGTTTGCCTCAAATGCTGACATGTGCTTTTGTATTCAATCTGTATACTTTTTTTGCAGAAATTGAAGTTCTGTATTCCATATAAAGAACGTTTCCATGCCAGATCTAATCTATACTGTCACCCTGGAGTTTGTGACATTATTAAACAAAAGTTGTTGCCTTTGCACTATAAGATGTTGAAGGAGAGTTTTCTGGGATGGGTGCTCTCACAGGGCAACAATATGACTGTTAACTTCCAGTTAATCCATCAAATGATGTTGCGGCAGGTTAAGATGAAGAAGAAGAAGGAACTCTGGTTCAAAGTTGATGGACTTATAGCTCGCTTTTCGTTGGCTGAGTTTCATGTAATGACTGGTCTTCCATGTGAAGACCGTGTCGGCAATCCTCCGAATGCAGTGACTTTTTATGATTTTCTTGGGATGGATAGATGCTCCCATGATGATTTGATCAATTGTTTTCGAAAGATGAAGAAGACGTCGAAGAAGAAGCTAATTATAGCGAGGCTGTTGCTCATTGAGATGGTTGTGTATTATAGGCGGATAGACTATATCAGCGAGGAAAATCTATCACTTGCTTGTGATGACGAGAAGTTTGGACAATATCCATGGGGCAGACAGTCCTATGAATCTCTATTGAAGGCCTTGAAGAAGTCATCTACGATGGATCGCAAGAAAGCTAGGCCTTCTTATGAGTTGTATGGATATTGAATTGCTTTCCAGGTATTCTGTTTACTTGTTTGATATATCTTTGTAATCATTCCTCACTATGTGTCAGCATTGAAGGTATTCCTTACTACGTGTCAGCATTGTATGTATTCCTTAATATGTGTCAGCATTCATCACTTGTGTCATCATTCCTCACCATGTGCCAACTTCTTATGCATTGTTATTGTGTTTGCATGACCACTTGTTTTGTTTTTATAGGCCTGGATATTTGAAGCTTTTCCAGCGTTGTCTGATAAGTTTGAATGTAATTTGAGGATGAATGATAAAGATCCTCATTCTTTGCATTGGGTTTGTAAGGTTAGGCATACTTATGATGAAGCTGACGAGCTATTTGATGGTGACTTGGTAAGAGAAATATATCAGTTGTGATTCCAACTCTGTCTTCTTATATACATGTGTTTTCTTATTTATATTTTTTTTATGTGCATGATAGACACCGATGTTCCCAAACTATGGAGAGTTTGCAAGAACCCCAAGTATGGGTTATATTGATGAAGAGGCTGATGATGTACGGGATGCCATTGGTGAGCCTATGTTTTCTCAACCACCTACTGATCTTCTGTATGATTGTCGGCATATGCGCAAGTATGCATATGAAAACAAGTTTTTACGTAATGATGGTTCAGAGATTGAATCATTCCTGTCTCTCGAGTATGGATTTGTTGGAGGAGAGGAAGAGGAGAGATCAGTTGAGATAGAGAAGCGAACGAACAGGAAACGTGCGGTTGATGAAGGAAATGTTGAGGACAAATTTGTTGATGTAGAGAAGGGGAAAAAGAGGAAACATGCTGACACAGGAAAGCCTTCTAAGAAGAAGCAGAAAGGTCCATCCAGTGAGATCCAGGTGAAGAGAGTTGCTGTGAGGAGAGGGCGTTCTAGTGGACCTCCACGAACCAACCCTCAAGCTGGGAGGAAGGCTGACATAGAAGTTATTAAATCAATCAGGAGGAAGGCTGGGAGGATTAGAAAGAAGGTTGTTGACTTTAAGAGAGGTGAGGAATCTAAGAGAGATGTGATTCCTTATGCTGACACAGAGACAACCACAGTGGATGTAGACAAGGTTTCCAAGAAGTGTGGTGCTGAAAGGGAGGAGGTTGTTGTACAGGCAGAAAAATACGACCAAGTTGGATATGCTTGTGATACATCTGACGAGGATAAACCTATTCAGTATGTTTTGAAGAAGAGGAAGAAAGTTATGGGAAGTATAGGAAAACGTAGAATGTTATACAAAAGTAGCAGTTCAAACAAGTCTTCCTCCATCCCCCAAGCCCCTCTTGATGCGTGTTTATCTCCTGTTGAAGTTGTGAATGATGTCTGTAAAGTGATTGTACCGTTTGGCGAGGTGCAAGGTGAAGCTCAGGCTGACACATAAAATGTTGACCCCAATGATGATCAACTAGATGGCAGCCAAGGTGTTGATGCTGACACTGAGAATGCTGACCCCAATGATGGCAGTCAAGGGTTTGATGATACCAAGGTTGATTTTGGAATTGTTTCTCCACTGGCTGCTCTCTTACTTTTGAATAAAGGAATGGATGGTAGTTATGACATGAAGATAGCTGATGAAGATGTTGTTGTTGATGGCCAAAATGCTGACACTAGTGGTGATGACAAGCTGGAGGTAGGTGACAACAAAGACACTAGTGGTGATGACAAGGGTGATTGTGGTGACAACCAGAAGGGAGTATCTGATGAGCATCCAAAAGATGCAGAGTTGGATGGTGTTGATAAAAATGAAAATGCAAAGGGCGATGGTGTTGCTGGTGATGTTGGCGCTAAATCCAACCCAGTTTGGGTACATGATTTAATTAAAAGGTTTGAAAAGCTTGAAGAGTCACCGACACGTGTAGATGATTTAGTAAGAAGGATTGAAAAGCTTGAAGAGCTTCCTGCACATCTAAATGAGTTGGGTTCTCGTGTTGATAAGGCGGTTGAACTTGTTGCAAGTATAACTCACTTGAGAATAGGTTCACACTGCATGAATCTATTGTTGTAAGGTCACAGTCATCTGTCAACATTGATCAACCAAGTACCAAGATTGTGAGTGATGTTGTTGTTGACATCAAGATGGGTGTTATCCATGAGGATGTTATGGCTGAGCAGGAAGCTGAGTTGGATTCACCCGAAGATTGTAAACAACTGAAGATACTTGTCCGTGGTGATGAGGGAGATGAACCCCATGGAGCCAAGAGGTGAAGAGTTTAAGGACAGCAACGATGGAGTTCATGAAGATACTGACAGGGGATTGTAGAGTACTGGTGAGGATGTAGAAGCTGACCTGTTGGTGAAGTCAAGTAATGAAGAGTGTAAGGAGGTCATTGCATGTAGTGATGCCAAGGATGTTGTTACCCCATCAGGTGGCAAGGGTGATGGGGATGAGAAGTCTGATGTTGCAGTAACTCCACCTCCTACCATTGCACCACCAGGGACTATCAACTTGGATACTCCTGAAGGTGATGAAAATGCTGACACGGTTGAATTGCCTCTAGTAAGTGACTGGGTTGCCTACAGCAAGCATCCTATAGTAGTTGAAGAGATTGAAGCACTAAGGCGATCCAAGCGTATTCCAAAAGCTAGTACCTTCCTGACGAGTCCATATGAGCAGCAAGAAAAGAAAGGGAGGTGGCCAAAGCACAATCCGAAGAAGTCACTTTTAAGTGAAGATGATCATGAATTTATGTACAAAACTATGAGGAGTAATCGGTATTTTTTTATCTTTTTACTCATTATATAATCATGAACTGTCTTGTGCTGACACCTCTACCTCTTATGATCTTGTGTTTAATTCATAATTTTTGCTTGTTTCCAGGGATTTTTCTGTCATCGTTGCTTCTGGAAGGGTTGATAAATCGTTTTTTAAACCAATTCTAAACAAGGACATGTGGTTGGAATGTTCGGTAAATGTTCTGGCAGCAATTATATTTCATATTGTTTGTCTTCTGCTTTTTGTTTATTGATATTTATTGAGGTATATCTAGTGCTGATAGTAGCTTGTTACTATGTGTTGTAGCATATTGAAGCAGGTTTGTATTATTTGAGGAAGAGGATTCATGAGGAAGCTGACAAGTATGCAGAGTTCGTTGTCCTTGATTGGGTTTTCTATCAGAACTACCTACCATCTAATGCTAGAGCGCACGAAGTAGATTTGCCTGTGTCAGACATGACTGCGAGTTATTTCCTGGGTCTTTACCCTAACCAGTATGGTAAGCCATGGGTGTCTGCAAACAAGATTTACACACCCTTCAACGTTATCAACAAGCATTGGGTTGCTTTAGAGATCATAATTGATCAGAAGGTGATTAATGTCTATGACTGCAATGTCTACGACGTTGGCAAGGGTGTGCTAGATGCAGAACTCCAGCCTATTGCTCACTGGCTTCCTATACACTTGGTGAAGTGGGGAGTATATGAAAACTTTAGCTCTACACCATTTGAGATAAGGAAGGTTCCTGACATGGTCCATGATAAATCTGGGTTTGTACTCTTACCTAACTTTTATATTAATTGTTGACATACATTTATTTTCTATTTATCTTTTGTTGACAAACCCCTATTTGTCTGTTTTGTGAGTGTGTGCAGAAGTGCTTGTGGGGTGTTCACAGTGAAAGCAATCGAGGCTGTTGTAGTTGGATATTAACTGTTTCCATTGAACATCGTTCGCGTATATTGAATATATGTATTTTGTTGTGTTTAAAGTACTTATTCGGAATTAAGCATCTTGCTTTTTACATTAGATCGAGTTTGATATAGTCCCCAATCACATACAATGTACAAAATCCAATATGACATAAGTAATGCTGAAACAAAGTGCATTCAATCTTTTTGAAAACATATGGGAATGTATCAGTGTCAGCATTGCCCATAATGCTGACATGGGTTTATGTATACTATGAAAAAGTAATTTCCAAACAGAACAGGTTTATTGTATGCAATATATATCACTGGGTGTTTCTAAGTGATTGTATCTTAGAAGTATACGATATAAAGCGAGCCGGTCTTGAGCAATGCTGACACCATCATTTTCTTGAGTACTTAAGTCTTCTCTTTAGCTCACACGCAAACACCAGTCTCTTAGATGGAGGTCTTCCTGGTCCCCTCTTAACAACATGAGGGTAACACTTTATAGATCTTATTGCTTCAGGGACGTCTGATTCATTGTCTGTCAGCACTGGGTATATTGTTTCAGCATAAGCTAATTTCCAAGCATCAGTTGTGTAAAATCTGGCAACAAAGTCTGATACATTTGCCTTAATTTTTATGATGGCTGAAAGAGCATAAACACATGAGATCTTCTCTATATCGAAAAACTTGCAAGTGCATGTTTTTGCTGATAGGTCCACCATTGCATGAGACCCTTGCCCTTTTACTTCAAATTTATATTCATCCAGCCTCTGAACCTTGTATGCTCCAGCTTCATCTTTTAGGCTCCTAATCAGATCAAGTATTGTTGGCGTCAACTTGTCCTTATATTTGGATGCCTTTTCTCTACGCTCTTGGAACCATGTTCCGAGTTTCTCTCTAGCAAAATTCAACAGTGCAACAATAGGATAATTTTTCTTCCCCTTGAAAATGGAATTTATGCTTTCTGCATTATTAGATGTCATCATGTTGTATCTGGTGATTGGTGAATGTGCTCTAGCCCACCTATCTACTCCTGCTGACAGTAAATAATTCGACATCTTCGGGCAGCTTTCCTTTATGTGGTCAAAATATTTGTCGAACTCCCCAGTAGTATAACTATCTGCTGCTTTCTTCAACCAATTTCCCAAGTATCTTTTCTTGAAGGTGCTTCTAATGTTTTGTTCCATGTGCCATCTACAAATGCAATGATGTGAACTGGGGTAAACCAAGCCAATTGCTCTTGAAATGCTGACATGTCTATCAGACACAAACACTAAATCATTTGATGGAGGAACAACCTTCCGCAGCTAGCGAAGAAACCACTCCCAAGAGTTGTTGTTTTCTGTGTCAGCAATGCCAAATGCAAGCGGGAAAATATTTCTGTTTGCATCTTGCGCTACTGCTCCAAGCAAAGTCCTTTTGTATTTCCCAGTTAAAAATGTTCCATCAATAACAACAGACTGTAAAATAATGATTATAAGTTGTGTGATGACAATGAAATATTCAAAAGTGATTACATATACTCTGTGCTGACACTGATAATTTTATACCTTTTTCAATACAGGGAAGACCCGAATGCACTGTCCAAATGATAAAAACAAGTATTTAAACTTGTCATCATTATCTGTTGACATCAATGCAACAGTTCCATCATTTTTCTCCATAATCATGTGACAAAATAATGGCAAGTCAGCAAAATTTGATTCTGGTGTCCCTCTGTCCCTTTCTTGTGCAATTCTTCCTGACCGCCACACTGTCCAATAACTAATGGGAATTCTTTTTTCGGTCCTCATTTTATCCATTATCTGCTTTGGATTGTAGCCGTTGTTGACACTGTAATAATGTATACATTAGAATGAATAATGTGATACTTGAATTGAGTGTTATTTTGATGACATATAGACACTTACATTGGCTGGATTATGTTTGCTATCAATGAGGAAGGTGCTTTCCTGCAATTGCTTGTTCTCACATCCCATGTGCATGTGTGCACATTATTGTACGCTGACACCTCATAGCAAGTCTGAGAAATAGTATTTATGTGTAACTTCCATCTGCAGCTATTATCCACGCAATTCGCCCTAAAATACTTGGGTTCAGATCTCTTTACTCGGTACCCAAATATTTCTGTCACTGATAATATACGTAAAGCATCCTTTATTTCCTGCTTTGATTCAAAGATTCTCCCAATGTACATTGTGTTGGATGAGGTATTGTTGAAACTACTCATGTTAGAGTTGTCATCCTTGTAATCTTCTAGTGTTTTATCTCTACTGCGCATTGAAGAGTGCAGTCTCCTCCAGGTGTCAGCATCATAATCAATGTCATTATCATCATCCATATCATCATACATATCATCTGACGCCACTGTCTGCATTTGAGTGTCAACAATCATATGATTTTGCTCCATGTCATACTCAATCAATCCAACTGATTTTCTACTCTCCCTGTCATCTGTGTCAACTATTGCAAGTGTTTGTGCATGTATGCCGACACACAACCCAACAGCATAGTTTACACCATCTAGTGCTGATATATCGAGGAATTCTTTCAAATCAGTGTCACAATCAACTGTAAGTGGGGCTTTCAGCTTTTTGCATGGGTGCAAATGACTAAATTGCAATTCAAGCACATTGTCTACATTGAATCTAGTGCACACCTTTCTCTTCAAGTCATGTAGTGTGGTTGAATCATATAGCAAAAACACCTTTGATGTTGTATTTCCAATGAATTCCAGGCCTGTGTCAGCAAATACCCATGATCCACCAAATACTACTGTAATCACATGAGGTTCCATTTATGTTTGACCTATCAATTAATTACAGACAATATGCAAACAAGTACAATGAGTTACTTCTGATTCCGTGTCAGCATGATAGAAATAAGTTAGATACAGACAATATGCATACAAGTACAATGAGTTACTTCTGATTCCATGTCAGCATGATAGATATAAGTTAGATACAGACAATATGCAAACAAGTACAATGAGTTACTTCTGATTCCGTGTCAGCATGATAGATCTAAGTTAGATACATGTCATTTATTTACGAAATCTCAGACAGTGTCAGCATTACACAACGAATCCAGAATTTAAAACAGATCTATGTAGAACAATTCATACAATTATTTCCTTTCAATTCATTCAAGCACAACATTTCGAATTCATCCAACAAACAGATTTAAGTTTCGTGATGTTGACAGATCGAGTATCTATTAACGAAGCAGATCGACGAAGAACTTGAAACTCTATATATTGTCGACGACTTACTCTGATTTATATTGAAAAAGTAACAAACGAAGTCGAAATTACACGATCTACACTATACGAGTTCAGCAATTGGGTATAAAACGATATTTACACACGAATTGAAGTTTTTTTCACGGATCTATAAACGACAGATCTATCAACTATACGAATGCTGAAATTAAAACCACAATCCAGTAATGCTTGGATGTTAGAAAGATGTAGTACCGAGATTCAGGAGGAGATCGGCGTCGATCGATACCTACAACGATCGAAAATCAGATCTTCTAATCTCGTGTCAGCGTTGGCGAAGAAGGAGAGATCGGGGGAGGTGCGCGCGTGTGTGTGATAGTGTTGTGTATAGTTTGGCAAAATTCCCACAGCTTTGTATAGTTTGCTAATTTAGCCTTTGTATTTGTATACTTTGCAAACCCACCCATAAGAATATATATTGACTAATGTTGATTTTGAACTGTTTATTTTTATTTTTCTATCTTAAATTGTTTTTCATGATAACTTTCTTTTTAACGATAAGCAAGAACTAGTAGAGTTCCCGCGTCATGACGCGGTTTTTTTTAAATAAAAATTTCATAATAAAATAAATTAATATTATACAATTAAATAGAATATTGGTTTTATATTTTGAATTAAACTTATAAGAACAAACTCATAAGAAGAAGGGTACGTATAATTGACTCATTCAAGATGGACTCAATATATTATGATAGTTTAAGAAAATTTACAAATAGATACACATTATATATTAATTTAATATTTTGAATTAAGGAAAAATTTGGTGGAATATCCATTTTGAAAAGCCAATTAAGAAAATGTCCATTTTTATAGGGATATTAAGAAAGTGTCCATAATTTTATTGTAATTCCAAGTTTACCCCTACCATTGTAATACCCTTCTAATTTGTTCCATCAGGCGTCTTTTTTCTTGGTCGATCTGTTGCCCTAAAATCCCGTCCGCTTCCCTTCCGTCCGACTCGTCGCCGCCATCTCCAGTGCCACTCGTCGTCGCTCCATCTCCATTGCCCTTCTCCATTTCCAGTCCCACTCGTCGCCGCCGGACCCTCCTTTTCGCTTGGATCTGCATCGAGGTGGATCTGCGCGCGCCGCCGGACTCTCCTGTTCGCATTCACTGGATTTCAGCTCTAGGTAAGTCCCTTTGTATCGGCGTGATTCCGCCTAGCATTTGCCTGCTCTTTTTCGTTCTAAATTTGGCTTCTCTTGTATGTGGAATTTCAGTGTGTTTGGTTCAGATCTGATTCAGTTTGAGAAAGTAGTGGTCGGAAATTGGATGTGAATCATGTGATTAGATTGGTTTGGTTTTGAATGTTTGCTTTCGTGGTGCGATTCTGACTCAATTGAGGTTTCATTGTTGTATGAATTGCTGATTGTTCGAGTAAAATGGTTTATAATATATGGATTTGGGGCTATTGAAAAGCGATTAAGATGGGAGACAACGAAAAAAGGGTGGGTGAATGGTTGGGAAACACGAGGGATAGGGGATGTGAATGGGACATGTGTTTGGGGCATAACAGACAGATAGAGAAAGACTATGTTACATAATGCATAATGACAGTGGTAGTGCTACTTATACTTACCCCATCATAGGCCAGTGGCCACCATTCCTACTCTTATGTGTTGTCTTTGGCTTAGGAGATAAATCCAATTTGTTTATGTTTTTTAAGGGTTTGTGTGTTTCTATCTACTTCAAATAGATAATCCAGGTTAGTGTTCTCTTATTGATAAATCTAATTCGTTCTTACTTTATAGGTTGTTCAATTTCAAGTGTTTATCATTGCTCGTTTGTTTTGGTGACAATTGTTTGTTTGGTGACAATTCTTACTTTATAGGTTGTTCAATTTCAAGTGTTTATCATTGCTTGTTTGTTTTGGTGACAATTGTTTGTTTGGTGACAATTCTTACTTTATAAGTTGTTCAATTTCAAGTGTTTATCATTGCTTGTTTGTTTTGGTGACAATTGTTTGTTTTGGTGACAATTGTTTGTTTGGTGACAATTCTTACTTTATAGGTTGTTCAATTTCAAGTGTTTATCATTGCTTGTTTTTTTTGATCTCTTGTTTCCCTTTGTTCGCATATTCAGATACATTCAAGAAAATTATTCAAAAATTGTGACGTTGAGAAGGAGCTAGCTAATCTTTCGCGAGGAGGATCTTCTTCGGTGGTACACGCAATGCCTCATCTCAGCGGCGCCAACAACGGGAGCCTAGTTTTGTTCAATTTGTGGTTTTGTTCAATTTGTGGAATTGCAGGCCCATTGTGGTTAGAGAAATTGCAAGAAAACAAGATTATCATTGCTTGTTTAAGTTAGAAATTTATGTAGCTAAAGCCTACGGAATCTTCAATGACAACTTGAATCTAGATCAACTTTTGTTGAATGATTAAGGATGGAGTTTCAGTTTGGTGACAGTATTTTGTCATTGGTGACAACAGATTATTGTTTGCTTAGTTTTAGTCACTCTACGGTATAATGTTTTGCCATTAGTGACAATAGATTACTACATGTGATATTTAGTATGGGGATGACATTTTTTTTATTACATGGTCTTGGTGACAAATAGTTGTTGAAACAATATTTTGATCTAAAACAGTGAAACAATATTTTGATGACAATAGGTTGATGACACTATTTTATTGTTGGTGACAACAGATTACTAAAGTAGGTTGGTGACAATAGAGGGTGGTGATAATGTTATCTATTTAGGGATAATAGATTGGTGGCAATGTCTTTAAGTTGGTGACAATTGGTTTGTGACAATGTTTGGTGACAGTGTTCAGTTGTTGGTGAAAATAATTTGATGACAGTGTTTCGTAGTTGTTGACAATAGGTTGGTGACAATATTTTGTAGTTTGACATCGAATTATTATTGTAACAAAAATGCGTTAATATTAGTTGACAAATGTGATGTCATTATAGTATTGTACATCGAATTATTCGTTTGCTCAAGTTTAGCCCCTCTAGGGTCTATGCTCCCCTAGTTCTAGAGTTTCATTTTCGTAACAAAAATGCGTTAATTTTAGATGACAAATTTGATAACATTAGTACTGTACACACATTTTAAAGTTTAGGGTTTAGAATTTAGGGTTTAGGGCCTTGGCCCTAAACCCTAAAGACTAAACTCTAAACTATACTGTACATCAAATTTTCGTATGCTCAAGTTTAGCCTCTCTTGGGTCTATGATCCCTTTGTTCTAGGGTTTCAGTTTTGTAACAAAAATGTGTTAATATTAGATGACAAATGTGATAACATTAGCATTGTAAACTTTTTAGTTTGATGAAAGTGCTTTGTAGTTGGTGACAATTGGTTGGTGACACTGTTTTGTCGTTGGTGACGATTAGTTTCTAAAAATAGGCGGTTGACACTAGATTGGTGACAACGTTTTGTAATTTGTGACAGTAGATTATTGACCAAAGCTTGATAAAAATAGGTTGGTTACACTGTTTTATTGTTGATGTCAATGGATTATTGAAAAGAGGTTGGTGATAATGTTTTTTATAAGTTGGTGACAAAACGGTTGATTAAACAATATGAAAACAGTGTTCTGTAGTTGGTGACAATGTCTTGATGATGTATAATGTTATGATGACATTATTTTAAGGTTACAATATCATGGTGACAATATATTGTCATCAACCCTGTCATTAATAGTTGTCACCAACAATTGTCATCAGGAAAACATCTATTAGCAGAAAAACCTCATTTGTCACTGAGGAAAAGTGTTACTGACAACTGTCACTGGAAGAAAATCAACTGTCACCCAAATTTTTTTGTCACCAACAATTATCACAACAAAAAAAGAAAATCAATTGTCACTAGAAAAGATTTTCCCCTAACTGTCACCGGAAAAAATAAAATGTCACAAAAAATCAATTGTCACCAAAATAATTGTCATAATTAACTGTCCCCAGAAAAATATACTCAACTGTCACCAAAAAATTGTCATCAAATGCAGGCGTTGACCGTAATGGTCAATGTTGACTAGTCAATGTTAAAATTAAAAATGGTCAAAGGGGAAGGAGGAAAGATTAGGGATGGGGAAGGAGGGGTATTTTTGGAAAAAATGGACATTTACTTAATTTTGTAAAAAAGTGGACATTTACTTAATTTTGACATGAAAAATGCATATTCACCAAATTAAACCTTGAATTAAACCCAATGGTTATTTTAAAAATGAAAATTAATTGCAAAAAAAGAAAAGAAAAAGTGATTAGTTGAAAATGAGATAATTAAGGTGGATGCGACACATAAGCAAAAACTCTTCTTGAATTGGTAAATAAAGAGCGGTCATTCCGGGGTTCGAACCGGGGACCTATGGGTACTACCCACAAGTCCTTTCTGGTGAGCCATTCCGGAATGGTTAGCGAAAACTCTTCTGTTTTAAGAGTTTATATAGATATAGATATAGATGGTTATTTTAAAAATGAAAATTTATTGGAAAAAAAAAAAAAGTGATTAGTTGAAAATGAGATAATTAAGGTGGATGCGACACATAAGCGAAAACTCTTCTGTTTTAAGAGTTTATATAGATATATAGATATATAGATGGTTATTTTAAAATGAAAATTAATTGCAAAAAAAAAAAAAAAAGTGATTAGTTGAAAATGAGATAATTAAGGTGGATGCGACACATAAGCGAAAGCTCTTCTGTTTTAAGAGTTTATATAGATTGCGACGGAAGAAGATGTTAGGCACTTTGGATCCCATGAGGTTGGTTAAATCCTAACCACTTAATTCTAAATAAATGGTTTAGATTTAAATGTTTTTAGCTATTTTTTAATTTATTTTTTAGGGCTGATGCATTTCTATTGGATAATCCTACCAATTTTATGGAGTTCAACTCCACGGGATCCTCGCCGATTTTAGATATTCTTTACGGGTAATTATAATGATAACTTTGCAATTTGCAAAAGTGCATATGCGAATAATTGTGCTGGGTTGAACGAGATGCTGCAAATTTCTCATTGACCGATCGATTTGTGAAATTGTACATACTATAGTTGGAGAATATATTCTATATATAAAGTGAACATATATTAAAATGGGCTACTACTTTAACATTTCTTCAATCAATGTGTAGTTTTTATATATATATATGATCACAGCATCAAAAAGAAAGAATTTTTATTCATTGATCTGTCAAAGTGTGCATTTATACTTTCTCAATGAGAGAGGGTAAAGGACTCCAAGTATATCAATGTGAATCAATTCAGATGGTTTCAAAAAAGCTATGTCTGCAAATTTTCCTATGTTGCTTGGCTTGACAGATGGTTTTAACAAAGGATCAGATCAGTTTTACAAGAAAGAGCAGTAGCATTTAACAGATGAAGAAAATCATTTTTGACAGCCAAAAATTAGAAACAAATACTTCCATATCCATAAAATACTCCAAACAAGTGAACAATTGAAACCAAGTTGCTCCATCCAAACCACACACTATAAAGAAAAATAAGAAAAAGACGTATGGGTGGTCCAAACCACCATTCACCATCTACAAAATAAATGTAGATGGTTCGGTTAGAGGTCCCTCCGACTGCAAATTGGGGGCATTATTAGGGATAGTACAGGACAGGTAATTGACATCTTTCAACAGAAAGCATGTTCAGGTTCCATTTTGCAGACAGAGGCTTCCACATTCTGCGTAGGAGTTCAAAAAGCCAGGGAGAAAGGATTGAGGAAGGTCATTATTGAAGGTGATAATTTAAAGGTGGTACAAACTATTAATGACAACACCAAGATTGATTGGGAGATTTACAGAACAATCGAGAGGATCAACCTGATGAAGGACAGATTTGACAGGATTGAATTTCGACATTGCTTCAGAGAATCAAACGCAGTGGCTGATTACATTGCTAGACATAGGGGTACTTGTAATATGTCTACGCTTTCCTTGCATGAGGATTTATTTAGCATCATCTGTAAGGATGATCAAGAATGAACCTTGCCTCGGTAAGACATTTTAATGTTCGCCTACTGGAAAGAAAAAAAACATATGAAGAAATAGGGCTTCGCTTGCCACACACCGGAAACGGAGAAGATGAATTTGTGAAGTAAAATCAAGGAATTGAAAACGGGTTACAATTAGGGCTGCTAATTATATAAGCCGAACGGCTCGAGCTCGACTCGGGATCGGCTCGAAAAAGCTCGACTCGAGCCCGTTCACTTACTTAAACAAGTCGAGCTTAAACATGATTTTAAGCTCGGTCGAAAGCTCAACTCGTTCGATTTAAGCTCGAATACCTTGAATTTTTTGGAATTTCTAAAATTTCTTTTAAGTTAATATGTTATGACCAAGTAAAACTACTCGAAACTTGAAAAAAGCTCGGCTCAAGCTCATTCATTTCCTAAACAAACAAAGTCTGATAAAAAAAGAAAGCTAATTTAAAAATTGGGTTCGACTTAACCCGAGCTCGTTTAACAAACGAATCAAGTTTGAACATATCAAACTCGGCTCGTTCGGCTCGAATAACACCCTTAATTACAATAGGGGCACTAGCCAAGCATTTACTCATCAAATCTGGATGAACCATCAAAATCAGATCCACCATGACTCTACTTTAAACAGTTTATTACCCTCAGTCTCAGAAGCTTAAATCAAGGTATGACATGAATAACAAGCTCACCAACACATTTAACTGCAGAAATATGATATGATGGTGGCAATCGCTGAGGACTTGGCAGCGGAACTGGTAGATTTCGCCAGACAGTAACTTGATTCCTTTTCTTTCGATTTTTCATGTATCAAGGATGGCATGACTGCTGTACAATTCTGTGTAAGGATCATCGAAGTAAGAGAATGGGGGAAGGGTATTACCAGAGATGGATTCCTTGACTAAATGAAGATCTCATATCTTATAAGAAGACCAGAGCCTCGGGCTGCCTTTACCGCTGCAAAAATGCTCGGTGCTCACATATCAGATACAGACCATATATATGCTTCACTTTCTGTAGCTTGTTTCTCGTTCATCCTTTTGACAAGTTCCTTCTCGTATCCTACAAAAAGGAAGAAAAAAAAGGAGAATGTGTTCTTTCCACATCTGTTTGAACTGAAGTATTGAAAAAAGCATTTAGATGAAGGTGAAACTCCACATACCATTAGTACGATCTACTCCATCCCAGTGTCTCCCGGGTTTAATGCCATATCTATTTGGTGCAGCATCCAATCCTCTTTTAATCCAGCTATGGCTGGGTATCTCCTGTGGTATTATGAACCCTGACTCTTTCATCTTCTCATCATCTCCGAGGTCTGGAAGGATAGCTGCTGGCTGCTTACTCTGCTTAGTATGTAAAAATCATAACAATGAGTGAATGTGATGTGATTTTAAAGCAATTCAGGAGCTTGAGGATTTGATTCTTCAATTACCGTAACCCAATGAGCCATTGGATCACCCCATCTTGTTGCATCCTTGAGCATCTTATCAAGCTCCGGGTCATCTCTGCAGACATAAAAGGCAAACAATAATATGTCATTTTCACATATTCGTAGAGCCATAGAGGTATACCATATACCTGGACCGAGCAAAAGGCTTATCCTTCTCAACTTCCAACTCAAGCAGCTTCGCTTCAGCTTCTCGCCTTTGAGCAAGGCCTTTGCCCCATTCTAACTTCGTCTCCTAAGCAAAAACAAGACCATTCATGAGTGCTTCCCCAACTACATCACTCAAGTATCTTCAAGGATCCAACAATCCAGGTAAACGAATACGTAAAAGATGATAGAAGAGTTCATCTGAAGAGGAAGAGATATCTTCATAGAAAACAGAACTCAATGGGACCAGCAAAACTCCTTTGAAGCTCTTGGAGCATGAGGCCTTAAGGAGATGAGTTCAAAAAGATGAACTCCAAACCAACACCAAAGGTTAAAACTTTCAACAGAAAAAATTCTAGCATATAATTTCAAACCAAAACCATTTTTCATCCAAATCTATCAATTTTAAAATGGAAACAACCTGTCACTTACAGATAAATATTTCCATCCCAAACCTTGTAAAATTCAATGGAGCTCATTAGGTTTAAACTTTAATTTAGTCAAATGCATCAAACAATTTGTTCCCTATGATTAGATGTAATGTGAAGTTGTGAACTGATATAAACCCAACCAGTGCAAAGCATGAGATAGACAAAGCAATTTATAACCCTGCGAGTCAAAATTTAAGTTCTATCTACCTTTGGATTTTCTTCCTTCTTCTGTGATTTGAGATACTCCTCTTTTGATATGCGTACTCCTGCAACAATAGAGAATGAAACCAATTAGGTGCTGGTTGATTCCTTTGTACTTGGACTGAGATTTCAATTACAAAAACCAAAACTAGCCATATTTGGGTAAAAATTAAAAATCAAACTGCATGAAATCTATATGATTGCATTTTCAAGTGTCACTGACCCTTTATTCTATCACGGCATATTGTTTCAGCACCTTGTCCATCTACGGAAGGATCCATCAATTTCAACCTACAATTCATATCAGCAACAAATGCATCACGATTTCAAACCTAAAGTGTCAGGGTTGGGAATTTTTGTTATTGAATCTTGAAAGTGTATGATAATTTCATCGTGTTTTTTCCATATGAAATAAAAAAGAGCTTGCAATCACTTGAAATTGAGAAAAGATCGAGGTGTGCACTCTTGGATGTCTATGAATATTCTTTATGTTCGAAAATCCAAAGGTGCCAAACAAGGACAGAACCATCAAAACCTAACATTCTAGCTGAAGCAAGAAGCACCAGATAAAGCAATCTCTTTGCTTGGATAATCAGCTAATAAGTACAGCAAATTCAGAATCCAACACAAGATCAGGCAACTGAATTTAAACGGCAGCGAAGAACGTAAAAGAGAGCCACAGGTGTGTGATGAATTGGCAAATAACTCGATCCCTTAGCTAGAGATTTCCAGTCCGAGTATTGAAAATTGACAGAACAACACATTCAAGATCACGAAACAAAGGGCTTTAGGTTTCAAATATTCCATATGAAACACAGCTAATCGGTAGGATTGATTAGAAGATAGGGGTAACCAGAAACTATTTAATGACAAATTAAACCAGAAACTAAGAAAAAACTCCAACAACTATACATGAGTCTCCGGCGAAGATCAACTGATGCTCCTCCTTCGCCGACACCACTAACTCCAGCTCCGGGCGGTTCGATCTTTTTCGCTGTTTGATGAAATACATGGGAGATTTTTTTATGGGCTGGGCCATGGCCCATGGGCCTCATTGAAACCTGTCTGCAACAATCTTTTTTTTTTTTTTTGAAAAAAAAAAACATTTGGGGAGAAATAGCGATTAGACAAAGAGGGTTTTAGGACTCCTGCAGTTCTGCAAACCACTTCACCGGACTAGGGTTTAAGCAAATCCACTTTCAAGTTTCAATTCAACAGTCGAAGATCTCTCGTTCGAAGGAAGATTATTCCTGTTCGTGGATTTCATTACTGATTGAGGTTGGTTCCACTTTCGATTGCCCGATGTGTCTCCATTTCCATGAGGGTTTTTTCTGCAATAAGGTCAGTACGCCGATTTCACCTCTCCAGATTTCCGAATTTAATTCGTCCATACTCGAATCTAGCACTTGCCTACTTGAATCCGACCTCCTCCGATTCCAGTTCGGATGAGCGATCCACTTGCGCACCAGAAAACCCCTCCGATTTGGGCGACGTATTGGTCAGTTGGGACCCACGGGACGTTGCCGAGGTCCTCTACAGCTTCAGGAAGGAGCCCCAACAGGCGCTCTCTCTGTTTTACAATCTGAAAGGGAAAGGATTTCGGCATAATGTTGAAACCTATGTCAGGATCATTCGAATTGTTTGTGAGAATGGGATGGGGAGGAGCCTGGAAGCTTTGTTGTCGGAAATTATGAGGGTGGGTGAAATCGAATCGGGTTTCGGGGTTAATGAGGTGATTGGAGCCCTTTTCGAGAGTCTCGAGGGCGAGGAAGAGTCTGGTGTGTTGGTACGGGTGCTTGGGGTGTTAGTAAAGGCTTATGCTGGGTTGGGCATGTTTGATAAGGCTCTTGATGTTTTGTTCCAGACAAGGAGGAGGGCTTTTATACCTTGTGTGTTTTCGTGTAATTTCCTGCTGAACCGGTTGATTGAGGATGGGAAGATGGATATGGCGCTGGCAGTGTATCATCAGCTTAAGCGGCAGGGGTTTACCCCTAATGAATTCACTTACAATATTCTTATGAAGGCTTATTGTAAGAAGGGTAGTCTAGAAGAGGCGTTTGAGATTTTAAGCGAGATGGAACGGGCTGGGGTTAATCCTAATGAATTTAGTTACACCACTTTAATTGAAGGGCTTTGTTTGCAAGGGAAGGCCGATTTGGGGTATGACGTGCTCCAAGCTTGGAGGGAATCCGAGGTTCCTTTTGATAACTATGCTTATGAAGTGGTTATCCGTGGCTTTTGTGGCGAGATGAAGTTAGATAGAGCACAAGAAATATTTAATGAGATTGAAAGCCGAGGTTTGACCCCAGGTATCCAGTGTTTTGGTGCTCTGATTCATGCATATTACAAGTCTGGGAAGTTTTGGGAAGTTTTGGATCTCCATGAATCAATGGTGGGGAAAGGAGTGAAGACTAATTGTGTTGTTGTCAGTTCTGTACTTCAGAGCTTGTGCTCTTTGGGAATGGCTTCAGAAGCTATTGAATGGTTGGAATATGTAAAGCGCTCTGGTATATACCTCGATGAGATATCATACAATGCTATGGTGGATGCTTTGTGTAAAAATGGTAAGCTGGATGAAGCTAAAGAGCTGGTTTACCGGATGAAGTCTCCAGATGTCTTTCACTACTCGACTTTGATTAATGGGTATTGTCTGGCCGGACAGCTTTATGAGGCTTGTGGAATTTTTGATGAATTGAAGGGCAAGGCATTGGTTCCTGATGCTGTTACTTACAATATACTAGCTGGGGCTTTTTGTCGACATGGTCTTGTGACGGAAGCTTTAAATCTTTTTCAGCGCATGCAGACACAGGGTTTGAAACCAGACGCTGTGATGTACAAATCGATAATTGAAGCCCTATGTATCAGTGAAAAGGTTGAAGAAGCTGAAGCAGTTTTTAAGCAAGGGCAAGGAATTCTCATGAATGAAAGCTTGGACATTATTTATTCTGCTATGGTTTGTGGGTACTGTGAGGCGAAATGTATATCAAAGGCCTATAATTTTTTCATCAAGATATTTGAGCGTGGAATTCTCGTGAATAAGAAATGTTGTTTGAAGCTATTGGATAGTCTTTTGAATGATGGCGAGACTGAAAAAGCAGTTTCCTTGTTGAACAGATCATCGATTCTAGAAAAAAATCACTGCATAAATACATGTTCACAGCTGATAACTTCTTTTTGTCAAGCTGGAGATATCAGAACTGCAAGGCGGATATTCGACAACTGGGTTCAAAGAGGTTTGGAGCCCGATGTCATTATGTGCACAATAATGTTAAACGGCTATTGCAAAGCAAACCGTCTGGTAGAGGCTGACGCTCTCTTTGATGATATGAAGCGTAGAGGGATCAACCCTGACATCGTCACCTACACAGTTTTGATGTATGGCCATTGGAACGCTTATTTGAAGAATACTCATCCATATCCCAGAATTTCCCAAAGCAACGATTTAATGAATGTTGTGTCACCTTTGTTGACAGAGATGAAGAATCGGAAAATTAGTCTTGATGCTGTCTGTTATACGTTCTTGATTGATAAGCATTGCCGATCAGGTAACCTTCCAGAAGCTCTTAAGCTTTTCTGGGAAATGATGAAAAAGGAAGTGAAACCCGACCATGTGACATACACTGCTCTTCTTTACGCTCTTCATAAAACTGGGGACGGAAAGGGAGCTTTGGCCCTCATCAATGATTTGTCAAATAATGGTGTTCGTCGGGATGCTATCCTCAAGTCACTGGAACGTGTTATCTTAAAAGCCATTAAAGATCGGTCACACGGCTGAGAGATTTGGCATCCAGATTCTCTTATGGTAATGACTATAACCGTCTTATAGTATCGAATCTTTCATGACTTGTTTTGAGTACTTTTTACAAGAGTGCTTGCTCACATTACCTGACTTTTTTTCACACTGTTTTTTAGGGCTGTTTGTATGAACATTCGCATTCATGATGGCCGAGAAGACTGGTATATGGGGTACATACAGGTAATAGGGAGCTGTTCTGTCTTTCTGTAACTTGGTTACGAGACACTTCGAGCAACCTCTTGAGCCTTGAAGAAGATCTGGCTTCATTGCTACTCCGAGACTCAGACTTGCACTAGATGTTCTTTGTATGTAAGGTAACGCAGCTAATCTCTTCACTGTTGGGAAATTTCAAGAGTGCTACTTTTATAGCATTTGGGTGATGACATCCTTTTTTACTGAATTTTTAGGTATCAACCTATAGCTTGCGCAGTTGCACGATTCGAGGACAGGGATCAATATTGTGGGAAACATCACCACCAAGATCCGAGTGAATCGAGAGCTTCGCCTTTAGACAGAGGGTTCATAAGATGTTAATCGGAGAACAAGCTTGTAGAATGACTAGAACCAAAACTATCTTGCAGGTTGTATTGTATATGTTACATTTACTCCTTGGTTCAATTTGTACTGCATTCCTACCCTGATTAGGTATTACTGTGTTAGTAGGTGTTCAAAAACTGAAATTGAGAACACATGTGCCTAGGAATGTCTATACACATGTAATGCCATGTGTCGTAATGTTCCTTCAATCATGGTTTATACTAGGCGGAAATTTGGGGTAGTCAACTGTGGTTGACCCATCACCCAAGGAATCCTGGTAATGCCATGTGTCATTGTGTCGTAATCATTGTAATTTTTTTTATAAAAAAATTACACACAAACATAATCGATCTAGGCATGGTCACGGCCCACGGGTAGACCCCGAGGGTTCGGGTCACCATGGGTCATTGATAGGTTGGGTAATTCAGGTTGGCGGATTTGGGTTAGGATCGAGACCCCGAAATCTGGTGGGTTGACCTGTTATTTAAAAAAAAAGGAATGTAGGCTTGTGGGTCCCACTACTAGTCGGGTTAATTTTGAAAAAAATAGTCGTTGGGTCTATTTTCCCGGCCAGGATCAACGGTCCCAAAGGGGACAACCCTGTTTTGGCCTCCTCTCAGGCCCTCACCCCCAAAACCAAAAGAAAAAAAAAATGATTAAAATTTGTAAAAAAAAAAAAGATAGGCTCCATCGCCAAAACCTAGTTACGAATGCTCTCAAAACCTTCATTCAGACCAAGCAAAAACTCCATGAGCTTGTTTCTATTATCAAGATCCATCAAATTTGTTGTAATTCCACAAGTACAGATAGTTCTTGCATTGCAAGAACACTCAGGAAATTCGTGTAAACTCTGAATCTCATCCCAGATTCGTTTCATTTTCCCAAAATAGTCCGCCACAGACATATTTTCTTGGCTTAGATTGCTCAAACTCCTGCGTAATTGAAACAAGAGGGGGCCATTGCATGTCCATACATTTCGCGGATCTCGTTCCAGAGTTGCTGCGCAGAATCCACATACATGAATCCATCAGCTAGGTTTCCTGTCATCAAGATGAGGATCCAGCATCGGACCATGAAATCGCATCTGGTCCAACGCTTATGATCCACACTTCCCACTGGAGGCTTCGCGATTGTCCCGTCAATGAAGCCAATTTTTAATTTGGCTCCAAGTGCCATACGCACCCCGCGGCTCTAGCTCAGAAAATTCATTCCGTTGAATGTGTTTGCCACCAATTGTGCTCCCGAATGATCCGAGCTTGCAAGATTCAGCGGATCATTGCTCATAACTGATGACGCTAAGTTGATCTGACAATGATGGCCACGAACTTCGGAGTTTCCTGGATCTATGTCGTCCAACGACATTTTCTTCAGGTCTTGAGAAAAGAAAACTTCAGTTTCTTAGTGCTCTGATACCATGAGAAACTGAAGCTTCTCAGTTTCTGATCATATCTGATTTACAGATCCTAATTATTCATGATGGAGGTGACGACAAATGGAGAATCGTGGAAGAGAAACAAAGGAGAGTGAAATATGGGAGGGAGAGAAGATGGTGAAGAGAATGAGTGTAATCTGTTGTGTATATTGCATCTGATCAGTACATTTATTTATAGGGATCTTGGACCCGTAACAACATCTAATCAACACACTAACAACCTGAACGAACTATCACTAATGTACCCCTGTGTATAATATATTCACAAGGGGTGTGTTGTGACGTGGATCCACACTCCTATTTTTCACCTGTAAAAACATCCCATCACACAGTCAATCTATTCCGCCAACACCGCCATCTATTCCTGGCTTAATCCAATATTATTCGCCCGGGATCGGAGGAAAATCTTTTCACATCCATTGCATACCTCATACTTTAAACTTATGTGTTCAAGATGGTTTATAATATTTACATACCGTGGTTAAACCAACTCGATATATATTTTATGGGTACTTTGGAGAAGCAAATAGCTTTGCCAACAATGGCACTAGTTTGTCGAGCAAACAAAGTGCGCCCAAATAACTTTTCCCATGATGTTTGCACCCGGTGGAACTAAAAATACAAAATGATTTATGATTCTATCCAGTACAGCTGCACATGGAACTTCTTTCTTCATTTGTCACCCAACACATCGAAGGTTAAAACGTTTTTGGGGATGTGTGGGTGGTCGCTCGAGATGTAGTTGAGGTTTTCAAAGTTTTCCACGACGCAACTCAAACTTTTAGCCATACTGACATTCCTACATCAAACTCATTTTGTTTTGTCACCATGAACATCGCACAAGCGCTTCAGGACCAACCATCTCCGAATGTAATTTCGAGGGTATATTCGAGGCTAAATTTGAGACTTAATAGTTTTGAATGTAATTTCGAGTGCATTTTCCAAGCTATATACCCTGAAAGTTTATTTCGAGGGCATATTTGAGACTAAATTAAAGACTTTCGACTTTGGCTTGCGAGAGGATGTGTCAACATCTGATGTCAGTGTCGGTGATGGACATGCCGACTTCGACTTCCGGTAATAACGGAGATGACAAAGACAGCCCTCGTAGACTTACCGACTTCGACTTCGACTTCGGATGACTGTGGACGGGATGTCATCACCGACTTCCTGAGACCGTTTGACATAATATTCACCGTGTAACAACCCCTTCCCAAATATACTCCGTATATAAAAAGACTAAAAAAGGGTTGAAGAATGGCCAACCCATCTTGACCGTCCATCCATCTACAAAAATAAAAATAAAACAAAGAGCTCCAAACTCTCTTTCGCCGTATCTCCCCGCTCTGCAAACTTCTCTCTTTCTCTCTCCTCTGCGCTCGCTCTCCCACCACAAAACTCGTCTCAGATCGGTGGGTTCCGCAATTCTCTATCTCTTCCTCTTTACTTATTTGACTCTTTCATCCTGGATCGGATCTGAACAAACCCCTTTCTTTGGTGTTGGTTTTGTTTGTTGACAGAGGGAGAGGAGTAAATTGTGGTGAGCGGACATGTTTGGAAGAGCGCCGAAGAAGAGCGACAACACCAAGTATTACGAGGTCCTTGGTGTCCCCAAACATGCCTCCCCTGATGATCTGAAAAAGGCTTACAAGAAAGCCGCTATCAAGAACCATCCTGACAAGGGCGGTGATCCTGAGAAGGTTTGTGCTCTTTTGAATTGTAATATTGGTTGATTGTTGTTGTTACGATCTGAATACCTGTTTGGTGTTCTTGGCTGGTTTGATTTTTGATGTTTGTTCTGGAATTGTAATATTAAGATTTTAGGTTTAGGGTTTTGCTGACGGAGTCCAATTTTGATGCGTTTAGTTTGTGATTTTTGCAATTCTACTTTCTCTGAATGACGGGGTTATTTAATGATGCTGAAAAGATCATTCCTTTGACTTGAAGTTTATATGTTTGTGCTCTTTTGCCGGAGGTTGATTCTGTTTCAGTGAGGGGGTTGGAGTAGTAGCCATAACCAAGACTGAATTTGTCATGTTCATGATTATCAAATTGACGACAGTTATCTGTCTGCTTAAAAACATTGGTTTCTATGTTTTGTGATCTTTTATTAATGGGAAGTGCAAGCCAGGTTCAATTTTGGAAAATAGTTTGGGAATTGGGGGTTGTGTGAATTTGATCATTGAACCCCGTGGATTGCTTGTTGTGATAGCATGCGTGCAGAATATTGCTTTCTGTGGTTTATGTAAATTGGTCTTTTCATGTATGAAGTTAAAATTTTCTCTTTATAGTTCAAAGAACTGGCACATGCATACGAGGTTCTGAGCGATCCAGAAAAACGTGAGATATATGATGAGTATGGTGAGGATGGACTTAAAGAAAATTTGGGAGGAGGAGGTGGCCATGATCCATTTGACATCTTCCAGTCATTTTTTGGTGGAAGCCCATTTGGCGGTGAGCCTTTCAACCTGCATAATTGACAAGTCAGTGCGGAGTACTATCTTGTTTTATGGAAGTTGTGATATTGAGAGATGGCACTTCTTTGTGCAGGTGGTGGCAGCAGAAGCAGAGGCCGAAGACAGAGAAGGGGAGAAGATGTTGTCCATCCTCTGAAGGTATCCTTGGATGATCTTTACAATGGAACCAGTAAGAAATTGTCCCTTTCCCGCAATGTGTTGTGCTCAAAGTGCAAAGGGTGAGTTTTTTTTTTTTTTTTTGTTTACCATGAAGTTGTCGTTTCTATCTTAGTTGTGAGCTTCTTGTTGTTTTATTATCATTTACTGTTGCCAATTGCAGAAAGGGATCAAAATCGGGGGCATCAATGAAATGCCCTGGCTGCCAAGGATCTGGTATGAAGATTTCTATCAGGCATTTAGGCCCTTCCATGATTCAACAGATGCAACATCCTTGTAATGATTGTAAGGGTACTGGTGAGACCATCAATGATAAAGATCGCTGCCCACAGTGTAAGGGTGATAAGGTGGCACAGGAAAAGAAAGTTTTGGAAGTTGTAGTTGAGAAAGGGATGCAAAATGGACAGAAGATCACTTTCCCTGGAGCAGCAGATGAGGCGGTAATATTTGACTACTTTAAGCAAAGGATTAATAAGTGGTGATGCTCAAGGTCATTGTTTTGTTAAACTTTTTTCTTGTCTTTACAGCCTGACACACTTACAGGAGATATAGTGTTCGTTCTACAACAAAAAGAACATCCAAAATTCAAGCGAAAGGGCGATGATCTGTTCTATGAGCATACATTGTCTCTCACTGAGGCACTTTGTGGTTTCCAATTTGCATTAACCCACTTGGATAATAGACAACTGCTCATCAAGTCTCAGCCCGGAGAAGTCATCAAGCCAGGTACTTTCTTTTTGTAAAGTTTTTTTTACATATTCTCCTAAGGTGATTTAGATGAGGATTATTTGTATTACTTGTCATTATGATCTGTAAGTGGATGTGGTTGAATATTCTTCTGTACCATAGCTGTCTCTACAAATGCGGTGTGTTGTTTACACTTGTACTAAATCAGAATGCTAGGTGTTTCTTTATTTTGTGTGCCTGTCTCCCACAGTAATCTGTCTCGCACAGTTCTGTTAGTTTGTTTATTCCTTTTATTACTTGTGCTCCTTTTGTTTAATCCTTCCGGTTACTTTGTGGAGTGAAGATATTTTTTTTTTTTTTTTTTTTTTTTAATCTTAGACCTTGTTCTTTTGCAGATCAATTTAAGGGGATAAATGATGAAGGCATGCCAATGTACCAGAGGCCCTTCATGAAGGGGAAGTTGTACGTCCACTTCACAGTTGAATTTCCTGACTCGCTGACCCTGGACCAATGCAAGGCATTGGAGGCAGTTCTGCCACCTAGAACATCAAGCCAGCTGACTGATATGGAGTTGGATGAGTGTGAAGAGACCACTCTGCATGATGTCAATATTGAAGAGGAAATGCGTAGGAAGCAAGCACAAGCACAGCAGGAGGCATATGAAGAGGATGATGACATGCATGGAGGTGCTCAAAGGGTTCAGTGTGCTCAGCAATGAGGCAGACATAGGTGGCCGTGAACTGTGTCAAATTGACTATGGCGTTGACATCCAAAGCCAACAATAAGACCCAGATTGGCTCGGAGGAATGTTGTTGGCTTGAAAGATCTAATATGGGAAATAAGTTGGGCTGGTGGACATCTTGTGAGGTAACATTTAGAATCTAGAGGTTCGATAGTGTTTGCAGGAACTCTTGTTAGGCTTTTGAGGGCTTAGCAAGATGAATTCTTCACTATCTGGGTCTTTTATTTTTCATTTTCTATTTATTCGCTGAAGCACACTTCAATTGTATTACGGTTTGATTTCGATTGTACTCGTCAATCCCTTTTTATGTATTCAGTTCAAGGTATGCCTCGCAATGTTGGTTATTCCGAAGCCCCCTCGAAAAGAGAAACAAACCTTGTTGCAGTCATGGGTGATTCGCATCGTACCTGCTGACACTATAAACAATTTTCTGTTGACATGTTGTCTCCTACCCTCAATGCTCTAAAAGACCCTTGGCGATAGGGTAGACATGTTGACATGTTGTCTTATTAGCGTTTTTTGGCGGACAAAATGGTTTTTTTTTTAATGATTTTCTTTTGTTTATCCTTTTTCCCGTAAACTGTGTCTAAAACACATGCCATAATAAATTGTCAGGTCATTTTAAAGTCGTCCGAATCAAATATAAAATCACATATATATGTTCAAATAACCCGCCAAGGTGCTGTTCCATTCCCGCCAAGGCGAAATTCAAGACGTTGTAGATTCGCCAAGACTGTTTTTTAGAACACTGCTCCTACCTTCAATAGCGTCACATTGCGGGGTTGGGCCGAAACCTGGGCTGGCCTTGACTCCAGCCCACAAATCCCGTTAGGCAATGGCCACGTCCGTTTCCTATCTTCCACAATTGAAACTGAGAGGCTGAAACAAACCTTCTCTCTCTCTGGCTTTAGTTCACTTTGATCTCTTTCTGGCAGCTCAGCACCGCCATAACTCACTGCAGCAGGTCTTGGTGATTTTCCTCTTCTTATTGCAGAAGTTCATGGCTCTTCGAGATCAATTTCAACGTCTTCAGTGAACAGCCGAAGCGCTTTGAAAGGTCTGTCAACTGATCTCAAGCAGTTATCCCTTTCAATTCCCCCCTTTATGTCGGAGTTTTGTTTTCTTTTTCTTTTGATAATAATCATTATCTTTCCATATACGCGCGCTCTCGAGCTTCTACCATAGCTTAAGCCAAGAACATAACCGTGTTCATTGAGCAGGGCTGCACTTGACCACTTTTGCCTTTAGCAGTTTGATTTATTGGAGATTGTGACCTTTTGTGGCTAATTTGTGCTTATGACTCTTTTTTTTGTTGGGCTTTTGTTGTTTGATTGTGGTGTGCGATGTTGGATTTATTAAGTGATTGGTTGACGAGTTCAGATGATTGTTTTTTAGGGGGTCCGGGGAATAAATTTAGCATTCAGAGTAGTGATTGTTTTTGTTTTCATTGATCAATTGACCCTAACTTCGTAGTTTTGGTTTATCATCAGGTTCTGTTTCCACAGATTGATGATAATGCTGCCAAACAGGTGCACTGCACTCCCTTACTGAAGCCGCCGTGATTCCATCAATCTCTTCCTCTAACCCTCACCATAGACCTGGTGCTGCCCCAACCCTCGTGCTTGCCCTTGTCTTCACACACGGTGCTCTCTTCATTCCTCTTGTTTCATCTTCACTCTCACTCTTGAGTCTTGACTTCTCTGTTGTACCAAAGTTTGCTGCCGACTCGCTTTTATGCCAACATGACTCGCTAGCACTCCTTTGTAGCCAGTCTTACTACTTCTTGATCTGGTAATCTCTCTCTGTCTATCTATATATCTATCCTTTTTGTTGAGTTTGTTTAGCGCTTACTCATTATTCATTATAAGCTCCTTATTGGAGCACATATTATATATTTAAAACTCCTAGTCGCACAAATAAATCTCTCATAAGCTCCTTATAAACAATCAACACATCACGCCAAATGAGCCCGCTGGAAAGATACTGAGAATGTGTGATTCTAATCTGTAGAAAATTTCTAAAGGGTCAATTCTTGTTCTCCACTCATTGCTATTATGAATTTATGCTTTTAACCCGTTGATGTTGAGTCACTTGAGTGGATATGGTTCATGGGATCTAGGTTCTAAACTTCTAATATGTTGAAAATTTGGAGTATATAATTTTTTACTGGGTACGATTTTTTTTCTCTTGTAAACAAACATATTTGAAGTCTAAAGATTCATTAAAATAACCATTACTTGCAAGAAAAATAATAACAGTTAATCTAGGTTGCAGTCGGTAATTGACTTAAGCAAGTGACAACTGAATGGGCACAATGTATGATGTTCCTTGGCAAGTTTATTCTCTTTTCATGAACAATTTATTTTTATTTCTTCTTATTAATTGCACTGTCTTGCAAAGATTTTTTGGATCTCTCCCCATCCACAAAGGGGAAATTCCACATGAAATTCGCGTCATCTGCATCAACAGTTCAAACACCAGTTCGTGTTAGTATTGTGGCTGGGAAGTCAAAGCAGCCTCAATCCCAGCCTCCCGAGGTCTAAATCCTTTCTCTTTCTCTCTCTAGCCCCCAAAAGGAAAGAATTATTTGTTACTTTTTCCATTTTATGAGCTTGTAATGTAGAAGCAATTTATATTTCAGCATGCCAAATAACTTGGTACTTTAGCAGAAACACAAAACAACCAATCCGAAATGTCACAAAATCTTCCACTCTTCAGGGGTGTTCTTAGCAGGGTTTATGTTCAACTCGTTTAGATCACGAGCTCAACTGACAAGAGAAGTCAATATTCGTGTATCAGTGATTGTTACAATGAATAGGATAGATTGGAAGAAGTATGGTTACTAGCATAAAAAAATCTATCATATTGATCTTTTGTTCAGGAAACTTATGGTTTCCCTTGGTCTAACCCCAAACAATTTCAATTAAGTTGAGAAGCAAGTTCCAATGGGTTATGGGTAGCAAATTCTATTCATTAAGCAGGACAGTACTATTTTATTTTTCAAAGGATAAGCAAAATATCGTGCTCCCATTTTTGCAAAATGAACTGGTAGGACCAACTATCTAGGTAAACTTGAAAGCTGAATATTCTCAATTCAATCTTCCTATGGCAACTATAGAGAGTGTTGGAATTAACAATCCTCCCCTCCCTCCAATCGCACATGGATCTTTTTTTTTTGGAAAGTTTGTAAAACTGGATGATATTTGGCTTGGATCTGCATCGGTCCCTTGACATGTTTTGTATATCAACGAGTCTTGTTATGCAGTAAAGTTATTTGGCTCCGTATAGTGGTGATACTTGGATGTTGGATCACAACATTTCTTTGGTTGTTCAACCCAGGTGGCTTAATTTGACTGTGTGCATTAAATGGGCCCTTTTACTGTTGGCCCTATGCAATTGTTCTTGTTGAACACCCCTATTGGATGGCATTGAGCACAAAACTTACTAATTATCCATTATTCATCAGCATTCTGTAATACTGAAATTTAACTTGAAAAATTGGCCAGTCATGTGTCAAGAGTATGTTGGTCATATTGTCATCTTTTGAACTAGAGAATACATTTGATGGTTCATATTAGCAAAGTGAATTAACTTCAAAATTTGGCCAGTACTCTATAACTAATTAGCCTTCTATAATTGTACAATACTAAACTCTTACTGTAACTTGAAAAATTGGCCAGTAATTTAATTTAGCAAGTTGAATTATAACGTTTTTTTTATAAAAAAAAATAATAATTAAGTTTTAATATGTGGTTTGTTAACAATATCCAGCTTATAAGTCAGGTTTGTTGGAAGCTTTGCAGAAAACTTATGTAATCTTTTCAACTGTTTTCTGGTAGGAAAAATGTGTATTTCTTTTGTTATTTCTAGCTAGATTTTGGTTGTCGTTTTATCTGCAGTATTGTTTGTTTATTGTGAAGCTTTTGCTGGTAGGGTATTTAGCCAACTCCTCCAAGGATTACAACCAACGTGAAGCAGAATTTGCAGTTCCTGAAGTACTGGAAGGTATTTCAGGGGAAAGTGTTCATCTGGCATCTGTGAAGTCAATAGAGAAATGTAATTCTTTGGGTGATATTTATTGTTGTAGGAGCTCCAGAAAAGAAGTTCTTCTACACCTAAGCCCGCTACTAGCTATAGAAGAAAAAAGGTTCTGAAGGAGGATCTTCCAGAAGACACAGAACACTATCAGGATCCAACTCTGACCCTTTACTAGTAATATTCCATCCAGGTCTTATTTTCTTATCTAAAAGTTGGACCTTTGAAATTTCTGTATTTTCTCTTTATTAAGACTTTATGTTTTGTTTGTAAAACGTCAATGCAGTACGAACCAGGGCCTTGATACTGCAGTACCTGTCTTGCTAGTTGATGGGTACAATGTATGTGGCTATTGGCCAAAGCTCAAGAAACATTTCACAAATGGGCGGCTTGACATAGCCCGACAAAAGTTGATTGATGAACTCGTATCCTTCAGTATGGTGAGAGGTCTGCTT
This sequence comes from Persicaria tinctoria, assembly GCA_037127255.1. Lineage (NCBI taxonomy): Eukaryota > Viridiplantae > Streptophyta > Magnoliopsida > Caryophyllales > Polygonaceae > Persicaria > Persicaria tinctoria. The sequence goes on from JBANSL010000014.1 coordinate 9,147,283, forward strand.
CCTGATTTTTTTCTTTTGAAAATAGTTTTCCTTGTTAATTGACTTAGTTTTGGTCCATAGCCTTTTAGGCGTCCTCCATTCCTCACAGAGACACTCACCCACTTATGCTCACACTCCCTGCATGGATGCCACAGGAAATTCAGTTAGGAGAGAGTTACAAAAAGTGTGCTACAACAAAGGTTTAATAGATCAACCTTATGTTGCCAATACGAGGAAATCAATTTTGTATAAATATCACTATATTGAAAAAATGAGTAAAAATTTAAAAACATGTTTTGTTACCCACACTTATTGCATGGTTACTTACTATTAATACAAGTTTATCATTATCTACGATGTTTGCTTCATCTTAGAATGCATTAACCGTAGAAATTTGAAAGGCCAATGTTGTACAGTGTTAAACTACCCAGGTAGTTTTTGGTAAAAAAATATTATTTATTAATCCCAACTCTTTCTCACATTCCTGATGCCATTCCCCATGATTTCTTATTGTAAATCTACATTCTTTTTCTATTATATTAGCTAGGGGTGGGCACAAATCCCGCAAATCCTGATCCCGTCCCGATCCCGGTGGGATTTAGGACAAAATAGCGAATCCCGTCCCGCAAAAATTATGCGGGACGAAACGCGGGACGATCCCGGTGGGATCCCGCAAATCACGTCCCGTCCCGCATATTATAATAATAATAATAATAATAATGTTTATAATAATAATATATTATTAGTATTATTATTTTGAGAAAATATTATAATTATAATTATAATCATAATCTTCCATTTATAATAATAATAATGTTTGTTTATAATAATAATATTATTATTATTTGAGCAAATATTATTTATAATTATAATTATAATAATTTTCAATTTATAATAATAATATTATTATTGTTATATAATATTATAATATAATTTAATAATAATATTAATTTATAATAAAATTATTATTATTATTATATTATTATTATATCATATTATATTATATTTTTTCTTGTAAATTATAATTATTTTATAATAATCAGAATAAAAAAAAGTAATATTATTATTATTATTTTTTAATTATAACGTGACATTATTATTATTTTATTATTATTATTATTATTATTATTATTATTATTATTATTACTATTAACCAATTACTATTATTATTATTATTATTATTATTATTATTATTATGTTAATAATAATAAAGTTCTTACATGAAATTAGATCGGAGCCGGCTAACGAGCTGGGTTCCGCATCCCTTTTGAATACTAAACGCAATCCTAGTCAAAGTGTGGCAAATAGCTACAAGAGGCAAATAGCTAAACACGGTATTCTTCCCAACTATCAATCAATAATGATACAATATTTGGTGAATCTCGTCTCAATTTCTTTCCGTCCCGATCTAGTAAGATAATGTAGCCAAATATGTTGAACATTATAATTAATTATACAATCATTGTATGAGTTAATAATAGTATTATAATATTAATAATAATAATAATATTGAATAATATAGTTGAGAAGAATACCGTATTCAACATATTATACAAATTAATGAATTATAAAAGCATTTTTCACTTTGCAAATTTATATACTCCGTAATATTTTATTATTTTTATTTGCGGGACAAGGCCAGGCCCGTCCCGATCCCGTCCCGTCCAGACACCATCCCGTCCCGAAAAAAAAGTGTCAATCCTGTCCCGATCCCGTCCCGTAAAAATTTCGCGGGACGATTCCCGTCCCGACTCAATCCCGTCCCGTCCCGTGCCCACCCCTAATATTAGCTTTAACTTATCATATGGTACAGTCTATATTTTGTCATTTTCATTTCAAAAAATTTGCAGATGTCAAGGTGGTGACTGTTTTTGATGCAATGATGTCTGGATTACCTATGCACAAGGAAACTTTTGTTGGGTATGTCGGAATGCACTCAAGTTTATGTTTCAGCTAAATCTACCAACTTGTGTAAAAAGCAGGGTGTTGGGCTGTTACCCAAAATTTCGCACACGTTTTTTTTTTTTCCATATAATAAGAACTGAACAGGTGTATGAACTGGATATGACTGGGCCAATTATCACTTCCATCAATTGCTGAGCTCTATGTTTTATGAAAAATAAGCTAACAAATATGAACTACTGACTTGTGTGCAAACATTGTTTTGAACTTATTAAAAATAAAATAGCTAAAGGAGTATTTGAGCATGTTTTGTACACAAAATTTTAAAAAATTATTTCTGTAACAGAAGGTTTTTTTTTTTTTTTTTTGGAAAAGTGGTCCTGGATTAAAATAAATTATACAGTACACACTAAAGATTACTATTATATATCTTTAACATAATGTTGATAGTGATGTCAAAGTATCTTTTACAAATGAGATGAATGGGTAGGTGGTGATAGTAGTTTGACTGGGGTGTGCTACGCTTACCTAGTTGAAAGTCAGTAATAGGGCATCTGAGATCAATAGGTGACATTGGATCAAATTGCCGTTAACTGAGGCTTTTTACACATTACATTTATCAAAGAAATCAGTGTGGTGATAAATAAGGGGATGAGGAGGGCTTCTGGCCCGAATCCGGGGGGTGTGGGTTTGTGGGGGCATGGTCATTCTAGAATTCTTGAAAGCTTATGACTTGCTCAGCTAGAGTTTTAGGATTGGATCATGAATAGGAGAGAACTTGGTACTAGATTGCTGGACTGGATTGGATTGAGAATCATTTCACTAATACCCTTGTTCCAGTTGTGGTTAATGGGGTATCATATGGCGACCTCTTGCCATTATGTTATTTTTACATCTCCTTTGTCTTGTGTATGTTCTGAATACCATTTAAGCATTGCAGTGTGGATGTTGTTTACTCCACAGAAACGTGTGCAGATGCTTGGATAGAAAAAGAGGTGAGTATTGGTATTAAGTTATTATGTTTCTTTAGCACAAGGGAGTTCAAAACCATCTAAAGTGGTTGATATCTTATTCATGGAATATAATTGTTCTTTTGCTGATTTAACCAATAACTGTGCAATAAGGATAGTGGACATATTTTTAGATCAACTTTTGGTGTTTGTAGAATTGTTTAGGGTCTCTATGGCTACTTCAATAACCTGTTCAGTTCTTTATGTATGGCATCCATAATGTTGATTGCGTAACTGCTGTTTCAAATAAAACTAGGTTGCGGCATTAAAAGAAGATGGATGCCCAAAAGTTTGGGTGGTGACATCTGATCACTGTCAGCAGCATGCAGCGCATGGAGCGGTATGCATTTCTATCAACATGAGCAACATCTTTTCATTGTATATTGTTAAATAAAGCCAACCCCTTCCTCTATATGTTGCAGAGAAATTGGCTGGTCCTTGTTATGCTTACCAATCTAGAAAAAACATTTTTATTACTTATCCTAACATGTACTTTATTAGAAAAATCTTAAGACCACAGTTGTTTATCTATTTAGTCTTCAAATCTTATTTTGTTCCAAATATTTTTAACCTCTTCTTTTACTTGGCTTAATGCTTTGATTTGGTTTCTTCAAATGCATTTCCGCCTTGTTTCCAAGTAATGTAAGACTCCCTCCCTTCCTTTTCAAATTCATTTTGTCAGCAAATAAATGTCCAATGTACCCTTATTTATGATCCTTAGTTTGCGTCATACGAGGCACTTCGTTTTCGTCATTAGAAGAGTAACTGACATTGTTCATCATTTTGAGGATGAACTTTTGCAGGGAGCATATGTTTGGAGTAGCAAGGCACTGGTTACTGAAGTAAGATCCTTTATCAGTATTCGCATGGTCAAATGTAAAATTTGAGAATATGAAATTTGTCACCTAGGATAAGGGAAAGGATAATGTTATTAAGTTTCAAAGCTCCATTAAGACATAAATGAGGTCACTATATGCCTGTGATTGATCTACTATGAATTACTACACTATAAACCCATGGCAATTTTGAATGTTCTATTCTTGGTTACTCAACTAATTAGTTTCATGTTAATACTTAGATTAAAGCATCAAAGAAGGAAATGGAGAGGCTGCTTCAAGAACAAAGGTATTATTAATCATTGGTCTAGTGTGCATATCAAAAAGGTCACTGTGAACCTAAATATGCGATGGGTTGAAGTTGAATGTTAATTTTGCTTTCATTTCAACATATTCTTTCAGAGAACTTTGATTTCATTGTTGTTTTCAGTTGTTTCCATGCTCATGTGTTGGCATAGTTAAAATAGTGGGTTGGAACAGGTGTGGGAAGGAAGGGAGGGGCAATGGTTTCATTAGTTATGATTTGTGTTATAGCTGGTAATGTTGTGAAAATCATCAATTATACTTCCTCTGACAAAAAAAATGGTTGATTGTTTGAGATGATCTTTTTGATTTTATAGGTAGTGGATTTTCTCATACCTATCACATCATATATCACCTTTTCACAATTTCATACAACATACTTTTTCCGCGTTTCAGGTCTTCCTCTATGCAAGGCAAACTCTTAAAGCACAATCTTGATTCGGAAGTCGTTGATGCTTTGAAGGATCTGAGGAAGAAGCTCTCTGAAAATGAACCGAAGTAGCAAGTCATGAGAAAAAATGACAGCATTTACATTTTCACATTGAACTTGAGACGTGTGCATGCGGCAACAAATTGTCATGTTTCTTGTTCTGAACAAATGAGTAGAGGAGCCTGGATTTGCCTTCACTAGCCCCTCTCAGTTGCTTTTGACAGAGTTTGTGATATCTAATCTGTCTAGTTACCTTTAGACAGTTATACAGTTGTTGTATTTATTTTTGGCTCATTGAATTGCTATTTGGCATTCAAAATCTGTACTCCCTTCAACAACGAAAGTAATGTCCTATTAACAAGAAACTGTTTACTTGTGGATAAAACCCATATTTAAGAGTTTATTTTAGGGGCATTTGCAGAATTAACTCAAAAACCCCACTACCTTTGCAGGGCTTACTCGATCCGATTTTTATTTGCACAAAATCGGATCGGGGTCTACATTGTAGTAACCAGTAACCTGTGCTCTTGGTAGCCCATTGCAGAGGAGGGAGAGAGGGTGGAAGGGAGACAGGCAAAAAAGGAGGGAGAAGGAAGGGAATCGGAGGCGAGGTGCGTGGCTCTATAGGTGACAGGCCTCCGGGCTCGAGCGCAGCCATCTTGATCCTTCTTCCTCCCATTCGTCTCCAATGGCGGCCTCAAACTCGGATGTCATTGCTGCGGTCGATCTTGTCGCTAGGAAATTCCTCCAAATCTGGCATATTTCGAGGCCAATGGTACACGACTCCGACGAAATTGAAGGCAATTGCTAAGGTTGATCCTTCTGATTAGCATATTTACCCAGTTTTAAGTCTCAATATCTCTCGCTTTAACTGCGGGGTACATTAGGAAAATAATAGTTATTTATATTATTATTATTATTTAATTAGTTTAATTATTTCCATTATTTATGTTTAAGAATTAGTCAAGCGGTTAGAGTAATTCACTCAACCTCTATCTTCAACATCTCCATCACCATTGACCATTGTAATGCTCTATATATTCTCTTTGATAAATCAATAGAATGTGTGTTCATTTACACCAATACTTAACAAAAAAAACCCTAAAAATAATCTATAAAACAAGTAGAAGTCCGGCTGAACGAAGGAGACACATGCGTCCCTCACGTGCTATTGGTTTGTGTGTAATAACCTAATTTAACTATTCCGGAATGGTTTATTCATAAAGGACTTGTGAGTAGTAAGTACTCAAAGGTCCCGATTCGAATCTGGATGATCGGTCTATATTTATAAAAAAATAAGCATTTTTATTGACCCTTGTAAGCGAGCTTAAAGCCTAGATTTATTTATTTTTTACACTCATTTTTTTTCGATGTTGGAATGGATAAGATTATGTGAGCTCACTATTGTTGATGCTCTAGATAGATGGATTGAAATTTTTTGTTAATACAACAATACTCCATTCATTATAAAATAAGATTTTTTTTGTTAATATTTAGAGAAATTATAATTTTTTGGTACGGAGTATATTTTTAACTCCAACTCTATCAATATTGTGACCGTTGTAATTGTAGCACTCTTCCCCATCTGTTGCACGATGGCTGTGTGCCACGTGTCCTCCCATCAATGGATCTTGCTCCCCCACTTTTAAACCCCTCTTTCCACTTACTAGCCGTTGGCAAAATATGAGAAAACCCACTTTCGATACAAACAAAAATTTTTTTTTGAAGTGTCTCACCTTAGAATCCGTTTCAATTTCTATCCCTCGTCAAGTCTCAAACGATCCAATTCAATTCAATCAACATTTTAAGAAGAAAATTCGGATTTGGGTAGGATGAAGGGGATGATGAAAGGGAAGATGATGAAGAAACTGAAATCGATCAAGCCGATTGAATATCTCAAGGCGGAGAGGATTCTTCAGGCGAGCAATTTCGATGAATTCGTCGGAAATTTCCCAATCAAACCTAATCTCAGATTCCCCAATTTCAAAGACCATGATTCAAAGAGGCGTGCTTGGAGCAAGTCGGAAGTTCCTCATGAACAATCGGCCGCTGAATCTGAAGTGAAAGAAGAACAAAAAGAGGGGAAATTCACTTCCAAAAATGAGTCCATCAAAGAAGACAAAGAAAACATCAGACCTTCAATCTCCAATCTCGAGCCATTGATGCATCCAGAGAGCTCAGATCCAAAACAGAGTACTCACTCCAATCCCGAACCGCCCGCGCCCCTATCAGAGATCGACGTGTCCTCTTTCCGCAGACCGGACATGGACTCCGCCACGCTCTTCGATCCGGATCTTCTAGCCGCCTTCCGAGAGGCTCTGATGCAACAAATAACAGCACAAGAAGATCAGATGAAGCCTCAGAGTAGAAAAACAGAGGACGAGGAGGAAGAAGAGGGGTTTCCCCTGTTGAATTTCGAAGAGAAGTGTCCACCGGGAGGGATCTACTCGGTGATCCTGTACAGCACGAGCCTGAGGGGGATCCGGAAGACGTTCGAGGATTGCCAGAGCGTGCGATTCTTGCTGGAGAGCTTCCGGGTGATGTTCCAAGAGAGGGACATTTCGGTGCACTCGGAGTTCAGAGAGGAGCTATGGAGGACTCTCGGGGAGAGATGCCTCCCGCCGAGGCTGTTTGTGATGGGGAGGTACATTGGCGGGGCCGACCAAGTCCTCACCTTACACGAACAGGGGAGGTTGAAGCCCCTGTTTTTAGGGGTCCCCCGAAACCATAGGGATACCCCCTGTGAGGGCTGTGCTGGTTTTCGGTTTGTGGTCTGTTTCAACTGCAATGGCAGCACTAAGGTTTTCGATTGCGACGCCGACGAAGACGATGACAGCGGATTGCTGCTGTCAAGAAGCAGATGCCCTGAGTGTAATGAGAATGGATTGATTGTTTGCTCTTATTGCTGTTGAGGATTGATCTTGAGTGAAAGGTAGTAAAATTGATTTACTGTTTTCACTTTTGGGGATCTCAGATTTCATTAATTTATTGATTGATTTTTATGTTGTTGATAAGTATAGACACATGTTGATAAGTATACCGATCGTTATTTTTTCCGATGGAAGATTCAAATGTGATGCTTTATGTCTTCAATTTTGTATTGCATCAAACTGATTGAGCTTTCTTTATACTACTGATATTTGGGCAAAGTTGTGGTTTTTTCCTTTGAAGTATATGATGAGTGCCCACCGACTAATCTTTACTAGAGCTTGCAACTCGACCCCTCAAGAGTGCATCCGTGGGGATCAAACTTGGGGCCTTCAAAGGAGTACGTTGCCATCTTCAGTGGCGATTCGCGAATTGATTCACTGAGATGTGCGGAATAAGGGTTCGTTTAATTCTTATGATGACATGTTGGGGTATGAGGTTGTTCCATATTGAGATTTGTTGAAGAAACATTGATGTGCTACTCTTCTTATTATCAATTTGTTTTTAGGATGAAGGGTAAATGAGCAAATGGATCTATTTTATTATTTTATTATTATTTTTATTTTAGAAGGATGGTAAGTTATCCCGCCTGAAACGCACTCTGAGTGCGTCCACCCTATAAATTCATAGTTGACGCTAACACTTTCACTCTACTATCAAATATTCACTCCACAATCATTTTCATCATTTGAAACATCAAACAGTAATTTTTTTTTAAAAAAAATCCATAGACCCAACGATATTTTTAAAATTCAAATGGTTTTATTGCATATAAACCATAACTTTGGCTTTTTTTTTGCAACTTTATGTGGATGATTGTATACACACCCTGGTTGCACAAGGTGTGGGTAAACGGTTTTTACGCACCCAGGGTGCGTCATAAGGGTGCGTTTCAGCCACCCGTTTTAAAATGGGTGATAATATTTACACCCATAAATTTTACTATATGCACCACACCTACGCCTCTTGAATCACACCCCTGCTCCTCTTGAGTCACACATCTGCCCCTCAAGAGGCGCAGGGTATTTTAATGTAAAATACCCGCCTCTTGGGCGTCTCTTGAGGGGTAGGTGTACTCAAGAGGAGCATAGTGTATTTTAAAAAAATATATAAAAAGTGGGATATGTGGTGCAAATAGTAAATTTTGTGGTATAAATAACATTGGCTTTTAGAATTGATCCATAATTCAGTTGTGTCTTTTTAAAAAGAGGTGTAATGATAATGAGACATGTTAACATAAGGAGATTCTAATCCGTGAGTTTGAGTGTATATAACATATTTGCTCAGGTTTTTCAAATCAAAATAGAATCTAACAACCAAAAATTGGTAATTTGGTATAGTTGGATTCACATTCAGCATTGAAAACTTCTAGCTTGCCAACTACTACCATGACCCTATTCTACAAATTTCTCTCCTTTCACATGCCTTAAACTATTGGACTCACATTTCTTATTTTCTTCCTACAAGATGCTATTTTTTCCACAAGAAATGATTGCCCACTAAACTCATTTGAGTAGCAACTGTGCATAAGAGGAAACCAAGGCAGAAACTACCAACAGTATCTTTCAGAGCCAAACCAAACTCCACTATCTAATGTTCAAGAAAAAGAGTGACCACATGAACTGAAAAACATGACCAAGAAAAAAGCACAAGCAGTTGAAATTCACACTTGATCAAGTTTGACCTTCTGTGTTGTGACAGTACTCCATATTTGCTTTCATTAACATGTTTTTTTAGTTTTTACAACTTTGGACAAAAAAATCAACCCTCCTCTTTTTGAAGGTTGAATGAATTGTCAGTTCCTTTCCCATGCCTCCTTTCTAAATGGCTTTATTTGTACCCCATCTTGCTATAGAACAATATACACTTGTTTGCCCATACTCTAACACAAAAGGGTCACCCAATGCGAAATGGACAACACCATTGATTTCGAAAAAGAAGAAGAGGGAAACACAAAATGTGAGCAATTAGAGAGATATGTATAACCTTCCGAGAGCTGTTACTTTAACTCAAACAATGTCAGCTTCTGGTTCAGCATCTGTGGGATCTGTACTGATGGTGGTGGTTGGTGGTGGTGAGAATACAGCGTGGTGGAAGTCGATCTGTAGCCGGTGATGAAGAGGCACCGAACCAATCCTTCCTTTCTTTATATCAGTTTGCAATTCCCTGATAGGAATCGCGGCCAAGAAACTCTTTATGTACTCTTTGCACGTCTCCTTCCCTGTGCACAAAACCATAGTTTGCTCTACAGAACCATCAGACCCGACCTTTTCTGCCCCTTCATTTGGTACGGGCTCTGACTTGGCAGGTTTCGTTGTCTTACTAGTTCCTCGTTCAGTTGATGGTGTTTTATCCGATTGAGACCCACTGGTGGGTTTCTCCTTTTGTTTAGACGGTTGAACAGGAATGCTCTGAATTGTCGTGTCCTTGTCGAATTTTAAGACATAGGCTTGGTTGCAGCCCTCAAACAGCCTTTCTCCCAAGGTGTCAATGATATAATAAGCATCCGCGTCTACCTTCAGGACGAAGAAATGATCGTTCCAGCTCACAATATAGATCAAAGGCTCAGCGCCTCTGGTGGCACAATCGGATGCAATATGACTGATCTCATCCCATATGTTGTCAAAGGACATGGCCTCAAGGAGAAACCCCAATCCCTCCTCGTCCTCCATCCCTTCCGGATGGAAGAACCCAATGAAGGATTTGTCAGCAACAACAGAGATGGGACGGATTTTCGCTTGGATAACAGTTTCAAGATCAAAGTGCTTGTCCAGGAACCGAGCCTTGTAGGACTCAACCTCACAGAGGTTCCTCCACTGGAGAGAACCTTCTCTGATGAGGGCGTCGAACTCAGATCTTGTAGGCATTGCACCCGGGTTGGACTGGAGCCAATCAGCAATCACAGCGACCAGAGCAGTGCACGCGCTCTCACCAGCAGCCTTTTCATTCCTTTGATCAATCGTGGCGAAGAATACATGAGTTTGAAGCTTCATGGACCCATCTCGGCTCACTACTTCCTTGCACTCCCAGCTACCAACCGCAAATCTGTCATCCCCAAATTCCGCGATAGAAAGTGATTCATCTTCTACCTTGCGCCGCTGCCACATTAAACAAGAAACGGTTCAATCAGCACATTAACTAACAATTTTTACAACAGAAATACAAGATAACTGAACTGCTTACCCCTGCTGACAAGTCATCAGAGGATCTCAGCTGTCGCCGATCAAAATCAATATCATCACCTCCGCTGTCTCCATACTCTTTCTTTAACAACGGTTCTCCCTTGACTTTGGGGGACCTGAAGCTCAACTTCCTCTTCTTCCATGACAATATTGGGAGCTTCGGGCTTTGTTTCAGTGCCTGCTCAGGCACTTCAGGTGAACCATCAGTGTATGATGAATCTGTCTCTGGTTTGCGGTTGCTGTAATACACCAAATCTTCATACTCGCAACTCTTTTTCAAATCAAACACTCCCCTGGCTAAGTTTGCTGAGATTAGAGTTCCATAACCAAATGAATTGTGGACTACAATGTCAGAATCATCCTTGTTTTCCTCCAACATCTCATCACTACAATCTAAGGAGTCGGTGTCAAATAGGTAATTGGACTCCGAGTGTTCACTGCCTGTCGAGAATTTACTGTCGCTGCTTATCTCACCATGATAAGCCTTCTTTGATTTTCTTTTGGATGAAACATACTCACTCAAGCTTCTTACTTTTCTTAGACTTTTTTTGAGGGTTGAAGGTTCATCAGCCTTATGAGTTGTGGTACTGACTCCGAAACAAGGTGACAAAGGAGCACTTAATGGCATAGTCACCGATCTCTGGATTGCCTCCTTGGGTTCTTGGTTAGTTCTCACTTCGGTTAAACGGAGAGTTAACTGTGGCATGCACAAAAATATGTATGGCAAATTCATTTACCAATTGATAATCTAGTCTAGAGCTTATTCTGAATGAACAACGAAAATAACTTACACAAAGGGAGGAGTTACACTGAGCCCCACTGGAGAGTGCTAAAGGAATGTCGATTTCTAGCTCTTGCTCATCATCTATAGAAGCAAACTCCGCAAGGTTCAAAACTGTTGGCCCAGAAACGGCGCTTTTTTTCTTCTGTTGCCGATCTGATGCCTGAATTTTGAAGAAGAGATGTAAGAGAGGCAACTCACAAGAATCTAAAGGAAGAATGTGTAGCATAAATGCTGCTATAAACTTACTTAGAATCAAATCCATATTTCAACCGCGAACTCAAACTTGAATGGTAACCAGCAAAAATACTTCAGCAAACTAAAGCTTCCTATATCCATACTAAAAAAAATCCTGCATATTTGAAGGGGAAGAAGATATTCTCATAAGGCCTGCCAATGAGAACTACAGTACATGTTAAATTTTGCATTCAAGGACCGTGATGGAAGGAGTTTGAATCACTCTTCCCATTGTAAACTGTAATTGTTATTGTAATCGCCTAAGTACCTCCATATCGAACGAAAACAGAAAAAGATCAAACACATCAACAGTACTTGCTGCATCTTGATCACAATCATAAAAAGAAGTTAATTCGGTTTTTCTAATCCATGTCTAAGATAGGATAAGAATGCTTGATTGGGATACTATTATACTAAGCATTCATGATGCTAAGCATTCAATTCAAGGATAAAACCTTTTGAGGATGGCCGCTCTTTATTTACCAATTCAAGAATACTAAGCATTCAATTCCAATGGATAAACCCAACATAAAACATCAAAACCTAGAAAACTATTTCCAAATGTGATGCATAAAACCATCTGCATCAATACAAAATTAAACTCACCCACGTCTGAAATAAATCATCAGCCATAAAAAGTCAGAACCTTTTGAGGATATTACAACACATAATTTAGATTGGCACTCAAAAGAGGGGGGAAAAAAGAAAAAGGAAAGGCCATGATTAGGTACATTGAACAACATCAACACACTGACTATTTTACATTAAATTATAGATGCCAAACAAAGAAAAATCAACACCCAGAATCTCCTGTTTCCATCGGAGATCAACCCCAATGCAAAATTCTAATTTTGACAAAATTCCAACTACTTTCCTGTTTACCTTATCCCCTAAAAAATTTCTCAAGGGAGAAAATTAAGAAAAAAAGAGCAAGAAATAAATGAATTCAAGTCAAGAAGTCAGAAAAAAAAAAAAAAAAAACTCACATTGAAGACGATGAATGCAACTTCCCATGGATTGAGACAGCCGTCCTTGTTATTGAACCCAGAAAAGCTACACGCATTCCTGAACTCCTCATCCCACCGAACGACGCCGTTTTGGCCCACCGCTTCTCTCCTGGTGCAGTTCCTCTTCACCCTCCGACTCAAAGCCCTCAACCCATTACCCTTTGGGCCCTTCCATCGAATCTCCACCGTCCACCCGGTCAACCAACTCTCAGGCGACGGCGAAAGGCCGGGACTTTGTCCGATTCCGGTCACCCCTTTAAGACACCGAACCGTGATCGAAGCTTGGTACTTCCTGGAGTTGAGCGGCGGCCGTGGCCTCCACTTGATCAAGTTGACAACCATCAAAGACTGAATTGGGGGTGTGGGTCGGGGTGGGAATTGGTCGAAATTGAGATGAAATTGGGGGTTTTCTAGTGGGTGGGAGTTGACTTTTGGCCTTTTGGTGCTTTGTGTGCGTCAATTGGCGGTGAGAGAGAGATTGGGGAGGTTGATTGTTTGAAATTGTGTATCAGGAGAGAGAAAGAAAGGATTTTGGGGGGTTAGTGGGGGTTTGAGGTGTGCAGGAATGTCAGATTGTTTGGGTTTTTGGTAAACCGAAAACAGAGAGGCAAACAGCAACAAGAAAGAACAGGGAGAATAGATTTTCAGAGAGAGAGAGGCCGGCAATAGAAAATTTCAGAGCTGAAATACTTATACAACCCCAAAAGGAGAAGATTTATAACGTCTCTTTTTCTATTGTCGTTTTTACATTTCTTCTATGTTATTTGGATAAATTACACATAACTACCATAATCTTTTCAAATAACCACACATAAAAACTTAAATTACAATAAATCACCCATAAAATTGACTTGTTTTCATAAGACCACTCACACATTAAACCTTTATTTGTTTTGTTTAAAACGACTAAAATACCTCTAATTCAAGCTTATTTGTTTGTACGTTGTAAAGGAAATATGTTGCATGTATATAAGTGTTTGGATTCCAATTGTATTATATTTATAATGCAAAATAGACATGGTCGCCTTTGGTAAACAAAAAATTTAAGGTAAATTAAGGGTGTGTTTGGATTTTATAATTTATTAATTATATATACTGTAATAGTTTTATCCCGATGTATGTGATTATTTGATTAAATTACTATTTACCTCAGTTTTTATGAGATTTTTAGTTATACAACCAACGGTTCACATAAGTCAATGTAAATAATTGAATTATAATTAAAACAGAATGGAATTCAAACCCACCCTAAATACTCCAACTAATATATATTTAAATTGGATTTGCAATGTGAAGAGTCGAGACTTGCAATAGCTCCTAACACTCTCCTCTCATTCAAATGTTGAATAAGATAGGGATAAACTCTAAAATAAAACAAGATTATTACTTTAAAAGAAATGTAAATTAGCTCATATCTTAAATTACAAATCATATCATTTAAAAAATAAGTTAAGTTTATACATATCATTTGACAAATTAGCCGAACATGAATAATTTTATTATAATTTTTTTTTTCAAAAGGGTAAAAGTAATGAATACAATAGTATTTCTCAAAACATGTTTTTTTTACACAACATGCAAATAGACAAATAGTAGAATGTCTTTACTAAACAAATATCATCATTAATCATCCATACGAATGATGTTACAGAGCTCCCTATTCAAAGAAAGATTCAATATATTACATGTTTCTCTAGTTCTAGCAATATAATCAGCAGTAGAATTTGATTCCTTATAGCAGTGTCTGAACGTAATATTGCTGAAATTTTTCTTCATATGACAAATCTTCTTAATAATATTTCACATACAACGGATGGTTTTGAGCAATAGTGAGTAAATGATAAGTGATTTCCTGTGATTTTCAAAGTAATGAGTGGCTTTGAGCCAAGTTGGACAAATAACAAATAATTTGTGTAAATTTCTTAAATAAGGGATAGTTTTGTGTAAAAGTGGACAAATAAGAGGTTAGCTTGAAATGTTTCCTCTTAATTTGGATCAGTTGTCCCTTTGGGGACAGGGACTATGCCCTCCCCTCCCCCAAAATTAAAAAAAAAAATGATTGAAATTTAAAAGAAAAAAATTAAATAGTAAAGAGTGGGTTTTATGAGAAGAGTCGGGGAGAAAAGGGACAGCAAATCCTCGCCGATTTGTTGAACATGGAGGAAATTCAGATTGCTTTTGGTTATAAGTTAACAATGTTATTTTAGTATTTTCCTAATTCGATTTAGTTTCATATCTAACCATTACTCTCTATTTTTTCAATAAAAATTAAAATGAAAATCTATGAATAAATTTGGGATTAATATATGTTGCAAAAATAGTTTAAGGTCGACTATTGAATAGCAAAACACTTCAATCATTGCCAATTAGCAATGTGGTCTTTGCAGTCCTGAAAATAATTCAACATGATTAGTTTTTGAAGTTAAATTGCAGAATATAGTAGATCAATTGAAATTATGTTGGAATATTCGTCCAATATTATAAATTAAATTAAAATTCATAGAAATAAAAGAATAAAGAAGCTTTTTCTGGTCATTACCATAACTATCACCATAACTATCACACATTACGCATACAACCTTTACTATGATATAGTCATTATTTTTATTCTAATATAAGACCATTTTTTATTTAAAAAAAAGTTCATTTTTTGTTGGTAGGTTGTTAAATGCACCACGAAACATTATTAGATGTATCACAAAATACTTTAAAAAAAATGTGCGTCTTTAGAGGTGCAAACGTGTAGACCTAGGTTAAATTTGAAATACGATCCTACTTTTAGATATATGTTAGGTTACTTTAAAGTTAAAAAAAGAGTTGTTGTGCGGTTTTAGAGGCACATATCCTTGATTCCTGAGGTGCAGATATGTGACTTATGAGGCATATGCATGCGTCTTTAAAGACATAAAATTTTTTTATAAAAAATATTTTGTGGTGTATGTAATAAATTTTATAATTACCTAATAATAGTTAAGTTAAATAACTTGCAGTTTTGTATTTAGTTTAAACATAATAAGTTCTCCTTTTTTTAAAAAAAAAAATGATGGTGGTCAGAACAATAAAAAATAAAATTAACTAATATACTTCTTCTAGGAGAGGTAACTTGACATTTTTTTTTTCTTTTAAAAAAATACTCGTTTACTTTAAAAACTAATATCTATACTTGAATATTTTGTACAAATTAAAAGCCAACAAACGTTCTAAGGTGTAGTTTTGGTTTAGGAATAATATATAATACCACATAGCTAGGGCTTCCCCTACCTACAAATCTAAAAAAGAAGAGTTGGTCCAAAAGGGGTCTTTTTTATTTTAAATGGGTGCTAAGTCCAAAAGGGTGTCTTTTCCATTATACAAATTGCAATATGCTAAGTCAAAGTCATCTTATCACATGGTATGTAAGTTGTTTAATTTTGTCCGGATATATCATTATAATTTTTTTTGAGCAAATAAAATGCCTAAAATTTCTTCAATTATAAGACATAAAAATGTAATCATACACACCCCATGAGAGGCGTGCATGTAGGCGTGTTGAAGATACTAAATTGAAAGACTTTATTGCTCTCTCTATGATCTAGAATTGAGAATGAATCGAAGCCAATTTTGAGGAAAATGATGAAAGGCTAATGAGCTTTATTAGAAGTTCTTTTCATGAATATTCAGCTTTGCGACGTTTAAATAAAATGAGTTGTTCAAAGTTAGATTAGGATGTACTTATTATTCTTAGAAAAAGGATTCAAATAGCTATAACTTTCATGTTTTCAACGATTTCCAATTTTATCCAAAAGATACCTTAATTCGAATAGATATGGATCATGGATGAGAATGCATGTGCAAGATTTTGTTACAAAGATGCTTCAATAACAACAACAAAAAAGTTGATTTAGGTTGCACCCAGAAAAAAAAAAGTTGATTTAGGATATTATGTTTAATTTTTTGTTATTGTTGTTAGGATTATTTCAATTAGTTATATATTTTGGATTAATTAGTTGTAATGAATGAGATTATTAGACAATTAGAGATTTAGGATTAATTGTGTAAATTTAAAAATAGTTTAAATAAGCTCTTAGCCCTTGTACAGGTCATACATGCTAATTAATGAAATCGAAACTACGGTTTCCCTATCCGACCTTTTGGTTATAACATTAGTTTTGCATAATTTATTTAGTTTAGTTAGGCCATTACCATGTCATTTAAGATTTTAAGAAATTCAGTTGGTTTGATGATTTAAAATTAAGTTTTGAGATTAATAAGAAAAGTGTTAACTTTTGTTCTTCTGAGTTTGGTGTCTTCGTGAGTATTGTCAAAATCGTACTCTTTTCATGAGTAATATCGATCATAATTTTTTTTTTTAATAGATGTTGAATTGTGAAATACAAGTTTAAAAGTCATATCGAATTTATCAATTAGTTACTCTACTTGTTGTTAGTCTTGTTACAGAAGAACGGATACGATATATGAGTCTATGAGTTTATATATACCGGTAGGAAATATGCATGATTAACCTTGTATCATCGTCCTCACCAATCACAACTGAAATAGTTGACCCGATCATTTTAATATATACCATCACTACCTTAGTCAAAGTTTGTGCAAATATGTAATTAGACAAGTATTCATCATATATAATCATAAGATATGACCATTCCCAACGGCACTAGCCTGCTTGCATAAAGTAGACCGATTGATTTGATACTGGCCGGGTCAATGCCGACGATGGAAAATACTTGGATGACTCCTATAAGGGGTGACAATAGGGGTAATTATGTAAATTCCACAAAAAAATTCAAATGGATAAAAGGAAAATAAAATTTGAAAAATAAGTAATGAGTACCCTATTCTAGTCTAGGTTAATGAGTACCCTACTTTTCCTATCAAATATTTGAATTGTAAATTCACATTATATTCAATTACAAACTTTCAATATTCAAACTCTCAATCTCTCCAATTTCTCCTCACACATTTTGGCCGGAATGAGGAGTTAACTCGCCGGAATTTGTGGTGGATCGTTGGATTCAAGGTTTTCGATCAACGAACTCGCTGCCGATTTAAGGTATACTATTCTTTATCAGTTAATTTGAAGTCTGCATGTTGCTTTTGAATCTTCAATGGAGGCGTTTTCATTTGTTTGAATCTTCAACGAAGTTTGCATGTTGCCTTTGAATCTTGAAGGATGTGAGAAACACTTGATTAACATTGATCGTGTATTAGGGTTCACGGATGTGACAAGTTGATTGAAGATTAGGGTATAAACAAACCGATTAGCCTCTTATTTTCCGAAATCGAATACCTGAGGTTAGGGTGCATTCGAATACAAGTTGATTGAAGATTAGTGATCGATTAATGTGGCAATATAGCTAAGAAGAGCTGTATATAAGTTGATTTGTGGCAATAGTATAACTTCTCGCGGCTTGCCAATGGGCCTGCGGGCATTGGTCCGAAGTAGGCCTGATACATGAGCTGAGTAGCTCGGGATCGACTCGGGCTCGACTCGGTAAAAACTCGACTCGGGATCGCTCGAATGTATATATGAGCCGAGTTCAAGCCTATTCCTGAGCTCGAAGACCCCTAAATCCCTAGGTATAAAACCTAATTACCCTAAACCCAACCCAGCCGCTCCCATCCTTCTCTTTATTTTAGGAACGCTCCCACCCCTAATCTCTCTTACTCTCTCATCGTATCTTGCTCGTTGCGGATGCCCACCGTCCTCGTCATCATCAGATCTGGATTGTGATATTGTAATCGAACAAATGTGCTTAAATTGAGCTAAAATCGGGTATTATTGGCTTTGTTGGACTGTGTTGTTTATATATTGTGTGTCATTGATTGTGAAATTGGGTATTATTGGCTAAGATTGAATCAAAACCGAGCTAAAATAACTCAAAAATTGTAACCGAACCAACGAGCTCACGAGCTCGAGCTTGGGTACTCTTCCCAGCTCCCGAGCCGAGTACGAGCACCTGTTTAGGCTCGTTTTCATATGGAGCTCGAGCCGAGCTTGAACACAAGGTACTCGAGCTCGTGAGCTCGTATATCACCCCTAGTCCGAAGCCACAAAAATATAATTTGGAGAAAATAAAAGTGAGAAATAAGACAGTGTCACTATGCAGCTCAATGATATTATATACTCCGTATTTATTTTAAATAAGAACACATTTAATCAACAAATCTTTATTTTATATTCTCACAAGAAAAAATAGTATAACTGGACGCGGCTTGCCGATGGGCCTGCGGGCATTGGATAAAAACACATTTAATCATACATTCATTACATTTTTTGTCTTAACTTGGTTTCATCTTTCAATAACAGTCGGGTTCCTCCAAATTGGGACGATTGTTTGATCTTATCATCACTGATGAGTCAAGAACGAGGATTTGATCTTAACGTCGGATACGGGGACATTGGATCCGACAACGACTCAGGTATATCTTACTCTATCAATTAATATTCCATTAACAATGGATGCATATGAATCAATTCCATGACATACCATATGTTGCATTCATTTGCGAATAATACGTACAGTTGGGTTGGAATCATAAGACACCATTGTCGTGAGTTCGGATGATGACGCCATAGAGGGTACGTCAATGAGTGGAGATCACGTTGACATTGCTGCAAATGAAGGAGAGGGTATCGATGTGCCACTGTCGGATCATGGTGTTGAAGCTGATGTTAATTGTCCAAAGGTCGGGCTGATTTTGGAACACGAATACGACGTGTTCGCATTCATCAATAGTTATGCTAAACGACAAGGATTTCAAACAAGAATTCGGACTTCCACCTTGTTAAAGGATGATGACAGAGGCACTTGTGTGCTAGGTATGAATGATAGGCACAAAATGTTGAGGATAATATGTTCTAAAGGGGGTAAGTTTCAAACGAGGTCAAGGGACCCGAGGAAGGGGCCCACGTCGGCTATTACAGGGTGTAAGTTCGGGGTTTATGTTGTCCGTGAGAAACCGGGGGTGTGGAAGATAACTTCAGTTTCGCTTGAGCATAACCACGACTGCGTCCCGACGAATTCAAGATTCCTTCCAAATTATAGGATCATCACCGAAGGGAACAAGAGACGGATCTCAGACATGGATAGGGCGGGTGTGCCTATAGCTAAGAACTACACATCGTTTGTAATTGCAAGCGGGCACCACGAGAATGTTGATTTCAATGAGCAGGACCTTAGAAACCTAGTTGGCAAGGCCCGAAGAAAAGACATGGATCAGGGTGGCTTCAATGCGATGATGAAATATTTTGAAGAAATGTGTTCAAGAAACTCGAATTTTTTCTACGCATACGATGTCGATGAAAAAAACACATTGAAGAATGTGTTTTGTGCAGACGGAAGGAGTCGAGCAGCGTATGCGGAGTTTGGTGACGTCGTCTCCTTCGATACGACGTACGTATTGAATAGATACAGGATGCCCTTTGCACCGTTCATCGGGGTTAACCACCACGGCCAGAGCATGTTGCTAGGATGTGCTTTACTTATTGGGGAAGAAATAGAGAACTTCGTATGGTTGTTTCGTACTTGGCTCATGTGTATGTCCGAAAAGATGCCAACCGCAATCTTAACAGACCAATGTCAATCCATCGGTATGTTGTACGTTCCTCCGTCCAGTTATTTCTTAATACATTGTAGGCGTGTTCTTTGTTAGTTTGTTATAACAATACATTGTAGCATGTCATTAGTTACTATAATGTAGGCTTTTAGCTATTGTAGGCTTGTAGCAACCTTACAACTTCGATCTGTGGCGTTTGTGTGCAGGAAATGCAGTGGGGCAGGTGTTTCCGAACACTCCACATCGGTGGTGCATATGGCATGTGATGCAAAATGCACGAAAACATCTTAACAGCAAACCCCAGTGGAAGGGGGAAAATGGCATACGCATTACACTCCGAGCGGCTCTAAACGATTCACTAAGTATTGCGGAATTCGAAAATGCATGGTCAGAGATGCTGGACAAGTTCGATCTGCATAACAACAAGTGGTTATGTAGTATGTATGAGAAGCGAAGTCGTTGGGTTCCTATCTACTTCAAGGACACATTTTGGGCCGGAATATCGAGCACACAAAGGAGTGAAGGTATGAATAATTTCTTCAAACAGTTTGTCAACATCAATACTACTTTGAAGCTATTTGTTGAGCAGTACGGTCTTGCATTATCGAAGAGGGTTTGGGAGGAGGAGACTGCTACATTTGCATCCATCAATAGTCCAATTCGGTGTATAACCGAGCATGTGTTTGAGCTCGTATTCCAGCGGTTGTACACTTCTGCGAAGTTTGCCGAGTTACAAAAAGAGGTGCAAAAGCTCGTGTACAACAATGCGGTTAAGGTTCTCGACTCCGGAGATGTGTGCGCTTACGGCATCTTCGTAAAGCAACCTACATACAGTGGTACACGGTGCAAAACTTTTAAGGTTACAATGCATAAAGCCACGACGGACATAAAATGCGAGTGCAAGTGCTTTGAGTTTAGGGGAATATTGTGCACACACATTTTGCGTGTGATGAGTGAAGAGCAGATGGATTATGTACCTGATAGATATATTCTAAACCGTTGGCGGAAGGATATACCCCGGGGACACGTAACGGTTGCGGTACCTTACTATGCCTTGCTTAAAAAGAAGCCTGACGCAATCGTGCGGTATGAGAATATTCATAAGAAGGTCGATGCATTGGCTGGGTGCGCGATGAACAATCAGGACTTGTACACGGCAGTGATGGCTAAGCTTACAGAAGTCGAAGATATGGTAAAGGAGGCTTCAAGGGGGACGCATGGCCTACATTTGCACAATATCGACGGCATTGGGATGGTGTATGGGCGACGATCGATTCACCCGTGTGTAAACGTGGCGAACGAGGAGGACGGCCCTAGAGATACTGCACCAGCCCCTGTGGCAGATCCTGTTGACCGAAGGGGTAGAGGACTCGAAAGAAAAAGAAGGTTAGGGTATGAAAGGGAAAAGGCTCGAGAGCGTCAGCAGCAGCGAAGCATGGCAGGCAGTCCCGCATCGAGTCATGCAGGAGCAAGCTATGTTCAAAGCCAGTACAACAAGATCTCCTTGCCCATGCACCATCCGACCCTCATGTACAATCAGGTACATGGAAGAACCGTTTCGCATTTAACATACTAGCGATTTCATGATTGTTCGGTAGCTCATACTACAACTTTGTCGATTTGTTTGCTAGATGATGCATACACAAGCCTTCCAACAAAGTGGTGGAGCTCACACCGTACGCCATATTCATTTGCGCATTACGCAGGTGAGTCGAATAGCTTAACATCGTGGGCTGACGATTATCAAAATTAATTAACTAATGGTTCTTATGCAGGTTGCCCAATCACAACATTCGGGATCATCGTCGATGCAGTCAATCCCGTATCAACCCGAACGGAAGGTCAATGTCGCGGATCAGCTTCATTAATACACCGTTGTTATCGATCTTCGTGATTTTGTGTAGAAGGGCATGTTATGCATCTACAAATTAAGCAAACGGTTTACATCACCGTTGCTGGTGTCTTTGTGATTTTGTTTAGAAGGACATGAAGCAACAATTTATGATTTTCATTATAGTTATAATCCTATCAATGTAAGACATCAGTTTGTTTCAACTTTCATTTGATCACCGTTGTTTCAACTTCCATTTGTTGTATTTGGAATACAATACAACAATAGGAACTCGGCAATTTTTAAGTTTTAAGGCCCAATCCCAACCATATTAAGCCCATTAAAAAAAGCCCAATCACCACCCTAGAATCTCAACATAAGCGGCACCTTCATCCCCACCCTGCCACTACTACCGTCTAGCGCCAAACAAAACTAAGAAACTGTCAGAGACCGGAGTAACTGACATCATATCGCGTCTCGCCCCTGTCTCGCTGGTTTGTTCACCAAATTTGTAAGTGTCGTCTTTAGATTTTGCATTGTTGTGGGTATGAGTAGTTTTCGTACTCCGATTGCATTCCAATGAGGTCGCCCCTCTCTCTTTCTCGCTGATTTCAACAATTTGATTTCATGATATCTTTTCAATTTGTGTTGTTTGTCGATTCCTTTGCCGAACTTCATATATTAACCGTTATTATAATGCAATTGTGCCCTGAATTAGACGAGTAGTTGGCAATTACTTGTCTAGGTTAAATCGGATTTCATGTGCTTCGTGTGTTCTTTTCGTGGCGGGGATATTGTGATGCTCTTTCGATTTTCTTTGTGATTTTGAATGCTTTCGATTGTTCCAGGGATTTAGACAACATACTGCTCTGTCTAAAATGGCCCCGGATTATATGAAGCTTGTTACTCTTACTAAAGTGCAGAAGAAGAGGTGGGAGTCATTAGCCAAGATAGATATCCTGCCCACTAAATTCTTTCATGTGCCTACACTGCGACGCCTTGGATTTTTCGATATTACGAAGATGTTGTTGGATCAGTGCGGGTTGGGTGGTTTTTTGGAGAAATCTGCCCCAACATATAAGAGATATCTGCTGGAATTTCTCTCAACACTTGAGGTCCATGATGAGGACAATACGATTACCTTTAACCTGAATGATGTCGAGCGGAGACTGACCCATCTTGAGTTGCGGGAGATCATAGGGGTTTCACATCCACCTACAAGGAATTCGTTAAAGCCACCCCCTGATCAGATTGCAAAAGTTTGGGCTGCGGTCACAGGTTCTGAATTTGACAGTCGAAAGGGGGAAACGAACAGCAGGTTGATTCATCCATGCTTGATTTTGGTGCACAAAGTGTTTAGGATGGCTTTCATGGGTTAGAGTGAGATGAACAAGTTCACTGTCGCAGATTTGGGATGGTTCTGGACCTTGTTCGAAAGTAGTAATGCCGTCACTGACTGGGCTTCATTATTTCTTACAAGTTGTCTTCGAGAACAAGGGAAGCCGGCCTCTAAGGGGAAGTTAGCTATAGGAGGTATGATCACAATCATCGCCAGGCATTTCGAACAAGAACCGCCCGAATGGTTTTGTCCCCACAATGGTTCGCATTTGTTCGATGAAAAGAGTTTGATCACAGCCCATGCACTGAGTCATCCAAATGCCGGGCCTATGCATTGGAAAACATTGATCTAATGTTTCCATGACTCGAGCCAAATCATTGCTTATCATAATTGGAAACCCCTATATCATTGAGAAGGAATTTCGCATTGAAATAACTCATTTCTTGACTTTTGTATCTTTTGTGTTTGTGATGGATACTCGGTAAGTGTGGTTAAACTGTTGTATCGGTGTATGCTTTGGCAATTCACAAGACTGGCACTGGAAACAAATGCTACGGCATTGTGCCGATCACAAATCGTATCAAGGTTGTGCTCTTCTGAAGCAGCTGGATCCGTATAATGGCTATGCAGTGGCAGATTCAAGCCATCCAACAGACGATTGAACTATATTTCCACTGCTACTATTTCAATATTTCGATTACTGTATTTGAACCCCTTTGATTTGTGTAACCCTAATTTAGAACATTATTGTCATCTTGTGTAATTTTCTTCCGCGGATTTAATGTTCAGCATCTCATAATATCTTTATATATATGTTATAATAACACATTAGATATAGTATCTCAATTGACCAAACTTAATTGACCAAACTGATGCAATTTTTTATTCCAACATATTTCGTGTAATACACCGAATCATACACTCGATGAACCCACACTCAATTCTGCACGTGCATTCCTCACAAGAAAGAGCATCATCTTTATCTTCAGCAAGGAGCTGAAATGCTTTCCAGGGGTTTGATCTTCGACAACTCCGAATTGATGTTCCATTGGTGATATTTGTACATGTGTTCCGCTTCCAGTTGAAGGAAGGTCTTCGATCAAATACGACAATATTGTGAAATAGATCAGCAACTCTCCGGCGACACGAAATTATTTTGTAGCCCAACTTATGTTTCACACTATTAAGTAATGCAAAGCCTTTGGGTTTGAGCTCTTCAGATCCCCAACAATACATAGCTATGCCACAAGCATAGCTTGCCACGTCGTGTCCCAACTCCGATGCCTTTAGAAGATCTTGAATGCCTGCATCGTGATCGCATTTTGTGAAGAATTTAACTTGCAATTTGAAATGAAGCTATGAGTATACATGATCAAGCACACACCGAACCAATGATCCAAAATCAACATCTTACCATTCCTTGCTGAAAGATTGCCTCCGGGTTTCCCGCGTTGATGCATTGTTTTAAAAAGCTTTTGGCATGACTATCATTTCTTGATGCTACTACAAGATAAATTCCCCAGTATTCTAGGCACTCAATTGCCATCTTCTCAAGCACATAATTGTGTTTTTCAACCAAATCAAAACTTTTGCAACTGCATCACAATTAAGTAAATCAATTTTTTTGCGAATGCATCAAATACCGAAATAAAAAGTGGAGGCAATACCTTAACCGTAAGTTGAAGACATCCTCCATAGATTCACTTGCTAGTCGACCGACAATCTCCAATAGGAGATCGAATGGTAGTGTTTGTAGCGTCAATACCTCTGATTTCCTTGCCCTAACGTATCTACCTTGATCCATTGCTGGACAAGTTTATTTTCGGTTCTAGTTGGTAAGGGAGGATGATGCAATTCAAGGGAGAAGATGATGCAATTCAAGGGAGAATGGGATGATGCAATTCAAGGGAGAATGGGTTGGCTATATAACAATGCAATGGAGAACGTAACTGCCACCGAAAGAGGAAGAGACGAGACGTGTGCAATGTACTTCAGAGGAAGAGACGTGTGCAACTGCAATGTACATGTGTTTGAAGCAATGGATGTGGAAGTGGAAGTGGAAGAGGAAGAGATTTTCAATCGTAACTGCCGTGGGTTTACTCTCCCTTACTTCATATAATTAATCTATTAATTAATCTTTTTCTTAAATTATCTATTTCTTCAATTTATTTTCGGTAGCCCTTTATTCAAAAAAATAATGGATTAAGTATTCAGAGTTTTGTATCAATTTATTATTTGATAAAATTTTATAACGTTTTAAAATAAATGTTACAACCATAAAATCAATTTATGTGAGTGCAATATAGAGAGTAAAAAGCCCATCCGGCCTTAATCACATTCCCTGCAATAAAGCCCATCCGGCCCATCGTGCTTCCCTTTTAAAATAACAGATCCTATACAATATTACTACATGTCGCATCTGTGTCACTATGCATCTTCTAGCTTAATTTACAAGTTCTAGACTTCTTTGAATTCATAAACTCTGAACATGAAATCTGTAGTCCTTGCTGCATAAATGAAGCCTGAATCGTTTTTCTTCGATTCGATGCACTATTCCCTTTTTTATTTGTCTCCAAAGGTGTTGTTGTCGTCTGCTAGTGTAAGTCCTTGTTACTTGCTAGTATCTGAAGATATAGCATTGCCAGATGATCGAGCAGCAAGCGAAGCAACCGGAAGAATTCAAGGAATTCACAAAAGATCATTTTTTTTAAACTAAGTTATGATTCGACAAAAGTGGGCGATCCTCCTCCATCACGAGAGATAGATCAACACATCTTTATTCCTGGCATTTTATTCAGATTCCATACATATTTGGTTGGGAGCTAAATGAGTTCATTTTTTTAAAACTAACTATGTCATTAAAGATGTCATGCATACACAGAAATAAACCAAGCACAAAGTTGGCGATACATTGTTGTAGGGTGGTCTTTCATGCCTTGATTCGACAAAAGTGGGCGATCTTACAACAGGGCCTACATCACCAATTTGGTTCATCTACCACATCATCATCACCATTTTGGTTCACCAATTACGGTTCCCTCAAGAACTTCCGCATAGAAGCTCCATAACACACTATTGTGGTTGATAGGCCTCATTCCATTGCGATTGGCCTCAACAAACTTCTGGACATGGTCTGCTTTGGCTACAGATTGAAGATATTCATGAAGGAAGCCGCCCGGAGCTGTCACAAAATTACAAGTCCATCGTTAACAACTTATAAACACAAACCCTCCATCATCCAAAATTGGCATATTTATTGAAGTTGCGAGTCTCACCTAATCGATTGTCTTCGACATCCAGGTACGTATATGGACCAGGGAAAATGGTCGTGTAACTCTATGTCAAGAATAGAACAAATGAGAATCGTATATGAAAAGGAAAGCAAAGGTTTGAAGTACAGTGACCTTATGTTAGACATAGCAAGAATGGAAATAACATGTTGAACTAAGAGTTGTGCGTATAACAACAACAGAAGGGGTCTACAAACAATGTAATTACCTGCTTTCTTTGCAACCATTTTCCCATCGGTGTATCCCGGTTTAGGGTCCGAAACAATGCCAGCTAGTAACCCATTCACATCAAGAATTACAAGCTTTTTTTTCTCATTCCTGTCCTGGTTTCCTAAAGATATATCATCCGGGTAATGCCTCTTCCCAGTATTCCTCCTACCACAAAAGACAATTTGTTTATCCATCTAGTGTACAATATCCAGGACCACATAATTTATCACAAAAAGAACATACCAGAACACACATCGATTTCATGACAGTATTTGTACAAAGTAAAGGCTTGACAACTACAAACTAAGTTATGATATTTTCCCACCTACAGCAAACACAAATCGATGTCATGACAGTAAACACAATGGAGGAGAGCAATACCTGCATCGTCGCGCCATCCACACTGAAATCAAATTTGATATCTGATAAATGAAACAAATTCGCATTACAAAATACAAAAAAATCAAACTCTACAGATTTCGAATATACAAGCCAAAGTACATGCCCTAATTTCAAATATCCACACTGAAATAAAACTCTACAGATTTCGAATATCCACACTGAAATCGAATTTGATATCTGATAAATGAAACAAATTTGTACAGGCCCTAATTTCAATTGCAGAGGCAAAGAACAACAAACCCTAAATCAACAAGCCAAAAATCGCCCAAATAAATGCACAAACCCTAATCTACAAGCCAAAGTCAAGAACGACAAACCCTAGATTTCGAATTTGGGATTGCCCATAGATTCCAACAAGCCAGATTCAAGAACGATGCGCTCAGAACGGGAGAAGAGAGAGCGTACCTGAGCGCGGAGAGAGCGAGCGAACAGATCAAGAACAGAGCGTGATATCAGTAGCCCCTCAATCCTCATTATAAGAGAGAGCGTACCTGAGCGCAGGCTTATCGGCAATCCGTTGTCTCTCACTATAACTTCCCGCAGGCTTATCGGCAATCCGCTTCCTCTCAGTATAACTGCCCGCAGGCTTATCAGCAATCCGCTTCCTCTCATTATAACTGCCCGCAGGCTTATCGGCAATCCGCTTCCTCTCATTATAACTGCCCGCAGGCTTATCGGCAATCCGCCGTGTCTTATTTTCATATAAAAAATAAATACATAATATACATTTGTGGAAAAACGAGATTAGTGTAGTTATTAGTTTATTAAAAAAAGGTAAATAATTTTTAAAGAACATCTTATAAAAACGATATTTTGTAAGAATCGATTATAAACTTTTTTTTTTTTTAGCAAATAGACTTTATATATACACACTAACATTTCCGTAGGCCTATCGGCAATCCGATGCCTGTTATTTTATTTTTGTTCAATGTTTTTGTATTAAAACTAAAGCTTGATTATATTTCCATTAGTACTAATTTGTAGAATTTATAAAATGGGTAATTATATGGAAAAAGGATTCTAGAATTTATAAAACGAGAGTTGCAATTAATATTTTATACGGAGTATAGTTTTTAGCAAACGTGTCGAAAAGTCAAACGACACTTATTAATTAACGGAGGGAGTATTATTATTCGAACCCCGGATATGACCGCTCTTTATTTACAAATTCAAGGAGGGAGTATTAATATCAGACGAACTCGGGATGTTATGATAATTCGATCCGGTTTAAATAAAGGTCAAATAAATAACTTTACAATGTGCTTAATAAAAATGTGAATTATAAGACTGATTTTATTATATAAACAGAATTATTAAAAAAAACGTTAATTATAAATGAACACTAATAAGTTACAAATTACTAAAGAATTATAAAAAAAATAAAGTTGAATTATAACTTAACCCAAAAAGAAAAGAATAGATGAATTAGAAAGGGAAGCCTAGTAACACAAAAAAAAAAAGGAAGAGCCTAGTCCTAGAGTATATAGACCTTTAGAAAAAGATAACCTATTTTCATTTATTTTCCTTTTTTCTTTAAATATATTTTCAAAATGACCTCCAAATACCCCTATTGTCACCCTTAAGCAAGTCATCGAATCATCGTCCACACGATCGGCATACGTGTCAATTTGGCATGAAACTCTTTAGTCTCTTTGGCTGTTGGAACTGCAAGAGGACATTATATATTCCAACATAAGTTTGATTTTGGAGCCAAGTCCAACGGCATACTAGCTTGTCAATTTGGTATCAGTATTGAACCAAGGTATTGAATAGATTCAAATACTCGGTATTTTGTTAAACTTGAACTGAAACTTTGAAATAATTTTTTCAAAAAAGAAAAAAAAAAAACTTGCAATGAAGGGTCGAAAAAGCCAATTATATTACTTTGAAGAAGATGAAATCGACCGAAAATTATGGAAGATGAGCAACAAAATAGGAAAAAACTCTCAAAACAAACTCCATTGAAAGGGAAAGATTACAACCGAAAAGCTATTCAGAAAACCAAAACTATATGAAATGCCCCTCTTTAGAGGCGGAGCTAGAGGGGGTCCTGGGGGGTCACGTGACTCCCCTCATCTGACAAATTATCTATATATATATTCTCCTCGTCAATAGTGAGTAAAAAATTATAAATGTTTGAAAATTGTAGGTGTATTAATACCTATATTTTTGTTTCAATTAGGGTTGTGTGGTGGTGGTAATTAAATTATCGTACCAACCGATTACCAACCGTACTAACTGTCGGAATCTAGAATTGATGTAAAGTACGTCCTCCCTTGAGGGTTTCATTCATTGATCATATATATATATATAAGGTTTACTTCAAATGTAAAAACTCCTTAACGTGTAAAATTTGCTTATCGCGTAAAATTAGCTAATGGGCCTAATTTAATTACTAATGGGCCTAATTTTATTAGTAGGATGTCTGCCCCCCCCCCCTTGCCCATGCGTGTGCCCCCCATTGCCCCCCTTCTCGGACCAGATTTTTTTTATTTTTTTTTTTAATGTCCCAGAATTTTTTTTCTGTGTTAACACTTTCTGCTGTGCAGGTATAACTTGCTTTTGTGCACATGTAACATCTTATTGTGCAAATATAAGTTTATTTTGTGCAGACATAATAATTCATTATGGGGTAAATAGGCAAATGTGCCTATTTCAATTATAAAATTTTATAACTGAAATATGTTTAATTTAT
Organism: Persicaria tinctoria; assembly: GCA_037127255.1. NCBI lineage: Eukaryota > Viridiplantae > Streptophyta > Magnoliopsida > Caryophyllales > Polygonaceae > Persicaria > Persicaria tinctoria. The sequence goes on from JBANSL010000014.1 coordinate 9,177,202, forward strand.
GGGTAAATTGGTAAATATGTCTAGTTTTACGGGTAAATGCACTTTTTCCCGTTTTCGATACCTTTTGTGCAACTGTGAAGTGCATTTGTGGAACTGTGAAGTGCATTTGTGCAACTGTGAAGTGCATTTTGTGCAACTGTAAAGTGCATTTGTGCAACTTTAAAGTGCAAATATAAGAACATAAAGTGTGAAAATAAAATTGTAATGTGCAAATTTAGAATACAAGTGTGCAAAAGTATGATACAATTGTGCAAATTTAAACTACAATTGTGCAAAAGTAAGATACAATTGTGCAGATTAAGAATACAATTGTGCAAATGTAAGATCATAATGTGCATTAATAAGACAAAAGATGTGCTTTTGAAATCGATGTTTTCATTTTGTTTTTTTTTTTACTTTTGAGAGTTTGGGTTCACCTCTCGGATAATTTAGGTTGATAGATGTAAGTTTGAAATCGATTTTTTTTCGTATAATCTTTTAAAATTAAAGTGCATAAATAAGATTAAAATGTGCATAATTAAGGTTAAAAAGTACATAACTTAGATTATAATGTGCATGATTAACAATTTGCGATTGTTGCGCTCTTGTCTATTATGTAACCTATGTGGGATTTGAACCCACATCTTTTGTGCAAACGCACATTGCTCTACCAATTGAACTAATAGGCTAAATTATGATTTTTATGCTAAAATAGAAGAACCTAATCGACCTAAAGCATATTGCAATAAAATTCTAAAATTCAATTAGCTCATGATTCACAAACAATTTGACAATGCTATAAACATGAAATTAGCTCCAAATCAACCCAACAACACAACCATATCATCAATTTCAGTCAATTTGGCTGTTGGCAAAAAAACCCAAATTCTAAAGCATATCGCAATATAAAATTCCAAACTTCAATTAGATCATGATCCATAAACAATTTGACAATGCCATGAACATGAAATTAGCTCCAAATCAACCCAAAAACACAATCATATCATCAATTTCAGTCAATTTTGCTTTTGGCAAAAAGCCCCAAATTCTAAAACATATCGCAATCTAAAATTCTAAAATTCAATTAGCTCATGATCCATAAACAATTTGACAATGATATGAACATGAAATTAGCTCAAAATCAACCCAACAACACAACCATATCATCAATTTCAATCAATTTAGCTTTTGGCAAAAAGCCCCAAATTCCGCTCCTAAATCAAACCCTAGATTTTCAATCTCAACCTAAATCATTCAAACAATCTAAATAATTGTAATAAACAATTTTAGGGGTAGAAATCATACCAAATTTGAGTTGAAACAAAGAGGAAATCGGGTTTTCGAAGGTATATCGAGCCAAAAATGTCGAACAGGTCTGTTGGGGAAGATGGGCTCGGCTGGGCACGGACCAAGGGGTTTCCGGGCTCGGGGGGTGCGCCTGTGGGAGGGGGTTCGAGGGTGGTGTGGCTGGTGGGTCAAAGGTGGCTCGACGGGCTTCCATAGGTGAAGATGTCGAACAGGGCAGGCAGGAGGACGGGGGGATTCAGGGCTTGCTGGGTGCGGCTGCAGGGCTCGAACCAGGCGGGTGCTGGGCTCTGGAGGTGCGCACAGAGGTAGGCTCGAGTGCGGCTAGGGCTGGTGGCCGGAGGTGGCTCGAGGTGGGTGTGGGAGGCCGAGAGAAGTCGTTGCTCGCTGCTGGTGCAGGAGGTCTTCGAACACAAGTCGGAGCGCGCGTTGATTGATTAAAAATATAAAATTTTACACGTTAAGCAAATTTTACACGTTAAGGATATTTTACATTTTAAAGCTTCCATATATATATATATATATATATATATATGTTACAATGGATTGGGCCTTTTGGCCCACTATACAATATGAAGACTATGTAATCTATCAAACCCCCGCAGTCGAAAGTACGTGGAGGGTCCCGTACAGTGAGATTGGACGGGACATGTAGAACACGAACATGTCTAAGAGCAACCTTATCCTGTACGAAGTGGAGATCGACCTTAATGTGCTTCGTGCGCTGATGCTGGACTGGGTTGCTAGCCAGATAGATGGCGGAGACGTTGTCAGTGTAGACCAGGGTGGCCTTCTGAAGAGGGCAGCGGAGCTCAAATAGGAGATTGCGCATCCATGAGTACTCGGAGACAACGTTGGCGACGCTCCTGTACTCAGCCTCGACGCTAGAGCGAGACACCACAAACTGTCGCTTCGCAGACCATGACACAAGAGTGTCGTTGAGGAAGACACAGTAGCCAGACGTGGAGCGACGTGTGTCAGGACAACCACCCCAATCTGCATCAGTGCAAGCAACAAGGTCATGTCGAGAGGAAGGGGTGATCGTGGTGCCCAGCTCTAGGGTACCGCTAATGTACCGGATGATCCGCTTCAAGGCCTGAAAGTGCGGTTCCCTGGGCGCATGCATGAACATGCAGATCTGCTGAACGGCGTAACTGATGTCTGGCCTAGTAAACGTAAGATACTGCAATGCACCGGCGAGGCTCCGGTACAACTTCGGATCATCAAACAGAGGACCAGAGTGAGCACTGAGCTTGTTGGAAGTATCCACAGGGGTCACAACTGGCTTGCAGTTACTCATCTTGGCCCGAGCAACAATCTCGGCAGCATACTTACTCTGAGAGAGAAACAGCCCAGACGCATGACGCTACACGGCGACGCCCAAGAAGTAAGACAACCGACCCAGATCTGACATGGCGAACTCAGCACTCAACTTGGAAATAATAGACGTCCGAAGAGCATCAGAAGAGGCGGTGAGGATGATGTCGTCGACATATAGTAACAGAAAGGCCATGTCTGTGCCTCTGCGATAGATAAACAAAGACGTATCTCAGCGGCTGCCAACAAAGCCCAAGCGTAGCAGATGAGAAGCAAAGCGCTGGAACCAAGCCCGCAGAGCCTGTTTCAGACCATACAGAGAGCGCTTCAAGAGACAAACGTGCTTGGGACGATCAGTATCAGTGAACCCCGGCAGCTAAAACATGTAAACTGTCTCATTCAGATGACCATGCAGAAAGGCGTTCTTGACATCCAGCTGATGAATATCCCAATGTCGCGATAACGCTTAGCTCAACACCACTCGGATAGTGGCAGGCTTGACAACGGGGCTGAATGTCTCATCACAATCAATACCTGCCTGCTGAGATCGATCATTAACCACAAGATGAGCTTTGTAGCGTTTCAACGACCCATCACAGTGGAACTTGTGGCGGAAGAGCCACATACAGCGAATGACGTTCGCCTCAGGAGGGCGAGGAACTAGAACCCATGTACCATTCCTTGTAAGGGCCCTGTATTCGTCAAGCATAGCCGCCTGCCAATTCGGGTCGAGGAGGGCTGTTTTGCGGGAGGTGGGGATGGGTGAAAGGGAGGTCGGGTGTGAGGCAGGAGGGGTTTGGGAGTCGGCGAGGGTGGCAGTAGACAGTGCGGCGGGCGCGACAAAATGTTGCAGCCGCGGCAAGGTACCCGCGGCGGGTTGATGTGCCGCGGGCGCAGCACAATGCTGCGGCCGCGGCATCTGGTATGACGGGGGGGGGGGGGGTATTCGGGAGTACGTAGGAGAGGGGTTGGGGGGGTGATGGGTGGAGTTCATAGAGACGATCTGACGAGATCTGAATACACCGGAGATGCTACGGGTGTGCGGTCTGGTGGTAGGAGGAGGAGGTGGTGGTGGGGGCAATGTAGGGGGAGAGGCAGGAGCACCGGTAGAGATCTGAGGAAGGAGGAAGTGAGGAAAGGAAGACTCTGACTCAGGCTGGGACATAAGAGGTGTCGAAGAGGGGAGAAGAGGAGAAGAAAAGGGGAAGCGAGACTCATCCAAAGTGACATGACGTGGCAGAATGAGCTTATGGGTCTTCACATCGAGGCAAAGGTAACCGCGATCATGTTGTGAGGAGGAAATCAAGTATGAAATATAATAAAAATAGATCAAACCAGATTTAGGCTCACGCAAATAATTACAAGACTCCCTCCAATGTAGTAAGAGAAAGTCAGGATCGATCCATGAGGAAGCGTGTCAGCGGATCCTAGGCAGCTGTAAATCTCACAGAAAAGCAAGCAGAAAAGACAGAAACAAAGAAAGGAAGACAGAAATAGCAACCGAAGACAAGAAATAAAGCAAAGACAGCAACTTACTCGATCTCGACAACAGCAACTCGAGATCGACAAAACTCAGTAAAAACAAAAACTTCAAAATCGACCACAGAAGCAGAAACTCAACTCGACCCAGACAAATCAGTACTCGATCTCGACTAACCCTAACTCGAGATCGACTAGAAGTAGCAGAAACAGAAACTTAGAAAACTCAGAATCTCAACTCGATATAGACAAACACCCAACTCGATCTCGACTAAAGCCTCCTCGAGATCAACAAGACTTTCCTCTAGATCGACAAAGAAACAGAAACTGTAAACTTGCAACTCGAACACATAACTCAAAATTTCGACAGAAATAAATCATTATACTAAGAACTTCCAAAGCCAGGGTATCAACGCCACAATGATAACCATGCAAAGTAACACATAAAGGCATAAAAGATCATGCTTTCCATCAAAATAACTTTCGTTACTAACAAATAGGCATATAGAGGCTTTCGCATAAACCCTAATTGTTACTAACCCTTTTCACATAATTAACCCAAGTTGCATTAAGATCACTTTCGCTTCAATAATACAAACAAGGATCACCTTCAACTCTCGCAAAAGAATCATGCTCATAAGGATAGAAGACGAATTGCATAACAAGATTGTACCTTTACCGCATCACCTCACATGGCCACCGTCGGGCTCACCCCAGCCCCAGAAGTGGGTGGACTACTCGCTCTTCATTATCAAGAAAGACATTAAATAACAAAAGAAACTAACTTGCATTGAATTAAATAAAGAAAGCTTACAACTAACAAGACAAATCCGCTTTCGCCTTTCCACCTTGCTCGCCACAAACTCTCTCTCTACTCATACTTACTTGAATGGAATTGAATTGGAATAAGATGTCTAATGCTCAGCCCCTAAGGGTTTATTTATAGCCTTCTATTCCTTGCTATTCAAGGATAGAATATATCTATCTATATCTAAAAAGCTTAAAAGTTAAATAAATGCAATTTAGGAATTAAATCTATAAAGGGGAAATTAAATCTAAAATAGGTAAGTCTCTTTATGTTGATAGATCTTCTCTTCCATGGATAGTTGTTGATAGATGTAGGATAGATCTCGGCCATCTCGGACTCCTTCGGCTCCAAGGACTCCCAAAGCGCGTAGGAAAGCAAACCGCGTAACGCGGCTTCGGACATGTCGTTCCTCGATCTCGACCAAGACTCCTCGAGATCGAGTAGAATTGGTCGTCGATTTTGCTGGCTCGACGTCTCGGGTAGCAGCTGCTCGATCAAGCTCAGATCTTGGCTTCTGGCTCCTCGTGATCGACTAAACAACTCGAGATCGAGTTGGGTTTTCGTCGAGGATGTGTTGCTGGTGATGTCGAGTAGCTCCTCCTCGGCATGGACTCGGACAGGTGCTCCTGGGTCCTCGATCTCGACAAACTTCCTCGAGATCGAGTAAAGGTGTTGCTCGGCTTCTCTGTCTTCGACTTCTCGACTTGGCACAGCTCGTCGACTCCGGACATGGCGTCGAAGTTTTGTCAATCTCGACAAGATGTACTCGAGATCGAGTTGGCTTCCGGAGTCGGGTTGTCTCTGACTCAGTTTCTCAATCAGTGCTTAGTCGACAAGGCCTGTGCTCGGACACATTCGTCGAGATCGAGTAACAGTACTCTAGATCGAGTAACTCTGGGCTCCTAGCTTGATTCGACTGGTTCCGCTGCTTCTTGGCCTTGGACTTCTGTAGTTGATTTCCGAGCTTTCTCAGAACTGCTGTAATTTGCCTCGAATTCTGCGAAATTAAACAAAAACTGGTGTAGATTCCATTATTTTGCAAATAAACATAAACTACATAGATTCTGTATTATACTAGCCCAAATGCATGAAATGTATGCAGAAAACGATATAAAAGTTACTGTAAAACATGGCAGATTCAGCTCACAACAAACACCCCATACTTAAGCTTGCTTGTCCTCAAGCAATACTTTTATTTGTCATTCAGGGGAAGGAATCGAAACTCTAAACATATTAGTTTCATTGCCATATAACCCTACAATCAATTACCATCCTCGAAAAGGTACTAGTTTCACAGATCCATGCATGTGCAATTATACAAAAGCAATATCAACTCACAAAAGGAGGGTTATGCAAAAACAATTCATGTGACAAAGCATTAATAATTAAGAGGACTTTAATTTAAGCTCAATAGGGAGTAGATTGGTAAAAGGCTAAAGGTGGACAATTTTTGGTAATGTGGTGCTAATAATCCGGGGAAATGGAGTACTTTCTAAACTGAATTTCCACATTCCTTCTCCTTGAGATTCATCACCTTTCATGTTGCTTTTATCCATAATAATATTTTTACCTCTCTAACCTCAGCACTGCCTTCTCACGAGTCGCAAACATGGGTGTCATGAATGGCCCCGGATACTTAGTGCTTTGGACTCCTCACAATGTGTCCCATCTCGCCAAACTATTATCTTAGCAAGCAGGGTCAATCTACCTTTATCTCCTGAGGTGATTGGATTTTCTTTCACTCATTAAATTTTCCATATATTTCAATCATTTTCCTACCAAACTCCAATAATGATAACAACAACACAACAACCATATAACAATCTCCATAATGTAACAACATTCTCAACATAATCCTCGGATGGGAATAAGGTAAAGAATGGGCAATATTTAGATCACGTGGAGCAAATATGAAATAAGGCATAATCTTGCTTTTGTGATGCATAAGCATAGGTGTGGCTAGGATATAACAATGAGCACATTATATGGAAATATAAAGTCCTCCATCCTCTTATCATGCAACATGTCAAAAGCAACTTCAAATTTTACCTCCTTTCATGGTTTTCAATAAAATATGCACTTCATTGTGACTTCCCTTTACTAGGCAATTTCATACTATATCTCTAATGAATCTAATTTTGCATCGTCGAGTTCAATATAAGCTTCCATGACATTATTAAAAAAATTCAATGGGGGTCATTTTTTTTCAAAATTTGGAAAACATGCATATAAATCAATAATGAATTCCAAAATAGCCATGTATAAGCAACTCAAGAAATAAACTTTTAAATATGCACACATAATGTCAAATAATACCAAATATGCATAAAGTAAGCCCTTCCCCCACCCCATACTTAAACATTACAGTGTCCTCACTGTATAAAAACAAGGGTAAAGAAAGAAACTCACTAGAGAGGTGCAGGGCCTCTTAATATCGAATGAAAGAATCGCCTGGGCTGAGTCTGAATATAGCTTACTTCTATCCATGGACCTGAAAAGTGTAGAAGACATATACCCACAATAGAAAAACTAAAAGGTTCAAAACCAAAAACAAACAAAAGCAACAAAGTCTAAAAAGTCCAAAAATAAATGTCTATTTAAAAGCTCTAGATTTTATAGGCGCTAGGCCGACTTTCTCCATTAAGCTCAAGGTGGTATTTGCAGGGCCCATGTAGCCTGGGCTTCAAATAGGACTGCATTCTTGTCCATCAGCTGTAATCCTCCAGAATGGATCTTGTTCACCATGAAAGGTCCCATCTTTTTCTTGTTGAATTTGTTAGGGAACCAATGATCTTTTGATTTAGAGACATAGAGTTTGTCTCCAACTTCATACTTTTTGGGCTCATCATTGGATATCCTACATAAGCGCACATACCAAGGCAAACCTCTCCCATGTATAGATATATCTTTAATGGAAATAGGAGAAGAAAGATCCATACCTTGGCTTACCTTCACAGAGACGGAATCGGGGACCACGGTGTTTGGTCGATCTCGAGTAGGGGTAATCGATCTCGACGAGTTTTCAGGTTCTGGTGGTGAGCTGCTCGAAGATGCAGGAGCTGGGAATCGTGAGACTTGGTCGATCTCAACAACACTGGTCGATCTCGAGTAGCCTGGCCTGTCTGGTGGAATCAGCGTCGAGGAAGGCGAAGTCGAGCCAGGGAGGTTTTGGTCGATCTCGAGTACGGTACTCGATCTCGAGGAGTGCTCGACTTCTGTCTGGTTGCTCGACGACGATGGTGCTGGTGGGGGCTCTTGGTGTTGGTCGAGATCGACTAGAGTCCTCGATGTCGAGGAATCTTGGTCGACTTTGACCCCATACTTGGTTCCTGTCAAGGCATCCGAAAAATAGTTAGTCCATAACGACGTACCTTGGTCTGTTTCGATTGGATTTTCTGTGTCCTCCTTTAGGATTGCCATGATCTCTTCCACCTGGGCCTCCATATCCCTCTTTTCCAGCTCCTCAGGGGTCATATTTCTTACCTTGGGTTCCCCGCAGGTGATGTAGCCAGCTGAGATAGATTTTACTTCTTCCATGGGACATGTATGTCTTTCAGTTTTATTAAAAGAATACTCAATTACCTCATCGCTGATGTTGAAAGTGAGCACTCCTTCCCTCACGCTTATGTTGGCGTCCACCGTCGCCAAGAAGGGTCTTCCTAGAATAATTGGACAAGCAGGGTCTTCTTGCATATCAACAACTAAGAAATCAGCAGGGACAAAGAATTTACCTACTTGTACCGGCACATTGTCCACCATGCCTGTTGGAATGACCACCGTGTTGTTGGCCATATAAAGTCTAGCATCCACAGGCTTTAGGGCACATATCTTAATCTTGGACCAAATTGTTAAAGGCATTATACTCACACTAGCTCCAAGATCACACAAGACATTAATTTTATATGAACCAAATGCAATGGTTATATCAAACTTACTGATAGAGTCTATTTTAGTCATGTTTTTAATATAGAATTGCATAGTAATTTAGAGCATATTTTACATATTTTATAGTTAATTTATACCATTTAGTTTTCGGAGTCTACACCAGTGTTTTTATATATTTCAGGTATTTTTGGGTTGGATCGTATGAATTCGAAGATCGACGATAATTTATGGGATGATTTTATAAATTGAAAGACAACATGGGCCGGATCAGATGGAGGCACGAGCTAATTAATTGGACCGGATTCAATGGTGCAGTTTGGTCTTCATCAGACGGAGCGTAAAGTCGGACGGAGGAGTCACGTGATTGTGATGCTATTATGCTACTGTATTAATATATATTATAATAATAGGATATAGTCCGTTAGTTAATTAGATAGAATAGTCAGATATATTGAATTTGATAAATTAGTTAGATATATTAATATTATATAATTAGATTAGGAGATACATACTTTATATATATTGATTCATACGGCAAAGCAAAAGGAGGCCGGAACAGCCGTGTATACGGCCGAGACATTATTTAAAAAAAAACCTAATTGTCTTTTGTTTTGTTTTATGGAGATCTAAACTCTCTCGTTTCGTTTACGATTTGAAGCTTTGTTTGGATTGATTGTGAGTTTCTGAATCTTGTTCCTTAATTCCTATATTGAATGTTTCGACTTCTTTGCATTTTATTGTTGATTGTTTTATTCTAACTTGTCTGATCAACTTGGTAGAATCAATTCAATTGCTAGGGTTTTGTAGATTCCTGGTTGCGAACCTTAACCCAAGTGGCAAACTTGTTCCTTTAGGGCTGGTTGAACTAATTGAATGAGTAGGAAGTTGAATGTGTTGTTAAATCCCTCTTTAGAGACTGCAAATACCTTGGTTAATCTCTGAACTTAAAGCTATCAATTGGGTTAAATCCTTCTTTAGGGACTGTTCAATTGATAAGGGTTTCTAGGACTGGTTGGACTAGTAACTATATTAGGTCGGGATAAGGGCATTCATAGGAAACCTCAAAGGACAAGAGGAAGTTACAATATCAATTCAACCAACTAAAGTGGATAATTGTAGGTGAAGCTATTTTATTAATCGTTATCTCCATTAACTTGTTTATATTTTATTTTATTTTCTTTCTTATTCCAATCAACCAAAACCCCCCTTTCATACTAATTGGTAAATAAACTTAACTTAGGAATAACTTGATTCTATGTGGGATCGACTCGTGCTTACCACACTACATTAGTTAGGTAGGTTCGAATTTATTTTGATACGGTTTAGGCGACTAAAAACCGTCCATCACTTACCTGGATCTGGCCTCTTCTCAAGTATGTCTAAAAACCATCCATCACTTACCTGTAATCTCAGCCATTGATCGCTTTTTTCTCAGAATCTCCTTCAGGAACTTGACATAGGATGACATTTCATTGAGAGCTTCTATGAAGGGGATGGTGACATTGAGTTTCTGAAGCATCTTGATGAAGCGCTGAAATTTCTTTTCTGATGGGTCCTTTGGAGATTTTGTGGGGAAAGGCAGCCTCTTTTTCTGATTCGGAGCCAGAACAGATGTCGGAGGTGCTGCAGTTTCCTCGATCTCGGGCTGACCGTCCTCGATATCGACTACGTCCTTCTCGATCTTAACCACTGTAGTCGACTTCGAGTTGATGTGTAGTGCAGATGAGGGTTTCTTCCTTTTTTCCTCGAGATCGAGCAGGCCTTTCTCGAGATCGACTAGGGTATTGTCGACGTCGACTTGCTGCTGGTCGACTTGTGATTCTTCTTCGTTCTGCTGCTTTCCGACCTCTGGCTCTTGCAGTTGATGGCCGCTTCTGAGTTTTACAGCAGCGATGTGTCCAGTCTTTCCCTTGGGATTTGGTTCTGAAGATCCCGAGAGCGAACCTGACTGTCTGGGGATTCCTGCTGCTAGCTGGCTTATCTGTGTATCAACTGATTTCCGCCATATATCGATTTCCCCAAGCCTAGAGTTGACACCTTGCATCTGAGTGTAGACAGAGTTGAAGGACTGCTTAGTTTCTGAATGATTCCTCCGTATTTCCTCTAGGACTGTCTGTAGATCATCCCTTTTCTGGTCCTTTTCCAGATGTCCTGGAGCTCTGTAGGGCGGGGGGTTCCTAGGGGCACCTTGGTTCCATTGTGGTTGCTGAAACCTTTGGTCCCCCATGTAGCGATTGGGACCCCCTGCATAAGCTGCCTCTTCGTGGTGCTCTGCCAGCTTGACTTGCTCTGTGTGTGGGCACTCAGTAGTGGTGTGCTGCTGCGATCCGCATTCAATGCAAGGTTGGTTGACAGAAAGATACTTTACTTGCTTAAGGAGCTTCTTGTTCTGATCTCTGTAGTACTGCTCCCTTACATCAGGATCAATCTCTTTAGGAGGCTCATAGAGGGGCATGGACGGTGCTGGCCTGGCGTAAGGGTTCTCTTCATAGTTTGCAGTAAACCCATACTTGTTGTCATAGTTAGTGAGCTTATCGAGCACTCCCCATGCGTCTATTGGTGGCATCGGCAGATACTCATAGCGAGTATACTGGTTGATCCTGTCCTTAGTGACTTGGTCAAGAGAGTTGAAGAAGATCTCCTGAATGACGTAGGGTGGCTGTCCATGAGTAGGGCAAGATCGTAGCAGTTCCTTGTATCTCTCCCATGTTTTTGCTAGCGGCTCCCTAGGCTTCTGTTTGAAAGCTGTGATCTTCTAGCGGAGGAGTGCTGTCTTTGCAGGAGGGAAGAATTTGTTCAGAAATTCTTGCTCTACTTGGGCCCATGTTGTGAGGGATCTTGGTTTCAGCCCTTCAAGCCACTTCAGTGCAGGTCCAGCGAGAGACCAGCGAAAAGCCTTCATCTTGACATATTCCAAAGTTGTACCTTCAGCAAGAGTACGACACATGTCAGAAAAATTGGTAATATGTTCAAGAGGAAACTCATTAAACCTACCAAAAAAGCATTATTTTTAAGTTCTATAAGGAATTTAGTGCGAATTTCAAAAGAGTTTTCAGGGATTAGAATCGCCAATTCAGGCACGACGAGAGTTGGGTGCATATAATCCTCTGCCGTGGTTGGGTACTGGGCAAGCTCAGCCTTCGCTTGTTCCCTTGCTGCTTTCTCAGTGGCGATAGCAGCATCTTTAGCGGCTAGTTCCCTTGTAAGCCTCACAATTAGCTGTTCTTGTGTCTCAGCGGCCGCCATGGCTCTTTGTAGTTTAGCTCGGATGTGTAGGAGGCGTTCCGGTTAGTCTAAGCCGTCAAACTCAGGTGGTTGACCAGAACGGCGCATACACCTGTAAAGTAACTCAAAGAAAACGTGAGATTTTAACTACCTAAGGCGCGAATGATAGCTTCCCCGGCAACGGCGCCAATTTGTTGTGAGGAGGAAATCAAGTATGAAATATAATAAAATAGATCAAACCAGATTTAGGCCCACGCAAATAATTACAAGACTCCCTCCAATGTAGTAAGAGAAAGTCAGGATCGATCCACGAGGAAGCGTGTCACCGGATCCTAGGCAGTTGTAAATCTCACAAAAAAGCAAGCAGAAAAGACAGAAACAAAGAAAGGAAGACAGAAATAGCAAACGAAGACAAGAAATAAAGCAACGACAACAACTGACTCGATCTCGACAACAACAACTCGAGATCGACAAAACTCAGTAAAAACAGAAACTTCAAAATCGACGACAGAAGCAAAAACTCAACTCGACCCAGACAAATCAGTACTCGATCTCGACTAACCCTAACTCGAGATCGACTAGAAGTAGCAGAAACAGAAACTTAGAAAACTCAGAATCTCAACTCGATATAGACAAACACCCAACTCGATCTCGACTAAAGCCTCCTCAAGATCGACAAGAGTTTCCTCTAGATCGACAAAGAAACAGAAACTGTAAACTTGCAACTCGAACACAGAACTCAGAATTTCGACAGAAATAAATCAATATACTAAGAACTTCCAAATCCAGGGTATCAACGCCACAATGATAACCATGCAAAGTAACACATAAAGGCATAAAAGATCATGCTTTCCATCAAAATAACTTTCGTTACTAACAAATAGGCATATAGAGGCTTTCGCATAAACCTTAATTGTTACTGATAACTCCCTCCCTTGATGAAAATCGGAATAATGTTTCAAAGGCCTTGACAGGATGTTTGTGTCAAAGGTCTTGGAACATTAACAGTTGATGAAATCCAAAACCTGTTCTATATGTCCGAATATTATTTAATTTTATTATATACTTCCTTTATATTATATATATATGCTTGACTAATCTTTCAGTAAGTTTTTCGAATTATTTCCTTCTTTGTGACAAGTGTTGAGAAGGTTCAAATCGAAAAGATTATGGCTTCATTTGTTTCCAAGTATAAAAGATCTTAAAGATGGCCATAATCTGGAATAGCCGTTGGAGAAGATTCTCGGCACCGATTTGTCTCAATAAATAGAGAAGGAAGATGAAGACAGAACAAGCACAAGTGCTACACAAGCTTTCATTCATTCAAGCGAGATCTGTTTTCCAAGTGTACTCTCTGCTAGTGCTCAAGAGTTTGTTGTTTATTTCAAAGCCTTTGAGAGTCACTGTGAGCTTATAGGATATATTCATTTATAGTGTTACTCGAGAGTTTGTAACTCGGAAAGTTGCACTAGGCTATTGATTTGTGAGAGTAAGAGGATTGTACTAGATAGCTGAGAGAGGTGAGGCTCTTCGAGATTGGTCTAGGACTCCAAGGGAACGTGAGTTGACTAGATTGCAATTGTATAGGAGAGAGGCTTCTCAGTGAGCTATTAGGATCCTAAGCTGAGCGAATCAATAAAGCCTTTTGAATCCTAGGGTTGTGGAAGAACCCTAGGCGGGGACGTAGGCCAAGTTCGTGCCGAACCTCGTAAACAATTACTCGTGTCCTTTATCTATTGCTTTACCTTATTTCCGCACTTGGTTCGATTATCTAACTTTGTGATTCAGGTTTAATCTCAAAGGGTTTGATACAAGCTCCAAAAGTCTTGAGACTTTCTACGAAAAACGGGCATACTCTATTCAACCCCCCTTCTAGAGTATTTCTATATTACATTGTTTTATATTATCGAACCTTCAATTGGTATCAGAGCTTTACTCACTGGTTTTGATCTAACAATCTTGTGAGTTTTCGATCATGTCTGGTGAAGCAAGCGGAGGATTTGCACAGGGAAGGTCCACAAGCAGACCGCCACTCTTTGTAGGAAACAACTTTGTCCACTAGATATCCTTGATGAAAATGTTCATCATAGACCAAGATCTAGAGCTTTGGAACATTATAGAGAATGGTCCGAAGATTCCAAAGAAACATGGACCAAACGATACCAAAGTTGCAAAGAAGAAGTCCGAATACAACCAAGCAGATCTTGAACTTGTCTCTAAAAACTACAGGGCTATTAACCTACTTTACTGTGGTCTTAACACTGATGAGTTTAATCGTATTTCATCTTGTAGGTCAGCTAAAGAGATTTGGGACAAACTGGTCGTCACCTATGAAGGAACGAATCAAGTAAAAGACACCAAGATCAACATCTTCCTTCGAAAGTACGAGCTCTTCAAGATGAAGCCTGATGAGACAATCAAGGCCATGTTCACACGATTTACAGAGATTACCAACAACCTTGACTCTCTCGGCAAGAGCTTTACCAACGTTGAGGAAGTGAGGAAGATACTGAGGTGCCTTCCAAAAGAGAAATGGGGTCCAAAAGTAACAGCTATAGAGGAAGCCCATGACCTCACCACTCTACCTCTTGATGACCTTCTTGGGAAGCTGATCACGCATGAGATGATCCTTAATGAAGACGATGGAGAACTTCCAGCTAGCACTAAGAACTTGGCACTCAAGTCTAAGAAGGATGAGCCTAAAAATGGATCTGATTCCGAAAATGAGGATGACGATGAGGATGATCCTTTTGCTCTTATCACAAGAGGCCTTGCTCGAATTCTCAAAATGAAGAAGCAATTCAACAACAAGGATGGATCAGAGTCTTCAAAATTTCGAGGTAAGCCTCAATACAACAAGTATGAAAAGAAGACTAAACCGTTGTCTTGTTTTGAATGTGGTGAAACAGATCATCTTGTGAAGGACTGCCCTCAAAAGACAAAGAGTCAGTCCAAGAAAGGTGACAAATGGAAGAAGAAAGCCATGGTGGCAACTTGGAGCGATTCCTACTCTGACTCCGATGATGGGAAGGCCAATATTTGTCTTATGGCCTCAGAAGATGAATCCCACGATGAAAAGCTTGAAGCTACTGTAAGAGAACTTATGGCAAGTCCAAAAGAGGTATTATCGGAATTCCCTTCCAATATGATTGCCAATGAAGAGAAGCTTATTGCCCAAACTAACATTCTTATTAAGAGAACTGTAGACCAGGAAAAAACTATTGAGGATCTATCTATGAGGGTCAAAAGTCTTGAAGCTTCTTATTCAGGTCTTGACATTAAAGTCAAGACGCTTGACTCAGAGAAATCTGAACTCAAGCAATATCTCTCCTCTCTAAGAAATGAGCATCATGACTTAGAGAACGAGAAGATCTCCCTGAATAATAAGATTCAAGACCAACAGACAGCCCTCATAAGTTTTACCAAATCCAAAGGCACTCTCGATAGGATGTTGGGTGAGCAACAAAGCTCTCTAAACAAAAGTGGTATTGGTTACAATCCAAGGTTTTTAAAGAAGCAACACATTACCACTTTTATAAAGGCAAAAGGAAGCAGAACCTCTCATATATGTCACCATTGTGCTAGAAAGGGACATGTAAAAGAGACCTGCCCCTATAGAAGAAAGGATCCATATATTATTCGCAATACATTTCCTGCTCATTTGAGAAAAGAACGGATAACACAAGTTTGGGTTCCAAAAGGCACTATTTTACCAAATATGGTTTACCCCAACAATGGATCCAAATTTGCTTATTGGTCTAGCCACAAAGGTTGATGTTTGTCTTGCAGGAGATCACCAAGGTGAAAGAACACAAATGGATTATTGATAGTGGATGCTCGAGGCATATGAGTGGGAAGAGTTCTCTCTTTCATGATCTAAAGGAGCAATCCACGGGAACAATCACTCTTGGTGACAAAGGAAAATGCGACATCGTTGGTATTGGTAGTGTTGGAAGCGATTCCAACCATAGTATTAAAAATGTCTATCTTGTTAATGGTTTAAAGTATAATTTGCTTAGTGTCTCTCAACTATGTGATAGTGGCAACAATGTCAGATTTAACAAGAAAAGATGTATAGTGTGCAGAGAAGATACATGTGAAGTTATACTGACTGCATATCGTTACAACAATATATACGCCATAAATGCTGATCAAGTGGCACAAGGAAGCTTAACCTGTCTAAAGGCTTTGACGGATGATCCAAAGCTCTGGCACAGGAGACTCGGTCATGTGAGTCCACATACACTACAGAAGCTTGTGTCTAAAGGGCTTGTAAGAGGGCTACCTGAGATGGACTTCAAAGGTATTGATATGTGCAATGCATGCACACGAGGTAAACAAACACGTAGCTCTTTCAAACCCAAAAAGATATAGATCTTAACATCCATGAAGAGAACGAGGAAGGTGATGATGCTGCTACCAAGAACATAGAGAAGAGGAACATGCAGGAACAGATTCTTAACACTGAAGAATTGGCCCAAGGTGTTCAAGATGCGTCCAAAGCCCTTGGTGTCCAATCCAACAGTGTTGAGATGTCAGAAACTGCTGTAACTGAACCTAACAGGACCACGGAGTCAGATGTACCACAAGTCAATCCTACCAGTGTGACGAATCAAGGAGCTGAGACTAGCAAAAGGAAATTCAAATACTCCTCATCACACTTTAAAGGATATCATTTCTGACCCTACTTCTAGTGTTCAAACTCGTTCTAAACTTAAAGATCTTTATGCTTTTCACGCGTTTGTTTCTCTTATTGAGCCAAAGAAGGTAGATGAGGCACTTCAGGAGCTAGACTGGATCATTGCTATGCAAAGTGAGCTCAACGAATTTGAAAGAAATAAAGTCTGGACCTTGAAGCCTAGGCCAAAGCATCAATCAGTCATTGGCACACAATGGGTCTTTCGAAACAAGCTAGATGAGAATGGTAAGATCGTGAGGAACAAGGCAAGGCTTGTTGCTCAAGGCTACAATCAAGAGGAAGGTATTGACTACGAGGAGACCTTTGCTCTCGTAGCCAGGCTTGAAGCTATTCGCATTCTATTGGCATTTGCATCTTTTATGAGCATAAAGTTATATCAAATGGATGTCAAGTGTGCTTTTCTTAATGGTTTCTTAGAGGAAGAAGTATATGTGGCTCAACCCCTAGGTTTTGAAAGTTCAGAATTTCCCAATCATGTTTATAAACTTGACAAAGCGCTTTATGGTTTGAAACAAGCCCCAAAAGCTTGGTATGAGCGCTTGTCAAAATATCTTTTAGAAAATGATTTTAAAAGGGGGTTGATCGACAAGACTCTTTTTATCAAAACCAAAGGAAAGGATATTTTGGTTATTCAAATTTATGTTGATGATATATTATTTGGTGCTACTAACACATCTTTGTGCAAGGAATTTTCTGACATCATGTGCAGTGAATTTGAGATGAGCTTGATGGGTGAACTCAACTTCTTTTTGGGATTACAAGTTCATCAATCCAAGAAAGGGATCTTTGTCAACCAAAGCAAGTACACTAAGGATCTCTTGAAAAAGTTCAAGATGGATCAATCCAAAGCAGCCAAGACTCCCATGAGCTCAACATTGTCTCTAGATCAAGACAAGACTGGGAAAAGTGTCAATTAAAAGGAGTATCGAGGAATGATTGGATCTTTATTATATCTCACGGCTAGTGGACCTGACATCATGTTTAGTGTTTGTATGTGTGCTAGGTTTCAAACTGATCCTAAAGAATCTCACCTCGTGGCTGTGAAGAGGATCTTTCGATATCTCAATGGCACTAAGGAGCTTGGACTATGGTACCCAAAGCAAAAGGATTTCACATTAATTGGATATTCTGATGCAGATTTTGTAGGCTATAAGGTGGATAGGAAGAGCACATCAGGATGTTGCCAATTCTTAGGAGCATCCTTGATCAGTTGGCACTCAAAGAAACAAAATTCAGTCGCTCTATCCACTGCAGAAGCTGAATACATTGCAGTTGGAGCCTGTTGCTCCCAAATCCTTTGGATAGCTCAACAAATGCGAGATCTTGGCATCAACCTCAAAGGTATTCCAAAGTGTGACAATACAAGTGTCATCTCCATCACTAAGAATCCTGTTCAGCATTCAAGGACCAAACATATTGATGTAAGGCATCATTTCATTAGAGACCATGTTGAAAAAGGTGATGTGTCCAATTCGTTTATTTCAACTGATTATCAATGGGCTGACATTTTTACTAAGCCTTTGGCAGAGGACAGGTTCACCTTCATAAGACGAGAGATTGGGATGCTTAACAAGGATGCACTTTCGTAGGGGGAGCATTCCCTTTACGAAAGATAAAATCTACTTAGTGTCAAGACCCTTGAGAACTATGTCAAGGTGTGTGAACTAAATGGTGGAATACATATATCGGATCACCTATTTTTGGTTAATATCTTTATAGATATTTAATCAATTATATATTTATCGGATTTCCAAATTGCCTATTTGTGTTATATTCTTAACCGTTAAGATATTTTTAATTTTGGAACTAAATCCTTCAGTTTTTCAGTCCGATTTTAATGGAAACATTTGAATTTTGAATTGAAAACTCTTCAAATCTTGGCAATGTTATCATTACCCTCCCTTGGAACTCTAAACCCGTCCCATCACTCCATCATTTCTCTCTACTTATACCCAAGTCTGTACCCGATTCCATCACACTCTCAAAATTATCCAAACCCTTTCGCTTTCTCCTTCTTCAACCTCTCAACCTTTTCTAAAGAAACCCTAGCCGATTTCCTCCATGGCACCCAAAACAAAGAAAGTTGTCACACCCAAAAGACTTGGCGCCACCCCCAAGGGACGTCAGGCCACTGCCACCTCTTCCACACCTGAACCCACTCCTCAAGCCATTTTCCCAACTGTTGTCCAGAGCACCATCGCTGAGAGCACGTCCACTGTTACCAAGGGCACTCAAAAGCGCTCTGCTAAGAAGCCTCTCAGTGCCAAACAGAAAGGGAAGAGGAAGATTTTGGCTGAGGAAGTGGACGAGGAAGAGGAGGAAGATGACCTCGATGCCATCCTGGAAAGAGATGCTGCCAAGGAAGTCGAGGAGGAAACCTTGAAGAAGAAAAAGGCCGATGAGGAGGCCGAGCTTGCAAGGAAACTGGCCGAGGAGGAAGCTGAGAGGATTCGGAAGGAAGCCGAAGCCGAGGAGGTTCCATCCGAGGAGGAGCCTGAGGAAGAAGAAGAAGAGCAAGCGGAATCTGGAGATGACGAGGAAGCTGAAGGAGATGACGCGGGGTCCGGTGAGGACTCGAGGTCTGAGGAAGAGGAGGAAGAATCTCCCTCTCCATCTCCTCCACCCCCGTCTTCAAAGAAGCGGAAAGCCCCTGTTGCTGTCAAGCCTCCATCTCCCAAGCGCACCAGGAAGGGCACCCTCAGGAGTCTTGAAGCGCCTGTCAAGAGAGCTGCTCCAACAATTGCTCGCAGGAAGAATGCCGACCCACCTGCATATATCTAGGTAAATCAATCCTTGCCCTCCTCTTGGTTTGAAGATGCTGAGACTGCTGGTAAGTGGGTAGATGAGTTTCGAACTTGTAGGATTTGCTGTTCTGATTTTTTGGATTTTGAGTTCTTCGAAGCTTTGAAGTTACCCTGCATTGATCTTCTCAAAAAATCCCCAGCCTGGACCCTTCTCAATCTTGAAACCAATGGTTGGTCTTTGGAGTCTGTTGTCAAAGGGGTTAGAATCTCTCTCAACTCCAATGACTTTGCAGATTTCCTTGGCTTACCTAGCCCAGTTCCACCCTCTGAAATACACCCCTCAAAAGAGAATTGCATCATTCTTGCCCGAGCCAAGTACCTCATACCCGAAGCATCCATCAGCACCTCAAAGCAACTCACCCACTCATCCCTAACCCTTGAGGCAAAAATAATTTTCAACATCATTGTTCGATGCCTCTTACCCCGTCTTAAGTCTGGCTCACTCCTTACTGATAATGCCATGGTCTTACTTTACCGCATCCTAAATGACCTTGACCTTGATCTGGCCAACACTATCCTTGGAACCATGGCTCATGCTAGAAAAGCTAGAAAAGTCTCTCCCCTCCCCTTTGCTACCCTTTTGACCCTCTCTTCAAAGCTTCTGGAATTGATGTCAAAAATGAAGAACAACAGCGTCATATGGGTAAGTTCGACTCTAAGGGCCTTGAAAAGATTGGCATCACTCGGTCTCCCCAAGGGACCTTGAGTCTTGCCACTCCTTCAAAAGCCCTTCCCACTGCTTCAGCTTTCGATGAACGCATGGACAACCTAGAGTTGGGCTTGGAGGAAGTTCGCCTGGATATCAAGGAGCTACAAAAGGAGTTTATGACGGAGATGAGCGGGATTTCCAAGATGCTACAAGGACTATGGACAAGGCTCACTGATGATGCTCCGGACGACGAAGCCTGAACCCTACCCTACCCTATCTCTATCTTTGATACATTGCTGGTTTTTGGAAACATTTTCATAACTTTTGGTGACTGTTTTACCTCCTCCCTTTGTTGAAAGACAAAAAGGGGGAGATGATATGTGGTTGTTTAGACTTTGAAAACCTCTATCTACTTGTAGGTCTTGGAAGACCTTGGTTTTTTATTTTCGGTTGGATGTCTTTTGCATGCTTTAAAATTTTGATCCAACATTTGTCTAACCCTTGCAGGTACTTAGTCCGATTTCTCTTATATTATTTATGCTTGACTAAGCTGCAGGGATGCAAAGGTTTTGTCTTTCATCAAGGGGGAGATTGATAACTCCCTCCCTTGATGAAAATCGGAATAATGTTTCAAAGGCCTTGACAGGATGTTTGTGTCAAAGGTCTTGGAACATTAACAGTTGATGAAATCCAAAACCTGTTCTATATGTCCGAATATTATTTAATTTTATTATATACTTCCTTTATATTATATATATATGCTTGACTAATCTTTCAGTAAGTTTTTTGAATTATTTCCTTCTTTGTGACAAGTGTTGAGAAGGTTCAAATCGGAAAGATTATGGCTTCATTTGTTTCCAAGTTTAGAAGATCTTAAAGAGGGCCATGATCTGGAATAGCCGTTGGAGAATATTCTCAGCGCCGATTTGTCTCAATAAATAGAGAAGGAAGATGAAGACAGAACAAGCACAAGTGCTACACAAGATTTCATTCATTCAAGCGAGATCTGACTTCCAAGTGTACTCTCTGCTAGTGCTCAAGAGTTTGTTGTTTATTTCAAAGCCTTTGAGAGTCACTTTGAGCTTATAGGATATATTCATTTATAGTGTTACTCGAGAGTTTGTAACTCGGGAAGTTGCACTAGGCTATTGATTTGTGAGAGTAAGAGGATTGTACTAGATAGCTGAGAGAGGTGGGGCTCTTCTAGATTGGTCTAGGACTCCAAGGGAACGTGAGTTGACTAGATTGCAATTGTATAGGAGAGAGGCTTCTTGGTGAGCTATTAGGATCCTAAGCTAAGCGAATCAATAAAGCCTTTTGAATCCTAGGGTTGTGGAAGAACCCTAGGCGGGGACGTAGGCCAAGTTCGCGCCGAACCTCGTAAACAATTACTCGTATCCTTTATCTATTGCTTTACCTTATTTCCGCACTTGGTTCGATTATCTAACTTTGTGATTCAGGTTTAATCTCAAAGGGTTTGATACGAGCTCCAAAAGTCTTGAGACTTTCTGCGAAAAACGGGCATACTCTATTCAACCCCTCTTCTGGAGTATTTCTATATTACATTGTTTTATATTATCGAACCTTCAGTTACTAACCCTTTTCACATAATTAACCCAAGTTGCATTAAGATCACTTTCGCTTCAATAATACAAACAAGGATCACCTTCAACTCTCGCAAAAGAATCATGCTCATAAGGATAGAAGACGAATTGCATAACAAGATTGTACCTTTACCGCATCACCTCACATGGCCACCGTCGGGCTCACCCCAGCCCCAGAAGCGGGTGGACTACTCGCTCTTCATTATCAAGACAGACATTAAATAACAAAAGAAACTAACTTGCATTGAATTAAATAAAGAAAGCTTACAACCAACAAGACAAATCCGCTTTCGCCTTTCCACCTTGCTCGCCACAAACTCTCTCTCTCTACTCCTACTTACTTGAATGGAATTGAATTGGAATAAGATGTCTAATGCTCAGCCCCTAAGGGTTTATTTATAGCCTTCTATTCCTTGCTATTCAAGGATAGAATATATCTATCTATATCTAAAAAGCTTAAAAGATAAATAAATGCAATTTAGGAATTAAATCTATAAAGGGGAAATTAAATCTAAAATAGGTAAGTCTCTTTATGTTGATAGATCTTCTCTTCCATAGATAGTTGTTGATAGATGTAGGATAGATCTCGGCCATTTCGGACTTCTTCGGCTCCAAGGACTCCCAAAGCGCGTAGGAAAGTAAACCGCGTAACGCGGCTTCGGACACGGCGTTCCTCGATCTCGACCAAGACTCCTCGAGATCGAGTAGAATTGGTCGTCGATTTTGCTGGCTCGACGTCTCGGGTAGCAGCTGCTCGATCAAGCTCGGATCTTGGCTCCTGGCTCCTCGAGATCGAGTTGGGTTTTCATCGAGGATGTGTTGCTGGTGATGTCGAGTAGCTCCTCCTCGGCATGGACTCGGAGAGGTGCTCCTGGGTCCTCGATCTCGACAAACTTCCTCGAGATCGAGTAAAGGTGTTACTCGGCTTCTCTGTCTTCGGCTTCTCGACTTGGCACAGCTCGTCGACTCCGGACATGGCGTCGAAGTTTTATCTATCTCGATAAAATGTACTCGAGATCGAGTTGGCTTCTTGAGTCGGGTTGTCTCTGACTCAGTTTCTCGATCAGTGCTTAGTCGATAAGGCCTGTGCTCGGACACATTTGTTGAGATCGAGTAACAGTACTCTAGATCGAGTAACTCTGGGCTCCTAGCTTGATTCGAATGGTTCCGCTGCTTCTTGGCCTTGGACTTCTGTAGTTGATTTCCGAGCTTTTCCGACCTTTCTCATAACTGCTGTAATTTTCCTCGAATTCTGCGAAATTAAACAGAAACTGGTGTAGATTCCATAATTTGGCAAATAAACATAAACTACATAGATTATGTATTATACTAGCCCAAATGCATGAAATGTATGCAGAAAACGATATAAACGTTACTGTAAAACATGACAAATTCAGCTCACAACAGATGATCAGACGGATAGCCAAGGAAGACACAAGGAGTGGAGCGCGAGTGAAGCTTGTGAGGGGTTGTGGAGGACTGGTTTGGGAAGCACAAGCACCCAAAAGTACGAAGGTGATCATACCTAGGCAGGGTGCAATAAAGTGCCTGAGTTGGCGAGCGATGGTGTAGGGTAGTAGATGAGAAAATGTTGAGGAGATAGCACGTGGTTGATAAGGCGTGAGGCCAATAAGGAAGGAGAATAGATGCGTGAAAGAGGAGAGAGCGCATCATGTCGGTGATGGTTCTAATGATTCGTTCAGCCTTGCCATTCTGCTGGGACGTATAAGGGCAAGACAATCGATAGGAGATCCCATTTGTGGTGAAGAAAGTGTGAAAGTCTTTGTTATCAAATTCACGACCATTGTCACATTGGAAACATTTGATAGATGTTTGAAATTGTGTTTTGATGTAAGCATGGAATTTGACGAAGATAGAAAACACTTGAGAATTGAAATGCAACGGGAAATCCCATAAGAAATGACTATAATCATCCAGAAACAAGAGGTAGTACTTGTGACCCTTCTTGCTAGGCACAGGAGAGGTCCAAATGTCACTATGAATAATATCAAATGGTGCAAAAGTAGTGTTAAAAGACCGCTGAAATGGTAGTCTGACATGCTTGCCTAACTGACAGGAAGAATATAAACTAGAGCGAGGCTCTTTATTACATTTGACTAGACTCTTAGAACGAAGCAAATCTAAAACGGCAGCACTGGGATGGTCAAGGCGTACATGCCACAGACTGGACAACGATGCCGAGAGAGCGACTGGACACGACGGACGGGATGGTGAGAGCGACGACACAGGATAGAGTTCCCCGGTGCTGTTACATCTCAGGCGAGTAACCCCCGTAATAAGATCCTTCACAGAGAAACCAAACGGATCAAACACAAGGGAAACATTATTGTCAGTGGTGAACCGACGGATAGAGATAAGGTTTTTGACAAGTTTGGGGGCAATGAGGACATTGTTGAGGTGTAAAGGGTTGGTTGGGGTCTGTAATGTGGCGTGGCCAATACCCGAAGTGGCAAGGCGACCACCGTTGCCGACGATAATAGAGTGTGCAGGACCCTTAAAAGAGAGAGAAGAAAGAGTACGTGAGGAGTTCGTGATATGGGAGGTCGCGCCAGTGTCCATGTACCAAGCGGAGTCAGGAGGTGTCAGCTGCATAGAAGAGAAGGCGTAGGCCTGATCAGATGAAGACGGATAGGCCTGGTGACCAGCGGATCGAGGAGTAGGACCCAACAAGCCCGATCCTTGCTGACTGTGGGGATAAGTGCTTGGTGGGCGATATGACGAAGGCGGGTAGCCATAGGGCATCCAGGGAGGGGTGAAGCCGGAGACTGGAGACCAGGAGGGGCGAGGGGCATCGGACTAGTGCTGCGGCCCCGACCGCCGCCTCGCTGCGCGGACTGGTCGTTGTTGCGGCTTCGCTACGGGGCATATGTTTCGTCCAGGTCGCTTGACGAGATCAGGGCAGTTTTCTCCTTGGCGGCGTCGGTGGTCTGACGGTGAAGGCGAGTCTCCTCCAGGATCAACTGAGACCGGGTCTTCTCGAAGGTGGGGAGAGGTTCCGTCTGCTGAATATGAGTAGCAGCAGCATTGTATTCAGAGGGAAGACCCGAAAGTACCTGGAGGACAAGGCGAGTAGCGTTAGGTTTGGAGTCAACGGCGACCAACTGATCAGACAGGGTTTTCAGATGCTGAAAGTAGGCGGAGATCGACGGGAAAGACGCAAGCTTGGAACTTGAGAATTCGTGCTCTAGGTAGACGACACGGGTGGACTTGTTGTCCTGAAAGAGTTCATGAAGCTTGGTCCAGGCACCCATGGCGTTGTCTTTGGGGTCGATGATGGTTGTCAAAAGATCTTTGGAGATGGTGTTGAATATCCATTGAAGAACGATGGTGTCTAGTTGAGCAAAGAGATCGTCGTCCTCAGTGGAGGGACGAGCGGTAGATGAATCGATATGGTGGAGGACCTTATGAGCCTTAACATGGGTCGTGAAGAGGTGAGACCACATGGTATAGGAACTAGATTCATGATCAAGGATGATGGAGATGCAGTTTTTGATGCTGGAGATCGTGAGAGCGGAGTGGAAGGGCGGCTTGGTAGGGGGAGCGTCTGCCATTGTGAGATGTGGGGGAGGTAGAGACCGGAGGGGCTAGAGGGAGAGGAGAGGGGGTGCCCGGGGGGGAGGTCGATGGCGGTGGGTGGGGCGGGCCGAGGAGGCGAGGTCGAGATGAGGAGGTCGGCGGCTAGGAGAGAGAGAGAGAGAGAGGGAGGCCGGCGGCGGGTGGGGAGGCGGGAAAGAAGAATTAGGGTTTTGGTTGTGATACCATGTCGAAATCTAGAATTGATGTAAAGTCCTCCCTTTAGGGTTTCATTCATTGATCAATCATATATATAGGTTACAATGGATTGAGCCTTTTGACCCACTATACAATATGAAGACTATGTAATCTATCACTAACAGAACTTTGGTACCAAGTAGTCGGTAACCAATAGAATCGGTAACCGAAATCTCGAAACCGACCTCTATCGGTACGATACACGGTAATGAAAAATCAAATACCATGGTACCGATTATATGTAAATATATATATTAAAAAAAAATTATTCCCTAAATGTCCCTAATTCCTACTGTGGTACCGATTAGTTTTCTAGGAAAAACGTCATCGATATCGTCGGTTACCACAGATTATCAAATGTAAATGATAATTGAAATTTGTGCTGTTGGTTACCACAGCACTGAAGTTCGGTCACCGATCCATTTCGGTACCAACCATTTTGGTTACCGACACTTTCGGTTGGTATGTGGTAGGACAAATTGCATACCGAATGGTATCGATACGGTATGTGGTAATCGAAAATTTACCATGGTACCGTACCGTGCCAGCCCTGGTTTCAATAGACTCTACTACTTTTATATTTTACGTACTTAAATTGACATTCACATATTATAATTTATTTCAAGAGCTTCGAAACCATGCTATATTGCTTATTTTGAGAACTTGATAAAAAGTAACGCAAGTTTAAAATTTTTTATGTCTAATTATATATTATTACATGTTAAGAATATATATAATGTTTATTTATTGCGTTCTATATCCTTATTTTCGTTTTATATCATTGTAGTAGTTTGTAATATCGTTTGACACTAGTTTGTACTATCAAACACGTTGTATGTTTTACGACCTTGCCCCTTGTTAAATCAACCTAAAATACAAATAGGCCTGACAATATTAAAGATGTCAACATGAGAACTTTCTACGAACGCTTAGATTTTCGTCCGAACCAAGGTCGAGTTAGTATTTCTCCTTTGATTATTTAGGTTGTTAAATCAACCTAAATCAACTTAATTAAAATTTAAAGTAGCATACAACATATAAGTGATTACAACGTATTTAAGCACTAAAGCAACCTAAAATACAAATAGGCCTGACAATATTAAAGATGTCAACATGAGAACTTTCTACGAACGCTTAGATTTTCGTCCGAACCAAGGTCGAGTTAGTATTTCTCCTTTGATTAAAAGCATTTTATGCAAAAAAATATAAAATAATTTTAAAAATATGTATAAAAAAACTAAATATATATTGGTAGGAATTGGTTGGTATTACCGTTACCAACCAATTTCAAATCGGTTGGTAATGGTAATACCGACTTTTTAGTTTTCATTATCGTTACCGTACCAAGTTTCGAAACTTGGTTCGGTATACCAAACCAATTATATTGGTAACCAATTATGTTGGTTATCAATTTAATTGGTTTGGTTGGTACGTGTTGGTTTGGTCTGTCATGGTACATTTTCCCCAACCCTAGGTGTTAGGAGAAGTAGCCCACCCACTTATGTACAAGGCTTGGATTCATTTTTTTTAATCAATGTGGGATCTATCCCACAACTCGTATTCATATTCTCAACACACACCCCTCAAGTGCAACTGCTTGGCCATGCATTACTGTCAGTTGCACTTGAAGACTAAATGCCTTAAGGCCGGCCGACCAACTAGACCAAGAATCCAAACCACACCGCATTTAGCCGAACCTCGGCTCTGATACCATATTAAATCACGGTGGGTCATATGATGTGTGGGGGGGGAGTCACACTCCCAAGCGCACACACGCTAACAAAGCCGAACACACAAGCCGAGTGGGTTCCATCCTAAAACCAATTGGTGTTAGGAGGAGTAGTCCACCCACTTATGTACAAGACTTGGATTCATTTTTTAATCCATGTGAGATCTATCCAACAACTCATATTCATATTCTCAACACCCCTCTTAAACCCAGCTAAGTCACTGAGTCATATGGCTATATTGTCTCATATACACCCCCCCCCCCCCCCAAGCTGGACCTATACAAGGAATGACTAGGCTCAGCTTGGACCTGAGAAAACAATGTTGCTTAGCCCGTGAAAAACTGGATTCACAACCAGTTGTTGGGAAGATTTATTATCACAATTGAAGATAACTAGTGCAAGGCCCGGACCTAAGGCCCGAGTATTAGTCAAAATAAGTAATGTTTGATGTTTTTTTAATATACTTTTTAAAAATTAAAAATTATATAAAATATTAATTTCATATCTATTATTTATCAGTTTCATACTATATGGAATTATTTAAACAAATAATTTTTATATAATCTTTTGTTTTTATTAAAAATATGTGAAATAGTTTTAAAATCTAATATTTTATATCAAGTACTTTGACATATTGTAATGATCCTAAATATGTAGAAAAAATATATATTTAACCTACTAAACTGATCTTAGCTCTTCCATGAAAGAAAATGCCAAGATTAAATCTTATAATTAAAACCACAAAATTTTCTACCAATACATCATTCCAAAGTCCAAGCACGACACCCAAATTCCATTTCCTCTTTTCAGATAAACCAAAGAGAAGATAGATGGCGATCGAGTCGTAGAGGGAGACGGGAGAGATGGTGTTAGAGGTGCATCGTGAAGGTTCGTTTGCCTCGATTGAACCTTAGAAATTATGGAGGAAGGTTGATGTCGATGTCGCAGAAGAGGGGGTACCGGATGGAAAACATGCCCCCAGTACAGTATCTAACAACAACCATGTGAAAATAACATCAAGCATGGCAGTGTCATAGATCAGTTCATAGGAGGATTTCATGTTAGATTAGCCTTTACCTTGTTGTCTGAATGAGATGATCTCCGGCACCAGTGGTTAGCTAGTAAGGCTTGCTTAGGACTTGTCAATTGAATTCACACGTGTTGTCTGAATTATGTATGCCCGATTTTTAGTGAAGCATGAACATTAATCAATTGGCATATTTTCAAGTTAATATGTTGAAAAACTAAGAAGAAATTCTATGAGTTGCCCAAAAACTGAATTAAAAAACACATGCAATTCAATTAGAGTTTTCTATGGGCATTTTGATATTTCATAACATTCACGTCTAATCACTATGCACAATTCAAGCATCAGCAACTATACACATTCAAAAAAAAAACTACACATTCAATCGATTAGTCATAAGATCATAGCAAGGTTGTAAAATAAAGAGAAAGCTAGATACCTACTTACATACGAATTCAATGTTAGTTGTCCATCGAGAAGTTGAACCAATCAGAAATTAATCAAATAGCTCAAATAAACTATTGTTAAGCCTACATCAAATAGATGGCCATTAAGCCTACATCGATGAACAATACTCATACAACCTAACCTTTTCAACTTACTTGCAACTCTTTCAAAGCAGTGATTTTCCTGTCAGCTTTGATCATAGCATTTACATTAGCAACCAAGGCAACAATGGCCTCTTTTCCCTCACTGTCAGGAGGAAATGGAACACCAACTCCCTTTGTCTTCAAACCATCCTCGCTCTGCAAAAACAAAATGTCCATCGAATATTATAACAATGGTCTACAACAAATGAATTTCCTCGGGATGGGCCTACATACCAATCCTCTATCGCAACGATGTTCTATAACAAATGTATAGAATGAAACTGATATATAAAGAGGCTAGTTACATTTGCTCAGATAATCATATCATGGCATACTTATTCGCATCCTCGATATAAATACTCAAAGAATTTACAGCGGGAGTACCCAATTAGAAAAATAATGCTATAGGAATGTAATGAATCATACTCCAGCACAACAGCTTAATTGTTCGGTAGTTCACATTAGAATCAATTTTAACAACCATCGATATTTTTTCTTTTATCTTTTTGAAGATAGATCGAAGTTGAAGATAAAAGCTCATAATGGTTAGCAAATAAAAAAAAAGAACCTATTTGAAGACAGAATACATAGCATAGAGACGAAGTTTTATAAGCATAATATGCGATAAGTTCAGAACGACATCATGAGATATAGAATGACTCACTTGTGCTCGTAGCAGTTTAATGTTGCTTTGAGTTTCCGGAATATCATAGGTTATGCACAAATATCACACCCAACATTATCATGAACATATGAAAAGAGAACGTATGTGATGAAAGATATAGGAGTGGTAGTCCCTTCAATGTCAAGAAAGATGCAACTCTGCAAATTAGACACACCATACAAATTTACATGAATATTCTAATCTTAATCACAAAAGCAACTAAAAATACATATGGCCTTGCAACAAAATAAAACGGCTCATTTTTTTTACTCCTAAACAAATCAAACATTCAAATATACTTTGTATTTGATTCTTTAAAAAGAGCGATAGAGACCCCATTTCATTTTAAAATAGATCTAGGCCAAAGGCAAACCTATGTCAATATAACCCTTCTTTGAAACACTTTGGTAGTGCTCCTGGATCAGAGTCCAAACAATGAATCCGAGCACACGGAACCATCTGCTTTCTGTCAAGAAAAAAAATGGTTTCTCTCGTAAAAAGTGAGAAGTGATCGCTAATATAAAGGGAATCAATATGTAGAATAAAATATTTTCAAGTTGAAATCAAACAGTCAATTGTTATACCCACACACATAGTTGACCCACGTATTATATTAAATTGTACTCCCTCCGTCCTAAAATACATTGCCTTTTAGCATTTTGCACAAGTTTTAATAAAACACTTTACTTTTAAAAAAACTTCATCATTACACTAACTTTTTCATAAATTTTATTATTTTTTAACACCCACTACACATTTTAACCAATCAAATTATTTTAAAAAGTCAACATCACACAAACCAATACAAATCATTACAACTTCCTACCTAGAAAACATAAAAAGTCATCTATTGTTGGACAAAATTTTACCTCTAAAAACCCATGTATTGTTGGACGGACGGAGTAGTAATTAAGAAGAAAAAAAGGGAAGAAAAACATGAGCAAACTCAAGGTAGAAAAATTCACAGCAGATATTTTAAGGTACCAAATTAGGACAAAAAATGTGACTTCTAGGGGTTATTCTAGTAGAGAAGCAGCAACATCAGCTGACCAAATATTGTTTCTTATTAGCTTTTTCGATTGGAAGCTTGTAAAGAAAAAGTAAGTAGTTAGCAATTCAAAATCTTAAAAGTGCAAATACCAATTTATAGAATAACGACACTTGCAGATGACAGATTATTACTTTTCAACACCCAAACCAATTGCTTCAAGCTTTGAGATTCCGTACCTCGTATGTACCACCATTCGTAAGGGTCGAGCATTCGAGCCTCGTTTCTGGGTAACTAAAGCTCTCAAAACGCTGATCAAGAACTTTATCAATCTCATCAACTTTACCTGCTTCTTTTCAAGTGTCTTCAGTGCTATCTGTTTCTTTGTCTCATACATTCTTGTTCCAACAGCCTCTTCAAGCATGAATAAAATTTCAGGAGGTTTCATATTTAAAACCTTTGTTATGCGACCTTGCATTGTAAGAAAATGCGAATTATTAACATTGAGTTGCTCAGAATGGAATAGATTGTGGACCCGGCTGGGCTGGGCAAGATACCCATTAATCAGATATTTATTTCTTCCTCCAGCCACAGTTTGCAAAAGTTGAAAAGAAGTACAAAGATGAGTTATAATAGTAGAAACATGTCATCGATGATGTTGATGAATGCAAGAAAACAGGAGGACAAACATTTCTGTTTGCAAAAACAAATAGAACTATCGATGAAAATGAGAGGAAAATAAAGCAGGTTACCGTTCACATCACCATCGTTTTATTCTTAAAGTTGCATTAAAAACCACCCTTTATCCGTCTTCGGTTATCTATTTACCATCATTCATGAAGTTTACTTAGCCATGCATCCATATGATGTATACTGCTATGATCCATATTGCATTAACTAAACCACCCTTTTTTTTCCTCAAAAATTGCTATTTAGCCAACCCTCTTATTTTCATGTATGTGTATAAGTAATGTGCATTTTATCAATAAAAAATATTTAATGTTAATACTACACCCTTAATTAACTATAATAAGCTAAGCATTTGCAAGGACAGAAAACAACTGTGGAATTGGACATTAAAACTCAAACCTCGGTTACCTTGAAGATTGTCAAAATGAGTGATTTTTTTTATAGGGTCATGTCAATTCACTATAATGGTTAAGATTCATACTGTTTTAAATTTCAACAAATGCATCTATTTATTTTAATTTCTAATGAAAAATATTATTAACATGATATAGCAAACCATATCTTGGTCTAGTTTCACTCCAGTTTAAGACACTTAAATATAATGCAGAAACATAGTACTTTTGATAGGGGGGGGGTCTACACGCCCAAGCGCACACGCGCTAACCAAGTCGAGCACGCACGCCGAGTGGGTTCCATCCTAAAATCAATTGGTACTAGGAGGAGTAGCCCACCCACTTATGTACAAGGCTTGGATTCATTTTTTTTTAATTAATGTGGGATCTATCCCACAACTCATATTCATATTCTCAACACCCCTCTTAAACCTAACTAAGTCACTGAGCCATATGTGGCTATATAGTCTTATATACCCCCCCCCCCCCCCCCCCCCCCCCGCGTAAGCTGGACCTATACAAGGAATGACTAGGCCCAGCTTGGACCTGAGAAAACAATGTTGCTTAGCCCCAAGAGGTTTAGTAAGAATGTTTGTTATTTGTAAAGAAAAAGAGACGACGAGTGGTGATGAAACCTTTGCTGCACCATCTCCTTGATGAAGTGAGAATCAATACGAACATGTTTTATTCTCTCGTGAAAAACTGGATTCACAACCCATTGTTGGGCAAATTTATTATCACAATTGAAGATAATAGGGAGAGGCACTGAGATCCCAAATCAGATAAAAAAACCTTGGAGCTACACGAGCTCACTAGCTGCAGCCGACATACTCCGCTCCTATACTCACTTTCAGCTGAAGACTTGAACACAACCTTTTATTTCTTATTTTTCTAAGATATCAAGGAGGAACCAAGAAAAACACAATATCTTGATAAGGACGAGCCTGTATCTAGACAATTTCCCCAATAAACATCACTAAACGCTTGAACTATGAGGGAGAAAGATGCAGGATAAGATAGAGCATATATAGATGAAATTGCCCTTGAGATATCTAAGAAGATACATGACAGCATCCCAATGTGGCTTGAGAGGATTTTGCAAGAACTAGCTTAACTATTGTATTGTGTGAGAGATGTTAGGCCGTAGTCCTCAGGATTAGAAAGAGGATCAACACTTAATGATGACAACTTAACACCATGTTGCATTGAGAAATCAGTAACCTTGCATCCTTCCATTTGAGCATTTCTTAGTATGTCAAGTACATACTTCCTTTGATTCAATAGAATACTAGCTGAGGACTGAGCAATTTCCATGCCCAAAAAATATCTAGCAACTCCTAAGTCCTTGATGGTAAATTCCTTATGCAAAGCAGCTTTTGTTGAAACAATCTATGAGCTCGAATTGCCCATAAGCAACATGCCATCAACATAAACCAATGCCACAATCATGTTACCACCACCAGATTTGACAAACAAAGAATAATCATGAGATGATTGAACAAATCCAAGTCTAAGCATGAATTTGGTCAATTCATAGTTCCATTGACGACTCGCCTGTTTTAAGCCATAGAGAGATCTCTTTAACTTGAAAACATGACCAATTGGAACACTAAACCCTGAATGAGGTGACATATAAACTTCTTCCTCTAGATAACCATGTAGGAAGCCATTATTGACATCAAGTTGATGTAAAACCCAACCATTGTAAGCTGCAAGAGCCAAGATAACCCTCACAATTGACAACTTTGCTACTGGAGAAAAGGTTTGTTTATAATCTTTGTCATTAACTTGATTATATCCCTTAGCTACTAATCTTGCTTTGAATCTCTCAATAGAGCCATCAGGTCTATATTTGATCTTGAAAATCCATCGACACCCAATAGCCTTTTTGTCTTGAGACAAAGGTGCAAAAGACCAAGTATGATTGCATGTGAGTGCCTTCAATTCTGTAGCCATAGCTTGTACCCATTCTGGCACTCCCTTGGCTTGAGCATAAGAATTTGGTTCAAAAGTATCACAAAAATTAACAAAAGATTGGATAAAGGAGGAGGAAAAATGAGCCAAATGCTAAATTGAGAAGACAACAAAGGAATCAAAGGAAGATGAAGCCTCCTACCCACCTCTAGATGGAAGGTTAGAGCAAATGTAGTCCTGAAAACGAGCATGCCTCGTCACATGTCTTCGAAGCATAATATGTTGATTAGCAGGAGACAAAGAGTCTCTAATAACTCTGTCATTAGCAGTGCTAGAACTAGATTGTAGTCTTCCAGTGCCAGAAACAGGAGAATTTGAAGTTGAGCTAGGATCTGAAGGAGATGTGGGATCAACATATCCAGACAAAGACAAATCAAGGAACTTATCATCCTCAGTACTTATAGGATTAGAGGATGTCTTAGAAGGAACTAAGGAGCTCATCGTCTTGAAAGGAAAAATGTGTTTCCAAACTTGACATGTCTACTAACAATCACAGTCTTTTTGTCTAAGTCAAACAACTTGTAAGCCTTTTGGCCAAGAGGATAACCCAAGAAGGAACATCTCCTTGCAGTATTCCCAAGCTTATCCCTGGGATCATTAGGCTGAAGAGCCTAGCACAAACATCCTACAACTCTTAACAAATCATACCTTGGAGCAACCCTATACAACAACTCAAAAGGGGTTTTCCAATGCAATACGGAAGAATGCATTTTATTTATAAGATGGGTAGCACTCAAAACACAATCTCCCCAAAATTGGATGGGAAGGCCAGCATGTAATCTAATGGCACGAGTGGTTTCAAGCAAATGCCTATACGTTCTTTCTACCCTACCATTCTGCTTATGCACACCAGGAGCAAACCTTTGATGAACAATGCCTCTAGAACTGAACAACTCAACACGTCCTTTTTTAGTGAACTCAGTCCCATTACAAGATCTAATCACCGTAATAGACATTTGAAACTGATTATCAACCATATCAAGAAAACCAGTCAGAATTCTAAGAACACGCATCTTGTCTTGCATCAAAAATACCCATGTAGATCAAGTATGATAATCCAAAACAGTTAGAAAATATTTGGCTCCACGCATGGATGGATTCTTATAATTACCCCAAACATCCATATGTACTAATTGAAAAAGACTGTCAACCAACGATGTGCTTCTATCAAACTGTAACTTGTGAGCTTTAGTCATAGCACAAGTGTCACATGCTAAATCCTTGACATCAATAGTCTTACAATATGGAATATATATGCTGAAATTTAAGAAAGCCTATATGGCCAAGTCTAGCATGCAAGAGCTAGTTGCAACTTATTACAATTCAAACTAAAAGAATTCAAGAAACCAAGAGACTGTAGTTGGTTCTTCTCTTTCCCATGAGACTTCAGCACATACAACCCTTTATCTTCATTTGCTCAAGCTATCACAATCTTAGTTGTAAGGTCCTGTAACCAACATGCCACAGCATCAAAACTAAATTTGAGGTTCTGATCATGCACAATCTTAGACACTGATAGCAAATTGTGGCACCAACAACACATTTTTCACGCAAAGATCACTGCTTATCCTTATAGTACCATATTGACAAACTGAAATGCACTTTTCATCAAGCAGACCAAGATTGATAACATAACTAAAATCATGAATCTTAGAAAAAATAGATCTATCAAAAGCAATGTGGTCTGTGGCACTAGAATCCACTATCCATGCATCATTTTGAGCTTTATCAATACCAATAAGAAAGGAAACGCTTAAGGTACTTGCAAAGTGCACCATAGCTTGATTTGTTGAACTGTCAACACTTTCAACTTGAGCCTTTCCTTTCATCAACTTAAGGACTTCTTGAAACACAGCATTGCACATGGCTTGATCTGGCTTAGTATCAACATATGAATGATCAAAATGATCAAAAGGACTCTCCTGCTGGGCACACTCCATCTGTGCAGCAAACTTGCTAGAAGCCTTAGATCTATCATCTTCCTTTGCCCCCCCCCCCCCCCAGAACCACTTAGAGTAACCAATTAGCTTGAAATAATAGTATTTGGTGTGGCCTTGTTCATCACAATGATCACACTTTCTGTCAAATTTAGCCTTCTTATAATCTCTCCTATTTTGATCCATCTGTTTAGACTGTTCCCTAAATTTAAACATGTTCACAACATTAGCATCGGCCTCAAATTGACTAAATTTGTTAACAACAAGAGCATTAGGATTACCCTGATTAACTCCAGTCATTCCCTTCGATCTCTCAATATGAACAACCATTTGGAAAGCCTTATGAATTCCTGACATTGGATCTTTGGATAGCATATTGGTACAAAGATGTTCATAGACATCATTTAAGCTCATCAGAAATTGCATAACCTTTTGTAAGACCTGGCGCCAGCCCATGCCACCTAGCCCTCTCAAGTCTGTTGTCTTCACTTGGAGCATGAAAAGGAAGAGCTTTTGTGGCCTAGGTAGGGCTTGAATCACTTATAAATCGCTCCCAACATCCTAATTATGATATCCGATGTGGGACGGGTGTTACAATCTCCCTCACATAAAGCACTGACGACCCCGTCAGGCCCAAGGGACTGCCCTCCGGGAGAAGCGTACCCGAGCATATTGTTGGTGCACCTCCGAACCCAGAGTCAGCTTTGATACCATCTGTAAGACACGGGGTCTTAAGAGGCACCAACCCATGCCACCTAGCCCTCTCAGTTCCGTTGTCCTCACTTGGAGCCTGAAAAGGAAAAGCTCTTGTGACCTAAGTAGGGCTTGAATCACTTATAAATCGCTCCCAACATCCTTATGATATCCGATGTGGGACGAGGGTGTTACACCTTTGCCCTCTCTTCTCTTTCAAGCATCTTTTTCAACAAACCACGTGCACACTGACTGGTCCCACCACATGTGCATATAGGGATAGCATCAAGCAATTGTAATTCATCCCAAATCTTTTTAAGCTTTCCAAAGTATGCACCAACAGACATGTTTTCTTCTCTAAGATTAGCGAGATCACGCTTTAACTAATAAACTAAGGGATCATTCGATTCATAAAATCGTTCTTTAATTTCATCCCAAAGCTCTTTAGCGGATTCAACATACATGAAACTTTCAGCGACTTCGCTTGTCATGGAATTTATTAGCCAACACACCATAGAATTAACTCTTGACCATTTCTCAAAATCCTCATTGTTCTTAGGTAGTTTCACACAACTTCCAGTTATAAACCCCAACTTTGCTTTAGCACCTAAAGCCATTTTCACACTTCGGCTCCAGCTAGTAAAATTCAAGCAATTAAAATGCGTAGAAACTAAGACCATTCCCGGATGATAAGAGTTTGATAGAAAATAAGGATTGACATGCACACCAGTCATACCTTGCATCATGTCGCCGAACTGAATCCTATTCACATTCCATGCTCTGTTATTACCACCACCAGTCGCTGGATGAGTGAAAGAGACAAACGTCGACCCTCTTTCAGCACCATTTCCGTCGCCTCCAACACCAGATCCTTGGCCTGGAAGAGATGTAGTACCACGACCAACCATGATGAACAAAGAACAACCGAAAAGTCAAACAGCAAAGATCTAAGCAACCAGCACTGTAAATTGGCGATCAAACATAGTCGATCACTAATCAGAATGCTCTGATACCATTTGAAGAAGATGAAATCGACTGAAAATTATGGAAGATGAGCAACAAAAGAGGCCAAAACTCTCAAAACAAACTCCATTGAAAGAGAAAGATTACAACCAAAAATCTGTTCAGAAAACGAAAACTGGTTTTTCTGCCTCTATTACACACATATATGCAGTTGAGAGAGATGCAAGTTGAGTGTGTTAAAAGACCAAAATGTCCCTCTTAAACCTGGCTAAGTCATCGAGCCATATGTTCCTATATAGTCTCATATTTACAAACTCATGTATATACAATTGTCATATACAAAAATAAATGTATCATACATTGCAATAATGTGAAATTTAAACCTTGTATATAAGCCGATATACAACTATTTCTAATATTAATTAATTTTAATATGGAATCCCACGGCCCTGTGTGTTGGTCAGTTGGATTATTAATTTATTAGAATTCATTTATTAATTGAAATGGCAAAAACTAAAACAAAAAGAGCTTAAGTAAATAACTTTTCATAAATTTTGTTTTTAATATTCAATAGTTTTAAATAAGTTAATTAAATACTACATATAAGATTTTAATTTAATTAGCTTTTGAATTGGATTTTCAATGTATATATATATATATATATATATATATATATATATATATATATATATATATATATATATATATATATATAGGGTTTACTTCAAATGTAAAAACTCCTTAACGTGTAAAATTTGCTTATCGCGTAAAATTAGCTAATGGGCCTAATTTAATTACTAATGGGCCTAATTTAATTACTAATGGGCCTAATTTCATTAGTAGAATGTCTGCCCCCTGCCCATGCGTGTGCCCCCCTTGCCCCCCCTTCTCGGACCCGATTTTTTTTTTTTTTGCCCAGAATTTTTTTTTTCGTGGTAACACTTTCTGCTGTGCAAGTATAACTTGCTTTTGTGCACATATAACATCTTATTGTGCAAATATAAGTTTTATTTGTGCAGACAAATAATTCATTATGGGGTAAATAGGTAAATGTGCCTATTTCAATTATAAAAATTTATAATTGAAATATATTTAATTTATGGGTAAATTGGTAAATATGTCTAATTTTATGGGTAAATGCACTTTTTCCCGTTTTCGATACCTTTTGTGCAACTGTGAAGTGCATTTGTGGAACTGTGGAGTGCATTTGTGCAACTGTAAAGTGCATTTGTGCAACTTTAATTGTGCAATTGTGCAAATTTAAAGTATGATACAATTGTGCAAATTTAAACTACAATTGTGCAAAATTAAGATACAATTGTGCAGATTAAGAATACAATTGTGCAAATGTAAGATCATAATGCGCATTAATAAGTCAAAAGATGTGCTTTTAAAATCGATGTTTTAATTATTTTTTTTTTTTACTTTGGAGAGTTTGGGTTCACCTCTCGGATAATTTAGGTTGATAGATGTAAGTTTGAAATCGATTTTTTTACATATAAGCTTTTAAAATTAAAGTGCATAAATAAGATTAAAATGTGCATAATTAAGGTTAAAAAGTGCATAACTTAGATTATAATGTGCATGATTAACAATTTGCGATTGTTGCGCTCTTGTCTATTATGTAACCTATGTGGGATTTGAACCCACATCTTTTGTGCAAACGCACATTGCTCTACCAATTGAGCTAATAGGCTAAATTATGATTTTATGCTAAAATAGAAGAACCTAATCGACCTAAAGCATATTGCAATAAAATTCTAAAATTCAATTAGCTCATGATTCACAAACAATTTGACAATGCTATAAACATGAAATTAGCTCCAAATCAACCCAACAACACAACCATATCATCAATTTCAGTCAATTTGGTTGTTGGCAAAAAACCCCAAATTCTAAAGGATATCGCAATATAAAATTCCAAACTTCAATTAGATCATGATCCATAAACAATTTGACAATGCTATGAACATGAAATTAGCTCCAAATCAACCCAACAACACAACCATATCACCAATTTCAGTCAATTTTGCTTTTGGCAAAAAGCCTCAAATTCTAAAACATATCGCAATATAAAATTCTAAAATTCAATTAGCTCATGATCCATAAACAATTTGACAATGATATGAACATGAAATTAGCTCAAATTCAACCCAACAACACAACCATATCATCAATTTCAATCAATTTGGCTTTTGGCAAAAAGCCCCAAATTCTAAAACATATCGCAACCTAAAATTCTAAAATTCAATTAGCTCATGATCCATAAACAATTTGACAATAATATGAACATGAAATTAGCTCCAAATCAACTCAACAACACAACCATATCATCAATTTCAATCAATTTGGCTTTTGGCAAAAAGCCCCAAATTCCGCTCCTAAATCAAACCCTAGATTTTCAATCTCAACCTAAATCATTCAAACAATCTAAATAATTGTAATAAACAATTTTAGGGTTAGAAATAATACCAAATTCGAGTTGAAAAAAAGAGAAAATCGGGTTTTCGAAGGTAAATCGAGCCAAAAACATCGAACAGGTCTGTCGGGAGAGATGGGCTCGGTGTGAGCTCGGCTGGGCTCGAACCATG
The DNA here is from genome assembly GCA_037127255.1 of Persicaria tinctoria. Taxonomy (NCBI): domain Eukaryota; kingdom Viridiplantae; phylum Streptophyta; class Magnoliopsida; order Caryophyllales; family Polygonaceae; genus Persicaria; species Persicaria tinctoria. The sequence continues at coordinate 9,216,987 of JBANSL010000014.1, forward strand.
GGGGTTCCGGTGTCGGGGGGTGCGCCTGAGGGAGGGGGTTCGAGCTGGTGGGGGCTGGTGGCCGGAGGTGGCTCGTGGGTGGCGTGGGAGGCCGACGAGCGAAGATACGACGCGAGCCTTCGGATGGGCAGGGTGGGCGCGTCTGGGCTCGAACCAAGGCAAGTCAGGGCTCGAGGGGTTGCGCCCAGGGGTTGGCTCGAGCGCGGCTAGGCGGTGGTGGCCGGAGGTGGCTCGACGTGGGGCTGGAGGTGGGTGCGGGGCAGCGGGAGGCCGAGAGAGAAACCAATGTGTGAGCGCGCGTTCTAATTCAGTAAAAAAATAAATTTTACACGTTAAGCGAATTTTACACGTTAAGGAGTTTTTATATTTTAAATCTTCCCTATATATATATATATATATATATATATATATATATATATATATATATATATATATATATATATATATATATATATATATATATATATATATATATTCACCCCGAGTTTTTTCACAAACAAGCCAAAACAACAAGAGCTTAAGCCCTTTAGTAATACAAGTAACTTTTCAAAGCTTTTGTTTTTAATACTCCCTCCGTTAATTAAAACTTGACGTTTTACTATTCATGCACGCTTTTTTAGGTGTTAAAAACTATATAAAATATTAACTTTTTAAATTATTTTTTTAAATAATTTCATACATATTACAATTAAGTGTGAATTTATAAAAACAAATGTAAAAAAATGTTAATATTTTATATTGTTTTTGTCATTATAAAAAAGCGTGCATGAATAGTAAACGACAAGTTTTAATTAACAGAGGGAGTATTCAATATTTTTAAATAAGTTAAATTTATAACTTTAATTTAATTAGCTTTTCGAATTCGATTTTCAATATATAGCTACTCACCCAAAGTTTTTTCACAACTTTTCTTTTTATATTCAAAAATCTATTCATTTTCTTTTATCTTATCAGATAGTTTGTAGGGCGATTCGCAAAACTAGACCAAGAAAAAAAAACTTTGCAAAACTAGACTATCGCTTGAAAAATTGGCAAAAGTACTGGTTCTAGGAGACGACGCAGAGGTTTCAATGTTGGTAGTGGGAGTAGAAATGGTAGATTGTGATTATAATGGTTGAAGTTGTGATTAAGAGTAGATCTATGCAGTAGCTAGTTACTGCAATTGCCTTTCATGTGTGATGAAAATCAGATGTCAAACAGGATGGAATGTGAATGCCATTGTTGTTGCTCGACTGTACATATCAGGGTTTATATCAACACTTTGATAACTATGGTAGTTAAACCGTTGAACTTTGGTTGGCAACTGCATTTTGCTTCTTGCCTTGTTATTTATCACTTCTTGATGGCTAGATGATGATAAGGAGTACCCATTGAAAATAGTCTATTAGCTCAATCGGTAGAGCGTTGTGTTTGCACATAGAGATGTGAGTTCGACTCTCACATAGGCTAATACGGAGTGTGTGTTCATAAGTCTCCGATATATTTTGTTTTGGTAAAGCCAATTATGCATTTACATGTTTCCAATAGTATAAATATATCTTACCATTAGTGTGTATCTATCCTACCATTAGTGTCAAGGTATACAGGAATTACGGAATTTTCATTCTGATTATACCAATATCGTTGATTTCTCCTACCATTAGTTTCCATCTATCCTAACATTCTGATCCTACCAATATTGTTGTCCTTTCCTACCATTAGTTTCCATCTATCATACATTCTGATCCTACAAATATCATTGTTTTATCCTACCATTAGTTTCCATCTATCCTACAATTTTTGTGTGTCTATCCTACCATTAATTAGTGTCAAGTTTCTTGGTACTTTCTTACTTAGTTGTACACTTAGAAATTTCGGTGATTACATTATCATCCTACCAATATGGTATATTTATCCTACCATTACTGTGAAACTATCCTACCATTAGGTTGTATCTCTTCCACCAGGATTATAATTGTATAAGTTCAGAGATAATTATAAATTTGTCCTACCAAGTTCACAAATTTGTTCTATCACTGGTATAGTGGTATACATATTTCCTACCAGATTCGTAATCGTATAAGTTTAGAAATATTTATAAATTTGTCCTACCATGTTCACAAATTTTTCCTACCACTAGTGAGCAATCCACAATGTTCTACCAATTGAGCTAATATGCTATTTATCATCGTATAGATTAAGAAACAAGTTGAATGAGCAATCTTACCAATAAGCTATTTAAATCCTACCAATAATTAGAAAATATTTTACCAATAGTGTGTATATCTTCTACCAATTATTATCATACATAAGACAATTGAAGAACAATTAAAGAACAAAACATACCAATAGTGTGTATACACTAGTGGCAGAATAGAGCCTAATCTTGAACGATTGACGCATTGCAGTGACAAGAAAAGAAGGCCAAGGCAAGAGCCTGATCTTGAACGGGCAGCTTTTAGGGCCATGGTTGCGGATGCTACTAGGCCTTTCCTCATGGCAAGGACAGACCGATTCGTGTAAGAGCTTGAGCTGTTTCTTGCATCTGGTTTAACCGTTGAAGCATAGGACAGAGCTTGCAAGAAAAAGTTGGGTTGGCAAAGCCCCGAGGAGACCTCCGAAAGCATTGAGCATATAATAGAGGGAACAACCCTAATACGAACCGGTCCTTATTCGCACCTCTTTGAGGACTCCTCTAATGAAGCTGATTGAAAGCCTAACAACCTGGCTTTCACTGTATCCCTACCGTGTACCACCAACATATAACAATCTTAGCACAATACAACGATCAGGAGCAATCAAATCCAATCACCAAAGAAAACGTAAAGAACAAAGGTAATCTTGAATCAGGGCACAATAATCACTAATTGCCGCCACATCTCAAGTACAAAGAATAAAAAGACAAAAGGGAAAACAAAGGAAGCTCACCAGTAAGACGATGACGGGGGTTCAGAAGAGCTTCAGCCAGGAAAGGATCAATAGAAGGGTATGAGCCTTCATTCTGCACAACAGAGGACGAATCGCTCAATTGCTTACACGAATTACGCTTGCCCTAACTCATTATGGAAAATTGGCAACTCCAAATTCACGACAGATAAAAGAGGGATTTTAGGTCAGTGAGTGAGGGAGGCTGATCGAGTTCGGGATAGCGACGAGAAGAGAGAGAAACTCACCGGCGGGAGGAGAAGGTTATGGTTGTTTGGTGTCACCGGCGGGGCAGGCCAGGACGAAGTGGGAGAAGGCGGGGACGGCAAGGGCAAAGGCGGCAAAGAGGGCGGCGGAGGGCCACGTGGACTGGTCGGCGCACATCCACAGGAGATACCGCCGGAAGATCTGGAGCTCGTCATTGGCGTTGGGACGAGGCGATTCAGGCTCTTCATCCTCTTCCTGGTGACGGCCTATGCCCTTTCCATCCCCCCTTGTAACTGGTTACAACTTGTCTAGTTTTGCAAAATCTTGAACCGGTGGTTTAGTTTTGCAAAATCTTGAACCGGTGGTCTAGTGATGTGATTGTAGTCGCCCATGACCTCGTCTCTTGTTTCCTACAAAGGTTTGTCTTCGGATCTGAACATCAACTTTCATTTCTGAAAACTGTTTGGCGACACCTCGGTATTTTGGCTCCTTCTAGCTATATAAAATTCCAATTGAAGCCGATGAGCACATGTTGGAAAGATATTTTATGTGGTTGCAACTTTATTGAAGGATGAAATCGTCAATTCAGCTTGGAAGATGGACGAAATTCGGGATCTTTGCAGTAGTCCGAAAATCTGGCAGCTTGTCGAAAATGCAATAAATGAAGACGGAATGCAATTAGTAAAGTCGGATTAAATGACGGGGCTTTAGAGATTTCCGAACTTCCATCTCTTTGATGGCAACCAAGACCATTCGGTTCCCCCCATTATGGCTGCACATCTCTCCGTCATAAATCTCGAAAAACCCTTTCGTATTATCAGTCATTATTTTATCGATTTATTTTAATTTCTTTTATTTTCCATAGCATCCATATTTTCCTATATAAAGGGATGTAAGAACTTCTTTTGTTAGACAAGCTGAAATTTGAGAAAAGTTAAGTCTTTTAGCTTCTAGTGATTCGGGTCAAGAATCTCGTTCTTAGGTGAGAGGCAGGGAACAAAACCTTCGTTGAGAGGCTGAAGGAGATTCCTTAGTGAGAGACGACGGAATCAAATGGTCAGAAACACTCGGAGTGCGAGACCGAGAGTGTGGAAGATCGAGTGTTGGAGAGAGCTCGGAGTGCGAGGCCGAGAGCGATCTTGCATCACATATCCCTCAACTCCCATCTCCTACTTTACCACCATTCTAAGGCCTTCCACAGCCCCATCATCACCCTCAAACCACCCCAAAACGTCACTCCAAAGCAGCCCCTCAATCCCTCTCAAACAAGCCCCGTTTGGAATCTCCTCTGCACAGGCGACGTCTCGGTAAAACGCGATTTCCTGCTTCGTCTAATCTACGATTGACGAGATCTGCCCCAATCCGCCACCGCGACTTCAAGATCTACAAAAGTAGTACTTGTACGTTCCCAGAAGCCGAGCCAATAGACGGGAAATCGGCAATCTTTGAAAACTGATCTGTTGCCTCAGAAGCTGTCCACAATTTTCCGACTTCTCAGAACTCTCGTCGCCGGTCCTTTTGTTCGAGTCCGGGTGCGAGCACGTCATCTAGTTTTGCAAAATGCCCCATTTTTTGGTCTATTTACTACCCCTATATGTAGTTTGTACCAGCAACCCTATAAGTTACGTTGTCTAACAACTTATTAGCTTATGAACACTCTAATTTAATACTACGTGATACCAAACACACCCCAGTCTTGTGCACAGTCATACCAAACAAAACAACAACAAATAAAAAAAACAAGCTCACTGCAGAATTTTCATACATATGCAAACTTTAAAGTTCCACTGCATTTAGGATCTACGCTTAAGCATCTTAAGTCATTAAAAGCTAGACCCTTTTATTTCATGAATTATATTGTATTACATAGCAAGATATTTATAGTACTCTTAACCATGTCTAACAGGAATGGCAAGCAAGGGCTTAGCCTTGTGCACAGCCATAGCAGACTTTTCTTCCATGTCCAACTTGTCTGGTTCAACACCATCTTCAAGCTTCCAATCGAAGGAAAGGATCAAGGATCCCAATATCATATGAAGGTTCCTGCTGGCAAGCGGTAGCCCAGGGCAGATCCTACGGCCACCACCAAAGGGGGTGAACTCGAAGTATTGACCCTTGTAGTCAATCTCCGAACCCAAGAACCTCTCAGGCTCAAAAGAGGACGGCCTCTCCCACACGGTTGGGTCTCGCCCTATTGCCCATACATTGATCAACACTTGTGAGCCCTTTGGCACCTTAAAGCCACATAGATCAACATTGGAGGTTGCTATTCTTGGGACCAAGAAAGGCACCGGAGGATGCAGCCTGAGGGTTTCTTTTACTACCGCTTGCAGATATGGAAGCCTCGTGATGTCGGCTTCCTTAACAAGGCTTCCTCTACCTATAATCGCAAGAAGCTCTGCTCGCACTTTCTCCAGTTTGGTTCGGTCTCGTAGGAGTTCAGCCATTGCCCACTCTATAGTACTTGAGGTGGTGTCAGTTCCAGCTAGGAACAAGTCCTGATCCAACATTTTTCGATAATAAGATACATGTTTAACAACATTATGCAAGTCAGTTACATTACACAATTAACTACCTGTAGTGAATGGATAATATACGACATTCCGAAACCCTCCTCGTTGTGTTGGTTCAACTTGAGAAAGGCATCCAATACATCACTGCTTTCTTCTTCGGTTGTTTGATCAGTTATTCGTTTGGCCAATCGCTCGTCTATTAATCTCCGAAAGAATCCTAAGATCTTCACATAGTTGTCCTCCATTCGATGCCTAATCCGCTGCAGGTCTAGACCTTTCAGCACAGGGAAGTAATCCGCAAAGTTAGTTTCACCGGCCACAGACACAAGCTGTGAGAAGATTTCTCTGAACTCGCTAGAGATGGGCAACTTAGGGTCTGCTAAATCCATAGAGAAGAAGGTGGTTGAAAGTAAGCTGAGGTTGGAGGAGAACACTGCCTGGCTAATATTGACTGGAGCCCCAGCTCGACAACATCCATCGACGTATGAGATAAGCTCCTCCACCTTCGTTTGTCTATGGCGCTGCCTACCATCTAAACATTTGTTCGAAAACAACTGCGAGTGACGGATCTTGAAGCCGTTAGTTAAGGGAGCCAAAAATTGAACTTTAATTTTTTTTTCTTCGAAAAAACCATCAATATTTTTGAAGTTTTCGGGTTTAATTATAGTATTAATTTACGAAATTTAACAAATGATAAGTATGATAGAAGTATATTAATTTATATATAATTTATATCGCTTCAGTCTCGAAAGTTTATAACACTATCATCTGCGCAAAAAAACAAAACAAACCAAACCTGAGAGTTACAGAACTTGCGAAGGTTTCGCCATGGGAGACTGGCGGGGAGAAAAGCGATGGAGAAGTCGTTGTGACGAGTTGCACGGACAGCTTCAGGTACCCATCTGCTGGAGAAGACAAGGTCGTTCTTCTGGAGGACTTGTTGAGCTACGAAAGGCGAAGATACGACAATCGTAGTAAGACTTCCGAGTCGGAGAGACATCAAGGGACCATAGATCTTGGCAAGTTCAGCTAAAGATTTGTGTGGGACTTTGCCTAATGTCAGGAGGTTTCCGATGATCGGTAGAGGGTAAGGCCCTGGTGGCAGATTTTTGGGCTTCTTGAAGATCTTGATGGCCACCCAAACTTGAACGGCTATGAGGAGAACCACCACCAAATTGAACAACTCCATCTATAACAAACTTCACTTCACTTCTTTTTACTTCTTGTATGTTCATCTCCTTAGTTAGGATGACATATATTTATAGGGCGGATCTGAAACTTTTTCACTAGAGGGGCGGAATATTACCGTCGGAAAATTTTATGACAGATCTATTTTTTTTTAAAAAAAAATCAAAAAGAAAATACTCATTAAAATATTTTTAAAAAAAATCCTTGAAATTGTAAATGTGTAACTAGAATTAAAACATAATTTGCGTATAATTTATCATACAATTGTTAAATATTTCAATATAGGTACTTGGAGCAGTTGGGTTTAATAATTGTAGTATGAAGATATGGAGTTTAGCAGAGTAAACATCCTACTTTGGTAAATGGCGTATGAGGTGATTTGCGCGTGTTGAAGCTTTAAACATTCAGAAGTTTTTGTGCTCGGATATCAAATTCGAGCTTATATTATAATATATCAAATTGAAGTTATCTACAGAGTAAAAAATCTCAGCAGGGCAACCACAAATAGGAAAAACCTTGTGTTCGTACTTGGATGAGACCTTCTGCTTGTGGTTGGAGGAGATGACATGTTGCTGTTCGTCAAAAAAACCATTACCAGCTACCAGTCTACCACTGCCCAATTTTTCACTTGTAACCAACAGCTGAATTCAAGATTTGATGTTTAAATTTCGAAAAGACAAACAAGAACAAAATGAATATAGTCTATTCATAGTTCAATATACATGATAAAAAAATAGTATTATTTGAACGAGCGGTGACCATATCTTTTATACTCCTCTAATAATTACCTCTCTTGCCTTATTTTTCATATAAAAAATAGTATTATTCTCTCATATAGGCTCACAAAACTTGTATACAATATATATACACAAAATTTATTTTCATACCGTTTTACACGATTTTATACCAAAAGAGCCCTTGATGATTTTGGTGTATGATTTGGGTAAAAAGTACTTAAAATCCATTTGTAAATAGTTCATTTCTGTTAATCTGAGCCATTTGTAACGAGTTCATTTCTGTTCATCTGTACCTTTTTCTTCTTCGTCTCCTTAATTAAGATTGCAAATATTTATAGGGTGGATATAGCATATTTAAACTGAATATTTTGTGTGACATTATATTGTGTTTGGTGGGAGGAAGGAAATCTAGAGTTGAACCAAACGCGGCCTTAAGTCTGCTATAAAGCCTATAAATGGTTTGCTTTGCTCCCCATGCCTTGAACATTCCACATGAAAAAAGCTGATGGAGCAAATAATGCAAGCAATGCTGAGTTGATGCATCTTATGAGAGCTTCCAGAGTGGTTGGGTTCCCAAAATTTTATCCCTCTTTTTTCTCATTCCTCCATGTCACTCTCAAATAATTTTATTCTCAACCATCTCCAATTCATTTCTCACTTCCCGCAATGATCGGTTCCCAAATTGGAAGAAAAAGTGAATTGGAGAGAGGGGCTCCCTATCATTGTGGGTGCTCTTAAGAACTAGAAAGCCTTAACATTGATTGCAAAAAGAAATGTGACATAATTTTTGAGCATCGGGCAACAAGATCCGGTGATGGAAGGTACATCTTCAAACAAAATTGAGTCACCAAAGTGTGTGCGCACAAAGAATTCAATTGAAGGTGCAAGAAAGAAGCTAATATTTTGTTTCAGTTTCGCTAATCTAAGAAGAATCTCTTCACATAAGCTGACCACAAAGTTCAGACAGAACACAGTCACTTGCATTTAAGTATCTTTAGCTGCCTCAGGTTCACTAATTGCAGCAGCAACACCCTTAAACCAGCGCATAAGATTTCGATGATCCTTGACATACAACCAGGCTTGAAGAAATGGAAATAGACTTTCATTTATACCCCGCTCATCTATGTAATTGTGAAGAACATCTCTCATTTTCTCATCAAGATCACTGCAGTAAGAATAAAATCCATATTCAGAAAATGGGGGAGAGAGACCAGAACACTATTTGTGAAAACGAATCATGCTAACATATGCAATATGTACATCTGTACATGTACATAAAAATACACCTTCTAATCGCCAAATGAAATTTATCATCAGTAAACTCAATTATGCTAAAAAAAATACTAAAAATTTCCGCTCAGCTCAGACATTCATGATGAAGAAACAGTTTGCACATCATCTCAAGGTCAAACATATCATCTGGAAACACAGACACTTCTTTATCTCTTGGATTACTAAAGGGAGATCATTGCACATAAGGAAATGTTGCGAATATAATCCCAATTGATTTTTCTCTCTTCCCCAGTATCAAATCTTCACATCCAAGCAGAAAATATCATACATTCCTAGAGAGGAACAAAGAGCAACCAGAGGCTTTTTAAAAAGCAGGTATGACATAGCTATTCAATTAAAGGCATCTATCAGGACATTCACAAAAGAAAATATAATCGCAATCTATGAGGATATTTCTCCTTCCTCAGATCAACAAATAGAAGAAGCTGATGCAAATTACTTCTACAAGCAACATTTTCTTGATATAACAGGTTCGACTTATTTTGGAAGTACTGCCTGCTTAATGGTCAATTTTCATCTTTTGGGAGCTTTAAAGAGCTGACAGATTACGATACATATGAATCAGATTCAAAGTCATCCATGAACCATCTTTTGGGAGCTTTAGTAGACTTTTCAGAGAAGCAAAATGGCTAATAAGAGAATGCATAAAACATCTCCAAGAAGAACATCAAAGAATAAGGGTCATCAATTAAGTCAATTTCAGCAAATGTCTAGTTGTCTACTAAAACAACCCTTGAAAATATACACGGTTGAGGACTGCTTCAAACCAATCTTTCAACCCTTGATGACTAACAAGGCAGAAGACCCGTTTTTTTTTATAATCAACATTGGCATATATATTTCTTAAGCCTATCTTTGGCATTCAAATAAAGTAACAAACAAAGCCTTTTACAACCATCTATGATCACATATCCACAGGTGACAAGCCAACACAAAAATGTCAAATAACTACCTTATCACAAACAAATCAGGCCCAAATGGATCACATTTATATATCTTGATATAAAGTTATCAAATATTGCTTTGGGTATGGCTATGAAATTTTGATAGTTGTTGGTATTTGTTTGATTCTGGAATGAATACTGGAATGAAATTAGGGTGCCTTGGTGTCAGGGTATGGGTAGCCATAGCTGATACGAGTTTGATACCCATGCCCGACCATTCCAAACAAGATATATTCCTAGTTATCAATACCAAACAGGCCATCACAGTAAAACAAATAGTATTTCATAACTCACAACTCATTACTCTTGATATCGACAATCGGAAATACAAAACCAGAAATTCAACAAGAAGAAGTAGTAGTAAGAGAAAACTGACCCGAAAGTCGGGCCGGCGTAGCTCTTGTGCAAGACCAGGATCCCTGATTTATCGAGCGACGGCCTCATCGAAATAGAATGAATACCCAAAGCGTCAGGATACAACCCGCAGAGGAAATGCAGCGCCTTCTCTTGTCCAGGCTTCGACACATCGACATGAACGAACAGCTGATTGATCCCATCATCCTCATCGTCCCCACCCCCGGGGACTAGATTAATCAATCGCGTAGCGTAGATGCTTATCTCCTCATTTTTGTAGGCCCGCTTGAGCACAGGGCCGTCGGAGTCCAGCGCGCCCTTGACGACCGTGAAATCCGGTGGAGGGCTCACCTTCTGGGGGGAAATCAAATCAAATCCTTAACTGTTAGCTGCAGGAGTCGAAATCCGGAATAGGAACTGAAAACCCTAAATTAATTTCTCAATTAAGTAAAACCCTAGAACAGAAGGAAGAGGAAGAGAGTACAGGAGGAGGGGCCATCTTGGAAACTTCGAGATAGTGGTCTTTGAGGGAGCGAAGAATCATGGAGTTGACGGAAGCGGTGGAGACGCTGTAGCTCCGGCCGACTGCAACCGTGCGCCATGAGCGGGAAAAGCGCGCAGAGGCGGAGGTGATGGCGGCGGCGGCGAATCGCTTCAGCATCGGGTTTTGCTTCTATTAGAAAATGCACTGTGTTTGGCGCCCGATTTGCTGTTCTATTTTCCAAAATCCCATCCCACATTCCCACCTAAGTCATTTCCTGGAAAATTGCAAATAATAGCCCAACATTTGTGTTTTTGCCAAAGTATGGTTATGGTTGTGATTGTTGTTGTGGTTTTTTTTTTTTTTTTTTGAAACGGAAAGAATTTGACCATAGAGCTAAGCTCTATCAGCCAAGAGCATCCTTGCGAATGAGACTACGCAACAGAGAATCATCAGGAGTCATAGATCTGTTAGAAGCAAAGACAATACGTGACAAGCGGTCAGCCACCAGATTTGTCTCACCGAAGACATGACGAATCTCAACAGAACCAAAGAAGCCCAGCGAGACTAGACTGTCCGAGACAATCATTTCAGAGTCTCCAGTAGGCTTCCCCATACCTTTTAGACTTTTGATAATCGTTAAGTTATCATCTTCAATGATTAGGTTCATGATTTTCAGTTCTTTTGCAGCTTGCAGGCCCTTCCAAAGGCCCATGCTTTCACAACCACAAACTGAGGTGATTGGTGAGGTTCCTGAGCCACTAAAAATAGGAGCACCAACGGAGTCCCGAAGGATGAAGCCGTATGTGCCCCTACCATCAGGGGAGAGAGAACCGTCAAAATTCAGTTTATAAGTTCCATTTGGAGGGGGTTCCCATTTGGTTCTTCTTCTTTTCGATTTCAATCTGGGTTGGTCGACTTTTTTGGACAAGTTTTTGTCATTTGCGCAGTAATCCATTGGACCCGAATACGCTGTTTTCCAGATAAATATTTGTTCTTTTACAAATGATAAGATACGCCTTATGTCTGGGTTTATATTTTCAAAGATCGTTTTGTTTCTGAAATACCAGATTCCCCACCAAACAAAGGCAAGATCTTCAAAACATTTTTCCCCAATTGTATTTTTGATATCCCAGATTGTGTCGTTGAGGTGTTCCTCTTTGTTGAAACATCCCAGGATTTTCATAAAGGCACCTGGGTTATTTGCAATAAGGGTTTCCCTAGAAACAGGACAGTCCCACAGTAGATGGTTAAGGTCTTCATAGCAAGAGTCACAGTGTGGGCAATTCGTCGGAATACCAAGATGGCGAGATGCCAGCTTAACCGTGGTGGGTATTCCGTTCTTAAGGATTTTCCAAAGGAAAGATTTTATTATAGGAGGAATTTTTAGCCCCCAAACCCAGTTTATATCGGAAATTTCATGGTTTTTGTGTCTATGTATCATGTCAATTGCAGACTTTGTGCTGAACCAGCCATTTTTGCTCCATTTCCAATATAGTCTATCAACATGGATGTGTTGTGGTATTGGGGTTGTTTTGATTGCTTCTATTATGTCATTTGGAATGACGTTCTGTAGATTTTCATGTAATTTATCTTGGTCCCATGTTTTATTCTGTTTTAGGAAATAATTTATGTTGATTGTTTCGTCAATTTGTTGTGTTCCCGAGATTAGTGAATTCAGCGGCGAAGAGCCTAGCCACATGTCCCGCCAAAAATTAATGGATGAGCCATCCCCAATAGACCATTTTAGACCTTGCTTGAATAAAGGTAACAATTTTATTAAATGCGTCCATTGCCAGGAAGAGGTCCCATGCTTCTGATAATTTAGAATGTTTTGATCTTTGAGATATTTTTCTTTGATTAATGTAACCCAAGGGCTAGATGGTTCTGCCAATAGTTTCCAAAGTAGTTTCATCTGAAGGGCTTTATTCATGTCCTCAGAGCTGCGAAGACCAAGTCCTCCATTTTCCTTGGTTTTACAAACCTCAAACCAGCTGATGAGGGGTTTGTGATTCGGGCCCTTGTTCCAAAGGAAGTTTCGGTTTATTTTATCAAGTTCTGTGTGAACAGATTTGGGTAGCATAAAGCATTGCATTATATGTAAAGGTTTAGCTGCTAGCGTCGTTTTGATCAAGGTGCAACGACCCGCTTGTGAGAGGCAATTCGCCTTCCATCTGTGTAGTTGTGACTTAGTGCTTGTTAATAAGTCTTTAAATTCGTCCTTCGTCACTCGTCCTTCAATGATCGGACATCCCAAATAGCTCCCCAATTTGGGGGTGTGTGCTATTTCAAGCTCATTTCGAATAAGATTTTTTTGTGTGGTTGAAACATTTCCGGATGTTTGGAATTGAGATTTGTGCCTGTTCACTCGTTGTCCTGACAAAGACGAGTATTCTTGTAGTACTTTGTTAATTTGGTCACAGCCGGTTTTGGTTGCTGATGCAAAGATGACAATATCGTCGGCAAAGACTAAGAAGGGGATTTTCGTACCACCGCGTGTTAGTTTGATTCCTAGATGGCTTTGCGGCCTTTCTGATTCATGTTGTAGCCCTCGAGCTAGAATTTCTGATATTATTAAAAATAGATATGGTGAGAGCGGGCATCCCTGGCGTAATCCCCACTTGGGGAAAAACATATTCGTGGGTTCATTATTTACTAGTACTGAGTATGTTACAGTTGTAATACATTCTTTGATCCATTCCGTGAATTTGGGTGAGAAACCAAGTTTAAGCATGGTGGAGAGTAAGAAGTTCCAGTCGACCATATCAAAAGCTTTTTCCATGTCAAGCTTGACTGCCATCCAACCTGAATTTCCTTTTTTCTTTGAGAAAGAGTGGAATATTTCATTTGCAATTAAGATGTTATCTTGTATTGATCTGCCAGAAGAGAAGGCACTTTGAAGTGGGTTTGTTACTTTGGGGATAATCCTTTTTAGTCTTGATGCTAGTATTTTGGATATAATTTTGTATGTTGTTGAGCATAGACTGATAGGCCTATAGTGAGATGTTGTGGTCGGGTTGTCTATCTTCGGTATTAATGCTATGAACGTGTGGTTTGTCTGTTTTAGAATTCTCCCACTCAGAAAGAAGCTCTTGACCGCCTTTATGACGGATGGTTCAACTATGTGCCAGTATTTTTTAAAGAATCCGGCAGGAAACCCATCAGGTCCTGGGGATTTGTCATTGGCAAGACTGAAAACCGCATTCTTTATTTCAGAATTTGTGATTTGGCGAGTCAGCCAGTCATTATCTTCGTTCGAGATTTCATTTCCTACATGATGGAGTAAATTGCTTGGTATTTGTTGCCTGGGTTGTTGTGAAAATCTCTGGCTGAAGTCCTGCTTGATTAGCTCCCTGATGTCTTTTTCACTGCTGAGTGTTATACCAGCGGTGGTTTGAAGGTGCTTTATTATGTTTCTGTTTCGTCTTCCAGTTGCAATTTTATGAAAGTATTTTGTGTTAGCGTCAATTGATTTTACGTGTATTCTTTTGGCCCTTTGCCCCCAATATTTTTGTTGGAAGGAAAGGAGAGAGGTATGCTTTGTTGTGAGCCTTTTGATTTTGTTATCCAGGTTTTGGTTATAGGCATTGCAAAGATTTTTCTGTAATTCCAGTAATTCTGTTTCTACTTGTTTAATTTGGCGAAAGACGTTTCCAAACGTTACTTTGCTCCAAAGCTTGCTTTTCCTTTTGACCTCTTGCAATTTCTTTGTTAATTTGAACATTTGAGAGCCGGGAGAGTCAAGCCTCCAAGCAGAGCGCACAACAGCTTCATATTCTGGTTTCGTTGTCCATGCCATTTCAAACTTAAAAGGCTGTAATTTTGGTTTAAGGTTATCCATGAGGTCCAGTGTAATTTGTGCATGGTCTGATTTTAAGAAGGCGTGGTTTTTGGTGCATAGGTTAGGGAATTGTTTTAGGATAGAGTGGCTAATCACAGCGCGGTCTAGTTTTTCAAATATATTGTCATTGCCATGTTCGTGTTTTCTCCAAGTGTAATCGTTTCCAATTGTAGGGGAGTCTACCAAGTTGTAAGTACTAATAATATCATGTAGTCTTGTAAATCTATTTGCAGATGGAAAGTTTCCACCCTTTTTGTCGTTTGGCTCTAATATTTCATTTAGGTCCCCCAATATAATAAGATCGCCCTTTGCATTGCGTATATAGTCTGAGAGTGAGGCCCAGAAAGAGTTTTTTTCATTTGCATAAGGTGTTGCATAAACAAATAAAATATCGATGTTAATATTAAGAGTTGTGTTCGTGTAGTCTGCCTGGATGATACGGTCTGTAGAGTTTCTAATAGTAAAAGTTTCATTCTGGAAAAGTGATTCCTTCCAAAGAAGGCATAAACCTCATGCCAGTCCTTTTGACGGATAGAAGAACATTTTATCAAACCCCGGTTTCCTCCAGCACTTATCCGGAGGAGGATTTGTTAATTTTGTTTCGGCTAGCATTAAGATTTTTATGTGTTCTGCTTTAGTGGTAGATTCAATGTGAGTCCAAACGTTCTTTCTACTTAGGCCCCTTACATTCCAGAAGCTAAACTTCATTATAACCAATTGTGGGAGAAATGGTACTTAGAAAGGTTGGAATCTTACTTAAAAAAGTAAAGACTCGCCAGTTAATGTGCATTTTGATTGATTTCGGGTCATTGTTATAGGTTTTTTTTTTCTCTATGAGTGTTTGAGTGGGTGTGTAATGCAGAAATACAAACCCCGATGATTCTTGGATTAGATAGAATTCTGAGTTGTTTTTGTTAGTTGTCGTATCCTGTATGTAACGAGTGATTGGTAAATTTTGAGTATTGGCACCAAGGCCTATTTTATTTAGGCGGTTCAGAGAAAATCCTTTCTTAAGAAGTGTATAGTGTCCCTGGTTTATAAAGCAAGTCAGTACTTGTTTGAGTAGAAAAAAGGATTCAAACCAAGGAGCCAAATAATGCAATTTATGTAGCTTATAGTGTCTCTGTTTGACAATGTAACAAAGTGGTTCACTGGGCAAAGGAACAAACTCTACCCAACAAATGTAACTAAGACAAGTAAGTATGCTAATATATTTAGGGATAAATCTAGGGGTTATATGGCAGCCAAATCTCTTAAAGATGTACAGGTTTGTTGTCCATATAGTAGGTTCGAGTACATAATTATCCGGAGAATGCAAGGAAGAAATCCAAGACAATGAGTATACCGGAGCATCATAGAAGTTGTAAATAAGTGGGTTGAAGGTCTTTCTACAATAACAACTTAGAAAGGTAGTGCATGAATGCAAATGAAGCTCTAAGTTTTCTTGCCTGTGGTCCTTGAGTATGTTAATTGCTCGCCGTGTACAGCTGCTGTGTATGGATTCAAACTTGATGGGTTCTACATGGTACTCATATTTTTGAGCAGATTTTCTGACCTTTAGTTGTCCATTGTAAGTCTACAAGTGAAAGCTAACAAGCAAAAAGTCGAGAGAGTAACTCACTTGAATATTGTTAATGCAGTTGTGGCTAAAGTTGAAATCAAAGATACTAAAAATCATAATAGCATTGTGATAGTAATAGTGATGTGAACACCAACTGTAAACGTGATCTGGTGTTCTTATATTAGAACAAATCATGCAACAGGTAGTCAGGCAATCTAAGTAGTGCATTTTATAATGGTCATAAATAATGTTTCTCATAGGTAAAGTAGAGGTTTTAGGAAGAGAAGTCCATAGAAGATTGAGAAATCCTAAAATGCAATGGTCATGATAATGATTATGATAATTGGGATATTTTAGTAAGGCAAGATGGAAGTGTATGAGTGAAGAAGCATAACTTACTAGAGTTATAGCAGAGTTAGTAATCTTGGATGCTTTGTTTAATTTCTGAACCTGGTAGGTAATTGATAGAGAGTAGAAAAAGCTACTCCTTCTAGTTAAGTTATCACATTTATAAGAGAGATTGTAATAGCTCAGCTGATCAAAGAAAGAGGAAAGAACAAGCTTTCATTCACCTTTGACACTATTGTGTGTTTTAGGTGGGATTGGAGGTTTGTGGGTGTCGCCCAAGGGCTTCCCTTTAGGTTAGGTGATTGTGGGTGCCGGTGGATCCCCATTGACATAGGATGACAATAGTTTAATAGTGCTATGCTTTAATGGATTACATTTAGTATGAAAGTAGTAGCAATGTTGATCCAAGTAGCTCAAAGATGTTCTAGAACTTAGCTTTTCGAGACGAGCAGCACGAGCAGTGGTACAGGTTGTTGATCCAGGCAAGTCCTGAAGATAGATGATCTCAGGCATGAACACTTGGAGAGAGCAAGAGAAGTCGAGTTGTCCAGTACCGATTGAATTTTTCTGCTGGGGTTGCTGTGATGATTTGTGAGTTCTGTAAGCTGTGAGGATAGGGAGGCTTTGCAAGCTTCCTGAAGATAATTAGTAACAATTTTGACACCTTTAGCCATTTCACAAGGATAGAATATCTACCCCTATGCAAAATCCAGTGATTAGGGAGTGGAGTTAACATATAATGATCAATAAAAAAGTAGCAAAGCATGGATGAATTCAAGAACGAGGTTATATAAGATAAACTTGAATCATTGATATTAAGCAAGTATGAACAGCGATTTGTTATGAAGTAAATATGTTCAGAAACATAGAAGGATGCTTGAATGATAACTAAAGTTATATGGTTAGGGAGCTCAATGATCACAAACACAACTGGAGAACCAAAGGGGATGCAGTCAGGGCTCGGTTTGCTTAGGGAGTTGAACTTAGCAAGTTCAACATAGAAGGTGGGTAGGTTGAGCTTGCCCTTGTTAGGATGCTTCAGTTTGATACATCTATAAGGTGATGAGTATAAGCTCAACTTAACTATAAAAAAGCTAAAAGGCATGTTCAAAGTTGGGTGGAGCTTAATATAAGTTAAACCTGATACAAAGGTTGTTGCATTCTGATGTATACATCCCTTTTTTTTGCAAATGTTTATCTTGGTTTGAAGCTTCAGCAGAGACCATTGATTAGATATTGCAAGCAAATTATCATGGATAATATAGAGAGTAGACAAAGTAAATTGCATCTTGGTCTCATTCCATAAAAAAGGCCAAACATAAGGTGATATGTGTGGGTTCTGTTTTGAGTAATATTTACCATGGCATAGGTGACAGTGTAAAAGAAGCATATAGTGGCACACAGTGGTGGAGTTGCTGAAAGTTGATGATTCAGATAGAATAAGGTTGTTTCTAGAATAAGGTTGAAAACAATCATAATATTGATAATAGTACTTAGTCTGATAGATTGACCATTCCTTATTTACAAGTGCAGACAGTAGGGATTCAGTCATGATCTTAAAATACAAAGTTCTCATGGTCTTAACATCACAGACTAAAGGAAATTCAGCTAGGCAAAAGTTCAGTTCAGATTCATCTAAGCAGAATAGCAAAATCTTGTAAATCATGAGTTCACTCTTGTTTTTTGCAATATTGGAAAACATAGGAGTAAAGATAATGTTGTACCATACACACCAATCATGGTCATTTGCAGTGGACAGAGCAATTGCAAAAGTGTGATATTTATTGGTTGTATGTTCATTAGCAGTGAACCTGCTCGAGTAAGTTAGGGTCGGAATTAGGACCCAACATTGCAGATGGTTATTATATATGATTTGTCGAGAGAGTATCCCAAAGGTTTTGTGGGAGGTTATCCCGAAGAGTTTGCGGGAGGTTATCCCGGAGGGTTTGTGGGAGGTTATCCCGAAGAGTTCGTAGGAGGGTATCCCGAAAAGTTCATGGGAGGTTATCCCGAAGAGTCTAGGGTGTGAGTTTAAGTAGAAGAAATCTAACCTGATTGTTGACAGACAACCAAAAAGAGACAACGCCACCGCCGGAAGCCGGAAGCACCGCCGAAGGGCACCAAAAGGAAAAAGGGATCCCCCGAACGGCCGAAGAAAAGCCAGAACCGCCGAGAGCATACTCTAATGTTGAAGGAAAATTGAAACCTTGCATATCTTCATCTTCTTTTTTCGGTGTTTGTATCCTCGCACCTTCATCCAGACATCCCCGTGGCTGGACGCCAAAGACCAAGGGAAGGCGAGCGCTTTGGGAGAGTCGCGATTCCTCTTCCGATATCGATGAGATTTATCAATACAAGAAGTTTGATTTTTATAAAGGGGGGAAAAGATTGAGCAACTCCAATCCAAGGAAAGGGAAGAGATCCAAATCCAAAACCAGAAACCCTTGATCTCTTGCTTGATCTGTTGAGATTCAGATAGCGAATAAGAGCAGGGTTGATCGAAGATGAAGAGGATCGATGAAAGTTTTTTAGGGTTTTCTGAGAACTTGATTTGGGGATTTTGGGAAAGGGGTAGCGCGTGAGATAGCGCGTTCTTTTTCATTGTCTTTAAAAAACACTAGCTACAAACAAAGGGGGTTTTGATTGTTGTTGTGGTTGATATTTAATCGTTATGGTTGTGGTTTGTGAAAGTTTATATATTATGAAAACTTTGTTTGTGTTTGGTAGTTGAAATTTTGTAGGTGTATTAATTTGATAGAAATGGCTAGGTCGGATAATCAAGGTGATTATTTTGAGCTCAATTAGAAACAAAAAAAGAAGAAGCTTACTTCGAATTTGAAAACAAGTTGAGTTTGAGTTTAATTTTGAGCTCGTTACGGGCTCAAGCCGAACCTGAACTTTAAACAAACTTACTCTTTTTTAAATGAATTTACTCTTTGTTACTGCCTATCCGGTGCCCCTCTCATATCTCATTGGGGAAAAGGTTTTCAAAATGGATGATTTTACACAAAGTATGGTTTTATGAATATTTTTTTTAAAAAAATTATAGGTTAATTTATAGTTATAGGTGGATTTGTGGACAATTTCGTAAATAACCAGTGGAGGGCAGAGGAGAGAAAGTGTGAGAGATTAGAGGAGAAAAAAAAGTAGAAAACACATTGTTAAGTTGTGACCCATGTCAGGGCCATGTCGTTGTTTCGAGGGGCCCTTTGCTATTAGTTGTGCTAAAAATAAAATGATCCAAAAACTGAACCGGTGTGCAATGTGCGGGTGAAGCTTAACAATTTTGAAGCTTTTAAAGATCACCCGAAAAAAGACACAACACACAAACAGTAAATCACGCATAAGATGAAATTTTAGACAAAATCCCTAATTGAATCCCTAATAAAACAAAATCAACTAATTTTGGACAAATTTCCTAATTGAAGTTGAAATTTCAGACAAATTTAGGGAAATATACGAGAGACTAAATTGAATGTTAATTCACTAGAATTATACCAATTTCAACTAATTTTCACATAAACAAAGCAATAAATCTGGACGAATTGAAGATGTGCAGGAAGGTTGTGGATGAATTGAAGAAGACCCCCAAATTTATAGGTGGAGCCGCTCTCATATTCCTGTTGGTATTTTTAATTGAAAATCATTGGCAAATCAACTGAATTGCACGATCTCACGCTTGCCATCAGTGAGTGATTGAGATCTGGGAGATTGGGAGAAGAATAGAAGGTGAATCGTCTCCGATTTCAGATTTTGAGGGGATGAAGTGATGAAAGAGAGAGAGAATCGTGTTTTTTTTAAGTGAAAATCGTCTAGTCTAACGCCGTAGTCCATTTTTATGGTCCCCTTAATTTCATTTGCCGGTAAGCATTAAAATAAATTATAAGGTGCAAACACTTATTTAAGAAAATAATTAAAATTTTCAATTTAGCCAATGAGATAATTTGAAATACAGTATGAACTACAATGATGGACTAGATGATCCTCGTTGGTTTTTTTTATTAGAGAGAGAAGCGTGCTATTGACTGACTGTAACCAATAACCCCAAATGCAAATCAATATTTAGTATTAATTTTTTTTCCACTTATGTAATACAGTATACTAAAAAAAAAAATATGGGTTCCCAAAATTTTGGGGGCCCTGCTCCAAAGAGTCTATTGCACATGGTGAATAACGGGCCTGATCCATGTACAATTTAGTAAAAATCGATCTTGTTAATAGTCCTCTTGATATCTTAACCATAACTTCACTCTTTAAATTTTACTCCCTTCATTCCAAAATATATGAGTTTTTGCTTTTCGCCACGTCTTTTAAGGAATGAAAAATTCTATAAAATATTATTTTTTAATTAATTTTTTTATATAATTTGATACATATTAATATTACTAATAAGTACTACCTCCGTTCGGCAAAACACGTCACTTTACTATTCACGCATGCTTTTTTATGAGATAAAAACTACATAAAATATCAAGTTTTTTTAATAATTTTTTTGAAACAATTTCGTAGTTATTATTAACAAGTACAAACTTGTTAAAAAAAATTATAAAAAAATATTTTATATAGTTTTTATCATTCTAAAGAAGCGTGCATGAATAATAAACGGCATGTTTTGCTGAATGGAGGTTGTATCAAATTATATAAAAAAATTAATAAAATAATATTTTATAGAGTTTTTTGCTCCTAAAGCGCGCCAAAAAGCAAAGGCCAATGTATTTTGGAACGGGGGAGTAATAATTTTTACATTTAATAGTATAAAATATAAATTAAATATATTATGATTTTTTTAATAATATTAATAAGTCTGATATATTATGAACAATTGAATATATATATATATATATATATATACATGTTGTGATATAGATGAATTATTCACCTCGTATATTGTACATCATTTACTGTACCTGTTGCGGCTCCTTTGTATTACGGCCCTTACGACCTTTTATTAGTTTTGATCATATTAGGCCTCTCTTGCCTATAAAAGACGATATACCCGCTCGTTAATGATGTACACTTGAGCAATACAATTAATACAATCAGAGCGTTTGATCAGTCTTACAATACGTTATCAAGCACACGTGTTCTTCAGATCCAACTAAGTAAGCCAACAGATACAAGGTAGAATATTCAAAATCTACCGATTTGCTTAATTATTTTTTTAAAGAAACCGATTATGAGAAGTATGCTCTGTACTTGCCCTTAATTAAGGGATCTTCTACAACAGAAACTCGTAAAGCTTTGAATCTTCTTCTGAAAATCAAAGTTTTCAACTCGTAGAACACAAATCACCATTTATATGGATCAGTTATGTTCTACGAAATAGTAGCAAGCAAGAAGGAAAATAGTTATACAAGATATGAGACGATTTCATACATAAACCCGGTATTTTATTAGATCCAAACGGATTTACAACCAAATCGGTCCAAACTTGAAAACTAATACAAGTTTTAAACTACAAAACCGATTTCTTCTTACCTCTCCGTCGGATATTCACCAAAATCACCGGATTTGATTTCTTCTTAGAGCCCAATAAACCTCCACCAAAATAACAGAAAGAATATAATCGCATAGATTATTACCATGCTAATAAGTATCTCGAGATCGAATCGGTCGGAGGAGTTCATGGTGGTTTGTAGGAGGCCGGACGAGATGAGGTTGATGATGATGAAGATGAGATAATTGTAAAAGTAAAAGGAGGGATGGTAATTTAAAGAAGAAAAGGTTTGTAGAGAGATGGGATATTAATAAAAATGGAAGGAGTGGTAATTTAAAGAAAAAAAAGTGGGAAGGAAAATATGAGGATGGGGTAGACAAAGGTGGAAGATGTAAAATTTTGAAGATGTTTTTCTACCCATAATTACCTCTTGAACTTGAAAATCCACACTTGATATACCCTTATTTTTCACTTCTTTGATGATCTTCAGATATCTCATACTTGAGAAGAAAGATTTCTCACTAGAAATATTTTTTGTGGTTATATATATATATATATATATATATATATATATATATATATATATATATATATTGCATATTTGCATGTATGGAATACGTGTAGAATGGTCAAAACCTCCAACATATACACTGCATTTTTTTCAATAGCTTTTGAATAAGCTTCCGTATTGTAGTGGGCATAAATTTGATATGTAGATCTAATACTATCACTATGACTAGACTAGCCTATAATCTACTGTTATATAGATCATTCAGTTGATGGTTTGATCAATTTAAAAAGCATGTATACCGTATATAGGTCATGTATGTATATATATTTATTATGTGAAGATATAGCATGCATACATATATCACATATATATACCGTATGAACACATACATGTAGACCTGTTAAAATATAACCCAACCCGACCATCCGAATTTTTTTGGGTCAAGACCCGAAAATTTTGACTCGGAAAATTTTTCCGACCCGAACCCGAAAACCCGGAAATTTTTCGGGTAATCTGGGTTTCGACCCGGTGACCCGATTGACCCGGTAATTTTGACCCGATTTACCCGATTGACCTGGTGACCCGGTTGACCCTATTGATTTATAATTAAATATAATTAATTTTTTTTATATATAATTAAAATTTATCGCAAAATTATCAAATCATGATTTTTTTAATTTAAAAAAGAAAAAATTGACAAACCCGAAATCGACCCGAAATACCCGTAACCCGTTTTACCCGGGATCTGTTTTACCCGAGATCCGAAGTGACCCAACCCGAACCCGACCTGAGTAACCCGTTTGACAGGTCTACATACATGTATAAAATATATATAATCCATGTATGTATATATAATGTTATTATATTTGTTTATGGCATCTATGTATATATTAATATAAATGAAATTTAATATTTATGTCATCTTAATTAACCCATAAATTTAATTTATATGATGATTAATTATATCAATATTAATTTATATGATTTTATTTGTAGTTAATTCAATGGCAAATCTTATAAAGCGGGTAGGGGTGATATTCGAGCCGAACGAGCCGAGCTTGACATGTTCAAGCTTGGCTCGATCGGAAAACGATCCGAGCCGAGCTCGAGCCCAAAAATTATTCGAGCTTTTTTTGGCGTTCAAGCTCGGCTCGCGAGCCCAGGGTGAAACTCGAGCTCGGCTTGATTAGGCTCGAACAAGCCTAACGAACGAGCTTAGGCTCGTTCGAGCTCGACACTTAGGCTCGTTCAAGCTCGATGCCTAATTGTAAATTTTAGATTTATTTTTTTCAGATTTACAGTACCTTGTTCTAGGCACTCCGCAAGAACATGAACAACAAGAAGATGGAAAAACATAGCAAAAATTTTTCAATCTAGGCAAAATTTCAAGCTATACTTCTACAAAATTCAGTAGCTCATTCTACAATTTTCATGTTTACAGTGAGGAACTCGCGCAGGAATTGAAGATGAACAAGAAGATAAACAACATAGCAAAAAAAAAAAAAAAAAATTCAATCTAGGCAAAATTTCAATTTCAATCCAAGCAAAAGTTTCAGATTTACAGCGGCCCGTTTTGCTGGAGGAACTCGCGCAGGGCAAACCTAGTGGTTCTGCTGGAGAAAGCCGAATAACGATGAGTGAAGACCCACTAGGAGCCGAGAGGAAGTAACGGGTTGAGTTCGGCGGCGCCGCTGCACTAGATGACTAGAGGAGGGGAGTAAGGAAGATGAACAAGGAGGGATTAAGGAATTAACCACGATTCGAACAACGACGAAAGAGGATTAGAGGAGGAACGAACGATGTTGCTGCAGGAGTTCTCCGGCGAGCAGTTCGACCCTTCTACGTGCCGACGATTGAAGGAATAATTAAAGATCGAGCAACTTAATCTGAGGAAAGGAAGGAAGGACTAATTAAAGAGCGACTGAGAGACTAGGAAATAGAAAAGGGAGAAGCGGCTGAAGCTTGAAGAAGAAGAAGCGGCTGAAGCAGTGAAGATGAAGCGCTTTATAACCCTAGAGGCAATATCGTAAATTTGCACATCGAGCTTCCGAGCTCGGCTCGAGCTCGGCTCGGGCTCGATTCGAGCCCAAAACATTGTTCAAGCTCGGCTTGTTTTATGTATTCGAACGAGTCGAGCTCGAGCTTTTCCGAGCCGATCCCGAGCCGAGCTCGAGCTGTTCGGCTCAGATAACAGCCCTAAAAGCGGGAATTTGATATTCTCGACTTATCGGGCCAGAGATATCTTGAATGGAGGGTTGATTCACTATCTCACCTCCAAGCTCATGGCCTACTAAAAACTATCTCTGAAAATAATGATACTTCTCCGCACGATAAGGCAAAGGCGATTATATTTTTGCGTCATCATGTGAATGATAGCCTTAAGTCTGAATACTTGCCGGTGGAAGATCCTAACGAGTTATGGGAGAACTTAAGTCAGAGATATGGGCACCAAGAGAAAGTTTTACTCCCAAAAGCCACATATGACTAGAACAATCTAAGGTTCCAGGATTTTAAGTCTGTTAGTGATTTTAACTCTGTCTTATTCAGGATCACGTCTCAGTTACGTTTATGTGGGCAGAAAATCTTTGAAGAAAATATGCTCGATAAAACCTTCTCTACAATGAACGCATCAAATGTGTTGTTGCAACAACAATATAGAGTGAGAGGGGTTTTACAAAGTATTCTGATTTGATATCAGTATTACTTGCGGCTGAGCAAAATAATGAACTTCTGATGAAGAACCACAACCTAAGGCTTATCGGTGCTGCTCCATATACTGAGACAAATGCAGCACATGGAATGTTCCCAGGTCAATATACATCTCAGGGAGATGGTGGCTGGAATACGACTAACCGTGGAGATGGAAATAATCGTGGTAGAGGTCGAGGTCGCGGTAGAAGCTTTGCTACTAATAAGTGGCACAAAGCTCCCAGAGCATCCTCTTCAAAGGGGAATGATAAGCTGATGGTCTGGAAAGATCCATCGAGATCTACTCAGAAATCCAAATCTCCATGTTACAGATGTGGCATGACAGGCCACTGGGCGAAGGTATGTCGCACATCTAAACATTTGGTTGAGCTTTATCAGACATCCAAGAACAAAGGAAAGAAGGTGGAGAGTAATTTTGTCAATAACACTCCACCTGAGCCCGATCTGGACATCTCTGGTTTCTTCGCAAATACTCCTGATGGAGATGGAGATTTTGGACTTAGTGATACTGTGAACTATTAAATATCAGTACTTTTATTTCCATGCAGTTTACTTTGTAACATATCGCAGTGTGTTTATTTCCTGTAACATATTGCAGTGTGTTTATTTCTGCATTACTTTTAATGTACTTGTTATATATTATTAATGAATAAAAATGTATTAAAGTGTTAATTATATCTCTTTTTATATTGAAGATATGGATATAAGTGAAGTTAAACCAAGTGGCAAATATCAATGTTTGGTAGACAGTGCCACTACCCACACCATCTTGAGAAGCAGAGAATACTTCACACAATTGACATTAATTGAGGCAAATGTCAGAACAATATCCAGTGTGGCAAAGATGATAGAAGGCTCTGGAAGAGCTTGTATTTTGCTCCCTGAAGGGACAAAACTGATTATAAATGACGCATTACATTCAAGTAAATCTCGTAGAAACTTGTTAAGTTTCAGAGATATGCGTCTAAATGGGTTTCATATGAAAACCATGAATCAAGGTGGAAAAGAATATCTATGTATCACTGGATATAGAAATGGCAAGAAGAACATCCTAGAAAAGCTGCTAGCTTATTCTTCTGGACTATATTATACATATATAAGTCCGATAGAAGTAAATGTAACATCTGAAAAGTCAGATGATAAAAGGATGTTCACGTTATGGCATGACCGTTTGGGTCATCCAGGAAATGTGATGATGCATAGAATTATTGAAAGTTCAAATGGACATTCACTGAAGAATGTGAAAATTCTCAGATCGAATGATTTCAATTGTACTGATTGTTCACTTGGTAAATTAATAATCAGGCCTTCCAAGAGTAAACTTGAGAATGAGTCTCCAGTGTTCTTAGAGAGAATACAAGGAGATATATGTGGACCAATAGTTCCACCATGTGGACCATTTCGATATTTTATGTTGTTAATAGATGCATCAATAAGATAGTCACATGTAAGTCTCTTATCAACAAGAAATACAGCTTTTGCTAAACTCCTTGCACAGATTATCCGGTTACGAGCTCAATTTCCGGATTATACAATCAAGAAAATAAGGCTTGATAATGCCGGAGAATTTACATCCCAAACATTTAGTGACTATTGTATGTCAATTGGGATTGAAATTGAGCATTCAGTGGCTCATGTTCACACACAAAATGGTCTTGCTGAATCTTTGATAAATCGATTACAAATAATCGCTAGACCATTATTAATGAAGTCTAAACTGTCATCATCTGTCTGGGGACATGCTATTTTACATGCAGCGGTGTTGGTTAGGTTGAGACCAACCACTTATGACAAACAATCCCCATTACAACTTGTGACTGGTAAAGAGCCAAATATCTCTCATTTGAGAATTTTTGGATGTGCAATTTATGTACCCATTGCTCCACCACAATGTACAAAAATGGGTCCACAAAGGAGATTGAGAATTTATGTTGGTTTTGAATCTGCATCGATAATTAAGTACCTTGAACCAACAACAGGAGATTTATTTAAAGCAAGGTTTGCTGATTGTCATTTTGATGAAAATCTATTCCCAACTTTAGGTGGAGAAAAGAGCAAAGAGATTACGTGGAATGCTCCATTATTATCTCATATGGATCCACGTACTAAAGTGCGTGAACAAAAAGTGGATAAAATTATACATTTACAGAGTCTAGCGAATCAATTGCCGGATTCGTTTACAAACACAAAGAAAGTGACAAAGTCACATGTGCCTGCTATAAATGCCCCTGAAAGGATTGAAATTCCTGAGAGACAAACAGCCGAGCAGCAACCGCAGCAACCTGTAAATGAGTCCACAATACAACGAAAACGTTGTAGGCCTCTTGGATAGTTGGATCCAAAGATTTGAAACCAAGGAAAAGTAGACGTCAAGAGGACGTCGTAAAAATTGTCCCACCGATAAATTTAGGGGGAGAAAATGTCAAAATACAAGAGGAATGTGATAAAGACATCTCGGAAAATGCGGAGGGCGCATTAGATGACAAAAGTATTCTGGATGAGGATAGAAACATTGATAATTATGAAATTTCTGTAAATTATGTTTCTACCATAATACAATGGAATAGAAAGGATATTATCCTTAATGAGGTGTTTGCATACTCTGTTGCCACGCAAATAATCGTTGATGACAATGACATTGAGCCATAAAGTGTCGACGAATGTTGTCACAGAAATGACTGGCCAAAATGGAAAGAGGCAATCCAGGTTGAGTTAAAGTCATTAGGAAAACGTGAAGTTTTTGGTCCTGTTAAGCTTACACCAAAAGGTGTGAAGCCAGTAGGCTATAAATGGGTATTCATAAGAAAGCGAAATGAGAAAAATGAAATTGTGAGGTACAAAGCAAGGCTTATAGCCCAAGGTTTTTCTCAAATACCCGGGATAGATTATGAGCAAACATATTTCCCAGTAGTTGATGCAACTACATTGATATTTTTAATTAGCCTAACTATCTCAGAAGGACTACATATGCGACTAATGGATGTCGTAACTGCATATTTATATGGATCACTTGATAGTGACATATACATGAAAGTCACAAAAGGACTAAAAATGCCTCAGATGCAGAATACAAAGAATAGAGAAATGTTCTCTATAAAATTGCAAAGATCATTATATGGTCTTAATTAAGCAATCTGGAAGAATGTGGTACAATCGATTAAGTGAATATCTTATTAAAGAAGGATACCACAATAATGCTATATGTCCATGTGTCTTTATAAAGCATTCCAAGAATGGTTTTGCTATTATTGCAGTGTATGTTGATGATTGTATTATAGGTACGTCAAATGAGTTGGAAAGCAATACAAAATATTTGATGAAAGAATTTGAAATGAAAGACCTCGGTAGAACCAATTTTTGTATTGGTTTACAAATTGAGCATTTAAAAGGTGGAATATTTGTTCACCAAAGTACTTATACCGAGAAAATCTTAAAGAGATTTTACATGGACAAGGCACACCCATTAACATCACCTATGTTAGTTCGTTCTCTTGGTATACATGATGATCACTTTCGACCTAGAGAAGAAGATGAAGAAATTCTTGGCCCAGAAGTTCCTTACTTAAGTGCAATTGGTGCATTAATGTACTTGGCAAATAATACTAGACCAGATATAGCTTTCTCCATATGTTTATTGTCAAGATATAGATCAACTCCAACAAGAAGACATTAGAACGGAATCAAGCATGTATTCTGATATCTGCGAGGTACACACGATCTTGGTTTGTATTATCGTAATCATGCAAATGCCACTCTTGTTGTCAAGATATAGCTTTCTCCATATGTTTATTGTCAAGATATAGATCAACTCCAACAAGAAGACATTAGAACGGAATCAAGCATGTATTCTGATATCTGCGAGGTACACACGATCTTGGTTTGTATTATCGTAATCATGCAAATGCCACTCTTGTTGGGTATGTAGATGCAGGATATCTTTTAGATCCTCACAAAGCTAGATCTCAAAATGGTTATGTATTCACCTATGGAGATACGTCGATCTCATGGAAGTCAACAAAGCAAACTCTTACCGCTACATCCTCAAACCACGCTGAATTAATCGCTCTATATAAAGCCGATAGAGAATGTGTTTGGTTGAGATCCATAGTTAGTTATATACAAGGAGAATGCAGATTGAGATCAATCGCTGGAAGCCCAACCATTATTTATGAAGACAATTCTGCATGCATCACTCAAGTGTAGGAAGGATACATCAGAGGCGATCGGACTAAGCACACTTCACCGAAGCTCTTTTCAACTCATGATCTAGAGAAAGAAGGCACATTGAATATACAACAAATCCGATCAAGTGATAATCCTGCTGATCTATTTACAAAGTCACTACCCCCAAACAGGTTTAAAGAACTTATTTATAAAATCGGGATGTGTCGACTACGAGAGGCACATTAAATTGAGGGGGAGAAAATAGTACGCACTGTACTCTTTTTCCCTTGACTCAGGTTTTTATCCCACATGGTTTTTCCTGACAGGGTTTTTAATGAGACAATACATTATCCCAGAAGCTTACAAAGCAAGTCGTACTCTTTTTCCTAAGCTTTGGCCTTTTCCCCTCTGGGTTTTTCTTAGCCAGGTTTTATTGAGGCGGCATCATTATTTACTCTCGGCTCTAAAGATGAATATTCAAGGGGGAGTGTTGTGATATAGATGAATTATTCACCTCCTACTACTGTACATTTACTGCGGCTCCTTTGTATTACGGCCCTTACGACTTTCTATTAGTTTTGATCATATTAGGCCTCTTTTGCCTATAAAAGACGATGTACCCGCTAGTTAATGATGTACGCTTGAGCAATACAATTAATTCAATCAGAGCGTTTGATCAATCTTACAATAATACATACATATATCCAATTAATCAAGTTTTCATATGGTATATACCCGATTTCATCTAAAATGAACTAGATTTATGGGCGATTCTCTTAAATTTTCTAAGTTACGAATATTTCTGTGAAAAGTCTCATATGTTAGGGTGGTTTCTATAATTTGCCCCTTTTAATAAAAATAAATACTCCGTACTAAATAAGAAAAGAAAGTGGAGAAGTAAACAGTGGTCTTACATAGACAGAGACCACACGCAGAAAGCTCAGTTGGGTGACCCGGTAAACCTCTTTAGTCTTCCCATTATTTTCTTCCAATATTTATCCCACTAGACTGTTTGTGTTATTTGCTCCTTGGATTCAATATTCCGGTAGCGCCTTTAATTGCTTCTTGTTGTTTGTCTTTGTTGGCTGCTTCCATCCAGTTTAGGTTTCCAAGCTTGGATTTGTCCTTTCGTCCTAATTTTTTTTTTCTATCATCTAATTCCTTAATTTATGCCTTGAATCTTGATAATTCAGTTTATTGTGTTCTTGGGTTCATCATTCTCTGCTCGTTATCTCTGTTAAAGCTAGAAATAGGGTTACCATGTAAAAAATAATTGTCTGATTGTTCAATTCAATCAATTGGTTTCTGTATATCTGTTGGCTAATTTACCATCTGGGTTTTTGCCCCCTTACCATCTAAGCTAATGTGAAGCTTCATCTGGTATCATATTGTTCGGGTTTTTACCATCTGGCTTTTAGTCTGTTTTAGCTTGGTCAGGCTCAGCTTGGGTCTGAAATGGCTGACTAGATAGATATTAATGAATAATGATCATTGAGATGTTATGTTAATCTGGATATTTGTTTGAGGGGGTGGAAATCTTTATGCTCTAGATTGGGTATATAGCTGTGCTGAAAACTGAAAAGGGTCAGGGAGGGTTATGGGCAACACCTGTGTAGGACCTAGCACTTCCAAACATGGGTTTTTTCATTCTGTTTCCGCTGCAATGTGGGGGGTTCAAGCCCCTGAGGACGAACCTTCTTCGCCTAATGGCAATGCTAGCCATGAAGCAGATTCAGCTCCGGCTCCGGCTGCTCCTGCCCCTACAGGGCTTGAATTGCCTTTGCCAACCCAAAATGAGCCCCCTGAAAAAATGACAATACCCAAGGCAGTAGCAGAGGTAGTTGAGCCGGAAAAACCCAAGAAACCGCTTCGGTTTAAGAGAGTTCCGAGTGCAGGTCTTCGTGTGGAATCAGTTCTGCAAAGGAGAACAGGACACATTAAGGAATTTTACAGTTTTGGGAGGAAACTAGGACAAGGGCAGTTTGGGACGACATTTTTGTGCATTGAGAAGGCCACAGGGAAAGAGTATGCTTGTAAGTCAATAGCTAAAAGAAAATTGCTGACTGATGAAGATGTCGAGGATGTGAGGAGGGAAATTCAGATAATGCACCACTTATCAGGGCATCCCAATGTTATCTCAATCGAGGCAGCTTATGAGGATGTGGTGGCAGTTCATCTTGTGATGGAGTTGTGCAAAGGGGGCGAGCTTTTCGATAGGATAATTCAGCGTGGACATTATACGGAAAGGAAGGCGGCTGACCTGACGAGGACAATTGTTGGGGTTGTAGAAGCTTGCCATTCCTTGGGTGTCATGCACCGGGACCTCAAACCAGAGAATTTCCTTTTTGTAAGCCATGAAGAGAACTCTCTTCTCAAGACAATTGACTTTGGTTTGTCTATATTCTTCAAGCCAGGTATACCTTTACTGATCTTTTACAGTCAAAGGCTTGTGATCTAGAACCATAGGCTATATGACTTGTGATCATCATCATGGAAAGATTTTTGTATTCATCCTAGTCCTCTTTTAGAAGATCGCTACACACGATTGGTTCACTTGCTTTTTCTCGTCTGGTATTGATAATGACTACAGGTATAGCATTCCATGTTTCTTTCAAGGTAGTTTTTTAGTGCTCTTTCCTGGCGAACTCGATGGTTACATTTGATTGCCGGCTTGCAACAACCTTCTGTAGCTTCACAATTGCATATACAATGGATGTTCTAACGTGTTCATGTATCTTTCACATTGTAATTGCATCATGATTTGTTTGATACCTGATCACCATAGGTCGTATTCCTAAATGCAAGCTCTTGGATACTATCTTTTCTTCGTCTAGTATTTCTGGATAGCTTGGGGCTCAGTTAGATATCTCATTAGCTGGCTGAATATGTAAACGGATTGCTCTAAGAAACCACCTTTTTCTGCCTCTTTGCTGCTTTCAGATGAAAAGTTTACTGATGTGGTTGGTAGCCCTTACTACGTTGCACCTGAGGTTCTACGCAAGCAATATGGTCCAGAAGCAGATGTTTGGAGCGCTGGAGTTATAGTGTACATTCTTCTAAGTGGAGTTCCTCCTTTCTGGGATGGTTAGTGTGCTATCTATTAAGTTTCACAGACTTTTTGGATGGTTTGATGTCTTAGAATGTACCCGAGTTAGAGGCTTTTCGTGCTGTCACTCATTATAACTGGTTTATGAACATAGAAAATGAGCAAGGGGTATTCGAACAAGTCCTACATGGTGATTTGGACTTCTCATCGGAACCATGGCCAAATATCTCTGAAGATGCTAAAGATTTAATAAGGAAAATGCTTCTTCGTGATCCTAGAAAGTGGTTGACTGCACATGAAGTTCTATGTGAGTTTTTTTTAACATAACTTGTTCAGTAGAGAACCCACTTTCTAATTTTTCTTGCTCCAAAAAGGTGAAATCGCTCATCCTGGCCACTTTCTAATATTTCTGCTTTGCCCTTAGATGTCAGTTTCTGTCATTTCTGTGAACATGCCTGTAAAATTCTCTGCAGGCCATCCATGGGTGCAGATAGATGGCGTAGCCCCTGACAAACCTCTTGACTCTGCAGTCTTGAGTCGCATGAAACAATTTAGAGCTATGAACAAACTTAAGAAAATGGCTCTTAGAGTAAGCTTAAAACCTCCAAAAATGTGGATACAATTCTGTCGTATCCATTTATTGTATGATGAAGCTAACACAATGTTTATCTTGTTCATTTTCTCCCAAATTTATCAAAAAACTTGATTTTGACCCAAATTTTTTATCAAAAAACTTGATAAGGCACTTGTTTCATTGTGGCTGATACTGGATCGTCATTTGTTCTAACATAAGAATTGCATATGCCCATTGCAGGTGATCGCAGAGAGTTTGTCGGAAGAAGAAATAGCTGGCCTCAAAGAAATGTTCAAGATGATAGATACAGACAATAGTGGACAGATTACATACGAAGAACTCAAGGTTGGACTTCAGAAGGTTGGCTCTAACCTCAAGGATTCAGAGATCTATGATCTCATGCAAGCAGTGAGTATCGAGTCTGGATACTTAATATTTTTTTCCACTATGAATGATAAAATGCCGATCATATGTTGACAACAAAGTATCACTTTGCGTCTTTATTCACTTATTAACACGCTTTCCACATCAATATCTTGTTCTCTTCCATTTCGAGTTACGACATACTTCCTCCATCTCAATAGAGATGATATTTTAGACTAATACACAGTTATTAAGAACCATTATGATAGAAGATTTTTCAATTGTTAATCACTTTTTCAATTGGGTTTTGCATTGTGTATTGTCATAATTTTGATATGAATAAGTTTGTAAATCAAAATCTCATCACACAAACTGAATGGGATGCAGTGATCATGCATTTTTTTCTCCTAATAATCTATAACGATTGATATTACAGGCTGATGTTGATAATAGTGGAACAATTGATTATGGGGAGTTCATTGCTGCAACCTTGCATCTAAACAAGGTGGAGAAGGAAGACCATCTATTTGCTGCATTTTCGTATTTTGACAAGGATGGGAGTGGTTATATAACCGCAGATGAGCTTCAACAAGCATGCGAAGAATTTGGAATTGAGGATGTATGCTTGGACGAAATGATTCGAGAAGTTGATCAGGATAATGTAAGTATCCTTTCATCTTTCATTGCTTCCATATCTTGCACCCAAAGAAAAATGCTTTCTAGTCTCCTCATATTATAACTTGGAAATGAGTTGACTTCTTGAACCAGAAGTCTCCATTTAGGACCCGTTTGGTATGAGATTATATAAGGTAAACGAAATGGAAACAAATTTTGTATGGAAAAAATATTTTAGAGAAGTTTTGTGAGTTTAAATGAGAGGAGAATGCTCATTTTTGCATGAAAAATAAGATATGAAGGGTAATGATTAGAGAAGTATATGAGATATGATTACCCCTTGTTCAAATAGGTGGTTGAAATGAGGGAAACAAAAAATTTTTGTATGAAAAGTTGGGAGATGAGGGTAATGATTAAAATTTCTAACAATATATCTGGATTATAAATAGACTACATTCATTTCGTTTCCGTTTACCTTTCCAACTGTTTTACCAAACGGGCCTTGTTATGTATGATGAACTTATGATGCTACATCTGAATTCTGAAATCTGATTCCTTGGGTTATAACTTGCATGGGTAGAGTTGATCTTATCTGCACAATAAACTCAACTCAGTTTTAAACTGAGCAAAAGCTCCTCTTTCCCATAGTAGTGATGCATTAGAGCACCACAGTTATGTTTATCTGAAAAGGTAAATATATAGACAAGTCATCGATCAAAGTGATCTATTTCTCATGTACTCTTTTAGTTGGTTTGAACATAATTTACACGTATGTTGCTTCTCGCCGTTGGATAGGATGGAAGAATAGATTACAACGAGTTCGTGGCTATGATGCAAAGGGGAAATCCACTAATTGGTCCTCCTAAAAAGGTTCTAGAGAACAGTTTCAGCATTGGATTCAGTTCAGGGAGACTAAAGATTTAAGGCTATGTTTGGCATTAAACCTTTCTAGGACCTCGATTGATCACATCAGGTGCTTGTTCTGCTCCTTGTCATTACACCCTTGTTTTTTCTCTTCTTGATGTGATTTGATGTCCTTTCTTTGGCAGAAATAGCCAAATGGGGTTGATGTCCTTTCTTGATGTGATTGATCATATCAAGGACTCCATCTGTTAATTAAAACTCGACGTTTTTCTATTTATATACTTTTAAGGTATTAAAAACCAGTATATAAAATATTAACTTTTTTTTAATAACTTCATGTTAATTAATACGTATTAAGTATGAATTTATAAAAACAAATTTTAAAAAGCTGATATTTTATATAGTTTTGATCATTATAAAAAAGCGTGTATAAATAGTAAACGATAAGTTTTAATTAACAGACGGAGTAAGAACTAGCGAAGATCTCATGTATCACAATATATAACACTTGGGTGCATCATTTAATTAATTTTTAAATAATAATTTTAATGATAAAAGTTTATAAACAATAAGCATGTAAATGTGTATAAAATGTAAATATAATTAACGGAGGGAGTATAATTTTTAAATAATAGTTTTAATAATAAAAGTTTATAAACATGTAAATATACGTGTATGAAATATATATATATATATATATATATATATATATATATATATATATATATATATATATATATATATATATATAATTTTTGAATTTTTTTCAAAGATAAAATATGCATACTATTAATTAAGCAGTATTGCTATTGACACGGTCAATTTATCGCTATTTACACGGTGGCGGCCACGATTTCTAAAACCGTAAAACTGTTTATGCGACGGTTTTAAAAACCGTCGCCATGAGTCACATTTGCCTCTCCACCCCATTGTCCGGCCACAGTTTTAGAAACTATGGGAATGTTTATGGCGACGGTTTTGAAAACCTCGCCACAAATCCCATTTCCATTCAATAGATAGGCTATTTTCTCAGGACGCATCCCACGGTTTTAGAAACTGTCCGCTCGATGTGATGAGGGAAAAATGTAGACTTATGGCGACGGTTTTCAAAACCGTCGCATAATATTCTCACGGTTTCTGAAACCGTGGCCGCCACCGTGTCCATGGCGATATTTTTACCGTGCGGATTGTCTCCCCCTAATTAAGTGATGCAAGTATTACACAATGCGATGCAAAAGATCCCCACGGATCAATAGATGGCTATCCTGCATCGGATGTGAGTGAAAGGGGCTTATTTTGAGTATAATTTTACTTTGATTTTTTTTAAAAAAAAATTATATATATTTACATTTCACATATCTATAAACTTTTATTAGAAAAAATTATGTTTTAAAAAATTTTAAAAATAAAAGATCAGTAATATTAGAAAATAAATTTTATGTTTTTTCATAAACATGATTTTGTTTTCCCAATAAAAGTTTATAAATATGTAAAATACAAGTATGTATAATGCAAATATATATTTTTAAAGTAAAATTACACTCGAAATAATTTTGTGGTGCACCGTATAGTGCATCGGGAGTTGTAGGATATCTTGACTCACTTGTTCATACATTCACCTCATCCTCGATCATGTATAAGCATTATTTATAAAAAAAAAAGCAAATCAAATGCCAGGATAATTAACATTGAAGTGAAATAAATTATATATTGGGTTTCAGGTCATTCGAGTCGGGTTTGAGTTCGGATCATTCGGGTCGTGGGTAAATTATATATTGGATTTCAGATCAATTAGGTTACTGGTCGTTCCGTGTTGAGTCAAACCGGGTTTTTATTTCCGGATTCGGGTAGACCCAACGAGTAAACAAACTCGAAATTTTTAAAGACTTTTTAAAAATATTAAAATATTATTAAAATGAAATGGTAATATAAATATGTTAAATTTAACTAAATAATAATATTATAATTAAATTTATAAATTTATAAATATTGTTAGAATAATGATATTATATAAATATTTTAAGCATAAAAAAAATCATATTTATACAAATAAGTGTTCTAAACATAATACTCCCTCCGTCCAAAAATACATGGACTTTTACTATTTATGCACGCTTTTTTAGGAGCTAAAAACTATATAAAATATTAACTTTTTTATTAATTTTTTTTAATAATTACAAACTTATTATCAATAAGTTTGTAATTATTAAAAAAAATTAATAAAAAGGTTAATATTTTATATAGTTTTTACCTTCTTAAAAAAGCGTGTGTGAATAGTAAAGTTCATGTATTTTTGGACGGCGGTAGTATTATTATAATATATATATGTTATTTAACTTATGAGTGAGGTTTAACGAATACAATTACATGACGAATCCGTGTGAGGTCAATATGATATGATGCATGTGTGGCATCTACATGGTGCTGACTCACCGGTTGACCCAACGGATCATTGGGTCTTAACACGAAAAGTCCCGGGGTCATTCAAGATTCGGGTCGATTCCGAGTCCTGGGTCTCAAATACTGGGTTCAAACTCGCAAAATTACCGGACGTATGGATTGAGTTTTCAGGTTAGGTAATGATTTGACCTATCTAATCATAATCTTGTCAATCAAATACACTTTTCCAAATTGTCTTATAACTTGAGTAATCCCATC
The DNA here is from genome assembly GCA_037127255.1 of Persicaria tinctoria. Classification (NCBI taxonomy): domain Eukaryota; kingdom Viridiplantae; phylum Streptophyta; class Magnoliopsida; order Caryophyllales; family Polygonaceae; genus Persicaria; species Persicaria tinctoria. The sequence goes on from JBANSL010000014.1 coordinate 9,254,299, forward strand.
AAGAAACCCAATCGATCACAATAGGTTTGGCAAGCACATGAAACCCAATGAACATGTTCTTGTCACGGCGGAGCTAGAAATAATTTTGGGGTGGGCAAATTAAGTAAGAAGCCTCATAATTAGTTTGAAAAAAAAAAGAAAAGAAAAAAGGAGTGTGATGCTACCAAGGTTCAAACACGGGTGGGTAGGTATATCTCAAGAAAACAACATTAAATGAATCAGTGGGACAATCTCCAACTATGTATTATTTCATACATTTTTTTTTTGGATTTGGGGTGGGCTTGAACCCACGCAAACCCACTCCTGTATCCGCCACTGGTTCTTGTCAAATGCTATGTGATTTGTTGCATGCCCCTGAATCAATGATCCCGGTTATCCTGCAATGCTCATGAGTCATGAGTTGTGTCAACAGATAGGCAACAACATGGGTTACTTGCAAAATTCACATAACTATGATGATTTGCATCACTGCTACATAGATGCTTTCCTTTTCATGGCTGAAGAACCTCAACAACATTAACAAGGTGAGCCATCCTTATGATTGGAAGATCCTGCATTGATCCGTTTATCAACATCTTTGCAATTCAGTGGGTTGTTATATGCATCTATTGTAGTATTGTAGTGTTATATATACACTCAAAAAGACAAATTCAAGATTCGGTTAATTCTATTATTAGAGGCACATATCCACTAATCATTGCGACGATTTTTGAAAACAACATAAACGGATCCTAGATGCGTTCGATTTTGCTTAACGGTTCATAGATCTGTTTTTTTTTTAAAAAAAAATTATAGGAAAAGGAAGGAAAGTTGTAATTAGTGTTCGTTTAAATAAACGTAGGAAGTCTACTTCTTGAGAATTTAATTCCTGTGAAGTCGATCTACTTCTCATAAATTATACTTTCTGAGATTTTATGAAACATGTTCGGTTGAAAAATGAAATAATGGTGGATTTCATGTATAGTGACATAAATAAGAGATTTTTATTAGTAAGAAAATGATGGAAGTTGTCTTACCATGTACCCATTGGTAATTCCAAATCTTGTATTTCAAATGAAGTTAAATTTATGAAAATTTCAATTCCTACGTTTTTGGAGATGAATTTTTTTGATCAAACGCAGATTTTCTATCAAACTTCTTGGGATATTAAACTTCTTGGGTTTTTCAAACCAATCCAAACAAGCACTAAAAGAAATCAAAATCACATATGCATCTATCATCAATTTTCTTCTTCTTTTTATTTTATTTTATTTGTAACTTTCTTTTATTTTAGCGGATCATTGATCTGTTAGGCAAATTAAATGGATCTAAGATTTTTTTTTTTAAAAAAAATTCATTGTAATAATTATTAGACGTGCTACACAAGAATATACTGTTTTGTATCCTGACGATTTATCTGTCTACTGATTAGGCAACCTCTCAATTTACCCGACATTAGCTTTTCGGTATTTTGAAAATTAATAATACTGCATTAAACAAAACTAAGGGTGTGTTTGGATTCCCAATGCATTATCATTATAATGCAAAATGATAACGCGGTGTTTGGTTAACAAAAAAATAATATTTTTGGATTCCACGATATATTAATTAAAATACAATTCTTTTATCTCGATTTATGTGATTATTTGGTTAAATTACGGTTTTACTTCGGTTTTTACGAGATTTTTATTTTTACAACCAAAATATAAAACGAGATAAAATAATTGCATTATAATGAAAATGCAATGGAATTCAAACACACCCTAAAATCCATATAATTTATTTATTTATTTTGATTGGACTTTTACGGAGGTTTTGTATAAGAGCATGAGCAACCAGGAGTTTTCTTTACCTTGAGGTTAGTAAAAGGTAAGCTCATGGTTGTGGGTCTTACCTTAAGGTAAGGGGGTAGAAGGCCGAAGGGGTTACCTTGGTAGAGAGAGGTAACATCTCCCCTTTTTTAATTTTGTTTTCCTTTTTCTTTTATGAAAAAGTAACATCTTCTCTTTTCCATCCATATTTATTAATTGTAAACATGTGTAAAATGAAATAGAAAATATTTTTATATTTCATTATTTTTTAAATAAAATATCTCATTGGTTTAATTTTATTTTCCTCTATAATTTGAGCTCAATTTTACTCTATATATACCCACATCTTGATCTATTGTAGTTGCACTTATTCTCACTATGGATCACAATAATCCAAATAATCTACTCATTTCAAATATGCCTTTTGATCCAAATCTTCTAAAAAATATTTAACAATCATTCAACACCCGAATGCCCAAGGCTATGATCCGAATTTATAGGTAGCTCGATTAGTATTTACGCATGTTATGATGTTTCTAACTTTGTTAATTTTAATCTAGATGTAATAAAATATATTTATATCAAGTACTTGCTATTTTTATTTATTTATAAAACTATAAATAAAAATAATTGACAATAATATATGATGATAACAATATAATAAAGGAAAAGATATGTAAAGTAAAAGGAAAAGTGAAAATAAACTTGAAAATGGGTAAAAGAGGTTTCCCATGGTTGTGGATGAAACATTTTAGAAAGAGATAGAAAAGTGAAAATAATTTTAAACAAAAAAAAATTGAGGTGTAAAGTCATGATAGGAGAAGGGAATAAAAAAGGGAAATAGGTTACCCCATGGTTATGGAAGGTCTTAATGGACAGTGGTTTGACACGTCATGCATAATTTAAAACAACAATATTCAGTATATCCCTCGGTTACCCGTCATACATCATATATAATCCATATATTCACAACAAAAAATACTACATTAGCAGTGGGACTAAACCGGATCGAAGATTCGGAGGTTACGGCTTCGAATTCGATATCAATGGCGTTGTTGGTTTTCTGGCCACCGGTTCCGACAGTTGTGACAGTCATGGCGATGGCCAATTTCTTGGCGTTGGTTAACGGCGGCATCAACGAGATCAGGGGAAACAACGCACAGTACTCAAAGCTAATGGGACCAAATTCTGGCGCCAAAATCGGTAGCAAGGCGGGGATGAAGATCATCTACTTGCCTGCGTCCATCTTCGGAGCCGCCTCCTTCTTCATCTTCCCCGGCAGCTACCTGCAGGAGCACTCCAGATTTTTCCTCCTCCGAACCGCCATCACTCTCCATTTCCTCAAGCGCTTCCTAGAGGTCTTCGATCTCTTCAACTATTACTCATCCTTTTTTCATTTTTTTTTGTCTTCAATTAATAACAATTCAAGGTACATAGATGGTAAAAGTTAGGTTTAATTAGGCTATAACTTTTATTTTTTCCTTTTATCTATATTTTTTTTAAAAAAAAATGGTGTGTATTGGAGCGGACACTAGTCTGTCCCTTGGTCCGTGCCTATCCTGTCTCAACCTAGATGAAGATGTATATGAGCATTTGAATTTGACGGAGAAGGATAAAGATTAGAGCCAATAGGAAGATCGAGTTTGAGGGTGAAGAGAAAAAGGGTTGGGAGAAAAGAGGTAGTCAATCTGTTATAAAATATAAGTGGTTTGACCTACGTTCCCCAAGTTTTAATAAAACATTAATTCCTCAATCAACATCATCACTTCACTAATTTCTTTCCATAAATTTGCTCACCAAAAAAAAAAATTTCTTTCCATAAATTTTACTATTGTTTTTTAATACCTACAATATTTTTTATCCCATCAAAATCTTTAAAGATGTCAACGACACACAAATCAATGCTAATCATTACTATGTCATACCTAGAAAACCTAAAATGACATATACTGATACAACTCAATTAGTCTAAAACGACTGAAATTTTGAGACGGATAGAGTATTAAATATTAACCTTTTTTTTAATTAAAATTTCAAAATAATATTATATTATATTTATTAATACCAAGTATAATATTATTTTAAAAAATTAATTTAAAATTTAATATTTTATATACTCCTTTTTAACTCCTTAAAAATGTGTCAAAGTATAATCTAATTTACATTAGCCCCTTCTTATAAAGCTTATAGATTGAATGTACACTACACATAGCTAATGCCAAGAACAATCCAAATTATAGGAGATATAGAGCAGGGGTATTTTGGTAATATGGTTGTAACAAAATAGGGACATTTTGGTCTTAGCAGTTAATGGGCTTGGGCTATAAATGTTGTAACCGGGTGAGTTGTTGGACATAACAAATCAATTCCAAAATCTGTTACTCCTTCCTCCCTCTCTCTTTTCGATTACAGAAGCTTTGAGCTAAGCTTCCATGGCGGCTTAAGCCAAAGTACCTTGACTGCTCAGGGTTCTTTATATGGTATCAGAGCGTGTGGTGTTCGATCACCGTCTGGAAGCTGCTCGAAGATAGAAATTGAAGGAGATGGCAAAGAATACAGAGAATACAGAAGCGAGGAATCCGTTAGTTGGAGAGATTGGATCTGGCATGGTCAACATGAACGATCCTCTGAATCTCTCCAACTCCGACCATCCGGGAGCTCAACTGGTGGTTAACACCTTCAATGGACTCAATTTCCTAAGCTGGAGCCGAGGAATCAAGATGGCGCTTGGAGCAAAGCACAAGATCACGTTCATCGATGGAAGCCTAGATCCGGAATCGATTCCGATGGTGGACATCTCGAGATGGAAGCAATGCGATTTTATGGTCAGATGCTGGATAGTGAACTCCATGAGTAAGGAGATCGCTGAAGGTTTCATGTATACTGATTCGGCGAGAGAGCTTTGGCAGGAAATTGAAGAGCGATATGCACAGACAAACGGACCTATGCTCTATCAACTGAGGAAGAGCTTGAGCAACCAGGCTCAAGGAGGTCTGAGTATTGCAGATTACTTCAATAAGATTAAGAAGCTCTGGGATGAGATTCTGACTCTTGAAGGAGTGCTGAAATGTACTTGTGGATTCAAGTGCACATGTGGTTTGTCCAAGAAGATAGAGGAATCTGACAATCGAAACAAACTTCTCCAGTTCTTGATGGGATTGGGAGACGCATATGATAGTGTGAGGAACCAAATCCTCTCTACTGATCCATTGCCGACAGTGAATAGAGCATATTATCTTGTCAAACAAGTGGAAGCTGCTGGTGGAAGCAACACTGGTGAATCTTCACAGGATGGGAGTGCTTTTGCTGCCGGAAGGTCTAATGGATCTAAGAAATCAGTCAAGAAAGACAAATCTGATAAGGTTTGTAGTCATTGTGGAATGACAGGGCATATAGTAGATGGTTGCTTCAAAATCATTGGTTATCCGGATTGGTTCAAGGATCCAAAGGGCAAGAAAGCTGCTAAGGCATCTGCAAATGTGGCAGGAATTTTTGATTCTCCATTAGACGACAATGATGAAGAAATAGTAGAGGAAAGCACAGGGTTGGATATGGCTTTGGTTAATGCAGTTTGCCAAGAGGTCATGAAGGCCATGAAAGGCAAAGACAAAACACAAGGGTCATCACACTGTGCAGGTACCTCTTTTGCTATGTTCTCTTCTAAGAATCAGAATAAAAATGCCTTAACATGGATAATTGACTCTGGAGCCACTGATCACATGATATATGATGAGAGTTTACTGCAACATAAAAGAGTATTGAATCGACCTATTAAAGTCTGCCTTCCTGATGGAACAATTAGACAAGTTAAAGATATTGGGGATATCAAACTTGCTTCTAGAATTATGTTAAAAAATGTCTTTCATGTGCCTGATTTTCAAACCAATTTGATGTCAGTTGGGAAGATAGTTGATGACACTGATCTTGATGTGAATTTTAAAAGAACCAAGCGTGTGTTTCAGGACCTTAAGAGTGGTCAAGAGGTGCTCAGTGCAGCCAGACTTACTGGGAGGTTGTTCAAGGCTACTTTGCATACAGAAGATGGTTCTTATAGTAGTTACAGTACAGCTCATGTGGTTCATACACCACCTAAATCTAGTTCCATTTCAAATAAAAATTTACCTAGCCAAGTGTGGCATGCTAGGCTAGGTCACATTTCCTTTTCTAAACTCAAGCATGTTCAGGATTGTGTTGTTTCAAGAAGTGATGATCTGTTTTGTGAGGCCTGTATTATGGCCAAGCATCACTCTATTCCCTTCACTGTAAGCAAGACTATAGCTAATGCAAAGTTTGATTTGATTCATGATGGCTCCCTTACTTTCCCTTGATGAAAAACATATGCTATAGTACTAAGTTAATTTATGCAGGATTGATAAAAGACAAAAGGATAAGGTATTATGGCTTATACATATTGGATATATATTTTATCTTGTAGGATTAATATTATTTTCGGACTTATATATGTTAGATTAGAATTGGTTCAATCTATCCTTATATATATTTATATATTCTTGTGAGTACAGCAAGTGAATTGCAATCTTATATGATTTGAATTAAACTTTCATATACATATATATATGTTCGGTTACAACAGTACAACAAGCTAAATTGCAACCATATATGTTTAGATTTAATTAAGTTTGGTTAGGCTTTCGGCTACAGCTTCTAAGTCCATTCATTTAGTTCTGTTGAAAATATATATAGGATTTAGGATTTTATCTTGGTTAGAATTAATGGATTTTTTACAGATTTTATGGTTAAATATATATTGGATAGTGTTCTAGAATATATGTATACAGGATACTCTTCCTCCTAGTTTCTCTCGCCAGCAAGTACAGCAAAGAGGAGGTTTCGGTTGTGATTTACAGAAAAAGATATGGAGATGTACAGCACAGGAAATCTGAATTCAAATTGAAGAGAAAATTGAGGAGCTGCTCTTCCTAGAATATCTCGGTTCAAATTTAAACTTGAAGAGAAAATTCAGGGGCTGCACAAGTAACAGATTCGGCCAGAAGTTTGAATTCAAACAGGAGGAGGACTCGGCAACAGCTCTGTCAATCCAACGTTCGAATTTCTGTTACTAATCTTCTGGATTTCGAAAGAGAAAAAGATCAGCTGGCTGTTGGAGCTCTCGGTTATAAATACAGGAGAAGAAGAACGCTGAACTACACCTCTTCTGTCAAGTCTTCATCGCACATCTAAGAGCTCTCAAGATTACAGATCCTACGGCTGATTCATTCAATTTCTTTCTCTCTACTTTGTATTCAGTTCATTATCTTTTGAGAGTTAGGAAGTTGTGAGCTTTATAGTTTAATTCAATCCCTGTTATACTAAGAGTATCTCATACTCAAACGTATCACACTTCGGTGTGACGAAGGGGACTTTTATTTCTCGATATCTTGGGTTGTCTAGATAGAAGCGAGGTAGGCTTCAGGATTAGAAGAGAGGCACTTCTTCTAGGTTGTATCTAGGACTCATAAGGACAGAGAAATAAAAGTTGTTGAATCCTACGGGTTGGATAACCCTAGGCGGGGACGTAGGCTGGTTAAGAGCCGAACCTCGTAAACAATTCCTGTGTTATTTATTTCTTTATCAGTTTTTCTTACGTCTGATTAATTTGCAGAACTGTCAAGGCACGAAAAAGTTGATTCAAGATCTTGAGACTGAGTTCAAGGCCTTGAAACCTATTATCCAGCCCTTGAAGTTGCTTGCTCTACACAAGTTTGCGAAAAGCGTCTACTCTATTCAACCCCCCCTTCTAGAGTATCTGTCTCTTACTGTTAATTACTTTACGTACTCAATTCTTCAATTCACATTGATTTGTGGGGGCCTTACAAAGTTCAATGCAGATCCGGGGCTCAATATTTTGTGACCATTTTAGATGATCATACTAGGGCTGTATGGACATATTTGGTCACTGCTAAGCATCAGGTTGCTTAGGTTGTTGTTGAGTTTGTGGCCCTTATCAAGAATCAGTTTGGCATCACCATTAAAGCAGTTCGTACTGATCATGGCTCTGAGTTTTTTAAGTGCAAAGATTTTTTCTCTCAGAATGGCATTGTACACCAGAAATCAGTACCCAATGTGCCTCAACAAAATGGTCGGGTTGAGCGCAAACATAGGCATCTGATAGAGACAGCTAGAGCAATAAGGTTGTTTGCTCATCTTCCTTTGAGTTTTTGGGGAGACTGTGTGCTTGCAGCCACACACTTGATCAATCAAATGCCTTCATCTGTCTTGCATTGGGTAACACCCTTTGAGAAATTGATGAATGTTAAACCAGATTACAGCAGACTCAAGATCATAGGGTGCTTGTGTTTTGCACTCACCAGGGGTCCTGCAAAGGATAAATTTGCATCTAAAGCTAGAAGATGCATCATGCTGGGTTACCCTCAAGATTACAAAGCATACAGATTATTTGACCTCACCACCAAAACCACTTTTCTTAGCATAGATGTGTTATTCTTTGAGGATAAGTTTCCCTACAAAGTTACCATATCACCTTTTCCTTCAGCAATCCCACCCTCACCCACCTTACCATTGGTCAATCCAGCTGATTGCTTTGATGCAAGCCATGTGTTACCATCACAAAATATCCCAACCACCACTCAGTTTCCTGATGTCCAGGATTCAATTGAATCTTCCCAGTCCAATGATCCATCTCCTATTCATAATCATTCATCCCAACCTTCAGATTCTTCTTCATCTGAATCTTCTGTCCCTTCTATTCTCACACCTCCTGTGATTATTAGAAGATCATCCAGACAGACCCAATTTCCTGCCCACCTAAAAGATTTTGTTTGTCCTATCCATTCCCAGTCCCTGTCCACCTCTTTCCTTGCCACTGTCTTAGATGATCCCACCTTCTATCCTCAAGATTATGTTGCATCTCTAGCCAATGTTCTCTCTCTCAAGGAACCACTTACCTATTCTCATGCATGTGGGGATCCTCTTTGGATTGAGGCTATGCAAAAGGAGCTGCAGGTCCTTGAGGACAATGACACTTGGGCTCTCACTTCTCTCCCCCAAGGCAAATCTGCCATTGGTTGCAAATGGGTGTACAAGATCAAATTCAGGCCAGATGGTAGTGTTGAAAGGTTCAAGGTCAGGTTAGTTGCAAAGGGCTATAACCAAATTAAAGGGAAGGAATATAAACACACCTTCTCTCCCGTAGCTAAATTCACTACAGTCAGATTATTGTTGGCTGTTGCTACCCAGAAACAATGGCCAATTAGGCAGATTGACATCAACAATGCTTTCCTTCATGGATTCATTGATGAAAGAGGTGTATATGAAGATGCCCAAAGGATATTCTAAAGGTATATCTGGACAGGTTTGTAAGCTCAAGAGATCACTCTATGGCTTGAAGCGGGCATCTCGCCAATGGAATTTGGAATTATCAAAGTTTTTGATCTCCAGAGGTTATATGCAATCCACCTTTGATCATTCCCTCTTTCTCAAGCTGGTTCCAAAAGGTTTGGTTGCTGTTTTGGTATACGTCGATGACCTCCTCCTTACCGGTGACAGCATACCTGAATTGAACCTTCTCAAACAGGATTTGCACACTGCCTTCACGATCAAAGATCTTGGCAAGGTCAGGTATTTTTTGGGCTTGGAAATCTCTCGAACTGAGCAAGGAACTTTGCTCAATCAAAGGAAGTACGTCCTCGACATACTCCAAGACACAAAGATGGAAAATTGCAACGCTGCTCCTTTCCCAATGTCTAGGGGTCTGAAGTTGTCTACTAATTCTGGGGAAGAGCTCAAATATCCAGAGAAATATCGTCGCTTAGTGGGTCGATTATTGTATTTGAATATGACGCGGCCTGACATTTCTTATGCCGTCCAACACTTGAGCCAGTTTATGATCTCTCCCAGAGTCCCTCACTGGCAAGCAGCAATCCATGTGGTTCGATATCTTAGAGGAACAGTCAATTTGGGTCTCTTGTATCCAGTTCACAATGCAATTGACCTCACCGCCTATTGCGACTCTGATTGGGGAAACTGTTTGTTCACTGACCGATCTCTATCTGGGTTCTGTGTGTTTATGGGCAAGGCATTGGTTTCATATGAAACAAAGAAGCAAACGACTGTCTCCAAATCATCTGCAGAGGCCGAGTATCGAAGCATGTCTAAAGCTTCGAATGAATTGGTCTGGCTCGAATCCATCCTCCATGATTTCAGATGTTCCATTCCGCTACCAATTCCCCTCTTCTGTGACAGCAAATCGGCAATTCACATTGTGGAAAACCCAGTTTTCCATGAACGAACCAAACACCTCCGCCTTGACTGTCATTATGTCCGAGAACGATTCCGAGAAGGGTTTTTGTTTCCGACGTTTATTCGGTCTCAACTCCAACTAGCTGATATCTTCACGAAGCCCTTAGGCCAAGACCAGCATCAATTTCTTCTCTGCAAGCTCGGTTTGGTGTCTTCCACCCCTCCGGCTTGAGGAGGGGATATAGGAGATATAGAGCAGGGGTATTTTGGTAATATGGTTGTAACAAAATAGGGACATTTTGGTCTTAGCAGTTAATGGGGTTGGGCTATAAATGTTGTAACCGGGTGAGTTGTTGGACATAACAAATCAATTCCAAAATCTTTTACTCCTTCATCCCTCTCTCTTTTCGGTTACAGAAGCTTTGAGCTAAGCTTCCATGGCGGCTTAAGCCAAAGTACCTTGATTGCTCAGGGTTCTTTATACAAATCACTACTAGTATGTAAGGTTAAAGTTGATGAGGCTTTGAGCTATTACAATAGCTTTACAATTCAACAAACAGTTGATGATCCTTTACAAAGGTGACACCAACCACAAACTTCAAGCACCAAGTTGACACCTACAGGTGATACAAATTGATATATCGATTCGTCGTTAATGATTTACTATTGCATACTACAGACGTTGTTTATCCACAAATACAGCGGAGGAATGACAGTTGAAACCATGCTTATCTGCTCCATCACCTACTTCTTGCTAGCATTCAACATGATCTACTCCCAGTACAAGTCGTGCGAACTCCTAGAGCCCTCTGTCGACTTGAAGTATGTCGGGTTGGTCTTGTTTCTGGTCGGAATAAGCGGGAATTTCTACCACCATTACCTCCTCTCTACGCTGAGAAAGAAGGGCGAGAAGGAGTACAAGATCCCAAAGGGCGGGTTGTTCGGTCTAGTGATATGCCCACATTACCTTTTTGAGGTGCTGGATTTTTGGGGATTGGCCTTCATTGCTCAGACGTTGTGTGCTGTTGTGATAAGTGTGGGCATAACTGTGTACTTGATGGGGAGGAGTCATGCCACCAGGAAATGGTATGCTTCCAAGTTTGAAGACTTTCCTTGCCATGTTAAGGCTGCCATTCCGTACATTTTCTAAGCGTTATTTCTATTTTGCCAATGACATGTTAAGATGATCAGTTTAAACCTTGTGTACTCTTTTTATTTTGATGCCAATTAGCTGAGTTTGGTTGTGAATTGTGATTTATTCTTTTATTAACTACATAATATACAGTAGTATGTTTATTGACAATTCTTTATCATCGAATCTCGGGATTTGGGCGCTTGTGGGATTGAATTCGGTCGTCTATCAATCGATCGGGCCAACCCTCTTGCGTGAGATTCCCATCAAGGACAATGGAGCTGTTGTGAAAACACAACCATGATCCTAACCAGCCAAACCTCACACAAAACACCAACAAAAAACGAAATACCAGACACTAAAGGCAAAAAAAAAAAAAAAAAAAACAAACCAACCCATGAACAGTCGAGCAAACAAATCAGTGGAAAGATCGGGTCTAGAAGAGAGATTATCGTGCAAGGTTAAGCAAGATTTTTTTTTTAAATTTTAAAATTAATCATTGGAGGCCAAGGATTAACCTTGGGGGCCAACGATAATCCTTGAGGGCCAAGGATTATGATTGGTGGTGAAACGATGAGATCCCATGCCCCATCGCCCTGACTACTCCGACAATGAAACGACGACGTCTTGTCAAAGCGTAGAAGATCCGACACCCATTTAGATATCAACATTGAAATTGAAGTGCGAAATAGGCAGGTATAAAGCACGCAAACACTCTAGAAGGGGGGGGGGGGGTGGTTGGATAGAGTACGTAAACTTTTCGCAATTACTGAAAATGTAAAACCTTACCACCTGATGTAAGACCTTATGTGAAAAGCAAGAACGAATTAGTAATAAATGGCGAACAAGTAATATGCGAAAGTAAAGAGCGGAAAGTAAAGAACACGATACTTGTTAACGAGGTTCGGCACAACCGCCTACGTCCCCGCCTATGGTTATCCAACCCGTAGGATTCAACAAACTTTATTTCACTTTATCTTATGAGCCCTAGATACAACCTCTAGAAGACTTGTCCTCTTCTATATTAACTTCTTATCTAGTAATCCAAGCACACTAGTGAAACAAAGCTTCTATGGATACCGAGGTACCCTATACGTTTGGGTAAAGGAACCCTTAGTACAACCTAGATGAATTGTACTATAAAGCTCATAAGAAACCTCACACGCACTCAAAGTAAATACAACACTTAGCAAGGAGAGCAACGTGTGATCGAATGCTTTACAAGTGACTTGATTGCCGTAGACGTTGAGAGATGTGGAGTTGTATCTTCTGCAATCTTCCTCTTCTCCTTTATATAGGCCAGTACGTTTGATTTGAAAAACAAACGTTTGAATCTTCTCCGGATTTGTTAAAAGACGTTGCACCATGTCTTCCTAGAGAGAGAGATCTTCGAACCTTTGAAAAGAATCCAGAACCTTCACTTCGGATTTGAGATCTTGAGAGGAAAGATACGTTGGAGGAGCCTTGGTCTAAGTTCAAATGAATCCGGCAAAATCTCAACAAACTAGACTAACAAATAATAGAGATAAGATGGAGAGTTTAAAAACTCTATCCACTACAAGGTCCGAAACAACACATTTAGGCCCAATCAAACATAAGCTCAAACATAGGCCCAATAACTACTGGTCCTTTAAAATTGGATCTCGGATCTGTAAGGTTAAATAGGCCCGTTTAACAAATAGGCCCATTCAACCTATTTCAGAGTCCGAGTCCGTTTGTGCACGCAATCCTTTGAGTCATTTGGTAAGATCTTACCAAACTCTGGAAGTCCGAGTTTTGGCTTTCATCAACCAAGGCCTTAATCTCTATTGGGCAGGTCTTATCATCAAGGTGGAGTTAACAATCTCCCCCTTGATGAAAGACAAAATTGTTGCACCTGTTTCCTGTAAAAAAATATATACAACCAGCAAATACATAATAGTGCAAACATTATATAGAATGTTGGATCAAAGTTTTGAAGTCCTAAAAACAGTAAACAGTAAGGCCAGCAAAATGAAAGTAAGGCCTTAAATCCCAATAGAGCATAGTCAAATAGAAACCAAAACCAGAGATATCTCCCCCTTTTTGTCTTTCAACAAGAAGGGAAGAGAGAGTTTTCAAAAGCTACCAACATAAAGTTTTGAAAACAAAATCAACAGTTTGAAGACCAATAAGAAACATAGCCCCAGACACCATCACTCGTCATCAGAAAGCATGACCACCTCTTCATACCACTCGTCATACTTGGGAGGAACACCGTCTTCGTCCGGGCGTCCTCGAAAGATCTACTCACGCCAGCGATTCTTTGCGTTCAACACATGGTGGTTCTTCCACATCTCCGCATGTTTCTTTGCTTCAGCATCCCGCCATTTCTTTACAATGCCGTACTCCTCCACAGTGAGGATGTTCGGCTCAGGGAAGAGTGGGCGAAGGATGTAGCGATTAAGAACCTTGCGTTCACAGTTGAAGAGCACATTCTTGGCATAATAGTAGTAGTGGCCTTGTGGTTCATGCCACAAAGAATGAAAAGCTGATTCAACTTTTCATCCATGATCATGAGTCGCTAATGACTATCGTCTTGTCGGTCCACAATGTCTTCTCTGGCGGCGTTTAGATCCTTCCGAAGCGCGTCGACCTCAGATTCCAGGTTCTCAATCCTCTGCTACAGCTTCACCATGTCTCCTTGGGATGATGTCTTCAGAATCCAGTCACCGGCTAGATTTTGTTCAATCCCCAATCTTTTCCAGCAATCATCATCAATTCTGCCAGTGTGTGAGACATGTTCCTCCCCTTGTGTGTCAATGTTGAAGAACTCAAAGATCTTAGGGAGGAAATTGGCATAGGGGGGAGGAGCGGTCAGAGGGGTATTGATGTTGTGAAGCATGTATGTGAGAATCAGATCAGGAACATCGACCTCATGACTCGCCATAATCAGATAGAGAGTGTGAAGCAAGTTGTCAGTGACAAGCTCGCGAGAATTCTTTCTAGGCAAGATGCAACGAGCAAGGATAGTGAAGATCACTTTAGCCTCAAGGGTAAGATATTGTGCGTGTGTTTGGGCTTAGGCTTGAAAGCGTCAGGAGGAGGAACATGGCGCACAAAGAGATCTTTTTGCGCTTTGCGAAGGTAGTACTCCTAGGAGGGGTGATCTTGAGTGTTAATGGTTTCAGGGGTGCCCAGAATGAGAGCTAAGGAGGAACGGGTAAGTGTAATCTAGCACTGCTTCACTTGAGAGGAGAGAGTGAGTACTCCCTTTTCTCTACTGGCACTAAGGTTCACAAAGAAAAGTCTAGTGAGGCGAGGGTAGGCGACAGTGCCAGGGTTCAGGAGAGACCAGACATGCAAGTTCTTGAGAAGATTGACACACGGGAGGTTTGTGGATTCTAGAAAATCTAGATCAACATGCTCACAGAAGCTGTTGGGTCGATTAACATACCCATCCCTCCACATCCCGGATTTTTATGTGATTACCAAACCAGGAAAGAGGGGTGTCGGAGAATACCTCGAGATTTGCCGGAATCTGAAGGCGATGTTGATGCGGAGCCTTCTTAGGAGTGCGAGGATTCACTTGGCGAGGATGATTGCGTGGAGGAGGACGGGGTTCCCTCTTGATGATTTTCTGTCGACCACGAGAAGCTTCATCCTCACTCTCGGAGGAGGTCTCTAATTGCCAAAGAGTCGCCTTGCCCTTGTAGTCTTCTTCAATAGCTTTGCCCTTTCCCTTATAATCCGTTGACCGAAGCCGCTTGGATCCAAACCGAGGAGAGGAAGAGGTTTTCTTCGGAGCCATGGTGTGAGGAGAGTACTCGAATGGTCTTGGGAAGTGGAGAAATCAGAGAAAGAGAGGGAGAAGAAAAATGGGCGTATGATGTGACCGGGAGGAGTGAAAGGTATAAATAAGGGAGATGAGTCTTTAGAACTTCTAAAGACTTTAAATCCCGTACGAAAAATCCGGCCAAATCTTTCTTAAAGTACAACCACTTTTCAAAATTTAAATAAAAGGATAAATACAATGAACTTAGATGAGGTAAATCCAGATTTTAAGGAAATCTTAACCGAAAAAAAAAATCTGGAGATTTAAAGAAAATTCTTTTTGGTAAATATCTAAAGAGATAATACCGAAAAGATTTGATCCATAATTTAATTTTTTGAATTTTAATTTAACGTCATACTATTTGGTAGTAAGACTTTAAATTTTATTTCAAGATCTTGATGTAGGGAATAATACTGATATCATAAGATACGATTGCTCCTACGACATCGATGCTTCCTTATTAAGCATTCCGAGTTCTAATCTGATGAAATTGAACCTATCTTCGGGTAAAGGTTTTGTAAAGATATCTGCAAGTTGTAGCTCGGTAGAGATGAATGTCAATGGCACATCACCCTTTTCGACATGATCTCGGATAAAATGGTGTCTCACATCAATGTGCTTCGTTCTTGAGTTTTGTACAGGGTTTTTTGAGATAGAAATAGCACTGGTGTTATCACAATTTATGGGAATGCCCTTATAGCTGATTCCAAGATCTTGGAGTTGTTGTGTAATCCATAAGACTTGTGAACAACAAGCTCCATTAGCAATGTATTTAGCTTCGGCCGTTGAAAGCGCCACTAAATTTTTCTTCTTGGAATGCCAACTTATAAGGGATGCCCCAAGAAATTGACAACACCCTGAGGTGTTTTTTCTATCCACTTTATACCCTGCAAAGTCAGCATCGGAGTATCCGATAAGACCGAAGCTTGTTTGATTAGGATACCATAATCCGAGATCTTTAGTACCATTAAGATATCTTAAAATCCTTTTTACCGCAATCGTATGTGATTCCTTCGGATTAGCTTAGAATCTTGCACACATACAAACACTGAACATGATGTCAGGTCTGCTTGCTGTAAGACAGAGAAGGGAGCCGATCATACCTCGATATTCTTTTTGATTTACCCCTTTGCCGGTAAGATCTTGATATAGAGAAAGAGTGGAACTCATTGGAGTTTTAGCCACCTTGGAATCAATCATCTTATACTTCTTGAGTAGCTCTCGTGTATATTTCCCTTGGTTAATACCATATTTCGCCATTTTGTTGAGGTGTCCTTGGTGCTGAAAAATTATAGGTAATACCATATTTCGCACAAAATAAATCAAAGTTTAATTGATCAAATTCTCTACCATGATCACTTCTAATAGAAACGATAGGTAGGTTTTTCAAGGTTTGTAACTCCTTACAAAGTTTTGACAAATAAAACAGAGTTTCTGATTTATCTTTAAGAAAGAAAACCCAAGTGAATCGAGAATAATGATCAACAATAACAAGTATGTATTGCTTACCTTTGGGAGATTTGACACACATAGGCCCACACAGATCCATGTGTAGAAGTTCTAAAGGTCTAGTAGTACTAACGACCTTCTTCTTCTTGAAAGAGCTATGAGTATGATTACCTCTTGAGCATGCAATGCAAAGATCATCTACCTTGAAATTCAAATTAGGAAGGCCTCGAACAAGATCCTTTGAATGGATTTTACCGAGAGTGTGCATGCTTATATGTCCAAGTCGCCTATGCCACACCCTTGGATCCTCTGATAAGGCCTTGAGGCATTTCAGATTTGAGGTCGGAATTCGATCTGTATTAATTAGAGCATAGATGTTAGAATCTCTATATGCAGTAAGGACAATATCTTATGTCTCCTCATCCTGTACGATGCGTTTCTCCTTATTGAAGCTTACACGATTGCCTTTATCACAGAGCTGTGAAACACTAAGAAGGTTATATTTAAGGCCATCAACAAGATATACATCTTTAATAAAATTATTAGGATCAACACCAATGTTACAAATACCGATGATGTCACACTTTTCTTTATCTTCAAGGGTTATAGTAACACTGGATTGCTTCTTTAGATGATGAAAAAGAGATTCTTTTCCACTCATATGCCTAGAGCAACCACTATCCATAATCCACTTATGATCCTTAGTCTTGGTGATATCCTACAAAACGAAAAATCAACTTATCCGGCTTGACCAATAGACCGATTTGGATCCATTATGAGGGTAGACCATATTTGGCAACCTTGTTCCTTTAGGGACCCAAACTTGCCTTATCTGTTAATTTAAGCGTACCGGAAATGTGTTTCAGATAATGTAAGGATCCGTTCTCCTATAAGGACACATCTCCTTTACATGACCCTTTTTGCAACAAAAGAAACAAGTAGGAGATCTTGAACTTCCTTTTGCCTTGATGAATTTGGTAGTAGGCTTAACAGGAAAATTCTTGTTATATCCTATACCACTTCGGTTTAAGGAAAGTTGTTGTTCTCCAAGCAATCTGTCAAGAGTGACTTTGGATCTAGTAAATTGCACCAAGGTTGTTTGTTGATCTTGACATTTCTCAGACAATTTCACTTTTTCATTCTCAAGGTCAATGTTCTGAACCTTAAGAGATGAAATGTTAGCCTTAAGTTCGGAAATTTACGATCGTAAGATCCTATCTTCAGTGATAAGATCTGAGTTTTTGCTCTCAAGATCTTGCAATTTCTACGACAGCCTCCTTATGCAGATTTCTTGATCCAACACCTTCTAATGTAGGCTGCTGATTTCTTTGTTACAAATTTATTCATTTGAAATCATGTTTTTGAGAAATTCAGATAACACGGCAGTGGAACTGGATAGGAGGTTTCTTACCACTCCGTCTAGGTGTTGATCTTTTGCATCGTTCTTTGCCATTAGACAAAGATTGGCGTGTTCTTCTTCTGACTCCGAGTCGCTTGAAGAATCTGAGTCACTCCATGAAGCCATCACTTTCTTGTTTGAATCTTTCCTCTTAGCCTTGTTCCACTTCTTGAGAGGACATTCCTTAACGAGATGGTCTGTTTCACCACATTAATAGCAAGTTAGGACTCGATTTATTTTCGAGGGGGTAGAAGACTTACCTTGGTTCCTCGATGATCCTCCAAATTCTTTATTAGAGAATTGCTTCTTCATTTTGAGAATGCGAGCCAATCCTCTTGTAATAAGAGCAAAATGATCTTCCTCACCTTCAGCGCTAAGTTTTTGACATTTGTGGAAGGCTCCCCATCGTCTTCATTGAGGATCATCTCATGGGTGATCAATTTTCCCAGTAAGTCATCAATAGTTAGCGTGCTAAGGTCTTGAGCTTCTTCTATTGCTGTCACCCTGGGACCCCATTTTGATTTAGGTAAGCACCTAAGTATCTTTCGAACTTTATCATCATTCTGGAAAGTCTTTCCCAATGAGTCGAGATTATTAATGATCTCCGTAAAACGGGTGAACATTACTTTCACGGACACATCAGGATTCATCTTAAACAATTCATATTGTCTAAGATAGATACTGATTTTGGTCTCTTTGACCTGGCTAGTTCCTTCATAGGTCACGACCTATTTATCCCGAATTTCCTTTGCAGTTCTACAAGAGGAAATACGATTAAATTCATCGGTGCTTAGTCAGCAATACAGATCATGGACGGCTTTGAAGTTCTTAGCCGTGCTCTCCAAATCTTGCTGAGTGTATTCGTCTTCTGTGTCGTCCAGCTTTGTTCCATTGGGTCCATCCTTCTTGGGTACATTTGGCCCTCGCGTAATGATAAGACAGAGCTCCAAATCCTGATCAATGATGAACATTTTCATCAGGGATTTCCAATGCATGAAGTTGTCCCCAACGAAGAGAGGTGGACGACAGACTGATCTTCCTTGCCCGAAGTCGCCTTGACCTTCACCTGCCATGGTTAGACTCAAAGATAGTAATATCTAAGGTACGCGAGTTAGGCTCCGATCCCAATTGAAGTGCGGAATATGCAGATATAAAGCACGCAAATACTCTAGAAGGGGGAAGGGGTTGGATAGAGTATGTAAACTTTTCGCAATTACTGAAAATGTAAGATCTTACCACCTAATGTAAGACCTTATCTGAAAAGCAAGAACGAATTAGTAATAAATGGCGAACAAGTAATATGCGAAAGTAAAGAGCGGAAAGTAAAGAACACGATACTTGTTAACAAGGTTCGGCACAACCGTCTACGTCCCCGCCTAGGGTTATCCAACCCATAGGATTCAACAAACTTTATTTCACTTTATCTTATGAGCCCTAGATACAACTTCTAGAAGACTTGCCCTCTTCTAGACTAACTTCCTATCTAGCAACCCAAGCACACTAGTGAAAACAAAGCTTCTATGGATACCGAGGTACCCTATACGTTTGGGTAAAGGAACCCTTAGTATAACCTAGATGAATTGTACTATAAAGCTCTTAAGAAACCTCACATGCACTCAAAGTAAATACAACACTTAGCAAGGAGAGCGACGTGTGATCGAATGCTTTGCAGGAGACTTGATTGCAGTAGAGGTTGAGCGTTGTGGGGTTGTATCTTCTGCAATCTTCCTCTTCTCCTTTATATAGGCCAATACGTTTGATTTGAAAAACAGACGTCTGAATCTTCTTCGGGTTTGTTAAAAGACGTTGCACCATATCTTCCTGGAGAGAGAGAGAGATCTTAGGACCTTTGAAAAGAATCCAGAACCTTCACTTTGGATTTGAGATCTTCAGAGGAAAGATACGTTGGAGGAGCCTTGGTCTAAGTTCAAATGAATCCTGCAAAATCTCAACAAACTAGACTAACAAATAATAGAGATAAGATGGAGAGTTTAAAAACTCTATCCACTACAAGGTCCAAAACAACACATTTAGGCCCAATCAAACATAAGCTCAAACATAGGCCCAATAACTACTGGTCCTTTAAAATTGGATCTCGGATCTGTAAGGTTAAATAGGCCCGTTTAACAAATAGGCCCATTCAACCTATTTCAACATCCGAGTCCGTTTGTGCACGCAATCCTTTGAGTTCTTTGGTAAGATCTTACCAAACTCTGAAAACCCGAGTTTTGGCTTTAATCAACCAAGGTCTTAATCTCCATTAGGCAGGTCTTATCATCAAGGTGGAGTTAAGAGAAATGTTTATGAAAGGAATCTTCTCGCCAAAGACGGATTCAAGTGGGGTTTTACATCCAGAGGAGATGAATCTCCTTCACTTTTGTTCCTTGTGCCACTGTTTGACAAACCCTTATGAGAGGTATGGCGTGGATGGACTAACGCCCCTCCCACAAGGATTTTCTTCGCAAAGCCCCATCATCCTCCGATCTCCTACAAAAACCGTCATCTCGCCCTTACAACTCTTCGAAGAGAGGCTAGAAGCGAGATTGATGAGCCAGAATAATAAAGCCCAAATCAGATCTCATGGAGTTGAAGATGATATATATTGTTAACGATGCTATTGTTTTAGATTTAAAATCTTGTTGTTGGTGATTGTTAAGAACGAAAGAGATTAAGAGTCCTACATTGAAAATATAAAAGATAAAACCTTAGTATATAAGTTCTCTTATAGCCAATTGGTTTTAGGAGAAAACCTCATTCGACTTATGTGCTCGGCTACTAGTCCATACCAATGGACTTTCGGCTTATGTGTTTTCACGAAATTAACCACCAAAGGACTTTTGGCTTTTAAGAGAGGCTTCTTCCTAGGGATTTTTTCATATGCATACGTTTTTCTATTAATCATACGAAGATATACAATCTCCAACTTTTTCTACTTTGTACTATATTTCAGTGGAATCCAACATTAGGCCCCAGCTAGTGGAATCCAGCGCATCGATCTGCTAAAATATCGATCATCTGCTGTACAACTTTAGGTAACGGACTAACAGTGTAACCTCCGGACAGTAAGGGGATCCACGGCCCTACCTAAAGTGGTTGGTGATCTTCTCTAGCTACTATATTTCACCTAATTATCTCCCTAGCTTTCCTCTCTGAAATCGCTTTGTCCACTGCCCAGAAATCATAAACTCCAACCAACCGAGAGCAATGGCGACAGAATACAGCCTGCTTTTTTGGCCACCAGTTCCGACGTTTGTGAGTGTAATGGCGACGGTAACGATGCTGTCGATGCTGAACGGCGGTGTGAGCGAGATGAGGGGGTTCCACGGCCAGTACTCGAAGCTGGCGGGAGCCCTTTCCGGCTGGAAAATCGGTAGCAAGGCGGGAATGACTGGCTTCTACTTGCCGGCGTTCGTGTTCGGAGCTGCCTCCTTCTTCCTCTTCCCCACCGAGTTCCAGGAGACCAGATTCTTGCTCCTACGAGCTGCTATCACTCTCCATTTCCTCAAGCGACTTCTCGAGGTTTTTATCGATCTCTTCCTTAGTCCCCAGTATTGTATGGGGAAAAATCCGCACGAGTAATTGTTGATTTACCCTCATGGATTATTTTTTCTCTCTCATGGAGTATATAGATTTGATAAGTTAATTTGGGAGATCAGTACTGCTTTCATTTTAAGAAGCACAGCTATAATTTCTCTGCCAAATTAATTAAAATAATTCACTTATACAAATTAAATAGTGTTAAAAAAACTTAACCTAAAGTAGCTTGATTTATCTTTTCAACCTATGTCAAAACAATGACATGAATTGATCAAATGGTATTATTTATCATCTATATCTATATCTAAAAACATAAGAATTTATGATGAGGTACTTTTTAATTTAGGGATTTCAATCAATTAGATTTTGTTTTTGGTTGTTTAAAATATATTTTTTTTTTCCTTATTTACTCTCATCTCATATCACATCACGATCAATTGATCTCATTGCACTTAATTTATTTATTCAATTCAATTTTATAATGCCATTATGTTTTCTTTATTTGATATAATTCTATTTGTTCTCTATTATAGGGATGTCGAAGCCAAGCAGACATCTGAAGAAAATTTTATCTTATGTTATATATTTTGGTATTTTATGTCATATATTTTGTTATCTTATTTTTTGGTTTCTTTCACAACACCAATATTGAAGAATACGTATGGTGAAGACAATGGTTTCGTTCATTTTGTTTCAAGTCAAATTGTGGTCAACTTAAAAAACCATGTAGTTTTTTTCATACTTATTTCACTTGTTAGTTTGTCAATTATAATGCATCTACTAGAATGGATAATAAGTTATTTTTCTATTTTTTTTATGCAAGCACGTAACGATGCGGCAAATATACTGGTTCTCATTAAAACAAGTCAATATCATAAAAAATTCACCAAAATCTTAATTTCGTCAATGATATATCATTGTTTTTGCCCAGATTTATGGTCAGAAAAAATAACTGAGATCCTCTGTTGTCACCCCAAATATTGAATTATTTTTCTTATGGTTGAAAATTGAGAATATTTTTTTTAACCCCCTTAAATATTAAGTTATTTTACTTAGTTTTGCCTAATTTGTTCCAATTTGCGCGGGTGTAAACCAAAAGGCTTGTGAATAAGGCATGAATGCTTGATGGAAAAATACTCCCTCTCCCTATCATTTTTTTTTAATTTTTATATTTACTAATAAAGTTAAGCTAGCTCTCTATAAAATATTAATATTTTTTTTATAAAATTTCATAAATAATTAATTATGAAATCATTAATAAAAAATATTTTAAGTTTCTTTTTCTAAAAAGCATTTTTAAATGTGATACCAATTTGCAAAACTCAATCCATTTTACTATTGTATAAAGGTAATTATAAACTTAATATAATTAACTGTGATAGTATTTTATTTAAAATTCCTGTATTATAATTAAAATGGATGAGAATCGATAGAAAGCCTTACTATATTTTTGGTCGGAATAATGCAGAATCGGTTCATCCACAAATACAGCGGAGAAATGAGCGGTGGCACTATGATTATATGCGGCGTTTTGTATTTCATTGTCGCATTCAACATGATCTACTTTCAATATAAGTCGCGACAACTCCCGGAGCCATCCATCGACTTGAAGTACGTCGGATTGGTGTTGTTTCTGGTCGGAATAAGCGGGAATTTCTACCACCACTACCTCCTCTCGACGCTGAGGAGGGAGGGGGAGAAGGGGTACAAGATACCCAAGGGCGGCCTGTTCGGTCTCGTGATATGCCCACATTACCTGTTTGAAGTGGTGGATTTTTGGGGGTTGGCCTTCATCGCCCAAACCTGGTGTGCTGTTGGGCTCACCGTCGGCGTAACCTCCTACTTGATGGGGAGGAGCCATGGCACTCGGAAATGGTATGCTTCCAAGTTTGATGATTTTCCGACCCATGTCAAGGCTGTCATTCCGTACGTTTTCTAAGTTCCGGCCATGTTACCGGCAAACTTATCCGAGACCATATATACGTGGATGTCTTAATTAGTTTCGCTAAAAAGCGGTCTAAACTGTTAAGTTGCCACCTTAATAATTTTAAACCGTTTTTTTATATATAAATAACCGATGTAACATTCCCATTAATGGCTCCCTCTTTGTAAAATGAGTGATTGGTTGGGTACTTGTGTTGTTAGATAAACCGTAAATCTTGATTACGGTAGTGAATGTTCAAATTGATGGGGTGCAATGTCCGAATTGCTGTGGAAGTAGACACTGAAAATCGAAAGCAAACTAGGGTTTAGGGTACCACGTTTATATTGATGTGCATTATGTTCATATCAACGTGGTGCCCTAAATCCTAATTTGCAGTGTATTTAATTTCCAGGGTGTTAATGGATTCCATTGTATGGTGATTGTCAGTTAACGTTTCATTAATCTCCGTTAATCATTGGATGTCTTATTTCTACTATAGAGTTGGTAAAATCTAACATGATTAACACTTCCTTCAACTAGGAATTTTTCTATATTTTCATTTAAGAACAGATCGATTCACAGTAATCGCTTATTGTGATTTGATTAAGCGCTTATTTGGTTACAATAATTTTAGGATACAATAATCGTTATCTATGACTACAATAATTGTAGGTTACAATAACCGCTACCTATTGTTACACTCATCTGTTCATTTAGGTGATTTATTGTAACTCAACTCCACAATTCAATTACGGATATAGTAATAGGTACAAGACTCCGCTCATTACAGGAATTCACTCAGTACACGAAATCTTGTAATACATGAGTTTGATTACGCAAGGTTGGTTGATGATTAACAATACAAGAACATGGTTACAATCTTGTATTACTTGAATGCTATTGTAATATAAGAATAATTTTGTATTAGAGGAATGCTATTGTAACACAAGAATGAGATTGTATTACATGATTTTGTAACAAGAGCGCTATTCTATTACATAAATAATATTGTAATACAAGAATGATATTACCTTACAAGAACCGACCACATACATGAATTAGAATTTGTAAAATACAACCGTCAATACACAATTCTAAGCAAATAATTTGAAGATTCAAGAGTAACTTAAAACCCTAATCAATTCCACGTTGAAAAAAATATCTTCATCTACCAAATCTTCTACAACAATTACTTTTTAAAAGGATAGAATTTGTTTTTTAAAAAATTTGTTTTTACTTTTTAAAATGATAAAATTTGATTGTAAGGGTATAAAGGTAATCTCTATATAAAAAAAAGTACAATTACCTAAAAGAAAACTCAAGGAGTATAGTTATTAAAAAAAAAACTTAAAAGGGCTATACTCCACCCAATTTTCTCTTTAATCTATCCACAAAAGTTAAAATTTGAAAATAAAATAAAATTGGGGCTTACTATTTACACGGTGAATTTTTCGCCGTTTATGCGCTTTTTTTAAATAAAAAATTGATTTGTATTGTGGATCTGAAAGATCTGACAATTGGTAATCCAAATCGGGTGGTGGTGCCACCAGAGAAGCTCCGCGCGAGCCCTGGATCTGGGCAAACAAACCACCTAGAAGCAGATTCGTTGTTTCGAAAAGGAAGAACGAGGCGTTCAAAATCAGATGAGCAACAGTGATGGTTGGCGACGATGATGGCGGTAGACCCGAACTAGCAAGAAGACGATGGATCCAACGAAATTGAGGAGACATGCGCCAACAAGGTTTAGGGTTCATCGATGGTGAATGAACTAAGGACGAGATAGGAGGATGGGTAGAGAAAGGAATTGAGGTTGAGAACAGAGGTGACCCGGTGTGGCCCAATCCCAGGCGGTCGGAGATGGTGGTTGGCGAAAGGAAGAGATGAGGATTGCGAGCAAGAGAGAGAGGGAAGTGTGCACTTGGTGTACGCATCTGCAATCTGCCTTTTTAATCGTGTAGTCGTGATGCGTGCTAAGGGATGCTTTTCGTGCAATTGGCCGGTGATAAATTGATCATGCGAATAGCAATCATGAAAAAAAAATTTATCTAGATTTTAATTTTAAACTATATTACCATTTTAAGCTGGTAAAAAAAAATGTAACCTATATTGTAAATATCTGGCGCACCAAACAAGCCCAAATCATGATTATAAAAAAATCTCTTTCTTCATAATTCACCGACCTCGTTGATTTTGATCTAATGGTAGAAGATAATGTTAGATGGATCCAAAAGCAAGATATTGGAGTATAATAGAAAACACGTGGCTATTAAAGTATGGGCAAATAAAACCCACCCACATCACATGTGTAATAACTAATGTCTTGTTAATATATTTCCCTTATAAATAGAGATCAATCATCCAACCATGGATGAATGAAGAGCCCTATCCCAACTAATTCAAACACCTCACATTGTTAAAATTTAGTTTGGTGTTTGAAAGTAGATGGCCTTGCCTGCCTTCATCCTTTTGAAATCGATCAAAAATAACAAACTTCTTTGCTACAGCAAGGAAGATGATTCCCATCAGGCCTACCTTCAATTTTCTCAAGATGAGAAGGCCAACAATCCTGAGGTTCAGTACTCCAAATTCGAGGTCCAAAAATCCCAAAACATTGAAGGTTTTGTTCATATAAGGAGTTGTTATAACCACAAGTACTTGGTCAGGTAAAATCTCATTCTGTTAGATGCAGATTCTTATGTATATTCCTCTCGTTAATAGATTTGATTTGATATATATTATAACTTTTTTTATAGATCCTCATTTACTAAAACATAATTCTTTTTTTATCTTTTTTTGTTTCAATTCGAGTGCAGAAAGTCAGCTGATAGCAAGTCGATAGTGGCGGAAGCGAATGAGCCAGAAGAAGACCAATCCAAATGGTCTTGCACTCTCTTCAAGGCCATCGTAATAGAGGGCGACTCCGATGAGCACCCAATAGTTCACCCCGACGATTTCTACCCCACTCCTCATAAGATTCGGTTGGTGCACGCGGATGGGCTTGGCGAGCAGGCATGCGTCCAGTCATCGGAAACGACTGATCTAGTCATCGAGGACTCCGGAACAACATCGAGAGCTCCCAACGACGACATTTTCATAGCTTATGATGCCGTATCAGTGTTCGTCCTCCCAGACTACGTTGCATTCATGGCTCCGAATGACAAATACGGCGCTCCCACCGCCGCCCTCTCAGCGAACCCCGGCCCCCCACTCAATATAGTCCGTTACCTGGAGTTCAAAACCACGGACATCGGTCACGACGGAGTGATCCACTTGCTGGATCAGTCCCCTCTCAACCACCCGCCCTTCGTGATGGTGAAGAACACGTCGTTAGCTGTCTCGACCAACTTCTGGGCCGGGTTCTGGAGGTCGAGGCAAGGAAACAGATACATCACGATGGACGTCGACACCTCGACGTTCGTCGAGCTCTTCGTCCCGATAAGGCTCGCCGGCAACAGCCTCGCCCTCCGCCTCTACGACTACACACGCCTCTTCGCTAATTCCATCAAGGCAACCGTCCCCGGCCCCAACCTTGTCGTCACCATGGACCAAGTCCTCGGCGCCACCGCCACCAGCATCGACACCTCGGCCGTCCTTAGGGTGGTGGAGCCCGTTTTAATGAGGGAAGTAAGCGATGTCGTGTTCCGGGATTCGAGGGTCTATAACGTCGGCCAAGTCGAGAAGTTCGTCGACGAGCGGAGCAACTCGACGAGCGTGGACCAAACCGGGGCGTTTAGGGTATCCTACAAGAGGGCGCAATCTCGGAGCTGGAACGACAGCGTTTCGGTCACCCGAACCGTCGCGGCTTCATGGTCTTCTAAAATCCCATTCGTGGGTGAATTCGGGGTCGAGTACTCCGACGAGCGGAGTCAAACTGTGGAATGGGGCGAAGAGATCATAGAAGAGGAGACCGTGGAGTATGAGCAGAACGTGACTATACCACCGGGGAAGAAGATAACGATCTCAGTGATAGCCAGCAGGGCTGAATGCGACGTTACGTTTAGGTGTCGAGTGCGCGACACATTGAGTGACGGGACCATAAGGGCGTATACCAAGACAGATGGTATGTTCGTCGGCTCCAACGAATTTAATTTCCAAACCAGACTAGTCGAGGTCGACCTGTAGATATCGCAGGTCTCAATCAATTTATGTACTTGTATTTGATTTTTGGTACTCTCTTGATATCATATTATCAATAATGTGCGTGTGTGGGGCTGTACTGTACTGTGTTTTTTTTTTTATCACTCCAGCGTATCTATCTATCTATTACTCCATCCTTGACAAATATAAGATTGTTGACTTTTTACACGTATTTTAATGAGTGAAAAACTATATAAAATATTAATTTTTTTGTAAATGTTTTTTCTGTAATATAATATTTATTAATAATACATACTATATTGTGAAAAAAATTGATTAAAAAATTAATTTTTTATATAGTTTTTCACTCCTTAAAGTACGTGCAAAAATGAAGTGATCTTATATTTATGAACGGAGGGAGTAATATTACTAATTCTGCTACCATTTTACTGACGTGTCACGCCCACAATTAAAGTTGAATTTTTTATTCAAATGAGATTTTCTAATTGGTCAATATTATTATGAAAACTTTAAAATATTTGTTTCCTATTTTAAATATGATTTGAATCCATTCCTTTTTTTTTTGGTTATATTGTCGTAAATATTGAGACATGTTTCCATTTTTTTTCCGATTGCAATCTCTTTTCGGTTATATTGCTGATGTGTCACGCTCACAATTAAACTTGAATTTTTTATTCAAATGATATTTTCTTATTGGTCAATATTATTGCTGAAATTTTAAAATATCTGTTTCCTATTTTAAACATATTTGTTTCCTATTTTTATAGTAAAATATTATTTAATTTGATATGTTGTATGTCAATTTGTGATCTATTTTAATCGTCTACGTACATTGAACATTCGTCAATTATTGGCTGATTTTATTCTTGGATATTGAAATTGTTGATTTATCATTTTTAACCGATTGCAATATTCCCCACAATGTCTACATACAACGAACATGTAATAATCAATTTGTAAATATTCGATTTCAAAAATTAATTATAAAAATCAATTAGAGCCAAATAAGTGTTATTTTATAATTTAATTATTTTAGATATCTTAAATGACTATCGAAAAATAAATAATATTTTAAGACTCACAAGCATTACTAATGCTTATTTTACATCTTGGATGAGGCTTCTTACATCACTTTTCTACCTTTAAGGATCTTTTTTTTACCATCTTACCTTTATTTTCACTATTAATTTCTCTATCTTTCTAACCATCTTTCTCATGAAAATAATCAATAAGTTATGTACATCTACATATTTAACTTCAAAATTATTCACACAATCATGTGCTTAGGATTTTTTAATATTTGTACGGGAGCTTATATTTTACTTTTTTAGATCTATGTTAATGATAGTAATAATATATTTATTTTAAATTATATTAGATGGTGTGTTTGAGTATTATTACTACTTTACCTTATTAAATCATTTTCAAAATTTGTATCGTATCTCTTTCCAACTAATTTATAAATTATAAAAAAATATTTTATACATATTTTTGTTGTAAACTCGTGCCTTGAAGGCACGAGAGTTTAATCCATTTTAATTTGAACATCATTTTATATATCCATATAATACTATATTAATATATACTTGTTTACAATAAAAATATGTATAAAGTATTTTTCTAATGATTTATAAATTAGTTGGAAAGAGATACAATACAAATTTTGTAAAGACCGGAAAATTCATATTTATTATTTTATTTAATATATTCAATTATATGGATTTGGTTTTGAAATTCAGGAAATTTTGAGAATTTCCGTCCTCGAGCGATTTAATTATTTAAAATAGAAATATATATATATATATATATATATATATATATATATATATATGATCTATTCGTTCGTAGAACTATTTACTCGATCGCAGACATTTCTGGAACACCACTAACAGAGAAAGAAATAGTCAATTTGGAAAGAACTTATTGTCAACCTCTTTCAGATATGAATCTATCTGATTCAGAAAGGAAGAACTTGCATCAGTATCTCAATTTCAATTCAAACATGGGTTTGATTCACACTCCACGTTCTGATAAATATTTACCGCCCGAAACGAGTCAAAAATTGCGTCTTTGGCGAAATTGGCTAAAGAAAGACGTTGAGAAAGGGCAAATGGATAGAACCTTTCAACGAGATAGTGCTTTTTCAACTCTATCAAAATGGAATCTATTCCAAACATATATGCCATGGTTCTTTACTTCGACAGGGTACAAATATCTAAATATATATGTATGGAAGCTTTAAAATGTAAAACATCCTTAACGTGTAAAATTTGCTTAATGTGTAAAACTTAATTTTTTTAATAAATCAACAGGACAACATCCCGCGCTTCACATGTAAAGCACCGATCAGGCCAGCATCGGCTTCTCTCTCGGACTCCCACACCCACCTCGAGCCACCTCCGGCCACCAGCCCCCGCCCGCTCGAACCCCCTCACTCAGGCTCACCCCCCGACACCGGAACCCCCTTGGTTCGTGCCCAGCCGAGCCCACACCGAGCCCATCTTCCCCAACATCGCTAATCGGTTCTTTTGGCTCGGAATACCTTCGAAATCCCGATTTTGCTCCTTGTTTCCACTCGAATTTGGTATGATTTCTAACTCTAAACTTGTTTATTATAGTTATTTGGATTGTTTGAATGATTTAGGTTGAGATTGAAAACCTAGGGTTTGATTTAGGAGCGGAATTTGGGGCTTTTTGACAAAAGCCAAATTGATTGAAATTGATGATATGGTTGTGTTGTTGGATTGATTTTGAGCTAATTTCATGTTCATATCATTGTCAAATTGTTTATGGATCATGAGCTAATTGAAGTTTGGAATTTTATATTGCGATATGCTTAATTTAGAATTTGGGGTTTTTTTGCCAACAACCAAATTGACTAAAATTGATGATATGGTTGTGTTGTTGGGTTGATTTGGAGCTAATTTCATGTTCATAGCATTGTCAAATTGTTTATGGATCATTATCTAATTGGATTTTAGAATTTTATTGCGATATATTTTAGAATTTGAGGTTTTTTTGCCAACATCCAAATTGATTGAAATTGATTATATAGTTGTGATGTTGGGTTGATTTGGAGCTAATTTCATGTTTATAGCATTGTCAAATTGTTTGTGAATCATGAGCTAATTGAATTTTAGAATTTTATTGCGATATGCTTCAGGTCGATTAGGTTCTTTTATTTTAGCATAAAAATCATAATTTAGCCTATTAGCTCAATTGGTAGAGAATGTGCGTTTGCACAAAAGATGTGAGTTCAAATCCCACATAGGTTACATAATAGACAAGAGCGCAACAATCGCAAATTGTTAATCATGCACATTATAATATTAGTTATGCACTTTTTAAACTTAATTATGCACATTTTAATCTTATTTATGCACTTTAATTTTAAAAGCTTATACGTAAAAAAAATCGATTTCAAACTTACATCTATCAACCTAAATTATCCGAGAGGTGAACTCAAACTCTCAAAAGTAAAAAAAAAAAACAAAATTAAAACATCGATTTCAAAAGCACATCTTTTGTCTTATTAATGCACATTATGATCTTACATTTGCACAATTGTATTCTAAATCTGCACAATTGTATCTTACTTTTGCGCAATTGTAGTTTAAATTTGCACAATTGTATCCTACTTTTGCACACTTGTATTCTAAATTTGCACATTACAATTTTATTTTCACACTTTATGTTCTTATATTTCCACTTTAAAGTTGCACAAATGCACTTTAAGTTGCACAAATGCACTTCACAGTTGCACAAATACACTTCACAGTTCCACAAAAGGTGTCGAAAACGGGAAAAAGTGCATTTACCCATAAAATTAGACATATTTACCAATTTACCCATAAATTAAACATATTTCAATTATAAAATTTTATAAGTGAAATAGGCACATTTACCTATTTGCCCCATAATGAATTATTATGTCTGCACAAAATAAACTTATATTTGCACAATAAGATGTTATATGTGCACAAAAGTAAGTTATACTTGCACAGCAGAAAGTGTTAACACGAAATTCTGGGCCAAAAAAAAAATTAAATTTTTTTTATAAAAATAAAATAAAAAAATCTGGTCCGAGAAGGGGGGCAAGGGGGCACACGCATGGGCAGGGGGGCAGATATTCTACTAATGAAATTAGGCCCATTAGTAATTAAATTAGGCCCATTAGCAAATTTTACGCGATAAGCAAATTTTACACGTTAAGGAGTTTTTACATTTGAAGTAAACCCTATATATATATATATATCAATATAGTATTATACTAGTGTAATACCCGTGCCTTGAAGGCACGGGAGCTTGATCCATTTTAATTTGAATATCATTTTATATATCTATATAATACTATATTAATATATACGTGTTTACAACAAAAATATGTATAAAGTATTTTTTTATAATTTATAAATTAGTTGGAAAGAGATACAATACAAATTTTGAAAATGATTTAATAAGGTAAAGTAGTAATAATACTCAAACACACCACCTAATATAATTTTAAATAAATATATAATTATTATCATTAGCATAGATCTAAAAAGTAAAATATAAGCTCCCGTACAAATATTAAAAAATCATAAGCACGTGATTGTGTGAATAATTTTGAAGCTGTGTAGATGTACATAACTTATTCATTATTTTCATGAGAAAGATGGTTAGAAAGAGAGAGAAATAAATAGTGAAAATTTTAGGTAAGATGGTAAAAAAAAAATCCTCAAAGGTAGAAAAGTGATCTAAGAAGTCTCATCCAAGATGTAAAATAAGCATTAGCAATGCTTGTGAGTCTTAAAATATCATCTAATTTTCGATAGTCATTTAAGATGTCTAAAATAATTAAATTATAAAAAAAACACTTTTTTTGGCTCTAATTCATTTTTATAATTAATTTTTGAAATCGAATATATTTACAAATTGATTATTACATGTTCGTTGTATGTATACATTGTGGGGAATATTGCAATCGGTTAAATATGATAAATCAACAATTTCAATATTCAAGAATAAAATCACTCAAGACTTGACGAATGTTCAATGTACGTAGACGATTAAAATAGATCACAAATTGACATACAACATATCAAATTAAATAATAGTTTAGTATAAAAATAGGAAACAAATATGTTTAAAATAGGAAACAGATATTTTAAAATTTCAGCAATAATATTGACCAATAAGAAAATACCATTTGAATAAAAAATTCAAGTTTAATTATGAGCGTGACACGTCAGCAAAATAATAGTAGAATTAATATTATTAATAGATTACCTATTATCGAAATTAATTTATAAAAAACTTGAAAAAATAATATTTTATATAATTTTTACCATCCTAACAAAGCGTGAATGGATATTATACAACATATTTAGCTAAATGAATAGAGAGAGTAGTAAATTTTAACATTATTGGGATAAATGTGATATAATAAACAAATATTTAAATGAATTCAATCCGTTAAGATAATGAATGTAGGTAATCTGAGTACATCTTTGATTCATTTATTTAAAAATGAAATACTTGCATGGTTGGTGATAAAATATGAACATATGTGAAAGTTAATTTATACTACGTAGCATTTTATAAACTGACAATTGGATATGGGTCTATGTAGAGTATAAATTTCCAAAAATAAAATATACCAAGATTCAAATTTAAGTTCAATGTATGTAGACGAAATATGAGAATATTGCAATCGGAAAAAAAAATGGAAACATATCCCAATATTTACGACAATATAACCGAAAAAAAAAGGGAATGGATTCAAATCATATTTAAAATAGAAAACAAATATTTTAAAGTTTCCATAATAATATTGACCAATAAAAAAATCTCAATTGAATAAAAAAATTCAACTTTAATTGTGGGCGTGACACGTCAGGAAAATGCTAGCAGAATTAGTAATATTAATAGAAGATAATATATATATATATATATATATATATATATATATATATATATATATATATATATATATATATATATATATATATATATATATTGCAATCGGAAAAAAAAAAAGGAAACATGTCTCAATATTTACGGCAATATAACCGAAAATAAATAAAAAGGGAATAAATTCAAATCATATTTAAAATAGAAAACAAATATTTTAAAGTTTTTATAATAATATTGACCAATAAGAAAATCTCATTTGAATAAAAAATTCAACTTTAATTGTGGGCGTGACACATCAGCAAAATGATAGCAGAATTAGTAATATTAATAGATAGATAGATAGATAGATAGATAGATATTGCAATCGGAAAAAAAAAATGGAAATATGTCTCAATATTTACGGCAATATAACCAAAAATAAATAAAAAGGGAATAGATTCAAATCATATTTAAAATAGGAAACAAATATTTTAAAGTTTCCATAATAATATTGACAAATAAGAAAATCTCATTTGAATAAAAAATTCAACTTTAATTGTCGGCGTGACACGTCAGCAAAATGCTAGCAGAATTAGTAATATTAATAGATAGATATATAAAATGATGTTCAAATTAAAATGGATCAATCTCTCGTGCCTTCAAGGCACGGGTATTACACTAGTAAATATAATAATTGATTTTCTATTTTGATTAAACTAGTCCTATTGTCCACGTAGCATTTTAATAAATATTAATAAAAACTATATAAAATGTTTTTTTGGGTGTTTTTGCTAACTAGCCTATTTTGAATTTCTAATTAGTTGATTAGAACCCAAACTAATTTAATTAGTTAAGGTAGCACCTATCCCAAATGGAGTAATAATGGTCAATGGTCAACTGTTGGACCGGTCAACGTTGACCAAATCATTCGGTTTTTTTTTTTATTTTTAGTTGTGGCATTTTTGTACATTTTATTTTCGCTTTGATGCCACTTTTCTAGACCTGGGCAAACGCGGGCCGGCCCGTCCCGCCCGCCCGCAAAATTGGACAGGCTTGGATAGGGGCAAAAGCTCATGCGGGCCGCTAGGCCCGGCCCGCGCCCGCAGCGGGAACGGGATTGGGTAAGCCATTCTACCCGTTGCGGGCCGCTAGGCCCGTAACGGGTACCTGCTAATTTTTTAATATATATTTTATTAAATATATATATATATTATTAATTTAAAAAAAAATAAAAATAAAATACCTATGTTTACTCTACCCTGCCTAAAACCCTAACTTCATTTGCTCAACAGACAGCCGCTCACGCTCAGATCTGAGATATGTGGATCTCCCATCGGCACTCCCTCGCCACTCCCGCGCCACTGCTCGTGCTCTGCCTTCTTCGTCCCCGCGCTCTTCTGGCTTCGTCCTCGTGCTCTTCCGGCGCTCTTCGTCCCCGCGCTCTTCGTCTCCACTGCTCGTCCCCTCGCCACTCTCGCGCTCTTCGTCCCCGCGCTCTTCCTTCTTCGTCCCCTCGCCACTCCCGCGCCACTGCTCGTGCTCTTCCGGCGCTCTTCAAACTCCTGCGCCACTTCTCTTGCTCGCCTCACAGGTCCCGCTGCAAGTAAGCAGGTTGGTTTCTCAGATTGGATTCACCTCTCTTTGATTGGATTTTAGTCATTTTACAAATCTCAGATTGGATTAAAATTGGTCGTTACAAATCTAAAATGTCTGAAATTTCTTATGTTGATTCCTCTCTTTGTTCACTGGGCTGGTTTGTAGATCACCAAAGTATGGCGCAGGAGAGTGAAGATGTAGTGGACAACCTTTCTCCGACCCTAACTCCAAGTGTGCAGTGCAGTTCAAAAGGAACGAGGTTGATTTCATCCGTGTGGAATGACATGACAAGAGAAGTGTTGGAGAATGGGGATATCAAAGCCACTTGCAATCACTGTAAGAAACCTTTCAAAGCAAGTCATAATTATGGTACAACACATATTAAGCGGCATCTTGCAACCTGTCCTGCTCGTGTTTATCGGTTGAAAAAAAACCTTTTCATTACTGGGAGTGAATCAGGCAGTAAGAGTGTTGTAGAGAAGAATCAAATGTCTTTGAGGAAACCTAGTGCTACTTTAGAAGATATTCGAGAAGCATTGTGTATTTTTGTCGTATCGGGAGGACATCCGTTTAGCATTGTTGAGGAACCAGGATTTAGAAATATGATGAGAGTTAGTGCACCTGATTTTCATCTAGTTAGTAGATACACTATTAAGAGAGATGCAATGAATCGTTAAAAAGAAGAAAAGAAGGTGGTTTCGGTTGAGATGCAAAAAAAGTGACGTCAAAGTGTCATCAGTAGTCAACAATAAAAAAAATGGCATCAATAGTTAACGTGACGTCAAAGTAAACAAATTTTCTAATGAAATGGTTTGATGACACTTTTTTAATGTTATTTTTTCCAAACCTTGATGACATTTTTTGTTTACTTTGACGTCACGTTGACTATTGATGCCATTTTTTATTGTTGACTACTGATGACACTTTGACGTCACTTTTCTAATGAAATGGTTTGATGACACTTTTTTAATGTCATTTTTTCCAAACCTTGATGACATTTTTGTTTACTTTGACGTCACGTTGACTATTGATGCCTTTTTTTATTGTTGACTACTAATGACACTTTTTTATGTCAATTAGAAAAATAGCACCATTGATGCCATTTTTTTTACAGTAGTGTTTTGATGACTTTTTTTTAATGTGTGTTTTGATGCTATTTTTCTAATGTAATTATTTGATGCAACTTTTTTAATCAAATCGTTTGATGCCACTTTTTTTTTTTAATTTAATCAATTGTATATCGATATATTTTCATCGATTCTACTTTTACACTGATGACACGTTTGTGATTACATTTAATTGATGCAATGACTTGTGGTGACATATTTATTACATTTTTTATATAATTGATTAAACAAAAGCATAAAATGTGATTAAACTTCCTTGATGAAATATTTTTATTGATGACACATTGTGATTAAACTACATTTTTATAAAATGTGGAATCAAAACAATACAATCTTATTGCACATATAAAAACCCAAGTTCGGTTTCAAAATGTTGCATCAATATGGTTGATCACACTTTCAATGGTAACACAGGAAACGTAAATCCATGTCAATGTAGAAATCCTAAGGCACATATAAAATGACAAGCGGGTATAAGCATATAAAAATTCTGAATGGACACCTAGGGAGCAAGTAGGACCAAATCGATTGTCAAAGTCTGATTACTCGTTTGGTACTCAATTTTTAATGGCTCATTTGCAGCACAATCTTTCTTATCCTATATTGCAGAAGCTAACGATATCAGTGATGGGAACTCCAAACCATATATGGAATCACCGTCAACAGAATCTGAAAATGTTGGTGATGGAATGCTTGATACTTTCAAGGGAAAAAATGTCATCGATGTTGATGTTCCACGGATGAGTAATCTTCATGAACAACTAATTCAGGCTCTTCATTGGGCTTTTCTTTTGTGGTCTCCTTTGTTGTCAGCGCAACTACATTTAATAGGAATCGCTCTATTGATTCCCACACTTCAGAGTCGATGAGTTCCTCATCCTCCTCAGGCTTTCCAAAACTGGGCTCTTGTGGCTCATCTCTATGGTCTTCCATCTCAATTGATTTGTCAATGTAATCGTAAGAATCATTGACCTCTGCTTGGCTACTGGGAGCCTCTGGTAATACCTGAAAATCCGTAGTTAATTGAGCTACTTGAGACTCAAGCATATCAAACCTTGCCTCTGTTGCACTTTGGAGCGCGAGGATTTGCTCGCACATTTGCTCTACATTTTTCTTAGACTGACAATCATGTTGAAAATGCCCATAAATCTTGCAAAACTCACAAAATGGCTCACATGCTGTCTGATAAGTATTTTGGTTGGTCAGACGTTGCCTTAAAGTCTACTCCCCATTAGTCTTAGATTGGCAGGTTGGGTGACCCCACAAACCACAATAATAGCAATAGGGAACGCAAGTCAGATGACCCCATCTTTGACAATATTCACAAAAAGGGTAATGATTCATATTTTAGAGAGCACCTGGTAAAAAAAACAAAAAGAAAAAACATCAAAAATAACAAAAAGACTTAGAAAACTAATTGGTGTTACACAACTG
Source organism: Persicaria tinctoria (assembly GCA_037127255.1). Taxonomy (NCBI): domain Eukaryota; kingdom Viridiplantae; phylum Streptophyta; class Magnoliopsida; order Caryophyllales; family Polygonaceae; genus Persicaria; species Persicaria tinctoria. The sequence goes on from JBANSL010000014.1 coordinate 9,291,675, forward strand.
ATATTATCGACAGTCCCCGGCAACGGCGCCAAAAACTTGATCGGTCTAAAACCAACACCCCGCAAGCGTACGGTGTCAATTGTAGTAATCGAGTGTCGAATCTCAGGGACTGCATGAATACCAATTGCAGAACCTCAACCAGTTTACTAAGCCGAATAGAAAAAGTGATTTTTGAATGAATAAGAGAATAAGAAGAAGGGAAATGACAAATTGTAAGTTTTGTGAATATATGATGTGAAACATTCCAGAGTCAAGGTTCACCACAACAATGCATCCTCGATAGACTATATAATTTTCATGCCTGAACAAATTGAAAAGAGATATTTGAAGGTAAACTATCTAAATCCATTATCGCTCAGCCTACGCATCTCGCAATAACTATGTCCATTTCATTCAATTACCACTCAGCTTGCACTTGTTGTAGATTAATCAATCAAATTGGACTCATTAAGCACTTAGACCCTAGCGAGCAAATCGATCAAACAATAGCAGGCGCGATCCGCATAATCAATTCAAACCTAGGTTGTCTACGATAGTTTATTATCCTCAAGAGAATTAAATAGATTGCTCATAAACAATTCTCAAGTTAAATCCATGTTTTCTAATAAAATTAACAACTTTATCTATATATCCAATCTCAATTCGCAGCCGGCGCATGTTGAACATCAAAAGGATTCCAATCAATCATAGAATTGATCGGATTAAGCACTCATGGATCAAATCAAACAAATAATAGAATTCATTCAGGCAATCATCACGCACATGTCTATCTCAGCATTGTTGGGATCACCCCAACCCCAGAACAAGGAAATTAGCCAAACATGAATTCAGACACAATCAAAAAATTCATGAGGAAAGAATATAACACTAGATTAAAAGAACTTATTCTTGAATCTAGCAAAACAAACCTTCAAAGAGAAATCTCTGAAAGAGTCTAAAACTCTCAATGTCTGCAACTCCTCTCTGACGTGAAAATTGGATCCTCCTCTGATCAAACCCTAATTCTCTATATATATAGTTCTAAAAAAAGATCTGAAAATAATCCTAAAATAATAATAAAATATTCCAAAATGTCATCCAACAATAGATAAAAGCTGATAAAAAATCCCGAAGTAGTAACGCGGAAAGGCAAGTATCGAGTCGATACTTCAGAGTATCGAGTCGGTACTTGGCTACTGTAAAGCAATTTGGCTCGGAATGTGAAGGTATCGAGTCGATACATGTGGGAATCGAGTCGATATGTGAAAGTTCCGGGTCGATACTTTGACTCAGCGTCAGCTTCTTGGCTCGATTCCTCCATTTTGCAGGCCGAATTTGCAAAAGTGCTTAACATGAAAGTTGTAGGTATTTGAATCAGCTTTCCAGCAAGATATAGAACGTCTCGATCCGAATTTTGTGGAGCTCAAACGACTCGTTTTACTGAGATGTCGCTAAACAGGATTGCTCCAGAAAACGTCCATTCAGCAGTAGGCTCTTCTTAGCTTGATTTCTAGCACTTGAGACCTCTATGCAAGGATCATTCGGCGTCCATGAACATGTCAAACTTGGCTTCAATAAATCTTATTCCATCGTGATCTCAAATCGACACCGAACAAGCTCCAAATCACCTGAAAACAAATAAAAATACGAGTGTAGACATCTATTCTAAAAACTAAACCAAAACCTATATAAAACATGCAAAACATATAAAAATGACTTTAAAACGACTATAAACTATTTCCTATACCACGTAGAATATGATGATATCACATAATAATCTCATGTGCTTCAGAGAGGGACCCAATCTTATCATTCAAGTGAAGGGAACGTGTCCGAGACTTGCGCCTCTCGACAATGTTTAAAGCCCATAACTGAGAAACCATTAACAGTTCTCCATGGGGGACAACAGCATCTATGAGGCCAAGTATGTTCCCTTCTTCATATGAGATTGGTTTCGATGTCTACAAATGGCATTCAAGAAAAGAAGCAGCACTAAATAAGAAGTTGTAAATAAGATCTATATACTGATAGAACCCAGCAAAAAGGAGTAAAAACAAGATAATCTGAATTTAAGTCTCTCACAAATTAGCCAATTTTTTAGGAATCCTCAGTCTGTATTCAAATCAATTTCAATTACGATTACAAGATTTTAGCCATGCAATTTTTATAAAAAGAATAGCAACAACTAACTCAGAAAAGTAATTTAAGACTTAATCCTAAAAATCAGCATCTAAACTAAATAATGGAGAACAAGAAGAAAATCGGAAAAATGCCTAAAAACTAGAAAGTGGGAATGGAGAATTAAAGAAACTAACTAGAGAATGAATAAAAATGAAAGATATATATTAATTACAACTAGTAAATAATAACTTGGCTTTGTATCATTCATATACCAGACACCAATCACATTTGTATGTCTACTGATACAGATTGTACTAATCCTAGACACTCTTTAGTCTTAAGCTCCTCAAAAGCCACAAAACAGGGGTCTATATATAACATTATATAGCATGGGGACAAACTTTAAGCTGCTCCATCACTATGCAAAAGCCATGAAATGGCCAATAGTTAACAAGTCACTGTAACCTCCATGGTAATTGGTAAATACACCGAAGATAAAGGCAACTAGCCACCAATTGAGGTCTCTAAATACTTCAGTAATATTTATCAACATGCTTATAAATGACACAAATACCCAAGTAAGAAAGCAAGTGTACACACACACACTCAGACTCAAGCTGTAAATATTTTAAAGGTAACAAATTGAGGTTCATCCCTATGACAGATAGAATACCAGAGACTCCTCCTGGCTTTTGGACTCAACAACTGATTTGTAGCCACTGTAAATTCATACTTGGTAAGTCATCCACCTTGTTAAATCCAGAGAGATACTTTTCCCCTTCATCCCAAATACCAATATGTACTTCCTCCTCAAAATACTTCATGTTAAAGTAGAATCCAGATTTCTGCTCAAGCCTATCTAGTATCTACACAAGAAACCCCATCAAAACCACCAAGGAACAAACATAATGGTCAATTTCAGCAAAATGCATAGAGATTACAGTTTATAGACTTATTCAAAACAGAAGAACCTACATGTGAACAATCTCTTTGAACTTCTCCTCATCTAAAAACTGTAAAATTAGGAACTTAAGCTCTCTACTGAGAGACGACATCATAGCAGTTCCAACTTTGAATCCATATGTACAAATGCAACTAGCCAATTTGGCAAGCCACCAAGCAAGCAAGTTCCCAATACTGCCTTACCACAAAAGCTCTCTATTGAACTAATTTACCCATCCAATTCGCAATGCAAAATCAGAATTCTTTGCACAAAAATCCACAAAAAGACAATCAAACAGTAAATCAGCTTATAAAACCAATACAGCAGAGTTCATGATTTCCATGTCTTGTAATTGCGAAATTGAATCTTTGGAAATAGGAGACGTTAAATAAGCCTCGGAAATCAGTTAATCATAGAGCTTTCTTCCCAAAAGATAAAGGAAAAGGGAGAGAAAAGAAAAGCATCAAGACTCGGCATACCTAATTTGAGCTTACACACCAATTCCTGTTTCATCTGAAGACCAAACACCAGATCCTCCTCGGCTCCCACTGTTCGTTAGTTGAATCGAGGATAAACCCTAGAAATCAGAGAGGAAGAACAGAAGGTTAGATTTGTGCTCGGAGCACTCATTCAATTGTTTCTGAAACTGGATCCAGTAAAATCAACTAGAATAAGATCTAATTTTGAAAATGGAGAAGGAAATTGAAGTTCGATATACTCAGATTTGTTTGGAGGAGGAGAATCTCACCGTGAGGGAGGGAGAAAGGAGTGACAGCGAGGGAGGCAGAGCGAGGTCGATGAAGGCGCGAGAGGAGAAGGGAACGGAGGCCATCAGAGGTTGAAAGAGCTCGAAAAACGCCATTGACGGGGCTAGCAACAAATCGCAGGCGAGAGATAGAGTTTGGAGAGAATGAACGGGAAAGAGGAAGGGGAACAAGTTAAGGGGCTAATTAATTTCCAAGGGGTGTTAGGACGGCCAATTTAACAAGTTAAGATGCCGATAACTTGATTAAATTAGCTAAAGATGATATTTTACCAAAATTTCTCATGTTTTTTTTTTAATAATTTTATACTTATTACAATTAAGTATGGATTTACAAAAAAAAAAAAAGGAAAAAAGCGTACATAATTTTATACTTTTTTGTGTTAAATTAGGATTGTTAGCTTGTATCTGTCTTGTAAGTTGTGATCAAAACGCCACCCTTCACATTCGAACTGCTCGATCTTGATTCGACGAACTGATTTTCAATTAGCACCACTTCGTCCTCCACGGATTGTTGCTAATCTTGATAATCGCCTGTAACGACTCGTGGTGCAATCTTGCTAATTTCAATGCCTCCGCCAGGTCCTTGGCTCGTCCAAATTTCACCAACGATTTGATCTCCGGCTTGAGCCCGGAAATATAGCTCGACACAAAGTAAGACTCAGGTAAATGAGGATCGTACGACAACATGCCAGCCTTGAGCTCTTCGAGCTGCTCATTGTATTCCTCAAGATCATCAACTTGACGCAATTTATTGAATTCCTCCACAATTTCTACGTACTCCTTGCTTCTCCCCAAATCGTACATAGGTCGCCTCGCTCAACTCCCTTCGCCCCACATGTTTCCTCTGAATCAAGTAGCCTTGAACCCAAATATCAACCCTGTCAAACATGTACACATCGCCGTCAATTCTACCTTTTGATTTCCCGGGATACTGAAAATAGAGAAGTACTTATCGCATTTATGAACCCAGCTTCGCGGTTTCTTCCCGTCAAAAGTCGGAAACTCCACCTTGGGAAATCTGATCGCTCCGAAATTGATGAACTCACGATCTTGATTGTTGCGATCTTCCACCTCGCTTTTCCCCGCATCCTTTACTCTGGCGACGGTTGTCCGCTGACTGCCTCCCAATTCGCCCTGCATCGGGGAACTCAGATCCGCCATTAACGGTAGTCGACTCCCACATGGAGTCTGATTCTTGATCCATCGCTTGCATCTGCTTCACCTGAGCTCGAAATTCGTCCGTGCTCCGCCTAATTTCTTCCAAGATTCGTTGCTGGTCCTCTTGCCTTTGAATCGCTTCGGCAAGGGAGTCGTGTGTCGCGGCCGTGAACTTCTACAATTGCTGCAGTTGTACTTCCGTCTTCCGTAGGCTTTCATCGGCGGAATTGGATCATGTACCGTCCGTCATGTCTGAGGACCTTCGAAGCTCCGATACCAATCGGTTAGCAGTCCAAATCACCTGTAGCTCTTAACGTAGCAAACCCTGTAGCAAGTTTTCAATTGGTTCACCTGAAATTAATTTTAATATATAATTAATAATAAAATCAAACTAAATAAGGAGTAAATCAGTAAAATCTTCTTTCCATAACCGTTCTTCTTCTCTTTGAGCCCTAGAGATATTATTCCGATCTCCATTCGAATCCCTCTCTCTTGCAATCTGAAATTTCTCCGTCCGATCATCAGAGACAATCCATCTGGAGCTTTATCACTGTTCGGCGCTCGCAATTTGATCCACCCATCTGCACAAATTCCAAATTCACCTTCTTCAGTCCGAATTTGGATTCACCTTAATTCAATCCGAATTCACCTTCTTCTCAATTGATTTGACAGAAATTTCTTCATAAGATCCTGCTTTCTGTAAGCTATTGCGATCACGAACAGTTATGATCTAAACTAATTTCAGAAGTTTCTTGAATGATCAGGAACAATTATGATCAAAACTCAGAGGCAGATAATTCAATTTCGAGGTAAATTATTGAAATGAAAAAGTTTAGATAAAATTCAAAGGCATTAGATTATTTAGTATATGGAAAAATGAAGTCTTGAACTGGTACGTAAAGATGAATTGAAGTCAACTTTACACAAAAAAAACATAATTCAGCAGAAGGTTCAATTGTACTGAAATCTTGATCATTCAACAAATGAAATTAGTCCAATTGTGCAAAGACATGTACATCAGACGGGTGAACCCTTTGTCGAACGGAGAAATTTCGTGGAAGAGAGGTGGCGCTGAACAGAGAGATCGGATCCGGTGAGGAATAACGGTTATGGAAAAGAAGCTGAAAAAAGGAAATATTGAAGATTTTGTTGATTTATTTATTTTGATTTTATTGTTAATCCACCCCTTATACTTATAATTTTAGAAGCAATTATTTTGTTAAAATTTGCAGCACGTGTCAAACCCTGAGCAACCCTAAAAATTCCTCCCTGCAGCCTCTCTCTCACGTTCTACTTCAACTGCCCACGCAATTACAAGTTGAAATTGGTTTTTATCTTACACGTTCTATAAGATGCTTATCTTCTTCCCGTTCTATCTTCTTCACAATTTGAAATTGGAGGCGGTGCGCAATCGGTCCGCGGCCGGAGGGATATTGGTGGGCGGCGATGCGGTTGATGAGGGAGGCAGCAATCGAGTGGAGCCGTTGCGCAATTGGGTGGCGGGCAGAGGCGGGGGAGGCGACTCAGTCGGGGACGGCGGAACCAGTTACTGGAGGAGGACGGCGACACAGTCGATGAGGGCTGGAGGTGGCAATCCGGTGAAGCCGTAGCACAATTAAGTGGCGGGCAGAGGAGGACGAGTGTGGGGAGGCGACTTAGCCGGGGACGGGGAATCGGTGGCCAATTTTTTGCAAAGAAATTGATTTGCCCAAATTTTTGTTTGAATTTCAGCAAATCCTAGGTATATTTGTTAAATCTCTCCACTTTAATCGGGTGTCATCTTCCTCCTGTCACCTTCTATGCATGTGAATTGATCCTTTAGCATTTTGGTGATGAAATTTTATATAAACGTTATCTTTAGACATGAAACTAAGTTTTTTTTTTTTGCTTTCATTGAATGTATTGTGAGGAATAGATGGTTGTTAATCGACCCATATGCTTTTTTGGATGAATCCCACATCTTCTATGGAGAAGAGGGAGATGAACAACGACTTAGGAACACACCGATGCGGAGAAATAGGACGCCGAAGATTGACGGTTTCTCGAGGGCGGCATCAAAACTCTATCTATGGGTATGTCATGTTTGATTTCTAGAATTTTTTTTTAGAATTGTAGTTTAGATGTTTCAATTTCGAGAATTCGAACTCAATTTGAGATCTAGTTGAATGCAAAATTAAACTACAAAATACTTATCAGTTACCCAAGTTCCTCAACCACTTCTTGTATAATATACAAAACTTTCTACTATATTCTCCCCCACCCTTCTCCCTGTTCCTCTGTAAATCATTTGATTGTATATTATTTCCTCTTCTTCTTACTACGTGAATTTGGATATTTGGTAACTAATTAATTCTATGGTGCTTTTATGCTTTAATATGTATAGAGAAGAGCAGTAAAAGAGGATGATAGGGACCTCTTTTTGTAAAATTATTTGTTTAATTGTATGCAATTAGAAGGCGTAGATGTGGATTGTATTGCTGAATTCATATTACAAGGAGTCGCAATTTGTGAGTTTCGATGTCGAAGGTATGCTTTTTTTCTAGGTTTCATTCGATCTGCATTTCACTTTTGATTTTACGCCCTATCCATTCGTCTAGAGCTGCATTTCACTTCTGATTTTACGCCCTATCCATTCGTCTAGAGTTTTGAGTTAGGGCTTTTGCTTTATAGTACAAGATCGTGTTATTTTAGTTCGTCTTTTTTTTGTTGGAACTCTAGATTCAAATTTGATGATTCGTGATTTTGTTTTTGTTATTGTAGAATTGTAGTTGATGCTAAGTAGCTTTTGTTATTCCGTTTACATGCCTTCAATTTGTTCATGTTTATTCATTTAGTTATTGGAGGTTTGTGTGTTATTTTTGAATTCACACCCAAGGAAGTTATTGTGATTCTCCTACATTGTCCACTTTTACCAATTTTTTTTAGAGACTTTTGTTCTATTGGTTTAATGGAAGAGTTTTGGTGTTAGTATTTGTGTATGTTGATTTTCTTTTTCTTATGAATTTGGTTTTTTTTCTTGGATTTATAGATCAATCAAGATGAGTTCATTTGGTGACTTTTTTCTAGATTTAACAAAGGTGAGTTAACATGGGGCGATGATGTTAATTTGTTCATCAACCGCGCATTCGATTTGAATAGGATTCTCTACTTAAAAAAGGTAAGTAGTTATTGTTTATGTTGGGTCTATTGCTTTTTTTTTAAAAAAAAATGGTCAATTTAGTTTGTTGATGTGGTTATATCAATATTTTTTTATTTTTGCATGTAGGTGGCTCCCAACAACTTGCAAAGAATCTGAAAATGGTTAGACAAAATGGTTTGATTCAACTTAACTCAACAAGATACACTCAACAAAGAGCAAACTCCAACTTAAGATTATCTCCAAGCACTAAAATTTTGAGGTAACAAAATGAACAATGAATATCATGATGAAAATTGATCCAAAAATGTTTCGTTGAGATCATCCTATTTTCCAGGATTTCCAAGACAAATTGGTCTTGAAAACAGCAATATAGTGCTTGTGTACTCCATAGATCTATTTTAGTGAGGTGAGACATAATATAGCTTAATTGCAAATTTTAGCAACTGCGAAATTTAAATAATTTCATGGTCTGACCTGACTTGATATGTCTACTAGGCTTTGGAGGTGACGTTAAAGGAGGGAGCAGATGAATTCAATTAAGAGGGATTGACTTGGATTATCATATCTCATGCTGATACGAACCTTAAGGACATACGAGCAGAGTGCCAAAACCGATATGGGGTTAATCTAACAAGGTGGATTGAGCATAGAGTGCAAGGAAACTATAAAGACTTCCTCTTTAGCTTGACTGCCAAGTCTGCCAGAAGAGACTAAAGATTTCACACTGAAAAATATGATAGCAATGTGAATTAGTTTCACCCAACCATGTGGCCCTTTGCCATGTATTATTGTCAATGTTACAAGAAGCATGGGCAAAAATCTGATGTTGCAAGAGAAGCATTTTTAGTAGAACTTACACTTGATTCCACGAAGAATGTGGGTGGAGGAATTGATCATTCAAATGCTGAAGGATAATACCCATATGTTACATATATTCAAAGTCAAATGGAAAACTTTAACTGAATTTTAGTGTGATGGGTTTAAAAGGGGTTTCTTTTATAAATTAATTAACTAACTGAAGCGCCCACAATTATTGTTGAATGTTGATTCACTTTTGGTGCTTCAATTTTATAGGGTTGATTCAAATAAGAGAATGGTTGATTTAATTTATTCAATTTAGAAGGTTGAAATAATTTTTTTAAAGGTTTCAAGCTAATAAATTGAAGCAATTTTTTTAAATGGCTACAAGTGTTGTAATATTGATGGGTGAATTGTCCACCTCCCTTACATTTCACCTTCTAACTCTCCACCATGATGACACAAGTTGTGTTTGGCCTATATATATGGCCTTGTACTCTCCAAGATACAAGACAAGCAATAGAGAATTTTCCTTTTTCTGCCTTTCTCTTGCCCCTTTTTTCATTCGGTTTACAACACGTTATCAGCACAATCATTCCAAAATTAAAACCCTAATTTGTTTTCCTACCACCGCCTCCAATAGAGTCGATCTGCGATGTTCAGTTCACTTCAATCTCCTACACCATCTTCAATTCGTTTCCGTGCTTTCAATTTTGATATTCTAGGAGTACGATTCACAAATTCAATCTAGTTGCACTTTCTCTTGTTTGTTTTCTATTCATTTTTTATGCCAACGGAGTTTGTTTTTCGGGCGGTAAATCGGCTGGATTTCGCCCTTCCTGCTACGCACTGGAGGAGTATTTTACCGAACGATTTCTCTTGTTTGAGCATCTGGCTTGTTCTATTTCTCTCAACTACTTACTAAGCGACGAACTCGACACCGGCTTTGTTGGCGGTTGCGGAGATAGCGACGCTTTTCCAAGCGTTTTGCTCGGAGGCTCGTCGGCGGGGCGCTGCTCGGTTTTAATTCTGTGTTTTCCGGCAACTCCGCGTCCGACCCGTCCGCCGAAATATCCGTTCCGTTTGTGAGATTATCCTTGAGATCGAAGATGTCCTTGACAGTGCGAGCGGACCGCACCCAATCCCAGGGCCTGGGCTGCCGGGCATCGTCGGCAAGTTGCTGAAGTCGGAGGCGTCGCTTCCTGCAAATACAAAGAGGAAGTCAGGAAGACGAACCATTGTTGCAGGTTTTTTTTTATTAATTACGAAATCAGCCCAAAGGTTTTTAAAATCGCAGATTTACCCATACTTCTTATATAATTATATAAAACGGTCCAAAACTTCCAGGGTTGCATATTTTGCCCTTGTGAAGTATATGAACACATCCCCGAAAACGATGTGTAGACATAAGTTATATGAACCCCCAAAGTGGTAAGTTTTATCCCTCGAAGTGGATATAAACTAATATCAAATAAGGAAATTGGTAAATACTTTCGTGATCGATAAATCTCATTCCCGTAGCGATGATTAATAAATCTCATCCCTGCATAGATGATCGAGCCGATAAATTTCATCTCCGTAGTGATGAAATTCTATTTATTATTTATGTTTATTTAATTCATATGTATGCTATTTTATTTTGTTTATGTAAACTATATTTGTTTTCTCTCTCATCTCCCGAAGTAGATGAACCGGCATATCTCTCGAAAGAGATTAATGTTCACATCTCCTGAAGTAGGTGAATGAACAAGTTGTATCTTTGAGATAGACCAACGAATTTCATCCCTTAAGCGATGAACCAAATATTTTCATCCCTGAAGTGACGTATCAATGATTATCCTTTTATTTCATTTTATTTATTTTTATTTGTATAGATTATAGTTTTATTCTTCATCTATTGATCGAAGTAAATGAATAGATCAATATATCTCTTGAAGTAGATGAGAAAAACACATCTTTTAGTAGATGAGTGGACATCTCCTGACGTAGGTGCTAAAAAGGTCTGGAAGATCTATGTTAAATTATCTTGTCACTCGAAGTTGACACTAATTTTATTTATTTATTTAAGATTATTGTTGTTGTTATACATGCTTCTTAATATACTTTACTATTTAGGTTTATCTTTTACTTAGTTTTATTTTCCTTAATCCACTATATTGTGAGTTTTCACCAGAGCCTGCATAAGAGCTTGAAGACTCTAATTTCATATTCTTATAAACTCTAGAAGAGTATAAGATTTTATTTTAAACATTTGTACTCTTGAAAAAGTACATGGAATGTGGGTTATGACATATTTAGAACTATTTTTATTTGGTTAGCACAACCAAAATAAATAACCACAAAACATGATCTGGTTTACAAGGCCACTTCCTGACAATCCTCTAAGCATGACCCGAAGCATGCCCCTCCTGTAGAGGGTGTAAATTAAAGAGGTAATGGTTAAGCGCGCAACCAAAGTTATTGTTGTGGCTTATAACTAGGTCGTTTTTGTACGGTTAATTCTAATGTCTTGAAGAACATTACGAATAAATTTAATATAGTTGGTCGTTAGTTTCATACCTGTAGCATGACACCAACAAAAGTTCTGAAAATACCCAATTAACGGCATCTGATTAAATAAATGGATCACCATATACAAAGTTCAATGGTTAGAATGTTTTACCATTGAAACTTATGATATCACTAACTAGAAGTTAGTTGATGATAAAATCTTATTCTTTGTGGCATTTGGTCGCTCAAGAAAAACAATGATTTGCAAGATCATTGAAATTCACATGAATACCCATCAAAAGGACCGGAAGATCCTCAATAAGAGTGACCATACATGTACGGTTTGTTTTCTTGACAAAATAATAACAAGACCGTCTGATAAAGAGTAAATGCAAAGTCTCTTATGTCTCTTGATCGAGTTCAATGAGACAACTGCGAACATTAAACATTGTCATATGGGCTAATGTTATTCCAATATAGATGCCTTAATACATTGGTCATATGAAAAGGTAGAGAATGTTTGAGGAGCATATAGTAGCTCACAACGACCTAGAAGAGTCGTTAGTCAAATGGGCCCATGCAAATTTGCATTTCGAATTTGACACAATAACTTCTCTCAAATTATCTCCAAAAGAGAGTATATGTTCCGATGCCTCCTCAAAAATTAACTAAAAGACCACAAAGAAGTTGAATGATACATGGGGTTTGAGTCCCTAATGATATCAAATACCTCGAGCTTTATAAGGGTGATCAAATGCTCGGTATTTAGGGGGAGATGAAAATGAGACTATATTAAGAAAGAGAATGCATGAAAGCAGCTTCTCTATCATTTGGGATCCGCGGATAAATGAAAGTGAACTAGAAGTTCAACACTTATGTACACCAAATGATAATTACATGGCTTAGCATAAAGCCATCAAATGCATTTACTAAGGCCAAGAGAGTGACTAAGTCACGTATATTGCACTAGCTAGCTCATTTGGAGGTTCCAGAAGTAACTCCGAAAACCAACAAAATCAAGTGAGTCTCAAATACACCAGAAGTGTTAAAGATCACTAGGCTCTCGCTCTAGGATTCCCCAAAAGTGAAAAGAGCTCATGGAAATATGATGATCACCAATCAAATCATGGATGTCGACATCGAAATGATGGTAAAAGAGATATGAAGAAGAAATTCATGCAAAGATGAATTCTTTAAGCCTGATGTTATTGGACCTGTAGTTCCAACATCGGAATGTATAACATCATTGGTTTTAAGTGGGTGTTTATACAAAACCGCAATAAGCGAAATGAAGCTATAACAAGATAGATTGCATAAAAGTCTATAGTGGATGATATGAAAACATATTCACCAGTTGTGGATATAATCTTTGGTTGTCGATGAACCGACTCTAACCATAATTGACGGGTATAGTAGTTGTATACTCAAGTTGATCATTAATAGAAGAATGTAAGTAAAATGATCGATTAATTTGAAATGCCCGAAGCATCAATATGAAAGCCTCGTCATATGTACACGATTAAGCCAAAGAGTGCTTATAGTACTTGAAGTATTGTGTAAGTGGTGACATAGTGTATTGAGTCCTGAAGTACTATACACAACGTTGTACTCTTTTCCTTAATCTTGGTTTTTATCCCACTGGGTTTTTCCAAGGTAAGGTTTTTAATGAGGCAACTTATACACCATCTATATATCAGATCCCCCCGTATCAAACAATGAAAAGCACACTAGGTCCTGAGGTACCTTATATATGTGCATTGAAAGCAGCTCATCGTCAAAGATAAGGAAGTCTGTTGCATCGAAGCCGAGTGTGATACATGAAGGCATTTTACTTGCACACATCGAAGATAATATTCAGACTCGACCATGGAACTCGTGAAGTCGGCATTATCAAGAAGTTTGAAGTGCTTATCAGAATGAGAAAGTTGTTGATTTGAGGGGGAGAATATACGCACTGCACTCTTTTTCCCTTTGATCAGGTTTTGTCCCACTGGGTTTTTCTGACAAGGTTTTTAACGAGGCAGTATCACCAAAAGCGTATCAAACGACATATGTACTCTTTTTCCCTTACTCCTAGTTTTTGTCCCATTGGGTTTTTCTAAGCGAGGTTTTTAACGAGACAATTTGTAATGTTAGAGGTGTACATTCAAGGGGGAGTGTTGTAATATTAATGGGTGAATTGTCCACCTCCCTTACCTTTCACCTTCTAACTCCCCACCATGATGACACAAGTTGTGTTTGGCCTATATATATGGCCTTGTACTCTCCAAGATGCAAGACAAGCAATAGAGAATTCTCCTTTCTCTGCCTTTCTCTTGCCCCTTTTTCGTTCGGTTTACAACAACAAGTTAAATATTGATCCAATTTTAGAGGGTAGATGCAATCTTGGTGATGAAGATTATTAATTGTTTGAATTGAATTATACAATTTTGACTATTCTAGCTAATTGTTTGACTGAATTTGGTGATTTAATTAGTTTAATAAGTGACCTGAATTTTAGAGGGTCATTCAAATTTTGAAGTACTTGAAATTGAAAGTGAGTATATATCGTTGATGCTTTATTATGGGTTTATTCATGGTAGGTCAATTTGGAACAATTGGTCTCCCAACCTAATACACGCGATCTTAAAACGAGTACAATTATAAATCAATTATTTTCTCCAGCCATTTTCACAGTCATGGTGTGAAGTATATTATAGCCATGAAAATCATGTTTCAATATCAAATACAATATGAAAAAATATATGAACATCTGAAAAGAAACCGTCTAATAGAGGTCAACTTAGAATAATCAGACACCGATTAAAAATACAAATGACCTTAAAACGAGTAAAAACATAAATAATTTATTTTCTTCTTCTCAGTTCATATATATGGAGTGAAATATATTATGGCGAGTAAAATAAGGTTTCAATATTAAATATAACAAGAATAATAAAAACAAAAATTTAAAACATCTAAAAATAAATCGTTTATTATAGATCAATTTGGAATAACTGGATTCCTGTGAAAATACACAACCATAAAACGAGTAAAAACATAAATCATTCATTTTATTCAGCCTGATTCACAAGCATGGTGTGAAATATATCATGCTGGTGAAAATCAGGTTTCAATAATAAATATAATAGGGATAACAAATACCAAAAAGAAATATCTAAAAATAAATAGTCTATTAGAGGTCAAAGTGGAATAATTGGGCTCCGATTAGATTACACACAACCTTAGAACGAGTATAAATATAAATCATGCATTTTCTACAACCCGTTTCACATGCATGATGTGAAATCTATTATGGTTATGAAATCAATTTTCAATATCAAATACAATGGGAATAAAAAAAAACAAAACATACTCGATGTTCAACCTGTCATATATTTAGACTAATTTCCGAACTCAGTTTTCTTAGACAAAAACTATAAGGTGTGGAAACGATCGATTTACTATTTTTTTTTTTTTGTTAAATTTGAGGTATTGATCATCTTGAGAAAACACTTTACCATGATAACCAAATATTTCGAAGAACGACGAGACAGATAACATAGGCAAAATGACACATAATAGATTTCTGGATTTTGTGGGGTATGTCAAACTCGGTCGAAAATATTCCGAACATGGTTCGGGAAAAGTACTAGTTATATACTACAGGGTTTGTTATGTTAAGAGCTACAGGTGATTTGGACTGATCTGTTAGGCCCTGACCTAATGAGATTTTGAGAGAGAGAAATAACGAGAATGAGAGAGAGAAGTGTTTGATATTTTCATTCCTCAATAATCCCTTCATACATTTTGGTATTTAAGTCTCTCTCTTATGGGCTTTAGCCCAACTGTATGGTAAACCAACCCATTTACATGGTCTGCTATATACCCGATCCTAACAAAATGAAATAAAAACCCTCTGAATAAAACGTGGTTTCAACCGCGTTTTAATAATAAAATATAATTTTTTTCGTGTCGGCTTGAAATTGATAATGGGTGTCGACCCTATATACACTGCAAATCTGCGGATTAGAGCTGCTAATTAACGTCGAATTCGACGTTGTAATATGTGAATTGAATGATCGGATCGGGCCGAACCGTACTAACAACGTCGGATTCAACGTTGCTAGGGTAAAAAAAAATTCACACCCACCCACCCACACTCACAAAAAAAAAAACTTCATTTAGGACGTTGTAAATCAATTTTTTTTGTTTTTTTAATATCTTATATTAGGTCCGATCTGACCCGTATTAGCAATGTTGAATTTGACGTTGTAACATCCAATAAGTGAGATTAGCACACAATTAACAACGTCGAATTGAACGTTGTAGTAACGTCTAATCCAACGTTGCTACAACGTTGGATCAGACAAAATATTCGCGGTGTATATAGGAAACGCGTTGATAATTTACGTTAGAAACGTGGTTTTAAACCGATCGCGAGTTCCTCTATGAAATCTTACAAAAAATAAATATTTGTGCAAATATTTTGAACTTATAAATAAATACTATTTTTTAGTGAATATCTTTAAAAAAAATCCTGAGATAGTTCTGTCCTCTATTTCCCGATTTAAAAAAATGCGGGAACAAATCTTCAAAATACCGGCGATGACAAATGGTAGCCGGCCAGGGCAATCGGCATTTGATTTGATTCACATGCAAATGACTTCTTAGTTTATTTACTTTAAAAATGAATATTTTATGATTATTTTTTAAAAACATATATAAATAAAAAGTAATATTCATTTTATAATTATTTAAAAAAAAACGCCTCCATTTATTTTTTTAAGTCGTTTATTATTTACGCTGATAAAAATTATATTAAATATTTAATTTTTAATTAATTTTTTAAAAAATAATTTTAAGTAATAAATATGAAATTATTTAAAAAATAATTTTTTTACATAGTTTTTATTATCGTAACTATTTATAGAAAAAAAATATTACTCGGTATTATATATTGATAATAATCAGAATGATGATATATACGTACCTAACATGAAATAATCGACAGCGTTGACCAATCATAGAGTACTCAACAATGCTTAGCATAACGCGTTAACGGTAAGCTTTCCAAAATTTCAATAGATTAATGTGAATAGCCACTAATTTTAAATTCCTTGAGCAGTGTTGCGTCCAGCAGGAGTACTCCTTCCTACCGACCAGTTTGGATCAATTCCACCGTACCCTTCTCTTCCTATAAAATATGAACCCCTCCCCTCCCCACGGAGCATCCAAATTGGAAGGAGATGCCTTCAATGGCGATGTTACAGACCCTTCTTTTCTCATCTCCGTCTTCGGTTTTCGTGACGGTGATGACGGCGGTGAGCACATTCTCGATAATCAACATCGGAATCAACGAGATCAAGGGGAAGCACCTGCAGTACTCCAAGATGGTGGGATCCAATTCCGGCCCCAAAATCGGTAGCATGGCCGGGATGACCGTCCTCTACCTGCCTGCCTTCGTCTTCGGTGCAGTCTCTTTCTTCCTCTTCCCGGCGTTCCCGCAGGAGATCCGATTCTTGCTCCTCCGATCGGCTCTCGCCCTCCATTTCCTCAAGCGCCTTCTCGAGGTTCTCCATTCAACCTTTACCCTTTCTTTTTTTTTTTTTTTGTTTTGTTTTTGTTTTTGTTTTGAGCAATACTCCCTTCTCAAATTTTGGAGTTATAATTAGTTTTTTCAATCAAAATTGTATTATGGGAGTTATTATTTATGAAAGCATCTTCAACAAAAAATGGTTAGCAATTTTTTTAAAAAAAAACATCTTCAACAACTCTTATAAAAATATCTTTAAATTAAATATCAAAATCTCAAAAAAAAGGAATATATATATATATATATATATATATATTCTCTAATTTTAATAGATTATCCATTTTAAAAATTTCTACACTTAAAGTCAATTTTAATATATACTATAAATATTATCTATTTAAAGTCAATTTAAATATATACTATAAATATTTTCTATTTAAAGTCAATTGAATTATAAAACTATAAAAACTTCATTTTTTTCAATTAGACTTCTTAAACTATGTCATAGGTTAGAAAGATCGTAAATACTTTCTATCCAAAATATAATTTATATCGGAATTCGTAAATAGTTACTCCAAAAATTTCTATTTTACATATTTAGCTATATATATATATATATATATACACACACGTGGTCGCTATATGCACCCCAAATAATGCACGTCATTTTCGACGTGCATGTTAAAATGGGGTTAATTAACTTTTTTTAAATGCTAATTAGTCAGAAGGCTTACACGTCGAAAACGACGTGCATTTTTTACGTTGGATTTGCGGTGTATATAACAACACCCTATATATATTAAAGAAAATGTTGTGGGATGAAAAAAATCTAAACTTAATAATGTACAATTAACAAATTAAATAGAGGGCGTTTGACTTTTTTTTGTGAAGAAACTAAAATAAAATATCAAGTTTTATAACTTTTTTAATATACTCATATTCATATAAATTATTTTTAAAAAGTTAATATTTCATAGAGTTTTTATCCGCAAAAAAAAAACCTATTTTGAGAACACAATCATTACAAGTATGTTTTGGTAATTTAGATATGATCTTATTTATCCAATTGTGTTAATTTCAAGGGTAATTTTTGGTATTTTCCCAACATCTAAACATAACTAGCTAGTGAGCTTTTTGAAAGATCTTGAAACATCATTGTAAAATGATACTAGAAATCACTGTATTCTCTTTAAAATTTTGAAACTTATATACCTTTTGTGTCTCATTCGATCCTGCGGCATGGTTTCTCCACAAATTCAGTGGAGTAATGACAATAGAAGCTGCTCTTACCATTTCCTCTAGCTACTTCATGGGTACTCTCACCATGATCTACGCCCAGTATCTATCAATTGGACTCCCAGAGCCGTCTATCGACTTGAAGTATGTCGGTTTGGTCTTGTTTGTTGTCGGAGTAAGCGGAAATTTCTACCACCATTACCTCCTCTCGACGCTGAGGAAGAAAGGTGAGAAGGAGTACAAGATACCCAAGGGCGGTCTGTTTGGTCTAGTGATATGCCCACACTACCTGTTTGAAGTGGTCGAGTTCTGGGGATTCGCCTTCATGGCTCAGACGATGTATGCTGTTGGGTTCACGGTGGGCACGACGGTGTACTTGCTGTGCAGGAGTCATGTCACAAGGCAATGGTATGCTTCCAAATTTGAAGACTTCCCTCGGCATGTCAAGGCTTTGATCCCATATGTTTTCTAATTAAGCTTTTTATGATTTTCAATTTACCATAGTTGATTCATGTTGTATTGTTGTTTGCACAAGTAATTTATAGCCCAATTTGTTGTATGCAAATGGATGTAAAATGACATTTTTTTTTGTTGGAAAAGGTTTGGATGTACATGTCATGTGTGTGATATGAATGTGATCTAGTTTCTTATATAGATGTAAGGTAGCAAAGCGAGGGTCGTCCAATGATTTTGGAAGGCTCTGGACATATATCAAAATGGGACCCTAGTAGGAAAGGGTTTTGTTGCCATTGGGAAAAAAAACAATTGCAGCATAAGCCAAATAAGAAGGGTTTTGTTGCCATAAGAAAGGGTTTTGCTAATCAGCGATGTAGTGCAGTAGAAGTCCAATGTTTGGTGTAGATGGGTGGAGGCGAATCACCTTCAAGGGAGTGACCCGTGGGAGGTTGAGCCGAAACCTCACGGTTCTTGGCTTTGGAAGGTAGTACTACGAGTGCGGGATGAGATTTGCGAGTGCATCATAGCAGGGAGATTGAGTAGTCCGAGCAATTCAGGCACGGATGGTATGAGATGGTTCACTTGCAAAGAGATATATCACGCCTTGATCGGATCCGTTCTCCCCTTGTTGATTGGGGTGAGACCATTTGGCATGGACCGCAGTCGAAGAAATGGTCATTTGTCGTCTGGCTAGCTGCTCGCAGAAGACTACACACCGGTAGGGTTGTCAAGCATTGGAAGGGTATCGAAGCTAGCCTTTGCCCCCTTTGCAGAAGGGCAGAGGAGACAGAAGAGCACTTGTGGTTTGATTGTGAAGTGATTCAAGAGGCTAGAGCCCGAGTGTGGAGATGGATTGGTCTCCCGGACAGAAGAGGGGATATTGTGGCTTGGCTTCGATGGTTTGAGAGTGAACCGAAGGTAGTGAAGAAAGGGGCACAGTATGAATCCAAACTTCTGGTATTTCTTGCGTTTATTTACTTTAATTGGATAGATCGTAATGAAATTGTTTTTGAGAATGTGGTAGGCAAGCCATTGCAATGGTCGGTTAGGGTGATTGAGACATGTAAAGCTCGCATCCCCGTCAGGTGTAAAGGCAAAACACATGCAGAGCGGGCGTGGATACGACACATTACAAAGTAGGTAGGAAGTAGAGAAGTAGAGTAGAAGAGACGGGGAGGAGCTTGGGTTAGAGAAGCTAGATCCACCTCTTTTGTTTTTGTATGGCCGGTGGATTGTCCAAGACCAAGGGTGATCGTTGGTCACTCTCTTTTGTACATCTTGGTAAGGGTTTTCCTAATACTCGTTTTTGGTCAGGAAACCAGTCCAAAATTGCATCCTTATCAATGAACAACAAAATTGAGGTCTATTTGAAAAAGGAACATCGGTAGATGATAAACACAATACCAAAAATCTAAACTCAAAAACAGGATTGAGCATTTTAACCACAAAATCATTTATTCCAGGTTCGAATGACGCCGCAACATTTCATTGCACCCAGATAACACACGAACTAAAAATTCATTCATCAATCTACTGGAATTTGTACCCTAAGAACACAAACGAAGAAATTAAGGGTGTCTTACCCATGGTTTTTCAAATTAGCAAATTGAAGCTCAGAAATACAATGAAATGAAATTAGCAAATTAGCAAATTGAAGCTCGGAGAGGCATGACAACGTACTCAATACAATAAAATTAGCAAATTAGCCACTTACGAAAACAGGGAATTGAAACAGTGAAAGGACTAGAGTAGATCTGCATATTGAAGCTCGGAAATCGGAGATCGGAAATTATCGATGATGAAGATGAGGAGGCACACGAAGGCGGAGGGGAGGTCAAGGAGGGAGTTTGCGACACCGGCGAGGAAGTGTGAAGGAAGGATGAGCCGGGCCGGTGGAGTTTCAAAGAAATGCATACTAAGAGGTTGAGATTCTTGAGAAGGGTGAAGCATGAATTTTATGGGGAAGACGAATGGTTGCCATTAATCCGTCAGCGTGAGTTTTCGGGAGAAAGGGTTGCAATTATTAGAATTTTTTTTCAAATTGGAAAAAAAAAAAAAAAAAAAAAGAGGAGAATAGCCAAAATTTGAAAGTATTTTGACAATTAGTCAATACTCCTCGATTAGTTTCTGTGTAGCCCGCTTTTGGTTTTTATTTGAGAGATCGCCTCTCATCTTTTCCCACCAAAAAAAAATAGTCAAAGTAGGGTAAAGTCGCTGTTTCAAACAACGACTTTACTCCGAATTTAAAAAGTATATATATAATGTGTAAATCGCTGATTGAAACAGCGAGTTACTATTTTTTTAATTTAAAAAATTAAATTAATAAAAAAAATAACGAAAGATGAAAAAAAATACATATGGTCCCTTTTTTTTTTATAAAGAACAAAACACTCTGCTATCTATTCTTTCACGTCTCACCCGGTCTCATGGCCCCCGGATCCAGATCCTCTCATAATGAGAGGCTCCTAATATTTACCTAATAAAGCATTTTCAACCATTAGATTAAGTCAATGGCTAAGATTACATCCTTTTAATTAACCCTGAATCCTCACAAAACTCTGTCACAAAACTCTCTAGTCTGATAAACTCATTTGCTCTCTCCAGTCTCCATCGATATCTATGAAATCTCAATTATAACTTCTCTAATGGTGCCTATTCTTTCTCTTGAATTCATGAGCATCGTCGTCCTTTTGCTTCTATCTCACACCGAGGAGGAAGGTTGGTAGCAATTGTCGTTGTAGCCCGTAGGAGACGGAGGCGGCCGCTGCTAATCAGGTTGGTAGCAATCCTACGGGCTACGACGACGATTAGCAGCGAAACAAACTATCAAGATAGTTTGTTTCGCTTGTTTAAACTAAAATGTGAATCTTAAACATATGTGTATAAGTCTATAAGATTCATCAATATAGTACGTTGATCGATCGAGGTAGTTTAAACCCTTAACCCTAAACCCTATAGTATTATAGTCTATCGAGATAGTTTGTTTCACTTGTTTAAACTAAAATGTGAATCTTAAACATATGTGTATAAGTCTATAAGATTAATCAAAATAATACTTTGATCGATCGAGGTAGTTTAAACCCTTAACCCTAAACCGTACCCTATAGTATTATAGTCTATCGAGATAGTTTGTTTCGCTTCTTTAAAATAAAATGTGAATCTTACACATATGTGTATAAGTCTATAAGATTCATCGAAATAGTACTTTGACCGATCGAGGTAGTTTACACCCTAAACCCTAAACCCTAAACCTTAAAGTATTATAGTCTATCAAGATAGTTTGTTTCGCTTGTGTAAACTAATTAAAATGTGAATCTTATACATATGTCTAGTTGCAATTATCAATTTTAGATCTCGTTTTCAATTGTTTTGTGAGATTGGTAATAAATATATTTTCTCGATTCATCAAGAAAATTATTCGAGTTTTTTTCCTCGAGAAAGTCTCCTTAATCGCGATTGAGGGTTTAGATCTTATTTTTCTATTTGCATATCATGAGATTATACGTTATAAAATATTTCATTATTTAAATATTATATATCAAGTGTATAAAAAACTAAAATGTGAATTAAGTCTCTTTTTTCCGTGTAATGTATATATTTTTGTTTGGTTAGTAACCACGGGGATTAGACGCCCCCTTGGTCACACTCTTGTCGCACTTATAGCAACCTGGGTTTGAATCCTTCCAGAGGTGTTGAAACCCCTCCTTTTTTTCTCCATTTTATCTCTTCCCACCTCTTGTTCAAAGGGAGGGATTTTTTTTTTCCTCCATTTTATCTCTTCCCGCCTCTTGTTCAAAGGGAGGGAGTTTTGTAATTTATTCATGTCGTGCCTCTTGTTCAGATGAAGGGAGTTTATTTCTTTGCATAAAAATTATCTCCCTCCTCCTCCTATTGTGCTTTCACACACAACACAAGCACTCCACCTCTTTGAAATTTGAATATCAAGTGAGAAAAAAAAGCGAGAGAGTTGAGATGTTTGTGCAGCCTAGCAGTGGGGATTCAACATGGAGTGCGAATTCTCGGAGAAGAGGATTGCAGTATGCGGCCTCCAAGACGTGCTTACATCACCGCCCTCCACACTTCAAACTTGCAAGAAATGAGTAAATGCTGGTAGACAGTTTTACAGTTGTTCCTTATGAAAGGTAAGATTTGGTGCCGATTGGAATTGAATTGTTTGGACTCCCGTTTATCCACTTATCCCATTTATCCATATCCAATGCAGGTTGGTCAAGCTTGCACATTTTTTGAATGGGTCGATGATGGAACAGGGACATATCGAATGTTGGTCGTGCGATGGAAAACCCAGACATGTTCCCTAGAGGTCAGGCTGTTACCGGCGAGTCCCCAAAGACATCGACTGGCCGCTCAAAGACATCAAGGGTCTGTCGCAAATCAATTCAAATGCCCACACGTACGTTGGGTGGATGTAGGTTTAAAGGCAAACAAGGAGACGCTCGAACCAAGCCAAGGGAGATGGTTCAGGTACTAGTAGGAAAGCAACCCAACGGACACCAATGAGGATTGGTGGTGCTGAATAATCTTAAGGGACGGAGGCTGTTGCTAGCAAACCAAACGGGGAGACTAGGACAACTAATGTTGAGATCTTGAAGAGATATGCTGCATTGGAAATAGATAAGGAGATCCTGGATTTGGAGGGTGATTGTCAAAATGAAGGGCAATGAGATGTATCTAATAAGGAAATGCAAAGCAATATCAACTCTACTCTTATCTCCAAAGATAAAGCTGGAGGATCCTTTTCTATCGAGTCAACTAACAAGGAAGGGAAGGATTCTAGGGTAAACAACTTCCCCACCAAGAAAATCGCCCTAGCCAAACTGACGACCTCTAACGCCACTAGAAACGACCCGAAATCCGACCCAACCAAAAAGAGCAATAATGAATCCAATAAGTCTACCCACAAGACCATAAGAAGCAACCCTCTTGCTTCATCAAACACCAACCCTAACATTTCTCCTCAGGGCAAGCTCCCCTCTTCATCCAAAACCATCTTTATCTTCACTAGTAGACCACCTCTTAGTGAGCACGGAGCTAATTCCGAGAGTTTAGGCAATGGTGGTGGAAAGCTCGACAAGCTTCCTTCTGTCAGACCACCAGACGAGACCGTTCCAAGCCATCCTGCTCCAAATTGCAAACAAGATGATCTGCACGTTCCTCCCAATGGAAACAGAGATGAGATCGATGTTATGTAAGGTATCGCTACCCCCTACAATCAATCGAGCCCTTGATAGGCTGACGGATGCCCTGACTGGTTTCCTGACAGTCAATCCTCGAATGGATTATGCCATCCAAAGGAATTTCAGCAATTCAGTCCGAGCAACATATATTTAACCCATTTCACTCCTTGATCTTGATTTTAATCATTTAACCAATTTAGTTTTATATTTATTTATTATCTTTTTGTTGTTATCTCTTGAAAACCTAAACTAAAAAACCCATCAATATTACTCTCTTTATTGATCACATCCGGTCACTTATTGGATTACCATTACCCTTTTCTTTATACAAGACGAGGATTTGGGGGTGGTTTACCATAGGCATACCACCGACCAATGGCGTCATGCCAAACCGCATTAACAAACTGGGCATGAATATATCCATCGATGAAGCGCGAGGAAAGACTCATATGAACAAGCAAATCAGCCACACGGTTCCCCTCACGGAAGGTATGAACGAGGGAGACACCATCAAAAGCACGACAAAGACCCAAAGCATCGGAGATCGTCGGCTCAATTGTAACGGCCCGAATATAAATATACGGGTTACATTTCGAAGGTTGGATACTTTCGTTCGGATATTGCAATTCAGGTATGGTTCAAGGTTTGAAACCTCAAGGAATCAGTACTTTAAAGCGGGGATTTCGAAGCCCCAAAACAATCAAAGGGTCGCTGGGTACCATTAACCTTCTCTAAAGACTAAGTCGCGAAAATTCATTTTGAAAGGAATCGTGAAAGTGGAAAGTAAAGTACAACTTGCCACGGCGAGGCCGAGTAAAAACCAAAACCTCAAAACATATTATCAGAAATCCTTAAGCCAAATTGGCGGGGTTAGACCTTTTCTTTGTAATCACCGAGGAGGTTTCCCACACCATATAAGCATAGAGCAAGTATATATGCAAGACCTAAAAAATATACGTGGGGGTGGAATTAGACCGAGGCTATTTCGCATTCTGGGTCCCACAAGCAGGCATACACATACGTTATACCTATAATAAAGATGCTTCTAGTGCAGTACGGAATTTAAACACACAAGTCATGCTTATTAGTGTGTGTATATATATATATATATATATATATGCAGAAATGCAGTAAAGGCGCCCAAAGAATGCCAAGTGGCATATCCTTCTTCCACCTCCACCCCCTTCCCGTTAGGGTGGAGCCTGGCCAGCACGGTGCTATAACATAGCAATCTCATCATATATGT
This sequence comes from Persicaria tinctoria, assembly GCA_037127255.1. NCBI lineage: Eukaryota > Viridiplantae > Streptophyta > Magnoliopsida > Caryophyllales > Polygonaceae > Persicaria > Persicaria tinctoria. The sequence continues at coordinate 9,316,717 of JBANSL010000014.1, forward strand.
GCGCATCAATCAATTATATCATCATCATCATCAATCATCATATCATCATATCATCATCATGTTCATAAAGTAATCAAGCTCGTCTCATATATCGACAATACTGACTCAGGAAAAACCCGATGGTGTTAAGCTATCCTATGACCCTAGCAAAGACTCTATGACTAACAGATAACGACCGTTCTATTTATCAAGCGCACAGAGTAACTGAATGCTCATTCAAATGTGCAACCCTAGCATGATACTACATGACATGCTTCAATGCTTATGCAACACCTAGTATGTCATATGACCACAAGCAGGAGGTTTTCTCTCTTCATTTTGACTAAGTCCATAAAGGAACTTACCTGAAATGCCGAACAACAAAAGATATCGAAAAGCGTAATACAACAATCATCAAGAACATATAATAATTACATAGAGTACGATAAGCTACCAGACTACCACTCATACATATAGAAACCGTGTTTCGAATTGTTTCCAAAGCCAAGCGGAAGTTAAACCATTTCCAAACCTTTTCTGATACGAGAAAACGTCCAAAAGAGAGGTCATCCGATAACTTTAAATCATTTCAATACTCAAGCCAAATCTCATTTTCAAAACCAACATCGATCATTTAGTCAAGTTAAAGAATCCCGACACTTGAAATGAAATCATTTTAGAACGTCATCTAAGTATTAAATCCGATAGCTCGAATTCCGTTAAAATCTTGTTTTAAATATTAAAATATGAAATAATATTCCAAAATCTCTTTTTCTGAAATCATCCTCAATCTAAAACCTGTTCGAAATGGATCGAATCAAAAACCAACATAGAAACCCAAAGGATTCAAGGAGCATCTCGGCCAAGCTATTGGGTGGATTTCGCGGCAGCAAGAGGGCCGGTTGTGGCCACGAAATCCTCCCCAATTCCCCCCTCGAGAAGGTTCCTCTCGCTGCTCGCGAAGCAGGGTTTTCGTCGTGACTAACCTTTATGAAATAATTCAACTATATATTAATACCCAAAAGGCATAGAAGTTATTAATGTCATTGATGATACTTGCATTTGCATGATTACTAATGTATAAAAAATGCTCAAATAGAAAAATTTTAATAAACTTTTCATATAATACTTAATCAGTTATCATACCTTAAATAAAATGTTCAAATAACAACAATAACAATGCAAAGTGCAGTTGGGGAAACATCAACCCATTAAGCAAATGTTTTTTTTAATAGTAATAACAACATAATTTAAGATACGTTATTCAACTCTGCTTATCATCATTGCAGACAAGCTTGAAGGATTTATTTCACTCTTTAAACAACATTGCAGAACTATGCTAGAGGGAAATGCATAGTCATCCCTCCATCGACGACTAATGTTTGGCCAGTCATGTATGAAGAAGCGGGCATCCCAAGGAATGCAACCAAGGACGCCACATCCGCCGGATCCCCTCCTCTTCCGAGGGATGTTCGAGAGCTTAGAGCCTCTAAAACATCCTTGTTATCAGTCTGTAAAAGGCGGAAGAGTTCATGGAAAACACATCACAACAAGGAAAGGTTAAAAAAAAGCGCATTGGTTTTGAAAGATTACGTCTGCTTTCAATCGAGGAGTGAAAATGATCCCTGGCGCAACATCGTTAACTTTGATGTTGTCTTTTCCCCACTCGCATGCTAGACTCCTTGCAAGCTGATTCATAGCTCCTGGGAAGAGGGATCAATACACTAATTTAAGTATGGATATGATCGAAGGTGGCGATACATTTCAATTAATATTCGAGAAATGAATGTAGAGGAATAATTCGATAACCTTTGGATAAAGCATAGAGGGATCCGATATTCATCCCAACCAGACTAGAAATGGATGAAATGAGTACAATGCTTCCAGCCTCGGATGCCTTCAGAAGAGGATATGAAAGTTGGGATAAGTGATAAGCTGATTCTATGTTCGTAGCCATTACTTGTGAGAAATCGTCTGGTGTGGTTTCGAGTGTCACTTTGTGCATAAACATGCCAGCGTTATTGACCTAAATCCATACAAGAAAATATGTTAGCATAGAGATCTTCTTAACAAGATGACTTTTATAACCAAATGTTTTTTATGCCATATTTCATAATTTATCTATTCCAAAAAGAGTTATGAAAGTTGTAAAAAAATGGTAATGAATTTCAAATAATAGGTTAACAAAACTTTCATCATTTATGAACAAAGTAACATGGGGCTATTATTTTCAAAGTTTTGTGCACAATTGTTCTTATTTATGTCATATTCAAATCAAGGTCTTGTTTATTTGAGAAGTAGAAAATAGAAGGGAAATTAATGAAATTTTATATGTAAAAAATGTGCATGATCATCCCTTTTTGTGAGTCTAGAAAAGGGGAGAGAGTAATAGTTAGAGTATTTTAGGGAATATGGTTACACTATGTTAAAATTAGGTAATCAAATGAGGGAAAAGAAAAGAAAATTTTATATGAAAAAATCACAATTTGTAAATTCAACATGAGAGGAATAGAGCATCTACCAAAATCTAATCCAAATGACTCCCGATTCCTACTAAAATTCACAATCAATCGAAGAATTCAACTTACAAGAATGTTAAGCTTGCCCTCGAACTCACGGGAGACGGTGTCGATGAGCTTCTCCCTTTGTTCTTTGGAACCCACGTCGCAAACCGAACCTGTGACCTTCAATCCTCTTTGACGCCAGCCCTCCAAGCGTTCGTTGATGTCCGCTTCGCTACGGGAGCAAATGTGGACGGCTGCACCTAACCCTGCCAGCTCTTCAACCACCGCATGCCTACATTCAAACGCTTAATACATTCATATTTAATTTTTAAAATTAGGAAAAGGAGGACAATGTAGGAAAGGCTTTTTAGGAATAGTAACCCGATTCCTTGGGTTCCGCCAGTAACAAGAGCAGTGAATCCGTCGAGGGACCATCGTCGTTCGAGTGTGCTAGTCATTTCCATTGTATTGATCTATGGAGACTCGGGTAAAGTTACTTCGGTTTTTATAGTGATTTCAGGACTATGGAATATGTTTTTTTGAAGGATTATTACCAAAAACATGTACAACTTGAATTTTTAAAATTACTGACAAATACTATGTATGTAAATCTTTAAATTGTTACATTAAGAAAAAAAAATGTATGGATTGAAAGAATCTAATTATATACATATGTATATGAGCTTTTTTGCATTAAATGATTTTTTTTAAAGCAAACCTAATTTACATATATACACAATTCTTCATTGAATCTGTTTTCTTCATTGAATCTATTTGTATACATATGTACAAGAACTTTTGTGTAGTAAATGTCAATTAATACGTACATATGCATATAGTGATCATCCTTTCAATTTATAAATTAAAAATGGTTCAAATTCAATGATAACTTATACACAAAAATATATCATTCCTCTCATAATTCATTCAACCATATAATTTTGCATTTAATTGCATATATATTTTTATTATTATCTCATTACAATTTTTTTCAATAATAAACCTAGTAATTAAAATGATAATGGAGAAAAAAAAATAACATGTCACCCACTTATTTCTACGTGACATCATCAGAAGCCTCTCTAGACAGCGGAGTTTGAGACAAATAATATCACCCACTTACTTCTCCATAAGTAAATGATCCCAAAAAAATCATATGTAAATACTACGGAGTATGTTTTTTAATCATAATTATCTAGTTACACTATAATAAAACCAGAAGCAGAACTATCCTAGGTTGCTTCACGAAAATGTTCTGCTCCATATGACATCGAATGGAGCATGTCACTTCATCCACCGACTTTTCCATCTCCATGTAAACCAATAAACACCATCCACTTTAAGGCTTGTCACATCATCCAATTATATTCACCCCACATCCCCACTACCGACCCTACTACTTATGCTATGTTTATCAATTACTACAAAATTGTTAAAAAGTTTGTACTTATTAATAATAACTACGAAATTGTTAAAAAAAATTATTTAAAAAGTCGATATTTTATATAGTTTTTAGCTCCTAAAAAAGCGTGCATGAATAGTAAAACGTCAAGTTTTGTTGAACGGATGGAGTATTTTTTATTTATCTCTCTCCGCCACATCAGCATAGCACCCTTTTCTAACTTTTTCCACTTTAACAATAGCATCCCACAATCCATCATTTTTTACCAATTCAATTTAGGAATATACCCCTCTATAACAATTATTTCCAACATGTTTATAATTTGTAATATGATTATAATATTATACTCCGTAATAGTATTTAATTACTAAAATTTAATTATAAAATTACAATATAATTATTTCAAAAGAAATCATTTTTTTTCAAAATAAGTCGAAACATATTCAAAATTAATGTCTATGTGTAGAGAAAAATGAATCTAGTATTATGGTAATTTTTTATTTATTAAAATTACATTTTAAATGGAGAAAATGACATTATTTGATTGTAATTAAATTTTGTGAGGTTAAATCTCAGTCGTTGAGTTCAATTGATCTTAGCCGCTAATCCCATCCACCAGCCAGAGTGTACCACATGTCCCCCCTTTTGCAAACTTTCATCCCACAAGCATTTATTACACGAAATTAGCATCGATGTTAAATTGACATCCCACAAGCATCCCTTTCCCTCCTCCCAACATATTTTATTAATTTTTTTTTTACAAATTAGCATCTTAAATAGTAACTGTTAAATGTGCTATTATCATTTGTTTTTTAGGGCTTTCTCATCCTCCACTCCTCCTCCGTCTCCACCAGGAGAGACGCCGTTCTCGCCCACGCCGAGATGCTCACCGTTGTCGGCTCCTGCACTTCCCTGAAAGTGGGCACCGCCCCATCTATGAAAGAAGCCATAATCAGCCCTCCGTTGGATTTATCAACCCCAAATCTCCCACCCACTGACAATCCTAGATTCAATTCGATTTTTCCATCTTCTTGCTCCTACGATGCCGATCAATTGAGGGCTTTGATTGGCTTCATTGACAAGAAACTGTGGAATAGATCTCTTGGATACTTTCTGATTTATATAGAGAGAACCTCAAACTCTCTGCTTCTTCTCTTCCCACCTTCACCTCCGTTGTTGGTGCTTGTGCTCCCTTGTCCTAGGTCTCCCATGGAGGCACCGGAGCTTGCGATGGAGTAGCGCTGAAAGGTGTTCATTCATATGTCAAGCAATCGCCCATTTCGAATTCGATCAATTAGAGGATTCACACTCGCAGCAATGTCCACCGCCGAAGAACGCCAAAGGTGATCTCTCCACGGCATGACCGTTGTTGTTACCGGGGGAACTCGAGGCATCATGTCTCGCTCTGAAAAACTCAACTCGAGGCATCAGGTCTCGCTTCTTTCTTTTCTCTTTCTGTATGTCATTTCTTTCTTTCTTTCTTTCTTTTTAAGAAAATTTCGCGTAGTACCCCTGAAGTAACATCTAATTCGTGCAGTGTACCAAACTTTGACTTAATTTGCATGGTACCTCTGAGGTTTTAAAAGATTTTGCCTCGTGCCCCTCCTTTAGATTGACTTTGGTTTAAAAAAAAGCAATTAAAAGGAAAGAAAGAAATGATGTACGTACCTGTCGCGAGAGTCAGAGGGAAGAGAAGCGATTCCAAGGGTAGGAGAAAGAAAGAGGTCGATTGTGCAAGCTCTCGAGGGAGGAGGGGGGAGGTTGGCGACTGCAATCTCTCGAGGAAGGCATCGCGGAGTAGACCGTGGTGACACCAGTGAAGGTAATTAAGTAAGTTTTCTTCCCTGCTCAACTGATAAATTAGGATTTCGGCTTGCAATCTTTGAATTGGGGGTCACTTGTTGAATTACAATTGTGGATTTCAAGTTGGATTCCAGAGATGTTGTTGTGATCGTAGTTATCTTTTTTAGAAGAATTGGGGTTTCGACTTGAATTGTGATTGGTGTTGAATTATGAATCTATAATTGTAATTGGGGTTTTCGGGTTGAATTTTAGAGAATGGTATGGGATTTAAAATTTAGGTTTCTACTCTCTTTATTACATATTCCATTTTTAGGATGAGTGTACAATTGTCTACAAATTGGGTGTTTCTCTCCTATAGACCCACTCACCCACCCCGATACGTCATATTTGACAATATATGCACATGAGTTACATGAGTATATGATGCAACAATCAAATTAGGTAAGTGCCTAAATGGGCTTGATGATTTTCAGCACAATCATTCTTAGTTAGCTATTGGATTGTGCAAAGACACAAAAATTACACTCGGAATACATTGGGTTTCTACCATTTCATGTGTATCCCTAACATTGTAATATGTAGCTGCAATCCCATATCTAGACATGGCCACGGGTCGCACCCTCCGGGTCAACAGGTTCCCCGACCCTAACCCTAACCTGCAACCCGCTCTGACCCTTCAACCCTTTGACCTAGACCCGGCGGGTCGCCGACCTGACGGATCACGGGTTGACCCGGCAAACCCGTTACCTGTGGCCACATCCGTTGTGACCAGCCGCCTCTGCATTAATAAACTTCTTATCTCCTTCTATGATAAATCCAGTCTGTACAAAAATGTTGAGTTAAGGAGCTACATGTTTTTCCTTCCTTAACTCCAAAGAAACGTTGAAATGAAAGTCAGCTTCTAGAACTGTAGGGGCATAGGGGAAAACGTTTTGGAATAGTATATATTATATTCATTCATGGTGTCTAAACGATCATATTCAAATACCAGCGTCAGCAGAAACAAAAACGGATAAAATCCTTGAAGAAAAACAATGGAAGAGTGTGGGTTTTGACAATGCAATTTGGTCGCCAACTGTGGGTAAATCAAGGGGAATTGGGGTTTTTGTGGAAATCTTATCAGATAACACATGAATTAGTTACTGTTGAAATCCATCTTCCCAAGATCATTGCAATCAAATACACAAATCTAAATGATAATTTCTCTGCCATGATTTGGTTTGTTTATGCTCCCCCAGACCTGAGTGAAAAGGAATCCTTCTGGAACCACATTACCTTTTTGGTTCTAAACTGTCATCACTTGTGCATCATTATGGGAGATCTCAATGAGATTTGTTGCTTTGAGGATAAATTGGGGGGTGCATCAACCAATCTAACTCTATTTAGACAAATCACTCGCTTTAAAGATGACTGCTCATTAGTTAATATACTGGCGTTTGGAAACCCTTTCACCTGGCGTAAAAAGGTGGATGAACCTGGTAATATCAAAGAAAAGTTGGATAGGGTGCATTTCCGGCACCAAATTTTACAACAGTTTCCAGCTCTGAGTGTTTGGAATGGGGCATTTTCGTCTTCTGATCACTGTTTTATTACAATTGATATATGCAGCCAGACTACTCACAAAGTGTCGCCTTTCAAACAGGCTTGGAAGGCATCTTGTCCAAGATCAACAATGTTCCAACTAGTGTTTAAAACTAAGTTTTCAAAGAAAAAAAGAAAAAAAATGGAATAAAACTACATTTGGTAATATCTTCAAGCAACTTCAAGAGATGGAAAATCAGTTGCTACATATTTAGTCGAGTAATCCAAACCAAGGAACAAACGGTATTGGAAATGCCCGTAGAGAATTAAGCTTAATAAAGAAGAAGAAGGAATTGCTTCTTTTTCAAAGGAACTATTGAAACTAAATATCCAAAACAAAACATCTCAAACTTACATATACAAATACATCCTACTTCCACAAGGTGGCTATGGGCAGAAGAAATAAAAAAATCATTCACTCTATAACCACGTCTAAAGGTACCCAAATAATGGGGGAAGAAAATATCAGAAAAGAGATTAAGAAAGATTATAAAAACGATTTTAATTAGCGTGGACAGATTACTTCAAAAACACAACTATTGTTATTAGATTTGATCAATCCAGCTATTTCCGTTGAGGAAAATCTTGATCTTATCCGGATTCCATCTAACGGTGAGATTAAGGCTGCAATCTTCTCGTTAGGCACCAACAAATCGCCTGGTCCTGATGACATGACATCAGAGTTCTATAAGCATTATTGGAACATTGTTGGGGCTAGTGTAATGCGAGTAGTAAAAGGCTTCTTCCACTCTAGAAAAATGTTGAGACAGGTTAACCACACATTCATTACATTATTAACAAAATGTGAAAACCCTTCTACAATCTCACACTATAGACCAATTAGTCTTTGCACAACAATCTACAAGAACATTTTGAAAATTCTGACGAAGATACTGAAGAAAATCCTAGGAAAACTTATCCACCCCTTACAGGGTGTTTTTGTATCAGATAGATCGATCCAAGGCAATGTGCTTATTGCACATGAGATTTTTCATTCATTCGGGAGTAGGAAAGGTTCTAAAGGGTGGGTAGCAATGAAACTTGATATGGGAAAAGCATATGATAGAGTAGACTAGAGTTTCATACAATTAGTGATGAACAAGTTCGGGTTCCACCAAACATTTGTCTTGTGGGTTATGGAGTGCATATCTACGGTATCATTTTGGGTCATTGTTAACAATGGCCCGACAAATATCTTCAAACCATCGCGGGGTATCCGCCAGGGAGATCCGTTATCACAATTCTTATTCATTCTCGGTGCTGAAGTACTAGCAAGAAAATTGTCTAGCAAATCAAATATAGGGAAACAAGTTGGTTTTAGATTCGAAAATGGTGGACCATGTATCCCATTCCTCTCATTTGCTGATGATATCATCATCTTCACAAAAGGGAGCATGTCAGCTTGCCAGACTGTCAAAAAAGTTGTTGATGAATACTGCAAAGCCTCGGGCCAAAAGGTTAACTTCCACAAATCGACTTTTCAAACCACATTAGGTATAACTAGAAATATAATAACATAAATTGAAGTTGTTTGGGCATTTCCAACGAAAGAACACTTGAAAAGTACCTTGGTTGTCTGATCATTAATGGTCGCGTTAGCCAGGAAACATTTGATGATATCATCTATAAATCAAAAGATCGGTTAACCAAATGGAGGGCAAACACTTTGTCTCAGCAAGTTTGTGCGATTCTTATTGGATCCAATTTGTCAGCTAAACCCCTATATACAATGTAAAGCTCCATGCTTCCGATTACTATTCATAAAGAACTTGACCAAATAAATAGAACTTTTTTTTTCTGGAATAAGGACCTTCAACACCGTCCCTTTATTAGCTGGGACAGGATATGTAAGCCTAAGAAAAAATGAGGATTGGGAATTCGCAAAGCATGTGAAATAAATGAGGTCCCTTAGAGGAAACTGCTATGGAAAATATTAGTTGAACCCTAAAATATGTGGGTAAAACTGATTAACCACAAGTATCTAAAGGGTACAGAAATCCTTAACTAGAAAAGGAAGGGAGGAAGCTCCTGGCAGTGGTCTAGGTTATACCCGTTGGTAAACAAATTCAAAACTAGTCTGATTTGGTTAGTAGGTAATGGTAAGACAATCAAATTTTGGGAGAACAATTGGGTCGATACGGTTCTTTTATCGTCCCATGGCGATTGCTCTCACATCGCTAATCGGGATGAAACAATTAGTGAATACATAATAGGAGAAAAATGGTGGGTCGAGAAACTAGAGGATAATCTTCCAAAATCTATGGTTGATGACATTATCTCAATTCCACTTCCAATCAATTACTTTGAGGGAAGACTCTACTGGTGGCCTGACAAGAATGGTTGGTTTACCACGTCGAGTGCCTATAATTTAATCTCTTAAAATAGAATGGTAGGGGAGGAAGTCACTGACTAGATCTGGAAGCTTGATACTCAATAGAAGGTTAATTAAAATTTTCATGTGGAAACTTTATGAACTTGGCGTCCCTACAAAGGCCAGATTGGCGCTTCGGGGAGTGCCGGTTCCAAATACATGTGTGTAGGGATGGCAATGGGTCGGGTGGTGGGTGGATGGTCCAAATTTTCACCCGATCCACCACCCAAAAACCACCACCCGATCCGACCCATCACCCGCCAGACCATCCACCCGACCCATTTCACCCGTCACCCACCGAATTATCGGGTGGTTCGGGTGAAAATTCGGGTGAAAAGCCTAATCGTTTATATTCGAAAAAAAAAATTGTAAACTAAAAAAATAGCCCTTCATTTAACGAAAAACAATCCTTCATTGAACCAAAAACAACCCTTCATTAACAATTTAACAAAAAGCAGCCCTTCATTGAACAAAAAACAACCTTCATTTAACAATAAACAACTTGTTAAATTGTAACCACCATACAAAATAATGTCTTAGAAGTTTAACATCATAATATCATTCCAACAATCACACATACTACTAGTCTTGAAAACAAAACAAATCATAACATATAGTCTTTGAGAAATGAGAAACAAAATAACGTCCAAGCAAAAGAGGTCCTTCTAAGTAAGCATGTTGTCTTCAAAGCATATCAATAGCCGATGAAAGATCCTTCCAAGCAAGCATCCTATAAAATAGTCATATGTTTTAACATAAAATAAATATGTAGCTTGTCTAGTATAAAAGCAAAAAGAAATTATACTTGCATCAAAAACTTCATGGTTGGCGATTTCCTCTTCCAAATCTTCATCATCCGTACAAGTACCACATGCTTGAGGATTTTCAGCTGAACATCCTATAAGAACAACAAACTAACTATAAGTCAAAACTTACAAATATATATCAATTATATCTTAGAAATATCAAGTGAGATGAAATTACCTGAAAAGTCTTCATGCATCCAATTCTGTAAGCACATAAGAGAGCTTGACTCAAGCAAACCTAATTACATTCATAAACTAAATATCAAATTACAGCAACTAATTTAGCAAAAAAAAACAACAGCTTAAAACAAAAAACAGCATCTTATAACAAAAAACAGGAACTTACAGCAACTAATTTAGCAAAAAACAGCAACTTAAAACAAAAAAACAGCATCTTATAACAAAAAACAGCAACTTACAGCAACTAATTTAGCAAAATACAGCAACTTAAAACAAAAAAACAGAATCTTATAACAAAAAACAGCAACTTACAACAACTAATTTAGCAAAATACAGCAACTTAAAACAAAAAAAACAGCATCTTATAACAAAAAACAGCAACTTACATCAACTAATTTAGCAAAAAACAGCAACCGTAGCTTGACCAAACATCACAAATCTAGTAAAAAATTAGCAACTATGAACAAAATAAATTCAAAAACTACAAATAGGAAATGGTTAGAAATGTTACCTCAATGTTCTATTATGCAAAACCCATTGATGATCAATAAAATGGGTTGTGATAGCCATGTATCCCTTCGTTTGGTGACTTGTTGTCCACATATCCGTTGTGATAGCAATTCTTACTCCTCCCTACATTCAAAGATTTAAAAAATTCAACAACTAAATATAAACTCAGCCCTAACCTAAAAAATTTGAATCTCATATTCTCATAATCAAGAGTAGTTATAATCTCATACATACATATTTCGAATCTAAATAAAAAAATCGACTACATATGCACGCTATTTCGGTTCTCACAATCACAACTAACAAGCAATGCTATTTCGAATCTAACATTCTAACAAGCAATTGCTATTTCGGATCTAACACTAACAAGCAACAAATAGATAGAAATCATAGAATGAGATAGAGAGACCCCGAGAAAGAGATATAGAGAGAGCTAGAGAAGTAGAGATGGTACCGATTTTGGAATTTTCGGACCTCAATGTTCCCAGTTCCCACTGAAGCAGTAGAGTCGGCGGCGGTACTGGAGATGTCGGCGCCGGCTGGTGGCACTACAAAAAAAAATTGAATTAGAAACGGCTAAAATCCGTCGCTAAAAGAAGGTTTGCCGTCGCAAAAAAGCATTAGCGACGGCTAAGCGACGGCAAAACAGGGGTCGCTAGCTCTAGGGTGGCAAATAGTGATTTGCGACGGTTATGCGACGGCACATGCACCCTTAGGTTTGCTACGATCTTTTGCGACCCCATGTGCCGTCGCAAAATAATGGACAGGCGAGGACGGGAATTTCGGTGGTGGAGGAAAGGATAGGGTTTCAATGGTGGAGTAGAGGACAAAGATTCAAGCTTATCACCATTTTAGATGAATGAAGAAAGGTGAAGCTGTTCTCCCTCGACTCTAGAGACTGAAAATTTGGGGGATACTGAAAATTTGGGGGATTTTTAATTTTTAAGCTAAATGACTTTAGCTAGCCACGGCAAGGCAAAGCCGTGTCTAATTCAAGGTATGGGAAGTCAGGGGTAGCAACGACATTCACTTGCCATCGCTAATGTTGCTGTCTTCCTCTCAAAATTCTGCTACGGGGACATTGCCGTCATTAATTCCGTCGCAAATGTCTAATATTCGCCACGGGATCTCATTGCCGTTGCTAGCTGGTGTAGCAAAAGCAATTTTTTTTTGTAGTGTGGTTAGGTGGAGATGTCGGCGCCGGAGCTGGTCATCATCTCGACGGCTTGGAGGTCGCGACTCGCGAGTGCACTGGAGTGGAAGAGATGTGCGGCTGAATGAAAGACAGAAAGAGCCGACAGATTAGGGTTTAGGTCATTAGGTGAAAGGTATTGTATATATATTTATCAATAAATAAATAAATATATTAAAAATATGTCGGGTGATTCACGGGTCGGGTGACAGGTCGGGTGACGAGTGAAATTACTACCACCCGAATCCGACCCGATCCACCACCCGTTCACCCGTCACCCGTTTAATATCCACCTTGAATCGGATTTTCACCCGTTTTTTTGGATCGGGTGAAGCGGGTACCCGTCGGGTGCGGGTGAGATTGTCACCCCTACATGTGTGTTTTGTAATAATGCAACCGAGAATAAAACTCACTTGTTCTTAGAGTGTCAAGCACATACCCTTGGTGGGGTACTCACACGGAATGATCAACAAGATGCCCAGGACAATAATTAAACTCAGTAGAGAAAATAATGAAAATAAAAGCATCCTTGCGATAAGATGGTGGACTACCTGGTTTATCAGGAACAAGATCACCTTCTCAAACACATTCGGAATTCAATAAGATGGTTCAATCATCTGTCGAAAATTGGTCCCCGAGCTTGTAAATTTAACGAAGACATGGATTCCAGCGTCCTAAACCGCTGCGCGTTAGGTGCACGGAATAGAAAAAAAAATGACAAGAAAATGGAAGAAACCACTTACTAGCTCCATCAAAGTAAACTTCGATGGGTCCACTATATCTAACCAAGACAATTCATGTGGCTACATCATTAGATATTGGGTTGGACACCCAATAACTATGGGGTGCCAAAATGTGGGAAAACGGAATCCTATCAAGGCAGAAGCCCTTGGGTTATTGCTAGGGTGTAGAAAGTCAAGCAGTTTCATACTTCAAATCTCCAAAGTGAAGGACGCTCTTTAATAATAATCAAACACATGCGAGATAATTCTCGTTGTCCGTGGGAGATTGAACTTCTCATGTAAGATATTAAACTGCTCCTTCAAGGAGTTAAAAACATATCTTTCTCTCATGTGCCCCGTGATGGCAATAAAGTAGCTAATAAGGTTGCACACCTTAGCCGTTTTGCCAAGGGGCGAGAGGTTTTCAATGATCTAGGTCTTCTCGACCTCATTCGAAAAGATGTTATCGAGTAAACTCGGTCTACCTGAAATTTTATCTAATAAAGTAAATAAATAAAATTACCCATTAAAATTTTTAAAAAAATCAATTTTTTTTTGATCGAAATTCGAGAGGTCGACAAACCAACAGAAAACCGTTAGAATACAACATATCATAGAAAAAAGAGAAAAAAATGTGCAACACAAACAGGCAGGACACCCCCAACACTTACGAATCCAAGTAGGATCAGTCAGGTGAGAAACTATAGACAAAGCCAAGCATAATCGCAAGAAAGTACCGTAGGCCAGTAATGATAGCGCCAGAAGTCCCATGGCTCCGGACGACATTGACGACAAGATGAGAGTGCCATTCGGAGCTCCGATCACTAGAGCTCGGGCCAAGATGATTCAAGATGCAACCAATGCCCTTCTTGTTCGTCTAGGTGCTACCATGGACCAAGGGCTTCGACCTTCATGGGTCACGATGCTCAAGGTTCAACCGGCGGTTAGTCTTCGTCCCCATTCTACCTTAATGAAGGGCGAGACTTGATGATGCCCTTGTTCTTTTTAAGACATTTATTTATTTCCCTTAGTATTAGTTATTTAGGGAATAAATTGGAGGAGATATTTTATCTCCTTGCTCCTTATCTAATTTTATCTATTTTAAGCTAGTTTCTAAGATAGATAAAATTAGTAGGATTTATATTTATTTAGTTGGTTTTATTATTATTTTTAGATAAATGAGAGAACTAGGGTTCCTTTGCAAGGAGCCACTCTCATTAACCATCAAACCCTATTTAAGTTGTATTTGCCTTCTTTTATGATCACGTTGAATTGAATAGAAGAGCGCTTGGCTAAGCGTTCTCTTCTTTGTTCAACCCTAACACACTCTACTCTCTCGATCTCACGTTCATTCATCCACACTTGTTTCTATTTTGCCGATCAAATTTAATTCGATTGCAGTGTGTGTGTGACGTAGCTCTCGAGTGCGCGCGCGTTCGGAAGGGTGGCCTACGTAATTGAATCATATTGCAAGTTACAATTGCAAATGTGAGTCAAGCCGCCATTGTTGACCGTTCATTAACAATTTGTTAATTAATGGGCTGACCCCGGGAACGAGAGGGCTGATTTAAGCGGTTGATCGAGATTCAATCGCTATCGTGCATAAACGAGTCGAGATTGGTCTTAAGGCGACGCAAGATCCGAGCAATTCGAGTCGTTGGGAATTACAACCTATCAACTGGTATTCAGAGACAAGGTTATGCAAGTCTTAAGCCTTGATTCGTTTACTTGAGTGATCTATTTCGTGTCTATTTTTTCAGCCCCTATGCCGATTTAATTTGGGTATATTTCTTATAATTTTCGCATCTTTTAACCCTAAAATTGGCACTAGTTGGTGATTTGCTTGTTGGATCTATAACTTGGAAGATGATTGAGTTCTTAGTTGCAAGTTTCATTGCTTTGTTTTGCTATATCATGCCTATGAATGAGTTCTTGGATGATTGTGATTGTGATTGTTGAGTTTACACCACAAAGAACCCTAATTCTCCCAATTTGATTAGCTATTTGCCCTAGTTGTTAATTTTGCTTACTACATAGATCATCTTTGTTTTTAATTTCCAAATTTTTGCTACTGTTGCTGTTCGACAGCCTCCCTGCAATCCTAGTGCTGTTCGACGTCACACAAAAAAAAATAATAATAAAAAAAATCAGAACCGCCGATTACACAAAAAGAAAGAGGAAGAGAAGTTGTCTTGCATTTGTGAGTTAGTAACTCATATATATACGTTGTTCATTTGCTTATATTGCATCCATTGCTACATGATTGATGATCTATTAGGTTTTAAGCTCCACAAAGAACCCTTATTTGTGTGATTTAGAGCCGTGCCGACATCGGGGCCGTGGTCACACCCATCTTTCTCCGAGCCGTGTTGCAACCGTCGGATAATAGTCGACGGAGTGTGTGCACTTCTTAACCCTTGTGTTGCTCGCTTTATTTTACTTAGTTGCTGAATTTTTGAGCTTCACATTGTATTATTCATTGCATTCTCTTATTATTTGCAATTTCGTATTCTAGCCGCATATCATTAATTGCATCTCCTTGCATACTCTTTTTGTGGCTATTTCTCGCATTTTGCATTGTTATCTTGCTACTTTCATCATTGCAAAGTTCTGTGTCCAGGGTATATTGTCAATTTAGTGCCCTTGTTTTCCTCGCTTGCTTGTTTTCAAACACTTCGATCACTCATAGGATCAAAGACTTGCATTGCTTGTTTCTTTGCCTATTTGTTCGGATTACTTGTGTCGTTACTTTGCATATAGGGCCATGGCGGCGAATTCAGACAAGCCTACCAACTCGGGCGCACCACCTCCCCCAGGTACTATTACGGATGAGCAAATGTGTTTCGTCATTGATTCCGCTAGCGGAGTAGTGGAGAAACGGTTGGAGTCGATGCTCTCCGCCAACAACGCCCAACTTACCGGCATATTGATGGGATTGATGGAAAAGAAGCTTGCTGAATTTCATATAGAAGGGCCATCTTCATCGACCGGTAAGAGACATGGTAAGGGTCATTTAGATGATAGCTCAATTTTTATTCCTAAACAACGTTCTAATCCATTTCCCGGCGAGACCGAGGACGATGATGAAGTTTTTGCAGCCAGGACAACTCGCCAGGAGGGTCATCCCACCGCTCCTCCCCCACAGCAACCACATCGGCCTCTCATTCGAGACCACCCGGTCTTCGACGATTGGGAAGGATAGCGAACCGAGAGGAATGTTGATGGCATGCCCCTCCTTGAGGACCCATTCCAGGAGGCCGATGACGCCTTTGATGAGATTCCTCACCCCAACTTTGGTCGCCCCAACATGAATCACAACAATGATCAAGCCACCCAACATCGAGACGTTAAGGTAAAGCTTGACACTTTTGATGGCGCCAATGATCCGGAGGCATACCTCGCTTGGGAGACACACACCGACTACATCCTTGACCACCTCCGTTATGCTGAGACGGAAAAACTTGAGGTAGTAACCCTTCACCTTACAGGCCTTGCTCGCTCATGGTGGTTTCGCACAAGGGACATCCGTAGGAGGCAAGGTAAGCAACCAGTAGAGACATGGCCTCAACTACGTTACCTCTTGAAAAAGAGGCACGTACCCGAGGAATATGTCGAATCTATGAGGCTGAAATTAGCCACCCTTCGCCAAGGTACTAGGACTCCTATGGAGTTTAGAGATGAGATTGAGAGAATCTCTCACCAGGCGAATGTTTTTCTTACTGAAAGAGCCCTTTGTAGACAGTTTCTTGCTGGTTTAAATGTTTCTATTCGTAATCCTTTGGCTATTCATAACTTTAGAGACATTAACACTCTTTGTCACAAAGCGCAGCTCTTATATGAACAACAACAGGAGGCGAAGAGGTCAAGCCAATCATCTTTTGGTCGAAGGTTTGTTCCTGCACCTACTTCTCCTCACACTTCTAAGTTTTCTTCTAACTCTTCCTCGCAGCCCAAGGGAGTCTCCGACTCACCTAAGCCAGGATTTGAGGTTCAAACACGAAGGGTTGCCGCACCATCTCCTAATGCTCAAGCTCGAGAGCAACGTTGCTTCACCTGCAATAGCACCGACCACCTCGCTAGGAATTGCCCCCAAAAGAAGAAGGTGTTGCTCAATGACATTGGAGACTACTATTATGAGGAAGAAGCTCTTGAAAATCCCCCAAGTTCAATCGAAGTGGAGGAGTCGGCTCATTTGTCTCATGAGGACAACATCGACATCGATCCCAACTCCTTTGACGATGCACTGTGCTTGGTCAACCGGCGCGTTCTAACTTTTCAAGAGACACCTGCGGCCGACCAACGGGAGACTATTTTTCACACCAAGTGTGTGGTTCGGGAAGCCACACTCACGGTCATCATCGATGGAGGGAGCTGCTGTAATTTGATCAACGAGAAGGTCGTTGATTACCTCCGTCTTGCTACTACACCACGTGCTACCCACTATGGTCTTAACGGCATCACCGACGGTAACTCTGAAACTCTTGTTACTAAACAATGCTTGGTGTCTTTTCAAATAGGCTCATATAGCGATCAAGTATTGTGTGATGTTGTAAATATGGATTGTAGTCATATCTTGCTAGGCCGACCTTGGTTATATGATCGGAGTGTCATTCATGATGGTCGCTTGAATACTTATTCCTTTAACTATGACGGGAGGAGAGTTACTCTCCTACCCCTTTCTCCTCAAGTTATTTTAAAGGATCAGGTCCGGAAGCGCCAACAACAAGCCGAAAAGGCGGCCCAAGCACACAAGACGGATGACGGAAAAACAAGCAGGCCGCGCCCGCGGCCACTGCAGCGCCAGCCCCTGGAATCGCCGCGCTCGCGGCTTCTGGGGCAGCACCCGCGACTTCCTTTTCCTCCTCCTCTTCTTCCACGACGACGCCCTCATCATCCATCAAGGGATCCGTGGAGAAGCGGGCTCTCACGACTCGGAAGTTGACACGGGATTCACATCGACCTTATGTCCTTTTGCTTCAAAAGGAAGTTCTTGTCACTTCTAGTTCTTTTGATAGTTTGCCCCCGTTTATCTCTCGCTTATTGCAGGACTATTTAGATGTGATGCCCGATGAGCTACCACCTGGCTTACCACCCGTCCGTGGGATTGAGAACCAAATCGATTTCATGCCCGGCGCTTCCTTGCCTAACCGTGCGGCGTACCGTGCTAGTCCGGAGGAGACTAAGGAGTTGCAACGCCAAGTCTCTGAGCTTATGGAAAAGGGCTATGTCCAGGAGAGCCTTAGCCCTTGCGCCGTCCCTGTCATTTTGGTGCCCAAGAAGGACGGATCGTGGCGAATGTGCGTTGATTGTCGCGCAATCAATCAAATTACAGTTAAGTATCGTCACCCTATACCTCGTTTGGATGATATGCTTGATGAACTCCATGGTGCATGCATTTTTACTAAAATTGATCTTAGGAGTGGCTATCACCAAATTCGGATGAAACAAGGGGATGAATGGAAAACGGCTTTCAAAACTAAGTATGGTCTTTATGAATGGCTTGTAATGCCTTTTGGTCTTACTAATGCACCTTCTACATTCATGAGGCTTATGAACCATGTCCTTAGAAAATACTTAGGGAAGTTTGTCGTTGTCTACTTTGACGATATCTTAATTTATAGCAAGAACCTAGATGACCATGTTCAACACTTAAAGTGTGTTTTTGATTGTCTTCGAAAGGAGAAACTATTTGCTAACTTTAAGAAATGTGTTTTTGCTTCGGAATCTACCATTTTTCTTGGTTTTGTTGTGTCCAGGGATGGTCTCAAGGTAGATACCGAGAAGGTTCGCGCTATTGAGGAGTGGCCGCAGCCGTCGACGCCAACCCATGTGAGATCATTCCTTGGTCTTGCAGGGTTCTACCGGCGTTTCGTGAAGGATTTCAGCATCATTGCCGCCCCACTCCATGAGCTCACCAAGAAGGATGTAGCGTTTCGATGGAATGACGCTCATCAGAGGGCTTTCGACGCTCTCAAGGACCGTCTCACCCATGCACCTGTGCTCCGGCTCCCGGACTTCTCCAAGACCTTTGAGCTCGAGTGTGACGCGTCCAACACAGGGATTGGCGGTGTTCTTCTTCAGGACCGTCGACCCGTGGCCTATTTCAGCGAGAAATTAGGCCCTGCGGAGCTCAACTACACCACCTATGACAAGGAGTTGCTCGCTCTTGTTCGTTGCCTGCGCACTTGGCAACACTACTTGTGGCCAAAAGAGTTCGTCATACACTCGGATCACGAGGCCCTCAAGTACCTCAAGGGCCAAACTGTGCTGAGTCGGCGTCTAGCGAGGTGGGTGGAGTTCCTGGAGACCTTCTCTTATGTGGTGCAATATAAGAAAGGCACGAAGAATGTGGTAGCTGACGCGCTATCACGAAGGTATGTTCTCTTGAACCATTGTGATGCACATATACTTGGTTTTGCTTTAATCAAGGAACTTTATGAGCATGATCCCTTCTTTAAGTCTATATATGCTCAATGTGTGTCAAAAGGTGAGTTTGAGTCTTATTTTGTGGATAATGGTTATTTATTTAGATCGGGCAAGCTTTGTATCCCGACTTCTTCTATTAGGAGACTTCTCACCTTAGAGGTTCATGAGTCTAGGGGCCACGGAGGCCTAGAAAAGACCTTAGCAGGGTTAAAAGAACACTACTTTTGGCCAAAAATGACTAATTATGTGCTGAGATTTGTCAAAAGTTGTGTCATTTGTGCTAGGGCTAAGTCTAAACACCAACCACATGGCTTGTATACACCCTTACCGATTCCTAAGGGGCCTTGGGAAGATGTCTCGATGGATTTCATTGTAGGCTTGCCTAGGACTTCTAAGGGTCATGATTCTATATTTGTTGTGGTTGATAGATTTTCTAAAATGGCT
The DNA here is from genome assembly GCA_037127255.1 of Persicaria tinctoria. Lineage (NCBI taxonomy): Eukaryota > Viridiplantae > Streptophyta > Magnoliopsida > Caryophyllales > Polygonaceae > Persicaria > Persicaria tinctoria. The sequence continues at coordinate 9,336,637 of JBANSL010000014.1, forward strand.
CATTTTATTCCATGTCACAAAACCGATGATGCTATACATGTTTCTAGCTTGTTCTTTAGGGATATTGTTAGATTGCATGGTGTGCCTTTGACTATTGTATCGGATCGTGACCCTAAATTTGTGAGTTCATTTTGGAAATCTCTTTGGTCTAAGTTGGGGACTAAACTTTTGTTTTCTACTTCATGTCATCCCCAAACTGATGGCCAGACGGAGGTCACTAATAGGACCCTAGGGGCTCTCCTAAGGGTTGTTTTGCGTACTAACCTCAGGAGGTGGGAAGACTGCCTACCTTTTGTTGAGTTTGCTTATAACAGGTCGATCCATTCAGCGACGAAGCGGACTCCATTTGAGGTGGTGTATGGCCGAAACCCCCTTACCCCTGTAGACATGACGCCGCGGCCTTTCAAGGAGAATGAGAACATTGGTGCAGGGAAGCAAGCGGACTTCATCCGGCAACTGCATGACCGGACTAGGGCGCAATTGGAGAGGAAGGCGGCCCAGTACAAGGCATCTAAGGACAAGCATCGTCGGGATGTGCAGTTTGACGTCGGCGACCTTGTTTGGGTGCACTTGAGAAAGGAGAGATTCCCACAGCAGAGGAGGTCAAAGCTTGATCCCCGAGGAGATGGACCATTCCGTGTGATTCAGAAGAAGGGTCCCAATGCCTACAAGCTCGACCTCCCAGCGGACAAGTATGGAGTACACACCACTTTCAACGTCGCAGATTTATCTTTGTTCGTTCCGGATGACACTTCCGACGACGATTCGAGGACTAATCGTGATCAAGTGGAGGAGAATGATAGCGCCAGAAGTCCCATGGCTCCGGACGACATTGACGACAAGATGAGAGTGCCATTCGGAGCTCCGATCACTAGAGCTCGGGCCAAGATGATTCAAGATGCAACCAATGCCCTTCTTGTTCGTCTAGGTGCTACCATGGACCAAGGGCTTCGACCTTCATGGGTCACGATGCTCAAGGTTCAACCGGCGGTTAGTCTTCGTCCCCATTCTACCTTAATGAAGGGCGAGACTTGATGATGCCCTTGTTCTTTTTAAGACATTTATTTATTTCCCTTAGTATTAGTTATTTAGGGAATAAATTGGAGGAGATATTTTATCTCCTTGCTCCTTATCTAATTTTATCTATTTTAAGCTAGTTTCTAAGATAGATAAAATTAGTAGGATTTATATTTATTTAGTTGGTTTTATTATTATTTTTAGATAAATGAGAGAACTAGGGTTCCTTTGCAAGGAGCCACTCTCATTAACCATCAAACCCTATTTAAGTTGTATTTGCCTTCTTTTATGATCACGTTGAATTGAATAGAAGAGCGCTTGGCTAAGCGTTCTCTTCTTTGTTCAACCCTAACACACTCTACTCTCTCGATCTCACGTTCATTCATCCACACTTGTTTCTATTTTGCCGATCAAATTTAATTCGATTGCAGTGTGTGTGTGACGTAGCTCTCGAGTGCGCGCGCGTTCGGAAGGGTGGCCTACGTAATTGAATCATATTGCAAGTTACAATTGCAAATGTGAGTCAAGCCGCTATTGTTGACCGTTCATTAACAATTTGTTAATTAATGGGCTGACCCCGGGAACGAGAGGGTTGATTTAAGCGGTTGATCGAGATTCAATCGCTATCGCGCATAAACGAGTCGAGATTGGTCTTAAGGCGACGCAAGATTCGAGCAATTCGAGTCGTTGGGAATTACAACGTATCAAGTAATACATTAGCAATCTCTGTAGACAGTTAATACGAATCTCCAAAGAAACAACTCATACACGAAGTCGCCCTCTATACAAATCTCAGTCTATCCCGACTCCGGCTAGTATAGCCCCACCCAATTTGATTGTATTGATTGAACGTTACAACTCCACCAATTCAATTTTCTCAAATATCTGTTCCAAATGAATGCGGTATAGTTAGGCAGGCGTTAGAGGAGGTGGTGGGGTCCACTCTTATTCAATTCAACTCGCCGTTCTCTTCTTCAAATCCCTCGACGGTATCGTCTCACCGAGCAACCAAAATCCGAAGGCGATGGCATCGATGGCGTTTCTACAAAGCCTGCTATTCCAGCCACCGCCTTCAGTGTTCGTGACGGTGATGACAGCAGTGAGCACCTTGACGATGGTCAACGCCGGCGTCAACGAGTTCAGAGGGAAGCACATGCAGTACTCGAAGCTTGTATCCTCCATTAATTCCGGCCCCAAACTCCCCAGCAAGGTCGGAATGACCGCCTTCTACCTGCCGGCGTTCGTCTTCGGTGCCACCTCCTTCTTCCTCTTCCCGACTTACCAGGACGCCAGATTCTTGCTCATCCGGGCCGCTCTCACTCTCCATTTCCTCAAGCGCCTCCTCGAGGTTTTCGGTTCATCCATTCATCTCATTTTCTTGATTATTTCTTAATTTTTTATTTAAACTTCAAGAAATTAAAGAATGAAATCGAAAAATTCTGCCTAAATTTGGTAGGTATTGATTAGAGGAGATACAAGTATACAACAACAGTAGTGAAATTAGGATTCGCATTATTTCAGGTTCATGTTAGAAAGATTTTTTTTTTTATCAAACACAGAATCGACTTTGGAAAGTAATATTGAGAATTTTTTTTAAAAATAATTTAATTTTTTTAAATATTTATTGATTGATCTTCTCTACGTACCTATAAGGTCATATATGTTAGAAAAAGTGTAATAAACATTTATAATTTAGAAGATATGAAGCACTCGATCCAAATTTAACTATTGAAGATTTAAAATCCTCTCTTGTTTTCTTTTTTTTTTTTGAGTTAAGTAGGTACGTACTATATATACTGAGTTTTAGGATAATAGTTCATCCCCGGCCATTATATCCACGCCCAATGGAAGGTTTTTACTTAGGTCCGTTGCAATTCGTGACCCGAAGTCGGGATGCACAATGAGTAGCTAAACACATAAGCCGATGAAAGTTTCATCCTAGTTAGAAGTAGGCGAAGTAACTCAATGACTTGTATTAGGTTTGTATATTGCTCACACTTAGTGGGATCTAGGTTGTGCACTTAAGCGCCATCCGTTGTTAGGCTAGTCGATTCTTTAGCGGATTTCGATTTTCATGATCATCGTCTTACTGTCTTAATTGATCAACACTCTTATCCCTCGTTTGTTTTTTGGTAGGGAAAAGTAATGATTATCGTACCCTTATGAATATAGTCCATATCTAAGTTAAGATTCATTGATCATTATTCTAATCATTTCCCTTCTTTTCTCATTTTTCATACAAATGTGTTACCCTTCTATTCCCTAATTTGAAGAAGGGTAACTAATACCTCTAGGATAGGCTAATAATCCCCCCTATCCCCTCCTACAAGTTCACAAAAAATGATGATTATATATACATTTTACGTGTAAAATTTAATACCTTACCTTTCCATTCCCTAGTTATCTAAACAAACGAGCCCTAGTGAGATAGTAGATTAGCATGTAATTAGACACCTAGAGTATTAGCACGTAATTAGACACCGCAATCCGGCTTCCGCTTCATATCCTATGTCACCGATTCTACTTGCGAAAAAATGGCTCACTTAAACCTCTCAAATTAGTGTCGGCTCATCGAAGCATTCACGTCATCCTACCTATTTAAAGTTTGAGAATAGATCAAGGGTGTTGCGCACTCGATGCATCTAATCATTAACTTTTCATTATAGAACTCATATGAGCTCCAACTATCATGAGGAAAACGTCATACAAACGATTTGCATGTCAGTAATGCTTCGGGCTTCCAACAGAGCTTCCATTGGCTTTGGCCCGCTCAAGCATAGTTCACCATCTTGGGTCCTGACAAGGATGCTCTCATCTAAACCCTTCTCAGAAAATCAAGGTCGATTGATAGTGTACTATGCTAGGGGGATCCCACCAATTATTAGCAATTCCATGTGTCGTATCGTGAGTAAACCCAATGACTCGCACACATGTCAAACTCTTTAGTCCGTGTTTCAATACAAGCCGAATTTGGGGGGTCGGGGAGGGCTTGCAAGCCGATGCTTGGAGTGTGTAGGTGTTGATCAAGCACGTTGTGATGTCGCGCGCTCCCTTTCATGATCACTAAGATGATGCTTTGTCATCATATCAACCATCTGGGTATAAGACGCCCTCTCAATATGTGTTGCTCACGCACCAAGCCGATCAACCTACCGACCTGTGACCATTTCGTATCTAACTAGGAGAGCATCGCTGACCCTGTTTCCCTTCCAATAATTTCAACTTTAAGCACTTTTTGAGTGTCTTTTTTAAATCTTTTTTCATCTTTTCCTCCTAACACTTTTTTAGTCTTCCTTATTTAGCCTTGGACAAAATTTACCATCCGCTTAAGGTGACATTTCCAAACAACTCGACTCACAGAGAGTGTTTGGTGGTTCGTGTTAGCAGACATTAATTTATATTTGTGCATATCATGTGTATAGTGACGATTGTACCCTCAGGTTTTTTACCCATTGATATATATACAAGAGTAGGCCTATGAGATCCAGTAAGTACTCTGTTATCCAAACACTTACATGGTATCACAACTTTTTTTTGAAACCCTAATTTTCCGTTTCCCAAATCGATCCCCTAGTTGCCGATGCCCCTAGTCGTCGTCGCTCCCCTAGCCACCGCCTCTCCTGGCCGCCGCCCCCACCCTACCCTGCTGTCGCCGCTGCCACTCTAGTTGTCGCCCACCCTCCTGCAGCCGCCGCTGGTACCTCTCAGCCACCGCCGCCACCACTCCTGCAAACCCGGATGACGTCTTGCAAACCCGCCACTACTCCTGTCGACTGCAAGTCCAAGCTCGATGTTGCCTCCAGTCCTAAGATTGATGATCCTATAGTCTACCGTAGTCTGGCCAGTGCCCTCCAGTATCTGACGTTCACTAGGTCAGACATCGCCTTCATCGTTTAGCAGATTTGCTAATACATGCATGATCCCCGTGAGCATCACCTCCAGGCGCTCAAGCGGATCATCCGATACATCAAGAGCACTAGTCACATGGGTTTGCACCTTTGTCGCGGCCGGTTCGACATCCTCATAGCCTACTCAGACGTTGACTGGGCGGGTTGTCCCGAAACTCGCCGCTCCACCTCTGGTTGCGCAGTGTACCTCGGTGACAATTAACCTAGTCTCATTGTCCTCCAAGCGTCAGGCGACCATCTCTCGCTTCAGTGCCGAGGCCGAGTATCGTGGTGTCGCCAAGGCCGTGGCAGAGACCTGCTGGCTCCGCAACCTCCTCTGCGAGCTTCGAGTTCCGCTTTGTGCAGCCACCTTGGTCTATTGCGACAATGTCTCCGCCGTCTACCTTTCGTCGAACCTGGTTCAACACCAGCGGACCAAGCACATCGAGATTGATATCCATTTCGTCAGAGAGAAAGTCGCCCTATACCAGGTTCGGGTATTACATGTCCCTTCTGCACATCAGTATGCAGACATTTTCACAAAAGGCTTACCTACTCCTCTTTTTACTTATTTTCGTTACAGTCTTGCTATTCGCGCAACTCTAGCTGCGACTGAGGGGGATGTTAGCAGACATTAATTTATATTTGTGCATATCATGTGTATAGTGACGATTGTACTCTCAGAGTTTTTACCCACTGATATATATATACATAAGTATGGCTCTGAGATCCGATAAGGACTCAGTTATCCAAACACCTACATTTCGATATTTTCCAGTTACGATGGGCCCTCACCCTTTTCGACGCACCTTTTCAAGGGACTTGGTCCGGTCCATCTCAGAGGACGATTGTCTAGATTAATTCGTACCACAAACAAATTCTAAAGTTGTGCTTCTCTTGATTTGCTCACCGTTACTTACTTGTGGTCACGGGTCGGACTCACATATCTGTTCCAATTTCCAAATGAATGCGGTATAGTTAGGCGCTAGAGGAGGTGGTGGGGTCCACTTTTATCCAACTCGCCGTTCTCTTCTTCAAATCCATCGGACGTATCCTCTCACCGAGCAACCAAAATCCGAAGGCGATGGCATCAATGGTGGCGATGCTACAAAGCCTACTATTCCCGCCACCGCCTTCGGTGTTCGTGACGGTGATGACGGCGGTGAGCTCCTTGACGATGGTTAACGCCGGCGTCAACGAGTTCAGAGGGAAGCACATGCAGTATTCCAAGTTTGTACCCTCCATTAATCCCGTCCCCAAACTCCCCAGCAAGCTCGGAATGACCGCCTTGTACCTGCCGGCGTTCGTCTTCGGCGCCGCCTCCTTCTTCCTGTTCCCGACTTACCAGGACGCCAGATTCTTGCTCATCCGGGCCGCTCTCACTCTCCATTTCCTCAAACGCCTCCTCGAGGTTTTCAATCGGTTCATCCATTCATCTCCTTTTCAATTGTTTCTCAATTTTTGATTTGTGCTTCAAGAAATTAAAGAATGAAATCGAAAAATTCTGACTAAATTTGGTAGGTATTGATTGCAGGAGATACAACTACTCACATTACTACATTAGTTTACTGATTTTCTTAAATTATGTCGTAATAAATACTTATAATTTAGAAGATATAAATCACTCAATCCAACTTTAACTATTGAAGATTTCAAATCAAATTCTCTGTTTTTTTTTTTTGTTTAAATTAGAATCAACACATAGCTAGATGAGTTGAACATAGTGTAGGCTGTAGGGAAGGTGTTTACTAAAGTCCATTGCAACTCGTGACCGAGAGAGAGTCAGGGTGCACGGGCATTGTTAGCTAAACACATAAGTCGAGTGAAGTTTCATCCTAATTGAGAGTAGGAGATCGAATAGCTCAGTGTCTTATATGATAGGATTGTATTGCTCACACTTTCGATGCGAGACTCTTTTTGGTCTTTTCACATCTCTTAAATCACGGGAAATGAAACATCAAGTTCAACTCGCCCTTACATATATACTATTGTGATTTGTAACAGATGCCCTTGGGGTACTGTATATTGTATAGTGTTCTCAGAGGAAATTACCACAAATTTTGTTACATTTGTCTGAATTGAGTCCTGCATAGACCACAAAGGGTTCCTGATTGCTAATTGATGCTTGTTTGTCGCAATGTACAACGTGCAGACGTGGTTTGTCCACAAATTTAGTGGGGAAATGACGATGGAAGCTGCGGTTTCTATCGCCTTCAGCTATTTCATGGCTACTCTCACTATGATCTACGCGCAGTATCTATCGATAGGCCTCCCAGAGCCATCTATAGACTTGAAGTATGTCGGATTGGTGTTGTTTCTAGTCGGAGTAAGTGGGAATTTCTACCACCATTACCTTCTCTCGACGCTGAGAAAGAAGGGTGAGAAGGAGTACAAGATCCCGAAGGGCGGGATGTTTGATCTAGTGATATGCCCACACTACCTGTTTGAGGTGCTGGGGTTTTGGGGATTCGCCTTCATCGCGCAAACGGTGTATTCTCTGGGGTTCACGGTGGGCACAACGGTGTACTTGCTGGGTCGGAGTCATTCGACAAGGAAATGGTACGCATCGAAATTCGAAGACTTCCCTGGGCATGTCAAGGCTGTGATTCCATACCTTTTCTAATGCATACCAGTTTTGGATTGATGATGTACGAAAGTTTGCATAACTTATCTTATCCTCTGTCTACTGCACGTAGTCTTTATAGATACCACACAAACGTTTGGGTATATAGGTGGTTGGTATTACTTCATTTGCTTGTATTTTCAAGGTAGGCATAAATACCATACACTATATATGGAACTCACCTAGCCCAGCATTGAGGACAAGCTCTATATGCGTTTATCCTTTTTTTTTCATTGAAATGTTGTTTCAGTACGGTTCACATCTGTTTTTTTTAAATGATAAAAACTATATAAAACATCGACTTTTTAAAATTTTTTTATAATTTCAAACTTATATTAGTAATAAGTGTGAAATTATAAAAAAAAAAATTTAAAAAGTTGATATTTTATACTTTCTCCACTAATTAAAACTTTCACGTTTATTGAATGATAAAAATTATATAAAATATTTTTTTTTACATTTGTTTTTATAAATTAAGTAATAAGTATGAATTATTTTTTAAAATATTTAAAATTTTATATAGTTTTTAACACCTCAAACAGCGTACGTCAGTACGTGAATTGTAAAATGTCAAGTTTTAATTAACAGATATAGTACTGTTTTTAAAAAGTGTAATTAAATAGTAAACCATAGTAATTAAAAGTAAACGGAAGGAGAAGAGTTTAAGAGATTTCAATCAAATTAAATTACCAATGACCTTTGCCCCAGGGCCGTCCAATCAATTTTGGAGGCCCGGTTCATAATTTCATTGATTATAAAATTTATATGTATTTTTTTTAAAAAAATTATATCTTAAGGAGGAGTATGTTAAAAAAAATGATTATTTTTGTTGATATTTAAGAAAAACTAGTACAATTCTCACGTTTTGATGCGATTTTTTAAAACTAAAATAACAAAATTAATATTGTAAAGTATAAATAAAATTTAATATAAAAAATCATAAAAGTCTATAAAATAAATGTATCTTATAAATCTATAAGAATTTTTTTTAATCTCATTTAAAGCATCATACATAAATATAGATATTTTAAATCACTAAGTAATAATAATAATAATAATAATAATAATAATAATATCATTGTGAGTATATAGATATATATTATAGAAAACTAATTTGAAAATGAGATTTTTTTAGAAAATACTCCATCCGTTCCATAATATATGTCCTTTTAGTTTTTAGCACACTTAGCGAAAAACTCTATAAAATATTATTTTTTTAATTAATTTTTTATATAATTTGATACTTATTAATAAGTATCAAATTATATAAAAAATTAATTAAAAAAAATAATATTTTATAGAGTTTTTCGCTAATTAAAAAGCGTGCTCAAAACTAAAAAGACGTGTATTATGGAACGGAGGGAGTAACATATAAAATGTATATTAAAAAATTTATACACTAGTTATAAACTAAAACCAAAAAGATAAGTGTGTTGGATTAATAATTTAATACACTTTGAGACTTGATGAAAGTTAATGAGGCCTCATAATGAATTTTTTTTTGGTGGGAAGGCCACGTAATTAATTACAGTAGTATAAATTCTCTGATGAAAGTTAATGAGACCTCGTAATGAATTTTTTTTTTGGTGGGAAGGCCTCGTAATTAATTACAGTAGCATAAATAAAGAGAATCCCCCGCAGCCTAAAGTCTCAACTGATAAGGAAAAAAAAAAAGGAAGCAAAATACGGAAGTAGGGATTCGAACCGCTGACTTCAGGATGCAAGGCGCGCCGCGTTGCTTTGGACTGACCACCAAGCCAACTCAATGTTATGTTAATTCACAAAATATTTTAATATATACCAAAATTTGTAAAACGAGGCCCCGTAAAATCGGAGGCTTAGTGCCATCCGCCTACCTTGCACTTGCCCAGGGTCGGGCCTGCTTTGCCCTAGTGGTAAGGGAGAGATAGCTCTTGCAAGTTGCAAGAGGTCAAGGGTTCAAACCCCATTATTTATACATTTGTGTAATTAATAAGTGCTCAATCCTTCATTTGCTTGCCGTCTGACTTACCCGGTTTGCGTCCTTTGCAGACTCCCTTAAAAAAAAACACTAGCATGGAAATTGAATAAATAAAAGACCATGTTTTGTAATATACTACAATATCTTCTCCCAATCTTGAAGATGAGTAAGCTTGATTGGTAACACGAGATTTGTTTATTTGCCAAAAAAGTTCTAAATAATTGTATTTGAGTCCTTTTCATTTTTTACAAATAATTATGAATCGACCCGAGACACAACCATCCTCCTTCAACCTCATATATCCTCTTCACATATATTTGTGTTTAGTGTATTTTTTTGCCGAAATCTATATTGATCTATCACTCTAAAGGTTTCTTATCCCATAGAATGTCAAAATCTCATTGATTTTGAGTGGAATCAACATAGAAATTGAGTTTTCAGTTGTTTTGAGCGATTCTAGTTGTGTTTTGTTATTGTTAAAATGATAGGAGTGATGTATTTGCAAATTTAGGTGTCAATGTGGGTTGAAAATGTTCGATTTAGGTGGATTTACATATCGAGAAACCACTCGGCAAACTGAGTTGAGCTTCATACCCCAACTCGGTTGTGCCATAAACTGGGTTGAGCTTCATTGAAAATGTACCAAGGTTGTGCCATAAACTCGATGAACTCTTTCGATGTAATATTATAGCCTCAACAATGTTAAATGATTATATTCTCACGCCACATAACTCAAAGAGGAAAAAAAAAACAAAACGGATCCAAAATATTGTTTTTCATCACATTAAACAAGACTGACGATATTTTCGGTATTTTGGTTCCTCATCGTCTCTCAGGCAAAAATTATATTACTCCCTCCGTCTCGAAAAACAAGTCATTTTAGACTAGTTTAGTTGTATCAAAATACATGTCATTTTAGGTTTTCTAGGTAGGGAATAATAATGATTTGTATTGGTTTTTGTGTTGTTGACTTTTTAAAAGATTTTGATTGGTTAAAAAATATAGTGGGTATTTAAAAACAATAAAATAAATGAAAAAAGTTAGTGAAATGATGATATTGATTGATTGGTGAGTATTTTTATTAAAACTAGTGCACAATGCTAAACCGACTTGTTTTTCGAGACAGAGGGAGTATCTTTTTTCCAAATAAAAAGGACTACTTTGCAATATATCAATTTTCATCTTACCTTGCCAATAAATAAAATATGTATTACCAATAGACTTTCTCTTGAAGATGGCCTTTTTATTTAGATAAGGAAAGAAATTCGGGACAGGATTTGTGCCCACCCCTGAAATTGATCGGTTGCCCCTTCAGGCTGCAATTTATATAATTGAGGTATCCTAACACAAAATCTTTAATTGAGAGAATTTCCAACCAATTAAAGATCCTCCGTTGAGTCCGTCCGTTTCCTATCCGTGAGTTGCTTCTGTCTACGATACGGAGTAATACAGTTATTCCAATAAGGCAGCGCCGCCGCCCCTCCACTCTGAGTTCGGCGTTTCTCCGGGCGCCTCAACCACCGCTGCCGCAGCTGCCATAACGAGCAACTGTATTTCCCGTGAGCTGGTCAGTTTCATCTATTACGAACCTCCTTTGTAGATAAGCAACTTATAATCGTTGATTGGAGTTCTTATTTTCGTTGTTAATTGGAGGAAGTTCGATTATTGAGAATAGATATTTTCTGGAGTGTTTCTTCCTCCTCTGATTTTGCTGTATTTCAGATATGACTGATAGTGTTTGTGAGCTTGTTGCCCGAATTGTCGACAATTTTGGATCTTCTGCACTTCGCGAAATCAATTGGATCTATGGGGTAAGTGATGAGCTCCAAAGGATTAAGGAAACGCTGCTTTCGATTCATGCTGTTCTTCTCGATGCACAAGAGCAGCAATCCACTAGTAAGTCCACTAGGCTCTGGCTTCGAAATCTCAAGTTTGTTGCTTATGATATTGAGGATGTGCTTGATCTCATCTCTACTCAAGATTTGGAGCTCAGAGTCAATGGCAGGAGCTTGATTCGGAGGATCAGTAGATTGTTCACGAATTATGATGTTGCTCGAGCGTTAAGGGTGATTCGCCACAAGTTGGATGAAGTTGAATACAATCGGAGGAGTTTCAATTTTCGCGAGCGACATAGCATTCCCCTGCTGGTTGGGACTGCTCAGCAAAGAGAGACTTATTCTTGTATTCAGCCGAAAGACGTTATTGGCAGAGAAGAGGATAAAGATAGGATTCTTAGTTTTGTAATGGGCGCTTGCAGTTGCAATGCTGATTGTTTGTCTGTCATTCCGATTGTTGGAATAGGAGGGATGGGAAAAACAACTCTAGCGAAGATGGTATTCAACGACCACAGAGTGATAGCCGGGTTTGAGTTGAGATTATGGGCTCATGTTTCGAATAAATTTGTATTGCAAAGTTTGATGGTCAGCATCCTCCAAAGTGCTACTCATGTGGATTTCTCGAACTTGAATATGGAATTATTGCATAGAAAGGTATGTGAGAAGTTAGGTGGCCGGAACTTTCTTCTGATTCTTGATGATGTGTGGATATCTGATCCAAAGGAATGGGTGGAGCTAAAGGCATTGTTGGCTGTAGGTGCACCGAGTAGCACAATTATTGTGACTACCCGCGAGGAAAGAGTAGCTTCTGTAACTGGTACCATGGAAGGATACAAGCTGAACGGTCTCTCGTATGATCATTGCTGGTCCATATTTGCTAAATATGCATTCAGTAAAGGTGAAGAGGAAACTTATCCTTCACTAGTACAGATTGGTAAATCTATTGTTCACAAGTGTCGTGGAGTTCCTTTGGCTGCAAAAACTCTGGGTAGTGCGCTTCGTCATGTAAGAGATGATCATGCATGGAAGAAAATTGAAGGAAGTGAGCTTTGGAAGATTGTGCAAGGACCAAACGATATATTGCCAGCATTAAAACTGAGCTATGATCAAATTCCGTATCATATGAGATCGTTCTTTGTTTCATCTGCAGTGTTCAGGAAAGGTTATTCCTTTTTTAGGGCTGACCTGATCAATATATGGATGGCCCTAGGACTTCTCCATTCAAGTGAAGGATGTGAAGATGCTGAAGTGATTGGAGACCGATACTTTAATGAGCTTTTTTCAAGGTCTTTTTTCCAAATCCCAAGCTATACTATGGCAAAGGAATTTGTTATTAGGTATGGTGATGTGTCCGATATGAAGAGTCCATGGAAAGGTCTAGCACATATGTTTAAGAAGAACTTGATTGAAGACATGGATTTAGTTGCACAATCTTATTTTGGTGTTGATGGAAAGATACTTTATCTTGAAATGCATGATCTGTTGCATGACTTAGCCACTTATGTGTCGGATGAGGAGATTGTTGTTGTAAATTCTCACAAACAAGCTATTTCAGGTAGCGCTAGATATGTTCTGTGGGATCGCGAGGACTTGTCAACAAAGGGGTTTCCTGTACACCTTTCACATGCAAGCAAGGCAAGAGTCTTTTCATTTGTTCATCCTATGGGTTCTGTAAGTAAATCTTTTCTAAAGGGGTTGTTGTCTAACCATAAGTGTCTGCGAGTTCTTAATCTTGATTATTCTGAGTTTGAGGACTTACCGAACTCGGTTGGGGATTTAACACACTTGAGACTCCTTAGTATATCTTGGAATTTGAAACTTACTGTGCTTCCTCAATCCATCTGCAAGTTGGTGAATCTTCAATCATTATATCTCTTTAGATGTATTCAGTTGAAAAAACTTCCTAAAGATATCCACAAACTGATAAGCTTGAGAACTTTTGAGCTGACATCACAAGTGTCGTCTCTTCCTGAAGGAGGCTTGGTTGGATTGAGATCCTTGCGACTTTTGAGACTGTGGTACTCTCCTTGTTTGACATATTTACCAGAAGAGATCGGAAGCCTAATGAACCTTTGTCGTTTTGAGATAATTGGTTGTCCTAGCATCTCTGCTCTTCCGAATGAAATGAAACACCTCACCAATCTTGAGACGTTAAAAATTCTTTATTGTCAAAGCCTAGATTTAAAGGGTTGGGAAGGGTTATATGGCCTAAGATCCCTCAAGTATCTAGTTTTAAGAGTGCTTCCGAAATTGACGGTTTTTCCGGAAGGATTTGACTCTATTGCTGGCTCTCTGCAGCATTTTGGGATTGCCGCATGTGAAGGTTTGAGGGCATTGCCGGAAGGATGGCAATGCTGCAACTCGCTTTTGAGTTTAACCTTGAGTAATTGTTCAAATTTGACTACTTTACCACGAGGCATACATGCTCTTAAATCTCTGCAGCAATTGAACATTGATGGTTGCCCTGATATACAACGGAAGTGTGAGAAAGATACAGGGAGTGACTGGCATCTCATCTCTCACATTCCTATAATCCGCATCGATCATCAAGTCATCCAAAACAGAGCTCCCTCAACGCAGCACACCTGCTTCACATCGATCCCAAATCATCCAAAACAGAGCTCCCCCAACTCAGCAAGTGTAGGTATGACTAAACAATATATTGATTCTTTCAACTTTTTAATGAGATATGAAACGTTTTTTTTTTATGAATGGGATTTTGGGATTTCAATTTTTATTTAGAAGATTTTTTTTTTCTGGTTGAGTTGTGATTGTGGACGTTTTTCGGTTGATTTAAATTAATGACATGTGGTGTGATTTGCAATATTTGATGAATCTTGTGAACATAAATCTTTTAGAGTTGAATAGGCCCTGTACGCAGAGGATATGCGTGTAGTAAGTATGTAGGTTTATTGAGCTGAGTCTATCTTGCTTGTTTGTTAGTTAAAATGTCACCATCGAATTCGGATCAGAACATTTCCTACTTCCTACCGTTGCTGAGGTAAATTTTTGTACATCTTTTCAAATCATTTATGATTGTTGATTCATCATTATCTAATGCTCTTTATGTATTGACACTTGAACAAAATAGTTCATTTCCTACCAATTACAATTGAACTTGGTTGAACTCTCCTCATTCCTTTTGCTTGGGTTATGCCGTGTCTATCATGATTAATCTAGGCAGTAAAATCTAGGAGTTAGTGTCCTGCTGTACTACTGGCCCGTGGTACTACTGTTCGGTGGTGCTTGGCTGCGTTCTTCGGTGGCTTCCTCAGCTTTTCGGGTGTTTGGTCTTCTTGGAACGTTTATTGTAGAGTTTATTTCTTTTTGGTTCATTACGCCTGTTATTTGTATTTCTGTTTTTAGGTTGCTTTGTTAGACGGTTCGCCGTCTGCCGACTTCGGTCGGCCTCTCGATGAGTCAGGCCTGTATGACCTTCGAATCTTTACCTAATCAAAAAAAAATAAAAAAAATTGATGATCAAATATTCAATTTAACCTTAAAACATAACTATGCAAGTTGGTTTATTAATTAGCATCTCACATTATAAAAGAACACAAGTGCATTTTTTAGATTGCTTTGATTCCTCCGTGCATTTCTTACTGAGCCTATGCCATCATCGTGTTTCCTTGATCTTCTGTATGAGGAACTTCTCATTCTTCTAACAGAAAAATATCCAATCCTTGGTTTTAGGGAGTATCTTATGTTTTCTTTTTATCAACTATTTTTTTTTTCCCTTTAAAACAATTACTCAAGTGCGCAAGTCCAGCTTCTCAAATGCTTGATCAAGTCTCTGAGTTCACCTGAGACCATCTAGAAGAAATTCCATTGGCCATTGCTATTTCTGTCTAAGTTCTGCAGGCAACTCTCCTTGGTGGTAATTGGTAATAGTTTATGCAGGTACATGCACAGGTTACAAAATAACCGAAAACTGATGGGTGTATAAAGGCCGTTCCACTTGTTTAACAAAGATTACTTACTAGTTTTAGACGTAGCGCTGGGTGTCCGAGCTTTGCTGAACTGGCTATTTGGCGTCAACATGGAAGAACACCTTAACTTCTTTGATTACTTAGAGACTGAGGTTAGAGAATTACAGTTCTGAACACTTGCCTATTTCATCTCAGGAACTAGATTTGTTTGTTTTATCTTTTCGTTTGCCTGCATTTAACCAAATGAGGCTAATTTCGTTCTTTTGTCAACAAGAAACTGATTGTAAGATTATGTTCTTCTCCTCCCCCTCGGTTTTTGTAGGTTTGATTTCTAGTGCCAAGAGTATTTGGATCCTAAGTTACCCAGAATCTCCAGAGGAACAAATGGGGCTAATTTTGGCATTTCCCGCCATTTCCATACGAGGAAACACGGAAACAAGAACACTCTTACATCTTTAGGTAAAATCTAGGAAACAGAAATAGAATTAGCAGCATCTTGGAAACAGAAATAGGAAACATGATTTGAAGCTCAAAAGATGTCATCTTGCTTTATATAGATTTGAACTAACTTTGTGCGTATTGTTGGCGTTTTGCGGCATATTTTGCTAACAGAAATGGGAAGGCTTACATGGTCTAAGAAACCTCAAGTATCTTGATTTTGGAGATCTTCCAAAACTGATGGTTTTTTCTTAAGGATTTGACTCCATTGTTGGATCTTTGCAGTATCCAAACAGTCAAGAGGTTTGGCGGTTTGAGTGCATTGCCAGAAGGAAAGGTACTGGGGATGACTGTCTGTCATCTCATCTCTCACATTCTTATAATCTGCGTCGATCATCAAATCATTCCAAATAGAGCTCCCAAAACTCCGCAAGGGTGATCAAGTATACAACCGGGTGTAAATGTAATAGCTGCATTAGCTGCCCTTTTATATCCAGAAAACAATCTGCATCAAGAAAGGTATCAGGAGTGACTTGCGGTATTTGGTGAATCTTGTGAACACAATTGTAATCATTATTTGGTTGAGAACCGATCGAGTCTATCTTGCTTGTATGTTGAATGCCACCACTGTATTTAGATCAGCAATTGCATTTGGCAGTTGAGGACGTTAAGTTCTTGTTTCCGAATTTGTAAAGATTTATACTTGGTTTTTTTATTTATGAACTACTGTATGTACAAGAGAAATTCGTAAGTTTACAAAGGTTTAACCTGTGTAAAGCCTGGCTTGAACTCGCTCATAATCTGGTTTATTCGGGGGCATTTTAGAATTGTAAATTTAGAAGCCTTATAATGGTCTAGAGTGTTAACGCGTTTACTCTAAGCCTGTTTAGTTTTTTGGAGAGTATAATTTTAATACTACGTCTTACTCCCTCTCTTATCATTTTAGAAATCTTTATATTTTTCAAGGAACAAACGAAAATACACTTATACCTTTAATTAGATACTTAAATTAAGGGATTATCCCTTAATTATTACTTTATTTTTTCAATTTCTCGAAAATTATAACTAACATGTCCATAATTATAACAAGGGCAACTTTGTAAAGTGAGTACCAAAATACCTAAAACGCGTTCCCTATATACACCGCAAATCAATGTCCAATCCAACGTTATTAATTGTGTGCTAATTTCACTTATCAGATGTTGTAATAACGTTCAATTAGACGTTACAACGTCAAATTGAACATTGTTAATACGGGTCAACCTGGCTTAATATAAGATATTAAGAAAACAAAAAAAATGACTTACAACGTCCTTTTGGTTTTTTTTTTTGTGAGTGTGGGTGGGTGGGTGTGAAAAAATTTATTTACCCTAGCAACGTCGGATTCGACGTTGTTAGTCCGGTTCGGCACGATCCGATCCTTCACTTATTGAAATGGTAAATATATAGATAATGGTATAAGCTAAGGAGTAACAAAAAGTAAGACCATACCAAGAGTTTTACGTAAAACAGATGATATTACCCTCAAAAGTCCTACCACCGGGATCTACCCACATAAACCCAACCACAAAGATGCTAGGGGAACCACTTAGCCGACGACACAACACAACCACAACCCGATCCACACCAGGGCAAGCATGGCTTTAAGCACAACAATCATAAGTTGCTTGCCGATGCGGAGAAGTGGTGGTATTATGTCGTCGAGAAGCACCCGCCCCTACCATCCAAAATACATCACACAAAATAAAAGTCATTTTGGGCCTTCGTAGCCGTCCAACACTCTACCTCATACAATATTACATGCCTCACTACTATCTTGTAAAATTTTCATTTGAGATTTAGAGGTATTCTCTTGAATTTGGTAAATAAAGAACGGTCATTCGGGGTTCGAACCGAGGACCTTTGGATACTACCCACAAGTCATTTCCAATTAAACCATTCCGAAATGGTTAGAGGTATTCCCTTGTCGCAAACTCTCGACGTAGCCCTCCATTTTTACTATCCGGTGCTTGATATCCATTTCTAGTCCTCCATCGATTTACGTCTTAGATCCCAAACACTTACAATTGTCTTTCTTTTGTACAGCTTGATCACCCAACATCAGATTTCAACCTCCTCTTCTTCGTCAGAACTCTGACATACTCTTTTTATATCCTACTAAGTCGAAAACCATGATATATTCCAACCTCTCTTCAAAATTCCAACTTACTACTAACTCTAACTCTCGACTCATTAACCAAAACAATATCATCGACAAAAAAAAAAAAAAACGTATATACTACCGTAAGACCCCATCTTGAATGGATCTCAACACGACAACACCGCATCCATAACTACCGTCAATAATAAAGGGCTAAAGGTGAAGGTTCAATTAAGCTTGACCCCACAAAAAAGAGGTCGACTGAAAAAGTGAAACGTATTGAGATAGTGTATATTTTGTATAAAGATTTTATTTGATTTTGTGTAGCCATATCTTCTCTTGTAAGTTAGGAAAGATTTGACCTAATTTCTTTGTATATATTGACATTATAAATCAATGGAAACGCACAATTTTGCCTCCTATCATTTTCTACATGGTATCAGGCTTATCGATCCTCCTAAACGTCTAACCCTACCGTCGACCCTCCTACCGACCCACCATGGCCGCCGCCCCTCCCCCTGCCCTAACCTCTGCCTCGCCCTACTACCTTCATCTTTCTGATCACCCTGGCCTTGCTATTTGCCCTGTGATCTTGCGTGGTGAGAACTTCCCTGAATGGAAGATCGCCATGTTCAATGCTTTCTCTGCCAAGTTCAAGGACGGCTTCCTTGATGGCACCATCAAGGAACCTGCTGCCGGCTCTCCTGATGTGGCTTATTGGAAGCACGTCAACTCCATGCCGATGAGGTGGATCGCTCAGTCCATCGAGCCTTCCCTCCGTTCTAGCATCACCTATTTCGCTACTGCAAAGGAGCTTTGGGATGATCTTGATCAACGGTTCTCCGTCGGCAATGGTCCTCGAATCCTTCAGATTCGATCTGAGATTGCTCGTTGCCGTTAGGAAGGTTAGTCGATCTCTGCTTACTTCGGTCATCTCAAGAAACTTTGGGACGAACTCAACACCTACATCGGAACCACCATCTGCACACACTGTGGGCGCACCGGTCACGACGTCTCCTCCTGCTTCAAAGTCATTGGCTTTCCTGATTGGTGGAACCACGACAAGGGGATCGCTGATCCCGGTGACAGGCGCACCACCAGGCCGTGGTCTCGGCTCTCCGTCCCCGACTCCTCCGCCCAACCCACCTTCTAAGGGGCTCGCTCGTGGCTCCTCTATGCACACCGCCATCGCCAATTCGGCCTCTTCTTCAGGCTCGCAGCCACTGACTCATTCGGACCGAGATGCTTTCGGTTCTCTTGATCTGAACCTGATTGGAACCTCCTCTTTGAGAAATTCAAAGAGTTCCATTCTAAATCTTCCGCAGATCGCATGTCAGGTATTGTTTCTTCGTCTTGGATCCTCGACTCGGGAGCTTCATTTCACATGATAGGGGATGGTACTATGCTCTATGACCTTGTTGATATTCTGCCTTGACATATTAGGCTCCTGAATGCGTCTATCTCTACTGCCACTCGGTCAGGCAGTCTGCGCCTCACCCATGGCGTGACTATTTCTCATGTGTTGCTAGTCCCTGGCCTTGATTGCAATCTGTTATCATCTGCGTGTTTTTCTGCCGAATTATCTTGCGTGGTTATATCTTCTGACAAGCTTTTTGTGCTCCAGGACCGCACTTCGAGAACGCTGATTGGAGCAGGTGAAATCCGAGATAGGGTGTCCTGGCTGTGTTGGCTCTCCCCTCCGTCATCCCCTTCCGCTCACTCGTGTCACCTTCCATCTATCGACTATTCCACGCTTTGGCATCAATATCTTGGGCATCCTTCTCACCACTTGGCATATGTTACAAGGATAATAAGACACGACTTTCTTTTCCAATTAGCACTTCTCGAGCTACTGTTTGTTTTGATTTGGTTCATTGTGACATTTGGGGTCCTTATCGCATCCTCTCTACATGTGGCGCTTCTTATTTTCTAACTTTGGTTGATGATTATTCGCGCACTACTCGGAGGTTGCATCTTTGATTCGAAATTTCTATTCCATGGTTCATACACAATTCCACAAATCTATTAAATGTTTTCGCAGTGACAACGGTTCAGAGTTCTTTGCTCTCAAACCGTTCCTCCAGGAGCACAGATAGAGGTGGCAATCGGGCGAGTTGGGTCGGGTTCGGGTCGGGTTATTCGGTTTCGGGTCATATCGGACTCGGATTGATATCGGGTGTGATGATAATTCGGGTCTGATCGGATTCGGGTCGGGTTTATTCGGGCATTAGTTTATCGGATACAATCGGGTTTTCGGGTCCTATTCGGTTCGGGTGAATCGGGTTTCGGTCTAAACGAGTTTGGGTGAATCGGGTGTCGGTCTAAACGGGTTCGGGTGAATCGGGTTTCGGTCTAGGCGGGTTCGGGTGAATCGGGTTTTGGTCACAACGGTTTTGGTCGAATTGAGTTCAGTTAAATCTAATCCGCGAGAATCATATTGGATAAAACAAATCAATTTTTTTTTACCTATGAGATATTTATCCTTCTATATAGATTAAGCTAATGTTTATCAATTCTTAATCAATATTACATTCGTGTAAGTCTTCTCACGTTTTATAATATTTTTTAAAAAAGGCAAAATCATATAAAAAAATTTTAAAATATTAATTTCATCCTTACTCATAGCTACGAAATTAAAAAAAAAAAAATTGATAATTATATAGTTTGGGCATCTTAAAAAATGCTAAAATGTTACTTTTTTTAATGGAGGGAGTACAAAATTACATTTAATTATATTATATGCATGATAATATTACCATCCATTATTAAGTAATCAAGGTTGCGGAAAATGCTAAGATTTTTATTGTTTTTGGATATAATTGGGTTTGAGTTATTTCGGGAGTCGGGTATAATCGGGTTCGGGTAATTTCGGGTTTCGGATGTGCTCAGGTCGGGCAATTTCGGGTTTCGGGTTGATTTCGGGTCGGTCCATTTGGATTTAATCGGGTTCGGGTTCTTACTGGGTTCGGATTGCTTTCGGGTTTGGGCTTAACTCGAATCGGGTCGATCGGTCTCGGATCCAAACTTATTTTTCAATTATTCGGGTGTCGGACGGGTTCGGGTCGGTCCAATCGGATCGGTTTTCTCGGGTCAGGTCGGGCATTGCCAGCTCTAAGCACATAGTCCTCTTTGAGTCCTCCTGTGTCGGCACCCCTCAACAGAATGGTCGGGTCGAGCGTAAACACAGTCACATCCTGAATGTCTCTCGGGCTCTTCTGCTTCAAGCCTCCTTACCATTGAGGTTCTGGGGAGAATGCGTCCTCACTGTGTGCTATCTCATCAACCACACTCCAACCCCTCTTCTTAAGGGAAAAACTCCGTATGAACTCCTATTTCAAAAACCTCCGGACTATTCTCACCTTCGTGTCTTCGGGTGCCTATGCTACTCCGCCCATATACCATGCAACTCCAATAAATTCGCTCCTCGCATCCGACGTTGCGTCTTCCTTGGCTACCCTTTCGGTCAAAAGGCGTGGCGTCTCTATGATTTGTTCACCTTAAGAGATGTCTCTTTCCACGAGCATCGGTTTCCTTTCAGCAACTCCACTCCCTCGTCACCTCCTCCTGTCGAGCCACCTGCTCCTAACCCAACACCGATGTCCCATGATGATGAGCATACTCCTCCCCCTCCTCATCGCAGTACTCGCACTTCGCAGCCTAATACTCGCCTTCGGGACTATGTTTGCACCTCAGTCCGCTCTGGACATCCTATCTCGTCGGATCCTTCTTCCGTCACGTGTTCAGGTACGTTGTATCCATTAGCCAATTATGTCAGTTATGATAATTTGTCTTCGCAGCATTGCAGCTATCTCGCCTCTGTCACTGCCACCCCAGAACCTACCTCCTTCCGTGAGGCTGTTCGGCATCCACATTGGCGAGATGCCATGCGCGTCGAGATCGACGCACTCTATCGCAATGGGACTTAGGATGTGGTTGATCTTCCTCTTAATAAGACCCCTATTGGCTGCAAATGGGTCTTCCGTGTGAAATATAAGGCGGACGGAAGCATTGAGCGCTACAAGGCATGCCTTGTTGTACTCGGCAACCGTCAGATTGAAGGTACCGAATACTCTGAAACCTTTGCTCCGGTAGCTAAACGGGTGTCTGTCAAGGTCTTCTTAGCAGTGGCTACGATCCGGGATTGGGAACCGCATCAAATGGATGTTCATAATGCATTTCTCCACGGTGATTTGCATGAGGATGTCTATATGACTTTGCCTCCTGGGTTCTCTATTCCGGGTTCGTCCAAGGTTTGTCATCTTCGCAAATCATAATATGGCCTTCGACAGGCGCCTCGCAATTGGTTCTTCAAGCTTGCTTCTGCTCTTAAGCACTTCGGTTTTGCTCAATCCTATGACGACTACTCCCTGTTCTCTTATATGCGCTCCGGCATTGTGTTACATGTTCTAGTATATGCCAGTTCAGATGTTCTAGTATATGTCGACAATCTTATCATTGCAGGGAATGACTCCGCTTCTATTGCCCGGTTTAAGGCTTTTATGCATTCTCGCTTTCACATGAAGGATCTTGGTCTTCTGAAGTATTTTCTCGACCTTGAGATCACACGGACTCTTGCTGGACTTTTTGTGTCTCAGCGTAAATATGCGCTCAACATCTTGACGGAAACTGGGCTTCTGGCGTCCAAACCCGTCATGTTTCCGATTGAGCAGAATCACAAACTGGCTTTAGACGACAGTCCCCTGTTTGATTCGCCAGAGCAATACCGACGGTTGGTCGGCAGGCTAATCTACATCACCATCACCAGGCCCTAACTCAGCTACTCGTTTCACATCTTAGCTCAGTTTATGACCTCTCCGACGACTAATCAGTGGCAGGCAGCCCTTCGTGTTGTTCGATACTTGAAGGGGTGCCCCGGACAGGGTATTTTCTTGTCCCGCTCAAGTGCTCTCCGGCTCAATGCTTATTGCGATTTCGACTACGCTACGTGTCCCATTACTCGCCGCTCACTTACAGGCTTTTTTATTATGTTGGGCGAGTCACCGGTCTCTTGGAAAACGAAGAAACAATCTATTGTCTCTCGCTCGTCAGCTGAAGCCGAATATCGTGCTATGGCCGCTACCACCTGCGAACTTGTTTGGCTCAAGTCTTTGCTTGCTTCCCTGGGGGTTCACAAGTCTTTGCTTGCTTCCCTGGGGTCTTTCATCGCCAGCCTATGCGCCTCTGGTGCGACAATCAGGCCGCCCTTCATATCGCCTCGAATCCGGTATTTCATGAACGCACAAAACATATCGAGGTTGATTGTCATCTCATCCGAGATCATGTTCATGCCGACACTATCATCACATCTCATATCCGTTCCTCTCTGCAGCTGGCAGACATTCTGACAAAGGCTCTTGGGGAGTCGCAGTTCCATGTTCTTCTTCGCAAGTTGGGCATTCGGAATCTTCACGCTCCAACTTGAGGGGGAGTATTGAGATAGTGTATATTTTGTATAAAGATTTTATTTGATTTTATGTAGCCATATCTTCTCTTGTAAGTTCGGAAAGATTTGATCTAATTTCTTTGTATATATTGACATTATAAATCAATGGAAAAGCACAATTTTGCCTCTTATCCTTTTCTACAAAACGTGTGAAGAGCTCAGCCATTAATATATGTATCCATTATCCTGATCCATACCATGAGGAATACTAAAAATGAATATAAGAGAGGGGATTAGAGTGGGTGAGACTCAACTGAATGCCAAGATATGGGGATTGAGAGGCTCATTATCTTTGAGGCACCTTCTTCATGGCTGCTGACATCCATGATTGTAATGAACCTTGTTAGTGCAGTTGTGACTGGGTTCATGGAAGCCATGGGCCACAATATGCAGTACTCCAAACTCTTGAAACCGAAACTCGAACCGGAACCCAAACCCGACCCAAATGTTGTTCCCAGCAGAGCTGGAATGTTCATTACTTACACCCCTGCTTTTCTCTTTGCCTTTGCTTCTTTCTTCCTCTTCCCGGATGAAGGCCTCCGATTTCTACTGCTCCGTTTGGCTCTCACTCTCCACTTCCTTAAGAGGCTTCTTGAGGTATCTGCTTTCATTCCCTCTATTCCATGATTCAATATCAATTCTCATATGATCACTTGTGAGTTATGTCCTGTTTGGTAGCCATTACAAGGTATGAGATAAAGCCCTGAGTGTTGGCAATGGTACAGGTGATGTTCATCCACAAGTACAGCGGCTCAATGGCTCTCAGTGCCTTAAAGATGATTCCTCTGCTCTATTTCCTCGCGACATTGCTGACGATCTATGTGCAACACCTTTGTCGTGAATCTCCCCAACCAGCTCTCGACTTAAAGTTCATCGGATCAGCAATGTTTCTGGTAGGAATAAGCGGCAACTTCTACCACCATTACCTGCTTTCCACCCTAAGAAGAGGCAAAGGAGACAAGGAGTACAAGATCCCTAGAGGTGGGTTGTTCAGCTTGGTCATATGCCCACATTACTTGTTTGAAGTGTTGGGGTTTTGGGGAATCGGCTTCATTGCCCAGACCGCGGTTTCTCTTAGTGGCGCTGTGGCGACTACTGGGTACCTGGTCGGAAGGAGCTGTGCTACTAGGAAATGGTATGTCTCCAAGTTTGAGGATTTTCCTCAACATGTCAAGGCCATCATTCCATTTGTTTTCTGAAGGCGATTCATCCGACTGTTTTTACAATTTAAAGCTCACGAATGTTGCTACAACAAATTCAAACTTTTAAGACATTTACAAATGGAAATACACACATCTGATACAGCATTTTCAGTCCTCCTTAATCCCTGTTTTACGCTCCTTTGCTTTGTAACTGTAATGATGCCTTGCAAGTATGTTGATTTAAGATAAAACCCTGAACAATCAGGCTGCACAAATGTGTTGTTGATCGCCCTTCATCCAGCTGCTGCCTGCTGGCTTTAAAGCGAACTTCTGTGGAATGGTGTCTGCAAATGAACTTTCTGCGGCCAAAGGAGTTGAATAGGCCCCGCGGTATGACGCATTATAAAGGAAGACGGTAGAATGTTTTGAGGTTACTTGTTGATGAATCTTGAGTACCCGGGCTTCCATCCTACCAGAGGTTTAGTTTATAAATCAATGAGATGGTAAATGTATCACAAAACTGTAAGCTGAAATGTAATGTAAGCAGAAAACCTCAATAAAAGAAAATTTAAGGGAAATGTAGTCAATCTAAACATGTTGAGAAGGTTAGAATTATACCTTTCACATACAAAGTGACAAATATTGCGATTGCAAGAACAAGCACGAAAGAATTTCTTTCAGCACCATGTACAAACCTGTATTCAAGAAACTTCTTGTTGGACAAAGATCATAGTGAGAGCGAAGAATGTTCTATAATTCAATGATCTTTACCTTGCAACAGTTGACTCTGTGGTCAGTCCATACCCAAATGGGAAAAGAGGGTTATAATGCGAGTCCCCAACGTTCATAGGAAGTTGATCAACAGATTTGAACCAGGTACGTGGAAGCTTCCCTGTGAAGGGATAGTTTCCGAACAAGACATCAGTGATGCCTTGCGCTTCTGAACCAGGTAGCCATGCTGCCACCAAGGCATCTATGGAGGCAAGGTATGGCTCTATTACAAGAGGTCTCCCTGAAATAACAACCACTACACATTTCGCGGCTCCACATACATTGTTAAGTACTGTTGGGCCAGGATGTGCTAATCCAAGGGTGTCACTGTCCCCTTCTGTCTCAGCATACGGGAGCTCCCCAACAACCACAATGGCATAAGCAAAGTTGTTGGACTTGACAAATTCGGGATCAGGATTTTCGTTGAATACAACTTCTGTTCTGGTATCAACAGCAGATGTTACAGCACCCAAGATGGTAGTTCCTGTTCACAAGTGTAAGGATGCAAGTAAGATTAACTGAGTGCAGAATCTGTGAAACCATGTTTCTGGTATGGGTCTGTGGAATCTGATTTGGAAATAAAAGCATTGCTTAACAAGGAAAAGACCTCGTGTATAGTTGTTTCCCTCGAATCCCTGCCAGTTAATTGTCCAACCACCACACTGATACCCCAAATTATTAGCATGGGCACCAGCTACAAGGATTTTCGATGTTTTCTTAGGAAGTGGAAGCAGAGGAACGTCTGCAGTTTTTCCGTTCTTTAGAAGCACAAGAGACTTTCTAACAGCTTCCCTAGCTAAGTCTCTGTGAGGCTGTTGAACAGGATAAAAAATCAAGTTATCAACTATTGCTAAATGAAACATAAAAAAATATTTGTGGGTTTTCTTCAAGAACAAACACAGATAGAAAAAGAATTAAGATTTAGGAATGAACTGAACTGGAAAAAGGTCATCAGGAAGCTGAGAAATGTAATCAGTGAATGGTAAACCAGAAGAAAATGAGCATTGCAAAGAGAACCAGCTGACCTGACTACCGAGATGATTGACCAGACTAAGATCAGCTATAGGGTTCTCAAAGATACCCATTGTAAACTTCACTAGTAATATCCTCTTAACTGCATCATCAATACGAGCCATTGGGATGAAATTGTTCTTGACAAGGGACTTGAGATTGTCGATGAACTCGGTATAATTAAAGGGAACCATGATCTGTAAAATCACCAACATAACACAATTTTAAAAACTTATTTTGGTCGTAATCTGCATACTAGGCCCGAGGAAAATATGTCCTCACTCCTCAGACGTAACTACTAGAACAATATTTTCCAAAAATGGCAACTAACCATGTCAATGCCAGCTTGAACTCCAGCCAGTACTGAGTATGTATAGTTGGCATGAGCTGGTGATGTTATCCTGTCAAGACCCTGCCAATCTGTGATGACGAAACCCTAATACCCAGTACAAGAAACAGAAGTTAAGACTGTTAGCTCTTTTTATTTGGTTACCTTGTAAGAAAACACTTCTTCCTCAATATTAATGTTTGCAAGATAAACATATTTTGTTGCTATATTGTACGCAGATAAACATGATAGTGGAAGGGAGAAAGTTTTTGAGATAAATATATTGTCACTATACCTTAAATTTAAGGGTGCCCTTCAGAAATCCAGTAACTAAATCATGATTGGCATGCATCTTTACTCCATTCCAACTTGAGTATGAAACCATGACTGTGGAAACACCTTTGGCTATAGAATCATAGTAGGCTGGCATATGAATGCCATGCAGCCCATTCCAGTCAATTACAGTATTGTTCTCATTGATCCCATGAGTTGTACCACCATCCCCCACAAAGTGCTTAGCACAAGCTGCAACTTTTTCCCTGACACATCCAATATGAGAATAAAAAAAAAAGGATGAGAAAAAAGAACTCTAACAAGCTTCTTTTCTTGATATAGTAGTACAGGCACTCACAAAGCTACCATATTTAGCAAAATTAAATTGAGACAGAAAAACATTGCTCTGTGTACTGCATTTTTAATAAACATATTGTCAGTAGTGCATTACTCATGATTCATGAACTGCATAAGCATCTTTCATTTATATACTAGTCTAAGAATAAAATGGAAAGATTCGACGTTCATCAAGTCTTTTTGAGAGAAGAGCAGCAGGTTGCCCCACACCATTTGCAACAATCATTTCACATAGAGCAAGTAACTACTCTACATCCACTACAAAATTGATGCAAAACAGTAACAGATCTTCATCTCAGATATATCAACCACTACTAGCAAACATATCAGTAATCATATACAAGTTCTTACTTCCCACCAACATAAGGAACGCCCTTCTTAGACCCATCAGGATTTTCTCCTTGTAAGCCATATATGATGTCTGTCATTTGTTGCACGACCTTAGGATCCTCACTGTAGCTTTCATAACAACGACCCCATCTTGGATCTCTACAGACCTGTTCAAAGGGCAGACAATAGTAATTTAATGGCATTGCATGCTAAATCTGTTGAAACCTCTAATAAAGGAATATAAAAGAACCCATTTTACAGCAGATATTTACCGCTATACATGGAGCAAAGGCATATTGAATGCCTGTGGCTCTGACTTCAAGAGCAGTTGCAGCACCAATCCTCTTTACTAGTTCTGGATCTCTGTCTTCAAAATTTCAACTCGGTCAATTATTGAGGTTCTTCCATACATGACAGAAAAATATCTAGAAACATTAATAAAAAAAATTTGCATCATATGCAATTGTGCAAGCAAAGTATACAAACTACAGAATATATTTGGAAAAACATATTAGCATTAGAATACTTCAAAATCAAGTGATGAAAACTATGTCCATGTCAAACATGACCACTATTTGAGCACTAGTGCTTCTATACATCCTACCTCATTAAAATCAATACTTCAAGAATGACAGTTAAGTGTAAATAATAATACAGCAGCTGACAGGTTACAGATTTTCAACAAGGCAATCAAACACCAGCATTAGGAGTTACTTGCCTGGTTGCTCCAAGGCCAATATTATGGGGGAATACTGTTGCATTATAGACATTATTGTGCCCATGAACTGCATCAATTCCATATATCATAGGGATCCCAAGCCTACTAGACAATGCTCCTTTCTGAAATTCATTAATCATGTTAATCCAATCTGTAGCAGTAGCTTTTGGAAGAGGTTTACTATCACCACCACTCAGCACACTCCCTGAAAAATTCCACCGTATCCTTTATGAGAAGGTAAATACAGCAAAACCAAGGCAGGGAAATAAACAGGAGTTGCTGTTTTAAAATTTGTTCGACAATCATTTGCACTGAACCGGTACATTTAACTTAAAACAATTATACAGCTTTCCAACAACAACAAACATTCCCAATGGAGATCACATTAAGTAATCTACCAATTGAATAGATCTACCGCCTCCACTTCTCGGCTTAGTAACAGCATTGCTCTCAGAATGCTCAAGTAATGAGCAATTGTGAACAATCAGATGGACACTGACACTTGAAATTTCACACAAGGCAACCTGAATAAAATAAAATGGAAATCACACAAAGCAATGAAAACCATATTTGTTGGTGAAAACAAACAAATTACCGATTGAATAGGTCTTCATTACATCAAAAGAGGCCTTTTCACGGTCAATCTGGGTCATCTGGCCAATCTTCTCATCTAGAGTCATTCTACCCAAAAGATCTTGGACTCGATTAGCCACAGGCTGTTTCGGATCTTTATACTTGACATACTCGGAATCCGCCATCACCCTCCATATCCCACACCACAGAAAAGCATTAAAAGTCAACCATACTATCCTCCGCCACATCTTCCAAGTTCCGATCAGCGACTTCTCTCTCAATTTACAGATTCTGGCAATTATCCACACGGCTAGATTCAGCAATCAATTCGTGCAAAAACAATTCAACTAAGGAATGAAAGGCCATGACCAATATTGACCATAAAGCCTATCAGGAAGGAGAGTACGAACAGGATAAATGAGCACCGAAATCACTGTTTGAATCATAACATAAATGAAATACGATTCACAGCAAGACATCAAAATTGCGAGGAAGGTTGACTGATTAAAATACCTAACAGAAATTATAGATTCACGGATCGACTCACTTCACTTGCGGAGAACAACCGAACGGAGCGAATCGAAAAATGCAGTATCGGGGAACATCGATCAACCTAGAAATTGAAATCAACGAACTGGTAGAAGAAGTTGATAAACAAGAGCGAATAATGCATATGTGTCGTGTACTCCTGTCCCAGTTCAACGACAATCCCTCCTCTCTCTCTCTCTCTCTCTCTCTCTCTGTCTAGACGTTTTCTGATTTAGCAATGCAGGTTGCAGGCGGGCCCCAGCGCTTTGGCCTTTTTATATTACTACAGTAAACAGTTGGCAAATGCAACATCCCAAGTCGCAGGTGCATACCACGCGGAATATGCACTTTTGATTTATTTTTATTTTTTTTTTAAGAATATGCACTTGAATTGGTAAATAAACAACGGTTATCCAAGGTTCGAATCGAGGACCTATGGGTACTATTTATAAGTCTTTTTCGGTGAGCCATTCCGGAATGGTTCGTATTTAACTACCCGCCCTCAATGTACTGACAATCTTCTCAAATCCAAAACCGATCAAACGAGGAAACCAATCTGTTAGGCTCATCTCATATGCCTATGTAATTCTAAGACCATAGGCAACCCAGATACGCGCGACTCATCTTTGGTGCCACATCAGCCGAAAAGGGGGACAGTGGAGAGAGAAACAAATGATCCGCATTCAAATTTTACCGGAGATGTTATGGGTTGATGTGGATCATCCGATTTTAATTTTTTTTAGCCAATAGTATTGAGACACATGGCAGATTAGCAGGGGGTTTTAATTAAATTAAAACCCCCATTTATTCGTTAAATAAATTATTTTTAAAAAAAATATTTTTGAATACAATTTATTTTTCTCTATCCAATGACACCCATTTTGCATATATTTGGAAGAAGAAAAAATTCGCTAAGTTCGCCATATGTTAAAGATTTATAGTCACATAAACAACATTAACTTAAATCAACATAAACTTACACCATAAAAATACATAAATTTGAACATTAAATAACATTACCCACTACACATGGAACATGAAAACACACACACACATATATAATAAAACATAAAAATATACTACCAATTACACTTTGTCGTACAATTTCAACGGGTGAAATTTTAAATTTTAAATTTCAAATATCAATGTTCAAATTTCAATTTCAACGTTCAACGTTCAAATTTCAACTTTCAAATTTGAAATTTGAACAAAAATCGGATAGCTGAAATATTCGCCTATGAATACATATCATATTTCATGACATAACTCACCATTTCTTCCATCTTCTACTTCTACAAAAGAGTTTGTTCCACCTTCACTTCCAAATACTCTCCTCACTCAAATGGCTGGTAATTTGAAGAGATATTATAATGAGCCATGGTTCGATGCAGAGGACAAGTATCAACTCAAGCGACTACGCAAAGAGAAGTTGGAAGAGATTTTATAAGACGGAAGCCGCGAAGCCATGGACATTCTTCGTCGTAGGATCTCAACTTTGCGTG
Organism: Persicaria tinctoria; assembly: GCA_037127255.1. NCBI lineage: Eukaryota > Viridiplantae > Streptophyta > Magnoliopsida > Caryophyllales > Polygonaceae > Persicaria > Persicaria tinctoria. The sequence goes on from JBANSL010000014.1 coordinate 9,367,442, forward strand.
ATATAAGAAACACCAACTACATAAAGATAATTCAGAACTCAGGTATACAATTGTTGATAAGGACAACCATGTTAAGGAGCTTACGGAAAAAATCTCGGAGCTAGCAATGGAGAACCACAAGTTGAGAGTGAAGATAGCAAAGATAGGGAAGATCATTGACGAGAGCATGGACTAATATGTTTATCTCGATTGTTATGTTTCAAGTATCTTTCATTTCGCATCGTATTTTATGTGTTGTTGTTTTATTTTGTCATATGTTTGTTAAGGTGGAGTTTCAATTGATGTGTTATCTTAAGTGTAATGTTGTTTTAATTAATCAATGAAGTTCGACTTTTTTTAATTAAAAAAAATAGTATTGGGTTACATATAGTTAGCCTTATTTTATTTTATTTTTGTGTTTTTTCAGTTTATCAATTTAATAAAATATTTCTAAATTTAATTGTGTGCCTTTTTTATTTTAATGATACGTATTAATATTAATAATATCATTATCAAAAAAATTTAAGTAAAATAAATCAACATTTAGCTTAATAAATATAAAAAGTGTAAAGTGGGTTTTGATTCGCACAACTCTCTGTTGTGGATGAAAAATGTAAAAAGCTGAAAAGTTAGTGAAAAGCTGAGGTGGTAGGAATAATTGCTGATGTGGCTGAAATGAGTTTTGATCGTGTGACTCTATGTTGCATGGTCTAAGTGTTTGTGTGTGTGTGCGCTTGTTGGTGCATAACATGTAAGAGTCAATGTGTATCATCTGCCCCAAATCCCCGCCCCACGACCCTGTCCCACAAAAATATTTCACCATTAAATCAATATTTAAAAAAAATCTTAAAAAATCAACTTATAAAAATTATAATAATTCAATAGAGATAGAGAGATTTTTAAAAGTTTTAGAAAGATGTTATTTTACTATATAATTTTTTATAATTTTTATAAGTTGATTTTAAAAATCATAATAATTCAATAGAGATAGAAAGATTTTTTACAAGTCAAGCTTGAACAAAATAAAAAGCTTGTTAAAATTAGACTCGACTCAACTTGAACTCGTTTAACAAACGAACCTATCTTGAACATGTCAAGACCAGCTCGTCCGGCTCGAATAACACCCCTACTAAACACCGACAAGACAAAGAGAGAGAAATCTAAGAGCTGCTCCCATGTCGTCTCCCTTGCCTCTTGAGCTTTGCTAAGGTTTCCGATTCCATTGTGCTCTTGAGCGAAGGTAGAGCTCCCTTCATATCTAAACACTGAGATTTCGAGAGCGTGCTTGTGAGATTTGAAGCTCGATTGCCCTTCGGTTCTAACCTTGGTGACTGGTGTCCTAGTTGAGGCTAATCGTTTTTTATTCATTTCTCTATTTGTTTTAAGCTTGAATCGTTTGTAAAACTCTTGTTCAAAGTTTAATATGAGTTTCTGTGTTTGAACTCTCTCTCTTCAATACGCATTTCAAAATCAAATGAGGTCACATGCATAGGCGGATTCAGAATTTGATTAGGAATGGCAACGGGGTGGGGTACCCTCCCTGTCCCTGTTGATGAAAATTATCCCCGTCCCCGCTCAAGGATAATATTTTTCCCCCGTTCCCGTCCCCGTCGGGGAATTCGCATCCCCACATAATTTTCCCCATTTGCATTCCTCGCGGATTTCCCTGTTAAAAACTCATGATTTCCCCCCATTTAATATAAAAATATAAGATATTATATTGCCTTAAAAATTGATATAGGTTGTATTGATCTCAAAAGCCATTATTTTTGTACAAGCCTTTTTTATCACATATATAATCAGGTTAACATTGTGAATTTATTAGTGCCAAAACATATTATGAATGTTATCATGATTAGTGTTACAAGAGATGCAAATTTAGAGGCTAAAATGGTGGGGGAGGAACACCATTAACTAGAGGTTTTATGACTATAAGGTGCACATAGAATAAGTTGGTGACAGCCTAATGAATTGGGCTTTATAGGTAAACCCTCAATTAGTTTGACCCCATCCCCGTCCCTATGGATGGCATTGGGTCGGGTGGTGGGTGGATGGTCCAAATTTTCACCCGATCCAACCCACCACCCGCCAGACCCATCACCCACCTTGTTTCACCCGTCACCCACTGGATTATCGGGTGGTTCGGGTGAAAAGCCTAATCGTTTAAATTCGAAAAAAAAAACATGTAAACTATAAAAATAGCCCTTCATTTAACGAAAAAAACCCTTCATTGAATCAAAAACAGTCCTTCATTAACAATTTAACAAAAATCAACCATTCATTGAACCAAAAACAGCCTTCATTTAACATTAAACAACCTGCTAAACTGTAACCACCATACAAAATAATGTCTTAGAAGCTTAGCATTATAATATCATTCCAACAATCACACATACTACTAGTCTTGAAAACAAAACAAATAATAAGATATAGTCTTTATAAAACGAGAAACAAAAAAATAACGTCCAAGCAAAAGAGGTCATTCCAAGTAAGCATGTTGTATTCAAAGCATATCAATAGCCGATGAAAGATCATTCCATGCAAGCATCCTATAAATTAGCCATATGTTTCAACATATAATAAATATGTAGCTTGTCTAGTATAAAAGCAAAAAGAAATTATACTTACATCAACACTACTAGGATTTAATAAATCCTATGAGTATTTTTTTTATTAGGAAATAATTCGAAGCCGGACAGGCCCGGAACCTCGAGAGGCCGACAAGATCGGCAGACGACAAACCGTCTAAACATACAACATTGAAATAGAAAATACAACATAGAAACCGAAAAAAAAGGTGCAGTACAAGCGAAGGGAGACACGCAAATGCAGTCGAACAAGCGAACTAAGCCCAACCAGGCTGGAAACAACGTAGACTAAGAGTCGACGCCAAGCACCACCAAGAAGTGACACCGCTGGCCAGCGGTACGTCAGGAGTCCCTGTGGGCAGTGAAGACGAACCTCCAAGGATATTTCCGTCATGCGGAGTCGCCTCGATACACACTGCCTCGACCCCAGCCAGACCCGACACCGGATGTCAGAGCTTCAACCCAGACGAAGAACGCAACGAACAACCAAACTCGCAGCCGAGAACCGCCCTAGTACGACGCACCAAGATACCCTATCGGGTTTTAATTGAATCCCTCTCGGGATTAATTATATATAAATATATATAAGGTCTTATGAAGTTGTAAGCTTATATATTTATTATTTTAATGGCACGGGTAAGCTTTGGGCCCAAAGAAAAAGAAAGTGGGCCCGAATTGCAACCCACGGGTCACTTAGGGCCCAAGGAAACAAAGAGGCGAGTAACATGAGACTGCCGGACATGGGCAACAACATGAGACTGCTGGCCAAGGCCAAAATACAATGCTCGCCAAGGCACATGGGATGATGCAATTCCCAACACCGATAGAAGCGCAGAAGCGGCACCACCACTGAGCACCCGCCGAGAAGCGACAAAGCAAGACAACCACCATGCCGATGGGGCAAGGGGGTTAGATTAGGGAGCAAACGACGAAAACAGAGAGGGGGATGCCTCCAGAAAGCCGTCGTCGCCGACGAACGGAAGGCTCGAAGAAGGCGAACCAGGATCCAATCGGAGAAACAGCGAAGGGAACGAGCCCAACACCCACCGAGGAAGAAGATTTCAGATCAAACAAGATAGAAGATGATGAATAGTTCACGGGACTAAAGGCGAAGCCAAGACCAAAAATCGAGCCCCGGCTCGCCAAAAATCCAAATTGAAAGAGGGATCTGGGAGGGAACCCAATGAAGGAACCAAGATTCAAGCACCATCTCACAAGGAGAGGAATTGGGGCTCTCCGAAGAGAGATTTAGGCTCTCCGAAGAGAGATTTGGACTCTCCGAAGAAAGGTTTGGTCAGAGACGTTGTTCGTTGCTCGGGCCTCACCTAGACCACCACTAAGGATGGAAGAGGGAGCGCACAAAGGAGGGAGACGAGGAGGAGAAGAGATACTCCAACACCGATAGTTAATTGCCGGAGTGATGGATCAACCGGCCGAAGAAGCATGTTGACGGATCGGCCAGGGGTTTTTGGAAACGCTCTCAAGAGAGCGTTTTTAGTAGCGTGCTTTTTACCCCTTTTTAAATCCTAGGAGTATTTAAAATGGGCTGGACTCAACACTACTAAAATTAAATATGTATTTTACCTTTTAATTTTTTTACCTTTTAATTTTTTTATACACACACATTTATCCTTATTTTTTTTCCAGATCCTTGGATCCGCCACTGATCACGTGTCTCTCTAATAAAAATTTTATTTATTTTTATTGGGGTGAGATGGAAAAACTAATTTGGGGAACTGACATTGTGGGAAGTAAAAATAAAGTGGAGAGGGTTGACAATAAAATTAGATAAAAATGGGGTAGACAAATGAGAAAATAAGAAACAGTTTTGGGATCTCCACCATTGGATGCTTAACGACAATTCTCCACGTAGGGTTCGTATGAGACGGAGTTAATAAACTGACTAAAATTATAAACATGATAAATTTATAAACGGTTGTTAAAAGTAGTTAAAAATTTAAACAACAACATAATCTACGTATGGGACAAAAAACAATTTATTTGTAAAAAGTTGAGTTTATTTGATTTTTATTAGGGGTATTGTGGTACTTTCAAACCAAATAAGATAAAAGAGAAGGAGTAAAACAGTATTTGTGTAAAATAAACACCCAAATAAGCACCATTTTATAGCTTTTTTTAACACAATTTTTAACACGTTTTTGTTTATTTTGGCTATCCAAACAACCAAAAAAACTGTTTAAAAAATAAACACCCACAAAATAAACTGTTAAAAAAATAAACTACTTATTTTGGTTGCATCCATAAACTGCTTATCAGGATCCAGGAAGAAGTTATGATTAGACCTGTCAAACGGGTCATTGGGGTCGGGTTCGGGTCGGGTCACTTCGAGTCTCGGGTAAAGCGGGTCCGGGGTAAAACGGGTTCCGGGTATTTCCGGGTTGACTCGAACCCAGATTTGACCGGCTTTCGGGTCATTTTGGATCGATTTCGGGTTTGTCAATTTTTTCTTTTTTAAATTAAAAAAAATCATGATTTGATAATTTTGCAATAAATTTTAATTATATAAAAAAAATTAATTATATATAATTATAAATCAACCGGGTAAATCGGATCACCGGGTCAATCGGGTAAATCGAGTCAAAATTACCGGATCAATCGGGTCACCAGGTCGAAACCCAGATCTCCCGGAAAATTTTCGGTTTTTCGGGTTCGGGTGGAAATCTGGGTTTCGAACCCCGGCATGGCCGCTCTTTAATTCAAGGAAAAAAATTCCGGGTTCGGGTCGGAAATTTTTCGGGCGTTCGGGTTGGGTCACCGGGTCGGGTTGTGTTTTGACGGTTTTAGTTATGATTGTATAATTTGTATTTAATTGTTGATGGAAAGCCAAATTCTTATATTCTTCCAAATTTGTATTGCAAGCGTGTAGCTCGGTTCAAGAATCCTCACAACCAAAGCAAAGAATAAACTGACACTTAGAAATGGAATTTTCATACTTGTATACGTTCTGCACCTTCACTTTCTCTTGCCCACACTTGAATTGAAACTTGCAGGATTCTCCAACATCTCAGTCCTTTATGAATCCAGCATTCTGGAACACCATATTTCCCCGGAAATTCAATGTCGATTTTCTTGGTCATACGATACAACTCGACTTAGTAGCCGTAGTCATAGCCTTGTTTGTGGTTTGCACTGGAGCTCTTTGGCTTCATTTCAGAAAGAATCCCACCAAAGGTCCCCAAAACCTGCAAATAGTATTAGTATAGTATAATGTAATGTCTCTTCATGTATTACTGACATACCATATGCATATTACAGGCTGCCTGGATCCAAAGAGGTTTAAGGACTTTAAGCTTATCCGGAAAACCCGGCTGAGCCACAACACAGCTAGGTTCAGATTTGCACTTCCTACTCCTACTTCTGTTTTGGGCCTCCCTATTGGCCAGCATATCAGATGCAGGTTAGTTTCTGTAGCGTTTCTTTCGACTATCTTTTCGTGTTACTTCCTTTAACTCTACATGTCAATCAGGGGAAAGGACAACCAAGGGAAAGAGGTTGTAAGGCCATACACTCCTATTACCTTAGATTCCAATCATAGGTACTTTGAACTCGTCGTGAAGGTAATACTAATAGTACATTGATTTCATATGAGATGTTTTGACAGTGAATGCCTTTGGAAAAAGGCATGGTATATATGATCTTGATCTTGGTCTTGGAATAGATGTATCCTGCTGGAAGAATGTCGCATCACTTCAGAGAGATGCGCGTTGGTGATCACATTGGTGTGAAGGGACCTGTGGTATGTATTGTAACTCTAGCTGTTCGTTACGATTCATTACACAACCTGGCTCTTTTCAATGCATTTCTTCTCTCTAGGGACGATTCAAGTATCGGCCTGGACAAGCAAGATCCTTTGGAATGCTGGCTGGAGGCTCTGGAATCACACCCATGTTTCAGGTTCACGTCTTGACCCATCCTGAACCACAATTTAACAAAGTTCAGCTGTGAGTTAGAACAATAGATTTACGCGAATCTATGTATAATCTTGGGCAGGTCACAAGGGCCATCCTGGAGAATCCGAAAGACGAAACCAAAATCCACCTTATCTATGCCAATGTAACAGTAAATGACATTCTATTGAAGGTAAAAAAATACAACTATGTAAACTCAGTCACTTGGAACAAGAGTGCTCAGTTTCTGAATTTGCAATACAGGAAGAGCTAGATGGATTCACTCAGCAGTATCCGGATCGATTCAAGGTCTATTATGTTCTGAGCCAGGTCTGTCAGTACCTATATCATCATCGATCTTCCTCTTTCATTCGAATAATCTACGATGCTTACTACGTGTGCTAATCAAGAATATATGCAAGGGCTTACAGCCAGCGGAGAACTGGGATGGCGGTGCAGGGCATATAAACAAGGAAATGATTCAGAAGCATTGCCCAAAACCAGCAACTGACATTAAGGTGAATATTTCCCTTGAGGTTAATCTTTATAGGCAGTTTAATCACTCATAGAAAGCAATTTATGAACAAGTGCAGATTCTAAAATGTGGACCTCCAGCAATGAACAAAGCCATGACAGCTCATCTGAATGAGCTTGGATACACTCCAGAAATGCAGTTTAAGTTCTGATATATGTAATGAAACATCAAACTCTTTTTTTTTGGTGTGTTTTGAGTGAGTGAAAATAATTCCTTAGCAGATAATATGTGTGCCTTCAAGTGGGTTTTGCTACTAATGTTTGATATGGTCAACCTCAATCCTAAAGAGCCGAGGAGTAGCCCAGGATTTATATACTATGCTTATAGTGTTCACACTCCAGGTAGCGAGTGTAGCAATCAGTATTCATCATACTTCCTAATATTGGTCTCTTCATAGAATTTTCGTAAGTCGCGATTGAAGATTGAAGATTTGAAATTTTGAATATTTTCAAGGTTTAAATTCGACCAAAACTCGTACATATTCGACTACTCGAGTAGATCAAAAGTTAGTTTAAACCTAACAACTTCATATCATTCATTTTGTTTTAGTTGACATGGGTTTTAAGATTATATTTTTGGTAATTTGAGGAGAAATTTGACAATTTTGGTGTAATTGATTGCGCTGCTAGTTGGTAAAAAATGAGTTGGTTTTGTTAGATTTATAGTGTGTTCGATCCAAATATGTGATATGGGGCCAAATATACGCAAGAAGTTTTTTTTCAAAGTTTGACTTGGATTGATGACTAGGGATGAAAACGGGGCAGTTTCGAGGCAGGGAGTACCCTCCTATCCTCATCCCTGTTTATCAAAACTCCCCCGTCCTTGTCCCCGTCTCCGTTCAGGGATTGGAAATTGTCTCATCTCAATCCCCGCCAGGCCCCGGCCCCGTTTAATGTTCCCCATTTTGTTTTCCCCCATCGAATATTAATTTCACAATATAAACTTCACCTTAGTTTAATATATAAGTCATTTACTATTCACGTGCGCTTTCATAGGATGATAAAAAAATATATAAAATATTAATTTTTTTTAATAATCTCATACTTCTTACTAATAAGTATAAGATTATTAAAAAAATTAATAAACAAATTGATATTTTATATAGTTTTTATCATCCTAAGAAAACGTGCGTGAATAGTAAAAGACTTATATTTTCAAACGGAGGGAGTAAAAATTAAAAATGTTAAAATAATATATGTACAAACATTCTAAAGGTGTTAAACAGGTCCCCATCGGGGATCCTCACGGGTTTCCCCATCGGGTAGTGGGGCAGTGCGGGGAACGGGGTGGGGACTATCGTCCCCGTCCGATCCCATCCCCGTGCGGGGAATTGTTTTTGCCCCGTCCTCATCCCCGTTTATTTTCCCCGTCCCCGTATCGAGGATTCCACATAGGATCGGGGAATCCCCGCCCCATTGTCATCCGTATCAATGACTCGACCGTGTGCACGCCTGCATAGTAGCCTAGCACACAAGTTAATTGCGTTGCTACTAGGGTTGGGGAAAAATTACCATGAAAACCGAACCAACATGTACCAATCGAACTAACATAATTTGTAACCAATTATATTGGTTAACCAATATAATTGGTACGGTAACGGTAATGAGAATGAAAAAGTTGGTATTATCATTACCAACCATTCCAATTTAATTGGTTGGTACGGTAATACCAACCAATTCCTACCAAACCAAGTATATCTAGTTATTTTTTTATTTTTTTTTATTTTTTTTGTAATTTTTTTAAACTTTTTAATTTTTTAAACTTTTTTTTTTCTTCAGAAAATGTTTTTAATCAAGGGAGAAATACTAACTCGCCCTCTATTCAGACGAAAACCTATAGCATTACTCGGAATAATACCTTCCTACTATTATGTTGTTTTTGCTTTAGTGTTTAAACACTTTGCAATAACTTTAAAGCTTTATGTTGCTTTCGTTATCAAATATAGTCGGTACGGACAAAAGCCTAAGTGTTGGAACAATTTTTACGTTTTAATTAAATCATATTATATTTGCATGTTTTTATCTCAACACTCGAAAGCTGATAAATTACCATTACCAACACGTACCAACCAAATTAATTGATTACCAATTAAGTTGGTACAACCTCTTAGGTGGTTGGTAATAGTAGAGGTTTTACGATTACCAATTCAAATTTATTGGTACATGATAAACGGAAAAATAAATTGGTAATATACCAATTCCACCCCTAGTTGCTAGTTGGTCAAAAATGAGTTTGTGTTGCTAGTTAATTGTGTTGTTAATTGAAAATAAAGATGCTAAGGGATAGCTCACCGACTTACAAATAGTATAAACTTTGTTTATTCAATACTTTCAACGCGGGACTTTCAACGTGGGACAGGTATCCTTTCACATCTCAACTGTCTTGTAGACTTGCTTCAACATTGTATTTTTGGTGGGACTCTTCATATATAGCGGATAGCCCAATAGAACCCTTGCATCGTAGTTGCATGGTGTTGCTTAAATCCTACAGGCTACAGTCTCCAAGTTGAAGGCATTATACGATTTTTTTTTTTTTTTTTTGATTAGGTAATAATTCGGATGGGAAATCTCTATCCAAAGCATCCTGACGGATGAGGCTTAAAAGACCTATGTCAAGATATAGATCTGGCCCCCTGATAGAGTAGCAAAGGTGTGCAACCTTATCCGCTATCTGGTTACCAATACGGAAAATATGGGATATTTGTACATTCTTAATTTGTTGGAGAAAGGCTTGGATATCTGACATAATCATTTCTATTTTCCAGGGACATCTGACATGGGTGCGTAAATAGTCCGTGATGATTTTTGAATCTTCTTCTATTATTAAGTCGGTTATCTTTAATTCTCGAGCTTTTTTTACCCCAAGGCAGAGAGCTAGCGCTTTCGCCATAGAGGAGGGACTGTCCTCCAGTAGCATTACCACCAATGCTGATGGGATCACCTTCCCAATTCCTGATGATGAAACCACAAGAGTTGTTCGAAGCCGATATGAATGATCCGTCAAAGTTTAGTTTGTATTTGCTGACAGTCGGCTTCCTCCATCGGTAGGCCTTTTTAGTGCTTTTGGTGAGACCCTTTTCCCGGTTCTGTTTTGTCAAGCCCTCTTTTTCAATTGCGCTCCATCTGCTTGCTCTTTTCCAGTTTTCTGTGTTATCCATGATCATTTTCTTGAGGCTCTCTGTCGAGGGGATTTTTTCATTTTTGAAAATTGTTTGATTCCTAATAAACCATATCGTCCACCATCTAATTTCTATGCTTTGTCTCTTCTCTATCGGAAGAGTGGAGCCTAAGATGTGTAGAATTTGGTCCATGTCTCTGTTCTCAGATAGAATTATATGGACTCTTTGAGATATTTCTTCTGGGAATCGTTGTTGGAAATTATTGACGATGCATTCTACAAATAGATGAATATCATCTTCTTGAAATTGGTTGCAAAGAATACATGTGTTTGATACTGCAACCCCTCTTTAGGATAAGCGGGTAGCCGTGGCAAGCCCTTTTTGTTTTATTTTCCATATAAAAATTTTCACTTTTGGGGGCGCATCAAGTCTCCAAATCCACGAGTATTCATCCGTTTCTCTTTGTGATATATGTGAGACTAGTTTATATGCACTTGATGTTGTAAACTAGCCCTTTTTGGCAAGCCACCAATACCGTCTGTCTCTGAAAGGGGTAATTGGTAGGGGGATTTTCAATATTTCTTCTGTTATAGGTCCTGGGAGAACGGAAAGAAGCTTTTCCCTCCACCATTGCCCACCTATAATGAAATCATTTACAGTATCATGTGGATTTATGTTATGTTGAGAGTCTATTCTATCCAGAAGTGGTGTTGTTGTTACCCAATTGTTTGTCCAGGACTTAATTGATTTCCCATCCCCGACTAACCAAATGAGCCCCGATTTGAATTTTGGGATTAGAGTCTTTAGTTTCGACCACTGCCAAGATGCACTGCCTTTTGTAGAGTAGGTAAGGATGTGGGGTTCTATTTTAAGTATTTGTATTGTATGATTTTGACGCAGTAATTCTCCGGTTCTGCCAGAATTTTCCATAAGAGTTTTAGTTGTAGTGCTTCGTTCATGTTTCTGGTTTTCCTTATTCCTAATCCTCCCTCCGCTTTTGATTTACTAGGCACACATGTAGTATTACAGTAAACAAAAAAAAACTAAATATTCTTACTAGGCACACATGTAGTATTACATTAAACAAAAAAAAAAAAAAACCAGCGGACCACAATTTGTAACCAAATATTCATAAGATAGTCTTAATCCTGGAAAAAGGGGCAAAAAGAGGATTTAAGAAGAGAGATTAGCACTGAATATACCAAAAATTCATCCCATTTGCAAAAGTAACCCTCCTCATTTAAATTTTGCAAAACTAACAATTAGGCCTAAAAAATTGTAGAAGTAACAGGTGCCCCCAACTTGCTATTCAAGGTAATTGTAATCATCACACAGTACAGTGTCATTACAAGGAAGTTCAGGCGATAGAGAGGGATTGAAGACGATTGAGAGAGAAGCATCTGAACCCCCATTCGACTATGAGAGAATTCTATAGAGAGAGAGATAGAAGGAGTTTTAAAACGAAGAAGCCGACAAGAGAAGAGATACCAGAGGCGTTTAAAGAAGAACAATCCTCCACCCACGCAGAAATCAAGTAAGTACTCAGCCTCCCTCTCTTGAACCCGAAGTGCATCTCATGCGTGCACGCCACAGGCTGGACGATGATGCCGAGAGGGCGACCGGGCACGACTGACTCGACGCAGGAGGTGGTGTGACAGGGTAGAGCTCCCCGGTGTTGTTACATCTCATGCGAGTAACCCCTGTAGTAAGATCGTTCACAGAGAAACCATAGGGATCAAACACAAGGGAAACGTTGTTGTCAGTAGTGAACCGACGGACAGAGATAAGGTTTTGACAATCTTTGGGGCAATGAGGACATTGTTGAGGTATAGTAGGTGGGTTGATGTCTGTAATTTGGCATGGCCAATTCCCGAAGTAGCAAGACGACCACCATTTCCGACGATAATAGAGTGTGCAGGGCCCTTAAAGGAAATATATGAGAGGTTACCTGAGGAGTTCGTCATGTGGGAGGTGGCACCAGTGTCCATGTACCAAGAAGAGTCTGAAGATGTCGGCTGCATAGAGGAGAAGGCGTGATGCCCATCCGGCGGAACATAGCCTTGATCAGGCGATGTCAGATAGACCTGAGGTTGCAGGGCAGGAGAGCCAGAGTGTAGCCAATGAGGATTGAAGCCAAGCATCGAGGACCATCGAGGGGCGACGTTCCAAGGACGAGGGCCACCAGTCCATGTATGTCGCGGCCGCTGCATAGAGCGGCGGCCGCTGCTGCTACCTATGCTAATGTCGGAGGAGAACATTTTTTTTTAATAAATAATTAACTTAGGGCCAAAAACGGAAATAGTACAAATATAAGGGACGTTTCTGTAATTTCTATAAGAGAAATTGAAAACTATCGGCTTTCTTCCTCCTTGACTTGCGTACAATGAAGAACGTCGCCGGACGAATCGACGAGCTCCTCGGCGGCGATTGGCGAAGCTCGAGCAGATGTGGTCGGCGACAACAATGTGACCGGAGGCGGGTGTGGTGGTCCGGCGGTTGTTGGCCAACGATTGGAGAGGGAGGGAGGACGACTGCTCACGGCTCGGCGGCGAGTGTGGTTCGGCTGCTCACGGCTCGGATTCACGGGATGATTCGAGAGAGGAGGACGGTGAGGCTGAGTGAGGCGAGGGCAGAGAGAGAGTGGCGGTGAGGAGACGACGCCGGCGACTAAAGAGGAGGGGTGGGGCGGGAGGATCAAATTAGGGTTTCGTGAGTAAGAAAAGTCTGTGATACCGTGTAGGATTCTAGAATTGATGTAAAGTCATCCTTGAGGGTTTCCATTCATTGATAAACATATATATAGGTTGCAAAGGTATTGAGCCTTTTGGGCCCACTATACAATATAAGACCTATGTAATCTATCAGATTGTCCCATTGTAAATAGTCAGCCAAGTTTGGGAGAAATCGGGTTGAATTTTTTTTAAACCCTAACTTTGTGGGAATTGGAAGGTTTGGGGGAAGTAATTATTGGAAAATTGAGGAAGTTGTGATGTGCAAATGGTTATGGAAGTCGTCGGGGATGGGAAGACGAAGTTGAAATTGAAGGTCTGAACGTGTGTGAATCGAACTGAAAATCTCGATTAATTGGTGGATTTTAGAATGGGGGAAATTGTTACTGTCACGCAACTTTTACTGTCATACATTTTTTTGTCACACATTGTTTCTTTACTGGCACGCATTTTTTCTTTACTGGCACGAATTTGTTCTTTATTGGCATGGATTTTGCAGTTACTGCAACTTGTTTTAGCAACCTGTAACATTTAGTGTACACACTTGTATCTCAACCTCTCAGGTATAAAAACAAGTGACCCATTGTTACAACTAAAGGAGGGAAGGTCGTGCCGACGTCGTTGAGCAAGATTGGAAGGACCAACCGTTTCTCCAAGATTGGGAGGGCCAACCATTTCTCCAAGATGGTGCTCCTTCGCTATATGGACGATGCCCTTGCTGCTGCAGATTGGAAGAGGCTCCTGGATAGCCCCCTTGGGGGAATGTGCTTGTTTGTTGATTGTTTTAGGTCTGGAGGTTTTCGGTTGTGTTAGGACTCGTACATTTGCTCACTTTTGTTGATTTTAGCACTCGTAAGAAACTCCATATTGTTGTTTTTATAACTATAGGAGTATGTTGACTTTAGTTGATTTTATTACTCATAAAGATTTGGCCTTGATTGTTCTATTTGGACTTTGCTCGCTGTTATTGTTTTAGAACTACACTTTGATGTTGGTTGTAGACATCGAAACATCATTTTTTCTTTATTGTCATAGATTTTTGGAATGGGGAAAATTGTTACTGCCACACAAATTTTATCGTCATACATTTTTTTGTCACGCAATTTTTCTTTACTGGCATACATTTTTTCTTTACTGGTAAGAGTTTTTTCTTTATTGGCAGGAATTTGGCAGTTACTGAAACTTAATTGTTTTAGCAACATGTAACCTTGAGTGTACACACTTGCATCTCAGGTATAAAAACAAGTGACCCATAGCTAGAACTAAATGAGGGAAGGTCGTGTCGACGTCGTCGAGCAAGATTGGAAGGACCAATCGTTTTTCACTCTTGTCCACGTTCCCATCAACCATCAGACACGAGAGTGACAAAGACCAGCCCTTTCTCCCCCGTAAAAGTAAGAGAAGAAGATGATCTCATAATTATCGGTTCGGTATATGAAGAGGATAGGGGGTTGTCATGACTATAAAACGAATACGATAAGCATACTTACCCATATTCGTTACTATATATTGTCTGAAGTTGGCACGTGGTTAGACCTGGGCAAACGCGGGCTGGCCCGCCCGACCTGTCCCGCCCGCCCGCGAAATTGGACAGGCTTTGGTATGGGGAAAAGCCCATGCGGGCCGCTAGGCCCGGCCCGCTCCCGCAACGGGTGCGGGATTGGACAGATTAATCAACCCGTTACGGGCCGCTAGGCCCGTAACGGGTACCCGCTTTTTTTATTAACATTAATATACACTACTGTTTTTATTAGTAAATATATTTACTGTATTATTAGTAACTATATAGTTAGTAAATATATACTACTGTTTTTATTAGTAAATATACTACATTAATATATAGTACTGTTTTTATTATTAAATATATACTACTGTTTCTATTAGTAAATATATTAGTAACATTAATATATACTACTGTTTTTATTAGTAAATATATACTACTGTTTTTATTAGTAAATATATACTACTGTTTTTATTAGTAAATATACTACATTAATATATACTACTGTTTTTTATTAACAATATAGTTACTGTATTATTAACATTAAAAATCTAATTAGTATAGCATTAATAAGAAAAAATGATTAGATTTGCAGGTACCCGCAGGCTACCGGCACCCACATTCACGGACGGGCTTGGATACGACTTTTATCCCGTTAAGCGGGCTTAGCCCGGCCCACGCCCGCAACAGCGGGATAAAATCTCGGGTAAATCCCGGCCCATGCCCGGCCCGCACCCGCGTTTGCCCGGGTCTACACGTGGTCCCATTCGTATGGCATGAAATATTAAGTTGTTGTCATGTATTTCTTTTTGGTTGGGATGCAGCCGAGGTACTGGTTTGTCACCTCCTTGAGTTGTATTGTACTTGAGAGCTACGTTTGATGTTTTTATAATCCCTCCCCAAACCCTTCCAAACCCATGTGCAGATTTCCCTCCCTTTATTTAGGTGAGACCCTGAACATTAAATGCACTCCCTTTTTATTTAATACAAATGATGTCGCCTTATCTCTCTTTTGTACATTTCATGCTTATTAATTTATTTAATTTTTTTAAAACCTTTAGCCCTTTTAAAAGCCAGTCATTACATTTAATGCAAATCATCACACCCCCGCTCTCATCTGCACACATTCCGTCCTTTTTTTTTTTTTGTTGTTACCTTTAACCGGCATAAAGGATGGGTGAAAATTTTGCAAAAGTGACAATATTTTCATACATTGCAATTAATTCCATGGCACTGCCATTTTTGCAAACCCTCATTTTTACTGGTATATTTGTGCAAAATTGTCATTTAAAAAATCATACTCCGTAAGAGTCAAAAGATGCAAATTGATTTAGAACACGTACACTGTCAGTCCAAACATGGGGCATGGTCTGACAATAATTTACTAACCACAAGTTGGAAGGCTGCGCAGTGATTTATTGACCATATATGTGAACTCGTCATCATTTGCATTATAATCCAAAATTAATTACATAGAAATGGACTTTTTTTTTTTTTTATCACTGTACCATTTTCCCCAAAAAAAAAAAAGAGAGAGAGAGAGGGAGAGAAAAAGACTTTATAAGTGAGATTTCAAAATAAAAATCACAATTAAATAGATTAAAATTGATGGTGAGATGATATTGGATGTCGAATAGCCTTTGCCTTTCTTGTTGGATTGGCATGCGATGTTAGGGCCGTTGCTGGAGATTCCATGGACGAGGGCTCCTTCTTCATGGTGAGCTCCTAGATAAGAATGGTACAACATTTCTAAACAAGCTAAATATAATTATGTGTTATTCGAGATGAATGAGTTAGTTAGTATTGCTTGATTATATTTAGCTTATTTAAAAATGAGTCGATCATATATTAGGGGATTTGAGCTCATATTCGGTTTGTTTAGAAAATGATTCGGCTCGAGCTATGTTTTTCAAATATTATGTAATTTTACCCGCTTATGACACAATACCTTAAACAAAATTTTGTAAATTTCACAAAATTCACGCTAATGAACTTAAATCGACCCGAGTTGAACTTTAAAGCGTACATGTATAATTGTGCCCCGTTCGAAAATTTTCTGGCTCCACTACTTGTTCTAGGGGAAGCTACTAACATTTGCAATAGAGCGATCTTCCACAATGAGATGTGCAATCCCAACTCGATCGGATGCAAGATAGATTATAGAGGTGTGTAAAAACCAAATTTTCATTAAGTGTAAGACTGTAAGTGTGTGCAAGTCACGAATAGAAAGAAGGTGGGTACGTAGGCGGTTAACCAAGAAGTAAATTAGGAGGGGTCGTGACACTGCTGTGTGATGTTAGGAAGAATATAGGAGGGCAGATAGGTATAGGAAGTAAATGAATGTTTAAGGTCATTTTGAGGAATTAGGATCCTCTACGACCTTATATGTGACTTTAGGATTCGTACGAGACGGGGTTAGTAAACTGACTAAAATTATAAATAGGGTAAAATTTAATTGTTGGTAAAAGTAGTTAAAATTTTAAACAACAAGATAATCTCCGTATGGGGCGAAAAATAGTTTATTTATAAAAAGTGGAATTTATTTGCTTGTTATTAGGGGTATTGTGGTACTTTTAAACCAAATAAGATAAAAGGGAAAGGGTGAACACGTCTTTTTGCAAAATAAACACCTAAAAAAACACCGATTTGTAGTATATTTTTTAACTCCTTTTTTAAACAGTTTTTACATATTTTTGTAAGTAGTTAAATATGCCAAAATGATAAAAAAATTTTTTATAAAAATGATATTTATATTGTGCATGTCCAATAATATATATTTGCATATTTTTTCTTACAAAATGATATTTGTAATAAATATTATAATTATTTTTCTAAAATAATGATTCTTTTAATTTTAATATTTTTTAAAATATTATTTTATATTTAAAACAAATATAGAAATATATGTTATTTGATATGTACAATGTAAATATAATTTTTTTTATATTAAAAAATACCTTAAATAATTATGTGTTACACCTAGGGTTGCATGCTAGGGTGTAGATGATACTAACTCCATTTTTAGATGGTCCTTAGAGCATCTTTAACCGTGATACTCATATTAAGTAAGGAAAACTAATTAAAATACCCCCACCTTTGGGGGTATATTAAAAATATATCCTCAACTTTCAAATGTAATTAAAATATCTCGACCTTTTAGGGTAGTGGTAACATATTACCACGAGTTTTCTTATGGGTCAAAAATGCTGACAAGGCAGCTACGTACGTTGATTTTGTTTTTGACAAGACAGCTTGCGTGGAAGCCTTTTTTACAAATTAGTACTAAAATCGGGTTTTCTTAAACGATCTTCTTAGGGAAAAATGCACCGACAACAAAATTAAACCCGAAAAAATGAAATTGATTCAACCAAGCAACTAATCCGGTCAAAATTGCCTCAAATTAACACAACACGACTATTCCTAACACCAAACCGACAACTATAAAATTAAACCGAAAACAACAGCAACAACAAAGAGGGAAAAAAACTTATTCAGGTAAGTCCGTGAACGAATCAAAGAGGAAGAAGATGTGAGAGAGAGACAACTCAAGATAGCCGACCACGAGGGAGGGAGACTGTCATTGAAGAGAAACTATGAGCTGCATGAAAGACCGGAAGACAACTCAAGAGGCGATCACGAAAGAAGATAGGAGAGAGGAAAAAGCATGGTTTATGAACCTGTTACAACTCTTTATTTTTTTCCTAAGGAAACCGTTCAAAAAAACCCTTGTAAAAAATCAACGTAGGATGTCTTGTCAGCATTTTTGACCAGTGAGAAAAATCGTGGTAATATATTACCACTACTATCAAAGGTCGGGATATTTTTATTACTTTTGAAAGTTGAGGATATATTTTTACCATACCCCCAAAGGTGAGGGTATTTTAATTAGTTTTCCCTATTAAGTATCATAACTTGTTTTTTGTCATTTCTATCTCATCCACCTCATTTTAATATTTGGTACTCCAGAACCATGATACTTGGCATGAGTATCTTATTTCACTTTTTGCATCAAAATTGTTTTTTTCAAATTTTTTTGGTAAGTAAAAATCAAATGAGACTCACCATTAATGTTTGATTGGGTAATATTATTCTATGATATTGTGTTATATTGAGTATTATATATATGATACTTGAGCTCATTTTTTTTTTTGGTGTCTTTAAAAGAACCCTACGATGGTCTCTGCTATTTTTTTTTAACTTTGTTACACCCCCTTATATATATATATATATATATATATATATATATATATATATATATATATATATATATATATATATATATTTACCAGTTAACAAAAAAACAAAAATATATTGTTATGACATAGATGTGTACATATTTCTGTGGAAATTTGTATGAGTTAAACGTTTCAAAAAAGAAGTTGGAACTCTTAAATTTGACCAATACCGGCCAGTAGAGTAGTAGACATCAACTGGTCCATTCTTAATTATGACTACATTGTCTTTTAAAGACAGTTTAACCAAAGTTCAAGCATATGTTAGTTGAAATTTATTACCCTTTTATTTTATTTTTATAATAAAGAAATTCACCATTTGGTAACAAATTCTAAGCGCGTGACCTAACCGATAAGAGTCAGGTATCAGGTTGCATCAGAAGCAATGATCGAACCCAAAACCTCCTAACTCTCCTCATATTTCATATCACTGTAGGTCACCCCATCAGGGGCTTAGCCTTTTTATTTTCACCACAAACTATATGTCATTTTTCTTTAAATGTCATTCAAACAAGCACTTTTGAATTATTTTTTTTAAAAACGAAATTAGAATATCAAAGGTTAGACTAGAGTTTATTGCATTAGAGATTTTGGCAAAAAAAAGAATAAACTCTCCCAGCCATCTTTCTAATTTATTTTGACATTTTTTTTAATCTAAAGATACCCATAATATAGGCATTTTGGATGCCCTTATATATAACCAATTTTTGTTATCCATGTCGCATTTTATTAATAAATTATATTTTATTATATTAAAATTTTTTTTTTTTAATTAAATTTACTTGAAGATTAAAATAGTTTGTTTAAAAAAAATTAGTAAAAATTTTCAAGCAATCATAAATTAAGTTAAAGTATAAAAAGATCATGCAAAATAACTTAAATAAAATAATTTTAATTGTGCTAAAAAAAATAGGTTTTTGTAATGACTTAAGATATGAGGTTGAGAATTACTCTGTAATATAAATATTTTGATGCAAAGATCTTATTGCTCAATAGATAATTAATGAATAATAAAATCGTATCATTATATCTAATGAACTAAAATAATCGTTCTTAATGACTAGATATAAAATACTTCAAGGTACAATATTTATAAAATAATTCATGGTAAAATGATAGATTTTGTAACCACTTAAGATATAAGATGAACATATATATGTCACTTGGATAAAATAGATAAGACTATTGTCTAACATGGCTTGGATAAAATAGATAAGACTATTGTCTAACATGGCTTAAATATATTGATTCATTATTAATCGACGTGTCAAAAAAACCACCAGAAAATGACACATATGTGAATTGCACCAAAAGAGATTTTAGGTCTTATTTTTAGTATTTTTGATATAGATAAATGAGAAGTAGCAGAGACGACTTCTCATTAATTGTAGTATTTTTAACTAAATGATTTTTTTCATTAATCAATACTACATCCGTTCGGCAAAACATGTCACTTGACTATATACACACGCTTTTTTAGGAGATAAAAACTATATAAAGTATCTATTATTTTAACAATTTCATAGTTATAATTAATAAGCACAAACTTGTTAAAAAAATTTATATAAAAAAAAGAATATTTTATATAGTTTTTATCATTCTAAAGAAGCGTGCGTACGTGAATAGCAGATGACATGTTTTACTAAACGGAGAGAATACATGTTAAAGATAAAACTTTATCATTTTTTTAATCAATCTTCACTTCATCAATATATGCTTAAGATAATATTTTACCAAATTTTGTTATATATTGATATATTTTTATAATATTTTAACTACTTTTATTAGATATGGATTATCATACATGGTCCCACGTAAAATCAATCCTTAATTCAATTGACTATAGGTAAATTTATCAATTCATTTATTATATTCAAAATTAATCACATAATTCCACCTAAAATAAATCATTTAATTCAATTGCTGACATATTTATCCAAGTTTACAACATTACACATTAATTATCAGTTTTAAATAATACTCCCTCCATTCGGCGAAACTTGGCGTTTACTATTTACGCACGCTTTTTTAGAATGATAAAAACTATATAAAATATTCATTTTAAAATTTTTTTTAACAAGTTTGTATTTATTAATAATAACTACGAAATTCTTAAAAAAAATTATTAAAAAAACTAGATATTTTATATAGTTTTTAGCTCCTAAAAAAGCGTGCGTGAATAGTAAAACGTCAAGTTTTGCCGAACGGATGGAGTATTAGTCAATAATCCGTAGTATATAGTACACTAGGGTGGCAGATCAGTGCTACGCACGTACGGGACATTAATTGTTTATATCAAATCGGATTGAATTGACTCTATAAATAGGTGAAGAAATAAAATATGAGCTTTAAAGTATTTATAATCATAGATGATGGAAAAAACTCACCTATCAACAAAGTAGTCACGCTAACGAAATATGAAAGCACATAATATCTTATAGTATAAAGTAGTCATGCCACCATCAATATAGAACAAATGATTTAATCCATTGGATATCTTTGTAGCAACCAGTTTGAAGTTCATCAAATTTCATGTTTATTTTCCATAATGAAATATGTGTCAACAGTCAACAGTTACGTCCTTCAGATCTTCTATATATGGAGGGTAAAACTTGAGTGAGAATTCATACTATACTTACTAATGCAATATTGATAAAAAAAAATTAGAGTTCAATGAGTAAATCGTATACAATAAACTTCTCGCATATGTCAAGAAAAATATTGAACCCTATTAAATTCTAAAAAATATTGGATTGTGAAGTTGTACGCAGCTCTTTTAGCTTAATCAAACAAGGATCAAAATGGAATGTTCTGTTTTGGAAAGGCCATTGTCGGCTATAACTTTCATTCAATAGGGGAATCCCCAAAACCCTATTGCCTAATGAAAACACAATGAAGGCTTATATAGTCTATCAATCACACGTCTATCACGTGATAATATGTTGGCTTTATTACAACATTTCCCCAAAATAGAAGGAAATGACATGATCAAGAAAAGAACATAGGAAACTACGTAATAGGACATGATATTCTCCATACCCCCTTCAAATTGAAATTGTGGAGAATCCAACAAGTCCCAACTTGGAAGAGAGGAAGAGATGTTGTTTCTCACACCCAAAGGTTTGGTCATGAGATCAGCTAGTTGAATGTCAGTCCTGATGTGTTGAGGTTGAACAAAGCCATCTTACAACCTTTCACGAACATAGTGGCAATCAATGCGTAAGTGCTTAATCTTTTCATGAAAGACTGGATTTTCAGCAATGTGAAGAGCCGCGTTGTTGTCATAAAACAAAGGTATAGGCTTGTGAACTTTGATCATTAGAGCCACCAATTCACTTGTGGTCATGGACATGCTCCTATACTCGGCTTCTACAGAGGACTTAGAGAATGTGTGCTGTTTTTTGTCTTCCAAGAGACAAGAGAAGTGCCAAGAAAGACATTGTATCCCGTAAGGGGTCTAGCTGTAAATTGGCAAGCACCCCAATCTGCATCACAGTAACCTGTCACTACAAAAAAAAACATATTAGCAACGGCTTGATCCCGTGGCACAAAGTGAATTTGTTGTGGCCAAAAGGGGCTAGCAACGGCTCTAGCCACGACAACTGAGGCGTAACCAAACCCGCGGTGGCAAAAAGTTAGGGGCAACGACAACAACCGTGGCGAACGTCCTAGCCACGGTTAAGCGACGGTGGTCTGTAACTCAACTATAGCCCTGATGCGAGCGACGGTGCATGGTCGTGGCAAACATTTATTATGGCGCCAATAGAGCTAGAGTTCCCACCATAATTTGGCGCCAATTTTACGACGGTCTCTGCCGTGGAAAAAAAGGTGAAGTCGCCGGGGAACGAAATTTCCCACCAAAATTTGGCGCCATATATTGCGACGGTCAATGCCGTGGCTAAAAGATATTCAGAGCCGAAATGTTCCACCATTTTTTGGTGCAATTATTTCAACATTTGCCACGGCTAGGTGCCGTGGCTAACCTATTGGATGGACGATCTTCCTAAATCTATATGCATCCCCCCAATTGCGACGGCTAGGTGCCGTTGCCATGGGTTTTGGCTTTTTATCCCTGTTTTCCTATTTCTATATTCATCCCACGCAGCTGTAAGGAAAGCAATACATGGGCTACAATCATTTCCCAAACAGATCAACGCCAAACCAAAAATACATATAGCAATCCAAAGTCTAAACCCCATTTCCATAACAAAGCATAACAAGTTGTTACATGTAGCAATCCAAAGCTAGTAGAGCACCTGACCATGTCATTCAGTAGCAAAACAAAAGTCTAAACCCCATTTCCAAAACAAAGCATAACAACTTTAACATTGCCAATGCCAAGTTCCAGTTTCTGACAATGACACATGTAGCAAAACAAAGCATAATAAGTTGTTTTTCATAGTTTGATTTCGATAGCTAGTAGAGCACCTGACCATATCATTCAGTAGAGTGTTCTTCATCTCCATCCATGACCGTGGGTGACCCGTTTTGATGATCATCACCAGTAGGAGATAAGTCAAGTTCTTCATCTCCATCCTTGAATGTGGCTAACCCATTATGATGATCAGTAGGAGATAAGTCAAGTTCTTCATCTCCTATGGACTCCTTTAGATGAACACTTGTTGTCTACAATCCAAAAACACATAATTGGGATAAGTTTCGAAAGGAATGGTTCAAGACTTCAAAATAGTAACACATAAAATTAGTACGTAGATGAAAACTTATTGTCTATAATAGAGTAGGAGCTGATAAGTCTTTGTTCTTATTATTCTGAGTGAGAGTGAGGCAAATCCCTAAAAAAATTGATTATATTCAGTTCCAAGATACTTAATTCCACTAAAATGCTAACAAACCTATATTTGATTCAACATGGTATAAGCCTACATGATCTAGCAACATCTAGCAAAGTTATTTGTTCAAGAATGGATGTAATATATATAAAAAAATGATAGAAATGAGGATGATATATAAGAACTAACCGGCACTTCTGATTGTGCAGTGACCCTATCAGTGGTCCCCATAGCCAGCCTCATTTCATCTATAAGAGCATCGAGTTTCTTGTCAAACGTTTCTGCAGTCTCAGCTAACTTATTGACGAGCTTTTGGATCATGTTGTCATTTCTAGCAGGGGTGCTTGATGATCCAGTATGAACCAGCCGAGGAGGGGCACTGCAACCATAAGTCCGACAATACCCATGACCATCATCTCCAATAATTTCATGGAATATCTTGTCCTTGACTGCTACAAGTTCTCGCTGATCCTCAGGTTCCTTACTCAAGAGGTCGTTGTAGTCTTTCTACAATAACAAAACACACACATGAAATTATATAGAAACTAGAAAGAAAGGACAAATGCATACAAATGCAGGATCATTGGAAAGCAAGAAAGACATCATACTTTAAAAGAGATCGAAAAAGGACAAAGAAGAGAAACTGAGACAAAAACAAGAAAGGGAGGGATGTGTACAGCTAGGTAGGTTGAACTTACGATGGATGCAATCTGTTTTGCGAGATTTGATCCACACACTCATTTTATCAACGGGTTGGCCACTTTTTTGAAGCTACTCAGGAAAATAACAACAAGTTACAAGTGAAAGTCAATTATGAAGAGGGAAACAACAACCAAGGGACAAATACATACGTACCTCATATTTTACTTCGGCAAACGACTTTCGTCCAGTCACATGTGATGGTCCGTGCCTATCTCGATTCTTGGAGTTTTGCTTTGCTTGTGCCTATATATATAAAGGGTAATAATAGAGATTAGAACACCAGCACACAAAAAGGCGATGGTAATAATAGTGGTTAGAACACCAGACAAAAAAAAGGGCGATAACATAATGTAACTGATCGAAATACATTTTGGTAAGAAAAGCAAACCTCAGCCTCAGCAGTACGCAAATATCCAATAAGCGAAACCCACTGCTCTGGTAGAACGTTCGGAGGGTGCTTCGAGGCGAGGTTTGGATCATCTTTAAACGGGGTGAAGAAGTTTTTCTTCGTTTTTGACTTGAAATCCTTCCACATGCTATTGCAAGTTCTCAAGCAAACCTCTTTGTAGCCTTCCGGTACATTCAATACATTTTGCTACAAGATCATAACAAAATTATGCATAAAAGCTACTGTAAAAATATATTCAGATGCAGAAATTTAAGCTACTGTACAAATTAAGGGTTTGTAAGAAAAATAAACGAAGACAAATATAAAAAATCCTTTGGGAATAAAAAACCCTTTTAAGAGGAATCACGTAAGACAATTCTATAAATTAAGGTGTCACCTGAACTTCTTCCCATATGCGTTCTTTGATAGACTTATCAACAAAGGACCACTCCAGATAAGTCAATGGAAGCTTATGACCATCGCGCACTATAATCCCTAGCTGAGACTTCAACAGTTTCGCATTTTCTCCCACTGGCTGGAACATCTCATTGAATTCCACTGCAAATTTACCTCCGGTGTTCCACCCGGGTAGACCCTTATTGTGGCCTCTAACGTTCCCTTGTTGTTGGTCACCTTCAAACATAGAAATTATGAATATTTGTAAGGAATGCAAGGGAATAATAGAGGTTAGATTTCCATCCTATCAAATCTGATAGCATGGTTAGCATGTACAAAAATACCTCACTTGGATATGACAATTAAGAAGAATATCTGGTAAAGTAGGAACCTATCATCTATAATCTAAACTACTTGTCCATTTTATCATCGAAACACTTAATGTAATGTAACATACTTGATTCCAAAGGACTCCCAGACTGAGTCATTGATGCTTGCAATTGTTGTGGAGGAACAGGAGATATAGCTAGATTTGTAACACTAGCGGCAACTGAGCTATGAACAGCAGATGAAGAAGAGCTATGAACGGGAGCTTGTGAGGACTGTGAAGAGGAAGAGCCATGAGCAGCAGATGAGCTATGAGCAGCAGATGAGGAAGAGCTATGAACAGGAGCTTTTGAGGACTGCGAAGAGGAAGAGCTATGAGCAGCAGATGAGCTAGAAGTAAGTAAGAACTCAGACATTGTTCGCGGTCTACCGAGTCCACCCTTTCGTTTCTTCATGGTCACCTATATGAAAAGGGAAATTAGTCTTGCTGAAATTTAGCAACAGAAAGAGGCATCGGTTTTATATAAATTAAAACAGGGGCATTTCAAAAATATGCAGAAAAACTTTATGGTGAGAACTATAACCTCCTACTAAGCCTCACCATCTAACTCATCATCAACATCCACACCCTCCTCATCTAAGTAGGAGTACTCTTTGGATTCCACTTCTCCAACATTAAGCCACCCTTGTTCAGAAGGATCCGGGTTATGCCAAGATAAAAGGCTCATCCCTAACCTGGTCATGAGGGTTGTTGTAGGAGGAAATCGAGTATGCAAAATAGAATGTAAATAAAATAAGGCAAACCAGATTCCGTCCCTTGCAAATAATTACAAGACTTTCTCCCGATGCAGTAGTGGGAAGTCAGGATCGATCCACGAGGAAGCGTGTCAGCGGATCCTAGGCAGCAGAGAAATCTCACGGAAGTCGACTACAGGGGTCCTAGATCTCGAGTACAGAAACTCGACAGAAGATCGGACAGTCGAACACAGCGCAGCAGCAAGCACAGGCTCTCGTCGATCTCGACAAAAGGCTACTCGAGATCGAGTAGGGTCCTTGTCGACGTCGGCTTGGTTTGGTCGATTGCCTGCACACAGAAGCTACGACGATGCTGGATCGAGAATCAGTAGTCGAGATCGAGTTGTGCTATTCGATCTCGAGGAAAACAGAGAATAAAAAAACGTAATAAAGTAAATGCAAAGGCTTTGGGGATTCGAACTAAACTGTATGAAAAAGGACTTCCAAGATTGGGGTTTGCAACAACAATAACCAAGCATGCATAAGGCAAGAATAAAACAGATAATCATGTGAATTGCATCAAAGGACTAAACTTTCGCCTTTTCCAACAATTAGACAACTCTTTTCAAGAAACCCTAATTGTCTCTACTGATTTTATGTTTACAATCCAAGTTGTTAGCATGGACCTTCATTAGATGGGTAATAAACACATAACAAGTAGCAGATGCCCAAACATGATAAAAGTCAGATCTTTACCTCAAACACGCATGGCTATCGTCGGGCTCGCCCCAACCCTAGAAGTGGGTGGACTACTCGCGCTTCATTGCAACCTCAGACATTGATGTAAAGAAACAAACTACTTGCACTAAATCAAACAGATCTTACAACCAAAGGAAGCCAATTCCGCTCTCGTTTCACAACTCCTCTTGGCCACTCACTCTCTCTCTCTCTCTACTACTTCTCCTCCTAATTGCTGTGTGTTTGAATGATTCCCAAAATCAGCCCCATGGGCTTTATTTATAGCCTTCTAATCCTTGCTATTCAAGGATAGAAACATCTATCTATATCTAAAACTATATCTAAAAGGCTTAATGATAAATAAAAGCAACAACATAATTAAATCTAAATAAGGGAGTTATATCTAGAAGTCTCAAGTGGATAAATCTCTCTTCTTCATGATAGATCTTGATAAACCGGATAGACTCGGCAATCTTCGGCTCCAAGTAATCCCAATCCGAGTAGGATAGATCAAAACGCGTTACGCGGCTTCTGGAAGCTTCCTCGATCTCGAGTAAGTCTACTCGATCTCGAGTAGAAGTGACGTCGACTTGGCTGGCTCGGCGTCTCGGCTAGCTGGTCCTCGATGTGGCTCGGTCATGGCTCACAGGTGTACTCGATCTCGAGGAAAGGTCCTCGATCTCGAGTAATGGTGGCTCATCGACTAGGTCTTCTGGTGTTGTCGAGCAACCTCTCTTCGACATGGCTCGGGTGCCAGCTTCCGGGTTCCTCGATCTCGAGTAGGTTTACTCAATCTCGAGTAGAGTGTAACCCGACATGTCTTCGTCTTCGGCTTCTCGATCAGCTCCTCCTTGACCAGGCACTCCTTGGACATTTTTGGTCGATCTCGAGTAAAAGTACTCGATATCGATTAAATCTCTCAGCTTTCTGCTCTGTTCTTAAAACGCACTTTCTCGAGTCCTCGTTCGTCGGATTGACGCATATGACCATGCGTTGGAAAGCTCTTTCCGAGGGCTACAACTCTCATGAAGACATCAAAGCTTGATTCAGAATGAAGAATGATGAAAAATGGCCTTTTCTCGAGCTGCACCATTCTTAGCTTCTCCATGAGTTTCCTTTAAGCTCCAAAGTGCGTCCGATTTCTGCGAAATATAACCAAAACTTGTGTAGACCTCCATATATTGCAAATAAGTGTAAACTACACAGATTCTGTATTATTCTAACCCAAATGCATGCAATGTATGCAGAAATCGATATAAAAGTAAGTGTAAAACATGGCAAATTAGGCTCACAACAAGGGTATAACAATCTTTGGAAGTTTACTAAAGTGAAGTTAAAGGGGTCCAACTTCACACCGGTTGAAGGATGTGCCCACTCACACCTAAATAGCACATAATTGATATCTACGGAGTATGTAACCTTGATAATATCAGTTAGCTTCCCATAATATGATATATGATCGCCTTCTAAATACACCCCGGAGTTTTGCCTTGTTCTTTTGTTGTCCACACTTTTAACACGAAATACATAACCGTTGGAGGTGTATGAGGTTAGCCTTGTTGCTGAAGGAGAAGGAGGGAAAGACAAAGCGATAATGTCCTTCGGTATGGCCACATCCCCTGCCTCTAATGCTCCTTGAACCAATAATATAAAGCTACAATCAGGACCAAGGTAGCTGAAATTATTCAATAAGTGTAGGTGTACACATATGATCTCCAACTACAACTCACATGTGTCTGGAACCAGTTCGGGAACTCATTGAAATGAGTTAATGCGATTGACTCATCGAGCAAAGTAGGATTATGATGTTTGATGGATTTGAGATGTTCTCTTCACATATCAAAAATGAGAAAGGGTTAAGAAGATTGATTGTATGTGTACATAATCCAAATGAACAAATTCATTCTGAATTTGAGTACACTTACTCTATATATGGGGTGACCGCTTCTGTATGAAATAGCACCCATCGATGAATTTGAGAACGAGTCACCTCTGGAAGAATGAAGCCCTTTCCCCACTTCTCGTCATCAGATTTCCTTCTTGGAAGTCTATTGAACTTGGTCTCCACATCTCCCAAGTATTGAGCACAAAAATTCATGCATTCTTCCATCAAATAACCTTTTGCTAGCGATGTTTCGGGGCATGCTTGTTGCCTAACATAATTCTTCAAAGTTAGCAAAAACCTCTCTATTGGGTACATCCACCGAAACTGTTCAGCCCCTCCGATCATAGCTTCCTCGGCAAGATGTATTGGCAAATGCTCCATGATATCAAGGAAAGAAGGTGGGAAGATTCTCTCAATATCACAAAGAGTTGCGATGATTTGGGAACGTGCTTCCGCCAACTGTACACTCGAATTAGTTTTGCAGCACAACACTTTGAAGAACTTCGCTACATCAACCAACACAGAAACGACGTTGCTTGGCAAGGAGCTCCGTACACACAATGGAATGAGTTGTTGTATAAGACTATGATAATCATGGCTTTTCAAACCTCCAATGGAGCGATCCTTCAAATTAACCTTCCGTGCAATATTTGAACATGAACCATCCGGCATTCTTGCTTGTGATAAACATAACAAGAACTTGTCTTTCCCATCATTGTCCATCTCAAACTCAGCTTTCTCGTAATACTCATTACCAACCTCTGTCTTCTTCACATGGTAGTCCTTCCTAATTCCTAAATCTTCAAGGTCACGACGAGAAGAGACATTGTCCTTCATTTTACCTTTAACTCCCATTATGGTATGGAGAACATTTTCAGAAAAATTCTTCTCAACATGCATGGCGTCTATGCTATGGGGTAGCATGTTGTCTTTCCAATAAGGTAGCTCGAAGAAGATGCTTTTTTTCTTCCAATTATACTTTTTTTTTTTGGGATCCTTTTCTGGTTTCTCGGGCCCCATGAGTTGTCTCAAGATTATCTCCTCCCTTTTGTATTGAGTAATGACATTGAAAGAGTCAAGCTGTGCAAGAACTTCATCCCCACTCATTCTAGTAGGGGCAAGAGCAGGTTCACGTCTAGTATAGAAGGACCTCGCATCTCTCCGGTGCTTGTGATCATAAGGCAAATACCTCCTACTCTTTCCATAAGACCACTTGTGGCTTGCTTTTAAATATGTCGCCCCTGGCCTTATGTTGCAATTCGGACACCCATATTCACCTTTAGTACTCCATCCAGATAAATTTGCATATGCTGGGAAGTCATTGATAGTCCACAACAATGTAACACGCATTTGAAACATTTTATTGGTGGAAGCATCAAATGTTTGTGCACCCACTTCCCACAAGTCCTTCAACTCTTCAATTAAGGGTTCCAAATACACATCTATCTTATCACTAGGTCCTTTTGGTCCGTTAATAATCACAGAAAGATATATGTATGGTTGCTTCAAGATGTACATTGGAGGCAAATTATATGGAACTATGATAACCGGCCATGTACTATGAGCAACATTTTGATTTCCAAATGGATTAAATCCATCGGAGGCAAGACCTAGTCGTACATTACGAGGATCAACAACAAAACTCGGGTGTTTCACATCAAGTTGCTTCCATGCAGGAGAGTCCGCTAGATGCCTATACACACCATCATCCACACGATTCAAGTCATGCCATTTCATGAGGGTAGCTGAGCGTGCTGTTGCAAATAGCCTTTGTAAACGTGGTTTGAGCGGGAAGTATCTTGCTTGCTTTGCAACTCTGCGTGACCCAAATTCAGCCCCCCCAACTGTTTTCCTCCAGCGAGATGTGTTGCACACTAGACATTCGTCAAGGTCTGCATCTTCCTTTCGAAATAGCATACGACTATTGGGGCAAGCATCCACGGTTGTGTATGTGAATCCTAAATCAGTCACCAACTTTTGCGCTTGGTAATACGATTTAGGAAGGTTGACCCCATCAGGCAATGTCTCTTCGAAGATCTCCAATAAATCTTTGAAAGAGTTGTCTGTCCATCCATGTAAACTTTTTGCTTGCAACTGTCGAACATCAAAAGACAAGATGGTGTGCTTCTTAGAATTAGGGTATAAAGGTAGATTTGCACCTTCCATCAACTTCAAAAACTCCTTAGTCGCCTCAGTTGCTCCAGCAGTAGCACCCTCCCTCTCTTCATCGCCACTTAGATGTCGTATTGTACGTGTAGATGTCACTCCAATTGCATCTTCAACTAATCTAACCATATCCACGTCCATGAACCCATCTAATTGTGGTAGCACTTCATCCGGCTGCACTGGTTCCTAAATCAAATCAGCAACGGTCTCACCATGCTTAGTCCATAACTTATAGCTAACCCAAAAGCCGTGGTCTTGAAGATGCTTCCGCACAACATCTCTAACATACAATGCCCTATTTTTGAACTTTCTACATGGGCAATAGATGTTGGAACCAACTTGCTTGTTAGCATAAGCAAATTCTAAAAATTCGTCTAACTTTGGAAAATAGGGGATGGAAACTCGACTTCCCCAGTCAATCCATGACTTATCAATAGGCATTGTAGTGTTAACACTACTTATTGACACCTATTGCCAAAACAAATATATAGCCAATTGATTAGTATGCATCGAACCAGACAAATCAAAGGCTTATACTAGCAACTAACATTTAAAGCTGATGGTTATTAGCTACTTACGGTAGTTCCAATTTTCAAATAGAAGGATATTTGCATAAAAGCTAATAACATATATTCGTCACATGTGAAATAATGTTATAAGGAATGGCATAAACATAAATGGAAACAAGAAATAAACAAAAACAGTGGGCACATGTTTTATTCTGGATATATGCAGAAAAACTAATGTTTTTTTTTGTCTTTGTGTCTACTCAAATAGGAATAATAAATATTCATCACATGTGAAATAATCTTATAAGGAATGCCACATGATGGGAGCTTTAATGGTGTACATTACTTGATTTTAAAAGGAGCTATAATGGTATAAAAGAGTGGAGGGGGACAACTTATGAAGTGATATTATTATGCTTTTAACTGTTTTTGGTATTTGTTTCTTTATTTCTAAGAATTATTTATAATTTTTTTTGAACAAGTGATATTGTTATGCCTTTTTTTAACAAGTGATATTATTGTGCATTTAAGAAGAAAAGGATTATTATCCAAGTATTACTTAGATTTACTTAGCTTATGCTTTTCATAAATTATATTCAAGATTTTCTAAGAATCATTCATAGTATATATGTGCTACAAAATGTCTACAGGTTCCATTTAAACTGTAATTGTATATGTACCCTTTCACCTTGACACTACTGTACAAAAGAAAAGAACAACACATAAGATGACAAATGTCACAGAAAGCAGCAGCTATTGGTGTCCACACTTTGTGTCATTTTTACACATAAGAATCAGCTATAAGTAACTTTGCTTTTCCCAGAAAATAGGCAAAGTTGCTACTATTTTGGGCATGTCTGAATTTTTCAGAAAACCATCAGCAAAAAAAGACAAAAGATAATTTTCTTTCATTTTTTCCATAATATTAGGTGGTAGACAATCTATGTCAGTAACTTTGATTTTCCCTGAAAAAAGCCAAGGTTGCTACTGTTTTCGGCAGGTCTGAATAATCAACAAAACCATCAGCAAGAAAGAAAAGAGACAAGTTTCTTTCATTATTTCCAAAAACCATCAGTCTTACAACAACTCTTACCCTGCAACTGTCTTTCTTCCTTTATTCACTGTTTTGTGGTCTATCTTTCTTTATTTCAAAGAATCATTTATAATATTTTTTTAACAAGTGATATTTTTATGCCTTTTTTTAATAAGTGACATTGTTGTGCATTTCAAAACAAAAAGATTATTATCTAAGTATTATTTAAAGTTACTTAACTTATGCTTTTCATAAATTATATTCAAGATTTTCTAAGAATCATTTATAATATATTTGTTCTACAAAATGTCTTTATAAATTTCAACTGTAAATGTATTTTTAAATTTATTTATTAAATTAAATTAAAGTCTTTTATATATACTTTTAAGCATAAAAGTAACTTTGTGTCATTTTTCCACATAGGCATCTAATGTCCATGTTTATGCCATGTTTTATATCTACGGTTATATCGATTTCTGCATGCATTTCATGCATTTGGGCTAAAATAATACAGAATCTGTGTAAGTTATGTTTATTTGCAATATATGGAGGTCTACACAAGTTTTTGTTATATTTGGCAGAAATCGGACGCACTTTGGAGCTTAAAGGAAATTCATGGAGAAGCTAAGAATGGTGCAGCTAGAGAAGAGGCCATTTTTCACCATTCTTCGTTCTGAATCAAGGTTTGATGTCTTCATAAGAGTTGTAGCCCTCTAAAAGAGCTTTCCAACGCATGGTCATATGCGTCAATCCGACGAACGAGGACTCGGAAAAGTGCGTTTTAAGAACGGAGCAGAAAGCTGAGAAATCTTTACTCGAGATCGAGTACACTCTACTCGAGATCGACCAAAAGTGGCTGGTCGAGGACAGAGCTGATCGAGAAGACGAAGACGAGGACATGCCGGGTTACACCCTACTCGAGATCGAGTAGACCTAGTCGAGATCGAGGAGCCCGGAGGCTGTGTCCGAGCATGTCGAGCAGAATCACCCGAGAAGACCTAGTCGACAAGGCCAGTCTAGTCGAGATCGACGAGAGGTACTCGAGATCGTCTAGACCCGTGAACCATGTCCGAGCCACATCGAGCACCAGTTACGCCGAGCCAAGCCCAGTCGACAACACTCCTACTCGAGATCGACAAGACCCTTGTCGAGATCGACGACGCTTCCAGAAGCCGCGTTACTCGGTTTGATCAATTCTACTCGGATTGGGATTACTTGGGCCCGAAGATTGCCGATTCTATCCGAAATTATCAAGATACATCATGAAGGAGAAGATCTATCCATTAAAGACATTTAGATATATTTAGATTTAATTCCCTTATTGCTTTTATTTATCCTTAAGCATTTTAGATATAATTTTAGATATAGATAGAAATTTCTATCCTTGAGTAGAAAGGATTAGAAGGCTATAAATAAAGCCCATAGGGCTGAGTTTTAAATCATTCAATTCTAGTCAGAGAAGTAGTTCACAGAGACAGTTTAGGGAGTTCAGAGGTTTTAGGGTTTTGGCGTTCAACGAGAGTTGTATCGCCGGGATTGTAAAGTCTTTTGAATTTAGTTTAATGCAAGTTTCTTTTCATCAATCAATGTCTGAGGTTGCGACGAAGCGCGAGTAGTTCACCCACTTCTAGGGTTGGGGCGATCCCGACGATAGCCATGCACGTTTGAGGTAAAGATCCGACCTTTATCATGTTTTGAGCATCTACTACTTGTTTATGTGTTTATTACCCATCTAATGGAGATCCATGTTAACAACTTGGATTGTAAACATAAAATCGGTAGAGACAATTAGGGTTCCTTGAGAGAGTTGTCTAATTGTTGGAAAAGGCGAAAACTTGTGCTTTGATGCAATTCACATGATTATCTGTTTATCTCTGCCTTATGCATACTTGGTTATCGTTGTTGCAAACCCCAATCTTGGAAGTCCTTTTACATTAAGTTTAGTTCGAAATCCCAAAGCATTTGTTCTTTATTTTCTTTCGTTTTAATTTTCTGCTCTACTCGATCTCGACCAAGCCTGGTCGAGCTCGACTACTGATCTTCGACCCAAGGTCGACGTAGCATCTGTGTGCAGGAAATCAACAAGACAAGCCGAAGTCGAGGAGGACTCTACTCGATATCGAGGAGCCTCTAGTCGATATCGACGAGACTCTGTGCTTGCTGCTACGCTGAGTTCGACTATCTGATCTCCTGTCGACTACCCTAGTCGTGATCGAGGACCCTGTTGTCGACTTCTGACCGTGAGATTTTTCCGCTACCTAGGATCCGCTGACACGCTTCCTCGTGGATCGATCCTGACTTCCCGCTGCTGCATCAGGAGGAGGTCTTGTAATTATTTGCAAGGGACGGAATCTGGTTTGCTGTGATTTATTTATATTTTATATTTGCATTCTCGATTTCCTCCTATAAAACAAATTGGCGTCGTTGCTGGGGAAGCTATCATTCGCGCCTTAGGTAGTTAAATCTCACATCTACTTTGAGTTACTATACAGGTGTATGCGCCGTTCTGGTTTACCACCTGAGTTCGACAGCTTAGACGAACCGGAGCATTACCTACACATCCACTCTAAACTCAAAAGGATCATGGCAGCCGCTGAAACACAAGAACAACTGATTGCCAGGCTGACAAGGGAGTTAGCCGCAAAGGATACCACTATCGCCAATGAGAGGACAACGAGGGAACAAGCAGCTGAGCGCGCAAGGCAAGCAGAAGCTGAGCTTGCCCAATATCCAACCACTGCTGAGGATTATATGCATCCAACTCTCGTCGTGCCTGAATCGGCTATTCTAATCCCTGATAACTCTTTTGAAATTCGCACTCAATTTCTGATAGAACTTAAAAACAATGCTTTTCATGGAAGATTTAATGAGTGTCCTCTTGAACATATTACCAATTTTCATGACATGTGCCGTACTCTTGCTGAAGGTACAACTCTGGAATATGTCAAGATGAAAGCTTTCCGCTGGTCTCTCGCTGGACCTGCACTGAAGTGGCTTGAAGGGCTGAAACCAAGATCACTCACAACATGGGCCCAAGTAGAGCAAGAGTTTCTAAACAAATACTTCCCACCCGCCAAAACAGCACTTCTCCACCAGAAAATCACCGCCTTCAAACAGAAGCAAGGGGAACCGCTGGCAAAGGCATGGGAACGCTACAAAGAACTACTGCGATCTTGCCCTACTCATAGACAGCCACCCTACGTCATTCAGGAGATCTTCTTCAACTCTCTTGATCAAGTCACTAAGGACAGAATCAACCATTATACTCGCTATGAGTATCTGACGATGCCACCAAGCGACGCATGGGGTGTGCTAGAAAAGCTCACTAACTACGACAACAAATATGGGGCTCCTACAAACTATGATGAAAACGCCTATCCCAAACCAGCCCCATCTATGCCACTCTATGAGCCAGCAAAGGAGATTGACCCAGATGTCAGGGAGCAATTCTACAGAGATCAGAATCACAAGCTCCTCAAGCAGGTCAAATATTTATCTGTCAATCAACCTTGCATCGAATGCGGATCACAGAGGCACACCACTACTGAGTGCCCACACACAGAGCAAGTCAGAATGGCAGAGACACATGAGGAGGCAGCTTACGCAGGGGTCCCAATCGCTACATGGGAGACCAACGGTCCTATCAACCACAGTGGAACCAAGGTCCTCCTAGGAATCCCCCACCCTACAGAGCTCCAGGACATCCAGAAAGGGATCAAAAGAAGGATGATCTGCAGCTGATCCTTGAGGAGATGCGTAGGAATCAAGGCACCATCAACAACCAGTTCCAGAACATCACTACAAAATTTGGGGAACTAGATATCTGGAAAAGGGGAATAGAGACACAGATGGGTCAAATCGCTGCACATATCCCACGACCATCCGGACAGCTACCTGGGCAAACAGAACCAAATCCTAAAGGGAAGACCGGACACGTCGCATCTATCAAACTCAGGAGTGGACATCAATTACACGAGCCAGAGGTCAGGAAACAGAAAGGCAAGGTGGAACAGCAACTCGAGACAGAACAGACCCAACTCGATCTCGAGGAGGCTCTACTCGACCTCGACAAGCCACTACTCGACACAGACCAGAAGCTGAGCTCGGACTCCGCTGCGCAGACCAGCAACTCGAGGTTGACAACCCAAGTCGAGATCGACGAGCCCCTGGTCGAGATCGAGGAGAAGCATCTGGCCGACGTCGACGACTCTGCAGCACCTCCTACAACTGATCTGGCTCCGAAACTGAAAAAGCCACTGCCTTTCCCTTCAAAAGCACAGAAAGATCCCACTGCAGGTAGGTTTACCAGATTTGTTAATATGCTGCAAGAACTGAATGTTTATATTCCTTTGACAGAAGCCTTGCAAGAGATGCCCGGATATGTCAAATTTCTGAAGGAAATTCTGAGCAAGAAGCGATCCATCTCGGAGATCGCAGGCGAATGCAAAGTACTCCACTTCCCTGAAAAGAGACCTGACCCTGGAGCAAGTGTGAGTATCATGCCTTTATCAATCTGGCGGAAGGTCAAAATAGGATGCATAGAACCTGTGGATGTCAAGCTATACATGGCAAACAATACAGTAGTCATCCCTACAGGTATAGTTGAGAACGTCCCCGTCCAGGTTGGTAAATTCTTTGTTCCAGCAGATTTCCTTATCATTGACTGTGCTGAAGATCCTACTAGCCCTATTATTCTTGATAGACCATTCTTAGCTACTGCAGATGCCAGAATTAGTGTCAAGAATAGATCGCTTACCTTCACCATAGGCGATGAGGTTTTGGATTTCTCTTTTGGCCCTGCAAAAGAGGAAATTTCATGGATAGAAGTGAAAAGCATCAACAACCACGGGACCAAGCAAACAGCGGAGGAAGGTGCCAACACTGTACTCGAGATCGACAAGACCAACTCGATCTCGACAAGACCTCTACTCGATCTCGACAAGACTTTGTCGACCTCGACTACCTCTGCTGAGCCACTAACTTGCAAAGAGCCTAAGTATGGGGTCCCTGTACTCGAGGTCGACCAGCTGTACTCGATCTTGACTAGCCCCAAACCCAAAGATTTCTGTTTTGGGTCCGAAAAGGTAAGTTCAGGTATGAATTCGACTCCCCCTCAGTCCATAAAGAAAATTATCAATGATTTAAGGGGAGATAAGACACCATGGCGAGAGAATCTACAAAAACTGAGAGCCGGAAGGAAGAAGAAAAAAGAGAAAGAAGATAATGCAAGTAACCACCTGTCAGCTGAGCTTGCATACTACCAACAGGACCTAGATGATCCAGGAGAAGGGCCAAGCATGAGCGGGCCCCACACCAATGGTCCTTGACCGTAAACGGAAAAGTCGGCCTAGCGACTCTAAAATCTAGAGCATGTATATAGAACTTTATGAATTTTGAAACTTTTTGAACTTTTTGGTTTTTGTTTTTTTTTTTGTTTTTGGTTTTATGTCTTTTAGAATATTTTATGTGGATAGTCTTGTTTCTTGTGCAATCTAACACTTTTAGGTCGGCAAGCATATAAGGATCGCGAAAAGTGGAATAAAGAAGT
The DNA here is from genome assembly GCA_037127255.1 of Persicaria tinctoria. Classification (NCBI taxonomy): domain Eukaryota; kingdom Viridiplantae; phylum Streptophyta; class Magnoliopsida; order Caryophyllales; family Polygonaceae; genus Persicaria; species Persicaria tinctoria. The sequence continues at coordinate 9,405,249 of JBANSL010000014.1, forward strand.
CCCTGAAAACAGTCAGAATCGACGAAGGCCAAGTCGACTACGACAAGGAGGAGAAGCCCAGAAGTTACTCGACCTCGAGTAGACGTACTCGACATCGACAAGACACCAGAAGCTCCTCGACTTCAGAAAACCACTGGACGCAGATGAAGCTACTCGAGATCGAGTAACATGTACTCGAGATCGACAAGCTTGTCTACTCGACCTGCACTGATTTACCCTCCTCGACGTATTATCCTATGAGTTCCTTCCTTTACTCTTGTTTTTATTTGATTTTATACAGTGGGGACACTGTAAATTTTAAGTATGAGGTGGGGGAAGGGCTCATTATCATTTATCATGTGTTAGTCTTGCTTTTAGTTTTACATGGTGAAATTTTAAATTTTTATGTTATGCATTCATGTTTAAATTTTATGCCCTTTAAATCTTTCGTCATACTTTAGTTTTGATTTTTGCATAAAAAAATAATAGAAAAAAAAAATAGAAAACATCGAAATAAATAAAAAAATATGCATGTTTAAATTTTTGCATTGCTTTAGTTTTTATACCCTAACTTAGATGTCCTATGATGATGAATAATGACTGACTTGATCATATAAATCCTATGGCGTGTTTGGAAGGTTTAGCCTAAGTCCTCAAAATGGTTTTTATGTGGATTGTGAACTTGTGATAAAATTGAGCACATATGATCCTAAGCTAAAGGTTAAAATCCAACAAAAATTGTCCCAGTGAGAATTTTAGCCTTATAGGAAGAACATTAAAAATCCCTCTGCTTTCTTGAGTGCATTTACTCTTCGTATACATCTCTAAATGTTGTGATAGTTATTCAAAACCAATGCATTTATATGTTTATGTTAATGAGAATTAAATGATGGAGACACCTTTTAAGCCAATTTTATCCTCTCTTTACCTACCCTACATTATCCCTGCTTGAAGCCAGAACATTAGCCTGAGACTTTTATTATAAACTCCACAAAATGTTCCTTAGCCAAATTGAGCTTGACCCCCAGTTGGGAATTAAGACTTAGAGTTGGTTGAAATAATGGTTTGGGGAAGAAATGAGCTTATGTTGCAAGTAAGGAAGGATTGTTGACATTATTGAGATATGGGTTGGTTTTACATTTTTACCTTGCTACGCATATTATGTAAAAGGATTTTTGGCTCACATTATAAATGCACTAGTATTATTTTATTTATTTTCGTTTCAAAAAAAAAAAGAAAAAAAAATAATTCCGAAAGAAAAAAAAAAAGAAAAAAAGAAGAAAAAGTATATATGTTTGTGAATAAAGTGCATGAGCCAAATTTACCTTATTTCTTTCATTATTTGCAAGATACATATTTTGGAGAGATTTAGAAAGTTTTAAAGGTTATATACTCCATTAAGACAAATTGGAGAGTTTGGTTGATGCATATGATTGGGAAATTATGGTTTGGTTGTGTTGGAAGATTTAGGAGTCTTGATTCCCGAATTTTATTTAGCACCACATAGCCAAATAATTCCACACCTTATTATTTCCTACCAAGCCCCATTACAACCCCGCCGAATGGAATCTTCTTTGAAGACTTCTATTGAGCGAAGTCCTCCTGATAATTCTTGTTGCATTTTCATAATTGGTTGCGAAGTGGATTCATATTTAAATTGCAATGTTTATGAGATTGTATATGGAATTAAGTTGAGAGTTGATCTTCATAGCCTAAACACATTTGAGAGTTGAGTGTAAAGACATTATTCCTGTGAGGTTGGATTTATATATTGTCTATGCCTATGGATCGCTCATATATGTGTGATGACGTTAAATTCACTTGTCTTTCATTGCTACTACTTGAGATGTTGCTTTTGACAAAAGGCGAAGACTTGAAGGATGTGTTGTAGGTCTTGGTTATTGTTTGGTTATTGCTTGAGGACAAGCAAGTCTAAGTATGAGGTGATTTGATGTCCATGTTTATGCCATATTTTATATCTACTGTTATATCGATTTCTGCATGCATTTCATGCATTTGGGCTAAAATAATACAGAATCTGTGTAAGTTATGTTTATTTGCAATATATGGAGGTCTACACAAGTTTTTGTTATATTTGGCAGAAATCGGACGCACTTTGGAGCTTAAAGGAAATTCATGGAGAAGCTAAGAATGGTGCAGCTAGAGAAGAGGCCATTTTTCACCATTTTTCGTTCTGAATCAAGCTTTGATGTCTTCATAAGAGTTGTAGCCCTCGAAAATAGCTTTCCAACGCATGGTCATATGCGTCAATCCGACGAACAAGGACTCGGGAAAGTGCGTTTTAAGAACGGAGCAGAAAGCTGAGAAATCTTTACTCGAGATCGAGTACACTCTACTCGAGATCGACCAAAAGTGCCTGGTCGAGGACAGAGCTGATCGAGAAGACGAAGACGAGGACATGCCGGGTTATACCCTACTCGAGATCGAGTAGACCTAGTCGAGATCGAGGAGCCCGGAAGCCGTGTCCGAGCATGTCGAGCAGAATCACCCGAGAAGACCTAGTCGACAAGGCCAGTCTAGTCGAGATCGACGAGAGGTACTCGAGATCGACTAGACCCGTGAACCATGTCCGAGCCACATCGAGCACCAGTTACGCCGAGCCAAGCCCAGTCGACAACACTCCTACTCGAGATCGACAAGACCCTTGTCGAGATCGACGACGCTTCCAGAAGCCGCGTTACTCGGTTTGATCAATTCTACTCGGATTGGGATTACTTGGGCCCGAAGATTGCCGATTCTATCCGAAATTATCAAGATACATCATGAAGGAGAAGATCTATCCATTAAAGACATGTAGATATATTTAGATTTAATTCCCTTATTGCTTTTATTTATCCTTAAGCATTTTAGATATAATTTTAGATATAGATAGAAATTTCTATCCTTGAGTAGCAAGGATTAGAAGGCTATAAATAAAGCCCATGGGGCTGAGTTTTAAATCATTCAATTCCAGTAAGAGAAGTAGTTCACAGAGACAGTTTAGGGAGTTTAGAGGTTTTAGGGTTTTGGCGTTCAACGAGAGTTAGATCGCCGGGATTGTAAAGTCTTTTGAATTTAGTTTAATGCAAGTTTCTTTTCATCAATCAATGTCTGAGGTTGCGATGAAGCGCGAGTAGTCCACCCACTTCTAGGGTTGGGGCGAGCCCGACGATATCCATGCACGTTTGAGGTAAAGATCCGACCTTTATCATGTTTTGAGCATCTACTACTTGTTTATGTGTTTATTACCCATCTAATGGAGATCCATGTTAACAACTTGGATTGTAAACATAAAATCGGTAGAGACAATTGGGGTTTCTTGAGAGAGTTGTCTAATTGTTGGAAAAGGCGAAAGCTTGTCCTTTGATGCAATTCACATGATTATCTGTTTATCTCTGCTTTATGCATGCTTGGTTATCGTTGTTGCAAACCCCAATCTTGGAAGTCCTTTTACATTAAGTTTAGTTCGAAATCCCAAAGCATTTGTTCTTTATTTTCTTTCGTTTTAATTTTTTGCTCTACTCGATCTCGACCAATCCTGGTCGAGCTCGACTACTGATCTTCGACCCAAGGTCGCCATAGCTTCTGTGTGCAGGAAATCGACAAGACAAGCCGAAGTCGACGAGGACTCTACTCGATATCGAGTAGCCTCTAGTCGATATCGACGAGACCTTGTGCTTGCTGGTGCGCTGAGTTCGACTGTCCGATCTCCTGTCGACTACCCTAGTCGAGATCGAGGACCCTGTTGTCGACTTCTGACCGTGAGATTTTTCCGCTACCTAGGATCTGCTGACACGCTTCCTCGTGGATCGATCCTGACTTCCCGCTGCTGCATCAGAAGGAGGTCTTGTAATTATTTGCAAGGGACGGAATCTGGTTTGCTGTGATTTATTTATATTTTATATTTTCATTCTCGATTTCCTCCTATATAACAGCATCAGCTAAAAGTAACTTTGATTTTCCCAGAAAAAAGCCAAGGTTGCTACTGTTTTCGGCAGGTCTGAATTTTCGACAAAACCATTAGCAAAAAAGACAAGAGACAAGTTTCTTTCATTATTTCCAAAAACCATCAGTGTTACAGCAACTAGCCTTCTTCCTTTATTCACTGATTTTGGTCTTTTTTTCATTATTTCCAAAAAAAAATTAGCGTGACAGTAAATGAGTCTTCCTTTCCAAAAAAAGTGAAGATCACATGTTGAATAGTGGGATGCAATCAACACCCATCGATACCCCTTATATATATATTTTTTACTTTTTTTTTTTACAGTAGGCAAGAAGTAGATCGACTATGCGATCTTGAAACCAATCCAAAGGATGGTTTGATAAACCCTACGCAGAGGGTCACTAGTAAAAAAAGAAAAATTATCTAAGATTACAATTACAGAAATTTAAAATTAAAAATACCTAAAAAGCTAGATCTCTAATCTGGCGGCTTAAACGGCTCAGACGGCTTGCATGCAAGCCGAAGAAGCAGTAGACTTGGCATTGTTGGCTTAGAGAGCAGTGACTTTGGCAGACGTCGGGCTACTGAATTGGAAAAATCTGTTGGTGGGTGACTTTGCTTGTCAATCAGGTTGATTGTGAAGCCTCCGGTGATGGGAGTTGGCAGGTGTTTGGAAGACGTCGGGCTACTGAATTGGAAAAATCTGTTGCATGCAATGAATCAGACCTGAAAAATAACTAATTGAGAGCGAAAATAACAATTAGATCTTAAAATTTGGGAGAAATTTTTGTGTGTGAAGGGTTGGTTTTAGATTTTACAAAGGATGGGTCAAAGTTGGATGATGAAGGCAGGGATTCACATAACGAGCCACAAAGGTCGAGACTTTGTGGTCGGAGGGGAGGGTGACGGTAGCGGTGGCGAACGGGTTGACGGGGAGGCCCAAACTACCAGGAAGCCGATGAGAGTTGACTCACCAGCGTCGAAGGGGCCCACCACGGCCAAGACCTAGGGAGTGCAGCAGCCGACAAGGACGTCGAATGAGGGTTTTGCGGTGGCCGATCGACAACAGCGAAGAGTTAAGAGCGGCGAGGATTGCAAGAGAGATTTGGTAGGCCGGATTTAGGGTTTGGAATATCTTCTGGTGGCTAGAGATTGGAGCAGGAAGAGTTGGGGAGAGAGTCGAAGAGGAGGTCTCCATCGGACGGGGATAACATCTCTTCAGCGCCGACAGACACAACACCGCTAGGAGCAGAGCGTGGTGGGCGGAGCGAGGTGCGAAAGAGAGGACATGGGTTGGGTGCAGTGGCCAGCGGGGGGTCGAATTAGTAGGGCGCCTGCACCGAGGGGCACAATAGGGCCAGGAGCAGGGAGCCGAATCCAGCGGCGTTAAGGTGGAGGAGGGTTGGGTGCGGTGGGGAGTGTGGGTAGGCCAATGAAGGAGGCTGGGGAATGGAGGTTTGAGTTCTAGAAGTCGATTGAAATGGATGAATCAGGTGAACGGAAGAGGAGGAGGAGGAGGCGGCGGCGTCTAGGGTTTGAGGGGCTACATTTGAGAGCGTTCATAATATATATCAATCCATCATCCTTACCATTATATTCTCTCCCTCAAACAAATGGCATCATCATCTAGCCCCTCCCCGCCGTGAACCCATCATTATCAATTCAGATAGCTTTGACGACGGCTCGGAAAATCCAAGTGAGTCACTTAATTTTTTTTGTTGAGCCATATTTTGCAATGTGTGTGATTATATTAATGTGTTTATTGATTTCATGCAGGACCACATCCACTCCCAACATACAATCCAGGTGCCCAGGTGGAGATCATTGGTGCAGAAAATGGTTTGTTGGGGTCGTTTTATGAGGCCACTATTACACGTCGAGTGGATCTCACCCACTACGAAGTGGAATTCATAACCCTCCAAGACAACATGAGTCGAGGACCTCTAATGGAAGTAGTGCAGGTTGGTCGAATCCGTCCACGTCCACCTCATGTGGCCTACGAAGCCTATCAGAGGGGGGACCGAGTGGATTGTAGAGCCCTTGATGGGTATTGGTCTGGTCGGGTGATATATGTGGTTTGGCAAGGAGGCGACAGAAGTTTCGAGGTTAACTTCCCACTTACCGGGCATACTCATATGTATCGTACCTTCGAAATGCGCCCACACTTGGACTGTATTGAAGGCAGATGGTCTACTCAGCTGCACTTCCGCTTCATGCTACGATAAACTTCTATTTAAGCTTTGTTTGTTATGGTTCTTTGTGTGTTTGGTTTGATCTTATTATGTTGTTTGGACAACTTTAATGTGTGTTGTATTGGTTTGATCCTACTATGTTTTATGGGCTACAATGTTTCCTCGGCAATCTTCATCCATTATGTAACCGGGTGAAGTTCATTTCAGTAAGATATGTAATGGCAGGTGGCACTTGGGTGGGATGCACAAACAAGAAAATAAACAAGGTCCGAAGGAGGAAGATTTGAGAAGAAAAAGACGATTTAGAGGTTGCAAAAAAAGGTGAAGAAGCTTCAAGCCTTTCAATGAAGAGACTGAATGTGGTGCTATGTTGACTCCCAAGGTTCCAAGGTTTCTACACTAGAAGTTTGGAATCAATTAGTCTTTAGCTTTTGGTGAGTCATTGACATTTTATTTTGTTAAAAGAAAGGTTATTCAACCCCTGAGTTTGTCTACGAAAACCTTTAGGTGCCTTCAATTTTGAAACTTCTTGGGGTGTGTCCTACAAGCCCTTGTTCTGTTGGATGCAAATGTCTTTTATTGTAATGTTTTAAATGTTTCTATGATTGTTGTGTACTCCTAATTTATCCTGGTAGAACTGTTTCCCTCACATAACAACTTCTTATTTCATCTTATTTTGCTTTTAATCATAGGATTCCTAAGGTCTTGCCTAGTCTAGATTTGGTAATCAGTTTATGCTTCCTTTAATGTCTTGGTGTTGTATGGGTTCTCACATGATTTGGCTTCCTCAGTTTCATTGTTTATTTGTTTTTCTAATAATTTATGTTATGTTTGGGTAGTAGGTAATGGAACCCACTAATTTATGATGGCTACACATAACAGTCAAGAAGAAGGTTTTTATGGAACCCACTAACTTTGTTTGCTGAAATTAATCTACTTCACACCAGTTACACACCCTCGATTCTTTTTAATTGTTTTATTGATTGTTTAGAATATAAGTGCATAACATATATAACACTTGTATTTTTTATACATAAATTATTTATTTAGAATACAATAGAATCAATCATGAAGCAGGTCAATTTGCAAATATATTTACATAAAGGGAAATCAAATAATAAGTTTAATATCAAAGATTTAGTTTTTGGAGATATATATATGAAATCCTAAATATAGCCAAGAAGTGTTGGTTGTTTTTGAATAAAAACGAGCACAATCACATTAAGCCATCAACCAAATTGTCAGATACAAGAGCAGCTAAGTCACTTGACAAAAGAGTAGCTAAAAGAGGATGTAAATCAAACTCTGAATAAGAAAATAAAATCGACAGTGGCTTAATCCCAGCTAGAAGGTGTGCCACCTTATTTCCTTGTCTACTAACGTGTGACCACATACAGTAATCAAAATATTTATATATCTACTGTCTTGGTTACAAAATATATTACAAAGTATTTTTTTATTTATTTGTAAATTATTGGGTTTTTTATAAAAAAAAATAAAAACTAGGCAAACGATTGATGATACAGAGTTTTTCAGTGAGCCAACTTGCAGCAAATTTGAAGTTTTTTCAGTGAGCCAACTAGGAGACTAGCAGAATAAACAACTTGAGCACATATAAAAGAAGAGGTGGAGATGCCTAATCGAATTTTACATGTATTGGGAGAGAAATGTTGCATGAGTAACAAGTATGTACAAATTATTCATCTAAATCTCAGAAATCTCAGAAACCCAAATCTCATAAACAGAATAGCATTTTACCCACACAATGCATCAATTATTCATCTAAATCTCATAAATCCAAACTCATAAAACAGATTAGCAATTATTCATCTATATCTCATAAATAAAAATCTCATAAAACAGAATATCAATTATTCATTTACATCTCAGAAATCTCAGAAAACAGAATAACATTTAACAACAAGGCACCAAGCGAAACGAAAGCTAGAGAGAAATGAGATTAAACCGATTATGAGGGCTGAAAACGAAGTTGTTGGAAGCTGCAATCGAAACCTACTCTCCACTACAGACCGCCCTCCTCTTTGTAGCCTTCAATGCTATTTCGGGAACAAAACCTCATGAAAAAAAATTCCAATCGGTAACAAAGCACAAATCGAAAGCAAATCAACAGAAAAAAGGGATTGAGACAAACCTTGGGGCGAAAAAGAAGTTCCTAGAAGATGCAATCCAAACCTACTCTCCACTACAACGACCCCTCTCCACTTTGTAGCCTTCGAAGCTGTTTGGGGAACGAAATTAAATCGCTAACAAACCCCAAAACGAAAGGAAAGAGTGATTGAGACAAACCTTAGGCGACCAAGAAGTTCCTGGAAGATGCAATCGAAACCCTAGGGCTCAATGACCGCTTCTTGGATCTGCAATCGAAACCCTTGGAAGCTTCTTTAGGAGTGAGAGGGATTCGAAGTGAGCCCCCCACCACCGGTGTCTGCACGGCTGAGCCCCGGCGTCCGTCTACAATCGAAACCCTTCGACCCTCTTTGGGAGTGAGAACGCGGGAGGGAGAAGAGAAAAAGCGGGAGGGAGATGACGAGGGAGGGAGAGGAGGAGTCTTTACCCTTCCAACCTTTTTAGGAATTTAATTTAATTTTTTTTAAAGTTAGTTTACACTAGCTACGAGGCCGTCGGACCGAGGCAAATTTGGTGCATCCACAACATTTTTTGCCACGGCTCCGGTATACCGTGGCCAATAGGGTGTTGGCAGCGCTTGCTACCATGAGGCTATAGCCCAACAGCCACGGCTAACCCTTGTCGTTGCTATGCTATAGCCAATTTCAACCCAACAGCCACGGCTTACCCTTGCCGTTGCTATGCTATAGCCAAGTTCTGGCCAGCAGCAACGCCAAACCCTTTGCCGTTGCTACGAACGGTGGCTAATATGTTATTTTTTGTAGTGTGTGATTGTAAAGGAAGCTTTCTTTGAATAATGAAGACCAACAGAAAGGTCCCTTTCAAATATCTCACTATATGTAGTGCAGTTGCATAGTGAGGCTCTCTTGGTTGAGTGATAAACTAACTAAGATGCTAAACTGCATATGAAATATTAGGCCCGGTAAGTGTCAAAAACAATTGGGGAGAAGGTGTGTTTATAATCCTTCCCTTTCACTTGGTGGGTGGTCTAGGTGTTGGATCAGTGGCGACGGGGCGGTAGAGGTTAGGCTCCTCCTGATTCGGGTAGACCATTGCAGCGGTTTAGTGTCTGGGTGGATGTGGTGTGTCGTTTGAGGCCTCTTCTTTTCCAGATCTGGGTATATGGGTGCATCTCTCAACCTCGGATCTTGCGAGTTTGATGGGGTTTGGGTTTTGGGCATGGACGAGGGGACCTGTGGGGTGGGGGCTACTGTTTCGGGCTCCTCCGAGTCCCACTGTGCCGCTTTCTGACTCCTATTTTGCTTGGTGTTGATCCGGTTGCTGGGGTGTGCTCGGATAGCTGTGTTCAGGCTATGGTGCTATTCGAGAAGTGTGGGTTTGAAGTGGGCAGTCTAGTTCGTTTGAGGAGCTGTTCGGCTTGGTGGGTTTGTTTGCTTTTGTTGGTCTTCCTATCTCCCCTTTGTCGTTGCTGCCTGCTCTACCGTTTGAGGAGGGCTGAATGCGCAGCGGGCTCAAGGTCAGGGGTGGTGGTGAAACTGGTGAAGCAGGCAACTCGCTAAGGATGGTGGCGCGTGGTGGTGAACCGGCGAAGCTGCGGGCTCGGGCCCTTACCCATCTTCTTGTGCTGCTAGGCTCGAACGATTTTTAGAAGTTGAGCTGAACAAGTTTCGTGGTCCTGGTGGTGGGGCTGGTGGCGCTTGGGGTCCTCGGGTGTCGGCGGCGGCTTGCAAGATGGTGGCCGGCTCTTGTGTGAAAGTGGTGGTCAACGTGTGTGTGGTCAATTGCATGCGTGGGCCCCATCTTTTGTGTGTTAAAGCTGCTTTGCTTTTACAACTTTAATTTGTCTCCTTTTGGAGATTTTCAAGAGACTTTGGCGTGTATTAGTGGGATACCTTGTGTGGTCTCCACTTTTAAGGTAGTAGTATGAGGTGGAAATTTGTGAGGTTGATATTTGTGGGATTTCACTTTTTGTGGATTTGAAATTGAGGTAGAAATTGTGTGGGTTTTACCGTAAGACCCTAGGTTTGGTTTTGCGTATTTTGTATTTCGGGCTTTTGTTACCCATCTATATATTTATCTATTTAGAACTCTTTGCCACCAGTTTAACTTTAAATCTTTCAACACTTCCATCAGGTCTATACTTGACCTTGTAAACTCATTTGCTACCAATTGTCTTTTTCCTTCAGGGAGATCAGTAATGCTCCATCTTTTATTTGCTTTCACAGCCTGTAATTCCTTCTCCATGGCATTCATTCAATTAGGATCACCATCAGCCTGGGAGAAATAAGATGGTTCATAAATAGATCTCATAAAGGCAAAAGTATCAGTATACTGAGGATCCTTTTTGACAAGAGGCCCTAAACAAGTCACCAAAAATGACTGAGACATGGACTACTGACCATGATCTTGGCAAACAAAGTCATTTAGCGCGTGTTCGGCTGGGTATTCCACTAGATTAAGGAGATTCTTTCAAAAACCAATCTAGCAGTATCAGTGTTTGGCAACAGCTTTTGGAAGATTGGAGATGGAGATTAAGAGAGATTTTTTTTGGGTGAAATTGAAATCTTGGGGAGGCAAGATTATAGGAGATTATGGGAGATTTGTTTGAGTGAGATTTTTTTTTCCCAATCTTGCCCCTTTGGGTTCGATAGATCCGAGGATCCGAGGAGGTGACTGTTGGGTATGGTTGCTGCCGGAGGGGACTGTTGCAGGCCGAAGGTGGGTGAGGCGTGGCCGGATCTGGCCTTCTGGTGGTGCGCAGTGGTTGGTGGTGGCCGGATCTGGTCGGAAAAGGCAAGGGAGAGGCGGCTGCTTGTGGTCTGCAAGGGAGGGCCGGATCTGGTGGGGTGAAGGCCTCAGATCTGGGGCAAAGAGGAAGGCCGGATCTGGTGGGGCAAATAGGAAGGTCGGATCGTGTGGTCTGCAAGGGGAGGGGTAATAAAGGTGAGGGTAAAAGAGTCATTTTTATTCTATAAAATACATCACAATCTTATACCAACCAAACACCTTTTCGAGATTTCCGTCAAATAAAATCTCAATCTACACAATCTCAATAATCTACAAAATTAATTTCCATCTACCTCCATCTTCTTACATCTACAAAAATCCCCTTAATCTACATAAAATTAAGGGTGATTTAGGTATATAGGCTAATTAGAACCTTTAATAAGCTAATTAGCTAACAAACTTTTTAAATTAAATTAGGTAATCCATCCCACTTAAAACACCACACGCGCTTCATTTAACGCGCCCCCCTCCCCTTACCTTTCTTTCAGCGCCGACCAAATCTGCATCAAAGCTTCATCAATTCATCATTGGAGATCCACGGCGTCAGTGAATCCAAAATCCAGATCATTCGAAAGCAAGCGTGAGACATCGAAATCTCATAGACCGGATCGAGATCGGGATTCCATCCAGTGATTCCAACTGAGGAGCGAATCGGGCAAATTTGGTGAAAAAAATCGAAAATCAATTTTCCAGAATCATTGAAAGCTGTCACCAATGGCGGAAAATCAACGCAATATGGAGTACTAGACAACGACAAGAGCCACTATTTGGAATCTACCCAAGGTAACATGCGAAATTTCGATCTAAATTCCATTTTCTATATGTCAATTGCAAACTCCAAATTCCCGATTCCATATCTAGGGTTAGATCTAAGTAGTGCTTCTTACACGAACGATTGTGAGTTGTTCAATGGAATCTAATTGTGAGTACTGATATGATGAACTGTGTATGGGTGTAAAATACAGATTCCATAGCTGTACAGATATGGATTTCAAACTTATGACAATCTGTTTTGGAGGAGAATTGAAGATGACAAATGGATATTGTGAGTATGTTGGTGAAGTTGAATCAAAGGCGTTTGTGATTCAAGGCGATATTGAGTTGGAATCACTGAAGAATATGATTAGTGATAGGTTTGACATATGCCTAGAGGCATATGAGCTGAAGTTAACCCACCTACATCCTCTACAAAAGTTGAAAGCTCCCTTTACAATCAGCAAAAATGAAGATCTCAAGGCATTCATGCATATAAATGATGTGTCTCAGGTTGCATGGTCTTTGCCGTTGCATGTTTTAGCAAAGAAAAGGTTGAATGGCAATCAGATAAGTAAAGATGTTCAATAAGAAAGTGTGGTGACGTTGTCTGATGAGTATGTTCAGGAAGCAAGTGTAGATGACAGATTGGTACTCGCTGTTACTGATCTTGCATCAGAAGATATGGGTTACAACAATGATGAAGCTCCAAATGAATCCCTTAGTGAGAATGATGAAGATGATATTGATTTCATCTATGTTGGACAAATTTTCAGCTCAAAAAAACAGTTTAAGACTGTAGTGGCTAACATGGCAGTTAAAGAGAACTTCCAATTTCGAGTGAATAAATCAACAACAAAGAGGTACAAGGTCAATTGCATTGATTGCAGCTGCGAGTGGACAGTACTAGCTACATGTGTAAAGAATTCGAGTTACTTTGAGATCAGAAAGGTGAAAACAGACCACACTTGTTCATTCTCAGTTAGATGCAGAGAACATCGGAAACCATCTTATCAAGCTGTAGCGGAAAAGATGAAGATAAGGTATGATTAATTAGAATTACATCATGTATACAATCTCAGACATACTAGTAAAGATGACAATGGGTGTGTGCTTACATCTTCAATATATCTAAATATATAAACAAAAAGCTACTGCAGAAGGATTATTACTTGCTTGTTGCTTACTTGATGCATATAATGAATGAAGGTATGCAGGTGTGACAAAAGGCCCAAATCCTATACAGATAAAAAAATGCAATGCAAAAGGAGTTTAGGCATGAAGTGAGCTATTGGAAAGCATGGAAAGCAAAAGAGGTTGCACAAGACATGATAAGAGGCACTCCGGAAGGAAACTATGAAATGTTGCCAGCATACTTCCACATGATTCAACAAGTAAACCCAGGATCATATGCATGCATGGAGATTGATGGATATAATCGTTTCAAGTATGCATTCCTTTCTTTCGGAGCATCAATTAGGGGATTCCGGATGATGATAAAGGTATAAACTCTATAATTTTGATTGATAAAAAGTGTATATATGGTTAAACTAGTGTAACAACTATAAATTGAATTATATAGGTTATAATGGTAGACGCCGCTTTTCTCCATGGAAAATATAGAGGAATTCTGATTTCAGCAACCGCACAAGATGCTGACAGACATGTATACCCTATTGCATTCGGAGTGGCGGACTCAGAGAATGATAATGCATGGAAATGGTTCTTCCAACGATTAGTTGATGTGATTTCGGATTCAAGTGAGTTGGTGTTTGCATCTGATCGGCATGGGAGCATCAGCAAGGCTGTTGAGGTCGTGTACAGTGCTGCAAAGCACGTCATCTGCACACGCCATCTGAAACAAAACATAAAGGCAAAATACAAGCACAGAGGAGTCATACATTTTGTCAAAAAAGCATCTGAATGCTACACTGTAAGAGAATTTGAAGACTACTTCAAAAGCATTTGTGATATCAACAAGGATATTGGGAAATACCTTGAGGATGCAGACTTTCATAAATGGTCAAGGGCGCACTTCAAAGGTGACAGGTACAACATTATGACAACAAATAATGCAGAGTGTATAAATGCAATTTTGAAAGATGCTAGAGGATACCCAATTATTGCACTGTTTGAGCATATAAGGGCTAAATTGGCTGATTGGTTCACTGACCGTAGAGAAAAGGCGGCAAAAATCTGTGATGTACCGTCTACGGTGAAGGAAATTTTGCAAACAAGATATGATAGGTCAGGAAGATATGAGGTAAATGTGTTAAATAATACAGAATTTCACGTAGTTGGTGGGAAGTTTACGGGTGTAGTCGATTTGGCACAAAAGACATGCAGCTGTAGGGTGTTTGATTTGGACCATATGCCATGTGTCCATGCTGTTGCTGCCATTCAGAGGATGAAGCTCAATATCACTGATTTTGTGAGTGACTACTACAAAATACAACCTTGGTACATGGCATAAAAAGAAACAATATACCCGGTCCCTAGTGAAGATACATGGTATGTACCAGAGGATATTAGAACAACCAAATGTCGGCCTCTTGTTGTGCGGAAGAAGAGTGGAAGACCAAGGAAGTGCAGGATTCCATCTATTGGTGAAGGGCAACCGAAGAAAAGAACATTCACATACACATGTAGCACTTGCGGGAGGAAAGGACACAACAAGCTTACATGTCCAAACAAAGCTTCAAGCAGTACACAAACACATTCAGAAGCATAAAGCAAAGAGATCCAGAAACTGTTTATGTCTATTTTTTATTTTTATTTTTATTTTTGCATATAGGGACAAGATAATGAAGTTAAGCAGATAGACATAATCTCTATGTTTTTTTGATCATATATACAATGCATTTCCATGGTTTAACAACTTTATTATATAAATGAAACCATATATACATTGCATCCCTATATGAGTGTGATTCCAAGACGAATGACTCATAAGGATGAGTGTGTAGCAGCACATACTATGTCAAGACATAAAAAATTAGAGGAGGTGGCATCTACTATATGTCAGTTTGCATGACATGTCATAGAACAATGTACTGCTTATATGAGTGTGATTACAAGAGGAAGGACTCGTCGAATGTATGTTGAATCTCATTAACAATTAGATGGACAAAAGTATTAAGTTTGATGATGTACTTAGGGTGATGCCACTCATTTAATACGACTGATTTGTTAAGGGTTAGGTTGACAAACGAATTGTTCATCGCAAGTATACTCTTCTTTCCATGAAATATAAACATTGAAGTCAAAACACAAAGTTCATTTCACAACTTAAGGAAGATCCCAGCATACATATGTATGAATGTTATAGATACGTCAAAGTCACAACCAAAAGGAGAGCATGCAAGCTCTATGGCCTAATTCTTAAGGGGTAAACAAGTAGTACTTACAAGCAAACTAAACATAACAACCATAGTGACAAAATGAGAGCATGCAAGCTCTATACTGGAATCAACATAAGAAAAGTATTAACACAAGTCCTAAGAAACAGACATCAGACAACAGTCTTGACAGTAAAACACTTGCGAAAGAGCTCAATTGCCATCTTCTCACAGTAGGCTTGAATATGGTTATCGTCGAAAGCATGTATATCACCGCCAAATGCCAGCTCTTCAATTGCTTTGATGGTGTAGACACCACAACTACCCCTACAACCAAATAAGCAAACACACAAAAAAAGAAGAGAATGAAGAAATGCAATCAGATTATCAGATTATGAATACACACAAAACATTTGTATGTGCTTAAATAATACACATACCCATCACTGTTTTGAGGAACGTCATGAGATCTTTCCACCTTAAACTCCAAATCAGTGAGTTGCCCCAAGTGTGAAAAGCAACCCGATTCCTTCAATAGAACCGATAACATAATGCAAATAGGATCCAAAAGTAGCTGCAGCTGCTCATTGGTGGTTAGATGGATGTTGGAATCCCATACATTCACTTTCCTTTCAACTAAGTCAACCTCCAGTGCAACCCAATGCATATTTCTGATGTTGAAGGGCATGTAGACCTTTTTTGCACCAACCCATGATTTCCCATAGAACTTGGGCACCAGACCATCAAAATAATTCATAAATCCCTTGCCAAAAGCAACTTTCCTAACCTGAAACTTCCTCAAGTAACTTTCAGTGAATTTCCCAGCCCAAACCCAATCCAATATCACAATATCACTGAATTTCTCACTGTTGTCAGCAATATGCTTCCTAAAGTGGGACAATGCCTCTCCAATATGCTAAAACAAATAAACAAAAGGGAATTAAAATTGAGCACACACCAAAGATTGGAACATAAACAGATGATGCAGGATGTATTATAGTGGACTCACCTCATCACGAAGCCAGTGGCACTTCCCCACAAGGTCAGAAAAGAACTTCTTATCAAGCAGGCCCTCATTGCCTACAATCTGAGAATTATGCTCGCTACAAACAAAAAATAAAATGCATAACATAAATAAAGGAATGCAAAACACATATAAAAGCAATCATATAACAAAAAAAAACAGTAAACGATGAAAGAAAGAATGAAACAGTAGAATATAAAAGAAAAGAAAATAGAAAAACTATGAAAAAAGAAAGGAAAGAACACAACGTACTCATCAGAATGAAGCCAATCATAAAATTGTTTCCGATCATCCAGTTCAAAATGTGAATACTTAGGCCTCCTAGGAAGTGTAGGCTTCTTCTTCAAACCTTGAGTGTATGGAGTCTCCAAAGCAGGAGCAGCTTTAGCAACACGAGTTGATTTCCTAGGTGCAGCAACTATAGTCAAAGAATTCGGAGAATTCTGGACTGAGGGAGAAGGGAGATTCTTAGTTGTAGGCTCACTCAACGGATTATCAGATGGCACTGAACAAGGAGACTTCTTGGGAGTAGGTGCAGGAGTGGGGACACAAGTACCTCTTATGGCATCCTGAATTGAAGAATAAAGTTCATCAGTGGCCATATTATAAAATTGAATGAACAACTCAGAATCAACATGGAAAGAAGAACTTACAAGGTTAGCAGGATTGACATCAGCCTTTTGATGTAGGGAATCAACCTTCATATGGAGTGAATCAACACTAGATTTGAGAGATTCATAATTCGAATTCATGGCATCATGCATCAAAAGGAGGGAAGTCACAATATCTTTCAAGGATTCAAAGTCTGAACGGATGGAATCAACCTTCGGAGGGAGGGAATCAACCTTCAGTGTGACTGATTCGTAATTTCATTGGAGGGACCCAGACATAGAAGACAGAGATCTGAGAACTGGAGTCATTTTCATAACTCTTGCTTCGCATCGTAAATCCGAGTCAGCAATCAGGGCCAAATGCTGCCTAATGCGTGTCAGACAAGCTGTATCAGCTGGAGTGAGCCGTTCATTATCACCAAATGGGTCCTCATCAGACGCTGCTTCAACCCCATCACCTTTCAAACCTCCGGCTGCTTTTTTTGATGAATATCCAGTATCTACAAATGGCACCGCTTCAAGATGAACACCACATCGAGTATCTCCCGCTGGGACAGGTTCAGGCGGAACACCACTTTCACTACGAGACTTATCCCTTGCATGCGCAAGACTGAATTTCCCACTAAGGCAAGACAACTTAGGAGGAGACAAGTGTGGGGAAGGCTTCACAGGATCAGTCGCATGTGCTGAAGCTCTGGCATCAGTAGCATATTTTTTGCGATGTCTATCCGACACAGAAGAAGGAGACACACCACGCTTCCTCTTCGAAGGTGACTCCACCAGTGCAATAGATAGGGCAGGGGATGCAACCATAGACCGTGTCCTGGCAGCTATGGACGAAGAAGAAAAGACCACCAATTTAGTGCTTGAAGATGGCACAACTTGATCAAGAAGCCAGCGGAAGGCAATATCGGTGAGGACAAATTAGTCGTGAGTCCGTCAACTGGTGTGGGTGCCCTTGAAGGAGCTTTCTGTTTCAGCCATAGAAGATACCCGGCAACATTGGAATCATCCGGTTCAGTTTGAAAAGCCATCAAAGGGGAATCCAGATATTCCCCATAAGTAGGATACATTGTGTCCTTCCAAAAAAAAAAACACAATCATCAATGAAACTAACCACATAACTAAAAACACAAAGAGATAGATATAGAATAAACACAAATATAGTTATTATTCAAAAAACGGAATAAAATTTGAAACAAAAAATGAAAATACACAATACCATCAGAGTCTTAGCCAATTCAGTCTGAATATGGCGAGCCGTCACAGGACATTTAGAGTTTATACTCGCCCATTTAGTGAAAGGATGGTCGTTGTCATCGGCTGTAGACGTGCAATAAATAATTGGTGCAATCTTAGGAAAAGCCTCCAACATCCATATCAGGAATCTCAGAACAAACAGAAGCAAACAAGACAAAAATAACAAAAAACACATATGTAAGACAAGATTTATATAATAATATAAAAGACAAAGTAAACACACACACATGTAACACATATAATAAAGAAGGATAACCTCTAAAGCAAGCGGAAAGCCTAGCAAGTTAAAACCGCTCCTCGCCTTTGGGACTTTCGCCTCTAAGCCCTTTCGCAGAGACTTCTTAGACAACTTCTCAGAACTCCTTTTTTTACTTTCCTTCACAAGCTTGGCTAATTTACGATCAGATGCGCGATTCACCTTCATGAGCGAGGTAATAGTTTCTACATACACTAATCTACCCCATGGATATTCAGATAAACGACTAATATCAGTAGCTAGACACACTATTTCATTCTTAACAAATCCACAGCGATGAGGTAACAGAATCCCATCAATTACCAAAACATAAGCAAGAATGAGTTTCTTGGGCGAATTCTTTGGTGTCTTACAAAAAAGATCAACCAAGTCATCATACATGATATTATCTACCCCAATTACAGATTTAACATCAATCTCAGGTACATCAACAGAGTGATCAGACACACATTTTAGCCCAGTGACAGCAGCAAATTCAGCCATTGAAAACCTGGTAGGGTGAGAAGATTTTAGCTGAAACCACATTTCTCTAGTTTTGTATGTTTTCAATTCATGAAGCAAGAAATGGTTGTAAATTTGTTGATGCAATTTCAAATTGGCACCAAACCACAAAACACGACGCAGAAAAGAAGAACACATAGATGACCAATCAGCAGCAGACAATCCCTTTTCAATAACCGGAATCACATCAATACGGGAGTATAGATTATACTTCCCATTATACTTGCTCCGATCTTCACAAATGTAATCAAACACCTAGACAGAACCAAACAAACAAAATATAAATAATGAAAAGAATAAGCAGTATAGATGACATAAAATAAAATCAAAAGGCAAAGGCAAATAAGGGTACAAACCGGATAAGACAAGACCTAAGAGGCATCACTATCAGAAAGAAGGAAAGCTGTATACAGACACACAAAGTAAACATAATATATTATACAAAATGAGGATAATATAATTAACATAAAAAAAACAGAAAAACAGTTCATCACTAAAGCAAGCACAGAAAATGGGGACATATATAATGTAGGACATTTCACACAAAAAAAAAGACAACAATGGAAACTGAATGAGAACAATTAAATAGGAACAAAGAGAGTGAAAGCAACTGGATTTCATCAATAGCAAATGAGGACAACCACAAGAACAGTGAGGGATGACATCAATGGATACAAACTGGAATCAAACCAAGTGTATAACCAACCAAAAGAAGAAAATAAATGGCATCAAAAGCAAATGAACACATAGTCCAACCCCTAACCATCAGTTTAGCCACAAAAACCCCCTAATTTCGAAACCCTAACCGTAACCACAAAGAAAAACTTGAAGCGAGAATGTCATCAACACCAAATGTAAACAGATTCCAACCTCTAACAAACGATTTAGCAACATAGGACCCCTAATTTCGAAACCCTAGCCAGATTCACAAAGTAACCACAGTTTCAAAAACAACAAAATCACACAACACAATCGGAAGCTAGCAAGGAAAAGAGGTAACAGATTATAACGAAAATAAACTGGAAACATGAAATAAATACCTAAAGAAGCATCCATTGGAGATGATTCGTATGAAACCACGAAGAACAGGAAGAAAAGTTTGATAACCGCGGAGGATGAAGCAATAGAATGAAGGATGAGAAAAGGATTTAAACGGAGAGGATGGAAGGAGGACGAAGGAAACGAAACGGAGGAGAACGAAGATCGAATGCAGAGAATGAGCAGAGATCACATATCGGCCGGAAGGAATCCCCAAGGAGATGAAGAGAAGCTTCTTGAATAAGCCACGGGAAGGGGAAAGGGCTGCTAGCGGAATAAAGTTTGAAGCCCGGTTATAATTACTAAAAAAACTTTTTAATTACCTACTAACCTAATTAGAACATTCCAGATAGTCAAAAACGCAAATTTTCTCTAAAACTAATCTACAGCCAAACACGCGCTTAATCTAGCAGGTCTGGCAACAGTTCTAGTAGATCTCCTCAAAGGAGGAAATTCAGCAGGATCTTGGAGAAATTCTCCAAAGTTTTGTTGAGTTCTAGTAGATGCAATAAATGACTGCTCCAAGGTCGATGGCTATATTATTATTATTATTATTATTATTATTATTATTATTATTATTATTATTATTATTATTATTATTATTATTATTATTATTATTATGGGATAAAAATGTAACTGACCATATAATAAGACCAAATTAATTAAATAGCCACCATTCGACATTTATATAGCTGAATGTCCAACTTTCATGCCTGACACCTACCCGTGCCTCTCAACGAACCCATCTCGCTCCGCAATCCCCCCCCCCCCCCCCCTCCGAATGTCAGCCTCCTCATTTCTCCTCCCAATTTCGCAAACAATTTTGATTATATATCATTTGTCATGATAATATATTCGTTTCACCATAATCGGCACATATTCTTTCAATGCATACATGAGAACATACTTGAACCATTGGATTGAAATTTATTGAACAGATATAATTGATTGTTGAATAAATGAATATGTGTTATAATATTATTATTCTATGTGGATGTACATGGGAAACTCTAGTTAGACTTGGGGCCCAAGGTGTGTAATATCTATATAAAGGATCCTTTGGAACCCTAATGAAGATATGAGTTTCTCCCCTCTTCTCTGCATCTCTCTTCTCTATTTCTTCGTATTATTATACGTTATCAGCACGATAGTTTCTCAAAAAAAAAAAAACCTAATCCCTTTCTGTCATCGAGGATTTCTCTGAACAGTGGTGGAGCCTTGTGCAAGCCTTCCCCGGTTCCTCCAACAAGAGGCGAGCGTCATCGCCGTTTTGGGATTCCGCGGCTTCTTCCGCCAAAAATCCTAAATTGGAGACCAGCCGTTCTGGAAGGCCGGCGATTACGTCGGCGGCCATGACCGCTCCTATTATGAATCTTCCACTCATGCCCATTCATCAAACCCATTACAGATTCATCACTCCATCCCTGAAGGCAGGCCTACAGTAAGAAGGGACGGCGTCGGAAGAGCGCTACTCGTGTCCGTAGATATGAGGAGATTTCCTTCCTTTTTACTGGCCAACTGAGCTACGCGAACATATAGTTTTAACAAATCAATATCTTCATATCTTTGGAAAGATTTTTTTTTTTAGATAAATCTTCCAAAACCAGTTGTTATCTTTAAATTGATATAACAATTAAAAAATATTCAAAGAAATTATTTAGTTGAATGAATGTTAATATAAATTTTATTTACATATAAAAAATTAAAAATATATACTATAGTATAGTGATAATTAGTAGTTAAGGGTTAATTATAAACTTTTTATACAATTTTTTTTAATATCAAATTCATAAAAAAAATCGCACAAAGAACGGTTACGGTAAGATTGGAAGTCCAAAGCAACATCATCTTTCAAACCGTATAGGCTATAAACTCTTATTTGAAAACTATTTCCTTAAATAATACTCCGTATTACATAATGTTTATAACTTGTAAAAATGAGAAAACGCAGATGGTGTGTAAATCGTGTCGGGGGCATGTTTTCATTATGCATTTGTACCTAACACGTGTTTTGATTCCAATGAATTTTGATTACTTGCAAGAAACACAGTATATATATATTTTTTTTTATGGCCAATCTGCATAACTAGACCAAAAAATGGGTCAATTTGCTAAACTAGACATGTTCTTGTTTTTTTTACTAGGGGTAGAAAGTGGCCATTTTTTGCAAATAAAAAATGCAACCGGGAGAGGAAGTTGCAGGTGAAGGTGAGGGACACTGTAGCTACACTGTAGCTGACAGTGACATGTGGCACAAAAAGGCATCCTCCGTTCATTTCAGAAAACTGTAGACTGCTCATCTTACCAATAGAATTAATTGGTCCTACCAATAGGGTAAACCTGTCTTTCCATACCTGGAGATATTTTGGAAAGAATTTGGAGGGGATTCACTGTAGCTGATTTGGCGGGCTGTCAGTGTAGTTTTGGCGCCAAAACAGGATTCCTCCTTTGGGGAAAGGGGGGATCATTTATGAGGGGAAAATGCAATGATTGCATTGATGGGTGTCCCCAAGAACATATATAAGCTTGAGAGGAGGATCTGAAACACCATAACATGCTCTGCAAAAAGTGAGGCGGAGTAGGAGAGAAGCGGAAAGGACGGGGGGAAATTTGCCCGTTCATCACAGGAAACGATACAGTCCTCATCCTACCAATATAATATTTCCGTCCTACCAATAGTGTACAACTGTCCTTTCATATTTGAAAAGGTGCAAGAAGTTTGTCCGGTGGTAGTGGCAACGATGGGTAAGTGATCTTGTACATATCATTTGTAGTTGTTCATTTTTCTTATAACAGAACTACCCCAAGGTGACGGTTTCACGAGACCAGTTGCAGAGAGTTCGTAATCTATACTCTCTCTTTTTGATCAATTGTATAACTTGCAAATTAAGATTACAAATTCAAGCGCTATTTTTCTTCCTGCGAAATTATCACTTCTTGATGCCTAAACGATCACAAGGACCTATTGAAAATAGTCTATTAGCTCAATTAGTAGAGCGTTGTGTTTGCACACAAAGATGTGAGTTCGACTCTCACATAGGCTAATACGGAGTATGTGTTCATGAATCTCTCTGAACTTATACAATTATGAACCTGACAGAAAATATATATACTAATGGTAGGACAAATTTATGAACATATTAGGACAAATTCATAAATCTCTCTGAACTTATACGATTATGAACATGACAGGAAATATATACACTGGTGCCATTTTGTGAACATGGTAAGACAAATTCATAAATCTCTCCAGACTTGTATAATTATATATGAACCTGGTAAGAATTATATACATTAGTGGTAGGATAAATTTGTGAATCTAGTAGGGACAATTCCCCCTTTTGCTTTTCTGAGATTCATGTGGAAGTAAATTTTTTTCGTAAAGTCAATTATGCATTTACATTTTTCCAATAGTATAAATATATCGTACCATCAGTGTGCATCTATCCCACCATTAGTGTCAAGTTATACAGGAATTACTGGGTTTCCATTATGATCCTACCAATATCGTTGTTTTCTCCTACCATTACTTTCCATCAATCCTACCATTCTGATCCTACCAATATAGTTGTTTTCTCCTACCATTAGTTTTCATCTATCCTACCATTTTTGTGCATCTATCCTACCAATTTAAATAGCTTTCAAGGAAAATCAAGCTAGAAACCGTAGCAAATTATGTTCCAC
This sequence comes from Persicaria tinctoria, assembly GCA_037127255.1. Taxonomy (NCBI): domain Eukaryota; kingdom Viridiplantae; phylum Streptophyta; class Magnoliopsida; order Caryophyllales; family Polygonaceae; genus Persicaria; species Persicaria tinctoria. The sequence continues at coordinate 9,428,724 of JBANSL010000014.1, forward strand.
ATTTTTCAGAAAAACAACCAAGGGTAGAGGGTTTCCAGTCTACAACAGAAGATGAAGGAAACCTAAGTAACATTATATCCAAGAGTAGAGGCTCTAATTCGGTCGTTCTAGCATTGAATTAGATTGGATTCATGAATTTTGATTGATAGAAATTGGATTGAGATTGGGATTTATGGATTGGTAATTGAGATTGAGATTATGGTCAATTCACGCCTCACTGATTACTAGTCTGGGATTTGTGGATTGGTCAATATTAATTCTACTTCTTTGCCAATAGTACAAATATATCTTACCATTCGTGTACATCTATCCTACCATTAGTGTCAAGTTATACACTTAGGAATTTCGGTGATTACATTTCTATCATACCAATATCGTATATTTATCCTACCAGGTTCACAAATTTGTCCTACCACTAGTCTATGTATTTCCTACCAAGTTCATAATTTTATAAGTTCAGAGATATTCATAATTCATAAATTTGTCGTACCAGATTCATAAATTTGTCCTGCCATTAGTGTATATATTTCCAACCATGTTCAATCATATAAATCCAGAGAGATATGAACACATACTCCGTATTAGCCTAAGTGAGAGTCGAACTCACATCTTTGTGTGCAAACACAACGCTCTACCAATTGAGCTAATAGGCTATTTATAAAATCTATCATAAATCTTTATGCAAAGAAAGCTATCTTTTTTAAGGTGTTCCACGATTTGATGAATCTATACAAAAAACATTTCTTCCATTATTAGTTTAGGCTGGCAAAAGGCACAAAGCAACTAAATACATAAAACATAACTTATCAAGTTTACACCAACAATATAATAGACCTTGTTAGCCCCTGATTATGTGCCACTACTTATCTGCTATAATCCACCATTCCCTAGTTTATAGCTTAGAATATTTTCGGTTAGTTATATATAATCTCTGTATTATTTATACTTTTAATTCTCATTGTAATTCACATAAGCAAATACATTCAAGAGCATATCTCCTCAATTGTTATTGCTTACAGGGATGAATCTTGTGAAACATCAATTCTTGATCACTTCCATCAAATAAGCACCTAAGATGGAACTAATGAAGCGACTTATCTTCATGGAATGAATCAATACTGGAAATATATTGTGAACTATGTTTAATGCATAGGAATTCTTTTATACTGGAAAGAAGATATTATTGACAAATTCTTTATTTCATTTATATAAATTTTATATTGCATTTAACATAGGGTAACTTCATTACACGTACAAAAAAAACACTTATTGGAAAGGCAAAATGATAAGAATAACCGTTACTCCTAATCCTAAAAATCACTTCTAAAGAACCAACAATGACTTACCGCAGCATAGGGAGCATCTCTTCATAATATACGATTGATTGTGCGCGAGATCAGCCAATTGGGAATAAATCCTTTCGCTAAAAGTATCCCGGTTACTTGGGGTAAGTGTATAGATGGTTGCTCTTGGATGATTCCTCACTCTTGCAACTGCATACAGATTCAAAGGAATCATTATGTCAGAAGTAAGCCATAGCCCATAAGCATAAAGAGATAAACATAAAGAGACCAAGTTGTCAAGAGATCACAGGCTAATAAAATGTCATGTATGGAGCATTTGGATGCATGGAAGAAGATTCTTAAAAACAAGGTATGTAAGTTCACCTCCAGGTATGTTACGGCCCTGTTTTGGAATCGGTATGGAAGCCAAAACCGGGATGTTTAAATCCAAAATTCTCAGTACTGCAGGGAGGAAAGAACAATAACAAACAGATCAGTGTCTTCTTTGATCTGAAAGGTAAGAACAATCCATGTAAAATTAAAAACCGTATCCGCATTAAACATAACAAACCTATCTAGAAGCAGCATTTGGATCAAATTAGCACACCTCTAATGAAGCGACTTATCTTCATGGAATGAATCAAAGCCAGTCATTCAAGTATCAACAGAAGACAACGAAGTTCATGCCAAACAAATGCAGCATTATAACATGAACGAAGGTGATTCTGTGTAGGAGAGAAGGGCTGAACATAAAGGACAAGAGAGAGTTGCTGGTAACTCTTAATCCTATTTAGCAGAAAATGCAGGAAGAACCAGTCATGGTATCTTGATTTGAGCAAGCTGAAACAAAACATAAGGAAGAACAAAGGAAGAATCGGAGGGAAGGGATCCCACAAGCCAGTCAATCCTATCAAAGCCAGTCATTCAAGCCTTACTAATCACCTCACAGAAACAATGGAATTTGATTCCACAAACAGAAAATGCAATTCCAGAAAATTGAACATAAGGAAGAACAAAGAAAATTTAAATTCTTTAATCAGAAACCAAACAGCAACACAGATCCAAAGCCAGAGACAAGAAAGAGGATTACCATCTGGTAAGAAGAACTCAAGTGAAGGCACTCCACAAGGATGAAGAAACACTTGATTTGAAATTGAAGCCCTTTCCAAATCCTCGAAACTCTCATCTTCCAATTTCTTCCCACTGCTCCCATTCACTGTCATCAACCCAAAATAAACAGAGAGCACTCCCGCAAATCACAAACATAGATCAAGAAAGAAAGAGATTACCATTAGGCAGGAAGAATCGGAGGGAAGGGATCCCACAAGGGGAGCGGAAGAACAGCTCCTCGGAGTTCAAATTGCTGGCCGAGTCGGCATCGTTTTGGTGGAGACCTAGATTCCTAGACAACCAAATTCGGCCATTTGGATTGGAAGATTTGGGAGTTAGACCAGAGTTAACTGCACGAGAGAGAAACGAAGCGCCTGTGCGCAGTAGGGTTTTAGACGCCATTTTTGGTCTAGCTGAGCAGGAGAGAAAGATCCCCTCTCTTCCATCAACTCTCGACCTATTAGAGCCGGTCATGAATAGTTGATTGCTCGGCTCACCCTCCCCTCTCTTCTTCACCGCCGGCTTCGCCCACCGCCTCACCCTCCCCTCTCTTCTTCTTCGCCGATGCTAGGCTCTCCGCTGCTACACCATTCCCCATCCTCACCTGTTATAACCCGTCACCAACAGTGCCAAATTACCGGCATTTTTTTTTGCTTGGGGTAGAAGAGTTATTTGGCCCATTTTTTAACTTTATGGTCTAGTTGTGCAATTAGGCCCCTTTTTTTGTCTAATTGCTACCCTTTTCTCTTTTTTATTGTTTTGTTTTGTTTTATTTTTATTTTGATTTTGATTTATTTGGGTTGGTAGAATTGTAAGAAATCGGGACTTAAAAGCTAGTATACTTGTCAATTGAGTCATTCCGGTTGGATTTCAATCGGGTCATTTTGAATTTTGGATAAAATCAGTTCGGGTAAAACAAGTCTCGGTATATCTGAGTTAACTCGAATATGGGTTTAACCCGAATCTGGGATAAATCATGTCGCTTTTGGTTTTGTCAATTTTATTTTTAAAAATAAAAAACCGTATTTTGATGACTTTGTGATAACATCAAAATGATAAAGTTAAATACGTGGTAGCTAAGTTGTTCATCAAAAATCGTATTTTGATGAATAATTTTAATAATATATTAATTACTGAACTTATCCTAGTATAACTTTGGGATCTTATCCTAGTATAACTTTGGGATTTCCTTGACTCTTAATTAGTCAAAGTTTTGTTTTAACAAACCGAATCATCGGGTCGAAATCCAGTTGACCCAAAAAATATCAGTTTTTTCGGGTTAAAAAAAAAGTATATGGTCAAAATTTTCAGGTCTTGACTCAAAATTTTCCGGATGTTTGAATCGAGTTGGGTTTTGACACCTCTACTTAAAAGTCACATTACTATTTATTGTACCGCCTAAATTCAGTAGCTCAAATCTTGTACCATTATCAACCATTACATGTATTCTATCATGTGATCAATTGGTTTATTTTATTTATTAGGAAAGAATTCAGGTAGGGAAACCACCTGCTCGATAACATCCTGGCAGATGAGGTCACGAAAACCTGAATTTCTATGAATGTTACTACCCCTAGCAGAGTGATACGGGTGTGCAACCTTGTCCGCCACTTTATTGTCAAATTGAAGTACATGGAAGAATGATCTTTCTTTCACTCGTGATAGTGGAATTTTTATGTCGGATAAGAGTAATTCAATTTCTCATGGGCATTGTTTGTTATCCTTTATGTTGTTTATTATGGTTAAGAAGTCTCCCTCTATATGTAATTTCTGTATGTCAAGTTATATTGCCTTTAATACGCCTAGATGTAGTGTGATAGCCTCGATCCGCTCTCAGAGGGGTTTGATTGACAATCATTTTGAAGCCCACATTCGAGTCCCTTATTATGAATCTCGTCATTCTATCTCCATCTTGCAGGGTTGAACCCCCAAAATTCAGTTTAATATTTGGGTTGGGGGGGGGGGGGGGGGGGGGGTTTCCATTTTTTCCTATTATGTGTGGTGATTGGTGGATGATGTATGTTTTAAGCGAGCAATGTTGTCGTTGGTTCCTATGGTGGTTGTTTCCAGGTTATCCTTACGTGATTTTATCCATGCCTCTCTATACGTGTTAGCTTGCCTATCAATATTTCTATAATTGGTAATATTGTTTGATCGAAACGTTAATTGGTTTTTAATGTACCAAGTCGTTAGGCATTGCTTCTCTGACTTATTTAGCGTACGGCCTATTGTAGCCATTATGGTTTTCATATCTCCGCTTTTATATATCAGTAATTGACTGCAGCTCGTTTATAATGTCCGACCTAAGCCGATCTAGTATGCAGACACCTGGGCACTCAAGAAATAGATGTATGTCGCCTTTGCCAATTTGATTACAGAACATGCATGTGTTTGGAACACTAGATCCTCTATTCACTAACCTTGTCTTTTTTGAAAGTCCATTTTGACACGACTTCCATAGGAAGTTTTTTACCTTTGGTTGAATTTTCGCTTTCCATATCCAGGTGAACCAACTTTCATAGGAAGTTTTGAGCTTTGGTGGAATTTCCTTTGGCCCCCTTGGATAATGTTATCCCTGGTTAGGAATTCATAGACGCCTGTCGTAGTGAATCATCCCTCTCTATCCGGTCACCGGTACAATCTATCTTTAATTTGGTTGTTTGGTAGCATTACATTTTTTTTATTTCAGCAACTATACTAGTTGATGCAGAAGACTTCGCTGGAGCTTTTCGAATCACCATTCGCTGGCAACGATGTACTCATTTACAGTTTCATTATCATCGCAATTATGTGGACATCTCGGGCATTCGGTTAACAGTGCAGTGGTCATCCCGTTATCTTTTCATAAGCTTATGGATCTCCCATTTTCAAATGAACAGATTAATCATTGCTTAAATTTTTCTCGAAGCAGGATGAGTTTCCTCCACTACCATGAGGCGTCAATTTTCCTTTTGTAATTTAGTGTATGAGATATTTTTAAGTATTTGTAACGGATAAGCTGAAGCCAACAATTTTGGGATCCAACCAGAATCTTCCAGAGTAGTTTCATTTGGAGTCCATCGTTCATCACTTGAGTTTTCCTAATACCGAGCCCGTTGTGGCTCTTAGATCGACAAATTTTGTCCCAGCTTATGAGCAGTCAATATTAAAGATCCTTAATCCAAAAGAACGGATGATTGACTTTGTCTAGTTTATTATGTATGGTGGTGGGCAACATGAAACATTGAATTGTGTATAATGGTTTTGCATAAAGATTAGCGCTAATTAGAACAGTCCGACCTTGTTGAGGGCTTGAGACAAAGCAATAGCTTTCCATTTTGTCAATTGGTCTTTTGATTTACAAACTAAGTCCTCGAAAGTTGCTTTGTTGACCTTTTCATTGATTATTGAGCAATCTAAGTATTTTTCTAGGGTTTTTTCATTTGATTTGTGCAGAGCGGTCTATAATTTGGTGATTTGAATCGCCGTTACTCCAAGCATTGTTTGGAATGAAAATTTGTGGAAGTTAACATTTTGGCCAGAGATCATACAATATTCATATTATAGATTGTATGATGATGACATGGACATGCCGTCACGCAATATTGATGTTGTGTCATGTATCGAGTTTTGGTTGTCATGCAATTGATCACGACTCGTCTGTAATTACCCAACTAACTTTAGTTTCAATCCTTTGAGTTTTCACCCCACCCTTGATATGTGCCCCCTTTTGTAACTGCCCTCTCTTACAAATTAATTGCTTTTATAGGGTTCCCCAATGTCACTCAATCAGAAGTTATTTCGGATTTTGGTGGCCTCAATTTTTTTATTAAGTAAAAATTCAAGCTCATACAAGCATGAAGCTCGAGAGGCCGACAAGTCGGCATACGGAAGACCATCAAACATACAACATACAAACAAAAAGGTGCAAATGATCAGGCAATACAAACACTGAAAGATGAAATACAGCAAACCTAAAACTAGCATGTTGGGGATGTAGACTACGGACAAAGCCAAGCATCATCGTGAAATAGAACCATTGGATGACAATACTTCAAGCGCCCTTGTGGGCAGTGAAGACGAACCTCCAAGGAATCTTTCTGTACATGGAGTCACCTCGTACACACTACCACGATCCCAACCATTCCGAATTCGAATGCTAGAACCCTAACAAAGCAATAGACTGCCAAGTCACATCGAACGATGCCGAAAACAACCCGATCAAAACGCACCACGAGGGATTGGTCGAAAGGACTGGCCCAGGATTTAACACAAGCTCCAACGAGCGGGATTTCAATTCCTTACGGAATTTGTGGAATTATTAAATCCGTCCCTTTTGAAATTTGACCCTTTCGAGTGGGATTTCGAACCCTTACGGGATTTAATTTGAACCTTTTAGTTTGTGTGTGTTTTTTTTTAAAATTTTTTGCAGGAACCTTAGCGTGCAAGGGGTGAATTAATCCTTGCATGCCAACGAGTAATCGAAAGTCGCATGTATGTGAGCAAGCCTAGACGACACACCAAAGAGGAGCACCCCGACTGAGGACCACCGATGACAGTAGGCAAGCCCAAGCACCGTCAAACTCAATTGAGATGAGAAGGAGAAATCGGCTTATACCCACATACCTCAGACGAATCAAGGACGAGCACCAACAAGCGAGATAAGTAGAAACTCGTCGGAACTATCGCAAGGGTAGGCAGAGACCAGAACTTGGGGGGGGGGGGTAGGCCATCCACATCCGAGTGGCAAGATATGTTCTTGGAGTACAACTGGGTTGAATAAACAATAAAATAAAGGAGTATGTCACAGAGCCATGTAAATGTAATCTTGCAGAAGTGGCAATGTTCTTGCGTTGAAGCGCACCCGGCACACTTTTCAATCCCATGGAAGCAAGGCAAGTGATTATGCAGAACTTGGAATTGTATGCTATACAATTGAAAAGAGGCCATTGTTTAGTATATTTTTTTGGAATTGTAGGTTGTACAAAGGCAAACTTAATTTTTTTGATTAACAACGAACTTTGTAATCTGCTAACTGATTTTATAATTGTTTAATATTTTTTTAAGATAAAATATATATTTGAATAGAGTTTAATTCTATCTATCCATAAACACCCATTTCACATATGTTTGAGTTAAAAAAAAGGATAAAATTATATATTGATAACTAAATGAAATTATTCATATAAGCTAAGTGTGATTATTGGTAATAAAAAAAAGGCTACAAATAGACGTACCCAAGTGTTTTCTAATTCATCCCTTCCATTTAGTTTTACCTGTATTCAAGAACAAATTCCGCCCTCCTCTTCGTAATGGATCTGAATCAACAGTCGTTCAACTTTCCTCAAAGCTTTTATGATATGCTATCTCAATACTCTCAACAAATTCCTATTTCTAGTCATCCTGACCCAAACTATCCCACCCCGAATCACCCCCCTAAGGGTCGTCCACATCAATTTCATCATCATCCGTATTATACCAATACAATGCATCTCCCTAAGGGTTATCCCACCCAAACTATACATCCCATCTCAAATGCAACCGAATCTCCTATAATACGGCCTACACAAGAGAGAGCAGAAGTGTACTTTGTTATATGCTCATTTTAATCTTGTAATTGAATTATTGCAATTTGATTATGTTGTTTTGTTTTTGTAACGTGGATTTGTATTCTTATTATTTATTTAATTGTTGGAAAAAAATATGATTTCAATAATATTTAAATAATAATAATAATATTTATTATTGTTGTTGTTGTTGTTGTTGTTGTTGTTGTTGTTGTTGTTGTTGTTGTTGTTGTTGTTGTTGTTGTTGTTGTTGTTGTTGTTGTTGTTGTAATTATTATTATGAAATATTTATTAAAAATCAAAATAATTAAAAAGTGGGTGAAGGGCTCGGAAGTGAGATGCACGGATGTGGGTGGAATTGCTGCACAGGTAAAGGGGTGTTCTTATGCTGACGTGGCAGGGAAAAGTGAGTTAAGGGAAGAGCAGAAGTGTTCTCGGTTGTGCATGACCTTAGGTACAACGCGAACTCAAGATGAGAGCCGAATGCAAATGTTCCAATACCGACAGACGACATCACTCCTAAACACCAACCAACACCGGGGAAAGGAGAGGAACGCGCAAACTAGTGGATTGAGAGATGGGAATTTCTACACAGATTGGATAAGAAGAAAGATGAAAAATGAAGAAGACCCCATAAACATCGAAAACCACAAATCAGATTAGGTCATCCTATTCTTGTACAACCGGGAGCCATGCCGACATACAAGAAAGACGACTCAACTGTGGTGCGTAGGAGGCTGGCCGGAGCAAGGTAGAGCGACCAAAGCTGGAGTAATGCGGCCGAGCTGAGGTAGGGCAGCCAAAGCTGAAATTTGAGGGCTCTCTCTCTAGAATTTCTAGAGAGATGAGAGAACATAAACAAAACTTTGGTGGCCGCACTTTTGGTTATTCGGGTTTCGGTTATCTCAAGTTTCGATTATTTCGGATTTTAATTATTTCTACATTCATTTTTAATATTTTATTAAATTTTAGGTTGTTTTGGATTTCAGTTATAAGGGTCTTATTGGATTTCAGATGAATCGGGTTTGATTCATTCGATTTTAGGCCAGTTTCGATTATCAATTATTTAGATGTTAGATAAAAAAATAGGTTTGGTAAGTTTTCAAATGATATACTTTACTAAATTTTCTAATATTTAGATCAATCGATTTCAGATGGATCAATTAGATTTTCGGATTTTGCCAGCCTTATGGGATATGGTAATTGTGCTATCATAGCAGCACTACAATAAACCTTGTACTCCATTTCATTATTTTATTTTTATTTTTTTTATTAAGAAATAATTCAGGTAGAAAAATCTACTAGATAACATCCTTGCAGATGAGGTCGTTGAGACCTGAATTGTTGACAATGTCAAGACCCGTAACTGAGTAGCAAACTTGTGTAACCTCATCTGCTACTCTATTGCCATCATGGGGCACGTGAGAGAAGAAAATATCTCTCACTCTTGGCATAAGGAGTTTAATATCCGACATTATTAACTCTATTTCCTAGGGACATTTTTTTCTTTTACGTGGTTTATTATGATTAACGAGTCTCACTCAATCTGTAATTTATTTATTTGTAGTTGAAGCATTGTTATAATGCCTTTTCTAAGAGCCAATATCTTAGGCTTTAGAGGTGTTTGATTCCCAATCAGTTCATAACCAATGTGTATAGGATAGCCTTTCCAGTCACGTATAATGAAACCAATATAGCTGTTGTTGTTTGAATAGGTTGACCCATCAAAATTCAATTTAAATGTTCCCAGAGGTGGTTTTTTTTTCCATTTCTTCTATACACCGCGTTGTCTTTGCTTTCCTTTTCCGTTTGATGGTTGAAGGTGTTGACATCTAATATCGATATCATTTTCCTGCATACACGCCTTGTACCAATAATTTTCCATGTGCATTGCAATAAGCTGGTCCACCACGTTGTCAGATTGAAGGTCTTCTTGTCTAAAGGTAACCTAATTTCGAATATACCATGTGAATATGTGATCCACCATTTTAATGCCATTTTTTTAAAATCTTTGTTCAATCTGGTTCCTATTAAAGGCAGGATTCTCGCTTAATGTCTCTTTAGTTTGTTATTAGATTTTATATGTCACAAAGATCCACCTCATTTAGCAGTGAGTGTATGTTGTTGAATTGGAATTCTAAAAATAAATGCACGCCATCTTTGGTGGTGTTATTAAAGAGTACACATGTTGTTGGGACTGAAACTCCTCGTTGCATTAATCGGGTCTTTGTTTGCAGTCCAAATTGACCTAATTTTCACTTAAAGTTTTGAATTTTAGGTGGGATGTTGACTTTCCAAATCCACTCATTAGTATTCTACTTAAAGTTTTATAATTTGTATGCACTCGCAGTTGTGAACCATCCTTCTCTATAGGGCCACCACTAGAGTTAGTATGTCATTAACTATGCTTTGTGGAAGCTGGGATTGTAATCTTTCCGCCTCACAATTTTCCGCCATTAATGTAATCACTCACTTTCTCCTTAGTGTTATGGACAGTCGGGCAATCATTCCTTTGGTTGATTGGTTGAGTGGTTAGCTAGATGTCTTTCCAGAATTTTATTGAGTGAATATTTCCCTCCGACCAAATTAATCATGTTTTAAATTTGTCAATTAGTTGGTTTAATTTTGACCATTTCCATGAGACTCCTCTTGTGTTCTTTTGTAGTTTAATATGTGAGAGTTTAATATGTGAGGAGGGATACATGAAACTCAATTTTGACGGAGCTAAGGTTAACTTTGGACTTGCGGCTTCTGGCTTTGTCATTCGCGATGATCAAGGTGATGTCCTCTCATGCGGAGCTCAAGGCTACGGGAAGGTTTTCGCTTTACAAGCCGAGTGTTTGGGTCTTCAGGCTGAATTATTGGAAGCCACGAAGAGGGGTTTTTCTCGTCTTGAGGTGGAGGATGACTGTCTGACCGTGATCAACGTAATGAAGGGTATTTGGAAGAACCCTTGGGAAATCGAGATGACGATTTCGGATTCTCTCGGTTTTTATAGTGCCGTCGAGAGAGTCATCTTCTCTCACATCTTTAAAGAGGGAAATCGGATAGCCGACAGACCGGCGGACCTAGGTCTCACTTCGACTTTCATTGAGGTTCGCTCTCCAGTTGAGATCGACAATTTTGTCAGTCAGGACGCTGGTGGGTTAACCGCATTTGACCTCCTCTAAATCTTTACTAGTATCTTGTACGAGTATTAAAAAAAAAAAAGTTATTTTGATTTTGATTTTTTTTTTTTTTTGGTTGGTAAAACTGCAAGAAACAAAAAATTGGAGAAGAAATTTGAGACGACACAACACAGTATGACTGAGACCCAATCCCCAAACCCATTCTTTCCACGTTGAAGATCTCTGGATATATCTTACGGAGTAAATCACAATTCAATACAGGCAAAAATCTAGTCTTCCCTAATCATCTGATCTGATATCTTGGGGATGCTCCTAGGATCTGAAAGGTCCTCCCATGGGTGCTAACGGGCCCCACTTCAGCACCCTCTGAAAGACCAGATCATCCAACCACAAGCGACAGCTGAATTCCTTCTTTCTTAATAATTCCCGATTTCCAATCCCCCATAGCATAAATAATTCAACTTCCCCAATCCAACTCAACACCCACAAACAAAGCCTCATCTCTTTCTCGTTTTCTCTTGTTGATATTGATTCGGTGTTGGTTGGGTGGTGTTTGGGAATGGCGGAGAACAAGTGGGTGAGAATGGTGACGGCCCAGACGCCGACCAACATTGCTGTGATCAAGTATTGGGGGAAACGAGATGAAACCCTAATTTTGCCGATCAATGACAGTATCAGCGTTACCCTTGACCCCAGTCACCTCTGCACCACCACCACTGTGGCCGTCAGCCCCTCCTTTGACCAGGATCGGATGTGGCTCAATGGCAAAGTAATGTCTTTTCTGCCTCTTTTCTGTTTGTTTTTTAATGGCAAAGTGATCTTTGATTACACTGTTGTCTTCATCATCCCAATTTTCAGCCTTGTCCTGTGAATGAGATTTCCTTTTGATTTCTGTTGATGCATGTTAGCTTAGTTGGTTGTTGGTCAATGCTGAAGCTTTAGATTTGTGAGCACTATCAGCTCATGGTTCTAAGTTTAGATGAAATGAAAATAGTTGATATATGAGTCATCGCCATTAAAAACCAATGATCTTCAGGAGATCTGATTGGCTTCATTCTTCATACTTCATCAGTCTTAAAAAAGATTATATATATTTAAAGAAAAAAGTGAATTTTTTTTAATCTATATTCATTTACCTTGATGTCCCTCAGCATGGGATTTCTTCTATTACCTGGATTGTGTGATAGAAGGATCTTATCATACTTTCTTGGCAATTGAGAGAAGTTGTTAGATTGGTATTGATTAGTAGATGTGTTCTTCTTTGTATTTCTTGGTTAGTGTAGGAGATTTCCCTTGCTGGTGGTAGATTCCAGAGCTGTCTGAGAGAAATTCGGAGTCGTGCTGCTGATGTTGAAGATGAGGAAAAGGGTGTAAAGATATCAAAGAAGGATTGGGAGAAATTACATGTGCACATTGCTTCATTTAACAATTTCCCCACTGCTGCCGGATTGGCGTCATCTGCTGCTGGTTTTGCTTGCCTAGGTATGCTGCTAGCCTGCTAGTAATACTCATTTACAGTTTAGTATCTTATTATAATGGACGTTCTTCGGTTCATTTCAAAAAACGCTTCATTATTGTTTAGCTTTTTGTGTGGTGACATCTGTCCAATATTGTCCTGTTATACTCGACACCTTTTCTTACCTCTTTTATACACTAGTAGTAGGCATTAGCTAATCTTAAAGACTTAACAAGTTAATTTGATTTTGTGATTATTTGCAGTGTATTCTCTTGCAAAGCTCATGAATGTGAAAGAAGATCAAGGACAGCTTTCTGCAATAGCTAGGTGTTTTTGAAATCTTCATTTTCGAAATGCTGTTTTCTGGCGCTTATCTATTTAGTCCTGTTTTCAAGTTTTCATTCGCAATGACTGTTATTCTGGCTTATGTTTTCCGCATACTTATTCTACTAGTTTAAAAAGGGTTACCCTTCCATTAAAAATTATGGATTAATCAAATAATAGAACTTGATCTGTGGTCAGAAACTGAAGTCTTGTCATATTTCTGTGTATTTTTCATTTCTGAACAGGCAAGGCTCTGGCAGTGCTTGTCGAAGTTTGTTTGGTGGATTTGTTAAGTGGGACATGGGAAAGGTGAGTAAATTTTAATGTTTGTTTCTTTTAGGTGCTTTTGTGGGGGAAAACAATGAAGTTTTTATGCTAACCGTATTTAGCTGTAATTATTTTGATTGCAAAGAATGAAGATGGAAGTGACAGCATGGCGGTCCAGCTTGCAGACGAAAAGCACTGGGATGACCTTGTCATTTTGATTGCAGTGGTATGATTCCTTCTTCAACCGGAGAGCCCTTGAAGTTCCAATTCCTGATAATATCCTTATAAACCAACTCAATAACTTATGTTAGAATGATTTCATGGAATTTTGATTATGAAAAAGATAAGAGCACATGGTAATTTCTGAAGCAAAAAGTGTTGAGAGTTAATTTTTTTGTTTTTAAACATGGCCGTCTTCTAAAGCAGTTGTATTAAAATTTGCTAACTTTAGGTGAGTTCAAGGCAGAAAGAAACAAGCAGTACAAGTGGGATGCGTGATAGTGTTGAAACAAGTTTGCTTCTAAAGCATAGAGCGGAGGTAACTTTCACTCTCTGGTTTCATTACACACAATCTTTTATGTTTCTGCCATACATCTAAATACCGAGTAGCTTTTTGGTGTTTATTGATTTCTGGATTATGGCAATACTATGCTCTGCCGGTTCACTAGTTTTGCATTCTCAGAAATGACTGCCAGATCTCAACTGAACATGAATTTCGCAATTAGTTGGAAATGTGTGTTTTGTGAAGAGATGTTTGTTTTTGTCAATTAGTATGTAGACTTTTAATCGCTAAGAGCATGTTTAGATGTTTTATGTTTATTTCTTATATCTTTGTATCTTTTCGGTAACCTGCTCATGTGTGGAATGTGACAGAACATCGTACCAAAACGTATACGTCAGATGGAAGAAGCCATAAAAAATCGTGACTTCCCTAGTTTTGCTAATCTGACCTGTGCTGACAGCAATCAGTTCCATGCTACCTGCCTGGATACTTACCCACCTATATTCTACATGAATGATACCTCCCACAGGCAAGTGCTTATTTTCACTCATGTTTAGCATTTCGTACAGTACCATTCTGGTGACAATGATCAAAATGAATATGCTCTTACTGACCGGACTTGATGAATATCAGGATCATTAGCCTTGTTGAAAAGTGGAATCGTGCTGAAGGGACACCTCAGGTTTGTCTTATTTTGAGATTCGATGTCATTCTTTTGACTCTAATTCTTGTTTACTTTCTTCAACTTGCCCAGTAGGACATCATGCATCCATGAAACCTTTGTTGCTTCATATACTATTTGTTACTAATCTTCCCATCTACGATTTCACTATTTTGGCGGGGGGAATGTGGTTGTTCACTTCTTGATGAAAATGATAAATTTGCAGGTAGCTTATACTTTTGATGCCGGGCCAAATGCTGTTCTAATTGCACGTAATAGGAAAATTGCTGCAAGTCTTTTGCAAAGGCTGCTTTTCTATTTTCCTCCCAACGATGGCGCTGATCTCAACAGGTACGTCTCAGTTAATCAGATGAATGTTGTACGTTCTATGACTGGAACTGTTGGAGTGTAGAGTTCTGATCTGGATGCTCTAAGCTTCAAAAGAATTAGACATCAACTAAGCATCTTGAATCTCAATTCTGTAAAAACCGAAGCATAAATAAATGTATTGAAAACCTAATACATGAGTGTTGGCAGTGGATGAAGGGTATATTTTTGCGTCTCTGAAAGTCGTTCTATTCATCTTGTCTATCCAGTTACATCCTCGGTGACAAGAAAATCCTAGAAGACGCAGGGATCAACAACACAAATGATGTGGCAGCCTTGACTCCTCCACCTGAAGTGAAAGACATTGCGACTGCCCAGAAGTACTCGGGAGATGTTTCTTACTTCATCTGCACAAAGCCTGGTAAGGGCCCAGTTTTGTTGTCGGATGAATGTCAGGCCCTTCTTAACCCCGAAACAGGGCTACCCAAGTGACCCACTCTTCTTTCACCCGTCGTCTACGCTAAATTCAGGCCAAAAGATGGCCCTAAGTTATGCAGTTGGATGGCCCTTTTGGTGCAGTAGATGCCTGAGTTGAATGATTCTCCTGTAATTTTAGCTTTAGCATCTTCTGTTGTTTGATGCTTGTGCACTTCAATACCTTTGGACTTGACAGCGCAACGAATAATTTCTTCTGTTAGAAAACTTTCTTTCCCGATAGAATTGAGTGTACTGAAATTGGACCTCAAGGTTCCGATATTGCGCTATTGTTGTTTGCTTTCCTCAAGATTGTGCTATCAATTGCTTTCACAAGGAGTCATCCTTCGATATCATGATACCGAATACCGAATAGATAGGGGTGTTATTCGAGCCGAGCTTGACATGTTTAAGCTCGGTTCGTTTGTTAAACGAGTTCATGCCGAACCGACCCTAATTTTTAAACGAGCTTTTTATTTTGTTCAAGTTTGGCTTGTTTAGGAAATGAACGAGTTCGAATCAAGTTTTTTTTCGAGCTGTAGGTAATTCCACTTGTTATAACATGTTAACTTAAAGAAAATTTTAGAAATTCCATAGAATTCGAGCTTTATTCGAATGAGCCGAGCTTTCAATCGAACTTAAAATTTTGTTCAAGCTCGACTTGTTTAAATAAGTGAGCGAGCTCGAGTCAACCTTTTTCAAGCCGATCCCGAGCCGTTCAGTTCATATAACAACCCTACGAATAGATGCAACCATTTTCTCAACATGGCTGAATCCATCTATGCAAGCCTTGACATTGTAAGGCCACATTGCTGCTGTCATAACATCGCGGTGGAAGGATTAGTACTTGTTGCCTCACCCATGGCAGAACCATACAAAGTGCAGCTCGTAACGCTATTCCGATGGCAGAAGTTCATACCAGATCCAGAGAGAGCAGCTCCGACCGGAATGCATACATTATAGTACATTTTATTTATAAAAAAAAAAGGATGTTACAAGCTGATTACATCATTCTGAAAAGTTGGAAGCCCTGTGAAATTTGAATTATACAGCCTTTTTTTTTTTTAGCAATTTATTTGGACTTGTGCCTCAGAAGACAACTTAAACAACACAGTTTAAGGAGGAAATTAACATTAATATCATCGACATGTATAACATGCCAAATGAGGCGAACTAATCTGAATGATCAGTTCTTGCACAAATCTGCAAACTGGGAAGTTGAAGGTGATTGGGAGTTCGGATGCACACCTTTTTTTGTTTTTGCCTCAGAATATTTCTGCTTCAGTTCGCGCAGCATAGTTTGATTCTCTTCCTGGAGCCTTTGAGCTTTCTTCTTCAGCCTTTTGTTTTCTTGAACAATGTAACAGTTTCGCAGATACAACTCCGAATTCAGCTTGTCCATGTTGACAACCCCTACAAACAATACTCAAAGCACATAAACATGTTAATGAGCTAAATGGTATTTAGAAATGGGTAATAGATGGAAATATATGTGACATGGATGAGTATAAGCGGAAATTGGCAGGTGGAGCAACAAGGAATCGAATCATTGAAAAACATTACAGTAGAAATCTAAGACATTTATATATCCTGTTTATGCTGTGGAATAGCCAAGATAATGTTAAAAGTATAAAGGAAAAGAGATTAAAATGAAGTTAGTATATGCTCAAGTTTCCCATTTCATGCGAAACGGATATTGATAAACTCTAATGGCTAATCTAGCATACCAAGATGGAATCGATGTTAATTGCATAGTAGGAAGTATTCAACTAATTCTATCTTTTGTAAGTGAAATTAATACATGTTGTTTGGCCATGTTTACACGCAGTGATCATTTGAATGTGCTATGCTATGCATATAGATCCTGCAGTTCTTGCTTGAAACGGAAGGCCACATGCTAGAACCTTGCAACTTTGTGAACAAAGGTGCTTGAATACATGGAAAAGTTGACCAATTAAAATTTGTAACTGTCGCACACGCACAAGTTCATGCAGTGAGACATTAGCTTTCTACCGAAGTAAATAAAATGTTAGAGATGTTCACATGGAAAGAACATTTATCCGTGGAAAGCAAGCGAACACACAGGTAGCAATGAGAATGGACATTTCATTCTCAGTAATGTTTGTGTTATTATCATGGGAGCCCTGGACATGAACGGGAAACCGAGGAAATAAATGGAACCTGAATTCTTTTTTCACATGTAAACAGCTAATTCTGTGGCATGAGAATGTGCAAGTGAAAATGAATTCAAAACATGCCATTTTCAATCATATGAATTACATCTTTAATATTGTCAACCAGCAACTATGACAAGAGTATAAGAATTTGATCTTAAACTATTATTATAACTAAAAAGCTAACAGTTCATCACAAGAAGCCATTAATCAGAAAAACGGTGCATCTATGCCACATAGTTTTATGTAAAGTCACATTTCAGTTTCGTTCACATGCATATCACTTTTTTAAAAACTAAATGTCCCTGATTTTTCAAAGAATTGTGAGATTAAAATCTACAATGCAAGATTCGTTAAAAACACATAGGGACAGAGATATTACTACTAATTTGTTTCATTTATTCATGAATGGGGATGGAGTAATATTGTAATAAAATAATCTAAGCACCCAAACGTAAGGTGTCAAATGAACCATGCCAAACTCTTATCAATCCAAAAAGGAAAATGAATCATGCCAAACATGAAGAAAAATGACGAAATCAATTCTGCGTTATTATTTCCCTGAAGCGGTAGATTAAAATGGAAGGGAGGGGATGAAGGCACCAATAGTCTCAAACCTTAGGCTAGCATTGCCCTCCAGTGTTTACTGGACTGTGCCTGGAATTTGTCTCCATCTCTTATGTCCAGCCACTCAAATTGCCCTGAAAGGAAAGTTAACAAATCAGCATTTGTGATCATGCCAAATGAATAGAAAAACTCATTTTATTCCAAAAATTGTCCAAAATGTACAAAGAACAAAATACATGAATTCCTTTTCGCTTCATTTGGACAAGGTATACCTTGTTTAGACACTTGGACTCGACAAAAAGTAGAAAATAGTTAAATAAGTCCATCATAACAAAGAGTAATATTTATCATCCTAATAAACATCTTTGCAAGGTCTCCAAGTCCATAACAAGAGACAATTTGTACCGATGTTCATATTTTCACATATGGCAAAGTAAAAAACCTTTTCAAGCGAATCTTTCCAAAACAAAGAATGCAATGAATAAGAAAATGTTTTTGATTATGTATATATTGCTACATCATTTTGACTATTCTAGAGAGAAATTTCACAATATAATATAATTACATTAATTTGATCAAGGCACATGACGCATAAATAGCTCTATTTCCTATTCATTATAAACTCGAACTCATGGGAATAGAAGAAGAAAAAGCGTTGTCTAATTATAGATGTATATTCTTATTTCGTAGGAAAAGTTTATTCACAAAATATACCAATTTTTTTTTAATAAATGTAGTTTTGAAGGATTTAACCGGGTATGAGTGCGTACATCTTGGCCCCAGACCCCGCTTTATAGCGGGATTAACTGGGTTGTTGTTTTTGTTGTAGTTTTGAAGGAATTATATGTAAAGGAAAAGAAACTATTTTGAGGGAAAAGATCACTAAGCCAAGTTAACTCAAGTAAATGAGTGAAAAGTTGGGCGTATCTTCAGTTTACTCACATATTCTAAGGATTGCTAGAAAAGCTACAAGTACCAAGAATTCAAATTGGTATTTTAAACTATAACAATGAGAAAATTACTAATGAATGAGACCTAGAGGACAAAATCAGTTAAACTCAAGTTGTGAATACTACATATGAGAAACGAAAACAGGTTCCCAAATTAAATATGATATCAGACTATAAGAAAGCACACTAAAATACCAAGTCCATGTCCACCCCACCAAGGAGATCAAAAATATATTTCTCAAAACACACCACTGAAAATGGTATGTCATCCTTAGTTGAATTGTCAGCCTCTACTACTTTCAAATGTGTGCTAACAAGTTTTTATATAATTTCAAAGAAATATCAATTTGTAAACTGTATATGGGAAAGTATCAAGAATTGACATTTTATCTCAATTAATGAAAAGCATTTCAAACAATCCTACCCGAAAACCTTAAAAATCTTTTGAGATGTTCATCTTTACGAATAAAGTACTATTATTTTTTAAAGGACAAGATCAAACCATTTTAAGGAGTCAACCTTTTGCAAACAAAAAATTAAAGACACATAATCATCCATTATAGCATAATATCATAATTGTTGTCACAATTACTTCAACGGGCATCTACTTTAACCATATGGAATATCATAAATGATCTCACTACGATTAATGCGCATAAATGGGTTGATTTGCATTTATTTTCGGCTTATAAAATCACTATCGAAAAAGTATTATTATGCCTTGGTACTATATATATTCACTGAAGAGATCAATAAACATCACACCAATCTCCGCATTCTGATACCTTCAAGTTGCTACAGAGTGACATCAAGATTCAATCCTCCAGTTACATATACAACTTTCCCACTATCAACCATACACAATCAATTTAATTCCTCTAACCTTTCGTTCATTTTCCACAGGTTTTAGAGCATGGAACCTATCAATCAAATCAACAGTGGAAGCAACTGCCCAAGTAATGAGAAATTATCAGCTCTCGTCGTCGATGATACTTGTACACTCAGGATATTGCACAAATTCCAACTGAGCAAACTAGGATTTTCAACCATGGCTGTGGAGAATGGAAAAGAAGCTATTGACCTATATTCTGCTGGGAGCTACTTCGACATCATAATAATGGATATGGAAATGCCAGTCATGAATGGCATTGAGGTAAACCTATCACCTTATTAGTAAGAAGATAATAATTGATCAATCGAGCTAATTATTGATCGTAAAAACAATCAACAACAAAGCCTAACACATATATTATCATATACAGAACTCCGTTGATGAAGAAAGAATCAAACTATCACAGTTCTTATTTCATTGTTTTGTTCCTTCTTTTTTTCCTGCGTGATTTAACTATGTAATGCAATTAACTCTATGACAGGCAACAAAGAAGCTGCGGGCAATGGGAGTGAAGAGTTTAATCTTCGGAGCCACGGCCTCCGACTGCGACATTGATATAGAAAATTTCAAGAATGCTGGACTGGACAAATGCTATGCTAAGCCCCTCACTAAAGTTATGTTTAATGAAATGATTGAATACCTCAAGAAAAACTGATTATGGTAAAGGACAAATAAAATGTCTACCTGTTATCATCATCAAGTACTAATAAAAGGAAGTATATTGTTGCATACTCTGGCTGAAAATCAAATGCAATGAACCCTCTGCTTCTATAATTCTTCAACCCTTGGTGTTCTTTTCACCATATCGCCGTTATTCAGCACTTAATCTAAGTTTAACCAATTGAAATAAGCAAGCAGGCTATCAATTCAATACGTTTAACAGAGAACCCCAAGTGTTCAAAGCTCTGTTTATAGTATCATCAACGAATCATAATGAAAGCATACTATAGCTCAGTGACTACCTCCAAAAGTCATAATCACAGTGAAGCCCAGATCTTCTTGCTAAGATCTCAGGGAAGTTTTCGTTGGTCTAAACAAAAATCCCATGTAGTTGTCATCAAAACCAATAATCTAAATAGTCGGGGTAACATTTGCAGGCCGGAAGTCACAAAAACATCCAAATTCACATCTTCTAATCCTATCAGTCGATCTATTACAAGCGTCTTGAAACAAAGGAACTCAGAACCACATATTTAAGGAAGTATGGTTGCAATCAATGGCAAAATCAACTCTTCCTTGATAATGCAATACAACTGTTGATGAATCTACTTATCTACTGCCCATCGGATATGAATATGAGATATCACTGGCGACATAGTATAAACTTTAAAGTAATGAATGAGCAATGAAACTTATTCCAATAAGCTGAAATGATAGCACTTATCAAAACCTAGGCAAGAGCTAATACAGAAATGAAAGTTAATGACAAATCCGGAAGGGGAACAAAACATCAAGCACAAGAAAGGAGAGGGATAGTCTAGAGAGGAACTTACTCGACGGGCGCTCCCGATAGTTTCGCAGAGAATCAAGAAGAAATCGATTATTTGATCCAGGCAAATCCTGAACCGTGTCAGAAACCAAATTCTTCAAATCTGAGACAAGAGCGAGTCAAAGGCCAACGCTGCAGTTGTTCCGGACTCCGGAGTTGTTCTTCGTACTTTGCCGAATTCAAGGGCTCCGGTACCACTAGAGCCATCACGGCCTTCCGAGGTTTGTATTCGAATTCTGCGAGTTGGATTAAACATCAGAGGGTAGAAACAGACACAAGGGTGCCCAAATGAATTTATGAGTCGATGAATTTGGAATTCCATGAGGGGTGGCTGAGGTTAGGGTATGTGGTGTGAGTCGGTGTGACTTGTGAGAAAGAACTCTGGACGCCTGGTGAAACGAGAGATCGAAAAATGGCAGGCGGACTGACACAACCAAATAAAAGTAAAAATATAAAAAAAGCCCGAATATAAAAAATCACAACGATTAAGGCCGGCAGAGAGAAAGACGAAGGACAGGTGAAGACTACGAAGACCGAGAGCATGGAAAAGCCGAAGAGTTGAAACGACGTTTTGACGCCGGGAAGACAGAGGCAGAAGCCCAAAAGCGAAAAAGGCGTCACCTGGGAAAGTGAGGATCAACGACGATCCCTCACCTAGATGAGAGATCTTCGAGAATTACGAACACTTCCATCATCCATGGTCAACTCGAATAACAGGGCGTCCGAGACTACAACTTCATCCAGAAACTAAACGAAGTCAACCCAAGAAACGACTCCACTCAAATGGACAAAAATCCTAGATCAAAGAAAATGAATAAAAAGGTTACAATCGAGTGAGTCACTAGAGAAGACATAAGTCGGTTTTTAGGTGTTGGAATTTATATATATAAGAAAATATAAATTCTAATTTACTACTGATTTTATTTTAATTAATACTCCCTCCGTTCAACAAAACTTGACGTTTTACTATTCATGCACACTTTTTTAGGAGCTAAAAACTATATAAAATATCGACTTTTTAAATAATTTTTTTTAACAATTTCGTAGTTATTATTAATAAGTACAAACTTGTTAAAAAAATATTTTAAAAACATGAATATTTTATATAGTTTTTATCATTCTAAAAAAGCGTGTGTGAATAGTAAACGACAAGTTTTGTTGAACGGAGGGAGTAACTGATATTTGGTGTAAATGTACTTTAAAAAAGGTAATAAAAAACATGGCCAAATTGCAGAAAACCACCCTTTAAATAGGCTGTTTTGCGTGAAACCACCCCTTAAAACGAAAATTGCAGAAAACCACCCTTTAAAACTGTTTTCCTTGCAAAGTCACACCCATCACCCAATTTTTGTTAATTAAATGTTAAAGTGTGTGGAAATCAATTATATCCCTTGTTTTTATTATTATTTTACTTTACCCAATCGGTATTAATTAATTTTTACCTTTTAACATGTTTTTCAAAAGTAATTTTTTAATAAAATATCATTTTTAAATATAATTTCACACTTATTAGTAAAAACACTCTATAAAAAAATAGATATGATTGATGTTTTATAAATTTTAAAAAGTGTATATTACTAAAGGGTTACTCAAAGAAAATACATTTTTAAAAAATGATATGTTATATAGTTTTTATTATTCTAAAAATATGTTCACTATTCCACATACATTTTTAGAATAATAAAAACTATATGAAACATTATTTTTTTTAAAAAAAATATTTTCCTCATGTAGCCCTAGTATTACACATTTTTTATAAAACATAAATTACACATCAATTTTTTATAGAGTTTTTTTGTAAGTATGAAATTATTTTTAAAAAAAAACATTTTTTTTATATTTATATTGTTTTTTGCTTTTGAAAAATATGTCAAAAAGTTAAATATCAACTAATATCAATTGAAATGAGTAAAATAATAATAATAATAATAATAAGGGTTATAATTAAATTTCCACACACTTTAACATTTAATTAACAAAAATTGGGCGATGGGTGTGACTTTGCAAGGAAAACAGTTTTAAAGGGTGGTTTTATGCAATTTTCATTTTAATGAGTGGTTTCACGCAAAACAGCCTATTTAAAGGGTGGTTTTCTGCAATTTGGCCTAAAAACTTAGTAATTTTCTCTATATAGATTAATTTAGTTTTGAATTTGGGCCTCCAAAATTGAGGATAGTTGGGCTGGGAGGCCCAACAGACTTGTATTGTGTTTGTTATTTTATTTTGGGTAGAATTGTTCCAACGCGTGCAAGGAAGCGTCGGCAAATGAAGACGGCAACGAAAGATGGAGGACTACGAAAAGGACCATCAGGAAGATGGCCGACAACGGAATGTCGCGAGACCACCATCACCCAGAGGCCATAGCCCAAATCTTCAATTAGAGGTTTCAAATCCATAATAAGGAGAAACAGATAAAAGGAAGCCGGGTAGCAATGTCGTCATCAAGGCAACCAAATTGAATGTTTTAGGGTTCATGAGTATGGATAAATTTGGAGCTTTTGTTTTCATTGGCAATCTCTCACTAGATCAAGCAAGAAACAAAGTAAAAGGAAGGATTGAATTCAAATGAGACATCAGATCTACGAGTTTCAACCGTTATGAGAGTTGGCCGAGAGAGGTGGTGGTGTTTTGTAGTGTGGCGGAGATCAAAAGATTCTGATGGTGTTGTGGCGTTTCGATGGTGGTGCAGTGGATCGAGGAAGAAGAAGGCGACCGTTGGAAGTTACTCTTCCTCTCGCTCAACGGTGGTAAAGAGAGGTCATAAACATATTCCACCTCACGTTCTATTGATTTGTTTTGTTTGGTTTGGTATTGAGAGGTTTTGTTTTTGTTTAGATGGAATTAATGATGGGTGTTTCAGGGGGTTTGGGTGTTTAGATGTTTGAAAACTGGAAAAATTGCAGCAAACGATGCTTGTGGTGAGGAGAATTCCTCTGTTGTTGGTGACAGACTTGTGATCAGTATGTTGATTAATTTTCTTAATGTTGATGGGGATTGCCCAAAAGATTAGTTTTTTCCAAAAAAAAAAATTATGGGGTTGAGATGGTTAGATCTCGGTTGTTCTCCAGGTATTATTGATATTGGTGGTGGTGTACCGGTGGTAGATGTTGATTGTGGTGGTGGTGGTGTTGTTTTTGGTGGTGGAATGTATTTTAGGTTTTTGGTTTTCTAGAGAGATAAGTTATCTCCCTAGAATAGTGATTGAGCGACTCTAATCTTCTATGTGAGAAAGAAGAGTTGAATCTATGAAATAAGAGTAAATGAATAAATATTTTTTGTTAATATATAAAAAAAATCTGAAAAAAGATGACGTGAGTAGTTATTAAAAATTCATTTTTAAAAGCTAATTAAACTAAAATCTTATATTTAACACTATAATATTAAAACCAAAAGCTCCTAAAAAAAATACCTACATTGCCAAACGGAGCCCAAGATCTTCACGACGCCGACAATCATGGTTATTAAGATCCCCATCCGGATCTTACGATCCTACGATTCTAGGCAAGGTTTTGATCCGGATCGAGCATCTAGACTCCTTCGTGCTAGGATCTACCTAGGATCCTATGGGATCGTGTGAGATCGGTAGGATCTACCGATCCTAGAAAAAATATTCGATCATAGCAAAAATCATATTTGTGTAATTGTGTTTGTTTTGTTTGGATATTGGGCCTTTTGGATACAATGGTCCTTTTTTTTTTTGCATCCCATCTCCTTAGAAATTGTAGGCAGAAGAGTGAAGACGTTGAATCCGCGTCTGAGTGCCTGAAATTGTTCATGATGTGGTTAATTGTGACGATGACATTTGAAACTAGAGATGACATTGGATATTTGGATGTGTGATTTATCTATTGTATGTTTGTCATATTTTAAGACATTATCCTCATCTGTTTGTCACCTTTTGAGACATTATTATTGACAAATTATGAATGTTAAGTGCTTATTATTGGACTATTTTAGTTACTTAATTTGTTTAATGGAGGAAAAGCTTAGTTTTATTTAAAATTAAGGTATTTGTTTAGGATGGTTTGTTTTTATTTTATTATTTATTTTATTTTTAATTTTTGTCTAGGATCTTACGATCCTACGATCCGATTATACGATTCGATCCTACGCCCTTGTCTCGATCCCACACTAGGATCCCGATCCTAAAAACCATGCCGACAATACAACATTACAATGTGAAATTTAGGAGTGTGAAAAAAAAAATCTGAATCGATTTACACGATAAGAAAATGCGACTATGACATGAAAAAACACAACACAATACGTTATGAAAACGACCTGTTATGATAAAATTTAAATATGTTAATTAAAAGTAATGTATTAGTATTCAAAGTTTCTTTTAGAGAAATGAAAAAGGCGAAAACTAAATACACTACAAATTAGAGTTTAGGCCACCGCATTGATATGAACGTGATGCACGTCGATATGAATGTGGTGCCCTAAACCCTAATTTGTATTCGATTTTCAGTATCTACTTCCACGTCGATTCGAACGTGGCAGTACGTCGATTCAGATGTGCACTAACGTAATCCGAATTTGCAGTGTATCTAACAACACCCAATGAAAAATAATTAGTTGACAAAGGAAAAAATCTGACATATTGTACGATACATACGGAAACGAAACGATACGATAAAATTAAATTAATAGATTTTTGTGTCAGATGCAGATTGGTGTTTTATTGTTATCGGACATCTAACACGACATGTTTATATATTTTTTAAATTTAAATATGTTAAGAGTATTGTATCATAGACCTTATAATGGTACTCTCTCCTCCGATAGGAAATAAACGATATTTGACTTCTGTGAACGTAGCTTTAGAAGTTAATTACTATATAAAATCTTATTTATTTTAATTTTTTTCCACAATTTAATACTTGATACTATTAAGTATTAAGTGCATTGGTTGCAGAACACGCTCGACCACCTGCCCGAAGATGCTGATGAGGTCATAGTTCAATGTCATTTCAAAGCGTACATATTGTAGTTGATGGCACGTGCGTTGTTCTTTGACGCTAGCGCGCGGGGGGGGGGGGAGTGAAGCTATTGTACCCTCCATTCCTTGCACATCTAGAGCAGACATGTCAATATAGTCGGGGGCAAGCAGGCGATGGCATGTGCGCCTTGGACTTAAGCGAGCTTAAGCGCGCATGTGCTTGGCTTTTTTAAACACTGTACTCTTCCATAGAACATGGAAGCGGTCAACCTGAATCCAAGATAAAACGAATAATCAAACAGTCAAATATTTTCCGTTATACAATAACATCAAAATGATCAACAAGCAGATACATATGTAACTTTATATTTCGTCCAGGTAGGAACCTAAGATGGCAAAAGTTGCAACACCTTTGCAACATCTTAATTCTGAATTATTAACATTGTTCTTAAAAAATTCCCCATTTTTTATTTGGTAGATGCATGTAGGCATCTTCTAAAGTACCAACAATTATGCAAGGCCGCACACAAAGAGAAGATGGAGATGTCTAGTCTAGTGATCTTACTACAAGTGATCTTGACACTAACTCGTCAAATTTGGTCATTGTACCGATTATAGAATACTTACGATGTCTTTCATGTATTTTAGATCTAGGCATGGGAACACATGATTATCAGTAGGTCAATTTCTACCTCGGTGTCAGACATGATGTAGTAGCAAGCCAAATGAACTAGTCGAATGCTACAACGAAATCCAGCCATATAGGGGAGTCAACCACCCCGGCTCAGTGACGAAACCTGAATTATACATTCGAGAGGGCCAAAAAAATATTCAGGATTTTTTTATTATTGTTTTTATATCACATTCACACCAATTTTTAAAATTATTCTTCTAAAAAGTTAATATTGAGCTTTGAACCCTTGATTTGTAGATTAAAATACTTCTCATTTACCAACTAAGCTAGAGAAATTAGTTGTTAAAAATACTCTTTTACTGCTAAATATAACAACAAATTTTTTTACATATTGCATCAAATTTTTTCCATCCGGAGGGGCCATGGCCACCTCTCGGCCCCAAGGAGTCCCACATCTGGTAGTGCCCCTCTTGGCCAACACTTTCAAGTTGGGCAAGACTTTGCAGTGAGGTAACCTATTCAATTAAGAACAATTGTTGTAATTATTTCTTAACGTTGCAAACAGACTTACGAGTCACTACACAGGTAGATGCACTGTAAATATGACTGGGTACATGCGCGTTTACAACTGCCACAATTTTATGACGCCCTTGATTGATTGGCAGCAGGAGAATCAGGTTCGTTTGAAGAACGACTACCTCGTTGTATTAAAAATATCGTGTATTATTCTTATGATGACGAGTACTTGCATTCAATGCAGTTCATTTGAGAACCATACACATCGGCGATCTTAAGCTAACTCAAAGACATTTGTCGAGAAGGAGCTGATATTTGGATGGCACAAGTTCCCCTAATTTGCTTTGACGTTGTGGAGGCGTATCGACCGGCGCGTGTGATGCGCCAGTTCGACCACACATAGTTCCCCCCATGGCCCGCAGGGTATGATGTGCAGTTACATGTCGTAGATCGCCAGGGGAAGCATACTACGAACCGGGCTGAGATGTTTGCACATCATATCAGTGATTGGAATGCCCGTGAGGAGTCTACAGTGCAGCTTGTCCCGCAGATCTCCCATTTATATGTGCATGATGAGTACATGCATTGTTATAGAGCATGCGCCAATTTGTTCAGCAGTCGACAAGCGGTTGCCCTACATGCACGATACCAGCCAGCCGCACCTAATATGTACACGGATGAGTACTACATATCAACTATTGCAAGAACATGGGATGATATTGTCGTTAATCATTTGTAATCGCATCTATTTGTAGAGACACTAAGTATATGACGTAGGCGATCGAGGGAAACAAGTAGTAGACATCGCGCAACAAGCATCTCAGTTGCACAATTATTCTGGTCTTGTTGGTATTGTGGGATCATTTGTGGAGTATGCACTCTCACAAAGTTCGGAGGTATTAGGTCAAGTCTAGTTCGACTAAGCCTACTTTGGGGTGTTTTCTACTATACAAGCTCGTCTTTCCCCCAATCTTCCCTGCATTCAAGCCATCATTCGGGGGGTGCAAGCCATTCAGGCTATGCTAGGCCTTCGGGGCTTGCTGAGGCTGCGATATATGCTCAATAGTCGGGGTATGGTCCACCTTCGAGATCTGCAAGCTATGTGCAACACTCTAGGTAAGTTCACCCTTCAAGTGGCACGGGCGTATTAGTTCGCATTATCTTTGGGGCCTACACCTCCATCAGCTTCATAGTACGTTCCCTCGTCATTCTTGTAGTGGTCAGCACATATATTTTCTAGCACGTTCTAGTGTCCACCTCCGCATATGTCAGTAGATGTTGCCCCTTCATTTGACGCGTGATCCTCATTTACATTGTTGCTTACAATGCCGTTTATAGTCTTTAGACCCACTTTCACCCTCTAGTTCGACGAGCAATCAGAATGTACAAGTATCTCACGTCTACCGTGTACAACCCCAAAGCCCTTACCCAACACCGCTTCCACATTGATTTAGAGAGGGAAACCTATTCTAACTCCCGGGGGACAATGAGAACCCTATATAGTAGCGGAGGAGGAGGAGGAGGGCGAGAGCGACCGACCAACAAGAGGACATGATACGGGGCTAGTCGTAGGATAACCTGATCTTCGACAATCAAACTAGAAATAACAAGAACGGAAGCAAAGACTCAAAAACAGAATAAGAACAAACAAAACGCAGCAATGAACGACTCGACAAAACAATGAAATAAAGACCGATAGATAGGTGATTCGAACTAAAATAGAATGAGGCAAAGACCCCAGACCTCCTAAGAGGGTAGGAACCAAATACCAACGACTATAAAGCCCGCCTCTACAACCTTACACAACCAAGCAGACAACTTGGAGGCACAAGGAGGGGACTTGTGATTACCTGGATCACCAAGCTTTCACGAGGTTGACGAACTCAAAGCAAACCAAGTTAGTTCAAGAACCAATTTGCAATCGATGAGCAACGCTATGAATCGATTGACTTTCTGACATATGTGTTTCACACAAGAACTGTAAATTTCAATAATGGAAGACGTCTGATCGTTCTACATGAGGGAGGCTGACTATTTAACCTAACAAGACTGAATTTCGGCCTAAATTAATTAAAATAATAACTTAAAGAATTAATTAAAATAACCCTAAAAGAAATACTAAAAATAGGATAAATTCTCGTCTAAACATTTGACAACCTCAAAGATGTTGATTTTCGGTCAAGCTCTAGGTCGAATCTGGAAAAACCTTCAACGGCAAAGTTGTAGATCTCTTCGTCCTCGTTCCGGTACGATCCAATCCGATTAATATTGAATCCGTACGACTCATTTTACTGAGACGTCGAAAAGCAGTCAAACTGCTGAACGAATATAAAAACGTCAAACTTCTACCTTTGGATCTTCTCCCATGGTGGAGCCTTCTTCTTCCTCTTGAGGATGACAACATTCTCACGAGCTCGAATCATAGGTCTATCCCCAAGTATAGGTGTGTCCGAAGGTGTCTTGGATGGTCCTGCATTAATCACAAACAAGGATTATCAAATTAAAAAATTCAAGAAGTAAAAACCAAGAACAAAAAAGACTATATTTTTGTAGGTTTTGTGTTTAGGGAAACAAAAGACACAACTTTTGATGTCGGAAACCAAAGCTCTGATGCCAATTTGATACGGGGCTAGCCGTAGGATGGCCCGATCTTCGACAATCAAACTAGAAATAACAAGAACGGAAGCAAAAACTCAAAAACAGAATAAGAACAAACAAAACGCATCAATGAACGACTCGACAAAACAATGAAATAAAGACCGATAGATGGGTGATTCGAACTAAAATAGAACGAGGCAAAGATCTCAGGCCTCCTAAGAGGGTAGGAACCAAATACCAACGATTATAAAGCCCGCCTCTACAACCTTACTCAACCAAGTGGACAACTTGGAGGCACAAGGAGGGGACTTGTGATTACCTGGATCACCAATCTCTCGCGAGGTTGACGAACTCAAAGCAAACAAAGTTAGATCAAGAACCAATTTGCAATCGATGAGCAACGCTATGAATTGATTGACTTTCTGACATATGTGTTTCACAAAAGAACTGTAAATTTCAATAATGGAAGACGTCTGATCGTTCTACATGAGGGAGGCCGACTATTTAACCTAACAAGACTGAATTTCAACCTAAATTAATTAAAATAATAACTTAAAGAATTAATTAAAATAACCCTAAAAGAAATACTAAAAATAGGATAAATTCTCGTCTAAACATTTGACAGCCTCGAAGATGTTGATTTTCGGTCAAGCTCTAGATCGAATCTGGAAAAACCTTCAACGGCAAAGTTGTAGATCTCTTCGTCCTCGTTCCGACAAGATATGGTACGATCCAATCCGGTTAATATTGAATCCGTACGACTCATTTTACTGAGACGTCGAAAAGCTGTCAAACTGCTGAACGAATATAAAAACATCAAACTTCCACCTTTGGACCTTCTCCCATGGTGGAGCCTTCTTCTTCCTCTTGAGGATGACAACATTCTCACAAGCTCGAATCATAGGTCCATCCCCAAGTATAGGTGTGTCCGAATGTGTCTTGGATGGTCCCGCATCATTCCCCCTTTCTTGAAAAGAATTCGACCTCGAATCCAAGGAAACTCCTCTCGAGGCCGATTGTTGCAGGGGTTGACCACTTCTGGATGGATTTGATCTTGGCTTCGCCATCTTGTAGACCATTAGAGCGTTCTACAAAACCAAGAAAAGAAACTTTATGAGTGCACAATTCATATTTCATTGCATCTTCATAAGGTTCTAATTGAATATGCACTTTTGCTTGTTCATGTATCTCTAAGTTTCCATCCAATGCTAGCAAATTTTCTTCCATTTTCAAGGCTGGATTGTCAATCATATCAAGACTAGCAATATTAAAACAAGTTTCACTATCAATGATCATATTACACATTTTGCCTTTTTCGAAGCAATTAGGATGACACAAATCTTCACGTTGATTATCATCACAAGACAAAGGTTGAACACTTAAAACTTTATGAACAATCAAAGAATCAACATGCTCATATTCAATGCAATCATCTTTAGAGGCAAGTAAACTAAGATCCTTATCATTATTAACATGCTCTTTAATTTCATCAACTAGCGGAATATCTATGCTAGGAGAAACATTAAGTTGATTAGAAATAGGATGAGTTTCTTCCCTTTCATTAGATGTCACTTCATCTCTAGGTGGGACTCCTTGTCCGAACACCGTATTAGAGCCAAAACGCTGAAGCTCTATTGCCGTCAAGCTTTTATCTATCTTATCCAGGGTCTCCATCATGGCGTTAAAAGATTTCATGAAGTCAGCATTAGTAAACGTCATGTTGCCCTGATTAGACATCACAAAATAAACAAACAAAGAACTATGTAAAGGGTTAGGAAAATATAAACAACCTCACAAGTGTTTCGCTCACACTCGTCTCACTAATTGGTATGACAAGCTTGTTGGGGCAATCCGCTTTGGGAAAATCAACACTCAAGCAAGGACTTAACAATCAAAAGAGAGTAATCAAGAGAAAGGACGAAGAAACACCAAATAAGGTACTCAACAAGGCAAATTTGATACGGGGTTAGTCGTAGGATGGCCCGATCTTCGACAATCAAACTAGAAATAACAAGAACGGAAGCAAAGACTCAAAAACATAATAAGAACAAACAAAACGCAGGAAGCCAGCAATGAACGACTCGACAAAACAATGAAATAAAGACCGATAGATGGGTGATTCGAACTAAAATAGAACGAGGCAAAGATCCCAGGCCTCCTAAGAGGGTAGGAACCAAATACCAACGACTATAAAGCCCGCCTCTACAACCTTACACAACCAAGCGGACAACTTGGAGGCACAAGGAGGGGACTTGTGATTACCAGGATCACCAAGCTCTCGCGAGGTTGACGAACTCAAAGCAAACCAAGTTAGATCAAGAACCAATTTGCAATCGATGAGCAACGCTACGAATCGATTGACTTTCTCACATATGTGTTTCACACAAGAACTGTAAATTTCAATAATGGAAGACGTCTGATCATTCTACATGATGGAGGCCGACTATTTAACCTAACAAGACTGAATTTCGGCCTAAATTAATTAAAATAATAACTTAAAAAATTAATTCAAATAACCCTAAAAGAAATACTAAAAATAGGATAAATTCTCGTCTAAACATTTGACAGCCTCAAAGATGTTGATTTTCGGTCAAACTCTAGGTCGAATCTGGAAAAACATTCAACGGAAAAGTTGTAGATCTCTTCGTCCTCGTTCCGAAAAGATATGGTACGATCCAACCCGATTAATATTGAATCCGTACAAATCATTTTACTGAGACATCGAAAAGCTGTCAAATTGCTGAACGAATATAAAAACGTCAAACTTCCACCTTTGGACCTTCTCCCATGGTGGAGCCTTCTTCTTCCTCTTGAGGATGACAACATTCTCATGAGCTCTAATCATAGGTCCATCCCCAAGTATAGGTGTGTCCGAAGGTGTTTTGGATGGTCCCGCATCAGGACAACTGGGAGAACCAAACAGACGAGCAAACGGAAGATGTCCATGATGACGAGGAAGAGCATCTTTGGAATTATTAGAAACAATGAACAATTTACAGTAGAAAATCATAATCAAGGAAAAATGAAAACTCCATTAAAGGAGGAAGTTTACATCTCCATCAGTTGAGTTTGTTACAACCGACTTCCCACCTTTTATAGTCTCAAATGTGTCCCACTTGGATCACATTTGAAATTACAGAAATACCCCTCAGGGGTTAGCTCACTAAGCTCACAAAGCGCGCGCGCGCACACACACACACATACCCCCCTCAAGCTGGACCTAAATCTTGAAGGACTAGGCCCAGCTTGGCTCGAAGTAACTCATGTTTCTTAGCCCCCAATGCCTTAGTGGAAATGTCAGCTACCTGCAGATTGGTTGGCACATGAACTGTTTTGATGAAGCCTGCTAACACCATCTCGTGGATGAAATGGGAATCAATCCTGACGTGTTTAGTGCGTTCGTGGAAGACTGGATTGAGGGAAAGTTGTTGTGAAGATCTATTGTCACGGTGCTGAGGAATGGGGAGAGAAGTAGTGATGCCAAGATCAGACAAAATTCCTTGCATCCAAACAAGTTCACTTGCCACATAAGACATGCTTCTATACTCACTCTCGGTAGAAGGTTTAGAAACTACTTTCTGTTTCTTAGTCTTCCAAGAGACCAAAGAGGATCCCAGAAATACACAATAACCAAACAATGATCTCCCAGTGTCTAAACAATTTCCCCAATCTGCATCACTAAAAGCACGAATTGCCAATGTCGATTTGGAGGAGTATGATAGAGTAAAGTTAAAAGTACCTTTGAGATACCGAATAAGGTACATCAAGGCACTCCGGTGAGGCTTCAATGGACACTGAATATACTGACTTCATTGTTGGACAGTATAGGAAATATCTGGTCGAGTAAGAGTAAGATAGAGTAACCTTCCTACTAATATTTTGTAATCATTTGAATTAGCAATGAGATCACTCTCATGAGCAGAGAGTTTAATAGCATCCTGCATAGGGAAAGAAGCTTCCTTACATCCATCCATCTTAGCATCAGTAAGTATGTCTAGGATGTATTTTCTTTGATTTAACAAGATACAAGCAGAGGATCTAGAAATCTCCATGCCAAGAAAATACCTTGCAACTCCTAAGTCTTTGATAGTGAATTCTCTGTGCAAAGCATATTTAATAGCTTGAATCTTAGTGCTTGAATTGCCCATAATAAGCATGTCATCCACATACACAAGTGCTACTGTCATATGACCATTTGAAGCCTTAACAAATAGAGAATAATCATGAGAAGATTGAGAATACCCCATGTTGACCATGAACTTTGTGAGTTCATGATTCCATTGTCGGCTTGCTTGCTTCAGTCCATAGAGAGACCTTTTCAACCAGCAAACGTGCACAGTAGGCACCTTGTAACCAGGAGGAGGGCTCATATACACTTCCTCTTCCAAAAAACCATGTAAGAAAGCATTGTTGACATCAAGTTGATGTAAAACCCATCCTCTGCAGGCAGCAATTGTGAGAAAGATTCTAACTGTAAACAGCTTAGCAACAGGTGGGAATGTTTGCTTGTAGTATTTGTCCTTGATTTGATTGTAACCCTTTGCCACTAATCTAGCTTTATACCTTTCAACAGTTCCATCTGGCCTATATTTGATTTTAAAAATCCTTTACATCCTATTGCTTTCTTGACTAGAGGAAGGGGAGTAACACTCCAAGTGTGGTTATTTGTGAGAGCCTTAAGCTCTTTATCCATAGCAGACTCCCATTCAGGAACACCCTTGGCTTGAGAATAGGAATTAGGCTCAAAAATGGCACAAACATTAGCAAAAGATTGGACATAAGCTGCTGATAAGTAGGACATATTGTTGACAGCAAACACAGCAAAGGAATCAGACTGAGAAGAATCAGGTGTACCTTTGAGAGTAAGATTGGAGCATACAAAATCATGCAATTTAGCAGGTCTACTGATGTGTCTTCGTAGAAGCATAGGAGAAGCAGAAGGGGAATCAGTATGAGAGGAAAACATAGGAGACACAAAATCAGATACTTGGCCATCAATAGAGGTAGGCAATTGAGTAACTGATGGTGAGCTAAGGGGTAAAGAATCAAGAGAATGATTACTAGGAGAAGGTGAAGGAGAATGTACCCAATCAGACACAGGATCAAAGTGGTCATCTGATTGAAAATCAACCAACTATAAATGAGGTTTCTGCATCTCATTCTGTTTGAAAGGAAATAAATTTTCTTCAAATTTAACATGCCTGCTGATAATGATGGTTTTCCTCTCAATATCAAATAATTTTAAGCTTTTTGATTTGGAGGATACCCAAGGAACACACACCTTCTGTCCACCACTCCAAACTTATCTCTATAGTCATTTGGTTGTACTACATAGCACAAACAACCAATAACCTTTAACTGATCATAGCTAGGAGGTGTGTTGTACAACATTTTAAAAGGTGATTTCCATTTCAAAACAAGAGTAGGCATTTTGTTGATCAAATGAGTTGCACCCAGAATACAATCTCCCCAAAACTTTAGAGGCAAAGCAGCATGCAGTCTGATAGCTCTAGCTGTTTCTAAGAGATGCCTATGTTTCCTTTCAACTCTCCCATTCTGTTCATGAACCCCTGGAGCAGATTTCTGATGAACAATCCCTCTAGAATCAAACAATTCTTTGCAAAATTTTTGAGTAAACTCAGTTCCATTGTTAGTTCTAACCACCTTTACAGACAATTTGAACTGAGTTTCAACCATATTCAAGAAGGTTGTAATCAACCTTAAAACCTGCATCTTATCTTACATCAAGTAAACCCATATACATATGCAAAAATCATCTAGAATAGTAAGGAAATACTTAGCTCCACACATAGATGGAACTCTGTAAGGACCCCATACATCCAAATGCAAAAGATGAAAAGCACAATCAGCCTTAGACAAACTCCTATCAAACTGTAGCTTGTGTGACTTAGTCATAGAACATACATCACAAGACAAATTCTGAACATCAAGAACATTGCAACCACGAATATGTTGTAGTTTAGAGAAGGACATATGTCCAAGTCTAGCATGCATCAAAAGCTTGTTATTACAACTACATTATTCAAGGAACTAAAAACCTTCAACTGAGACTGCTCACTGCCAATGAACTTCAAGACATACAATCCTTTGTCTTCAAATCCTCTAGCCATTACAACTCTAGTGGTAAGGTCCTGTAACCAACATGTCATTGCATCAAAACTGAATCTCAATTGTTGATCACAAAGGCTCTTAGAGACTGACAACAAATTGTGTCTAAACTAAGGCACTAGCAGAATATGTTTCAATACCAAATCAAAACTTAGTCTAATTGTGCCAAACTATGTAACAATGTAACAGTGATACAGTTACCATCAGGCATACCAAGTTTGATTGCAGTTTTGAAATAAAAAACTTCTGAGAAAATTTGACAATAAAATGCAATATGATATGTGGCACCAGAATCAACTATCCACATATCATTTTGAGATTTATTAACACCAATGAGAAATGAGGAGCTAAAAGTACCTGCAAAATGCACCATTGCATGATTGGCAGTTCTATCAATGCTCTCCACTAGAGATTTTCCTTTCAGTAGCTTCAGAACCTATTGAAATACAACATTTACCACTGCTTGATCTGGTTTGATAGAACTACTGGGATCCTCCTCAAAAGAACTCTCTTGCTAAGCATATTCAAACTGAGCTGCAAACTTACCAGGGGGTCTAGTCTTCCATTCTTCTTTCGGTCCCCTAAACCATTCAGGGTAACCTATGATTTTGAAACAGAACTCTTTAGTATGTCCTCTCTCCCCACAATAATCACATTTTCTCTCAAACTTAGCGTTCTTGAAGTCTCTATATCCCTAATCAAAATTCTTATCAAAGTTTTTAGACTGATCACCATTTCTGAATTTATTAGCAGCATTAGCTTCACTCTCAATCTGATAATTCCTATCAAATTGTCCAAACCTGTCAAATTGCCTAGCCTTGACACAGCTAGTGCATTTTGCTCACCCTGGATTGCAGTAGTGACTCCCTTAGATCTCTCTATCTGTGTGGCCATTTGAAAAGCTTTATTTATCCCAGACATTGGATCTTTGGACAAAATATTGCTTCTTATGTTCTCATATACATCATTTAGTCCCATCATGAACTGCATAACTTTGGCCTTTTCCTCTCGTTCAATAATTCTTTTCAGGAAACCACAACTGCATCCATTAATTCCTCTACATCCACACACAGGAATAGCATCAAACAACTGAAGTTCATCCTAAATCTTTCTCAATTTACCAAAATACGCACCTAAAGATAAGTTTTCTTGTATGAGATTAGCCAAATCTCTACGCAAATGATAAACTAATAATGGATCATTTGATTCATAGAATCTTTCTTTTATCTCATCCCAGAGTTCCTGAATTTGACAAAAACAGAGGATTGACATGAGGACTGGACATACCTTGCATCATGTCTCCAAATTGGATCCCTTGATTTGTGAAATTCCAGCCCTTGCCACCTCCTGCGCCTAGTGCAGATGGTGTTACAGTCACAAAAGTACCTCTTCCCTGTCCATTATTGTCACCTCCAACACCAGAGGTTTGTCCTTGCGAGTTCGCTGCTCCTCTACCAACCATTTCAGCTACCAGAATCAAATCTCACAATTTCACAGAATACGCCGATCTCCGACGAGCAAGCCAGAAACTTTGAATTATCCTCAGATCACCAGAAAAAATTACAGATCGTGACTCAAAAGCTCTGAAACCATTTGAAATTATTGGAAACAACGAACAATTTACAGTAGAAAATCATAATCAAGGAAAACTGAAAACTCCATTGAAGGAGGAAGTTTACAGCTCCATCAGTTGAGTTTGTTATACAGACTTCCCGCCTTTTATAGGCTCAAATGTGTCCCACTTGGATCACCTTTGAAATTGCAGAAATGCCCCTCCGGGGTTAGCTCACTAAGCTCACACACACACTCATAGCACCTATACAATCTAGTCGTCGTAGGCGGCAAGGTTACTTTAGTATTTTTAATTATATCATACGCTAAGCGAAACTAACTTCTACTTAATTGGTTGCTCAAAAAAAAAAAAACTTATACTTGGATATTTTATTGGATTTACTATTATTTTGTGGAATATAAACAATATAAGTTTATTAGTTTTTTTTTAATCATAACATCGAATATAAATATGTACACTTTCTTTTAAGAACAAAGTACACTTTAGTACATGGTGTGTGTGATGATGAGGAAGGCGGACACTGCCTCCAGCATTTTGATGCACACCATGACCACGGGTATTGATGATGCCGTCGGGGTTTTTTCCCGCAATGAATATGATTTCCCCTTCTAAACTCAATTTTCAATTCCAATTTCCAATCCATTATGAATGTAGTTTGTCTCTCCTTTTTTTTTCCCTGCCTTGTGATTTCAGATTGCGCAGGAACGTACTCCACCACGGTAAAAATCGTCTAGTCCAATGTCGTAGTCTATTTTTACCGGCCGTAGTCCATTTTTATGGTGAAAATCGTCTAGTTCAACTTCATAGTCCATTTTATGATTAATTTCAATGGCCGATAAGCATTAAAATTAATTATAAGGTACAAACACTTTTTTAAGAAAATAATTAAAATTTTCAATTTAGCCAATGAGAGAATTTAAACTACGGTATGAACTACAAATTGTGGACTAGACGATCATCATCGCCATTTTTATGGTTCCTTTAATTTCGTTGGCCGATAAACATTAAAATAAATTATATTATAAGGTACAAACACTTAAATAAGAAAATCATTAGAAATTTCAATTTAGCCAATGAGATAATTTAGACTACGGTATTGACTACATTTGCGGACTAGACGATCCTCATTGAGTGATCCACCAAGGTCACTCTAACTATTTTTTAAAATTTCTCTAAAAGGAAAAACAAAAATTACATTTCTTCAAATCAATTTTGATAATATTTTAATAGTTTTCCATTTTAAAATTTGGAGAATAATAATGAAATGAAACTGCTATTTACACGGTGATTTTTCTCGCTTGTTGCACGGAAAGCTAGCATTTACAATCGCGCATCACGAGTTCGCGGTAGAAAAAGTGGAAATATTTGTACGCGTTGCGTTCGCGACGTACATGTGCGTAGGGAATCTAGGGCAAAGGTTGCACCTTCTCCGATCTCTCTCTGCGACTCAACAATGATAACCATGAGAGTGATGCTCTTCGCCGTGGTGCTCGCCTTCCTCACAATCTCCTCAGTCGCCCAATCTTCTACCGCCTCTCCCGACGTCTTTCTGAAGAAATCTTAGATCGCGTCACCACCGACCTCACTCCCCACGCCTCCTACAACTGCCTTATCTTCCGTCGCCTCTCCCTCCACTAGAACTCCGCCTTCCTCATCTCCAACCTCATCTCCTCCATCTCCTTCCGCCTCCCCTCCCGCCGGTAGCCCCGACGTCGCAGCTTCTCCCTCCTCCATTAATGTCGCAAATCTGGCTGCTTCTCCCTCCTCCTCTAAGAACAACACCTTCTAGATCTGGAGATGGCAAATGCAGCAAATCGAAGCCTTGAGCATGACAAGAAGAAGGGCTTCGCTTTCAGATTTATAGAAATTGCAGCACTTCTTCAAATCAAAGCACTAGGCACCTCACAATCGCTCTCCAAATCAAAACCCTTCTTCTTCCGGATTTGGAGATGGCAAATTGCAACAAATTGATCAAAGCCCTGCTGCAGCGATGGAGGGAGTTTGAAAGGGAAACGGAGGACTCTGTTCTGTTTAGGGGTGTTTGAAGGAAAAAAATACAACTGTGCATTGCGAACAGTAGTGCGCAACCGTGTAAATAGTAAGACAATATCGAAAATGCTCACTCTAATTTTTTTTAAAAAAAAAACGATTTGGAGAAATATTTTATTTATTTATTTATTCAACTATTTTTCTATTTTAGAGAATATAAGACATAAAATCTCCATGAAAAAAAGTCAAGATTTTTTTTTAAAAAAAAACTTAATATTTTATACAGAAAACAAACATATTGGAAATGCTTTAATATAAAAAAGCAAGGTGGCCACCGGCCACTATATGTACTGAAATAACAGCTAATAAATCTACAAGTAAGAGAGAGTAACAGGATGGTTTGTTTGGCTACAAACAGCCCTCCCTCAGTAAGACACTAACACCCGCAAAAACAAAAGCACCCAGAGAACCAGACACCCCAAAATATAATACTTATAATGGAGAGCCCAGGCAGCACGACGTCGTTTTATTTCAAACTTGTAGTCCTATTAATCCTACTCCTCCACACCCCTTCAGGTTTGGGATCGATCGGGAAGGACAAGGAGGTGTCGGGAAAGAAGCTGTTCGTGTTCGGAGATTCGTATTCCGACACCGGAAACTGGAAAAAGGGGACGGGGTTATCCTGGAGCCCTCCTTATGGATCCACCTTTCCCGGCAAACCCGCCGGTCGTTTCTCCGACGGCCGTATCCTCACCGACTTCATCGGTTTGTCTGCTTTTAATTTCCTTTTATGCATTAATTACTTCCTATGACTTTTACAGTATTCCGGAATTAATTAAGACACCTAATTAAGCCGTTACCGTTGACTCCTAATTCATGTATGTACTCCATATTTTCTTTATTTCAAAATAAATATCGTTTTGATAAAAAAAAATATATATATATATCGCTTGATTTTTTTTGCACGATTTTTAAGAGATAAATTTTTAGTCAATTTTTTTTCATAATATAATAAAAAAATTGATTAAAAAAATAATATTTTATAATATTTTACATCCTTAAAAAACGCACAAAAAGTAAAATAACTTTTATTTTGAAACAGAGAGCATATTATTGCAGTAGAATTATTTGGTCATTCGAGTTTCGGATAATGTCAAATTATTTGGTCATTCAGTTGGGTAGGGTTCAGGTTTCGGGTTTCGATTATTTTGGATTTCGTTTGTCTCATGTTTTAGTTGTTTCGGGTTTCGATTCTCTAGGTTTCGGTTATTTCGGATTCCTACAGGCGAAATTTTATACTATTTAATAATTCTTATATTGAAATAACCTCTAAAGGGAGAAGTTAACAATGAGATTTTTAAATATTCATTTTTTAATGGATTTTTTTATATAGATTTAAATGATTATTATTAGTATAATATGCTACCATTTTTAGACGGTCCACACGTTTTAAAGCTTTTTCCTATTTACAGGATAAAGGATCTATAGTAAGGGAAAAGCAAACGCTCAATGCTCATGGCATTTGAACACTCGATTGGCCTTAATTACACAACAACGAGATTATAATTTACAGTTTTGAATGAATTGAATGAGGACAAACTATATATGTATTGTGTTGGGCAGCTTCATATATGGGCATAAGATCACCAGTGCCTTATGAGCAGAGACGCTGGCCTGGTCAGGCAAAGTGGCTAGAGTTCGGCATCAACTTCGCATATGGAGGCACAGGTGTGTTCGACGCCGACGTCTCCGGGCCAAACATGACCGCCCAGATCGATTCCTTCCAGGCTCTTCTACAAGTAGAGCGAGCCTACACCAAGCATGACCTTGAATCTTCCGTGGCCTTAGTCACCCTCGGCGGCAATGACTACGCCCACTTCATCAAAGCTGGCTCCCTTGAGGTAACAAAAACTCACCTAACCAACAACTCTTTAACACACTTCAACTCATGTTTCTTTAATCGCTCAATTATATATCATAATGAAACAGGACGCATCAAAGTTCAGTAGATCAGTTGTGAAGCAACTTGCGGTGAATCTCAACCGTATACACAGGTTGGGTGTCCCGAAGATTGCTGTCACAGGGCTTGAGCCCTTCGGCTGCCTGCCTGCCATTTCCTCCTTCTCGTCGTACCTTAATTGTACCGACACGTTCAATGCTGTTTCTCGGTTTCACAACCGGGTTTTGAAGCATACTGTTGCGGAGCTGAACAAGCAAACCAAGCAACAACCGACGTTCTTGTTTCTTGATCTCTATGGAGCGTTCATGTTTGGATTGAGGAGGCCGAATCACCAAAATGGTAATTCAAGTCTCTTCAACATTCTTATTTATAGAAATTGTTGAATTTTTTTTATTAAAAAAATAGATATTTTATATAATTTTTATCATATTAAAAAGCGCGTGCAAATAATTCATACTATTGCAGGGGAGTTGGAGTATGAGAACCCTCTTATTCCATGTTGCCAAGGTGTGAGCAACAACTATAGTTGTGGGAGCACAGAGGGGAGTGAAGCCAAGTACACAGTGTGCCCTAATCCGAAAGCCGCGTTCTTCTGGGACTCGGTTCACCCGGCGCAAAATGGGTGGTACCGGGTCTTTTTGTTCATCCGATCTTCTCTCGAACCAATTTGTTGAATGTTTGATTGAATAAGCAATCAAAGGAACAAATACAGAAATGTTATTGGACTGAATCAGAAGAAGCTTTACAGCTTAGTTTGATTGGGCCGGCCTTGAGCAAGTTTGGGCTTCCAAATTTCCACTAGATTGAAGCCCAACTAAGACATTCATGTTCCTCTAGCTTGTTCATTGTGTGACCAGATTAGGCCTGATTTACGAGCCTATGGGCTCGAGTACTTAATGTTCAAGTTCGGATCGTTTATAAGCGAGCCGAGCTCGAGCTCGAGCTCAATTTCTATCCGAGTATATACATGTGCTCAAGCTCGGCTCGCGAGGAGGGTGTAGAACTCGAGCTCGACTCAATGAGCTCGGTTGTCATCGAGCCCGAACACGAGCTCAAGCTCGATTGGGCTCATTACGAGCTCGAACTCGGGCTCAATGAGCTCATTATGGCTTGAATACAGCAGCAGCAAACAGACGAAGCTATCGGATTCTACAGATTTACAGAAATCTGAACAAGGGAAGGAAAGGAATCGACGAAACAAAAAACAATCGACGCCTAAACAACAATAAATTTATAGACGAAACAAACAGCAATCAGTCACACAAAAAGAAATCGACGCCTAAACAACAACAAATTTACAGAAAAGCAGGCGAAAAACATCCAGAAGCTATCAGATCTGAGAACGA
Source organism: Persicaria tinctoria (assembly GCA_037127255.1). NCBI lineage: Eukaryota > Viridiplantae > Streptophyta > Magnoliopsida > Caryophyllales > Polygonaceae > Persicaria > Persicaria tinctoria. Next base: position 9,471,561 of record JBANSL010000014.1, read on the forward strand.
GCGAGGAAGCGAGTGACGGAGGGCGACCCAGATCTGAGGACGATGAGAGGCGACTGAGATTGGAGGCGAAGAGAAGAAAGGATGAGAGAGTAAACGTGATAGGAAAGACGATGGACGAGACATGGATCTTCGAAAGCGAGCAAGGGTGAGACCTAGATCCGAGGGAGACGACGGGCGACATGCGATGGGAGGATGATGAGGCATGACGAGGGGTGACGGAGGGCAACCCAGATCTGAGGATGACGAACGACGATTGAGATTGGAGGCGGCGAGCGAGAGACGATGAGAGAGTAAGAGAGCTTAGGGGTCTCCATGGCCTTGATCCGTCGTACGATCCTTTCTGCGCCGCCATCAACGTGCGCATCGACAACCTTCTTGGGTCTCTACTCCGGGAAGAAGAACGTCTCCTTGAGGTTGGTCGCTATCTCCAGAACCATCATCCGGCGGCCAACTACGGTCAGTCCCGCCCTCACCGCCCTGATCAGTCCCCGTCTCAGTAGCGCGGCCCTCCTCCGGAGCGCTCCTCCTCTCGCTCTGCCGACAATGGCTCGACTGGCACCGATAACCCTACTGGTCGCTCTCGCAATCGTCCGCAGTGTCAGCTCTATGACCCTATGGGTCACCTTGCCAAGGATTGCTTAAGCCGGTTGAACCTTCAAGCCATTCCTTCTCGCCACTCCGTTGATCGTCTCACCCAGCAGCAGCCCGCCGGCCCCTCTGCATATTCCGCCTCCTCGTCATCTCTCCATGACCCAGCTTAGTACTTTGACACTGGTGCTACTGACCACGTTACCGGTGACTTCAACAAGGTCTCCATCAACTCCGACTATAATGGTAATGATCATCTGGCCCTAGGTAACGGTTCTACCCTACCTATTTTACATATTGGTAACACCTCCTTTCCCACACCCTCTCACCCTATCTCCCTATCACATGTCCTTATTGTGCCCTCCATGTATAAAAACCTTGTTAGTATATCCAAATTAACTCGAGATAATAATGTTTTCCTTGAATTTCATCCTACTTTTTGTTTGATTAAGGACATGCAGGGCGAACTCTTCTCAAAGGTCTTGTCAGTGATGGCTCATACAAATTGCCTCTGTCACTCTCTGCGGTCTCCAAGCAAGTTCTGGTGGGTGAGCGCACAACTCCGGCACACTGGCATAATCGTTTCGGTCATCCGAGTCCTGCAATTCTACAGTATTTACTGCATCAGTTTCATTTACCTATTGTGTCAAATAAGGCCATTGGCCCGTGCCAGTCATGTTCGTTAGGCAAAAGCAAGCGTCTTCCCATTGTGTCAACTCAAGTTCCCAAAACAACTCCTTTTGAATTGGTTAATTCAAATGTTTGGGGTCTTGCCCCCACTTTATCGTTAAATGATTCTCGCTACTTTGTGTTGTTTGTTGATGATGCACTCGCGTTACTTGGATTTATTTCTTGACTCCAATCTCGGAGCGCGAGCGCGAGCGCGAGCCCGAGCCCGAGCCGGACGGACGGACGGCGGGCGCGCGTGTGGGTGCCCCATCTCCTCCTCAACCTCTCAATGTAGGTAGTGGAAGAGACTCCTTAAAAACCCTTTATGGTACCCTTGAACTTTCCATGTGGGATGTGGGAAGTCCAAAGGGTACCTTCCTTAAACCCACCTTCTATATGCATTAACTCCAACAATCCCCCACAAATGCAGATAGAAGGGTTTAAAAACTGAGGTTTTGAAAACAAGTTCTGAGCGTGTCGAGGTTAGTGCTTAAATGCTGATGTCTTGCGACTTGAATCAGCACATAGTGAAACTGGCAATCCTTTAGATAGAGCGAATGGCCAGAGGCCTTGAATTCCTCCACTTCGGGGTAAACCAGGAACACAAACTTTCCACGGGGTCTTGTAATGTTCCGCTAAGTCTTATCACATAAGACATCCAAGTTTTGGCACACCTTGGGTGCTCATGAGTGTTCTAGTGAGGACTGCCCTAAGTCTCACCTTAGAGGGTTGTCAATCCCTCACACTCACGTAAGTGACTTCAACATATCTGTCTCAACACAGAATACCCCCACAATGGGTTTAGAAGTCATTAAGAGCTCTAAGGCTCAACCTCTCATTTGTTGTTCGGTGATCTATCAAGTCCGTCTCTAAGGACCACCCAATGCCTGGGCTATAGAATCATTAAGAGCATTAGCTCAACCTCACTATACACTTGCCATAGGAATGGGAGATGTGTATCTCATATGAGTCTTTCCATGGCTTACGTTCGACCAAATTAATGGTTTCCACAACAGATTCCTCATCTCACGGGCTTTAGCCCCATTCCCCTCGACGTGTCAAGGACTAGCCTTCTGCAAAGTCCTTTGGTCAATGGATCCGCAATGTTCCTCTTTGACCGCATATACTCTAAAGAGAGTACCCCATTTCTTATCAACTGCCTCACAACCTCATGTCGGATGCGTATATGCCTCTTCTTGCCATTATACGCTCCGCTGTTTGCTACTCCAATGGTAGCCTGTGAGTCACATTGTAGAGAAATCGCAGGAGCTGGATGCCCCCACATTGGTATATCAGCCAGTAGGCTTCTCAGCCACTCAGCCTCTGACTCCAGTAGGCTAGGTCTAGAGCTATGAACGAGTTTTGCAACTCTGAATCCATCATCGATCGTGTTATGCAACTCTGCTTTGCATATTTCCATGAGACAGCTACACCACACAATGTAAAAACATATCCACTAGTGGAGCAAATTTCATCAGTCCCACTTACCCAGTTTGCATCACAATATTCTTCTAGAACGCAGGGAAACCCATCAAAATGTAATCCCCAATCAAGAGTGCCTCTAAGGTATCTCATTAACCTTCTAAGTGCAATCCAATGTTCTTTGCTAGGATTATGTGTATATCTACTGAGTCTACTACTGTATAAGCTATGTCAGGCCGAGTATAGTTCATCAAAAACATTAGACTCCCAATTACTTTAGCGTATTTTTCTTGGGAAACACCTACACCTGAGTTCTTCACTAACTCTATGGTAGCATCATATGGGGTCCTAACTGGTGTCACATCATAGCTGTTAAACTTTTTCAATACCTTCTCTACATAATGGGATTGAGACAAAGTAAAGTCATTCTTAGTTCTAGTCACTTTAACACCTAGAATCACATCAGCTTCACCTAAGTCTTTCATTTCAAAGCGAGAGGAAAGAAACTTTTTGGTTTCATTTATCACATGCATGTTAGTGCCAATAACAACATGTCATCAACATATAGGCACACAATAACACAACCAGAATTGTACATCTTGGTATAAACACATGCATTAGATCCACTAACCACAAATCCAAAACTCAACACGGTGTTATGGAATTTATCATACCATTGTTTAGGTGCTTGCTTTAGGCCATAGAGAGATTTCTTTAACCTACAAACCATGTTCTCCTTACCTAGAACCACAAAACCCGGAGGTTGTTCCATGTATATTTCCTCATCTAGATCACCATTCAGAAAAGCAGTCTTTACATCCATTTGATGTACTAAGAGCTTGTAATTAGATGCTAAAGCAAATAATGTTCTAATGGTTGCAATCTTAGTTACAGGAGAATAAGTGTCAAAATAATCTACTCCATGTTTCTGTGTGAATCCTTTGATTACTAATCTTGCCTTAAATCTTTCAATAGAACCATATGTTCTAAGTTTCCTCTTAAAGATCAATTTACAACCAATGGCCTTATAACCTCTAGGCAAATCAACTAGTTCCCAAGTGTGATTACTTGTGATAGATTCAATTTCACTGTTCACATCATCTTTCCAAAAACTAGCATCAACAGAACTCATAGCTTCTTTATATGTTCTAGGTTCATCCTCTATGATGTGAACATAAACTAGAGCTTCATTGATTTCATCTAAATCATGGAGTTCACTTAAGAAAGCAGTCACAAAATCAAGACCATAGCTAGTTTCAGTTCTACGTCTTTTACTTCTTCTAATTTCACTAGGTTCATCAACATTGATAGAAGTAGGTAAAGACAAAGATGCAGGTTCAGACTCAGCAGGAATACTATCATGATCTTTCTTCAAAAGAAAAATATGCTCAAAAAATTCAGCATCACGATATTCACACATAGATCTGTCATGCAAGCACATAAACCTATAGGCAACACTGTTCTCAGCATAACCAACAAACATGGCATCAACAGTCTTAGATCCAAGGTTATCTCTCTTAAATGCAGGAATCCCAACTTTAGCTAAACATCCCCACACTCTCATTAACCCTAGGTTAGGAGGATGTCCTTTCCATAGTTCATAAGGGGTTTTGTCTAACTTCTTATGGGGTACCTTGTTAAGAATGTAGTTTGCAGAAAGAACAGCTTCACCCCACAAAGAGTCGGGTGACCCAGAACTCACAAGCATAGAAAGCATCATGTTTTTTAAAGTTCCGTTCTTTCTTTCTGCTACTCCATTCGATTGAGGGCTATAGGGTGTTGTACGTTCATGAATTATGCCATTATTCTCACAGAATTCTTTCAAAAACGTTGTCCCATATTCCCCACCTCTATCGGATCCAAGTCTTTTAACTTTTCTGTCAAGTTGGTTTTCTACCTCAGCTTTGTAGATTAAGAACATTTTCTCTGCCTCATCTTTAGATCTCAGCAAATACAACTTGGTGTATCTAGAATAATCATCTACAAATGTGATGTAATACCTTTTACCACCTCTGCTCTCAGAGTTCCTAAAATCAGCTAGATCGGTGTGAACTAATTCTAGCAATTATGTAGACCTCTTTGTTACAGGTTTGAAAAGATTCTTGGTGAACTTAGCTTCCACACAAATTTCACATTTTTTATGATCATTATTACCCAAGTTTGAGATTAGGCCCATTTTTTGCAATTTGTTCACAGATTCAATATTCACATGACCTAATCTAGCACGCCAAAGATCAACATCAACAACGATATAAGCGGAAGTAGAAGCTATATTAGCAGAATCAACAACAGTTTGTAAAACAAACAATTCACCAAACTTGTAAGCCTTCCCTAAAAACTTTCCATTCTTGGACAAGACTATAGAGTCACCTTCCATGACTCCCTTTAGCCCGGCTCGAGATAAGAGCCCTCCAGAGATCAGGTTCCGTCGCAGGGAAGGCACATAAAAGACATTCTACAGGCTCAGGATGTTACCTGATGTGAGCTTCAGCGAGACCTTCCCTTTGCCCAGCACCTCTGACTGGCTTGAGTTCCCCATGTAGACTTGCTCAACTCCGCTTGCCGGTTCGAACTCATCAAACTGCTCTTTGTTGGCGCAGAAGTGCTTTGTGGCCCCAGTGTCCACAATCCATTCGGTCATGCTCCCAATGATGTCAGCTTCAGGAGCACCATCTTCAGCGACGTTTGCAATGCCTTTTTCCAGCCCTCCGTTGTTCTTTTGGACATCATACTGAGCATCCTTCCTCTCACGGCACTGGAACGCCCTGTGGCCTTGTCGACCACACACATAGCAACCTGTGTTGTTTTACTTCTCTCCATTCTTGTTCTTCTTGAACTTCGCAGGCTTGTTGTTTTGTCCTCCAGGGCCCTTCTTGTTCTTCTTGTTGAAAGGCGGCTTATTGCCTTTCTTGTTGACCTGCAGAGATTCAACAATGTTATCTTTTACCGTGTCAGTATTAGTGTTGGAGGTCTCCTTTTCCTTCAGTCGATTAGCTTCCTCAATCTTCAGATGGCTAACGAGTTCCTCCAAGGTAAGATCTTTATTTTTGTGTTTGAGGTGATTGCGGCAGCGTGCCCAGGACTCAGGCAATTTCTCAATCAGGACGTTGGCCTGAAGAACTTCGCACATCTTCATCCCTTCAGCCAGTATATCCCCTACCAAATTCTCGTACTCATGCACCTGTTCCATGATAGGCTTGTCGTCCACCATCTTAAACTAGATACACTGACCAGTCACGTACTTGCGCTTCCCAGCATCGTCAGTGCCGTACTTCTTGTCTAGGGTTTCCCAGATAGTCTTAGCAGACTTCTGGACCAGCAGCAGGTCGAACAGAGCGTTCGTCATGTGGTTCAACAGGTAGCCTCTTGCGGTTTTGTTGTCGTGTTGGTACTTTACGAGCTCCGCAGACATTGTTCCAAAAAACGGCCTGGGTGGCCGCCTAGACCCCGCCTAGACGCTGGGCGGTCCTTGAGCTTCGAGCCAAGAAGCTTGGCGGGCTTTGCTTGGCGGAGAGCTAGCTTGGCGGGTTTCTGGGCGGGTCTAGGCGGTTTTGGGCGGGTCTAGGCGGGTCTGGGCGGTTTAGTTAAAAAAAAGCAAATTCAAAGGTTTTAACCTAAATGAATATATAAAAGTCTAGAAGATTAATGTGCAACCATGATTATATTTTAAAATTTAAATTTTATTATACAACTTCTAGTTTGTTTTAGACTTTGATTATATTTTATATTATTATTTTTTTCCCGGTTGAACAAGAAGCGTTATGGTTTATGCTTATTGGCTTTGGAAAAGCTTGAACAATATGGACTATGAAGATTATCAAATTTTATTAATTTATATAGCCTTTATTAGGTCTTTCACATGACTTACAAGTAAAAATACATGTTAAAATAAAAAGTCCGCCTAGACCCTTGAACCCACCTCTCCGCCGAGCATCCGCCAAGCGTTTTTTGAAACATTTTCCGCAGAAGGCGCAGGAGGGTTGGGCGGCGCATCGCCCTCAGCAACAGCAGAAGACGCAGGGGTGGCCGGGGGGGGGGGGGGGGGGGGGAGGGGTGGGCCTTGCAGCAACACATAGTCAATCTCCAGTTGCTCAAAGAAGATCAGCATCTTCTGGGACCAGCGCTTGTAGTTCGAGCCAACCAAAGGCTCCAACTTTGAGAGATCGAGCAGCGGCTTCTTGTAGGAGATCTCAACGACGGCCATTGATCCTACAAAATACGTTTCTCACTCTAGGATGAAGACCTTGCTGGAACCTGTAAATCAGCAACTCAAAAGAGCGTTAGGAATGTAGGCCGAACCGTGTTTCTGTGAAAGGGCGAAGGTTGCGGTGAAGCGTGGTATGGGAGCCACTGAATGAGAAACGTATTTGCCCCCGACAAAGGTGTAGATCGAATGCGAGGCAACGTCCCCCAAGGATTTCACCGGCTTCTCTCACAGGTGCACTCGAGGGAGAGAAGTTGGAACTGGAACATGCGCTCAGAACGGGAAAAAGGTAGGAGAAAACAGGAGAGGGGGAGAGGCGATTGTGTTCGATGTATCTTGAAAAGCGGAACCCTAACCCTCCTTATATAGGCTCTGAAATCCTCCTTAGCCCGCAAGCAAAGGAGAGATTCGAGTTATCCACAAAAGATTTGAGCTCATCCAAAACGGTTTTAAAAGATTTCGGAAAAGATAAATTTCCAGTGAAAAAACAGATATTCGCGGATAAGCACAAACAAACTAATCCGTAATATCTTCGGCCTCAAAGATTAATTTTTCCGCAAAAAAATTAACTCCGAGCACGAGCCGAGCCGAGCCGGAAGGACGGCAGCGGCGGCAGGCGCGCGTGTGGGTGCCCCATCTCCTCCTCAACCTCTCAATGTAGGTAGTGGAAGAGACTCCTTAAAAACCCTTTAGGGTACCCTTGAACTTTCCATGTGGGATGTGAGAAGTCCAAAGGGCACCTTCCTTAAACCCACCTTCTATATGCATTAACTCCAACACTTCCTTCCTCTTCCAAGTCTATATTTCCTTGGATAAAAACTAATTAACGTTATTTTTTTGTCTTCGTTCCCACAACACACTCTTCTTATATCTTTTCGATTTCAACCTTCTTTTGCTTTTAGAGAATTTCTTAAATTTGAAGCAATCAATTATGTTCTTGTAATTCGGATTCAACAAAGCAAGACCCTGGTTCTTGAGTTTCGGAGTGTCGAAGAGGTATGATTTAGATTAATTGCTCATCTTCCAATTTACCCCTTATTAGCTTTGTTGTTTGTTGATTTTGATTGCTTATCTTTATATTTTTCCTTTTCGATCGCTTATCTTTATGCATTTATGTGTTCTTGGATGTATAATATGTGTTTCTGGATGGATTTACTTAGGGATTATGTTCTCAATATTTTTTTGCAATGTGGGAATAAATGAAATTTCAGATTTTTATTATCCAGATTCAGAAATCAAAGACTAGAAGTTGGAGGGTTGTAGCAACTAAATCGTTTGACTTATTTTTTATGTTTGATGAAATTTCATTGTTAACCCTTTTTTTTTGGATTGTTGTTGTTTGTGGTCGGCTTGGATACAAGCTTGGTGGTTTCGATTATGGAGGTCCATTATGGAATGCAAGCGTTTTTGCTTGCCTTTTACTTCGTAAGGGAAGTGATAGTAGACCAAGATTTTTTTTAATGTTTGTGTTCTTTACTTTGTGTTTGAGGATTCAGGACATAATCAAGGCCAAGAGTTACAACAGTAGAGAGGTCAGATTGATTGCTGGAATTGTTGTGTGTTTATGACATTGTGTTTTTTGCTTGAGATATTAGTAATTCTAATGTGAAGTTATAATTTTGTTTTTAAGTGAATTCTCATGTGCATCGGGTCGATCGACAACAACTTACCAAATGGAAAGCGAATTTCCTATCACAAGAAGGAAATGCCACACTAGTTAGATCAAACTTTGCAGCAAAACCAAACTCTATTATGGAAAACTTTATGCTCCCGAAAGAGATACACAAGAAACTTGACCAAATCAATAGATGTTTCTTTTTTGGAACAGAGAGCATACTTTCTCTCCCTTGATTGGATGAGACAAGGTGTGTAGACAAAAACGATTAGGAGGAACAGGAATACATAAAAAAGGACATGAATCAAACATTACAAATGAAGCTACTCTGTAAAATCTTGGCCGAAACAACCAACGCTTGGGTACTATTGATCAATGCAAAATATCTCAAAGCAACCCCTCTCTTGGATTATGTCCCCCTTGCATGCTCACTTTGTAACCAAGCGGATGAGAATTCACCCCACCTCTTTATCCGGTGTTAACACACCCTACATACCATTAACAAGATCAATCAGAATATTGAAATATTAGTCCAGATTTTCGATACTAAGGGCAAAATGACCACGACGGTCATCATTTGTGAATTATTCAATAAACTAAATGGAAGCCAAAAGGGAAACATGACCCTGATCTGGTGGTGCATTTGAACATGCAGAAATTGAAAAATATTCGAAAACCAGAACATTATATATTAATAACCAATATATGGAAACCTACACTATCCAGCAAATTAAGAACTGGGAAGCTTCAAAAAAAATATTTGAAGATGACTTGCAACAAAGTTTGCTAGGTCAAACAAAGAAATCAAGTAAAAGAAGAAACATTAGATGGAGCAAACCACCGGAAAGAACATACAAAATTATTTTGATGGTTACAAATTGGCTTCTGGTGAGGCTATCGGGGCGGTGATTACTTATGGTGGCATGAACGTGGGTCAGTGGTCTTTCTTGATTGCAGAGGCAATGGTTCTCAAATGTGGTGTCTCAAAGGCCAAAGAACTTGGAATCACCAACGTCATCGTTGAAGGTGATAACTTGGTGGAAGTGCCCTTGGAGCTTTGAGATGCTATTATCCGATCGTCTGCTTCTCCTTCAGGATTTCGAGGCCGTGTACTTTAGCCACACCTTCCGAGAAACCAACATGACCGTGCAACCAGAAAGTTTTCTCTTTTATCTCTTGGTGGATTCCGTGAATATATTTATGACATATTTCCTAGGGTTTCGATGCTTGCGAACCCTTTATCACCAAATGCCCGTGCTTGCGTGCCTTCCACGACTCCGTTATGCGTCAATTTGGAATCTAGGGATTGTGTTCGTCAGTTTGAATCTATATATGAAATTTGGGGCTTAAATTCAGTCTCCTCGACAAAGCAATTGGTGGCAACGGCTCCACGACTTAAGGTTGCCGGTAGTGAGGGGTAAGGATAAGTGTCAGGTGCATCTCTTCCTTCTGTGGTGTCGAGCGAAATCGGCGGGACTTTGTGTCTCTACTTTGAACTGATCGAACTTGCCCCAAAAGAGATTCTCACGCCGCGGCTTGTGGTCTGGAGTGTCGTTGGCCACCATGGTCCTTGTCTGAGCAGTTGGAGGCGGCAACCCACTAAGTCAACCCGTTGACCCGGTGATCTGGCGGGTAATACAAACCCTCCGACCTATGCCTAGTTAGGGTTTGGGTTGGGGGTTTCCGACCCTTGACTCATGTCTCATCTTGTTCAATCCTGTAAGTTACAATTGTATATTATAGTTATAGATAGAATCTTTTATATCTATCTTTACCCTTCGATTGATAAGATCATATCTTTCTAGGGTTTCACTCTCTTGTATTATATATACACCAGATATCAATATATAGAAATCATCTTCTCCCACATATCTTTACATGGTATCAGCCTAACCTCTCGATCCTCACGATCAAGATGTCAAACAACCCTACCTCACCCACCCAAATCTACTTCTCGGCATCCTCCGATGGAAGTTCTCCGAATTTCCATCTGCCAAATTTTTCCATTCGACTCGACCGTGGCAATTACTCACTCTGGCGCACCACGGTTCGGTCGGCTCTTGAGGCTTTTGATCTTGCCTCGTTTCTGACTCAGATCGAACCCCCGCCAGCAATAATTCCGGGATCTGTTGGTGACGTCCTGACCTCTCCGGGCATCACCCCTGCTGCAGCCCTCGCCGCGTTCACTGCTGAATCGCAGTCGGCCTCTGCTGTTCCTCACATCCCAAATCCCGAGTATCTCGCTTGGGTTTGTAAGGATCGGCTGGTGCTTCTTTGGATTCGCTCGACTCTCACCACTCCCCTTCTAGGATATGTCTCTCGAGCCAACACCACCGCTGAAGCCTGGGACATCCTTGCTCGGATGTTTGCAGCCCAGACTCGTGCCCGCCAGATGCACCTTCGTCATCAGCTTCAGACTCTTACGAAGGGCACCATGTCTGTCCTCGATTATGTGCAAAAGAAACGCTCCATTGCAGACGAGCTCGCTGAAAGCATGATCGTGATCTCCGACTCTGATCTTGTGACTTTTATCCTATTCGGTCTGGGCTCCCAGTATTCCTCGTTTCGATCGGCGTTTGCTCTCTCAAGGGACCGAATCTCCTCCGATGAACTCCTCGGACACCTGCTGTAGGAGGAGCAACGACTTGAGGAGGACACGCAACCTGCTGTCGACATTGATCAGCCCACTGCCAATGTTGCAACAACTCGAGGACGTAGTCGTGGCCGCGGCAGAGGCCGTGGTCGCTCCTCCTCGGACTGCCCTTCCTTTGATCGGTCTGATCTCTCTGCTGCCGGTCGTTCCTCTTCCAATGGATCTGATCGCCAGTGCCCAGTTTGTCAAATTTGCACCAAGCAGGGCCACGAGGTGTTCAATTGCTTTCAACGTCTTAATCTCTCCGAATTTCCGGTCACTCATCGTCTTGTTCAGGAAGCATTGGCTCGTTCAGACACTCACACCAAGGCTGCCTATTCGGTTGCCTCCTAATCCGAGATCGCTGACCCTTGGATCGTTGATTCCGGGGCGAATAATCATGATGCCGCTGATCTGGGTGCCTTTCAGTCGCACTCCCCCTACACTTGCAACGACAACCTAGTTGTCGGCAATGGTAATGCTCTTCCCATTACTCGTTTAGGGCGTACTACTCTTTCTGTTTCGCATGCTGCCCAGCCTCTCAAATTGACCAATATCTTATTTGTTCCTAAACTTACCAAAAATCTATTGAGTGTTTCCCAACTGTGTCGAGATAACGATGCCTATATTGAGTTTCATGCTAACCATTGTGCTATTAAGAACTTGCAGGGGCAGACACGTCTAAGCGGAACCGTTGAAAATGGCCTTTATTGCCTCCCTCGTCAACCTGAGCCTTCGAGTCGTCCGTCTTTCTTCCTTGGTGAGTGTGCCTCTGCTGATTGCTGGCATCACCGGCTCGCTCATCCTCATGAGTCCATCCTGCGTCGCTTGCTTTCGAGTGATAGTATACTTGTCTCCTCACATAAATTGGCTTCGGTCTGCCCGTCGTGTCAACTAGGCAAGAGTCATCGCCTACCTTTGCCAAGTCATCCGTCCTCCGCTGTCAATCCGTTTGATCTTGTTCACTCGGACGTTTGGGGTCCTTCCTCTTTATTTTCCTTGTCTGGAAAAAAATATTATATTACCTTTATTGATGATTGTACCAAGTTCACTTGGATCTATTTTCTTTCCAATAAAGCTCAGGTTTATTCCACTTTCCAATTGTTCATTAAAATGATTCAGACACAATTCTCTACCATGATTAAAGCATTCCAAACCGATTGGGGAGGAGAGTGTCGCAATGTATCCACCTATCTTACCTCCCTGGGCATTCGTCACCGTATGTCGTGTCCCTACACACCCGAACAAAATGGCACCTCTGAGCGTCGCAATCGCTCAATCGTTGAAAAAGGCCTTGCTCTCTTAGCCCATGCTCACCTGCCTAAACAATTTTGGGAATATGCATTTCATACCTCGGTCTATCTGTCCAACAGAACCATTACTCCCATCCTAAACTACAAATCCCCCTTCGAATCCCTCTACAAAAAGGTGCCTAACTATGGCTTCCTAAAAGCTTTCGGATGCCTATGCTATCCCTTTCTTCCTTCCTACACACATTCGAAGCTTGAGTTTCGGTCTCTTCCGTGCATTTTCTTGGGCTACAGCACCAAACACAAGGGGTACATTTGTCTTTACTTTCCCACCAATCGGTTCTACATCTCTCGGTATGTTGTGTTTGATGAATCCACCTTTCCATATACCTCCCATTCGTCTTCTTCTGTGTCTCCAAACACCTCTATCTTGCCTATGTCTCTCCTCCAGCAAGCTGCTGCCACCCCGCATACACCTTCCCAGGCCACCTCGCCAACCCCCAATGTCACCCCATCTCTCTCCACACCCTCATCTCCTGCTGTCACCCCTAACTCGGTGGCCTCCCCAATCATCCTTGCGTCTCCCGTCTTGGGTACTCCGTCATCCGATTCCCCGTCACCTCCCTCGTCTCCCATGTCTCAGCCCTTGGCTTCCTCTAGTGTCAGCTCCATCTCCTCGCTTAGTGCCTCTGACTCAACACCGTCAGGCTCCACCCCCACCCCTTCTCCTCCACCGCCCCCTGCACCGGCTGCCCTCACGTGGCTTCGCCCATCCGACACCTCTACCCCCTCGATGACCACTCGAGCTCAAGACAACACACTCAAACCCCGCGTCCTTACTGCTACAAAGTACCCTCTTCCGACAGCTCTCCTTGCTAACCCTGAACCTCGCTTCTTTCACCAAGCCTCAAAAAGCCCCCAATGGCAGCATGCTATGCAGTCTGAATATGATGCTCTAATGTCTAATGGGACCTGGGATCTAGTTCCTATGCCTCCGGGTGCTAACATTGTTGGTTGCAAGTGGGTTTACAGGGTCAAAACCAAGGCTGACGGCTCTGTTGATCGCTACAAGGCCCGTCTCGTGGCGAAGGGCTTCAATCAAGAGGCCGTGTTGACTACTTTGATACATTTAGTCCGGTAATCAAGCCTACTAATATTCGTCTTATACTGAGCCTATCCGTTACCAGCGACTGGCCCCTTCGCCAAGTCGATATCAACAATGCCTTTCTTAATGACGACCTTGCTGAAACGGTTTATATGGAGCAACCACCAGGCTTCCAGGCCTCTGACAGACCATCTCATGTCTACCGCCTTCGAAAGGCCCTATATGGCCTCAAACAAGCCCCGCGAGCGTGGTTTCACAAGCTCCGGGCCGCTCTCATTCGTCACGGCTTCTCCAACTGCATCTCCGATTCTTCATTGTTCATTAAGAGGGCCGGCTCTCATGTGGTATATGTCCTTGTGTATGTTGATGACCTTATCATCGTTGGCTCTCATGCTCCGTTCATTGATGTCTTCGTCTCCAGTCTTCATCGTGCCTTTTCACTTAAAGACCTTGGACCCCTGCATTACTTCCTCGGCATACAGGTAGGTAACACGCTCTGCTAATGGTCTTCACCTGAATCAGCAGAAGTATATTGCTGAGATTTTAGATCGATGTGCAATGACTGGAGCTCGGTCTATTGCGTCACCAGCAGAGCCTGCCTCTCGGCTTCGTCAAGAGGGCGGCCCCTTCTTCGACCCCCATCTCTATCGCAACATTTTCGGAGCTTTGCAATATGTCACTATCACTCGTCCGGAGATCTCTTATGCAGTCAACCGAGTTTACCAGTTCATGCATCATCCCACCGACTCCCATTGGTCAGCCGCCAAGAGGATCCTCCGTCATCTGAAGGGTACCCTCTCGACTGGTCTTTGCCTCCAGCGTCTCTGTGACCACCGACTTGTTGCCTTCTTTGACGCTGGCTGGGCATCGGACCCGGATGACTGCCGTTTTCAGCATGGCTTTGCTATATACTTTGGGGGCAATCTGATCAGCTGGTCGTCCAGGAAACAGAAGTTGGTTGCTCGCTCTAGTACTGAGTCTGAATATCGAGCCATTGCCTTCACCTCCGCTGAACTCATTTGGCTTCAGCAACTGCTCAGGGAGATGGCCATTCCCATTCCTCGCGCTCCGATCCTTCTTTGTGACAATCTGAGTGCCACCTTCCTGTCTGCTAATCCAGTTTTCCATCAGCGGTCGAAACACATCAAGATTGACTATCACTTTGTTAGTGAACAGGTGGCTGCGCGTGAGCTTGTGGTTTTTCATGTTCGGTCCATTGATCAAGTGGCTGACATCTTCACCAAAGCTCTTGGGACATCTCGGTTTAAGTTGCTACGTTCCAAGCTTCATGTTCGACCTCGATCATGAGCTTGCGGGGACCTGTTAGTTACGATTGTATATTATAGTTTTAGATAGAATCTTGTATATCTATCTTTACCCTTCGATTGATAAGATCATATCTTTCTAGGGTTTCACTCTCTTGTATTATATATACAACACATATCAATATACAGAAATCATCTTCTCCCACGTATCTTTATAGATCCATATATTGTTCTATTATGTCTCCTATGGACATAGAAAAAAAGTGCTAAAATGATTTTTGTTAAATATATTTATTAATTAAGATAAGCAAATTTCTTTTCAAGTAACTAAACTAAACAAATTTCACATGTATTGGCCCTTCATGAAATACATGAGACTATGAGAGGAAGAGACATGCAACAAATATAGGTAAAAAGGTAAAACCGTATAGGAGACGAAGAGTCGATATACAACAAGGGCAGTACTGTAGTAGTACGTACTGGTGTCTGGTACCCAAGTTCTCTCTAGTACACAGTTGGATTTGTACTGCCAATCCATGGTACTACAACCACAAATCTCGCCTTCTCTTATGTTGTGCTTGTACTAGCTAGCATGGAAAAAGGCACCCTCCTATAAAGGTTTGGTTGAACAAGATCAACCAACTCAAACTCCTAGTCATCTTGTTTGGTCAAATAAAGTGAAATGATAAGAAATCATTGTCCATTGCTTCTTGTATAACTTTTAGTATATTATACTAGTAGTTGCTTCCAAAACAAAACAAAAAAAAAAAAAAAAAAAGGAAAAGAAGTTGGTGTGTTTGGTTGCAAAAACATATTTAAAGTATATATAATACACTTATAATCAGTGGCGGAGCCAGAAAATTTCGGGAAAAGAAGTTAGTGTGTTTGGTTGAACTGCATTTGCATCATTTTTACCTTGTTCTTAAAATTAACCTTGTAACAGGGAATCCTCTTCTATATTTGAAAATCGTCTATACACTTACGCGTGATTTTTCACCCTTTGCTCGTCTTCTTTTAACCATTAATTCTTTCAAATTTAACCTAATTAACCTCAAATTCGACCAGCTGTTCTAAGGATATTTAAATAGAATCCTTTTTATCTTTTGTTAAAAAAAAATATTTTTTACAATGCGTTTAAAATAATATAAATTTTAAATAAAACACATTAATTGTAAATTATGTTTAACAAAATATTCACTATCGCTTAAAATTTATAATTATATTATAAATTTAATATAATTGATTAACAGAATATATAATTGATTTCATTTAAAAATTTATGTTATTTTAAACATATTGTAAAAACAAGTAACCAGTCACTATTCAAATATTTATAATTATAAATTCATTCTAATTAAAATATATTTGGAATCCAAGCACACACAACTTGTGTATTTGCTTTGGCCTATAAAATGTATTTGGAGTACAACATCAATATATAATTTGCATATATTAATATATTATATGGTAGAAATAGTATTGGAAGGGCTGTCAAACATGCACCATTGTCCCCCACCCTTTAATTCCTATGCAAGATGCCAAAGATCCATAAATGACAAAATCACACCACAGTGGGATGGAACCACTGTGATATCATCTCATATCATAGTGTCCTAATTTTATCTACTAAAGGGTTTTTAGGTGAATTGGAAAGAGATCGATTTAGATTCTTTTCCAAAATAACAACTTCCCCCATCAAATTAAAATTGATTAAGAGCAAGTTGTGATTTCTCTTGCCAAGTTTCCTACGCAAATACGCCACTTACTTCAACATTATCTTTTTAAAATAATTTATTTTAGTAATGAAATAATTCGAAATATCAAACAATGCATTTGGTATATAAAAAAAAAGACTAATAGATTGACTGTCATTTGATATTAGGGAAAAGCAAACCAAAAGAGAGAATGGCATAAACTTCTAATGTGGAAACTAAAGCACTGACACGGTTGGAAGCTCGAGAAACAAACAAGTACAAGTTCTCAATAAAGAGTTTCACAAGTGACGAAAACTGTAGAATCGATAAATTGGAATCCATCCAAAAGAGAGAATTCTCTAAATAAAACTTATGGATATTATGAATAATAATGACCAAGGGTTGCACATTATTAAATAGAAGAAACCTAAGTAATAAACACGTACTAGTTGCAAAAACGATCAAAGATAAAATAGAAAAATATGACGGAACATTCTAAAAACCCTAATTTCAGCCCTAAAATGACCTTCAATAGCCCCAAAAGCCCATCCGTCACTAGAAAACAGAGTGTTTGAACTTTGAACCGTGACTCAATTCTCGATTCAGAAAGGTATCATAATAGGCCATCGAACATCGGACAGAAATCCTCCTACATAAAGGGAAGTCTCCCAATTGAGTTTTTTTTTCCCTTCTTTTTTTTTTGTAAAAGAGAGATTTAAATTTAAGAAAGGAGTCCTAATACTAATAGTGTAGACCATATATTTGTTGTGCTTACACGTTACGCAACAAGATAGGGGCCGGGCGAAAAGAGGATCCACCGAAAGGAAGCCACACCCACACGCTGCACCACCACTATAGTCTATATATAAGAATGGAATATATACTAGTATGAGCATCTCCTCTCCTAATTACCTAGCTTGCTCTTGTTCTGCCTTCATTTTAGTTTCCCTCTCGATCTTGTTTCCTTCAAACTAATTCCAATCATCCCACCCCACTTTTAAGATTAATTCACCATGTCTCAGGTATGCTCCATCTTTCCCCTCTTTCAATTCCCTTCCGGACCAATGGATATCGAATTCCTGTTTCTTGTTCTTCAAGGCTTTATTTTTTATCTTCTTTCGTTAATTTCTTGTTGCGATCACTACCTTTAGATTCCCTTTCTTCCTATTGTTTTGATAGATATTAGTATCGAGTTTCGATGGCCTCATAAGGGACTGGTTTCTGTTCTTGATCTTTGGTGAGATATTTGTGATATGATCACATGTTTGTTTGTTTAGAATTTGGATGAAATTGTCAAAATTGCTGCAACAATGAATGAATCAACCTTAGAATTAAAGGTCTCCAATGAATGAAATGATATATCAAATCTGTCTTCATGAAATTTTTTACTATTATCAAAAATGTATTTTTCTATATGTATAAGAATCGCATTATTGAACTTGTTTTACATTTTGTTTTTCCTGCAAAGATTTGTTCATTTAGCTAAGATCATTTCGACTTCAAAAATACTCAATTCGTACCATATATTCGTATGTGCTTCTGATTTCCGCGTCGTTATGCTGAAATATATGCAGACTGTTGTGCTAAAGGTGAAGATGTCATGCTCTGGCTGCTCTGGAGCTGTCCAGAGAGCTTTGGGGAAATTGGAAGGTTCGTTGTTTCAGTTTCGCCTTTCAAAATATCTTCCTGTCAAAGCTTTGCTGCATTCACCATTTCAAAGTTCGTATGACTAAACCGAGACCATGTTGTATATATGCTTCCGTTGCTCATACTTCAGGGGTGGAATCATGTGACATCGATCTCAAGGAGCAAAAGGTGACTGTTAAGGGCAATGTGCAGCCTGAGACTGTTTTCGAGACAGTTTCTAAAACCGGTAAAAGTACCTCATTCTGGGAAGAGCCTGTGTCAGCTCCAGCTCCTGAGACTACCGCATCCCCAGCTCCTGAGACGGCCCCAGCTCCTGCTGAAGAGACGACTCCAGCCCTGGCTCCTACTCCTGAACCGGCTCCAGCTGCTGAAGCTGAAACCAAGCCCGCGGAGCCTGTGTCTGTTGCCTAAAACTGCTCGGTGGCTTCAACATTGATG
Organism: Persicaria tinctoria; assembly: GCA_037127255.1. Taxonomy (NCBI): domain Eukaryota; kingdom Viridiplantae; phylum Streptophyta; class Magnoliopsida; order Caryophyllales; family Polygonaceae; genus Persicaria; species Persicaria tinctoria. The sequence continues at coordinate 9,490,090 of JBANSL010000014.1, forward strand.
CAGATATATAACTGAGGACTCTATGTGGCTTTAAATGAAGCTATGGCCTATAAAATAAAGCTGTAATTGATATTATGATCCAATTAGAATTTGTATTAATCTACTTTATATTGAGAAAACAATAGTCAGTTTATGACCCACCCCTGATGTATTTTAAGGTCATTTTATATGAAATCTCTATCAAGTGTTTTGAATCAAACTGATGTGATCTATCACTATCATAGAAGTTTGCTTGATTGATGATTTCAGTTTCATACAAGGGCAAATTCCCCAAATTTCCGACAGCATACAACCATTTCTATCCATCCTAAAACCAAAATGACAGTAGGAAGAGTAGCTCAGTAGCTTATATATATACTATGACTTGTTCATTCATATTTTCAATTTGAGACTCTTTTTGGCCTCTTCACATATCTCAGCAGCCGCTGGTAAAATCATGTCCCTTTTACACATTCAATTTCTTCTTTGTGTTACAAATAATGATGTAAACTCTCAAAACATAGAGCTTGATGAGCAAAACACCATACACTAGTGACTAGTGTTTAAGGTTGGATTGGAATGACATTCAACATGAACATAAACTTATCACACCCAAACAAATCACAAGGAAACTTGCACTTCTCTTTATCTAAGCCAACGCGAGACGATTGACAACATAAACACATCTTATGGAGTTACATATATGAAGGTTTTGATTGGTGTTGCATCAGGAGAGCTTACCATACTCCTTACAAATCTGAACCAACTCTCTCACTGCCTCATCGACGTCTTCATCGCCTTTCTTTACTATCACTTGACTCAAATCTCTAGCTTTCCTTTGCAAATCCTTGCCATCTTCCTCCACCATAACCTTCCTAATCGCTTTCATAATCTCTCCTCTTGTGTACTTTCCACACTCATCTCTCCTCACCTCCACCCCGAAGCCGAGTGCACTCACAAGCTTAGCATTGATGGGCTGGTCAATGTGCTCAGGCATGGCGATTATAGGCACCCCAAGCTTCATGCTCTCCAACACAGAGCTCCACCCGCAGTGGCTAACGAACCCGCCAACGCTCTTGTGTGCCAGTATCCTCATCTGTGGCGCCCATCCTTCCACCGCAAGCCCTCTTTCTCCGACCCTCTCCATGAATCCATAAGGAAGCAGCTCTTCAAGACTCCGCCTCTCCCCTTCCGGCGACCTGATCACCCATATGAAGTTCACCTTGCTAAGCTCCAATCCATTGGCTATCTCCTCCAACTCCTCCTTCGAGCAAAAGTACTCGCTTCCAAACGACACGAACACAGTTGATGACGGGTCCTTTGCGTCTAGCCATCTTGCAAAATCGTCGTCTCCTCCTGCAGGATCTTTCACAAGGGGGCCAACCGGGACCATCCTCTTGCCTAAGGAGGCATCCAGATGATCCAAGTACTTGCCTTCGATCTCCCGGAAGGTCCTTAGGAGTTGGATCTTGCAGGAGCGCCTCATTGCCAAAGAAGCATGCTCTCTGGTCGACGGGTGACCACCGGATACCTTAGATATGTCGTGGCAGATCTCCGGCAAGGGGAAGCCGGAGATACCCACATTCAAGATATGGGAGAAGAATGCTGCAGTGGAAGCAGAAAGGGTCAAGAACTGAACGGCCGGGATATTAAAGGAAGCGGCCTGAGCAGGCGCCCAGCTGTGGATGAAGTCGTAGATGACGAGATCCGGGTGGAGGGATTCGAGTATCCCGGAGAAGCTGGGCGCTGCCATGTGGAGGGCTTGCTGCAGGGGGGCCATGAGGTGGGGTGGTAGGCCATTGGTGGTGTGCAAGTGTGGAGGGAGATCAGGTGAGCTAGGGAGGTGGAGCTCAACTAGGTGTATAGAAAGGGAGTACCGTTCAACACTTAGTTTTTTCTTGATGGGTTGGAGGGTTACTGGAGTTGAGCAGAAGTAGACGCAGATGTGTCTGTCTGCAAGCTTCTTGGCGAGCTCCAGGAATGGCGAGATGTGGCCGTGGGCTAGCCATGGAAGCATCAGGACCCTCATGTCTCTTTGTTTGCTGTTGGTGACTCTATCAGGATGAATATACCTCCTCTAGCGGGATAATCGATCCACGCACATGAATTAGAAACATACTAGACTTGCTTGATAGAACTTGTTGAATCTTTTGATCGATCTTGAAAGTGATTACTTGCCCACAAACTGGAATTCTAGGCTCGATCTTGGTACAATTGAAGGAAAAAATTTCCAATTGAAAAAAAAAAAACTATATATGCCGATAAACATGCATGTAATGGAAGAATCCAAATCAAACTATGACTCAAGAACACAAATTCAACTAGGTCTCCTCATCTTATATATATTTTGAATATTAAACCAAATTATCAATTGACATGGTAATCATCTACTACAATATAATTCGGATTTGTTACATTTATTATAGGGTAAACTGCATAAAACCATCCCTTAAATATGTGATATTGTTTAAAACTACCTCTTATATTCATAATTGCCGATCAACCACCCCTTAAAACTATTCCGTTAGCAATCAACCACCCTATTCCACCTTTCATCCAAAGTTCCGTTAGGTATTATGTACTTTAATTATTTTAATATAAAAGAATGAATTTTTTTTATTAAAAAAGGGTAAATTACAGAAAACCACCCTTAAAATATCTATCTTTTCACTTAACCACCCATTAAACTTAAATTTACAGAAAACCACCCATAAACTGAAACTGTTAACAAATGACCACCCATCCGGAATATTCTGTTGCATATTCCGTCATTGGCCCCTTGATCTTTAGAATAATTTTTTATTATTTCTCTTTTATTTTCTCCCAAGAAACAGCAACAATGGAGGAAGGAAAGGCATCGATGATAGAGAGCCCCGAACGAGAGACCAAGATTTGATGCCGCTAGCAAGAAGAAGCAAGAATCCAAGCACAAATCGAGCGTCACAGATGAAGGCAAATCCCAGATCTGGCACAATCACACCTTCAAAGCAAGAGATCGATTCAGTTTGGGCACCGAAAACACAAGTAGATTCTACATATAGTCTAATCCTAGAAATGGTACTGGAGTACTGGTAAACCATTCCATCGTCGATCAATTTCAAGGACAAGGCTTCCGGATTTGAAAAGGGGAAGAAAATTTTTCGACCACAAGATGGAACTTAGAAGAAAAGTGTTGAGCGGTTTCGGTTTGGTGTTGCTGCACAATTCAAGTCTCTTTTGTCTTCTCAGTCTCTTTGGATGCTGGTTTTGGCCATTGATGTGCGACTCCAGTAGTCTCCTCGACTATTGTAGATCTCCAGTCTACTTGACATTCAAAGAATGATCTTTTTTTTTGGTGAACATTCAAAGAATGATATTTGATTTAGATGTTAGTATCTTTCAATTTGATTATTTGAATGCTACGAAATATTATTTGCAAAAAAAAAAAAATCAAGAAGTGGATTTTTGGTCTTGAAAACACTGGATAGTGGGAAGGTTTTCACTTTCTAATGGCAATGAGGATAAATTTAATTCCTATATAGGGATCATTTGGTCATTTGATATTTTTTTGACAGTCCACTTTATTTGGGGTGGTCTTTTGTTAACAGTTTCAATTAATGGGTGGTTTTGTGTAAACATAAATTTAAGGGGTGGTTATGTGAAAAGATGGATATTTTATGGGTGGTTTTCTGTAATTTACCCTAAAAAAATATAAATTGAAAGTTGATAGAACATGTGAATTCACAAATTGAAGAAGAAGCCAAATTAACAATAATGGTGGAAGATCAGAAAAATAAAGAAGGGGCTTGGTCGGAGCAACTTGGGAGCACATACGCCATGGTCGGAGCTCAGGGTAGAGGATGGTGAACAGTAACTTTGTGGAAACTCAAAACCGACCCCAAGGGTAGGCCGAAATTGAAATCCCACCTTCAGCCATGGGAGAGAGCCCTCTGGAGACGATGAACAGTAGGACCTCTTCAGATCCGGTCGAAGTGGAGCTGAATCTAGTTCTGAGAGGTGCGGATCTGACCACGAAGACAATTGTTTTATTTTTGGACGGGGGCTGTGAAATGGAAATCTAGATCTGAATTTTGTGGAATTCCAGATATGAGAACTTCTAGGTTTCTTTCTTTTTTGGTTTTTCTGGATCTGAGAAAAAAGATGGAAGAGGGGTGGGTTTTGTCGGTGTAAGGGGAAAGAAGGTGAACTTGTGGGAAGGTGGTGAACAAGGAAACAACGGAAGCGGTTCACCATACCCTCGGCGGTGCTTGGCCTCACCATGGGGGAAGAGTTGTTGGGTCCGAGAGGCGAGCCGCCGCCTTGGAGAAGACAAAAGGACGCCCCCGCCCCCTGGACCAAGCCCCACCATGACCGTCATCCCACCGAACTCGAGACCTTCGCCGCCGATTTCAAGTAGCGAGCCGCCGCCATTGTTCGGCTTCTTCAATTTGTGATTTCGTCTCTTTTTTTTTCTTCAGATGTTCTACTTTCTTCAAATCATCTTGTACATTCTATTTTGTTTTACATTTTTTTATAAAAAAATTCATTCATCTATATAAACTCTTAATTTTGAAGAGTTTATACTAAGGTGTCAAAATTAGAGAGATTTTAGGGATTTTGACTAATTATAATTTTCTTTTTTCTCTTTAATTCTTTTTTTAATTCTTCTTTTTCTTTTAATTCTCTATTTTTCCCTTCAATCTTACTAACTATCTATATTCTATATCTATATAAATTCTTAATTTAGAAGAGTTAATGATGATGTGTCAATCTTAAAGGCATTTTAGTAGTCTTACCCAATCTTTTTTTTTTGCCATTTTTTTAATTATTCTTTTTTCTTTAATTTTACTAACTATTGGGCTTAATTCAACACATTGAATTCAATCTAATGTAATTATTGAGCTTAACTCAAATTTATTTAATAACTAATCTATATATCTATATAAACTCTTAATTTAGAAGAGTTAATGATATTGTGTAAATCTTAGAGGCATTTTAGTAGTCTTAACCAATCAATTTTTTTTTTGCCATTTTTTTAATTCTTCTTTTTTTATTTGTTTTTCCTTTAATTCTCCTTTTTCTTTAATTTTACTAACTATCTATATCTATATCTATATAAACTCTTAATTTAGAAGAGTTTATGCTGAGGTGTCAACATTAGAGAGATTTTAGGGGTTTTGACCAATTATAATTTTCTTTTTTCTCTTTCATTCTTTTTTTAATTCTTCTTTTTCTTTTAATTCTCTTTTTTTTCCCTTTAATCTTACTAACTATCTATATAAACTCTTAATTTAGAAGAGTTAATGATGATGTGTCAATTTTAGAGGCATTTTAGTAGTCTTAACCAATCATTTTTTTTTTTGCCATTTTTTAATTCTTCTTTTTTCTTTAATTTTACTAACTATTGGGCTTAATTCAACACATTGAATTCAATCTAATGTAACTATTGAGCTTAACTCAAATTTATTTAATAACTAATCTATATATCTATATAAACTCTTTTTTCTTATTTTTCCTTTAATTCTCTTTTTTCTTTAATTTTACTAACTATTTGGGCTTAATTCAACACATTGAATTCAATCTAATGTAACTATTGAGCTTAACTCAAATTTATTTAATAACTAATGGGCTTAATTCAAAACATTGAATATAACTATTGATTTTGACACATCATATTTAAACAATGTTATAATGATATTGATATTATCCGAGTAATTTAAAATATCTATATTTATGTATTATACTTTATATAAGATTTTTAAAAATAATTTTCTGAGATTATTATAAGATACATTTGTTTTAAAGTTTTTTCTTATGATTTTTATCTTAACATTTATGACTATTTTATAATATTTTTATATATAATATTTTAGTTTTAAAAAAATGCGTCATGACGCGGGAATCGTACTAGTTGGGCTTAATTCAAAATATTGAATTCAATATAATATAACTATTGGGCTTAACTCAAATTCATTTACTAACTATCTATATCTATATACTATAGAGTATTAATTTATGTCACATATCCTCTCCATGTTCAAAGTTTTAACCAATGGGATTAATTCAAAACTTTTATCTTTCACTATTTATTATTTATTTTTCTCTTTATCTCTTTAACCCAAGTGTATTTTTTTCTATTATTTTTAACACATTTACTAATCAATGGGTTTAATTAAAAATATTGAATTAAATCTAATATCTATGGTTTATCTATATCTAAATATTATTTATAAAAAAATCGCGCCATGGCGCGGGGATCGTACTAGTTTATATTAAAATAATTAAAGTACATAATAGTTAACAAAACTTTGGATGAAAAGTGGAATATGGTGGTTGATTGCTAACGGAAAAGTTTTGGTTTTAAGCAATTATGAATATAAGGGGTGGTTTTAAATAATATCACATATTTAAGGGGTGGTTTTCTGCAGTTTACCCTTTATTATAATATTTTTAATATACTTATATATATATATATATATATATATATATATATATATATATATATATATATATATATATATATACTAATTTAATAAATTTTAGAGTATCGTGTTAGAATCTACACGTATACCAAAAAACACTTAGAGCATGTGCAATGGTGAGCCCCAACCTCGGACCCTTAACTTACTTTTCTTATGCCACATCAGCTTAAGGGTCTCATTCTATTTTTTAAAATTTTCACCTTCATTCGTGAGCCCAAGTGTTGGGCCCTTAAATTACCTTTTATTATTTTTCCTTTTTATTTACTCAATTCTTTTATTATTATCATTAATAAAAATATTAAGTAACTAATTTATAATAACATAGCATAAAGATAATATTTTTTAATGTTTAAAAAGGAAAATATGGGTATTATACAAATGAATTTTTTCCAACAAATATATGCAAGAGGGGTGTCTATGTGTAGATAAAAATAAATTAAATTCAAAAATAAATTTTTTATTTTTTTAAATAAATGAAAAACAACCGAAAATCATTTAAAAGTAAATAAAACACAAGTTCTGCCACGTGGCAGTTATGAGCCCTACTTTTTGGGTCTCATATATAAGAGACTCAAACAATGGGCCCTTACATTAAATTTTTATATTCTACCATTTTTGTCCTATGTGGCAACTATACGAGCCTCAAGGCTCACCATTGAACATGTTCTTAGGCAAACAAATACTAAGCCTCGTTATTGATTGTTTCTACATACGGAGACGGAGTATTAGCGTGTGTTTGCTTGTAGACGTGGGGGGGGGTTTTACTGGATTAGTAACAGTATCTATCTAGACTACATTCTAGAATGAAGATTTGGGATGAGATGTCTCATCAAATTGGTTCAATCATACTCCCTCCGTTCACAAATATAAGATTGTTGATTTTTTACACGTATTTTAATGAGTGAAAAACTATATAAAATATTAATTTTTTTGTAAATGTTTTTTCTGTAATATAATATTTATTAATAATACATACTATATTGTGAAAAAAATTGATTAAAAAATTAATTTTTTATATAGTTTTTCACTTTTTAAAGTACGTGCAAAAATGAAGTGATCTTATATTTATGAACGGAGGGAGTATGTCCAAATCCCGTCTCATTTTGGCGTATAGCTATAATAATACCACATATGTTCCAAAATACATAGATTTTTACTTTTTGACACGTTACTAATAAGTATCAAATTATATAAAAAAAAATTAACTAAAAAATAATATTTTATAGAATTTTTTGCTCCTGAAAATTGTGCCGAAAACCAAAAGCCCATAGTCGTGTGCCCATGAGCTAATAGCCTAGTGGGGTTCCATCCTAAAACCAATTGACAATAGGATGAGCAATCCACTATCTTATATACTAAGAATTCTTTGTTGATATTATCGATGTGGGACTCTTTTGGTCCGCAAGTGCAACTAGGGTCGTTTTTCACCTCTAGTTGACACTTGGACAACGGGTCTAGCATCTCATTCTCTTTTTAGCTAGCCTAGGATCCGAGAGTCGGGCCGTTTGGCGTTTTTCACCTATAGTTGGCACTTGGACAACGAGTCTAGCATCTCATTCTCTTTTTAGCTAGTCCAAGATCGAGAGTCGGACCGTTTGACTTTTCCGCTCTGATACCTAAAGTCCGTTGGGACTCGGGATCGGGATCGAGAGTCGATGTGTGAATTTTTAGTCTCTTCACATCTTTCCAAATTTATTCATTGTCTTCGATCAATTATTTGCTTTCTCAAATTTAAATCTTTGCAATCTTTTTTATTAGTCTGGATGCAAAGCAACGCAAACGCTAACATCCAACATAAACAGAAACCAAAACATAAACTCAGATAGATTTCTCTTCTCATTGGCTAAGCCAAATCGAGACGTTCGACAACATAAACACCTTTTATTGCTGAGCATATGCTCTTTGGTAGTTGCATTGAACTGCATTATGAAAGATTGCCATACTCCTTGCAAATTTGAACCAACTCTTTCACCGCCTCATCGACGTCTTCATCGCCTTTTTTGACAATCACCTGACTCAAATCCCCAGCTTTCCTCCTCATTTCCTTGCCCTCTTCCTCCACCACAACCTTCCTAATCACTCTCATGATCTCTCCACTCCTGTACTTGTCACACTCATCCCTCCTCACCTCCAACCCGACGCCGAGTGCCATCACGAGCTTAGCATTGATCGGCTGCTCGATCTGTTGGGGCATAGCGATTATGGGCATCCCGAGCTTCATGCTCTCCATCACCGAGCTCCAGCCACAGTGGCTAACAAACCCGCCAACGCTCGGGTGGGCCAGTATCCTCATCTGGGGAGCCCATCCTTCCACAACAAGCCCTCTTTCTCCGACCCTCTCGATGAACCCATCCGGAAGCAGCCCTTCAAGACTCGGCTTCTCCCCTTCCGGTGATCGGATCACCCATATGAAGTTGATCTTGCTCAGCTCCAGCCCCTTCGCTATCTCTTCCAGCTCCTCTTTCGGGCTGAAATACTCGCTTCCGAACGACACGAACACAGTTGAAGACGGGCCCTTTTTGTCTAGCCATCTTGAATATTCACAGTTGCTCGCATCTTGCCCGTCTTCTCCATGTGCAGGATCGCTGAAAAGCGGGCCTAAGGGGACCATCCTCTTGTCTATGGAGGTTGCATTTATATGATCCAAATACTTGTCTTCGATCCCGCGAAAGGTCCTAAGGAGTACGATCTTGCACGAGCGCCTAAATGCCGGCAGGCAGTGCTCATCAGCTGCACCGGAAAACCTACAGGTTCAAGATAATAAATTAGCAAAAAATAAAGAAGCTAAAATCAGAAAATATTATGAGAAATATCCAAAATAAGGATAAGTATGTCGCATTGTCGCTCACTAAATATAGAAGTTATTTGTAAGTGGGGTACATTTACTCAATTTTAGTATTTTTAAAAAATTATATATTCCCTCTGCAAAATTAAAACTCGTCATTTTAGAAGAAAATAAAGAAAAATAATCATTACAAGGGCAATTTATTAAAGTGGGTAACAAAATATCTAAAATGACAATTTCTTAATAAGAATTACTTTCTAAAACAACATATTTTAATTAAAGGATGAAGTACTACTATTTTATGGTGTATGGGATTCGTCATTCGTAGGAGCTGATTCACTTCTTTAATCAAATTGATATATTAGTAGTTGTTTTCTCTTTTGGATTGGTGATTTCATTATGAAGCTATTGGGTTCGTTGTGTGGAGGTCTGAGGAGTTTTGCTGCTCTTGGGCTGTTGGTTGTTTGGAATGACAAAGCTGTATACCTAGCTAGCTCCTTTGTTGATAGCCATGTTTGTTGTAAATTGATATATCACTACAGGAAAACCATATTAATTGCGACGCTATTACCTCGACGCTTTTTATAAGCGTCTATAATTTTCTACGTTTTTATGTGTCAAAAAAAATTTCGACAACCATGGGCGCCGAAAATGGTCTGATTTTTTTATTTTAATAAAAATTACCTAAAACCCCTAAAACTCACTGTAGGGCACACATTTCCCCCAACCTGAGTTTCCATCTTCTCCCCACCGCTGCACACCCCCCCAACCCTAAACATCCCTCAGGAGCCTCATCAACCATCAACCTTATCTCCGATCTTTGGCTCCAAATTCCGAAATCGCCTATCTCAGGCTTCGAAATCGCCGATCACCGGCTTCGAAATCGCAGATCTCCGGGGTTCGAGACATCGAGTGAAATCGCCGTTCTCCGGCTTTGTATCGTAGATCTCTTGTTTCAAGTGTAGATCTGCAATACAAAGCCGGAGATTCACGATGCCAAGCAAGAGATTCAATGGCGGTTGGCTTTTTGTCATCGTCTTCGTCGTTCTGGATCGTCGACCTCCTCCAACTTGGATCTGTGACACCTGCCACCAGTATGTACTCGACATTATTCTATCTTCTATCCTCTTTCGATTCAAAGGTATTATTCCATCTTTCTTCATACTTTTATTTTATTTACTCGTGTTTCTGTCTTCATTGTCACAGAGTTCCTATGAAAACCCTAGGTTTTGAAATTCTATGAGGAACTGTGACAAAGAGTTAGGCTTACTTTTGCCAAAAGCCTAATATGAGGAACTAGTGTTGCCAAAGCATGTTCTTACGACCAAGGCTTAAGTGATTTCACCAAGAGTAGTAGTTTTAGTTGTACGTTCAAGTTAGTGTGGCTCTTGTCCTATTTAAAGATGTTCTTACGAAAGCATTTTTATTGCTTATATTTCTACCATTTGAGCTATGAGTGAAACAGACATTGGATTACAAACTTATCTTAGAAATAACTATTCACGTGGCAAGAAGTACTTAAACTGGAAAGGAAAGGAGGTGTTCCTTCGATGAATGAGATTGGACAAAGGATTTGGCAAAGAATCAGGTTATTTTTTTTGTTTTGAGTAATAATTTCGTGTATTTGAATGAGTAGAACAAAAAATTAAAGGTGCATATCATACATCTACAGGTGAGAAAAAACCGAAAGATGAAATGGAAACAATAGGTATGAGATAAATCATGGGACATGAGCAAGTGGTATGTGATAATTTGGAACTGCAAAACTAAAATGGCTTCATTTAGAACTCTTCGACGACCTCTATTAACATAGCAGAGAACTAGCTGATGGTTGTACATTTGGCTTCAGCCTTCTCCCCTCTTATGATACCCACACTTGTTAAAATTTCCATAGTGATGCATTAAATTTGAACTAGAAAAAGATCATCTAGTTTTAAGTCTACTTCAGATGTTTTTACTCTGAGTTTTTTTTTCTCATATATTTATTTTTACACTTATGGTAGGGGATCCTGTCGATCTACAAGAAGCAGAGAAAACATCTGAGAAGCATGTTGAACCAAGTGTGTGGATCTACAAGAATAAAATGCTTGTTTTGTTTGTTCAGTGGCCAAAACTTGAGAAGCAAAGTTTTACCATGTTTACTTGTGCAAGCACTTGTTGAGTGTGTAGGTGACTCCATTGATTTAAGTGGAGGTATAGGTGTTGTTGGACGTGTGATTGTTTCTGGCAATCCACCTAAAGATAGAGAAATGCTTTTAGATTTGCATCACTATGTAAATTTTAACAAGTCAGTGTTAGCGCTTCAGAGACAAAGGTTCGTAGATTATCTATTTGCATTCCGAAATTTTCCTTCAATTTTGCTCTTTGATGCAGATTTCTATTGTGGGGCGCATTTGCCCTCGCATTTGCATATATAATTTACTAAATATAATTTCTTTCCTTTTAATGATCTCTATTTCATTTTATGAAAGACATCAAGTCACTAATTGGGAGCTTTTTATTTTCTTCTCAGATTGAGGCCATCATGAATGATTTTATACAGCTAAAGTCAGAGTCCAATGTTTATGATGCTGAAACAATGGTTGAAGGTATTGAAAATAAGGTGTTTTGTTTATTATACTATCTACATTACTAGAATCTCTCTCAAATTTGCTATTTTAACCGCTTGACAGGGAATACACTGGAGGGATTCTCCAATTTGGAAGATGAGGCTGATAAGATGCCTAAAGTTGATCAAAATGAAGGTGATCAGCTTTCAATCGATCTCTTGCTTTTTCTGGTTGAGAGTTTTAGTTGTTTATGTAAACCACCGGAGCTCTAGTTTTAGTTGCCAAACTTGTTGATACTTTATGTTTCTTGCTTCTAAAACTTATCTAATATATTTAAAAGTGTTCTCATATCTAGTGACTAGTACTCTACCTCTGAAATTCTGTTGAGTTTTTTTCCCTTCTTTTCTATCAAAGGTGTGATAAATGTCTATTTGCATAATGGCTTAATTCCTTTTATTCATATTGCAACCAACTATTCAACAACTACATTGAGGGGCGTGAGATTCCTTCTAGTTATGGGAACATGACCAAGTTATTGAAGCTGTAAGCACTCAACACTAAATTATAAAGATGCCATGGTGACATTTTGTGCAAGATGCAAATTCATCCCTTTGTTTAGATTTGATGTATGGTGTTTAGATTTTGCTCAAATGGAATTTTATTTGTGATGCAGGAAATAGGATTTGTACAGGTCACTTGGGAGAGAGAAGAAGACAATCAAGCTCGCGCTTGCTGAAGATGCTGGTGACCGAGGTTAATCTCACATTTCTGCACACTTTTTCTATAGGAGATATAGCTTTAGAATTTAGATGGATATGAAAACCTTCTTATTTCTATCATCTATTTTTTTCTAGTTGTATTCATCCCTGCTCCCTCCTATTTTTTTTACTTGAAATTCTTATTGATTCGGAATTTCTGGGTGTTTTCTTGGATTAAATCTTTGTATCAACATTTTTTATTGGATAATCACATTTGTCTTGTTTTAAAAGAAACCAATCCTTGTCAGGTTTCATGTTCTTTTCTCCCTTCCACGCCTATTTTTAGACTATTTTCAAAGATGTTAGTTGTGTTGGCTCTGCTACTCAAGAAAATGATTGTATTAACAATGATAAGTTATCTATCCAATTTTAACACAACTAAATATGATTATAAGTGCGCTACGACAATATAATTTTTTTGTCTTGCTGTGTGAAAGTGTACTACCTTTAGCAGTGGTGGGCATTTGTGTTTAATCGGCGGGGGTGATTTGATAATGTTTGTGTACCAGCATGTTCTCTGCTTGATAATCCTTAATTTTGTTGTCATTATCTAATTTGCAGGAGATGTGACATGTTCGGCTACCATTCCAGCTAACATCAATGTGGAAGCTTATTTTTTAGCCAAAGAAATGGGATCCTTGCAGGTATTGCTGCTGCAGAGATGATATTCCAGGAGGTTGATCCTTCCCTAAAGGTGTGGTAAACTTCCCAGCTCTAGTGGCACTGTCGATTGTTAGGTAGAATGGTCTCAGAAGGACGATGATCATGTATATAAAGGACTTCAACTGGGGAAAGTATCTCGTAATACGATTGCACAAAGAAAAGAATTATGTTTACTGCTTAATTTTTCTAAACAAAACTTTGTTAAATTATGTTATCAGTAATTGTTAGTTCAATTATTTGCAGGACATGCACATAGCATTATAGTATCTGAAAGTGTTGTGTTAAATTTTTGGATTTGTGTTGACGTATTTTTTTTGTTAATTAAAAGATATGAATTAATGTGTAATGAAAGGGGATGAAAGTAGAAAAATATGCTCTTTTTTTTTTGAAAAATGAAATGTCAATTTCGATAGAATTCTGCGTCGAAAATGGCACTTGCCATTTGTGACGCAAGAATTTTCGACGTTTTTTAAAAGCGTCGAAATTGAAATTTACAACGTTTTAAAATGTCGAGATTGATCATAAAAAGTGTCTGTTTTTCTGTATCATGTGGGCATTTTAAAAGTATCACTGATTTATCATCATCTAGAAAGTACCAATCATCTGATCAAAAAAGAAAGTACCAATCACATGTGCTTCATTTTTTATTGTTCATAGAAAATCATCGTGCTTCATTTTTATTGAATTGCTTTTACCTGCTCTTGATTTCATGGTGATGGCCGGTAATGTATTTAATTTTTATTGTTCTTAGCAAATCACTAATTCACTATCATTCATTTCACTGTGCTTCATTTTTTAGAGAATTTCTTGCCTGCTATATGTCAGTTTCATAGTGATGGTAATTTGATTTCCATGGTGTATTAGTTAAGTTATTTTTTCGAGTGACTTTAATTAAGTTGAATTGGTTTTGGATAATTAATTAAATCTTATTATATTGGGATTTGTAAACTATAATTAGCCTTTAACACTTGTTTAAACCCCCACCAAAAAAAAATAAAAACTTGTTTAGAAATGCAGATGATGCAAAAATAAACGTGACAGGGCACAAGGCTGAAAAGAAATTAGAAGAAGAGAGTTAGGTAGGGCTGATATACGAGCTAACGAGCTCGAGTAGTGGGTGTTCAAGCTTGGCTCGTTTACAAACGAGCCGATCTCGAGCTCGAGCCTCATTTTCTCGAGCCGAGCCGAGTCGAGCTCGAGCTACTCACAAAATGTAGATCGGTGATTCAAAGTGAATGGAGTCCAAAAGACAAAGTGGCCGACAGACTCTTTAGAAGAAGAGGTTAAATAAAACCTAGGGACAGAACTGTAAGTTCACCTACGAAACGAGATATATGCCCTATTTTCAAGGGGTTAAATAAAACCTATTTACATGGGGTTAAATAAAATATAGGGGGAGAACTGTAATTTCACCCATAAAATGAGCTATACGAGCTACTCGAGCCGAGCTCGAGCTCATAATTCTGCTCAAGCTTGGCTCATATTTAATTCGAGCGAGCCCGAGTTGAGCTTTTTCCAAGCCGAGCCCGAGCCGAGCTCGAGCTACTCGGCTCAAGTAACAGCCCTAGAGTTAGGTAAGCGCCTTTTGTAAGGCTTGAAGTTTTGTAGGCCTATAGTAGTGCTATTAAATTACTCCGTAGTTAATTATATTTTACTCATTCCGTCTCGAAATTTAGGTGCGTTTTAGCCCTTAATTCTTATATTAAAATTTAGGTCGTTTTAGGTTTTCTAGGTAAGGGATAGTAATGATTTGTATCGATTTTTGTGTTGTTGATTTTTGTGAGTAGGAGGGTCAACCCCTTAAATGGGCCATACAGTACCCGATCCAGATGTAGAGCGACTGAGTCGATCGAACTGGACTAAGATCAAAAAAAAAAAGTTTGATTGGTTAAAAAAAAATAGTGGGTATTTAAAAATAAAAAAAAATTATGAAAAAAGTTACTGAAATGATGATTTTGATTGAGGGGTGGGTGTTTTATTATAAACTTGTGTAAAATCTTAAAACGACTTAAATTTTGAGACAGATGGAGTATTAAATCTTTACATTTAATTTAAAAAAGATTGTTACTTCTTTTCAATTTCTATGTATATTTATGTATTTTACCAAGAAAATATAGATGTGAATATCTTTTCTTTAATTTCTTAGTTGTTTATAGTGTTTTTTATTGTAGAAATTAACCATGGCGCGCCGGTCAAGTCCTCTGGTAAAAAATTCGTGGGTGTAAAAGTGTGTAATGACTCGTTAGAATGCACCCAATTCCTAGGTGCATTCTGTTATTTAAAAAAAAATGTTGGATTTTTTTAGCTCGGTTCTAAAGATTCTGAGTTAAAACCAGTGCTTTTATTTGTAATTTGTTTCCTACTACTAAAAATAAACTAAACTGCTGCAGTAGACTCTTAAACCGTTTCAATAGCTATAAAAAAGCCACTTCAATTGAGTAATAAAACTGATAAAATATATTTTTAAAAACTGCTTCCTTGGGTAACTATTGTCGTGGTTTTGAATTGGCATCTAATGTGGCAGTTGGTTTGTCTTAGTAAAAAAAAATCCGCCACAATAGACTTTAGGTAGCGATTTTGATGCATATTGTTGCGATTTTAATCTGCTACCTCTATATATATATATATATATATATATATATATATATATATATATATATATATATATATATATATATATATATATATAAAAGTAGATAAATAGATAGATAGACAAACAACCATAAAAGAGAAAAATGTAAGTTGGAGAGGAAAGGGTTGAGAATGAAAGACGGGTACAAGAACTTGCATAATATATTTTAAAAAAATTTTAAAAAATTAAAAATAGTCAGAAGTTCTAAAAAAAGATATTTAATTAGCTAATTAAGTTAATTGAAATACTTTATGGAAACCAGTTGTTTCAATAATTGACATATCTCATAAGTAGTAGTATATGTTTTTGGGTATTTTGTAAAGTAGTTTCATATTTCGGTTATTTTGCTAATAATAGTTTTTTTTTAAGGCTAATTTAGAAAAGAAATGGAAATAATGTGATGATCCAATAGTAAATGAAAATGAAAAGAAGTACTGGAGGGAGATAATAACACACTTGGCTATGTGGAAATCGGAGAGAGCGAGCTCCGGGAAGGGGAAATCGGTGCCGAGGCAGAGATGGAGGAAGTAAGCAACAGGAGAGGCGGAGAAGATCATGAACTCGACTGCTGGGATGTTAAACTCGGAAGCCAGAGAAGGCGCCCAGCTGTAGATGAAGTCGTAGATGACGAGATCCGGCTTGAGGGATTCGAGGATCGTGGAGAAGCGCGGCGCAGCCTCGTGTAGGGCTTGCTTGAGGGGCTCCATGAGGTGCGGCGGGAGGCCGTTGGTGGTGTGGTAGTGCGGAGGGAGCTCCGGTGAGGTAGGGAGGTGGAGCTCAACTAGCTCTATAGAGATCTGGGAGTGTTGGGCACTTAGTTTTTTGTTGAGAGGTTGGAGGTTGACCGGAGTCGAGCAAAAGTAGACGCGGATGTTTCGGATGGCGAGCTTCTTGGCGAGGGCTAGGTACGGCGAAATGTGGCCGTGGGCGAGCCATGGGAGCATCAGGACGCTCATCATGCCTCTTTGTTTGCCCTCCATATGTGCTTGTTAATTAATTAATCTGTTTTCGCTGTATCTCATGCCCTTTTATACCACTTGAGATCACAGGACACCCCAATACCAGTATAAAGATATAGCCATTTAGGGTCGGGTGGGGCAGTGCTGTGGAGTAAATAAGGGGTGATAAAAGAGGTTTCGGGTTCAATCTCTACTTCTGCTTCTTTTTTTGCATGAAAATTCAAAGTTTGTTTTTGTTGGGATTAAAGTCTCACATCCGTGGTAGACCAAAAACAACAACAAATGTGGTGGGTTTAACACAATAGCTTAGTTTAAGCTATTGTGAATCCTGACCTTATAATCAAAAATAAAAATAAACCCGACACGAGTCTCGTTTTCATACGATCCGTTTTGAGAATTTCATAGTTTTATTCCTTATCAGTGAGTCGAGCCGATTTACCCGGTGTAGCTCTTGTCAAATTTTTTTTTTTTTTTTTTTTTTTTGATAAGGCAAGAATTCGGATGGTAGAACCTATCCGAGAGCATTTTTACGGATGAGGTCAATAAGACTTTGGTGTAGCTCTTGTCAATTGAATTTGCCACCAAATGTGGTGGGTTCTCGGTATAAAAAGAATATATTTTAATTTATAAATCCATCAAATATAATACTCCAGCATAAAAGAAAATAGATAGAAAGCTAGATATTGCCTTGGTAAAAAGATCCAGATTGTTGGTGAGGGTACAAATACTCTATCTCCGAGTGCGTCATCCCTCTTGTCCCCTCTCACAAAAACTCTATTTTTTTTTCTTTTTAATCTATTTTTATTTATTTATTTTACTTTAGTTTTTGGTGGTATGGTAACCACCAAAAAATGGTGATTACCACGTACCAACCACAAACTGATGGTACGAAAATTTTCATACCACGTACCAAGCAGAAGTCGTTACCAAGCTGTAATTCTGTTTGTATTCTTTTGAAACCCCTTGGCTAGCTTCCGGTTGTCATCAAAGTTATCGAACGAAAAAATATGGTTACTAAAAATAATATGGTTACCGTCTTTTAAAAGTTCAAATAATTCAAGTCTAGAACCTAAAGTAAATACCAATTCAAACCAACCAAGTTCAAAGTTGTAAAGAAACAAATCAAGTTCAATTGTTCAAACATTAATTCAAAATGTTCCTACAATTTCAAACAAAACAAGTTCTATCAAAGTCTTCAAACATTCAAAATGGTCCTACTATTTCTAGTAGAAAAAAATAAAAAGGACCAATTTAGTAGAAAAAAATAAAAAGGACCAATTTAGGTCAAAATCAAAACACAAAATATAAATTAAAAACTTAAAATTAAAAACTTAAAACTCAAAGATAATAATAAAAAAACATTAAATAAAAAAATTAATATATATACTCAGTAACCATGGTAACCATGATATTCATAATTCATTACCATTACCGTATCACCTTCACGTGGTTACCATCACGATGGTTACCACCATGTTGGTTACCACAAATGTGGTTATCAACATAGTCGGTTTGTGGATGGTACGTATTTGATTAGTAATTTTCGTACCATTTACCAGCCCTAACGGAAGGAGGGGACAGGGAGAGGATTTCATTTCATTGGTGAGTTTATAGAGTTTGAATTTGGGCTTAGCTAATTTAAATTTTGTCTTTTTTTTTTGTCAGTAAACGTGAGAGGCATGCTCTCATTGGATAGCAAAACGGAAAGAGTCCAAGGCTACACAAATAATAAACGGGGAGTAGCCTTTCCCCTAGCACCCTCGTCAACAATTAACCCAACCTCTAAAGGCGAAACCAAAATTACATGAAAACTAAATGGGAAAGTAAGGGCACGAGACGCAAGGGAGTCAGCGACAAAGTTCGCTTCCCTAAGTGATACGGGGTTAGCCGTGAGATGGTCCGATCTTCGACAACAAGCAAGAAACTACATAAACGGAAGCAAGAACTAACAAGAAGCAAACTGACGCAGCAAGAAAGAAACAAGAACAATCAAGATTCGACAAAGATGAATAAAGACTCGAAATGGAATTGCAAGAATTGAAAGACACAACCTGATATAGACTGAGTCGATCTATATAGAACAAGATAAAGACCCCAGGCTTCCGTAGAAGGTAGGAACCAATATCACCTATGCCATTCCTCCAGGCCATCCTATATTCCTTCGCCTTCGTCTTGATGAACAAAGCTCGGTTGATGTTGCACTCTTTCTGATTGAAAACTCTACCATTCTGCCACCTCCATACCCACCACAAGGCCATCGCGAACACACTAGGCCAATCCCCCTCTTCTGCGTGCTCAGCTGCCACTAACAAGTTGGAACGAATCCAAGTGGGAAAGGGTGCCACAAAGAACTCAACACATGCACCCGGAACCCGGGCGTCATGCCAAAGACCACTGATCGTATGGAGAAGTGATTCTGAGCATCCCAGACAATCCCTACAACAAGGATCCGCCGCAAGGTGACGCCGTACCCTCTCCTTGTTTGTGAGAATTTCCCCTCGGACCACCAACCATATAAAGCACCACACCTTTTCCGATGCCTTTAGAACCCAAACTTTCCTAACCACATGGGAGTCATTAAAGCTAACCTCGATGCTACCCCGCAACAGACCGTATGCCGATTTGATGGAATATCCCCCATCCGAAGTAGCACGCCAGCTCAGTCTATCTTCTTGAGCATCCGTATCATCACGAAAGAGGCTAGTCGTATTAGAACTTTCGTCGACAGCAGATTGTGGAAGGCTCCCCAATCCCATCCACTTTGCGCTATCCAGTAGGACCTAATAGTCCTTGCCAAGGTGCTTTCATCCAGATTAACATTGGCGACCTCCCACAGAGGACGTTCGCCTATCCATAAGTCTGACCAAAATCGGACAAGCTCGCCATTACCAATGATCCAACGAGCTCCCGCCGCAACTACCACCGATGAACTCTGAAGCAAACTGGACCACACATGAGAGGTCCTGGTCACCCCACCTACCGACATCCACATGTATTTAGCCCGGAGAATATCACTCCAGACCTCACCGTCCTTGCTAGTAAGAAACCGCCACATCAATTTTTTGGTTGTACCCACGTTTAGGGCTGCAAATGGTATCCTAGCTAGGATACCATTTGCCATTTCTTTATCATTCCCCTTCTTATTATCAATTAAAAAACAGTATTTCAGTTTATAGGAATTGGATATTGCTATTGTCAAGGCCTTGGCTTTGCAATAGCAATATGAAGGCCACAAATTTGCCAAGGGCTTGATTTGGAGATTGAATGCGAAGACTGTGGCATAGTGTTGAAGCCAACGAAAGAAACTGGTTTCATGGGATTTTATTGAAGCCCAAGCAAGACGTGGTTCCTTTTGTTCTTGAGAGATTCTTTTTTTTTTTTTTGTTATACTTGAAACATGTATTGTCCAATTTCACAAATTCGGAATGGTTGGAATGGTCGGATTGCGATGTTCTATCGACAAAAGCGTGTTGTGTATCCAAATAAAAACATCGGATTGTATATGAAAATAGTAGTGTGTTCAAATCTTTAACATCAGATCAGTCTATGGAAATAGATGCGAGTATAATTATACATATCAATTTATTCATTTAAATCAATATGCAACACCAGTTTAAACATTAAAATGATATATGAACTGATGTATATTTGTCAAAGTAACATCGTTATCTGTCAAATAAATTGATGTGTCATTGCAGCAACAACATCCTTTTATTTTGAAAAAACTGATATAAATGTGGCAAACGACATCTTTTATGTATATAAACACAATAGTGCATTATTTTAGAACAATATAATATCACATATAATGAACATGAAATTAATATACAGAGAATAAATACTCTAAATGCGATGTCGATAATATGAAAATACATCAGTTATTCTTATATTTCATATGGTCGGTTAAATTAAAACAATATAAAATCATAAATTATATATCGAACATGATTATAAGCGTAATCACTAAAACAAAAATTGTTGTCTATTTTGTCTTAAGACATTACTTATTTTATAAATAAAGTTGTAAATGTTATTTTTTTGCTTTAGGATAACATCTTCACATGTTTTAAAATGACAAATCATGGATATTCATCAATAAGTGAATATGCCATAACCAAAATTGAGGGGTTCTAATGACTAAAAGACATCTGCTTAAAACCGATGTGGAAAGTTTGATCTTTTACTACACGCACAAAGAGATCGGAAATGTTTTTGAAAGACATCTGTTGACAACAGATGTCTAATTGCGTTTTTCTAGTAGTGTAGCCCACCAAATGCATGCGACGTCCCTCTTCACAGTCACCCCAAATTAGTCGGTAATATTACCGAAGCCATAGAGTAAATAGGAATTGAAGATAGGACATATTTAGTGAGCGTAATCCTCCCTGCCAGGCTAAGATATTTGCCTTTCCCACTTGCTAATCTCGAGCTGACTTTGTCAACCAACGGAGCAAAAGTGTGTTTGTTAATCCGTCTGTAGAGTACTGGCATCACAAGGTAACTGTCGAGATCCTCCGTAACCTGAAAACCACACTCCCTTTTCAACTCCGCCACCACCTCTCGGCCCACATTTGGGGAGACAAACAATTTGGATTTGGCTATGTTGACTCGCTATTTGGAGGAGTCACAAAACTTATCCAGCAAGCTTTGAATCACACTAAGTTGGGCAGTTGATGCCTCCGCAACTAAAACAATATCATATGCAATAAGATCGAGAAAAAAAATCGCAAAACAACATCGACATTATTTGCTTCTGGAAAGAAAAGAGCGGCCGGTGATAAATTTGTAGTATTTTCGAAACCATAGGTTGACACTAGTTTATACTATCGATCACGTTGTGTTTTGCGATTTTTTTCTCGATCTTATTGTCGACTGTTATGGTAACCCCCGCTAAAAACTTTCTGGGTCCGCCCCTGGCCACAATTGAGTATCATCATAATGAGAGGTAGAAGATTCTCAAGATCAACAATAGAAAAGAACTCATGGAGATGAGTATAAATAGAGGTACCTTCAACCAAACAAAGAGTATAGAGACGCTTCTTCATGACAAAACTCTTCGTCATATAAAGTAATCCAAGATCCAACGACAAACCAACAACTTGGTCTTCAACTTCTATCCAAAGCTTGAGAAGGGCCTTCAACCGAACTTTCCAATAGTGATTCCCAAAACGATCTTAGGACGCTCTACTACCACTTGTTAGGAATTTAGTGGTAATAAGAATAACAAGCGCACAACGGAAAGAACAGAATCACGAATAGAGAGAAATAAGGCAAGATAGAACACACAAATTTTTACGTGGGAAACCCGAGTACCGGGAGGAAAACCCACAGGCGGCAAGAGCCAACAAATTCACTATCAAATAAGAAAGAGTACAACGAAACTTGTAGGAAATACAAGGGGTAATGAAAAAAACTTTCTCTTTTCAATATAGTGGAATAGAATGTGTTTGTATGATGAAAGCTTTGTGTGGAGGCTTGGATAGATTAATGTGAATAGAGTTTGAATGGTGTGGGATGATTCAAGGGAATGATCTACTAAGAGACTAAGCTTGAGTCTCTATTTATAGGGATAATGGCTTGGAGGGCAAGGTAGGAGGAGTAGAGCTTTTGGAGGATATAGTAGGGGCGTTGTCCTGCCGCTACACTTTTAGTTTTACGTGAGACCCATGGTTTGATCTTGCTTTTTGTATTTTGGGTTACCCATTCATCTATATATTTACCAATTCAAGGCTTGGAGGGCAAAACATAAGTAAGCTCTAGAAAAGTCTACAGACTTCATCAAGTTGATAAGGGCAATAGAATTCTCTAGAGAGTGGTGGATGATTTCGGAAAGAACCACATTTGACTCAAACAAGTGAGAAGATTCTAGAAGCTCTCAAATAAACCATCTTGATGATAACGCATTAACCAAAATGTAAACAGGTCAAATCAAGATTAATCAAGTTTAAATAAGGATTTGAATGTAAATCCAACACAAACTGCTGATTATAAAACTTGGCACGGAGTACATTGTATATGTAGTTAGTTGTAACTAGCAAGTTAACTATAGCAATAAATTCTTTTTGTACTCCGTATAACATTGCTAATTTTGTTAATAGTGTCATCCAAATCTTTTTTTCTTTGATACTAATATTGTTATTTCTCATCTCGATGTAATATAACATATTCTATCAAGTACTTGATGTAATACGACATATTATCACGTACTTGAATATGTTTTTAATTTTAGATTTTTTTGCCAAGTTTGAACTAATTTTTTAGAATTTTTTAGTCATCTTTATGAATTTTTGCTTCGGTATGTTAGTGGTAGCGGGGCTTTATCTTAGTTTTTTTTTTTTAGATTTCTCTCCATGACTGATGGTTATGTGCACGGACGCAAACACATTATAGTAGCTTAGCTTACCACTGTATGTTAGTGGTAGCGGGGCTCTATACTAAGATGAGTATGTTTAACGTTTGATGTAAGATAAAAAAACGGACTGTTAGGCAAACTGCTCTGATATCATATCAAAGTCCAACTTGAAATTGGCTGAATAATGGATAGACATGTGGACGAAACCTCGTAATCAACTGAACCAACTTGCTTTTATATTTTCTTATAATACTTATTATATTTATAATAAACTACTTGTAAATATTTTTAAAAATAATCGTTTCGTATATCGGATAAGAAAAAAACCTCAGTGCGTATCTAAAACAATTATTATTGGATTTTACCATTTTGTTGCATATTCGTGTTCTTGTTGGCTTAAAGCCAACAAGAGGTGTCGTATCAACATACACCCCGTCCTAGTTTTTTACCTATTCAAGCTAAGCCAACAATCATAAGTTCGTTCAAACTTTTTGACCAAACTAGAGGTGTGGCTGGATATATCCAGATTCATCCTACTTTTTCTAACTAAAAAAATGCGAATACTTACTGCTTGTACTTATTTTACTCCAATATTAATACTGAACAAGTACTTGTACTTATTTTACTCCAATATTACTCCAACTAAAGTTCAGCTGGGGAGTCTTCATTCAGCTGGGAGTCCTTACAGTAAGGCATTTTTTATTCGTTTCAGCTATATACACTGCAAATCCACACGTCCTTAAGGACGTGCAAGTGGGATTACAATCATCTAAGTCCGGACGTGCAAAAGTGCAAGCCCGTCTACTAAATCCAAAGCGCACGTGCCGCTTCGTCTTCCCCATCCATTCCTCTTCTTCTTCGTTTCGCCAGAGAGAGAGAAATCGAGAGAGAGAGAGAGAAAAAGAGAGAGAGATCGCCGGAGTGAGAGAGAGAGGCTGCCGGAGAGAGAGACCGAGATAGAGAGAGAGAAACGCAGTGAGAGAGATGGAGACAGAAAGAGAGAGAGAGATCGAGGCGGCGGTGGCGGCCATGGAGGCGGAGCTGCTGGCGGCCAGGGAGGGTTGTGGTGGTGCGACGACGATGGAGGCGGAGGGTGGTGGTGGGGGTGGAGCATCGGGGGAGGCGGTGGCGGTGGAGCCGGTGGCTGAGGAGGGAGGTGGTGGGGCGGTGCCGGTGAAGGCGGTGGCCGATGAGGGTGGTGGTGGTGGGGTGGTGCCGGTGGAGGCGGTGGCCAAGGAGGGTGGCGGTGGTGGATCAGCACCGGCGGCTGCGGCGTCTGGGGCTGGTGGTGGTGGAGCAGTGGCAGAGGTGGAGGATCCATTATTACCGCCGCGGAAGCGTCGGACGATTGAGGTGTCTCCGGTCCCGACCCTACCGGTATGTTATTTGAATTACTTATTTGGTTTGATTTATTTTTATAGTTTTAAAATATAATTTGGTAGATTATAATATAGTTTTATAATATAAGTTGATAGCGTATAATTGATAGTATATAGTGTTTGATAGAATATAATTGATAATATTTTGTTTGATTTATTTATATATTATAATATTTTTTTATAGTATATAGTTTGATAGAAAAGAATATAGGTTTAATTTGATAGACTATAATAGATAGTATATATTCAAATACATAGAAAAAAATTACAATTGAAAGACAATAAAAAAACATTGCAATATATTACAATATATTACAATACATCAAAAAACATTATAATAAATTAAAATAAAAACATTAAAATATATTAAAATACATAAAAATAAATAGTATATATTAAAATATATAGAAAAAAAATTATAATTGAAAGACAATAAAAAACATTAAAATATATTACAATACATCAAAAGACATTAGAATAAATTAAAATAAAAACATTAAAATATATTAAAATATATTAAAATAAATTAATATTGAAAGACAATAAAAAACATTAAAGGCCATGAAAAAACATTAAAACATTAAAACATATTTAATTAACATTAAAATATAATAAAAGACATTAAAACATATTAAAATACATCGAAAGACATTAGAATAACATTAAAATACATTAAAATATATTGAAAAGACATTAATAGTCAACTGAATCATAATAACAGGCAGGGAGGCTCATGAGGGGGGATGGTGCCCTCCGGCCTATTAGGTTCGGCGACCGGACAGTGGTCAGCCAGGTATAGGAGGATACGGTACCCCACGATCAGACAACCATAGTTGATGATCTACTTGCGTCTGCAGAGGGCTTACAACCGTCGATGGGGACCTCCCCGGCCGACGAGCACGACATCTTCTGGAAGGGTCTGCTAGCTTGGGATACTTCTGGTGATGCGACGATGGGGCTGCAGCCTTCCTTGGAGACCGGTGATGTTCTGAGAAGCTGCATTACTAACGTCGTCGTTGGTCGACGGGCCGACATGGGTAGACCGCCTACTCGTGTACCACCCATCATTCCGGAGGCATCTACTTCAGTTGTTCTAGAGGCATCTACATCAGCCGTTCCAGAGGCTTCTACGTCCGGCACCCATGACGCCGAGCCTTCGACCTCCTCCACACCAGCGGCGATCTCCTTGGCATTTGCGGATGACGTCATCCCTGACGTCGTTTAGGAGGCTCACGACGGGCAGGAGGGGCAGGCTGAGGGCCAGGGAGGCCCACAGGTTGAGCCCGAGCCCATCCCTGCGCAGGCTGCCACACCGGCTGTGCAGGTCGACCCTTTCTTGCCGCCGGGAGAGATGCTTGTGTCTTACAGGCATCACCGTGCCTATCAGGTGTGGAGGGAGCCTACTGTGGAGCTGTCGCTGCTGAAGTTGCACCACCGGGCGACTCACCTGCAACCTTTCGACCGCTACATATTTAAGGGCCCGGGGACCTGGGTGCAGGATCTGACCCCATCGGGCATCCCGCAGCTGAGGTCCCTCCACTGTGAGTGTGTCGACGAGTTTACCTGCACAGCCTTCCTAGAGCATCGACACCCGGAGACCAGCTCATTCAACTTTCCATGGGGCGAGATGACCATCACGCTGTACGATGTTGCCTGCCTCATGGGACTTCCGATGGATGGCCTACCTTATACGTCACATCTGCTCGTGGGCGCGTTGATCCCTACCGTCGCGGAGTACTACCAGCTCACCCAGCAGGCCCTGAAGGCATACATACACGCTGGCGGCCCTCCAGTTACTTGGTTGACTGGCCTGTGGCAGTAGAGACACGGGCCGCTCGTCGACCCCGCCCCTGCTGATGACCCAGATGCCGCGGCTGATCCTGAGAAGATTTGGCTGCGCGTGCATGTGGGAGGGGGGCAGCCCCAGGATGACCCTGCACAACATCGGTTTCTCCACATAGGGTACATGGCCATCGCTCTCGCCGCGATTCTGTTTGTGGACAAGTCGCAGAGCCGGATCCCATGGAGGATATTCGGCCTTATTTGGGACATCCCGCGTACGACCACCCTTGCATGGGCAGCAGGTGCCCTCGCATGTCTGTACAGGGGCCTAGGCGAGGCTACCCGCGCAGGTGCGAAGGGTATAGATAGTTGCACGCTGATCCTACAGGTACGAGACCGTTGAATTAGAGTTTTAGTTTACAAATATTTATATTATATGCTAACAACATTCTTTTTTGTGTCAAGGCTTGGATATGGGCGTACTTCCCTCATTTCCTAGGTGATTTCTCCAGCGATCCGGCTAGGAAGGATGACCCTCGCTTCTATGCAAAATTCATCGGTCCGAAGGCGCCACAGCGCATGAAGGACGACGTGAAGCTGAAGAAGGTGCGGTAGCTGCGGGATGAGCTGGACCGTCTTACCGTCGCCGATGTATGTATTCGAGAGTCTATCTATATGACTTATATTTCTTAACCGTGAATTGCGCCTGGTTTTTTTAATTATAGGTCGAGTGGATGCCCTTTGGGCGTGATCTGGACTTCAACGGCCAGTACCGTCAGTCCACCTATCGGGGCACCATCACCTTCTGCGGGGAGAAGGAGCCGTATATGCCCGATAGGTGCCTCCGGCAATTCGGACGGGTCCAGGGGATCCCGCAGAACGTCATCGCGCCGGATCAGGTCTCCCGCGACACCACCTTGAAGAACACGAGGTACATCGCCGTGTTTGCCCACAACCACAACAAGTGGCGGGACCTGCAGGACGAGGGTCGTTTCTACATGCTGGCCGAGCACAGACGCACCAGCGAGGATTGCTAGGCCGGTGTCACTGCAGATTACCTGGCCAGGTACGCGTCGCAGAGCCGGTCGTACGTGCTGCCGACCACGCCACCCCATCCGGACTCGCCGGCGCTCATCCACTCGATCGGCTTGGATCCATGGGTGGACCTCCCTCAACCTCAAGTCATCCCTCCGGCGGGAGCGACTCGCTTGCATGAGATAGAGGGCTATTGGAGGGCCCTGGTTACTGTTGTTGCAGGAGGATGGTCAAGTATGAAATAAATATGAAATAAAGTTCAGACTGACTTCCCTGTCTCAGCAAATAAATACAAGACTTCCTCCCGTTGTAGTAAGAGAATAGTCAGGATCGAATCCACGAGGAAGCACGTCAGCAGTTCTCAGGTAGCTGTAAATTCTCACAGAAGCAGCAGAAAAGACAGAAACACAGAAAGAAAAGAAACAAATAAACCCGGCAAGGGCAACTAAAACAAAAGCAAAGAAATAAAGCAAAGACAAAGCAAAAACTAAAAGCAAAGCAAAGGCGTACTCGATCTCGACAACAGCTTCCTCGAGATCGACAAGACAGTGAACAACAGAAACTCAGAAAGTGAAAATAAAAAATCACAGCAGACAGGCAAACCCGGCAAGGGCAACTCGATCTCGACCAAGTCAACTCGAGATCGACAAGGGCAAGTCAAGACAGAAACTTCAGAAATCGACAACAGAACAGAACTCAACTCGACCTAGACGAAGCGTACTCGAGATCGAGTACAACCAACTCGAGATCGACAAGATCTCCTCTGTATCGACAAGAATTGACAGAAAATATAAATTGCAAATTCGAAACTAAAACTCAGATTTTTGACAGAAATAAATCAATATAATAAAAGACTTCCAAGACTAGGGTTTCGACACCACAACGATAACCATGCAAAGTAACACACAAAGGCATAAAAGATCATGCTTTCCATCAAATAACTTTCGTCATTAACAAATAGGCATATAGAGGCTTTCGCATAAACCCTAATTGTTACTAACCCTTTTTCACATAATTAATCCAAGTTGCATTAAGATCACTTTCGCTTCAATAACACAAACAAGGATCACCTTCAACTCTCGCAAAAGAATCATGCTCATAGGGATAGAAGATGAATCGCACAAAAAGATCTGACCTTTATCGTATCGCCTCACATGGCCACCGTTGGGCTCACCCCAGCCCCAGAAGTGGGTGGACTACTCACGCCTCATTGCAATAACGGACATTGATTGATGAAAAGAACTAAATTGCATTAAAACTAAATTCAAAAGCCTTTACAATCCTGGCAATCAACTTTCGCAGAAAGCCAAAACCCTAAAAACCTTAGAACTCCTAAACTTCTCTGTGGAACTACTTGTCTTTCTCTCTGAAAATTGATTTTCTAAAACTGAGCCCCAAGGGCTTTATTTATAGGCTTCATTCCCTAGCTATTTTAGGAAAGAAGATATCTATCTCTATCTAAAATTATATCTAAAACTTGAAAGGATAAATAAGTTGTTTTATGGAAATAAATCTAAAAGGAAAAGATAAAACTGAATAGGGTAAGTCTTCATGATGTTGATAGATCTCCTTCCATAGATAGACTTTGATGGATTTGGATAGAATCTCGGCCAAATCGACTCCTTTGCGCCCAAGGAATCCCAAGTCTAGTCGGATATGTCTTCGTCGAGAAGTTTCTGGAAACGGCTCTACTCGACCTCGACCACGGCTCGTCGACCTCGAGTAGGGTGATTCGTCGACTGGACTTCCTCGGCTAGATCTACTCGATGTGGCTCGGTCCTGGCTCACTGGCGTCGTCGACCTCAACAAACCCTAGTCGATGTCGAGTAGGATGGCTCTGTCGACTAGGCTTCCTCGGGTTGCTCTACTCGACTGGCTCGGACAAGGCTCCTGGGCGTCGTCGATCTCGTCCTCGGCTTCTCGACCAGCTCTTCTTCTCGTCAACCCCGGGCGTGGCGCTGAGGCTTCGTCGATCTCGACTAGTGGTCCTCGAGATCGAGTAGGGCCCGGAGCCGGGTTGGTCTGGCTCTCGATCAGGCTTTGTCGACAAGGCTGTGCTCGGACATGCTCGTCTATGTCGAGTAGGGCCCACTCGAGATCGAGTAGCCTTGACTTTCAGTTTGGTTCCGCTGCTTTGACCTTGGACTTCTGTAGCGGTTTTCCGAGCTTTTCCGACCTTCTGTAGAATTGTTGTAATATGCCTCGATTTCTGCGAATTAAACAGAAACTGGTGTAGATTCCATAATTTGGCAAATAAACATAAACTACATAGATTCTGTACTTATCTTAGCCCAAATGAATGCAATGTATGCAGAAATCGATATAAAAGTTACTGTAAAACATGGCAGATTCAGCTCACAACAGTTACCGACCCTCGCATTGATCAACTATTAGACGAGGTGACGGAGATTTTGGATCAGGTTGTACGCCATCCACCTGGACAGTGATGTATATTTATACTTTTGCAGTATCTATCTTTATATTATACTTTTATATTACGGATTTGTATCTATCTCTATATTTCTATCTCGAGTAGACTCTTCTCATTTCTTCCGAGTCATATTAAACGTAAACATCAAGAACGAAAACGAAAACGAAAACGTTAATATGATAAGGTTGCCCGATAACGAAAACATGAAGAACGGATGAACATAAAGAACGAAAATGAACGTTAAGGACGAGTTAGGTTAGTTAGGGTTTAGGGTTTGGCTAGGGTTTAGGGTTAGGGGAGGTCTAGGGTTAGGGAAAATGCACGTGGTCAAGAACGTAGTTGCATGTCGTTGACCACGTGCAACACGCATTTTCCCTAACCCTAGTCCTAACCTGGTCAAACCCTAAAACCCTAGCCAAACCCTAAACCCTAGCACGTCCTTTTGGACGTGCACTTCCGCGTACCTTTAACGCAACAGTGCCTATTTGAAGCGAAGGGGGACAGCTTGGTTCCGCACTCCAAAACAAAGTCCGACTTGTTTCGATATATTCCTTCACCGTTAGAATCGTTATGGCCGAGCCGCAAAGCAATCGTCGTCTCCAAGTTTTCCAGGTACGGATACGTTTCGTATAGTGAATATATTTCGTATTCCTTCCGTTTTGTTCATATTTCCACTAATGTTATTACAGTTTTGAGACTTTACGTCTGAGTTCTCGGACCCGAGGGTTTGGAATGACCGTGACGAAATGGTTATGCATTTCAAGGACTTGGGTCGGAGACACTGCATGATTTTAGTAATCAAGTGGTCTTGGACGGGGGCGTCGAATCGTCCAGGCGAGGTTCTGCTTGCTTGCTAGCAGTATGGGGAGTACCGACCACGCGGGAGGAAGCTCCGGAGCACGCAGTCGAAGATAAACGGTTGTCCATTCTCTCTACACGGGTACGAAGCTCCGCTGGGTCACTGGGTTATGACGGTAACCCACGGTGTTCATAACCACGGGCTTTCCACGAGTCTGAAGGGTCACGCCATCGCCGGACAGATGATAGAGGGGGGAAAGAAGATGGCCAGGTGGATGAAGGAAATTGGCACTTCTCCAAAATCCATTGGGTACGGATTAAGGTAGTTGGATGAGACTAGCGTCACGTCAAGGAAGACCCTTACCAACACGCTCAACATGATGGTCGCCGAAGAAAGAGGTAGTCGGACGATGACCCAGGATACCTTGCACCATCTGCGGGAAAGAGGGTATTACTACGACTTCAGACGACATCCGGATGACTACAACGTCTTGAGCGACCTCTTCCTGACGCATCCTTACGGGATACGGCTTCTCCGAAGGTTCCATTACGTCATCGTATTGGACAACACATACAAAACAAATGCGTAAGTTACTTATTTACGATTACATTATTACGCATATAGTCAATTATAAAATATTGTACATGTAACACATTTACACTTGCAGATATGGGATTCAATTGTGCGAGGTGGTCGGGTTCACACCCTCAGGCAATACTTACTGCATCGCCTATGCCTTCATGTTGCAAGAGAACGAAGACACATACCCCTGGGTGTTGCGACAACTTCAGATCTTGCTTGGGACGGTTCAGCCTCAAGCTATCGTGACTGATCGGGAGCTAGGTCTCTTGGAGACGCTCAATGTTGTCTGCCCCGACGTCCAGCATCTCCTTTGCTGGTTACACGTGACGAGAAGATGCGAGGAAGCTGCTCTGAAGATCACACAGAATTTAAACCACGCTGGCATCTTTAAGGGAAACTGTTGGGGGTTGTTCGAATCGAGGTCGGAGGAATCATTCAACCGACGTCGTCGGGCGCTACACGCTGCATGGCACCCATTCCCAGGTGGGGTGGCGTATTTAGAGGCGGTGTGGCTTCCATAGAGCAAGAGCATCGTACGATGCTACGTAGATAATGTCTTCCATCTCGGCACCCGTACGACAAACAGGTACAACCTTACTTCATATCTCCCATTACAATATGATATAACATCGAATATTTAGTGCTATGCACTTCAATGTGTACAGAGTTGAGGGTCAACACAAGTTTCTGAAGGAGGCACTTCACTCATCGACTGGTGACTTTCGCATCGTGATCGATGCAATCCATAGAGTCAACGATTGTCAACTGCATGAGCTGCAAACTGCTTTGGAGATCGACCGCTTCAAATGGCCAATAACGGCGTATAAAGTCAACTTTTTCGATGAGGTAAAGACTTTAATCTCCAAAAAGTGCTTCGATTATCTGTACAAGATGTGGCAGGATGTCGTGAACCAAAAGGTTCCTCCGGTATGCACGGACCGACATTGGAGGGTTTGTTACGAGATCCCTTGTGTCCATGAGATTCAGGCATACGTCAAATCCGGTACTCCGATACCCGCCGAGGACATCCACCCGTTCTGGATGGATTTGTCATGGACTGACATCGACAACACCCCACTACCGTATGAGTTGTCATCTTCATACACGGCTTCCAATGATGTATGCGAGGATGAGCTGCACCCACCCTCATCAGCAAGCGTCCGAAGGAAGGGGAGGCCTCGGGGGTCGAGGAATGCCTGTAGAACCAACCCGTTGCCATACGAGGAGGTAAGGGAAAGGTTTGAGAGAGAAGAAGCGTGTGCTGCTCGAAATGCTGCTCGACATCGTCCACAAGCGACCTCAGCTCGACGTGGACGTGATGATGTGTTCGGAGGGTTCAACTGGGGTCGAAACAACGTTGATCCCTTCATGCTCGGTCATATTGAGGGTGTGAGGGACACTGTTGGAGATGGTTATTGTGGCTACCCTGCTTTGGCGGCTTTGACATCACCGATCGGCGAGACTGCTTTTTCGGAACTGAAAGCGTTACTATGCAATCACTTGGAGGATTACGCCGATCTGTACGCCGGTTGTTATACGGGAGAGTACCCGTTCAAGCAGTTCGTCGACTACTAGAGATGGGCGGGAGCTGTGCATGGTGATAGGAGACGGTGGATTGAGCTACCCATCATGGGTTTAGTATTTGCAATGATATATCAGATTCCTCTCGTTGTCCTAGCTTGGCATCATCCGTTCACATGTCTCCCTATGACCTCGCCGACACCTGCTAACAACCCTCAATCAGCAACCCTTGGTGTATTCTGCATCAGAAACCTAGACCATTTTGCCGCGGTACGACTTCAAACGTCTTTTTTTATTACCTATTCTTTCTTTTCATATATATGTCAATACTCTAACTCTAATTTTTCGTTCTCATAGATCTAGTTGCGTCTTAACGCTCCTATTCCGCCACCTCCGACAGAATAGGTCGCACATCATCATCCGAGCCTCGAAGGATGGGATGCTCCGTTTCAAGCTCAGTTTGAGAGATTTCGAGCCTTACGTGTCGACTCCGGCCGCCCTTTACTATTTTCCTAGATTTTATTCCACTAGTTTATTAAAATTATGAATGTAAACCTTTTTTTTCGTTCCTTGTAACGTTATTCGCATATTATCTGAATGAAAGCCTTAATAATTATTGTTTTCTATTTAATTTGGCCCTAAATCCTTCAACTCCACTAGCTAAACACTTCAATTTTTTCAATTAACATTACAAAAACATCGGAAAACCTAAACCCTAAACCCTAAACCCTAAATGAGAAACCCTAACTAGGGTTTGCACGCCCTTAAGGACGTGCAAGCACGTTGTTAAGGATGTGCAAATGTTTGCTAGTGGACGTGCACAGTCCCAGACTTGCACGTCCTTAAGGACGTGCAAATCCTTAATCGTCATTTGCGGTGTATATATCAACACCCTTTTTTTTTTAGATTGATGTTTAACTAGTCAATAGTTTAGGCAGCTCTTATATTGATGTTTAGTCTTTCATTGTCTTTTTCCACGACAATCGATCTATTTTTTTTTTTTTGATAAGGTAAGAATTCAGGTGGTGAGACGTACCCGAGCGCATCCTTGTGGATGAGGTCAGTAAGACTTGGATCTTTAGATAGATCAGAACCCCTGGTACCGCGGCAAAGGTGTGCAACCCTGTCAGCCACGCAGTTACCAGAACGGGGTACATGGGAGAAGGTTACTTCTCCCAATTCCGATGCAGTTGTTCTGATGTCAGCTACGATTACCTTGATATCCCACGGGCATGCGCATTTTCCATTTAGGTGGGTTATAATACTCTGGGAGTCTTCTTCCACTATGATCTTTCCAATTTTATGGGCTTTAGCCTGTAATATTCCCATTTTGAGCGCCAGAGCCTCAGCTTGAAGTGCCGATTGTTTTCCTAAGGTTTTTCCTCCAATATAAATTGGCTTTCCATTCCAGTCCCGAATGACTACACCTGCCAAACTATCCTTATTCATAAGAGATGATCCATCGAAGTTTAATTTAAATGTTCCAAGAGGGGGCTTCCTCCAGGTTGCTTTCTTGCCCTTTTTCCCATGATTGTTGTGTCCCTGTGCTATTTTTCCTTTAAAAGGTTTATGATCCTCCAGTCCTTCCATTATAGATGTTTTATTCGAGTTTTCCATGTGATTGGCAATAAGATTTGACACTGGTGCATGATTTTGGATATGTTTGTCCTTGAAAATACCTAGGTTTCGGACATACCAGATAGTCCGACAATCGATCTATTGACTTAATTAGGACATGTAGGAAACATTTAAATTAGATTATTTTGTATAATTATTTGTCTTTGTGAGAGAAAAAAAACGATTGCAAACTTTTGACAGGGTTGTTGAAAGAATTAAAGATGTGAAGATCTAGAGATCAAAAAGAGTCCCACATCGATAATATAAACAAAGAAGCCTTAATATATAAGTTAGTGGGTTACTCCTCTTATGGCCAATTCGTTTTAAGATGTAACCCCGCTTGGCTTATGTACTAGGCTATTATCGCATAGGCGCACATGTGCACACGACCCCTGATTTCGAGTCCCAACGGACTTTAGTATGGTATCAAAGCGGAAAAGTCAAACGGTCGACTCTCGATAATGGGCTAGCTAAAAGGAGATTGAGATGCTAGATCCGTTGTTAAAGTGTCAACTAGAGGCAAAAAAAATGACCCTAGTTGCACTTGCGGGGGCATGTTGAGAGAATGAAAGATGTGAATAGAGACAAAAAAGAGTCTCACATCGATAATATGAACAAAGAAGTCTTAGCATATAAGTTAGTGGGTTACTCGTCCTATGGCCAATTCGTTTTAGGATGGAACCTCACTCAGCTTATATACTAGGCTATTAGCGCATAGATGCACGTGTGCACACGACCCCTGATTTTGAGTCACAACAGACTCCAGTAAGGGTGTTTATTTGTATTTAACCATGATTTTAATATAAGTGTGCAAATTAAATTATTACATGCCATTTGAGTTTAGGATTGTTATATGAACTGAAAGATATGAAGAAAGACCAAAAAGAGTCCCACATCGATAATATGAACAAAGAAGTCTTAGTATATAATTAGCGGGTTACTCCTCCTATGACCAATTGGTTTTAGGATGGAACCCCGTCGGCTTATGTACTAGGCTATTAGCGCATAGGCGCACGTGTGCACACAACCCTCGGTTCTGAGTCCCAACTGACTTTAGTAAGGGTGTTTATTTGTATGTAACCATGATTTTAATAAAGTGTACAAATTAAATTATTACATGCCATTTGAGTTTAGGGTTGTTATATAAACTGAACAGTTTAAGATCGGCTCAAAGATCGTTCGAACACTCAATTCAAACTGAGTTTGAACATAATGTTCGGCTCATTATGACCCCGAGATGTACTCGAGCTCGAGCTCAAGCCGAAGCCGAGCTCAAAAGCTCATTTAGAGTAAGGAAGTTTTGTGGTGAGTCGTAATTAAAGCAACTCTACAACTTACAATCACTTTCTCTATTATAAAGGCATAGTAGATTGTGTTGACAGAAGCTGCTAAGGAGGGAATGTGGCTTAAGAGATTGGTCAATGATATCTAATCCTATATCAGGATCATGCTCTAGTGTATTGTGAATTTCTGACGACTTGAGTGCAATATGTTTAACCACATGATCAAGTACATCATGAGAAGACGATGAACATTGATGTCAGGTACTATGTTGTAGGGAGGAAATCGAGTTCAAAATATAAGAATATAAATCAAACCAGATTCTGTCCACGCAAATGATTACAAGACTTCCTCCCGATGTAGCAACAGGAAGTCAGGATCGATCATCGAGGAAGCGTGTCAGCGGATCTCAACGTCGAGGAACCTACTCGACGTCGACGAAAGTGGTCGAGGTCGAGGAAGGCTTGTCGATGTCGAGTACCTGCAGAGACATAAACGAAAGCGATCTTGCTTGATCGAATATCAGTAGTCGACGTCGACTAAGGTTGGTCGAAATCGAGTAGGTAATAGTACGTAAATAAAAGCCAAAGTTCGCAGATTTCGAATGAAACAATGTGAAAGAGAACTTCCAAGATCGGGGTTTGCAACAATGATAACCAAACATGTATAAGGCAAGATAAAGAGAAATAATCATGCAATCACATCAAAGGATTAAGCTTTCGCCTTTTCCAACAATTAGACAACTCTCTCAAGAAACCCTAATTGTATCTACCAATTTTATGTTTATAATCTAAGTGGTTAACCTGAATCTCTATTAATTAGATAATAAACATATAAAAGGCAGTGGATGATCAAAACATAATAAAGGTTGAATCTTTACCTCAAACACACTTGGCTATCGTCGGACTCACCCCAACCCTAGAAGTAGGTGGATAAATCCTTCCTTCCTTAGATAGATCAAAGTTTACAACCGAAGTTGCTCTTCATCTTAGCAAAAGGAAATAACTACTTGCGTTAAAATAAACCAAAGTTTACAACCGATTGAAGCCAAATTGCTCTCGCTCTCCAACTCCTCTCGACCTCCACTCTCTCTCTCTCTCTCTCTCTCTCTCTCTACTTGTGTTCTCTCTAACTTGGAATGATTAATAAAAACTAGCCCCATGACCTTTATTTATAGGCTTTAATCCTTGCTAGTCAAGGTAAGCAAAGTTTGATAAGAGAAACATTTATCTAAACGGAAAATATCTAAATCTCCATGTGGTGGATAAATCCTTCCTTCCTTAGATAGATCTTGATAGAAGCATGGATGATCCGGCCTTGCTTCGTGACCAAGTAATCCACATATGCTCGGATTGGCCCAACGGACTCGCGGCCCAAAAATAGTCTGGTCGACGTCAACCAAGTCTGGTCAACATCGAGCAAAGGTATCGATCTCGGCTTCTCTTCGCGGCTTCTCGAGTGGCTTCTCCTTCTCGAGCTCGGGTACAGTTTTTGGTCTTGGTTGATGTCGAGGAAGTTGGTCGACGTCGAGTAAATTCGAACTCGAGTTGTGTGTGTCTTCCGTCCTCGATCAGTTCTGCTCCCATCGATCAGTAGTCGACTTCGTGTAGTGTTGGTCGACATCGAGGAGAACCGTGCCTTTGTCTCCTTCTTTTGGTTTCGTCCCAGAATGGCTCCAAATTCTGCAATATTAAACATAAACTCGTGTAGACCTTAATTTCTGGAAAATAAGCTTATAGTACACAAATTTAACATATTCCCAATACATATGACGATAGAATAAGGAGCTGAAATAAGCATAAAAACATGGCATAAAACATGGACATCATACTACATATCATTTTTTGAGGAATGAGAAGAGAATCAAG
Organism: Persicaria tinctoria; assembly: GCA_037127255.1. Classification (NCBI taxonomy): domain Eukaryota; kingdom Viridiplantae; phylum Streptophyta; class Magnoliopsida; order Caryophyllales; family Polygonaceae; genus Persicaria; species Persicaria tinctoria. Next base: position 9,527,523 of record JBANSL010000014.1, read on the forward strand.
GTGAAGAAGGTGGGAACAACTGATAATCCTGCTGATATATTCACCAAGCCAGTTCTGGAAAGTAAGTTTCAACACTGTTTTAACTAGTTTAACATCACAAGCAATTAAATTTCCCTTCGGGACAAGTCTGGGTCCTCGTTTGGGGACAAATCTGAGGCAGGTATGAGTTCTCGTTTGGGGACAAATATGAGGCAGAGGGAATTTCTTGCACTTGTCATGGTACATCTATTTCTGAGAGGATTCATGTCAAAGTTGAGATTTGTTAATATGTCTTGAATTTGGACTTATTATCTGTTTTGGATTTTTGCCCATAGTCTGACTAAGGTTTGATGACTCTCTATATTTACTCATGAAACGTCACAATTTGTAACCCTAGCTTTTTCTTTGCCTCCATAATAAAATAACAATATTCCTCATTCCGTGGACGTATAACACACCATTGTCGAACCACGTAAATTTCTATGTTTCTCTTTTCTGTTATCGTTCTCGTAACAACCATATGTTATTGAAAATTTGAGTTAAAACAATATTGACAATTTATAGTGAGCAATGTTGTGTATTGATATCGAAATTAAAACGGAAGTTCCAACTCACATTCTTTCACTCTACAGAATTTTTTCAAAATAACTAAGCTTAAACCATGTATGTTAATGTTATCCAAACTCTTATTCTTTTCTAACTACCTCAATTCATTTTTTTTTAAATGAGGTGGGAATTTCAAGGTTATTAATTAAATCTCAATGATACGGAAATCTGTACTAAAAATAAGGAAAAAAAAACGCTCTCCTTTGAGAGTGTTTTCAAAAAACCCTCGCCGTTTTCGTCTACCTCCATCTTCGGGTAGTTGAAGCTCCGCTCCGACAATCACCGTCTCCGACCAAACCTCTCTCTTCGGAGAGCCTAAATCTCTCTTCGAAAAGCCCTAAATTCTCTCTTTGAGAGAAGGTACTTGAATCGTGATTTCCTAATTGGGTCTCCTCCTCCGTTCCCCCTCCTAGATCCCTCTCTCTTTTGGGGGTTTTGGTGAGTCCGGGCTCGAATTGGTTTCGGATTTTGCCTTTGGTCTCCCCAACCGTTCATCATCGTCTACCTTGATTCGTCTACAATCACCTTCCTCGGGGAGGATTTGGCTCGTCCCCTTCGCAAATTTCCGTTTGGGTTCTGGTTCGCCTTCTTCGAACCCTTCGTTCGTCGGCAGCGGCGGCAGCTATCCGGAGGTCTCCCCTCTCTGATTCCGTCGTTTGCTCCCTAACTCATCCTCCTTGCCTTGTCGGCCGGGTGGTTTGTCTCGCCTTATCCCTTCTCGGCGGGTGCTCAGAGGTGGTTCCGCTCCCAGGTTTCTGTCGGTGTCGGGACTTACTTCATTCCGGCGGTGCTCTTGTCAGGCGCCCAGCCTCCCTGCGCTCCTCTGTCCAGGCGGTGTTGGGGTGGCGCCTCCTCTCCGCTGCCGCTTTCACGTTTTTGGCTCATCTTCGGCCTTGGGCTATTGGCCTCCTCCTGCGTCTGGCCATGGTAGGCGGCGTGTTTGGCCTTTGCTGGCGGCCCCTGGCCTTTGGTTACCGGCTTTGTGTTGCCTCTTTGGCTTCCTAGGTCTATGTGGCCCGTGGATTGTTTTTCGGGCCATCTTTTCATACCTTTGGGGCCAAGGCAATTCCTTGGGCCCAAATTTGGCTCATATAATTAAAAATAAGAAATAAATAAGTATATACCTTAATAAAACTACTTACGGAGTATTATTTAAAATCCAGCAAGGGCTTTTTTAATCAATATCAACGTATATTATTAAATCCGGATTACTCTTGCGCTCTTTTCCCTCTCGCGGTTGTGCTTCATTTTCTCGAGTTGGTTGGAGTTCTGTTTGTGGGTTCGTGGTTAGTTTCGGTTGATGAGCAGTTTTGCGGCCCTGGTTGATCGAAGTGATCGTGTTGGTGGTGTTCGTGGTCTCCAAGGATCCTTCATCTAGGTGAAGGGAACGTCGTGTGATCCACACTTTCCCGGGTATCGTCTTTGCCCTATGTGGATTGTTGCTTTCCGTCTTTCCGACGGCGAGACATCGTGTCAGCTGTGCTGTTCCATGCGCTCACTATCCACTTCGCCACGTCGGGTTTCCATCTTCTCGTTGCTGTCTCCGTTTGTGTGCTTAAGGTTTGGGGTTTTTCGGGTTTGTTTCTTGTAATTCTTTTGTTGTATTAGGTAGTTGTTGTATGTTGTATTTCTTTTTCTATGTTGTATGTTCAGACGGCTTGCCGTCTGCCGACTTTGTCGGCCTCTCGATGTCCGGGCCTGTCCGGCCTCGAATTATTTCCTTATCAAAAAAAAAAAATTAAATTAAATCTCAATGATACAATTTCTAGTTTGCAAAACATTAAAAACGTACAAAACAAAATAATACGTAAACCAAAAGACAATTAAGCTCAACACCTTAAATATCTCTTATTACTTAATGTTAACTTATGTATCTCTCCATAACAAAAGTGTGAATAACAATAGACAATTCTCTATGGTTATAAAATAAAATATGCATTATCAATTGCAAGTATGTTGGAAAAAATAAATAAATTATGATTTTGGGTACGTGTACAGAAAGTTACCAATTCAAATTGCAAGTATGTTGGAACACTTAAGCTCCATAGGCTATATTATTCGAGACTGGAAAGGATCACCCGTCACAATGGGATGCAAATCCATTGGCCATCAGACTCTATTAATCGCTGAAGCTCTGGCTCTTCGGGATGGATTTCTCAAAGCTATCGACCTAAAGATTAGCAAGCTCATCATGGAAGGGGATTCTTTAATTATAATAAATCATCTCAAACGGAAGCACAATTGTCCTTGGGAGATTGATCTTATCATGTCTGACATCGAGTTACTTTTACTTAGGGTGGGAGAGGTTAGATATGACCATATTCTCTGTACTGGTAATAGCGTGGCAGATAAGGTTGCACACCTTGGCCGTCGTACCAGAGCCCCTGACAGGTTTAATGATCCAGGTCTTATAGACTTCATCCGTAAGGATGCCATCGGATAGCGCTTTCACGCATCCGAATTATTACCTAATAAAAAAAAAAGTATGTTGGAAAAAATAAATAAATTATGATTTTGTGGACGTGTACAGAAAGTTACCAAAACAAAGTTGATTGGCTGTAGAATAAAATATTTGATAATATAATGTACTGTTGATTCTAAGAGCATTATCGTCGTATGTGACGGAGTTAATAGACTGACTAAAATTATAAACAAGATAAAATTTATAAATTGTTGGTAAAAGTAGTTAAAATTTTAAATAATAAGATAATCTCTGTATGAGGTGAAAAACAATTTATTTGTAAAAAGTGGAGTTTATTTGGTGTTATTAGGGGTATTGTGGTACTTTCAAACCAAATAAGATAAAAGGGAAGGGGTAAAACAGTACTTGTACAAAATAAACACCCAAATAACCTCTATTTTCTAGTTTTTTAACACTATTTTTAACACGTTTTTGTTTATTTTGGTCATCAAACAACCAAAAAAACTATTTAAAAAATAAGCGCCCACAAATGATTAATTTTTAACTACTTATTTTGTGAATCATACACACCCTTAATAAGCCTTAAGGCTCATAAATATGACGGGTAGGACAAAAAAAATTAAAAGGAAATTGTATCATTCCAGCCTCAAGTTCTCTTAGAGCAATCCCAACAGTTTCTCCGTAATAGAGAAAACGTTGGAATTTAGTCTAAAAAAATTCATAATATATGATTTATAATTCTATATTTGAGAGAATTTTTAAAGGAAATGGTTAGGCATGCTCTTATACAAAGGCCCGGAAAAAGGTGAGCTCGTAGCCCTCTGTTATCTTTTTTCCTGCAAATGTGGGCAAACCAAAAATCTGCCTAGTGATGCACTCATCACATTAATTCATTTTTTCCAAAATGTTTCTCCGGAATTATCTCACATTAAATAAAAAACAAAAAAAATATTTTCTAATAAAATTTAATTTTACCTACATATAGAGACCCATTTTTGGGAAAAAAAAATTCATTCAAATAATTATAATACTTATATATTCGTTCTTTTAAGGACATATATTCTTTTTTTTAGAATCTATATATTCTTTGTTGATAATAATACTCATATATTCAAATCTGCTTCGGTTCAGTGTTCGCTTGGCTTTGGTGCTTATTGGTTTAAGAGTGTGCCTTGTTTTTGCTTGTCGATGTCAACTGCTACGGTTTGGTTTCATAGTCCGTTCCTGGATCTCAACGGGTGCCAAGATGGTGGTGGCCATGGGATTACCAAGGCATCCTTGATCTCACACCTTAGGGGTCGTCATTGTACGGAGGATGCTCAGGTAACAACAAGGGATGCTATTACTTCTAATGTGCTTGTTTTCACTGAGGTTGAAACTACTTTTAAGAGGATGAGAATTTGGTTATGTGGAGTATTTTTCAAAACGCATACGTACTCTTCGCTCTAAATGTCGCCATGGGAGGGGTTCTGAGTTTGTACACCCCCTGATTGTGATGATGGTGTGGTTAGATTTGTGTTTTATGACTTTGCCAGGCCACAAGTAAACACGCGTACAAGTTACCTCTTCACTGGTGTAGTTTATTCGGGATTATGGTATGGTAGATGGGCAACAGTGTGTTTTCAATGTTGTTCTGCTCGTCCATATCTTTTCCAAAAGACTGCATACTGTGAAATCTATTCCCCCAAAGTGTCGGCTTGGGTTTTCTCGGGTGCTGATATGAGCTCTTGATAAGGTTATTAGCAATCCGTTTGACATAAGAGGGTGGGTTAGATTGTTGATGCTGCCTATGTGTATCCTTAAAAAATTTTCCCCGAGGAGTAGCTAGGAGTCCATGTCTACTAACAAGCGACGGTTGCAGGAGGATTGTATAGTCAAGACTATTTGTTCCTAGAGTGAGTCGAGCACTATTATACAACTTGTTTCAGATACTCTTGTTGAACGCTCCCTCCTCCCCCCCCCCCCTTCCCGTAAGAAGCTGGTGAGGAGGACCTTGATTTGGCAGAGCGCAGTATCAATCAATGTAATATGAATATTTGCGATGGACACTACATCGCTGTTGTCAGGGTCCTTTCCTCCTATGGCATTGCCCCATATTCTAGTGCCACTCTTGAAGAGTTAAAGGCCAAACATCCTTTCTGCCAGCCACCGTCCCTACCTAATACTCCAATTGGTCACCATGACTTATTCTCGTCTAAAGAGGAGGTTGTTTTGGACAGAATTAAGAGTTCCCCACGTGGTACTTCGTGTGGAAGAGATGGTTTGCGTGCTCAACATCTTATGGAATGTTTAAGTGGGGATACGGTTGCTATTTCTGATGAGTTAGTCGATGCTATCACCCAAGTGGTTAATCTTTTTCTAGATGGGAAATGCCCTAAGGTTTTGGGCGAGTACATTGCTAGTGTGCCTCTCACACCGCTTGTCCTACCGAGTAGGGGCAATCACCCCATTGATGTGGGTATAGTTTGAAGACGTTTGGTTTCTAAGGTTAGTGCTTCCTTAATTGGTTGACGTTCCTTGAGTAGCTATTTGGGTGATTTTCAGTTTGGGGTTAGGAGTGTCGGGTGGGGGTGAGCCATTCTCCATACTATAAATCGCTTAGTTGAGGAGCGCGGTAATAATGAGGGTCTTACTATGTTGTTAGTGAACTTTAAAAATGCTTTCAATATGGTTGAGTGGGAAGTTATGATCCGTGAAGTCCAGGCCTGTTGTCCTGCAATCTCTCATTGGGTTGAATTTTGCTACTACAATCCAGGTAGGTTGTACTATGGGGATCATACCATATGATCTTGCCAGGGGTGCAGTAAGGGGGCCCTCTCGGCCCTCTACTTTTTGCCTTAGTTTTGCATCCGTTTGTGCGCAAAATCTAGGACACATTTCATGTGTGTTTTCAGGCTTGGTATTTGGATGATGGCACTATTATTGGAGATACTTTGGTCACGGGGAAGGTTCAGCAGATGATTATTGAGGACGGACCTAGTCATGGTCTGCACCTCTATGTTGATAAAATTGAAGTCTTTTGGCCTAGAGATGACCCGAGGAGCAGGTTAGCTGATGTTTTTCCACGTAATATTGCTAGGCTGCTGCATGGGGTTAAGCTCCTTGGTGGACCTATCAGTGTTAGCTGTCTATTAAGCAGCGAGCTGGTGTAGAAAGAGTGGAAAAAACGACCGCTCTTATGGATGCGGTTGCTAAGATAAGTGACCTGCAATATGATTTATTGCTGCTACGTACTTGTACTGGGGTCTCAAAACATTATTTTGCTCTCCATACATGCCCACCTCATGCCTTTGAGTTTTCTCAGCATAAGTTTGATCTAGCTCTTCGACGTTTCTTGGAACGTATTATCACTGATGCTGAGTCGGGTTTTGGCTATTGGCAACGGAGGCTCGCAACGGAGGCTCGCCATATATTTCACATGGATTATAAAAGATATAGAGAATACCTTTTCCTTATCACCGCGTCAGATGACTTTGTAAGTTCTCAACGCGAAGACCATGCTACTGATTGGCTTGGGGTTGTCCCGATTTCAGGGCTGGGTCAAACTATGAATGGTAAGACGTATCGATGTGTGTTGTGATATCGATTAGGCATCCCTTTGTTTTCCATTTCGGAGCCTTGTTCCACTTGCTCCAGGGTATTTGAAGGAGACATTTTTTGGAGATCATACTATGTCATGTGTAGGCATTGTGGGGATTAAACATCGACATAATGTTGTTCATGACACTTTGGTGAATGTCTGATGTCGTTATGGGATCTCAGTTGGTAAAGAGGTTGATATTGGTGTGTTGGGGATATGGGAAACCCCTTCGACATGCGGACATGCTTCTTTATGCGTGAGATGAAAGGCTGGATGTTTGTGTTGACCTGACATGATCATCCCCTTTGAGGCAATCTGGGATGACTGATTTTGTTAAAGGGCATGTGGTGACTGAGGCGGCTCGTCATAAGCGGATCAAGTATCAAGCTAAGTGCAATGTCATGGGCTATGGTTTCTTACCATTTTTTTTCCTGTGATCAGGGAACTTAAGTCAGACATCATAGCTATATTCTCAAGAGGATTCAGAAAAAATTTTCAAGCTCAAGATACTACGCCCCGGAATGCGGCTCATATTTTCACTAGGGTGGGGTTTTCAATTACTAAAGGAGTCCGGGATTTCTGTTGGTAAGGAGGTTTATATCGGTTTGGTTGATGGGCATGATAAGCCCCTGCGGCCGGCAAATTTGCTCCTTTATTCTTAGGACAAGAGACGGGATGTGTGTGTCGATCTGATAGGGTCCTCCCCCTTGACTCAGTCTGGGATGTCTGACTTTGTGCCTGATCGTGTTATGGTTGATGCTGCTTAACGTAAGTGTGTCAAGTATCAATTTTTGTGCACATCGGCTGGTTATGGTTATGCTATTCATTCTTGGGGTGTGCCCGGCGGCAGTTTGCAGCTTCTACAGGAGACCTTAGCTGAGGTTCCCCCTTCCTTTAGTGTGGATGAGGATCTTGATTTGAGTGAGCTTAACTTGGGACAATGTCGGAGGAAGATTTGTTACGGTCACTACACTGCCGCTGTTCGAGTGCTTTCTTCATCAGGTATTGCTCCTTATTCTGATGCCACTCTTGTGGTTCTACGGGAGAAGCACCCCATTGCCCCATCTCCCAACTTATCGACTTTATCTATGGATCACCATCCTCTTGTTGCCTCTTCGGCCTGTGTTTTGGATATGATTCGAAGCTTTCCGCGTGGCACGTCATGTGGGAGGGATGGGTTCCGTGCTCAGCATCTTTTGGATTGATTGGGTGGAGCGGCTGTCGCTGTTTCGGATGATTTGATCGCCTCTATTACTCGGGTTGTCAATCTTTTCCTTGAGGGTCGTTGTCCACAGGCTCTGGGTGAGTGTATTGCTAGTGCTCCGCTCACCCCGCTTGTTAAGCTAGGTGGAGGTATACGTCCTATTGTTGTTGGCACTATTTGGAGATGCCTTGTCTCTAATGTTGGTGCTTGTTTGGTCGGTTCTTCTTTGTCGGGTTACTTTTCAGGCCTTCAGTTTGGGGTCGGGATATCCGGTGGAGGAGAGGCTATTTTGCATGATTTGAATCGGTTCGTTGAGGCTCGTTGTGGTGAGGAGGGTCTCTCCATGTTGTTGGTCGACTTCCAGAATGCGTTCAACTTAGTTGATCGTGTGGCCATGTTAGAGGAAGTTCGTCGTCACTGCCCGGTTCTATCCCGATGGGTGGAGTTTTGTTACTCTAGTCCTGCCCGACTGTATTATGGGGAGCATAGCTTATGGTCTTGTCAGGGGGTTCAGCAAGGAGATCCGTTGGGCCCTCTGCTCTTTGCTTTGGTGTTGCATCCTTTAGTGTGCAAGATCATAGACTCTTTCGACCTGAGTCTGCAGGCCTGGTACATAGATGATGGCACTGTTGTTGGGGATACTTTGGTTGTGGGGAAGGTCTTGGATCTGATTATGGAAGACCCTAGGAGACCCTAGGAGTCGGCTTCCTGGTGTTACTTTGGTTGTGGGGAAGGTCTTCATCTTAATGTGGATAAGACCGAGAATTTATGGCCTACAGAAGACCCTAGGAGTCGGCTTCCTGGTGTTTTCCCCCCCTCTATTGCTCGGCCATTGCGCGGTGTCAAGGTTTTGGGGGGGGGCTGTTAGTGTATGCTCTGATTTCAGCAGCGAACTTGTGGCAAGGAGAGTGACTAAGACCATAGAGCTTATGGATTCTGTCGCGAGGATTGATGACACTCAGTGCGAGTTGCTTATGCTTCGGGCTTGTATAGGTATTTCTAAGCTTTACTTTTCCTTGCGTACTTGTTCTCCGTGTGTATTTGGGCCGGCCCAACTTTCCTTTAGAGAGGCACTCCGTTCTAGTTTGGAACGTATTGTCAGTGCGTCTTGGCCTGAGTTTGGAGATTGGCAATGGAGGCTCGCCACATTCCCTTTTCATTTTGGTGGGCTTGGAGTGTATGATGTTGTTGATGTCATACTTTATGCTTTTTTGGCGTCCCGTTTACAGTCTGCTGAGTTGCAAGCTAAGATCTTACGTTTTTCAGGTATCATTGTTGCTGGGCCTACTTTTGATGATGCTTGTCGCTCTTTTAATGAGGTCACGGGTTCTTGACCGGCCTTATGTCGTTATGCCTAATCAAAGTAAATTCCTAAGGTGCAAACTATAACAAGTATAGTAGGTAAGTTAGGGTCGAACCCACAGGGAAACAGAATCAATTGTAAGAGCAAGTATTATTACCCAAAAGTAACCAATTCAGGGGGGAGTTTTGTGTGTAAGCAGTAGTGACAGAACAAGTTGCAAATAGAGTTTGCGAATATATGATGGAAAAGTATTACACCAGGTAATTATCCGCACAACAATTGAGATGGTTTATCATCGAATTCTATAAATCTCAAGTTCTAATGTCCAGTAATTGTTCTCAATTCAGATCGTGTAATAGCTTTTAGTCCTACCAGTCCTAAAAGCGCTTATCACCAAATTACAAGGGGAAACCTTCACCGAATAATAAAGCAATAACATTCAAACATGAATTATAATGAGATACAAGCGATTATAACAACCCGTTAAAATAGCCTGTAATCGAATCTCCTTCACAATCTACCACAAGCAACCTACTTATGACGATTGTGTTTGCTACAATAGGTCTACAACCCCAAACCTGGAATTGGAAACCCTAGCAATATGACTAGTATCGATAAACCTAGGTGATCAATCCAGATTAACCAATAATAAGCAATCAAGCAATAAGCTCAAGAGATCGAAACATGTAACAAAGGACGAACTAGAGTAGAATACTCACAACCAATTCAATCGAGGGCTTCAAAGAACCAAGTGTAACAAAGGAGAGTTAGTTCTCCATAGGGTTTGTGAGATGAAAGAGGGAAAAATACGTCTCTGGAAAATAACCTAATCCAACTCAACTGCCCGCTTCGAAAATAATATAACCTAATTAAAGGGTTTTAAAATCCCGTAAAAATATAAATTAACAACTAATACGATAGGGGAAAATCGGATAAGAATCCGTCTCCAGGGACTGACGCGGGCGCGCCATGTAGCAGCGCGGGCGCGTCAGTGAGTGTCTTGCTACTTCTCTCTGAGGCAACGACGCAGGTACTCCCTCCTAGCAGCGCGGGCACGTCAGTAACAGCGCGGCCGCGCCAAGCTCGCCTGATTCCAGCTGCTTCCGAATTTCTTCACTTCAACTCTTCTATAACTTGCATGATCCTATGATTTCTTCAACTTCTTCAACAAGTTCCGAATCACCAAGTTCATACAAATATCCCTCACAATGACATGTAAATGATGACAAAAACTACTAAATGCGCTATAGAATATATCGCATATCAAATTCCCCCATACTTAAACCTTTACTCGTCCCGAGTAAGCATAGAAGCTAAGCCTAATCTCACCATAAATCTCAAAGGTTCACAGACAGTACAAGGAAAATGAACAATAAGTACTAGTAGTTTCCACCATCTCAACAATCAGCACAAAAGACAATCAAAATAGGAAATGAGACTTACAATTGTATCTCAACCATCTACACCTTATAGCTCCCAGTGGCCTACCCGAAAACCTCCTTATCACTCCACTTCTTATGTCGCCTTCGCCAAGAGATCAATCCTAAGCACTCAAAGTAAACGCTCATCTTGCCAAGGCGCCCTTTTGGGGTTTTCACCAAGCCACTCATTTTTTTCAAAGATGGTACTCACATAAACATTCTCACTTCCCTCAAGTCTCATATTGCCAAAGCCTAAAGCTCGCCAGACTACCTTCTTTTTGCCTGAGTCGCCCTTTCGGGTTTTCAACTCATCCCAGGATTTTGATTGTCTCTTTTCATTTTTATTTTTTTATTTTTTTTATTTTTTTTAACAATAACAAGTGCAGAATCTGTACAGAAATAATGCGGAAATGAATATGTACAAGATATGTAAATCCTTTCCCTCCCCCATACTTGAATGAAGCATTGTCCTCAATGTGAAAGAAGACAGAAATAAGTAGGGAGAAAGGAAACAGAAGGACTCACTGAGGGGGTGGATAGTGGCGAGAGTAATCCTCTCGCATGCGGCGAAGCTCTTCCCTCATACCTCTGAACTCGCCAAAGCCTTCTAGGATGTCGGCCTGCTGGTGGAGAATCTGGTTCTGCACTCTATCTTGGTTTTGAACCATCGTCGTCAAACTCCCTACGTCTTGGCGCAGAAGGCCAATCTGGTCAAGCAGGTAACCCCACTGTTGAGGCTGTTGATGAGCATCCTGAAAAGCTTGTGGGGGCCAAGGGGCCCACTGATGTGAATCCTGCTGGCTCTGATATGTCGGGTGAGAATCCCAACCGTGCGAAGGGGTATAATAAGCAGGTACCTCCTGCTGTGGGTTCTGTGCGAAACCCTGAGTATCTGTCTGAACAAAAGCCTGCGGAGCCACAGGCGCATCCTCAATCGTGGCAGCTCCAGTTGTGCCACTACTGCTACCCACTTCTAGGCGATGCCATCTACCCAGATCTGATGTCGGAAAATAATCAGCCTCAATATACCAATCAGTCCAAGTCTCAGACCAAGGAAGGGGCTTAGGGAGCCTGAACTGATGCTCTTTCTTCTTGCCTGTATACCAAATGCTTCCCCCATCCGGCGCAGTGTCAAGCATCAAACACCTCCGCAGATACTCCTCTGTTTAGGTCCTTGCTATGACCTGCTCCTCCAGCTCTTGCAAACCACCTGGCTCAACGCCTGCAGCAATGGCTACCCGAGTAATAAGTCTGCCTTGGACCATTTTTGGTCCAGCGACACTGCGATCCCTTTTGACCTTGTCGAGCCCATCGAAGAAAAGCCTAACCCAGTCAGGAGTATAATTTGCAGTAGGCACAGCGCTGTAAGCAAACCTCAGGTGTGTCATGGAGAGCTTGGTATCTGTGGTCAGCCCATAATATGTCCCAGCGACGATCTTGCACAACATACGGAAGACAGGATGGGTAATCCTGCTATTGTACTCGTTACTGGTTAAGAATTCCTCTCCAGACACCGCTCTAAAGAATGCAACTAGGTTTGGGTCGGTCGCGGCTGTCACCCATCCATCAGTTGGGGCTTTAGTGATCCCCAAAGCAGCTCGCATCCTCGCTGCAGAAATCCTGTAGGTAGTGCCATTGAACCTGAAAGAAACCCCTCTAATTCTGTTATCCCCAAGGTTCAGCTGATATGTCGCAAGGAACTGCTTGCAAAGTTCTGGGTATCCTACAGCTCTCAACTCCAAAAATCCACCAATACTAGCATGAACTAGACACTTCTGCATACAATCTAGCATCTGAAGTCTCTGAAGGGTCTCTCTATGCAAATATTTTGTAGAACTGACACAGTTTACCTTATTGTAAATAGCCCACTCCTCTTCAGACAAATCTAACTCATCATCAGATTGACTCACCTCTTCCCCAGATGAACTCATATTCGACAGATAATAAGACTAGATCCGAATCGAAATAAGGACAGGTGAAATAACTCACAAAGAACAGCGGAGGCTCGGCTCAGGGGCCGACGCGAGCGCGTCAGGAACACAGCGCGGGCGCGCCGGCGAGTTCTCCCTCGTTTCGTAACTCTGACAGCGCGGGCGCGCTGACATGTGGGCGCGGCTGCGTCGGCGGTTTCTGCAGATTCGAAAATCGTCGAAGACAGTTTTCGACGTGGAGCTTCTCCCCGGTGCCGATGACGATAGGAAAGGAGAGAGAGGGAAAGGAGAATGGGTCTTCAGTGCTCCGGGACTCACCGGGAGGGCCACTGGTCGACGGGAGTCTCGCGCCGACGGCTGATGGTGAGGTCGGCGATGGAATGTGGGTGGAGGGGTGGCGGGTTGGTGGCGCAGGGGAGTGAGAGGAGAGGATGTGGGGTAGGCTAGGGTTTTGTTTGGATTTGAGGAGTGATGATGGGCTTGAAGATGGCGGGCTGGCCCGAAGCAGGTTTTCCAGCCCGTGGTCATTCAAATTTTTTTTATTTTTTTTTTGGACAGAAAATTAACACTGCGGAAGCAGTGGGTCCGAAATGCGGATGCAATTCATCACCAGAAACTCCTTCTTTATTACCTACAAGTTAGAATAAAATCGAGTTAAGGGAAAGAATGCAATACCTTGGGTTGCCTCCCAAGCAGCGCCTTTGTTTCATGTCGCTGGCTCGACTAAGCCTTTTTTATTATTCTAACTCTGCATTTGGCTCCTCCAAAACTAACTCATCCATAGCCTCCTTTGGGAACCCTTCATAGTATGTCTTAAGCCTTTGACCATTTACCTTAAACTTCTTGTGGCTATTTGAGTCATATAACTCTACAGCTCCATGTGGGAAAACTTCAGCAACAATGTATGGTCCCCCCCACTTTGACCTGAGCTTCCCAGCGAAGAGTTTCAGGCGAGACTGAAAAAGTAGGACTTTATCACCAGCTTTAAAGTCCTTCCTATGGATGTGCTTGTCATGCCATGCTTTGGTCTTCGCCTTGTAAATTGCAGCATTATCATAGGCGTCCAAACGTAACTCCTCGAGCTCGCCTAACTGTAGCTTCCTGTGTTCTCCAACCCCGTCACTCTGCATATTGCATTGTTTCACAGCCCACCAAGCCTTGTGCTCCAGCTCAACAAGAAGATGACATGCCTTACCATAGACAAGTCTGAAAGGAGACATCCCAATTGGAGTTTTGTAAGCAGTGCGATAAGCCCACAATGCATCATCAAGTCTCAAACTCCAATCCTTCCTGTTAGGATTTACAGTCTTCTCGAGAATGGCTTTGATCTCTCTATTGGACACCTCTGCTTGGCCATTCGTCTGTGGATGGTATGCGGTGAAAACTCTATGTGTGACATGATATTCTTCAGCACGACAGTCACAGTTTTGTTGCAGAAATGGGTGCCCCTATCACTAATCAGCGCTCTAGGAATTCCATGCCTGGCAAAAATATTGCTTTTCAAGAACCCTGCCACAACTTTAGAGTCATCAGTTCTGGTGGCCTTCGCTTCCACCCACTTGGAAACGTAGTCCACCGCAAGCAAAATATACAAGTTCCCACAAGAACTAGGAAAAGGTCCCATAAAGTCAATGCCCCAAACATCAAAGATTTCGCAAAAAATCATCGATGATTGTTGCATTTCATTCCTTTGAGAGATATTCCCCATTCTTTGACACCTATCACATGCCTTGCAGAAAGAATAAGCATCCTTAAAAATATGTGGCCAATAAAATCCAGATTCAAGCACTTTTCTAGCAGTTTTATTGGCACCAAAATGTCCCCCACATGCTTGAGAATGACAGAATTCAAGAACAGATCGTACCTCATTATCTGGAAGACAACGACGAATTACCTGATCAGCACAATGTTTCCAAAGGTATGGGTCATCCCAAACATAGTGGTTTGCTTCTCTTCGAATCTTCTCCGTTTGAGCCTTGGTGTGATCCGGGGGAAATTCCCCACAAACTAAGTAGTTCACAATGTCCCGGTACCAAGGGTTTACAGAATGAAGTCCTAGAACGGACTAAGATGCGAAGAGAATATGCTCGGAAGAATTTACTTTGCAAAAATCGGAGTCAGGAGTCATTAATAGCGTGGGCACGTCAGGGAACGACGCGGGCGCGCCAGTACTCAGCGCGGGCACGTCAGGGATCGACGCGAGCGCGCCAGACTCCAGCGTGCTTTTGTGCTCGATTTTGCACAATGTGTCATTCGGAAACGTGCCTAAGATGGGTTTCTGTGACTCCGGCTTGTCCTCCTCATTCACCAATCTGCTTAAGTGGTCAACCACCAAATTCTCCGCTCCTTTCTTGTCTTTAATCTCCACATCAAATTCGCTGAGCAACAGGACCCATCGAATTAATCTTGGCTTTGTCTCCTTCTTTGTCATCAAGTAGCGGAGGGCTGCGTGATCTGTGTAGATAATCACTTTGACTCCAAGCAGATACTGTCGAAATTTCTCTAGTGCAAACACCACGGCTAGCATTTCTTTCTCAGTGGTGGAGTAGTTGCGCTGCGCTCCATTCAAAGTCATGGAAGCATAATGGATCACATGAGAGGCTCTTCCCTCTTTTTGGCCTAGCACTGCTCCCACTGCATAGTCGCTAGCATCACACATGATCTCAAATGGGCGAGACCAATCTGGTGCCTGAATGATTGGTGCACTAGTGAGGCGTCCTTTCAGCGAGTCGAACGCCTCTTTGCACTCTTGTGTGAGTACAAAGGTCACATCTTTCTTCAGAAGCTCGCACAAGGGTGAGGATACCTTCGAAAAATCCTTGATAAACCTGCGATAAAAACCTGCATGGCCTAGGAAAGAACGAACTTCGCGCACATTAGTAGGATAAGGCAAAGACTGAATTACATCAATCTTCGCCTTATCGACCTCAATACCCTTTGCAGAGACTATGTGGCCTAAAACAATTCCCTGTTCTAACATAAAATGACACTTTTCAGAGTTCAAAACCAGATTAGTTTCAACACATCTTTTTAACACTAGTGTCAAATGGCTCAAACAAGTATCAAAGCTATCCCCATGTACTGTGAAATCATCCATGAATACTTCAATGAAATTTTCAATGTATTCAGAGAAGATACTGACCATACATCGTTGAAATGTCCCGGGTGCGTTACATAGTCCAAATGGCATTCCGCGATATGCAAAATTACCGAAAGGACATGTAAATGTAGTCTTCTCCTGGTCTTCTGGCGCTATGGCCACCTGAAAATATCCAGAATATCCATCCAAAAAGCAATAATAGGGGCGCCCAGCAAGGCGTTCTAGCATCTGATCAATAAAGGGGAGGGGGAAGTGATCCTTCCTGGTTACTGTATTCAGCTTGCGATAGTCTATGCATACCCTCCAACCTGTTTGTGTTCTGGTAGGGACCAACTCACCTTGTTGATTCTCCACGACTGTAATACCTCCTTTCTTAGGGACAACCTGTGTAGGACTTACCCATTGACTGTCAGAAATTGGGAAAATCATGTCTGCGGACAGCAATTTCAGCACTTCCTTCTTCACCACATCCATCATGGGAGGATTGAGCCTTCTCTGTGGATGACGTGATGGCTTAGCTCCATCCTCCAGTAGAATCCTGTGCATGCATGTAGATGGGCTAATTCCCTTGATGTCAGCGATGGTCCACCCCAGCGCAGTTTTGTACTTCTTCAGAACCTCCACTAACTTTTCTTCCTGCTCTGCTGAAAGCTTACTTGATACAATAACTGGTAAAGTGTCATGAACTCCTAGGAAAGCATACTTGAGATGACTAGGGAGTTGTTTGAGTTCAATTTCAGGTGCCTGCACAACAGATGGAACAAGCACTTCGCTGGGAGTCAATAGATTAGGGCCAATGCCCAAAAGATGTGTAGAGAACTTACCTTTTACATCCATCTGGGCTACTAATTCCTGCATGTTAGATGTAATTGAAAAATCTGTATAGGACTTGTCAATCGCATTCTCAATAATTGACTGCAACTCATCTTCCCTAGAAATATCAAATAGATCTTGAGCTAATGGTTCAATCACATCAATAGAGCACAGAGAATGGTCATCAACAGGATGTTTCATAGCCTTGTATAAATCGAATTCAACCTTTTCTCCATCAAATTCCATTGTTAGTGTCTCAGAGACACAATCAATTTTTGTCCTAGCTGTTTTAATAAAAGGTCTACCTAATAAAATAGGCGCATCATGCGTATCATGTTCCATATCCAGGACAAAGAAATCTGCAGGAAAAATCAGTTTATTGACCATGACCAAAATGTCTTCTACTACTCCTCTAGGGTATTTATTAGACCTGTCAGCTAGTTGCACAATTACTCCTTTAGGGAAGCACATTTATGGAAGCGCCCAGATCAAGCATAGCTCTATCAAATTTTACATCTCCAATGACACAGGGGATAGTAACCATACCTGGATCAGTGCACTTTTTCAGCATTCTCCTCTGAAACATAGCGGAGACTTGCTCACTTACTTTCACTTTCTTTTTACCATTCAGCTTCTGATTCCTCTTTACCGTGCAAAACTCCTTCAAGAACTTTGCGTACTTGGGCACAGTTTTTATCATTTTCAGCAGAGGAATGTTCACTTGGCACTTGCTAAATGTCTCGAAAAGCTCTGAATCATCGATTATCCTCCTCTCTTTGAGTGCCTCAGGGAACGGAGGTTTTGGTTTCTCCGACCCGAGAGGGGGAAAATTCGGTCGTACATATGTATCGACATAGGGCTCGGATTCAGGCGAAATCTCGTTCTCAGGTTCAGGACTCGACGTGGGCGCGCCAGTACCCAGCGCGGGCGCGCCAGTGTTGGGCATTGCCACGTCAGAGACCTGCGTGCTTTCCTCCTCTTCTTCCTGACTTTTCAGCTCTTTTCCGTTTCGAAGAGTTATAGCACTGACGTTTTCCCTTGGATTGACCACCGTTTGAGATGGTAGACCCCCTGACGTCTTTGCCTCTATCCTCGTGATTGCTTCAGCCATTTGCCCCATTTGTTTCTGTATATCTTTTATGCTCAATTCAGTTGTCTGAACATGCGCAGTAAAGTGCTGTGTCAGGGTATTGAGCATGGACTCAGTAGAGGGAGCGTTACCCTGCTGCCTCTAATTGTAGAGAGGTGGTTGTTGCTGTTGTGGTTGGTTTGGTGGATCCCTCCATCTGAAATTTGGGTGATCCCGCCACCCTGGGTTGTAGGAGTTTGAGTAGGGGTCATGTCTGGGTCTCTGAGGTCCATTTGCACCTATAGCACTTACTTCAGCGGTGTCTTCCTGGAGTGTAGGACAGGAATCAGTTGGGTGGAAGTTATCATTGCAGATTCCACAAGCCTTGAGTTGTTGAGGAGTCCCTTGCAGAGTGAGCCTCTTAACAATTTCCTTCAATTCAGCAATATCTTTGGATTGGTTAGAGTCTACCGAATTGACTCCTTTCTTTCTGGTGGACTTCCCAAAATTTCTAATCCCCTCGGCCATTTCCTGAATCTTCTCCATGGCTCCCTCTGGCGTGGCATTCATAATGTTTCCTCCGCAGGCGGCATCAATCATTCTTCTATCAGATTCCAGCAACCCCCCATAGATGTATAGGACTAGGTCCTTAGTGCTGTAGCCATGGAAGGGGCAATTAGCGCAAAGCTTCTTGAACCTTTCATTGTAATCGTAGAGGGTTTCATCATCTTCCTGCTCTATATTGCTGATCGCCTTCTTCAAGGTGTTCTCCTTCTTAGCAGGAAAGAATTTCTCCAGGAAGGCCTTGTGGAGCTTAGGCCAAGTGTCGATGCTCCCTGTAGGAAGACTGTAGTACCAGTCATCCGCAGCATCGACCAGCGTGAACCCAAAGGCTCTCATCTTTAGCAGGAAAGAACTTCCCCATGTGCTTGATGGGGTCTTCTCTAGCCAATCCATGGAATTTGGGCAGTTGATGAATCAGCCCAGACTTTAGCTCAAAATGGTTGTCATCCCCCAGAGCAGGGATTGTCACAGCAGGTGCCTGCTGTGTGATGTTTGCTGCTGTCAGCCGTCGCAGCTTCTGATTTACATTTCCAGCCATTGGATCAGGTTGTTGGGAATGTTGGTGTTATTCTCTAAGGCGGCGGTGGTATGTCCTGTCAATTTCCCAATCAAAATCAACAAGATGGGGATCAGTAGCACGAGTACGAACCATGCAAGAGGTTCGCACCCAAACGGGTAATAAGACAAACAAGAACAAAGATAATCCGTTTCCCCGGCAACGGCGCCAAATTTGACAGGCCTTATGTCATTATGCCTAATCAAAGTAAATTCCTAAGGTGCAAACTATAACAAGTATAGTAGGTAAGTTAGGGTCGAACCCACAGGGAAACAGAATCAATTGTAAGAGCAAGTATTATTACCCAAAAGTAACCAATTCAGGGGGGAGTTTTGTGTGTAAGCAGTAGTGACAGAACAAGTTGCAAATAGAGGTTGCGAATATATGATGGAAAAGTATTACACCAGGTAATTATCCGCACAACAATTGAGATGGTTTATCATCGAATTCTATAAATCTCAGGTTCTAATGTCCAGTAATTGTTCTCATTTCAGATCGTGTAATAGCTTTTAGTCCTACCAGTCCTAAAAGCGCTTATCACCAAATTACAAGGGGAAACCTTCACCGAATAATAAAGCAATAGCATTCAAACATGAATTATAATGAGATACTAGCGATTATAACAACCCGTTAAAATAGCCTGTAATCGAATCTCCTTCACAATCTACCACAAGCAACCTACTTATGACGATTGTGTTTGCTACAATAGGTCTACAACCCCAAACCTGGAATTGGAAACCCTAGCAATATGACTAGTATCGATAAACCTAGGTGATCAATCCAGATTAACCAATAATAAGCAATCAAGCAATAAGCTCAAGAGATCGAAACAATTAACAAAGGACGAACTAGAGTAGAATACTCACAACCAATTCAATCGAGGGCTTCAAAGAACCAAGTGTAACAAAGGAGAGTTAGTTCTCCATAGGGTTTGTTAGATGAAAGAGGGAAAAATACGTCTCTGGAAAATAACCTAATCCAACTCAACTGCCCCCTTCGGAAATAATATAACCTAATTAAAGGGTTTTAAAATCCCGTAAAAATATAAATTAACAACTAATACGATAGGGGAAAATCGGATAAGAATCCGTCTCCAGGGACTGACGCGGGCGCGCCATGTAGCAGCGCGGGCGCGTCAGTGAGTGTCTTGCTACTTCTCTCTGAGGCAACGACGCAGGTACTCCCTCCTAGCAGCGCGGGCACGTCAGTAACAGCGCGGCCGCGCCAAGCTCGCCTGATTCCAGCTGCTTCCGAATTTCTTCACTTCAACTCTTTTATAACTTGCATGATCCTATGATTTCTTCAACTTCTTCAACAAGTTCCGAATCACCAACTACTAAATGCGCTATAGAATATATCGCATATCAGTTCTGATCTTCTACGCGACCCTAGTGAAATCGCTGCCCCCAAACTTATGAAGAAACTAGCAGATATATATTTCACGAAGGTTGCTGCTACATCAGATTCTGTTTTCTCATTGACTCCACGACAGGTGGCATTATGGAAGTCTCAGCAGGGTGCTCACTCATCTGATTGGTTGCGTGCAATTCCTATTTCTGGGTTGGGGCAGACTATGAATGGAAGGACCTATCGTACTGTGCTTAGCTATCGATTGGGAGTTCCATTGTTCGCGGTGTCCAGACCATGTTCTGCTTGTTCTCGGGTCTTCGATGGTGATGTCTACGGTGACCATGATGTGTCTTGCGTTGGTTCTGTGGGCATTAAACATCAACATAACCTCGGGTCTTCGATGGTGATGTCTACAGATCTGGGATTTCTGTCGGTAAGGAGGTTGATATCGGTTTGATTGATGGGCATGATAATCCTCTTCGTCCGGCAGATTTGTTACTTTATTCCTGGGACAGAGGGCGGGATGTTTGTGTCGATCTGACGGGATCCTCCCCTTTGACTCAGTCTGGGATGTCTGACTTTGTGCCTGGTCGTGTTGTTGTTGATGCTGCTCGGCGTAAGTGTGCCAAGTATCGAGATTTGTGCACAGCGGTTGGTTATGGTTTTATACCCTTCTCCTTCTCTTCGTTGGGGGAGTTAGATACGGATGCGGTTGCTTTGCTGAAGCGGATTCAGAAATTCTCCGTATCTCAAGATGTCGGTGCTCGTGCTGCCGCTTTTATTTTCATTATACTCGGTTTTATTATCGCTAAGAGAGTGGGTGCCCAGATAGTATCTCAGCTACCCACTAATTTCTTGTAAATAGTAATTGGTTAATAGAAGCAAGTTCATTGCCCGGTTCATTGCCAAGTATCGAGATTTGTGCACAACGGATGGTTATGGTTTCATGCCCTTCTCCTTCTCTTCATTGGGGGAGTTGGATACAAATGCGGTTGCCTTGCTGAAGCGGATTCAGAAATTCTCGGTATCTCAGGATGCTGGGGCTCGTGCTACACCTTATATTTTTACTAGACTTAGCTTTGTTATCGCTAAAGGAGTGGGTGCCCAGATAGTATCTCGGTTGCCCACTAATTTCTTATAATAATAATAATAATAATAAGGGAAAACTAATTAAAATAACCCCACCTTTGGGGGTATGATAAAAATATATCCTCAACTTTCAAATGTAATTAAAATATCCCGACCTTTGAGGGTACTGGTAACATATTACCATGAGTTTTCTCAAAGGTAAAAAATGCTGACAAGTCAGCCTACGTTGATTTTGTTTTTGACAAAGCAGCCTGCGTGGAAGCCTTTTTACAAATTAGTACTAAAATCGGGTTTTCTTAAACGGTCTCCTTAGGGGAAAAATGCACCGACAACAAAATTAAACCCGAAAAAATGAAATTGATTCAACCAAGCAACTAATCCGGTCAAAATTACCTCAAATTAGCACAACATGACTATTCCTAACATCAAACCGAAAACTACAAAACTAAACCGAAAACAACAGCAACAACAAATAGGGGGGGGGAACTTATTCAGCTAAGTCCGTGAACGAATCAAAGAGAAAGAAGATGTGAGAGAGACAACTCAATATAGCTGACCACGAGGGAGGGAGACTGTCATTGAAGAGGAATTATGAGCTGCTTGGAAGACCGGAAGACGGCTTAAGAGGCGATCACGAAAGAAGATAAGAGAGAGGAAAATGCGTGGTGTATGAACCTGGTCCAACTCTTAATTTTTTCCCCTAAGAAAACCATTCAAAAAAAACCCTTGTAAAAAATCAACGTAGATGTCTTGTCAGTATTTTTTACCAGTGAGAAAAATCGTGGTAATATATTACCACTACTATCAAAGGTCGGGATATTTTTATTACTTTTGAAAGTTGAGGATATATTTTTACCATACTGTAACGGCCCGGGATTATGATTCCCGAGTTACGTTTCGAGGGATGAAACCCCTCGTTGGGATCTTGCGCCCCGAGTACAGGTTGAAAGTTTTAAATCGAAGACGTGTAGTTTAAAGTGGGATTTCGCACCCAAATCTGGAAGGTCCGTTGGAGACCCCGGGGTAAGCCCCTGTACCTGTCCTAAGTCTACAACGCGGGAAATCCTTTATCATGCAAAGGGCATAAGTTCTGAAAGTGATACAACCAGTGCCACGACAGAGCCGGGTCAAAACAGAGTATAATTAGGGAGAAATCCTAAAAGCGTGAATCTGGGGAAGTCAGGTTTCAAATACTCACTCTCCGCCATATGAATAGACCCCGTCATAACAGCACAAAATCAAGCAGTGTATAAGGTACCTGAAACTATACCACCAAGTCAGGCCAAGAGTCCGCCCGCGGGTTCTTTGACCGCGCTGAGGACATATAATACGCATATACCTAGAATAAAGATGCCTTCATGCAGTACTGGAATATTAACCACACTATCATGTTCCTAACTCATATGTGCAGAATATTAAGTAAGGTCTTAACAAAGAATATCAAGTGGTATATCCCTCATCTACCACCACCCCCCTTCCAGGTAGGGTGGAGACTGGCCAGTTCGATTCGATAGCATCTCAAATCTCATCATCATATCGTATCTCATCATCATATCATATCTCATCATCATATCGTGGATCTTGCGAAAAGAAAATAAAAATGTTGATAATATTAAAGGTGTTCCAACGACCCGAATGACTCGGGATGAACACGATGGAGATGGGCTATCCTACGACCCTATCATGGATTCTAGGACTCACAGATAACGGCCGTTCTGTATTCAAACGCATACAGAATAATAATGCTCATTCGTAAGTGCAATTCCTAAGCATGATACTACATGGCATGCTCTTATGCATATGAAACACCTACATACTATATGACACATCAGGCAGGAGGTACTGGTTACTGAGTAAGCTCTGGAGGTACTTACCTGGCAAGCAGATTGGCAACAGAACAATCCATCACACAGAATTCACAATCACAGAGTATCACCTAGTACATAATGGAATATATATAGGTCTACTTCCAACTATTAAGCACTCAAACACACATCAATCAATAGAACAAGTAACATATTATGAAAGTCATTTCATCGCATCATCCGCTCCTCAAGACCACATCGTTCTCCATAATTCATTCAACCATTTCCACATGTTCATATACATCATTTCCGCATATACCTCAATGGTTCATCAAAATCATAAGACATTATTTGTGTGATATAAAATCCTACTAGATCGTCATAATCATCCAACATTTAATCTCATATAATAATTCACCCCAAGTCATGCTATTAGTCATGCATATCATACTGTTAGTCAAACAATCATATTATCATGCTAGTTAGTCATCGAATAAGTCTTATTCCCAGGTTAGTTTCAGAACTGTTTCAAATCCCAGTTAAATAATTAAGTATTCCGACCCTTGAAAATACTCGTCAAATTCCCTTTTAAATTTATTTATTAGATTACATTCCAACCTTGAAATTCTTTTCCGAATTCTTTATAAATCTTTAAGTCCCAATAATATATTTTAAATCTCAAATAGTATTACATGATATTTTAAATGTCATTTATTTAACACTTTTATAAATGATTTCCAAATCCCCTAAAATCCCGACCATTTTTATTTAATAAATCAACCCTTATAATTCTCCCCAAAATATAATAATTTAAATACCGCTAATTAGTTAAATAATAAACAGATAACCCGAACCGAACCAAACCCATTTAAATCCAACCGAACCGAAC
Source organism: Persicaria tinctoria (assembly GCA_037127255.1). Lineage (NCBI taxonomy): Eukaryota > Viridiplantae > Streptophyta > Magnoliopsida > Caryophyllales > Polygonaceae > Persicaria > Persicaria tinctoria. The sequence goes on from JBANSL010000014.1 coordinate 9,551,204, forward strand.
AGAACCGAACCCGCTAAATTTTCATCCCCAAACCGGCCAAATAATATAACAAAATAATAATATATGGAAAGGGCCCCACATATCATCTTCTTCCTCAGATTCAATTTGAAGTTGCTCCAGCATGCGCCATGGCTTCGCTCGACAGCTCCCGCCGGCCCGCCTCTCGTGCTCGCACTCGCCGCTGCTCGACTCCGCACCCGACTGGTCGTTGCTCGCCTCTGCTCACCCGCGCTCGCTGTTCGTTGCTTGCTTGCGCTCTCGCCTGCGCTCGCCTCACCTCGCGATCGATGCGCTCGCCTCGCACTCTCGACCTCGCTCTCGAGCTGCCGGAGCTCTCGAGAGTTCGTATGACTCCCCGCACTCAGCTCTCGCTCACCCCCAATTAGTCCAAACATCGAAAGGATTCAAGACATTGAATGAGAAAGAAAAGAAGGCTCGGGAGCTCACCGACGGATTCGCGACTTCGGAGCTCTCGATCGGAGGTCTGGGCATCGTCGGAGGCTCACGATGGCTCGTCGGACCTGCGTTGGACATGGGTGAGCATGTTGGTAGGGCTCGAGAGTGGTTTGGCTCGGAAATGAAGGAGAACGGCTTACCGGAACGTTATACGCACTCGAACAGGGGAGACGATGGTTCGGTGGCTCGTTGGCGGCGCTGGCGTCTCCTGGGTGGCGTTGGGCGGCTCCGGATGCTGGGGGTGACCCAGAGGAGGTGTTGAGGGCTGCCGATGGTCCTTGGGAAAGGAGATTTAAGGGGAAAGTTGAAGAGTGAGGTGGTTCGGCGCTACGGTGATGGTTGTGATGCTGGATCCGGAGGTGATGACGAGAGGGGATGATGGAGAATATGGTGTGTGATGGGGATGGTGTATTGATCAGCAAAAGTATGGAGGGAGAGGGAGTTGGTGAAAGTGATGGTGAGGAGTGTGATGTGAATTAAGAATGACGGGGAGAGGGATTGTCTTTGAATAGGTATGGTGAAGTGTGGGAGTTGGTGAAGATGGAGTGTAGGATTGGTTAACAAATACCCGATAATAAATCCCGAATAAGTGAATTTCGAATACCGCAATTAGTTTTTAATGTTAGTTTTTCCGACTCTCGTTCTCTCGATCAATTAGATTTTTAAAATCGACAAGGATATCGTCATCTGAGAATTATTTTAAATTCTCAATGTGAAAGGATGGAATCGTTCGTCGAATTATATATTCCGGTCGGAATCCGCTAAATGAGTTTTAAATTAAATTTAAGTTTATTTTTAATTCTCTTTTTCCAAACAAAAAAAAACTAGGATTTGAAAATCTGAGCCTTTACATCATCCACCTCTAAAAACAAGTCTCGTCCCCGAGACTAAAATTATCTTAAAATAGGCGATGAAGTTTGAAATTTGTGAGTCCAATGATCATGTCATTGATCCTGTAAGCACCTCATAAGTGCCCCTATGAGATCCTCACAGTACCATTGTCGTGATCATAATATTTCCAATAGACCGTAGCAAGGATGTAATATGGGCCCCTACCACATCCTTACTCCGACTTTTTGGCCATATCATAACTCAAAAATATAACAGTGTCACCACTAGGTCATAGCAAGTAATCTACAGGTTCCCCCATAAAATACTTGTGTCTACTTCGTGGAGCGTTATAATGAAAACTAGGGTCGCATTAGTTTCTTAAAATCCAAGTTAGTTTCTTTTGAAACACCATTTAAAATCCTTTGAATCCGACGTTAGTCAAGCAATTTCAGAACTCAAGAGGTGGAATCATCCACCTCTAAGGCTAACCCCATATTTCCTTCCGAGGTTCCAAGTCAGAGTCAAATTTCACCAATTCGGTTCTAGCATATTAGCAATTCCAATTCAGGACATCATATAAAATAACAATCGTACAACATAGCAATCACATCACACATTCCTAATCAGGTCATACTCATGCCACAGACAGTCACATACCATATCAATCAGATAAGCACATCATACTCATTCTAACTACCAAGAGTCATCACATTAGAGGCAAACAACTGTTTCCATACAATAGCATTCTATCGAGTTCAGGGATAGCTATGTTAGTACTAACAGTTCCCTATTGTCAACGACAACACATCAGTGAATCAACATCGTCTATAGCATAGAATTCGCACAACATACGGCCCCAAGTAAGGTATACACTAGATCACAACATCAAGAGTACCTGCCTATAACTACCAATCATGACAAGACACGACCACTACCCATCAGCTCTTACATTAAGATCAAATTCACTGAGGTCTACCAACTCAATCCACTACTAGTTCTAGACACCATTACATCCCGCTCACATACAACCTTTCTAGCCTCATAACTACCCGCAATCAAGGCCAATTACCCAAATCAACCACTAGGTATTCCAACTCCTATGCCAACAAGTCATCTAATGGTCAATCCCCTTCGGCATCCCGATCTCAAGTCCAACCTTCTACTTGACCATTTAAAATTATCGCTCGGAGTTCCAAAATCACGAAATTCTCTCATTCCGACAAGATTAATAACTCGATCTACTACCAAGACTCCTCCCGACCATCTTCTCCTAAAGAGACATCTCGAATCACCTTGCTAACTTAATCATACTTCTCACGCCACTAACCACTCTCACTAACCATCCACCTCTAAGAACCCAACTCATGCTGACCATCTCTCGCCTCACACTCCTGACCAATTCTAATGCAGAACCCAACTAGTGGTACTCCCAATCACGAATCACCATGACCCTCAAGCCGACCCACTCTAGATCCTTTTCCCATCATATTCTACCTGGACTAGTCCCCTCAACTCCGTATGTTTTCCCAAATTGCCTCAGATCACACTTCCTTAAACTTTGAAATCTCTACCACTTAAACTCTTATGTACCAATCATCATTTTCACCGAATTCCTATAACATCATCGTCCGAATTTCCTATGTACCGCAACTTCACCAACCTTCTAAAATCTCTTATCCTCTAGCGTCCTCAATACATTATGCTTTGCCTAGTTCCCAAATCCATACTCATAATCTCCCTATCTCAATCTTAAGCCCACAGTCTTACTAGGAATCTCAACTACATCCTTGCCTAGCTACCAGCCTTTCCTTGAAGATTCATCTCACATCCTCAAATACCTCAATAGCCACAATAACCTCCACTCATAAATCCCGATTCATTCCCTATGCCAAAATCCTCCAACAACGATCTAGAAATCCTTCACTCATAATTTCCCCAAACATTACCAATCCTATCTAAACAACCCCAACTACTCATCATACGAACACCCCTGATGTGAACAACCTAATATCCTCGATCGATAATTTCCCAAACAACCTCATACTACTCTTCCTTGGCAATTCCTCAACTTCATCCCTTACCGAAATCGCGCCTACTCACAGCACACACCATCTAGTCCCAAATTCTACGATTCCTCAGGCGTTCCTTAATCGATCATCCTTACGTTGCCCAAACTCTGCTCCTATACTACCTAGACACTACCCTTAGCGCACCAACCCGTCTAATAACACTTACACTACAAGAACTCCTCGACCACTCCTAACCTATCCATCCACCTCTAGAACTATCCAAACTACCTATACCCTACTTGTCTATACTTCCACCTCTAACTAAGACCTACCTAGAAGTTCATCTATACTCACAGACCACTATCTTCGACATATCCCAACTCACTCGGCTCTACCCAAGCTAACGCATCCATCCTGCCCACCCTCTCGCTCATCTCATGACCAAGAACAAAGACTTCAATCCCTCTGTCAGTTTCCGACCTAGCTTACCGAAGAATCTCTTGACTCATGCCCAAGAAGAAGCACCATCACACATATAACCCATAATCTACTCACCAACAAGTCAGTATACCAAGCACCAAGGCACATTATCAGAGAAACCAGTTAGTCAGGAAATCATTGCTACTAGTTCGGCACATCCGTTATCACACATTTAATTATGTCAGTTCTAGGCCTATCACACAACATCAATTCCGATTAGTATAAAAGAATCCACGTTTTGAATTAAGAATGATCTTCCTCGGGTAAGATGGGAGGAACCTGTTCATGACTGTCATCTTTGCAGCATATTTGTCCTTTTTGCCATCAGTGACGTTGTTCCTGGGGCCTAGGGGTCATGGACCCATCACACTTTCGCTGCGCCGCTCCGGTGCCACTTGGTTTTTGGTTCTTTCTTGCATATCGGCGCTCATCGAATGATCATAAGGGTTAGAAGTTACGGAGATAGGGGAGAGACAATGGCGGACGACACAGCTTCCTTAAGAGTTCAGACAAGGACCAAGACTAGGGACGACGAGACCAAGGATAAGATCCCAACCCGAGAATGACAACGATGCCCTTATAATTATGGCACGCAAACACATAAAAATCTAGAGATATCGTCACATTATTTCACACTAGTATGCACCTATCTCAAGGAATATCAACTTACGCATTCATAACATGTTCATATAATCATCTTTATATGCGCGCGGAACAAGCTAGCAACCTATCATTTCATTCACCAATCATGCTTGAGAGACTAAGAACATGTATGCACAGACTGACATGTGACATATATGGCACAAGTTATGCAAGATATAGCAAACATCACAGGATATCATATGCACGACTTATCACTCATTTAGATACAAAATAAACAAGTCATAATATTACGGAAAGCATGCTAAGATGTACCCAAAACATCATTCTAAGGGTATGGTCAGTTCATGCAGGGTCGGTATAGCAATTATCTCATCACATACATCCATATTCGCATAGTAACACTAGGACGTCACATAATCATACGAGGGCCTATAACTGGGAGGTGTATGTCTTACATGATACTAGCAATACTCATTAAACATGTACATAATCAATGAGGTCCAATTAGGTTAATCTGGCATGCTAAGTCATCTGATTCACGTGTCAAACATGCAACAAGAGTTGGCCACACTATCATGAACCTAGTTCATAGGGAGACAGTAATCATGGGAATTCAATACATACGACACATACATCCACTCATAAATGCAACCATGCAAGGTACCAGGCAAGTCATGCTGAATTATACCAATATACAATTTCATGAAATCACAAGGAGGCCATCATTATCACTTGACAGAATTCTCTAAGGACAATCACCGACTCACCACCCCATTTCCCCGTGGGACGCTAGTATGACACCCTAGACACAAGGACATTCACACCGTTTCCGAGAAAAGATGGTAGAATTCATGTTTAGACTCTTTTGGCAAGGCGACACGGTTGACCATTACGAGGCTCAAGAGGGATGAATCCATAAGACAAAGCACTCCTAACTCGGAAAAATGTCAATAATCAACCTCAGGTAACCCTCACATTATACACAATCCCCGAAGGTAGTTAGTTGACCGACCCAAATTTCCCGTAGAGAAGGTTGACATTAGGTATGAGACTCGATGAACATCTATGGTTGGAATACAACTAGGACTCAAGTCAAGAGGAACGGACACTCTCGACCCTTATCAACACATCCAAGTGCTTTGGTGCGACGGACGACGGAATCGGGATTATCAAGGGGGTTGTACTATGGAAGAACTATTCCGACAAGGTAGAAAATCTAATTACATAAGAATAAGGTTTCCTCCCGCTATCCCGTTTGCACATACAGTCATTTACATGTTCAAGTTAAGGCATTTCGATTAGTTCGCTATCCTAAGCACAATAGCACTCAACACGGAAGTAATCAACAAGATTAATATGATCCTCTTCGAGGAGGATCTCCCTCGGGCCCAATAGCATATATGTATATATAACGTAAGCATAGAGACGATCTATGCTGTCCTTCGAGGGACAGCTGACCGGAGGGGCAAGAACCTCACGACCTCCTAACTCGACACTCCAACCTTCGTGGTGCTCCTTGGAGTCTTCTAGGCCCATCTGTAAATAAAAGCTAGTGTTTTGCCTACCGTTTCCCGAGTTCTACATCCATAAGGGATGCCTATCGCTTTGGTCTCTACCCACGATATTATTTCCCCTTGTTCATTTAGGTTTAATTCCAATTAAATTCATTTTGCCCTTTTAAAAACATTTTCCAAAACCATTTGAAAACATTGGGCGATTTTCAAAACCATCTTCAACCTATTGTACTCGGATTGCAAAACCTCAGCTCTGATACCACCTTTGTAACGGCCCGCGATTATGATTCCCGAGTTACGTTTCGAGGGATGAAACCCCTTATTGGGATCTTGCGCCCCGAGTACAGGTTGAAAGTTTTAAATCGAAGATATGTAGTTTAAAGTGGGATTTCGCACCCAAATCTGGAAGGTCAGTTGCAGACCCCGGGGTAAGCCCCTGTACCTGTCCTAAGTCTACAACGCGGGAAATCATTTATCATGCAAAGGGCATAAGTTCTGAAAGTGATACAACCAGTACCACGGCAGAGCCGGGTCAAAACAGAGTATAATTAGGGAGAAATCCTAAAAGCGTGAATCTGGTGAAGTCAGGTTTCAAACACTCACTCTCCGCCATATGAATAGACCCCGTCATAACAGCACAAAATCAAGCAGTGTATTGGGTACCTGAAACTATACCACCAAGTCAGGCCAAGTGTCCGACCGCGGGTCCTCTGACCGCGCTGAGGACATATAATACGCCTATACCTAGAATAAAGATGCTTTCATGCAGTACTGGAATATTAACCACACTATCATGTTCCTAACTCATATGTGCAGAATATTAAGTAAGGCCTTAACAAAGAATATCAAGTGGTATATCCCTCATCTACCACCACCCCCCTTCCAGGTAGGGTGGAGACTGGCCAGTTCGACTCGATAGCATCTCAAATCTCTTCATCATATCGTATCTCATCATCATATCATATCTCATCATCATATCGTGGATCTTGCGAAAAGAAAATAAAAATGCTGATAATAGTAAAGGTGTTCCAATGACCCGAATGACTCAGGATGAACCCGATGGAGCTGGGCTGTCCTATGACCCTATCAAGGATTCTAGGACTCACAGATAACGGTCGTTCTGTATTCAAACGCATACAGAATAAAAATGCTCATTCGTAAGTGCAATTCCAAAGCATGATACTACATGGCAGGGTCTTATGCATATGAAGCACCTACATACTATATGACACATCAAGCAGGAGGTACTGGTTACTGAGTAAGCCCCGGAGGTACTTACCTGGCTAGCAGATTGGCAACAGAACAATCCATCACACAGTATTCAGAAATCACAGAGTATCACTTAGTACATAATGGAATATACATAGGTCTACATCCAACTATTAAGCACTCAAGCACAAATCAATCAATAGAACAAGTAACATATTATGAAAATCATTTCATCGCATCATCCGCTCCTCAAGACCACATCGTTCTCCATAATTCATTCAACCATTTCCGCATGTTCATATACATCATTTCCGCATATACCTCAACGGTTCATCAAAATCATAAGACATAATTTGTGTGATATAAAATCCTATTAGTCATGCATATCAGAACTGTTTCAAATCCCAAGTCATAATCATTCAACATTTAATCTCATATAATAATCTCATATAATAATTCACCCCAAGTCATGCTATTAGTCATGCATATCATACTGTTAGTCAAACAATCATATTATCATGCTAGTTAGTCATCGAATAAGTCTTATTCCTAGGTTAGTTTCAGAACTGTTTCAAATCCCAGTTAAATAATTAAGTATTCCGACCCTTGAAAATACTTGTCAAATTCCCTTTTAAATTTATTTATTAAATTACTTTCCAACCTTGAAATTCTTTTCCAAATTCTTTATAAATCTTTAAGTCCCAATAATATATTTTAAATCTCAAATAGTATTACATGATATTTTAAATGCCATTTATTTAACACTTTTATAAATGATTTCCAAATCCTCTAAAATTCCGACCATTTTTATTTAATAAATCAACCCTTATAATTCTCCCCAAAATATAATAATTTAAATACTGCTAATTAGTTAAATAATAAACAGATAACCCGAACCGAACCAAACCCATTTAAATCCAACCGAACCGAACCCGCTAAATTTTCATCCCCAAACCGGCCAAATAATATAACAAAATAATAATATATGGAAAGGGCCCCACATATCATCTTCTTCCTCAGATTCAATTTGAAGCTGCTCCCGCTTGCGCCATGGCTTCGCTCGACAGCTCCCGTCGGCCCGCCTCTCGTGCTCGCACTCGCCGCTGCTCGACTCCGCACCCGACTGGTCGTTGCTCGCCTCTGCTCACCCGCGCTCGCTGTTCGTTGCTTGCTTGCGCTCTCGCCTGCGCTCGCCTCACCTCGCGATCGATGCGCTCGCCTCGCACTCTCGACCTCGCTCTCGAGCTGCCGGAGCTCTCGAGAGTTCGTATGACTCCCCGCACTCAGCTCTCGCTCACCCCCAATTAGTCCAAACATCGAAAGGATTCAAGACATTGAATGAGAAAGAAAAGAAGGCTCGGAAGCTCACCGACGGATTCGCGACTTCGGAGCTCTCGATCGGAGGTCTGGGTATCATCGGAGGCTCGCGATGGCTCGTCGGACCTGCGTCGGACATGGGTGAGCATGTTGGTAGGGCTCGAGAGTGGTTTGGCTCGAAAATGAAGGAGAACGGCTTACCAGAACGTTATACGTGCTCGAACAGAGGAGACGATGGTTCGATTGCTCGTCGGCGGCGCTGGCGGATCCTGGGTGGCGTTGGGCGGCTCCGGATGCTGGGGGTGACCCAGAGGAGGTGTTGAGGGGTGCCGATGGTCCTTGGGAAAGGAGATTTAAGGGGAAAGTTGAAGAGTGAGGTGGTTCGGCGCTACGGTGATGGTTGTGATGTTGGATCCGGAGGTGATGACGAGAGGGGATGATGGAGAATATGGTGCGTGATGGGGATGGTGTATTGATCAGCAAAAGTATGGAGGGAGAGGGAGTTGGTGAAAGTGATGGTGAGGAGTGTGATGTGAATGAAGAATGACGGGGAGAGGGATTGTCTTTGAATAGGTATGGTGAACTGTGGGAGTTGGTGAAGATGGAGTGTAGGATTGGCTAACAAATACCCGGTAATAAATCCCGAATAAGTGAATTTCGAATACCGCAATTCGTTTTTAATGTTAGTTTTTTCGACTCTCGTTCTCTCGATCAATTAGATTTTTAAAATCGACAAGGATATCGTCATCTGAGAATTATTTTAAATTCTCAATGTGAAAGGATGGAATCGTTTGTCAAATTATATATTCTGGTCGGAATCCGCTAAATAAGTTTTAAATTAAATTTAAGTTTATTTTTAATTCTCTTTTTCCAAACAAAAAAAACTAGGATTTGAAAATCTGAGCATTTACACATACCCCCAAAGGTGGAGATATTTTAATTAGTTTTCCCTAATAATAATAATAATAATAATAATAATAATAATAATAAGGGGGTGGGGGCCCAGATAGTATCTTGAATACCCACTAATTTCTACGAAATTGTATCGGGGTCTCCAGATTGATGTTTTGTCTTCGAACGTTCCCCCTTCATGCCCTCCCTGACGCTATAAAGTGTTTTGATGATGAGCTTCGGGCTTCCCTTGAGCAGGCTATTACTGCAGGAGGCCTAGGGTTTGGTCCGTGGCAGTGGCGGCAGACGACTCTTCCTTTAAAACTTGGTGGGTTTGGGGTGCTTTCGGCGGAGGATGTTAGTCATTTTGCTTTCATTGCATCTCGTCTCCAAACGACTGAACTCCAAACATCCATTTTGTCTTCACCTTCTGGACGTCCGGACAGTTGCCTTGACAACGTCCTCACCCAATCTATCTCGAGGTATGTCACCTGTGTTGCTTCAGATATTGATGACTTGTTTGTATCCCCCACCCCCAAAAAAATCATGTCAGTACTGGCGAATCGATACTTCAAGTTCATTGATGACAACTTAGTGTCCACCCTCAATCCGACTCCCAGGCAACTGCATGTTTTGTAAGCGGTGAGAGGAGACATAACGCATGATTTTTTTGTTGACTACTCCCATTGAGGGTCTAGCTCAAACCATGCCGTCTTGCCAGTTTCGTTCGGTCCTCCTAATACCATCTTTCGATCCCTGTGTTTAGTGGTTATCCTACCTGTCCTAGTTGTGAGCTTGATAGGATGGACCCATTTAGAGATCACGCTCTGCATTGCAGTCGATGCATCGGGACGAAGCACCGACACAACATGGTCCGAGATATTTTGGCTGACATTTGTTACAAAGCGGGCATCGCAGTTCAAAAGGAAGCGCATACTGGTATGAGCAATGAAGATGGTGTTGAGTTGAGGCCAGGAGATTTGTTGGTTTATGGGTGGGACAAGGGTAGAGACACTTGTGTGGATGTGGTTGGTGCTTCACCGTTCACAACTAGAGCTAATGATTTAATTGTACCCGACAAGGCAGTCTCTCAAGCTACTAAAAGAAAGGGGAAGAAGTACGCGGATATTTGTGCTGCTAAGGGGTATTATTTCATGGCATTTGCGTTCTCATCAGCGTTCTGGGCCTCCGCCGACAGTGGCCAAAGAGCAAGATCGCAATTGCTGGAAACTGCGCTCCGCCAATTGGCACATTGACTCAATGCAATTAAGACTAATAGGTGGATACAAAACTCATCCCTAATCGAATATCCTCAACATAGATCAATTGAAATCAACCACTACAAAGACAAAGAAACATCACTATCTCAATACCTTTGTTTGCTATTGAGAAAATAACAATGAATTCATAGCTAAGATGCAATTTCTAACATGGTGATCAAGCATAGAAAGGAACACAAATAGGATAATTAAGCACAAGATGATAACTAAGAATATGAATAACTAAATAGAATCAAATCATCGATCACAATCCTAACAACCATGTCTTTGAATCACAAGCGAAACTATGAGTTTAGCAACTCATAGGCCAATTCTCTCTCTCTCTCTCTCTCTCTCTCTCTCTCTAATTGTGTTTATAGTCTCACAACAATCCTCACAACAACTTGTGAATAGGCATGAACTCATTGACATGACCTACTCGGGCTCGGACTTCGCGTGGGAGAGAGGTAAGGAAACTACTAACCGTGTGGCCAAGAGACTTGATCGTGTTTTTATGAGCAGGGTGATGTCTCTAAAATATTCATGTTGAAATGCACAGTTTAGTTCCATATTCTATACACTTTGCATATTTCGGGTTGGGAATATGTCGAATTTATGTAGTATATGCTTATTTGCCAGAAATAGAGATCTACATAAGTTTCTGTTTAATATTGCAGAATATGGAGCAATTTCGGGAGAAAACCAAGAAGCAAAGACGGAGCATGAAGAGTCCTCGATATCGACTTCATTTTGTCGATATCGACTAAAGATGGCCGGACACACCCTGATCGAGGAGCACCATGTCGAGAAGACGAGGAACAAACTTGCCCGACTCCAACACACTCCTCGATATCGAGTTAGTTACTCGATATCGACAAAGCCTTGAAGACTAGCCCGGAGTCAAGGAGAGCATGATCGAGGATGCCGAGAAGCGCTACCCGACTTGGCCAGACACCCGGACACTGAGCAACACCAGTCCTCGATATCGAGGAAACTCCTCGATATCGACAACCCCAAAAGCATATGTCCGAGCAGTGTCGAGGACCAGCCACTCGACCAAGCCAGGCCAGCAAGTCGATGAACCAAGTCTACTCGATATCGATGAAACTTGTCGATATCGGGGACCCCAGAAGCCAGCATTTGAGCCCTGTCGAGGACCAGCTACCCGACGTGCCGAGCCAAGCCAAGTCAACGACACACTTTACTCGATATCGAGTAAACTACTCGATATCGAGGAAATCTTTCCGGAATCCGCGTACGCGGTTTGAGCTGTCCTACTTGGATTGGGATTTCTCGGGGCCGAAGATTGCCGAGTCTATCCGTGTCTATCAACAACTATCCATGAAGAGAAGATTTATCCACTTGAAGATATTTTAGCCTTTTAGATATAATTTCCCTTTTTAGATTTATTTATGTTATTCCATTTATCCTTAAGCTTTGAGATATAGAAAGAGATTTCTATCCTTAAATAGCAAGGATTAGAAGCCTATAAATAAAGCCTTGGGGGCTGAGTTTTAAGAAGGGGATCACACAACAATTAGTAGTAGAGAGAGAGAGACATAGAGTGAGTGGCCAAGAGGAGTTGGTGAAGCGAGAGCGGAGTTGGCTTCCTTTGGTTGTAAGCTCTGTTTGTTTTAATGCAAGTAGTTATTTCCTTTCAATCAATATCTGAGGTTGCGATGAAGCATGAGTAGTCCACCCACTTCTAGGGTTGGGGCGAGCCCGACGATAGCCATGCGTGTCTGAGGTAAAGATCCGACTTTTATCATATTTTGAGCATCTACTACTTGTTATGTGTTTATTACCCATCTAATGGAGGTCCATGCTAACAACTTGGATTGTAAACATAAAATAGGTAGAGACAATTAGGGTTTCTTGAAAGAGTTGTCTAATTGTTGGAAAAGGCGAAAGCTTGGTCCTTTGATGCGATTTATATGATTATCTGTTTCATTCTTGCCTTATGCATGCTTGGTTATCGTTGTTGCAAACCCCAATCTTGGAAGTCTTTTACATACAGTTTATTTCGAATCCCAAAAGCATTTGTTTTTATTTTATTTCGTTTTACTTTCTGCCTTCCTCGATATCGACAACTTCTGGTCGATATCGAGTTACTGATTCTCAATCCAGATCGTCGTAGCTTCTCATGTGCAGGTGATCGACAAAAGACATCCTCGACATCGACAAGTCTACTCGATATCGAGTAAGGGCTAGTCGATATCGACCAAAACCACATGTGACTGCTGCTGCGCTGTTTGACTTGTCCGATCTTCTGTCGACTAACCCTAGTCGAGATCGACAACTTGTGGTCGACTTTTGTCCGTGAGATTTCTCCGCTGCCTAGGATCCGCTGACACGCTTCCTCGTAGATCGATCCTGACTTCCCGCTGCTATATCAGGAGGAGGTCTTGTAATTATTTGCGTGGGCAGAATCTGGTTTGATTTATATTTTATATTTTAAACTCGATTTCCTCCTACAACACAGGGCTAGGATGGTGTGGCCTGAGGCTCGGGTGAGAAATCTTGCAAGATTCTCGTCTGACCATAACCCTCTGCTCATCTCCCTGACCCATTCGCGGTGTTTCAAGCCGGAGAGACGTCCCTTCCGGTTCTAAGCTGCTTGGATTACTCATCCAGAATTTAAAATGATGGTTAAGCAAAATCGGCATTCTGATACAAAGGTCAATCATTCTCTCGCCAAACTTTAAGATAACTTAATTATTTGGAATCGCAAGGTCTTTGGCAACATATATATTTTCACAGGAACAACAAACTTGTCCAAAAGATCGATAAGATCCAGTGTAATCCAAATTTAGGCAACTCGGGGGACCTCATGGCGCAACAGAGAATGTTCCAAGAGGATCTTGAGAAAACGCTCGAACAAGAGGAACTCTTGTGGCTCCAGAAATCTAGAGAGGACTGGTTATGCAAAAAGGTGATAGAAACACTGCTTATTTCCATCTTACCACCTTGGTGCGAAGAAGAAGGAACACCGTCGAAGGCCTCCATGATGATAAATGTAGCTGGGTTGAAGACAACAAGCAAATGGAAACTATAGCCTGGAAATTCTTCAAGGACCTCTATAGTGTGGTTGATTTGCATCCGATACAAAATTGTAAAATCAAGATAGGGGCCTTTCCAACCATCGAAGAGGTCTAGTGGCAGCATCTTGCCGAGCCCTTTTCTACTACTGATATCTGGAAAGCCCTTAAGGGGATGGGTCCGCTCAAAGCCCCAGGTCCAGATGGCTTCCAACCAATTTTCTTTCAGAAATGTTGAGACATTGTAGGAGGTTCCGTGGTTGAGGAAGTTCATAATTTCTTTAAGAATAGGAGTCTTCCGAAAGGATTAAATAGCACTCTCATTGCCCTTCATGCCAAAGTTGGGAAGCCTGAGCACATTAGACAGTTTCGTCCTATAGCCCTTTGTAATGTGATTTATAAAATCATAACCAAGACCCTGGTCACTTGAATGCAGAGTGTGATGAGAGATCTTATAGGTCCGACCTTTTCTCCTTGGGAGATGGATTCAAGATAACGTTGTTTTGGCCCAGGAAGTTGTTCACACTTTGAAAAGGAAGAAAACTGGAAGAGAATGGATAATTTTGAAACTTAATCTCGAAAATGCGTATGACAAACTTCGATGGTATTCATTGAAGAGACCCTTGTCAGGGCAGGCCTCCCGGCTAACTAGGTTAACTGGATTGGGGAATGTATTCGCACCGTCTCTATGCAAGTCTTGTGGAATGGTGAGATCTCCACTGAGTTCAAACCCGAAAGGGGGGTTAGGCAAGGCGACTTGATCTCTTTGTATCTATTTGTTCTTTGCATTTAGAGACTCGTCCATTTGATTCATCACGCCATTGACGAAGGAACCTAGCAGCTGATTCGCATCTCTAAAAACGGGCCCCCAATCTGTCACTTGTTCTTCACCGATGATATTATTCTTTGTGCAGAGGCTTCAAAGCGGCAGATTGAGACTATCCTTAAAGTTCTCAACACTTTCTGCAAAGCTTCCAGCCAGAGGATCAGTAAGGAGAAGTCGAAGATCTTCGTCTCGGTCAATGTTGCTAACGATCTTCAGGAGAAACTTCAACCCGTTAGTGGAATCAGTGTTACCAAGAATCTGGGAAATTATTTAGAGATGCATATCCTTCATGATAAAGTGTCTAAGGAGCAATTCAGAACGCTGCTTGAAAAGAGCCGTCAGTGAGGTACCACTCTGGAAGAGCTAGAATTCTAACCTTGTGTCAGGGTTAACACCATATTAGTGAGTTGGAAGAGCAAATCTTTAAGCCTAGCTGGTCGGATAACCCTCACCAAATCTGTTCTTACAGCTATAACCAACTATGCGATGACGTCTATGCTGCTGCCCAACCCGGGTATCAAGGAGATTGAAAAGACTTGTAGGAAATTTATTTTGGGTGACTATGGAGAAGGGAGGAAGTTGCATATGGTGGCTTGGAAGCAAATTTGCAAACCAGTCGAGCTAGGTGACTTGGGCATCCTTAACTTGAGGGATATGAATATGGCTCTCGTGGGTAAGCTTTCTTGGAGAACCCTTATCGATGAAAAAGCTCTTTAGGTAGAGGTCCTTCGTGCCAAGTATGTCCGTGACTCCAGGGTGATTATGAGTTAAGCCTCCCACGTTTGGAGGAGCACACGCTCTACTGCTATCAAAGTGATTGGGAGGGGCTTAAAATGGTCTATAAATGATGGTTTGAGTGCCCGCTTCTGGACTGACAGGTGGTTCAAGAACTCCCCTCTCGTTGGTGAAGCAAAGTGTGATCTGCATAATGATGAACGAAACTGGCAGTGGCCAAGTGCTAGGACGACAATGGCCACTGGAAATGGGACCTGCTCGAAGCTCTTAGCTGAATCTCTCTTGCATCTATCCAGTGTTGACATCTGGCCAGAAGATGGGTATGATGAGGTTTGTTGGGCTGAGACGGACACCGGGGAGTATACTGTGACCTCGATCTACAATCTGATCCAAGATTACAATCACTGCATTACGGTTGATGCCGATGTTTTTAAAGAGATTTGGAGACTTAGAGTTCAGGAGCGGATCAGGGTGTTCATTTGGAGATGCATGTTGGGGGTTGTTCTCACCAATGCCGAGCGTGTCAGGCGCCACATGAGTATGACGGTCAACTGTAGCAGTTGCCCATATCTCGATGAGGATCTTCTTCACCTCCTTAATTAGGGATTGAAAAGAGGCCAGGGACATCTTGGGAAAGTTGAATGCCCATCGTTTCAACGGAGACTTCTACAGTACCCCGTATGCAGCTTGGTTGAGAGGTAACTTATCTAGCATCACTGCCTTTAACAATTTATGCATGTGGAAAGAGATCTTTGCAGGTACCCTTTAGTGGCTCTGGAAGTGGCGTAATGAGAGAATCTTCAACGGAAAAGTTAATTGTCGTGACAAAGATAGCCATATTATCAAGCTTACCACTTATTACTACAATAGTTGGAAGAGGTTCGCCAATCATCATGAGAAGAATAGTACGAAGACGGTGGTGAAGATAGCGTGGGAGAAACCGCAAGAAGGTTGGGTGAAAGTCAATATAGATGGTGTCGTCCGAAGATATGGGCACGCTACGGTGGCAAGGGTTATTAGAGGGAGCGCAGGGGATTGGTGTCGAGGGTTTCTGCTAAACCTTGGCTCTTGTATGGTCCCCAAAGCGGAACTTTGGGGAGTGTATCAGGACCTGAATCTTGTTTGGGAGTGCGGATATAGTCAAGTAATTCTGGAAACGGATTCACAGGTCATAGCTAACCTCCTTCAAAAGCAAGGGATCCCTCGGGGCCATTCCCTTGTCAACCTTATCACCAAGTGCATGTCAAGGCTTGTTAAAAAGAGATTGGACTGTCCAGTTTCGACATGTGTTCCGCGAAGCTAATTGCGTCGTTGATCACCTTGCTAGCTTAGCTTTTGATTATAATATTGGTCTTTTTGTATTACTTGACCCTCCCGATGGTGCTTTATCTTTCTTACAACATGATGTTAGGGGTCATGCTATCCCCGTATGCTGACTACTTAGCCTTTTTATTAAATTTTTTAAATAAAAGAACGTCTACATGCGCGGGTCCGTCTCTCTTTAAAAAAAAAAAAACTTGTGAGTAGTTTATGAATGAAGATTTGTGATCACGTGTCTTACAAATCCGTTCAAATCTCATGTTCAAATCCCCACTCATGTTGTGTTGTCCCACTAAACAAATTGCCACGGTACATCACTACATCTGATGAGACATATTTTGAAACAGACGATTAATTGGGACTACATTACATAATATATCTATGTAAGAGTGTCATCATCAAAAAATCAATTCAACATATTGAATTAAAGTGTTTGTTTGAAGTTTTATTCAACTGAAATGTCATCAACAAAAACCGAACCATAAACTTAATACACCAAAACAAATCACACAGATCCTAGTGCTGAGCATATCTGCTCTTTATTCAGGCTTTGGTAGGCTGGTGTTGCATCATGCTAGAGCTTACCATACTCCTTGCAAATCTGAACAAACTCCTTCACCGCCTCATCGACGTCTTCATCGCCTTTATTGACTATCACTTGACTCAAATCTATAGCTCTCCTCTTCATTTCCTTGCCCTCTTCCTCAATCACAACCTTCCTAATCACATCCATGATCTCCCCTCTTTGGTACTTCCCACGGTCATCCCTCCTCACCTCCCACCCGACGCCGAGTGCCATCACCAGCTTAGCATTGATGGGCTGGTCAATCTGCTGTGGCATCGCGATTATCGGCATCCCAAGCTTCATGCTCTCCACCACAGAGCTCCACCCGCAGTGGCTGACGAAGCCGCCGACACTCGGGTGGGCCAGTATCCTCATCTGGGGAGCCCAACCTTCCACCACAAGCCCTCTTTCTCCGATCCTCTCGACGAATCCATCCGGAAGCAACCCTTCAAGGCTGGTCTGCAGCCTCTCTCCTGTCGTCGGCGATCTGATCACCCATATGAAGTTCACCTCGCTAAGCTCCAACGCGTTCGCTATCTCTTCCAGCTCGTCTTTCGGGCTGAAATACTCGCTTCCGAATGAAACGAACACAGTTGATGATGGCCCCTTTGTGTCTAGCCATCTTGAGTATTCACAAATGATAGGATCTTGCTCGTCTTCTACGAAAAGCGGGCCCAACGGAACCATCCTCTTGTGTAGGGTTGCACCCATGTGATCCAAGTACTTGCCTTCGATTTCTCGGAAGGATCGGATGAGTATAATCTTGCTCGAGCACCTCAATGCCTCCTCCGTATGCTCATCCTTCTCTTCACTAATCATCCTGCAATTGGAAGACAATAGTCAAAAGAATGTTCGACAAGTAAGGGCATGTTTGGCACAAGCTTATTGGAGTTTTTCAAAAACTAGAATTTCATCAAAAATTTCATCTAGATTTTAATCTTAAACTAGTGCCAAACAGGCACTTAGATAAAGCTATAACGCGATGTAACTACTTACTTGGCTTTGTAGAAATCGGGGAGATTGATCTCCGGGAAGGGGAACTCGGAGTCAAGGCCAAGATGGAGATAGTAAGTGAGAGGGGAGGAAGAATAGATCAAGAACTGAACGGCAGGGATGTTAAAGGTGGAAGCGAGACGAGGAGCCCAGCTCTGAATGAAGTCATAGATGACGAGATCCGGCATGAGGGCTTCGAGGATCTTGGAGAAGCTCGGCGCAGCCTCGTGTAGGGCTTGCTTGAGGGGGTCCTTGAGGTGGGGTGGGAGGCCGTTGGTGGTGTGGAAGTGTGGAGGGAGATCAGGGGAGGTAGGGAGGTGGAGCTCAACTAGCTCTATAGAGAGGCCTAGGGAGGGGTCGGCACTTAGTTTTTTCTTGACGGGTTCGAGGCATATTGGAGTCGAGCAAAAGTAGACGCGGATGTGCCTGGCCGCGAGCTTCTTGGCGAGGACTAGATAGGGCGAAATGTGGCCGTGGGCGAGCCATGGGAGCATCAGGACTCTCATGCCTCTTTGTTTGCCTTCCATGCTTATTATTAATCTGTTTGGTTGTATGACTCTCGATATGCATTCTCATGTCTTTTTTATACTAGCAACTAGTTCAGTACCACACTTTGTGCGGTTTTTTTTAATTTAAATAAACTTGATACTAAAACTCATTTATTCAATTAATTAATTTCTTTCAATACTTCTTCATTTGTAAGTAACATAGAATTAAATGAAATTCTTGTAATATATATATATATATATATATAGTATGGATAAATTGTGCACAACCCCTAAGGGTACTTTGTGCACAATTGTGGATCGTTGATCTTAAGAAAATAAAAGGTCAAAATTACGCCACGTCAATAGGGTGATTTAAAAAAAAAGTGAAAAAAAAGCTCCAATCTCACCTGATGCTTTTGTAGGACGCGTGTAAAACAATTCAATAAAACCCTGCCACTTTTTGGCTTGCTTCTCACCTCCATCCCCTACCTCTGTAATCCCTCCGCAGTCCGCATCTCGCCTCCATTCCTTCCTCCGCATCTCGTTCACTTCACAGTTGAAAACTGAGAGCTCTTATCTCTCTATATCCTGTCGACAGCGCTACTACGACCCACAGATAGTCCGAATCTAGGTAAGTTCTAGGGTGAAGGCGCTACAATCGGAGGCGGTGAGAGGCGAGGAGATGAAGCCGGCGGTGAGGCGAGAGGCGAAGGACGGCAAAGAGGATGCTCCGACTCTTCCCATCGAGCATCTCCGGCATCCTAAGCCGACCACCACGCAGCCGGTCAGCCTCTCCTCCTCCATATGTAAACCCCCAATTTAGGGCGAAATTGAAACTGTTTCAAGATGTAAACCCCCAATTTAGGGTTAAATTCGATCAAGCCAATTTGGCTACTGATTTCGGATCACACGTGAAATTGCTAATTGTTCTTCCTCTCTTCTTTTGCCTTGGATGGTTGAATTTTATAATTGTTGTTCAATATATTTGTCTGATTGCAGACTAAATACCATGGGAGCTCTAAAGTTGGAATTTTTTGGAAGCTTTTCAGTTTGATTTTTATTGGAGTCCATCTAGAACAACTTGATTGGTATTGTGTTCGTCTTTCTTGCGATTGCAAAAGTGAAGATGAAGGTCGAGTCTCCTTCGAAAGGGAGATATTGTTTAGTGAATACATCATCGATAATATAAACATTATTCGGTGAATATCTAATAATTATTCGGTTAAATTTGATATATTATTCGGTTAAATTTTAGAGATTATTCGGTTAAATTCTAAAGATTATTCGTATGGGAAGGAGACGAGTCATAATTGATTAATTTATAAAAAGTTAATTGATTAAATTTGGTATATTAGTGTACGGTTTTCGAAATATGAAACATTATTCGGTGAATTATGAAGAATTATTCGTATAAATCGTAAGTATTGTTTAGAGATTCGAGATTTTTTTTATCTGAAATTGATGAGAAAAAAACAAAACATTATTCGATATCATGTGACAAATTATTCGGCGGAATTGGTAAATTTTGATATGAATTAGATGGAAAAAGGTAACGTAACATTATTTACAATTACCCTCAATAATTTGATGAAATGTGAAAAATGTGAAATATTATTTGGTTAAATATGAAGCATTATTCGTATAAATCGTAAGTATATTCAATGGGCGGGTGGTTGGTTTGGGGTCGGGGACGGGGTATCGACAAAATTGGGTTAGGGCTGAAATTTATTGTTTGATTCCCGCATTATTTGGGAAAAATGAAAAATTATTCAGATGTATGTGTCAAATTTATCGTAGGATTTTTTATAATAATAATTTGATTCATTATTCGTCAATTACTATTCAGATGTATGTGTCGATTTCAGGTCAATTATTTGGTGAATTCTGATTCATTATTCATCAATATATAGAGTTTTCAATATGAAAACAAAAAAAAAACCTTAATCACTATTATTCAGTGAAATTTGAAACATTATTCGGTGAAATATGAAGAATTATTCATTTAAATCGTCGGTATTGTTTAGGAATTTGAGGTTTCTTTTCTTTGATTGAAAAAAAAACATTATTTGGTAGCATGTGACAAATTATTTAGCGAAATTGGTAATTTTTTATATGAACTAGATGAAAAAAAGATAAAATAACATTATTCGGTAGCATTTGAGAGATTATTCGGTGGCATTGCCAAATTTTTAAAAATGACGAATTTTTTAAATAGCTTTTTACACATAAAAGGGTCATGGGTGGCTATTTGAAAGAAAAAAAAATTAAGGGTGATTTTATGCAAATTTTTATTTTAAAAGTGGTTTTGTAAAAATGAACCTATTTTTTGGGTGATTTATGTAATTTATTTAATTATCAAATTGGTCTCGTTTGGTTTGAAA
This sequence comes from Persicaria tinctoria, assembly GCA_037127255.1. Lineage (NCBI taxonomy): Eukaryota > Viridiplantae > Streptophyta > Magnoliopsida > Caryophyllales > Polygonaceae > Persicaria > Persicaria tinctoria. The sequence goes on from JBANSL010000014.1 coordinate 9,572,119, forward strand.
AAAAAAACCTGGATAGCACAGTAATAAAAAATAATGTAAGAGATGCCGAGATGGACCTTTAAAAAATATTCCGTAGTATATGTGCAAACAATTATTTTTTTAAAAGAAGGAAGCCTGCTTTTAAATGAAATAGGTTGGATTGTGGTGTGGCCCCCACTAAAACATGCCCGGATTGAAAAAATAAAAGAAAAACACATTGTAATCATGGCCATCCATTTTTTTAAATCAAAGGTCTAGATTTATACACAAGGTATATTGTAAGATGTGTGCACTCTTGAACCAATATATATATATATATATATATATATATATATATATATATATATATATATATATATATATATAATTCTTTCTTTCTTTTAATATATTCATATCTAATGAAATATATTCATATCTAATGAAATTGGATAAATTTATTGATAAAGTTATTTAATTAGTATGATCATGTAATATATTGATAAAGTTATTATTTTCTAAAAATATGTCCATATATTTGGAAAAATAGGTAAAATCTTATCTTGCATAATAGTCTTTAAAAAGGGGCATTTTGCGAAATAGCCACGAAAATTGTCCTATTTTATGAAATAGCCGCGTTTTGGGACAATTTAGCGAAATAGCCGCTCTTCCTATGCGCTCAACGCACCTCCTACGCGCCTCTATCTTCCTTCTCTCCTTATGGTTTCCAGATCTGGAGGCGGAGCCGGAGGCGGCCAGATCTGCACCGGCAGAATCGAAGAGGAGGAAGATCCGGCCGTCGACCGAGCAGTGGGAAGGCGGAGAGGGATCCAGAGGCGGAGGCGGAGGTCGAGTGAGCGAGGGAGGCGGTGGTGAGCGAGCGACGGAGCGAGGGAGGGAGCGAAGGAGGCCGGAGCGAACCGGCGGCGCGCGCGGATCTGATTTCCTCTTCGTAGAATCGTGAGGAAGGAGATGAAGTTTTAATTAAATTACAAAAATCACCCTACAAATTATAGAAATTACAAAAACTATCTATATTTTATTAAGTGTTCCATAATCTATATTTTTATTTTTATTTTTGCACACCAAAATGTTATATTTGCACAACATACAATTATATTTACACAATTTAGTGAGAAAGTATGAAATTATATTGAGATAAAATAAGATTGTCGTGTGCAACTCTTAAAACAGAGTTGTGCAACTCTTACAACAGAGTCGTACAACTCTTAAATCAGAGTCGTGCAACTCTTAAAACAAAGTCGGTCAACTCTTACAAGAGAGTGGTGCAACTCTTAAAATAGAGTCGTGCAACTCTTACAACAGAGTCGTGCAACTCTTAAAACATAGTCGTGCGACTCTTATAATAGAGTCGTGCACCTCTTAAAACAAGAGTCGTGCAACTCTTACAACAGAGTCGTGCAACTCTTACAACAGAGTCGTGCAACTCTTAAAACATAGTCGTGCAACTCTTATAATAGAGTCGTGCAACTCTTAAAATTAACAAGAGTCGTGCAACTCTTACAACAGAGTCGTGCAACTCTTAAAACATAGTCGTGCAACTCTTATAAGAGAGTCGTGCAACTCTTAAAACAAGAGTCGTGCAACTCTTACAACAGAGACGTGCAACTCTTACAACAAAGTCGTGCAACTCTTAAAACAGAGTATCTAACAACGGATTTGTCGATATTAACCCCACTAAAATCGACAGAAACGCCACCCTGCATCATCTTAAGCTTATCCAAGCACTCAGTCAACTCTTAAAACAAGAGTCGTGCAACTCTTACAACAGAGGCGTGCAACTCTTACAACAGAGATGTGCAACTCTTACATCGTTTGTTGTGTAAAATATAATTTTTTTTCCGCTTTTTTTTCGTTTCAGAACTTTTTGTTTTGCAAAAATAACTTTATGTTGCACAAATATAACAATTTGTTGTGCAAAATATAACTTTATTTTGTGCAAATGTAAAAATAAAAATATAGTAGATGTGAATCACATAATAAAATATAGATATTTTTTTGTAATTCCCATATTTATGGGGTAAGTTTTGTAATTTAACAAATTTTCTTCTCCCTCCCCGATTCCAGCGCTTGCCAGATCTAGAATGGATCTTGGAGCCGCCGCTCGCACCGCCTCCGACAATGCCTCCGGCTTCGCTCGTAAGCTCCGACCTCCTTCATTCCGGCCTCGCTCGCTCGCCATAGATCTGGCCGCCAACCCATAGATCTGGCCGGATCTGGCCACTCGCTCCCTTGCGCTCGCTCGCTCCCTCGCGCTCGCTCGCCTTGGCCTCTGCTCCGGCCACTCGACTCGACTCGCTCGCTCGCTCTCCGCCTCCGCCACCGCCACCGGCCGCTCGCTCGACCTCCGAGTTCGCTCCTCCTCCGTCCATGGCGCGCGGCTCCTCCTCCGGATTCTCATATCCAAACCCGTGGCTATTTTGCGAACCCATGGCTATTTTGCTAAACTGTCCAAACCCGTGGCTATTTTGCAAATACGTCCAAAAAAAATGCCTGTTTTGCAAATTCTTTCCTTTAAAAATTAGTTAATATATTCTAAAAATATATCCATATCTAATCAAATTTGGTCAAATTTTATCTTATGCATATACAGATATATTAATGAAATAGAGTTAGAATTTATCTTATGCATATATTGATTATTTAAAAAATGTGTGATTGTTTCATATGACTACGATTAAGGAGAAGACGTCATGCGTTTCAGGCGACTTTATTATATATAATAATAATAATATAATTGATGATTATGTTCACACAACACATTTTGGCGGTAATTGGTTGATGATATGTATTTAAAATAATATAAATGTAATAATACAAACCTTACAAGATTTTATCTTACCTGATCGATCGATTTATTTTCGTTAAATAAATATAATACACAAATCTTACCTTTTTAGTTTATCATTCTATATTCGATAGAAAAAGTTTGGATTTCATGGCGTTATTTCGGATGACTATTTGAATTCATTCCATTTTAATTATAATGTAATTATTTTATCTAGATTTATGTGAGCATTTGATTTTATACAATTAAAATCTCTTAAAATTGAGGTAAAATAGTAATTTAATCAAACAATCTCATTTAATAACAACAAAAGTAACAACAGTCCCGACATAATTAAGTGAGGTCAGGGGTCAAGTTGTACGCACCGTACCCTTTCTCCAAATACGTCGAGAGATTATTTTCAAGAGACTCATGCACACAGTAGCTGAATAATTACATTATAAATAATATATCAAAGAATCCAAACACATCTTAATCAAACATCATTTTTATCTATTTACATTATAAGCAATTGGAATAGAACAGCCAAAGTTGTGAAATGGGATCCCATTCCGTATCTGCCACATCTAAATTAACCTACTTTTTTTTTGGTGACCATCTAAATTAACCTACTAGCCATGAGTGATGATAGCTTTGGTCCACTTGTAAGTTGTAGCAGTTAATAACTTGTATGTTACTGTACTTAAACCGCTTAATTATTTCTAAATCCGTTCAATTATTACTTGTAAGTTGTAACACGTGCATCACTGGACATTTCTTTATTTTCTAAAAAGTTCATCAACTTTTTCATACAGTATTAAAAATTTAAAACGTCAATTTATTTAATCTGCTGCTATTTGCAACTAATCAATTTTTTTTATTGATGGACCAAATATCATATTTTATAAAATTTTATATATTTTCTTTAATTATCTGTGAAAAAGAAAAAAAATAAAGTTAAATATATCTCATTAATTTTTGTTGAATAAACCGCTAATATCTTTAAAACTTATTTTGTAACAAATTTTCAAAGTGTTCCGCAAAATTTTTAAAATTAAAAAATACTTTATTGAGAAATATGTTTCATAATAGTGTTTTTTATTTTTCAAGATGTTGTAAATCTAGATTTATGTAATTGTAATCTTAGATGTTTTTCTTTTTTTCTTTTGACTGATGACCTTCTGCGTATGGTCTTTCAAGCCATCTTTTGATGGCTTTAAGATCGCTTTGTCGATCTAATTATTGTCTATTATAAAAAAAAATCATCGTTTTTGTTATCATGTTGCAGGCCTTGAGGGTCGTCAATGAACTAGGTCTTTTGGTGCTTGTAAAATCTTATATATTTGTTATCTATGCCCCGTGTCTCTACAATTTGACAGGAAATGAGAAGATCTTGAAGAATTCCAATTTCCAAGCAAAGACAAATTTGAGGGTCGGAACGAGCCTTGCATGAAGGTTGTGTAGTGTATGCTGAGCTGGTTGAATTGAGATAATCTCATGGGTCCACAAAATATTTAGTTACCGATAAGAAGGAGATCAGTCTATGATATTGAAGATAGAAGATATCCTTCGTATAGAGATTGGATATTTGGATAGGGAAAGTCATGCTTTCAAGCAATATGATTTGTTTCCTTGTGTGATCGAATTTGTTGCGGCTAGTGAAGATATGCGGCAATGCTATAAGTAGGCATGTTGAGACAAGAAGCAGAGTGTGGAAGACTAAGAGAAGAAGATGATGACACTTCAAGGAGAAGATTGACATCACATATCTTCGGTGTTCATTGGTGCGATATATATATATATATGTTACTTCTATTAGTGTAGGTTTAAGTAAGACTCTTGTGTTCTTTGTTATGGTTTGTTTGTATTTATTGTGGTTTGGTTGGGGTATGCTTACTAATTAGGATTGTTTGTAAGGGTCAGGGTCAGTCCACAAACACTGGGTTATGTTTGGTGGAGTCTTAGGTGTCTTTTATTAATAATATAAGCAGGCCTATTCGAAATTCACCTCAAGGTAAAGGGAAATGGTGGTTTCTATCTTGCACTACTTGCGTGTAGTTAAAGGGTTTTCACATTAAATCCTTTGTCATGCTTTGCGCTTTATTCTGCCTAACTAGTTAGTAGCACTAACTCAACCTCAAAGGAGGTTCTATACAATTGGTATCAAAGCCTTGTTGTTGGGGATTGTATTGATATTCGTAGGATGGTCGATGAATGAAGAACAATATGTGGAGAAAGGGCCTATTAGAGACTCCCTTCCAGTGGCGTATGTCATATGCTTTTTGTTGTGTGTGCAACAAGAAAGGACACGTATCCGATCATTGTTCTCAAAAGGTGCATGACATGAATGACATAGGGTCCTCAGAACCCTCTACGACCAACCTCTCCAACAAATTAAGTTTGTCTATCGGTCACAGATCTTGGTCTCAACGCAAACTTAAACTTAGCTGAGCCAAGAAAGACAATGCATGATTCATTGATCTTTAATGCTCTATCCACATGACGGGTGACTCTTTGAAGTTCATGTCCCGGAACAAACACAATGTGGTAAAATATTCTTTGGTGACAAGGGTGGAGGTGAGATATATGACGTAGGAAAGGTAGGGATCTTTGACTCTATAGATATTGAAAACTTTAATCTATTATAAAATCTTAGCTATAATATATTAAGTCTCTCACAAATCTGTGATTAAGGAATGAACAAGGTGTCCTTCACTTCTAAAAACTGCAATGTCAAAAACTAGGACACAAAGGAGATAATTTTAAAGGGTGTCTGTCATAATACTTCCTTCGTTCTTGACAACAAATTTAAACCTAAGGAGAAACTTTGTCTCTCGTTCATCTCTAACCTCGCAAACTTATGTCACTAAAGACTAAGCATGTAGGGTTTTCATTGATTCAAAAGCTTCACAATCACGGACTTGTTAATGGGCTCCTAAGGCTCACTCTAGACAAGGATGTGATCTACAACGTGTCTTTAGTTAGGTAATGACTATCAGATCAGGACCGGATGAAACCACTGCCAAGAGGCTTGTTTGAGGCCATAAAGTGACTTCCACAACTTGCACACAAGCTGATCTAGATTAGAACTCCCTCAGGCGCTTAAATGTAAACATCCTCTAAAAGTGAATCGTACAAGATAGCGTTGTTAACATCCAATTAATTTATGGATATCCCAACGCTTACCCAACATTGGTAATTGATAAGGCTTCTAATTGTCTGTATTTTCACAATAGGAGAGAATGTCTTGAGGTAATCGACGCCATATTTTTTAGTCAATCCATTGGCAACTAATCGAGCTTTGTACCTCTCTAATTGACCATCAGCTTTAAGATTGACCTTTGAACACCCAACGACAACGAATAGCTTTCTTCCCTTTAGGCAGAGGCACTAGATTCCAGGTTCCATTGATTTGTAAAGCTTATATTGTTTTCCTTATAGCTTCGATCTAATGTGGGTATTTTAAGGCTTTAGGTATGTATTTTGTTTAGTACAAGAGTTAAGGCTGATTAATATGCCATAGTGAGATGTAGGTAAAGAGGTAGATTTAACCATGTAGGATAAGGAGGAGGATGGAAGAGAAGGTCTTTGTGGGCGGGGAAGAGGGTAATTCAAGAACAGGAAAAAAGGAGGTTTCCGAGGAAGAAATATAAATAGTGGTTTATGAAAATGAAAATGTGATTAGGAAAATCTAATGTGAGGGTAGGTAATATAGAGGAGGTTGTGATATATGAGTTATAAGGAAAAGGGTAAAGATCATTAAACAGAAAGATCTTGTGGATAAGTAGGTCCAGGACCATATAAACCTGCTTACTAAATGAACATACAAAAAACACACAAGGGGTGGCCCGTATTTGTAACTTGTCTGTATGCCATTTAAACATAGAAGAGAATATCAAACAACCAAATGATTTAAGGATATTGTAATCAGGGGCATGATGAAAAAGTTTCTCAAAAGAAGATTGGTTATGTAGGGAGGGTAGTGGTGTTCGATTGATAATATACGTGGCTACCAAAATACATAGACCATATTATTGTGGAGGTAGATTAGACTGAAAAGATAGGGAGCAATTTCAAAAAGGCGCTTGTATTTACGTTCAATGACACCGTTTTATTGAGGAGTGTCAACATAAGATGTCTGGCGAGTGATTCCTTTAAGAGAGTAAAATTCATTTCTTGAAATTAGAAAACTCAGTAACATTGTCTGTCCTGGTTTTTTTTATTGAAGCTTTAAACTAGGTAAAGTTGAGATTATAGAAAGATTTAATGACAATCGAAGCACTGTGTTTGTGGGTTATGAGAAACAACCAAGTATATCGGATATGATCATCCACAATGTTAAGGAAATAATGAAAATCGTTATGTGTGGTTTGTTTTTAACGACCCCGAGTGTCGATATATAACAAATCAAATGGATAAGCTGCAATAGTAGGAGTAAAAAGTTCTGTGTTGCTTGGCCTAAGGGCAAACTTACAAATGACATTTGTTTTTGTGGATTTGTGCAAAAAAAAAAATTTAATTTCTTAAAGACAGCATGTTCGAGCCTACAATGTCAAAGTTCAATGCCATTATTGAAAGTAGAGAGTCCAAGGGAACAAAGAGACTAAGATCCCACAAGGAGCATTCTAGCTTCTTGATCAAGTTTGTGTCACGCATACGATCCATGCTCTTCTTTACCAATCATAGTTTGCTTCTTCGCCAAAGGGTTCTAAAGAAAACATTGTGTTGGTGTGAAAAGAACATTGGTATTTAAGGTCTTCGTAATCTTAAATCTTACTTATAAAAAAGTATATATGTTGAAACAAAATTAGAGGACATAAAGAACATCATTTAAGGTGAGGTGAGGGTTCAATTTGACTTGGCCTAGATGTTCAACTAGAGATTTGTGACTATTAGGGATTGTAATGGCAAGAGAATGAGAAATGGGAGTGTAAGAATGAAGAAGAGAAATGTTAGGTGAAATGAGGTCAGTGGCACCATTATCAATGATCCAAGATGAGGATTTGCTAAGGGAAAGAAAGCAAGACAAGTTCGAAAACGAAGGAAATTTGGGATCTGGTGCTAGTTCGAATGCCATGGAAATGAAGAAGATGACAAGAGATTGAGACGAAGAAGATGGAGATGGAGATGGAGAAGATGCGGAAACAAAGAATCGAAAACTTAAACATATACCATTTTAATGTGGAGCTTTGAGAAAACAGAGAAACAAAGAGGAGAAATAGAGATTGAAACAGAAACTCTAAATTCTATCATTGAATTTCTAGTTACACATTACACATATATAGTACAAGCTATTTATATATATATCTCTACATAGCTATGAAGTTAACAAAACATTCAAGAACTCTAACCAACTAACTCCCTAACATAACCTATTGTTTGATGTCATTTGTTAGGTTGGTATTCATATGCTCAACAACCATTGTAGCTATTGTACTTAAAAGGGTTCCGACTAGAAGGGTTTTTTTGTTTAGTTCTTGATTTCGATTTATAAATATTTTCTGAAATTGTAAGGAGTTTGGATGTAATAAATACTCCCTCCCTTTGGTAAAATTTGTCACTTTACTATTCACATGCGATTTTTTAGGGGATAAAAACTATATAAAATATCTATTTTTTAAATAATTTTTTAAAAAAATCGTAGTTATTATTAATAAGTACAAACTTGTTAAAAAAATTATAAAAAAATGAATATTTTATATAGTTTTTAACTTTTTATCATTCTAAAGAAGCGTGCATGAATAGTAAACGACATGCTTTGTCGAACGGAGGGAGTAATATTATCTTTGTCAATATACATTTTCCATTTGGGTATAAATGGATAAAGAGTACATTGGATTATTAATGGATTTTCTACCGATATTCTAAAAACATAAGTTATACATCCATTTATAAAAATAAATTAAATCTCATAAGATACTACTCCGTCAGTCCACCGTTGGTCTCGTCCCTTCTCCTGTTCAATGTGTCTCGATTCGATTTCGTTGAGCCTCGGTCCGATTCGGGTTCGTTGTTATCTCATCTTCTGGGGAGGCCACCTTCCTCCTCCTATTTACGGTCGCGGCGATTCGCTGCCTTATCAAACGCCCTACGGGGCCAATTCCCTCCCTCCGTGCCTCCGCGTCGTTGGGTCGTGGCGGAGCTTGGTGTTTCCTTGTGTCTCACCTAAGTGCTATTGGTAGCCTTTCCCTTCCTTCGGCGCAGCCGACATCCTGGGTTGGCATGTTTGGGCGGCGATCATCTGGCCTTGTATCTAGGCCACTGATCACTGTCTTGGTGTGCAAGGTTTTGTGTTGGCCTTGCACGCCAAACTTCCAAAAAAAAAATTAAATTAAATATAAATATAAATATATAATTATATATAGTCACCTATTTATATATATATATATATATATATATATATATATATATATATATATATATATATATTAAATATAAATATAAATATATAATTATATATAGTCACCTATTTATATATATATATATATATATATATATATATATTCTTATTCTTATTCTTATTCTTATTGATTCTTTGAGTAAATCCGTCCGAAATGGTTGAAACTAAATCCCGAAAGGGCTTGATCAAAATCCCGAAAAAGGTCTCGATAAAATCCCGAAAGGGCTTGATCAAAATCCCGAAAAGGGTCTCGATAAAATCCCGAAAGGGCTTTCAAATGCGTTTTACTTATGGTTGCTTCTCGGCTGAGTCTTTGGGTGTTCTTGGCGTTCCTATTCTTAGTTGGAACTCTGGCGTTCGGTGTCGGGTCTGACTGGGGTCGAGGCAGTGTGTATTGAGGCGACTCCATGATTCGGAAGTTTCTTAGGAGGTTCGTCTTCACTGTCCACAGGGACTCCTGATATATCGTCGGGCAACGGTGTCATTGCTTAATGATGCTTGGCATCGAGTCGTAGTTTATGTTGTCCCCAACATTTTAGGTATAGGTTCAGTTGCTCGTCTAGATCTGTTAGCTTGTTATTGATTGTATTGCACCTTTCTTTTATGTTGTATGTTTGACGGTTCACCTATCCAAATTCATAATAAATCCACTTTCGGTTCAAAATCATATATAAGGAATAGTCCACTACTCTCGTAGAGGATTTAAGCACAAGATAGAAGATGGGAATCACATAAAAATCATAAACTCAAGCATACTTACATGACTATCTTCGGGCTCACCCCGACACTAGAAGTGGGACGACTACTCACGCCTCATCATAATGGACATCATCATATACATAAAGAAATAAACTTTGAATTAAAACTAGAGAAAGAGTACAACCGAACGTCTCTCTCTCTTTCTCCTCTCTTTTATCTACTCTAGGGCACACAATTGATTGTGTATGAAATGTTTTAAAACAATAGCCCTAATAGCTCTATGTAAAGTAAACCTAATTTGCTCTCTAAGTAAATAAAATCTATCTAGTTGTTAAAGTTAAAACTTCCTAAATAAAATAGAATAGAAATTCCCTAGGGTAAATAAACGTTAAACCATAAGGATAGGAGTATCTTATGAGAATAAAAAGATCTTGTCTTTGTAATTAAGAAAGTCTCCTTCAATGTGGACTCTCAAAACGTGTCTCGATAGGCTAGGGTTTCACTCGAAATTGACTGAGGTCCAGTCGATCTCGAGTCAACCACTCGATCTTGAGTCAGCTAGTGGATATCGAGTGTCGTCTTTCTCTTCTGCTCTAAGTGTGGCAAATCTTCACTAGACGTTGAGTGAAATTCAGTAGACATCGAGTGGAATCTCAGTAGCTTGCTTCTTCCAACACTTAGCCAAATTCTGCTTCACTCTAGTAGATGTCGAATGGCTTTCAGTAGACATCGGGTGCGTCATCATCTTGGTTCCTTCTTCTCCAAATTGCTCCGAAAATGTTTCCAATTCCTGTGAAATTAAACCAAAACTTGTGTAGACCTCTATATCTCGCAAATAAGAACAAACTACACAAATTCCATACTTTCCCAACCCAAAAGTATTAAATTTAAACAAGAATCGGAATAAAAGTAAGCGTAAAACAACGTCAAATAGGCACACATCAGTAAGAGTTTGAGTGGTGTCAGACCCTACTAAGTGTTAACCCATCACCCAAGGGTGTCCTTTTGGATGAGAATCTCAAACTCAGGATGAGACATGGGAGGGTCGTGGTTGAGGATGTGCCGAAGGTGCCCCACTTTATCTGCAACCAAAGTAATCTCTCTAAACACATAGATGTAGGAAAATATATGGAAGATTTGAAGCAGCTTCCGAGCATCTGCCATTATAATCTCGATTTCTCAAGGACAACTCTAGACATCGTTGATAACATTAATAACCACTAAACAGTCACCTTCAACCTCTAGTCTCAATATCCCGAACTGACAAGCTGCAACTAAACCCTGGTGAAAAGCCAAAGTTTTCCCCTTTGAAATTTTCTACCAATATTCTAAAAACATAAGTTATACCTCTATTTATAAAAATAAATAAATTAAATCTCATAATATACTACTTGTTTAGTTGTTTATGATTGACCAATGACCATATATTTCTTATTAAATTCTACTCCATTTTAAATTGATTGGTATTTCTAACTTATGTCCTTAGAACATAGATTAAGAAGCCTAATTTGAAAAAAATTCCTAGGAGTTAAAGTATTCCATCCGTCTCAAAATAGATGTCTTTTTAGCCTATGTAATTTTGTTAAAAATATATGTATTTTTAGATTTAATCATTACACTTAACCTACTTTTACATCCAATCATTACTTTAATTTTTACATTACTCCTACTCTCCTCCTCACAAATTTAAAAAAGAAAAGAAATAAATACAAGTCTAATCATTACATTTTTCCTACTTTTTATATCTAATCATTACACTTAACCTATTTCTTAATTGCTGTGCTCCGTTCTAAAAAGACATACGGTATATTTTAAGACATGACTATTGATCATAAGAATCAATACTATGCATTTTCAAGACAAATATTAAAAAGGCCAATTTGCATAACTAGACCAAAAAAAAAAGTTTGCACAACTAGCCATGTCCCTTGTTTATTTGCTAGGGGTAAAAAGTGGTCTATTTTTGCAAATAAAAAATGAAACCGGGAGAGGAAGTTGCAGGTGAATGGGAGGGACACTGTAGTTACACTGTAGCTGTCAGTGACATGTGGCACCAAAAGGCATCCTCCGTTCATTTCAGAAAACTGTAGACTGCCCATCTTACCAATAGAATGAATTGGTCCTACCAATAGGCTAAACCTGTCTTTCCATACCTGGAGATATTTTGGAGAGAATCTGAAGGGGATTCACTGTAGCTGATTTGGCGGGCTGTCAGTGTAGTTTTGACGCCAAAACAGGGTTCCTCCTTTGGGGAAAGGGGGGAGCATTTATGAGGGAAAAAATGCAATGGTTGCATTGATGGGTATCCCCCAAGAACATATATAAGCTTGAGAGGAGGATCTGAAACATCATAACATGCTCTGCAAAAAGTGAGGCAGAATAGGAGAGAAGCGGAAAGGACGGGGAAAAAGTTACCCGTTCATTCCAGGAAACGATACAGTCCCCATCCTACCAATATAATATTTCCGTCCTACCAATAGTGTCCAACTGTCCTTTCATACCTGAAAAAGTGCAAGAAGTTTGTCCGATGACAGTGGCAGCGATGGGTAAGTGATCTTGTACCTATCCTTTGTAGTTGTTCCTTTTTCTTATAACAGAACTATCCCAAGGTGATGGTTTCACGAGACCAGTTGCAGAGAGTTCGTAATTTATACTCTTTTTTTTTATCAATTGCATAACTTGCAAATTAAGATTACATATTCAAGCGCTATTTTTGCTTCCTGCGAAATTATCACTTCTTGATGCCTAGACGATCATAAGGACCCATTGAAAATAGTCTATTAGCTCAATTGGTAGAGCGTTGTGTTTGCACACAAAGATGTGAGTTCGACTCTCACATAGGCTAATACGGAGTATGTGTTCATGAATCTCTCTAAACTTATACAATTATGAACCTGGAAGAAAATATATATAATAATGGTAGGACAAATTTACAAACATGTTAGGACAAATTCATAAATCTCTCTGAACTTATACGATTATGAACTTGACAGGAAATAACTTCAGTCTTTGCATGTGGAGCCTGCCTTCTCCTTTTGCTTTTCTAATATTCATGTGGAAGTAAATTTTTTTCGTAAAGTCAATTATGCATTTACATTTTTCCAATAGTATAAATATATCGTACCATCAGTGTGCATCTATCCTACCATTAGTGTCAAGTTATACAGGAATTACTGGGTTTCCATTATGATCATACCAATATCGTTGTTTTCTCCTACCATTAGTTTCCATCAATCCTACCATTCTGATCCTACCGATATCGTTGTTTTCTCCTACCATTAGTTTTCATCTATCCTACCATTTTTGTGCATCTATCATACCAATTTAAATAGCTTTCAAGGAAAATCAAGCTAAAAACCGTAGCAAATTATGTTCCACGTTTTTCAGAAAAACAACCAAAGGTAGAGGGCTTCTAGTCTACAACAGAAGATGAAGGAAACCTAAGTAACATTATATCCAAGAGTAGAGGCTCTAATTCGGTCGTTCTAGCATTGAATTAGATTGGATTCATAAATTTGATTGATAGAAATTGGGTTGAGATTGGGATTTATGGATTGGTAATTGAGATTGAGATTATGGTCAATTCACGCCTCAATGATTACTAGTCTGGAATTTGTGGATTGGTCAATATTAATTCTACTTCTTTGCCAATAGTACAAATATATCTTACCATTCGTGTACATCTATCCTACCATTAGTGTCAAGTTATACACTTAGGAATTTCAGTGATTACATTTTTTTATCATACCAATATCGTATATTTATCCTGCCAGATTCACAAATTTGTCCTACCACTAGTCTATATATTTCCTACCAAGTTCATAATTTTATAAGTTCAGAGATATTCATAATTCATAAATTTGTCATACCAGATTCATAAATTTGTCCTGCCATTAGTGTATATATTTCCTACCATGTTAAATCGTATAAGCCCATAGAGATATGAACGCATACTCCGTATTAGCCTATGTGAGAGTCAAACTCACATCTTTTTGTCCAAACACAACGCTCTACCAATTGAGCCAATATGCTATTTTCCATCCATCTTCACAATCTGAGATGTCTAAAAGGTGGTTTTCATCTTTTCAGAGAATTAACAAAACATGTGAGTTAGATTGTTTGTCAGTTTAATAAGATACCAGCTAGCAAATGACTCATGAGTAAGGTTTTATAACTATATGTAGAACTAAAACACATGAGAATAGTTTTATGAAGAAAATTCTAACAATCAACCAAAAAACACTGCACATATCAGCACTTCATGCTTGAAATTAAGAATGGAGCACATTCAGCATAGAAAGCATAGAGAAAACAGAAAGCTTGATATGCATGGGGCTATGTGCGAAGAATACCCCGAGATGAGATAGACTACAATTAGAAAGACATAAAGACAGCCAAACTAACCTATTTTCTGGTATAGCAATGCCTCATTGTTGGTAGCAGAAAAAGTCCTCTCATTGCTCATACTTTTTCGTGAGCTTGCTTCTGGCACATTTGTCCTCCCCATCCCAATCCAACAGAAAGGAAAAAGTCTGAAACAAACTATAGTCCAGGTCATTAGGCATCTAATGCTTCATATAAACGAGTAAGATTATAGGATTCAGCCCAAAAAAGGCATCAGTTTTTAAAATCTATAGAGTAGATAACTGGTAAGACAGAAAGTGATGCTCATTAGCTTCAACCTGCAGAAGAGCGAGAAAATAATGCAAAGAGGAAACTGCTCTTCTGAAGCATGTCTTTGCATGTGTTAATTCCAAGAACATCCTTTAAAATACGTTCGGTAACATTGCCAATGCCCCCTATCTGTAAATAAGATGCATCAATGAACTAATTACTATTTTCATCAAGAAAAAAGGAGAGTGAATATAACATTTTTTTATAGAAAGTCATGGGATAATACTAGAAGGAGAAAAAGTGAAAAACTATCTTTATAGTACAATTACACTTCGACCTTCCCTGACTTCTTGAAGCCAAAAAATAAATTGCATCATAAACTTTGTTTTTTCGTATCACAGTCCACAAAGAAATACCTTTCGCACATGAAGAGAGGATATGAATGTCATGAAAGCCATTTTGTCATTCAGTAAAACAAATTGTCCATTTGGTTTGTTTATATCAGAGCACACCTACAAGCAAAATTAGAACAAGTGATCGTTCTGATCAAATTTCATATACATAGACCTATGTCTACGATCCATATTCCAAAACTGCCTTAATGTCTTCTTTTTGACAAAATTCATTCAGTTTTTTTCACAATTTCACAATTCATTCAGTTTTTTTTCACTTTCCTTTTCTCAATAATATCAAAATCACATCCCCAATCTCCAAAATTAGGGTTCCTATGCTGCGAAAAAACATGCGATTAGAAAGAGAGAGAGGGCATACGACTCATATAAGGCAGCTTGTCAACGGCATTGGTGTGCATCTGGATTCCAATCCCCAACAGAGCTCTGATCATCACTGGCAGCCAACATCATACTGACTTCCCAAGCTCGTGAACTGATGGATCTGCGAAGATGATAGAGATCTGGTGGAGGCAGGGGCGATGATGGTGGACGACGATGGCGGAATCAACAACTTTCACCTTGCATATCTCAGGGTTGATACCCTACGCTCTCACAATCATCGCCCTCTTATAATATTTCCTCCTGTAGGAAGAAGAGGGTTTGGAGGCGCCGACGTTGAAGGATAACCCCTGACGGCGGCCGTCTTGAGGATCGGAGATTGAGGCTGAGATCGCGTTGAAACCGACGATGGTCAAAATCTCTCCTACTCCCCCGCCGTCATAGATGAACGCTCTTCTAACAAAGGGGAATGAGATTGAACCTCCCCCTCTCTCAACCCGTTAGAGCCGGTCATGAACAGTGCCAAAAAAACCTAAAGTTTTATGTGCTTGGGGTAGAAGGGATATTTTGGCTCATTTTTTGACCTTGTGGTCTAATTGTGCAAATAGACCTAATATTTGGTCTAATCACTGCCATTTCCTCTATTAAAAAAGACTAAAATGATTAAATTAAGATTATCAATGGATCTATATTATAATACTAAAGGAGAAGTCGCCTACGACATGTGGCGGTTTCTCCTTTAAAGTAGGTATTTTTAATTTAATTATTTATTAATGGAGTTGTTTGGATAATTAAGTAAATTTAATTAATTAATTAAATCTAATTCGGTTAAGATTTGGTCGGTTAAGATTTGGATATGAATTCAGTGGATATATTTGATATTTTAGTTGGTTAGTTTAGATATTTATCGGATAAGATTAAAATAAAATCATATTTATTTTAATAAATCAAATATGACTTTTTTTTTGTTTAGATTTTTAATTGTGTCTCTTCTTATGTACGTTCACCATCATTTACTATATAATCACCCTTCTTCTCACTTCCTTTACATTTTTCTTCTTCTTATCTCTATCTCAAGTTTTTTGCATCTGTTCAAAGGATAAATTCGTACAATCATACTAATAATACTAATCAACAATGGTGGAAATTATTGGTGAGACTCAATTTGATTTCCCGCTCTCTTTTATTTTTGTATTTTTTTTAATTTCAATTTCACATTCTCAATGTTAGATTTGTTTGTATTCATAACTCTATATTGTAATTTATTTGGTTAAGTATATAAGTCATTCGTTCATATCCCTTAGTTGGTACGTACTTGGTACTCATGTTTTATTAGTTCATGGATAATTGATACTATTTTATTTCAACCGATCCGCTATACGTTTGATCAAACTCTATGGGATGAAACTGATTAAAAAATATAGTAATGAAATATCTTAATTTTCAACGAATGAAGACAGAATAGTTGAACAATGTATATCGAGTTACGATCTCCTGTGAGAATCAAAATTTGGCTTTAAGTACTTGGATTATTGTTTGTAGGAGTTACTTGACTAATTATGAACCATAATGAGTATAGTCACGAAATCAAATAAAGTGATAATCAATTGATCGACCGTTTGATGTTAATCCTTAAAAATTAACTAAGTTGATATTAATTTATTAAAATTCTAATTATTAAATATAAAATCGTCAATATATGTGATTATATATCTATATATTATGCTTTTGTAAATAAAATTTTTTAGGTTAAATCCCATTAATTAATTTTGTTCCAGTTTATTTTAGTTAGTATAATTCACTTATTATATAATTTTTAATCTAAACCTAGACTCTTTTTTATTATATTTTTCTTAATTTTATTTTCAAATGAAACAAGAAAATGAATAAAGATTTGAAAAAATTAATATTTTATTCAAATCAATTAGAAGATGAGTGATTCAATTATTTTTATTTTAATCATATGTAATGATATGGTTTATACTCATCGTATAGGATCATAAAAGTTAATAAGCTAATTTATGACGGTGGTAAATTAATTATATTAATAGTATCACAATTGAGCTGTTATTTTCACATGGCGTGCCTCCTATATGGTAATGCTATTTGCGCAATTTGATTGATTGAATATAAATGTTGACACCTTATTTAATTATTTTTACACAGTATTATTTGAATTCTCAATTCAATCTATTTTACTTAAAATCGAATTTGATTTTATTTGTTAAATTAAAAAAATAAACTCAAATATTTTTTTATTGAGCAAAATTGAACATAATTGGTTAAAATCTTTGGAGTTTTGTTGTTGTTGTTGTTAAAATTCAAATATGAAATAACTAATAAGACATTGACCTAATCCTAACAATATCTTCATATTGTAATTTTTTTTTCAAATTTACAATCTTAATCACGATCATCCTAACAATATCTGAGATTTTTTTAATATGTAGATTTGAAAAAAAAATGATCAATTTTATTGTCTTATAAAATAAACACTTCTACAAATGAAAAGGCAATGAAAGACAAACTAACTCATTTCACACAAATGAAAAGGCAATAAAACGAAGAACTAAAATATGACATTTATTAACCTACTGTAGCCAGTTATAGAGAGTTAAAAATATTTTTATTTACAAAAATCACCCATAAGATGCGGGTTACTATACTAATCTATTAATATTACTAATTCTGCTAGCATTTTGCTGACGTGTCACGCCCACAATTAAAGTTGAATTTTTTATTCAAATGGAATTTTCTTATTGGTCAATATTATTATGGAAACTTTAAAATATTTGTTTCCTATTTTAAATATAATTTGAATTCATTCCTTTTTTTATTTTCGGTTATATTGCCGTAAATATTGAGACATGTTTCCATTTTTTTTTTCCGATTGCAATATTCTCATAATTCGTCTACATACATTTAACTTAAATTTGAATCTTGGTATATTTTATTTTTGGAAATTTATACTCTACATATACCCATATCCAATGTCAGTTTATAAAATGCTACGAAGTATATATTAATTTTTCACATATATTCATATTTTCTCACCAACCATTTAAGTATTTCATTTTCAAATAAATTAATCAAAGATGTACTCGGATTGCCTGCATTCATTATCTTAACGGATTGAATTCATTTAAATATTTGTTTATTATATCACATTTATCCCAATCATGTTAAAATTTACGACTCTCTCTATTCGTTTAGCTAAATATGTTGTTTAATATTCATTCACGCTTTGTTAGGATGGTAAAAATTATATAAAATATTATTTTTTCAAATTTTTTATAAATTAATTTCGATAATAGGTAATCTTCTATTAATAATATTAATTCTACTATCATTTTGTTGATGTGTCACACTCACAATTAAACTTGAATTTTTTTATTCAAATGGTATTTTCTTACTGGTCAATATTATTGCTGAAATTTTAAAATATCTGTTTCTTATTTTAAACATATTTGGTTCCTATTTTTATACTAAAATATAATTTAATTTGATATGTTGTATGTCAATTTGTGATCTATTTTAATCGTCTACGTACATTGAACATTCGTCAAGTCTTGGCTTATTTTATTCTTGGACATTAAAATTGTTGATTTATCATATATTAACCGATTGTACTATTCCCCACAATGTCTACATACAACGAACATGTAATAATCAATTTGTAAATATTTGATTTCAAAAATTAATTATAAAAATCAATTAGAGCCAAAAAAGTGTTTTTTTACAATTTAATTATTGTAGACATCTTAAATGACTATCGAAAAATCAATAATATTTTAAGACTCACAAGCATTACTAATGCTTATTTTACATCTTGGATGAGGCTTCTTAGATCACTTTTCTACCTTTAAGGATTATTTTTTTTTACCATCTTACCTTTATTTTCACTATTTATTTCTCTCTCTTTCTAACCATCTTTCTCATGAAAATAATGAATAAGTTATGTATATCTACATAACTTCAAAATTATTCACACAATCATGTGCTTATGATTTTTTAATATTTGTATGGGAGCTTATATTTTACTTTTTAGATCTATGATAATGATAATAATTATATATTTATTTCAAATTATATTAGGTGGTGTGTTTAAGTATTATTACTACTTTACCTTATTAAATCATTTTCAAAATTTGTACCGTACGTATCTCTTTTCAACTAATTTATAAATTATAAAACAATACTTTATACATACTTTTGTTGTAAACACGTATATATGTGCTAATATAGTATTATATAGATATATAAAATGATGTTCAAATTAAAATGGATCAAGCTCTCGTGCCTTCAAGGCACGGGTATTACACTAGTATAATACTAAAGAAGAAGTCGTCTAACCCATGTGTCGCCTTCTCTTTTAATGTAGGGATTTTTAGTTAGGGATATTGATTATTGAGTTATTTTACAATTCCAATTAAAATTAAATTAAAATATATACAATTATTAAAGATAACAATTAATAGCAAACATCCGCACAAACGTTGGTTGCGTAAGGATATAAGCAAATTTGCATATTTGATTGCACAAAATTAGTTGAGATATTCTCGACATTATGGTTGGTTGGTTTAGATATTCATTGGATAAAATAAAAATTATAATATAGTTATTCATATCTTTTTAGTTAGGATATGGTTGATTTCTAATGTTTTGTTTCTTTAAAAAAACACAAATTTATAAAAATACAAATTCAGGCGCATACATTATGTAACATCATTAATGTATGATGTATCTATTCCATTAAATTGTATTTTTTCCTAAACTTATTCATTTTTTTTAATCATTTTTTAGGCAGTTGATATTTCTATAATCAAGAATGGTGGAATGGATTTAATTTCTTCATGTAATTATTTTTATATTAGTGTGATTTATGAAGAAAATCCATTCCACCACTCTTGATTAACGAAACATCATCGACATGAAAAAAAAAATGACAAAACATTACCACCATTACATATACTTTGAGCTATTTGGAAGACTCGATTTTTTTAATTACCTCAATGGTATCTCAAATGTATTCTTTAGTTTTATTTTTTACATTGGCTTATTTATTTAGTTTCATTATTATTCTAATATTTATTAGCATCATTTTGATACGAATAATATTTACAAGCTTTACCAATATTTGCATAACTTTATGTTTATATTTGATTCTAATACTTAAATTTTCTTATTATTTAGCATATTTATTTATTTCGGCATCCAATATGTTAGAGAATCTTTATTTTTTATTACTTTGTTTGTGATACTTATAATATTTATGTAAACAATAATAAATGATATTGTATAAACATATATTTTAAAACAAGATCCGTGCAATGCACGGGGTACTGAGCTAGTAGCTTAGAAAAGGAAAAGTCAAAATTCACTCGAAAGCATAAAGGCTACAGTATGAAGTTATTTAGGGCGTACACTTGTACATCCCAACAAATAGACTCCGCCATTTTCAATCCCCCTCTCTTTCTCCCCTTCTTCCCACAAAATCCAACCAACTCGATTTGCATCTCCTTTAATAATACACGATTAATTCAATTCAAGGGACCGCCCTGAATTTCCTCCATTTTCTAGCTCTCAGAGGTTCTATGGTTGTACAAAGGCTCTGCGTTCTCTTACCAGTCGTTGAAATTTCCGTGAGTTTCTTGCAGGATTGTGAGAGCATCCACTCGTTAAGCTCGGCTGTGATGTGTTTTTGAGGCGAAGGTACACACTTCCCACTTCACTTGGTTGCGATGTCTACTGTTCTTTGAAAGGTTGAAGCGAATCTGATGAAGTTGCAGCAAGCGAATATGATGAAGAGGATGAAGAAGGAAGGAGAAAGAGAGCTTTGTGGGGCAAGGGGGCGGCTATTGAAGAAAAGGCAAGAGAAGAAGGAAGAAGATAGGGTTTATGTTGTGTGGCATGGGGGCCCACTTGGGCCCCTTTAAAAATTTCTATCCGGAGTAGGCCGCCGGGCGGCCAGGGTGGGCGACGAGGCGGCCGGCGATTTCGCGAAGGATTTCGCTGGTCGCCCTAGCCGCGGGGCTGCCCATGCTGGCGACGGGGCGGCCCGTCTTTTTTCGCCCTTTTCCTTCTTCTTTTCGTTCCTGCATCGTTAGTCCCCCAAACAAAAACCAAAACTAAACTAAAAGTAGTAAAATGCTCAAATAAAATAGAATCTAAATTACTTACCTTAGGTTGCCTCCCAAGCAGCACCTTTGATTACCGTCGTTGGCCCGACGTTATATTCATCCACTCATTCAAGACTCAAGCGGACATCGACA
This sequence comes from Persicaria tinctoria, assembly GCA_037127255.1. Lineage (NCBI taxonomy): Eukaryota > Viridiplantae > Streptophyta > Magnoliopsida > Caryophyllales > Polygonaceae > Persicaria > Persicaria tinctoria. Next base: position 9,593,578 of record JBANSL010000014.1, read on the forward strand.
GCGCCCTCAAAAGCAAATCAAACTCTCGTGCCCAACCGATATTCGAATGCACACTGAAAATGAAACAATTGGTAATTAGAAATTCAGCAATGAGAACCATTACCAACTTACCCTTCATTTGAGCTTAATTCTCCCTCGAGGGTATGTAGAACCACCAACACAGTTCTGCTAGTGGTTTGTTGAAGTAGTGGCTCCATGGATCGACATATTCACCAAAATCTCCAAATTTGCAAAAAGTACCAGTTTCTTGTTCGGGAACCACATAAATTAGTTCCAGACTTGGCTCCTTGATAGGCAAGTTGTGGATGATTTCTACGAATGAAGGGGGCATCGAAACATCCTCAATCTCTAGGGACGTCCCCTGAGATTTCGTGTCAATAACCTCTGGATGCTCTTCTTCATTATCAGAGAATTCATCGTTGCTTGCATCTTGGCTTTCATCAAGTTGAGGAATAGAATGCAGCTTAACTATCAACTCTTTCAATGTTTGAGAGAGTCGGATAGTTGCTTGCATCGTGTCGATATGCTTATCCCCAGTTTGGTTCACTGTCTCACGTAATTGCCCTATTTGCTCCATCAGAAATGTTTGACTCCTCCATGGATGGGTCGGAGTACTCCATTGGTTCAAACGTCGAAGTGTAGGATTCTTCCCCCGCCGATTGGTCACCCATGTAGCAAAGAAGATCCCATAATCCCGACACTCCTAAACCAGCAAAGCTTCCATTGTTTATGGACCTGGCAAGTTCTCGGGTCTCATGAGACATACCTTCAAAAACGCAAATCACCACATCTCGCAAACTATCTTGGAAACCCCGTGAATAACGGATGTTAAATAAATTTTGCACTCTTGTGAGGTAATTGTGAAAATACTCTCCCTAAAACTGCCATAACTTCAACATCTAGAAATATTAGTAATAAGGTGTCGTGAACCGTAAGATAGGTCCACGACGGGGTTAGATGTAAATATATACAAAAGTTAGCGATTAAAAAAAAACACAAGAAATTGATAAGAAATCCCCGGCAACGGCGCCAAATTTGACAAGAGGAAAACCTGTCGTTGTTCTTGCCAAAGAATACTCAAACTCGCAACTAGTATAGTGTGTAAACAAGAGGTCGATCCACAGGGAAATCTATTCAATTCAAGTATAATTCTAATCGCTAATAGAAAATATGAGGGGTTTTTGGTGTGAAAAGATCCGCCTTTTATCAAAGCGGAGGAAGGCAAACAAAGTAAATAGATTTGTAGAATGCAGTGGAGAGAAATAGGTTCACCTACAATTTATCACTTCGCTTGATGAATTCGATCCTTGTTTCAGCCTCTAGTTCATGTCTTTTCTTATCAATGTCCTTGTCCAGATCTTATGTAAATTACTAGTCCTACGAGTCCTAGCAACCCTTATCTCTAAATAACCCTAACACGGTTAAGATTTAACCTAGAGATAGCATTAAGAATATGAATTAACCAAGGTACATGCAATATCAAGCTACGAGTCGATATTTAACATATATTCAACTTCCTACACATCCAATTAGTCCTACGAGTCCTAAAGGGATATGATTGCCAGTTGGGTTAAGGTTCGTTGCGAGGAATCTACAAAACCCTAGCAATTGAATGAATCTACTCTAACTAGTCGGCCAGGCCAAAGAGAATAAAACGCATTCAAGCAATTAAGCACAAAGAAGTCAAAACATTGCAATAGGAATAAGAACTAGATTAAGAAACTCACAATTCAACAATCAAAGATCCAAACTGTAGGCGAAACCTCGAGAGTTTAGTTGCTCATTCTCAACGGCGCTCTCAACAATGGAATAAAGTGCATAAGGTGAATGAAAGAATAACTAGAAAAGCCTTAAATAGTCTAGAGAAAGTCGGCCCAAAATAACTTAATAAAACCCTAAGTAAAATCCGATATCGAAGTTCAGTCTCTGCAGGGGCCGCGGGGCGGCCAAGTCAGGCCTTCGGGGCGGACGGCGATCAGCGAACTCCTCCGTTTCATCCTTCGAGCCGCGGGGCGGCCAGCGATGCTGCGGGGCGACCTGCGATTCTTCCGAGCTACTTCTTCTTCGTTTCCAGCGGCTCCTATGTATTTCTTTAACTTGTTTTTGCTCTTTTCCAATTCATTTCACCTCAAATCTACTTTACCTGAAATAAACCATAAAATCATGTAGATTCCGCCTCTTCTAACTCAACAAGTGATAATGCAAATTCAACTAAATAAATGAAATATTCACACCTAAACTATGCTAAATGCAATCTATTATGCAACACTAAATATGCTCTATCATGCCACCCCTATCAAAGCCAGCTTTGATAACCTTGATTATAGTAGGTGTGGGATGGTCAAACTTGGTGACCATCACACACTTGCCATCAAGGGGGTTGGAGATGTCTCCCTAAAGATGTTTGATGGGAATGTTATCACTCTGAAAGATGTCAAATGGGTTCCTGATTTGAGGAGGAGTCTAATGTCTGAATCTGTGTTTGATTGCATGATTATGATATACATACAAGTGGTGGCATCAAAACTGTTTCTTCCAATAATAAGTGCATTGTCAAGACTATTAGGAGAAAAGGTTTATATCATGTCATCACCCCTGATAATGAGTGCAATCTTATTGATACTTCTCATCTAACCAAACTCTGGCATCTCAGGTTAGGGCATATTGGAAACAAAGGCCTATATTACTTGCATAAACATGGTTTAATATCTGATAAGCTCTCTGATCTGTCTTTTTGTGAGAACTGTGTATTTGGCAAAGCTACCAAACAGGTGTTTCCTAATTCTGTGTACAAGGCCACCAAGCCTCTTGAATATGTACACTCAAACCTCTGGGGTCCTGCACAGGTAGACACTATTGGTGGTAAGAAATATTTTATTTCCTTCATTGATCACTTCTCTAAAAAGGTATGGCTTACTCTCCTTAAATCTAAGGATGAGGCCTTCCAGGCTTTCAAAGCTTGGAAATCAAAGGTAGAGCTTCAATCTGGTTATAAACTTGTTTGCTTTAAGACTGACAATGGCCTTGAGTTTTGCAATACTGCCTTCAATGATTTCTGCAGGGAGAATGGGATCAAAAGGCAACTCACAGTGCCTGGCACCCCTCAGCAGAATGGCACTGCTGAGAGGATGAACAGGACACTGTTAGAGAAGGCCAGATGCCTTCTCTTCACTGCAGGAATGAAGCATAGCCTATGGGGAGAGGATGTGGTCACTGCCTTCTATCTGATCAATAGGAGCCCTCCTCTGTAACTGGCTTCAAAACTCCACAAGAACCGTGGATTGGTAAGGTACCCAATCTTTCATACCTTAAACCCTTCGGTTGTACTGCTTATGCTCAGGTTTCTCAAGGTAAGCTACAACCTAGAGCACTAAAGGGTGTGATGTTGGGTTACCCTGAAGGTGTGAAGGGCTATAAAATTCTTCTCATTCAACCTGGTGGATATAAAGTTATTATTGCTAGAAATGTTATATTTAATGAAACTGACTTTCACTTTAAGAATATCCTCACCCCTAGAAATAAGAATGCAGGCAACACTGTTGAGCCCTCCAAGTTCTTTGTTCCTGATGACCAACTCAGGGATCTGTAACTGAGCCATGTGAAGATGATGAGTTTGACACTGGTCATGTTCCAACATTCTTCTCTGCTCAAAGAAGAACTTCTTCTGCCACACCAATTCAGTAACCTCAACAATTAGGAGGAGGAAATGATGAAGAGCAACAACCTGAAGGAAATGACGAAGACACAACTCAGGGAGTACCTCTAAACCCCCAATCTTCTTCTGATTCTCCCAGTTCTCTTTCTTCTGGGCCTTCTATGTCTGAGCATGCTTCTTCTTCTTCCTCTAATTCTGTGAATTCTTCTGCGCCTTTCAATGATAACTCTGCTGCTAATGATTATCAACTTGTTAGGGATAGGAGTCCTAGAACTAGGATTCCTAATAGAAGATACACTGATGACATTAATATTGTTGAGTTTGCATTTGTTGCATCAGAAATCATTAAAAGTAATCCCCCTGAAACCTTTGAATCTGCTATGAGATCCTCTGATTCTGTAAAATGGTACAAGGATATGCTTGAAGAACTTGAATCTGTGAAGATAAACAACACCTGGGTTCTTGTTCCTAAACCTGCTCATGCTAAAGCCATTGACTGTAAATGGCTCTTTAAGATTAAAGAAGGGGTTAAAACTAATGAGCCACCTAAATTCAAAGCCAGACTTGTAACTAAAGGATTTAGTCAAAGAGAGGGGCTGGATTATAATGACATATTTGCTCCAGTTGTGAAATATAAAACTCTGAGATTACTTCTTGCTATTGCTATTGTCTTTGATTGGGAACTTGAACAAATGGATGTTAAAACAGCCTTTTTGCATGGAGATCTTGATGAAACTATTTTCATGAAGCAACCTAAAGGGTTCACTAATAAGAAGAAACCTGATCATGTATGCCTTCTTAAAAAATCAATTTATGGTCTTAAACAGTCACCTAGACAATGGAACATAAAATTTGATTCTTGTATGAGATCTCAGGGCTTTATTAGAAGTGATTATGATTCCTTCTTGTATATCAAAGGTGTTACCACCAAGTTTCCTCTGTTTATTGTTCTGTATGGGGATGACATTCTCCTTGTCTGTGCTTCTATGAGAGTCATTTCTGATACTAAAAGGAACTTAATGAAACACTTTGATATGAAGGATCTTGGCAATGCCAAGAGAATTCTGGGAATTAAAATCATAAGGAATAGGGCTAAGAAAACTCTCATGTTATCCCAGGTTGACTACATTGAAAAAGTTCTTGAGAAATTCTGCATGCTTGACTCTAAGTCTTCATCTATACCCTTAGGAGGGCACCTTGCTTTGAGAAAAAGTCAATGCCCTAAGACTGATCATGAGAAAAAGGAAATGGTTGATGCTCCCTATGATGTGGCTGTTGGTTCCATTATGTATGCAATGCTTTGCACCAGACCTGACTTAGCCTTTGCTATAAGTGTTCTAAGTAGATATATGTCTAATCCTGGATCACCTCATTGGAATGCTATGAAATATTTACTGAAATATTTGAATGGCTCTAAACACTTAGGCTTGATTTATTCCAGCTACTCTCCTGCAAGTGATCTCCAAGGATTTGTAGACTCTGACTATGCAAGCAACAAGGACACAAGGAAGTCCACAACTGCATACTATTTCACCTGGGCTGGCAATTGCATATCCTATAAGTCTCAACAACAATCTGTGGTGGCCTTGTCATCCACAGAAGCTGAGTACATTGCAGCTACAGAAGCTGCTAAGGAAGCCATTTGGCTGAAAGGCATACTTGGTGAGATTTTCAGAAGAAAGTTTGTACCTGTGATCAACATGGATAGCCAAAGTGCCCTGTATTTGTGCAAAGACCCAATGTACCATGAGAAGACCAAACACATCGATGTTAGGTTTCACTTCATCAGACATAGGGTTGAGGACAAGACCTTGAGCCTCATGAAGATCAAGGGAGAGCTGAATCCAGCTGACTTTGGCACGAAGATTGTTCCTTCTGGCAAATTCTATTTTTGTAGGAACATTCTTCATATTCCTGATGTGAACTAACTTGCAGGTACATGAGCCGAGGACGGACGGATCGAAGACATGAACCCAGATCCCTATTTAAATGAACGAGTTGTAATACATATTGGCTGGATTAGGAGAGCAAATTTTAATGTCTATAATCCAGATGTATGTATAAGTATTATGTGTATGCTTGTAATGGCTAGAAGCTCAAGGTTTAGGACTAGGTCACAGGTGGCTCAAGGCATTGGACCAAGGGTGGCTCGAGTGAGCTAGCTAGTGGCACTTGGTGAGCTTGGTGGGAGTCCTTCTATAGCTGATGTATTGGATTGATATAAAAGATGAACTTGGTTCATCTTATATGTCGGCCCAGTCCAGTTGAAGCCCAGCCCACTTCTTTTAGCCCCAATTCTGAAGAGCTTCCAACGGTACTTTGCTGGGTTTGTTCCAAACGCAGCGTTTTGCCTAAAGACGCTCCCTATAAGAGGCCTCCTTCTCCGAAACCCTACTTGCGAGCTCTTTCACTGTTCTTCCATCTGTAAAGAGAAAGAGAGAGAGAAGAGGTGAAACCCTAGGTTCCCAAGCTCCGTCGAGGAAGAAGACGAGCTTCTGACCTGGTTTCCCAACCGCCTTAGCGTCGTCTTCACCTGCTCTCATCCGGCTTCGATCTTCTTCGAAGTGAAGGGAGTATCTGCTCCTCTTCTATATTCTCTCCTTGTCTGTCCGTGTTTTCTGAGTTGCTTGACCTAGATCTGTTACCTTGAGCTCGTCACTACTTGTATCCATGATCTGTAACTCGTTCATACTTAGTGGATTCTAGGGTTTGAGTCTCTCCCTTTTGAGGCTCCGCTGAGTAGGGAAACCGAACTGCGTCATCAATCTGTGTGTTATTTCGCTTCCGCTTTGCATGCTTACTTTCGATCTCGCTTTTGTGTTAGCATCTAGGATCAAATCGTTTTCTACAAAAAGATTGGGTTGGTGTGAAATAAACATATATTGGTATTTAAGGTCTTCGTAATCTTAAATCTTACTAATAAAAAAGTATGTTGAAACAAAATTAGAGGACATAAAGAACATCATTTAAGGTGAGGTGAGGTGAGGTGACGGTTGAATTTGACTTGGCCTAGTTGTTCAACTAGAGATTTGTGACTATTAGGCATTGTAATGGCAAGAGAATGAGAAATGGGAGTGTAAGAAGGAAGAAGAGAAAGGTTTGGTGAAATGAGGTCAGTCGCACCATTATCAATGATCCAAGATAAGGATTTGCTAAGGGAAAGAAAGCAAGACAAGTTTGAAAACGAAGGAAATCTGTGCTAGTTTGAATACCATGGAAATGAAGAAGATTACAAGAGATTGAGACAAAGAAGATGGAGATGGAGAAGATGCGGAAACAAAGAATCGAAAACTTAAACTGATACCATTTTAATGTGGAGCTTTGACAAAACAGAGAAACAAAGAGAAGAAATAGAGATTGAAACAGAAACTCTAAATTCCATCATTGATTTGCTAATTACACATATATAGTACAAGCTATTTATATATCTCTACATAGCTATGAAGTCAACAAATCTTTCAAGAACTCTAACCAACTAACTACCTAACATAACCTATTGTTTGATATGTCACTTGTTAGGTTGGTATTCATATGCTCAACAACCATTGTAGCTATTGTACTTAAAAGGGTTCCGACTATAAGGGTTTTTTGTTTAGTTCTTGATTTCGATTTTTAAATATTTTCTGAAATTGTAAAGAGTTTGGATGTAATTTAATACTCCCTCCGTTCGGTAAAACATGTCACTTTACTATTCACACACGCTTATTTAGGGGATAAAAACTATATAAAATATCTATTTTTTAAATAATTTTAAAAAAAATCGTAGTTATTATTGATAAGTGCAAACTTGTTGTAAAAGTTATATAAAAAAAAATGAATATTTTATATAGTTTTTAACATTTTATCATTCTAAAGAAGCGTGCGTGAATAGTAAACGACATGTTTTGCCGAACGGATGGAGTAATATTATCTTTGTCAATATACATTTTCCATTTTGGTATAAATTTTTTTTTTTATACAAGGCAAAGGTTTGGGGATGGTTAACCGCGGTTAAACCATCGCCCAAGGGCGTCCATACGGACGATGTCGTCGATCTCAGCAGGGACCCGCTCGGCTACGAAGGACGACGATAAACCGATGTGAGCCAGTCTATCAGCGACCTGGTTCCCTTCACGGAATGTGTGCGAGAAGCTGACAGAAGCAAAGAAGCGACAGATTCCTTGGATATCCGAGATCGCCATCTCAAGCTCCCAAGGGCAGTGCCAAATACCTTTCAATACATTGATCAGCAATAGGCAATCTCCCTCCACCTCAATCCAAGGACACCCGGACGACGACGCCACTTGGAGTCCGAACAGGAGACCGAAGCATTCAGCCTGCACGGCGGAGACCCCCCTAAGTTTTCTAGAGCCGCAGGAAATGACAGATCCCCGCTCATCTCTGATCACGAAGCCTGCAGCAGCAGAACCAGAATCATTCCTAGCCCCATCAAAGTTAAGTTTGACATAGCCATGAGCTGGTTTTTTCCATTTTACCGTTGTCATTTTTTTCTTGTTTTGGATAGGTTGGTCTGTCTCCGGAAGGTGTTATCCTTGTCATCGATCTCGTGTTCCTTAGCCTTTTTCCAACTTATCCTATATTGTTTAATATATTTTATCCACTCGTCCAGATTTCTGAGATCATTGTTTTCAAAAAGGATTTTGTTTCTCATTGTCCAGATACCCCAAAAGGAAAAAGCCAAGATAGATTTCTGGTTTGTCGAAAGGTTTGCAAAAATGCTCGTTATAATGTCCTTGTAGCTTTTGTTTGTTTTTTCAGTGTTTATGATAAGTTGTTCAACTTGTCTATCCATGCTGCCGATAAAAGATAAGGATGTCCGACATTCAGTAAATAGGTGGGTAGCATCTTCCCCGTTAAAACCACAGAGCGGGCATTCTAGGGGAACATGCACACCCTTACTTTGTAGTCTGACTTTTGTTGGTGTCCCATTAAGGATATTTTTTCAGAGGAAATTCTTAATTTTTGGTGGACAATCAAGTTTCCAAATCCACTCTAATGGTTCTACATTGGTTCATTTGTTTTTGGTAATGTGATCTACTGCACTGGATGTAGAGAACCACCCGTTTTTACTTGGCATCCAATATAATCTGTCTTCTAAATTATTTATAGGGATATGAATATCAAGAATTTTTTGAACGACGTCTTGGGGTAGGACTTCTTTTAGCCTTGCTACATCCCAGGTTTTATCTGGCTTAATGAATTTATCTATGGTTTCTTGTTCATCAATTTGGTCACACAGCTTTTTCTCTCGTAGATCATTATCAGATAGCCACTTGTCCTTCCAGAATCATATTGTTTTTCCATTTCCAACTTGCCAAATTAAGGCCGAGCAAAACTCCTCTTTTAGTTCCATCAATTTTGTCCATTGCCAAGAAGTGTTCTTTTTCTTCTTATAGTCCCAGATGGCGTCGTTGTGAAGATATTTCCCTCTCACAATTCTAACCCATTCATTGGTTGGTTCCGATATGATCTTCCAAAGGAGTTTCATTTGAAGCGCTTTATTCATGTCTTTGGCCTTTACTAATCCAAGCCCCCCTTCTCTCTTTGGTCTACAAATTTTATCCCATGCTATGAGAGGTTTATGCTTAGCATCTTCGTTCCAGAAGAAGCTTCTGTTTATTTTGTCCAGATCGTTATGGATACTTGCCGGGAGCATAAAGTTTTGCATAATGTAAGTAGGTTTTGCTTCCAGATTTGTTTTAACGAGGATTGCTCGTCCCCGCTGTGTTAACTCATTTGCTCTCCACTTTGTTAATTGTTTTCTTGATTTTCCCAGAATTTCTTCGAATGTGTTTTTATTGACTCTACCATTAATGATTGGACATCCGAGATATTTTTCTAGGGTGGTCTGGCTAGTTATTTGTAGACACGTTTGTAAACGAGTTTTTTGGTCATTAGTGATCCCTTTTGTCGTTTGAATTCCTGACTTTTGAAAATTAACTTTTTGTCCTGAAATTTCGCAATACTCGTCAAGTATAGTTTTTACCACTTGGCATGCTTCCGTTGTCGCTTTTGCAAAGATCATAATGTCGTCTGCAAAGGATAGGAAAGGGATGATAGAACCATTTCTAGACACTTTGAGACCAATGGAATTCGAGGAACGGTCGCTTTGTCGTTGGAGTTTCCTGGCAAGAATCTCCGCTCCTAAAATGAACAAATAGGGAGAAATAGGATCACCTTGTCTGAGTCCCCTTTGGGGATGGAAGGTTTCAGTTGGTTCATCGTTCACTAGAACTGAGAACGATACTGTTTGGATACATTCTTTAATCCAATCGCAAAAAAATTTACAGAAACCAAATTTTGTCATTACAGAGATCAGGAAGTTCCAGTTCATTCTATCATATGCCTTTTCCATGTCAAGCTTAATGGCAATCCATCCATTTCTGCCTTGCTTCCCACGAAATAAATGGAAAATCTCATGAGCAATCAGGACATTATCCTGAATCGCTCTATCAGAGATGAACGCACCTTGTAGTGGATGGATGATTTTTTCTATCACCGTTTTCAATCTGTTTGCCAGAATTTTTGCAATCGCCTTATACATCGTCGAACAAAGGCTAATTGGTCTGTAGTTATTTGTAGTTCTTGGGTTATCGCATTTAGGGATTAGAGAGATGAATGTTTGGTTTATTTGCTTCAACATTCTTCCGGAGTGGATAACCCCCTTAATAGCTTTCGTCACTGAGGGGCCCACTATGTCCCAATAATATTGGTAAAACTCCGCTGTCATGCCGTCAGGGCCCGGCGATTTGTCCTTTCCTATAGAGAAGAAGGCCATTTTAACTTCCTGATTCGTAATCGGTCTAGTGAGGTATTCATTTTCTTCATTTGTGATTTCAGATTCAATTAGATTTAAGTATTCATCTAACAATCGCTTGTTGATTCTTTCTTCTTGAAATCTTCTTTCGAAGTCTCCTTTGAACTCTTTCCTAATATTTTCTTCCCCAATAATTACTGTTCCCTCTTGGGAGATAATTTCTCTAATTATTTTCCTATTTCTTCGTCCTGTCGCAACCTTATGGTGATAAGCAGAATTAGTGTCGGATAGTTTTAGGTGTTTTGTTTTTGCCCTTTGTCGCCAAAACACCTTATGATATTGTAAGATTTTGTTCTTCTTGTTTATTAGTCTTATCTGTCTTAGGTTGTTGGAATTTTGTTGGGTTTGGCAGTTGTTTTTCTGCAGGGCCGAGAGTTTGTCTTCAATGTCCTTTAATTGCCTAAAAATGTTTCCAAATGTCATTTTATTCCATTCTTTCGTTAGTCTCTTAAGAAGTTGGGTCTTTTTTGTAACTTGGAACATGTGGGATCCCTGGCATTGGAATCTTCAGGCTTGGCTAACAATATTTCTATAATCTTTCCTTTGCATCCACATTTTTTCAAATTTAAAGGGTCTACTTTTCTGTTTGTCCTTGAATCGAGTTCAATCGATATCGGGCAATGATCAGACGATGAGAATGCATAGTTTCTCGTTACAATGCTAGGATAACCTTGAAGGATTTGGTCCTGAACTAAGGTTCTATCCAGTTTTTCATAGATATTATCTATATCAGTTCTATTTTTCCTCCACGTGAATCCATTCCCAAGTGTGGGAATGTCCACCAGGTTACATTGGTTCTTGAAAGTCAAGAGTCTGATGAACCTGTTTGGGTTTGGCACTACTCCTCCGGATTTTTCGGAAGGGCCCAAAATTTCATTAAGATCACCCATGAATATAACGGGAAAATCAATGCCTTGAATATAGGCTGTGAGTTTATTCCAGAATTCATCTTTTTCGTTTTCTTGGGCTGGCGCATAGACGAACACACAGGCAAGACTCCTATTCAGGTTAAGGTCTTTAATAAGCATAGTTATGAATCTTTCTTCCTTTGTCAGGATTTCGACTCTTCCCGCTGCGATCTGGTAGTCCTTCCACAATAGGCAAATCCCACCTGAGCGCCCTCGGGCAGGGGCCCAACAGATGGAGTCGAACCCAGCCTTTATCCATTTTGGTATAAATGGATAAAGAGTACATTGGATTATTAATGGATTTTCTACCGATATTCTAAAAACATAAGTTATACATCTATTTATAAATAAATAAATTAAATCTCATAAGATACTACTCCGTCAGTCCACCGTCGGTCTCGTCCTCATCGTCTCATCGTCACCCACTCGCCTTCCCATGTTCAATGTGTCTCGATTCGATTTCGTTGAGCCTCGGTCCGATTCGGGTTCGTTGTTATCTCATCTTCCGGGGAGGCCACCTTCCTCCTCCTATTTACGGTCGCGGCGATTCGATGCCTTATCAAACGCCCTCCTGGGCCAATTCCTCCCTCCGTTCCTTTGCGGCGTTGGGTCGTGGCGGAACTCGGTGTTTCCTTGTGTCTCGCCTTAGTGCTATTCGTGGCCTTTCCCTTCCTACGGTGTCGCCGACATGCTGGGTTGGCATGTTTGGGTGGCGATCATCTGACCTTGCGTGTAGGCCAGTGATCACTGTCTTGACGTGCAAGGGTTTGTGTTGACCTTGTACGCCAAACTTTCAAAAAAAAAATTTAATTAAATATAAATATATAATTATATATAGTCACCTATTTATATATATTTATATATTCTTATTCTTATTCTTATTCTTATTCATTCTTTGAGTAAATCTGTGCGAAAGGGTTGAAACTAAATCCCGAAAGGGCTTGATCAAAATCCCGAAAAGGGTCTTGATAAAATCCCGAAAGGGCTTTCAGATGCGTTTTACTTTTGATTGCTTCTCGGCTGAGTCTTTGGGTGTTATTGGCATTCCTATTCTTAGTTGGAACTCTGGCATTCGGTGTCGGGTCTGACTGGGGTCGAGGCGGTGTGTATTGAGGTGACTCCATGATTCAGAAATTTCCTAGGAGGTTCATCTTCACTGTCCACAGTGACTCCTTATATACCGCTGGCAGCGGTGTCATTGCTTAATGATGCTTGGCATCGAGTCGTAGTTTATGTTGTCCCCGAAAGTTTAGGGATAGGTTTAGTTGTTCGTCTAGATCTGTTAGCTTGCTATTAATTGTATTGCACCTTAACGTTGTATGTTTGACGGTTCACCTATCGAAATTCATAATAAATCCACTTTCGGTTCAAAATCATAAATAAGGAATTGTCCACTGCTCTCGTAGAGGATTTAAGCACAAGATAGAAGATGGGAATCACATAAAAATCATAAACTCAAGCATACTTACATGGCTATCGTCGGGCTCACCCCGACACTAGAAGTGGGACGACTACTCACGCCTCATCATAATGGGCATCATCATATACATAAAGAAATAAACTTTGAATTAAAACTAGCAAAAGAGTACAACCAAACGTCTCTCTCTCTCTCTCTCTCTCTCTCTCTCTCTCTCTCTCTCTCTCTCTCTCTCTCTCTCTCTCTCTCTCTCTCATCTACTCTAGGGCACACAATTGCTTTTGTATGGAATTTTGTAAAACAATAGCCCTAATAGCTTTATTTAAAGCAAACCTAATTTGCTCTCTAAGTAAATAAAATCTATCTAGTTTTTAAAGATAAAACTTCCTAAATAAAATAGAATAAAACTAATAGAAATTCCATAGGGTAAATAAACATTAACCCATAAGATAGGAGTATCTTATGAGAATAAAAAGATCTTGTCTTCGTAATTAAGCAAGTCTCCTTCAATTTAGACTCTCAAAACGTGTCTCGATAGGCTAGGGTTTCACTCGACATCGATTGAGGTCCAGCCGATGTCGAGTCAACCACTCGATCTCGAGTCAGGCAGTGGATATCGAGTCTCATCTTTCTCTTCTGCTCTAAGTGTGGCAAATCTTCACTAGACGTTGAGTGAACTTCAGTAGACGTTGAGTGGAATCTCAGTAGCTTTCTTCTTGCAACACTTAGCCAAATTCTGCTTCACGTACTCTAGTAGACATCAAGTGTGTCATCATCTTGGTTCCTTCTTCTCCAAATTGATAACATTAATAACCACTAGACAGTCACCTTCAACCTCGAGTCTCAATATCCCGAACTGACAAGTTGCAACTAAACCCTGGTGAAAAGCCAAAGTTTTCCCCTTTGAAATTTTCTACCAATATTCTAAAAACATAAGCTATACCTGTATTTATAAAAATAAATAAATTAAATCTCATAATATACTACTTGTTTAGTTGTTTATGATTGACCAATGACCATATACTCCCTCCGGTTTTTAATATAAGGCATTTGATTTATATGCACGTAGTTTAAGGAGCTAAAACCTATATAAAATATTAATTTTTTTACTTAAATTTTTTGACAGTATAATACTTATTAATAAAAAGTATTATAATGTAAAATTTTTTAATTAAAAACATTAATAATTTATATAGTTTTTAGCTCTTTAAACTACGTGCACAAAAAGTCAATGCCTTATATTAAAAATTGGAGGGAGTATTTCTTATTAAATTCTACTCTTTTTTAAATTGATCGGTATTTCTAACTTAGGTCCTTAAAACATAGATTAAGAAGCCTAATTTGAAAAAAATTCTTACGAGTTAAAGTACTCCATCCGTCTCAAAATAAATGTCTTTTTAGCCTATGTAATTTTGTTAAAATACATGTCTTTTTAGATTTAATCATTACATTTAATCTACTTTTATATACAATAATTACTTTAATTTTTACATCACCCCTACTCTCCTCCTTACAAATTTAAAAAAGAAAAGAAAAATACAAGTCTAATCATTACACTTTATCTACTTTTTATATCTAATCATTACACTTAGCCTATTTCTTAATTACCGTGCTCCGTCCTAAAAAGACATACGGAGTAAAATAATTAAATCAAGACAGATGAAGTACTGTATATTTTAGGAAAAACTAATTAAAATACCCCCACCTTTGGGGATATGTTAAAAATATATCCTCAACTTTAAAAATTAATAAAAATATCTCGACCTTTGATAGTAGTGCTAATATATTACCAGGATTTTTCTCACTGGTCAAAAATGTTTACAAGACATCTTACGTTGATTTTGTTTTTTACAAGGCAGCCTGCGTAAAAGCCTTTTTACAAATTAGTACTAAAATCGGGGATAAAAATATTTTTACCATACCCCCAAAACTCGTGGTACTGTATATTTTAAGACGGATGAAGTATTGATCATAAAAATCAATATTAAAAAAGACTAAAATAATTAAATTAAGATTATCAATGGATAGTTTAGAAAAGGAAAAGTCAAAATTTAGCATAAAGGCTACAGTATGAAGTTATTTAGGGCGTACACCTGTACATCCCAACAAATAGACTCCGCCATTTTCAATCCCCCTCTCTTTCTCCCCTTCTTCCCACAAAATCCAACCAACTCGATTTGCATCTCCTTTAATAATACACGATTAATTCAATTCAAGGGACCGCCCTGAATTTCCTCCATTTTCTAGCTCTCAGAGGTTCTATGGTTGTACAAAGGCTCTGCGTTCTCTTACCAGTCGTTGAAATTTCCGTGAGTTTCTTGCAGGATTGTGAGAGCATCCACTCCTTAAGCTCGGCTGTGATGTGTTTTTGAGGCGAAGGTACACACTTCACACTTCACTTGGTTGCGATGTCTACTGTTCTTTGAAAGGGTGAAGCGAATCTGATGAAGTTGCAGCAAGTGGAGAAATCGGTTGATCCTGCCTACTAGCGGTCAGTTTAGAGAGGAGACTGAGAAAGCGAAATTTGAATTTGAAGATGGCTTCTTCGGAGATGAACGTCGTTATGACTGTGATTGGATTCGCGGTGAGCGCCTTGTTCATCGTCTTTGTCTGCACGAGGCTCATTTGCGCTCGAATTCAGCTCAGAGCCGCTCGCCGTTCCTACCAAATCTCATCCAGATCCGATCTCGCCACTGTAATTATTTCTCAATCATCTCTCTCTCCTTTTTTTTTTAATTCCTTCTTATCTGACGGTTCACTTGCAATAATTTCCATTTTAATTCCTTCCTTCCTACCTATTCATGGCATGTGTTGTTGATTATATTCCAAATGCAAGATAAAATAAACAAAGCAGTTTCAGTTGATTTGAAATGTCGGATGTATAGGGCTCAAAGGCCGTATAGCATGGCCTTTTCTGTTGTGGTGAAGTTTTGTGTCCCTCCATATCAAGTAACTGGATTTTGTACTGGTTTGTAAATTACACTCAGTGAACTTGTTTGAACTTCCATATCTTCATCATGTTCAGCTTAAATTTCATTCAGCAGTGGTGTGTGAATCAGTGATTCAGGCTCGATCAAATTGTTTGAACTTCCTACTCTTGAATTGATATGATTTGGTGTTGATTGGGGTATTGTTTTTCAGACCAATTTAGTTCTAAGCGGATGATGTTCTTGAAATTAATCAGTTCACTTCCTGTGATCACACTTGATGGCTGGGATACACATATCTTCAGATTCTTTTTTTTTTTTATTGAGGTTTTGGTAAAATGTTGGTCTTTCTGTGTTTCTGGAGATGGAGATATTCTGTTCTGTGTATTTACTGGGTGTTGGATTCTCAATTTTTTAGATGGAACGAGGATTACACGGAATCGATGCCCCAGTTGTAGCCGACTTTCCAGCAAAGAGATTCAGCGACGACTACTTTTTATCCCTGGAAAATGCACAGTGAGTCAATTCCCCCTTCAATTCTGTGCCATTGAATCCTTCAGTGAGTGTTGTTTCATAGCTCAAATGAGCTAATTGCTTTGAGGAATTTAGCATCTTTAGTTCCTCATTGAGAAACATCCATCAACTCTGCTATGTTCTGTGAGTACGAAGGACACTAGTTCGCTTACAATAAGCACGTTTCAATCATATGTTCTGCAGGTGCGCAGTTTGCCTTGCAGAGTACCAGAAGGAAGATATACTGCGAATACTCCCACAATGTGGGCACTGCTTCCACATAAACTGCATAGACATATGGCTGCTGCAAAATTGCACATGCCCAGTTTGTCGTGTTTCTTTACGGGAAACCAATGAAAAGAAATGCGCGATGCAACCATTATTCAGTTCCCGGTCCCATCATAGCATGGACCCATCAAGCGTGCATACTTACCAGTGCTTGTTGAGTGCTCGTAGATACCTGTCTAGTTCACAAGGAGACCTAAGGGCTCACACTCACCAAGGAGATCACGCAACCAGCGCCATCGCTGAAGAAGTTTGAATCCCCATGAGCCCTCCTGGAGAGAGTTGTGCACACAAGAACGCTGGTAACGAGCACGCAGACAGTCCTTGCGCATAGAAGTCAAAGTTGCTGATTGCTGCCTTATTTCCAGACAACCAAGAATGTAAAGCACAAGGATCGCCCTTGGAAGTAGCCTCTTTGTTCTCCCATTGTTCCCTGTGGCTTTATGTACATATATCTTCTCTTGGTTGTCCTTGAAAGTAGCTCATCTGCTTGGGAGGTAAGCTCTGGTAACTTTGGTAGGTTGTAGTTGCCTGTCATCAGACTTGTGTATGTGCATAAACTTTTATCTTCTGCTTGAAAATATTATTTGAACAATAATGGCCAAGGCTCGAGAGTCCCAAATAGACACTTTGAGTAGCCAATGGTGGGTATTCGTGCAAAGCAATTGGTAAATTGCGTTCACCATTCAAACTCGGACCCAGTTAGGGCTGTTAGATGACCTGAACAGCTCGAAAAAGCTCGACTCGAGCTCGCTCACTTATTTAAACAAGCCGAGCTTGAACAAAATTTAAAACTCAGTTGAAAGCTCGGCTAGCTCGAATTCTATTAAATTTCTAAAATTTCCTTTTAGTTAACATGTTATAACCAATTAGATCTACTTAATGCTTGAAAAAGCTCGGCTCGAGCTCGTTCATTTTCTAAACAAGCCAAGCTTGAACAAAATAAAAAGCTCGTTTAAAAATTAGGCTCAGCTCGAGCTCGTTTAACAAATGAACCAAGCTTGAACATACCAAGCTCGGCTCGTTCGGCTCGAATAATACCCCTGGACCCCGTGATCAGTGAGATCCACAAGGTAGACACAATCACCTGGATTCACCCTAAAAAAAACTAGTCGCCTCAAAAATGAAAATAAGCAAACAAGTTCATAACGTTGAATCTCTTCCATCCTTTCATAACGTTGAATCAGTATCAAAACTAGTCGCCTCAAAAAAGAAAATAAGCAAACAAGTTCATTCTCTTGCTGTACAGTGCCGAGTTCCCAATCAAACTCCTTGCTGTGCTAAAAATGGGGAACCGTAATGGTGGAATTCAGGAACAATAAGCTGAAAAGGCAGATATGAGAAGAGGAGACTAAGGACCCATCTGAATTCCCAAGATAACAAGGCAAGAGACGGTATTTAACTGGCCACAACAATCAGTTACAGTGAAAACACTAGACATGAAGCAGCGGTATAATTTACCCTTCGAGAGTTTCAATTCCCTTGGCATTCTTTCTTGAATTAGGCAAGTACAACAAATGAAGAAGTTTATGTTTTGAACCCGATACTACTGAGAAAAGATGGGAACGACAAAATTTGGAGCATTGTTACCTAATGTTTTCAAAGCTCGTTGAATCAACTAACTGGCGTCGCTGCTAGCCACTGCAACATTTTTGCTTTTACGTGACCTCTTCCTCTTTCTACTCTTGCCCTGCGCAGTTTGCTCACTGGCGCCCTTATCTGCCTGCACTTGCACATATACATCAACGTTTAGGACGAGAATCCTCAACATTCATCATTTTATGGGACTAATAAGATTTTACAGTAAAAAAATTCTTATTATTTGTTTTCTCAATATCCCTTTTTTCTGTTCATCTTGTTCATGTGCTTAGCAAATTGATACAAGTTCTCCCTTCATTTCTGCAATTATGTTGAAACCTAATGAATGCATGCATTCATATAAATCTCATAGAGTCAAAAGACATATTTGTGCGGGTGAAACGTTCAAGAGCAGTTTACCTTAGGGAGGTTGGGACCTTGAGGAACAGGGTTCTTTTTCTTCTTGCAAGAAAGCGGATTTGGACCCTGAAAATTGTACAAATTTAGACCGAAAATGAGCAAACACATATATAGTATTAAATTTTAAATCATGATTGTTAACAAGCAATTATGGATCTTAATTTAAGGGGATGATTTTGAATTTTTATTTTTAAAAAATACTAATATCCTGTCGTATCCTGACTTTGTAAAGTGATTAGAATACTACTAACTCTATATGCTAAAAACACGAGAAAGCTTCCATAATGTGATTAGACTACTATATGCCGAAGATTGTCTCTCGAAGTCTTAGGGAAAGGCAAATTTTCATCCAAACATTGTGCCCTTGACTTACAGAAGATCCCAATGAACAGAAAGACATCATCACAAGATCAGGATACCATGTGCTGACAAATACAATGCAAATAACTGATCCTATCTCGTAACATTATGAAAACAATATTTTGTTGGGCTTTATGGAAAAGAGAAAGGAAACGGAGAAGCTCTGAGCAATCAAGAAAATTTTATGTCAAAAGCATACTTCTAATCACACCAAGAAAATTTATGTACATCATTAAGTTCAAGCTGCAAGTTAACATTTTCTTTTGAGCATTCTCTAACAGAGATAAAATCAGGAATCGCACACAGCACCAAAAATTAACGGAAGCCGATGGGAATCGAAGTAAAATCCCCTATCCAAGTAATTCTAATTAGTCTCTCACCCTGCGCCAAACACATGCTGAAGGGCTTACAAAATTTCCTAATTTCACACCCATGTCCAATTGGAGGCTTAATGCCCTTATTTGTAATATCATTCCTAATAAGGTCACCTACGATGACTTACTAATATCCCACACAGCTTAAATGTCTTGTTCCACAACCCTTCTTGTAGTGTGCTCACGTGCTTATCGTTCTCCCTTTTAATGCCCTTATGCGAGAGAAATTATCAGCTACCAATCAAGCGTTTATTAAAATGTAGGTATTCTAAAAAATGTTTCGTGTTCATAGAAAATCTTATGGCATGGTTCATTGAGGATTAACCCAGAGCATACTTACATGTTGGAGGTCAGTCATTTCACTCCCAGTAACATTAGGTGTTAATTTATAGTTCCAAGCATTTATCTTTATGCAGAAGTGTTTTCTTCTCCTCGCCCAATTTCTATAATGCACAAAAAACGAAAATGGACTTCAGCGAGTATTGCCAATTAGTTTCTACGTTATCAATCATACTCCGAGGTATACGTTTTCATGTTATGCGCTGCTGTTTCAGTAATACATGTGATTTGACATGATCCTAAACTTTCAAAATAAATTTGATGCATACACACTGCAAAGGATAAAATGGAGTAAAGATAAAAACATAGTAAACTAACTTCAAGTTAAAGGAGAAGAAGCGGATAAATTCAAAAACTAACCTTAGCTCCCTTTTTTTTAAACTGAACCTTGTCCTTAATATATGTTCTGTCTTTGGAAACCTTTTTCTGAACAGTAGCAAGTTCCTCAGCTACATGTTCATCATCACTTGATTCTGTGTTGATAATCTGCTTTGCCCTTTTCTTTAAGAGGTCCATCTCCTTTTCACTTACATGCCGCCGATCTTCCTCAGCAGAGTTGACAAATTCTCGCTGAGATGATGATGGTTGCTCAAGAAACAGGGTATTTCTTAAACCAAACATCGCAGGAACACCAGGAATCTGTAGAAGAATGCAAAGATGACAAATAAGGTTATGCACTAAAACTATAGCTGGATTTTTGTAAAGTATATGTTTGATGTTTTCTTAAACTAAAACATCTTCCAAGTAGCCATCATGGATGTGTCAGATACCTCCTGAAGCTTCTTGCGAAGATGAGCATCTTGAGTAGCGACAAAGAAGTGCTCGGAATTACTTTCTCCAATAACATCTGCTATACAATCTGCTGCATTTTTCCTTTTCTCATGGTCACATCTGCAATCAACAATGTCAAAATATATAACAATAACTTATTCTCGAATGACCCAAATGACACTACCATTTGTGCCCGCTACAAGGATCAGTTAATTTTTAAAAAGAGTAATTAGCACAAATCCTTTCAGGATTCTGATCCTTTCTTGTTCTAATAGTTCTCATTTGTGGTCATATTATTGAAATATAACCGTCCCTTTTGCCTACTCATTGTCTTCTTTAATTGACTGCAAAATGCCATTTGATTATCTATGACATATCATTAACAGCATCTTTGTAGAGGAAACTAACCTTGCAATCCTGAAATTATGATTAGCATCGTTGAGTGACTCAACATGGGAGGCACCGAGAGAATTCAACTCTCCTATAACACATCTACAGCCAAAGAGAAGTACACGAATCAAACAATATATCTTCATACATATATCATAAAATAGCAAAGTTTCACTTGAGAATATGCATACATTGAAGACACTTAAGTGCAATACAAATACTACAAACCAATGATGACACAACATAACAAAATAACTCAGTGCTACCTTGTGGTGAAGAGCATCACTGAGCCCCCGAGTGTGCTTGAAACTGCCTTATCATGGGGCGTAATGTGATTGGCAACAAGGTGATGAATAAAGGTACCATCACAAAGCACCTTGAAAGGATCTCTGAAGCCAAAGCAAGCTGTATAGAATCTCACAAAGCGCCGATGGCGCCTCTGCTTCGTGTACTTCATCTCTTGAAAAAGTAAAATACTAGCATTCAGCTAAAGACTCAAAAAGAACACAACACCAGAATTCATATGGAAAAACAAGATTGGAAGTAATTTTCTTCCTACAGTACAACGAGCAACAAAAGTAATAATCAGAAAATCACTATCAAAAGTAGCAATCACTTGAAATTGAAGCTAAAAACGAACAGCTGACCACATCCGAATTTTAATGTTCACGCAAGTGCTATCAAATTGGGGAACCACAAATATGCAAAATCAAAGTACAGGAAATCAAGCAGGCAAGCAACAGCAAGGGTCCAAAATCAAAAACCATAAGATCAAGCCCCATACCAAAATCAGTGTGGACGAAGAGGGATAAAAGGGGACTTGTGGGCGCTGTGGTGACTCAAAGAGGGAGTCGAATAAGCGGCGGTGTCTGTGCTCAAGCGCGAGGATGGAGAAGTTGGGGACGGATAGTGCAAGGGAGAACTGCACGCCGGCCGTCCTCTGGTGCCCGAGTTCGGCGGCGGTGTTCTCGGCGTCGGCGGTTGCGCGAGGGAGGAATTCGGGATCGTCAGAGTTTTAGCACTTTAGGGCTTTTTTCCATGCGGAAAAACGTTTTTAAAAAATATGGGCCGGGCTGGGATTATGGGTCAAAATCTCTAAACCCCAATACCCGACCCGTGACCCGGTTTCCCAATACCCGATATGTAAGATATGGACCGGGTCGGTCAGATATATATGGGTCGTGTTATAAAGAGACCACTTTGACCAGAAGTGTGAATAGAAATGCAGATGCAATGCCAAACCTCGGCTCTATTCTTCATCCCAAACTCGCTTAGTAGATGTCACATCTCAATGTGTATAAGCATTAGACCGGTCAAAACACAACCCGACCCGGTCGATCCGACCCGACCGCCTGAAAAATTTTCGACCCGAACCCGGAAATTTTGACCCGGAAATTTTTTTCGACCTGAACCCGAAAAACCGGAAATTTTCCGGGTCATCTGGATTTCGACCCGGTGACCCAATTGACCCGGTAATTTTGACCCGATTTTACCCGGTGACCTGGTTGACCCGGTTGATTTTTAATTAAATATAATTAATTTTTTATATATATAATTAAAATTTATTTCAAAATTGTCAAATCATGATTTTTTTAATTTAAAATGGAAAAAATTGACATACCCGAAATCGACCCGAAATGACCCGAAACCCGGTCAAACCCGGGTTCTAGTCAACCCAGAAATACCCGGGACCCGTTTTACCCGAGATCCGAAGTGACCCGACCCGAACCCGACCCGAATGACCCGTTTGACAGGTCTAATAAGCATTATTGTTGTAAAGCTCGATAATATGAAAGAGAAAATCTCCTTAAATATTTGAGCTTAGACTTTCGTTGGCCTAGAAATGTCTTCTTGCAACATGCAACTAGATTAAGGTAATGTTTGACAGGAGCGTTCCACAGTGTTAGCTAAGTCATTGGGCTCGAAAATCGGCTTCTTGTGACGACCCTTGTTAGGATGAAGAGCATATTGGTTAGCTTGTCTCTCTAACTCTTTGACTGATTTCGGATTCGCTCATGTACGATCATGATAAACAGACTACTGGTGGGTAAATAAAATGGATGGAATTAGCAAACATATGAGAGTTTTAATTGAAGATGATCAAGCTGATCATCAATGGAGAGAGAACAAGAAACGAGAGAGAGAGGATACAGCTTGAACAATTTCTGTTATTCAACAATACAATGTAATAGTTGAGTGCAGTTAGTTACAGTTTACTCTATTTATAGAGTGACATGAGCCTATACAAGTTGATCAATACACTACATTTAACATTAATAATCTCATGGAGAACCAAGAAGCAAACCTATGTGGCCATGTCTTCAGCTGAATCTGAGTACAAGTCGATGGCCACTACATGTTGTGAGGTAACTTGGTTGATCAAACTATTAACTGATCTAGGAATGAATCAGCAAGAGCATGTTAGATTGTTCTGTGATAATATGTTAGCTATACACACTGCAAGGAATCTCGTATTCCACGAAAGAACCAAACATATAGAAGCAGATTGCCACCTTGTGAGAGACAAAGTGTTGCAGAAAGAGGTTCAACTGGGTTACATAACTACTAGAGATCAACCAGCTCATATATTCACTAAGATTGTTGCTCAAGATCAATACACTAAGTTGTTGAGCAAGCTTGGAGTTACAAATATGTTTTCACATTTCAAGCTTGAGAGGGGAGTGCTAAATGTAGTGTATTGATCAACTTGTATAGGCTCATGTCACTCTATAAATATAGTATCATGTCACTAACTACACTCAACTATTACATTGTATTGTTGAATAACAGAAATTGTTCAAGTTGTTTCCTCTCTCTCTCTCTCTCTCTCTCTCTCTCTCTCTCTCTCTCGTTTCTTGTCGGCTGGGCCCAGTGGGGCTAAGACAAGCTGGAGGGATGTCGTGTATGCGGGCCCACATACGAGAGACTCGAACAACACATAAACCCAACGGGGTTCCATCTCAAATCCAATTGGCAATGAGAGGAGTAGCCCTTCAACCTTATATGTTGTTCAAGTATTCTCGATATAACCGATGTGGGACAACCACATTCCAACACGCCCCCTCAAGTTCAACGGCATTTTTAGCCAACAAGTTGCACTTTCCACATGCGCTTAAATGGGAACCAATGCCCGCGACATGTCAACAAGGTCAGCAACCCCACTAATTCGAAGCCCAGACCGCAACTAGCCGAACCCGGCTCTGATACCATGTTAAAGTCGACTGGGCCCGGTGGGGCTAAGACAAGCTGGAGGGAGTTCGTGTGTGCGGGCCCACATACAGGAGACTCGAACAACACATAAACCCAACGGGGTTCCATCTCAAAGCAAGGGGCATGCCCAAGTCTCATATGCCAGATAACATTCTTATATGTCTCATGTTTCAAAGAAAATGTGGTATGTAAGGCATTGAAGAGCATACAAAATGTAGGTTTGGTGTTAAAAAATATGGTATAGGTGAATGGCTTGAGGGACACACAGCTCGACCACTTGAATCCAAGAGCAGATGATATAGTCCTCCCACCTATTTACCAACTGCAACCACCTTCCTCGTTGCAAGGTCCTGAATATGACATTTATTGTCAAGAAAGTGAACACTGTAATTGAGATCATGAATCATTCGGCTAATAGAAATCAAATTGAATTTGAAATTGGGAACATATAGAGCATCTTTGAGAGTGAGATAAGTAGACAGATTTGAAATGCCAACATGAGGGATGGAATTAGTAGTTCCATCAGGGAGATGAATGACAGTATGTTTATGATGTGTAATAAGAGAGGGTTGGTCCAAGAGAAGCTTATCACACACCATATGATCTGTAGCTCCGCTATCTAAAATCCACGCCCTATTATTGAAAGCACTACAACACATGAGCTTACCTGCCACGTTCACCTGAGCAACTTATCTTTTTGCTGCTCCATAAGGTTGAACAAAGAGCTCATCAATTGCTGTTGCTCAGAGGTCAGGTTCTGCAATAAGTTGGGATGACTGTCACCAGGTGTGTCTGCTGCATTTGCATTGTAGCGTTGATTCCCAAAGTCCTTCTTTTGCTGACCATCTCTCTTCCGTTCATCAGTCTTAGGTTTCTGAGGTTTGTACTTGCTCTTGTAGTGCCAACTTGGATAGCCGATGATCTCCCAACAACGATCCATCTTGTGATTCCCATCACAATGACCACATTTTTCCTTTCTTGGACGATCTGATCGGCTTCTATCCTTGTTCTTATCAGAGTTCTTCTCATGATTGGCCATTAGAGCAGTTGACTCTTGCTTGACACCCCCTGTAGAGGACATCTTGTTGCTCAGTTCATCTTGAACTGAGCATGTGTTGTGCTCACCGATGGTAAGGCGTGGTCAAGAGAAGTCGACGTCGAGCAGCAGAAAACTTGTCTCCGAGTCCCATCAGGAAGGTCATTAGCTTCTCCTCATGTTCTGCTTTCTCGATCTGAGAATTCAAATCACATTCGCATTTGCCACATCTGCAACGAATAGGAGTTGTTATCCCTGACAGTCGTTGCCACAATCCCTTCAACTTGGTGAAGTAATCAGTGATAGAGGTATCGTCATTCTGGACACAGTCTTGAATCTCTTTCCGCGTCTGAAACACAGAGGGTCATTTCGTTGGTCGAAACATTTATCAAGATCGTCAATCATCTGCTTTGATGTGTCAAATTTGTCGAGTGTTGCATAGATTTCCTTAAGTACGGTGTTGAGAATCCAAGAACACACCATATCATTGTATCTACGCCACATCGCTGAATTTTCCCTAGTTTTCGACAAGGTACCATCTACGAATCCTATTTTGTTCTTGACGGAAAGCGCTTTCATCACAGATTTTCTACATCTTCTATAATTGTCTCTAGTCAATTGAATCGTAGTAAGAGTCATACCGAAGTTCTCTGATGGATGTATGAAGAACGGATTCTGCAGATCAGCGGTCGTCACAAACTCATTCCGGCGCCGCTCCCTTTCTAGTTGCTCTGGTGTTGATGACGCCATTGATTCCGATCGAAGTGAAGTGCAGCAAGCTGAGAGAGATCAGACCGCTACTACTCGCTCTGATACCATGAAGATGATCAAGCTGATCATCAATGGAGAGAGAACAAGAAACAAAAGAGAGAGGAAACAACTTGAACAATTTCTGTTATTCAACGATACAATGTAATAGTTGAGTGCAGTTAGTTACAGGATACTCTATTTATAGAGTGACATGAGCCTATACAAGTTGATCAATACACTACATTTAACATTAATAATCTCAATTAATACGGGGGTAAGTAGTAAGTTTGACATCCCAAATCAGTTTCTCATGTTCGTCGAGAAATTGAGATTCAAATAGATGGGATTTTTGGCAGTTAACCATTTTTATGGATTATAATGTAAATTCTTACTCTAAATTTGATAGGTCGAGTAAAAGCACTCACAAATCCGACAAAAACAGCAAAAAATGGGTAAATTCTTCGATTGTTGATATTCCTTAAATTTGAATGAGCATATGATTTGTGTGGAAATTGATGAATATATAGGCTTTTTTATTAATCTCTCAGTTAGATTTGTAATTACTTTTTCAAAATGAAAAGGACTTGTGTACAATTTTATAAAAATTATCTTGTCAATAATCATTTTAATTCTTGTCAATAGCTTCTTCTTTTTTGAAAATTATCCATAGTGGTTTTAGTTAAAATATGCACATTTGCACAAGATTTGTAAAAAACACATATCACTTTTTAGTAATTTCCTTCATTGATAAAATGTGCATTTTTTACATGCCATTCAAATACAATTAATTTAAAACAAAAAGGAAAGTAAAATCATAAAAAAAAATTAATGAAATTGTCTTGATTTTTGTAAAAGTTTATACATATGAGGAGGTGGTGTGCTCAAATTTGTACATCACATACTCAAATGTTATTTACACACATCCAAAACAACCAATGGAGCTAAAAAATGTAAATACACATTTATATATTTGCACATAACCATTATGGATGGTCGATAAAATAACTTTTTTTTTACAAGAAGTTATTTATTTCCTTGAGATCATGAGCTCAAACCTCTCTTTTTTTTTAACAAAAAAGAATTTGGAAGATTGAGACAATCTAGTCAATAACATCCATGCGGATGAGGTCTAGAAGATCTAGATTAGATAGGGGAGATGAGTGAGAGTAAAGAAGACCGCAATGCAAGAGCCAGTCAACTACTCTGTTCACCTCCCGAAAAATGTGCACGGACTGCATAGAAAGAAAGTTCCTAAGCAAGAATAAAGAGTCGGATAAAATGATCTCTGCCTCCCAGGGGCAGGCCTAACCCTTGATATGGAATTGATGACAGAAAGATTGCCACCCTCGATGATAAGATGTGGTATCTGTAATGCATAAGTGATGAAACCAAATTTGAGAAGTGGATCTACCTCCACGTCACCGTGGAGGGAGGGGAGCCACGTATACTGATTAAGTTGGTCAACGGTCTTACCCGAAGTTTTCCTCCATGTCTTTAATCCTAGAACACTCCTATCCTATAGGGAAACCCTTGTATGTGCCACGATGACCATAGATCCTAAGACGGTCTTACCCGGGCTCAGACCTCCGCGGTCGGCAGACGGTGTGAGTCTGGCGCCGCCGAGCCTCGTTCGTGGCTCATTCTACCTTCCAGGCATCGATTTCATAAATGCCCTCCGGATAGGATGGATTCTTGCTCTAGAATAGAGAAGAGGGGTAGAGATGGGGCTATATTCGAACATACCATGTTTCTAATACTTGTATCCTCGTCTTTCGGGTGATCGCGGTGATTGCGCGAATATGTTGGTATTTACTCGCTTGTTGATGTGAGCCTATTTTGCCATGTTTTATATTGACTTTTATATCGATTTCTGCATGCATTTTATGCATTTGGGTTAGAATAATACAGAATATGTGTAGTTTACAGTAATTTGCAATATATGGAGGTATACACAAGTTTTTGTTATATTTCGCAGAAATCGGACGCACTTTGGAGCATAAAGGAAAGTCATGAAGAAGCTAAGGATGGTGCAGCCGGAGAAAACGCCATTTTTCACAATTCATCATTCTGAATCAAGCTTTGATGTCTTCATGAGAGTTGTAGCCCTCGGAAAAGAGCTTTCCAACGCATGCTCATATGCGTCAATCCGACAAACGAGGACTCGGGAAAGTGCGTTTCAAGAACAGAGCAGCATGTTGGAAACTGCTGCAAAGGTCG
This sequence comes from Persicaria tinctoria, assembly GCA_037127255.1. Lineage (NCBI taxonomy): Eukaryota > Viridiplantae > Streptophyta > Magnoliopsida > Caryophyllales > Polygonaceae > Persicaria > Persicaria tinctoria. The sequence continues at coordinate 9,621,545 of JBANSL010000014.1, forward strand.
ATATCGACCACTTTTGGTCGATATCGAGTGGATCAAATCGGACAGAAAGCCCAGAAATCGACCAGAGAATGCTAAGAATTGAAGAGGTGGTTGATATCGACCTGACTTTTGTCGATTTTCACCCTGGAGGCCAATATCGAGTATCTGAAGTAAAAGTTGAGAAGACCAGGTCGATATCGACCTATGTGACTCGATATCGACCTCACCAACAGTAGCCGACTTCGAACATATCCGAACTCTAATCAAAGTTCTATCCAAAGTCCAATGGAGATATCCACAAGAGAAAATTTTATCAAGTTCTATCAAGATGGAAGATATATTTATCTACTTTAGATATAATTTTCTTAGAGATTTATTTCTTTTATTTCCATTATTTAATCTTTAGATATAGATTTAGGTATATATATATATATATATATATATATATATATATATATATATATATATATATATATATATATATATACATATATACTAGTTTTCTTTCCTAAATTCATAGGGAATGAACACTATAAATAAGGCATTAGAGGCTGAATTTTATTCATTCAATTCAATTTCACACACAATTAGTTGCATAGAGAGAGTAGAGAGAGAGTTGGAGCTGATTGAGGCTGGAGAAGGCGAGAGCGGGATTTGGCTTCGATTGGTTGTAAGCTTTGTTTTATTTTATTTAATGCAATTTAGTTCCCTTTTATTATTGATGAGTTTATTGATAATGAAGAGCGAGTAGTCACCCAACTTCTAGGGTCGGGGTAAGCCCGACGGTAGCCATGTGAGGTGATGCAGTAAATGTACAATCTTTTGATGCAATTCGTCTTCTATTCCTACAAACATGATTCTTTTGCGAAAGTTGAAGGTGATCCTTATTTGTGTTATTGAAGCGAAAATGATCTTAATACAACTTGAATTAATTATGTGAAAAAGGGTTAGTAACAATTAGGGTTTATGCGAAAGCCTCTATATTCCTATTTGTTAATAACGAAAGTTATTTGATGAAAAGCATGGTATTTTATGCCTTTATGTGTTATTTTACATGGTTATCGTTGTGGTGTTGAAACCCTGATCTTAGAAGTTTTTATTTTATTGATTTATTTCACAAGTTTCGAATTCTGTCTGCGAAAAGTTTCTGAGTCCAATCGATATTGAGTTCTGTTGGTCGATATTTCAAGTCGATATCGAGTGACTGAGGTCGATATCGACCAAAGTTGTTGCTTTTGTTCTTTTTCTGCTTTTCTCTGTTATTTCTGTTTGCCTGGTTGATTTTCTGTTGAGATTTGGAACTGAAAAGGCGGGCGCTGACACGCTTCCTCGTGGATCGATCCTAACTACCTTCTACTACAGCGGGAGGAGGTCTTGTAATTAATTTGCGGAGAACAGGGAGTCGAATTTGAGATTTATATTTCATACTTGATTTTCCTCATAACACTTGTCTCCTTTCCCTTCTCTCTGTAGTTCAAGACCCTCCTTTTGGTTTTCCGAAAAAGCCCCGTTCTTAGAGTGCCTCCTTGTTTATATATTGCATGCCCGCATCCCTCCTTGAGTGGGGCATTTCCTTCTCACGATCATTTGTCGCCTGGTTGCCACGTGTTCTACGGAAGAGGACGCGTGGGTGGGGGGAATGTTCGACATCTGTCCGGGTTGCATGCCGCTTACTTCCGCGGACCGCTTAACAGTTTTATCCGCGATGGCCCATCTTTCCCTCTTTTCATTCTTTTTCCTTTTTTCTCTTTCCTGCTATTTTTGGGCATCATCAATAAGCTTTCTTTAGACCTTGCCAAAGGGTGAAAGCTTCGCAGCTGAATACCGTAGTAATTGGTGATGGCCTTGCTTCGGAGAAGATCCCAGAGCCTTCGTGGTTTTGGATGACGAATCCATAGGATCCGTTAGCATCTGGGGAAAGAGCACCGTCAAAGTTTTGTTTGTTATAGGCTGGTGTTGGTTTAGTCCATTTGGCCTTAAGTCCGAGTTTTCGTTTTGTGTTTGAAGTAGTGGTGTTGTTGTCGCTTTGTTTTGGTTTGGTGAAAATCTAATAACCGGGATTCGAACCTTTTTTTATATAATTTTTGTTTCTCTATTTTTTTTCTAAAAAGGACAAATTTAAGATTTTTAATATATTTAAATAAAAAATTTATTTTTCACATATATATTTAAAAAAAATCATGCATCTGCCAATAGGGAGAAGGTTTGTTAAGAAGAAAGCTAGATGGCTTCAAAAAAAAAGTTAAGAAGAAAAAGATTCCTTACAAATGCTTTTGGATATACCTACTCTGTAAATGTAAACTATCTAGATCGTACCAAACGAGTTCGAAGGTACAGAGTAGTTCATTGCCAAAAAAAAAAACAGTGGAGGTGATTCGCCTACATTCTATTTATAGGCAATTTTACATTTTTTTTATATAAAAAAATATTCAAAAAATTAAGTATATTTGATTATCGAGAGGCCGACCATAGACTAATTGATAATATAAGAAAACTAACAAAAACTACAGGCATATCCAAAAGTTGACAATACTTTATAAGAAGTGAAACCTAGATGAAATGAAAGCCATCAATACCGTAAATCCTATTATAGACACTACAATCTCATTTGGTATAAATTTTAAAAGGTAAAAGGAAATGAGATTAATTTAGTCTATTTATAATTCAAGATATATTGTTAGAAATTTTAATCATTACCCTTATCTTTTATTTTTTCATGTAAAATTGTCTTCTTTTTCTCCTTTTAATCACTCATTTGAATAAGGAGTAATTATATTCTCTATATTTATCTAATTATTACCTCTCTTATCTTATTTTTAATGCACAAATAAGCATTTTTCTCTCATATAGGCTTTGTTTGGGAATGCAAGTAGCTTTTCGGACCTTTTGATTTTAGAAATTATTTAGCCAAATGTCCATTTTAACAACCTCATTTTGCAAAATGTCCAATTAAAAAGAGTTTTTGCTAAATGTCCTAAATATTTTTGAAAACCCCATACTACCCCTGCCCTTATATTTCAACCCTTTCTCCCCAATTGCAATAGGTCAGATCTGGTCGAGAGCTTCTTCCACCGTCTCTCTGGGAAATTCACCGCTGCACCACCTCTGCTGCCAGATCCGAGCTCCAATGGCGCCAAATTCGGCCCCAGCGCCACTACCTGTCAACGCCGGATGCCTCCACCGTCCTTCCTCCTTCCTTCTGGTCTCGCATCCCCGCGCTCTCGCCGTTGCCGCCTCGGATCTGCGAATTGCCGTTGATGGAATTGCGACTCCTTGCTCGCTCTCCTTGCGACTCTCGCCGTTGTATGCATTCCTCCTCATCGCCGTCGTATCCGTTCTAGTGTCGGCGGCTTGCAATCCACTGTCGAAATCAGATCCTCGGCGGCTTGCAATCCCTCGACAGATAGGAGTGGTGACAACGGCTGCTATGTGCCGATCTCGAGCTCGAATTGTTCATGGTTGTCATCTATTCTTCTCTTAGCTTTGGATTGTGCGAATTCGGCGCTCCAATGGCTGAAGAAAGTCGGTAAAGAGATCCTTCCTCCTCTCAGCTTCGATTCGGTCTTCTGGGAGGTTGATGACAGAAGAGGAAGATGATCAGAGGTACACGCGGTTTCTTTGATTCTTGAATCAGATGCCACCATTCAAAACCAGTATTGATAGTTTTAATTGTGTTTGTTTCCCTTATAGGCCTTCTGGCCGTCTTTTGTGATGAAGAAATTGCTGAACATCAAACTGTCTTTTGTTTTCTTTAGATTTAATTTGATGACAGTAGATTTATAGGGGAGTACTGTGTGATTGCAAATTAAAATTTGTTTTGGCAATTTAATTTGATGACAGTAGATTTAAGGGAAATTTCGTTTGGTGCCCTTGAGGTTTCGACAATTCCGCTTGGTGCCCTAAGGTTTAATTTTCTCCGGATGGTGCCCCTGAGTTTTGTCAAAAGTCCGCCTTATGCCCAAAACTCATATTTTCACTTTTTTAAATCAATAAAATGGCCCATTATTTTTCCTTATTTCACAAAACCTCTTTTACTTTTAACAATGAACAAAATTACCTATTATTTATCTAAATTCAAGATAAAATTGAAAAAATCACCTTTATTTCTAAAATTCAACAAAATCACATATTATTTCCAAAACTTTTATCACAAAATCACCCTTCTTCCAAAATTTTCAAAACAAAATCATTACGGTTTTTTAAATTATACAAAAGACATTTTAGTTTCCATACTTTGAAAAAATAAAATAAAAACACTCGTTATTTTCCAAAACAATATTTAACACCTATTAATTTCCAAAATAATATTTAACCTATAATTCACTAAATTTTAACAATTATTAATGCGATTGATCATATGGTGGCTCAATATTTTGGTAGTATATTTTTTTTCGGTTCAATCTGTAAACCTGGAATTATTATTTTTTTCAATTTAATATTTAGCCACAATAGTTCATTGTAGAAATACATTATAATTATCATTTTCTTTTAAAATCGGGTCTTTGTGTTTCACCTGACCCGAAAATGCCGGATCAGATCGATTTGACCCAGCATGAACCATCCTAATTAATCAATCTAACCCAATACTCGATTAGAATTTTATTGAAAAAGTAATGTAAAAAATAAAGGGTGGATTGATGAATAAGAGGGTGGATTTTTTTTTACCCAAAACTCAATTAGAATAAATGAGAATTTTTTTAAATCAAAATTATGGTTTTATGATTTTTTCCTTTTTGTAATTTATAGGTCAATTTTTTTTTTCAAAAAATGTGAGGGTGGATTGATGCAAATTTTTTATAAATAATCGGTGGTATGTTATGTATGTACAATGTTTGACAAATAATGAGATTTTTTTTTTGCAAAATATTAAAAATAATGAATCTTTTGTGTAATGTTAAAAATAAACGTTGATTTTCTTCTAAAAAATTTTGTAACAATGGGTGAGTTTTTCCTAAAATTTTGGAAATTATGTGTGATTTTATTGAAAAAAATATATAAGTTGTTTTTTTTTTCACTTTTATGTTGGATTTCGTTAAATAATAGGTAATTTTATTCATTGTTAAAAATAAAGGGGGTCTTGTGAAATAAGAAAAAATAATGGGCCATTTTATTGATTTAAAAAAGTGAAAATATGAGTTTTGGGCATGAGGTGGACTTTTGACAAAACTCAGGGGCACCATCCGGACAAAATAAAACCTTAGGGCACCAAGCGAAATTGTCAAAATCTCAGGGACACCAAACGGAATTTCCCTAGATTTAATTTGCAATTTCTACAACTTTGTTCACCGGTGATTCCTTGAGAGTGGACACCCCTCCTCGATAGCAAGGCGTGCCAGTTAACTCTAAATTCATCTTTCAAGTGGCTGGGTTGTTTTGGCTTCGGTTATGATCAGTGGCGGATCCAGGATTTTCGGTAAGGGGGGGCTGAAAAACACTTATCACAAGTTGTGAATCGAGATCAATGTAAATATCAAGAATCAAATTCATTAGAGCCATTTTTGTTGCTTGCACGTAAATAGAGATATACTGAATTAGGTTGTTGGTTTGTTAATGGTTACAAATTAAGTAACAAGATATTCACCTTAGCGTGTTGGACTTCTGACTAATTTCAATTTAATTACACTTAAGGTTAATTTTAGGTTAAGTCAAATTACTTTGTATTTAGAAAAATTATACGATTGAGTTTTATCAAGTACTATCCCTATTCAAATATTCTAAATTCTTGAATCTAAGGTGAAGAAGTTGAGGGTCACTTAACGGATATGTATTGCTTCTAAAGCCTCTTGAAATTCGTTTGTTAGTATTCGAAACTCCAAATTCAATTCACAAATACACAAAATTGATTCTCAAACCTAATTTTACAAAATTAGTTTCCAAAATCAAAATCTTAAATTCTCACATATCCTACCTATAAGTTGCTTATTTTACTAATTACTCCAAATCTTAAAGAAAACCAACGGATCTTGGCTTCTACAGGCAACACAACAACCCATTATATACTAATACGTGTATATATAAAAAAAAAAAAAAGAGGGATGTTGATGTTTTTAAAAGAAGAAAGAAAACAAATAGATCTTGGGAGTACTGGAGTAGCCAAAGATGAAACAAGCAGCGCATGCGGCAGCCCATTTATATAAGGCCTCTATCAGTCTATCTCATGCGACGGTAAAAAAAAAAGAGGACTGTGTATAAAAGAAAGGGCTGAAGAGGAATCGAACGCGGGTTTATTGGCAAGGTTTTTACATTGATCCAGCCATCCCGCGTCCTTGCCACTGGGACAAATTGTCTTAATGTTCAACTCACACTTCACTTATATATATTGTAAAACTAACAGATATATAAAAATATAAAAATACCCCTTTTTAGGATAGAGGGGGGGGGGGGGGGGGGGGGGGCTTCAGCCACCTCGAGCCCCCCCACAGATCCGCCACTGGTTATGATCCTTGTGGCGACGATTACAAGATCATGGTGGTATGCAAGAATGCTGGCGGAAAGAAGGGTGTCAGCATGGTTCAAAATGAGGCCAACAGTCTTTATTGGCTTTATAGCTTTAGAGAGTCTGTTTGGAAGCCCCTCGAAGGCTTCCCTTATGCAGCCTATCATTGGTTGAAAGATAAACTTCAAGCTTTGTCATTTAATGGATTCCTTCATTGGGTTGCTAAGAGACCAGAAATGGAGAGCAAGCAGCTCGCTATTGTTACTTATGATCTGTATAGATGTAAGTTTGGGGAAATGTTGGTGTCACCAAAACAGTGTCACCATCTTTGGTGACATTGACCTTGTAAAAAAATATGAAAAAGGTTTTGTCACTACTTAAAGGGGTATAAACGGGACACTATTGGTGTGAATATCTCTGGTGACAGCTCTAAGTTTTAATTTGATGACAATATTGATGACACTATATTTCTTGTCTTGGGGTCTTCATTTGGTGACAACTTTGGTGACATTGGAATTTGACCTATGTAATGACATAACTGAACACCAAATTTGTTTTGTCTTAGCATAAAATAAGTTTATCATAATTTCCTGTTATATTCGGTGACACGTGTTTTATTATGTGTTTGTCAATGACACAATTTTAAAATTGATTAGTGCCACCGAAAAAATTTGTAAAAAAAGTTGTCACCAATAGTGTTTTAAGAGTGATGACAGTGATCTCGTAAAAATTATAACAAAAAAAAATTGTCACCATCAATGATGATACCGATAAGGTTGGTGACAATGTTATCGGAAAAAAAAATTAGTATATATACTTGTGATGACACTGTTTTTGTGTTGGTGACAACAATAAGGGTAGTGACATCGATAAGGGTCGTGGTGACAGTGACAACGATAGGGATGGTGACAGCGATAATGGTAGTGGTGACAACGATAGGGGTGGTGGTAATAGCGATAGGGGTGGTGACATCAATACGGGTGGTGGTGACAGTGATACGGGTGGTGGTGATAACGATATGAGTGGTGGTGACAACGATAAGGGTGGTGACAACAATATGGGTGGTGGTGACAGTGATAGGGGTGGTGGTGACAACGATAGGAGTGGTGGTGACAGTGATAGGAGTGGTGACAGCGATAGGGCGGTGACAACGATAGAGGTGGTAACAGCAATAAGGGTGGTGATAGCAATATGGGTGGTGGTGACAACGATAGGGGTGGTGGTGACACCACTAATAACACTTTCTTTTATCCTAGGTTTTTTTTTCTTTTGGTGACAGTACTGATTTAATTTATTTATTTATTTTGGTGACACTCCTAGTAACATTTTCCTTTGTCCTATGATTTTTTTTCTTTTGGTGACAGTCGTTGTTACTTTTTTGTAAAATTGTGGTGACACTATTAATAACACTTACTTTTGTCCTGAGTTTTTCCTTTGGTGACAACATCGGTGACATTATTTTTCCTTGGTGACACCACTATTTAAAGAGTTATAAATGGGACACTACTGGTGTTAATATCTCTGGTGACAGTTCCAAATTTTGATTTGATGAGACTGTTGGTGACACTGTTTTTCTTTTCCTAGTCTTCATTTAGTGACAACAGTGATTATACTTTTTTTATGATGGTGACAGTTATATTTGAATTTTTTCATGACTTACATTGAACACCACATGTTCTTTTGGTTAGCATTAGCCCATATAAGGTTTTTTTCTCTCTTTGTCATAGAATTTTCCTCTGGTAACAGTAGTGGGTTCACTACTTTTATTATGGTGATACCACTAATAACACTTTAAAAGTGACTAAATCCGTTGATGAAAAATTATCGCCAAAAAAATCATAAAAAAAAATTATAACCATACACAAATGTCACCAATAGTAAAAGTCAACCATTCCCACGGTTACAAAACCATAGCTAATAAAAGTTCAGCACAACCATCCCATTGATTACACATTACACTGGCCAAGTAATTAATATATAAATAAAGCAAGTAATTGCTTGAAAATTTATATATATTATATCAATGACAGACCATGCATAATAGGCAAGAGGAAATAAACTCAAGCTCACTTCAACGTTGGCACAGACAGCTCACACATCCGGCCCCTTGCAACAAAATGGATGCAGTCTCCATCCGCCTCCCATCCCAACCGAGCCCACACATCATTGATTAATCTGGCTGATACAATTCGTCGTTAGTGGAAGAATCCACCTCCTCCTCATCCCTTTCGGTATCCAACTCAAACAATCCGGCTGGAAGAGCAGCTGCAGACCATGTCCCATTCAATCGAAACTTCTTCAATCAGCATCAAATTCGATCCAAATTCAATCGCTCGACCTCGGCGTCTGTGTTGTTGAGCTCTCGGCCGCGTGCTGCCAGTCTCCGAAGCAGCCGGTGCACGATCTCGCTTCGATCCTCCTCCCGTCCTCCGCCAGCGCCACTATCATCGCCGCTGCACCTCCTCCCGTATCCGAATTCCGTCGCCAGGGAATCCGTCCTCATCGACCAAAATCCATTCCCAAGGCAGCGATCACCGACAACACGCGACGAATCTCGATCTCATCGTCTTCTTCCACAATCCAGGACGAGAACGACCCGAGCGGCAATCTGAGGCCTCCTCCATGGATCTATATGGACGGTGAGTTGTAGAATTTCACATCTACGGTTCTCCCTCCTCACGCAGTGTTCTCCGAGTAGCAGGCGATGCAAATTCAGAAGGAGAAGGGGAAGAAAAAAGAGGGGATTATAGAGCCAGGGCAAAAAAGTCATTATAGGACAATTTTCAAAAGGGTGTGGTTATATACCACAAATCACAAGGCTGAAAATGCACATCCTTAATCCCTTTTAATCATGCACGTCCTTAAAGACGTGCATGATTTGGGATGTATATAGCCAACGCGTTTGCAAAATCACTTATAAAAGTGGATATTTTGCAAAATGAGCTAGTTAAAATGGACACTTAGCAAAAAAATCCTTGATTTTAATAGTTTATAGTTATAAATAATTTAAATATAAGAATTTAATTTAATTAGGTTTTGAAATTAGATTTTCAACTACTACTCACCCCAAGCTTTTCAGAATTTTATTCATTTTTTTCTATCTGATCAGCTAGTTTGCATCAGCTACTCTATCAGCCGGGTTACCAAACACCCTATACTAGCTTTTGAAAACTCTAATTTAACATATATTTAACACATTTAATCCAACAACTTCAGCTACCTCATCAGCTATGTTTTTTTTACAAAACTGACCCATAAACTCACAAAACTTTTGTACAATATAGTTTCGTATACAAATTTATTTTTATTCCATTTAGCTTATTATAATCTTATACCTTGAATAGGTAAATAAAGAGCGATCATTCCGAGGTTTGAACCGATGATCTATGGATATTACCCACAAATCCTTTTCGATAAGCCATTCCGGAATGGTTATTATAATCTTTTACCAAACATACCTCAAAGCTTTAAATTCTTATATGTAAGGATAAAGGATGTATTGGCCCGGATAGACTACAAATAAAATGTAAACTTTTAAAAAAAAAATTAGTGGAGCTATATACGACCAACACAAGTTGATGGGTGGATCAAAATCGGCCATGTGTTCATCTGAGATCGTGCATATTCGAATCATTCGATAGTCGATACCATCCAATCCCTCTTCTACTATAAAGTAAAGCATAATTTAAAAAGAGAAGCCATGAAACAGAAACCTGCATGCCGAATAAATATCCCATACGAAAAGAATATTCGCACCAATTCATTACTAGCTACTGTTATGTTAGGTACCAATGGATTATTCAATTGAAAAAGACTTGCAGTTAATATTTAAAGGTCTCTAGTTCAAATCCGATGGCTACTCTTTATTTACCGAATTCAAAGATTATATAATTATGGAAATTTTCTTCAAGCTAACCCCTTAACAGAGTTCGATTCTAATCTTCTCTCTCTGAGGAATATGATCCTTTAGAAATAAAATTTTGTTTGATAACAATCACATGAGGAATGTGGATGATTGAAACTGTGAATAATTTAAAGAAAAAAACTCAATATGAACCAATTGATGAAGATATGGAAACCAAGAAACCAAACACTATCCAGAAAGATGCAAGAAGAAAACAGACCGTTAAATGGGAAAACATAAAAATGGGCACGTCAAACAAAATTTTTATGGTGTTAAAGTTGTCTCGGGTCTTGTCATGTCAAGTTTCGTTATTCAAAACTACGACGGTGTCGTTCTGGCTCGACTTCTGTCTTACAAGCTAAATGCTTCGGTTTCCAAGCGAGTCTTCAGAAAGCTTTTAGGATGGGTTGTTCACTTCTGCAGGTGAAGAGAGACTCTTTGTTGACTATCAGTGCTATCAAAGGCACTTGGAAGGTCACGTGGAAAGTTGAGACTCTTATATCAGATGCTCTCAGGATATGTCGAGCGTTTGCCAGGGTCACCTTCAAGAGCATGTTCAAGGAATGACACTGAGTTGCTGACGGGTTGGCGCACATCGGGCTCTCGATAACACTGAGTGTTGCGTGCCCCACGAGGATATTGATAGTCTCATTCGTCACGATGCCCTTGAGCGCTGGTCCAACCGAGGTTGACTAGACCCAAATCTTTGCCTTGTATATAAAAAAAAAAGGTGCCAATGGATTAGTTAGGGTATAAATATACTCTAATACCTTTGTAATGGTTATAAAATGAAACATCAATGAAATCAATCTCGTTTCTCCTTAGATCATCCATAACCAAGGGTTTTCATTACCTTAAGGTAACAATAAAGTAACTCCATAAAACCCTAAGATGAAGAGAGGGAATGAGTTACCTTGATGTAAAGAGATAAGGAGTGCATTAGATCATGTGTAAAAATTGATGTTTTATTTATTTTTATGTTTTTTTATTTAACTAATAATATTATCTGTCTTGTATCAGCTTTTTTTTAAGCAATGAAAGTAAGCAAGGCGAGCGATTTTGTCTTTTTTTTTAACCAAAAAGAATTTGACACTGATGGAATGGCCATTCTAACAAAGGGCATCCAAACGGATAAGACCGAGAAACTTTGGGTCATTTGGAGGAATCGAGTCGGAGAAAATAAAACTCAAGTGGGTGAGTCGATCAAGTACTCGATTAGCCTCTCTCTAAATGTGACCAATGTGGACATCATCAAACCATTACAAGGCAACAAGGGGGTCAGAAATGATCATTTCAATATCTCAAGGGCAAAACTATCCTTTATTGATACAACTAATGACACAAATATTATCTCCTTCTATAATGACTCGTTTAATACGTAACTCAGAAACTTTATTAATACGTTTCCAGAGGGCGTAACCTTCCGCACCAATGACGATATGAAAAGGAGAATTCCTAGCTCCCAAGTGGACAATATCACCACTCTGATTTCGAATGACATAGTAGCCATAAGTTCCTTCATTTGTTGTGGAGAAAGCCCCATCAAAGTTAAGTTTGTACAAATCAGGATGAGGTTTCATCTATTTAGTCATTTGACGTTCTTTATTTGGTTTTGAATTGGTGCTCATGTTTTGTTGTGTTATTTGTGACGATTCTTCATGATCAAGTTGCATTTTGCTTGGCCTTTTCCCAGTTTTCAATTTGGTCTTTGGTGTATGATGCAACGACCCTGGAATCTGGCTTTACGTTTTCAAATAGTATTTTATTTTGGAAGTACCAAACACTCCACCAGGGGATGGCTAGTGTCGTAAAGCCGCAAGATCCGAAGTACTCTTGTATTTTACGAAAATTTCACGAGGTGTCCCTGTGGTATTGCATTTTTCGCGAGGTATACAACTCTTTTACATATTTCGCGTTGTACCCCCGAGGTTTTCAATTTTTTCGCTTCGCGCCCCTCCAGGTTAAATCTAACAGATTGGTTAAATCCTCCATTAGTTTCAATTTTAAAAAAAAAAGAAAAAGAAAAAAAGAACACTGAACCGAAGAATAGAGAGAAGAGAGCGAAGGAGAAGAAGGGGACGCTCGCTGCTGCTCGAACCTGTTGCTCGAAGGTGGTCGCCAAGCCAGTCGGAGCTCCTTTCCAATTCCAATCATCCCATTCCAATTTCTCGTTGAAATTTTGAAGTTGGGTGCAGTTGCAGTCCAACCATGGCTGTTCAAAATCCGACAAGCGAGGGTTTCTACAACCCTTCGATTCTCCTAGATCTCGGTGCTGCCGACGATGGAGGTGCCCTTGGGGACGGTGTAGGTCTGCGTTAGTGCGACATCCTCTCCGGCGATGTGCAGCACGAGCGTCACCAGTGTACGGTACCTGAGGATCTCGCGCGCCACGATTTGTGTGTACTTCATCGATGTAGCTCCCGGACTCCGGCGACCTCCGCTCGGACCTTGGCGAGCATCTCAGGGTAGACATGGCCATGGGTCCGACCCGCCGAGTCGACAACCCGGGGAGGGTGACCCTAACCCTAACCCGCGATTCGGACTGGTCGACGGGTTAGGTGACCCGGCGGGTCGGACTGCCGGGTCGGCCACGTGTCACCAAATCGTGTACCCAACGGGTTTTGCGGGTCGACCCGCCGGGTCAACCATTTTTTTAAAAAAAAAATTGTTTTAAACCCAAAATAAAACTCAACTCTAGTCTTTCACCACACTTTCAAAATGGAAAGATTTAAGGTTTACAAAACATGGTACGTGATATATATATCTTCATTCCACTCTCATCATTTCATCACACTTTAGATGTGGGAAAGAAAAGGTTGGATTGTGGAAATGACAAGTAGGGTATAATGATCTATATATAGAGAAAATAGAGGTATATAGCCCACTTTCGATGTGGGACAGAAATATGAGACATGAAAGAAAATGTGAGAAATTGATGTTTAAGTATATGATGTAAAATGTAATGTAAATAAAGTCTTTGGATTATATGATGGAATATAATGTAATTTAAGTATTTGGATTATATGATGTAACATATAATATAATTAAAGTGTTTACCTCTTAGGATTTAATGAAATGAATAACACATGGTGATGAAACATCATGATACAATCAAGCTATGTTTGATTAATCTTTCTATTTAATTTAATTGATAGTTGTGTTGATCCATTAATCAATCATAAGTATTTTATTTTACTTACATTATTATGTTAATTTCTTGATCAATGATTTCAAATCTAGGTTCTTCTTCATATAGATATGTTAAACTTTCTCATTTAAAGTTGAATTAAACACATGTTGTGTATACACTTAATGATGATGTTATTAGAATTACATACTTGGGTTGCTTGTTATGACATGAAAAGACACATTGAAAAAGTATTGCCAATATTATATTTCATTCTTGTGTTTGAAAATCCGAAGTTCTATATCATTTTGAAAATAAACGAAAACTCGACATTAAGGATACTATACAAGTGTAACGGCTTTATCAATAACCATATTTGTATTATTTGAAATTATATCATAAAGACTCCTAACTTAGTATCATATAGAATGATTTAATAGTGGATCCACCAAATAACACAAATGTTTACGGTATTTTGTTGAACTTCACACTTTCTTGTTACCCGTTCGTTATTTCTTTCATAATTGATAGGTAAAATATATATTTTTAAAAATAATATTTATATAAAGTGCAGTACTAGTGTTTGTATATGATAAAAATTTATAAGTATGGATTGACATGAAAAAACCGAATAGTAGAGATTGAAGACATGGTGTAGTTTCTACCCTTGTTCTTGTCCCACGTTGAAAACTAGAGGAAAGGGGGTGCTAAGTCTATAAAAGGAGAAGCATGGGGGTTCTGAGTCTCACATTGCCATTGCATATTAGTTTATGTAATATTATGAATATTAATTATTTTAAGAATAATTTATATAATTTACATAATAATGATAAATTTATTTTATTAAAAATAATTTTTTTTAAAAAAAATATTTTAAAATGGCGGGTTGACCCGGCGGGTCGAACCGGGTCGGACCCGTCGTGTCACGGGTTATCTTTTCCTCGACCCTAACCCTAACCCTCTACCCGAGCCGACCCTTGGACTCGTGGACCCCGACCCGGCGGGTCACAGGTCGACCCCCCCGACCCGTGACCCGTGGCCATGTCTACCTCAGTGTGGGAATCGAGCAAGGTGACCACCCACAGGAGGGACGACGACGAGGCGTCCTGAGCCGCGAAGAGGTAGCCGCCGGTCTCCTCGCTGGAAGGGAGCGGCAGCGACACAACGACAGCTCCTCCGACTTCTCTCTACTCCCTCACGACATCCTGCATCCATAAACGGAGCAACCTCTTCGACTAACGGAGGTTGCAATTAGTCGGAGTAACCTGGAAAGGAGTGCTATAAATCTACTTGCAATAGAGGTGCTATAAATCTAATTTCTAATTTCTAGTTTTTGTCATGAAATCGATCAGCAACATCCTCCCTCCAGCTCCTTGGCGCTTGCAATTAGTCGGAGCTTGATGTGGCGGTCGTTCAATATTCTTTTCTTCTTTTTTCTTTATTTTTTAATTGAAACTAACAGAGGATATAACCCATCTTTTAGATTTAACCTGGAAGGGTGCAATGTGAAAAAATTGAAAACCTTAGGGATACCACGTGAAATTTGTAAAACAGTGGTATACCTCGCAAAAATTGCAATACCTCAGGGCACATTGCGAAATTTCCATTTATTTTATTAATGGTGTCCCTTAAGGTGGATGGTTGTTGGCTATACATTAAAAGTCTTTTGGCCAGCGTTAGAGCTATTAGTTGTATTATAGCTCGTGTGGTTGAACAATCATGTAGAACATGTTCAACATTTTCATAGTGTGAACCGCAAAGAGGGTAATTAGTAGGGACCCCAATGCCACGACTTACGAGTTTTACAAAGGCAGGGATACCACGACTTATGAGTTTAACGCTAGTAGAGTCTATCTTGTCCTGGTTGATGAAATGACTCACTTTTAAAGAAGAGTCAATCTGGGATTTGTTTTTTTGCATAACTAAGTAACATATCGTTATCAAGCCAGATGTCATTCCAAACGTTAATGTCCTTGTCGTTGTCGATAGACCAGCGAATACCTTTTTTGAATATGCTTAGAAGATTTGTGAGTTTAGTCTATTGCAAGGATGAGCTTCATTTACGATTATATTGTAAAAAGTGTTGCTTCTTAAGATATTTTGGGTGATAATGGTGACTCAAGGATTTGAAGGTTCAACTAGGATTTTCCAAAGGAATTTCAGCTGTGTGTAGTGCAGTATTCACGTCCTCAGCGTAGCGCAACCCTAAGCCGCCATAATAACTAGATTTGCACACCTCAAACAAACTTATAATAAGTGGTTAATATATTTTAATCATTTGTTCCAGATGAAATTTCTATCAATTTTATCAAGATCTTTATATATTGATGCAAGTAATAACATAAAGTAGTGCATTACATCACTATGCCTGAGTCAATATGGTCACTGGAAGGTTCAAGCGACGGATATCCGTCGCTTGAATAGTTGTCCCGCCAATTTTGTCCCTCCAAGTCCGAGACGAAGAAATAGCTAAGTCTGTCTCTTGAATTAAGTTGATGCGACGAACTTGATCCCGTTGCGTGGATATACAAGTGGTCTTTGGAACCTATATTGATGCTTGAGCGACCACTTACCTCTTTCGCTTCAATGTATGGCTCACCAAATTGAGTTATATGTCCGTCTCTTGAAATAATTGTTCGTCTCTAGAATGTAACTTTGGGCAATGTTAATTTGTAGTGTAGGCACGTGATTGTATTAATCCGTCTCTCGAGTCTAATTTGTTTTAAGGGAAAAAAAACCAAATTTGTAATTCTCACATGCACTTCGCACATATTCACATCAGAATCTATCTACTTCACTTTGCATTCACACACCATCTCACAAACAACCTGCACTTGCACACCATCTCAAAAACACACAACTTGCACATTCACATAACAACCCACATTACATACACAAATAACTAAAAAATGTCCAGAACACAAGATGACATTAAAAAACCATACACTTCACAAACTGAATTTGTGTGGACAAAAACCCGCATACAAAAACCTACACAAATTCACATGTTTTCAACCATATACCTGCATACCTAAGGCTTGACAAACTAAATACCTAAACCTTCACATATAAGTGATTTAAGGGCTGTTTTTTCACCAAAAATATGCCATGTTCAATGCAAATGTTCACCAAAAGGTAACTAACAACCTATTGCGACCGAAACACTTACATGCAAATGTTAAGTTCACGACGATGGTTGTGAAGTGCAAAATTGTTGCATAACGTGCTCCATGGCCTCCATACGCTTCTTCATATCTTCACCCTCATAAATTAACTAATCACATTTATCGCTAGCATCCTTAGCTTCTATTTCTGCCTTCTTAGCTCTCTCATCAACCCTCTCCGCCCTCTCCTCAGCCCTCTCCGCTCTCTCTTCATGTTGTTGCCTCTTTGCAAAACTCTTTCTGCTCCATCCTCCCCCTCTTTTCTTGGGAGGTCTGCGTACAACTCCTCTCATCCCTACCAATCTCAGTGATAGCAAAAAGTCAGACCCAAAACTGAAAAAGAAATGATAAGGCGGTAACATGTAGTCTACTAAAATGAAATTCAAGTTATCTATTATATAAAAGTTAAACTTATAGTCTACTACAAAGAATGCAATCCCAAGGACAACCTTATCATTTCAGATCCACAATCTGAAATTTGTAGTAGACTAAGTTTTATTATTGTATCCATAACTTTAAACTGAAATATATCATACATACATAACATAAACTGAAATCATACATACATACATACACTGATATTTCAATGAAATATCCATAACTTAAAACTAAAATCACACACACTGAAATATTCATAACTAAAATTGATATTTCAGTGAAATCATACATACATACATACATACATACATACATACATACATACATACATACATACATACATACATACATACATACATACATACATACATACATACATAACATAAACTGAAATCATACATACATACATACACTGATATTTCAATGAAATATCCATAACTTAAAACTAAAATCACACACACACACACACACTGAAATATTCATAACTAAAATTGATATTTCAGTGAAATCATTCATTCATACATACATACATACATACATACATACATACATACATACACACACACACACACTGAAATATATCATACATAATAAATTAAACTGAAATCATACATACATACACAGATATTTCATCCATAACTTAAACTGAAATCATACATACACTGATATTTCGCTGAAATATCAGTGTAATTAAAAGCTTGACCATGCACCCTATGTGGAATTGAAAGCTTATGTAAATATAAAAAATACCATGATATCAATTCATAAAGGAAGTTTACATTAATAAAAAAACATTCATAATATCAATTCATAAAGCAATTTTATATTATCAAAAAAAATTCATAATATCAATAACGATCATCATCCTCATCATCATTATTTTCTGAACCTCTTTCTCTTCGTCTTTAGCTTCGTCTTCATCTTCTTCTTATTTGTCTTCCTTGTCTTCTTGTTCTTTTTCACTCTCTGATTCATTTTGGAACAGATGAAGATCGATGGTGAGTTCAAAATCTCCGGTATAAATTGGGCCAAGTTTTTGATATGCTTCTTGTTCTGGATGAGCTCCATCCGCATGTGTTTCTAGCGTGGTGAGCTTGTAAACATTTCTATGTTTCATCACATTCACCACTTTCTACTCATCTCCCACCTTTGGGTCATCCACATAAAATATATGCCTTGTTGTGCTTGTGAGACAGAATGGAGAGTTATCGTACCAACTGCTGTTTGTATCAATAGTCAACAACCCGTGGCCGAACTTATATATGATACCAATGTTGTCAGTTTTAGTGTCAAACCACTTGCACTTAAACACTACAGCCAACATCATATTGCTGTACATAATTTCAACCACAGTTCCAAGGATACCATAGTAGGTGGCACTCTCCGTCTCTACCATAACCCCGTAATTTTGGGTCTTCAAGTTTTGATCTTTATTCCATGAAATGAATTTGACCCCGTTCACACAAGAAGATGTGTAAATCCTATATGAAACTGGTTTTCTAGCCAAAGATAGAACCTCCGGTTTAAGGTATGAATCTCCGTCTCTTTCCAATGTAGAAACCTATAGTAACATGAACATTAGTAGAACAAAAAGACTCTATAGGGTAATAATATTATATAACATGCTTACCCAATCAAAGAAGTAAGGATGGGAATGAATTTTACGTGCATCTTCAGTGGAATCTGGAAAATATTGTTGCCAAAGTTTCTCATGTTCGCCCAAGTAGTGTGAAACTTCGTTGCATTCAAGCAACACTTGCCAATGCACATTTGCAATCTCCATATGACTTAACCTCAAATGAGGAATATAGCTTTGAGGACAAACGAGCTCAGAGACAATAGAGATATCAAATATGGTCGGAGTGGGGGTGAGTGCATTGCCCCAAAATTCTCCCTCTAAGTATAAATTACAATACGTAGCTGCCTCGTCACAAATATATATAACGCTTAGTAATAGAACATTCGGGGTATCGGGGGCTGGCCATATTCTTTTTGTACACACCAAGTTGACTGAGATGGAAATGAATTTGATAAATTTTAGCTTTCAATTAGTTTGATAAGAAATAAATTTACAACAAATCAAATAACTTTCATACCGTTCGATTGGATATATCCACGTGTAATGCACAGATCCATTCAGCAACACTTGCTCAGGGAAGGTGAACCATAAGATGAACCATGATCGTGAAAAAGTGTGGAGGGTAAATCATCTTGAGGTAGCACAAAATATCAACTATCTCATCCTTCATCCCTCGAACATACTCCTTCCTTACCTCTCTAACACATAATTTTTGAAACCATCTACATAGGGCAATCAAAGGCTTGACAACGTGAACTGGTAAGTATGCATGAATGACAACTGGAAGAAGGCATTGAAGCATAACGTGACAATCATGCGTCTTCAATCCATGAAAGCTTTTTTCCTTGACTTTAACCTTATGTTTCAAATTCCCAACATAACCATGAGGGTATTTGACATCATCAAACCATTCGAACACCTCCGAAAGATCCTCTTTTCCTCACTACATATGGGGCACGAGGAAGTTGTCCGTTCCTCCTTGCATGTAAAGAGGTCCGAACCTCTATCTTTTTTAAAGCATCACGAGTTTGGGCACCGTCTTTCGACTTCCCTTCAATCGAGAGAGTAGTCCCGATGATGTTGTCAAAAACATTCTTTTCAATATGCATGACATCAAGGCAATACCTCACTCTAGTATATGGCTAGTACGGTAATCTCCAAAACATACACTTGTTAGTCCAACATATTCGGTTCTTCGAATTAGACGGAGTCTTGAACCCTTCGTGCAAGCTAAGGGTGGGGAACATGCATCTGATCATAGTTGAAAAAAAATGTTAATACCATATATTGTTGAATAACTTAAACAAATAGATCGACATAAATAAAATGAAAGTTTGGTGCTCATACCTATCGATTCTTGGCAGGATCTTCTCCCTGGATAATGAATGAGGTCTTGGCCTGAATTCACTCTTTCCATTGAAAGCATGACCAACCGACCACCAAGGGTGGTTCCGTGGAAGCCATCTGCGACGACCATCATATACCATCCTCCCACACTCATATGATGATCAGAGGTATCATTCAAACAATAAGAACATGCTTTATACCCCTTCGTCATTGATCCTGTTAGCATCCCAAGATCGAGAAAGTCACTAATAGTCTATAACACTGCCACTCTCATTATGAATGTAAAATGTGAATGTCGATCAACTGTAGTCACTCTAGTATGCCATAATTGTAGAAGCTCATTGATCAATGGTTGTATGAACACACTCAAACACTTTCCAAGTGACTTTGGACCTGGGATAAATAATGTCAAAGTGTTGAATTCTTTTTCCATACACATCGACGGAGGCAAAGTATATGGCATCAAAATGATAGGTCGGTCATGTACTGTGGAGATTTGCTAGTTTCCTAAATGGATTGACTCCATCAGTTGCCAATCTGAGCCGCACATTCCTCACATCTCTAGAAAAATAAGGGAACATTCTATCAAACTCTCTCTATGCCTCACCATATGCAGGGTGTGTCAAACGATCATCATTTTGCACACTCTCGCCATGCTGCCTGTCGCATCTGCTTTACAACATGCAGGGACATGTACAATCGTTTCAATCTAGGAGTCAAGGAGAATTAGTACTTTGCCACTTTTCTAGGGACCTTGCGCCCGTCACTACCTACACGCGGCTTCCATCTTAAAGTATGGTATATGGGACAGACTTCTTCATTTCCATACCTCATATAGAACAACACACAACTATACTCACAAGCGTGAATATTTTCATAGCTCAATTCGATATCCAAGCACACCTTCCGAATTGTTTTCCAATCTTTAGGATAGACATGTCCTGGTGGAAGAGAATCACAAAAAAGACTACAATGTTCATCCACACTTTTATCTGACCACCCAATTTTCACCTTCAACTTCATTACACGTAAAAATAGCTCTTCAAATAGTCTCAGGATACAACGTAGTTCGAGCTTTTGCTAATAGCCTCTCATATTTCTGATAATCGTCGTCAACCACATCATGAAAATCAGGGTCATCACATGCCTCATACTCAGCATGATAAGGAAAGCTATCATGTAGAATATCCATGGCTATCCCATACAGTATAATCCGACCACATACCATAATGAGACAAGTGCATCAACATTGTTGGAATGTTCATCGACTCTCGAGAGTTAAGGCAATGATCACACGGACAAGGAAAATATATCCTCCCATTTGTATTGGCATTAACATTGTTCACAAAAAAGTAATCCCATCAAGGTATTCATTGGAAATACGAGGAAATTGCATCCATCTCTTATTCATTTTCCAAATTCACTATCATTTCATAAATATAATACAAAATGTAAGTTAAATCCATCACAAATTTCAAGTTAAATCCATCACACATTTCATTAATTACAACAAACCTCTATTAAATTCACACAAACAATTTATATTGCCCACAAATTCTAAGTTAATAAATCAATCAAAATACTCCAAATTTCATTACTACCAAATATCATCACTAATATTAATTGCAAAATAATTCAATCAATGATTCTCAAGTCTCTATCACAAAGTTCAAAATCTCCAACAAATTCCTCACTACATATCTAACCAATATTTGACACTTTCTCCCTCTATTTAACCTTATATGTATATAATAAAAAGCATTACTAACCTTGTTACAAACTCAAGTGAAATTGGTCTCCTTCAATTCTTAATTACAAAAATTATGTAGATCTACAAAAAAAAAAATATTCAAATCACCAAACCAACCAAGATTTAAAAAATCCAATGGAATAAAACATTATATGTATAAAAAACAATACCTTGCCACAACTCCACACGAATTGGTCTTTTTAAATCTTCAAAAACTTTATCCAAATCACTTGAAATTTTCAAATGAAAAAGATGAAAATGGAGAAAATAATGGGAAAGTGAAGAAATGAAGAAGAAGAATGCATCAGCATTCATTTAAGGCCACTGTTGTAACCTTAATACGTTAATAAGGTAAGTAGCTTCGTTTAATGTGGTGGTTGAAAATCAAGTTCAGGAGACAGACTTAGACCTTTATCCGTCGCTTGAATGAGAATCAGAAAGCGACAAATGATAGCTACTCAAGCCATGAGGCATGCTATATTTCGTCGCTAGGATAAATTGAAGAGATGGACCTTTTTATTGCCCGTCACCAAGAGCTCGGCCTCAAGAACAATAATACACAAGCGTTGCTAGGATGTATTCAGAAGACGGACCTGTTAATGCTCATCACTTGAGACTTATTCAAGAGACGAACTTATAGAATGTCCGTCTCTTGAAACATTGGTATGGATGCCTTGCTCTCAGCCCATCCATAAGCGACGACCCCCGTGAAGTCTGTCGCTAGGACATAATCCAAGAGATGAACTAATATATGTCCGTCCCCGGGGTGTAAATCTGGCATAGTGCATGTAAAGGTGTAGCTGCTAGATTTGATTTTATGAGTGTGCAACGACCTATATGAGAAAGCGAGTTCGCCTTCCATTTAGATAGCTGGGTTTTTGTGGAGTCAATTATGTCGTTGAGGTTGCTTTAGTTACCTTTTCGATGAGAACAGGGTAACCCAAATATTTATCTATGTTAATAGTGATTGGGATACCCAATTCATGGATCGTGGTTTTAATGTGGGAACTTATGTTGGTAGTTGTTTGATATACAAATTTATGAAAGTTAATTTTTTGGCACGAGTGAGCACAAAAGCTTGATATTACGTTGTTAATCTCGTCGCATGCTTTTTTGGTGGCGCTTCCAAAGACAACGATGCCATCCGCAAAAGCAAGAAATGGGATTGTGAGCACAAAAGCTTACTCCTGGGTGAGTGATAGAAATGCCCAAATGACTCTATGATAATTGTGATTCATGTTGAAGTCCCCGCGCAAGCACTTTAGAGACAAGAAGAAATAAATAGGGTGAAAGAGGTTCACCCTAACGAAGACCCCTTATGGGTTTGAAAATTTCAGTTGGTTCATTATTGATGAGGACCGAGTACGACACAGTTTGATGCATTCTCCGATCCAGGAAATAAACCTTTCAAAGAAGCCAAATTTGTGGAGAAAGCTAAATAAAAAATCCCATCTAACCATATCAAAAGTTTTTTCCATATCAAATTTTGTTGTCATCCAACCTGTATTCCCTCGTTTGTTATAAAAAAGAGTGAAAAAATCTCATTTGCAATGAGAATATCGTCTTCAATGGCTTTGCCTGATGTGAAAGTACTTTGTAGAGGGTGGATAAGTTTTGGGATGATTGTTTTTAGTCACGTGGCCATATATTATCTTGTATATAATTTTATAAATTATCGAGTATAAGCTGATAGGTCGATCTGTAGTTGTTAGCGGTGGACATATTATCACATTTGGGGATGAGGGCAATAAACGTGTGGTTTATTTGCTTAAGCATTTTTCCGCTAAGAAAAAAACTTTTGATAGCCTTTATGACCGAGGGGCAACAAAATGCCAATATTTTTTGAAGAAGCATGTCGGAAAGTCATACGGGTCAGGAGATTTATCATTGGCTAAGCTAAAGGTAGCCATTTTAACCTCATTGTTTGTAACTTGTTTAGTGAGTCATTCATTGTCGGTGTTGTTAATTTCGGAAGTGATGTTTTCAAGTAAAGTGCACAAGCCAAGCATCCTTCGCATACATTCAAACATTTTTAGGAACTTGCATTAATTTGATTTATTTTCTGATGTTTCTATCCATAGTAAGAGAGAGCCCCTCCCTAGTCTGTATAGATTTGATTATATTTTTGCTTCTTCCACTCGTAGTAATATGATTATTAGATTGTCATGCTTATGAATAAGCCTTTTTTTTTGTTCTTCCAGATCTGTATCACAATTTTGGGTAAGTCATTTTTGGAGATTTTGTAGTTTAGTTTCAACCTCCGGAATTTGACGGAAAATAATTGCCGAAGGTATGTTTACGAGTGATTGTCTTCTACGGAGTATCAATTTTGATGTTCTCTATTTCCTCTCATCGGTTTTTCCATCTCCCGTTTATTATTACAACATCATTTTTTTATCAGGAAAGATTTCGGGTGAGAAAACTCTACCCGAGAGCATCCTTACAGATGAGGTCTTGCAGACCTAAATTATTTGAGATATCGGTACCCCGGGAAAAATGGCCAAGATGTGCAACCTTGTCAGCCACTACATTCCCTATCTTCTTCTTTCACAACTGATAGTAGAGTTTTGATATCAGCCATGACCAATTCAACTTCCCAAGGGCAGTTATGCTGGTTTTTCAAATGGCCGGTCTATTATTATTAGAGATCTAGTCACCTTCAATTTGTACTTTGTATTTATGCAACTGTCTAATTTTTTGTGCACCTAATTTCAGGGCAAGGGCTTCTGATTTAAGCGGAGATTGGGAACCGAGTTGCCGAAACCCAATTTGGAGGGGATTCCCCAACCAGCCCCGAATAATTATGTTCGCAGAGCTATTTGAGTTAGATAGCGTTGAGCCATCACAATTAAGCTTATAAAAACCTATAGAAGGCTTTCGCCAAGAGGTGTATTTCTTTTGATTTTGTTTGACCTGCAAAGAGTTAGCTTGCTTAGTAGGAAAGTCCACCGAATTCAGGTCGTCATCGAACACTGATGCTTTTTTTCCAATTATCAATGTGAGTTTGTATGAGATGACTTGTTATAGATGTGCGTGGGATGTAAACTTGTTTAAATATGAATTGGTTTCTAATGTACTATGTAATCCACCAAGTAAATGCAAGTTTGTCATTATACTTCATTGAAAAGGTGTTTCCGATAAAGTTGATGATGGGCTTGAAGTCGCGTGATTGGCCAATCAAATTGGAAAATTTTGAACTAATAATCTTCGGGAGAGAGTGTAATAAGTTCATATAAGAGCATTCAATAAGCAAATGAGTGTCGTCTTCAACAAAAGAGTTGCAGAGGCAGCAAGTAGAAGGAATAGATACACATCGTTGGTTAAGCCATTCAGCGGTCGGAAGGCCTTTTTGGGAGATTTTCCACATATTTTTTTTTAATTTTGGGCGGGATATTAGGAGTCCAGATCCAGGTGTTGCTATCCATTTCTAGGGAATTTTGTGAAGAAACAAGCTTGTAGACAGACGAGTTGGTAAGCCACCCCTCCCGATCGAGCCACCAATAGAGACGATCCTCGAATTGATTTGTAGGTAGAGATGTATCTAGAATTTCGTTGATAATCGAAGATGGAAGAGTGGCATGAAGCTTCTCAAGCCACCACTGACCACCTAAGATGTAGTCACTAACACAATCCTCGAGATTTGAGATGTTAGGACACTCAGGTCTAGAGTGAACTGAAGACATAGATAACTAGTTATCAGTCCAAAATTTGATCGATTTCCATTGCCAATTGACCAAATTAACCCCGTTTTGAATTTATCAATGAGTTGGGCAAGCTTAGACCATTTCCAAGAGGAATCGCTCTGCTTCCGATAGTTGAGAATATTTGTGTGACCAAGATATTTATGAGTGACAAGTCTAACCCATATGCATTGTCAAGTTCAACCAAGATTTTCCAGAGTAATTTTATTTGGAGTGCTTCATTCATATCTTTAGATTTTCTCAAGCCCATTCCCCTAAATCGCTTTGGCCTACAGATTCTATCCCAACTGATAAGAGGACGGTGTTGAATATCTTTATTCCAGAAAAACCTTCTATTAATTTGATCCAATTCTTTATGTACAAAGGACGGTAGCATAAAATTTTGCATTGTATAAAGAGGTTTCGAGGCTAGATTAGACCCAATGAGAATTGCTCGACCATGTTGAGAGAGCGTTGCCATTTACTTACTCAATTGCTCCTTTGATTTACAAATGATTTCTTCAAAGGTATCCTTATTTACTCTCCCATTGACTATCGGACAACCAAGATATTTTTCCAGAGTGTTTTCGTTAGTAATATTTAAGCAATTAGAGAGCTCCTAGATCCTAGAGTTCGTAATTCCTTTAGTTTCTTGGAAACTAGATTTTTGGTAATTTACACATTGTCCCGAAACTTTACAGTAATTGTCAATAATGGTTTTGACTTTGAGAGCAGATACACTACCTTTGGAGAAAATAATGATTTCGTGAAGGCATATTGAGACTGTTGGCGGGACTGGCTTCCATCGCAAGTTTGCGAGAAAGAATTTCTGCTCCTAAAATAAATAGGAAAGGGGATAGCGGGTCACTCTGACGAAGACCCCGAGTGGGTAGGAACATGTCGGTAGGTCCATTATTAACCAATATAGAGAATGAAACAGTTGTCACGCATTCCCTGACCCAAGTACAAAGATAGGGTGGAAACCAAATTTTTCTATGACTTTTTGTGTGAAATTCCAATCCACTCTATCATAAGCTTTTTCCATATTTAGTTTTATTGTTAACCAACCCTCACTGCCTTTGCAGGATTTGAATGAATGAAAGATTTCATGGACAATAAGAACATTGTGTTGAATGACTCTATCAGATACGAAGGCCCCTTAAAGGGGATGAATTAGCTTTCCAATATGGTATTTGTTAGTCTTTCAGTTGGGATTTTGGATATTACTTTGTACATGGTGGAACATAAACTGATGGATCGATAGTGATTAGTGGAGGAGGGGTTATCACGATTAGGAAGTAAAGAGGTAAAAGTGTGAGTAATCTGTTTTAAGAGTTTCTCAGAGCGAAAAAACCTTTTACAACCCTTATAATTAAGGGGGCAACAATGCCCTAATATTTTTTTATAAAACTCGACTAAAAAAACCATGAGAACTAGAGGACTAGTTGGATCCAATACTAAATACTGGGTTACTGCATTTAATATTACAACATCATAATTAATGGTAGAAAATAATCAAATTTTGAAACAGAAAATGGACCAAATCCCCTCACCAACCTCGCATCAGCGCATCGAGTAACCTAATTACGAAATTACATAATTACCCTTGCATCATAGAACCCCTCGTCCCCAACGGTAACGCCAGACAAACAACCCAACCCGAGGCCCAATACCGTAATTTCAGTTTCACACACTCAGATACAGAGTACATACACATTTTACACACACTCGCAAAGCCTCCCGTCATCTGGCGGGCCCCACGTCCTCCATCCCCCTAAAAATCAACAAAGGGGAGAGAGAGAAGAGGGCAGTACTCTGTGGGGTTGTTGGAAAGGCGAAACCTTCTCACAGACTGAAAAGCGTGGATTTTCTTTTTCAGACAAATTAAAAAAATATTAAAAAAAAAAAAGAAAAATGCAGGGGAGGAAAAACCAGAGGAAAGGCGATCTCTGCTAGGTTTGTAGGCTTTGTCCTCTCCCTCTTGCGGCGCTCGGTGGTGGCGCTCATCTCCCTCTCCTCCTACGGCGGCGCCGTTAATCGTATAAACAATACTCTGCATATCATCTTTTAGGTGTGATGCTTGGTCTTCTCTGCACACGCACACCAAAGCCTTGGATCCTATCTTCTCATTCTTCCTCCTCCCTGTTCCACCACCATTACAGTCTGTCTTCGTCTTTGGCAGCCAACAACCCCGTTTTCCACCGCTTCCTAGGCCATCCTTTCGCCAATCTCGATGATCGGCGGCATCACCGGCGCAGCCTCCACTGCGGCTCAACGTCTACTGCATCCGGCGTAGTCGGTGGTGGGAGGCTAGAGGATGCGGCGGTGTCAGTGTGGCATGCAATTTTCCCGATGGCTAATGGAGGCGGAGATTGGAGGCGTGATTGTCTGCTTCCGGCGGCCGGAGTTGTGCATCAGCCCCGCCAGCGAGGGGAGGGATCGTGGAATGTGGCGTGGGATGCGAGACCGGCGCGGTGGACTCATCGCCTTGACTTGGCCTGGCTTTTGTTCGGTGTCTGCGCTTTTCTAGCTCCGGTTGATTGGAACAACTTCTTGCAGAGCCACGTTGCGGTTCCCAATCCGGAGCCGGAACCGGTGGCTGTTGCTGTGAACGACCACAAGGAGGCCGTCAGTTGCGATGGCGGCGGTGACGGGAGCTGCAATGATACTTCCGGAAATTACAGGGTTACTGGTTTGTCTCTCTTGTTAGCCCTAAAATCGATTTCTGTTTGGAAATTTTCCTTTTGATTGCATTGAATTACGATGATAGTAAGGTGTTCGATTAAGCTGCGGGCTTCCAAATTGTATAGAATCTGAAATTCAATCTTGTTCTTCTCAGATGTAAAGTGTTCAAGAAATCTTCAAACAGCCAAATATATTTAAACCTTGTTTTCATTTTGCTTTGAGTTAATCCAAAAGCTGATAGGTCTTTCAGAGCAACAAATTTACAATTGAAAGAGACATAAAATGAAATTGTAAGTTGCAGCTGAAAATTTTGTTCTTATACGGAATATTGGCAGGGGTGCTAGCTGATGGTAGATGTTTGTTCAGAGCACTAGCTCATGGAGCTTGTTTGCAAAGCGGAAAAGAAGCACCTGACGAGACCCGACAGACAGAGCTTGCTGATGAACTGAGAGCTCGGGTGAGTTAGTCGGTGCTTATGCATTAATTTTGTCATCTATGTTCAATAGAATCTGCGCAGGTACCTTTGTAACGCCTAGTGCATCGAATTCGTTACTCAATCAGTTTTGGAAGCAGTATAACTAATTTGTCGCCATATCTTAATGTAATTTGTCGCCTAATTTGTCGTCATATGTTAACGTAGGTTGTCGACGAGCTTTTAAAGAGGCGAAAAGAGACAGAATGGTGAGCATGTATCACTTGTTGCATTTAAAGGCTTTCAAATTTTAATATTTGCATCAAGCTGATGAAGTCCATTTGTACATATATGTATAGGTTCATTGAAGGAGATTTCGATGCATATGTCAAGAGGATCCAACAGCCATATAACTGGGGCGGAGAACCCGAGCTGCTGATGGCTTCTCATGTGTTAATGTGAGTTATGACTCCTCTATGCTTCTTATGACATCTTTTAACTTCTTTTGAAACCGTTGAAATTAAGATGCTCTTGTTTGTGATCATTTTACCTGCGCAAACACATTGAACTAGTTCAATACCTGCTCATTTCTTCGGTCTTTTTTATATTAAAAAGATGTATAAAAAAAATTTGTAATCAAACCTTAAACCCTTTTGAATTTAAATAAATTTTGTATTAATACCGGTTTAACTATTAGTAATTTCTTCCAATATTTAATTTTTTTTATTGTTATATCAACTTAAAGATACCAATTAAAGGAGAACAAAACAACTGGCTATTTAATTGATTATTTAATTAATTCACATTTAATAATACGAAAAGACCGATTAATACCTATCAATTGGCTACAAATGAAAGATATAGAATACAATATATCTATATCTAATGAAACTGAGTAAAATCTTGTAAACATTATCAATATCTAATGAAACTTGGTAAAATCTTGTAAAAATATATCAATATCTAATGAAATTGGGTAAAATCTTATCTTAAGCATATACTCCGTATTGATTAAGTAGAGTTGTATAAAAAATTGCTAAAATCTTATTTTTAACAAAATACATCGATAACAAAATTCGGTAAAGTCTTATCTTGAGCATATATTGCTATGATGAATAAATGGGGCATAAAAAAAATTGGTAAAATCTTATCATGAGCATATATTGCTATATTATACTTGTTGATTAACCGAACTTTTTTTCAATTGGTTAAAAATAATACGATTAAGGAGAAGACGTGACTTGGCATATATGATTTTTCCTTTATTATATATAATAAATAGATTTTTGTTCCCATTCCCATTCAGTATCATGAAACTCCATCATTTATTTGTGTTAATTCCGGATGACAGGACTCCGATTGCAGTCTACATGAGAGACAAAAGTTCAGGTAATTTGACCAACATTGCAAACTATGGAGAGGAGTACGAGCAGGAGAAAGAGTTCCCTATCAATGTGTTGTTTCATGGATATGGTCACTATGATATATTGGAGAGCTCCTTAAGCCAGAGTTGTGAGAAAGCAGATGTCTAAAATCTCAGAGTTGCACAGGCAGATAGGAAAGTATTGAATTTATAAAAATGAATAAATCAGCCAACAAAGCACATGGAGAATGTCTTCATTTTCCACCCATTCCCTATGGTTAGGGATTTCTTTCATCACGCATATGCTTGATGAATCTTATTGAGGCACTAGGACCGTATTTCAGTTTTCATAGATCCCTAAATTCCTCATCTATTACCAAAAATTTTGGGTTAAGGTCTTGAATGTGTTTGTGGCGAGATATTTGATTTCCCTATTTGCTTTGATTTTACTGGAGAAATCGGCTATGAATTGCATAATCCTGCAATTAAGATATATATCTTCCTTTTCTCCATTTGACAGGAATTTCCTTTGTTGTTGTTATTGTTACTGTTGTAGTCTGCAACACATGTTTGTTAACATTCCATATTCTAGACTTCTAGTTGCACTTGCATACCACAATGTCATAAATGTCCTTTTTGATAGTCATCATCAGGGCACTTTGTTTTGCCAACATTGGTGTGTCAACCTAACGTTTTTTTTTCGTGGAACATGTCATCTGTCAGCTCTCTGAAATGGTCTTTTGATGCTACGAAAACACTTTGAAATTTGTTAGTGGTTGTAGGCCTTCATGTGAAGTACGTTTGGCTGGACACGCTGAAAAAGGAAGTTTTCATCGATTGCTCTCGTGAATTTCCTGGTTGCTAGAGCTACTGTACTGTTCTGCAACTGCAACCACTAAGCTGCTATACTGCGCATTTTTTTCGTGATATAACTTCCTTAGCTCTGTGGGACTTGTATTCTTGTAGAGATTCGCAGTTGGCAGAGGAACAGAATATGAATTGAGAGAGTTTGTGTTATGTGTTCTGTTGATGTTATCCTCTCTCTTGGATTCATATTGATGAACTCTGGTAAATGGGCAGGTGAAAACCTATCAGTACTGCATAGTAAATGGAGCTGAACTCAAAACATGTCAATTTCAGCCCTTTTTTAAATGTAATTGTGTGCCTAATTCCGCAGCTTCTTATGCAATTTCTCTTGCATAGTTGCATTTAGATCTTGCTGGTTTCCTTGATTCAGATTTTTAGTAAGGTATCTCCTGTGCTTTAATTTCATTTGTTTGATTACATAAAGTTGGCTTCACCATTTCTTGCTTGAATAGGTAAATAAAGAGCGGTCATTCCAGGGTTCGAACCGGGGACCTATGGGTACTACCCACAAGTCCTTTCCGGTGAGCCATTCCGGAATGGTTGGCTTCACCATTTCAGTTATAATGAACTCCGTAAGTTTTCAGAAAACAGTAACATTTGTGTGTATTTCTTACATATTTTCACCAGGACCAAAAAGAATAACCCCATCCAAATATATGTATACATGTTCAGCTTACAGTGTCATAACTTACACCCAAAAAATAACATGGAGATCTTTCAAAAAAACATCAAATTCACTTATATTATATATATATGGAAAACAAAAATTGTGATTTGTAAAGAAAACTTGTGTGATCCAGATAGTTGAGAGTTGGGAATCCCACAGAGAGCTTGGTTGCTAGGAGCTGGAGGGCACAACAGTTCCGACATAACCGAAGCCAGCAATGAAGAAGGCGAAGGATTGGAGAAACAAGTAGATGAAGTAGTGGTTTCTCCCAAAGGCGGCGTCGTAGCAGCCACAGAAGAAGAGGTATGCACCCACTGCTATCTCCGTTGTGTGGATTCTGATCCATCCCCAAATTAGTTAGCTTGGTTTTCAGGCAGTTGAAAGTAAAAAGTAATGCACTATGCAAGTAAGTGTTAAAAAGTTGTACCTGTCTGCTATGCGGAGACGAGGCATCTTGGGTGTCTTTGTTGCGGATGCTCCAAGCTTGGGTTTGAGGGCATCACCGAGCTTTTCGGTGACAACCCACTCGTTGACACGTCCGGCTTCAAGGAGGCCGATGAACGTCGCCTTTGTCCGATGCAAAGACATGACATTCTCGAAGAGGATCCAGAACACAACTAGGTGCAACGATCTGGAAAACACATGTTCAGAATAGTATAGTAGATTTAGGGATGACAACAGAGCGAGTTCAGTTAAAGTGCATGCCTGGGAGTTCCGACGGCATTGAGGAGAGTAATGGCGGTGGGGATGTAAACAGCAGCCCACTTGGGGACATGGACTTCAGGGACCAGCACCGTCGCCGGCAAGACGACGCAGTAGAAGATGAAGGTCACAAGGTGGGCCACTATTTTCCTCACCCAGAAGAAGCTGTATATCACATGCACCTTCTTCCACAATGTCACTTTCTGCACCAACTCATGCCACCCTCCATCAATACAAACAACATTCATCTCGATTTTTCGACTATTTAATTTCCTAGACTCAAAATAACACTCCATCCGTTCGACAAAGAATATCATTTTAGAGTGACATGTCATCATAAAATGTGTCATTAGTTGCAGTTTTCAATAAAGTACCTTGTTCTTTATGATCTCCGATGCCATCTTCCTGAAGAGGTTAGCAGGGCCACAAGACCACCTGTGCTGTTGGTACCGATACGCCTTGAATGTACTCGGCAGCTCGTTTTTTACCTGTCCATCCAATCCGATACGAAATGGATCATCGCTCATTCAGAACACGACTCTGACTTGAACTTCGGTAGTAGAGTGAGAGTACCTTGAGGTCACCGAGATAGACGAACTTCCAGCCCTTGAGGGTGGCGCGGACAGCCAAATCCATGTCTTCGACAGTGGTGCGGTCCTTCCAACCACCGGCCTCATTGAGTGCCGATATCCTCCACACCCCAGCTGTCCCTGCATCATCCCCAATTGTCAAACCAAGTAACCAACCCCAACCATCCAAATTTAGGGCCCTTTAATTTTAAATTGTGTGATGCCATAGTTGTCACGACAGTAATGTTGGCCTTTACTTATGTACAATGTATTGACACATTCATTTTCCGCGACACATTAATGATTGAAACACGATATAGGAAGGAGAGATAGAGAGACCATTGAAGCCGAAGAAGGCGTAGGTGGAGGAGCCAACTTCTTGCTCGACGGTGAAATGGTAGTCGAGAGACATCTCCTGCATTCTTGTCATCAAGCATTCATCTGCATTCACTGCAAAAAAAACAACCAATCTCCGACTTCAGTTTCATGCTTATAACTTTATAGGCGATGGTAATTAAATTTACTGCGGGGAAAACTTTCCGTGAATAGTAAAACGATGGGTCCGCCCACTCAGAGTGGGTCCGGATGACAACTTCACGGCGCGGTTTTACCGCGGAGAGACTCCGGTTATTTGTTAGTCCTTCTGGTTGAGCCTTCAACATTCATGATTGTATTTGCCCAATTTATCTACAGTATGTAGTAAATAGGGAGTACTATATATACAATGCATTCATTTTTAATTTGTATGTCAGATGAATATGAATGTTGTCCGTATGCTGTATCATTCAGTTATACGTTTAGTAGGTTCTATTATTGGCACTATTAAATTTTTGTCAATTACATGGTCAGTCATCGATTTTCGATGTCAATCGAATTTTTTTGCCTCATAAAAGTTCGCTGACACCAACTTTTCGTGTTGACAAAATTATTACACATTTTACCGACATTTGAACTGGTAAATATATATAAATCTCCAAAAAAGAGGGGATATTTTACCGACATGAAAAGCCAATGTGAGCAAGTTTTTTATTTCCTGGCAAAAAATCTTTGTCAACCTCAAAAGTCAATAACAACATTGTGTAATTGGGGAAATCAAACCTTGCTTATATTAAGTCCGCTTAGTAATGATCAGTACATTGTGTATCAAAAATATATACTCATGAATGTCTAGCTTGTTGAAATACTTCTAACAAAATACTAGTGCACTCTTTTAAGAAATGTTTAATTATAGCAAGGGGAAATGAAAGTTTTTTTATAAATTAAAAGAATGTTTAATTATTTAAAAAAAAATATTTTGCATTAGAAAAGAAAATTATACCCAAGTAAGTATAATAACGATAAGTTTAAAAGGTTTGTTTAAAAACCAAGATCATTATTTCTTATATAAGATATAAGATATTTGAGCTAAAATATCAACTGTTTAGGGACAAAAAAAAAAATTAAACTAAATTGTCTCAAAAAATTTTTATTTGAGGAATAAAAAAACACCATTTTTTTTTTTTGACATTATTATGTAAAGTCCGACCGACCCACCAGATTGTAGTTATATATAGGGTGTGGTTATATACACCACAAATCACAAGGCTGAAAATACACGTCCTTAAGTACGTGCAAGCCTTGTGACTAATTAACTTTAAAAAGAAATTAATTAATCCATTTTAACCATGCACGTCCTTAAGGACGTGCATGATTTGAGGTGTATATAGCCAAAACGTATATATATAAGGAAAAATAGAGGAGAAATTCAGTCCTAAATCTGGAAAAATGTAAATCTGGTTTCAAAACAAAAACCAATGACTTCCTTATAGTTTCTCACTAAAAAAAAATCATAAAAATGGAACGGTAAAGTATGTGTATGAGTCAATTATAATTATGATTAATAACGGCTGGAAATAGAAGATCAAATGAAAGCAAACCACATTTGTCGGTCGGATTAATGAAGTACCTACACTAGATGTGACAACCAACAATTGCCTTTTCCCCAAATTAAATTCGATTTCTGTTTTCAAATTCACCTTATACTAATACACCACCTCCTTCATAAAAATAAAAAAATTCACCACCTCTATAGCTATATACAATAATCAACTCAAATAATTGGTTCATCAATCCAGTCTTTTTCACCACCTAGCTATATAATAATTCATCCCTACGCCCTAACAGGCTAACACTGTCACATAATTTTTAATTTTTAATTTTTAATTTTTAATTTTTAATTTTTAATTTTTAATTTTTAACTTGAAAAAATTGACACTGCCGGCCACAAATTAAAAATAAATCTTACAAGGAAAAAAAGGGGACACTAATGATAATGAAAGGATCACATCTCAAACCACTAAAAAAGAGGGAGGGACCAACCAATTGATAGTTGTAACAAAAAGGCAAGAAAATATTCAACTTAACTTAAATTTCGAAAATAAAAAGGGTATTTTTTTGGGTGCTTAAAGATGGAAGAAAAAGAAACTAAGCACCGACAATATTACAATCAAAGTTTTCAGGTGTTACTTGTCTTTGCCACACAAATAAAACATGATTTGCAAGATCATTACCTAACTTGTACCATATATATATAATAAATAATTAATTAAATCTTATTTTTTTTATGAAATCATTTGTGCAATGAATCTCACTAACACTAAATTTAAGGATTAAGAGACCCACACAATCTAAATATATCTAATAATTGAAGTATTAAGAAACTAGATTACCGAATTTCCAACGAGCCTGAACGAGAGCGATCTCAGGGTTATGAACAAGGAAAGGGATAGACCGCGATAAGAAATCAGGTTCAGGTTGAAAATCAGCGTCGAAAATGGAGACATAGTCGCATTCCTTGACATAGCTTCGCTTCATACCCTCCTTAAGTGCACCTGCCTTGTAACCATTCCTGTTATCCCTAATCTCATATTTTATGTTCACCCCTTTGCTTCTCCATCTTTGGCACTCCATCTCCACTAGATTCTGCACACAAATTCATTTTCAGGCTTAATCAAACAAATTTGCATCTTAACTAGTTATCAAAAAAACATTTGGGCCCATATGACAAAAAGCACATATATGTATAGCTAGGTAGGGTGCTCACCTTGATTACAGGATCTGTTGAATCATCAAGAACTTGGATGATGATCCTATCAGAAGGCCATGAAAGGCCACAAGCAGCACCAATTGACAGCTGATACACCTGCAACATTATATATATACTTAATTAGTGAAAGAAGTCAAATCTTGAAGATCCATTATTTTTAACTTATTTACTTATAATTACTTAAAAGACATATATATACACTGTTAGCTAAGTAGCCAAAAAGTAAATTAATTAACCTCTCTCTCATTGTACATTGGGATTTGAACAAGAACCATAGGGTGATTAGAGTTAGCAAGCTCCAAATCCTCCTTGAGAGGCTCCCACTTGTACCTCCTCTCAGGCTTCCTCCCAAACAGCTTGACAAGGAGGATGACAACACCCATGTAAACCCTCTCTATGAAGAGCATAAGTGACATGGCAAGGCAGACCACCACTGACACCTTCAGCAAGGGGACTACCATGGGTGCTTTTGTTTGCTCCCAAATCAGCCCCATTTGGCCTCCAAATAATGTACCCTCTGACCCAACTCCCTCCATCTCTAACTTGTGTTTGGGGTGATAGCAAGCAGCTGGTGTGTACTTAGAAATTTGTGTGGAGGAGGTACATGTATATATTTGTGTGTTTTGGTTGCACCTTTACTTGGTTGCCAAGTGTTGGGAGTTTTGCTTGTGGGTTAAGCCTGGAGAGTGATGGAGGGAGGGAGGGAGTGGGGAAGATGGGAATGTCAGAAAGAGATGATCAAGAAGCCAGCAAAAGGTTAGAGATTGTGGGGAAGTGTTGTTTGATGGGAGGAGGGGAGGGTAAGTAAAGAGGTGAATTGTATAGGCAGAGAGGAATGATGAGGGGGGTGTTTAATTGTGTGGTTTTACTCTTTCTTTCTTTGTATCTAGGCCCAGGCCAGTTGGCAGTTGGCTGTGCCTCTCCCTTTACAAGATCACTTGATTTTATAGCTAGAGGAGGTACTTGCATTTTTCAGTGTTTATATGTATATATAGGGCAAGTGTTAAGGAGTTTTTCACAAGGAACAACTTTAGTTTGGTGAGAGAGGTAATTCAAATTTGCATATGTAAATATGAAAAGGACTCAAGACCTGAAGCTTGGAGGTTTTTCATATAATAATATTCCAATGGCATCTATTTTTTTGGCCGATTACACTGTTTTTTTATTAAATAATATTCTTTTCGTTCATAAAAAAATATGTTATTTTACGGTATTTTTTATTAGAAGAACAGTATCATTTTAGATACAATATTATATTTTTTAGTCTCGATCCTTAAAAATTATATAAGAAACAAAAACAACATGTTTTTGGTGAATGGAGGAATTACAAGTAGTTTCACCCATTGAATTTTGATCAACAATATAATATAAGTTGTTCGAGATTTTCTAAATAATTATTTATAATTGAGAATAGTTATATATTGAAACATTTTAGTAATTAGATAAATTAAAAACTTTTAATTAAAATTTAATATTTTTATTTTAATATTTTTAAATTATATAATAATTACATGACATCATCAAATTCTATAAGTGATAAAGGGGCTTTTAAAATCAAATGGAAGGTAAAGGACAGGTCAATTCGAAATGAAAAAAAAAACGTAGAGAAGCGGGAGAAGACTACTACTGACATGGAAAATATAATAGGCGACATGGAAAAAAGGAGATGTCATGGATAATGCAATTGGTGACATGTAGATTGCAACGGATGTCATTTAGAATGTAATAAGTGACATGGAAGAAATGAAAGGTTAGGGGTTGCTTGACAATGGGTGATATATATATTTGTGAAATGGAATGAATGACATTAAAATGTTAAGCGGTGACATGGAGAATGTAATAGGTGATATGTAGATTGTAAGGGCTGACACGGGGAAATCAGTGAGTGACATGGTTAGAATAAGAGGTGAAATGGGTAAAGCCTTCGGGTGTCACGTAATATTGAAGGATTGTCAAGAGATTTGGCTTGGGCGACGCAACACAGATCGACCTTGTATATATAGTGACTGATAATGCATAGTTTAACATGCATAATAGGATAGTTTTAGATGCATTTGCATTGTAATATAACTCTCATTCTAGTTATTTCAGTACT
Organism: Persicaria tinctoria; assembly: GCA_037127255.1. NCBI lineage: Eukaryota > Viridiplantae > Streptophyta > Magnoliopsida > Caryophyllales > Polygonaceae > Persicaria > Persicaria tinctoria. Next base: position 9,659,334 of record JBANSL010000014.1, read on the forward strand.
TTATACTCTTTGTGGAAGAAGTCAGAATCAACAGTATTTAGTGATTTATGCAGATTTGTGGATCCGACATAGTGGAGAAACAAGGCAAAGAAGTTAGAAGAGCAATTGAAGAAGAAAACATGAAGGAAGAAGTGGAGAAATGAGAGGAGAATAGGAGAAGAAGAAGAAGAAGAAAAGCCAAAAACCAGCATCCGTTGGGAGTTGCAAGGGCAAGTATCGAGCACTCACCCAACGGACACGGGCTGGACACAGACGCCCAGATCACACAGCACCCGCTGCCAACGGACACCCGACGGATCCTAAAGTTTCGCCGACGGCCCTTTGCATGATTCCCAAGCACGAAATTTTATCTTTAATACTTTCTTGTCCTAATTCAGCCGATCTAGGGTTTTTCTCAGCCATTTGAACCCTATAAGTACCTAATTTTTCTTTGAGTTTCTCACTACTTAGAAACGGTTCCCCCTCCTGCTTGGAACAAACCAATTCCCTCTTTTCTATTATAGTTTCGACATAGCCATGTTTGGCTAAACACTTTGTAGTTTTGCTCTCGATTCAAGACATTAGTTTGATGTATCGTGAGGGATGAATTCAGATTTTATCTATCCATATTATTTCATCTCATTTTCTTTATATTGTTATGTTGTTTCTTTTCGTGATTAGCTACCTCGACTAAGACGCATCGAGCTAGGATTTTTACTATCAACGCAGCGGGTCGAACCTATAATGGCAAACACATTCTACAAAAACGGTTCGAGAACCTAGATGTTGTAGGGAGATTGACGTTTTGATTGCAAGTACTTTTAATGGAAGTGGTGGCTGGAATTGACAACCGATGTAACAAAGCCGATGCGACGGGAGTATCAAATCAAGATGCAGTCGTTGTATTCTAGGACCTAGTGCTACTCACCGCCATGCAAGAGTAATGTAGTTAAGTGGTGATCAACAAGGACGGTCTATGTACCTAATTCTGTACATAAATCGGAACTGAAATAATAAGAAGTCCAAGGATTGAGAAATCAACTATGTTGAGATGAGCAGGGTGAAACTACCCATCAACTATCTTCTTCCTCTATCACTATTCTCTATTGCTTACTTGCTACTTTGATTACTTCTGTTTCCAATTGCACTCCACAATTTCCGTCTAGCCTCACATCTTGCACACGACAAATGAATGATTTCATGAACTCATCAGGGGTGTTATTCCCAAAGTCGAATGAACAATCTACAACTACTAGGCGTGTGGGCACAGATCTTGTACTCCTCGAGGTCCCACGACGAGGACGCCCATGTGTCCCACATGTTGCAACATGGGATGACTCATCTAGCGGAGGAACTGGTTGGTCGAAGTTGCCCCTTCTTGATTTCCTGCCCCTTTAGGGGACAACCACGAATCTCGTGTAAACCATGAGATGAAGTCGATGTATGCCCACCTATTGGAGTTTGAGGGTCATTGGGTTCCTCTGGTTGTGTCTCCTCCTTATCGTAATAATCATCCATCTCCCACCGCTCTTGAGCCATATGTTGAAAGAAGCTTAACCGACGGGGTATACTATTCTGAATCTTATTGGTCGATCATCCCCTCTTCGATGATTTTGTAGCAGGGGGTGAGATGAATGGTGTATTTGGGCTCCTAAAAGTCATGTAATGGGTGGACAAGAAACTTACATGATGGGCCACCATCTCCCTCGATGAGTAAGCGCTTATCATCTCCACTATATTATACCTTCATGCATGTTTACATCTGAGGCAAGTGGATCAAGCAGAGTTTGATCTTTCCCCAAACCAATGAACCTGCCTTAAAAAAAGGTGAACATCGTCTACTTTAAATAGACGATTAGCTGCCTAAATTTCTTCCATTCGATGGAAACACGGCAGGCCACGAGACGTCCTCAACCAATAACATTTGCACCTCAGTTGGACTTTTTGGGCACGAGAGTCCTTTAAAAGGTCGTACAAGTGATTCAAGATCGGCTTTGTCATATTTCACATAATATCATGAAATACAATATCAGTGCAATGACTGTCTTTTTCCTCCGGCTTCGTTGGATTCAGTGTCCGGGACTACTCTAGCTCGCCCTGGACTTTGAGAATATGATCTTCCAGCATTCTGTCGAGGTGCTCAAACAATGTGCCCAGCCCTGTTGGTGCTTGATTACATATGTCTCTTAATCACTGCGTGAGATGATTCAACCCTATGAAATATCAAAGTAGATTAAAATCAATATATAAGTAAACACACCAGCTTAAAACGCAATGCAAATTGTAGTGAAAATTTACCTACTAGTGCAATGGTTGCCTAAATAAAAATTCTAGTTTGTCCAACATGCAATACACTAAATTCTCCCTATGAACTATCCATGTATCCTCGAGGTACCCCATTAGGTCCCCATATTCAGTTCCTCAGTCAACCTTCATTGCAACTAGCTATCAATGATACGCTTGTTGCGATCCGAACTTGATCAGACGCTTGGCTTGATTGCATAACCTATTATGAATAACCTTTGTGTGCGTTATTTTTCTACTTGTGGTTATGAACACCATCGATCAACTCGACCTTCCAACTACCCTTTAGATACTCTCGACCACGCAACTCGAATGGACATCTATATTTTTTGGTTCACGTATCGAGATTGATACTATCAACCACAACTTTGCGCCCCTTTTGATAGACTCCATAGTGTTCACATGTTCAAATAATTTTCCCAAATCTTGTATCAGATCTACTTCGCGACTTATAAGTCCTAATTACAAAATTTCTTCTAATAAGTCTCTTATGCGCCCGTTTTCTCAACAAATTCATATTAGGCCACACTATTTCAGTTGAAAAACCCGGGGTGTTATCACTTCATTTATGTCATCACACATCTACACAATATAAAAAACATCGGGAACTAAATAAATATAGCAATTTCATTTATATAGCTAAATTTTAAAAATATAAATTATGATCATACTCCCTCCGTTAATTAAAACTTGTCATTTTAGAAATCTACAAACTTATTAAGAAAACAAACAAAAACACATATATACTCCTAATTATTACTATAATTTTTTCAATGTTCTAAAAGGTGCTAAGCGGCCGCTAGGCGGTGAGTGGCCGCCTAGCGCGCCTAGGCGGCGAGGCGGGTGCCTAGGCGGCGCCTAAGCGGACTTAGAACAAACATGATTATTTCCTTATATTTTAACGCATACCACATCTCAGTAACACATATAATATAATAATAATTTATAATATCACTTATAAACCCAAATTTGGGGTGCTTAACTAATACTAAAGTAAATAAACACAAAAAGTATGCATCTGACTAGTGACTCTAAACCTCCTAAAATCTAAAGCAATAGGTTCGACTCAATGACAAATACATCCCGACTTGGGTGATACAAAAAACCTAAGTCGACTAATCACATGTCTAGAAGCTAAAATTGAATAATCGTTAGGTTAGACGGTCCTAGGTAGCGCCTAGACGGGACTAGGTGGAGTCTAGGCGGCGCCTAGGTGGGACTGGGCGGTGCATAGGCGGAATTCCGCCTAGAAGGCCGCCTAGGCTTAAAAATTCCTAGGTGCCCTCCCGCCTAGCGCCCAGGTGGTGCCTAGGCGCGATTTTTAAAACACTGAATTTTTTACTTTCTCAAAAACTACAACTAAAAACTATCTAATCATTACAAAGGCAATTTAGTAAAGTAAATGACAAAATACCTAAAATGAAAAGTTTTTCTTAACAAGATTTACTTCCTAAAACGACAATTTTTAATTAACAAAGGCAGTATTAATTAAATATATCATTCAATATCGGATAAATCATGATTTCATCTAACATCCTATCCTATATCCTATATAATAATAAAGTAGAAGCTGCACTACCACGTGTCAGCTTTTGCTTCAATGTTTTTCCGCCTTTTTTTAACGTATAACGTTGTGCTACGTCTTATTTTTTTGTCTCCTATTTTTAATTAATTTATTTTAATATTTAATTTGTTATCTATGGTAATAATATGATTTGTGTACTATTATATATGTGTATATATCTAGATATGCTATGTGGTTTTTTGCCTTTTTGTTTATTTTATTTTTGTGTTGTGTGTTAATAGGGGCGGATCTAGAATTTTTTTTGGGGCGGAGAATTTTTTTTATGGATAATTTTTATACAAAATAATTTTTTTCAAAAATATATGAAGAGAATATCTTAAATTTGTAAGAAAAATATTATTATTTAATTGTAAAATAACATATAAATTATACGATTTTTAATAATGAAAAATGGATTGAGAAAAAAATAAATGAAAATATTTGCATAGTAGGATTTGAACATGGGTTGATTGAATTCTATTTTTCTGGTGCACAATCCTAAAATCCCTCATGATGTGATTCTGGGTCTGTATGTCTCGGTTTCTCCTAAAAACACTTTGTACGCAGTTGCTGATTATGCTTATTTCGGAAGCGATCCTGTGTTCAGTGTGATGCATATACGGTTGAGTGGATATGTTAGGCCTAACCTTCAAGTGTTATTATCTGGCCCCTTTCAACCTTTTGTTACGCATTTACACAACCTTGGCTTCTTTACTGTTTTCACCATTCTGTCTCTCGCTTCCTTTGTTGCTCTTGGCGGTACACTCTCGGGTGTTCGCGAGTCCGAGAAGCATGAAGTTTGGAGGTCACCAACACCTGAAGCAAGTTTGTGTATAAGCAACTTAGGGAAAACCGTCTCGACATCACCCATGTTGAAGGGATTGGAAAACAAATTACCTCAGTGGAGTCTTCGTAAATCATTATGTATATCTTATATTGTTAGTAGATGGAAACTGTATAAATTACTCTTGAGTTGCTGTCTTGTTGCTTGTTATAACAACTATTTTATCTTGTTCCCTATTCATGTTAGTGAAACTTGGTTTAAGTCCAAAAAAATTCAACCTAAAAATCTTCTAAATGTAATAAACCAGGTAAATTATAAAGTTATAATCACCCCTCCCAACCCAACTCGTAGGAAATATAATGACTTTTCTTTGTTTGAGGATGAATTCTTAAAACAAAGTGATAAAGTCACACGTAATACATTCATTACAAAATAATCAAAACATTCTTTCGGGTTGAGGAATTTAACCCCTTTCCTCTTGCCACTCAAGCGTTTAAATGAAAATAAGTTTTTGGAATTGTAGAAGTATAGGGGGAAAAACTTTTGGATTGATGCAAACACTTGGTGTAAAAATGAGCACATCCAGATGGTGGCTCTTGCAGAAACTAAATATGAAAATATTCCCGAAGAAAATGATTAGAAATCCGCGGGTTTTGACAACGCAATCTGGTCTCCGGCTAGCGGTAGGTCCGGTGGAATCGGTTTACTATGGAAGGAGTACCATCTCCCTTATGTTAGTATCTCGGTGGAAATACATCTTCCTAGACTTATCGGTCTCAAGTACAACAACTTATCAGATGACATCGTAATTCTGGTCCTATTCGTATACACTCCCCCTGACCCGCGTGATAAAGGTGTGTTCTGAAAAACTCTAAAGACCATAGTTTTGGAATCTACCAATCTCTGCCTTATAATGGGAGATTTGAACAAAATAAATTGAAGTGAAGATAAATTGGGGGGCTCCCTTACTCACCCTTCCCGCTTTACCCTCTCATCCAGTTCAAAGATGATTGTTCCCTTTTAGATATCCCCACATTTGGAAACCCGTTTACCTGGAGAAAAATGCAAGAAGGCCAAATCAATATTCTTCAAAAACTGGACCACGTCTTAGTCCACTATTCTATTCTACATAAATTTCCTAACCTAATAACTAAAAATGGTGCTTTCTCCTGGTCAGATCATTACCCCGTTACGATTACTCTCGATAGTAGTACAACTTTCAAAGCACCACCATTTAAATTTGAAAACATTTGGCTCCATAGAAAGGGTTTCCGACTTGTTGTCAAACAAGCCTTGTGTGTTTCTTACCATGGTTTGGGCTTGTTCGAAGTAATCTCTAAACAACATCTCTTGAAACAAAAGACCAAGTTATGGAATAAAACCTCAATCGGCAACATTTTTCGGTAATTGAAAGAGGTAGAAGACAACTTGCTTGCGATTCAATCACAGAATGCCAGACACATCACCTATTCGGATCACCACAGGAAAACTAACCTTCTAAAGAAAAAAGAAAAATTGCTTCTCTTTCAAAAGAATTTCTAGAATCGAATAGCTAAAACCAAACATCTTAAGTATGCTGACTCAAACACAACCTACTTCCACCATGTGGCCCCAGGAAGAAGACACATAAAAGAAATTCACAATATAACATCAACGGAAGGAACTCTTATAATAGGAGAGGAAAACGTTAAGTCCGGAATAAAGCGTGATTTTGAGAAAAGATTCAAGAAGTAACCCATCTGTGATGATCTTCTAAATGAGCATCTGCAACTTATCCACCCTGAAATCACTACGAAAGATAATGAATTTCTTATTAGGCAACCTTCAAATAGCGAGATTAAACAAGCAATTTTCAATATGGGTAACAATAAATCTCCAGGATTGGATGGCTTCACAACTGAATTTTATAAGACATACTGGGACATTGTGGGCCCATCAATTATCAAGCGGTCAAAGGCTTCTTCCACTATGGCAAAATCCTCAAACAAATTAATCACACATTTATCTCTCTACTTCCTAAATGTGATAACCCAACAATCATAAGTCACTACCGACCTATCAGCCTTTGCTCTACCCTATACAAAGTTATATCCAAAATCCTGACAGAAGACTTAAAAAAATCATCGGCAAGTTGATTCATCCCCTTCAATGGGCGTTTGTCTCGGACAGAGCCATTATTGTAAGGAGGAAATCGAGTTTAAAATATAATGAAATAGATCAAACCAGATTCGTGCCCACACAAATAATCACAAGACCTCCTCCTGATGTAGCAGCGGGAAGTCAGGATCGATCCTCGAGGAAGCGTGTCAGCGGATCTCAGGTAGCAGCAAATCTCACAGACAGAAATTTAGACAGACAGACATAAATAACAAAGAAAAGCGGAAAATAAAGCAAAGCACAGATCTTTGGTCGATATCGACTACAGTTACTCGATATCGACTAGCAATATCGACCAACAGTAACCAAAATCGACGAACAGAAAGCAGAACTCAGCAGAACAACCCGATGTCGAGTAAACTTTCCTTGATATCGAGGAAACTCCTTGATGTCGACAAAAACTTCCCGATTTCGAGTAAAGACAGAAACTTAAAATCGCAACCTTTCGCATGCAGAACACGGATTTCGATGAAATAAATCAATAAACTAAAGACTTCCAAGATCAGGGTTTCAACACCACAACGATAACCATGCAAAATAACTCATAAAGGCATAAAAGATCATGCTTTTCATCAAATAACTTTCGTTATTAACAAATATGAATATAGAGGCTTTCGCATAAACCCTAATTGTTACTAACCCTTTTCACACAATTAATCCAAGTTGTATTAAGATCACTTTCGCTTCAATAACACAAACAAGGATCACCTTCAACTTTCGCAAAAGAATCATGCTCGCAGGGATAGAAGATGAATTGCATAAAAAGATCAAACCTTTACCGCATCACCTCACATGGCCACCGTCAGGCTCACCCCGACCCTAGAAGTGGGTGGACTACTCGCTCTTCCTCATCAAGAAACTCATCAAAGATTTGAGGAAAATAAATTGCATTAAAATAAAACTAAAAAGAAAGCTTACAACCGAACAAGCCAAATCCGCTCTCGCCTTTCCACCTTGCTCTTGCCACAAGCTCTCTCCTCTACTCTCTCTATGTAACTACTTACTTCTCTTTCTGAAATTGAATGAATAAAATCCAGCCCCTAGGACTTTATTTATAGGCTTCATTCCCTAGCTATTCTAGGAAAGAAACTATATCTATATCTAATTTTATCTATCTAATGACATAAAGATAAAACATGGAAATAAATAATTAAATCTAAAAGAAAATAAAGCTAATTTGTGGATAAATCCTTCATGGAGTTGATAGATCTTGATAGGTCTTGATGGAAGTTGATAGAATTTGATCTCGAAAATATCTCCATTGACTTCGGGATAGAATCTTAACAAGATTACGGACTACTCCCCGTCGGCCATTGGGACTTCCTCGATATCGAGTAGAATTCCTCGATATCGAGTAGCACTTTCTTCGTCTTCCGCTTAGCAACTTGATTCCGGCTTCTGGGAGCAAAGTCGACTTTGGGTTTTCCTTGACATCGAGTAACATGTTCTTCGTCTTCAGTCTCCTTCATCGACCTCGGCTCCAGGACAGCACATCGACGTGACTTTTCCTCGACATCGAGTAAATTCCTCGACGTCGACGAACATCTTCAGCTCCCAGCTTCACTTCTCGATGTCTGGTGCTCAGCTCGATTTGGGCTTCCTCGATATCGACTAAAAATTTTCGCTATCGAGTAAATCTCTCAGCTTTCTGCTCTGTTCTTGAAACGCACATTCCTGAGTCCTCGCTCGTCAGATTGACGCATATGACCATGCGTTGGAAAGCTCTTTTAGAGGGCTACAATTCTCATGAAGACACCAGAATTTGATTCAAAATGATGAATGGTGAAAAATGGCGTTTTCGCCAAATGCACCATCCTTAGCTTCTTCATGAGTTTTCTTTAAGCTCCAAAGTGCGTCCGATTTCTGCGAAATATAACAAAAACTTGTGTAGACCTCCATATATTGCAAATAAACATAAACTACACAAATTATGTATTATTCTAACCTAAATGCATGAAATGCATGCAGAAATCGATATAAAAGTAAGTGTAAAACATGGCAAATTAGGCTCACAACAACCATCCAGGATAATGTCCTTATAGCCTATGGGATATTCCACTCTTTCAGAACTCGTACTGGTAGCGAGGGTTGGCTGACAATAAAACTCGATATGGAAAAGGCTTACGATAGAGTCGATTGGAACTTTACGGAAAAAATTCTAGAAAAATTTAGCTTCCATCATACCTTCGTCTCTTGGGTTATGGAATGTATCACCATGGTCTCCTTCTCGGTTTTGATAAACAACGGTTCTTCTGTGATGTTTACACCCACTAGGGGCCTCCGTTAGGGGGATCCTCTCTCCCCTTTTTTGTTCGTTCTTGGTGCGTAGATCCTGTCTCGCAAACTATCTCTTGAAGCCATCTTGCCAAACAGTCCCGTTGGCTTCAGATTCAGTAGAAATGGTCCTCACATACCCTTTCTGGCTTTCGTTGACGACATTATCATTTTTTCTAAAGGTAGTATAGCTGCTGGGCTAAAAATCAAAACAATTATTGACAACTACTGCAAAATATCAGGACAAAGGGTTAACTACCAAAAATCAACCTTCCAAGGTACTAAAGGCATATCAACTTCCAGAATCCATGAAATCTCTACTTCCCTGAACATCACAAATGAAAACTTCCTAGAAAAATATCTTGGATGTCCTATTATCAATGGAAAAGTCAACATGGTTACTTTTGAGGATATTATTTGTAAATCCAAAGAACAATTAAGTAAATTGAGGGCTAGTGCCCTCTCTCAACAAGGGCGCGCAATTCTTATTGGAACAAACTTAGCTGCTAAACCGCTCTATATAATGCAGAGTTTTATGCTTCCTCCTTCGGTACACAAAGAACTAGATCAAACAAATAGGACATTCTTTTGGAATAAAGACGTTCAACACCGCCCACTAATCAGTTGTGATAGAATTTGTAAACCTAAAAAACATGGAGGCCTCGGAGTGCGGAAATCTAAAGAAATGAACGAAGCTCTCCAGATGAAACTTCTATGAATAATCCTGGCTGAACCGAACAACGCTTGGGTGAAAATAGTAACACATAAATATCTCGGTTCAACCGACATTTTGCACTATCGTATGAGGGGTAGCTCATCATGGCAATGGGCTAAGCCTACCCCCCCCCCCCCTCCTAGAAAAGTTCAAGACTGGACTTATATGGTCCATTGGAAACGGTAAATCAATAAACTTCTGGTCGGATAATTGGTTGTCTATTTCCCCCATCATTGCTAGGCCTAACTGCCTGAACTCTTATGATGCAAATGAGTTTGTTAGTGATTACATTCTAGGTGGTCGTTGGTGGATGGAAAAACTTAACGAAAAATTACCTCAATCAATTATAAAGGAAATTTTGGACATTCCATTGCCCGTTAACTACATTGAAAATCGTTTATATTGGTGGCCTGATAAAGAAGGCTGATTTACAATGTCAAGTGCTTACAAGTTACCGTCTTTGCAAAGCTCTTTGACTGTTGACAGTAACGCGTGGATTTGGAAGCTCGACTCTCCACCCAAAGTCTAGAATTTCTTATGGAAAATTTACCAGAACGGACTCCCTATTGCGTCTTGCCTAAATCAACGTGGTGTTGGTGTGCCTTCCACTTCCTGCTTGTGTAATAACGCAGTTGTTGATGACACCCACCTTTTGATTGAATGTCCGTATTTAAATCTACTTCATTCCCTATCGTCTTACAATCGTTTAAAGATATCCACCCTCATTGCTCAATCACGCGAAATAAAACCTATCTTTGAACTCACAGGTTCTACTTTCTCAAAAACTGATAAGGAAAATCTAGCTTTTTCATGGTGGACAGTATGGTCCTCTCGGAACCAACATCTATTCAAACAAGTGCCAATCCCTACTATCAATACAATAAGACACATTACTAATACTCACATTACAAACTGGAAGAAAACTGTTTGGTTTGAGGAGGACATTAATTTACCCTCCTCCTCTGTGCACACTTCTAATCAATATGGTAAACACAAAATCAAAAAACCGATCTCGTGGCGCAAACCCCCAACAGATACGTTCAAACTCAACTTTGACGGATCTACCCTAGCAAATAAACAAAGCTCCTCTGGAACAGTTATTCGGGACTGGAATGGAAAACCTATACACATTGGCTACCAAATTCTGGGAAGTCAAACCCTTCTCAAAGCTAAAGCCATTACGGAAATCTTGCGGCCACGCCTCAACAAAATACATATTGAAGGAGACTCTCTCATCATAATTAACCACTTCTTGGGCAAACATTCATGTCCCTGAGAAATTGAAATGATTATGACTGATATTGAAATCCTACTATTGAATGTGAGAAAAGTATTCTTCTTTCACGTGCCTCGATTGGGCAATAGAGTGGCTGATAAAGTTGCACACATTTGCCACTCTTCCCGGGGCGTCGATATTTCAAACAACTCTGGTCTTCTTGACCTCATCCGCAAGAATGCTTTCGGTAAAGTCCCTCTCACACGAATTCTTTCCTAATGAAATATACTTGAATTCTAAAAAAATATTGAATTCTATTTAAAATGAGGTTGGCTTAACCACTAAGCAATTAAATATACTTGAATTTTACCTTTTTTAATTTTTTTTACATAATACATATATTCTTGTATTTTTTTCCCGAATCGAGGAAGGTGACACCACCCACCCTTGGATCTGCCACTGTATATTGATATTTTTTTATATTTTAAGAAGATTTACTCTTTATACTATTATCTATATGTATATATCTAGGTGATTTTCTAAGCATTATTTGGATCATTTATAACTTTAAAAAAAAAACTGGACTGATCTTTTTGTCATTGCTTTTGCCCAATCAAACAATCACCGGCTGTATTTGGTAGGGAAATATCAGATTGATCAATTTAAGCAAAATCATTTATAACTTAACAAAAATAAAATAAAATGGACCGGTTTTTAGGCGATGACTTTGTCTTTTTATTTTCTTTATTGTTTCTGTATATATCATCGTAACATTTATTCTTACATTTGGAGACAACGGTTGTATAACTTATTCAAGTGAGTTCAATCATACCTTGGATATGGCAGAAGTGAAGACAACCCTTTATGTTTTTTCAATTGGTGTGAGACGATTTGCAATATATATTTGTAATTTTGATTTTTAGATTGTTAAATTCATTACCTGGAGACTAAAAACTTGTTTCAGTAATGTGTTGCGTTTTAATTTGAAGAAGGTGGTGCTCGAGGCTAGCTAGAGATTGCATACTTGATCTTATATTTGGAGGGTAGACAATTCAATTGATCTTCTGTTTGAATGCTTATGTTTGTTTCTACTTTCTAAATATTTTTTTATAGTTCTTCTTTATCTATTAAGTTTGTTTTAGTTTTATTAGAAATTTATTATTGTTAATTAACGAGGGAGTTTTAATTTCATTTAAACAATAATCATCTAACATTGATAAAATTTTTTATTAAACTATATAAAAATTATCATAAGATTTAGATTATCGGTCTGTTTGTAGGTTTTTTTATTATTAAATATGAACTAGTAAGATTCTATATCATACAAATCATTATTTCACCCAACATAAGATCCAATATCGGATAGCTAATTATTTCGCATAATCTAGAATTCCATATTGAAAAAATTAGGATATCATTTAATTTACCATTCAATAGCGGATATGTACTACATATTTGACATTGACTATTATGTCGTATACTATAAACTTAAATTTCAACAATCAATAGATTTATCAACTAAACATACCCGTGCATTCTCACATTCGCTATCGGATCTATCTTCCTCCTCTCTAGATATATTTGATGGTTTTAAGAGTGAAATAGAGGTAAAATAAACCACACGTTGTAGGGGGATTATATAACAGCGTGGGGGGAACTAGTCATTGCACCAACTTGTTTAAGAGACTTTAAACACATTTGGATGCGTCTAAAGCCACAGAACTAGATGTTACAGCGGCTAGTTACTTTTTATAATAAAAAGAGGTCTACACACATTTTTTTATATGGATGTGTGTAGGCCTAAACCTTTTTTTTATATATTTTATTTTTTACAATAGGCAAGAATTAGGAGCGATTACACAAGCTATAATCTGGCTCCTTGATCATCCTTAAGGATGATGGTACAAAGTTCCCTATTAAAAGGGACAGTAGAGCTAATACTAATGATACCCTTCCGAGCTATAAAGTCGACTACTTGATTCGCTTCTCGGTAGCAGTGTCTGTATTGAACAAGGTCGAAAGAAGATTCCAATTGCTTGATCTTCTCAATGTGATGTATAGTCAGCTACTTGATTCGCTTCTCTGACATTACTGTTATTGGTGATGGCTTTGATGAGTTGTAGATTGTCCCCTTCTATTATTAATTACTCTTCGAAGTCCTTTCCTAATTGCTTGTTCCATACATGTCTGAATAGCAATAGCATCAATGACATGGCCCCGAGAGTCCCGAGCAACCCCTCCCACATGGCAAGCGCCTTTGAGATTAACAGAGCCATCCACATTGATTTTGTAGACAGCCCCCGGTGGTCTGCTCCATTTAGCTTTAGATCTCTTATTTGTAGTTTTATTCCTATGATTATCTTTTTCAATTTGGGTCCAATCATAGATGTTTGCAATGATTATTCGAATGATATTTTCTATTGGGGCCGAAGCTTTTTTCATAAAGATAAGTTCATTTTTTATTTTCCAAATAGTTTGCCAAATGAAGACAAGTTCCTCAAATTTTTTGTTTCCAAGTCGAATTTCATCTATATTAAAAGGGCGGGAATCATTTATATTCATATGTTGGAAGTATTTTTCTGTTTGTAACTCAAAGTGGTTAATTATTTTCCTAGTGAATAGACAGCTTCTCATTAAGTGTTCCGCATGTTCTTCCGCTTGATTGCAAAGACTACACTGGCTGGGAACCCGGTTAACGTATTTATTAAGCCTTTGAGTGGTAGGAAGACCATCTACCATTATTTTCCACATAAAGCTTCTTAATCTAGGAGGTAGGTTTAGCTTCCAGATCCAGCTAAGATCTTTTGAAGCCTGAGTTACGTTATTTGTCATGCGTTTGACCGATTTCATAGTGAAATTTCCACTTGGGTCTAGCTTTCATATAAGTCTATCTGGCGTATCCCAATTTGGTATTTGTATATCTAGAATTTTACGAGAGACTTCTGGGGGGAAGAGGCTATTTACAAGTGGAGTATTCCAGCGTTTTTGTAGCTAGTTTGACCTTTTTTTATATGAGATCTACACACAACTAGGATGCGCGCGTGTAGACAATTTTTAGCACGGTTTCACGCATTTTATAGCTAGTTTTTTTAGTAATTAAACTAGTCCATTCCCCGTGCTTTGCACGGATTTAATGTAAAAATATTATGGAGTGTCAAATTATAATATTTTCATATTTAAATATAAAAATATTAACATTAAAAAAATAAAGTATATTTATCTAAAAAAAAATGATAATCTAAATCTTATGACAGTTTAATAAAAATTATTAATGCTAGATGATTATTTTTTATGAACTGATATGAAGATAGTTTATTTATGAATGTAGCATTTCTAAAGTTCCTATTATTTTTCGTGTTGACTATATACACCCCAAATCATGCACGTCCTTAAGGACGTGCATGGTTAAAAGGGATTAGTTAATTTTTTTTAAACGCTAATTAGTCAGAGGGGTTGCACGTCGTTAAGGACGTGCATTTTTTACCTTTGGATTTGCGGTGTATCTATCAACACCCTTATTTTTTGTTCAATGGTTACACATCGTATTATTTAAAGTCACTTTTTCATTTAAAAAAAATTATACTTACCTTTTATTTTCCTTTGAACAAATAAAAAAGGTTTTTTGTATGTACAAAAAAACCTTTACACTTTCACTTTATATCACAACACTTTTCTAGTGGTCAGTTTCTGCTCCCATCTCCCCAACAACGAGATGACGTGGTAATTATCTATCTTTCTCGTGTTCTCCCAATTCACAATACATTCCTAAATATTCATTGACTTCTTTTTCCTTTTTTTCCCTTCTTTCATGTGTTGGATTTTTTAGACTCTTTAAATTAAGATTGATTAAACTAAATCTTCTTATATAGTACGGAGTAAGTTTTAATAATTTGCTTTTCTGCTTACTTTATTTTGCATAATTAGATTGTGTTCAAACCTCAGTTTCAAAGTATTTAACTACTAACATTTATGAAGTAATTCAACTATTATCACCCAAAAAGGCAAAGAATGTAAAATTACTAATCTCACTGATGATACTGGTGTAATTACTAATGTATAAAAAATGCTCAAATGGAGAAAGTTTAAGAAAATTTTCATATAATACTTAATCAGTTATTATAACTTAAATAAAATGTTCAAACAACAACAATAACAATCCAAAGTGCACTTGGGGAAACATCAACCCATTAAGCAAATGATTTTTTTTAATAGTAATAACAACATAATTTAAGATATGTTATTCAACTGCTTATCATCATTGCAGACAAGTTTGAAGGATTTATTTTCCTCTTTAAACCACATTGTAGAACTATGCTAGAGGAAAATGCATAGTCATCCCTCCATCGATGACTAAAGTTTGGCCAGTTATGTATGAAGAAGCGGGCATCGCAAGGAATGCAACCAAGGATGCCACATCCGTCGGATCCCCTCCTCGTCCGAGTGATGTTCGAGAGCTTAGAGCTTCTAAAACATCCTTGTTATCAGTCTGTAAAAGGGGAGGAGTTCATATGAAAAACATATCACAACAAGGAAAGATATAAAAAAGGGGGTATTGAATTGGTTTCGAAAGATTACGTCTGCTTTCAGTCGAGGAGTGAAGATGATCCCTGGTGCAACAGTGTTAACTCTGATGTTGTATTTTCCCCACTCGCATGCTAGACTCCTCGCAAGCTGATTCATAGCTCCTGGGAATAGGGATCAATACACTAATTTAAGTATGGATATGATTGAAGGTGGCGATGCATTTCAATTCGAGAAGTGAATGTAGAGGACTAATTCGACAACCTTTGGATAGAGCGTAGAGGGATCCGATATTCATCCCAACCAGACTAGAAATGGATGAAATGAGTACAATGCTTCCAGCCCCGGATGCCTTAAGAAGAGGATGTGAAAGTTGGGATAAGTGATAAGCTGATTCTATGTTCGTAGCCATTACTTGTGAGAAATCGTCTGGCATGGTTTCGAGTGTCACTTTGTGCATAAACATGCCAGCGTTATTGACCTAAACACATAGAAGAAAATATGTTAACATAGGGATCTTCATTAATAGTACGTAGAAATTGAAGATGAGTTTTATGACCAAATGTTTTTTATTTCGTTTCATATTTCATGATTGTTCTCTTCCAAAAAGAGTTATGAACTTATAGTCCAACCTTTGAGGGTAATTGCGAAAATTGCAAGAACTTTCAAGGTTGAAAAAAAATGATAACATCTATGTAATGAGTCGCAAATAATAGGTTAATATCACTTTCGTCATTTATGAACAAAGTAACATGGTTACATAGGGCTATTATTCGCAACGCATTGTGCACAATTGTTGTTATTTTTGTAACATTCAAATTAAGGTCTTGTTTGTTTGAAAAGTAGAAAATAGAAGGGAAATGAATGAAATTTTATAGGTAAAAAACATACATGATCATCACTTTTTGTGAATCTAGAGAAGGAGAGAGGGAAATAATTAGAGTATCTGAGAGAATATGGTTACACTATGTTAAAAATTAGGTAATCAAATGGGAGAAAAGAAAATAAATTTTATATGAAAAATGAGAGAATTAGAGGAATGATTAGAATATTGATCAATGAATCTTAAACTAAATATAGATATAGACTAGATTTGTAAGATTAACTATTACCCTTAGGTAAGTTCTTATCATTTTCCACAAAAATAGGCAACATATAAATAAATAGAATATACCAAAATATGAATCCTAGTACATCATGTAAAGAATCACTTGGCTAAATTGGGAACTCTAATTGAACATTTAAATCAGTAAAAAAAAATCACAAATTTGTAAATTCAACATGAATGCATCCACCAAAATCTAATCCAAATGAACCCCAATTCCCACTAAAAATCACAATCAATAAAAGTATACAACTTACAAGAATGTTAAGCTTGCCCTCGAACACACGGGAGACGGTGTCGATGAGCTTCTCCCTTTGTTCTTTGGAACCCACATCGCAGACCGAACCTGTGACCTTCAAGCCCCTTTGACGCCAGCTCTCTAAGAGTTCGTTGAGGTCCGATTCGGTATGGGAGCAAATGTGGACGGCTGCACCTAACCGCGCCAGCTCTTCAGCCACCACGTACCTACATTCAAACGCTTAATACATTCATATATAATTTTTAAAGTTAGGAAAAGGAGGAGGATGCATGAAAGGCCTTTTGGGAATAGCAACCCGATTCCTTGGGTTCCACCGGTAACGAGAGCAGTGAATCCGTTGAGGGACCATCGTCGTTCGAGTGTGTTCGTCATTTCCATTGTATCGAACTGTGGAGACTCAGGAAAGTTACTTCGGTTTTTATAGTGATTTTAGGACTATGAAATATGTATTTTTAAGGATCATTATTACAAACATGTACAACTTGAATTTTTAAAATTACTGACAAATACTATATATGTAAATTTTTAAATTTTTATATTAAGAAAAAAATGATGGATTAAAAGAATCTAATTATATACATATGTATAGGAGCTTTTTTGCATTAAATGATAAAAAAAATCAAACTTAATTTACATATATACACAATTCTTCATTGAATCTATTTGTATACATATGTACAAGAGCTTTTGTGCATACTCATGCATGTAAATGCTCATCCTTTCAATTTATAAATTATTAAATGGTTCAAATTCAAAGATAGTTCATTAGACCATACCATTTTGCATTTAATTGCATCTATATTTTTATTATTATCTCATTAAAAAAATTTCAACAATAAACTTAGTAATTAAAATAATAAGGGAGAAAAAAATATCATATCACCCACTTACTTCTATGCGCCATCACCAAAAACCTCTGTTCTACAAAGCGGAGTTTGAGACATATCATGTCACCCACTTACTTCTCCATTAATAAATGAACCAATAAAAAATCATATACAAATACTATACTTTTTTAAATCATAATTATCTATGCTACAATAAAAACCAGAAGAAAAACTGACGTAGGTGACTTCACGAAAATGCTCTGCTCCATATGGCATCATATGGAGCATGCCATTTCATCCGTTGACTTTTCCATCTCCATGTAAACTGATAATGCATATTTTATACAGACATTATAAATAGGTCTTAGTGCAATTAGAGAGTCCATATTGCAGGTTTTAGAGTTAATTCGTATCTCGATCGTTTATATTCAAAGGCTTGGAATCTACACATTTTATTGGTTAATTTTAGGATTAGAGATTCACGCTTGGAAGGAGGAATGTTGGTGGAGAAATCATGGAGCAAATGGACAAAGAAGAACTAAAGAACAAGAGTACAAATGGAGAACATGGAGAAATCCCATCTTTAAGGTTATGAGGAGTTGGAATTAGCTTCTGAGGTCTTCATGAGATCGAATTGTAGTGCTTGGAAAGAGATTTCCAACGCATATTCATATGCGCCAATCAGACGAAGGATGACTCCAGAAAGTGCATTACAAGTTCAGTATGTCGAAGCTGTCAAATTTCAGAAGTGGCGCCCGCCGGTCTTGCTGTTTTCGGATCTGTGCGATGCGGCCCAAGTCTATCTTTATGGAAACTTTTATCTATTCTTCCTAGGGGTTTTGGCTAATGTCTTTGGCTTTATATTAGACCTATTATCAGCCGTTTGAGGCAACCATCTCAGACCTAATTTCACATTAACATAAAGAGAGATGAGAGGATTTAAGTTTAAGGATTCAAGGTACGTTATGCATACCTAGAACTCTTGTGGTTTTGCTATGATTCAAGATTTGGTTAGATGATTTGTGAGACTTGATTTCTATCTATTCTATGTTTGAATGATTCAATATCTTTGTTCTTGAATTGTTTGATTGCATATATTCCCTCTTGATTAGCTACCTTGACGGAATTTGCTCTCTTGCTAAGGTTTGATTATTTCTTGCGTTTTGATTGAATCTAAGTAGAAAACATAATCAATCGATCACGTAAAATCATCGATTGTATGTGTGGGATATTGACAATTGTGCTTTATCAATTGTATCGATTAGGGTTAGAGAGTTGCGCATCTATCTTTAATTTTTTATGTCATTGTTATTGTTTAATTGCTAAAGCTTTGGAATGATCCAAGATCAGATGAATCAAATAATAAGGGTATATAGAATAGAGTCAAACATTAATGAGCTAACCAATGTTGCGAATATTGTATGCAAAACTACACTCTAATCTTCTAGATTTGATTCGTTCTTGCTACTAATTTATTAGCACATGCACACACACCTACTAATTAATTAGCAACACACAATACTAATTAATATTAGAAAAAGTGTGTATGCATATAAAAAATTTAGCATGAACTTTTAAAAATAATTTTCGGTGTTTTCACTTGTTAAACAAATATATAAAAAATATATATTTTTTAGTGTAATTTAATTTTATCTACGCATAGACACCCACTTTGTATATGTTTATGGAAAAAAATATTAACAAGAAATGGTTCATGAAGTTAACAAAAAGTGGTTCATGAGTTGTACTAGTTCGTGAAGCTAACAAGAAGTGGTTCGTGTGAAGTTAACAAAGAAGCGGTTTATGACTTTTTATAATACATGGTTCGTGAAATTAATAATAAGTGGTTCATGAAGTTAATAAGAAGTGGTTCATGACTTGAACAACATGTGGTTCAGACTGGTTCAACCAGATACTCGTAGTGGTTCAACCATTTACACGTAGTGGTTCAAACACTTTACACTGTGTGGTTTATACCTCTTACACTTTGCGGTTCAATATTTTAAACCATGTGGTTCAAGTGTAGCGTATATTATTTTCTCCGCTTTAATATAATTTTTTTATAATTTATAATATTATTATTGTATTTTAATATTTATTTTATCCTAAAAAATTACAAATTTTATAATTAATTTTTTTTTATTTAAGTCCTTTAGGCTTAGATTTTTATTTGAAAATATAAGTTCTTTTAAGTTTTCTAGGTATTGGGATTTGTGATTTGTTACTTTTTTTACTTTTTGCTCAAATTATATTGGTTGATGGATGTTGTGGATAATTAATGAGGGGTAGAAATGTAATAAGTTTATGATCTCCTTAATTTGTACGCAAATGTTTAAAAGGACTTATATTGTTGAACGGATGTAATATATTAAAGCTTCTCAGTCGGCCCTTGACATCAGAAATATAATGGCCCGAATATAAATACCCGGGTTACATTTTGAAGGTTGGATACATTCGTTCGGATCTTGCAATTTAGTTACGGATCAAGGTTTCAAACCTCAAAGAATTAGTATTTAAAGTGGAGATTTCGAACACCAAAGCAATCGAAGGGTCGTTGGGTACCCTTAACATGTCCTAAAGGCTAAGTCATGAAATGCATTTTGAAAGGAAATACGGAAGCGAAAATTGAAGTACAACTTGCCACGGCGAGGCCAGGTCAAAACCAAAACCAAAAAACATATTATCGAAATCTCTTAAGCCAAATTAGCGGGGTAAGACCTTTTCTTTGCAATCGTCCAAGAGGTTTCCCACGCCATAGAAGCATAGAACAAACATATCTACAAAACAGACTTAAAAACAATCTGCGGGCAAGGATTAGACCGAGGCCCGATCGCATTCTGGGTCCCACAAGCAGGCATACACATACGCTATTCCTATAAAAAAAAGATGCTTCTAATGCATAACTGAATTTAAACACACAAGTCATGCTTTTCAGGATATAATATGCGGAATAAAATAAATGGCCCAAAGAATGTCAATTGGCATATCCCTCTCCTACCTCCACCCTCCTTTCCAATAGGGTGGAGCCTGGCTAGCATAGAGCTATAGCATAGCAATCTCATCATATATATGCGCATCAATCAACCATCATCTCATCATGCTCATAGAGTGGATCAAGCCCGCAAGCTCAACCCGATACAGACTCGATTGAGGATAAGCCCGATGGGACTGGGTCATCCTATGACCCTAGAAAAGACTCTAGGATGCACAGATAACGGTCGTTCTTTTTTCAAACAAATAGAGTAGCCAAATGCTCATTCAAGTGTGCAAATCCTAGCATGATACTACATGGCATGCTTTGATGTTTAAGCATCAACTAGTATGTCATATGACCACAAGCAGGAAGTTTTATCCGATCAGTCTGAGTAAGTCCATAAAGAAACTTACTTGAAAAGCCGAACAACAAAATAGATCGAAAGCGGAAATTCAACAATCAGCAAGCACCTATGAATTCATAGAACACGATAAGCTACCATACTACCACTCATACACACATAAATCATGTTTCAAATCGTTTCAAAGCCAAGTGGAAGTTACTCCATTTCCAAACCTTTTACGATATAAGAAAACATCAAAAGCAAAGTCATCCGAGGATTCCAAATCCCACTAATACTCAATCAAATCTCATTTTCAAAACCAAGCATCGATTATTTAATCAAGTTAAATAATCCCAACACTTGAAATAAAAGCTTTCAAAACATTCTCCAAATATTCAATCCGACATTTCAATTTCTGTCAAAATTCCCCTTTTAAATTATTAAAATAATCAAAATAATATTCCAAAATCCCATTTTTCGAAATCAACCTTGGAATAAAACCCGACTTAAAATGATCAAAACCAAAAACCAACAAGCCAAGTCAAAGGGTGAAAAGAGCAGCTCGGCCAAGCTACTAGGGTAGATTTCGCGGTGGTGAGAGGGTCGGTCACGGCCGCAAAATCACCTTAGTTTCTCCCTGCAAGAAAGAGGCTCTCACTGGCCACGAGAGATGGATTTCACCGCGGTGAAACCCGCGTCCATGAGAATCTCCTTCTTTCTCTTCTGGTTGTGTTCTAACTCGCCGTGGCGATCATGGTTTCTCTGCGGCGAGATTCGAAACTTTTTTCTCATTTTTGCCTTAATTCAAATCCGTTTTAAACCAAACTTGTTTCAAAACATTACCAACATAAATCCGACTCTAAAGGAGCATGAAAGACTCAAACAAGAACTAGAGGGGAGAGCGGAAGAGGGATTACCTAGCCTCCTTGAGGCTTATTCTAAAATTTGAAAGAGAAAGGTCCTTTGGGCTCTGGTTCAACAAGATCTGGCTACGACAAGGCCTAGGAAGGATATTTTATGGTTAAAAAAAGGACATTTACGAAGTTTCAGATAAAAAATGAGAGGATTTGAAGAATGGAAGCTTACCTTGCTCAAAACAAGGGAAGAGGAAGAAATGAGCTCGAATCCACTTCGAAAAGAGTTAGATCCGACGACCTTGGAAGGTAGAAGTAAGAGTGAGAAACAAGTGGAAATAAACGGGAAGGAGAAATGAGTTAAAATGAAGGAGAACAAGGTGTTTTATCGAACCAAAACCAGAACTGGGCTCCCGACTCGCGACGGAGAAGATGAACTCGTGGCCGCGGGAAGGAACTCTTTCTTCTGGGCTCGTCCTCGTGGCGGCGAAGATAAACTCGTGGCCGCAACCAGGGATAAAACTTCGGTTTTCTGATGGAAACGATCTTCCGACTCTAATTTTTTTTGTTAGATCTTTGAGTGGAGGTCTTCAGGAGGGTGTTTTAGGGTTCTTTGGTGGCTGAGAAACAAGAAATGAAGGGTGGAGGCTGAATGAGATGGATTGAAGAGAGGGAAAGTTTGGAGTTTTGGATTATTATTTTTTTTAGGGTTTTGATCTTCCTTTGGAATGAGAGAGGGGGCTAGGGTTTTTTTTTTTTTTTTTTGTGGAGCTCAGATTTTGAGGTGGGTGATCTCTTTAGAGATTTGAGCCTCCTTTAAATAGGAGAGGCAAATTGGCTCTTTAGGGTTTTAATGGGAAAAAGACAAAAATCATTAAGGGAGACTGTGGGAAGGGAGGAGAGAGAGAGAGAGAGAGAGAGAGGCATGAGAGGGGGGGGGGAGAGATGTGATTCCGCTCATCCGACCCCGAGTCCAGACATCCTATCCCGAAATCTGATTTCCAAAAATCCAACGCGAAGTTTAAATTCATTTCAAACGACTCTCGAGAATGAAAAATTTTGAAATCCGATTGATAATGGGCTTAAGACCCGACAAGTTATGATTTTATCGAGTGCCGGAATATTGTCAATAGAATTTCCAAAAATAGGAATTCGCTCGAGGACGGTTTTTCCTAAAACTTTCCAATTTTGGCAATCCGATAATTATTTAAAATCTGGTCTTTAAAAGAAAACTCTAATCTCAAGCAAAATCTTTCTTCTCTTAAACGTTGTAATAACGATTTAGAGAAAGAAAAGGTTAAATAGACTGAAAAGTGTAAAAACTAGCAGACATCACTTGTTCAATTCACTAGATCCAAGGCCAATCTTTACAAGATGTTAGGTGAACAACAACTATCTCTTAACAGAATTGGTATTGGTTATAACAAGAATTTTCCAAGGAAATCCACTACCACTTTTGTCAAAGTTAAAGAAAGTTAGCATTCACCTATGTGTTTCTTTTGTTGTAGAAAAGGTCATGTTAAGGGAACCTGCCCTTATAGACGAAGGGATCCTCATGTCATTAGAAACACCTTTCATGTACACTTAAATGAATAGATTAAACAAGTTTGGGTTCCTAAAGGCACTACTTATTATGGTCTATCCCCATTATGAATCAAAATTTGTGGATTGGTCTAGCCGAAAAGGTTGATGATTATTTTGCAAGATATCACCAAGACAAAAGAGCCAAAATGGATAATAGATAGTGGATGCTCTCGGCATATGAGTGGAAAGAAGTCTTTTTTTTATGATCCAGAGAAGCAATCCACTGGAACCATAATACTTGGTGATAAAGGGAAGTGCAACATCACTGGTATAAGTAACATTGGTAATGATTCTAATAATTATATTAAAGATGTATATCTCGTTGATGGCTTAAAGTATAACCTCCTTAGTGTTTCTCAATTATGTGATAAGGGGAACAAGGCTGGCTTTGATAAGCTCAAGTGTGAGGTTCGAAATGAAGAGACTGGAGATTTAATTCTTACTGCCTACAGGCATAACAATACATATGTTGTAAATGCTAACCAAGTTACAAGAACCAGTCTTAAGTCTCTCAAGGCCTTGACCGACGACCTCGGTCTTTGGCATAGAGGACTGAGCCATGTAAGCATGCATACACTGAGCAAGCTGCAATCAAGAGATCTAGTAAGAGGCTTGCCTGATCTTAATTTCAAGAGTAATGAGTTGTGCAATGCATGCACTCGAGGTAAACAAACTCGTGGCTCTTTCAAGCCCAAAAATGTTATAAATTATTCTTGTCCCCTTGAATTTCTTCATATGAATTTATGTGGTCCTATGCGCGTCAAATCTCCTATGGGTAAATAGTACATCCTAGTTATTGTTGATGATTTTTCACATTTTACTTGGATTTCATTTCTAAAAGAAAAATCCGAGGCTTTGTTTGAATTTTCAAAATTATGTAAGGAGTTACAAAATTAACTTTGAAAAACGTACCAATTGTTTCTATAATTAGAAGCGATCATGATAGAGAATCTGATCAATTAAAGTTTGATTTATTTAATTTTGTGCAAAATATGGTATTTCACATAACTTTTCCGCTCCTAGAACTCCTTAACAAATGGGGTTGTGTAACGAAGGAACTGCACCCTAGAGAATATGTCTATGACTATGCTTTTGGAAAACGGTTTGCCAAAATTTTATTGGATTGAGGCTATGAATACAGCCCATTATATTTTAAATCGTTGTTTGATTCGTCCTATTTTGAAGAAACTCCTTACGAGCTTTTGAAGGGAAGAAAGTCAAATATCTCTTATTTTAAATCTTTTGGATGTACTTGCTTTGTCCATAACAATGGCAAAGACAACCTTGGAAAGTTTGATGCACGTAGTGATGAAGATATATTTCTTGGTTACTCTTCTAATAGCAAAGCTTATAAAATTTATAACAAACGCACTAAGATTGTTGAGGAAAGTTTACACATCGTATTTGATGAAAGAAATAACGGTGTGTTAAGTGATAGCTTTGCAGATTTGAATTTGAATCAGCAAGGTGAGCATGGTGAGAGTGCATCTGATGGAGAAGAAGAGGAAAAATCAACCACCAAAATGGTTCAAGAATGAAACATGCAAGAACAAATTCAGGACACTGCCGAGTTATCTCAAGTCATTGAACAACACTTTCGAGGCCTTGATCTGAGCAACCGAACTATAAACTTTATTGTCGTTAACTTTTCTATTGATCAACCGCCTTTTAAGTCAGTATAGCTTTTGAACGGACGTTGTGGATAATTAATGAGGGGTAGAAATGTAATAAGGCAAGATAGTTTATTTATGAACTTATCGGTTAAAAAAGGGTCGAACTATAAGTTTTATTGTCATTAACTTTTCTCCTGATCTTTTAAAGTTTAAATTCTAACATAAATAAATAAATTAAAAATAGGTGGCAAAAAATAACACGTGGTATAATGTCATATTATACGTTAAAAAATGCGAAAAATTATTGAAGCAGAAGTTAACACGTGACTGTGCATCTTCTGCGTATTGTATAGGATAAATACTCACACGCACCAAAAATGTGCGCCCCTTGAGTGCATTGTACAGTCGCATAATCTGGATACGTTTTGGGTGCGTAACTTACCACCGGGACATAGTATTCTTTTTCTATTACCACCGGGGACACATACTGTGTGCATCCCTTTTAAGTAGGTAAAGGGGTCTTATTACTAACAAAACTACACAACACAAATGAACTACCGTATATAACAAGAGAAAGGTGAGGCGAACTGGCGAACAAAGGTTTGTGTATTTAGTCTTCTGATCTTCGTTCTTAATCACTAAAGTAATGGATGATTAGACGTTGATCTCATTTCAATTTGCTGAGAATCTAGTCAGCTTCTCGATCGGACGACCAACAGAGTAGGTAAGGAAAGCCTAAACCTAACAGGAAATGCATCTCTTCACCAAACCTCTTCATTATTGTCCATATGAACTTAATTAATTGTACTTAGATTTTACTCCATCGGACCATCTCATATCAATCCATCCTCTCATGTCGCTTCGAGAATCTGTTCAGTTCAAGGGAGCTCCAACTTAACCGATTCAATACAGATGACTCAAGTATATGAATTTCACATTAAGGGCTCGTTTTGGTGTAAGATTATACAAGGTAAATGAAATGTAAACAAATTTTGTATGAGAAAATTTATTGTAAAGAAGTTTTGTGAGTTCAGATGGGAGAAGAATGAGAGGGCTAATGATTAAAAGGTATAGTTATCATTTGTTCAAATTGGTGATTGAAAGAAGGAAAACGTACAAAATAATTTTGTATGGAAAATTAGGAGATGGGGTGATGATTAAAATTTCTAGCAATGTATATTGAATTATAAATTGACTATATTCATCTCGTTTTTGTTTATCTTTTCAAATTTTATAACAAAAAAGCCCTAAGTCTCAAGTTTGGAAATCCAATACCCTAGTATGAGCTGACATGTACAAAACTTAGGGGTGGACATGAAACATAACCGGACGGGGTCGTCCCGCAGCAAAAGCCTTGTTGTCCTTCCTTTAAATAAAAAGATATTATAAAAAAACATACATATATTATCAAACACTATCAAAGTTAATGACAATAAAATTTATAGTTCAACGCTAGCAAAGTAAATTTATAGTTCAACATTGCCAAAGTTTTTATTATTAGGTAATAATTTGATAAACCAGACAGACCAAACAACAAGTTATCTGGTAATTCAAAAGGCCGACGAATCGGCAAACACGCGAACCGTCAACATACAACACATGAAAACACAAAACAAGACAGATGAAAGAAAACCCAAACAGTCCATACAACCCATCAACCAACCTATCAGCCAGCGGAGGAGTTAAGGAAGATTCAAGGTGAGCCACGAATGCCGAGAACACGGGAGAGTGTGACGAATCACACGATGTCTCGACATCGACAAGGCGGAGAATAGCAACCCACCACCGAAAATGACGAAACCTGAGGAAGTGCGGATCACCGACATTGCCTTGCCTCCACCTAAATGAGGGATCTTCGAAGACCATGAACACAACCACGATCCTCTCGATCATACAGGACGCCCGATCCTGCAACCCAACTCGAAACTAAACGCACCCAATGCTAAAGCAACTACCCGGCGCCAAAAGAGGAGACAAATACCCGTCTGTATAGAGTGCATATAGCACATGCGTTGAGTGCATATAGCTACCCCGAATGTTTTCATCAATTTGCAAGCTCCCTATATGATACATCAGCTTCTTATATTCTCACATATCACCTCAAACTAAAGACGCTAAATTGCAGGATGTGTTTGATCCAGGAACCATCTACAACTTATCCTACGAGTTGGGATATTTTGTGAAATTCCTATAATTCAAGGTGCAATTGCTCCAAAAGTTTGATATGTGATGCAATATTCTGGCGTGAAAAGACGAATGATTCATTCCATATGAGAATATGAGTTACCAGCAAGAAGATGATTGGGAATTCATGTCACTCTTGAATACCAAACTGATATCAAACAAAATCAAGCTTTCTCACGACTGCATTCATCATAGAATCTGTAGCTAAGGTCACATCCCCTACCTAAACACAAATGATAATGATCATATACAATTGATACAGATATCTATGATAACGGCTGCAATACATGTAGACATACTCTTCATATATTCCTTGTGCTGTTGACACAAACACAAGGACAGCAAATCACTCTCACAACATTCAATAGTAGGAGATCATGTACTCGTAGTAAGAGGAAGAGCATGAAAGATATTCACACCATACAATACCTTTGCTGTGGCAAGAAACGTCTTCACTGGTGACCATCACTGATGCGAATTTTAACATCAGGCTGTTGAGGTTCATCAACTTGCCTAAGATGATGGCTCCAAAGAGGGAAATGATGAACTTGTCCAGCATCAGGACCCTTTGTTAAATGGTTGCCACTGTTGCCATATCATGCATCTTCATTCAAGTAATCCCCAAACCTGATAGTGTCAGCACACTCTATGAAAGCTTTGGCCTCAATTTCTCGGCCAAACCTCCAAACATAGTTTAGACCAACAAGGAGCTCAGTAATGACAGATTCTGTTTTTTCTCGATCAGCATAGAAAAGGGTTTGAACAAGAAGCACATTTGTCCTTGCACCCATGTTTTGTTGCTCGTAACTCCTTTCTGTCTGCCATCTTATCATGTTATGAGCAAGTGGGGCCAACCAATCCAGAATCTTAGTCATCGCCTTACTCCATTCATCTGCAAGGGCCGTGTCACCGAGGGAAGAAACCAACGTCTTGCTGACTGGCTTAAGCCTTGCCCTTAGGGCAGCTCTTATACTTGAAGGTAACATGTCGTACAAATCCTCTCTCGCATCATCGCCAATCAGGTGAGGAGAGGCTGCAAGCTTCTCAAGTACAATGATGATGTTTGCATAGTGCAGGGCCAAGGCTGCTGCTCCAAGAGTCTCTGGAGGAGGATCAAGTAATCTGCACTTGGAACTGAAATTAAACATATTGCTATGAGCTGAATCATCAAGACAATGTAGTTCCAACCCTGGGGCTCGTCCTCCATTCTGATTTTCCAACTCAACGCCATTTGAATCCACACATCCGTTTGAAAGAGAATCTTTACCATTCAGCATGGAAATGATAGAAGCTCCAACAAAAGGTGATTGGATATACTTTCCTCGGTAGGTTGAGGAGCTATGGTGGGATTTCCACATTGCCAGTCCAAATATCTTCCTTTTATATGATGAACCAGATTTTCCCGAAGACTTTGCCAGAGGTCCTGAATGGAAGTTGCTGGAAGAGTTCGGACCCGGGCTTCCAAGTGGACCTGAAAAGGACTTGTATACCTTGCTTGTGATTGATACTGGACCTGATTGAGAGCTGACCTTCCAAAGAGGACCTGATGAAACCCTTAGAAGGTTGCCCTCAGATGGATGCACAGAGGACTGCATCAAAGATGCTAGTGAGTGACCATTATGAATTTTACCAGAAATAAGTCCAGAATCTTTGATATTCCCCGCATCTGCAATCTCATCAGTGCCGAAGACGTATTTAATCCTACTGAAGATTGTAAATATTGATCTTAGCATGAGACTGATTGCATAATCATAAGACTTGTTCCAGAGGGAGTTCTCCTGCAAAGTCCTTACTTCGTGCCGCTTCCAATCAATCTTCTTCTGGTATTCAAGCATAGTCTTATTATCTGAGTCGGAGCTAGACTTCATTCTTCCCAAAGTCTGCTCTAGCTCTGCGAGCATCTCCATCTCTTGGTACAGATTTGCACAAGCCGATATAAGTCTTTCCATCTTCTTCAACTTACTTTCCATATTCTTCCACGTGAATTCCAATCCATACTGATCAGAGCCAACCTTAACCAAGTCACTAAACACATGTTCTAAGCAATTCAAACTAGGATCACTGCACTTTTTCCCAATCCTAGCAACAGTCATCGCCACATTTCCCAAGTTGAAGTTCAGCTCTGCACATATCAACCTTACTGTATATTCATCATCCTCGGAAACAAGCTTCCTTATACCTGTGGAGGACATCATCTCTTCTCTCAACTTCCTCACATGTTCGTCGTTCAAAGCTTGCCACAAATCAATCAACTTTGACATCAAAATTGCCACCTCAAATGCTAAGACCCCAACCACGTCCTTCCGTGGTCCATTATCATGCTTGTTAGAAATTCTCCAGATATTGCGAAACCATGTTTCCCCTACCATATCTACCACTTACGTCGGTCGTATGTTTGGAAGTGATCTGAGCAAGCACACTGCAGTAAATGTGTTGGAAAATTGTTGATTAGTAAGGTTGATTAACAAACTTGTTGCTAAATATAAGCTGAGCTCTAACAGAACATCAATTAGAAGTCAGCACATAGCAAATGATCAAGTAGTCCAGATTCGCCATTATATTAAGTGATCTAAGGCTAAATCTAGCTCGAAAGGCATTGCCACAATATATCAAATCAAATCACCTTCTTGATTGTTCTATATTCTTGTCTGCGAATAAAGCAAATCAGACCGTTGAAGAAAGGAGGATTAACTTTCCAATTTTCAAAAATAAAAAAGACTCACCTTCGTCCACAGGGAAAAAAAAAAAAAGGATTCGCTTTTAACAGTATGACAGATTCAATATCCATAGTTAAAGAAAAGAACAAAAAAAATTGTTGTCCTGCAAACATTTTTAACCAATTTAGGGAAATAAAATTTCATTCAAAAAACAAAAATTAAGCATCCGGTTTAAAAAGGGGAAAAATATCGATCTTTTTCTCTTGTACCGCAAATTTTTTTAATATAAAAAGCAAAATTTAATTGAAAAAAAAACTCAAAATAGCCAAAGTAAATCCTCCAACTAGTACACTCCGCACGAAGGGAACAAACCAATTCATTCCGTCATAATTACAACAGAAATCGAACATAAATCACTTCTACGGAAAACAATTTCAGTCCACAAACACTAGCAACCCTAAGATCCATCCAATTCAAACCAAAACTACCTGCTTTTAATTCAAATTCGCAAGGCATTGGATTCCCTAAAGCAAATACCACAGCAGGACCTAAAAATCAACCAAAAAAAACACACACACACACAGAGAAAACGAAGCAATACGTACCAGAGAAGTGCTTGAAATCGGAGACGCCAATGAAGACGAAGAAGAAGAAAGAAGTTGCAAGAGAGAGAGAGAGGGCAGAGTTTTGCAGAAACCGAGTTGGGGGAATGGGAAGTGGAGCAACAAAACACGATTTGTTTATGAAAACCCCACTTTTTATTTTAAATTTGGTTTTTCTTTTTTCTGTTTTCGAAACGAGAACAAGTGAGGGAAGGGAAGGGGGCGGTAATGGGGAATGGGGATGAACAAATATTGCAAAGTGCACCCTCTTATTAGGCAGAAATTCATTTCCAGGCCCCACAAATCACTATTGTTCCCACTAAGCACCACTTTGGTGGTTTCTTTTCTACCTTTTTCCATGTTAGAGGTTTCCTCTTTTTAAATATTTTGACTAGTCTCCGTTCCCATCATTGATGTGAAATTACATATATAAAATGACATTACTTAGGGTTCGTTCGGCCGATATTTCCATTCACATTATATATAAACATATTATAGGAATAAATTAGTTATTAACACATTAAGTTAAATAGACCCTTATTACAGTAGCTTTTATAAAGTAAAAAGTTTTCAATTTGGAATAATTTGTGGAAATAATAAATGAGAGAGAGAGACTAATGTCCAAGTATTGGATAGGAAGGAACACGTGTAAGGATTAATGAAGGTTGTTAGAAGGAAGGGGGGTTTTGTGTAAATAAAGAGAATTGAAGGGGGCTGGAGAGGAAAAAGAAGCAAAAAGGAGGAAGCTGTCACAATCATTAAAGACTTAACGCGGAAAGAATTAATTCATCATTTCTTCCTCTCCCCCCACCTGGCTGGCAGCTGGACTCACCGGGTCGGGTCGGGTCGGTTCGGATGGGTTGACACCGCTAATAAGTTTTTGCGTTGTAAAATAACAACCCATGGTTTGGTCTAAATATCATAACATTTGCAATCACATGACTTGTGTTGTCGTAACGTAACCCTCTTTTTGAAAAAGCTCTATTATATTTGTGCTTTTGTGTCGTGACGTGTCGTGTCATCTAAACATTTGCTTCAACTTCGTGCGTTATTTAATTTTCGGCAATCTAGTACTTTGAGTTTTGCTGGCAGACGGTGCTCGGTTCCCTCCCGGTTTACTGTATGGGGACGAGCTTGATTCCGTCTGGTATTTGTAAGAAGATAGAGAAGATATGCAGAGGGTTCCTATGGGGGTCTACTAACACGAAGAAAAAAGTTCACAAAGTCGCCTGGCAGGAGATCACTAGATCTAAATGTAACGGAGGCCTGGGGATAAAATCGATGGAAGACCTAAACTTGGCGCTGGTGGCTAAGCTTGGATGGAGATTTATAATGGAAGATAATAGCATTTGGAAGGAGGTGCTTACCGGAAAGTATATCGGGACTGCCCTAGGGAGATCGTCGAGTGCTTCGCACATTTGGAAAGGGGTTCGAAAAGGGCTGGAGAGGGTCATTAATCCAGGGTTGCGCTGGAACATAAGGAGTGGGAGAGATGTGGACTTCTGGAAAGATAAGTGGGTCATGGAGGTTCCGCTACAGAATCTGAAATTAGGGGGAGATGAAGAAATTCAGACGATCAGTGTTGAGGAGATGTGGACGGAGAGGAAGGGTTGGCGTTGGGATGTCCTGAGCACGAAGTTGCCTGCAGACGCCCTGATGAGGATAGCGGCTTCTTTTATCTCGGAGGGGGAAGACATTCCTTGTTGGGAAGCCACCAAGGATGGGGACTACAATGTGAGGTCTGGATATCAAACTATATGCAATTGGAGAAACTGGCAGAGCAATGACACTGGTTTCTACAGAACCTTATGGAAACCGAAGGTTAACGAAAGAATAAGGGCTTTTATGTGGACCATCAGCAAAGGAGGAGTGATCACTAATGCGGAGCAAGTGAGAAGGGGATTCGCAACATCTGCTTGTTGTCCGGTATGTAAAGTTTCTGATGAATCTTTGGAACATCTATTTAAAGAATGTGATGCTGCGAAATTTCTTTGGTCGCAGGTCCTTAGTTCTACAATTAGGAAGCAGGCTTGGAGCCTTCCTTTTGCGACGTGGATTAGAGAAAACATTCTCTCGATAGAGAACTTCGAAGGAGGAGGGAGTTGGAGTGAGTTTTTCGCGACGGCCCTGTGGAAGCTTTGGAAGCGGAGGAACGACGTGGTCTTCAGAGACGGAGATCGCAAGGAGGTGACAGTCATGGGGTGTAACAGGATGATGAAAGAATACAGGGAAGCGAGGAAAAGACTTGGCGGTGGCGAGCCGGAAGTCCAGAAGAGAAGGAAGGACCTCAGATGGGAGAGGCCAGGACAGGAGTGGGTGAAGGTGAACACAGATGGTTCGGTTCGCAAAGGGGGCTACGCTACTGCAGGGGTAGTGGTCAGGGATGGGGAGGCCAAGTGACTCGGTGGCTTCGCCATCAACATAGGTTCGTGCTCCCCCATCGCTGCCGAATGCTGGGGCATTCTAAAAGGCCTAGAGCTGGCCTGGAAGTTGGGGTTTAAGAAGGTTGTGATCGAATCGGACTCGGACGTGTGTGTTAAGATCCTCGGAGGCAGGATCAAACCCACACACCCGCTGTCTAGCCTGGTAGGACTCTGCCATGGCTTCCTTCGTAGAGACTGGTCGGTCCAGTTTCGACACTCTTACCGTGAAGCTAATTCGGTGGCGGATGGGTTGGCAACTTTCGCCCACTCATTGCCCCTCGGTACTCATGAGTTTTCATTCCCGCCCGACTGTGTCTCCCACCTGTTGATTTTCGATGAGCAGGGTTTGGCTCGGTCGAGCTCTTGTGCTGTGTAATTTTGTTTGGTTTTGCGCTTGTTAACTCTTATCTTATTTTAATTTATCGGTTTGGGGAGCCGCTTCTCCCCGTTTGCCCACCAAAAAAAAATTTTAATTTTCGGCAATTGTCTAGTTCAATGAAATTGTACGCATGAAAAATATGGAGTTTATGCGTTTTTTTTTTAAAGGAAAAAAGCCGCCCCAAAGAGTAAGGTAAATTACAAAGTGTTTTTAAATGATTAAAAAACAGCCGGCTGCCTATTGTGTTTGGAGCAATTTTCTTCTTGTAGCCAAAATTTGATCAAAATATGAAAAAATGATGACTAGAAAGGTAACTTCTTCGCTGTTCTCTACGGTGATAAATGTGGTTTCATTCACTCGTTCTTTGGTCCCGATCTGTTTTGTCTAGGTGGAAGCTCATGTTGGTGTGGATGTGTTAGTTTCGTAGGAGTAATCTTAGGTTGATCGAGGTGATCGTGTCAATGTTCGTGATTTTCGAAGATCCATCGTATAGGTAGGGGAACATCGCTTCATTGTCCCATGCTTTCACGCGGATCGGCGTGCTTGGGGCCTTGTGAGCGATGGTGAAATATTGTTATTGTGTAGAAGGATGTGGTTGATTCTTGGTCTTATCTTGCCGGGTTGTCCATTAGTTGTTTACTTTTCGACCTCTCGATTTCTCAAACAATGGTGTTGTCTGAGATTTCGAATTACTGTCTTGATAATAATAAATAAATAAAAGTAGGGCGTGTTTAGATTTTCATGTACTATAATTATAATTCAATTGTAATTGTTAACACTTTTCAAATGTTTGATTGTGAATTTTGACATGTATTTAAATTAGTGTAAATTTAAAATAAAGCAACTTATACATTATGTCAATAATCTTAATTTAATTAAATTTATAATATACTTATAAACTTTACACTAATAGATATTTAGTTAACACAAATTACATTTTACAATGTGTATTATTTTAAATTCATGTTATTTTAATTATATTACAAATTGTGTAAGTGTAACCAAACACTTAAAAAGTGTTCATTACAATTGAATTATAATAATAATGCATGTGAATCCAAACACATCTAGGCTTCAAGCTAATGAGCTAGCGCATAAAGTATTATTACAATACTAATAGCTTAATTAAAATACAGTATGTGATCATTTGTTGTAGCTAACGAATAATGGAAAACTCAAAAAGGCAACATTCAGAATTCACTACCAAATGTTTATGCAAAAAGCACAAAGAAGAAAGAAAGAACTTTACACACAAAATAAAAATCTAGAACTTAACCCAAACAAGCTCTGCATAACGGACAGCAAAGAAGAACCACCCATGTTATCTCTATTTTACCAACTACTTTATCAACTTAAATAAATCTGCTGGCAAAACCATAGACAAAGGTAAATTACGAAGCGTCGTCTGGAGATTGATCCTCGGCAGAGTCATCCTTCTTGGCATTTGCTTGCCTCTCTTGCCACTTTGCCCATGCCCACCTACCAAGGATGAAGCCTCCAAGCGCATATATCTGCAAGGAATTGAATTGAAGAGTAAAAACCAGACCATTTTTATTTCTAGGGCGATAGATGTCCATCTCCTCTCGCTATGTGAAGGCATGCAACGACAAGCTCATGGAAAGCGTGATAATAGAACGAAAAAAAATGTTCGGATAGAGGAAAGAAACAATCTATACTTGTATAATACTCCCTCTTTTAAACTCTGATTTCAATGCACTTACCCCAGGGTGAATGCATTGATCTTAGGAATAATGTAGTAAAAAGGTGGCATTTTTATGCTCTCCTTTAATGTGTGCAAAAGCCTAACATACTATGGTTCCACGAAATACCTTTCTTTTCAAATTTTCAATTATTTTGTTGATAGAAAATTACAAAGGGTATAATTACATGCTTAGTAATCTTAGTTTTAAAAATCAACCACAATAATTAATTAATGATATTGAAAGTGAAACAATCAATACCTCAATACATAATTAATTATGCACATTTAATTTCTTGAAATAGTATTGATCGAAATTATATTTCAACTTATAAAAGAAAAAATAACTTGTACATAGTACAGGGACTACTTTAGTATCTTTGATACCCAAAGGCCCATTTATCCTCATTCTTGCTAGCTTAACATAATTTATTTCAGTATGTGTAATTCATTGATAAGGGGTCATCACCTACTAACCGACATTAAACTAGTGCCTTGCAAATGTGTGCAGCATGGCCTTAAATTTCTGTTGATGAAGGCAGGACGAAGGAAAGGTTCCTTCTCTATCGCAATTCATGCGACTGCTTTAGAACATTTAAAAGTAGAACCTGTTGGCAAGTTAAGTTAATTAGCTGAATCATCGGCCA
Source organism: Persicaria tinctoria (assembly GCA_037127255.1). Classification (NCBI taxonomy): domain Eukaryota; kingdom Viridiplantae; phylum Streptophyta; class Magnoliopsida; order Caryophyllales; family Polygonaceae; genus Persicaria; species Persicaria tinctoria. The sequence goes on from JBANSL010000014.1 coordinate 9,694,998, forward strand.
AGTCAGAAGAACCATTTTCAGAAGTCTAGGTACCAATTGGACAGCCATGATAACTTGTTCATTTTTTGAAATCATTACCATAGAATTTGCTGTCATAAGTGACCTCTTATGAGTAAAACAAAATTTGAGAGAAGTAGCATATCTGTTAACAGTCTACATGAATAACAAACTTCATGTCTTCACATAACACCACAAAATGGTTAATTTCCCACCTCCTAATGTTCTAAAAGGCGCTAGGCGGCGGGTGGCCGTCTAGTGCCTAGGCGGCTAGGCGGGTGCCTAGGCGGACTTAGAACAAACTTGATTATTTCCTTATATTTTGACGAATAGCACTTGTCAATAATTAATATAATGTAATAATAATCCATAATATCACTCATAAACCCAAATTTGTAGTAGTTAACTAACACTAAAATAAATAAACGCAAAAGTACATGTCTGACTAACAACTCTAACCGTCCTAAAATCTAAAACTATAAGTTCGACTGAAAAGAAAATGCATTCCGACATGGGGGATAAAAAAACCCTAAGTCAACTAATCATATGCTTAGAAACTCAAATTGAATAATCGTTGGACTAGGCACTGCCTAGGCGGGCCCAGACGGCGCCTAGGCGGTTTCTGGATGAATTTCCGCCTAGAGGTCCGCCTAGGCTTAAAAATTCCTAGGTCCCGTCCCGCCTAGCGCCTAGGCGCGATTTTTAGAACACTGCCTCCCTTCACCTTACTTAGATTGTGGCATCATTGCGAAAATAAATAAATATATTTCTCATCCTTCAACTTCAACTTAACATCTCTCCTTTCTTTGCAATCAATGAGTGATGCATCTCCCATATCTCCCTAATCCAGTTATTAATGAAGTCGAACCCCTCTTCCCGATCGCCCTCTACCTCCAATTCTCCATTGTTGATTCCTCTCAACAAGAGCGCCAAATGATAGAGGTGAAATCAGGAATCAATACTTAAACTCACATAAACACTGATTGACTGGATTCAACACAAAACGGGAATACAAATCTTAGGGAACGAACCCAAGAGTATCCAATGGCAAAGAGGATCACCTCAATTAGCCTACAAGGCAAATGCCTTTTACAAATGATCACTCATGGATACCTTTGCTAATAGACAGGCCTAATGCCTTTATTATAGCAATCCTACCCCTTCCGCAAAACCGACTCCTCTCCTAAACTGGTTCCCCATTCCTTCTAGCAACACATTCTCACGTTACCCTTGGACAGTCAAAGCTACTTTCATGGTCAACAGTTTATATCAGATGCAAGAAGCATTATAAGACAAACAACTCCATCCGATTAGGGCAGTATCAGAAAAGGGAGAAACACATCACATTCATATTATCCACCCCGTAAGACAATCCCATTCTAGGTTAGCACTCTTACAGAGTTCCAGGATCAATGGCCAAGTGGTTTTGAGAACCTTGCATCTTTCTAAAACCTTCTTAGCTAACAACCAATTCATGAATGGGAAGAAACTCGCATCACTAATGCACAACACATAAAATTCAGTGACAAGAAACCTAATGCAAGCAAAAGTCGGATTTATAGACTTCATAGATTTCAAAGCCTCAAAAGGATAAGTGAATTATCCAAGCAATCAAACTGAATTCCTTATAAAGGCCTCAATTTTTTACCCTTGCAGATTTCATATCAGTGGTAGACGGCAGACCCTAGCCAGAAATCAATTGCTATGAACACGAAAAATCAACATAAAACTGTAATAATAACAACAAACAAAAAAAGAGGAGGAAAGGTCAGACCTGCCAGACCACAAGAGGATTAGAGTTTTGCTCAGCATCCTCGGAATGAAGCCTCAAGGGCTCCACCTCCGCCGGTCTCAATGGGAACCTAACAGCCTCCGGCTTCACGGGGCTTCCAGAATCTTCTACTTCGCCAGGCTTCCTTTCCTCCTTGACAGCAACTCTCCCTCCTCCTCCTCCTCCTCCGAATTTCAAAAACCCTAGCGGGATTTTTGGGATGAGAGACAGGAACGGGAATTTTGGGTTCGAGGACGACTCCTGCGCTCCTTCTGTCCTTGAGATTTCGGTGGAGTGTGGCGGCGCCATGGGTGTACAGGCGTACAGCTTCGAAATTCCGAGTTCTTCCGGAAGGAGGCAGAGAGACCGTTTTATTGTATACTCCGTATGAATTTGGTGGCTTGGTGGTGGACGCCATTAGTTTCCTCTCTTGAGGGCTTTTTGTTTGGGCCTTTAGTTCCGTTTTTTGCTCATGGATCATCGTTGGCCTAACTCGATTTCCCGAGGGCCTTCGGTTTCGGGGTTTTTTCTTTTCGGATTTTTCGCCCGATAACGGACAAATCTTCGTTTACCACCCAGGTAGGAATAACCCCCCTATTTTTTAAATAAAACAAAAATAAAAATAATTGTAGTGGGGAACAAAGATAATTAATGAGGTAGAAGCATGATTAAGTGATAATTGCTTTTTTAGGATGTCTAACTACCTTATTTAATATCACCCCTACTCCTAGAATATATTATAAATGTGATTACATTAACATAGTATATAGTTATTACATTATAATCTACCTTATGTAAAAAAATGTGATTACATTATATTATAAATGTTATTAATTTTATAATCCTATAATATATAGTATATATAGTTATTACCCATTGTAACCCTTGGGTTACAATGTATATAACCCTTGGGTATATACCCTAACAATATGGAGTAATATGTTTATATATATATATATATAATCGTATCCTGTGTTATAATTTTTTTTTTAGTAAAGTATGTTTTTAATTAAGATCTAATATATATGATATATGTTTGATATCAAAAATTAACTTGTATATGATATATGTTTAATGTATATGATATATGTTTGATATAAAAAATTAACTTGTATATATATGATATATGTTTAATGTATATGATATATGTTTGATATCAAAAATTAACTTGTATATATATGATATATGTTTAATGTGTACAAGGGTACATTGTGTTAGACGGTGGTTATAAATTGTGATTAGGCTTGTAAAGTAGTTTGTTAGAGAAGTTGTTAGACAGTGGTTATAAATTATGAGCTTTGCTCACTGTACGTGTAACTCATTTCGGATAAGTGTAAGAAATCCAACAGAATTTTTGGCTCATCAGCTCTCTCTCTTTCTCTCCCAATTTCACCTTGTTTCAATCTTCATAATGTATATGATATATGTTTGTGTATTGTATTGTGTATATATGTTGTATAGCTATTCCTCCTTCATTAGCTAGGCCTGCATAGGTGATTACGGGTGGACTGTGGAGGATTCTCGGCCAGCTGTTGCAGCTCTCCCTTCACGTCTTCAGCTGCTGCAGCTCTCCTTTCACGTCTTCAGCTGCTGCAGCTCTCCCTTCACGCCATCAGTGGTACTGCTACTACAACAGGGGGCTTCACGGGTGGAATACCCTAGCATCACCAACTGTTGGAGCCTCCTATATCTCCCTCATCTTCTTCAATCAACCCCCGTCTTCTTCATTCGATCAACCCCCCATCTTCTTCAATCAACCACCGATGGCGTTGAAGATAAAGACATACCCCTGGAGCACTTGGACAACTGTAGAAACCAAGGCTTTGCTAGAGATATGCGTAGTAAATAGAAGCAATGATGGAAACACCACCTCCATAGACTGGAATGTCATCCACGAACAACTTCGTGATGAATAAAGGATAATGGCTACTCCAACGATCATACGACACAAGTTCGAGACGATTCGAGAAGATTACGCGGTGTGGCTCTCTCTTTTTGATGACCCAATGGTCAATATATCCTTCCACAACTGTGAGGTTAATGCACCCGAATGGTGGTTGGAGTCCAAGGTTAGTGGTTTCAAAGTATATGTGTGTTTCGTTCTATCAAACAATTTTCACTAGCACACTATTGATTATATGTCGTTTCTTGCAAAATGTTTTTGTAGCAAGGCTCGTCATACAAGTTTATTAAGAATGGTGGTATGACTGGAGAGATCGTGGACCTGTGCAATGAATTGTTCGGTGAATAAGATGTGTCTGAAGATCAGTACCAATTGAACGCATCGGAAGTTTCCAGTGGAGAGAGCCATGTTGGACGGCTTGATGATACTGCATCCACTTTCACTCCTTTCTTTCCAGGTGTGTAATGTATCGATGGCATGTTTGGATACTTTGATCAGTATGCTGATGTTCCAAGTTTGTTACTCTCTAGCACTGTTTTTGTTGAATAAATGTTACTCTTCTAGCACTGCTTGATTAAATGTTTTTGTTGATTATATGTTTGGTTGATTAAATGTTTGGGATTTCATGTTCAAAGAGCAAGTTTTTCATCATGAACTTCACATACAATTTCACATACAACTTCACATACTCTTCCATCATGAACTGTAATCCAAACCGCATATTGGGCTGGATTTTTAATGGGCCAGCTTTGTGTGTTACCAATTAAATGTTCATTACTTCATTAGTGATCTAAGGTCTTATTTAAAGTGTTTTTTGCATAGAACTAACTCTATTTTTATGAGTTATGGTAAAATTTTATAACCATACAAATATCAAGGTTTAGAACCATATAAATATCAATGCATGCTTTGTTATGATAAAGTTTTATAATCATAAAAATGTCAAGGCATATGAGGGTTCGTCATTCATAAGCATTTTTATAAGATTTTTATAAGCATTTTTGATAACATTTTATAACAAGATTTTTATAAGCATTTTTTTAAGCATACGAGGATTCGTCATTCATAAGCATTTTTATAAGATTTTTATAAGCATTTTTGATAAAATTTTATAACAAGATTTTTATAAGCATTTTTGATAAAATCTTATAACAAGATTTTTATAATCATATGAGGATTCATTTTGATTCATAAGCATATGATAATACTAGAAGAAAGGTTCGATCATAACCTCTTCAATCATAAAATGGAGACCATTACATTTTGAACAACAGTATCACTAGCATTATAAACATGAAACAAACCACCACTCTCAACACAAAATTTTCTACTTGCAATCTGATATGATGTTCGTAAGTAACAGCCTGAGACTGACCTCCATGGAACACGTTCGGGTTTTCCATTGCACGACCAACATTCGATGTCCCTTTTCCACCATCGACCCATTGAAAAAATTTGCAGCCTTGACCAAACTACATTGGATATTGATAAACTGGCCAGATAAGTTGCTAAACGGGAGTATAAACAAATAAATCCTAATCGGCCCCAAATTTTACCTTCCACAAGGAACAACCGTAAAACTGTCTACCGGCATTTTCTCCGTTCTTGCAAGTTTGAAGTGTGGCAGGGCGGTGATATTTGCACAACAAACCTCTTCTACAAGAATTCGCACTCCATGCTGAGTCCCCACTGCTAGGCTGCACAGACATCTCAAATCTCTCGCTTTTTTCTCACTCAATAATCGAATTTCGAAGAGGTGGAGTGCTTGTGCTGTCCGTGAAAGCTCAATAGGATGATGAGGGAGATAATTGTTGTGAAAAAAAACAAACTCCCTCCCTCTGAAAACCAGGCGCGGCGGGAAAAACTTATAAAACTCCCTCCCTTTGAACAAGAGGCGGGAAGATGTAATGGAGAAGAAAAAAACAAGGAGAAAAATCGCACTTCATGCTGAGTCCCCACTGCTAGGCTGCACAGACATCTCAAATCTCTCGCTTTTTTCTCACTCAATAATCGAATTTCGAAGAGGTGGAGTGCTTGTGTTGTCCGTGAAAGCTCAATAGGATGATGAGGGAGATAATTGTTGTGAAAAAAAACAAACTCCCTCCCTCTGAAAAACAGGCGCAGCGGGAAAAACTTATAAAACTCCCTCCCTTTGAACAAGAGGCGGGAAGATGTAATGGAGAAGAAAAAAACAAGGAGAAAAAAAAGGGACTCCGCGCCTCTGGAAGGATTCGAACCCGGGATACTATGGCAATGTGAAAGGTGAGTAACCAAGGGGGCGTCTGGTCCCCGTGGTTACTGAACACACAAATATATATACATTACACGGGAAAAAAAAAGAACTTAATACACATCGAAATATTTTTAGTCTTTTATACACTATATATAATATTTAAATAATGAAATACATTTTATAACTTCTAATCTCGTGATATACAAATAGGAAACAAATGTCTAAACCCTCACTTCATGATTAAGGAGGCTTTCTCGAGAGAAAATAACTCGAATGACTTTCTTGAATCGTTTACACAAGCGAAACAATTGAAAACGAGACATAAGATTTATAATTGGAATTAGACATATGTATAACATTCACATTTCAACTTGTTTACACAAGAGAAACAAACTATCTTGATAGACTATAATACTCTAGGGTTTAGGGTTTAAACTATACCTCGATCGATCAAAGTACTATTTCGATGAATCTTATAGATCACTTGGACACATGTGTGTAAGATTCACATTTTAATTTAAACAAGCAAAACAAACCATCTCGGTAGACTATAAGGGTTAAGGATTAAGGGTTAAGGGTTAAGGGTTTAGGGTTTAGGGTTAGGGTTAAACTATCTCGATCGATCAAAGTACTATCTCGATCGATCGAGGAAATCTTTTTATTAACAATGTTACAAAACAATTCAAACCGATCGATATATGCAAGTTATTCTATTGTTTTTATTAACATTTTTTTAAAATACTATTCTTATATGTCGATCTACTAGATTAATATTCTTGAATTGACTTATATGTTAGAATTAAGATATTTGATCGTTCAAATATTATACATCAAGATTGATATATAATTGCAAATATGCATACAAGAGTAATTCACATTTGATATGAAACAATCGAATTATTTTTTTATTCGGGAAAATCAATACTTTAAATTATTTTTTTGATGAAATACTTTAAATTATTTTTTTGATGAAATACTTTAAATTATAAGATTGAATAAAACAAAGCAAAAATATATAATTACAGTGATGAATCCAGAATCCGGATAATCTCATAATATATAATATTTGAACTTAAATATTTTATATATTTATAATAACAAAAATATAGTAAACATAGTTATAAGATTGAAATTGATCTTGAAAAAGAAAAAAAAAAAATTAAAAGCACGTGGGCATTTATTGCCCTCGGATTAAATTCAATCCAACGGTCCGCATTTCGTGATCCGTGTGCTCTGAATCCGGCCTATGGGAGAGAGCCGTGTGGCTACTTTATTTGCTTTAAATTTTTTTTTTACCGTTGGTAATTGTGGAGCAAAAAAAAACTGGGATACATCACCCCTGGGAGGATTCGAACTCGAGTTGGCGTAGTGGTGTGAAAGGTGAGTGACCAAGGGGGCGTCTGATCCCCGTGGTTACTGAACACACAAATATATATACATTACACAGGAAAAAAAAGAACTTAATACACATCGAAATATTTTTAGTCTTTTATACATTATATATAATATTTAAACAATGAAATACATTTTATAACTTCTAATCTCGTGATATACAAACAAAACCATCTCGATAGACTATAAGGGTTAAGGATTAAGGGTTAAGGGTTTAGGGTTTAGGGTTTAGGGTTTGGTGCAACAATCTTGGTGAGAATATTATCCTTGTGTTTGGATAAAAGAAAAAAGATTTATCCTTGGGTGCAAATCTCTCTGAATTCGAAGTTCTTGCACTCGCATTTCATGTCCTTTGACGCGTTGTCCACAACGACTCTCAATGTTTCGCAGTGGGGCCGGTGGTGTCGTGGCTGTTTAACGACAATGCCGTAGTGTGAAGTGACGTCGTCATCTAGAATCTCTGTGGCGTTTTTGTACACCAACTTCCCCACTTCCACCTGAAACTCCGTAAACTTCACAGTTGTGTACAGACGTTGAAAGACTTCTTCAAATCCGTGTTCGATCAAACAACGACTCGGGGAGTTAAGGGATTCGAAGTTTGCCTTTATCTCAGCATTCACCCTGTCCGATAACGCTATTCCGTACTGCTCCACAAAGAGTGTAAGGCTAGTGTTGATATTGACATACCTTTTGAAGAAGTGGTTCATTCCTTCACTTCTTTGGGTGCTGGACATCCCGGCCCAAAAATGATCCTTGAAGTAGATAGGAACCCATTGTTGGCGAACCTCGTACATCTTCGACAACCATTTGTTCCTATGTAGACTGTAGCAATCTAACATCTCCTTCCAAGCAGTCTCGAACTCCTCTACAGTGTAGGAATCGTGAAGTGAGTTCTGGAGTGCCCTATTGATGTCCTTCCAGTCCTCCTTTTTACCCAAATGCTTATGCGCATTTTGCATCACATGCCAAATGCACCACCGATGTGGAGTGTTAGGGAACACTTGTGCAACCGCATTCCCTAGCATAGCAATTCGATCAAGAGTTAATCAAGAGTAACAAGTGTGATATCATTCGCAAGCACTAGCTAGTTTATACATAACGAATGTAATAATAATAAGGTATGATGGTAGTTGTAATAACGCACCTATGGACCGACACTGGTCGGTTATGATTGCTTTTGAAGCCTTTCCGGACATGCATTTGAGCCAAGTGTGGAATAGCCATACGAAGTTCCCAATCTCCTCTTGAGCGAGTAGGGCACACCCGAACAACACGGATTGACCGTGATTGTTGATTCCTACGAATGGAGCAAAAGGCATCTTGTATCTGTTTGATACGTATGTCGTATCGAAGCATACGACGTCTCCGAACTCCTCGTAAGCTGCCCTACTCTTTCCGTCGGCCCAAAACACGTTCCCCAATCTATTTTCGTGGTCCAGGTCATAGGAGAAAAAGAAGTTGGAGTTGCTTGAGCTCATCTCTTCAAAGTGCTTACGCATTGCAACAAAGTCACCGTTTTCCATGTGACGTCGTCTAGCCTTGCTGATTAAGTTGCGACAATCTCTGTTGTTGAAAGGAACAGCCGCATGGCTGCCATGTTCAATCACAAAAGTCCCGAAGTTCTTGGCTATAGGAACTCCAGCTCTATCCGAGTTCAGAATCCGGTTCTTTTTTCTTTCGCTGATGACCCTATAGTTCGGAAGGAGTCTCGAATTGGTAGGCACACACTCATGGTTGTGGTCTAAATTGACCCCAACAATCACCCATCTACCGTCTATATGAGCTGATGCATTTACCTTGAACTGACATCCGGTAACACAAGTTAACGATCCTGTTGCTGGCTTCTTTCCCTTCGATGCAAATTTTCCAAACTTTGAGCAAGCCAACCTCAGCTTCTTGTACTTCTCTGGTCCATTGGGATCAGGATGTTTTTCAGAACTCCTGATCATGTACTGGAATCCTACCGCCTTCGCGTATGCATGCATATACTAAAAAACCTCTCTAGAATGTGCAAATGCCATCCCGGATTCCCGGTATGCGGAGGAAGGATCTCAGTAAAACCTTCAACCTCGTTGTCTTCGTTGTCTTGATCCTCTTCGTTGTTGTCTTCGTTGTCTTGATCCTCATCATCCTCGTTGCCTTCGTTGTCTTGATCCTCTTCCTCCATGCTGATGGAATCTCTATCATCGAAATTGTCACCGTATACGCCAACAGAATCTGTTACCACACAATCACTCAAGTGTTCAATTTGGTTGTCTTCACACATTCAAACAACAACAATCAAAGGAATAGAAGCTTAGCGTATGAGTGAAAAATTACCATCTTCTTCGGTAGCATACCCGATGTTTAGGTCAAATGAATGATCCATTGCAATTCGATTTGATCACTGAAGAATGAATTGAATATGATGATTAGAGGAGATTGTTGTTTATATAAAATTAATACAAACTGAATTGACACGCGTAAACCCTAATCGATTTCGAAAGTAAGCAAATAAACGAAATTGACATAAAATCGGCTGCTACACTCTAAATTCTTGGATCACAAACTGATCGAATGTATACAATTTAATCTTGTCAATTCACAATCGGGAAAATAAACTGAAAGTATACAATGTAATCGACTCTTTGCAAGTAAACCACACATAAACCCTAATCGATTTCGAATTAAGCAAATAAACGAAATTATACAATTTACAATCTCGATTTCGAATGAAACAAATAAACTAAAATTACCTTCTTCCTAAAAATGAACTCTGAACCACCCAGATCTCGCAAGATGACCTTCGATCTCGCAAAGCTAACCTTTTTCTTTGATCGCGCAAATGAAACTACTGGAGAGCTCGACAATTGCAGGGTTGAACGTTGGAATGGAGGGTTGAATGTTGGAGACTTGCCTTAAGTTCGAATCTGATTTGGAATGGAGGGTTGAATGTTGGAGACTACCGTTGGACTTCATTGCAGGTTTCAAGGTGTTTGGGGGGGAGCGGGTCGGTCGAATTGAATGGGAGAGAGAGGAACCGGGTTCCATAATTAGGAGAGAGGTTAGTAGATAACCTAGTAACTAACCTAATGAAAAAGCTGCTAATTGCTTTTCTCTTTTTTGTAGGTACCCCGCGTGCTTTTACGCTTATGCCCCCGGGTAAATTTATCCGGGTGGTAAACGTATCAGCCCCCCCCCCCCCCCGATAACCTCATCGTTTCACCTTTTTCGCAAGGTACACAGAACTTTAACTTATTTCACGTGATAGCCCTGAGTTAAAGGTCTATTTCACCTCGTGTTCATCTATGTTAATTCAACTTTTTACTTTTACCTTTTTCACCCATTTTCCATTTACTGTTTAAAAAAAGTTAAAAGAAAATTCATTTAATTTACAACAGTAAAAGCGATAGAAGTCTGGGAGAGAAAGATACATAGAGCGACATTTACAAATGAAGAAGACGAACGACGATGGAGAAAACAGGGGCCTCATACATGGGACAAGGTTTGAACAGGTATGTTTCTTATACGGTGTGGCTAAATTTTGGATATTTAGGGTTTAGGGCTTCCGGGAGTGAGGATTTTCTGGATTGAAGATTCCAAATTTGGGTTAGGATTTGGGGATTTTGCTCTTTTAGAGGATCTATGTGGTCAACTGATTCACATCTATCTATTTATCTATTATATACTCCCTCCGTCCAAAAATACATTGCCTTTTAGGCTCATGCACGCGAATTAAGGAACCTATTTTACCTCTTAATTACTACCTACACATAAAAAAACTTAAAATGTACTTTAGAGGTAATAAAGTAAAAAAAAAGTACTTTAGAGGTAATAATTACTACCTACACATCTAAAAGTCCATGTATTTCCGACAAAATTTCGAGGCCTAAAAGACCATCTATTCTTGGACGGAGGGAGTATAATAAAGGAGAAGTCATCTGAGATACACGGTGGTTTCTCCTTAATCGTAGTCGTGAACCAATCACAAAATTTTAAAGAAATCAATATATGCATAAGATAAAATTTTATCCTAACTCTATTTAATCAATATATCTATATATGTATAAGATAAAATTTAGGCTACAAATCTCTCTTTCAAAAATTATATGGCAACTCTCCAGACTATAACCTTTTGAAATATTTTGGGTGTCGTTGTTATCCGTTTTTGAGACATTACAATCACTCTAAATTAGATTTTGGGTCTTTGTCATGCATCTTCTTGGGCTACGGCTCCAAACATAAAGGATATCTCTGTTATCATGTTCCCGCAGGTCGTTCTTACATTTCTCGGTTTGTTGTATTTGATGAGTCCCAATTTCCCTTTACGATAGATTCTTCACCTCCCAAGTCTGAACCTGAGTCTGTTCCTCCGTCACCTCCGCTTGAACTTCTTCAACAAGAAGCATCCGTGCATTCTACCTCTTCCCCATTGGGCTCTACCGCCCCCAGTCTCCCCCCCCCCCCAACGTCTTCTGTCCCCCCCGGTGGTTAGCTCTCCGCCGCCCTCCTCTCTCTTCGGCTTCCTCGACCACTCATAGCTTTGCAGATTTGACACCCACATATCCATCAGTCCTCTCACTCCGCCAGCCTCTCATGTCGTCCATGCTGACCCACCTCATGTGGTTCCTACATGGTTTTGACCTTCGAACAAGTCTACCCATCATATGGCCACTCGTGCATCCACCAATGATCTTAAACCCAAAACCTTTTACTCTACTAAATATCTCCTCCCCAATGCCCTTACCACAATTTATGAACCTAAATTTTTCCACCAAGCCACAAAATGTCCCCATTAGCAACATGTTATATATTGGAATATGATGCCTTAATGTGGAAAGTGACTTGGAACCTAGTCCCTCGACCCCCTGGTGCTAATATTGTTGGTTGTAAGTGGATTTACAAGGTCAAGCACAAGTCCAATGACACGGTTGATCACTACAAGGCTCGCTTAGTCGCAAAAGGGTTCAGTCAAGAAGTCGGTGTTGATTTCTTTGACACCTTAATTTAGTCGAGTGGTCAACTACAATTCGCCTTGTTCCGAGCTTAGCTTTGTCTAAGTCATGCCCCCTTCATCAAGTGGATATCATCAATGCCTTTCTGAATTGTGATCTTGTTGAGATTGTCTACATGTCTCAACCACATGGATTCATTGCATGTGACCGCCCTACTCATGTGTGTCGGTTGCACAAGGCCTTGTATGGCCTCAAACAGACACCTCGTGCGTGGTTTCAAAAACTCAAGGATGCTCTCTTTTATCACCACTTCAAAGGTTGTGTATCCCTTCTCATAAAAAAAAATCATGGTGCTGATGTTGTTTATGTGCTCATCTATGTTGACGATCTTATCATCACGGGGTCTCATACTTCTTTCATTGATAAGTTTGTCACCAGTCTTAATTGTGCATTCTCGTTGAAATTTCTTGGTCCCATGAGCTACTTTTTGGGTATTGAGGTTCATCATACGCCCTCTACTATCCATCTCAATCAGCATAAGTACATCACTGACATTCTGGACAGATGTAGCATGACCCGTGCCAAACCTATTTCCAGCCCTACCGAGCCTGGCTCTCGATTGGTTAGGGACAGTGAACCTTGTTCTGACCCCCATTTGTATCATCGCATTGTTGGTGCCTTGCAGTATCTCACTATCACGAAACCAAAGATCTCTTATGCAATAAATCATGTGTGTCAGTTCATGCATGATCCTATAGAGTTCCACTGGTCTGCAATCAAAAGGATCCTTCGGTATCTAAAGGGGTCCCTTACTACAAGTGTGTCCCTCAGCAAGGCGTCTAATGATTGTCTAGTTGCATTCTCGGATGCTGGTTGGGCTTCAGATCCTGATGACTGCCGCTCTCAGCATGGGTTTACTATCTTCTTTGGTGGCAATCTTATCAGTTGGGTGTCCAAGAAGCAGAATGTCGTTGCTCGCTCCAGTACTTAGGCCTAGTATAGGGCAATCGCCTTCCCTACTGCTGAATTGTTGTGGCTTCAACAATTACTTCAGGAAATGTCCATTTCTGTGCATCGGCTTCCCATTCTCCTCTACGATAATCTTAGTGCCAATTTTCTATCTGCAAACTCTGTCTTTCATCAGTGCTCAAAGGACATCAAGATTGACTACCATTTTGTTTGAGAACAAGTAGCCTTTAATTTGGCGATCTTAATGTTCGTCATGTTCGCTCGCTTGATCAACTTGCGAACGTCTTCACCAAAGTTATTGGTAGTCATCGGTTTCATTCCCTGATTTCCAAGCTGCATATCCGTTCCAGATCATGAGTTTGCGGGGGCATGTTGGAGATTTACCCTTATCATATCTTGTATACTGTTCACATATATTTTTATCATTTCCTTGTAGATAAGATTTGTTAAGAGATTGAATTAGTTCAAATTCTATCTTTGTAATTATTTATACACTCAATCAATAGAAGGAATGAATCATCTTCTTCCACAAATCATATTATCTTACTAGAGAACTTCAAGCTAACAAGTTTCTTCAAATTTGTCTCACGCTCAATTTTATAAGCAACTCTCTCTTTTAGACTTATCCTCCTCTTCATCACTCATCGGGAGTGTTGGAAGATATTCACCACCACGACTACCCCCCCCCCCCTCCTTCTATTTTACTCCATCCGTCTTAAAATTTAAGTTGTTTTAGGATCCCATTAACTTTATTGTTTTATAATACCCATTATAATTTTTTTAACAAATCAACATTATCATCCCATTAACTTTTTTCATACTTTTATTGTTTTTTAATACCCATTATATTTTATAACAAATCAAAATCTTAAAAAAAAAAAAAAACACACAAATCGATACAAATCATTATTATACCCTACATAGAAAACATAAAATGACATCTATATTTTGATACAATAATAAACTACTTAAACGATCTTAAATTTCGAGACGGATAGAATATTTCAATAGAACAGAACCCTGCCATGCTCCCCCCACCCGTGGTGAGTATGGTCTTAACTCTTAAATACATTATACAAGTGAGACTCATTATTAAGATTGCAAATGTAAAAGGCCATTTTTGTAGACTCCACCTTTTTGTTTGTTTGCCTGAAACCGGGTGTGCTGCGGGATGGCGGAAATGGATTAAAACTGCTTTAAAACCAAGAGTGCGGTATGGACCCATCGCCCATATTGACATCTACTCACACGCGTATAGCTTTGACCCCCGTCTTGGAGAATCTTTCTACAGTCTACACTCGTCTCTCTCTCTCTCTCTATTCAAACTCCACCTTCATTGCTTTGCTTCCTTCACAGATCTCACTTCTCTCGATCGATCGATCGATTGATCTTCTTATTGCTTCTGCTTGATAGCTGAAATCGAATCTGAATGATGCATTCGAGTCCGTTGCTGCTTGAAGAGCCCATGAGGATGGCTTCCATCCTCGAGCCCTCCAAGCCCGTCTGTCCCTGTCATTCCTTTTCCCAGATTCGCTACTTCGATTTCGACCATTTTGTTGATCTCTGATTTTAATTACATACACTGTTTTTGCTGCAGGGTTTCTTCCCCGCTTTGACCAAAATCGTCGGCACTCTCGGCCCCAAATCTCGCTCGCCCGACATCATCTCCAGCTGCCTTGACGCTGGGATGTCTGGTATTTTCCTCCGACTTTCGAATTTTCAGCTTCCTGTGATAGGTTCCATTCTTACTTGTTTCAACACTTTCTTGTAGTTGCCCGGTTCGATTTTTCATGGGGAGATGCTGAATTCCATCAGAAAACCCTCGACAATCTCAGGATCGCTATCAAGACCTCCAAGAAACTCTGTGCCGTACGTTTTTTTCCCCCCAATTTTATACGCTGATGCTTTCCCTTTTAGTGATTTTTGGCTTGATTAGCTCAGTTGAAGAGATATTTAGTACTAGCTCTTCGATGCGTAATAATAACTACTTCAAAAGGTTGTTTGTCTTGTTAGTTTGGTGACATTTTAAACCTAATTTTGACAGGTAATGTTGGATACAGTGGGCCCTGAATTGCAGGTTGTGAACAAGAGTGATCATCCGATCTCTCTTGAAGCTGAATCCCTTGTTGTTCTTACTCCGGATCAAACCAAAGAGGCCACTCCCAATTTGTTGCCAATCAATTACCATGGCCTCTCCAAGGTTCGAAGATGATAACTCCATTGGTTGTTATTTATTGAAAACTTATCCGTTTGAATTTGCTATATGATTAACTCCCATGTTTTCTTTTGAATTCTTTGTAGGCTGTCAAGAAAGGTGATACTATCTTTATTGGACAATATTTGTTCACAGGCAATGAAACAACTTCCATTTGGTTGGAGGTACGAACACTGTCAAACTTCCTTAGCATCAAAAGGAATAAATAGTTGGCATGCTCTGAATGAATGGTCCACCCTGAATTGTTCAATGGAATTTGCTTTGCAGGTTTCTCAGATAAAGGGAGATGATGTGGTTTGTCTTGTGAAGAATTCAGCAACCTTGTCTGGCTCCTTGTACACTTTGCACGTCTCCCAAATTCATATTGATTTGCCGACCCTCACTGACGCAGACAAGAATGTAACCTTCCTTTTAAACCCTATGCATCTGATTTCTTTTCACCGATTTTCCTTCTCATTGAAGGCTTATGTTGTAGGATGTAAATAGCAGATTATCAGATTACAACTTGAACTTAAGTAAAATGTTTTAAGATGATTTTGTTAGCTTTAGCAGTGGCAGTGTGTTTTATTGTTTAAGACTCGTGAAAATTCAGAATAAGTATATAGGTTATCTGTGTTTCCCTTTGAATATGATATTTTTCATAGAGATTTGTTTTAGGAATGTGGTATTATTTTCTGTTTTCAGGTTATAAGTACATGGGGTGTGCGAAACAAGATAGACTTTCTTTCTCTATCAACCACCCGCCACGCGGAAGATGTTCGCTTGGTAAGGATTTTTCCATATTGGAACTTCTCTTCTAAACATAACCTATTTTGCGAATTTGAAAAATCTTGTAAGGACTTATCAGTTGTCACTATACATTTAGATGAGGCCACTTGTCAAATTTTATCATATCTTGGGAATGTTAATTGTGAACTGCTGATAAATGCCGTTAGTTGACCCTTTAACATTGCGTCTCTCATCTTTCAGGCTCGTAATTTCCTTGATCAATTTGGTGAACTTCGCCAGACTCAGATTTATGCTAAGATAGAAAATATAGAGGTAAGGAAAAATAAAAGTACTAAGCAGAAAATCTTTTTTTTTTTGTTCTCAATTTTCTACTTGTTTTGAGGTCTATAAACTTATTTCATTGCTGTTGAAATTACATTCCAGGGTGTGACTCATTTTGATGAGATTCTTAAAGAAGCAGATGGTATCATCCTCTCCCGTGGAAACTTGGGGGCTGATCTTGCTCCAGAAAAGGTCTATTTTCATGATTCCGACAATATGTTTTATTCTGCAAATGGGAGTACTCAATCTCAACTTTGCACAAGTCTCTGATTGTCAAGAAGTATTGCCTCACAGCTGGTCTCTTTGACGCGGTGAAACATGCAGGTGTTTCTGTTTCAAAAGGCAGCTATTTTCAAGTGTAACATGGCTGGAAAGCCTGCAGTGGTTACCCGTGTTGTCGACAGTATGACTGATAATCTGAGGCCCACTCGTGCTGAAGCTACCGACGTCGCCAATGCTGTATTAGACGGTACTTTCTTGAGTCTTTGGTTCTTTTTCATAATTTGGTATGATTTTAATATACCAGTGCTAGCTGAAGTAAAATTTTCATATCCAGGGCCAAGCCCTTCTAATTTTCTTTTGACTGATTGCTTGATCTAGGAACCGATGCAATTATTCTAGGTGCAGAGACTTTACGGGGTTTGTATCCAGTGGAAACCATCTCCATCGTTGGCAGAATTTGTTATGAGGTATATTCCTACCTTTGCTGACTTCTGTTGGATTTGATGGACATGGAAGCTATTTACCTTCTTTTTTAGCCTTCGATTATATGATCAACTACCTTTATGCTTTCTTTTGTGTTGGAGTTTGACAAAAGATTTATTGTGTGCAGGCTGAGAAGGTTTTCAATCACGAAGTACATTTCAGGAAGACTGTCAAGTTTGTAGGAGAACCCATGTCTCACTTGGAATCCATTGCTTCCTCAGCGGTATAATATTAAGACTTTTTATTGACCTCATGGGCTTCTGTTTTGTTTTCTATCTTTTCCATTCATGCTCTAGGCTTGTTGTATTCCTGCTGTAAATATGCTAGGTACGAGCTGCCATCAAAGTTAAGGCTTCCATTATAATTTGCTTTACATCTTCTGGAAGAGCTGCAAGGTGCACTCTCTTCTTTCAAATTGTTATTCTCATAGAACCCCTGTTCAATCAAATCATGCTCTAGAAATTCTTAATCTGCATAATCTATATCATGCAGATTGATTGCTAAGTATCGACCAACAATGCCTGTGCTGTCAGTTGTGATTCCCCAACTTAAAACAGATCAACTTCGCTGGACTTTCACTGGCGCCTTCGAAGTATGTATTATGTTCATATTATCCATTTGTCTAAAAAGTTCTACATTCTCTTTTGATTTCATTTTCTCTGTTTGGAAATAAACAAAGTGGTATTATATTGGCCATGATGATAACAGGCGAGGCAGTCGCTTATAATTAGAGGACTCTTCCCCATGCTTGCTGATCCTCAACACCCGGTGAGACGCTTACCCTGTTAACCCTAGCCTTGTTTGTTATCTCAGCATCTGATAACAATCAACAAAGCATAGGAACTGTGTTACATACCCATGATTTTGACTTTGCTAGAAACTGACTGAACCAGTTGTGAATGATTGATGTAGGCGGGGTCAAAAAGCGCAACAAATGAGACAGTGCTGAAGGTGACCCTGGACCATGCCAAGGCCATGGGAATCATTAAGGCCCATGATCGCGTGGTGGTGTGCCAGAAAGTGGTTGATGCATCCGTGATTAAGATCATTGAGCTTGAAGATTGAAGGTTGGGTATGGAAAAGTACCCTAATACCTCTATAGTCGGCACCTTAACCCAAAAAGATGTAGCTTAGAGGAGCATCATAAAGAAGCAGTCAACCGACTGCTGTTTTCCGTTTGGTGGGTTGAGGGATCTGGTTCTGGGTTAAGCAAGTCTTGTTGTAACAAGCTTTCCACTAAATGTTTGTGTTTTTGTTCGCGGATGCTTATGTATGTAGGCAAGTTTCTGTGTTAATCAGTTTACATCTATGTTAATGGTATAAGTGGGCAAGTTTCTGAGCTGTTGATTCTTGTTGTTGTGTATATGTGGGGCCTTCCCCTTTCTCTGTCTGCACTCCATTTATAAATGCAGAGTTTAGGCGATGGGGAGTAAGTGAGTAACTGTTTTAATGAATAAATCTCAAATGAACAGTAGGGCTCCATTTTGGACGAAACTCAGAAGGGAATACGAACCAAATGAAACAATCATTCAGCAAAAAGAAAGGGCAAATCTATATCTATATATAATAATAAAAATAATTATAATATAATATATAATATATATAATACATAAAAAGTTGGGTTCAAAACCAATTTAGTGCTCATTTATTTAGTGGATAATATTTTTTTTTGTTTCTATTCTATGAAATGTCAAAAAATCCATCATAGCTCAATGGGTTAGAGGACTAATTTGATATGCATAAAGTCTTGACAACATTTTGCACTTTCCTTATTGGTTCCAATGTTTTGTTATTCATAAGGTTTAAGTTCAAATCTAGCTCATTCATTACTTTATGCTCATATTTTGCACATTTTATTTTATATTAAATTGTCATGTTTTTTAGGGTGATTTAGGTAACTAGGCTATTTAGAACTTTCAATTAGCTAATTAGATAATAAACTTATTTAATTAGATTAGGTAGTCCATTCCCCAAATGAGATATTAAAGTCAATGGTCAACTGTTTGACCAATGACCGGTCAAACCGTTGACCGTTGACCGGTCAACGTTGACCAACCCATGTGGATTTTTTTTAAGTGATGACATTTTTTTGATGCCATTTTTTTTTACCATTTTGATTCCATTTTATTATTACATTTTATTTTCGCTTTAATGCCACTTTTTTAATGACATTTTTTACAAATCTTGATGACACTTTTTTAATTAATCAATTGTATATCGATATATTGTCATTGATTCTAACTTTTTTTCCACTGATGACACATTTGTGATTACACTTCATTGATGCAATCATTTTTGGTGACATTTATATTACATTTATATACAATTGATGACACAAGGGCATGCATAAAATGTGAGTAATTAAACTTCATTGATGACATCTTATATTAATGACTTTTATTCATTGATGACATTTGTGATTACACTTCATCGATCTCAATCATTTGTGATGACATTGTTTGATGCCAATTTTCGAATTAAATGGTTTGATGACACGTTTTTAATGCCACTTTTTTTAAACGTTGAGGACAATTTTTTTTTACCACTTTTCTAAATGGTTTGATGCTACTTTTCTAATTTATTTGTTTGATGTCACTTTTTTAATCTAGGCGATTGTATATCAATGACATTTTTTATTAAAAAAAACTGTAATAATATATTTGTGTACGTTTTCATTGATTCCACATACCCTTATACATGAAATACATGACATTGCTCCCCCTTACAAAGCTTTGCACTCAAAGCTTAACGAATGTAAACTCAACAGTAGCTAATGAAAAAGACATCTAATTGAGAGGTATGTACAACAAAGAAGCTTGCTTCAGATTCATTACAACAACAATTAAGAGTGTAATTGGAAAGAAAAGAAAAGAAAGAAAAAAAATATACTTGTGTCTTTCCTATTGATGATGATGTCATGGCCTCATGGATGATCACGTTGGCATCAAAATTTGTCTTCCAACGTTTCCCACTACTTCATGTTTGAAATAACACCATTCTTTACCTTACACACATGTCCCAAGTCTTTGAAAGTTGTAGCACTCACTATTCAGTAGCATCAATGATACCAAGAAGCACAAATACCCTCACAATTTGACATTGAGCACCAAGTGACTATATAAGTTCTCCCATTGCTTCATAGGGGATAGAGCCCTTGAATTCCAGCAGCATTTGAGGAGGTCACAAATCATATAAAGCCTCTTCATCAAAGAAAATCATATAAAGCTGGAATTTTAAATTTGCCACAGAGAAGTGTAGAGTGTACACTAAATATACATGGATGGTTTAAAGCTACCTGCTGACGGAAAAATACATTCCGATGCCAAAACAAATGATAAGATAACCTAAGTTTCAACACTAATTGCAAATGTTTTGTGCTCATGTGACAACCCGCACTTGCATTAATAACCTTCATGATCTTTAATTATCAGTGAAGAAAGGTGACAAAAATATAAACCGTAAAAGCTTAGTCACAAATCAAGTGTGCATTGCACACTTACCTTTGATCTTTCACTCTGTGAATAAGGTGAGTACCATTTTGTCAATCTCACTTTTCCTTGTTCCTTATTTATGCTCACTGCACTCTCACCACACCAAATTTCTGTAGGGAATACATCGAGCAACTCAATTCCCTTCTCCAGGAACTCAGGACTTTCGTCGAACACTTGGTGGGCAATCGAACTGCAGGGTTCCTTAATCCTTTGTAGGAATCAACTTGTGGAGAATGCACTGTCATTCCATGATGAAAAAATCAGCAACAAGAGCACTCCAACATCAATAAGAAATCATATTACAATCTCAGCAAGAAATTCATAACCAACAATCCAAAAAACAATACAAAATCATATAAAAAAAACACAACCACCCAAAAATTTTAGAAGCAATGGTGCTTCAGATTCAATGATGATAAACAACAAGAGAGAACATATGATATGGAGCTTCAAATTCCATCTAAAAAATTCAGAATCAACAAGAGCAATCGAAAACGTGCAATATGGAATCACAAATCGCATATGAGGTCACATATGGAGAATTACATCTTAAGAGCAGAAATATGGATTCAAACACCAATCATTACTGATGCCAAATCAAATTGAGAAGATAAACAAACAAAAATTGAAATGGAAGCTCAAGGCAAACAATTAATCCCCAATTTTCATTTCAAAACACTAGCTATCGAATCAATTAAGCAATTCAAACAATGAATCAAAGAAGAGGAGGAGAAGAACATGACCTTGAAGCTACAAGGGAGGAGCGAGCGGCATCGAAATCGGGGAGGCTGAGCCTGGCAACAGAAATCGGGGGAGGATGGGTCCGGATTCGCCCTCGCAGGTGAGCGGAGGAAACTAGAAGTGTCATGTGATGGCATCGACGACAAGGAGGAGCCGGATTTTCATCTGGGACTCCTCGTCGGCATCAGCAATTGTGAGATCTGATGAGGAGTATGAACGGAGGGATCGAGAAAGGGGAAGCATGAGAGATAGAGAGCGAGGGAGGCTGATCGGGGGGAGAGAGATCAGAGAGGGAGCAAGGGAGGCAGATCGAAGGTTGAGAGAGAGGAGGTTGAAAATCGCCGGAAGGGAGCGGGGTACAGAGCACCATCCCCAGGAGGAAGGTGAAGCAGAGAGGAGGGCGGAGGTCTCTAACCTAAAAAAACATCCAATAAAGGTTATAAGCCCTAAAAAAACTTTTTAATTAGTTAATGACCTAATTAAAACCTCCTAGATGTACAAAAACGCAAATTTTCCCTTTTTTTATGTATCATTTTTAAAAATAAAGTTCAAATGAAAATCCAAACAAAATATATCTAATATAATTCTTTTTTCCCTTTACATTCATATAAAGTCTGTTTTATCTCTTTTTTTTTTGTTAATTTAATGAACTAATTTACTTTTCCCTTTACATTTTCTAAAATTATATTATATAAGTAATATATTATTATTTAATTAGAAAATAAATAAAATAAGATTACTCATTACAATATCAATATCTATATAAAATATTAAAAGTTGTATAGGTCTAGACCGGATCTGGCTGAAAATATTAAAACCTTGCCCAATAACAAAAAATTGGCTTGGTGTGTTGTGTTGAATTGGGCTAAGCACACCTCCCAAACCTATAGATGCCTACCCTCCCGGATACCCATTTCCCACTTCTCTCTTTGACTGACTCTTCGTCGTCTTCTTTGTCTTTCTCTTTCCTCCAAATTTCAAAGTTCTTTTTGTTGAAAATGGTGGAGCACCTCATAAGGAGAAATTCCAGAGTTCCAAAGGTGATGCTTGCTATTTCTGCTTTCCTTCCATTGGTATATTATGACATATTTTTCTATTTGCATCTTTTTACCAAATATTTCAAATACGATTCTTTTGAAAATCCAAAACTTAGTGGAACCACGGTAGAGTTTATTGCTATTTTGAACGATTGCTCGGTCTTTATTTCTATCATTCGTTAGATTCGTGTTAAATGGATTCGGAATTCCGGAGTCGAGAGGAGATCTATCCTATTGGGTCAATGTCCTTTTCGGTTGGGCGGGTTGTTAACCTTTTTCACCACAATTTCAGCTCTATTTCTCATGACAGGGGATTGCATAGAATTGGTTTGGTGGCGGCGATTGGACGATATTCTATTGCTTCGATCCTTCCAACCGGAAGTCCTTTGTAGGCATATCTTGCTTTGCCGATGGGGCTGGTTTTTGGACAATGCTAATTCAATTCAACATCGGGTTACAAGAAGTTAAGGTCCGACTCATTAGGTAGGTTCGACATTCTCCAGTTATAGTACTATTCAAGTCAAGGCTTATAGAGTTACTTATAGATTACCCACAAAACCTGTTTATATGAACTGGTTCATATATTGTTAATTGTTTATGACGCCAAACTCTACGTACTCTAAGAGATCATGTATTTCATATTTGATTAGTGCATTCTTGATCATCAACGATTTTTATCACTTGGATGTTCGGTTTCATTACTATCAACCTCATGTGTTATTTCTTAAACTATTTACCAATTTTGTTTCCACCCTAATATTTGTTACAAAACGCGTCTCGGGCAGAGCACAGATCTGCCCTCCTAGTGATCAAAACATAAAATTTAGGCGATAGGACACATTATTTAGGGATTTTAGGCAATTGTATTTAATCATCCTTTGTCTATGTTTTGTTTCCAAGTCACCACATGCAACCATTTTACGTTTATCACAACTCACAGGGTCAAATAAACAGGGTAAAATATCAATGTATCCCTTAATAAGATTTTTTTGAAGCAAGATAATAATTCAGTTCTCTAAACAAGCCTAGAGAAACCGAGAGACCGGACAAACAGGTATATGGACTAACCATCATGTACCACCAAATCAAATAACAGAAGCAAATGGCTGAATGGAAATAACATGAAGCAAATAACGGAAATGAAAATGTGAAACTAAAGTAAACGTGCTAGCTATCCTACATCGTAAAACAAAACCAACACGACAAACGAAACAATCAGCCAACGGAGGATGCACACAGAGAACCCTGGGGACACTAGCGGACATCTCAGATTATGGACTCTGAAGAGCCATCAAATTATATCGATCACAAATCCACGACGTTTTCGGATACAACAAATCAAACACCGTTCATATGAGGCCCGCATCACAACAAGAACAACACAACACCATGCCGCAAATCCAAACATAAGCCAAACTATTGCTCAATAAAAAAAACCAACCCGTCTCAAAACCTCAAGGACGATAATGAAATCGTAAGAGACTACTAGGTAGTCAAAATAGAGACGACTGAGACGAGACAAAGCAAATATATTGAACAACAAACCAAAGAAAAAGGGAAAGAAGAACGAAATGGAAAGGAGAACCCCTGAAAAGGCTTGTTACAAAGCAAGAACCAAGAGTGTTGAGCCATAACCCACACACGAAGATGGACCGCGGTGAAAGGTCGGTGAGGGCGGCTGGATGGCAAAGCCGAAGGTGCCACAGTGGTGGCCGGAAACCAGGGCCGAGCCGAGGGAGGCGGGAGCAAAGTCGAAAAAGACTGGGGACGCGGGGGCCTAGGGGGCTAAGTGATGCAGGACGAGAGCTTGCCGGGGAAGTTTCAGTGTGAGGGTGGAGCCGCGGCTGAAGGTTGTAGGCAAGGGAGAAGGAGGCGGGAGCAAAGCCGATTGGGTTTGGATGAAGTCCCTGTAGACAAGGGAAGAAGGAGGCGTCAGCGGCTGTTGAGTGGTGATGGAGCTGATAGGGCTGTGATGGGGCTCGGTGGTGAACTGAGGGTGGACAGCGGCAACCAGGGTGATGGTGGCGGCGACGATAGCTGAGCACAAACGCACGCGATGCGAGTAGCGACGCCTAACTAGGTCGAGGAGGAGTGAGGCGGCGAGCCAAACCCCTGTCATAGGAAGGTTGGTTGGTGAGGCTTGGAAACGAGAGGTCGGGCTGTGGAAGTTGACCAGGTGGTGGCTGGTGAGCCTGGGGAGGCTATGGAGTTGATAAAGAAGCGACCGTCAAACCTTGGAAACGCTCAAAGAGAGCATTTTTAGGTCACGATGCTCAAATGATGACGATGTTACGTCATCCCCTTAATAAGAATTTGAACGTTATATACTACCTCCGTCTGCCAATAGATACTAATTGATTTTTTAACATGTTTTTAATGAAAAAAAAATATAAAAAATACTCCCTCCGTTCCAAAATAGATGGCCTTTTGATTTTCGGCACGCTTTTTAAGGAGTGAAAATCTCTTTAAAATATTATTTTTTTAGTTAATGTAATACTTATTAGTAATAAGTATTACATTATATAAAAAAATTAACTAAAAAAATAATATTTTAAAGAGATTTTCGTTCCTTAAAAAGCGTGTCGAAAATCAAAAGGCCATCTATTTTGGAACGGAGGGAGTATTAGTTTTTTAAATATGATTTTATAATTCATTACAATAAATATGAAATTATGTAAAAAAAAAATTTATGTAGTTTTTCATTTTCTAAAAAACGTGGGCGAAACTAATTAAAATATCCTAACTTTTAAAGTGGTGTTAAAAAAAATATTCACCTTACAACTTTAAGAAAAATAATCCAACCTTTAGAAAAGGTGATAATAAAATATCTCAACTGAGAAACGCTCTCTCCTCTCTCTAAAATATAGAGAGAGGAAGAGTCCACAAGCACATCCAAACTCACCCTTCCACAGTTCCACTACTATCACCCACCAACAGGTCTCTACCATCAACATCATCAAGAAGTGTGGCTTAAAGTTATCTTTACTAATAACAGCTTACCCAATCTGGTGGTTGCCACCACCGTCCGTGGATTAAACGCCCCTCCCCTCCGGAGGTCAAAAAATCTCCTCCGGGAGTCCTAAATCTCCTCCAGGAGCCCAAGAATCTCCTTCGGGAGTCCTAAAATCTCCTCCGGGAGCCCTAAATCTCCTCTGGGAGCAACCAACACGTCGTCTAGGCTTGTAGAGTCTCCGCCTCGGCCGCTCGTCACCATCCGTACTCCTCCAATCGAATCTTTCGATGTTCGCCGTCCTCTCCTTTGCCTTCGGTGGTGGTGCTCTCCGCCGTTGGTGGTGATGGAAATCCCATCCCCGCCTGTTTTCGGTCTCGATCTAAATGGTAAATTAAGATGGGGCTTTGGATGGTTGTGGATTCCTCTTCTCCCCCTCATCCTTCCCTTGTTCAACTGCGATCGTAGGTGGTTTTCCGGCATCTCCCCCAGCCGCGGTTTTGTTCTCGGTCGCTCCCTGCACCTATTGCCTCGCCGGTTTTCCTGGCCGACGGGCGCCCTGGGCCTCTCCGCCGCCGATCTTCGGTTGCTCCCGATTCTCGGTTTCGCCGAGGGTCTCTCCCCCTCCGCCGCTGGCGCTCCGGCCGGGTTCGGGCTCCCATCCTCCCTCGCTTTCCTCCCCTTCTCCTGGTCGGCGGCGGTTTGTGTTGCGCTTGCCCTTGCCTGTTGCGTGGAGTCGCTAAGCAGGCAATGCTGATCCTTGGGCCCCATCGATCTAGTGGATGGGCTGTTGCTTTGGGCCCAAGGTAAACTCTTGGGCCCAAAGTTTGCAGGAAAAAATAAATCTATCCTTATATTTTTATCTGCCTTTATATATTCTAAGGGTCAAATAATTCCGTATGGACTTTTGTTAAAATCCCAATTGGGTTGTTTGGTGCGTTTTTTGCGAGAGCGGTTTTCAGCAGCATTTACGGTTCTTCTTTGATTGTCCTGGTCTGAGTTGAGGCTCTGACGTCCGGTGTCGGGTTTGGCTGGGGTCGTGGCGGTGTGTATCGAGGCGACTCCATATTCCGGAAATTTCCTTGGAGGTTCGTCTTCATCGCCCACGGGGACTCCTGATGTACCGCTGGCCAACAGTGTCATCTCGGTGGTGGTGCTTGGCTCCGGGATTAGTCTACGTTGTCCTCAGCTTGTCGGGATTAGGATCGTCTGGTCGAGAGTCCAGGCATGTCTGGTCCTCGAATTATTTCCTTGTCAAAAAAAAAAAAAGTATCTCAACTATTTTTTTCTGACCATAAATCCGACAAAAAATGCTGACATATAATCATCGAAATTAAGATCTTGTTCTATTTTGGATGATGTTGAGTTATTCTAATGAGAATGATATTATTTGATCAATTCCGTATCAATATTTTTTGCCCGATCTATGGTAAAAAAAAATAAAAAATCGAAATACTTTGTTATCACATTTCTTAACGTTGGGTTGCTTTTTTACCACTGAACGATGGGCATATTTTTTTAACATGCCTCCAAAGGTTTTGTTATTTTTATCACATTAATGACTAATTATGTGGGTGGATGCTAGATTGTAAAAAAAAAAAAAAAAAAAAAAAACAAGACTAAAGGCGTTTGAGTGTAATTTTCAAAATAAATGGTTTGTGAGTGATTTTTTGTGATATAATATAATTTATACTCAGGCATTTCCTGACAAAAAGCGCCCATGGCCTAATGGATAAGGCGCTTGACTTCTAATCAAGCGATTGTGGGTTCGAGTCCCACTGGGCGTGCTTTCTGTTTTTTATTTTTACTATTTTTGCCCCTCTCACCCATACATCGTTTTTCCTATAGATTTTTCCTTTTGATCCATCAAAACAAAAGTCAACAGTGAAGACACCGGCAGAGATGGTTCAATATATATCATCATGTAATGTCATAAATATATCTTACTACAATCCCGGTTACAAAAATCAACCTATTCTTCCTAACAGATAAAACTGACAAACTACTAAGCTACTGATATGAAATTAGCAGCCAACAAAGTACAGTAAACTAAATTGCAACCTTTACTGCTAGGCAACATGTTGGCCAGTCAAATGATAGCCAGCTGTGGGACACTGGACCATGCCAAGGCCATGGGAATCATTAAGGCCCATGATCGCGTGGTGGTATGCCAGAAAGTGGTTGATGCATCCGTGATTAAGATCATTGAGCTTGAAGATTGAAGGTTGGGTATGGAAAAGTACCCCCTACAACCTCTATAGTACTCCCGCACCTTAACCCAAAAAGAAGTAGCTTAGAGGAGTATCATAAAGAAGCATTTCCATTGCTGGGTTGAGGGATCTGGTTCTGGGTTAAGCAAGTCTTGTTGTAACAAGTTTTCTACTAATGTTTGTGTTTTCGTTCGCGGATGCTTATAATGCTGTATGTGGGCAAGTTTCTGTGTTAACCAGTTTACATCTCTGTTAATGGTATAAGTGGGCAAGTTTCTCTGAGCTGTTGATGCTTGTGTATATGTATGTGGGGCCTTCCCCTTTCTCTGAGAAATGCAGAGTTTAGACGATGGGGAGTAACTGTTTCAATGAATAAATCTCAAATGAACTAATTAACAGAAGTTCGATAGGGCTCCAATTTTGATGAAACTCAGGAGGGGATATCAGATATATATATATTGAACCAAATGAAACAATCATCAGCAAAAAGAAAGGGCAAATGATCAAAACATAAAATTTAGGCAGTAGGACGCCTAAATTTATTTAGAAAATGGCGAAATTGCATGAAACCACCCTTTAAATGGGGTAGTTTGTAGAAAACCACCCTTTAAATATAGTAGTTTGCGGCAAACCACCCTTTAAAATACATTCATTTAAAAATTTTGTTATATTTTTGTTATATATATATATATATATATTATAGTAGTTTGCGGCAAACCACCCTTTAAATATAGTAATTTTTAAATGAATGTATTTTAAAGGGTGGTTTGCCGCAAACTACTATATTTAGAGGGTGGTTTGCCGCAAAAATAAATTTAAAGGGTGGTTTTATGCAAACTATCCTATTTAAAGGGTGTATTTAATCATCCTTTATCTATGTTTTGTTTCCAAGTCACCACATGCAACCATTTTACGTTTATCACAAATGACAAGGTCAAATAAAGAGAGTGAAATATCAATGTATCCCTTAATAAGAATTTGAACGTTATATATTATCTCCGTCTGCCAATAGATACCCAATTGATATTTTTTTTAACACGTTTTGTAATGAACTAAAAAAATATATAAAATATTTATTTCTTAAATATGATTTTATAATTCGTTACACTAGCTAAGTATGAAATTATGTAAAAAAATATTTTATGTAGTTTTTTTTTAAACATAAATGTGGGCCAAAGTAATTGAAATAACCAAACTTTTAAAGGGGTGTTAAGAAAAATATATTCACCTTTCAACGGTACGAAAAATAATTCAACCTTTAGAAAAAGTGATAATAAAGTATCTCAACTATTTTTTTCTGACCATAAATCCGACAAAAAATGCTGACATATAATCATCAAAATTAAAATCTTGATGTATTTTGGATGATTATTGACTTGTTCTAATGAGAAAGATATTATTTGACCAATTCCATATCAACATTTTTTGCCCGATCTATGGTAAAAAAAATAGTTAGAATACTTTGTTACCACTTTCCTTAAAATCGGGTTGCTTTTTTACCATTAAACGATGGAGATATTTTTTTAACATACCTCCAAAGGTGTTAGTTGTGTGGGTGGATGGTAGATTGTTAAAAAAAAAAAACCAAGACTAAGGGCGTTTGAGTGTAATTTTCAAAATAAATGGTAGATTTGTGGGTGATTTTTTTTTTGGAAATTTTACAGGAAACCACCCCTTATTTATTAGGCTTTTCATTTAACCACCCCTTATACAAAACCTTTCACTAAACCACCCCTTATTGATTAGGCTTTTTATTTAACCACCACTTATACAAAACCTTTCACTAAACCACCCCTTATTGATATGGATTGAGTTTTTGTTTTTAACATATATGTTTATGTCACCTTTTGTTCGTTTTTAGCAAAATAAAGTTAAAATGGTCACGACTTAATCATATAACTTTCATTTACATTATGTTTTTTTTTTTTTTTTTGATCCAAAGGTAGGACTAGTGTCCTATAGATTTTATTAAAAATATTAATCCCTTAAATGGGTAGAAGTTCAGGAACATTAATAAGACATGAGGGGATGATAGAGTACTCAGTGAAGGCATCAACAATATTAAGAGACCAATTAGCCAGGAGGTCGGCCGAGGAGTTTTCTTGGCGACGAATGTTGCTGATCACCACCTCCACAGTAGAATCGTCGATCATACGGCGGCATTGGCTAATTAGATGGTAGCAAGGGTGGTGGTTTGGGGATCTAGCCCTTAGAAGGGAGCAAGCAACAGCCGAATCTGATTCAACTATCAAGCGACCGAACCCTTGTCTACTGGCCACCTGAAGGCCATGGTATACCGCCCACAGCTCCGCCGAAATAGCAGAACAGTTTCCGCATTTGAAAGCATAGGCATGGATGAACTCCCCTAAAGGCCCTCGGAAGATTCCCGCACCCCCGGCCGGCCCTGGGTTACCCTTTGATATGCCATCAGTATTAAGCTTGATCCAATTAACCGGAGGCGGAAGCCAGGTCGTCTCGATTGCATTGGCCGGAGAAGGCGCAGAGTGTATAGACGTGGCTTTGGAGCTAATTTCATGATATATACTTACTTGCTTCACCACCGTGGCTACGAGCCCAACCATCGTGTCTTTGTTCTCAAAAATCAACGTATTCCTGCACTTCCAAATGTACTAAATCATATACGAAAAGGTCGAGCTCCACTTATCCTCTTTGTTGACGTTCATCGCCACCCAACGACTGACCTCCAACTCAGTGAAGAAAGCCCCGGGCAGAGAGTTACCCGCTAGCTGATTCCAGGCTCCCAAAACTCGCGGACAGTCTCTCAAGAGGTGCAAAGCTGATTCATCCCGTCCGCATCGAGTACATCCCATAAAATCAGATAGGTGTCTCTTCACTCTAACCTCATTGCACAATACACTGTCGTGTGCTACCAAATAGACAAAGGAGCGTACTCTTTGTTGTACCGGGACTCGCCAAATGTGCCTCCATACTTCCTCTGATTGGATTGCTTGAGTCCCCTGGATGATTTGAATCGCTGACTTGGAAGAGAAATCCCCCGAGCTCGTGTGTGCCCAGTAGAATTTATCAGCTGCATCCGGTTCATTAATTAGTTGCACTGATTGGAGCTGCAGAAGAATGTCTTGAGGAAGAAGAGGAGATATTGTGGTCCAGTTCCATCCCCCATCACCCCACATCTCTGCAACCGTCGCGCCCAATTCCTCATCCGGAATCACTTCCAAAGCCAATTCCATGAAAGGCTTCTCTGTCAGCCAGGGATGCATCCAAAAGAACGTTGTGGTGCCATTCCCTACCGCCACTCGAATTCCTGGAAGCAGAACCTCCGCTCCATGGACAATCGCCCTCCAGGTCCGGGAACACCCTCTGCCTTTAACAAACATGTCCACACTATACAAATGAATAACTATTATATCATATGTATTCTAGTCCTAGTACAGGGGTAAATATAAGAAAATATTAAGAAAATGTTTTGACCGCTAAGAATCCGCCAATAAGGCCGCCGAACCGTCTTGGCGCTTGGCGGTACCCCACCGCCGAGCATCCGCCGAGCGTTTTTTAGAACATTGATTATACCTTGTGATTGGAGAACCTTCTGCATTCGTGACCAGTTTACACCATCGAATCCCTCTCCGAATCCCCTGGTCGTGTAGCCTGAAGTTCGTCGATGGCTCTGAAGTCTGGACGATCGTTGGATGTCTATATATGGCAGCAGAAAGGTTGAAGATGGATAGTTAAAAAAAAAAAAAGGGCATTTCAGTCTTTTTCAGAATTTTTTAACATCAAATTGGACGGAATAGAGGTAGGGGTGGTCATCTGTTGACGAGATTATACAAGGGGTGGTTAATTTAGTGAAATGTTTTGTATAAGGAGTGGTTAAATGAAAAGCCTAATAAATAAGTGGTGGTTTAATGAAAGGTTTTGTATAAGGGGTGGTTAAATGAAAAGCCTAATAAATTAGGGGTGATTTAGTGAAAGGTTTTGTATAAGGGGTGGTTAAATGAAAAGCCTAATAAATAAGGGGTGGTTTCCTGTAAAATTTCCTTTTTTTTTTGTGATATAATAAAATTTGTACTCAGGCATGTACAGACAGTAAGCGCCCATGGCCTAATGGATAAGGCGCTTGACTTCTAATCAAGCGATTGTGGGTTCGAGTCCCACTGGGCGTGCTTCTGTTTTTTTTTTTTAAACACCCATACATCATTTTAGAACATTGCTTCTGACTGGGCGTGCTTCTATTTTTTTTTATAAACACCCATACATCATTTAGAACATTGCTTCTGACTGATTGTTTGGTTAATCTTATTTGGCTTGTTATATCCGAATCCCAGCTAAAACTTTTACCATAATAGGTAATCGAGTCACATTTCATCTAACAGTAAGAGGCGAACTGAATGTAGATTTTTCTTTTTGATCCATCAAAACAAAAGCCAAGAGTGAAGACAGCGGTAGAGATGGTTCAACATACATTATCATCTAATTTCATAATCATATCTTACTGCAATCCTGGTTAGAAAAATCAACCTATTCTTCCTAAAAGATAAAACTGACAAACTACTAAGCTACTGATATGAAATTAGCAGCCAACAAAGTACAGTAAACTAAACTGCAACCTTTACTGCTAGGCAACATGTTGGCCAGTCAAATGATAGCCAACTGTGGGATTTCATGACAACGGTTCTAAGACACGCAACTCTGGAGGGCCAGGGCCCAGTATGCCCTTTTGGTCGTTTATCTTGGGGAGCCCATGTGGTGGTGGTGGTGGAGGAGGAGGTGGTGGTGGAGGTGGCGGCGGAGGTGGTGGCTCCATTGATCCACTATCATCATCCCTCCAGGCACCGTGTGTTGGCCAGTCTCGCTATAATCAATCAAAATCATTTCAAGCAAATCAGTACTACTTCTAGTGGTAATGAGAGCATTTCTTTCAAAGATTTTAAAAGAAAAGGTCTCTTTGGACAATTCCATTGTTTTACTCACCTCGTCAAATGCTTGGCTTGTGTTGGGCAATATGGGTGTCATAATTGGAGGAACCATGTCCGGATCAGGCTTTTGGAAAACAAAGATTGTGTATAAACCTACAAAAAGGATAAAAGTATTCAGTAAAATTATCACTGGAGAAGAGATGTGAGAACATCTAATTGAAGTGAAGGACAGCAGATGGATCACCCAACATGTCGAATGATCGGGGGAGAAGCCTTCCACGGGGATCTACAAGGTTTGGACCAAATTTTGTGATCAAGCTTGCAAGTTGGGCTCTGCAAACAACAAGACAGAATACATCAAAAGAGGTGATCCATTTAACATATGCTTAGTGATTTTGGGAAAATGATCCAAGAAGTAAAACACACAATAATAATAACAAACATCACTTGTTTTGTCCAACGCATACCTGTTATCATCATAAAACTCCGTCAAATTCTGAATTTCCACGTACTCAAGACCGAACTCTCTAGCTAACCTGTGCCAGAAGGTGGGAACAAAAGTCTAATGTGCATATCAGGATTCACAAATATACAAATCATAAACAAATGCCATCAGGTTACACCAATAGCATGAAATCACTGATTTTTCACAGTAGTCATTTGTGAAGTGAGATCAAGAGTTCATTCTAATTATATGTTGAAGATTGTATATTTTCCATGCAATCATCCAAATTCATAAAAAAAAATTCAAAAAATTTGCAATACATAACATTGTTTGAGGAAAATGTCAGAACTGAAAAAATAAAATCAAAATAAACTTATAAGCAAGCCGATGCCCACACGGAATATTGATAATGTGACACTTGTATTTTCCACAGTCATTATTAAATTTGAAGAACTTAACCTTATGAAACTTGGGAAATGAACTAAGCAATGAGTTTCTGCAGAAAAGTCACTAGCAAACTTCAGCTGGTATTTCTTTCCGAATTGCGGAAACCTGGCGACAATTTGTAAACAATGTACAATTCAGGGAGCTGGACAGATAAATTAAAACATTAACACTGGAGAGGAAAAATCATCACATACTTCTCTTCGTCTACTTCGAAGGTGATCATATAGCTCTCAGACCGAATGCAGGTAGGCACAGGGCCAGGCTTCATGCCGCCACTTCTATTGTGGTATGCTTCAACATTCTTTTGATACTTTGCCCTTTAAAAAAGAATCAAACCACCCAGCAAAAGCATAATTGTGCAAGATGACAACAACAACAACAACAACCCAGTAAATCCCGCGTAAAGGCAGGGTCTGGGGGTTAGGATGTACGCACTCTTACCCCGACCAGAACACAATTTAACACATCACGGGCACAATTTCGGGTTAAAAATGTTCAAATGCATACATACTATTACTCCTATAAGGTCTCCACAGAATATATTTTGTCGCTTACACAGCTCAGAACAGTGACAGCAATATATTCTGATCCAAACCTGAGCATTATTTATTTGCAAGATTTGAAAAAAAAGGATAATAAAAACACCCCATTTTACATAAACACAAGGAGATTGAATGGATCTCAATTACAGAAACCAGAGCTACTGAGCTACATACCATATGGTGGAAGAATCAGGCGTAATACCGAAAAAGTAGCCTCCAGGTTTAACCAAAGCCGACACATTATGCAGGAGAGTCCTTGCCATCTCCTCAGTCTCAAAGCACATCTGCAAGTGGAGAATCTCAAGTCATCTATACTATAACCTTAAAAACTGATAAAAACAGATATCTCATTAGGGTGATCCCAGAAAATAGAGTTATTATGAACCTGCAAATGCTGCATACAGCAAACACTGTCACAGGAATTGGTCTTTCCATTTTCTTGCAACCTTTGTTCTAAACTTTCCTGTTATAACAATCAACCATAAACAGTCACTAAAATCCGAACTTGAAATGTTATGAAAAATCCATTAAATTAGGCAGCTAAAATTGCAAGGAAGAATCAATCAAACCATGGAAGGGTCAAGCTCAAAGAAGTCAGAAGTGTAACTCTTTCTGAGGCTCTCCCAGGCCTCTCGAACTTGGCTGATTCCAGAAGCTTCCACATCTTCCCTCCAACCCCAAATTGTTAAAAAAGAAAGCACAAAATCAATACATTTTTTCCAATCATCGCAGCATACAACAATTAAACACAAAGGAGAGCTGTACCAATTCCGATGTAATGGCTGATTTGAGCTTCGTCCCATTTGGCTTCATCCGGTACTTGGCCGCAGTACAGCTCACAAACAGCAGCGTAGGGGAAGAGGAAGATCTTGATGAGAGCGGTTTTGGCGAATTCGAGGAGGCGGATGTGCGTGGGCATCTCCGACCACAGAGGAGCCAGCACATAACCGGACGGCGGAGGCGGCGGCGCCGCCATTACTTCTGGCGTCAATTGCAATTGTCCTCTGCTCTAGGTGAGGAATTCGGGGGGAATGAGGACGACGGTGGTATCAATTTGAAGGTGCAATCTGAAATCTCTGTAAAAATCTGTTGACTGGTATGTCTGATTCTGAAATTGGGCGGGGTGGAGTTTTGAGCACGTTGCACAAACTCTTCAATCCTCGTGGTTTTGGTAAGCCAAGGCTGAACAAATAGGGGTTTGCACAAACCTCGCAAACCTCTGTCCCATTTTGATCTCGATGGGTTTTGTGGAATCATTTCGCCCTGATTCCGCCCCGTCTTGATACCTGGGTAACTCTGCTGTATCTCAAAATTATTTTAGATATAAATAAATATTAATTTTTAAAAAAAAAACATAGTCGTATATTTTTAGATTCTATATTTTTATATTAATATGTTTATAAAATCATATTACGAAAAATAGTGTTTTAAAAATATATAATTAAAATATCGATTATTTTAGAAAATAATTTTTATTTTTATTTTTATTTTTTAATATAAGATTTTTCATTATAAAATTTTGTAAACATATCAAAATAAAGATATAGAATATTAAAATATAAGGATATCGTTAAATCCCCCACTACTGAATTGTTGATATAAGGCTTACTTTACAAAAGCATGCCTCTCTTCTTCTTTCTTATTGAGATTTTGCATTTGAAACAATTTTTTATCTTCAAAATTACCATAATAAATCTCCCTTTGTGAAATCAGGTTTGATATTTACCTCATTTTTCAACGTGGACTACCCAAAGGGTGTTGTTGTTTTTATGAAACTTCTTAATTATGATTTTCTAAAAGTCTTCGGTGCCTCGCATCCCCAAATCTACGTTCTTATTAGGGTTGTGCATCGGTCTAAAACCTAACCGAACCGGGTCGAACCGAACCGAACCGAAAATCTCAAAATTTCAAACCGAAAATATTAGGTTCGGTTCGGTTATTTGTCGGTTCGGTTTGTGTTCGGATCGGTTTTAACATAATTGAACCGAATTTCCATTATTAAAAAAAAAATTCAAGTATACAAATATATATAAAATACAATATATATACACATATTCCAAGTATACAAATAGAAAGTATACGAATATGAAATATATATATATATACACACACCCGTTAGCTACAAAATTACAAATACAGTGGACATATATTTTTTTTGGTGAAATAGTGAAATACAATGTACATATATACATTCTAGTTGTATGCTTTATAAAATATACAAGATTAAAATATATATACAATTGCAAATATAATGTATATATGTGTATATATACACTATATATATATATATATATATATATATATATATATATATATATATATATATATATATATATATATATGTATGTATGTATGTATGTATGTATGTATATACAACAAGTATGTGTGTATATATAAAGTATACAAATATATATATATATATACAATGTATTTATGTAGTGTATAAAAAAATTCGGTTTAACACAAATCGAACCTAAACCGAACACAAACCGAACCGAAACCGAAAAATGAAAATTCTCGAACCGAAAAATTTCGGTTAGGTTCGGTTTGTGTTGGTTCGGCCAAAAAATTCGGTTTGGACCGAATCATGCACACCCCTAGTTCTTATTATACCCACAAACTCTTCTTCTGCTCTACTCTGATTAGGGCTGGCATGGTACGGTACCATGGTAAATTTTCGATTACCACGTACCGTACCGATACCATTAGGTATGGAATTTTTTTGTACCATGTACCAACCGTTAATATCGGTAACCGATATTGTTGGTACCGAAACTTTCGGTTACCAAAGGTCGGTACCATGGTAACCAACACCGCAAATTTTAATAATTAATTTACGTTTTATACTCTGTGGTAACGGTGGTACCGACGGTACCATTTATTTGTACCGATGGTACCGATGGCACCGCAAATATTTTGTACCATTTATCAAATATATATATTTTTAAAAAATACATATATAATCGGTACCAACGGTACCACGGTATTTGGGTTTCCATACCGTGTACCGTATCAACTTCTTTCGGTACCAAGATTTCGGTTACCGATTTCTTCGGTTACCGACTACTTGGTACCAAAGTCTTGTTGGTACGGTTGGTAATCGGTTGGTACGGTAATTTTTTTACCACCGCCCAACCCTAACTCCGATCGTGTTCCTTGGTTATAGCTCCAAATATCGGGGTTACATTCAGGGGCGGATCCTTTAAAGGACCA
This sequence comes from Persicaria tinctoria, assembly GCA_037127255.1. NCBI lineage: Eukaryota > Viridiplantae > Streptophyta > Magnoliopsida > Caryophyllales > Polygonaceae > Persicaria > Persicaria tinctoria. The sequence goes on from JBANSL010000014.1 coordinate 9,732,141, forward strand.
GGGGTGGCAGTCGCCCCCTCAATCAAAAATGAAATTTAATATACATATTCCTCTCGTCGATAGCTTCGATTTAATATATTATAAGCTCAAATCCGATAACTGAGTAAAAAGTTATAAACGTTTCAAGATTGAAGCGATATAAATTATTTTTCACATCATTTACCAAATTAATACTACTTCCGTTCCAAAATACATGGGCTTTTCTTTTTTGACACGTTTTTTAAGGAGCGAAAAACTCTATAAAATATTATTTTTTTAATCAAAATTTTTATATCATTTGATACTTATTACTAATAAGTATCAAATTATATAAAAAATTTAATTAAAAAATAATATTTCATAGAGTTTTCCGCTCCTTAAAAAGCGTGCCGAAAACTAAAAACCCATATATTTTGGAACAGAGGGAGTTAACTTCTATCATACCCATCATTTGTTAAACTTCATAACTTAATAAAATAATTAAACCCGAAAACTTCAAATATTGATGATTTTTTCGATAAAAAGTTAGAGATAATTTATTCGCCCCCTCAACTAAACGCTTCAGGATCCGCCACTTGTTACATTTGTCTTGATTAGGTTCATCACCAATACTAAATTTCTCGTGATGTGATTTTTCACGAACATTCATTTCCTTTCTCTAATACTAATGGACCTATTACCTCTGTTCCTACATCCCACCGACCTCTCTCCCTTTAATAGTCTATCCACACATTGGGCTTGAGCCCAATTAGCCCAATCCTCCCTTGGAAGAAGTCAGTCCAACTCCCACTGATGAGTTGAACCCAACCATGTCCTCACCCTCTGTCCTTGCCATCTGAAAGTGGTCCCTTTGATGATCCCTTGTTGTACAGAAGCATTGTTGGAAGCCTACAATATTTAGCTTTCACAAGAACATCTCTCTTTTTTCAACTCCGATTGGGCTGGAGATGTTCATGATTGTCGCTCTACTGGAGTGTATTGCATTTTATATGTCAATAATCTTATATCTTGGAGTTCTAAGAAATAAGAGACTATTGCTAGATCCTCAACAGAAGCCGAGTATATTAGCTTGACACTTGCAACCTATGGAACTCTCTTGATACATACTTTACTTATTGAGCTTCGAATCTTCCTTCGTCATGCACCTATCCTTTGGTGTGACAATCTTGGCGCTACCTACTTACCCGTCAACCCTGGACTTCATCATCGCATAAATTAAGCATATTCCCATCGACTATCATTTCGTTGGGTGCAAGCAAAATCACTTCAGGTAGTGTTCATAACCTCCGAAGCTCAAATTACATACATCATGATGAAGCCTTTAAGCATCTCCCGAATATCTTCAACTGCTCTGTTTGCACTCACGCTTGAACCGAGGGTTAGTAACACCAGCACAATGACAACTCTACTTTAGCCCAAATAGTTCCCGTAATTTAGGCCCAATATGTATAATACAAAATGGGTGGTTCTATAAGAAGACATTGTATTTCCCTGCAAATCAATTAATCAATAAGAAAGAACCCCCTACAACATTTTTTTTTTTAATACAAGGCAAGGACTGGGGAAAGGTCAACCGCAATTGACCCCTCGCCCAGTAGCGTCCCAATGGACAAAATCAGCAATCTCAGCCGGAACACAGTCAGCGATGAAATACGAGGACATGCCCAGATGCGCCAACCGATCAGCCACCCGGTTACCTTCCCTGAAAGTGTGCTCGAAAGAGATGCTCTCAAAAGATCGACAAATGCCAAGTGCATCCGAGATCGCCATCTCGATCTCCCACGGGCACTGCAAATGCCCCGCAAGGCATTGATGACGGTCAAGCAGTCGCCTTCAACCACCAGCCGAGAGAAACCCCGCTTCGAGGCTTCCAGAAGACCAACAATGAGACCATAACATTCTGCTTGCACAACAGACACCATGCCGTGGCTACGGGCACCACAAAGAAGGACCCTTCCTTGGCTATCACGGATAACAAAGCCAGAAGAAGCACGGTTCGACCCAGTCTGAGCACCATCAAAATTAAGCTTAACAAACTCCTCCGCTGGTTTTTTTCCATTTAACTGCTTTTTGTTTTGGCATTTTTTTTTTTGGGAGTTTGTTCTTAATGTGTCAATGTCGTCTTCTTCTTCCATAATTTGTGCTCTTCTCCAAGTAGTTATGTATTGTTTTATATTTTTGATCCATTCTTCCATCATACTTATATCATTGTTGTCGAAAATTATTTTGTTCCTCATCGACCATAAGCCCCAAAGAGTAGAACCCCCTACAACATTTGGTTTGTGCACCGCTAAATTGTTTCAAATATAATTTTATTTTGATTTTTTTTAATAAATTATATTTGTGTTTTCAAAATTTATTAAAAATTATGTTTAAAAAAAATATATATAATTAAAAGATCGATTATATTAGTTTATACTTTTTACATTTTTTTAAAACATAGTTTTTTATGATAAAAACTTATAAACATATATAAATAAGTTTACGAAATACAAATATAATTAAAATTTTTTTTTCAAGATAAAATTATAATCTAAATAATTAATGCACCGTCCGTACTTCCATTTGAGAATTGGGCTTTTTGTAATACAGGCTCTTGAGTTCATATAGTATGATTGTCTAAAGATCAATCTCTAAAATGATGACGTACAAAACTGGGAGTATATGATTTGTGTAAATTCAGGGCTTGTTTGTTTTACTAAAAATCAGCCTAGGGAAAGGAATATTACACTCCATCCAGTAAAAACGTGTTTGTTTTAACACCTCAAAGGATTATTAGTGTTATGAACCTCAATCAATTAAGCCCATTTGTTTACCTCCAAAAAAGAAGCCCTACCTGCCTTATCCCTCTTCTTTCACCCCCCGACCTCCTCCTTGTTCAGCACTTCAGCGTTCAGCCGTCACCCTCTCATACCCGCAAGGCCGCAACCTTTCTCACTTCTCTCACGCTCACATCCACCGGATCTGCATCTCTTTTCTCGTTTTAGGACGAATCTCCATCTTCTAATCAAAATCGCGCCCATTTCTAGGACCTGACGCCTCCTCCTCCGATCTAACGACATCTTCTCCTCCATAGAAGGAACCGACGTCGCTCGAAGATGAGATAGAGCAGGGCCAAGGCGCCACTTCACCCTCTCCTTAGTGCAATGCCAGCGCCAACGGATTTTGCAACAATTTGCAATTGGCGCCTTTGCAGAGCTAGAGGAATCCGTCAACTGTGCAATTGACTGATTGAAATTTCTATGCTAATGGCTTGTCGACAGTCCTGTGAGGACATGAAATTTGTCCACACGGATAGATCGTCTACTGTCATTGACCTCGACTGATTTTGAGCAGCTCTATTATGCACAAGCGGTAGATGCTCTGAAACAAGTATGCTTGCGTGCCAAATTGCTATATCAACAAAAAATTGGATTTGTGTTGAATCTCAAATTTATTTATTTTTGGTTGAATTGTTGTATCAATGGATTTTGCAATTTGATTTTTTTTGTTGAATTGTTGTATCAACTGATAAGGTAATTATTCCTCTATTCAATCAACCAAACAAAATTGAAGTTTAACCATTTCTCATTCCTTTCCCTTCTTTTGAAATGATTCATTTCCTTTTATTTCCCTTCCTCCAAACAAACGGGCCCTCAATGTATACAATTTTACGTACATATTAATTATATAGTATGTTCACAAATCACAAACAAACACGTCAAGATGAATGTAATTTAGATGGATGAATGAGAGTAAACGTGTTGATAAAAGAGGCTATGTGGTGTTTCATATATTTCCGTGAAGTGCACGCCCTGTGGTTTCTTGTTTACTGCGTTAACGTTATGCGTCTTGTTGTTTAGCCAACGCGTGGAGGTTTTGTTTGTGTACTTTCTATAGTTTGAATTTCGACACAAGTGTACGTTGAAATGGATTCTAACTTGGGAGTAATGTTTTTGGATTACATTTTGACTGGCCTTAGTGATAAACTTGTCTGCGAAAGGTATTATAGTTCTGTAAACTTAGAAAAATTATTAAGGAATTAAGACCAATAGTTGGTATTCTTTTTGCTATTTTGAAATATAATATATATTACATATTTTTGGTTTTATTTCTAAAATAGATATCTACATGATGTCCATATTTTTAGTCATGTTTTATACCGGTAGTGTTTAATTGAGTCAATTTGAATTACTTTTGTTAGTTTTTGTGTTGGGATTAGTGTTGTTTGAATAGATTTTCGTATTTCGCGCGATATGGATGTCTACACAAGATTTGATGGTATTTTGTAGTTTTTTTGGAGCTAATTAAGAGAAGATTTGGTGCATTCCAGAGTTTGGAGGATGATCAAGAAGATATGAAAAAGCAAAGGAAGTGGAAGCGAGATCGAACGAAGTCAACCAGATGGAGCAACTGAAGAAACACCATATTTTCGCCATTTTTCACTTTGAATTAGCTCTTGACATCTTCATGAGAGTTGTAGTCCTCAAAAAGAGCTTTCCAAGTCATATTCATATGCGTCAATCAGACAACCGAGGACCCCGAAAAGTACAAAAACAGCTGTCCTAACGACCCCCATACAGACCCTGTGCTAGAGCAGAGAATTAAAGAGGATTACAGTGGCCATACCGAGCTCCATACCGACCCGGGGAGCTCGGTAATGATCCGAAAAGTGGTAAAACGAGAGTGGATTTGAGCTAGCAGAAGCCATACCGACCTGGAGGGGCTCGGTACCGATCGAGGGGTGGCTTGGTATGGGCCACTGAAACACGAATTAAGGCTGATTTTATCCTGAAATTAGATAGACTTAGATAGATTTTTTTAGATATTATTTTCCTAAGATAGAATATTAGTTTCTACTATAAATAAGTCATTCATAGGTCAGATTTAGGAGGACATTTTGGCAGCCCTTGGGGGGAGTGAGAGGAGAGAGAGAGAAGAAGTCGTGCTGCGATTGTGATATTTTGGGCGAGTTTGAGACGATTTTTGAAGTTTATGCAAGGTGTTTTCTTTATTATTTCTTTTGTTTATGTTTTCCTTGATGAATAATGAGTATTCTTTTTTTTTTTCTAGGGTTGGGATGATCCCAACAATAGTCATATGTGTGGATGGATGATGAGTTGTTGAATTCTTCTCATTTATCGATATATCTCTATCTTTGTGTGCTTAATTCTTTGGATGAAGGACTAAGGATATGTTTGATTGACAATTTGAATTGAAACATTGAATTGTTGATTAGATTGAATAATTTAGGGTTTGAAACAAAAGTTGAATTATCCTAATCAAGAACAACATAGATTGAGATTGTTGATTCAATAAGCAAAAGTTGATTGGATTAGCTTGTTAGGATACGCGAAAGTTGATCCTTTCTTATTGATAAAGGGCTTATTTTGATGATTAATTTATTGGTGATTGGCATGCATGATTGTTGTTGTGCTGAAACCCTAATCCTAGAATTCTTTTAATATTGATATAAATTCTCTTTTTAATCAACAAAAACCACACCCAAAATCTCTACCTTTCACACTGTTGCGAAGCATTGGCTATATAACTCCTCAGAATTTTGCATTGCCTCATGTGTCTTGTCTAAGACATCTCATCCACTTGTAGCATTAATCACACAGCGTTCGCAACCAAGTAAGCCTTCATAGAGATAGAGGCCTAGATCATCCTCTAGTATGTCATCCTGCAGGCAACTTCCTTTGACCTTCTTAAACCTCTCAACATACTCATAAAGGATTTCTGTAGGAGATTTCTCTATAGGAAATTAAATATTTCTGGAGGAAAGCTTTCTTCAATCCTACCGAAGTAGTAATGCTCTCTGCTGGTAGGTAATAGAGACAATCACTTGTTTCATCATTTAGAGTGAAAGGAAACACTCTGAGCATAATTCGATCGTCTATCAGGCCTTAAGGTCTCAGTCTGTCGTACACACTAGTGAATTCTACGAGATGTTTGTTGGACTCTTCTCCAGCCATTCCATGAAAAACTGGCAATGTAGTAAACCAGTTAGACTTATACTCAAATCTTGACCCCTCAAGAAGAGCAGAGAGCCTAATCGCAAGCGGTTGCGATGTCAAAGGTTGTCACCCCTTCAACCCTCATCATCTCAGGAACCGATATTTAACCAAGTGTCATTACCCTGCACAACCAATTGATGCTTTCAAGGAACCAATGTCGTGTGCTTGCTACTATGGTTAGTATTCTAATGAAATCATTAAAACATAGCATATAATATGAATGCAAATTCTGTCAAGTTGATCAATCAAGAGAGAATATATGCAATCAACAATATGAGCATAATGATAATGAAATAACTAAGGAATAACAATAGAAATCAAAACCTCACAATTCAACCAACCATATCTTCGAATCGCAGGCAAAACAACGAGTTTAGCTAGTCGATGGATTAAAATGTTCTAATGTTCTCTATATGTCCCTCAAAACCTAATACTAGTTGGCCTAAATATGGTAGAAGTCAGCATTCTAAAACCCTAGAAAGTAATATAATAATAAACTAATAAGATTGTTTTGGATAAAATCGGTGTTTCCTGAAACTGCTTGACGACGGGCGTTAGTGAAATAACGGCGAGCGCCGTTCTTCTGTATTTCCGATTTCTTCTTTTGTTCTCGATTCTCTTCTCATTAGTTCCACCTTATGATCCTTCCTTACCTCTCTCAAGCACAAAATCAGCCTCTTCTACCCATCTTTAGCCCCTTTTCAAGCTCGGATTGTAAAACTGCAAAATAAACACAAAAGAGCGTAGATTCCGAACTTGAATGCCCAAATGGACAACAATGCAAATTAACTATAAAACATGCAAGAAACATACTCTAAATGCATCTAAACTTATCTATAATGCCTATTTAAAATACACATTATCAATTATTTTTTCTATTTAATCATTTATTATTTATGGAATAAAATCGACATCTCCATTTTTTTTTCCAGGGGAATCAATGAAAGGAATATTGCTAGTGGCGGAAGAAGGGGACGTCAAACAAACCCCTTTGACACGTGCGAATCGGGATGGACAAGAATTGTAAATCAGAGAGCCAAACTCAAGCAACCCAAACCAATAATCTGACACAAACAGAAGACAAAATAACCAAGCACAAATAACACCAGATTTACGTGGAAAACCCCAAAACGAGGAAAAACCACGGAAGCCAGAAACTTCCACTATCAATAATAACAAGTGGGTACAATCTTCCCTAGACAATGCTAGAGGCATACAACATCATCAAGCATCAACAAGCTTGGCCAAATCTCTAATTTCATCACCCAAATTGTGGAAATCAACAACAAACCAAGAGAGGACACTAGCAAAGGGGATATGAGATTGGAGGCTTAAAACGAAGATCCAACCATACAAAATGAACCTATGATGAGGTGAACACCATACCAGAAAATCGTCCTAATCAGAGGTCGTTTGGTCGTCGATCGGGGCACTTCAAAATAGGCTAAACAATTGGATGCGAATTTCTCCAACTCTCTCTCTTTTTCTCCCTTTCTCACACTTTGTTTCCCTCTCTTACTTTCCCAAATGGAAAGGAATCCCCTTTTATAAAGGAGGTAAAGCATCACATGGTAAAAACCAACTAGTAAACTAGTCCATTGGACTCTTTTCCCATATAGGAGGGAACCCAACATAGCTCCCCTCAATCTTATATGGGGGGCTCGAGCAAGCCCGCCTTTGCGCGGCATTTGATGAGCTTCTCATTTGACAAAGTCTTCGCCAACATATCTGATCTGTTGTCATTTGTGTGGATCTTCATGAGCTCAAAATCTTCATCTTCTACTATTTCTCGAAGTCAATGATACTTTCTTCGGATGTGCTTGGTTCGAGAATGGTAGGCAACATTCTTGGCAAGGTGGATTACAATCTGATTGTCACAATAGACTGGGTAGCTAGCTTTCTCCACTCCCAACTCCTCTAGGAACTCTCTCATCCATATCAACTCCTTACCAGCTTCAACTGCAGCCACATACTCTGCTTCTGTCGTTGACAAAGCAACACACTTCTGCAGTCTCGATTTCCATGAGAATGCTCCCCCTGCAAATGTAATCAGATATCCAAATGTGGATTGGCTCATGTCAATATCACCTGACATATCCGCATCTGTAAAACCATCAAACTATAGGTTTTCCAGGACCAAAGCACAAACACACTCTCAAAGTGCCTCTGAGATACTTGAGAATCCATTTCACAACTGCTCAATGCTCCTTTCTAGAATTACTCATGAACCTACTGATAACCCCAACTCCATAGGCGATGTCTGGCCTAGTGCAAACCATGACGTACATCAGACTACCAACGGATGAAGCATAAGACACCTTCTTCATCTCTTGTTTCTCTTTCTCACTTGTAGGACACTGATCAGAACTCAGCTTCATGTTCACTACAAGTGGAGAACTCACGGGTTTAGCCTTGTCCATGTTGAATCTTTGCAACAACTTCTCAATGTATCTTTCTTGTGATATCCACAACTTCTTATTCTTTCTGTCACGGGTAATTTGCATACCCAAAATCTGTCTTGTAGGGCCAAGGTCCTTCATAGAAAAGGACTTCTTCAATGCAGTCTTCAAACTAGAAATTTTGTTGGTATCCTACCTAACAATAAGCATATCATCCATATAAAGCAACAGAATCAGAAAGTCACCTTCGGTGTAATTCTTCAAAAACACGTAGTGTTCGGCATGTGTCTTGTGGAATTTGTGGTCAATCATAAAAGACTCGAACTTCTTGTACCATTGCCGAGGCGCTTGTTTCAAACCATACAAGCTCTTTTTGAGACGACAAACCATCTTCTCTTTTCCCTTGACTTCAAAACCTTCAGGTTGCTCTATGTAGATTTCTTCTTCCAAATCACCATGAAGGAAGGCGGTTTTCACATCAAGTCGCTCGACCTCTAGGTCCATGCTAGCAGTCATGCCTAGAACAACTCGGATGGATGCCATCTTCACAATTAGAGAGAAAATCTCATCGAAATCTACACCATTTTTCTGCTCAAAACCCTTCACCACAACTCTGGCTTTGAACCTGAGAGGTGTACCATCTTCTCCAGACTTCAAACGAAAAACCCATTTATTCTTGAGATCTTTCTTGCCCTTAGGCAATTTTACCAAGTCATAGGTTTGGTTATCATGCAAGGAACTCATCTCATCCTGCATGTCATTGTACCACTTCTTCTGATGCACACAACATCTCAGCTTCTGACCACTTTCTTGTCTGTAAGATCCCATAATCTGCACCCAAATTCATCCTCTGAGTACCCTAAGAAGATGCATGACTTTGTTTTGCTATCAACCTTGGATCTTCGATCTCTAGCAATATGAACGTATGCTAGGTATCTAAAGACTCTCAAATGCTGGAAGGAAACATCTCTCCCAGTCCAAACCCTATGTGGAATATCACCATCAAGAGGAACTGAAGGCGAGCGGTTGATGAGATATACAACAGTCAACATTGCCTCGGCCCAATAAGACATTGGCAGCTTTGCAGTTGAAAACATACTTCTAACTCTTTCTGCTACAATTTTGTTCATCCTCTCTGCGAGCCCATTCAGCTGTGACGTCTTCGAAACTGTTTTCTCAAGCCTGATACCCTGACTCTTGTAGTACTGCTCAAATGGACCCCTGTACTCTCCGCCATTATCTGATCCGACACACTTCATCTTCAAACCAGTCGACTCTCGTTCAACTTTGGCTTGGAACTCCTTGAAAACTGTCAGAACCTGATCTTTTCTTTTCAACACAAAACCCCACAATTTTCTAGAATTGTCATCAATAAAGGTGACAAAATATTGTGCATCACCATGTGACTTGCAATCCATAGAGCACACATCAGTATGAACAAGATCTAATGCATGCTTTCTTCTAGATGGAGGTCGAGTAAGAAGTGCTACTCGATATTGCTTTCCAGCTAGGCAATCAACACAAGGTTTGAGAGAAATACCTTGCATATCCGGGAGAACGTCCGTCTTGGTGAGCATTTGCAAACTACGCTCGCTTATGAGTCCAAGCCGCTTGTTCCATAGCTCTCCGGCACCATCATCAATCACATTTGCTACTTCTCAGCAAATCTTGTCTTGCATCACATACATGGTATTCTGCTTTTTTACCCGAGCGACAATCAAGTTTCCCTTGGAGCACTTCCAAACACCACCTTGTGTATTTTGAGCATAACCATCATCATCAAGTATCCTAGAAGATATCAAATTCAATATGATGACAGGAACATGACGAACATTTCTCAAAATCAAACTGCAACCAGTAGATGTCAACAAACAAATTGTGCCCATGCCAACAACATCAGACACATACGCCATCATTTCCCATCCTCCACGGCCAAAATCTCTACAAGTGTAAGAAAAGAAATACTCCTTGTGTGGAGTAATGTGATATGAAGCAGCTGCATCAACAATCCAAGTGCACTCATCACTTGCAAGATTCAAGGAACCTTCATCAGCCACCACAAACAACTCCACTATTTCATCACTGATTGTAAGAGCAACATTGTCTTTATCTTCTTGATTTCTCGACGTCTTTGATTTCTCAGGTTCTTTGCCTTTTTCCCTTTTGAACTTCCGGCAATACTTTTGAATGTGACCCGGTTTCTCACAATAATAGCAAGTGTACTTGCTTCGAGACTTCGGTCTCCCTTTGGACTTGTCTCTGTTCTGATGTTGTCGTTGCTTAATCCTTCCTCTGTTGTTACCAGAACCCTGCGTCACATTAGCCTCTGACTGTGAGGAGACACTCATCTCCTTCCTTCTAGTCTCATCGCTTAAAAGACTAGCCACTCATTCCATAGTCAGCTTGCCTTCCGAAGCGGAATTACTAAGTGACACGATAACTGTATCCCAACTATCCGATAATGAGGAGAGTAGTAGTAGAGCCTGCAACTCATCATCTAACGACATCTTCGCAGAAGCCAACTGATTCACAAAGCCCTGAAATGTGCTCAAATGCACAACAATGCTCTCACCATATTTGTACTCCAATTTCACAAGCTTTCTCATCAATGTCGCCTTGTTGAGGGCATTCTTCCTCTCATACATCCCCTCCAGCTTATACCATAACTAATAAGCATTCGTGTCATTGGCAATATGCCGGAGCACACTCACATCAACAAATTGTCTGATCGTAGCTACTGCGTTTCGATTCAAAATCTTCCATTCAACATCAAAAGCACCTGTTGGAATATCTTAGTGCACAATCGACTCATACAAATCTTTCACATACATAAGATCTTCCATCTTTATCTTCCAATATGAGTAGTTGCTTTAATTCAACACAATCGTTCCCTGAAAACTGTTCTTTTCCTCCATCCTAAACCAAAAAGCTCTGATACCAGTCTGTTATGCCGGAAGAGGGAGACATCAGACAAACCCCTTTAACACACGCAAATTGGGATGGACAAGAAATTTAAACAGAGAGCCAAACTCAAGCAACCCAAACCAACAATCAGAAGATAAAATAACCAAACACAAAGAACACCAAATTTACGTGGAAAACGCCAAAACGGGGAAAAACCACGGGAGCCAGAAACTTCCACTATCAACAATAACAAGTGGGTACAATCTTCCCTAGATAATGCTAGAGACATACAACATCATCAAGCATCAATAAGCTTGGACAAATCTCCAATTTCATTACCCAATTAGTGGAAATCAACAACAAACCAAGAGAGGACACTAGCAAAGGGGATATGAGATTGGATGCTCAAAACGGCGATCCAATCGTACAAAATGAAGCCTATGATGAAGTGAACAACATACCAGAAAATCGTCTCAATCGGAGGTCGTTTGGTTATCAATTGGGACACTTCAAAATAGGCTGAACAATTGGATACGAATTTCTTCAACTCTCTCTCTTTTTCTCCCTTTCTCACACTTTGTTTCTCTCTCTTACTTTTCCAAATAGAAAGACATCCCCTTTTATAAAGGAGGTAAAACATCACATAGTAAAAAATCAAATGATAAACTAGTTCATTTGACTCTTCCCCTATATAAGAAGAAACCCAACTAAGAATTCCCTTATTCTAACTGACTTCTGGCTTATGGTGGTTTTGTGGATTCAAAACAGCACCTTGCTCGTGGATTTGTTGAAGGTTCCTTATACGTCGTCGTTATTGATTAATGAAGGACAATCGCGACTATATATTATCATATTAGAGATTGTTCAAATTTGTGAAATTGAATAAAGTGTTTGAAGAATAGTAAATACGCCTAGAACGTAAGACGAAGTGTGTTATATGGTAGACTAATTGATTTAAACGTCGTTGACACTAATCTCTACACATATATAGTTGAGTTGACACTTACAAAGTTGAATTTAGGATACTTAATTGCGCGCGTTACCCGGCCTTTCCTACCACCCAAATATGTCAAAATTAAGTGTACGTACGTTCCTTCAAAATCAACAAAATTTCTCTTGTATAAAGTTGGTGGTGGGTGAATCACCAAACTCCTTTCCCACTATCTCACCAATTTAATTTGTAGTAGTCATTGCTTACATCATGTTAAACAACCACATCCCTTCAACAACACTGAACACCTGCATACTACCTCCGCTCGAAAATATATGCCATTTGAAATATATATTTTTAAAAAAGTTAAGAACTTTTATCTGTTTTAACTCATTAAAAAACGTGCTAAAGAGTTAAACGCATCTATTTCTGAACAAAGATAATTATATATCAAGATCGGATCAATCAATGTATTTAAAAGTTTTTCCCACCTTAATAAGCATTATAGGCTAATTAAGATGGGAGCGACACTCCCAAACTCATTTACAAATACTAGTTAAGGAAGCAATTAGGCCTTTAGTATCGATCAACTTACAATATAAAGTAAGTTCTAGCGTTTCTATACACTTTAAGCAACACATATATGCACTAATATTTGCAACATAGTATCATGCATCTAGCCCTAATTCAATCTCCAAGTATCTAATCCAACTATTAAGCTCAACATTGCTTGTGTCAGGGTCCTTGTTTTCGAAACCACTAGAGCTTGAATCCTCACATGCATTAGACATCGACGTGTTTTTGTTAAATCCAATACACTGAAGCGGGCATAAATTGTCCAGCTCCAGTGTGTTCCAGAAATCTGTTTCATCAAAGTCGTGTAGTTTTTGAGAAATTTGATCATCTGATGCTCTGGAACCATCAACATGCATTGCCTCTAGCGACATATTGAAACTTTTATCCATCTGATCGTGGCCATGCTCTTGGGATGTCAGGACATTAGAGAGGCAAGAGATTAATGAAGGTGTAGGTGACTCTCCTTGTTCTTCCTCATACTCCCTTAGTCTTGCACGACATCCTTGCGTTTCCTCTAAGGTTGTCTTCTCAGGTACCTTGATGTTACCAAGACTTGTAGTGGTCTTGCTATCTCGATCCATATCATCATTTTGTAACAGAGAGGATCTTGATGGAGACGAGAACAAATCTTGGGAGGATTTCTTGGATTTCTTTCTTTTAGAGGCATGTTTTCGAACATATTTGATTCCAAGTTTTTTCGCAATATGAGTGTTCCATATATTTTTTATCTCATTATCCGTTCTCCCAGGAAAAAAGGATGCAATCTTTGACCACCTTCATATGTTTTAAAATGTGTTAGTTTCCATACTATCATAGATTCTAATGAACATGCCAAAAGCTAAAAGAAAACGATGCAAATATATATATAATAATAAAATTAAATGTATATTAATCTTACTTGTTTCCATGGGTTTCATGTAATTTAATTATGGTTTCTTCCTCCTCAGAGGTTATATTTCCTCTCTTAAGATCAGGCCGAAGGTAGTTGATCCATCTCAGTCTACAACTCTTTCCACATCTTAGGAGACCTATATATCATCATATCATATATATTAATTCGTTAATATGAAAAAACATATAATCTAATTGTAAAAGTAAAGACACTATAACAATATTCAGCCAACAAAAAAGGTGGGAAAAACAACATTTATTTCTCATTTCTTTTTAGGAGCTTCTTTTCAAATAAAGTATTCTTATCATATGACTTTACCGTACTATAAATACTAGATTTACTCTTGTATTTTTATTTCTTTCTTTCCTTTTGTTAATTTTTAGGTAAGACTCCATTTACTTATATCTACTCTAATTTTTTTAAAGAAAATGAAAGTTAAAAACCTTAAAGTTGAGATTGTGGTCAAGAAGAGTCGACGAGGAGAACAAAGGCATTATTTGCATGCAATTTTCAAAGCCAAAGAAGTAGGTGTTGTTCAACAGTCAAATCAATTAAGCAATTCAAGTACTAACCCCCTTTCGGATTTCCATGCAACCTACTCTCTCTAATCTCTATCTATTTGTAAGACCATGGCGCAATTAGCTACTAGTATTAATTACTGATCCGTATTAATTAATCAAATTTAAATTTTGCGACTGTGCTATATATAACCTCTTACGAGTATTGCATATACTATAAGGTTTGATGGAAAATGAATTGAACTGGTATTCTCAAATTAATCATCGCGCATACAATTAATTAATTAATCAACTTTAATTACTTATCGATCATCTCAAGCCAAAAGATGGATCGATGCATATTTTGACGTGTTATGTATATAAATTGTCAAATGAGGCGAAATGGTGTAAACTAGAAGCCGCCCCAGTCTAGTGCCACTTTTTCTAAAATTGATTTAATTAGAAACTCAAAACGTACTATTAGTAATATATTATTTATTAACCCATAAGTTACTTATTCACAAGTACTATATATATATATATTTCCCTTCTTTCAAATAAATAAATGCATTTTAGATAACTTATTCAATTACTAGCTATATGACCACAAAAATGGTGACCCATGCATGCCACATTCTATAAACCATTATTTAATTATAATATCAGATGAGAATATATATAACGATTTTTCTATTCTATTCCCTAATTTTTTTTTTGGGTGCAAATATATGATAAGATTCTAAATTGAAAAATATTTTCTACTAAAAAAATAAGTAACTCTAGGATTCTAATTAAACAAAAAAATTAAACTAATTAATTTTTTTTTTCCAAATTAATGTTATTATCGGCCAGAGATAAAAAAAAATCGATATATCAATGATAATTATGGGTAAAAATTTACTAAACATATGGTACATATATGACATATTTCCAAATTAAATAAACGGCCTCTTTACTTTTATTCACGCAATTGTGAGTAACTAGTAAGAGTGAATTATTATAGATGACATATATATTTCTATTTTTTTTTTAAAAAAAATGGGGCAAAACTAACAAACAGATACAAGTATATTCAGACAGGATCATATGATATATAAATATATTATTGATTGATTTATTGCTACAAAATTAAGATCGACATGTACGTATATATCGAAGAAGAAGAAGAAGAAGTTGAGATTAGAGAGAGGGTAAATAAAAGAACGAACCGGCTTGAGCAGGGAGAGATCTCCAGTTAGCATGGCCATGGTTTTGAATGAAAGTGATGAGCTTCAAATCCTCAGCAGGACTCCATGGCCCTCTCTTTACCTTGCTCTTGTCACAGCATGGTGATCTCCCTTTCCCCATTTCTACCTCCGATCCAGTCTTAACACACACATATATATTATATATATGTACGTACTTACTTCAACTCTACACAGAAACTATATATATCTTCATTGATCAGTTGTTGTATATATATAGGAATAAAGAGGGGTCAGAGACAGAGAACAAGAGTTATATATTATTGTCTATCTTTGTATGCTCCGTGCAACAAGTGTCATGCCACATACATATATATATTAGCTAGCTCAATCTGGTATAATTTTTTTTTTAAAAAGAAAATGAATTAATTATTTGAATCTTTAGAGTTAAGATAGTCTTGTAGTTAGTTTACCCAAAACGTTTCAACCAAGAAAAATAATTAATTAAGTAATGAAAAGGATTGAAGGGGTAGGCATATAATTAAGTCTTTATATGTCCAAACTAATGCAAATACAGAGGAATGAGGAATGGCTATTTAAGATTTATGGGAGACTCATCCTAACAATTTTTCAACATGAGTTTGGGAATTGGAACCACTAATTGCTACTACCTTGACTAATTAGGTAAAAATTTTACACCAACAAATATAGCTAAAAATCCTTAGCTCATATTATATCAAAATCAGTTTTAGCCTATTATATTTGTACCAAAATTTATAAGTACGTACTTTTTTTTAACTGTCTTAATTTTATGCTAAAGTTTAATAATTTAGAAAGTGAATATTAATACACAATCACTAGGCCAGTTTGACGTTTTAGACACAGACGAATTTTTAGTCGTGGCTTGAATGCACTTCAAGGGACGAACATAGCCTGGGTCGTCACTTACAATAGGGACGGATTTATACCCATCCAAGAGAGCCTTTCAAGAGACGAATAATTACTAAGTTCGTCGCCGGAATAAGAAGTGGACGTTGACCACACCGTTGACCGTCGATACACATGGTGATTCAATAAGGATTGTCAGATGCCAGTCATGCCACCATCATTGAAGGGACGAACATATATAAGTCCGTCCCTTGAATCAACTTTACTTTTAAATACAACATGTGATTCTCCGTACATGTTTGGCATATCGTCTTCTTCCAGACAGTGGGGTTATTTGGCATCGTCTATTCCAGACAGTGAGGGCTATTTGGCATCTCATCCTCGATCTCCTTCCTTGTTCTTCACTCGCCCTCACACTCAGGTACCTCTCTTCTCCTTCCTTGTTCGATTGATCTCATTGATTCAAGACCTATTTGTTTTCCTCCGCCTTCAATTCCAGATATGTGATTCATGGGCCTTTAAATTTTTAAAGATCAAGGAAATAGATTCAGCCTAATTCAACATACTCAAGTTTCAGCATTTGACCAGATGTTGACCACATCATTCAAGGGACGAACATTGTCCATAGTTTGTGGCTTGAGTGATTTTCACTTGTGGCGGGATTTTTTCCGCCAATTTTTTTGGTTATTTGAGTACATATTAACTAGTGCTATATATATTTGTACAAACGCATATATGTTATATGCATATACTATAATGCTATGAAATCATAATTTATAATGCTATATTTATATAAAACCATATGTTAGAAGTACAATTTGATCACATCATTCAAGGGACGGACATTGTCCATAGTCCGTGGCTTGAGTGATTTTCACTTGTGGCGGGATTTTTCCCGCCAATTTTTTTGGTTATTTGAGTACATATTAACTAGTGCTAATAATATTTGTACAAACACATATATGTTATATTTATATGTTACATATGAATTTTCAATTTTCAATTTCGGGTCGTTTGAGATTTTCCATTGTGGAGATGGAGATTGAGATCGAAAATCAAGATTGTGATTGATATTGAGATTGAGATCCATAGTGATATTGAGATTGAGATTTTTGTTGTTAAATATAGATTTTGCGATAGATGTTATATATGTATTTTCAGTTTTCGATTGAGATTGATACAGAGAATGAGATCGAGATCGAGATCAAGATTGTGACTGTGATTGAGATTAAGATAAAGATCAAAAGATTGAGATTTTGGTTAATAAATATAGATTTTATGATAGATGTTATGTATGGAGTATGAATTTTCAACTATCATTTGAGATTGGGATCAAGATTCTGACTGAGATTGAGATCAAGATCAAGACCGATATTGAGAATGAGATTTTGGTTAATATATGAATATAGATTTTGTGATAGATTTTATATATGAATTTCCAATTTATGTTTGAGATTGAGATTGATATCGAGATGAAGATTGTGATTGAGATTGAGATCAAGATTGTGATTGAAATTTTGGTTGTTATTTATAGATTTTGCGATATATGTTATATGTGATTTTTCAATGTCAATTTGATATTGAGATTGATATGGAGATTGAGATCGAGATTGTGATTGTGATTAAGATTGAGATAGAGATTAAAAGATTCAGATTTTGGTTGTTAAATACAATATAGATTTTGTGATATATGTTATATATGAATTTCAAACTTTCATTTGAGATTAGGATCAAGATTGTGATTGCCGTTAAGATCAATTCAAGATCAAGATTGAGATTGAGATTTTGGTTAATATATAAAAATAGATTTTGTGATAGATTTTATATATGAATTTCCAATTTCCATTTGAGATTGAGTTCGAGATTGAGATTTTGGTTATTATTTATAGATCATGTGATAAATGTTATATATAAATTTTCAATTGATTAGTTTTTTTAATGTGAGCATTGATATATACCAAGGTATTCTAAGTGTTGTATAATATGAATTTCCAATTTCTGTTTGAGATTGAGACCGAGATCGAGATTGGAATTGAGATTGAGATCGAGACTAAGATTGTGATAGATGTTTTATATATGAGTTTCTAATTTTTGTTCGAGATTGAGATTTTGGTTAATAAATATAGATTTTTTGATAGATTTTATGTATGAATTTCTAACTTTCATTTGAGATTGAGATCAAGATTTTGATTGAGATTGAGGTTGAGATGAAGACCGATATTGAGATTTTGGTTAATATATAAATATAGAATTTGTGATAGATGTTATATATGAATTTTCAATTTCCATTTGAGATAGAGATAGAGATTGAGATGTTATATAAATGTTATATATGAATTTTCAGTTTTTGTTTGAGATTGAGATGTGGATTGAGATTGAGATTGAGATACCAAGATTTGAGATTTATGTTTCTTAAATACAATATAGATTTTGTGTTAGATGTTATATATGAATTTCCAACTATATACCATTTGATATTGCGATTGCGATTGAGATTGAGATTGAGATCAAGATCAAGACCGAGATTGATAATGAGATTTTGGTTAATATATAAATATAGATTTTGTGATAGATTTTATATATGAATTTCCAATTTCCGTTTGATATTCAGATGAAGATTGAGATTGATATCGAGATCAAGATTGTGATTTTGATTGGGATTGTGATTGAGATTGAGATTTTGATTGTTAAATATATATTTTGTGATAAATGTTATATATGAATTTTCAATTTCCATTTGAGATTGAGATTGATATGGATATTTAGATTGAGATTGAGATCGAGATCGAGATCGAGATCGAGACCGAGACCGAGATTGGAATTAACATAGATGTTATACCAAGGTTAGTGAGATTTGAGATTGAGGTTAAGATAAAGCTTTGAGATTGAGATTGAAATTGAGATTGTGATCAAGTTAAGATCAATGTTTGAGACTGAGATCAACTTCGAGATTTGATATTGAGATTGAGATTAAAATCAAGCTTTGATATTGAGTTAAAAGCTGCTTAGATCGAGATTTGAGATTGTGATTGAGAATATGATTTGAGATTTGAGATCGAGATTTCAGATTGAGACCAAGATTGAGGTTCGTTATTGAGATTGAGATTAGAATATGAGATTAAGATTGATATTTGATATTGAGATCAAGATTAAGATCAAGATTGAGGCTTGAGATTTAAATTGAGACCAAGATTGAGATTTGAGATACAAGTTGAGATCGAGATCGAGAATCGAGATTTGAGATTGAGATTCAGATCAAGATATATTAGTTATAATTTTATAGAATATATTGGTTCTAATTTTATAGATAACCGAGTTATCAATTTTTTATTATTTAAATATATAAGTGGCATAAAAATAAAAAAAAGATCATACAAATAAATGTATAAACAAATCAATTATTTTTCAAAATATATAAAATTTTATATTTAAATAAATTACATAATTTTTTTAAATCAACAAGCGCGAATTATACATTCCCGCTGCTTGGATGTGACTATCTCTGCCGACGGGCCAATCAAGGAGGGTCTGCGAGTTTCCCCTTTCTCCCTCTCGCTTGAACAAGCTCAGGTGCTCAACTATCCTTTTCTATTTGCTCAATTGCATCATTCCTGCTGCGAGTGTTAAAGTTTCGTTCAATTTTGATATTGAAGTTTAAACTGCATAGTGGAAAGAAAATCTAGGTTTTGGTGGCCTTCGATGATCTCATCATTTGTCGGGTTAGTTGCTTCTATTTGCGTTTCCATCTTTTGTTTCTGCCTGATTGGATTGTTTTTGAATTTAAGGTTTTGGTGACCTTCGATTAAACCCTAATTTTCTTGAACTAGTTGGGGAAATTGATTTTCACATACCAGATTGAGTTTTCCTGGACTGCAACAGATTAAAAAAGATATGAATCTGCTTGGGAAATGAATACTGCATCTGAACTACATCATACTTATGATCTTTTACAACTTTATAGGTGGGTGTCTTGGGAGATTCTTGTGTGATATAACATGGCTTGTTTTTATTCAGAAGAAGATGAAGTTAAGTTAATTAAAGCTTGGATAAGGATCATTATGCATTTACTTGCATTGCCTTTTCTTACAGATTGATACCGAAGAAGGAGATTCAGAGGGCTCAGATTCTGAAGATCATTCTGGACCCCTAGAGTTGTCAAAGATCAAAGAGATAAGGCTAGTTCCATCGGTTCGTATCCAGTGTATGCTTGCTTTTGTATATTCATAATTCTTTTGGTTGCCGGGATCTTGAAATATTTCTTTCTTATCGACAATATTGTTTTGGAATTGTGTTAGTGGCTAGGTTGTTTGAAGTTTTCTGTGAATGTGCTGAGTTGAATCCTGAACCTGTGGAAGGTGAGTTTTGCATTAGATAGACATTATTTTAATGATATTATTAGTTTAGCTTTTCTGAATTAATTATATATGGGGATTTATGCAGAAGAAGAGGAGGAGCACGAATGGATATTCAGTGCAGATCTGTTGGGAGCTGATGACATAGGTAACTCCTTTTAGTTTATATTTTTTGGTGGGGCAATGGATTCGCTTTTATATTTTTATAATTCTTGGTGATCATAAAAATAATTATAAGATTTATGTATACAAATGACTCTTTTTTATTATTATTTGGATTTTGCATTTTTTAGATGGAGAAGAATCTGAATGGAACTGTGGGAACAACACTAACTCAATAGGCCATATGAATGGTGATAATGACTTATCACAGACACTCGTTTAGGTATCGATTTATTTAGAATTTGTTATCTAATCATTAGAATAATCAATGGAAATCTTCCCTCAAATTTTGTTTGGTTGGTTGCCGGAGGAGTCTGTTGTGCTTGGTTTGGGAGACACGGTATTTGATTATTTTCTACCATCTTTTAAGTATCTATTTTACTCATTAAGCTAGTTATAAGATTGTTTTTTTTTGTTGAATTGGTATATGTCGTCCCTTATTTGTTTGTCATAATATTAAATTTGTTTTAAATTGTCAAGAATCCAAAATTTATTAATCTATAAGGGGAACCGGTGGCTTGTATTGATCTTAGAGGCTTGGTGTTAAGAAGAAATGATGATCAACTTATATCCATAAATGTATAAGTCAGTATGACTATTGACTGTAGCAACTAAGTATAAAACCTAAGCAACAAAGAATTATTAGCATCCTTATGTTAACTCTAATTGTTGTTTTTTTGCATATTCTCTGATGGTTGGTTTAACTTCAAATTTATGTAATGAGTACAGAATATTCATGGTGATTTTTTCTCTCGTTCATTTAATGAAATGCTTGTATGCAGTTTGCTTACATTAGTTGCCATTTTTATTACGTACTTTTGCATGGCAATTTTTTTTGTTGATCTTCAACTTTATCAATAATCTGCATGACTGTTGATTTGGGGTCAATAAATTGTTCAATTACAGAGAAATAAGGGAGTTATGCATTCTAGATGTTGTTGACAGGCTGTTAACTCGAATTGAGGGTTGTGTGCCTACGCATATGCTTACTTATCATGAAACCTTGTGGGAAATGTTACTTAAGTGACTGGGGTTATGAAACAAGGCTGTTTTTCTTCATATGTGCAATTTTGTGCTGCTATAAGATAGCAATTTAGAGCTGTAATTGCTGCTGAAAAGGGGCCATGTGTTGCTGCTGAACAACTACAGAAAGAGGCCAACTTTGCTTAGGAAAAATTGCACAAAGCTAAGCATCAAGAAGAAAAGATATTTAGTCACACTCATACATTAGAAGGGCAGGAAAAACGGGTGGTAAATGCAAGAACTCTATTTTGTATGCAGGTTTGTATGAGATAGCTGTGGTAAATGCAAGGAAAATATGTACATTGAACACTTTCGTTTTCTATATTTTTTTGAGCAGGATTGTATGGAATAGCTGTGTGTTTGCTTGGTGTTGAACTATATTTTGTATGCAGTTTTTTTTGTTACATTTGGTTTCGGACAGGGAGCATCACAAAATGCAGCGTATATATATTTTTTTCTAATTTATAATAGACTCAACCTACGGACCTAAAACAACTAAATGTTCGTCACGTAAAACTTTGAGAGACAACATGACTAACCAAATGTTCGTCACTTAAACACTTTGAGGGACAACATGAATAACCAGATGTTCGTCAAGACACAACATTAATTCACCTTATGTTCGCCCCCTCAGTTATCAAGACACCAACTTTAGTGGTGGTCTCAACAATATCATGTCTGACAATGACCTCGTGGGCCGGTGACTTGGATGTTAAACAAGGGATGAAGGTTCAATTGGTCCGTCTTTTTAGTGCTCTAGGTACGCTCTACAAGGGACAAACCTCAGGGGATGAATGTACGTCCCTAGAGTTATTAGGCGTCCAAAACCCTCTTCACGAGACGAAATTTGCCCATGTCTAGAATGTCAAACTGGCCTAGTGAATTGACATTGATGAAGAAGAAATAATCAGAAATGGAGAACGAAATCGCGGAAGCTCAGGCGGTTCTGTGAGTGATTCGGTGGTTTGCGAGGGTATAAGTTGAGCGCGCATCAACGTCGAGACTGATTCCCATTGTTTGGTGATCACCAACCTGGTCACAAGAGGATATCATGGGAGGGGATCGATCGAGCTTTGATCGAGCCACCTTGTCTCAGCTCGATCGACTATACATGTACGTTCAAGTCAGTTTGTTGAAGGAGGTCCGATGGGCACATATCGGGAGACCAGGGAATGGGGGTAGCACATACATGGACCTAGCGAATTATCGTCCTGTTGGTTTAGCACTATTTTTTTCCCCTGTTTCGTTGCCCGTCACCTTAAACTGTATTTGAAGCTTTACTTCAAAAATAAAAATAAAAAATGAAAGGAGTAGCATTTCTATGTAAAACCTAAAGATCGATAAAGAGATAGGCAAAATATACGGAAGCGTATGAAATCGAGCAAGAGAAACACATATCTGATCGAAACAAGCAAGCCAAAGAACGAACACCAGAGATTTTACGTGGTTTGGCTATGCCTACATCCACGGGGCCTCAAGAGTTGGCCAAATCCACTAGAATGAGTTCTTACAGGGATAGATCAAGTAAAGAGATACAAAACTCCTAGATCCAGACATGCATGAGATCAGAAAGCAAGAGAGAAAGAGAATCCCCCTGTGTGGGAACCAAGAGATCGAAGAAGTCTTCGATCTCAAACCCTAGATCGCCTGGAGAGGAGAGATGCCACCCAGAGCTTAGAGCGCCGACTACCAGAGAATCTCCAGGGTCACCATCGGCCACCTTCTTCGCTTCCTCGCCCAGAGAACTTCAGGCAAAGGGAGAGGAACATCAAACCCTAACAAACCCTAGAACAGAGAGCATCTTGAAGATAGAGAGAGAGAGAGAGAGAGAGAGAGAGAGAGAGAGAGAGAGAGAGAGCTCGAAATAGTACGACGGCAAACAAGCTCCACAAGGAGCTTTTATAGCTAGGTCAACTGGAGAGCTCCAACCAACAGCAAAATGCAGCGTTCCACCAAGTGCCGAGCTCAAGATGGAACCGGGCTCAAGCTCATGGGTTCCTCAAGCTTCTCTCAACAATCATCGGCTTTTTCCTCTGTAATGGGATAAAGCCCATAACCGAGAATTATAATGTCTCTCTTACACTTATACATATTAAGCATATAGTATACATATATTACTTATGTATTATCATACCATACATTATACTTATACTTGTTAGAGGATCAAGCTCTCATAGCTCAATATAACTCAATCGAGTATAAGCTAATGTAAGCATATCCATACATAGTATATATGTTTCCTATATGCAATATGTATGATCGTCATATACATACATGTTACAAGCATACAAAACAATACAAGTAACATAACAAGCATACAAGACATAGGAAAGTATCACATAACATTACAAATGCCCCGGTAATTTTCTAAGTCTTGCGCTGGGCAGACTTAGCTTCATATTAAGTGGATTCTTCTGTTAGGTCCGTCCTCAACCCACATTCACAGAATAGATCAGGTGAGCTCCTCCAAATGGAGGAAGTTTCTGTAGTACAAAAACTTATCATGAGGAACAATTTTTGTACCAAAATCTACAGGATTATATCTACCATCAATCTTCTTAACACGAATCACATTATCTTCAACTTTTTCCCTTATAAAATGATATCTCACATCTATATGCTTAGTTCTTTCATGATACATGGGGTCACAACATAAGTAAAGAGCACTTTGACTATCTATATGCAAAACAGGCTTCACTAGCTGCAATGTACTCTTCCTCAGTGGAGGATAATGCAACTATAGGTTGCTGTTGGGACTTCCAGGAAATACAATTACCAGCCCATGTATAAACATAGAAAGTAATGGATTTCTTGGTGTCCTTGTTACTAGCATAGTCAGCATCCACAAAACCATGTAAATCATAAGAGAAAGAATGATCACCATATAACAGATATAATTTCACAGATCCAAGAAGATATTTAAGTAGATATTTCATTGACAACCAATGCTTCTCAGCAGGTTCAGACATGAACCTGCTAAGTGTGCTAATTGCAAATGCTAAATCAGGTCTAGTGCATATCATGGAATACACCACAGACCCTACAACAACATCATAAGGGATAGATTTCATCCTTTTAAACTCAACCATAGACATTTTTTCTTTAAGCTTAGTCAAGTCAAGGTGAGGGCCAAGAGGAATGTTATTCACTTTATCACCAGTCACATGGTCACTTTATCACCAGTCACATTGATGCAACCAAAGCTTCTTATGCTTTCTATCCCTAACAATTAACATGCCCATAATTTTCTTAGCAATGCCTAGATCCTTCATATCAAAATGCTTTTGCAGGTTCTTTTTAATGTCAAGAATGCCATCAAGAGACTTAGAAATAAGCAGGATGTCATCAACATATAAAAGAACATATAAGAAAGGACCAGCATGCTTTAAACCTTTGAAATACAAACATGTATCAAACTTACTTCTCTTAAAACCCAAGCTAAACCTCATACATCTATCACACTTGATATTCCACTGACGTGGAGACTGTTTCAAGCCATATATAGATTTATTAAGCAAGTAGGATGAACAGAATCAATGAAGTCCTTAGGTCGTCTCAAGTATATAGTCTCATCCAAATCACCATGAAGAAAAGCAGTTTTAACATCCATTTGTTCAAGCTCAAAGTCATAGACAACAGTCATAGCAAGCAACAATCTAAGAGTCTTATATTTCACAACAGAAGCAAAGATCTCATTGTAATCCTCTCCTTCCCTTTGAGCAAAGCCCTTATTTCACTTAATGACATGTTTTTTACAGAGTTAGAAGCAGTAAGAGCAGCAACAGTGAAGTTCATCACATGAGTAGCAAGCAATTCATATAAGCCACCTTTTCTAATGCACTTAATTACAGGCTTACAATCCTTAGTAACAACTCTCACACCTTTAGAACTGAACACATCATAATGTAATTCTTCAAGAGCACTTTCCGACATCAGATTTCTCCTTAAAGCAGGAACCCATTAAACCTCCTTAATAACTCTAACCACATTATAAAACATCTTTAAAGCAATAGATCCAACACCTTTAATTTTAAGCACATAATGATCACCAAGCATAACAGTGCCACCATCAAAGCATTTAAGATCATGAAACCAAGACTTATGATAAGTAGCATGCATGGTACATCCATAATCCAAAATCCAAGTATTAGAATCAACAGTGTTTAATAATGCAAGCACTTCATGAGTATAATAAGGATGAGACTCAAACACAGTAGATACATTAGGCTTCTTACCAGCAGGCTTTTCATCTCTTTTTCTTTTAAAATAATATTTTTCAATATGACCAGACTTAGAGCAGTAAGAGCACATCAAGTGAGATTTATCATATTGACTAGACTCGGGCTTACCATTGTCCTTCTGAGCCTTATTCCTATTGTGGTTTTGATTGTTATTGGACTTGTTGCCTCTGAACCTCCCTTTAGAAATAAGAACTTCATTCTTATTCTCAGTTTTGGTATCAGATTTAGACTCATACTTTTTTCTAAACACTTTTAATGCTTCATTTTTCTGAATAATGGACTCAAGGATAACCTTTTTCTCCAATTTATCAGTATTGTACTGAACAACATCTCTAAAAGTGTCAAACTGAGTAGGCAAAACATTTAATAACAACACACACTATTGAGTTTCCTCAACTTTGTCACCACAACGTTGCAAATCTTGAATAATAGTAAAAAACTTATCCAGATTCTCAGATAAAGGACAGGACACATCCATTTTAAAGGTAAACAACTTATTGAACAGGTTAACTCGAGAAGGGAGAGATTTTACCAAGTAGAGGGCTTCCAACCCATCCCACAGTGTTTCAGTTGTCTCAAAATTAAGAACCTGTCTAGCAACTTCATCTCCTCAGCGCAACATTATCTCACTGTGGGCCTGTTGATCAGTTTCCAAGATTTTTTCCTTTGAAGTTCCATCAGGAAACTTGTTTGTCACAGCAACCAAGCATTTTTCTTTTATCAAGAGTGGCTACATCTTAAGTTGCCACATAGAAAAATCAGTGTGGCCATTGAAGGGCTTGAGATAGGTGCCTTTGTCACCCGTTGTAACCAGTACCTCGTAAAAAAAAACAAGTTAGTATATGGATAAAAGCACTAACAGATTCAAGAAAACCTTGAATCTTTAACAACAAGTAGATCTACTAAAAAATTGCAAGAATAAGCAAGATGAAGGCAGATCTACACACCAGAAGCCAGAAATAAAGCACATAACCCTAGATCTAGCAAACAAGAGTGTGGTACGTCACGTAGGGGGGGTTCGGCACCACCGATGTCGCCTTTTAGGTCCGTCCGAGGCCCTACGTTTGTTCTCTATCCCTAGAACTCAAGAATGAGCCAGGAAATCAAGAGCGAGACACTCAAGCTCTAATACCACGTTGTAAAACCTAAAGATCGATAACGAGATATGCAAAATATACGGAAGCGTATGAAATCGAGCAGGAGAAACACAGATCTGATCGAAACAAGCAAGCCAAAGAACGAACACCAGAGATTTTACGTGGTTCAGCTACGCCTACATCCACGGGGCCTCAAGAGTTGGCCAAATCCACTAAAATGAGTTCTTACAGGGACAAGTCAAGTAAAGAGATGCAAAACTCCTAGATCTAGACATGCATGAGATCAGAAAGCAAGAGAGAAAGAGAATCCCCCTGTGTGGGAACTAAGAGATCGAAGAAGTCTTCGATCTCGAACCCCAGATCGCCTGAAGAGGAGAGCTGCCACCCAGAGCTTAGAGCGACGGCTACCAGAGAAAAACCAGGGACACCGTCGGCCACCTTCTTCGCTTCCTCGCTCGGAGAACTTCAAGAAAAGGGAGAGGAACACCAAACCCTAACAAACCCTAGAAGAGAAAACGTCTTGAAGATAGATAGATATATATATATATAGAGAGAGAGAGAGAGAGAGCTCGAAATAGTACGAAAGCAAAAAAGCTCCACAAGGAGCTTTTATAGCTAGGTCAACTGGAGAGCTCCAACCAATAGCAAAACGCAGCGTTCCACCAAGTTCCGAGCTCAAGATGGAACCGGGCTTAAGCTCATGGGCTCCTCAAGCTTCTCTCAGCAATCATGGGCTTTTTACTCTGTAATGGGATAAAGCCCATAACCGAGAATTATAATGTATCTCTTACACTTATACATATTAAGCATATAGTATACATATATTACTTATGTATTATCACACCATACATTATACTTATACTTGTTGGAGGATCAAGCTCTCATAGTTCAATACAACTCAGTCGAGTATAAGCTAATGTATGCATCCATACATAGTATATATGTTTTCTATATGCAATATGTATGATCATCATATATACTCAGTCGAGTATATATGTTTCCTACATATATGTTACAAGCATACACAACAATACAAGTAACATAACAAGCATACAAGACATAGGAAAGTATCACATAACATTACATTCTATGAATTGGAATTACCAGTTCAGATCTCAACTGAAAATGAAGAAATGTGGAAGGAAGATGATAGAGATCAAGATGCAATTTGGGAATTTATTCCCTCAAGTTGTATATTACAGAAGCAAGGGGAGGCCTCTTACAGATGCTCCTGCTCAACCACCAAACATACCCTCACCGTACACGTGTCACTCATCCAACTAGGCATAGCTCACACTAAACCTCCCATACCCAAGTACACTTAGCTAAACTGGTCCATACCCCCCTCAAGTTGGACTTGGGGTTGCATCCACCAATCCCTACTTGAAAGACAAGGTCCTATGCTGAACCTCACCCAAGGGTTTGGTAAGTAAATCAACAAGTTGTAGGGCTGATTGAACATGAGCAGTCTTTAGAATTCCTTCATCAATGCGTTCACGAATGTAATGGCAGTCGATGTTGAAGTGTTTGGTGTGTTCATGGTAGACAGGATGAGCAACAATATGTTGGGCTGCCTTATTGTCACAAAAAAGAGTAACCGACAATGGAATAGAAAATGATAGATCATGAAGCAATCCAGTGATCCAAACAACTTCACCAGCAGTAGATGACATACATCGATATTCTGACTCTACACTTGACTTCGACACAATCTTTTGCTTCTTGGTTTTCCAAGAGATGAGAGATGAACCAAAAAACACACAATAGCTAGATAGAGACCGAGCAGAAAATTGGCAAGCTCCCCAATCAGCATCACTGTAAGCTGCTAAGGAAATAGGATAATCACTCGGATAAAACAGGCCTCAATTGATAGTGTGTTTCAAGTATCTGACAACATGTAATGCAACTTGCATATGAGAAAGTCTATGAGACCTTAGAAACTGACTAAGATGTTGGATGGAGTAAGACAGATCTGGTTTGGTCAAATTCAAATACAACAACCTTCCAATCAATCCTCTATATGATTCAGGGTCAGGTAACAATTCACCCTCATCAATAAACAACTTCAACCCTCTAGGCAAGGGAAAAATTGCAGCCTTGCAATCAACCATGTGAGTATCAGTGATGATGTCTGCAATGTACTTCCTCTGATTTAAAATCATACCCTTTTTTGATATGGCAACTTCAATGCCTAAGAAATATCTAACCAAACCAAGATCCTTTATAGTAAAAGCCTTATGCAACAAGGCTTTACTGTGTTGAATAAAAGCTGCATCCGAACCTGTGCAATCTTATAGCACGAGCAGTTTCTATCAAATGCATGTGCTTGCGCTCAATTCTTCCATTCTGTTGAGGGACCCCGTGAATACTCTTCTGATGCACAATTCCTAGCTCAACAAACAAACTTTGACATGCTTTCTGAATAAATTCAGAGCCATTGTCACTTCTCACAATCTTAATTGTGCAATCAAACTGATTGTTCACATATACTATAAATCCTTTTATAGTTGTGAAAACTTGGACCTTGGAAGCCAACAAATAAGTCCAAGTGTATCTACTGTGATCATCTAACACAATTAGAAAATAACGAGCCCCATCATGAGCAGTCACTCTATATGGTCCCCAAACATCAAAGTGAACAAGATGAAAAATACTTGGAGCCAATGATTCACTTCTATTAAATGGAAATCTGTGATGTTTTTCTAGAATACAACTATCACAAAAGAAATCTTACAGTTCAAATGCTTAAACTGATCCAAGTGCATAAGCTTGGATATAGAACTATGGCCTAGTCTTGCATGAAGAATCTCTAATTCATGACAATCCGTAGCCTTTATGGAATGGCTAGAAGCCTTTATTGAATCAAAAGACCATCAATTGGCACCTCCAGTGCAACATCTGCATCTTATGTCTTGATGATGTACAAACCATTGATTCTGTGTCCTCTTCCCACAATTTTCTTAGTGGTAAGGTCCTGAAAAAGCATTGATAAGCCGTGAATATGGCTATCAACCCAGTTTCCTCAATAAGTCTACCCACGGAGAGCAAATTATGCTTGAAAGAAGGAACATATAACACATTCTTAAGCTCAAGACTTAAACTGAATTTACCCCACTGTGTTAACAGATATAACTGAATCATCAGGAAATGCAATATAACTGAATCATCAGGAAATGCAATCTGTATCGATCTAGCAAGTTTGAATCATCTTTCGAAGCACCTAACATGTGCATCTCTCCATAACTCCACAATTGCACTGTGGAACACCTTCAAGACTAGCTATATCATTCCAAACTTTCTTCAATTTTCCAAAATAATCTCCAACTGAATCTGATCCTTGAACCATGGAACTCAATTCCTTCTTTAAACGGTAAAGTAAAGGAATGTTTGACTGTCCATACCTCTCTAGAATTTCACCCCATAGTTCTAGTGTAGAGGTAGCATACATGACTGACTCCGCAATCCTTGCGTCCATGGAGTTGATGAGCCAACATCTCATTATGTAATCGGCTCTCATCCATCTCCGACTATGAGGAGAATCATCTGGAGGTTTCGCAGATCCATCTATGAAATCGAGTTTCAACTTAGCTTCAAGCGCCATCTTCACATTCCTCGTCTAGCTGAGGAAATTCGATCCATTGAACACTGTCGTGACCAACTGTGCGCCTGGATTATCCGAGCTTGCAAGAGCAAGCGGATCATTCGACGCCACCTGGAAATGTTGATCTCCTCCCTAATTCCGCAAAACAGAAGCATACATATCCTCCATATCCTTGAATCTTTGAACACAATCAACCTCTCAATCCGATCTTCTAAGCTTTGATACCATATGAACTGGAATTACCAGTTCAGATCTCAACTGAAAATGAAGAAATGTGGAAGAAAGATGATAGAGATCAAGATGTAATTTGGGAATTCATTCCCTCAAGTTGTCTGTTACAGAAGCAAAGGGAGGCCTCTTAGAGACGCTCCTGCTCAACTGCAAAACAAACCCTCATCGTACACGTGTCACTCATCCAACTAGGCCTAGCTCACACTAAACCTCCCATACCCAAGTACACTTAGCTAAACTGGTCCATAATTTCTCATAAAACACTACCTATTTTCGAAAACTGTAGTTAAAAATATACTATAAATTAGAGGAAATTAGGTATTAACTCATTGTCCTTCGTGCAACCCAAATTAGTTATGTCTATCAGGCCAGCTTTTCCTTTTTAATGTACGCCTGCTCACTTTCCCTCTCTCTATTTCAACGTCTTCCTTCTCACTCTTGATCGATGTCTTCCTAGAGCTAATCATCGTCTTCCTTCTCGCTCTTGATCGTTGTCTTACATGAGAATTTCTCTCTCCCTGTGTCTCTCTCTTTGTCAAGGTTTTGTTCGTTTTAGTAACTATTTTTTTTATTATTGCACTCGATTTAACCTAGTTTTCATCCTTTGCAATGTCTTCTAATATGTGTAGTTGCCACTGTTTCGGACCTGGAATAATACAAATGTCAGTTGAATGTGAGTATTTTCTTTTGATTGTTTGTTCGCCGTTTTTATATTTCTCGTATGGATTATGTATTTATTTGTGCATGTTGTGTTCTGTAGAAAATAGAGTATTGATTACATGTTAAGGAAATATTTCGTTCTCGCTGTACTCTCTATTGCTACCTCGAAGTATGTGAAGTTATTAAGAAGGGGTTGTTAACATCTAATTATAAGTAGCAGAATAGCTATTTATGGCTAGTTTTAGTACAAGGTTCAAAAATGCATTTGAATTTCCAATTAATACTAGGGGTGGGCACAAATCCCGCAAATCCCGATCCCGTCCCAGTCTCGTCCCGATCCCGGTGGGACTAAGGACAAAATAGTGAATCCCGTCCCGCAAAAATTATGCGGGACGAAACGCGGGATGATCCCGGTGGGATCCCGCAAATCCCGTCCCGTTCCGCATATAATAATAATAATATTATAATATCATAGAATAATAATAATTTTATAATAATAATAATATTATAATATCATAGAATAATAATAATATATTATTAGTATTATTATTTTGAGAAAATATTATAATTATAATTATAATCATAATCTTCCATTTATAATAATAATATTTTTTTTATAATAATATTATTGATATTTGAGCAAATATTATTTATAATTATAATAATAAATTTCAATTTATAATAATAATTGATAATAATAATAATAATAATAATATATAATATTATAATATAATTAAATAATAATATTACTTTATAATATAATTATTATTATTATATTATATTATATTATTATTATTATTATATCATATTGTATTTTTTTCTTGTAAAGTATAATTATTTTATAATAATAACAATAAAAATAAGTAATAATAATAATAATAATAATATTATTATTATTATTATTTTTTAATTATAACGTGACATTATTATTATTATTATTGTTGTTGTTGGTATTATTATTATTATTATTATTATAAAGAATGTCAACTAGTTATTACATAAAATTGGATGGGAGCCGGCTAACAAGTCGAGCTCCGCAACCCTTCTGAATGCTAAAGGCAACTCTCGTCAAAACATGACAAGCGTCCCTACTATACCCAGGTAGCCCTCTAGCAACCCCACATATCCACTTGAGAAGTCTCACGGCCTCATCCCCTTAGTCACCAATAGTAGAAAAGGAAAACGGCAGAAAGTGATATCCTTTGTCTCCACAAACCTTCTCATACTTTTTCCTTTTGTTTTCAGCAGCCACCCTGACCGCCTTACCCGGGATGAAACCTGAAAGTCCAGAATTGCTAAAGATAGAAGTACCCGTAATGTCAACACAAGTGTCTTTGCCTTATAACCAATTGTAGAACAAAATATCAGCCAGACGAAGCTCACCTCCCCTGTCATCAGTCATACCCGTAGACATCTCTCTACGCAAAGAGATCCTGGCCTTTAATCACTCATCATACAAAGCATCACGCACCATATTATGACGGTGTTTAACACCAATGTCAGCAGCACAAGCAAGGGCGTGATCCCCCCACGAATCCAAAATGCCTTTCTCACAAGCAGGACATTTGGCTCCATCCTGGAACAACTCAATTCCAAGACGATACTTAATGATAGGCTGAAAGGTGGCGGGGTTCATAACCTGACCAAGACCGTGTATAGGAGCAGTCTTTAGCCATTGTTGGGCCATATGGAGTTTCAAGTTTGTAAACAGAGCTTCTTGCCTTCCAGTAAGAGCAAACTCCACCTTGAGGTGCTTGTCGACATTTTTGTAGTAACAACCAGGCAATTTCTTCATTAGATAGGGGGCTGGTTGTACCACACAAATGTTCAAGACATCCTCACCAATGATGTTACTCCACCTAGAAGTAGCTGATCTGAAAGCAGGCCCATCACCATACACTCCAGAAGCCCTCAAAATACGATTTTGTAGCCCACGCGACTAGAGCCTCGAAGCAAGGAAAGCATAATGTAACGTGTCAGCCGCGATGTAAACCCCAAGGCCACCGCAATCGATAGGCAAGGTAGAAAGATGCCACTATAGAGGGCCAAAGCCTGAACCCCCAAGCGTCACTATATGTTCCAATGACATCCTCAAAAAATCATCAAAAACACCTTGCGCATCTATGAAACATAAAGGTGGGGCTGTTCGCATTGCAAAGTAGAGACGAGAGACTCCCGAGCAGGCCCGCAGAAGCAATAACTCACACTGGGATCTTCCAAGCTCCTGATAGCCACCATCAGGACATTGGTTTTCAAAACCCTCTTCAATATCACTTCGTTACAAAAGGAAGGATCCAAACCGACAGGTCCACCGAGGAGTTTAACCCCTCCCACCGGACGCAAAATATGCTCAGGAAAAACCCCAACTTCTGATCCTACAAGAGGAGTTGGCTACTATATGGATTAAGGCCCACAATAGCGGTATAAAGTTATAACTCTTAGCACGATGAAAATCTATCTTAGTGGCCAATTAAGACAAATCAACAACATATACAATATCAAAAATAAAGAGAATTGAAATAACTTAACAGAGCCTTCGATCAGCCCTCACATTTCATCAACCATGTCTAAAAATGCAAGCAAAACTAACAACAAGATTAGTCAAGCATGTCATACCTCGAAACGTCTAATGAATGAACTAAAATGCTATGAAAGATTGTTGTGTTGATCGATGAATTAAAACCCTAGAAAACTAACCTATTTATAGTTATAGGGTTGGTCTAGAAACCCTATAAATGTCAGCCAAAATGGATACAATAATATCTCAAAAGATGGAAATAAATCTTTAAAAGATAAGCTCTCGGAAGATTACAAAGAACAAGACTTATCCACCCAGCGGAGGGCGCCGATTCCCATCGACGGGTGCCGATCTTCAGTATGTCTAGAGGCGGGTGCTGCTCAGTGTTCGTGGACGCCGGCCCTCTGTTCCCCGGATTTCTTCATTTGTCTTTCATGTCTTCACTCGAGTCCTCATCTTGGCTTCCTTATATCCCGTTCTTGGACATGTCTTCTCTTTTCCTCAGCCATCCTAAGTAGCTCTAGGAGCTTCAGGGCTCCAGCATCGCATTCTCGAACAATCCTTCACGTCCGCATCCTTGAATCTACATATTCAACCATAAAAAGCATAGGTTTCGAACTTCGAATACAAAATGATATGCATTATCAAACTATCCGAAAACTACCTAGAATGCCTATACAAAATATGCATTATATATCCAATTCCCCCACGCTTAACCTTTCTTTGTCCTCGAGCAAAATAGAACAAAACATTAAATAATTCATCCCACAAACACAATCCTTCATGCAGTCGACTCATCAAAAGAAAAATCATAGCAAGTGCAAACACAAGTAAGGTAAAAAAAACATCACAACATGTATTTGAATGATCAAGTTATAAGCAAACATCCATCCAACCTCAAAATAGAAAATGTGTTTAGGATTTAAATGCAACTCTCAACTCAATACAAAATGATCTATGTTATATAGGAATTAAAAACCATATCACAAAATCTCCAACGCGAGAGTTATCACTTGCAAACAACATCATGAGGTCTTTATATAAGGTTATAATAGGGCTTTAAATTGGTAGGAACATAGACATGATAAATATTTTGGTTAGTGGTACACAAAATCCGAGAAAAAGGGTTAGTACTACACAACCCGATATCATCAAAACTTTTATACTTCGCAAACTATTCCAATAACATCAACTCCAATATATACAATAAGCTCTTTCTTTGATTTCAATAACTAAATACAACTCTTTATTTCTTTCTTTTGATCATGATGACTTTATTCTTTCTTCCTTTTTTTTTTTTTCGCTTGACTTTTACCACTAAGTGAATTTTATCCTCCCTAGGTCCCAAGCCACTAGACTTTTACTCTTATGTGAATTTTATCCTTCTTAGCCCCCTAGTATATAATCATCTCTATAAAGCTTAAATGATATAACCATACATACATTATCTATATTCAAAGTAACTCCAACATTCAAGATTCTTCACCAACTCTCCTCCTAATTCCCCAATAGAGTCAGGCTTATCATTAACAAGAACATATTTTTGTGGAGCTATCAAAATATAATCCTTTAGGCTCAGATGGGCTTGAAGCAAAGGATAATATGTAAAGTAGATAGGGTTATAACGTGGCTAAGAAATATACGCCTCAATCATTTGAAATTCACAAGAATCAAACATGTCTAGTACGGTCTTGAAAATACATACAAATCGTCAATCCCAAGGGTTAAAAACATATGGAGAGTATAATCACACAATAAAGCTAAAGATCATGCATGCTCAATTACGCTCACTAAATCATGCTTCACATAGAAAGAGAGGTATACGACAAGGCTAAGCAATCCAAGCATGCCATGAAACTTATATGATCATGGTTTAAAATATATAGAGAACCAACCAGGCAAGATGTTTGTTTTGACAATAGCATATGTATGCAGTGAATTATATTTTTGGATTTTTGAGATTTATAATTTTTTATTTGATTTTTCTTTTATTGATGAAATTAAATAAACATGAGTACAATGAAATTCAAAGATGACCTAATTGAAACAAAAAGAAAAAATAAAAAGCAAAGACTAGATATTGAAAAGCAAAAATGAAATTAAAACTAAACCTACTAAACCCCTCCCTCACACTTAAACTTTTCATTATTCTCAATGAATGAAAACCCAATAAAAAACAACAAAATAAAAAAATCAAGTATGGAAAAGGTAACTAACTGCATCATCTTTGTGAATGATAGTATTCATGTGGATACGAACTAGGCTGATTGAAGAACATTTGAATAAGTCGCTCCACATTGCGATTTGTAGTTGTTAGGAGTCTTGTCCAGTCATGAAGTTTAAGATGTCTCTCTTTATGGAACTCCCTGAGTGCCCAAAATAGCATATCGTTGAGCTCTTTCAGAGCCTAAAATCTCTTCTCTATATACAGTCTAGGTAAGGTGGACCTGCGTTCTTGTCCTTCCTGGTTGAGGTATATTCCCCGTCTTCTTCCTTCCCTTTGTCATCAAGCTCGGCCTCTTCATCTTTGGTGGCATATTACTCCTCTCCATTAGGCACCAAGTCCTCCACTAGCGGTATATATAAATAAAAAAACTTGCAACCTGTTGGTGTGCTCATAGCCAGGTGCAAATGATGTCCTAGCCCCGCCCTCGAAATAAAGGGTGCTCATGGGCCTTCCAATCAAGTGAAACTTTGCAGAGATGAAAGATCCATGATGAAGTTCTCATCTAAAGGGACGAGGTTATCATAGTCTACTTGCAATTAATCGACCAATAGTATGATCAAACCTCCGAAGCCTATAATTTGGCTGACTCCAAGTTGTCATTGAGACCCTACTGGTGTCAGCAAGCTTGAAGAAGGTGTTATTCAACACCTAGAGGCAAAGTCTCAGTGGTGGATGAGTGATGCTGTAATCATAGCTCCTTATCCCAATCCTCGCTTCTTTCATTGTGGTTGGCTTCCAAGTCTCCTTTGGGTTTGGACTCCTGATTTCCTTTTGCTAGTTGGCGGAAGGATCGACAGTGATGCCAAGAAATTTTGGAGTTCTTATTTCGTGGCTTGAAATTGCTGACCTTGAAGCATGAAACAGACGTCCGAGTCTCTATGGATATTCAGTGTGGTGAAGAATTCCCGAGTGAGTTTGGGATAGGTAGCAGCAACTTTGTGCATTAAGGATCTGAGTTCTTTCTTCTCCAGTAGACCCTGCACACTTTCATACAACTCCAAAGAGCGTAATGTAAAAGTATCAAAAAATTAGGTTGCAACATGCTTGTAGGACCCTAACCCTTTTGCTCTTTCCTTCTCTTCATCAATCAAACCATGCAACATAGCTAAGTTATAGAATCGGGACATGATCTTTGTAAGAGAGGAACAAACTCATAGTTTTTCGTAAGAAACAATCGCCAGAAGCACTTTTTGCCGAACGTGAGCGGGCGCCGATCTCTGTGTTCTTCGCTGCTGCTTTGAAACCTTCGTCAAAACTTGATGTAGATGATGAATCTCCTTGAATCCAGTCTCAAATGGAAGAAGTTAGGGCAAAAAGATGAAGTGATTTGCTGTGTCATTCTCAAAAGAGGGTTAGAAAATTGTATGCGTTGAAAAATATGAGAATTAGGATTTATATAATGGATGGATGAATGAAGATAGAATTTTAGAGATAAAAGATAGGAAATTTAGATAGAAAGATAGAATGTAAAGATAGGAAGATGAAATATTTTTCCAAAGATAGAACATGCAAACAATATGACTTACCTAAGCTCAAAATCTATCCAAAATTGGATTAACGGTGTGGGATCCACCGAATCCCTCATTTCCAAACCTGATTTTCAAATAACCCGGGCTATCGGTGGGTGCAAAGGTCTATAGGCTGGCGT
Source organism: Persicaria tinctoria (assembly GCA_037127255.1). Lineage (NCBI taxonomy): Eukaryota > Viridiplantae > Streptophyta > Magnoliopsida > Caryophyllales > Polygonaceae > Persicaria > Persicaria tinctoria. The sequence goes on from JBANSL010000014.1 coordinate 9,770,150, forward strand.
CGATGCTGATTTTCTTCTTCTAGGCTTTAGCGGCGGACGCTGAACCTCTGGAGATGGGTGCCGCTTCTGCGGACGTTGCCTTCCTTTCTTCCTTCTTCCTCTAACTTCGTGGCCTTGACTTGAAAATGATTAGCACGAAGACAAAAACTATAAGTCTTCTGAAAAATCCTTAAAGTCATCCATGGTTCATCTAACTAAACGCAAAACTAAAAATCAATGTCTCAAAACTCAAAACAAACAAATAAATTCAAAACGAAATCTCCGAGTTGCCTCCCGAGCAACGCTTTTAGTTAAGCGTCGTTGGCTCGATGTAATGACCCCTCATCAGGTTTCTTCAGCAGTCTTCTCTCTTGGGTTCACCACCACTTGATATGATAGCTTCCCTGCTTTACGTTTCTTGAATTCGCATATTTCTTAAGGCATCTGCCCGACCACCTTCTTTGTGGCTGCGAATTTGTCCAGAAGGAGGCGAAGAGGACCTCATCTTTTGTGACTGATTGACTTGCATATGTCCTTTGAGACGAGCTTCAAACTGTAGGTCCTCTCCCATGGTATTGTCCTTGAGCATTCATCTGAAGCCTCCAAAAAGTGTGATACAAGTTCATCGTGTCGAGCTAGAACTTCTGCTGACTTATTCTTTGCTTAGACTCTCTTCTTCTTCTCCAGTCCTCTTTAGATATTCCTTAAGCTCCTTAGGTAACTACATTTCTTGACATATCGACGTTACGAAGATTGAAATCTAGATATACCAATAGAAGAGCGCTCATCTTCATAACATCTTGACAAATTAATATGAAGGTGTGCTCACTAAATCTTCCTTGTAGTATGGTGATTGATGGGGTCAAAGTCGTTGGTTCTCTGTCAAAGATAATCCAAGCCTACTAGCTAGTATAGCCGGCAAGTCCGGAATCGATCCACGAGGATAATTACCTTTCCCTGTGCACTTTAGTTTCTAATAAGAAGTAACAAATTCAAAGATGATTGCAGAATAAAAGTAAACAAGAGCAATGTAGATCACAATGGTGATTAGTTAGATAATAATAGAAAGATGAAGTTCCACCTATGAATTCTTAACAATGGTTGGCATACTAGCTCATCGGTTATCCTTCTAGTTATTCTAATCCTATTGACTAATCCGACATTGGTTTAAATAGGTTATCAATCCTCGCAAATATAATAACTCCTTACATTCATATGCAACCCTGTACTTGCAAGATTTAACATACAAATAGCACAAATTCCCAATGTGGTTGGCCGAAAGGCATTACCAACCTTCTTAAGAAACTAGTATATGTTTAAAATTGTCATATCATTAATCTTAATTATCTCAAGAACCGATATTTAACCCATCTATCATTATCCTACACAATCAAGTTCCTCTTTGCGGATTCACCGAACTATGATTGTTACAAAAGGTTCAATTATTCATGCGAATGAATGATCAAAACCCTAGCAAAATGCAATTCTATCAAGGTACCTAATCAAAATAGAATAAACAACATAGATTTAGAACAAAGATACTGAAATAATTGTCGGAATAACATAGACTTCAAGCCTCACACTTCAACCAACCAGGTCTACGAATCATAGACGAAACTAGAAGGGTTTAGTGACTCATGCCGATGTAGAAAACTCTAATATTCAATTCTAAAGTTTCCGATGATAAAAAAATCCCAATGAAAACAATGCTAATATATGCTGAAAAACGCCCTAAGAAACCCTAAACATTCCATTGAAATTCGGATAAACTTTCTATAAAGATAAGGATTCAGGAATATTTTGCACATTCGGAAAATGGTTTCCACGGCGGGCACCGTACTTCTCACAACAGGCGCCGTCCTTCAAAAACTCTGAAATCTTCCAATTTTCCTTCTTCTTCTGCTCTAGCCCCATCCTACGTCATTGGTCTTCTTCTTTAGCTCCATCTTTTCATCCAAAAGGTTCCAATAAGCTCCCTTCGCTCCCCATGCAAGCTTGGATCACAAATCTGTAAATTAAGCACAAAAAATGCATAGATTCCAAACTTGAATGCCCAATGAATAAGAATGCAATTTAACCTCTAAACATGCAATATGTGCACCCAAATGCACCTAAAATATGCATGATCAATGATGATGGAAGTAAAAAGGGTGATTTTCAAAATAAGAAGTGTGATTGTGGAAGTCATAGTGAATACTGAAGTCCTAACTTCTCTGCATTTTATGCATTTATCTCAATAATATAGCTAGAAAATGTGAAGGGTGTCCTTAAAGACACAAACTCGATTCACTGAGCTAATGTTAATTCCTAGCTCAAAACCTATAACATTCGCTCCGCTAGGTTCATTGATCTAGGAACATTAGCTCGGCTAAGTTCATCGAGGGGATTGCATAAACTTGGCTCAGACCATCGAGCCACGTCTTCGTGTTCAACCTGACCTTGAAAATTTGACTACATCCGACATTTTAAATTCACATTCAATTTATTTCTTGCAAATACAACACCCATATCACAAGAACAATAAAAAGCACATGATAAAATATAATCAAAATAACACAAAATCGATTGAGATTTTTATATGTATTATGAGGAATAATGGCGGTCTAGTTCTTCAGATTCATAAATGTAACGTTAGGATGAGTTCTGTCATTTTAGCAGAAGCTTTTGCAGTTTATACAGATATAAGACTCGCAGTGGAGATGGGGATTCGAAGAGTGATTATTGAAAGTGATTGTGCAATCATCGTCAATGCCATCAATCAAGTGAATAATACACCATGAGAGGTCGCTCAAATAATCGAAGAGATCCATTCGCTAAGCAAAGATTTTGAGAGCGTCAGATTTCAGCACTGCTATAGAGAGGCAAATGGTGCAACTGATTTTCTTGCTAAATCTCAGTTGAATTGTAATTTTATTTTGGCTTCCTGTTGTTATGATTTTCAGAACTGCATCTTGTGAGATGATCATGGATATCGGTAGTGCATCCAGATTTTTGGTTACTGTACAAAAAAAAGTATATATGGGAGTATATATACATATTAATGATATTTCAATGGAGGCGAAAGCGAGGAGGGGAGCTCTCGGACCAAAGCATAAATATTACAAATATTTTATAAAAAATAAAATGTCTCTAGTAAAGTTTTTTATTAACCATTTGCTAATAGAATTATTTTTTATTAGGTAAGAATTCGGGTGAGAATACTCTACCCGAAAGCATCCTGTCGGATGAAGTCAAGTAGACCTGAGTTATTGTATAAATTAGATCCCCTGGTAGAGTAACAAAGGTGTGCAACCTTATGCGCTATCCGGTTAACCATACGGGGAATTTGGGAAATTCCTATATTCCTTACACCTCGGAGAATGGTCTGAATATCTGACATTACTAATTCTATTTCCCAATGACAGTTCGTGTGTGTTTCTAAGAAATTCGTAATTACTTTTGAATCCCCTTCAATGATTAGGTTATCGATGTTTAGTTCCTTTGCCTTTTTTACCTCAAGTCGTAGTGTCAATGCTTCTGCCATAATAGGGGAGTGTCCCTCAATCACCCACCATCCATGCTGATTGGATTACCATTCCAGTCCCGTATAATGTAGCCAATAGAGCTCTTTGAATCTGATATATATGATCTATCAAAGTTTAGTGTGTATTTGCCCATGGGTGACCTTTTCCATCGGGTGGACTTTTTGGCATTTTTAGGGTTGACTTTTACTCTATTTTGGATTGTGGTATCCTTGTCGTCTTCAAGGTTCAGTTTGATGGTTCTTCTCTAATTATTGATATTTTCCAAAATAATTTTTCTCATGCCCTCAGTAGAAGGGATCTTGGCATTCCTGAAGATTATTTGATTCCTCATAAACCACAGTTTCCACCATCTAAATGCTATATTCTGTTTACTGTCCTTCGAAAAGGTGGTGCTCAGGAGCCGAAGAATTTGATCCATATCTCTGTTTTCTGATATAATTGTGTTGACTTTACGAGATATTACACTTAATGAAATAAATTAATCTCACGTTACGTTTTCTACCATTTCCAATAATTAATTAATTATATTCCCAGCCGGTGTAACGAGTGAGATTGTAAAAACGGTTTATAATTACCACTTAACTTTTTTTTTTAAAATGCAATTACCACTTAACTTTGGTTGTGGGATCCTTTACTATTGCTAGATATTGAGCTTTCATTTTTTCGTGGAGGTGGTGATGAAGCATTATCATTGCTTTATTACGATGTTGTATCCCACTCTGTCTTTCAGTATTTCCCCCAAATTATTAACTTAAAGTGCTCACATCAAACAATTATGTCACTATGCCACAACTATATATGTCCCTATGCCAGTAGTTTTTTTTTTCAAAACATAAACGATGATAAATTTCAATCTTATTAGGCTTGACATTAATTTCTTTTACTTGACCAAACTTGTGTTAATATGTCAATGTGTTACCCTCCCATATGAATATACATAAATTGACCATATATAAATGAAGTTGAAATTTGTACATACTATCTTAAAATTTTATGGTGGAATATATGGATCCATAATTTTTAGCACATATGTACTCAAACATGACCCTCAAGGCGTCAATTATTGATTTTTGTTTTTTTTTTTGTAAGGATTAATATTGATTCGGGTTTATTAGTGTAGAATATGAATTTAAATTTCTTATTAAGAATAAGGGTAAAAAAGTAATTGGCCATATAATAAGACCTAATTATTTAAATACCCATCATCCGAAATTTGTTAGATAAATGTCAACCGGTCACCCCTATCCTACTGCCCGTGTGGCTCAACGAATCGATCTCCCTTATCAATCTTCCCAATTTCTCTCGCGAATGTCCAACTCGTAATATCGCCTCTTAAATTCACTTCACAATTTCAACTGTATTCGTTTGTCATCGTAACACTAGCACATATTCTCTACATAAAATCCTTTGTCAGCATATATATATATATTTAACAAATGTAAATGTATACAAATGTGTGTGTGTGTGTGTGTGTGTGTGTGTGTGTATATATATATATATATATATATATATATATATATATACGACAAACAATAAAACAATGACATAATGAACCGATTATAACAGATATCAGCATATATAAATTTGTTTATCATCCTATTATCAGCATATATAAACTCGTTTGTCATCATATTATTAACACATATATTCTAATAAAATTACATATTTTCTTCATAAAATTCTTTGTCAACATACATATTTAATAGACATAATGAACCGAGTATATATAACAGATAGCTAACAACACAAAGGGGCATATGCTGACAAATGATAAGAATATATAAAGTCATTTGTCATCATATTATCATCACATATATTCTAATAAAATTCATTTGAAACATGAGCTGACAAAAGACATTACATATAGCTAATAGAACGATGAAACATAAGCTGACAAAACCATTACATATAGCTGATCAAAGCAATACATATAGTTGACGAACGATGAACCCATGAGATATATAATATAAAGAAAATCAGTATCTATAATATATGTAAAAAATGACAGACACTTGACAAACGAAGAACATAAACTGAAAAATGATATTCGACAATATCAGCATATATGTATAATTCAAAGACACACACACCCAAAAGATGTTTGGACAAATGTTTGAAATTACCAAAGTAGCAACCAGATGTCAACATGTTTTGACAGATGTTTTTCAACACAAATACATAAATTAAAAGCCCCATTTCCCCTCTATAGATCAAAACACATCCGCTCACAATAACGAAAAAGCTAATTGTCTTGATTAAACGATCTAACATCTCCATCAAACACTAGAACTTCGATAGCCTTGACAGTAAAAATCCCACAAGAAGCTCTGCAGATCCAACATAAATAAAAATGCATTACTGCATACATAATATTAATAAGAAACTGAACAAACAGAAATATATTTATTATAAATAAACATAACCAGTTTCGTCATTCATGATACCAGGGGCTCTCTCGATAGTGAATGCCGGAGTAGCTTCAAAGTCTTTGTATGTCCCCGATTTGCACAAGTGAACATGGAGCCACACAGCTAAGCCCCTTAAACAATTCTTCAAGTCACAAAGATTAGTAGCATACTTATTACAATCATACACTAATACATTCGCTTCAGAGATTTGAATTTCTAAAACAACCCAATGTATGTCGTTAATATTGAATGGAGTATAAATTCTCGTTGCAGTCATCCAATCTTTTCCATACTCCTTAGGAATAACCCAATGAAATACTTCAATATAGTTTCTTCAAAAGGACTTACTCTCTGTAAAGACACGACTGATTTCGATAAATACTGATGATAAAGCAACCAGTCCAAAATAATAACATCCTCGTACTTGGAAGCCTCATCTGATATTCTCTTTCTCATATGAAAAAAGCTTCCTTCATATGTTGAAAATGCATATTATACATGTTTTAGTAGATTGTAATCAAAACTATTCTATTTACAATTACAAATTTAATACACATAAATTATATATATATATACTTACTATGCCATAAAGTCATTTGTCTTTCCTAATCACAACTTCAAAAAACTCTTTCTTTGTCAACATACGGTCATAACCTTTGACGGAGAAATCTCTGTGCTGCGGGACAAAAAAACAGAAAGTCAGCATATTAGTAATATGACCCTTAAAAATACAAAATCCCCAAATGATCACATGTTCCCATTTACATAAGAGTACAAAAAGACATTCTCATCTTCAGATAACAATGACTTTGAACGATTGTATTTCGGTACTCTCTCCTTCTTCACATTCTCACAGGGGCTCAAACATAAACTACTAGATTTTGAAATAAGATTAGAATGATTTAATAATTCAATTTCAACATCATTCTCACATGAGAGTAATGTCAACTCGCCTCCCCATTTCAACATCCCTAGAAGATATTTCAGCATCCCCTGAAAATTGGAAAATAAAGTAAAAATTAAAAAAGATAAAATCACAAAAAATGTCAGGCAGCTGATAAAGGATTGCACATAAGTTGACAACTCATGACATGTAGATGACAAAGGATAGAAGATAAGATGACAAATCATAATAAATAGTTGACAAAAGGATGAAAATATCAACATATATTGTTTTACATACTTGACAGATATCAGCATATATAATGAAATACAACCCTAAAACACAAAACTCCATATTAAAAAAAAAAAAAAAAACAGCAACACCATCACATACTATGTTCTTAAACAAAAATACTAAACCAACCTTCCACTCTAACACCAGTCTTCTCATCCACATCTCTCTCTTGTTCTTGTTCTTTCCCCTCATTAGTTTTCACCTCTCGATCACAACACAAATTATCAAAAAGTTCAATAACTTTGTTCGTAAGTTCAATGACTTTGTTCTCTACAATTGCAAGTCTTTTTGAAATTATTTCAAACATTCCCTTAATCCTCAAGCACAAATCCTTAACCCAGACAAGTATGCCCCCTTTTCCAGCTCTAGTATTTTAAGCATCCTCCTTGTCAACTCCCGTTTGGCCTTTTTCAGCAGCATCATCTTTCTCAACTTTATTAGATAGACCCTTCTTCTTCTTGATGGTACCTTCCAGCTGTGGAGACCAGCCCGTCCTCAAAATGACAAAAGGGTCGGGCATGCTCTTCTGCATGTTTTTGAAAACCTTAGCAACCCCAAGATCAAAAGACTTACGCTTAACATTGGAGTGCGTCAAAGGGACTTGGAATGGAACTGAAAAATCAGAAGAATGAGGCGTGGGAGTGGTAGAAGTAGGTACAAAAGCACCAGTAGTGTTATCTCTAATAAACTTCAAGTAAAAATCCTTCCTAACATGCCTCACATGATGCGAAGGATCTGATCGAGTTTCACAATAACGTTCGAAACAAAGAGAATGAGGAAATGGTTCTTCAACCTTTTTCTTGAAATTCCATCCCAACCATCCTTGAGAATTCAGCATATATATTTGGATAAAATGGGGCTTGTTTTCACAAATATAAGAAATGCTAATAATCAAATAAATGACAAAAAGATGACAAATGATGAAACATAAGATGACAAATCACAACAGATAACGGACAAAGGACTAAACAAAGGATAAAAGCTTACCACTTATCTGTCGAAAAAAGATAAAAGTTTCTTCACGCTTACTTAATTTTCACTTTACAAATCCAATGCAAAGAGTTTTGGGCGTTGTCAACATAATGAAAACTACATCCAACCTTTTGAGCAATAGATGAGAAAGTTTCAAGAATCCAGATATGTTAAACATATGTACCCTGAATTTCAACATGACAGATAACTGACAAATAAACAATAAATAGTGAAAGCCAAAAGTGATTAAAAAATCACCTGGAAGGTTAACGAATATCCATACAGCACGTATACACCATTTTCTTTCCCAGACATGTCAAAAGTTGACACATTCCTCAAACATTTAAACAACTGCTAGTAACATTAATGACCTCAATGATATTTCTCAAAATTTTCAAAATCACAAGAGCGCGCTAAATGGTTTGAGCTGACAACTTCATAACGTTTAAACAACAAAACATTCCCAATAATCAACAGCTTCGCCATTACTAACTTTTTTGGAGACTTTTTAGACTCATCTTTAAAAATCTTAACAATATTAGAATAAGACACACTAGCCTTGACAAAGAACTCTTTAAATGTAATAGGCTTAAGAGGTGAAAAATCATATTCTATAACTGGAAGACCAGTTATAAGATGAAACTCAACTAAATAAAAACGAGACAAAAGACCCCAAACTTTAACCCAAATTTCCCACAATTTGTCAATTACAAACTCACGCTTAGCCATATGATGAACTAACTGGAAATTAAAACGAAGTTTGGAGGCCTCCTGAAAAATTAAACCAAAACAACTATTCCCCATCCGCAGAATATCGGCAGCTGACAAACCTTTTATAATTATTCCACAAACATTGGGGTAAGAATACAGATTATACCGAGCAGGAAATTGTTCTTCATCACTAAGCCAACAAGAATAATCCTACAAACCACACATATAAACAACTGACATTACTAGAAAAAAACAACAGACAGACTCAAAAATAGAACATAACAGACAAAAATGAACTATACTCATATTGAACTTGTTATTGTACTCTTCTAAACCGGACACGCTAGTCCCTACGTGAAATTGAACATGTTACACCCTAGGTTAAAAAATAAGCTAAACAGTCAAAACCCAGCTCATACATGAGCAAGGAAACCCTAACAAAAATGCTACATTACAAGAAAACTAACAATCACATGCCATTGTTGTTCAATAATAGGAAATGAACACGGTGATCGAGAGATAAAGGGAAGATGATGATCTTTAAAAAGCAACGAAATAGAGAAACAGAGAATCGAGGGAGAAAACGAACGAGAGAGAAGACTGAAAGTAAACGTCAACACTACAAAAAAAATTAAATTGGCCACGCTACCTAGCTTCGCCAGGGGCTTACCGTGGCAATTGACACTCTTTTGCCACGGCATTAGCCACGGGTAGCCACGGATCGTCTGCCCTTGCTGAAATTTGCCACGTCAGTGGGGTTGCCGAAGCTAATTTTTCTAAACCCTAACCCGCTTCTTCTCTCTTTGAATCTCGCTCACTTCTGGCCCTCCTTTTCATTTTCAGATCTAAAATCTCGCTCGCTTCTCTCTGCTCTCATCCATTTCAAATCTCGCTCGCTTCGGCGACTTCGTTCTCTCTCTCGGTGACTCCGGTGTCGTGCCATCCCCTCTTTGCATTGTTTGCAACTCCGGATTTCCCGAAAGGTATCTTCTTCTCCTTCAAACCCTTTTTCCTGAAAGGTATCTGCTCTCGTCTCCTTCTCCATCCTCCTTCGACCACCGCCCCTTCGCCCTTGAAATCCCCAGGCACTTCTCTAATCTTCTATATTCTTATTGCATAAGATTCTCCCTAACTTAGAAGTCAGGACGAAGAGAGATCGCACGGATAAACAATGGCGAGATACGAAGACTGAGAAGGTGTCAATGGAAAACAATCTGGTTCATCTCCGAGGCAACACAATGGTAGCAGCCATGACGACGCTGACAATCGGAACGATTCCAAATCTAGGGTAAAATTCCCTAATCTAGGGTTTTCGCTTCAATTATGTTGCAACTATGGTTTTTGTTTCCGTGCGCCTCTTCCTAATTAGTTTGAGTTTTTATAATTGATCTTCTGTCTCAATTTAGGGTTTCAGTTTCAAGCGCCTCTTATATTGGTTCTTTTGCTGATTTTTATTCCTTTATGCACTTCTTTGGCGGTTTACATGGAATCTTATTCTTTTCATACTTGTCTTCGCGAAAGAGATACTTCATTTCTTGAATGATTATTCAAAATTTTAAGTGGAATAGATAATTATGTTTGTGATCGCAGTGGTGCTTGCATCTCTTGTTTGGGACTCTATAGATTTGTATCAATATTGCAATTTGGTTTTATGTGGAGTGTGGAGATTTCATAAGAAACCTGGAAGAATGGAGATGTTGTTGCATCTCTTGTTTGGGCAACTTTTACCTTTCTATCATTATTATACTGCAGTTTTGTGTTCTAGTGTTTGTTAATTCCGCTATTGCACCTCTTTCATTGATGCTTTTCTTTCAAAAGCAGCTGATGTGATTTTTCGTTTTTCGAGAGTATTCTACATTTCCTCGAAGAAATTACATTACATATTAGCATAATTTTTAGCCACAATCTTTTTTTTTTTCATTTAATGCAGAGGCTCCCTCGGATTTTGAAAGAGCCTTACAACTCACTATTGCACTGTGTTTCAAATGGGAGATATCGTGATGATTTATGAAGATTTATGAAGGTGGTTTTTTATACTGTTGGGAAAACAAACCATCAAAATTGGTAATCACCCTTTTTCTTCAAATATAGGTGGGCTGAATGGAATTCTCCCATCTTATCATCCGGTAGCAGAGACTAGAGCATACTATAACATGATCTTCATGTTCCTTGTGACTACATCAGCAAGTTTGTTGGCCATAAATGGGAGGTGTGCGGATTAAAATGGTCCACACAGTGCAAGTAAGTGTACAATTTACTTTCGTTAACCGCATTAAGATTTCCCCGACTTCTCTTCGGATGGAAACCAAAGAGATGACACGTGCTGATCAGTTGATGTATGTTGCTACACGAGTAGTATCTACTTTTTTTATTTGCCTTAAGATTTTATATTTGTCATTATTTAGTCAAGACAAACTAATTGAGGTCATTTCTTGCTTCTTCTTGTGTAACACAATGCGATAATAACACTAAATAGGGTATTCCATTTACTCTCTTTTGGGTTGTCTTGTGAAAAGAAAATTGAAAAAAATAATAATAAAAAGGCTACTAAAAAGATGAGAGTTTCTGGGAGTTTAAGAACTGTAAAGAGTTGAGCCGAGCTGAAACTGATTTGAAACAAGTGAATGTGAATATCCTCTTCTTTCTTTTATATTTGCATTATACTTCGAAATTTGAATGTAACTTAGTAGATCATAACCAAAAAGCTAATCTTTGCATTATAATCTGACTTTTAGTTATATATTTGCATATATTTCATGAAGAAATACCATACAATAATTGATTTCTTTCTATCACTTATTTAAACGAGATACCTTACTGTACGAAACGAAAGAATGAAATTATAATTGTTTGCTTCTAATAAGCTATGATATATGAAACAAAGACAAGTAACTTAGATTAAGGGTGAGTTAAGCCTTAATAGCCTTCGTTGCTAAAAAAAAAATCAACAGCTAATTGAGCCTTATTTTCATGACTTGAAACTTGTATTATCCAAATCATTCATCTCCAACAGCACTTAAGAAAGGACCATCTTACTCTTATAAGATAAGATATAATAAGTGATAAATTTATCACTTATCATATCTTCTAAGAGTAACTTATAAATGTGACCAGATTGTAATCAACTTGTATGAATAAGAAGTTTCTAGATGTTTGTTGTGAGCCTAATTTCCCATGTTTTATACTTGTTTTTATATCGTTTTCTGCATACATTTCATGCATTTGGCCTAGAATAGTACAGAATCTATGTAGTTTATATTTATTTGCCAATTATGGAATCTACACCAATTTCTGTTTAATTTCGCAGAAATCGAGGCAATTTACAGTAGTTCAGATAAAGGAGGAAAATGATCTTAATACAACTTGGATTAATTATGTGAAAAGGGTTAGTAACAAATAGGGTTTATGCGAAAGCTTCTATATTCCTATTTGTTAATAACAAAAGTTATTGGATGAAAAGCATGATCTTTTATACCTTTATGTGTTATTTTACATGGTTATCGTTGTGGTATTGAAACCCTAATATTGGAAGTCTTTTATTTTACTGATTTATTTCATAAAAATCCAGATTTTAAGTTTCTGTCAGTCGATTTCGAGTTTCTGAGGTCAATTTTACTACTCGATATCGAGTTACTGTGAGTTGATATCGACCAAAATTGTTGCTTTCTGCTTTTCTCTGCTTTCTTATGTGATTTACTGTTTCTGTTGAGGTTTGGAACTGAAAAGGCGGGTGCTGACATGCTTCCTCGTGGATCGATCCTGACTACCTTCTACTACAGCGGGAGGAAGTCTTGTAATTAATTTGCAGAAAACAGGGAGTCGAATATGAGATTTATATTTCATATTTGATTTTCCTCCTAACAATGTTTGTGGTGTTGTAAAGCTTCCTCAGCTCCAGACGAAACTATACAAGAAGTTTCTAGATGTTCATGGTTTCACCAATGACAAGGATTCTATAGAAGAAGTGAGGAGGAGATCCTTCTTTGCTAGGTACCAACCTTCAGATCAGGTACTACCAATCGTAGCTGACACAAATATATAAATTCTCTTACTTGATCCAATGTACTTTTCTGCTTTACAATGCATTTTTATTTTTGAATGATACTTTTGGTTTTCTTGTCGCATTTTCTGCTTGAAACTGTGTGGGCAGTTTTTAATGCACTTGAAGCACCTTCATAAGCTTACAATGACATTTTTTATGCTTTGCTTGTGATTACATGCCAACACTACCGTCATTGCATAAATCTTTACCCCCTTATAAAACAAGAACTTATCAGCCCAGTTTGCATGTTAACTTAAAAAAAAAATATTGATCCTGATTACTGCTGAACTTGTAAGGAACCCATTTCAAGTTTTGCTTGATGTTTGTGATGATTTGTAATGTGAACTATACGTGATAATCTCAGGATGCCAGAAAGGGTGTCTTGTTCATTGATTTCCCTTCAGTTATTCAACTCCAGCTGCAACGATTTGAATTTGATTTTCTGTGTGATACCATGGTTAAGGTCAGTGAACATTAACCATCCAAGCTTTATTTTTGTTCCATATTAATGTCCTTGATACTATTGTTTACAGTATTATTTTTCTGATTTGGATGAAACCAGTGTATGATTTGCTAGTCTTTTCTATAATAAGAGTTTGATGCTTTATCTTTTAATGATGATAATTCTTTTTATCACTGTTATCCATTTATTTGTTCTTGTAATTTGGTTAGGCCCTGCCTGCCTAATTTCATCTATCGATACCAATTTTTCATTAGGTGGAATCCATTCTTATCTAAAATTGGCAGCGAAACTGACCTTAATCATGTTTCCTTAGGTGCAATACATAGCTCAGTAAACTTCTTAATGAGTTTTTGGGCTTGTTGTCAAACTTTACACACTTGTTTCCTTCTTTGACACTTATCTGTATAATCTATTAAGCTAGTGAGTTTTTTCTTTATCCATATTTCCCTCTTTGTTTAACTGAAATAGAATGATGTATCACAATAGCTAAATGCCTCAAAAGTTTTCATGAAACATGCATAAGGCATTTAGTGCTTTTTATTGCATCTATGCTTAAATACTCTTTTTGCTCAGAAATAACTAGTATTAAATGATGGGTAAATATGGACATGTGATATTACTGCTTTTCATTGTTTAGATAAAGTATCGCTATGGATTCCCTCGATCTTCAACTTGATCTTGATCGTGAAAATGGTAAATATTTGTCTCTAGATGTTGATAAAAGTGTTCAAAGTCTCTACACACTACATAGGTATTCTTTCCGGCTGAATTTCATGCAACAAAGATAATTTGCCATATTTGATGCTGAACTTAGCAGATCAAAAGGAAAGCATCTTGTAATTAGTTGTAGTTTTGGACATTTTATTGTATATTGTAAATTTTATAATTATGTATATTTATTGTATATAAATTATGTATTTTTTGACATTTTATTATATATGTAAATTTTCTATAATTAATGAAATTTTATTTTATAGGTAAATTGTGTGATTTTTTTAAAATATTGTACTTTTTAGCCCGGGTTGGAAGAATCCGGGCTAAAAAGCAGGTTTTTATTTATTTATTTTCCACTCAGACTCTAACTACAGCTTCCTGTGGCAAATGTGGCGTCGCTATCATCAGGGTCGCTTTGCCACGCTTAGCCGTGACTAATTTTTTTGCCACGGCTTTATGTAGTGAAAAAGTTGTTCGATAGGACATTGGATTAATATGGACTACCCGTGGACATTTAGTTAATTGGTCAAGGGTAAGAAAATCTGAATTTATACAAAGATTGTTTCATATTGAATTGGGTTTATACACAAAATTTCAAGAAGCCGGTGCGCACCCTAAGATATTCAAAGCCGTAATTACTAACGGTGACCGCAAGTTTTAAAATTTGTATTTACAAGGAATCGGTAAGACTTAAGAGGGTGAACTTTAAATGTTAATTAGTTGTTCAAGACACGACTATTACTTTGTCAAGAAATCCATGGAAAAATTGATTATATTAACTTCAAAGATATATATTCGAATTTAGGGTGTTGGATTTTGGTTGGATGTAAAAGAAAGATTCAAAGAGAAATAGAGTGGGAAAGATAAGTTTAAATAATCGTCGATTGATATGGTCTAATATAATCGTCGATTGGTGAAATGTGATTTGGAAATCATAAGTATATGGAATATAATGACTATCACAAGTCTCTAAGAATATGACCGTTCTTTATTTACAAATTAAAGAAATATAATAATTATGTTAGACGATATACGGCACTATACAAAAGTAGTAGAGAATGTTCAAATTAATTTACCATTTCGTTAAACAAGGAAATCAAGGTGTTGAGTTTTTAGCTATAAATGATTTTAGTTTTTTTTTTTACTCAGGTTATAACCATTTGTTTATTGAAATTGGTTTATTCATATAAGAGTGGATATAAACATTTATTTATCCACAAATTACTATTGAGTTGTATGCACGATATTTCATATCATTATAAAAATTATCACTATCTTGTATCTTGTAGGATCCGGTCGATTGCTTCTCATGTAAAACTTTTTGCTCTCTAAAGAGGGATGGTGGCATTGAAACGTGGTTGTGCTGGTTTGCTCAAGAGTCGGATTCCATGAAGAAGAAAGTCATGTTTCTAGTATAACTCTTAGGCCCCGTTTGGTATGAATGTTGTAATCAAATGATAATGAAAATTGGAATCGGAATAAAAAATTGGAATCCGTCATTATCGAATTATGTTGTTTGGTATAATGTCAGAACCAGCAATTAAAAAAATCAATCTTAGAATACACCAATTTAACCTACACAGTTCAAAATTACTCAAATCTAATATCTCAAATAAGGCATAAAACCCACATAAATCATACAAACCCAATTAAAAAATCAAGATCTAAAGAACGATTACTGGGCACTAGCGGTGGTCGGCCGAACCTTGACGAGGGATAGGCGGCGGCAGCGATGCACAACAATTGCAACAAGGAGGGAGGGTTGTTGCGGAGAGAGAGAGAGATGAGAGGTTGCAGTGAGAGGAAGAGGACTCTAGCATCAGAGGGAGATCCGGATGGAGGATGAGGACGGCGCCGACGAAGGACAGTAGCGTCGATAGATCTAGAGAGGGGCGGAAATGGAGGCCGGAAGAGGATGAAATCAGTGGGGGCGAGCCTGGCGAGGTTTTGGATTGGGAATGGGAGGGTTTCCCAGGGGATGAATTGGGCTCAAAATTGGGAATGGTAGGATTCCCAATAATGATTCCCATTCCGACTTTTAGCAATACCAAACAACAAAACTTGGAATCAGTCATTCTTATTACCCCTTTTTTATTCCCAGTAATGGATACCAAATACCCCATAGTATTTCAAGTCTTTATATATTTTACTTGGTTGGAAAGAAATAATGTAGTGTTTAGAAGAACTACTTGTGAGCCTAAACGGTGGGAAGTGGCGACCCTAGGGTGGGGCGGGCGTACTTTCGACCCACGAGTTTCCTTTGTAAATAAAAAATAAAAAAGAGAAATTGTTAAGTTCTCTTCGATTTTGATATTGATTTGTTTATGATTGAAATGTTGAAATTTGAATTGATTTGGAGAAATTTTGTTAGTTTTAGGGTTTGAGATTTGAAGTGTGAAAATTAGGGGCACATTTTTCTAATTAAACCGTGTTCATTTTAAGTTTGTTTAAGCACGGTTTAGTTTAAAACCATGTTAAATATTTTTTTTAAAATAAACGAGAACTGTTTCAAAGAAAATCGTGCTCCTAATAGTTAAATTTTGTTTTCGGAACACACTTTTCTAATAAATCCGTATTCATTTTAAATTTTTTAAGCACACTTTTATCGTAAACCAGGTTAAATATTTTTTAAAAAACAAACGAGAACGGTTTTAAGAAAAGCGTGTTACTTTTAGTTAAATTTGGTTTTGGGAACACACTTTGCAAACTAAACTGTGTTCATTTTAATTTTCGTAAGCATGTTTTTCTCATAAACCGGGTTAATTTTTTTTTAAATAAAATAAACGAGAATGGTTTTAAAGAAAAACGTGTTTGATAGCATACATTTAGCTAGGCATAATAGATTGCATTTAGCTTAGTTATGGTGCATAGCATGGATGGTTTAAGTACAAATTACATATGTACTCTTTATGTCGGTGGAGTCGGAATCTACACACTTTTATTGATTCTTTCGGGTAAATGTGGATCCGATGATGAGATATGGGTTGATAACACATTGGATGAGAATGCCGAGCTTATAGAAGAAGCTTACATGAAGATCTAAAGAGGTCATGAGAAGAGGAAGATAGCCTAAATGAAGAACAAGTCTGCAGAAGTTGTCGCACAGACATGTTGAACTTGTTTTGCACTTTCTGGTGGCCCTGGTTGTCCGATCGACAATTATGATCGTGCATTGGAAAGATCTTTCAGAGACCTACAACTTTAATGTTAAACACAAGAGATGATTCGAAGTTTATTTTTCGTGAATGACAGATGCAATGACTGTCGCATTAGATGCAACGACCATCGCATTAGATGCAGTGACCGCCGCATTAGATGCAGCGGCCGCAGAATGTTTTGCCACAAAAAAGTCATGCAGCGGCCGCCACAATTATGCAGCTAGCGACCACGACAACTCTTCAGTGTGACGCGTTTAGGGTTTTTGCGCAGCGACGCTTTGTTCTATCCTAGACATATACTCCATCCGTCTCATATTAATTGTCATTTGTCTTTTTGTGCACGTTTTTTAAGGTGCGAAAAACTCTATAAAATATTATTATTTTAATTAATTTTTTTTTATATAATGTTATACTTATTACTACTAAGTATCAAATTATATAAAAAAATTAATTAAAAAACTAATATTTTATAGAGTTTTTCGCTCCTTAAAAAGCGTGTCGAAAAGTAAAACGATAATTAATTTGAGACGGAGGGAGTATTATCTAGTCTTTTGACCGACTCTGGGGGACGAAAATTAGAGTGGGCTTAGTAATAAGGCATATTCTAGTAGGCATTATTTGATGGTTTTAGATGCATTTCATTGTCATATAATCATGTTTTATGGTTAATTGCATATTATGCTCTTGTAGTGGTAAAGTTCAGAAACTACGCTATTTTATTGGATTTATGCAGATTCGCAGTGCTGACATGGTGAGGAGCATGGTAAAAGACCAACAAGAAGTCCCAAGTGCAAGGAACAAGCTAATGAAGGGTTATAAGGCGATTTGGAAAGCAAAGTAGCACAAGAACAAGAGCGGAAATGAAGAACATGGAGAAATCCCATCTTTTGGCCTTTGATCATTTCGATTTAGCTTCTGAGTTCTTCATGAGAGTTGTATTCCGTCCAAATATTTTTTCAACGCATATTCATATGCGTCAATCGGACGAACGATGACTCCATAAAGTGCATTACAAGTTCAGTCTGCGAAGCTGTCAAGAGCGGCGCCCGCTGTTCCCATCAGTTCTAGATCTGCGCAAGCGGCCCAGTTCTATCTTTATAGAAACTCTATTCTAGGGTTTGGCTGATGTCTTTAGGTTATTTAAGAGGCTTTTCTCGGCCGTTTTGGAGGAGTAATCTAACATTCTAACATTCATATTCTCAGCCCCTTTTCTCTATTCAATTAGATTAGTTTAGGTTTTGTTTTCTATTCAAGAGAAGAAATTTAGGTAAGCCATCTTGGCTAATTCTCCGTTGTTTTCATCTACACTTTCGAGACTTGGTTGGTTATTTGTGAGTTTATAATGAAGTATTGTTTCTCTCTTTAATATCTTTTGATTTCCCTTGCGATTATTGATGATATTATTGTGATTGATCACCATGATAGTATCTTGCTAGGTCTTTGTTCTTTCGTGATTGAATGAATTCCATAGTAGCATGCTTAGGATTCTGAGAACCTTCGTTTGATCATGACTAAGTAGGGATTTCGACATGTGTCTTAAACATCAGTTACCTTTCATACTTGGTGTTGTTCATATGCTTAGATTCTTAGGAACATGTGCTATCTTTATGTTAAATCTTTGTACGTGCTTGGGTTGCATACAGGTGTAAGAGATTAATTGTGCTATTTGTGGTTTAATCTATTCAAACTAAGATGGGAGGAATTCGTAGAGAACACTTTAATTGGATTCAATGACCAATAAAGCTAACCAATGTCGAGAATTTGTGGATGGAAACATCTCTTTTATTTATCACTTTCTTTTGTTTAGATTAGTTTATTTTATTATCAATTTCATCTCTTTTCTTTCAGATGATAAATACACATTATATCGAAATACTTGTTTCTCTGTGGGATCGACCCCTTACTTGCATCATATACTAGTTTGTTTGTTTGTGAATTATTTTGATAAGGGAAATCAACGACTTTTCCACCGTCAAATTGGCGCCGTTGTCGTGGACTCAAGTTTATTTCTTTATTTTGTGTGTTTATTTATTTGTATATATATTTAACTCCGGCATGGACCTATCTTACGGTTCACGATACCCTACTACTAATCTTTCAAGATGAAGTTGTTTCAGTTTGAAGAAGAACACTTTTACTGATATCTCACCAGAGTGGAAGATGAGGTGGCCATCCGTTATTCATGGGGTATTCAATATAGTTGAGAAGAAAAAGTTAGTTGTGTGCTAGAGGACATGACTCTCATCTCCAAAATATTCTCCGAATCCGTCAATAATGGAAGTCTTGAAGGGTTGGATTGGTCTGAATTATGGGATCTTTTCTGCTATATGGGTGACCTAGTGGCGGAGGATGAACGCGAGAGCTTATTGGAGAAATTGAGTCAAACTGCTCAAAGAGTCTTTAACATATGCAAGAGATATGAGGAAAATATGGAGATGCATGATTCCTCTAAAGATGAGTCTACTGAACAAGCGGCACCCGCCTTTACTTCTGCAAACAGCTCAGACAAAAGTAGAGATGGGGAAGGAAGCCCGATACCCGTTGATATGGAGTCTCATGAGTCGACGCATGAGGAACCATGTGTTTTGGCCCCTACCCCACCCGAAGAAACCCTTCCCGACCCATCTATGGATGCATACCCAATTGAAAAGAGAGATGGAAGCTCTATGGATACAAGCGCGGAAGAGCCTTCAAAGTCATTTGGTTTAACTCATTCCTTTCTTCCTACTTCAAAAATTCCATTATGCCGGTTGAGGAGGGATATATCAATAAGAATGGCTTCTTTTATGAGGATTGGGATGAAGAGCTAGGTCTTTGTTCTTTCGTCATTGAATGAATTCCGTAGTACCATGCTTAGGATTCTGAGAACCTTCGTTTGATCATGACTAAGTAGGGATTTCGACATGTGTCTTAAACATCAGTTACCTTGCATACTTGGTGTTGTTCATATGCATAGATTCTTAGGAACTTGTGCTATCTTTATGTTAAATCTTTGTCCGTTCTTGGGTTGCATAAAGGTGTAAGGGATTAATTGTGCTCTTTGTGCTTTCATCTATTCAAACTAAGATGGGAGGAATTCGTAGAGAACACTTTAATTGGATTCAACGACAAATAAAGCCAACCAATGTCGAGAATTTGTGGATGGAAACATCTCTTTTATTTATCACTTTCTTTTGTTTAGATTAGTTTCTTTTATTATCAATTTCATCTCTTTGCTTTCAGTTGATAAATACACATTATATCAAAATACTTGTTTCTCTTTGGGATCGACCCATTACTTGCATCCTATACTAGTTTGTTTGTTTGGGAATTATTGTGATAAGAGAAATCAACGACTTTCCCTCCGTCACTTAGCCCTAGGTTTTCATTTATTCACTAGATTAGGATTCAAGACAATTTGGTTTAGATTGAGAGCGATGTTCGTCATGGGCGACTAAACTCTCTCTGTTCTACTTGCAATTCGAAGCTCTATTTGGATTAAGTTGTGAGTTTTTGAATCTTGTTCCTTATTTTCTATATTAAATGCTTCTTTAGGGACTGCTTATGAGATAAGAGTTTCTAGGATTGATTGGACTAGTAACTATATTAGGTCGGGACAAAGACATCATAGGAAGACTAAAAGAACAAGAGAAAGTTACAAAATCAACTTAACCAAATAAAGTGGATAGTTGTAGGTAGAGCAATCTTCTCTAAATTGTTTTGCATCAACTTGTTTATAGTTTATTTTGTTTTCTTTTCAATTCAATCAATCAAAACCCCCTTTCACTAATTCGTAAGTACACATTACTCAGGAATACTTGATTCTCTGTGTGATCACTCTCTTACTTACTTGCTATACTAGTTTGTAGGTTTGAGTTATATTTTGATATACGACATAACGATTTCCTCCCGTCAGTGTTGCTTTTAGTTAAATTTAGTTTTGGGAACACACTTTGCAAACTAAACCGTGTTCATTTTAATTTTTTTAAGCATGTTTTTCTCGTAAACGGGTTAATTTTTAAAAAAAAAAATATAAACGAGAACGGTTTTAAAGAAAAATGTGTTGCTTTTACTTAAATTTGGTTTTGCGAACCGAGTTAAATATTTTTGAAAAAAATAAATGAGAATGGTTTTAATGAAAAGTTTGCTGCTTTTAATTAAATTTGGTTATAGGAACACACTTTGCAAATTAAACCGTGTTCATTTCAATATTTTTTTAAGCACGCTTTTCTCGTTAACCGGGTTAAGTATTAAAAACACGAGAATGGTTTTAAAGAAAATGGTGTTGCTTTTAGTTAAACTAGTACAATTCCAACACCATTGCACGTTTTTTTTAAATAAAATATTATATATACATATATAAATATTATAAAATGTTAATAAATGTTAAGATAAAAAATCATAAGAAACTTTACAACAGATGTATCTTATAATTATTTCAGAAAATTATTTTTTTTAAACCTTATTTAAAGTATAATACATAAATATAGATATTTTAAATTACTCAGTAATAATAATATCAATATCATTATAACATTGTTTAAATGTGATGTGTCATAATCAATAGTTATATTCAATGTTTGAAATTAATCCCAATAGTTAGTAAATAAATTTGAATTAAGTCCAATGGTTATATTAGATTGAATTCAATGTTTTGAATTAAGCCTATTAGTTATATTAAAATTAAATAAAAAGGAGAATTAAAGGAAAAAGAAGAAAAAAAGGAGAATTAAAGAAAATATAAGAAAAATATGATTGGTTAAGACTCCTAAAATGTCTCTAAGATTGACACATCATCTCAAACTCTTCTAAATTAAGAGTTTATATAGATATAGATTAGTTATATTAAAATTAAATAAAAAAGAGAATAAAAGGAAAAAAAAAAGAGAATTAAAGAAAATATATAAAAAAATGGAAAAAAAATATGATTGGTTAAGACTCCTAAAATGCCTCTAAGATTGACACATCATCTCAAACTTTTCTAAATTAAAAGTTTATATAGATTTGGTTTTGGGAACACACTTTTAATACAAAACCGTGCTTGAAAAAAACAAGCATACTTGTCAAAAACCATACCCAACTTATCGTGCTCCACCCCATATATTGTACTAGTGATTGAATGTTATTTTGTTGATGAATTGACGATGCAACACTTTCATAGTGTAAAATTTGGCCCCACTTTTCGGTGATGCGGCCGTCATTGACGGTGGGCGACTCGAATATATCATTGAGAATTTTAAATATTGTATCTCCTTGAGATGCAAAGGCAACACTCAAGGAGGTGTTATGGCTGAAAAGAGTTGTCTCAAGATCCTTGTAGAGGCGATGCGTAATGGGGTGATAGAGGTCTAGGTGGGTCGAGCATTCTTTTGGTAGGAGGGTTCACACCGTGTTAGTGAGTTGTGTATACGACGTTAGCCACTTTTGCGACAAGAGGTTTCTCTTGCCACTTTTGTAATTACCTTATATCTCTATAAATTTACCGATTCAAAAAAAAATTCTTGCTCTTGTTTGAAAAAATATTATGACGGGGTAGATCAATAGGGTCTATTACTATATAAATTATACTGCATTTGTTTACTATTCACGCACGTTTTCTTAATATATATAATTTTAATTATCTTAAGAAAATTAAATGATATATATATATATATATATATATATTTAGATATTGGTATAATTTTTGTTTGTAATGATGTCCTTGTATCTTATTGGAAGTTTGAGTATAAATTTCAAACAGTTAAAAAAGGTAAGGCAAACACTAAATCAAAATGCCTTTTTTATTTGAGAACTTTGGACTAAGGTTTCTTAATTATTAAAGTCAGCTTAAAGTGGTCATTTTCATTTACGGCCCGCGGGATTAATCAAATGGTTGGTAATGTTGTACACACTACACACATAGCCTCTATTCTATGTTTCGTCATTTTAATCAAATGGTTAGGTGGGCCCTTCTAATGCTTTTATTTACATTTATTTTGGACAAAATAATTGTTTTTTATTAGGAATGGCAAATTAATTTGATGACGGTCCAATGACATCATCATAATTCAACCGAGCAAAGTGACATGTCATCTAAATTCAGTTTTGTGATGCAAGCGATCGTCAAAATATAGGACAAGGTGAAAATTAACGTACACGATTTTTTCACAGGAAATTGGTGTTGATTTTTTTTTAAAAAGCAAGATAAGAATTCGGTTCTCTAAACAAGTCTAGAGAAATCGGGAGACCGAATAAGCTGATATATAGACTAACCATCATGTAAAACTGGAAACAAATAACTGAAGCAAATGACATAGATGGAATTATAGAAGCAAATGACATAAATAAAAAAAAACAAGGAACGTACAAGCCATCCTACACTGCGAAACACAAGTCAAAAGAAGAACGAAACGATCGGTCAAAGGTACAACGCACACAACGAACTATAGGGACCAACGGACACCTCAGATTATGGACTCAAAAGAGCCTTCAGATACCCTATAGGAAAACAGTGTCAATTTCGACACTTTTTATGACCAATCTCGACGCTTTAAAGCGTCGCAAATTTGAATTTCGACGCTTTTATAAAGCATCGAAAATTCTTGCGTCACGAATGACAAGTGCCATTTTCGACGCAGAATTCTGTCAAAACCAATCTCGACGTCCTAGGGCGTCGGAAATGGCATGTTATTCTCGACGTTCTAGGGCGTCGGAAATGGCATGTTATTTTCGACGCCTTAAAGCGTTGAAATTGGCATGTTATTTATCAAAAAAAATAATGAAAAGCTTATTTTTCTTCTTTCATCCTCTTTCATTACACACTAATTCAAATCCTTTAATTAACAAAAAAGACATTAACATAAACCCAATAAAGCATTAGTCAAATGAATCAATATCTTAAATGAGTTAATTAAAAATAATATACATGACAACTGTGGACTAAAAAAAAAACAAGTACCATGAATGGCAACTCTTAGCCCGGAATAGATGAAACTGCAAAATGAGAATACTACGAATCGAGCCCACATCTGCCGAAGTGTAGATGGGGTTGACCAATGTGAATCTGACAGCAAGTAGGGCCTGAGATGAAGTGAGAGCAATGATAAATTAGACGAATCGTGCCCATATCTTGCAAAGCTTCTGATGGCTTGACCTTGAAATATAACTACAGTTGCACATCCAATTCCAGCATACTCAATAAATTAGATGAATGTTCCGGTTATCTTTTTTAAAACCATAAATCAAGAAACAAGAAAAAAAGACAAACCATTAACATTTTGGAGTCGGGATCCCCAATGTGATAAGAACTTGGGCGTTGATTTATCAATTTTAGTGCTAGGAACCTGATAACAAGATTCCATTTTAGTGAATAATCAGTCTTTGCAACAACCAATAGTAGAATACAACAATAATCCAGAAAAAGAACATTCACCTTGAAAGCAATGATCTCATATGGCTCAGCATGAAATAGAAGGTATTGGAAACTCTTGTCATAGCTTTCAACTTTCTGTAGGCAGAAAATATTCATTCAATTAACTTATATAAGGCAAAAGGACTACAAATATAAGACCCTGATCCTGAAAAAGATTGCTCAATCAGAAAGTGGAAAGAATCAAATCAAGCCTCCAAGGCTCAGGGATCAACAAAAGGAAGAAGGTCAATCCGAGATGACAGAAGCAAACTCAAGGTGCTTTGTATCACTTTGTTCATGAGAATCACTAAAAAATAGTTATACTATCCTAATGTAAAAACAATGGGCAGCCTATACAACATGATTAGAGTAGATAATGAAGGGATTGAAGGCCTTACATTACTCAAATGGGGTCCCTCCTTTGTTGTGGGTTTTGTCGAGACTTCACAAAGCTGCATAAAGAATAGAACTTTGGGTGAGTAAATTACGCCATAGAAGATAAGTAAAGCAGATTATTTTCCCAACACTGATACATGGAAATTTTGTTTAGTACCGCAGTTTATCTCATGGATGCTCACATAGTAGTCATAGACTGTTATTTCAGTTTCTTCCACGACATCGCTTTTATCCTTGCTGCTTCTTTTCTTCAGAGTGAATCTACAACAACAAGAGGATAAATTCAAGCATATCCAACTAAAAGAATACAAGGTTAAGAAAATACATACTTCAATTCTCTACAAGGACCATCACTCATGCCGATAATACATATTTGTCCACATTTTATTTAGCAATAAGGATATTCGCTACTGGACCTGTATTACGTATCATAGGTGTTGACACATCTAGAAAACATCAAATAAGATGAATATGGATCATACATGAATGAAAGCATCTTGAAAAAAAATGGATGAAAAAGAAACCTTCTCATAAAAATGATAGGCTCCATCGACAATGGATAGCTCATATCCTACATAAGTTTTAGCTGATGTGGCTCATATCCTACATAAGTTTTATCTATAACACACATTTATAGAGGCATCAAGAGACATCAAGAGATGTGAAGTACAACATTAATCAAGCACATTACCTCAGTAGTATCACTAAAGTTCCAATTTTCCATTCGCTTAATTTAATGCTTAAATGGCCTTTGTTTTATGGTTTTCGTCGTACTCCCATTCAAAGTACTTGAGTTCATTTTTCTGTTCCTGCATTCTCTCATCAAGCTATGAAATTCACACCACCAAAGTCATAATCTACACAGTTTTTGTATAAACAACAACCATATTACAATTTCATGCAACAAGAATGAATGTATCCTGCATGAACTTGTAAGATCCATATTGTACCTGATTCATGCCTTGCACCAAATGTCTCTGCTTCTTTCCTCTTTTCATATGAACCTGCCTTTTAGCGCGAATGAATGTATCCTGCATCCAAAGCTCGAAAAATTAACTTAGAAGACACAAAGGATAGAGATGAAAGTGTTAAAAAAAAAAAAAACAATGACTACAATGTTTTAGAAGAACCCAAAATTATGATAACAATTTCTAAACAAATAATGCTTTTATGAATGAATTAGATGCTGCACAAAATCAGAACATATAGTCTGAAAAATACCTTGCCTGAGATGTCAAACACGACAACAACTACAACTGCAAATACATAGGAGCCAGGCTATGATACCGTTCTTGTCCAACAGTGTCCCATTTCTCAAATTTTGTAGTTTCTTCATTAAGTGAAAGTATTTAAGAGAAAAAAGATGCTCCAATGGGAGGTTCCTACACATACAAGTCTAACATCAAGACCCATATAGCAATCGAATTGCAATAACATCATCATCAAATCATGTACGACAATGCATCATTTACATCTACATCACAAATCACAATTAAGAGGAATCGACGTTGCAACAAAATTTATGAACACATCTAGCTAGCATTTCATAATAGAGTAAAAATCACAAATACACAACATAATATAATCCACTAAGAAACAAGTTGCTAACTATCACCAGGAGGAAGAGGCAAGGCAAAGTGAATCTTCATCACTAATATGTACACGAGACAAGGGCTTAATCTTATACATATCTGATCTATCAGTTATTTGTTCATAAATAATTTGAAGCATGTGTAGCCAAGACACATTTATCCACATCCATCCCATTAAAAAGGAAATAAGCACTTCCCGATATCATTATCTCAACAACAAAAAAGAATTAAATAGTATTTACAATTTCAGGAGAAATATCCTTGGGCGTAGTCCCAGGGCCTGCAATTGCACTCTGGAGGAAAAATTTATCCTTCCATTGCATGTCAGGAGGAGATTCTTTCTGTGCTTGCATTGTCACTGTATGACAGAAAAAAAATTACAAAACATTTTTTATTTAGACATAAATATATTGGGGAAGACAAATTGGTAAGAGAGGGAGAAATTCAATGAAGGTGGAAACGGAGAATCTCACCTATGACATTACAGGAAGAGCGGGGCAACACAATTCCAGTGTTAGGTCTTACGCAATACTTTTTTGGATTCGTCGTCTTTACCTAACAAATAGCTCAAATCGCAATTCCATTCCAGATTTAAAATCAAATTAACAGATGGTTTAACTAAAATTAAAGAATAACGCGACTAGAATAAAAAACTGGGAAATTGAAATCAAGAAATAGAAAAACGACGAGATTTCGAAACAAAACCGACCTTGAAAGCAACATGGCTATTTGTCTTGTTCGACAGTTGCATGGTGCAAGAGATCTGCTTCTTCAACTCAACTTGAAAAATTCAAGTTTTAATGGGCGGGGGGGGGGGGGGAGAATATGCCGATTTTGCGAATTAGCCACAGGTAGGGTTAAATTCGAAAGGGAAAAAAGGTCAAACCTAGCAAATCCAAGCTCTTTGGATTTTGTTGCTCCCTCAAAAAGCTCAGGACCTACGCCGCACCTCCACAGCCAAGCTCCACCTTCAATCTGTCGACATCACCGCCTGAAGTCGAAGTCTTCCTGTCGCATGTAATTTTTGCCGATCTACTTTTCTTCACCGCAACACCTAGCCTACGTATGGCTCTTCCTCAACGACAAAAACGAAGCCGTGATGGCAGAATCGCCTATAATTTGAAATCCTTTTCGAGTGGAGAGGGAGAGGGAGAGGAGAGAGATGGATCTAGCGATTGAGGAGAAAGAGAGGGTGGTGAGGTCTTAGGTCTAGCGGAGAGAGATGAATCTAGCATTTGAGAGAGACGGTAATGCTAGGGTTTTGACTTTTTAATATTTTAAATAAAGTTTTGCCATTCTCGACGCATACACATGTCGAGAAGGGTTAGTACTTTTTTTGAACACTTTCAAACGTCGGTAATTTCCGATGCATATTAATAGCGTCGAGAGTAAAGCGTTGGAATTTACACAGTTTTTCAGTAGTGATATCAATCGCACATCCACGACGTCATCGAACGTGACACATCAACCATCGCTCACAAGAAGCTTACAACATAACAAGAACAACATAGTACACTAACCCGCAAATTCAACCACAAATCACACCACAACTCAATCAAACCCCCAAGCACTCATCTCAACCCTCAAGGACGATAATAAAATTGTGGGCAGGCTACCACAAGGATAAGCCTAAATAGAGGCAATTAAAAACAAGACAAAGATGACAAAAAGGTAGTAATGAACAAGAAAACAAATGAATGAGCGGATTACAACAAAGGACGGCAAAGGACGGGGCTAACAACAAAAGGGTTGGTGGCACAGGAGGATTCCCCGGAGCAACTACGGGTGGGCACGTCCAGAGAAGTAAATCGGGGCTAACAACAAAGAACGACACCAAGCCAAGGAAGGTGCGGAGGCTGTCGGCTGAGAGAAGGTCGGAACCAAGCCGAGGTGGAGACAAAAATAGCGACGGAACCACGGTAGGTGGCGGTGGCAAGCCCCGACAGGCGGCGAGCCAAAGAGGAAGGCGGTGGAGCCATGGTGGTTGCAACCCAGCGAGGTAAAGAGGAAATCAGAGAGCTAACACTCTCTAATTTTGACGGACCTAACTGAAGCAAATAGAACGGAGCCATGGCGGTGTAGCCGATGAAGGCGGTCAACGAGGTTGTTGGTTGCATTGTTGAGACGATGACATGATGGCAGAGGTCAAGACAATGGAGGGCTGTGTAAGATTGTGGGGAGCTGCGACCCAAACGGAGGAAGCCGGAGGCGGAGGCAACGCACAAGCTTAGTGGCGGCAATAGTTTTAGGTTAGGCTTAACAAAGAGAGTGTTTGCACCGATTTCTAGTGTTGATAGCGGTGAAGTAGACAAAGGGAATAAATATTATAGAAAAATAAACATTAAAGATTAGAGAATTGTCAACTTCGGATATTTGTGACGGTAAATTAAAGAGGTGGATTAGCTTCACTGAGAATGAAAAGTTTACCGACCTCAGATGCCGGCGGGAGTGGCACTTCGTCATCGACATCAGCTTCTGAAGATGATGATGGCGACCATACATTTGACGAGATAATAGCCGATGGTGGACGTTGAATGACGTGGTTCAAATCAACAAATAATAATACCCAAACCTATTAACTAACTAACTTTAGTATAGTGATAAGTACGAGGTCGATCCCACATAGAGCGCGTACGACTTTCTAAATGAGATTGCAAAGCAAAAGGAACAAAGTAATAAAGTAAAGGCCAGTAATATGAAAGCAGTAGGTAATGGAAGAGCAAAGTAGCAATGATTGTAAAGTAAAGGCCAGTAATATAAAGTAAAGGCCAGTAATATGAAAGCAGTAGGTAAGACAATCTTTACATGTCAATTCTCCTACACAATCAAGATTCCCGAATTGTTCATACCAGACGTGCTGGCTACTTATGGATTAAGGCCGCAATAACATAATGAAGCTATAACCCTAGCGCAAATGCCAATCTATCTCAATGGCCAGTCAAGACAAATTAACAATTATAATCAAATGCTGAACAAAAAATTGAAATAATCATAATACATAAACCTATAAAAGCACAATCCTCACAAATCCTTAACCATGTCTTGAAATGAAAGTAAAACTATGGCGACATTAGCCGAGCATGGCTTACCTAGGAATGCTAAATAAAAGATGAATACAAAAGAGGATTGTGTCTCTCTTCCCCTCTCTGAAAAAAACTAGATCTCTAAGGTATTTATAGGCCTCAAGTGGCTGCAAAAACCCTAGAAGGTGTGGCCTGCAGATTAAGTATTGGATATGATCTAATCTTCATCGGATTAGCATCAAAATATTTGATTTTATCGACATCGATGGGTATCGCTCATCTTCGGTGGGCGTTTGTCCTGTATCCACAAGAGCCAGTAGAGGAGGGTGTCGCTTATGCCTCTTCATGCATTCTTCATTTCTTCTATTCATTCCAACCATCCTAGGAGCTTAGGGCTCCCCCATCGCCCTCTTGCACCATCTATCGAGTCCGAATTCGCGAATTTGCTTAATTAACCATAAAAAGCGTAGATTCTGAACTTCAAATATAAAATGATAAAGATGTGAATTAACTATAAAACATATAAAACTACCCTAAAACTATCTAGAATGCCTATACAAAATATGCATTTTCAACCGTCCCAATAATAAGACCCATTACATTTTGGAAAAACTAGATTTATGGTTTGAAATTCGTAATTTTTTTTATCTGACATTGAAAAATGAAAACCTAGCACATTTCTTTACTCATTACAAGTGGAAATCTGGTGGATTGGTAGGGTTCAGGTTCGGGATTCGGGATATGACCTATGCGTAATGTCATATGATTTGTCTCAATCTCTCCAACCCACCACACCATACAATGGTGGGTTCGGTTATTCGTAATTAATCCACCGCAACATGGTGTGGTGGTTAGCGATGAAAATAGTAAAAATTAGCGGTGAAAATATCATCCTTATAATAACATCTCCAAGTCTTTTTTTGTTCTTCCCTTTCTCTTGATTTTTTTTCGTTTGTCTTGCCAAGGTCTCTATGTACAATTGCTGGAAATTGAACCAGCTAGCTAGAGGGTTACGTACATGAAGTGAATTAACTTAAGGCAAATATATAATGGGCTCTGTCACCTCGGCGGCACTGCAGCCTCAGTTGTCTCAGCCATCTGATGCATCTTCTTCGGCTTCTCAGTCCTCCTCGTAGTCGTAAAAGGTTATGTGTGTTTTGATGTTTTATTTACTTGCATTAACTGTTGGAATCGGTACAATTCTGTACTTGCACTAACTGTTGACTTAGTATAGAGAAGTTGGGTATTAGAGGGCTTCTTTTTTGTCTTTTTGAAGACTGACAGAGGTAGAGACTAGTCGTAGGATTCAGCTGGGTAGTTCGATCAACTGACTTTTGGATGGTATATGGATCATCTTTTTGGGTAGGATTCCTCTTTTCTGTATGACCCTTATTTGGTCATACCTTTTGTATATTTGGTTTAACCACCACATCTATATATTTACCGTTTCAGACTAACTATTGACTTAGATTATATTTTGGATTGACTTGGCAGATTGTGTGTTTCGGGTGGATTTGGATCGTGTAAATATATTGTTTGTCAATTTTTGAATTGCACAAAATGAATGCTTAGTGTGGAATGTTTGTGTATGCTATATATGAAATGCACAAGTTTTGTGCACCAAATTTGTACAATTTTGTGCACAATTTTTGTGCATTTGCTATAAAAAGAAAGAGTTGCTGGTATTTAAAATTATTAAAAAAAAAAAAAGGTAGTCAGGCGGCGAACATATTAAACTAACTCATTGCTTTATTTTAAAAAAAATACTAGAATACTTTCAGGCGACGGACATATTTCAAAAGTTAGTCATTGAAACCTCAGGCGATGTACATATGAGAAGACATCGTCGCCTTGAAAGACTTCTATTTGACGGGAATTCTCTAAGCACATTCAGGTGACAGAAGTATGTCATTGTATGGTTGCTTAGATACTCAGGCGACGTACTTATTTAAAACACTCGTCGCCTTGATGAGGTGGGGCGACAAACTTATATCAAATGTTGGTTGCTAGATTACTATAAAGATGAACTAATATAAAATCACTACTAGAAATTTGTTATTTAACATCGGGTAATAGCCGATGTCTTTAAAAAAAATCGATGTCTATGTGAGGGATGGAAAAAGTCAAAAGTTTTTCACATCAACCAGAACCCGATGTCTTTGTATGTTATAACATCGTTTATATTTTTAAATCCGATGTCTTTGTTGTCCAATATAACCGATGTTATAACATACAAAGACATTGTCTATTACCCGATGTTAAATGTTTTGAATTTTTACATCCCCTACATAAACATCGATTTTTTTTCAAGACCAAATAAACTTAAATTTTATAATAATACGGTAGTGTTGGTCCTTGTCACATAATAAAACTTTGAAAATAGTATAAGAAAAGAAATCAGATAGAAATAAAAGATACAGAACAGTAAGACTTCGCCAAAGAGAACAACAACTTGTCCTTCATCTCTCCATCAGAAAAATCAGGGGGTATGCCATGGACTTCTCATTCCCTGCCATAGAGTCATATTTGCAAGGATCCCAATTTATGTCCCATCATGTGTATCCACCTCTATTTTTATCACACCCAACAAACCATTCTAACTCAAAACATAAAATAATAGATTAATTTTTTAATACCATGTACGTTCATGGAAAAATATGTATAGTTGCATACTTGCATCTGTAGTCAATACTATATCATCTTCCAAATCACATGTAACCCTAACAATTAAAGAGAAATCATCACATAATAAAGTTTTCAGAAGAGGAGAATATTAATCTGGGAAAAAAATTGTAAGGCTCAAAAGGTATAAAATAGGAATGCCTGCATCAATTGAATTATCATATCTTGGAAAAAAAGACCCCTCCCAGCTCCCACCATGAGTAAAAATACCAAAACATGTAAGGTAAGATACAAGATATATAGAACCATATTGAGATCACAAACCCATGCTACCATTTCACCTCCTGATGAACACAACTGGACCTAGATATCTTCTAGGAAGCTTTCACTGTTCTCCTTTCTCTTCTTCTAAAAAGCTTATAAATACAATACAGCTTCAGAATGTAAAGCAAGATACAACTAATGAAATAGTGGCATTATTTGATACCCACAATCAACCCTTGAGCAGTCTCTCAACTAGACCACCAGATCACAATCACG
Organism: Persicaria tinctoria; assembly: GCA_037127255.1. Classification (NCBI taxonomy): domain Eukaryota; kingdom Viridiplantae; phylum Streptophyta; class Magnoliopsida; order Caryophyllales; family Polygonaceae; genus Persicaria; species Persicaria tinctoria. The sequence continues at coordinate 9,802,840 of JBANSL010000014.1, forward strand.
GAAGTCTTTAAAAGATATAATGAATAGGAAAAAAAATTATTACTCATGTATGCAATATAGTTGATTCCCATTCTTGAAAAACAAAAAATTGCAGCAGTTGCATGATTGCCTGAACGAGCTCCCATGACCAAACCAAAAGTTTTCTGGAAAAGTTGTGAGCCAAATCTACCACCACGAGATGGAGCAGCAGAACTTGCTATGCTATCTTGCAACCCAGAGGAGGTTGAGGAGATTGATTTGTCAGGGGAATCAACATGAAAGAACAACGTCGAATTAATCACAAACAAACACAAAACATGCTTGTTCTCACCTATGGATCCAATGTCTCCACTTTCTACCTTGCTTTTGAGTAGGGGTGGAAATGGGGCGGATTATGGGTGAATGAAGCCACTCCATCACCCGCCCTGCGGGTAAATAATCTCACCCGCAAACTCCTTCACCCTCACCCGCCCCGCACGGGTGATGCGGGTGGAGCGGGTACCCAATGGGTGTAGCGATGGTTTTTTGAGTAACTTTGAATGATGAATAAAAACATAAAATTTAATTTATAAACACGACAAATATAAGTTCGTGGAATTCAAATACATGTTATACACTTATACATCACAATAACGTGTTACTTAAAATTACAAATCGAAAGTAAAATAGATGAGAATGGAACTTGAAGAGTAGATAGTAGCAGAATCGCATGTTTTCCCTTTTCAATAATTGTGCGGATCCACCACAGTATCGATTCTAGCATGCACATGAGCAAATAAAATTATATGTTCTCTATTAAACATGTAAACAAAAAGATAGACAACAACAATTAGAGAAAAATTACTTACATTTTCAATTGGAAATGGTAAAATAGTAAAATCACACACATATATATATAGATAAATTTTTAGGGCTGCGATCGAGAGCGGGACAGCGAGAGCGAGAGCTGCAAGAGCACCGAGGAGCGCGCGCGGGACGACGATGCCGCGCTCGATGGGAGCGAGCCGGGACGCCGGTGTCTCCAAGGGTTGCCGAGTCTTCTTTGGCGATGGATCCAATATTGCAGGAGATGTAGTTGATTAATTTTGATCAAGGATAATCAAGGTGATGGAGGTGGAAGATGGTGATGACTGGACTGTGGTACCGAGAGACTTAGAACGCAAGAGCAATAAGGCTTTTGGGATTGATAATCGAAGAACCCTTAATCCATAAAGGGTTTCTTCAATTCTATTCAATCTGATTTAATTCAATAGAACTACAGTGTTTAAATAGAAAACCTAAGAACCAATTCTACCGTGCAAGATAGAATTTAGGTTGATAAAGATAGAAATTTAATCCTAAAGATAAATAAACCTAGAAGATAAAACTTAATCTAAAATCCTAACCATCTTATTTAATCTAACTAAGAAATACTAAAAAAAAACAATTCTATAATTAGACTCCAACTAACATAGGAGTTACTAAAAACAGAATATATATAAAAAAATAAGAAATATAAATAATAAAATAATTAACGTCGTTTCTTCAACGACTCCCAAGGTGGAGCCTTCTTCTTTCGCTTGAGGATGACATCATTCTCCTCCATTTGAAATCGACTCGTCCTCGAGTCGTCGCCTGGATCAAGATCGTTGTTTGACCCACAGAAGGCCATCTTGACCTGCATCATTCTCCCCCTCTTATCTTCGATTCGTCCTCGAATCGAGTCGGAGATGATCGGCGAGGAAGGAGCAACAACCTTCAAAGAAGATGGTGGAGGAATGGGTGGAATAGGTGCCAGGAGATTTCGAGGTATAGGAACCCCAAAAACAATACCTTCATGCGCGATCGTTGAACGGACTTGATCTTCAATAAGAATAGGATCAATGACCACACAAATCTCAGCAACTAAAACTTCATGAACATGCTCAAGAGGTACAATCGCTAACTCTTGAGACACATAATCAAGTACCTCATCCTCGTCGACGGAATCAACATGCTCGTCCTGCAGAACACTGTCGCAGTCTTCTTGCAACACAAATTCGGAGGCCTTTCCCGGGGAGTCTTGAAGCGTGTGACCCATTGTTGGAAAGATCGTTGAGTCAGCTTCGCAACAAGACTGAGTTGACTCAATTTCGAGGTCGGAGTCAACGGGAATCTGCGAAACAAAATCATCGCGCAGTGCAGTCTCATGGCCAACGAAAGTATCCGAAACAACCTCTTTTACCTTCCCGTCGGCCGTATAGTAAAGAAGAATCACGTCCACATCGGGGGAGGATATCTCCAAGATCTCATAGGTAGGTGACGCGTGAGGCTGACTATCAAGAAGTTTGTGAATATAAGCCTTCCTCCAAGCGTCATCAAGCCAATTAGCTTGCCGTTGGGCCGCTTTCTCCAACTTTCGTTTTCGTTCCTCCTCAACTTCTCGTTGTTGGAGAAGCCAAATCTGACGGAGACGACGTTGTTGTTGTCGTTTCTCCTCCTCAATTGCGGCTTGATGTTGACACTCAAGGAGTTGTTGTTGTTGTCGATAGGTCTCTTCTTGCCTTTGAAGCCAAAGGTGATGCCTTTGAGCCTCTTGTTGTCGTTGACGCTCTAAAGCTTGTTGTTGCCAAGCTCGTCTCTGCAACTCTCGTCGGTGTCGTTGTTGTACACCCCATGGATCGGGATCATCATCCCAGTCGCCTCCCCAGATTTCCCAAACCATCAAATCAAAACATCAGTATCATCAAATAAACAAAGAGCGTAGCATAACCCATCTCTGAATACCAATTGATGTATTGCAATCGGCTAGGCTGGCCAATTCCTAAACTAATCCGTCAACCTTGCTTAGCTCCTTGAATTTCTCTTGACGATTCGACACAAATTAACTAAACTAACTATTAACTAAACAAAAGCAAAAGTTCTTAACTTAAGAACATTAACAACTTTAAACTAAGTAATAACTAAGCAACAGCTTTTATAAGCTAAGAAAATTAAGCAGCTAACAACGATAGAACTAATTAACTAGATTTAAAGTAAGAATTAGCAACAAAGAAAGAAGCGAGTGCGCGAGGGCCAGGACGTGGGGAATCCTCGGACACGCAGGAGCCGATGCTCCTCAGGGCGTGCGGTCGCGGAACGGTGCCGGCTCGCTGATGGCGAGTGGCTGCGGTCGAGAGCGGGACAGCGAGAGCGAGAGCTGCGAGAGCACCGAGGAGCGCGCGCGGGACGACGATGCCGCGCTCGATGGGAGCGAGCCGGGACGCCGGTGTCTCCAAGGGTTGCCGAGTCTTCTTTGGCGATGGATCCAATATTGCAGGAGCTGTAGTTGATTAATTTTGATCAAGGATAATCAAGGTGATGGAGGTGGAAGATGGTGATGACTGGACTGTGGTACTGAGAGACTTAGAACGCAAGAGCAATAAGGCTTTTGGCATTGATAATCGAAGAACCCTTAATCCATAAAGGGTTTCTTCAATTCTATTCAATCCGATTTAATTCAATAGAACTACAGTGTTTAAATAGAAAACCTAAGAACCAATTTTACCGTGCAAGATAGAATTTAGGTTGATAAAGATAGAAATTTAATCCTAAAGATAAATAAACCTAGAAGATAAAACTTAATCTAAAACCCTAACCATCTTATTTAATCTAACTAAGAAATACTAAAAAAAAACAATTCTATAATTAGACTCCAACTAACATAGGAGTTACTAAAAACAGAATATATATAAAAAATAAGAAATATAAATAATAAAATAATTAACGCCGTTTCTTCAACGACTCCCAAGGTGGAGCCTTCTTCTTTCGCTTGAGGATGACATCATTCTCCTCCATTTGAAATCGACTCGTCCTCGAGTCGTCGCCTGGATCAAGATCGTTGTTTGACCCACAAAAGGCCATCTTGACCTGCATCAGATGATATTTGACTTAAAACATCGACCTGAACCAATCTGTAGTTGGAAGAGGTTGAACATCAAGTTCTTCGTTCCCATTAATCAGGGTACTTCTTTTCTACCTCTAGCACAACCTTGTAAATTCTGAATCCAGAGCACAACATTTTTTTTTTTTAAAAAAAAACTGTCTAGTAAAGGAGGACAATAGTGTCAACAGTGGAATAAAGAAGGATGAAAAAGGGACGGATAGGTTGGGTACTTGGGTAATCGGCGGCCGGTGGCGACGGTGACGGAGCCGGCGGAGCGGAGAGGTTTTATCCTGCCACCATAAACAAAAAATAGCTACATAGTTTAGACAAGGAGAGAGAGATTACCGACAAGAACAAATTCGTCGACAAGAGAAAGACTTCAATCCATCCCGACTTAAAACAAATAACAGTTGCATAGTTGCCGACAAGAGAAAGACAAGCCAGAGAGACTTGGGTACTTGGGTAATTGGAGACCGGTGGCGACGGTGACGGAGCCGGCGGAGCGGAGAGGTTTTATCATGCCACCATAAACAAAGAACAGCTGCATAGTTTAGACATAGAGAGAGAGATTACCGACAAGAACAAATTCGTCGACAAGAGAAAGACTTCAATCCCTCCCGACTTAAAACAAATAACAGATGCACAGTTGCCGACAAGAGAAAGATAAGCCAGAGAGACAGAGATTACCGAACAAATTCCTCGAGACATGGACATTCGAAGGAAGGAAGAAGCAGAAAACTTCAATCCCTCCCGCCTCGTTCTCCCTGATGTCGCCTTCTCCAATCTAACCGTCGATGCCAGAGAGCAGGACGACGATTGAGTGAGCGACGAGAGGTCTGAATTAGGGCTAAGAACAACGAACAAGGGAGCGGCGAGGGGTCTGAATTAGGGAGCGGAGAGAGCTCCAGAATGCGAATGAGATCGAGGAAGGGTGAGAGAGAGGACTTAGGGTGAGCAAGGGGAAGAGTAGAGGAATGGTGGCTGCCATGGAAGTGGGAAGGTCGAGCACAAGGAAGAAGAAGCGGCCATGGAATCCCACATCTGAGAAAAAACGAATCAGCAAAGTGGAAGGGAGGAAGCGGCCGTGTGTGAAATGAAATGGTGAAGCAGGGATTTTTAGGGTTAAAAGTCCCCTTCAAATTTTGGCCCAAAATTTGGGGGGGGGGGGGGGGGGAATTTACCGCTCAAAACGTATAGCGCTAAAAAAAATTGACAGTGTGACTATGAATTATTATTTTTTTCACAATTTACATTTAGAAAATAAAACTATCAATACAACTATTTATTATTAAATATATATTTTAAATTTTTTTTTATCGAAATTAATTAGATATCTATATGTATTTATAAGATTTTACCAAACATTATTAAACTAGTTTAGTACCCGTATCTTATGCAAATTTTTCAAATATCAATTTTAATTTTAATATTTATAGGTTTGGTATAAAACCATCATATAAAAAAGTTTTTTGGGGGGTGAACATATAAAAAAGTTTGTAATTACATAACATTCAAAATAAGAATTTATTCGTTAATGTAAGATTTGATTCAAAATTTATTAGTCACATATTTGAGTTTTCCTCAAAATATACTCTTATTGTATTCTAATAAGAAATTAGTAGTTAATATAAGATTTTATTAAACACTTGTTAGTTACTTATATAAATTTTCTTCAAAACATACTCTTATAGTATTCTAATAAGAATTTAGTAGTTAAAATAAGGTTTTATTAAACATTTGTTAGTTACTTATATAAATTTTCTTCAAAACATACTCTTATAGTATTCTAATAAGAATTTAGTAGTTAAAATAAGGTTTTATTAAACATTTGTTAGTTGCTTATATGAGTTTTCCTAAAAACATACTCTTATAGTATTCAAATAAGAATTTATTAGTTAATATAAGGTTTTATTTAATATTTGTTAGTTACTTATATGAGTTTTCCCCAAAACATACTCTTATAGTATTCTAATAAGAATTTATTAGTTAAAATGAGGTTTTATTAAACATTTGTTAGTTACTCATATAAATTTTCTTCAAAAAATACTCTTAGAGTATTCTACTAAGAATTTAGTAGTTAAAATAAGGTTTTATTAAACATTTGTTAGTTACTTATATGAGTTTTCCTAAAAACATACTCTTATAGTATTCTAATAAGAATTTAGTAGTTAATATAAGGTTTTATTTATCATTTGTTAGTTACTTATATGAGTTTTCCTCAAAACATACTCTTATAGTATTCTAATAAGAATTTATTAGTTAAAATAAGGTTTTATTAAACATTTGTTAGTTACTTATATAAATTTTCTTCAAAACATACTCTTATAGTATTCTAATAAGAATTTAGTAGTTAAAATAAGGTTTTATTAAACATTTGTTAGTTACTTATATAAATTTTCTTCAAAACATACTCTTACAGTATTCTAATAACAATTTAGTAGTTAAAATAAGGTTTTATTAAACATTTGTTAGTTACTTATATGAGTTTTCCTAAAAACATACTCTTATAGTATTCTAATAAGAATTTATTAGTTAATATAAGGTTTTATTTAACATTTGTTAGTTACTTATATGAGTTTTCCTCAAAACATACTCTTATAGTATTCTAATAAGAATTTAGTAGTTAAAATGAGGTTTTATTAATCATTTGTTAGTTACTTATATAAATTTTCTTCAAAACATACTCTTACAGTATTCTAATAAGAATTTAGTAGTTAAAATAAGGTTTTATTAAACATTTGTTAGTTACTTATATAAATTTTCTTCAAAACATACTCTTATAGTATTCTAATAAGAACTTAGTTGTTAAAATAAGGTTTTATTAAACATTTGTTAGTTACTTATATAAATTTTCTTCAAAACATACTCTTATAGTATTCTAATAAGAATTTAGTAGTTAAAATAAGGTTTTATTAAACATTTGTTAGTTGCTTATATGAGTTTTCCTAAAAACATACTCTTATAGTATTCTAATAAGAATTTATTAGTTAATATAAGGTTTTATTTAACATTTGTTAGTTACTTATATGAGTTTTCCTCAAAACATACTCTTATAGTATTCTAATAAGAATTTATTAGTTAAAATGAGGTTTTATTAAACATTTGTTAGTTACTCATATAAATTTTCTTCAAAAAAATACTCTTACAGTATTCTACTAAGAATTTAGTAGTTAAAATAAGGTTTTATTAAACATTTGTTAGTTACTTATATGAGTTTTCCTAAAAACATACTCTTATAGTATTCTAATAAGAATTTAGTAGTTAATATAAGGTTTTATTTAACATTTGTTAGTTACTTATATGAGTTTTCCTCAAAACATACTCTTATAGTATTCTAATAAGAATTTATTAGTTAAAATAAGGTTTTATTAAACATTTGTTAGTTACTTATATAAATTTTCTTCAAAACATACTCTTATAGTATTCTAATAAGAATTTAGTAGTTAAAATAAGGTTTTATTAAACATTTGTTAGTTACTTATATAAATTTTCTTCAAAACATACTCTTACAGTATTCTAATAAGAATTTAGTAGTTAAAATAAGGTTTTATTAAACATTTGTTAGTTACTTATATGAGTTTTCCTAAAAACATACTCTTATAGTATTCTAATAAGAATTTATTAGTTAATATAAGGTTTTATTTAACATTTGTTAGTTACTTATATGAGTTTTCCTCAAAACATACTCTTATAGTATTCTATTAAGAATTTAGTAGTTAAAATGAGGTTTTATTAATCATTTGTTAGTTACTTATATAAATTTTCTTCAAAACATACTCTTACAGTATTCTAATAAGAATTTAGTAGTTAAAATAAGGTTTTATTAAACATTTGTTAGTTACTTATATAAATTTTCTTCAAAACATACTCTTATAGTATTCTAATAAGAATTTAGTTGTTAAAATAAGGTTTTATTAAACATTTGTTAGTTACTTATATAAATTTTCTTCAAAACATACTCTTGTAGTATTCTAATAAGAATTTAGTAGTTAAAATAAGGTTTTATTAAACATTTGTTAGTTGCTTATATGAGTTTTCCTAAAAACATACTCTTATAGTATTCTAATAAGAATTTATTAGTTAATATAAGGTTTTATTTAACATTTGTTAGTTACTTATATGAGTTTTCCTCAAAACATACTCTTATAGTATTCTAATAAGAATTTATTAGTTAAAATGAGGTTTTATTAAACATTTGTTAGTTACTCATATAAATTTTCTTCAAAAAATACTGTTACAGTATTCTACTAAGAATTTAGTAGTTAAAATAAGGTTTTATTAAACATTTGTTAGTTACTTATATGAGTTTTCCTAAAAACATACTCTTATAGTATTCTAATAAGAATTTAGTAGTTAATATAAGGTTTTATTTAACATTTGTTAGTTACTTATATGAGTTTTCCTCAAAACATACTCTTATAGTATTCTAATAAGAATTTATTAGTTAAAATAAGGTTTTATTAAACATTTGTTAGTTACTTATATAAATTTTCTTCAAAACATACTCTTATAGTATTCTAATAAGAATTTAGTAGTTAAAATAAGGTTTTATTAAACATTTGTTAGTTACTTATATAAATTTTCTTCAAAACATACTCTTACAGTATTCTAATAAGAATTTAGTAGTTAAAATAAGGTTTTATTAAACATTTGTTAGTTACTTATATGAGTTTTCCTAAAAACATACTCTTATAGTATTCTAATAAGAATTTATTAGTTAATGTAAGGTTTTATTTAACATTTGTTAGTTACTTATATGAGTTTTCCTCAAAACATACTCTTATAGTATTCTAATAAGAATTTAGTAGTTAAAATGAGGTTTTATTAATCATTTGTTAGTTACTTATATAAATTTTCTTCAAAACATATTCTTACAGTATTCTAATAAGAATTTAGTAGTTAAAATAAGGTTTTATTAAACATTTGTTAGTTACTTATATAAATTTTCTTCAAAACATACTCTTATAGTATTCTAATAAGAATTTAGTTGTTAAAATAAGGTTTTATTAAACATTTGTTAGTTACTTATATAAATTTTCTTCAAAACATACTCTTATAGTATTCTAATAAGAATTTAGTAGTTAAAATAAGGTTTTATTAAACATTTGTTAGTTACTTATATGAGTTTTCCAAAAAACATACTCTTACAGTATTCTAATAAGAATTTATTAGTTAATATAAGGTTTTATTTAACATTTGTTAGTTACTTATATGAGTTTTCCTCAAAACATACTCTTATAGTATTCTAATAAGAATTTATTAGTTAAAATGAGGTTTTATTAAACATTTGTTAGTTACTTATAACAATTTATTATATAATATAAGGTTTTATTCCACAATCATTATCTACTAACTACTTTTATTATTTTCCCTCAAAACACAAACTTATAGCTCTCTTATAACATTTTATTAGATAATATGAGGTTTTATTCCACAATCATTAGCTACTTATAGGATGTTCCCTCGAAACACACACTTATAGTATTCTTATAACAATTTGTTAGATAATTTAAGGTTTTATTCCACAATCATTATCTACTTACATTATTTTCCCTCAAAACACACAATTATAGTATTCTTACAAACTTTTTATTAGATAATATGAGGTTTTATTCCACAATCATTAGCTATTTATATGATTTTCCTCAAAACACACACGTATAGAATTCTTATAACATTTTATTAGATAATATAAGGTTTTATTTCAATATCATTATCTACTCACATTATTTTCCCTCAAAACACACACTTATAGTATTCTTACAACATTTTATTGGATAATATGAGGTTTTATTCCACAATCATTAGATACTTATATGATTTTCCCTCAAAACACACACGTATAGAATTCTTATAACATTTTATTAGATAATATAAGGTTTTATTCCACAATTTATAGCTACTTATATGATTTACCCTCAAAACACACACACACACACTTATAGTATTCTTATAACAACTTATTAGTTAATATATGGATTTATTCAACAATTATTACTTACTTATATGATTTTCCCCCTCAAAACACATTTTATTTAACAATTACTCCCTTCGTCTCAAAATACATGTCTTTTTAGCCCCTAAAATTTTGTAAAAAATACATGTCTTTTTAGATTTAATCATTACACACAACCTACTTTTATATCTAATTTTTACATCACCCCTACTCTTCTCCTCACAATTTTTTTTTAACAGAAACAAATACTTTAATACCAAAGTCTAATCATTACACTTACCCTGCTTTTTACATCTAATTATTAAACTTAACATACTCCTTAATTCCCGTGCTCTGTCCTAAAAAGACATGTATTTGTAGACGGAGGGAGTATTAGTTTTGATTATGTTCTAGTATTTATTTAGATATAAATACATATACCATTAATGGGCCTTTTGGCGGAAATTATAGTCGTATTTGAGCCCATAATAAATTAAAGCCCATTAGAAATTAAAGTGTGTCATTTGAGGTTAACTGTAAATAGCCACGGCATTAGCTACGGACATATCCGTGGCTATTAATTAAGTGGGCTCCTAAATATGCCAAGAGCTATTAATTGGGCTTACATATTCATTGGCTTTGATTACAACTAATGGGTTGACCGCCTTTGGACTTGACTATCATTAGGCTCTACCTTTTTTTTGTTTAGATTTTGGGCTTAAAAACTGATATTTTCTTTCAAATTAATTTGCTTTAATTTGTGAATTTCTTCAATTCGGTTACACACTTACACCAAAGGGACAATGGACGCCTCCATCTTAGCGTCGAATTTCGCCACGGATAATCCAACCATGGCTAAATTCGTGGCTGTTAACCTCCAACTCGTGTCATATATTGCTAATTGCCTCACATTCTTAGCCATGAGTACAACAACGGATATTATTCGTGTCTAAAGTTGAGGCTACATTGCCACGTCAAGTTAGAATTGCCAAAATGGCGTCGAAATCGGCCACGGAAAATGTGACAGTGGCCAAAGTCGTGGCTAATAGCCATGACACCAGCCACGACATTTTTTTTCGTGGCTAAAATCCACAAAATTCTGGACACGAAAATTATGTATTCATCACTAGCCACGGTCGTTGCCACGAATATTTACATTCGACGCTAATATAGCTACAGCTTGTCAGGTCGAAGCTATCTTCGTGGCTATCAGCTACGGATGTGGCAACGACTTTATGAGGTGGCTAAAAATCCGTGGCTATTTCCTACGTTTTTGGTAGTTAAGAATTTAAAAAATAGTAAAATTAATGAAAAAAAAGAACTACTTAGTTAATTAATGCAACTTTTTGGACACCTAAAAATCTTGACATACTTCACTTAATAGCTGTTTTAAGTCAGTGGACCTTCACTAACCATGCACGACTTTACTTGCTCCTTATTAATGTTAAAAAAGGTAATGGGGACTAACTATTGAAACTAATCTAGACATTATGGGCTTTCGAAAACGTCAAAGGAAGTTACTTGAGGTTGAAAATAAATTACTATAAAAAATTGTGTAATAGTTATTACGTCACTCATATGCCGTAATGACTTATCTTTTATTTATGCGAAGTATACTCATCAAAACATGACCCAATCCAGATACTTTGTATTTTGGGTTTTAAGCCAGTGTTTTTGACCAGGGACCCGAATGTGGAACGGGAATTTTAGGATCAAGATTCGATGACCCCTTGAATAAAAATCGATCCGATAAATCAACATCATGTAGATGCCATACACACACCACATAGATCTCGCACATATTTTCTCATGCAATTGTGTTCATTAATATCACTCATAAATTAAATAACGTATATATTTTATAATTATAGTATGTTTAGAGGACTTATTTATATAAATATGATAGTTTATGCTTGAAATATTTATATATTATTATTGTTATTGTTATTATAATATTTGATAATTTAATTATGAAATTTTTATTTAGTTTAATTTGACAGATATATTGATATTATAATTTAATTTTGATAATTTTAATATTCTTAAAAAGTTTAAAAAATATTGATGTCATCACTTGATTATAAATGTGATTAGAGGAAGAAAGTATTGGTGTCATCATCTATTACATGTATAACCAAATGGAGATAAAAACAATAGTTATGTATATTTTGTGATAATACATTTTAAAACTTAATATGGTATGAATATTAAAAATGTTCTCTTATTACAAATTGTATGTCAAACATAAAATAAATCTAAAAAATCTATAACTTATACGTTTGTTGTTCAGGTAATTACATTTTTTAAACAAAAATTTCGTGCCTCAGACACGAGTATTATACTAGTATACTACTATTATCTTAATTTAAAGGCATTTTTTACGACATGTCAATGCACATTAATTATAGTTTTTTCAAACAATTCAATCACGATTTTTTCTTTTATTCTTTTTTCCTCTTTATCTCTTCAAAATTCAAACTATTCAAATTATTTTCCTTTTATTTTTAACTCATTTACTAACAAATATGGTTTTAATTCCAACATTGAATTAAATTTAATGGCTACACATTTAAGGTTTATCGTGATCAAATATGGATTTAATTCCAACATTGAATTTAATTTAATGGCTACTATTAGATGACACATTTAAGGGTTTGTTCAATATATTTAAACAAAAACTTTTTTTTTTATAAATACATATAAAAAAAATTCTCATTTTTAAAGTAACTTTTATTTTTTAAAAAAATTATAATAAAAATGACAATGTAAATCACAAATTTGAGGTATTTTCTAATATATTTAAACAAAGTTTTATTTTTCATACATGCATGGGAAAAAATTTCTCGAAATTTTTTTTAGCCCCCACCTAAAAAAATATCTGGATCCGCCACTGGCAGCGATGCTCGTGTGGGTCAACTCTATTCGAATGCCTCATAACATGCAAAGCCTTGGTACATGACGTCGTTTTTTAGTCGCCTAAATCTTATCAAATGTATCCGACTAACCTAACTAATGTAGTTTTGCAAATACGGATCGATCTCGGCCACATAGAGTCAGCAATTTGTAATGCAAGTCAAGTGTGCTATAAAGACACAAAGAGGGGGAATTGTGTTGGTTTAGGCTAACTAAGAATACAAAAGTAAGCAAAAAAAAAAAAAACAGACTGAGTGGACAAATATGAGGTAAATAGCTCAGGACAATCAATCTCAACAATCAGGTTTCATTCAATGCTCATTGAAATCAAATAAATAACTTCTTCTCGAATACTTTGTTGTGGAAAGACTAAGCCTTTTTAACCCAATTCCTTATAATAGGACAACTTGACCTTGAAAAACCTAATTATCAAACAATCTTGAAACTATCAGAGATTCAATTTAAGAATTGATAAAGGCTAAACAAAATCAACAAAGAAAATCGACACGCACAACCAGTTATTGTATCAATTGCAAACTAATTCTCTATACAAATCCCTAAATCAACCCGTTTTAAAGGTTTATACTTTGCTACTAAATAACTCAACCAGTAATTACCTATGCCTGGTTGTATATTATCATGAAAAAAGCATAAGTTGATCAAGCTAATAGAAATTCATGAAAACTCTAATAATTCAGAGTAGAGAAGCAATAATATTCAGAGAGGAGTATTACAAAATAGAAATCTCACAGTGAAATTGAAAATCTAACGCTTCGGTTAATTCTTCAAGCAAACGAGTTTAGTTTCTTAAGATGAGAAATCACAAAATATCCTAAATCAACGCTATTCTTCAATGAGTCCAATGATGAATGAATTAAAACCTAATAAAACCCTAAGAATCACTAATTTTCGTCATCTTACAAAATAATAATACAACTTAAATATGGCCCAAAAGATAACCCAATCCGGCTCCTACACATGCTAAATAACTCGGATAGGAACCAAAGAACTCGGCTGAGTTCTACACCCGAGTTCTTTTCTACATCAACATTTGAAGTCCCGATTTCACTATCTTCGAGGCTGGATTTGGAAAAGATGTAAACAAAAAAGTTATAGATCTTCGAATCCTGATCTTTTCAACAAGTATAAGTACGTCTTGATTCGGCCAATAAAACCTTTGAATGGCTCGTTTTAGTGCAATGTCGTCAACTTGTATAACTCCAATCAATGCCTCCCTTTGATATTCTGACCTTTTCTGGCTTATTAGCCTCTTGTTCGGTGTTAGGCCATTCTCATGTCAACACTCCGCTCAGCCAAACCTGAAATTATACACAAATATCCGTAGATTCCGACTCTCTGTAATTAACTAAAATATGAAAACTAAGTTAATTCATGCACTTTATTATACAAAAATCTATCTAAATGCACATGTTAACACTACCTAAATGCGTCTTATCAATACATGGAATTGGCTTTCTTCGAATGTGCATGCACGTGTGCATATTATCACGTTGTAGTGCACCTACATCATACATGAAATACCCCAAATTATTTTTGGGCTATTTCTTTTTTGTATAAATAAATAAATTCTAGTTACATTATATTATATGAGGGGGGAAATAGGAGCAGCCTTTTATTTTTTTTGATAAGGTAATAATTCGGTTGGAATAACTTAACCAATAGCATCCCGACGGATGAAATCAAGCAGATCTAAATTAGACTCCAATGCAAGCCCGCTAACAAGATGATCAAGATGTGCAACCTTGTCAGCCGCCCTGTTACCCTCGCGGGGCACATGGGAAAAAGAGACGCTCTGAAAATCACGGAGCATCTACTTAATATCCCCCATTAGTAATTTGATTTCCCATGGACACTTGCCTTTTGAGCGAAGATTATCGATTATTATTGATGAGTCCCCTTCAATTTCGATTTTCCCACAATCGATGTTTCTTGCGTGCACTATTCCTTCTCATAGTGCCATAGCTTCCTCTAAAAAAGGGGAAGCAGCCCCTAATCTTTTAGCCCCAATTTTAACAACATCACCATCCCAATTCCTGATAATGAAACCAGCAAACGCCATAGGGTCCACAGAAGAAGCATCGTTAAATTTTATCTTCACATTACCCCATTTTGTTTACGCCATTTAACATTTTTCCTACTTATTCTCTTCTTTTGGTATGACGCACAACCACCAGTAGAGATGCCCTCCACCACATCTATTGCAGTAGCTGTCAGCCAGTTATTTCTTGTGAAATTTAGAAAGGTGTGAATTTCGCTACTCGATGGCTTATTTGTTTTGTTTCCAATGGATAATTGGTTTCGAAAATACCAAATTGCCCATGTGTTTGTTTACAAACTGATTTGAGTGCAATCTCGCATTTTGTTGTATGCTGAGATGAGACAAGCGAACATGTGTTTGTTTATAAACTGATTTGAGTCTTAAGCACTTAACACAGTAAATGATTGCAGAAGCACTCTTGTAGACTGTGTATTGTGTTATGGTGGATGATATCTATGTCCATGTTGGAACATAGATATGGATCTTAGTGATCTAAGGGAGGAGACGCTGATGTATGCATCAACATCGTTCTATAGGTCTTATCTCTAAGAAGAAAAGACGTTGATGTCTAGCAAGAAACTGTCTTGCTTGTCCTTCCACCACGGAAGTTGAGGTTCTTACATCATCAGTAGCTTCCGAGGAGATTATGAAAAAGAATTCTCCTGAAAACACAAAATTTGGTTGTGGCGAAATATGGTGAGTGGATGTCCTGACTATGGATTGTGACTGACCATTTTTGTCAATACCAGGATTTCCAAAGGATGTTGGAGATCAAATGACATTAAGATCAAACCCTGTCTAGTCAGAGAGACATTGTTCAAGGACAACGTTGTCATAATATGTTTGACTCTTGATGGTTATGCGAGTCACCTCTCTGATTTGAGTTTTTAGAAAGTGGGAGACTTTGGTCTTAACTCATATGTTATGCCATTGACATGGTGAAAACTGGTGATGTAAATATGAAATATGTTACATGTCACTGAACCATAGCTTGTTCTCTCACACGAACAAATGTTCCTATAAGTGTTCGTCACTATAGGTGTAAGGTATCTCAATTCTTATGGGAACGGAATGAGATGATAACCGTCTTGACTTTTTTTGGATGTCAGGATGAAGTCTCTCCGGTTGGGAAAGACTGAATGGGTAATTTATAGTAAGTCATTTATATGACTCGTAACTATGCTCCTGCGCCCATTGGTTCAGAAAAGCAAGGTGTTGTAGGGTAAAATGGTTCTCAAGTCTACGTGACTATGAGATGAACACCTTTACAGGTTGAGTGGACAACACTTTAGAGAAGCGCTCCCTGTAGCACATTGTCATACTAGTGTGTGCTAGTCGACCCTATGAGGTGATAGATTGATCCCATCTCTATCACTATATGAGTTAAGATATGTATAAACAAGGCATCCCTTATTGACTAATGGCTTGGGTTACTGATTGTGGTGGTGATGCGCTACTTTGGTTATGTTCCGATGGCCATGAGGGATGCGGTCTAAGTGGGGCATTTCTGGGAAAGTGGTCACCATTTACATGAAAGTAATGCCAATGCGAAAGGAAGGTATTATGAGTAATCATTGACGAAAATGGGATTTGTTGGATCCGGCAGTTACGTACTGTTGTGAATCGTCATTATAGTTGAACCAAATTGAGAGGGATCCAGTTGTGTATGTCAACTAGTCCAATGAAAGATAATCCTAAGGATGCAGCAATACTTTTCAACTAACGTTGTGACCTAGTCCCTAATGGGATTTTTATGCAGGTAGTATTGTCGGGTCGCACGGCCTATACACAACGAGTATGAGATTGAGTCTTGGAGGAACATAATCTTTTGTGCGAGTGGGAGATGTTAGAATTATTTTATAATTCGGACATTATTTTATATATACGCCCAAAAGATAAAAGCCTATTTTACATAATTAGGTAAGTAATTCTTATTCGTTAAGAATTAACTAATATTAGCCTATTAGGAAATAATTAATATATGTTCGTTATATATTAATTTATCTAATATATAAAATAAAAAAAAGGAGAGACTCCTCTCCGCCTGATCTCTCTAACCCTAGAGAGTCTGTTCGTCACACGATCCTCTCAGGAAAGAAAACCAACGTAGAATTCTCTCCTTCGTGGAGAGAGTCTCCTTCCCCTCCAATGCTCTCCCATGGTGTGTAGGTTGTGAATCGTAGGTTCTCCACTGCTCCCGAATCTCTAACGAGATTTACGGCTATGGAGATCTACCCGGTGATCAAATTTAAGGGCAAGACGATCTACCCGGTGATTGCTACCTTAGCCTTTTCTTTTTTATTTAATTGGTTACCCATTCTTTCTATTATTGATTTCCCACACCAGGAGCGACTATGCGTACTTCGGAACATATATGATACTTTTGGGATATTTAAATTTGACATCTTTATAAAGGGACATTCGCCGAATAAGTGGAGCTCGTCTTCAATCGGGTTATTACAGAAAACACACCCATTCAGAATCGGGGTTCCCCTGGCAGTCAGTCTATCTTTTGTAGCTAGTCCATTTTGAGATATCTTCCAAAGGAAATTTTTTATTTTTGGCATCACATCCACTTTCCATATCCACGTGCACAGATCATCCCAAAGCCTATCTTGCTTAGTTATAAGTTTAACTGCACTAGATGTGGAAAACCAACCTTGTTTATCTGGCCACCAGTAAAGTATGTCATCAATTGCACTAATCGAGAGTGGGATAAACAAAATTTCTTGTACTATATTATTATCAAGGACCGAGTAAAGCAAATTCTGGTTCCATGATTCGTCTATTATAAACTCGCTTACTTTGGTATTTACTTCATTAAATTGCTCGGAATCCTTTGGATCAGAGGAGTGTGAGATATCCAATGGTCATTCCAGAAACTAACCGACCTCCCATTGCCTATCGACCAGAAGAGACCCTCCTTAAACTTTTCAATGATAGCCGAAGCATTTCTCCATTACCACGAAGCATTCGCGACCTTAGTGTAATTCAATACATCTTGATCTTTTAGATATTTGTGTTTGATGATTTTTACCCAAATATTTTTCAGTTTATGCAAGTGTTTTCCATAGAAGTTTCATCTGAAGTTCTTTATTCATGGGTTGTGACTTTCTTATACCCAATCCGCCTTTAGCTCGTGGCTTACAAATCTTATCCCAACTAATGAGGGGTTTGTATTGAAGATCTTTATTCCAAAATAAAGACCTGTTAATTTGATCTAGTTTTTTTTATGGATTGAGGATGATAGCATGAAACTCTGCATGGCGTATAGTGGTTTTGCTGATAGATTAGAATTTATTAATATGGATCTTCCCTGTTGAGAAAGGGTGCTAGCTTTCCATTTAGAGAATTGGTTCTTATATTTCCCAACAATTTCCTCAACTGTTTCTTTATTAACTTTACCGCTACTAATAGGACACCCTAAGTATTTCTCCATAGATCTTGTGTGGGGAGTTTGTAGAGCGTTGTGCAAAGTTTGGATTCTAGAGCCAGGGACGCCAGACGTCGTTTGGAACGAAGATTTGTGAAAGTTAACTTTTTGTCCAGACAGAAGGCAATATTCATTAATTATTTCCATTACTTTCGGGCTAGCCATGAGGGATGCTTTTGCAAAAATAATAATGTCATCTGCAAAGGCTAGAAATGGGATGCGAGGACCCCCTCATCCAAACTTAAAACAGATGTTACTTGACGGGACTAATGACTGTTGATGTAATTTTCCAGCAAGGAGTTCTACACCGAGGATAAAAAGGAAAGGGGAAATTGGATCCCCTTGGTGGATACCTCTAGTTGGAAAAAACACTTATGTTGGGGAATTATTCACCAGAACAGAGAATAAGACTATAGAGATACATTCCTTAATCCAGTTGATGAAAATAGGGTGGAAACCAAACTTCCGTAGGATCTCGAAAATGGAATCCCAATTTATTCTATCATAAGCTTTCTCCATGTCCAACTTGATTGCCATCCAACCCCCCTCGCCCTTTCGAGTTTTAAACGAATGAAAAATCTCATGTGCAACTAATACATTATCTTGTATTGCTCTATCTGCCGCAAAGGCACCTTGTAAGGGATGAAATTAACTTGCTTATGACCTTCTTCAACCTTTCTGTCAAGATTTTCGAAATAATTTTATAAATTGTCGAACAGAGAAGGAGCAGCCTATTTATTTCACAAAGAGCATATAATATAAGTTAGAATAATTGCATTATTCTATAAGTGTAATAAAAGGAATTTATTTAATTAGATGAAAACTATAAGTATTCGTATTATTTAAAAAATGAAAATAAAATTAAATAATATTCCATTCCATTTCATTAAAATAACGGAAATTTCATCCGGTACCCCTGAGGTAAGGGCTTTTTCACGTGATGTACCAAAATTTGTCATATTTCACCCGATACCCCTGAACTTTTGTTTTATTTCGCTGTGTGCCCTTCCGTTAAAACCATTACCATTTTCGGTTAACTTTTTTAAAGAAAAAAATACAAAAAGCCCCTTGCCTCTTCTGCCTGGGTTTTGTGCCTTCCCCTTCGGGGGCGATTTGATGCGAACTGGTCAGTTTGGACGATTCCGTGCTCCTCCCTCAGGTGGGTGGTTCCGAAACTGATTTTCTTGGCCTCGTTGCTGTTCCCAAGCTTTGCTGGGATGGGTGGGTAGTGGATTGCCGAATTGCAACCGCATATCGAGTGATTGTAGGGCTCCTCCTAGTTCGGCTTGTTTGCTGGGCTCGTTCTTATGTCCTTCTTGGCTTGGTCCTGACGCCATGGTTTGGTTTGTCGCTTGCCCATCCTTTGATTGTGCTCCCTTCTGATCCTTATTCGGAATGTGCAGTATTTTTTATGGGATTTGCAACCTACGCTTGTGCTGTGCTGCTGCTGCTGTTCTTATGGGTTTGGTTTGCTGTGTTTATTATGGGTATTAGAATTTAAGGTGTGAGTTAAAAAGTCTGGCTGCTGCTGCTGTTCTTGTGTAGCTTAGGCATGTGTTGCTGCTATCCCCGGTGGTCGAATTTAAGGTATGAGTTAAAAGATTTCAGCAACTCAATTGAAATTGTTGAATTCAAAGCCAAAAATTCCAGTAGTTACTGAAACAAAGTGAAGTGAATTCAAAACAAAAGCTATTGAATTCAAAATTGAAATACAAATCAACCGAAATTGCTTTATTCAACTCAATTTTCAGCAACAACAACAAGAACAAATCAACCAAAATTGCTTAATTTCAACTCAAATCAACCAAAATTACATATGTAATCCACCAAAACCTCCCAATCTGAAAAAAAACCTAAATCCATAACCAGAAAAGCAGGGAAAATTCGACCACCCACCCATCCCAGCGAAGCTCTAGGAGCGAAGAAGACGGTCTGAGTAGCGAAGAAAATGGTTTGCAATTGCTCCTCAATTATCCTTTTGTATTTTTATTTTTTTGTAATTATTTTTAACGGAAAGTGTTAGGTTTTACAATAGGGGCACGCGGCAAAATAAAATAAAAGTTCAGGGATACCGGATGAAATATGTCAAACTTTCGTACACCACGTGAAAAATCCCTTACCTTAGGGGTACCAGGCGAAATTTCCGTTAAAATAAATATATAAATTAAAACCGGATTGTATTTATATATAGGGTCAATTTGCGAAATAGCCACGAAATAGGGATAAATTGGTGAAATGTCCACGTTTTGGGACAAATTTGTGAAATGTCCACTAAATCCTGATTTTGGACGAGACGACAGGAGGAGCATTGCTAGCCTTTCGCCACCTCTCGATCTCATATCTCCCTCCACCGCCGATTCCGACTGATCTCGCTTTCTTCAATTGGCCGTTCAGATTACAGAAGGACACCGATTCCGATTTCGATGATTTTGTGTTCAATCGGTGCCATAACGGATCTAGCGAGAGGCACCGGCTCCTCCGTCCTGAATTGATCTCGCTAATTTCGATTCCGATTTCGATGATTTCGATGATTTTGTGTTCAATCGGTTTCTTCAATTGATCTCGCTTTCTCTTGCTCTCTCCCTGTTCGGCGAGATCGAGCGAGCGGCGGGTGTGGGAGGTTGCGCTTGTGCTCAGATCAAGAATATATTGATCGATTTTGGGCGGTTGTGGGCGCGAGCAGCAGTTGTGGGAAGTTGCGCTTTCTCTTGCTCTCCTCTGCTCGCTTGTGCTCAAATCTGTGGGAGGTTGCGCTCTGCGACGGAGCGAGCGAAGCGGTGGTCTAGTGGAGATCTGTGGAGCGGAGCAGCCAAGCGAGCGGTCGTCAAGGAGGTATGTGCGGCGAAATCGAAGGAGGCCGGAGCGAAGGAGGCTGGAGCGAGCGAGGCTGGGGTGAGGGAGTGACGCCGGAGGCGGAGCCGGAGCCAGACCCAATTCCAGATCGGGAGGATTCCGTAGGAAGAAGAAGATTGTTTGTTAAATTACAAAGATGACCCAATAAATATGAGAATTACAAAAATATCTATATTTTATTACAAAAATCACCCTATGAATATGAGAAATTAAAAAACTATCTATATTTTATTATGTGATCTATAATCTAGATTTTTTTTTATTTTTGCACAACAAAATGTTATATTTGGACAACTTACGTTTATATTTGCACAACGTACTCTTATATTTTCACGACAAAATGTTAAAAAAATAATAAATAAAATTAAAAAAACTAGACCTGGGTCATATTTGCACAACTTACGGTTATATTTGCACAACATACTCTTATATTTGCACGACAAAATATTAAAAAAATAATATAAAAAAACTAGACTTGGATAATATTTGCACAACGTACTCTTATATTTGTACGACAAAATGTAAAAAAAAAAAAACTAGACTTGGATAATATTTGCACAACGTACTCTTATATTTGTACGACAAAATGTAAAAAAAAAAACCTAGACTTGGATCATATTTGCACAATTTACGGTTATATTTGCACAAAGTACTCTTATATTTGCACGATAAAAAGTTTAAAAAAAATGAATAAAAACTAGACTAGGGTCATATTTGCACAACTTACGATTAAATTTGCACAATGTCCTCTTATATTTGCACGACAAAATGTAAAAAAAATAGAAAAAATAGAATGGGGTCATATTTGCACAACTTACGGTTATATTTGCACAACGTACTCTTATTTTTGCTCATCAATAGACAATAATTGCACAACATGGGGGATTGGTGAAATTTTGCTCAACATCATCTTATTTTCACTCAACTATATGTTATTTTTGCACAACAATCGAGACTTGTGAATTTATTCTCAACATGATCTTATTTTATCTCAATATAATTTCATACTTTCTCAATAAATTATAGTTCAACATGCTCTTATTTTTGCACAACATGGTCTTATTTTTGCTCATCAATAGACAATAATTGCACAGCATGGGGGATTGATGAAATTTTGCTCAACATCATCTTATTTTTGCTCAACTATATGTTATTTTTGCAGAACAATCGAGACTTGTGAATTTATACTCAACATGATCTTATTTTATCTCAATATAATTTCATACTTTCTCAATAAACTGTAAGCGATTTAGAATAAATTGAAGCAAGTCTAGTTTTATTTTTTATTTTTTATTGTTTTTTACATTTTGTCGTGCAAATATAATTGTATGTTGTGCAAATATAACATTTTATTGTGAAAAAATAAAAATAAAAATATAGATTATGGATCATATAAAAAAAATATAGATAGTTTTTTTAATTTCTCATATTTTTAGGGTGATTTTTGTAATAAAATATAGATTTTTTTGTAATTTCCATATTTACGGGGTCAGTTTTGTAATTTAATAAAAGTTTCATCCTCAACCTCCGTCCCCAAATGAGATCCGGCGTCCGGCGGCCTCCTTCGCTCCGGCCTCCTCCGCTTGCTCCGCCACTCGCTCCCTACCTCGCTCGCTCGGCCGCTCGCTCGGCCTCGGCCTCCGCCTCGCCGCTGCCTCGACCGGAGGAGCGATCGGATGATTTCAGATCTGAACTACTCGCTCGCTCCTCGCTCGCTCACTCCGCCGCTCGCCACCACCTCCGGCTCGCTCCGGCCTCGCTCACTTGCTCCCTCCCTCGCTCTCTCGGCCTCCGCCTTGCCGCTGCCTCGACCGGAGGAGTGATCGGATATTTCAAATCTGACCTAATCCTCGACCGGAGGAGCGATCGAAGTTGAATTTGAATTGGAATTCGGCCGATCTGATCTCGAAGAAGAAGCAATCGGCTGATGCCCTGACGATTCCAACGATCTAGTCTCTCCTAGCGAGAATTGGAATTCCCATATCTCTCGACAGAGAAATCGACTCGCTCCCTCCGCCGATCTGGTCTCGAAGAAGGAGCAATCGGTCGATCTGGTCTCGAAGAAGCAGATCGAAATCAGAAATTCATTCGAAATCTCATATCTATCGAAGAAGGAAATGGAATTCGGACGATGACGATTGCTCCCGATTTGGTCTCGAGAAATCTGGAAAGAGTGGAAAGAGAGAACAGGAGCAGGATAGAGATATTAGGGTTATATAGCGGACAGTTTTTCAATTTGTCCAAAAAGTAGGACAATTAACCAATTTGTCCAAAAAAGTGATTGTTTGACAAATTTTTTCATATATATAAGCCAGGGGCTGAACCTGAGGTCTGAACCGAACGAAGGAAAAAGGAAAAACAGTGAACCGGTTCACTACTTCACCTTCAACCTCCCGCCACTGTGAAAAGGGGTGAATATGCAGCCCGCGAATCTCGCTCGAAACGCAACCAAATCGGTTCTGGAAGCTTTGCCACGAGTTTTAGTAAGGATTTCTTTAATCAATTTTGAGATTTTGGATAAATACGAGCTCAGGCGAGCTTATCCCTAATTTGGGGATTTCATCGAATATGGGAAATGGGGGGTGGATAGGCTCAAACTGGGATAGGGGTTTTACTCTAAAGATCTTATCTCAGAGTTTTATGGATTTATTTTAATCCAACTCACTCTCGAGACCTCCCCTACAAATACCTTCGGAAGCTCGCTCTTGAGAACCATATTGGGATTGGGCCTATTTCTGTTATTGGGCTAAGTAAGCTCGGTTTTGTATATTAGGCCCAACTCCTCTTTCGTTGTATAAAAACTGGAGAACCAATGTTCTCAAGATCAATCAATTCATTCAACACATTCATTCCCTCTCTTTCTCTCTCGTTTCTGTTTGTTCAAATCACAAAAGTTGTTACAACTGAAAATCCTTCATGGTATCAGAGCTTGATCTCTGATTCTTGAAGCATTCGTCGGAGATCAAGGAAGACAGATTGCTGGATCCAATTCACTTGGATCTGTTGCTTCCCAGCTACAGCAATGGCGAACACTGAAGTTCCAATTGCTCCTACAACTGCACCAATTATTGACCACAACGATCCGCTTTTTCTCCATCCAAGTGATAATCCAGGATTGATGCTCGTCACTCCGGTGTTCGATGGCCGGAACTTTGGCGAATGGAGGCGTTCGATTTTAATCGCCTTGTCGGCAAAGAACAAGCTCGGTTTCTTGAATGGAGATACATCACGACCAGATCAGGGGACAGCGAGATTCCAGATATGGAAGAGGTGCAATGATATGGTAATTGCCTGGATCTAGGCATGTCCACGGGTCGGACCCAGCGGGTTACGGGTCGGACCCGACAGGTCATGGGTCGGAACATGCACAACCCGCACCCGAACCCGAGAAATAGCCGGGTCGGCGGGTCAGTTGATCCAGCGGGTCACGGGTCGACCCGTCGGGTCAACGGGTCGACCCGCCGGGTCAACGGGTCGACCAGCCTATTTTAAAATGAAGAAAATGCACAAATATATATATATATATATATATATATATATATATATATATATATATATATATATATATATATATATATATATATAAAACATATAAGAAGATATATATATCTTCATTCCACTAAATTCATCTACCACCCTTTCAATGTGGGACGGAAATTGTGGGATGGAAAAAACATATGTGGGAAGATATATATCTTCATTTCACTAAATCCATCTACCACCTTTTCAATGTGGAACGGAAATTGTAGGAAAGAAAAATCATCAATCCACTATATTTTCGATTAAGTTAGATAAATCTTTGGAATATATGAATAAAATTTATCTCTTGATGTTAAGTTAGGAAGGTAAAAGTAAGAGGTTCTCATGTCCGAAAATGGGAAAACCCAAGGTTGTATTGTAACACCCATTTTAAACCCCAAGGGAGTGTTACAACGCCAGTGAAAACGCTAGTGAATACGCAGACTTTAATGTATTTATATTCATCTTAGATTTATAGGGATATGCGATCATGTTCTCATAAACGAGATGATAATTTCAGCAAATAAGAAATTTAATAACATACGCGGAAGATTTAATTAAAATATTGATAGTTGGAAATAATCTTTAACTCATAAGAATCCAACTTAGGAATACGAAAAATATAGTGGATTGATGATTACAAAAACAAGAACTTAGGCCTCGTTTGGTTAAACGTGGGAAGTAGACTTCCCAGGAAGTAACTTCTCGGGATTTGTAATTCCCATGAATTCTACTTCATGGGAAATGTAAAAATATGTTTGGTTGAAAATAATTTCCCTCAAATTCAATTCCTATGTTTTGTTTGGTTAAACATGGAATTTTCATAGTAATTTAATTAAAATTACTCTTGTAACCTTTTGCTTTTTGTTTAAAAATCAAAATCTATATGGACAAATTGGTGATTTTGTTTATAAAAAATAAATTTTATAGAAGATTTGGAAAAAAAGAATGGAGGAAGTAGATCTTACCTACCCCCTCCATGGTAAGTTCAATTTCACCATTTCATGGGAATTTAAATTCCTGGGAATTTAAATTCCTAGGAATTGAAATTCCTGGGTTTTCTAATTTTTTAAAAACATACCAAACACATGTATTGACTCCTACTTCCTGAGATTTTGAACTTCCCGGGAAGTAGAGAGCTAACCAAACGAACCCTTATTCGACTTGATTTATTTATTTCCCCTTTATTCTTCTTAACGTGACCTCCTTGGATCGTCTATAAGCTCATTTTCAAGGCCTTACAACTTATTCCACATTTTCTTCCTTCTGATTCCTGATTTAGCTCCATAAGACGTCAAAATTGTTGAAAATATATATGGGTGTGTATGGATGGGTGGTTGTTTTAATAGTTTACAAACTATTAAAATAAAGAGTTTAAATTATTAGTTGTGTATGGGGTTTGTTTATTTGTGGGGTTTTAGTTAAAATTAGGGGTTTAAAAAGAAGTCACATTTGATAGGTTTTTTTTTTTTTTTTTTTGTGTTTTTGGGGTTTATTTTATTTTAAAATACAATTATACCCCTAATAACAACCAAATAAACTCTACCTTTTACAAATAAACTGTTTTTCATCCCATACGGGGTTTATATTTCACGCAAAATTTTAACTTTATTTGAGGTTAAATTTTGAACTTTAACCTGTTTATAATTTTTAGTCATTTTTTCAACCCCAACCCATACGGACCCATAATCACAACGAGAGTAAACCTCTACTCCAGAAACTAAACAGAACATGCATAAAAACAAACACAAACAGAAGTCTTCCACTTGCTTTTTTAGGTTCAGGGCTATCACGGGGAGAATGTTTACCATACCATGGTGG
Source organism: Persicaria tinctoria (assembly GCA_037127255.1). Lineage (NCBI taxonomy): Eukaryota > Viridiplantae > Streptophyta > Magnoliopsida > Caryophyllales > Polygonaceae > Persicaria > Persicaria tinctoria. The sequence continues at coordinate 9,829,235 of JBANSL010000014.1, forward strand.
TAGTCTACCATCCTACCTTTTTAATTAATATAAAGTAAAAAATAAAACCCTATAGTAAAACACCTGGGGACTAGGGTGGCATTTAGAAAGTCAATTAGTTTTTTTTTGTGAAGAACGATAAAATTTATTCAAATCCTTTCCACCAAAAAAAAAAAAATTTATTCAAATCCTGTAAATCAACTGTACACCATTTCCTTTCTTTCTTCTAATTTAGCGTATTGTATAGTATAAGGGCTCGTTGGGTTGGCAATAAAAAAAACTCGGGAAGTAAAAATCTCATATGATAGACTTAATATATGTGTTTGGTTGATTTTTTTGTCTCGCAAAAATCTAAGAAGTTGAATTCTTGTAAATTTAAATTCCCCCATTTTAGAGGAAGTTTATTTATCTAATCTAGACTTGTCAAAAGACAACCCGACCCGACCGACCCGAAGAATTTCCTACCCGAACCCGAAAATTTTGACCCGATTTTTTTTCGACCCGAACCCGAAAATCTCGAAATTTTCCGGGTAATCTGGGTTTCGACTCGGTGATCCGATTGACCCGATAATTTTGATCTGATTTACCCGATTGACCCGGTTGATTTATAATTATATATAATTAATTTTTTTTATATATATTTAAAATTTATCAGAAAATTATCAAATCTTGATTTTTTAATTTATCTATGGTAATTGGAGTATCATGGATAAAAATAGTCTAATTCATATAACCAAGGGTATATGCAATTCAAAAAATACTTTAGTAAATACAGTACATACAACTATACAAGTTAGGTGTGGGCACAAATTCCGGTCCCGTCCCGATCCTGGTGGAATTACGAAAAAAAAAATAGTAACCGTCCCACAAAAACTATGCTGGACGGGACGCGGGACGACCTATCTCAATCTCGCAAATCCCGTCTCGTCCCGCATATATATATACACGTTAATATATATACATTAATATAGTATATTATAATACTATATATATAATATATTATCTTATACAATATATTATATATAATAGATATATAGTATATATTTGTACAGTGTGTACATATGTATAGCCATATAAGTATACAAAATTACAAAGTCTATACTTTGATCAACTGTACGTTCTTAGTAATTAGCGTACATAACTATATTCTATATTGCGTATATATATAGTATATATTGTGTATAATTATATATATAATGTTTCCAGTGTATATACATAAAAAAATATAAAAAATATAAAATGTTATAAATTTATAATCTAAAAATCAACCCAAATTATTATTCCTTGTGTTTTTTTTTACTGTTAACTAAGAGATGGCCAGATGGGATAACAATATACTACGGAGTACGTATATACGAAGTAGTACTGTATTGATTAGCGTTAAACATGGCATCGGGACATGGGGTAGAATTAATTAGGGTGGACTATCAACTTGACTTAATTAATTATTCTAATTTTTTTCTAATTACTTACACATTTAATGACGTGGCAGGGGTGGTGGACTACCACCCCGGTATACCTAACATCCTCCCTATCACGGGCTTGACTCTCTCTTTAGTTTTCACTCTGGATTGGCTCAAGGAACCAATGTTAAAGGCTCTGATGCCGCTTGAGTTTCTCGGGTCTACGCTGGAGCCTAGGATCAGTGACAAAGTCTCTTGGTACCTAGCACTAATTAGACATGGAGTTGTGACGGTGATGACTGTGTAGACGATTTGATGTGCAAGAAGGTGGAAGAAATGTGGGTTATTTCTAGCGAGATATGGAAGGTGTAGGCCTCAACAACAACAACAAGTCCAGTATATCCCGCTTAAAAAGCAGGGTCTGGGGGGTCGGATTGTACGCACCCTTTCTCCGACTAGGTCGAGAGGGTATTTCTTAGTGACCCAAAGACAAGACAATAAGGGAAGATGGTAGCACATATCCTACATAAACTGTAATTCAAACGGTGTAAAAGATACGCGTAAAAAGCATGATGCGGTAAAATGTTACACCCGACTAAAGTTCGTCAACCCGAATAGCACTCCTCCACTGCTCTCATAATCTCACACGATCCTTTGCTTTAGCCTCTCACCAAAGAGCAATCAATATCTCGATCACCACCAAAATACTAGGTGAGATGTTAAGTGCTCTTTGACCAGATACTAAGAGCATGCCCAATAGCTTTCCTAAAACAATCTCCAAAAATGAGAATTCTAAGTAAAAGATTTTGAATAATTTTTGCCCTAATTCCAACAGTTTTCCATTATAGAGTTTACCCCAAAAATATATAGAGTTTTCCCAAAATTTAGGGAATAATCTCCATATTTTCTCTCCATTCTCTATTTTGAATAATGTAATGGGAAACTGTTGCACCAAAAATCACTCTAAAATATCAAAATGTAGAATCTGTTGGGCTTGCTCTAAAGCAAAGGATCACAAAACATTCAAATTGAGATTCTAAACTGTTCAAAAAGGTTTAGAATCTTAATCAATTTCAAGAGGATAACATTAGGGCTTTTATATGAGATGAACAGCTCGAGCTCGACTCGAAAAAAGCTCGAGTCGAGCTCGTTCACTTACCTAAACGAGCTGAGTCTGAACATCATTTTAAGCTCGGTCAAAATCTCGGCTCGTTCGATTTATACTCGAATAGCTCGAATTTTATGAAATTTCTACAATTTCTTGTAAGTTAATATGTTATAACCAAGTAAAACGGCTTCAAGCCTGAAAAAAGTTCGGCTCGAGCTCGTTCACTAACTAAAACAAGCCAAGCTTGAATAAAAAGGAAAGCTCATTTAAAAATTGGACTCGGCTCGGCTCGAACTTGTTTACTAAATGAACCAAACTTGAATATGTCAAGCTCGGCTCATTCGGTTCGAATAACACCACTAAATATCATGCTCCAAATCCGTCTAAAATTCAACTTGATTTAATGAACTACATGCACGTCCAACCATCCAACCATTATATAAATGAAAACATATCAACAATTTAAACAAAGCATTAAACACGGAAAATACGAAAAGTCTCTTAAGCACATGGGGAAATGGAATTTGCCATGATGAAGGGTGGAATATTATCAAGCCTCATTGAATGATGCCCCTTCATTTATTTTGACTTCATAATGAAATATGAGAATCTTTTAACTTTTTTCTAACAACTTCTCTATGAATGAGCATGTGTTGATCAGTTATGTTTTAAGGGCTTCGACTAACCCTCATTTTGGAGCCTCGTTGACGTCCCGAGCGGGGGCGCACTACTTGGAAACTTTGCATCGTCCATGAGTCCATAAGTCTGAGCGCATCATGCACACCTCAAGGTGAGCTAAAGCCTCATTGAATAAGCATGTGTTGATCAGTTATGTTTTAAGGGCTTCGACTAACCCTCATTTTGGAGCCTCGTGGACGTCCCGAGCGGGGGCGCACTACTTGGAGACTTTGCATTTGTTCATGAGTCCACAAGTCTGAGCGCATCATGCACACCTCAAGCTGAGCTAAAGCCTCATTGAATAAGCATGTGTTGATCAGTTATGTTTTAAGGGCTTCAACTTACCCTCATTTTGGAGCTTGATGGACGTCCCGAGCGAGGGCGCACTACTTGGAGACTTTGCATCGTCCATGAGTCCACACGTCTGAACGCATCATGCGCACCTCAATCAACACACAAGACCAGCGGTGTTTCATTCTAAAACCAATTGACAATATGAAGAGTGACTCAATGACTTATATACAATACTCGAATTCTCGTGTTTTCGAAAGGTTCCAACACTTCACAACAAAATTACTCTATTCAATCACACCTAAATGATCGAAAAGGAAACCGAAAATTTTCATTGATATAAGTTATAATAACTAGTACTAGTAATAAAATGTACATATAAACTATGTACTATAACCTCCCATCCATACTCCTACAAACCTCCCTATCCATTTTTGTCATTTTACAATTTAGCTTAGCTAGATTGAAGAAGTCAACTCTAAGATCAGAGTTTTTTTAAAGACTGAAAATTACCATTTTGACCCTCACAATCCCATATTAAGATCAATCCTAGGCTTCTTTGGAGTAGGCAGGGAAACAAAAGAGTTGCACTTAGGGCACTTTGGGTTGGTCTTGGAGATCAGCACATACAACAAGCAACCTGGGCAAGCCCCTGCTACCATCTGCCGACTGTCGTCGTTCTCTTCATCATCACGAGAGGACGAATTGGTGTTCGAATCGTCGTTGTTGTTGTTGTTGTTTGTGATCGAGATCATCGAGGAGTTGGAGTTGGAAGGGGATGACCTCTTCTTGTTGGAGGATGAAGCTGTTGCTGGTGAAGAGGCCTTCCTTGCCCTCTCAAGAGCTGACCTCACCTTCTCTAGTGTGCAAACACTTTGGTAAGTGGCATTTCCGTGATTAGTGAGTGCATTGAAGGGCGAATTGGAGAATAGCCTCAGGTCCAGGTTTGGTGTTGTTTCTTGGTGGAGATTGACCGTTTGCACCCTCATGCTTTTGGGTGCTGTTTGGTTGGTGGGATTTGTGGTCTTCGGGTCAGGTCTCTCGATGTACACTTTCCCTGACTGCTAACCAAACAGACCCCTTAAATCAATGATGGTAACGGTAACGTGCAGTCAAACATGGATTTAATGTCTAAACCCAACACCATTAATAAATTCTGAAATTAAAAGGCAGATGAACGTCCCCATTAAATCATTGAATTTTTTTAAAAAATCAATTAATGCTGCAATAAATATATAATTTAAATCGGCATCAAACATCTATATATAATATACTAAAATTCACGTATATATAATACACTAAAATTCGTTTACGTGTCGATTTTTTGGTGCAATCTAACTTGAATTTTTTGACACACCCATTAACGATAATCTAATATATTTAAGCAACGTTAAACAATGACATCCTATGTGACCATCTCAAATCTGATGTGGTTATAAAAATTCATTATTTTTCTATGAGTTACAGTATTTAATAAATATTGTACCTATAGTCATTAAGATTGAGTATTTTAATTCATTATATCCAATTATAAGATTTCATTTTTTTTTTTATTAGGAAGAATTCGGGCGAGCACGCTCTACCCGGCAGCATCCTTATGGATGAGATCTAAAAAACCTAAATCGTTGTGAATATCAACACCTCAGGCAGAGTGGCAAATGTGTGAACAAAATCTTATTATCAAAATATTTATATTAATTATCAACCTAAGTCGTTACAAAACCTATTATTTTTTAGCACAATTAAAATTATTTTACTTTAAATTATTTTGCATATTCTTTTTATACTTTTAATTAATTTATGATTGTTTGAAATATCTTCACATAAAATTTAATTAAAAAAAATAATTTTAATATAATAAATTTTAATATAATTTATTAACAAAAACATACAAAAGCGTAGGTAACTAATAGCAAGTAAGAAAATATTAGCAACACAAAGATATAGAATTTCAATGATTTAGCCCCCAAAAAAACTCCGATAAAGGATGAGATCAAAGAAAAGAAAAATGAAGGGATAAAATATAGAATCAGAAACCAAACTGTAAAAATTGATAAATGGAGAAACCAAGAACTGATCAAAAAAATCAAAACATAAAAATTGAAAGATTAAGCAAACAAGAATAGATGAAAGAAACCAAACCACAAAATTTGAAGACTGAAGAGTCGATGAAACAGGGGAATTCACAGAGTAGAACATAGAAAGAAACGAAAGAGAAAATAAAAAGAAACCTGCAAGTGAAGTCGCTTTTCCCAGCCAGTAGGGACATGCAAATCGAGGTCCAGCTCCTTGGAGTCGATCCCTAAAGATCCGCCGAGAAAATCACGGGTGATCGGGTCACCCGGACCCGGTTTCCCCTCGCTCTTTATCACGTCCGCAGCCATTTCTCCGAGAGAAACTTCAGCTCCAACCAAACGAGGCATAAGAGAAGTTGAAAGAGGGATGGAGGGTTGGTTTTTAGATCAAAAAGCCTGTTATAAGGAGGGAGGGTGGTAAAGGCCTTGAGTTGACATTATACTCCCTCCGTTCCAAAATACATGGTCTTTTACTTTTCGGCACGTTTTTTAAGGAGCGAAAAATTCTATAAAATATCATTTTTTAATTAATTTTTTTTATATAATTAAATACTTATTAGTAATAAGTATCAAATAGTATAAAAAATTTAATTAAATAAATAATATTTTATAGAGTTTTCGGCTCCTTAAAAAACGTGCCAAAAAAGAAAGGGACATGTATTATGGAACGGAGGGAGTATTAATCTGGGAGGATAAAATCAATTGGATTTTTTTTATTATAATTCAGATATATCCGAAACTCGAAGGCCGTCTAAGTCGGCAGACGGGAGAACCACCAACAAACCATACGACAATACAGACCGGTGCAAACTCAAACAAACGAACTCTACAAAAAAACGAAACCAAGCGGATCAAAACCAAACTGGATAAGGACGAAGAAGACGGACGAAGCCAAGCCCCATATTGAGGTAGAACTGAAGGCCAGCGATGCAACAGGACCCGAAATACCCAAAATTTAATTTACAAAACAAATGCCCAAAATTAAAATATTTATATCAAATTATCCTTTTTTTCCCACAAATAATTAACCATGACTCGTTTTATGAGTTTCAAATCATCTGTTATCAACCGCTCATAGGTTAATTAAAGTATTTGAGGATGGTGTGACAATTTTTACCACTTCTAATCAAAATGTACGGGTGATTTTTATGGTGTTGGAAGTATGGGTGGTTTTGTGGAAATTTATAATTTAAGGGTGGTCTAAATTTGAAGTTGTGTACCCTCTTTATTTTTCGAAATACTCTATACGAAGTACTGTAGTATTGATTAATAAATGTAGTAGTTTGGAATTTGGTATGTGAATTAAATCAATTCTTACATTAATACATTAATTAGTTTTGGTTGTATTGGTTTAGGAATTTAATGTTTTGGGAAGAGAGAGGTGGGGCCAGAGATTTTATTTGGTTCAAAGGGAGGCGTGTCAGTGATTGCGGGCATTTAATGCCCTTCCCATAATACGATTTTTATTAAGAAGGGATACGGAGTATTTACAAAAAATCACCTTTAACATAAAAGTTTTTAGTTAATCATCCTTTAAATTCAAATTATAGAGAATCGCACTTTAAATGATTTTTATTTACAATTCACAACCTCCTTGTCTATTTTCGCTAATTTATCATTAAATAAATTATATTTTAATATTTTTAAACTCAAATTTGATTATAAAATATTTAAAATTTAAATTTAAGGGCTTGATTATATTTTAGAGATCATTTTATTTGTTTATAAAAAAATTTAATTATTAAAAAAAAATATTTAAACTATAAATAAATAATAATTTTAAGGTTATTTTTAACTTTATAAATAGAAATTATGATTTCTACTCATATTATAAAGAAAATAGTAATTTATACTATAATATTTTAAAAAATTATAAACATTTTAAAACACAAATTAAGATAATAATTTGGGGTTTTTTTGCTAAGTGGCCATTTAGGGACCAAATTTTAAGTCATAGGACACAAGTGTTACAATATTAGGTAAGTGTCCACATTTTCCAATTATACCCCTGCCCCTATTTCCCTCAAATTTCACCGTCAAAATCAAAACCTAAACAACAACCTCCCTACAATCGAGCAACCATCTTCGTCTCCAGTGGCTTTCGGCCGGTCCGTGGTCGTCGCTCGACGCTCCACCCTCCCCCTCCGTCGGCCCCAACAGTGCTCCGACCAATCCTTGGTGTTCCTCCTCCGGCATCCGCCGCCGCCGTCGCTTGACCTCCTCTCCGTTCGACCCTAAATCCAAGCCTTCTATCTGCTCAATCACGTTCGACATCTATCAATGATGGTTTTCGTGCAAAAACCCCTCTCAAATTTATACAAAATCGCTAACCGCCATTGTTGGACGCCTTGGAGCTTCGTGAAACACCCGCTTAGCAGCCACTGTTCAAGCATTCGCCGCGGTGTGTAAGATCATCCTTCGATAAAATCAACACAACGAGACTGAAGTAGAGATTGCACTCGTCAGTTTGATAGGTCATACGCGTCAAACGGAGCTCTGTGTAAGGAGAACGAGCCGTCGGAAGATCGGCGAAAATCACTGTTGAAGCTGCTCGAGATGGGGGAAGAAGAAGAGTAATTACGCCAAACCTCCCAGACTTTCTGTTTTTTTATAAAATATGCCCCTGTGTTAATTTCTAAAATTTCAGAAATTATCCCGCAATTATAGAAGTTGTTCTAACTCGCGTAATCTCCGTTAAAAAAATAAAAAAATGTAACTATTATTGGCACCATAATAAAAATAAAGTCATAGATACTGTCACCACTATAAAGACGTGGTCATAGACACTGTAATCAAAGGGAAATCTTATAGGGGCTAATGAGAAACCAAAATGCATGTGGTGACAGTTCTCCTATAACATATGAATGGTCAAGAGGGTCATAGATGTTGTAAGCAAAATAAAAATAGGATCATAAACACTGTAACCACTATAAAAACACGGTCAAATACACTGTAATCAAAAGAAAAACCCTATAGACGATGTAACCAAAATAAAAACAGATTTATAGACATTGTCTCCACTATGAAAAAAGATTTATAGACACTGTAATCAAAAGAAAATCCTAGGAAAAGGGAAGCACAAACCCTATAGGGGCTAATGAGAAGCCAAAATACACGTGGTGACAGTTCTTCTCTAATTTCTAATTTCTAGTTTTTTAGATTTTTTTTAAATTAGTGTCACCACAATAAAAAAAATTTTAAATGTAACTACTATTGTAACCACTTTAAAAAAAAAATTCATATATACTGTCACCATTATAAAAACATGGTCATAGACACTGTAATCAAAGGGAAATCATATCATAAAGGAAGAACAAGTCCTATAGGGACTAATGAGAAGCCAAAATAAATGCGATGACAATTCTCCTCTAATACATGAATTGGTAAGAGGGTCATAGACACTGTAATCAAAATAAAAACAGTGTCATAGCCACGGTCACCACTATAAAAACAAAGTCATCGACATTGTAATCAAAAGAAAAACCCTATACACGCTGTAACCAAAATAAAAACAGTTTTATAGACATTGTCACTACTATGAAAAAAGGTTCATAGACACTGTAATAAAAGGAAATCCTAGGAAAAGGGAAGCACAAACCCTATAGGGGCTAATGAGAAGCCAAAATACATGTGGTGACAGTTCTTCTTTAATTTCTAATTTCTAGTTTTTGTAGATTTTTTTAAAGTAGTGTCACCACAATAAAAAAAAATTAAAAATGTAACTACTGGTGTAACCACTATAAAAAATAAAGTCCTATATACTGTCACCACTATAAAAATTACATGGTCATAGACACTGTAATCAAAGGGAAATCATATGATAAGTGAAGCACAAACACTATAGGGGCTAATGAGAAGCCAAAATAAATGTCGTGACAGTTCTCCTCTAATAAATGAATGGGTAAGAGGGTCATAGACATTGTAATCAAAATAAAAAGTGTCATAACCACTGTCAACACTATAAAAACAAAGCCATAGACACTGTAATCAAAAGGAAAACCATATAGACGTTGTAACAAAAATAAAAATAGCTTTATAGACACTGTCACCACTATGAAAAAAAGTTCATAGACACTGTAATCAAAGGAAAACCCTAGGAAAAGAGAAGCATAAACCCTAAAGGGGCTAATGAGAAGTCAAAAGAACATGTGATGTACAGTATGGTTTAGGGTTAAATCCTAAACCCTAAAATGTTAAGTACAGTACGTCGTTAAGAGATGATTGCTGTCACCAAATGGAAAACCCTAAGACAAGGTAAGCACAAACCCTAATGCGGCTAATGGGAAGCCAAAAGACATTAGGTGGACATTTCTCCTTCAATCTATAAATGGGTAAGAGAGTCATATACACTGTCACCACTATAAAAACCGGGTGATAGACACTGTCACCACTATGAAAAAAGGTCATAGACACTTAATCAAAAGAAAACCCTATAGACGTTGTAACCAAAATAAAAACAGGGTTATAGACATTGTCACCACTATGAAAAAAGGGTCAAAGATATTGTAATCAAAAGAAAACCCTACGACAAGGGAGACACAAACCCTATAGGGGCTAATGAGAAGCCAAAATAGATGTGATGACATTTCTCCTCTAATATATGAATGGGTAAGAGGGTCATAGACGCTGTAACCAAAATAAAAACAGGGTCATAGACATTGTAACCAAAATAAAAACAGGGACATATACACTGTAACCAAAATAAAAACAGGGTCATAGATGCTATAACCAAAATAAAAATAGGGTCATAGACGTTGTAACTAAAATAAAAATAGGGTCATCAATGGTGTCACCACTGTAAAAACAGGGGTCATACACTGTAACCAAAATTAAAGAATGGCCAAAGTGAAAGAATGGGATTACAAATAAGAAAAATTGTGAGCCAAAAATTGATTTTATATGTTTTACATTTGTAATTGGATAGTATGATGTATATGGGCTCATATTCTTGTATAGAATATTAGGCCCAAGTTAATTTGGAACTCAAGTGGCAGAGCCAATACACACAAATACACTCTTCTGTTCATTCGATCTACCCTCCTTCATCTTCTACCTCTGACTCACTGATTTTGTTTTTTTGCCATACAATCCACACAGTCTTGCAAACATACAATAGCAGCCATAAATATAAATATAAATTTTTTTCTTAAAATCATAGATCTGAAAAATTCAAAGCGGATGCATCCCAAATTCCCAATTCATGAAATTGATATTGAAATTAGCCAAAATCGAAGAAATCCGTCACATGGAAACAACGGGGAAGGAAAAGGGGCGGGGGAAGCTGCGAGAGGCACTCCTCGCTGGTGAAGTGGCTGTAGGCCAGCACGCGAAGGTGACGGAAGCGCCGTCTTATGGTTCGAGGCGGATCGGTTCATCGACGGAGCTCCGGATATTGCATCGGAAAGGCAACTGCCATGGGAGAGGGAGGAGAGAGAAATCAAAACCGGAAGCCATGGTGCTCCGAGGTTCTAGAACTGAACCGAGAAGGGCGGAGGAAGGCGGTTGGTGGAGGAAGACAGCATCGACGGTGGATCGGAGCATGAAACGGATCGATGGAGGAGGCAGATCCATCGGCGGGGGATTGGAGATGTCTCCATGGGAGCCAATGAATCCGAACAGACACGGATGAATTAAAATCAGAGGGGAACGAAGGGGTTAATTAAAGTAAGGGTAAAGTTGGTATTATGAAAATATAATGGATATATACTAGTAAAGGAAATTTTTTAGGACGGCCCAAATTACTTCTAATAATTTTAGACTATATTTATTATTATTTTTTAAAAATAAATAAAATAATTCATAAAATATAATCGAGTACTTAAACTCAAAATATGAATATATTTATAATCAAATTTGAGTTTAAAATATTAAAATATATTATATTTAATGATAAATTAACGAAAAATAGATGAAGGGTGGTTAGTTGTAAATAGAGACCATTTAAAAGACGATTTTCTGTAATTTTGAATTTAAGGGGTGGTTAAGTGAAAATATCATATTTAAAGGTTGATTTTTATACATTTCCCTTTTATTAATCCCAATCGAATCTATGTATCTATCTATATACATGTATACTAAAAATGAATAGATAGCATTCTACGTGACGCGTTATTGATAAATTTTCAATTGCTTAGTTTGGTTTGAGGAAGGCCTTCCACCCGTGATTTCAAAATCTCATTCTCACATGTTTATTAGTCTGAGTTGGCATTATCCTGGTGTTTGACTTGGGTTAAGGCTTCTTTTACGAAGTAATTTTTTGTTTCTCTAGACTTCTTTTCAATGCCTCAAACTTTTTATTCATGGCTGCCTCTATCTATTGGTATAATTTATTAGTAGGATTGAGCATGACATTGGGATCAATGACAGAGGTATTAGGATTCACAAGTGACAACAATATAAGAGAAAATGGTTGTTTTGAAATGGGGAAGAAGATGATAATCATTGTAACAATTTGGAGGGAAAATGAAGAGAGTTTTTCTGTGTTTGATTCAACCAATTCAATTCATTACAATGTGCAAATGTTGGTATTTATACAAGCTGATTGCCCTCACTCACACGACACATTGTTGCAACAAACCACAACTAACAAGTAGACTTGATTAACTACTAACTAGTCAATAGGCCCCCTCAAGCTGGAGGGTGATACAGACCCAACTTGGACAAAATGTAGTTTTGTTGGTGTGAAGGTAAGACCTTGGTGAGGACATCGGCTAGCTTCTCCGAGGATGTCATAAAGGACAAGCTCAATAAGCCTTCCATGACCTTGTCCCTAGTAAAATGACAGTCCACCTCGATGTGCTTCGTTCGTTCATGGAAGACTAGGTTGTTGGCAATATGTAAAGCTAAACTATTGTTACAAAACAAGGTGGCATGTTTGATAGGATCTACATCAAATTCTCGTAACAACCGAACAAGCCAAGTGATTTCTGTAGCAGCATTTGCCATGGCTCTATATTCGCCCTCATAAGAACTTCTAAAAACCACTTATTGCTTTTTTGATTTCCAACAGATAGGAGAGGAGCCAAGAAACACAATGTAACCATTGACATGACATATCGTCTAGTCATTGAACAAGCAGCCCAATCAGAGTTAGAAAAAGCTTTGAGAACAGGTTAAGAACAACCATTGAGTAAGATACCCTGGCCAGCAGTGCCTTGAACATAACTCAAGGTGTGCATCAAAGCATCAAGATGAGGAGAACAAGGGTGTTGCATAAGCTGGCTTAGCGGTCAGGCCTGGTGTTGGTTAAAAAATTAAGCTTGCCAACCAAGCATCTGTAACTTGTAGGATCATCCAGAGGAGACCCATCTGTATCATTAAGCTTCAAATGCAAAGGTAAAGGTGTAATAACAGGCTTGGTGTCCGGAAGACAAGCATCCACTAGTAACTCCTTGGTGAATTTGGTCTTAAGAAATAGTGGATATGACCAAGATCCTTGATGCTGAATGTAGTATGCAGAAAATCCTTAAGAGAAGTGACCTCTGAAGGATTGTTGCCAGTGATCAAAATATCATCAACATACACAACAAAGACTATGATGTGAGAACCAAGGTTCTTGATGAAGACTGAATAATCATTCTTGGATTGAACATACTAAAGGGACTAAAGAGTAGTTGTCAACTTGTGAAACCATTGTCTTGAGGCCTGCTTGAGACCATACAAACTCTTCTTCAGCTTGCAGACAAGGTGGTTAGGATTTGGAACTCCCTCATGCATCAACATGTATACTTTTTCATGTAAGTCACCATGAAGAAAGGCATTATTGACGTCTAATTGGAAAACATGCCATCTCTTGGAAGCAGCGACAACAAGCAAAGTTCTGATAGTAGTCATCTTGACCACATGAGATAAAGTTTCATGGAAATCTACTCCTTCCTTCTGAGTAAAACCCTTAGCCACCACCCTTGCTTTATATCTCTCAAGGCTACCATCATATTTGAGTTTGTCCTTAAAAACCCACCTGCAACCAATAGGACATTTGGGAGGGGACAATGGAACAATATCCCAAGTCTCATTGGCAGTTAAGGCATCAATTTCCTTACTCATAGCAGAAATCCAATTTGGATCAACAGAAGCTTGTTTGTAAGAGGAGGGTTTAGTGTAGGCAGATATATGGCTAAGAAAAGCAACATGAGAAGGAGGTAAAAGGGAAGAAGAAACCACATTAATCTTGGTAGTGGAGGTTGGTCCAAAATTACAAACAAAGTCTTTGAGGTAATAAGGAGGCTTATGAGTCCTTGTAGAAGTCCTGATAGAGGGTTGAGAAGAAGTGGAAGCCTCAAGAGGTGGAAGAGGGTCAACAGAAGGGATAGCCTTAGGAGGAGTGGTGACAATGGGAGTGAAAATGAGATCAAAGTCAGAAGGGATGGTTGACAACATTATATCATATGAGGGAGGTTTAAGGTGAAATGGAAAATGAGACTCATGAAAGATGATGTCCTTGGTATGATAAATTTTCCTAGTATGTAGATCAAGTGCTTTATAACCTTTTTTCCAAAGGAATAACCAATGAATATACAGGGTTTGGATTTGGGAGAAAATTTATCACTGTTATGAGGAAATGTATAAATAAAACAAAGGCAACCAAAGGTCCCGATGAGACTATAATTAAGATCGTTGTGAAACAAAAGAAAGTAGGGAGATTGAAAATGCAAGGAAGGTAATGGGGTTCTGTTGATGGGGTAAGTGGCAGTAAGGATACAACCCCCCCCCCCCCCCCCCCCCCCCCCCCCCCCAATATTCAATAGGCAAATTGGATTGGAAACGAAGAGCACGAGCAACCTCTAAGAGGTGCATGTGCTTTATTTCCACAATGCCATTTTGTTGTGGAGTATAAGGATAACTAGTTTGATGGATGATACCTTTGGAAGAAAAAAAAATTGAGAATCACTTGAACTACAAAACTCAACAGCATTATCAGACCTAATGACTTTGATCTTAGTTTGAAATTGAGTGAAAATCATCTCCTGGAATGTGCACAGAATAGAAAGAGCAATGCTCTTAGTAGGCATAAGAAAAGTCCAGGTAGACTTAGTATGATCATCAACTATAGTTAGAAAATACTTGTGAGCATCATGAATTGGAATATGATAGGGACCCCATGTATCAATGTGCAAAAGATCAAAAGGGGCTAAAGCTCTTGTGTCAAACACATGAAAAGAGTCCTTGTGTTGCTTCATGCTTCGCCTGAGGACAAATCTTGCATGAGTGTGTGGGTTTAAAATGACAGTCAATAACACTAATATATGTTTAAGTTGTGAAAAAAGAACATGGCCCATACGATAATGCCAAAGTTCAAGTAAATGAGAAGAAAGTGCAACAGAACATGCAAAATTATGTATTACATCATCATGAACAGAAGGACTAACTCCAGACTTACTAAAAGAAGACATATTTGCAATATAAAGAACTTTAACCTCACTGTCAATTATAAGTGGAATCTTCATTGAAGGGGCCTAGAGAAAGCAATATGTATGAGTAAGAAAGATATTAGAATGTGTGTCTAATATGAGTTTGTTAATAGATAAAAGATTTAAACAAAAGTTTGGAACATGAAGGGCATTGGAGATGGTAAGGGAGGGGGAAAGAATAATGGTGCCAAAATGAGATATTGTGGTAGTTTTTCCATTATGCATGGTTATAGAAACAAATTTAGGCAAAGGAAATAAAGTAGAGAAAAGAGATTTGTTAGGAGTAATGTGATATGTGGCACCACTATCTATGATCCAAGTAGGATTAGAGCTAGATGTAAGGAAACTGAAATTTGTACCTGCCAGGAAAGTTGTTGTCTCAGATGATGGAACATTATACTTGTGTAGAAGAGCAAGAAGTTGAATGTATTGCTCAAAGGTCAAAGAATGGCTTGAATAAACAGCAGTAGCAACAGAAGGTCCCTTTCCAGGTGGATAACCATGCTTCTTCCAGCATGTGTCCACAGTGTGACCACCAAGATTGTAGAACTCACAAAATATGGTATGTCCATGAATTTTCCAACAAGTGTCAATAACATGACCATCGATCTTATAATGATCACAGAAAAGAGTTCCTCGACCAGCAGATTGACCTTTAGAAGAGGCACCACGAGAAGGTGAGGATTGACCTCGTCCAGTAGGAGGATTAGCTGGATCGGGAGATAGCTGGGAAGATAAAGCAGTAGTGACATCAGAAGCAGGTGCATGCTTAGATCCGAGCTCACGCTACTCCTCGTCCTGCAAGATGAGCTGATAAACCTCATTCAAGGATGGAGGAGGCTGCATCAACAAGATCTGAGCTCGAGCTAAAGAATAAGTCTTGTTTAAGCCGATGAGAAACTGCATAACCTGTTGATCATCAAGCAACTTCTGAATTACAGAGACAGATCCACCATTAGAGATGCGATCTTCAATCGACAAGGTGTATTCGTCCCAGAGTTTCTTCAATTTGGTAAAATAAGATGAAATTGACATAGATCTTTCAGAGATCGAGAAAATTTCTCGTTGAATTTGAAAAACTTGTGTGCTATTGGAACGAGAAAATCAAGTGGCCAAATTATTCCAAATCAAAGCAGCGGAACGAAAATGCAAGACAACCTCGGTAATATCCTTCTCAACCGAGTGCAACAACCATGAAATCACCATATTATTACATCTCTCCTAATGATCAAGGAGATTCGAAGCAGCTTGAGGATGAATCGAAGTACTTGTAACGAAGCCGATTTTGTTCTTGGCCAACAGAGAGACCTCCACCGATCCACTAGTATAAATATAGGGGGTGGAGCACGATAAATTGGGTACGGTTTTTTACAAGTGTGCTTGTTTTAGTATTTTAAGAACGGTTTTATATTAAAAGTGTGTTCTCGTTTATTTCTAAAAAAATATTTAGGTTTTCGTGTAAAGCGTGCTTAAAAAAACTCAAAACGAACACGGCTTAGTTTTCAAAGTGTTTTTCCAAAACCAGATTTGACTAAAACAAACACGCTTTGCTATAAAACTGTTCTCGTTTATTTGTACAAAAATATTTAACCCGGTTTTCGCGTAAAGCGTGCTTAAATTTTTTTACAATGAACACAGTTTAATTCGCAAAGTGTGTTCCCAAAATCAAATTTAACTAAAACGAACACACTTTTCTATAAAGTCGTTCTCGTTTATTTCTAAAAACTATTAAGCCCGGTTTTCGTGTGAAGCGTGCTTAAAAATAAATTAAAACGAACAAGGTTTCATTTTACAAGTGTGTTCCCAAAACCAAATTAAAACGAACACGGTTTCACTATAAGCACATCACGAGAAGTGTGCTCCCATGCATAAAAAAATCGTGCTCTGGTCCCTCTTTTGTACTAGTGATCGACGCCAAGAGATGTAGTTATGATCATTGAGAAGACTCGTTGATAGAATATAGTTTGGATGATCCAAGTGGTGAAGGTAGAGTTCATCACTTGGATCGAGTGCAGAAATAGCAGATCGAGAATCATCTGCCATTGAAGGAGAATGGTCCTAGCCTGAAACCATGTAACAACTTGGAGGTAAAATGAAGAGAGTGTTTTTTTTGTTTGATTCAACCAATTCAATCCATTACAATGTGCAAATGTTGGTATTTATACAAGCTGATTGCCCTCACTCACACGACACATTGTTGCAACAAACTACAACTAACAAGTTGACTTGATTAACTACTAACTAGTCAATAATCATGCCCAGATCATACGTTATGGTCCCTAAGCATTCACAATCCAAAACATGTCATTCTAAATATCTAAATGAATTATCATTCCCATCTGAGCCAACAAAGGCCGGTTGTGCAACTTAGTCTCCAACAACACCAATAGCCTAATGTCAGCAGAATACGGCTTCAATCTTCTAGAAAGAGAGATCGAGATTTGAGATTCCTAATTTAAGGGTTGGACTAGGTAGGCTTTTTGAAAGTAGATTGTTATCCTTTTCGTTATCAGTCCCACAATGGACATCAAATTGTATCAATTAATTTTATGTAAAGGACGTCGATAGGTTTGATAAACAACATAATAATCTTAATTTTTTTTTTAAAAAAATGTAATGTGTTCAAGTAAATGAAAGTAATGTGTAATGCACATAATATTCATATGTATTGTGCAGATACTATGAGATGAGTGTATTGGGTATAACATATTCACTAGGGATAGGACATGCTTATGGCTAGGATACGGGTAGTTAGAGCTCTATGTGGAAAGGGTTATAAAAGCCGCATTATGTAAATAGAGAACTCTGATTGAATGAGATGTTCTTCTTCATCCTTCAATTGCGCCTTCCTTGATCTCATATTGAGATCATCTTTGTTCATCCGTTTGATTCATATGGTATCAAAGATGGAGGGAGAAAATTGTTGAAAAAGATTTCTATATAGTTGATACATGAGTAACATATCATATGCTTTATGATCCTATTCTACTATTGAGGATATAAGGGGTAGTTTACCTTTAGTTAAGAGGTCTCGTTGTAAATGTATGTAATTGGACTATGGTTAAGTGGTCGTTAGAACCTTGGTTAACTGATAGCACAGGAGTATAAATAGAAATTAGATCTATTTGTAAAGCACCTTTGAAGAATTGAAATAAACCCACAGAAAACTCCAATTCCTGATCTGCTATGGAGAACAAGCCATAGCTCTTGCAAGGTTGATTGTGTGAACTCTGCAATTGCAGAGTTTATATGGTATCAGAGCCTTTCCAAGCAAGATCTCTGCTCGCGAAGGTTCACTCATGGGCGACAACAACGACATTGTCAATTCTGAAGATGGAGGATCTGGTTCAGGCACGGGAGGCCGGAATTTCGGTGCAAACCAGTCCGATCCGCTCTTCCTTTCGAACTCGGACCATCCAGGTATGCAACTAGTCTCTGCTCAGTTCAATGGAAGAAAATTTCATAGTTGGAAGCATGGAATCCGTATGGCGTTAGGCGCCAAGATGAAATTAGGTTTCATAAACGGACAGTGCGAGACACCTTCTGAGATTTCAGACGACTATGATCGGTGGTTGCGCTGCGATTTTATGGTCATGAGTTGGATTATCAACTCTATGAAGCCAGATCTGGCTGAGAATTTTATGTGTGCGAACTCTGCGAAACAGCTATGGGAAGAGATTCAGGAGAGGTTCGAGGAATCGAATGCTCCTTTGGTTTATCAACTCAAGAAGGAAATTAGTGAGATACGTCAGGATAATTCTAGTGTAGGAGAATACTTTGGAAAGAGGAAACGGGCGTGGGATGAGCTTTTGGAGATCGAATCGTTCCCGAATTGTAGGTGCGGAGGGTTCAAGGCTTGTTCGTGTGCGATCTTGAAGAAATTGATGGATAGAGAGGCTACGAATAAGCTTATGCAGTTCCTTATGGGCTTATCGGACGCCTATGAAGGTATTCGCAGTCATATTCTGGCCATGGACCCGTTGCCGTCTGTGAACCGCGCTTTCCACATGGTGATGCAGGTAGAACGGCAGAAAGGAATCACTAGTGGTATAGGGGGTGCTGGCGCCTCTCAGACTCATGATATCTTGGCAACCAAAAGCTTTGGTTCAGGGAGCGGTTCGAAATCAGGAGCAGGATCTACCTCTTGGAACAACAGTGGGGGTTCGAGCTCCACTCGTGATCAGAAGAAAGACATGAAGAAGGAGGAACTTAAGAAAGCTAAGATGGAGCAGTTTTGCAACTATTGCAAGTAACGGGGTCACGTCAAGGAAACGTGCTTCCAACTGGTCGGATTCCCAGAGTGGTACACAGGTTCCAAACTGAAACAAAACAACAAACTGGTGGCAACAGTGCAAGATGTTATGGATGTGGATACTCCTCTAGGAGTCAATGATGGTACTGGTGCTACCTCTACTGCAAGACAGGCTGATTTGAAGATGATCAATGCAGTGGTGGCTGAAGTTATGCGTGCTATGAAAGGGAAAGCTGTGATCGATCCAGACTTTGGAGGTGGTTCAGGGTCCGTTAACTTCGCAGGTAATTTCTCTTCCTTATCTACTGGACAGCTTGACAAGCAGAGGAATTGCAACTGGATTGTCGACTCAGGGGCCTCGGATCATATAGTGTGTGATAAAACGATGTTCACTGATGCACATCGTCTTGCCAAACCTATAGTGATCGGGTTTCCGGATGGAGTGACACAGTTGGTTCACTACTCTGGTCGTGTCAAGCTGAATGATCAGATCATGCTCCAGGATGTTTTGTATATGCCGAAATTCAAATATAATTTGTTGTCCGTATCAAAGGTTCTTGATGATGATGATTATCTCTTCATCTTCTCAAAGTATAAATGCTGGCTGCAGGACAATTCAACTAGTAAAGTCATTGCCTCGGGTGCTAGGTGTGGTGGTCTCTACAAGTTCGTTGGCTTCAATTGTGTTCAATCTCAGCTTGGTGCTCGCAGACTGGATGTTCATGACAGCTTATACACCAATTCAGGTTTTGTTGCTTCTTTCAATAATAATCAACTGATGTTGAACCATGCTAGGCTTGGTCACTTGTCTATGTCCAAGATGAAATTTTTTGACTGGGGAAAAGGAGCGGATGCTCCGACTTTTGCTTGTGATTCCTGTTTGTTAGCCAAACTGCATAAATTGCCTTTCAAGATTAGTAGTTCACGAGCTTCTCAGTTGTTTGAATTACTGCATATGGATGTTTGGGGTCCGTATAGGGTATCTTCGATTTGTGGCGCTCGCTATTTCCTCACCGTCGTCGAGGACTATTCCAGATCCACTTGGACCTTCTTGTTGAGAGACAAAGGTCAAGTGTGTGGCATCGTTACTGCGTTTTTCAATTTCATTGAAAACCAGTTTGGGATGAGAGTCAAAGTGGTTCGAACGGACAATGGGTCCAAGTTCGTTAACTCACGAATGGAGAGTTTGTTCTCTCAGAAAGGGATCGTGCATCAAAAATCGGTGCCTTATGTCCCTTAGCAGAATGCTAGAGTGGAGAGAAAGCACCGCCATCTAATAGAGACGGCTCGTGCTATGCGAATTCACGCTGGTTTACCAGCTCGGTTTTGGGGGGAATGTGTGCTCGCTGCTACACATGTGATCAACCTCCTGCCTTCGAAGGTTCTACAGGGAGCGATCCCTTAAACGCTGTTGACAGGCAAGGAGCCTGATTATCAGCATCTCCGTGTAGTTGGGAGCCTGTGTTATGCCCATGTTCCAAAGGTCCACCGAACCAAGTTTGATGAGACTGGTGTTAGGTGCATATTCATAGGGTACCCGTCAGGCCAAAAGGCCTACAAATTGTTCGATTTAAGCACTCGTAGAGTGTTGATCAGCAGGGATGTAGTGTTCCGGGAAAGTGTGTTTCCTTTCAAAGAAAAAGGAGGGAATCTGCCTAAGGGGCCTGACAATTCGTCGGCCGAGTTGCCGAGGGTATTTTTTGGAGATGATTATTCTGATTTCTGCGATGCTCACCCATCTCTTGCCCCGGGAATTGGACGTCATGCGACTCCAACATTTCCTGACTCGCTAGGGGTTGAACCACTAGTAAGCAATGGGAGTGCTTGTCCTTCCTTGAGGAACAATGAGATGGTAGAGACTTCATCTGGTCCATTACAGGAGGCGAATCATGAGGTCATAGCACGACTACCGAATGATGGTCCCACACGAAGGATTGTTCGACCAGCGAAACTTCAGGATTTCGTGTGCCATGATCTTCCATCTAGACGTGCCGAGCCAGCTGTTGGTGAGACAGATCAGCCCTTATCCTCGGTCTTCTCAGTGGTGAAACCGGATGATCTGCACATGTATTCGCAGGACTACATATCTTCATTGTTCAACACATTGCAAGTGATTGAGCCTTCGTCTTTTGCCCAAGCTCAGAAGGTGCCTGAGTGGCAAGACGCCATGAAGAAAGAGCTCGATGCTCTGGAAGTTAATAATACATGGTCAGTGGTGGAATTACCTCCGGGAAAGCGAGCCATTGGCTGCAAGTGGATATATAAAATCAAGTTTAAGGCTTCGGGAGAGGTTGAGCGGTATAAAGCCCAGCTAGTTGCTAAGGGGTTTAATCAAGTCAAGAATCGAGACTACAAGGAGACGTTCTCACCGGTAGCCAAGTTCTCAACAGTGAGGATTTTATTGGCTATGGCATCGGTAAGGCAGTGGCCTCTCCATCAATTGGACGTCAACAACGCCTTTTTACACGGATACTTGGATGAGGAGGTATATATGGTCCCTCCTCCAGGTTACAGCAAGGCTCGTCCGGGTGCTGTTTGTCGTCTCAATCGTTCGATTTACGGGTTGAAGCAAGCAAGTAGACAATGGAACTTTGAGCTGACGAAGCACTTAGAGTCTTTGGGTTTCAAGCAATCTAAACACGATTACTCGTTGTTTGTTTTGGCAAGGCCTTCTAGCACCACCATTGCCCTGGTGTATGTGGACGATATGTTGATAACGGGCAGTGATGAAGGGGTTATCGAGCAGGTTAAGAGGTCGCTGGATTCAGCTTTTACGATTAAAGACCTAGGCTTTGCTAGGTATTTTTTGGGAATGGAAATCTCTCGCTCTTCCTCGGGTATCCTGTTGAACCAGCGGAAATATGTGGTGGACCTCCTGTCCAATGCAGCCATGGTCAATTGCCGGATAGCTAAGTTCCCAATGCAGCGGAACTTGCATTTGAGTATCCATGAGGGTGAGGAGCTTGACGATCCTGAATCGTATCGACGGTTGGTAGGTCGCTTGTTGTACTTGACCATCACCCGTCCGGACATCGCCTACACGGTTCAACAGCTTACTCAGTTCATGTCGACCCCCCGAGCACCGCATCTTCGAGCGGCATTGTTTCTGTTACGATATCTCAAAGGGAATGTCCATTGTTCCCTGTTTTATCCTAATTCCAGTTCATTGAATCTTCGGGCGTATTCGGATGCCGACTGAGGATCTTGCCGAGATACAAGTCGTTCGCTGACGGGCTATTGTGTGTTCCTGGGGGATTGCTTGGTCTCGTGGAAAACGAAGAAGCAAAAGGCGGTGTCGAAGTCTTCGACGGAGAGCGAATACCGCAGCATGTCTGCTACCGGCAGTGAGGTGGTCTGGGTTTCAGGGGTGCTTGCGGATCTGCTGATCTCTCCGTCTTGGCCTGTTCCATTGTGTTGTGATAACAAGTTGGCGCAACAGCTCGCCGCGAATCCCATCTACCACGAAAGGACTAAACATCTTCGGATTGATGCTCATTTCATTCGCGATTTGGTTCATGACGGGGCCATTTCGACAGTTTTTGTGCCTACACATCTCCAGATTGCCGATATATTTACCAAGCCGTTAGGTGTTAAGCATCATTTTGAATTGGCTTCCAAGCTTGGTCTGGTATTTCACCATACCCGTCCACCTTGAGGGGAGGATATTGAGGATATAAGGGGTAGTTTACCTTTAATTAAGAGGTCTCGTTGTAAATGTATGTAATTGGACTATGGTTAAGTGGTCGTTAGAACCTTGGTTAACTGATAGCACAGGAGTATAAATAGAAATTAGATCTATTTGTAAAGCACCTTTGAAGAATTGAAATAAACCCACAGAAAACTCCAATTCCTGATCTGTTATGGAGAACAAGCCATAGCTCTTGCAAGGTTGATTGTGTGAACTCTGCAATTGCAGAGTTTATATCTACTTGAGTGCAAAAAGAGATACTCCCTCTGTTTCAAAATAAAAGTCGCTTGGCTTTTTGTACGTTTTTTAACGAGGTAAAAACTCTATAAAATATTGTTTTTTTAATCAATTTTTTTTAATAAATTGATACTTGTTACTAATAAATATCAATTTATGGAAAAAATTGATTAAAAATTAATATTTTATAGATTTTTTACCTCCTTAAAAAACGTGAAAAAAGTCAAGCGACACTTATTTTGAAACGAAGGGAGTATATTATTGAAACCTATACAAATTGCCTTGCTTGATGATTCAGTGATATCTGCTAATACGTAGTTGAAATGAACCCGAGTTTGTTCAGTCTTTATGCAAGGATCTGTTTGTTACGGTACCTGAGGACTGTACCTAGTGTGCCTCAGCAAAATGGTTGTATAGAGCGCAAACATATGCAACCAATTGAGATTGCTTGTGTCATGAGATTACATGCTAATCTCCTAAAGAATATAACATAAATATAGGCAATATAATGAGGAACTAATGCAAACAATGTAAAATGGTATAAATGGTTAAATTTTTTTTAAAAAAATCTAAAAAAGTTGGTTAATATGGATTTACAACGGTGGTCAATATTAACCAACAATATTTAATATTGTTTGTTGACCGGTCAATGGTCAAACATTGATGAATCAATAAACAGTTAATATCACCAAATATTGGAATTGAAATATTGACCTAATAAATTATTCGGAAATTTCTCCCGGTAACCCTGAGGTTTGGCGTATTTCGCGTGGTAAACAAAAGTTTCAGATATTTCGTCTAGTAACACTGGGGTTTTGAAATATTTTGCCTCACGCCCATAAGTTTGAATTTGTCAAATAATTGTGTTTTAAATTTATAGGCGGGTGAGTATTGTAATATTAATAACTTTTGTGGAGGCATTTCATAAAAACTAACCTTTTCAACCTTAAGTCGCGATATAGCAGAGGGAGGGAGACGAGCGATTGTAGAGGCAGGGCAAGCGGTGGCCGGTGGTAACTTTTGAGGGGCGGAGACCGATGTTAGAGAGGCGGCGGTGGCCGGATTTGGTGGTACAGTCGGGTCCCTCCCTCCACGGCCCGGACCTCCTTTGGTTGCAACTTCATTTCTTCCTCCGCCCTCCCAGCTGCCGTTGTTGGTTGTTCTCGATTGCCCTCTGTCTCTGATTAGTTCGGAAGTTTTTGCGACGTACAATGTTCAATTGATTTGAAGGAGCCAATAGCATGTTCTCACCATGGACGACGAAGCACCCCCAGGTTAGCTACTCTCTTATTTTCTTTATTCCATTGATGCAAAATTACATTTAGGATTTCTATTCGGTGGGTTAATTATTTTTTTTGTAAAGTTGGTAATTGAAATTAGGGGAATTTGTGCGCTAGGGTTTTCTTTGTAGCTTTACTTGTCATGAATCAATCCTTGTTCTCTCAGGAGTGTGCCAATCCAACAATACTTTGAAATAGTTTCAGTTGCAGAACGCAATTGAACACTTTCTTTTGATTTGTTTGCGTTGAGCAAGCAATTTCACCTATCTTTGTAATTGAGGTTCAGTTGTGATTTTTTTGATATGCCTTATTAAGGTTACTTGAATATCTTTGGCTAGATGGAACCTCAATCTGGATTATAATGGTTTTGAATCAAAGAAGTGGTTTTTGATCTGGTGGATCATTATTCACTGATATTGGTATGATTGTCAGGTGTAATGGAGGTTGACGGGGAAACTGCTGCTTCTACTTCAGTTGTCGCTGCATCTGCAGAACCATCTCATGCATTTACTAATGATAAAGTGATGAATCTCGGCTCGTTGTGCCTACCCCTCCGCCTGTTATAGTGCATGCATAACATCCAACTTCAGGTTTGTGATTGCATAACATGCTCCTCGTCATAGCGGAAGCTTTTGTACAAGCATTGGACATAGATTTCACATAAGGGGAGATTTTTGAAATCAACTCAGTCAAGGGAAATTATACAGATTATATATGCAGATTTTTCAGATTATACAGTATATACAGATTTTTCAAATTATATAGAATTTTCAGATTATACAGATTTCCTAGAGTTTTCAGATTTTTCAAACCCTATTTAAGAATGTGATGATGGTGAATAAAAATGATTGCTTGCTTAGTTTTTACTTCTTACTTTCTTAGGATGATAAATTAGCTAGTGTTATGAAATCGTGCTTAATATTTTTTTTTAACTAATTGTAAGTCTATTAGCTCAAATGGTAGAGCAATGTGTGCACACACATGATGTTGGTTCAAATCCCACATAGACTATTCTCCAACTAAAGTATGACATTTGCTTTCAGCTCTAAATTGTCTTTGTATGCTAGCAATGGATTGGCTTTGTACGATTCCTTCCTTTGACTTGTTCGCAACTTGTTTATATTGATTGGTTGGTCTTTTACAAGTTGCAGGATGTCATGTCAGATTAATTTCATACCTCCTGCCTAAAAAGTCACTGGAAGAACCAACATTTTTTTTTTTGATAAATGGAAGAATCAATATTAATTACTCCGTATAAGACTAGAAACTATCATACAAATTAGGTTTATACATTTTAGATTTGTTAATCAATTGAGCATACCGCTTCCTAAGCTAATGGTTGTGCTATAAGAATGATCAAACAACAATGGACACATGATCGAAAGAAGGCTTATTGTGTGTTTGAAATCTTTCAGTGCCAGCAGCTAATACTGAATTCATTCAACTCCCTCTCATAAAAATCAGAGTACACACCAGTAGCTTACTTGTTTGAAATTGAGCAGCTACGGAATGAAATAATCATCCTATTATATGTAGGAGACCTAACATTGGGTTGTTTACAATTTTGAAATTGAGGTTGTATTTCAGTTTACAATTCTTCCACATTGAATTCTGGATTGGTAACAAGTTTTGCATCAAAATTATCGAAAACAAAGAACAAAAATTCAAGGCAACATGGATAGAACTCAACTCATATATAACAAAAAAAATAAAAGATGCATGACCAGCTACAAGATCATTTATAGTAACAATAGAATTGCTTTAGTCTATGTGGGATTCGAACCCACTTCATGTGTAATCACACATTGCTCTCCCTTTGAGCTAATATAGACTTCATTAATAAACTTCATTAAAAGAACACATAAAACAACAACAATTCAGTTCAGTTTAGTAACATTGTGCAATCTGAAGTTTATTGAAATCTGAAAAAAAATGAAGAATTTGTAAAAAAAAAAATTGTAACAAGCTATCAAATCAGTAAGAATTCTGTAAAATCAATTCATTTCAATTTGGTAACATCCGTGTAATCTAAAATTTAGTAAAATCTGAAGAAAAAAAATTCACGAGTCAAAGAAGCTCCAAAGCTTCATCAGGATACCTCACAATCATGGCGTTCCACAAAACCTCATTCCTCCCGGGCATCTTCTCAAAGATCCCCCTTGCCTCTTGCAAGTCTCCAAGCTCAACATACATATCAAGGATAACAGTCCAAGATACAACATCTCTAGTCCTCATCGAAGCAAAAATTCGCTTAGCAATATCAAGTTCACCCACTTTGAGGCATATCGGGTCCAGATGAGATTACAATCCGAACAATCTTAGTAAGGCTTTTGTGGTCCCATTTATACGAAGACGTATTATTATACCAAACTGGAAGGAAAAAGAATCTCTTTAATCTATCTATAACTAGTGATTAAATATATGCAAAAGGATTTACTTTACATAGAATGTTAAAAACGATAACTCATTATCCTATTGTTGAACATATCATTGCCAGGGGATAAGGGGAGTAGCAATCACAACGACAAGAGGTGAACATCCTTCCTAATTCATCATTTAAACGATAACTCAATATTTGATCGAAAACCAAAATTTAAAACCTCATAAATCCTAAATCCTACTGCAAGAAAACGATATAATCATTAATTCATCATTCTATCATCTTCTTCCAAATGTCGTAACCAGATTCTGGTTTTCCATGTACACAACTCTCAAATTATTGGTCTCAATTTTCAACTCAAACAAAAAACCCCAATTATCAAAACCCTAAGAATGGAAATTTGTCAAATAGTGAAAGAAGATATGTATCATTCTCACATACATTCATGTGATTAAAAACCCCATAAACCAAAATCAAACAAACATTTTACACACCAATTACCATACATTACATATCCCTACAAACAACTACCAAAAAAACCCCAAATTTTTTCGGACCCTTAACTCTAAAATTCACAATTCGAAATTTGAAGCTTCAAACTATGATTTGAGTTCGATTTCACACCCTGATCACTAATCACACTCAATAAGAAGTAAATTGATCGATATAATTTTGAAATTTCGGGAAAAACCTATTCAAAATTTTCGAATGAAGAAAGCTCACCTTTAGCCCGGAACCGACTGCGCCGACTGCGCCACCAACTCCAGCCACCGCTAGTGCCGCTGCCACCCCTCTCTCCCCGGCCTCCCTCCGTCTGCTATCGTGACTCCATCTTCGTCTCTCGCTCATGAAGAAGGGTGAAAAGGTTAACATTTGTGAAATGCCTCCACAAAAGTTGTTAGTATTACAATACTCACCCGCATATAACACACAATTATTTGACAAAGTCAAACTTGTGGGCGCGAGACAAAACAATTCGAAACCCCATGGTTATTAAGCAAAATATCTGAAACCTTTGTTTACCACACAATTATTGATTTTTTTTTTTTTTTTCGAAATTGAAATGAATTTTCAATAGAAAAAAAAAAGTAAGCATTTCAACGGTACCCGTAATCTATAAATATCTTGGTCTTAATTGCGCATCATTAATTGAAAGTTTTGAATACGTAGCCATTATAGTGAAATTCAACAATAGGGCGTGTGAAATTAACGAGGGCAATTAATGTAATGGATTACTTAATGTCTGATTAAGCCATCTCGGGATCTGGGTCGTTAATAGCCTGCTAATCATCCTCTGTCCTGCTCCAGTGCTCCGTCTCTTCTCGCAATTTGCAAAGTCGTACGGAGAAAGAAAATGGTTAATTAGATGAAATCGAAATCGAAATCGAAATGCCTATACACACGGCATGTACAGTATTAAATGAGGTTTAATTTAATCTATAGGAAAATTTACAAAAAAACCACCCGCTAAATATAGTCTCTTACACTTAACCACCCGTTAAACAAAAAATTACAGAAAACCACTCATTAAATAAGTTTTGTTTTCAAATCACCACCCGTTGTTTATTTTTATTGGGTTTTTGTCAAATATATATGATAATACATTATTTTAAGTTTTAAATTTAACTTAAAATCTCAAATACATATCAAAATATATTTGATTTAATTTTTTTTTTATAAAAACACTTAATGTATATATGAACAAATTTGTTCTATTTTATTCCTAAAAATGGTTATAAATTTTATAGACTTCTTTTTAATCAAAATTAAAAATAAGTTTATAAGTCATTAGCATTGTTTAAATTTAATAATTATTTTGATACTAATAATTAATTTCTCATTTTCTTTCATATTTGTAAACACCTATAATATACTAAAAACGAAAATAAAAATCTAATTATTGTTTAAATAATATTTTTCCAGGCTCAAAAGTATTTTTTTATTAATTGTATCTTTATTAAGATTTGTTTGACTTTTTAAATAAAATTAAATACCTCCTCCTGTCGGAAATAAACGATGTTTGACTTTTGTACATATATATTTAGGAGTTAAAAAGTACGAAGTATATAAAATCTTAGTTATTTTTTTTTCAAAATTTTATACTTATTAGTTAATAAGTATTAAAATTTGAAAAAAAATTAATAAAAATAACTAAGAATTTATATAGTTTTTAACACCTAAACCTACGTACACAAAAGTCAAATATCGTTTATTTCCAACCAGAAGAAGTAGTATTTTCCACATTTAGAACCTCCGCCTTTCAAATAAATTTAAAATTTGTACACGCTTTTCCCCTAATATATTAATATAAGTGTATACCCCTACAAATACAATAAATATAATTTAAATATATGCAAGTGTAAAAGGCTATATATAATGGAATTCTAATGGAATTATGTGGTGGGTGGTGATTTGAAAACAAAACCCATTTAATGGGTGGTTTTATGTAATTTCGTTTTTAGTGGGTGGTTAAGTGTAAAAGGCTATATATAATGGGTGATTTTCTGTAAATGTCCCTAATCTATATGATGAATTTTCTCTGTATCAGGCCGGTTTGACAATCGAATTATTTTTTAATTAAATTTTTATATATAAAAAATACAAATGGTTTCTAAATTTATTTAGTTTGTCTTCTAATAAAGCTAATTTTCATTGGCTTGGGTGAGTCAGTCAGATAGCTTATCGTATATATCTAACCGCGGGTTCAAGTCTTTTATAGGTTAGGGTTTAAGCCCGTGAGGGATAAGTCGACAACCTTGAAACCCCTTACGTTATAAAAAATTAAATAAAAATAATACTCCGTAAAAGAAACAAAAATTACAAATAAAAAATAAAAAGAGAAGAATGGATCTATATCCGTATGTGATTTTTGGTCTTTTTTATTATTATTTACAACTTTGATTTCTTACTTTCTAAAAAAATTAATGTAAACCCATCTATTATCTGTTAAGCAAAACTGAGCGGATTTATGATATGTTTTGTGTTATTTTTGAAAAATTTTCAAAGATTACTAGATACGTATCATTAATAAAATTTAACGGATCTATGATCCGTCTCTTTTGAAATTTGAATGCATGTATATAACACCTAGATAGGTGCATATAGCAAAATCTATATGAAATATGTATTCTATCATACAACATCATTTCATATTAAAACTTGTATTTTGTCACTTGTGGTAAGGTTGAGAATAATGGTTGTGTAATTAAAAAAAATGTAAATCTGTTTATTACGTTGTTAGTTATCTTAAACATATGATCAATTTGGATTGTCAAAAAGTATTGGAGATATAAGAGTTGATGGGATTAGTAATGGGTTGGAGGCCAAGTATAAACTCGTATATATAATAATGTAACCAAGCCTCTGAATACAGAACACAGTTATTAAAATTTCAGGTTTCTCTTTCTCGCCAATTCTCTGCAATGGCGGTTCTACCAACTCTGTTAAACCGTTCAATTCGCTCATGGTATCAGAGCAGGAGGGTTCCTCTTGTCGATTGTTCATCATATAACTCAACTTCCGCACGGAAATTGAAGAAATTTCAACCATCACGGTCATGGTTGAAGGAGATGGGAGAACAAGGGTCGTCGTTGACATCACGAACCCCTTTTATCTTCATCCAAGCGATCATCATGACCTCGTCCTTGTGTCACCACCGTTCGATGGGAGAAGCTTCGGCGAATGGAATCGCTCAATGAAGATTCCTCTTTCGGCGAAAAACAAGTCAGGTTTCGTCAACGGAACGATACAAGCGCCGACAAGTACAGATTCAGATTATCGGCGCTGGGAAAGGTGCAACGACATGGTCATCTCCTGGTTGATCATGTATATTAGCACCGAGATCTGCAATAGCGTTATATACACAAGCACAACAACAAAGATTTGGAAGATGTTACGAGCTAGATATGGGCAAGCGAGCGGCGCTCAGTTGTTTGCAGTTCAGCGAGAGTCGAACTCAATTGTTCAGGGCACAGAGACCATTGCTTCATGCTACAACAAGAAGAAATCCTTGTGGGATGAGCTTGCTAGTCTTCGTGATTTTCCGACTTGCAGTTGTGGAGGATCGAAAAGTTCGTCGAGTTTGTGGAAGAAAAGAAGTTGCTCGAGTTTCTAATGGGACTCAATGAGACATACACAACAACACGAGGTACAATTCTCATGATGAAACCTCTTCCTGATGTGGATTACGCCTATTACTTGCTGTCACATGAAGAAAACAGAGGGAAGTTCATGTTCCCGGTTCAATCTTGCCGGATTCCACTTCGATGCATGCTAGCACTCATTCGATTCCAAAGGGAAACTCTAAGAAAAAAAGGTATGTATTGCTCGAACTATAAGAAGGCGAATCATACGAAAAGTGTTATCATATCATCGGCTTCCCACCGCAATTGGAACACAAGAACAAGAAGAAAGGAGGAGATGACAAATTTGCAGGATCCGTAGGGGCATTGTCTGATGTTGGTGGTGCAGGAGGTCTGGACCTCACACCAAATCAGGTTACACAGTTACTGAGTCTGCTTGCGATCTCTACATGGCAAGGGAAGCACAATGTTCAGGATGACTTCGCCGGTTTTGCAGGTAACTCTGAGGCTCCGAAGTTCAATAGTATATTGAATAATGTAGCATGGATCATAGACAGTGGTGCGAGTTGCCATATGAGCAGTGATCTCTCTTTGTTCACAAACAAGGAACGTTTGTTGTATCCGTTGAAAATTACTTTACCAACCGGAGAGATCACAACTGTGCATACAACTGGAAGGGTTCAAGTCCTGGATGATTTGATCTTGCCGGATGTGCTCTATATTCCACCTTTCAAATGCAATTTGTTGTCAGTGGGCAAATTGATTAAGGACAGACAATGCAACATTTTTTTTACACCAACACTATGCTTGTTGCAGGACCCTACTATGAAGGTACCGATCGAGCTTGGTAGATCCTACAGAGAATTGTTCTTGCTGGATTCACTGTCAAAGGGCAGCACTGGTGATAGGTTTCAGTTTAATATTTTGCAGAATTAGATAGCTTGTCATGTAAATGTTGCTTTGTGGCACAATAGATTCGGACATCTTCCTTATTATAAACTTAGAACTTTGAATTTTCTGAAGTTAGAAGAATCTGATAAGGTTGCTTTAGATGCTTGTGGAGTATGTGCAAGAGCTAGACAACCGAGACTGGCTTTTCTTCTTAGTTCCATCAAGAGCACTCTTGTATTCGAAATGATACACATAGATTTGTGGGGTCCTTACAAGGTTCCGACTTATAATGGTTATAGGTATTTTTTGACAGTGGTAGATGATTTCTCCAGAACAGTTTGGGTGCATTTACTCTCTGTCAAAAGCTATGCTTTCACTATGTTGAAAGGCTTCTTAGCAATGGTTAGGAGGCAATT
The DNA here is from genome assembly GCA_037127255.1 of Persicaria tinctoria. Lineage (NCBI taxonomy): Eukaryota > Viridiplantae > Streptophyta > Magnoliopsida > Caryophyllales > Polygonaceae > Persicaria > Persicaria tinctoria. The sequence continues at coordinate 9,861,405 of JBANSL010000014.1, forward strand.
TAGAAGGCAGGTTTCTATCATCAGATCAGACAATGCTTTAGAGTTGGGCAAGAGCAAAGGAACATCAGATTCTTTAGTTCAAGAAGGAATTATACATCAGACATTTTGTGTAGCAACGCCACAACAAAACGGTGTCGTTGAGAGAAAGCATCGGCACCTATTAGAGGTAGGAAGGGTGATACTGTTTGATTCCTATCTTCCTATAAGGTTTTGGGGAGAGTGTGTGTTGACAACAACTTATTTGATTAATCGATTTCCAACTCTCTTGCTGAAACAAAGAACACCTTATGATGTATTGTTTGATTGTTCTCCGGCTTATGATCATCTTCGAACCTTGGGTTGTTTGTGTTTTCCATCAACATTGTAACAAGGTAGGGATAAGTTCCAAGAAAGGGTAGTGCCATGTGCATTTTTGGGATACCCGTTTGGGCAAAAGGCATATAAGCTCTTGGATCTCACAACTAAGAGTGCATTCACTTCTCGGGACGTGGTGTTCCATGAAACTATTCTTGCTTTTCAGCCGCAACATTCTCAGCTCCTACACTCCTTTACACCCATACCTTTGCAAAGCCCTTTTCCGGAATCCACTACTGACTGCACAAATCCCCATCCTTCATATAAGCATAATTCACAGACCACTTCAGAGGGTTCTCTAACACCATATCAAGCGTCAGATTTAGCACCGGCTCAGGCTTCTAGTCAAGATTCAGTTGTTGCCACTAGGAGATCAACGATAGTACATAACCCACCAGCACACCTCTCTGATTATGTGTTCCATGTTCAAGATATGCATATGTGCAATCATACTTTAACCTCCACTTTGTCCTTTCCAACTCCCTCTATTCATCCTACTATAGAGAGGGATGTTGAGCCCACTTCTTACTCCAAAGCTTCTCAATCCCATGCTTGGCAGGAGGCTATGAAGACTGAATTTGAGGCTTTAGACCTCAATAACACATGGAGCCTTGTCCATTTACCACGTGGGAAAAAAGCGATAAGTTGCAAATGGGTTTATAAGGTTAAAAGGAGAGCTGATGGATCCGTTAAGAGGTACAAAGCTTGATTAGTGGTTAGAGGTTTTACTCAGCGAGAAGGCATCGATTCGCACTGGAGAAAAGTGGTCGTTGTCTCAACTCGACGTCAACAATGCTTTCCTCCATGGCGACTTAGACGAGGAAGTTTACATGAAACCGCCTCCGGGACTGGCTGTGGCTTCCTTGGTGAGCCGATTGCATAAGTTGTTGTACGACTTGAAACAAGCGTCGATACAATGGTACGCAAAGCTCTCCGCAACACTGAAATCGAGAGGTTATATACAGTCTAAGAATAATTATTCACTCTTCTCCATGAAATAAAAAACCTCCACTGTGTTTGTTGCCGTTTATTTCCATGATATCCTATTGACAGGGGATGATTTGAAGGAGATGAAGTCTTTGAAAGAATTTCTTGATAACCGGTTTCGCATCAAGGATTTAGGGTCTCTAAACTTCCTAGGAATAGAGTTCATCAAGACAGATCAAGGTCTGATCATGAGCCAAAGAAAGTTCATTTCTGAGGTACTTGACGAGTTTCCATGTGGTTCTCCGGTTGCTAGTCCTTTGGTTTTGGACTCTCCTTCGCTTTCTGACGATAGCTCTCTTTTGCCAGACCCACTAGTGTATTGTCGACTTGTGGGAAAGTTTAACTCTGTTGTGAACACTCGACCAGACTTAACTTTCGTCATCCAGATGTTGAGCCAATTTCTTCCAAACCCAGACAGATTCATATGGATGCAGCAATCAATGTACTTCGATACCTAAAAGGCACTCATCATCTTGGTCTGCTTCTCAGCCCAACTTCCAATTTCAAGTTGCAAGCTTATTGTGATGTCGACTGGGCTACTTGCCCTCAAATCCGCCGTTCCGTAAGTGGCTACATCGTCTTACTTGGATCAAATTTGATTTCGTGGAAATCGAAGAAACAACAGAGCATATCTTTGTCATCAGCCGAGGCTGAGTACCGATCTCTCCGAAGGGTTTGTGCTGAGCTTACTTGGTTGAGTTGCTTACTTGCAGAAATTGGTGTCCCATACATTGCTCCTATACCAGTCAAATGTGACAATCAAGCAGCAATCTATATTGCCAAGAACTCGGTATTTCATGAGCGTACCAAGCATATCGAGCTTGATTGCCACTTTGCTCGGGAAAAACTTATAGGAGGCCTCATAGATTTGTCTCATGTTCACACTTCTAGCTAGCTTGTTGATTGTTTGACAAAAGCATTACTTGGTAGGTATACGTCTTCAGGAGATTCTGCCCAAGCTGGCATTACAGCAAGCTCCACCATCAACTTGAAGGGGGTATTTGAGATATAAGAGTTGATGGGCTTAGTAATGGGCTGGAGGCCCAAGTATAAGCTTGTATATATAATATTGTAACAAAGATTCTTAATACAGAAGAAAGAATACATAATACAGTTATTAAAATTTCAGGTTTCTCTTTCTCGCTAATTCTCTTCAATGGCGGTTCCACTAACTCTGTGAAATCGTTCAATTCGTTCAAAAAGCAACATAAATTAATATGGACTATCTTCAACACATGATATTTTTGACTTCCAAGGGCATTTTTAAATACCATTAACTACATTTATAATAAGGGTGTCACATTCTATTTTGATATTTTGGGTATTACCATATCAATTTGGAACATATGTCATTTATAATTCACATACATTTTTTATGTCGGTAAAAACTATACTTCCTTCGTCTCGATATGTCATTTGACTTTTTAACAATTTTTCAAAGGTACAACCACATCTTTCTACATGAGTCTAATTTTTGTTAGTATTCCATTCATTGCAATTTTTCAAAAGAAATTTTTCACTTTTGGGTGAATCGATTTTTCAAACCTATGTAATATCGTTTTATTGTTGGTCATTTCGGTCAGTAATCATTTCTACTGTACCCAAGGTCGAGAACCAATCATTTGTATTTCTCCAGCATAGCAACATGCATTCCTAAATTCAACCTTTTGAACATTTTTTTTTATTAGGAAAGGATTTGGGTGAACGAAGTCTACCCGGTAGCATCCTTGCATATGAGGTCTAAAAGACCGGAATTGTTGTGAATATCAACACCCCGGGCGGAGTGGCAAAGGTGTGCTACCTTATCCGCCACTCTATTGCTCAAATGGGGCACATGAAGGAAAGAAACTTCCTTCACAGTCGATAGAAGAATTTGACATCGGATAAGATAAGCTCAATTTCCCAAGGACATTTAGATTTCTTATTGAAGTAGTCAATCACTATGCTGGAGTCGCCTTCGATGTGGATTTTGTCTAAGTTGAGTTGAATGACGTTTTGGACTCCCATTTTAAGGGCCAGTGCTTCCGCTTTGAGAGGACTTTATTTACCAAGTTTTTGATAACACGTGCGTATTGGTAGGCCATTCCAGTCCCGAATAATGGCCCCAACCGTACTGTCATTATTTGGCAGTGATGATCCATCGAAATTAAGCTTCCATATGCCCATTGGGGGGTTTGTGCCATGAGATCTTTCTCCGGCTGTTCTTCTTGGTCGGAGGGTTGGAACCCTGTGATTGTTTGGGTGTTTCATCTTCTAGGCTAGCCTCTAGCCATGCAGTTTTCCGCCAATTATCAACGTGGGAGTGAATCAAGCGTAGAGCCATCTCTTTCCTTGGAATGAGGACCTACCGAAATAGATGTTGATTTCGGATATACCATATAGACCACCATATAAAGGTGAGCAACTCTTTAGCTGAAGAGGATAAATTGTTCCCAATAAATGATAAAATAGGCTTAATGTCGCGAGATTGAGTGATCATTCTAGTAATGGTAGAATGTACACGAGATGGGAATGCATTGAGAGAACATACAAAGGGAAATCTAGTAGGAGGTGAACGTCATCCTCAACCGAACTATCGCACAGAAAGCAGGTGGAAGGGACAGAGGCACCCCTACAAGATAGCCTAGACGTCGTTGGAAGGCCATCTTGTGAAACCTTCCATAGGAAATTCTTAACCTTAGGTGGAATATTCACTATCCATATCCAATCGTTGTTATCTAGGCGAAGGGATGTTTGGGCTGTGATTAATTTGTATGCACTTGAGGTAGTAAACCAGCCAGCCATATCGGGCCACCAGTAAAGCCGATCCTCAAAGAAGGAGGCCGGAAGCAGAATGTCAAGAATTTCATTTACAATGCCACTTGGCAGAGCATTATTCAGTTTCTCCTCCCACCATCTGCCGTCCATGATGTAGCCGCTGACAGTTTCCTCCATGTTACTGATTTGAGGGCAGTCGGTTCTAGACTGCAGACTAGAGGTAGTAATCCAATTCTCAGTCCAGAACTTAATTGATTTCCCATTTCCAACCGACCAAATAAGCCCCCTTTTTGAATTTGTCTATTAGGGAAGTCAGCTTAGCCCACTGCCAAGAGACGACCCCACTCCTCATGTACTCTAAATTTTTTATAGAACGAAGTTTTGCATAACATATAGTGGCTTTGCCGATAGGTTAGAGTTTATTAGAATAGCACGCCCCTGTTGTGATAAAGCCTCTGCTCGCCATTTGCTAAGTTGTTCTTTAGATTTACAGATGATATCCTTTGTGAATCTTTTTTCACAATACATGGAATGCGTGACTCATTTACGATTGACATTAACAATTCCCAGAAAGTTATTTTCTCGTTGGGGGAAGTTGGGGCATATACAAATAGGATAAGAAACTCAAACCTATCAATCTCGCAGATTACGCGGAGACCAATAACTCGAGGTAAGTGAATCACAACATAAATGATCACATTCACTAGTTTGTGTGATTTCTATAATAAGCCGATACCCCCTGATCGCCTCAAAGCAGGTGACCAGACAGCCTCATTGAAACCATCACTTTTTCAATTCTTTTCTTTTGGAATAGTTTCCGATTTTGTCTCGGTTAGAGCCATTACATGAATATGCTCATTTTTGCACAAGGTATTAATTTCTGTCCAGAACGTTTTTTTTCCTATACCTTTACAATTCCAGAAACAGACTTTCATTTATAATTGTTGGAGATATAAGGACAGTGTTTAAGAATCCTTATATCAAAGAAGATTGGGAGTTGAAAATTGGAAAGATAATTGACATGTCGTGTGAAATTTTTTGTCGACCATATTGAATTAGCAAATTTGATAAAATTATTCCCACTTAGTAACAAAAGTAGGCAAATCCCCCAATGCACATTAGTCAACATTGGACCCAACCTGCACTCCCAAGGCGTGACCAAAAACAAAGAGAGGCCCAATGAAAGAGCCCAACTCGTACAACCAGATTGGCAGATTAACCAAAATTTCAGCAAATTTGCAAAAGGCAAACCGAGAGCAGAAATGAATGTCACAGACTTAGGATTGCCAGGCAGCAAGGGAAAGACGAACCTGCTAAAACCGAACCCAGTAGACGTTGAGTGGCAGGAGTGTAAGAGCGCCATAAAAAACGCATCCGAGTAACGGTAGATAAGGAGAGAAGGAGCATAAAGGCTATCCATGGCCTCCTAAGTAACCCAAAAGAACCGACTCCCCCGCACCGGAGGCGCAGGAAGCCGGCAAAGGCTAATGACTATATGGGAATAAGTGAACCCCTATAGAAGAGGAAGAGAAGGCCACATAGGTGAACACATCAACTCCAAAATGAAGAGGATACTAGCTCTGTTATACCGAACAAATCTACACACCGAATGCCTAATGCCGAACACGCTTAAGGATTATCCACTTACAGGTCATCCCTGAGAACCCAGTAACTACGAGCCAAGGAAGACCATGTAGAAAGTGAGCATGGCACATCAAATTAGTTCTATACCTTAGCGATAAGATAGTTATTGACGTTAGGTAATCAAAACTCAAGACATGGTTATCAACAAGAAGTAAACTTATAAGATATTTAGATAATAAAAAATCTTGTCATGTAAACTTGATAGTGCACATATGTGTAATACACATCTATAGCAGCCCTTAGAACCCGGGGAATAACCACCAGATTCCACCTTAATCACCCAATCAATCAAACTAAGTAATGAAAGGATAAGCATAAACCAAGTCGGTGTTAAGGTCGACGCCCCTAAATACGATCCCCATCCCAACCAAAAGGGGCAACGACGAGACCAACGGAAGTCATTACCACAATCTACTTTGTCCAAGGGAGCGCTATAAGCTTCCTTCCAACAAGGAAGGACAAGACAAATGGTAAAGAAAGACTCGCCAATTATCCAAGCCACCCAGAAACCAACAAATGTACTAAAATATAGGCTAGATAGTAATTTATATTGCCAAGAGAGGATTTTACATGAATGTTCATGGCAAAGAGGTATATAGTTACCCACAGTAGAACAACATCTACGATAATTTGAGACAGACAATTCTAGACAAGAAGCACGAACTGCAAGGAGAAATTCTAAATAGAGAGCAACAAACTTCCACACCAAGTTACAATTTAGAGCGCAGGTAGAGATATGAATATAATTAGAGGCTATAGAAATCTTGAGATGACTACCCAGGATTAGCCAAAGCAAAATTCCAAGAGAGATACCATTGATGAAAGGGGGCAAGAACCAATTAGGTGGTGAAATCAACACTCCAAAATGCATTGTCCAGTACGACCAAAAGGGGCAATGAAACCGGTAACTTAAAGGGTTATTAACCTTTTGAACAAATGCTTGCTCATCTTTAAAATATTAAAAAATACAATAAAAATAAAAATAAAACTAGGCGATGTTTGTGTGTTCAATTTTAAATGATCAATGTATATGAGACGTGGCAGCCCATTATTGTTCAAACATATTTTTGGACCTCAATTCACAAATAGAGGTTGGTATGTGACAAATGGGCTCAAAACAGACCAAAAAAGATCAACCCAATAACATTTACAACACTAATCTTCAACAAATATGGGATAGCAAGCCGTCTCTTTTGTTTTTTTATTTTTCTTTCAAGCCAGCAAGAGGCTTATAATAATTAATAACGGAAATCTATACCCATTAATTAAAGCAAACCTAGCAACTAAACTGAATTTGGTGCCTTAGTTTCTTTAGTGGGCAACAATGATAAATCAAATCATGAGGTGGACTTTTTTGGCTTATCACACCCCACCTCCCGAAAGGGCTTTGGAAAAATAGACAAAGACAAACAAGCTGAGGAGTTCTTCCACTCCAATGATGCAGGCCAATCTATGATTTCTTATTATTGTTCTGTCATATATATGAGGATGCTAAATGTGGTGTGCAATGTAGTTTTTTTATACATACAATCCTTCGATTTCCTACCGCGGACAGGACATTAAAATCGGAATCCTGGATGTGGTTGATGGTCCCAGGGAGAACTGGCATTGTTTCGCCATAGCTGAAGGGAAATTAAGACTAACAATTCAGGCATATTCAATTTTCATCTCGATCATTGTTTGAGTTGTGAACCAATTTCTTGTTATCTTAATTGACATGTCATTAATATCATCATTACCTCCGAAAGTATATTTGTTTCCGAAAATGACTTCCGTATGCGCGCTCTTCCTAATTGTTCTTTGATATAATTGTGATTTTCTTTACATATTTAATCCATATATGATTATATATACTCTAATAATCGATCGAAACTCTACATTTGGATCGGATACGGTATGACCCATCTAAGGGGTTGACCCTCTCACTCACAAGCGTCTCCATATTTTCAAAGGGATTCAAACTTCAAATCTCATTGCATGAGATGTAGCCCCGCCCCACCAGCACCACACCAACTTGTGGCTGGTTACATTCTTAAATACAACTTACGTACGGCTTCTTCTCCAATCGGATACCATCCAAAATCTGCATTCATAATTTACAATGAGTATATATACATTCTTTCTCCCCTTTTAGTTAATCAATACCATATATGTTAATCCTTTAATTAGGCCATTACATTTACTAATTTCCCTCTCCTATTTATTGAGTATTAATTAGGACCCTTTTTCCCTTAATCCTTATGTAAGATATTTGGTATATTTTATTATTTTCATCATGACCATTAAATTCATTTTTTTTAATATAGGATGACAACTGATGTAAAGTTTATCAAGTGTAAAGGTTAGAGAAAGATTGTGCAAGAAGATGATTTACTTCTCCTCATTGAGTAACGTTCAATAGGGTTACAAGAGAATAACGAAGTCTTAAAAGATAGAAACTTGATAACTATAAAAGATTACAATCTAAGATACAACAAAGGATATGTAACTAATATATTAACATGCCCCCGCAAGCTCATGAGCGGGAACAAACATGCATCTTGGAACTAAGGGTTTGAAACCAATGTGTCCCAACAACTTTGGTGAATATGTTTGCAATCTGATCAAGAGACATAACATGACGAACAAAAAGGTCACCTGTAGAAACTTGTTCCCTGATAAAATGATAGGCAATCTTGATATGTTTCGAGCGTTGATGAAATACCGGATTAGCCGATAGAAATGTGGCACTTAGATTGTCACAAAGAAGGATAGGAGGACGCTGACTTGACACACCCATCTTTTGCATCAGTTGATGTAGCCAAATCAGTTCAGCAGAGGTGAAGGCAATCGCCCTATACTCAGCTTCGGTGCTAGATCGAGCCACATCCTTCTGCTTCTTTGAAGCCCAGCTGATGAGATTTCCACCAAAATAAATGGCGAAACCATGTTGTCATCGACAATCATCCGGATGAGAAGCACATCCTACATCCGAGTAAGCTACAAGGCAATGATCAAGAGCTCGCTGCATGCAAAGGCTGGCTAAGATAGATCCCTTCAAGTAGCACAAGATGCGCTTGACAACCATCCAATGAGTGTCAGTGGGATTGTGCAGACACACACGATTGGCGACATAAGAGATCTCAGGTCTGGTGATGGTGACGTACTGCAGAGCTCCAACAATGCTCCTATATAGATTGGGATCGGCAAAAGGATCATCGGATGAGAGTAGTCGAGAGCCAAGCTGAGCATGAGATGAAATGGGCTTTGCTCCAGACATGGAACTACGCTCCAAGATATCACAAATGTATTTCTGCTGACTGAGCTGCAGATAGGAGGGTGATCGAGTGACCTCAATGCCCAAAAGGAAATGAAGCGGACCAAGATCCTTATGCGAGAAGGCATTATTCAGATGTTTGACGAAGTCATCAATGAACACAACATGAGACTCCGTGATGATGAGATCATCCACATAGACGAGAACATACACCACATGATTCGCAACCCTCTTGATGAACAAGGAGGAGTCAAAGATACACCCTTTGAAGCCTTGCTGAAAAAGAGCATCTCTCAGCTTCTGAAACCAAGCTATGGGGGCTTGTTTGAGACCATAGAGAGCCTTCTGAAGGCAGCAAACATGACCTGGTTTGTCGGGTGCTTCAAAACCCTGCGGTTGAGCCATGAAAATAGTCTCTACAAGCTTGCCATTGAGAAACACATTGTTGACATAAACTTGTGTCAAAGGCCAAGCATTGGTAAGAGCCAAACTCAATACAATACGGATTGTAGCAGTTTTAATAATTGGGCTAAATGTATCAAAATAATCAACGCCGGCTTCCTAATTGAAACCCTTGGCAACTAGACACGCTTTGTAGTGATCAATAGAGCCAACTGCCTTTTGCTTGACCCTGTAAACCCATTTACAACCAACAATGTTAGCACTAGGAGGGCGAGGAACTAAGTCCCACATCCCATCCCATTCTTGATACGGGGTTAGCCGTAGGATGGCCCGATCTTCGACAATCAAGACTCAAATTCAAGAACGGAATCAAGAACAATGCAAGAACTCAAAGACTCGAACAAGGACTCAAGAACTCGGTTATAATGGACTCAAATGACTCGAAATAAGCAAGAAAAAGACTCGACAGATTGATGAAACGATCTATATAGAACAAGATGAAGACCCTAGGCTTCCGTAAAAGACAAGAACCAACACCAATGACTATATAACCCTCCTCTACAGCCCTACACAACCAAGCAGACAACTTCGAGGCACAAGGATGGGGCTCATGGATACAGGGGATCACAAAGCTTCGCGAGATTGACAAACACAAGGCAAACCAAGCGGAAACGATACCAACTTGCTATCGATGAGCCTAGCTACGAATCGATTGACTTGCTATCAATTGTGTTTCACACAAACTGATTTTCAAAAATGGAAGACGTACTGAGTTTTCAACAATGGGAGATCTGCGGTTCTTATAGAACCTAGGGCTGATTTTAAGAAAATAATAAATAAAATAGAAATTAAAATAAATCCCTAAAATTATCTAAAATAACTTAAGTAAAGAAGATCTCTAAAAATAGTAACAAAACGAAGTTCCAACACTTGGTAGAATTTCGTCTAAACGGTGACAACTTCAAAGATGGTGATTTTCGGTCAAGCTCTTGGCCGAATCTAGAAAAACCTTCAACAGGAAAAGTTGTATATCTTTTCGTCCTCGTTCCAACAAGGTATAGCACGACCCAATCCAATAAATATGGACTCCGAACGACCCATTTTACTGAGACATCGAAAAGCTGTCAAATCTGCCGAACGAATCTAAAAACGTCAAGAGGATCAAGCTTGGACCTTTGGACCTTCTCCCATGGCGGAGCCTTCTTCTTCCTCTTGAGGATGATATCATTCTCACGAGATCGGGTCATAGGTCCATCCCCAAGCATGATAGGTGTGTCCGGAGGTGTCTTGAATGGTCCCGCATCAAGGGTGGGCAACAAGGGTTGCCGAGAGAGGATACCTCGTGGTGGTCATGGCTTTGGGTTTAAGGGACATAGATCGGGAATGGGTTTCCATGGGATGCGAGGAATTTTCAGGTTGACGAAACCATGACGGAGCATTGGGGTATGGGACAACATGCTCAGGGGAGGTGCATCTCAGATTCTCAAGGGAGGACGACACAATAGACTGATCAGAGGATGTAGGCGAGGACTCCCCAGAACCAATGGATCTGATCGGCGTAGGACCAGAAGATGGGGACGACCTGGGAGATTTAACCGATACCTGACTGCTAGAGGATGAAATAGGTGACTGGACAGGGGTAACCGGCTGAGGAGAGGACAATAGTGGTTGAGAAGAAGAAGAGGCCATTGGTGGAGGAGGGGATGTGGGAGGTAAGTGTATGCCATCAGCATATGACTCAAGACGCTGAGCGAAGGAGACAGGGGCTGAGATGGTTGAGTCGGAGCAGAAGACTCAGATGACGCAAATGAAAGGTAAGGAAACACTGGTTCATTGAAAACCAAAAACCGAGAGATAAAGGTTTTGCCAGTGAAGACATGAAAACAAATGTATCCCTTATGCTTGAAGCTATAACCAAGAAACAAGCAAGGTAGAGATCGAAACTCTTATTTTTTGTGCTTATAGGGGCGTAAATATGGGTAGTAGAGACACCTAAAAAACTTGAGGAAACCATAATCCGGTGCTTTCCCATATAGTTTTTGAAAGGGTGATTGATTGTTCAAGTTAGGGGTATTTGTGCGGTTTGAAAGATAGACCAACGTGTGAAACGCATTCTTCCAAAACTTAATGGGTAGTTTGGAATAAGCCAGAAGTGCAAGACCATTTCAACAATAACCTGATTCTGACGCTCAGAGGAACCATTTTGGGCTGGTGTGTACGGACAAGAGACCCGGTGAACTATGCCAAGCGACTGAAGATACCTGGACACATTCTAATATTTACCACCCCAATCGGATTGGAACGATTTTATGAGAGTGGAAAACTATGTCTGAATTAGTTTGATAAACAACTGAACAGTAAAGTAAACCTGAGACTTATTGGATAAAAAATAAATTCAAACAACTTCATACAATCGTCAATAAAACTGATATAGTACTTGTTTCCATAAATTGAAGATATAGAAGAAGGACCCCCGACATCCGAATGAACTAAATCAAACGGGCGAGCAGCGGTAGAGACACGATTGGGCAGTGACAGACGTCTACTCTTGCCAAGTTGACACGAGTCACAGACGGAGGGGCAACTTCTTTGAGGACACTGTAAGGTGAAAAATGGACAACAATCGGCGAAGAACGGGCTCATGTGGATGAGCGAACCTATGATGCCAACAAGCAATTGAAGCGTGCTGACCAACACAAGCGACCGGTGAACGGAAAGACAAGAGACCATGATGCTCAGGTTTAATGCGGGGCAGGCGGTATAGACCATTTTCAACCGTGCCTTTTAGAAGTGCATAGCCCTGCAAGTTCTTAACAAGACAATAAGTGGCATGATACTCAACAGAAACATTGTTGTCTTTTGTTAATTTTGAAACACTCAAAAGGTTTTTGGTGATTTTTGGGACCACAAGAATGTTGGAAAGTGTCAAAGGTTTATTAGAAGCACGCATAACAGGTAAAATAGATCGGCCTAAATGAGTAATGGGAAGGGACGTACCATTACCGACAACCAATTGATCACCGCCATCATAATTGGAGTGAGGGATAGAGTCCATGTCGGCAGTGACATGGTGGCTAGCTCTAGAGTCCACAACCCAGGGATCAGACAGCTCCGAGTGACACCCAAAGTAAGCACCTTTGTTGCTAGAAGAAGAGGCAGACTTACGAAGAGCAGCCGCATCATGTTTGTTGGTGACAGGGAATTCATTAAGATTGAGGCAATTGAAACAATTTGTAGCCTCGTGACCAACTTTCTGGCAGATCTGACAGGAGGATCGACTACGTCTAGAGGAGGAGGACTCAGGGTGGGAAGGACTGTCACGGTCAGATGGACGATCAGACGGTGGACGCTCGCGGGTGGGAAGGATTGTCACGGTCAGATGGACGATCAGACGGTGGACGCTCGCGACCACGGCCTCGACAGCCACGACTAGAGGCATTGTTGGGAGTCGGTGGAGAGGCGAGAACCTCAGGCTGTTGAGCCTCCTCAAGGGCTTGCTCTTCTTGCAGCAGAAGCCCAAGAAGATCATCAGAGGTGATGGGGATGGAGTTGGCAGACAGGGTCGAGTGGAGCACATCATATTGCGAACCCAGTCCATACAAGATGTACGCTACCGAGTCCTCATCTAGAATAACAACAAGGCACTCAGCGAGAGAGTCGGAAAACACACGATTCTTCTCGACATAATCCAAAATTGACATTGAGCCTTTGATAAGAGTCTGAAGTTGATGTCACGGATGCATTTGGAGCGCCCTAGTCTGTGCGTGAAACATATGGGAAAGAATCCCCCACGCCTCAGCGGCCGTTGTCGCTCAAGCAACATGCCCAAGAAGGGATGTCGTCAAGGTGGAACGAATCTAGAGAAGCACAAGACGATCCTTACGAACCCATGAAAGGTACGCAGGATTAGGGGATGTCTGCACAGAGAGGTCCCAACAACGAATGTAGACAGCGCGGCATTGGCAGTGAGTGGCGAGGTTGCAGCAACCAAAGAAGGGAGGGTCACCGGGGGAGGGTCGACAGTGTTCAGAAACAAATCCAGATCAAAGGCCTCGAGTGTTGAGCGAACGGTATTGCGCCACAAGGAGTAGTTGCTTCGATCAAGACGAATTGCAAAATTTGGGAGATGGAAATTTGGAGAGGTACCATTAGAGGCAGCGGAAAACATAATTTGAGTAAGAGAAGTAGGAGGAGTGCTAGACATGATGATGATCGAGAGGATCGAAGAAGGCTGATACCATGTAAAGCTTAGAGAAAGATAGTGCAGGTAGATGATTTACTACTCCTCATTGAGTAACGTTAAATAGGGTTATAAGAGAATAACCAAGTCCTAAAAGATAGTAACTTGATAACTATAACAGATTACAATCTAAGATATATACAACAAAGGATATGTAACTAATATATTAACATCAAGGATATTCAGTCAAGTCGGTCTTTCTACAAGCTCAAGGTTCGACTTATCCGATTTTAGATGGTATTTCAAAAGGAACGACTGACGGAGATTTCATCGTATGCGTTGATCTTTATAAATGAATTGGTAAGCATTCATCCATTTGAAAAAGCCGAATTTTTTTAAATGCTAGCTTTAAAAGTCAAGTCGAACTTTGTTGTTGTTATGTAGGCTTTCTTTTGTGCCGTGTGAGAAAGGCGACAAAAACATAATCTGTAAAACAAAATATGACATGGGCCTAACTTGGGCTGTCATGGGTGTCCTCACATTTGGGTTGAAGCCCATCACTAGCTTGTTCCTTAGTAGTTGGGAGAGATTGTTTATTTTTACTAATTTCTTAATTGTGATTTCTAAAGCTCTGGAGGGAATGCATAACTTGAATTTATTTAGATAATTTGTTATTTCTGAAATTTGACCAACTGGATTTATGATTGTGTATTGATGTGGTTTTTTTTATATTTGTGTTTTGTAGGTTATCTTTTGCAAGAGGTTGAGCATCATGAAGAGGAAAGATACCGTCCAAAATGACTGAGCTGCAATTTGTTAAGAACGAACAATTCTTTGGTCATAATTCATATATGAATGTATTTGAAATTATAGATAAGTACACACTTGTATGTTTTTCTTACCTCTTATATGGCATTGAGAAATTTTCTTGTGTTGAGGATTTGTTTGAATCTAAGAGAGAGGCTTCCATTTATTAGCATTCTTTTGTGTACATTTCTATTTTCATTTGATAATCAGTGTTGTGGTTGAATTCGTGGTGGTAGTTGTGTAGCGAAATACATCGAGGCGAAAGTGGAAGCTAAATTTGTTGCGACGACACATTTTTCTAGTAGTTTTAACCTCGAAAAAAAAGGGCTCAAATTATGCTATAATTTGATGTGGGTGGAAGTGGTATGTATTAGCTTCGGAAATATGTTAGCCTCAAATTTGTTTGTAGTAAACCTTAAAAAGATTCGAGGCTAAGGGCTTCGATTTCAACCACACATCAATTTGAGGCCACGAGTCACAAATGTTGCACTAAAGTCATTTAAGTCTAATAGTCACGAGTTTAGTCATGACATAAGTTCGAGAATAAGTTCCTGGCTAAATAGCCTTGAAATAATATTTCGAGCCTAAATTTAGTGGCCAGAATTCGCCACGCTCGTTTTGGGCTCGTCTAGACCTTTGACGGGCATTCGTGGCTAAATTTGAAGCTAAGTCTATTCGAGGGCATTTTGGTGGCTAAAAGCGTGGCTATGAGAGTGTTTTCTAGCAGTGAGAGACTGACACGTAGGCAGTCTCTCCCTAAAATAAAAGGGAAAAATAAGATTAAAGTCTTTTAAATTAATAATACGGAGTATATATCTAGATAGTAGTCATTAGATTGAATTCAATGTTTTTAATTAAGCCTCATAGTAAATAAATGTGTTAAAAATAAAAGAAAATAAATTTAATTGATTTAAAGAGATAAATGTGAGAATTAAAAAAGTAAAAGTAAAAGAAAAAAGGAGTAAAAAAATTAAGATGGAAAAATATAATTGGTAAAAATCCCTAAAATGAAGGTATGATTGACACGAAGCGTAAATTCTTCTAAATTAAGAATATACTCTTTGAATAGGTAAATAAAGAATGGTCATCCGGGGTTTGAACCAGGGACCTTTGGGTACTACTACCCACAACACAACTCCTTTCCAATTGAGCCATTCCGGAATGGTTTTAAGAATATACTCCATCCATTAAGAAAAACATGTCGTTTCAGGAGTAAAATCTTGTTAAGAAAAACATGTCATTTCAGGTATTTTGGTGTTCACTTTTCAAAATTACCCTTGTAATGATTAGAGATTTGTTAGTTGTAGTTTTCAATAAAGTGAAAAAGTAAAGTAATAACCATTCCGGAATGGCTCACCGGAAAGGACTTGTGGATAATAGTCATAGGTCCCCGGTTCGAACCCCGGAATGGCCGCTCTTTATTTACCAATTCAAGGAAAAATAAAGTAATAATTATGGGTATAAGTGTATTTTTTTTTTGCTTTTATTTGCTTTCTTAAAAAATGTGCAAATATCTAAAACGACATGTTTTAATTAACGGAGGGAGTTTATACTAGTACAATTCCGCGCCATGACACGATTTTTTAAAACTAAAATCTTAATAATATAATTTTTTTATAAAATATTAATAAAAGTTAATTTTCTCATAATTTTTTTTTAAAATAATAATAATAATAGTAATAATAATAATAATAATAATAATAATAATAATAATAATAATAATAATAATAATAATAATAATAATAATAAATGCATAAATATAGATATTTTAAATTAGTCAATAATACTCCTAATAATAATAATAATTCTCCTAATAATAAATGCATAAATATAGATATTTTAAATTAGCATCCACACTCAATCCGACTCCAAGGCAGCTGCATGTTTTGCAAGCGGTGAGAGGAGACAGAGCGAATGATTTTTTGTTGACTACTCTCATTGAGGGTCTAGGTCAGACCATGCTATCTCGCTAGTTTCGTTCTGTCCTCCAATACCATCTTTCGATCCCTATGTTTAGTGGTTATCTAACCTGTCCTAGTTGTGAGCTTGACATGATGGACCCATGCCATTTGGAGATTAGGCTCTGCATTGCAGTCGAGGCATTGGGACGAAGCACCGACACAACATGGTCTGAGATGTTTTGGCTGACATTTGTTACAAAGTGGGCATCGCAATTCAGAAGGAACTGCATATGGTTATGAGAAATGAAAATGGGGTTGAGTTGAGACCAAGAGATTTGTTGGTTTATGGGTGGGGCAAGGGGTAGAGACACTTGTGTGGATGTGGTTGGGGCTTCATCGTTCACAACTAGAGCCATGATTCCTTTGTACTCGGCAAGACAATCTCGATCTCAAGCTGTTGAAAGAAATGAGAAGAAGTGCGCGGATATTTGTATTGCTAAGGGATATGGTTTTATTGCATTTGTGTTCTCTACTTTTGGAGAATTGGGGGATGATGTTATTGGTATAGTTTTATGAAGTGGGTTCAATTGGTTACGAAAAGTCATGAAGCAATGTCTGATAATGGTGATTTCATGTTTCAAAGAGTTGGTTTTACTATTCAAAAAAGGATTGGAGCTCAATTTGTTACGAGGCTTCCAACTAAGTTTATGTAAATCTTGTTCATCATAATAAAGTTTTATTAATAATAATAATAATTATTGTTATTGTTATTGTTATTAAATAATAATAATAATAATAATAATAATTATTATTATTATTATTATTATTATTATTGTTATTGTTATTGTTCATTAGCGATCGTCGATCACTGAGATGGGGGTCTCCCTGGTGGTCCTTGGTGCCCGGAGCCGTCGTTCTTGATCTCCGGGCTCTTCATCTCGCTGGCCGGGGCTCGTGGTTCTTCTCAAGGTTTGTGTTTCTTCATTCTGCACTCTCCCCTTTCCATTGTTGGTTTGCGTTTCTTCACCCGTCGGATTCTTGCTTCTTCGGCCGCGATCGCATCGGTTGGTATCCCCTGCAATCTCTCCTTTCGTGGTGTTCGTCTCGGCGGAGACAATGTCCCAGTGCTTCGGTATGTTGGGCTGCTGAGTCTGATGGGTATGGTGGTCCATCCGAGGGCTTGATCGGTGGCGATATATCGGTTTTTCGGTTTGTTTTTGGGGCTGGTCTCTGCTTTTGATTTGGTGCCGCTGCTGTTGCGGTCCACTGCTGCTGCTGCTGGTCTTCTCCGGTTGCTGCTATTGGTGATCGGCGGTATCGGCTTGTCCACTGTTGTCGGCGGTAACTGTTGGTGTTGCTAATCGGGTACTACTGCAATTGGTCTTTAATTTTGTTTGTTTGTTTTTTTTTTTTTTTCATATTAAAAAAAAAAAATCAGATTTGCTTGAGTCTTTTGTTGAAGACTTTGATCGGATGCTGCTATATATAATTGGTCATTCAGTTTGTTGAAGACTTTGATCGATCCCCGATCTTGTTCGGTACCATTGCCCTTTTGTGGGTCTTTGTGGGTGCCTTGATGGTGGTGGTAGAGGACTTGTTAAAACCTCCATGCTCAGGCATCTTCGTGATCGACATTGCAGTGGTGATGCTCAGGTACTTACTCGTCAAACTCTTTCGGATAGTTTGACTATCTATTGTGATGTTGAGACGACTTTCAAGCGCATGGGGGTTTGGTTGTGTGGAGTTTGCCTTAAAACTCATACTTTTCGTGCTCGGTGTCGGCATAGTCAGGATGATTTTGTGGCCCCTCCGGACTGTGGTGATGGCCTTGTTCGCTTTATTATTTATGATATTCCTAGACCTTCCGCTCCGGCTTTGTCGGTTCCTTTAGCTGATGTTGAGGTTGTGCCTGTTGGTTTGTCTATATCTTCGCTTGACCGGTTGTTCTCTTTGGGGGTACGCACCGTGAGATCTATCCCTCCTAAGTGTCGCCTAGGTTTTGCTCGGGTGTTGAAAGGGGCATTAGATGATGTGGCTGACTCTCCTGGTGACCTTTCCTGTTGGATTCGCTTGCTCGTGATGCCTCTTTGTATACTTAAGACCTTTTCCCCGCGGAGCAATCTTGAGTGTAGGACTGCTGTCAAGCGTCAGCGTTAAGAGGAGAGTATTGCTAGTGCTATTCGTGCTTGGGGCGTGCCTGGCGGCAGTTTGCAGCTTGTACAAGAGACCTTAGCTGAGGTTCCGCCTTCTTTTAGTGTGGAGGAGGACCTTGATTTGAGTGAGCTTAACATCCGACAATGTCGGAGAAAGATTTGTGATGGTCATTACACTGCCGCTGTTCGGGTACTTTCTTCATCAGGTATTGCTCCTTATTCTGATGTCACTCTTGAGGCCCTGCGAGATAAGCACCCCACTGCCCCGTCTCCCGACTTGACGCCTTTGCCGGTTGATCACCATCCTCTTGTTGCCTCTTCGACTGTTGTTTTGGATATGATTCGAAGTTTCCCGCGGGGCACGTCATGTGGGAGGGATGGGTTCCGTGCTCAATATTTTTTTGATTGTTTGGGTGGGGCTGCTGTTGCTATTGTGGATGATTTGATCTCCTCTATTACTCGGGTGGTCAATCTTTTCCTTGAAGGCCGTTGTCCGCAGGATTTGGGTGAGTATATTGCTAGTGCTCCGCTCACGCCACTTGTTAAACCAGGTGGGGGCATACGTCCTATTGCCGTTGGCACTATTTGGAGACGTCTTGTCTCTAAGGTCGGTGCTTGTTTAGTCGGTCCCTCTTTGTCTAGTTATTTTTCCGGTCTTCAGTTTGGGGTCAGGGTATCCGGTGGAGGAGAGGCTATTCTGCATGCCTTGAACCGGTTTGTTGAGGCTCATGGCGGTGAGGAGGGTCTGTCTATGTTATTGGTGGATTTTCAGAATGCCTTCAACTTAGTTGATCGTGTGTCCATGTTACAGGAAGTCCGCCGTCACTGCCCGACTCTATCACGATGGGTGGAGTTTTGTTACTCTAGTCCTGCCCGACTGTATTATGGGGAGCATAGCTTATGGTCTTGTCAAGGGGTTCAGCAGGGTGATCCTTTAGGGCCTCTACTTTTTGCTTTGGTATTGCATCCTTTGGTTTGCAAGATCAAAGACTCTTTTTCCCTGAGTCTGCAGGCTTGGTATTTAGATGATGGCACTATTGTTGGGGACACTTTGGTTGTGGGGGAGGTCTTGGATCTGATTATGGCGGAGGGTCCCCGCTTTGGCCTTCATCTTAATGTGGATAAGACCGAGGTTTTTTGGCCTACAGAAGACCCCAGAAGTTGGCTCCCTGGGGTTTTCCCCCCCTCTATTGCTCGGCCTTCACGTGGTGTCAAAGTTCTGGGTGGGCCTGTCAGTGCGTGCCCGGTTTTCGGCACCGACCTTGTGGCGAAGAGAGTGACTAGGACCATAGAGCTTATGGACTCCGTCGCAAGGATTGAGGATCCACAGTGCGAGTTGCTTCTACTTCGGGCTTGTACGGGTATTTCGAAACTTTACTTTGCTTTGCGTACTTGTTCCCCGCGTGTCTTTGGGCCGGCCCAGCTCTCCTTCGATGCGGCACTCCGTTCTAGCTTGGAGCGTATTGTCACTGCGTCTGGGCCTGGGTTTGGTGATTGGCAGTGGCGGCTTGCCACCTTCCCTTTTCATTTTGGTGGGCTCGGAGTATATGCTGCTGGGGATGTCCTACATTATGCTTTTTTGGCGTCTCGTTTGCAGTCTGCTAAGTTGCAGGCTAAGCTTCTAGGCCCTTCTGGTATTATTGCTGCTGGTCCTACTTTTGATGATGCTTGTCGTGCTTTTAATGAGACTACAGGTTCTGATATTCTACGCGATCCTAGTGAAATCGCTGCCCCCAAACTTATGAAGAAATTGGCAGATATATATTTCGCAAAGGTTGCTGCTACATCAGACTTTGTTTTCTCTTTGACTCCGCGACAGGTGGCATTGTGGAAGTCTCAGCAAGGTACTCACTCCTCCGATTGGTTGCGTGCAGTTCCTATTTCTGGGCTGGGGCAGACTATGAATGGAAGGACCTATCGTAGTGTGCTTAGCTATCGATTGGGTGTTCCGTTGTTCACGATGTCTAGGCCTTGTTCAGCTTGTTCCCGGGTCTTTAATGGTGATGTCTATGGAGATCATGCTGTGTCCTGTCCTGGTACCGTGGGAATTAAACATCGACATAACCTTGTGCGTGACGCCTTATTGGATATCTGTTTTAGGGCTGGGATTTCTGCCGGTAAGGAAGTTGATATCGGTTTGGTCGATGGGCATGATAGGTCTCTACGTCCGGCAAATTTGCTTCTTTATTCATGGGACAGAGGGCGTGATGTTTGTGTTGATCTGACGGGATCTTCCCCCTTGACTCAGTCGGGGATGTCTGACTTTGCCCCTGGTCGTGCTGTTGTTGATGCTGCTCAACGTAAGTGTGTTAAGTATCGTGATTTGTGCACGGCAACGGGTTATGGTTTCCTGCCCTTCTCCTTCTCTTCGTTGGGGGAGCTGGATACGGATGCTGTTGCCTTGCTGAAGCGGATTCAGAAATTCTCTGTATCCCAGGATGCCGGGGCTCGTGCTGCAACTTATATTTTTACTAGGCTTAGCTTTGTTATTGCTAAGGGGGTGGGAGCCCAGATAGTATCTCGGCTACCCACTAATTTCCTGTAGTATGTAATTATTTTTATAATTTATAATAATAATAATAATAATAATAAAAAATAATAATAATAATAATAATAATAATAATAATAATTGGGAGTTCCATTGTTCACGGTGTCCGGGTCATGTCCCGCTTGTTCTCGTGTTTTTGATGGTGATGTCTACGGTGGCCATGTTGTGTCTTGCGCTGGTTCCGTGGGCATTAAACATCGACATAACCTCTTTCGTGACACCTTATTGGATATTTGCTACAAGTCTGGGATTTCTGCTGGTAAGGAGGTTGATATCGGTTTGGCCGATGGGCATGATAAGCCCATTCGCCCAGCGGATTTGCTCCTTTATTCCTAGGACAGAGGACGGGATGTGTGTATCGATCTGATGACATCCTCCCTTTTGACTCAGTCTGGGATGTCCTACTTTGCGCCCGGTCGTGCTGTTGCTGATGCTGCTCAACGTAAGTGTGCCAGATATCGGGATTCGTGCATGACGGCTGGTTATGGTTTCTTACCCTTCTTTTTCTCTTCATTGGGGGAGTTAGATACGAATGTTGTTGCCCTGCTGGAGAGGGTTAAGAAATTCTCGGTATCTCGGGATGTTGGGGCTCGTGATGCAACTTATATATTTACTAGAGTTAGCTTTGTTATCGCCAAGGGAGTGTGCGCCTAGATAGTATCTCGATTGCCTACTAATTTCTTGTAAATATAATAATAATAATTATTTTATTATTATTATTATTTATTATAATAATAAATTTTATTATAATAAAAGTATTTACATGAAATTAGATCGAAGTCGGCTAAAAAGTTGAGCTCCGCATCCCTTTTGAATACTAAACGCAATCCTAATCAAAGTGTGACAAAAGCCCCTACTATATCCAGACTAGGGCTGGGCATCCGGCCTGGATCGGATCAGACCGGAATTTCTAAAGACATGGACCATGGATCGGACCGGGACCGGGATATATGGTCCCGGGTTTTCCGGTCCGCGGACCGTTTGGACCATTTGGACCGGAATGTGAAAAGAGAGGGGATCGCGATGTGGATGCCTACTGGTCTGGGGTTGGGTGGCGAGAGAGATGCCCACCGGAATCTAAAAAGAGAGGGGAGAGACGAGAGAGGTGCTGGTGGCGATGGGCAACGAAGAACGAGGGCGGTTGAGAAGAGAGATAACTGATGAGCGTTGGCGAAGGTCGAAGGGCGAGGGCGGCGATGAACTAGCGATGACGGCGACGAAGGGCAACGGTGGCCGGGCGTGAGAGAGAAGCTAGTGCGAGACAGCCAAGACTGCCAACATTGAACAACGCCGACGAGTGTGAATGAATTGAAGACTGAGTCGATGGATTGGAGGCTGCGTTATTGAGGAATTAGGGGCTTTTAGAGTTTTAGGGTTGTGAGATTTAAAAAAATAAAAAAGAAAAGGCAGGTTGGCACTAGCAGGCACGCTACCGGGTTTGGACCGGAAACAAAACCCCAATCCGGTCCAATTCCGGTCTGGGCCGGAAATTCCGGTCTGGTCCCGGGTTTGGACCGGAAACCGGAATCATAAAATCCTTGGACCGTGGACTAGACCGTAATACTTCCGGTCCGATCCAAGACCGTGATTTCCGGTCTGGTCCCGGTCCGATTCCGGTCCGATCCAATTTCCGCCCACCCCTAATCTAGACACCCCTTTAGCAACCCCACACACCCGCTTCAGAAGCATCATAGCATCGTCCTCTAAGTCACCAATAGTGGAAAAGAGAAACGACATAAAGTGATAAGCTTTAGCCTTGCAAACATCTTCGTACTTCTTCCTCTTGTTATCAGCCGCCGCTCTAACTACTTTACCAGGAATGAAATTCGAAAGCCCAGCCGAACTGAAGATAGAGGTTCCTGTAATGTCCACACAAGTGTCTTTGCCCTGGAACAAGTTGTAGAACAGAATATCAGTCGGTCGAAGCTCCCCTCACTTGTCATCAACCATTCCCGTAGACGCCTCTTTACGAACAGTGATACTGGCCTTCAAGCACTCATCATATAAAGCATCACGCACTACATTGTGTCGATGTTTAACACCAATATCAGCAGCACACGCAAGTGCATGATCGCCCCATACATCCAAGATGCCTTTCTCACAAGTAGGGCACTTGGATCCCGCACTAAATAATTCAATTCCCATTCGGTATTTAAGAATTGAGCGAAAGGTAATGGGATTCATAACCTGGCCAAGACCGTGAATAGGAGCAGGCCTTCAACCACTGTTGGGCCATAGGGAGCTTCAGATTCGCAATAAGAGCTTCTTCCCTCCCAATAAGAGCGAAGTCCACCTTGAGATGCTTGTCCACATTTCTGTAGTAGCAGCTAGCCATTTTCTTCATTAGGTAGGGGGCTGGCTGTAATACATCCATGTCCAAGTCATCCTTATCGATAGCATTAATCCAACTGGACACCGCTAACTCGAAAGAGTTCCCATTACCAATCGCTCCAGCACTCCTCAAATAGTTGTATTATTATCATTGTAACTTTGTTATAATGTGATATGTTATAACCAATAGTTGTATTCAATGTTTTTAATTATAAGCCCAATAATTAGTAAATACTCCCTCCGTTCGCGAAAACTTGTCATTTTAGCCTCGGAATTTTGTTCGAAAAAACTTGTCGTTTTAGACATTATCCCCCATTGTTTCCTAAATTGCCCTTAGTTATTTTGTCTCATTTAATGTGATGGAAACAAGGACAGTGGCTGCCGGCTGAGTATGTACACAATTGCACAGTGCACACAATGACCTCTCATCTTCCTCCTGCCAAAAACAATTTAAATCCTAATTATTCTATTTACATTGAATTTGCAAACTAAAACATCTATTAGCTCTCCTCCCCCTTAATTACGAACTGTCAAAGCAACAAGAATACTCCATTTACGGGACAAAGGTAAGTAGGCCCTCATATATACGCGAATCTATTTATCCTTTCGATCCGATCTTTATCTTTTTGAATTGATGTGTGATATTTCAAATCTCTCATATTAGTGTTGTTGTATGAGGATGCGTCAAGTATGAAATATAAATAAAATATAAAGCATACTGACTCCCTGTCTCAGCAAATAAATACAAGACTTCCTCCCATTATAGTAGAAGGTAGTCAGGATCGTATCCACGAGGAAGCGTGTCAACGCCCGCCTTTTCAGTTCTAGATCTTAGCAGATTCGACCAGAAGAGTCCTCGACGTCAATTAAAGTACTCGACTTCGATAACACTGTCGACCGAAACAGAAAGCAAAACCAAGCAGAAAACAAAAACCAAAACAGAACTGGTCGATCTTGATAAAGCTTCCTCGACGTCGACCAAAACTGATCGATTTTGAGTAAAAACAGAAACTAAAAATCTCACATTTTTGAATGGAAACGAATTTAAACTCGAAATTTTGGGAAAATAAATCAATGAACTAAAGACTTCCAAGATCAGGGTTTCAACACTACAACGATAACCATGCAAAATAACATATAAAGGCATAAAAGATCATGCTTTTCATCAAATAACTCTCGTTATTAAAAAATATGAATATAGAGGCTTTCGCATAAACCCTAATTGTTACTAACCCTTTTTCACATAATTAATCCAAGTTGTATTAAGATCACTTTCGCTTCAATAACACAAACAAGGATCACCTTCAACTTTCGCAAAAGAATCATGCTTGTAGGGATAGAAGACGAATTGCATCAAAAGATTGTACATTTACCGCATCACCTTACATGGCTACCGTCGGGCTCACCCTGACCCTAGAAGTTGGGTGACTACTCGCTCTTCATCATCAAGAAAGACATCAATAATAAAAGGAAACTAAATTGCATTAAATAAACTCAAACAAGACTTACAACCGAATAAAGCCAACTCCGCTATCGTTTCACAAACTCCACTCGGCTCCAAGACTCTCTCTCTCTCCTACTCGACTTTCTCTCTCTATGTGGCTTTTCTTGAATTTATTGAATTGGAATTGAATCGGAATTGAATGAATAAAAATCATCCCCTAAGGCCTTATTTATAGTGTTCATTCCCTAGATAGTTAGGAAAGAAAACTATATCTCTATCTAAATCTATTTATCTATATCTAAAGATTAAATTGTGAAAATAAAATAAATAAATCTCTAAAGGAAATTATATCTAAAGTAGGTAAATATCTCTTCCATCTTGATAGAACTTGATAAAATCTCCTCTTATGGATATCTCCATTGGACTTTGGATAGAAATTGGATTAGAGCTCGGATATGATCGAAATCGGCCACTGGTGGTCACTCGATATCGACCAGCCTAGGTCGATATCGACCTCGTCTTCTCAACTTTTCTTCAGATACTCGATATTGGCCTCCAGGGGTGAAAATCGACTTGATGTGACTCGATATCGACCAGCCTAGGTCGATATCGACCTACATTTTCCTTGCCAGATTCATTGGTCGATTCCTGGGTCTCCTCTCGATTTTGGTCACTTGATATCGACCAGGTGTGGTCGATATCGACCTCTCCTTTTCTTCTTCACTCGATTCTTGGGTTCTGGGTGAATATCGACTAACTTTACTCGATATCGACCAAGGTTGGTCGATATCAACCAGATGGTGTCGACTCGACTTTCTCGTTTACAGCTCGATTTGTTCTGGTTCCGCTACTCCTTGACCTCGGACTTTATGTAGTTGACTTCGAGCTTTACCTCCTTTCTCTGAACTACTGTAAATTGCCTCGATTTCTGCGAAATTAAACAGAAACTGGTGTAAACTTCATAATTTGGAAAATAAGTGTAAACTACATAGATTCTGAACTATTCTAGCCCGAATGTATGAAATGTATGCAGAAATCGATATAAAAGTAAGTGTAAAACATGGGGAATTAGGCTCACAACAATTAGCATTTTTTTTGGCTTTATTAAATTTTCTTTTAGACGCAACTACATATTCATCGGGTGAGGATCATGGAATTATCAACTAGCCAAGTTGACGATGCTCTCGATTTTGACTTCTCACCATTAGATGAAGAGCGGGATTCCATTCTCAACTTTCAGTTGAACGAGGATGTTGAGTTAAATGTCAAGCATGATTCAAGTATGAACTTTCCATTGAATGAGGATGTTCAATCGAACTTTCCGTTGACTGCCGCGAAAGCTGTAGCACATCACGACTAGGTGGTTCATTGAAATCAGTAGAATCATTTTCATGTGGAAGAAAATTTAAATCAAAGTGATTTAGAGGATTCATGATTTAATGGGTAGAATTGCAACAATTTTCCGATGGTGATACAATGACAATTGTGAAATTTGGCTCCAATATATGTTGGGGTTTAGCATTTGAATTGGTCTTAGCTAATTTTAAATTTGGCTCCAATATATGTTGGGGTTTAGCATTTGAATTGGTCTTAGTTTGGCTCCAATTTTAGTCTTACAATTGTACTTGTTTTGGGATTAGTAAGAATGTAAAAATTCGTGGAGGAGTGGATTACTGGATTCCAAACAATTTAAATCGTACTTACTAATTGTAGGATTTGTTGCAATGAGAAGACTAGGGGTAATTTTGATAGTTTAAGAAATTTATTAAAATTTGTATTCGAGGTTAAAATGACAAGTTTTTGCGAACGAAGGGAATAATTTTGAGTTAAGCTCAATATTTATACTCTGTATTAAATTGAATTTAATGATTACGTCATCATGATGTTTACAATGCACATAATGTCAGCGGCCGAAGTTATTAAAAATAAAAAGTCAGAATTGACATCGTGCAAAAATAACTCACAATTGACATCGTACTTAATTATTGTTAAGTGGGACACACTCCATACTACTATCTCGAAAAAGCGGCTTGAAAGTTGAAATGGACGGTTATGTTAAAATTAGGACTAGGAGTGATCCATATATATACTCGGAGTGTTATACTAGTTGAACGAGCCGAGCTTGACATGTTCAACCTTGTTCGTTTTTTAAAGAAACTCGAGTCGAATCTAATTTTTAAACGAGCTTTTTATTTTGTTCAAGTTCGGCTTTTTTAGAAAATGAACGAGCTCGAGCCGAGGTTTTTTCGAACTTTAAGTAGTTCACTTGGTTATAACATGTTAGCTTAAAGGAAATTTTAGAAATTTCATAGAATTCGAGCAATTCGAGCTTTATTCGAACGAGTCGAGCTTTCAACCGAGCTTAAAACTTTGTTCAAGCTCAGCTTGTTTAAATAAGTGAACGAGCTCGAGCCGAACTCGATCTGTTCAATTCATATAACAACCCTATATACTCAATTCGATTAGAAATAAACGATGTCTAACTTGTATGCACGGAGTTTTACGAGCTAAAAACTATATAAAATACTATTATTTTAAATATTTTTTCCACAATTTAATATTTATTACTAATAAGTACTCATCCGTTCAGCAAACATGTCATTTTAAGGTATCTAATTTGTTAAAAAAACATGTCTTTGTAGGTAATTTGACTCTTACTCTACAAAAATGCATTATAATGATTAGCGAGTTGTGAGTTACGGTTTTCAATAAAGTGAAAAAGTAGTGTAGTAAATAAGAGTAAATTAGTATATTTATTGATTGTATTAAAGATTATATAAGAAAGTAAAATGATATATTTTGCCGAACAAAGAGAGTATTAAATTGTCAAACATCGTTTATTTTCCGGTCAATCAAACAACGGTTGTTTTCGACAAGAAGGAGTATATTCCATGGACGGAATTAGTTGCAGCTTTGCTTTTGTGTTCCACAGCAAACAATTACAAAGTCCAAGATGAAAAATGCGAGGGAAAAAAACAGAGGAAAGAGGTAGGTAGCAGAGTGTCCAGCCACCTCACTGTAACTTGAAGTACGTAGTGATGACCGAGTCTCATCCCAAAATATCTGAATGTGCCCACATTTCGATTGCGATTGCGATCGCAATTGCGATCGACTTCGTAGTTTAAAAGAGAGGTTACTATACTCTCCCCATCAAACTATCGTCAAAGCGGTTCAATTCTATATATTTTTTCATTTTGTTAGCGGTAATTGAAAGATGTGGTAGTGACGGATCCTGATACAATTAGTTGTGGAGACGAAAAATTAAGTCCTAATTTTTTTTTTCTCGAAAATCATCAATATTATGAATGTCTACCTATGTTAAGCCAGCTCGAGTTAGTTAGAAGAGAAACTGGGTTGCTGTTGTTCTGTTATAACAGATTGTAGCGTGTGAAGCACCTGTGTGCGCTCCCCTTTCCTTTGCTCTATAAATACAGTTTACCATGTACATCACAACTTGTTTTTCAATGTAATAAATCTCTGATTTCTGAGAGTTCAGTTTTTCCTCTTCATTTCATTCTGAGTGTTCTTGAGTGATAGGTTAGATCGATTGATTCATAGCTGAAGAATCAATATGGTATCAGAGCTTGAGGATGTAAAGCTCTAATCGATCCTCGCTTCCGCAAGCAATTTGATCCAGAAAATCTGCAGGCGCTTCTGTAGTGGAGTGCGATTTCAACTCTTGAATCGCAAGCATCCATGGCGACTGTAACTGAAGATCTTGGAGCTCATTCAACCGAAAGACGATGACGAAATGATCTGATATCAGCTATGGATCTGTAGAATCCTTTGTTCATCCATCCTTCAGATAATTCAGGTATCACACTCACCACAATTCAATTGACTGGTGAGAATTTTAGGAGATGGAAGAAGGCTATGATGAAAGGCCTTTCTGTGAAGAACAAAATAGGATTCATAGAAGGAACTGTGATTGAAAACTCTGAAAATTCAGCTTTGTGGAAAGATGCAACGACATGGTATGTTCATGGATCTTGAACATAGTGTCGAAAGAAATCTATGCCACTTTGGATGAATTCGACACTGTAAAGCAGATGTGGGATGATCTACACGAGAGCTATGGCCAGAAAAATGGACCTTTGCTGTTCCAGATAAAGAAGGAACTGCAAGAATGTGAGCAAAAGAATCTGGGAATCACTGAGTACTTCACAAAATTGAAGGGAGCCTGGCAGTAATTGACTGGCATGTGTCCTCCAATTAGATGCAATTGTGGTAAATGTGATTGCAATGTCAATGGCCGTATTGAAGCAGCTGAGAATGAAGAAAAGCTAATGAAGTTCTTGATGGGATTAAATGATCACTATGGAGCTGCTAGACGTCAGTTCTTGTTGTGCTCACCTCTTCCAACTGCAAGCTATGTACATTCACTGCTGATTCAAGATGAGACTAGCACCAGCAAGAGAGGAACAGACAAAGCCTCCACTTCTGCTGATGTGACTGCTATGTATAGCAAGAAAGATGGAAAAGAGGCCAAAGATGGTGAACACCAAGGAAAGAAGAAGAAGTGCAGCCACTGTGAGGGGTACCATCCATCTAAGAAATGCTGGGAGGTGATAGGTTACCTGAGCTGGCACTCTAAAAGCAAGTACAAGCCACAGATGCAAAGGAATAGCACTGAGACCTCCAAGAAAAGTGGAAATGGAGGCTACAGAGCAAATGCAGTCACATATAAAGCTCCAGAAGAGCAAGGAAACCTGATGCAAGGCCTGACTGCAGGTCAGCAGAAGATGATGATGTCTCTCCTCAACATCATGAGCCAAGCACAGCAATCAAATGATGTGATCATTGCAGGTACCTTATTCTGTGGTGTAGTGTCTCCTCTTACAGATTCTTGGCTTTTAGATAGTGGTGCAAATTACCATATGACTTGTGACTTGAAATATCTTACAAACATTGTGCCTATGATCCCTCCCTCAAAAATACACTTTCCAGATGGCCACACTAGCAACATTACTCACTC
Source organism: Persicaria tinctoria (assembly GCA_037127255.1). Lineage (NCBI taxonomy): Eukaryota > Viridiplantae > Streptophyta > Magnoliopsida > Caryophyllales > Polygonaceae > Persicaria > Persicaria tinctoria. The sequence continues at coordinate 9,891,144 of JBANSL010000014.1, forward strand.
TGGTAATGTATGCTTAACACCCTCTCTAACTCTTACAAATGTCCTATATATTCCAGACGTTAAATTGAACTTAGTGTCTTTAACAACTATTGTAAGGACACTACATTACCATGTTGATCTCAGACCCATCATGTTTCTTATCCAGGACCCTGTAAGGAGGAAACCTGTGGCAGCTGGTAGAGATATTGATGGGCTGTATCACTTAGTCCCTGAACCAGAGATTCACCTTCTCATCAATGAATCCTAGGAGATTGAAAAAACTCAAGGCACATTCTGTGCTAACACACCTGTAATTCCTATGTTCCTTCCTCAGTCAAATTGTAAGTCTGATTTGAATACTCTCTGGCATCTCAGACTAGGCCATGCACCTCTAGACAAACTTCTTCATGTACATTCCATTTCTCATGATATGAATAAAAATTCAGACCTGGCTTGTTCTGTTTGTCCAATTGCAAAGCAAACTAGAAATGTCTTTCACAAAAGCACATCTCATGCTAGACACATTTTTGAGCTTGTTCATTGTGATATTTGGGGGCCATATGAAACACCCACACACAATGGAAAAAGATATTTTCTGACTATTGTAGATGATAAAAGTAGGAGTGTTTGGGCTTACCTCTTAGCTCATAAATCTGACACTGCTACTGTTTTAAAAGATTTCTTTGCAAAAGTGGAAAACCAGTTTGCCACCACTGTTAAAACTCTAAGAACTGATCAAGGAACTGAATTTTTCAACAATGATTTAAAAACCTTCCTATCTGATAAGGGCATTTTACATGAGAGCTCTTGCACAGCCACTCCCCAACAAAATGGAAGAGTGGAAAGAAAACATAGATACATTTTGGAAACAGCTAGAGCTCTAAGATTTCACTCCTCTTTGCCCATTAAGTTTTGGGGAGATTGTATCCTCACTGCAACTTATCTGATAAATAGGTTACCCACACCTCTTCTTGATCATAAATCTCCTTATGAAATTCTTTTTCAAATCACACCTGACTACTCTTTTCTGAAAGTTTTTGGATGTCTTTGTTTCATGTCTACTAGCTTTCAACACAAAAAGAAATTTGATACAAGATCTGACCCTTGTGTTTTTGTGGGGTATCCCTTTGGTTTCAAAGGTTACAAAGTTTACAATTTACAAGATCACAAATGTTACATAAGTAGGGATGTGAAATTTGTGGAAGATTATTTCCCATTTGCCTCTGCAAATCCTTCAAAAATCCCTGAGCAAGTAAATACACCAGTCATAGTCCCAGAGCCTTCACCCTCACCAGCTTATGTTGATGATTGGCCTTTTGACATGATCCCCATTGATCATTGCTCTGATCAGCCAAATATAGATCCTCCCTCACCTCATGAGTCTCTAGCAGACTATTCTCCATCTCCTGTACCACCAACCTTTGATGCCATCTCTTCCTCTTCTCCCAATCCATCAACTTTTGGAAATGAGTGTGAGTCTCAAGCTCCTCTAAGACAATCTCACAGAATCACCAAACCTCCTCTCTGGTTAAAGGACTATGTGTGTACTGCTCATCTTGAATCTCCAGCTGCAAGGTCTGCCTCCTGCAGTAAGTCTCCCTACCCTCTATCCTCTTTTGTGTCTTACAAAAATTGCCCCACTGCATATAATACCTTCATTAGCAATAGTGCACCTCTATCTGAACCCATGTCTGTAAGGGAAGCACTGCAATCACCTGAATGGTGCCAAGCAATGAACACAGAATTGGATGCTCTTGAAAGAACTCATAGCTGGAAGGTGGTTCCTCGTCCTATGCATCAATCTGTTGTCACCTGCAAATGGCTCTTCAAGCTCAAGCTCAAGGCTGATGGTACCCTGGATAGGTACAAAGCAAGGTTAGTAGCCCGTGGCTTCAGTCAAGTAGAAGGAATTGACTACAGTGAGACATTTGCACCTATTGCAAAGATGATATCTGTAAGGACCTTACTGGCTGTTGCAGCTGCACATGATTGGTCCATCTCTCGGTTGGATGTAACCAATGCATTTCTGCATGGTGATCTAGAAGAAGAAGTCTATATGGAACTGCCTCCTGCTTACCAACTTCTCAAATCCTCTCAGCCAGCTGTTCAGGGGGAGTGTGGGAAACAGAAACAGCAAGCTCAACAGGATTTAGTGTGCAAGTTACAGAAATCCTTGTATGGATTAAAGCAAGCACCTAGGCAGTGGTTTGCCAAATTCTCTGAAGTAGTTGTTACAACAGGATTTGTGCAATCAGAATATGACCATTCCTTATTCATAAAAAGGAATGAGAAAAGGATCACAACTCTATTGGCTTATGTAGATGACATGATCATCACAGGAAATGATGAAGATGAAATAAGCAAGCTCAAGGCCCATCTTCACAAGAATTTTCAGATGAAAGAGTTAGGTGATCTCAGATATTTCTTGGGGATTGAGATAGACAGAAATGACAAGGGATTATTCCTAAACCAAAGAAAGTATGCTCTAGAACTACTAGATGAGACTGGAATGACAGATGCAAAGCCTGTGGCCACTCCCTTGGATCCTCGTGTAAAGCTCAGTCTAGATGGAGCTAAGGAAGGAGTAGATCAAGTGGCTTACAGGAGAATGGTAGGGAAACTGATTTACCTTACCATTACACGCCCAGACATATGCTATGCAGTGCAAATGCTCAGCCAGTTCATGCATGCTCCAAATATGGAACATTGGCAAGCTGCCAAACATGTACTAAGGTACTTGAAGAAAGCTCCAGGACAAGGACTTCTCTTGGCCAAAGAATCTAAACTACAGCTAAGGGCCTTCTGTGACTCTGATTGGCAAAGCTGCCCTATGCCTAGAAAGTCATTGACTGGATTCTGTATATTGCTTGGGAACTCACTAATCTCATGGAGAACCAAGAAACAGTCCTATGTTGCCATGTCCACAGCTGAGGCAGAATATAGGGCTATGGCCATGACATGTTGTGAGATAACTTGGTTGGTAAATCTACTAGCTGATTTGGGTGTAAAGATGGAGCCAGTTCAGTTACACTGTGACAACCAATCTGCTCTCCATATTGCCAAAAATCTTGTATACCATGAAAGGACAAAGCACATTGAAGGTGATTGTCATGTGGTAAGGAATAAGGCTCTCAAGAAGGAGATAGTACTGGGCTACATCTCCACCAGAGAACAACCAGCAAATATCTTCACTAAAACAGTGAATCAAGACATCTCTGAAAAAATGTTGCACAAGTTGGAAGTTGTCAATATGTTCCAACCATCAACTTGAGGGGGAGTGTTAAGCCAGCTCGAGTTAGTTAGAAGAGAAACTGGGTTGTTGTTGTTCTGTTATAACAGATTGTAGCGTGTGAAGCACCTGTGTGTGCTCCCCTTTCCTTTGCTCTATAAATAAAGTTTACCATGTACATCACAACTTGTTTTTCAATGTAATAAATCTCTGATTTCTTAGAGTTTAGTTTTTCCTCTTCATTTCATTCTAAGTGTTCTTGAGTGATAGGTTAGATCGATTGATTCATAGCTGAAGAATCAATAACCTAGAATAAAAACATAAATCGTATATACTTTATTTCACGGTTTCCAAATATTTTAATATAACATCGTAATTTGAACTTTTCAGGTTTAATTATAGTATTAAGTTACGATATTTAATACTAAATAATAATTACGATAGAAGTATAAAAGTTAGGTAAATGCATGATATACAAGTTCAATTTTTAAACGTTCATAACTTTTTACTCAGGTGTCGAATTTGACCATATAATATATCAAATTGAAGCTATCAGCGAGGAAAACATATATATTAAATTTTATTTTTGATTTGGGGGGGGGGGGGGGGGGGACGGCTGCCATCCCTGGCCCTTTAAAGGATCCGCCCCTGATGCTGTGCAAGTAACTTCTTAAAATCTAACCGCGTGTTTTTGAAATTAAGATTGAACGAATTGAGTATTTGAATGAACATGAATAGATTTTTCTTTTTGCCTTCGGTCCAATTTTTAAATATTTTCTAGGATAAAAGAATGACTTGTTATGCAATTTTGCATAAACCGTCTTATTAATAGTCATTTCGACGTCTTGTGAATAGCTTCACTCATAAGATATTAAAGGTACTTTTGGATTTCAATGGATTTTAATTACGTCAATTTACAAAAAAAAAACCCAAAATGTTTGCAAGGCTAACTTGATTTGATTTTTTTTTTTGGCAGGGTACTGGGTCGCTGAGAGAGGGAAGTCAACCGGCTAGGAAGGTTACAAGTGAGAGAGAGAGAGAGAAGAGTTTAAAAGTAGAGAGGCATGAGAGAGAGGAGTATAAAAACTACTCTCTCCGTTTAAATATGTAAGATCATTTGCTTTTCGGTACGTAATTTAAGGAGCTAAATACTATATAAAATATTGATTTTTTTAAAATTATTTTTTTACATTTTAATACTTATTAATAAAAAGTGTTATATTGTAAAAAATTAATTTTAAAAAAATTAATATTTTATATAGTATTTAGCTCCTTAACCTACGTGCTAAAAAGTAAAAGATCTTATATTTCCGAAAGGAGTAAAAAATAACTTACATTAGTCAAAATTAATCACATCTCGTATGTAGTTCCTTCACTAGTCCTTTCTTTTAATTGGTCCAAGTGGCTTGTTGGCAGCCCATTTTTTTTTTACCATAAATAAAATGAAAATGCTTAAAAACAAATTAAAAGAAACAAAGGGGGTGGACATACGGATATCTCTACCTACTTTCCTCCTTCCCCTTCCTCAATCCTCCTCCCTCCCATCCTTGATTCCAGTGCTATTCGACGAGCATGTCTCCATGGTTATCGAGCAAGTCTCAGATGGTGTTGTTCGACAGCAACATTGCAACGAGCTTTGCGATGATTATGGTCTAATTTGTTCTTCAATCGCCAAAGTCACACCGGTGCTATTCGACGAGCCATAATATTCGGGTTTTTGGATTTGAATCTCACCCACAAATCCATCAAATCAGATTTGCATATCTTCCTTCAATTGCTTTTCTCCTCCCAAAGTTATTTACTAGTATAGTTTCATTGTCAATTTTTAAGAAGACAAGCTTAGGGTTTTCTAGCCTAAAATCAATTTTTCATATTTATAACTGGATGGGTATATGTAAAGTTAGAGAAGTGTTGCTAATTTCTCAAAATTGAAACCATTCTAAAGATTAGAAATTTTTTTATGAAATCATTTTTGATTTTGTTTGGAATTTCAAATCATGGTAAGTAGGGATGAATAAGTATCTTGTTTTTTATTATTTAGGGGATACAAGGATAAATTAGATTGATTGAGATTGTTCAGAACATGTGAAATGCTGCATCAGTGTAATATATGCTTAAATGTGACTGATTCTTCTTTCTCTCAAGCACAGATCAATCAACACCAGCACAACAACAAAATGAGTTGTCCTGCTATGGTTGAACTTCTAACTAACAACCTGTATCCAATCCAATCTTCTCTTTTGCTAGTCGGGATGAATCCAATCTTCATTTTTTTTCTATGGTTAATCTCTCTATCATATGTATTTATACTGTAGGTAGTAGGTTTCTCCTTCTGTTTTGTTTGATTACAGTTGTTGGTTGTTCTTAATCCTGAGATTTGAGCCTTACATTGCAATTGTTGAATTTTGATCACTCAAACACAGTTGACAAGAAGTCTATTTGTGAATGTCAAAGTTTAGAATGATTCAATACACACTGAATAGTCTCAGTTTCACATTGTAAAGGGAAATGAACTACAAGGCATTGCGATTTGTGAGCTCTCAATACATGGAATGTCTTAAAAGCTCTAGGGCACTTTAACAACCTCTTCTGTGACTGCATTTTCAAAATTTCGGTTCCCAAGCCAAGGGTAGACGAAGCTAAACATGGTCGGTGCTGCGAAAGGCAACCCTGGCTTGGTTGCGTCTGGCAGTGGCAACCTTTGTGAGGAAAGGGGTGAGAGTTGGGGTTTGCCTTTGTTCATGTGGCTGAGTTATGTGCTGTTATATACGACATGGAGTTGGCTTGGGAGAGGGGTGTGCGTCGCCTACATGGCTACATGTGGAAGTGGATTCACAACTCATTTTCAGCCTGATTGACAAATGAGTTGAAACATTCTTAGGGATTTTGATACTCTTTATGAAATAAAAGCTTGAGTATGTGCATTATTTTTACTTATTATAACTTATAGCCTACTAGCTCAATTGGGATAACGGGCTATTTTACTTATTATAACTTATAGCCTACTAGCTCAATTGAGTATGTGCTACCTTTGCAAAAAAATTCGAATAACGGGCTATTTTATGCAATTCCCTCTTTTTAATTAGGGTAAATTACATAAAACAATCCTTAAAATTTGTGAGTTTTCACAAAATAGCCTTTCATATAAAAGTTTATGGAACACCAATAATTTATTTTTCTTTCAAAAGACCACCTGCTGCCATTTTTATGTGTAAAAAGTTATTAAAATACTGTTATGTTTTCATATTTTCTTAAATATTTTGGTTAATTTATTGTATAAGGTTATATTGAATACAAAAGGTGAGGTTTGAACATTTTAAAAACACTTGTTACATATTTAAATGGTCACATATGGTTTTTTGAAATTAAAAAAATTATGGCTGGCTTTATGTAAAATGTTTATTTTAAGGGTGGTTTTGTGAAAATTCTCTTATTTTAATGGTGGTTTTCTTTAATTTACATTTCTAATTACTACTCCCGTAGTTTGAAAAAATATGTCATTTACGAATCACTCATGCATTTTAGGATAATAAAACTATATAAAATATCACTTATTTATTTATTTATTTTTAATATTTTCATACTAGTTACTAGTAATAAGTACTAAATTGTTAAAAATAATATTAAAAAATGAATTTTTTATATATTTTATAATTTTATATGGTTTATAATTTTTTTTTTAAATGTATGTGATTAGTAAACAACATATTTTTTCGAATAAAGGGAGTGGTAATCAGCTAAAGCAGCACCTTTAGGGTTCAGTTTAGATGAGACAATCCATTTGAGTAAGTTATCGATTCCTGCTCGAAAATATAATTTGAATGATAGCTAGGCAAGGGTGAATTAGGTGTATGCCTTGAAAATTTGAGGTCTATCATATCCACTGGCGGCCGCAGGAATTGATAGGGGGGCGAAATTATTTTTTGAGAAAAAAAATTTCTCGGTATATATAATAAATAATTTTTTTTAAATATATTGTAAAAAAACTATAAATTGTGTTATAAATATGATATTTTATTAGAAAAATTCATGCAATAATTTAATAATTTATATGTGTGTATAGCATGATTAAGATTTTTGTAAAAAATATTGAAAGAAAATTATAAATTTTGTAAAGAATTTATCATTGGTAAATGAAAAAAAATTAATAAGATTGAAAAATATGACAAAAAACCTCATAAATTGTGGTTTAACTATGACATTGATAGTAAAAAAATTTCATAGGAATAAAAATTAGAAGAATTTTTTTAAATATATATGTAACATAATGAATAATCTTATGAAAATATTAAAAGAAAAATATATAATTTGATTTAAATATGACATTTATAATAGGGAAATTTATTTTTTAAAATATTTGTGCAACATAATGAATAATCTTAGTGTTCTCTTTTGCATTTTTTATTTTATTTTTTTAACTTATACTACGAAATTCCGTCGTCGGAAGGTGACCCTAATCATATCGGTTTTGAAACAAAGAAGTTATGAATTAGTCAATGAGTTTGGATCTTATGTTGTTGATATGTGAAAGTATGATTTATACCCATTTTAGTGATTTTCAGATGTGTAGACCAAAAATTTGACATGTGCTCTGTTTAATTCCACGAGTTATTTGTTAGTTGTTACGTATCTTGTTCGGATTGTACGGAGAAACAAATTAACACGTGCCTTGTTTTTTTGGAGAGGTATTTTCTTAGATCCCTTGAAACCTTGTGGGTTCATTTTTGTTTTGTTTTGTTTTGTTTAGAAAGCAGTGACAACGACAACGTAGCGTAGGAATTTTTGGAGGGTGGGGGTGCGGAATTAAAACATTTAAGTTTAAGTTCTTCAACAACCCAGTTAAAAACTATATAATTATTAAAAAAAAACTACTCCCTCCGTTTCATAATAAAAGTCGTTTCACTTTTTTGCACGCATTTTTATGAGGTAAAAACTATATAAAATATTATTTTTTTAATGAATTTTTTTCGACAAATTTATACTTATAACTACTAAATATGAAATTGTTAAAAAAAATTGATCAAAAAAATAATATTTTATAGTGTTTTTATCTCTTAAAAAAGCGTGCAGAAAAAGACAAACGACTTTTATTTTGAAACAGAGGGAGTATATAAAAATATTAACTTTTTTATTGATTTTTTTTAATAATTACAAACTTATTATAATAAGTTTATAATTATTAAAAAAATCAATAAAAAAATTAATATTTTATATAGTCGTGCATAAATAGTAAAAGGACATGTATTTTTAGACGGAGGTAGTAGTACATAATATGACAAGTCTACAAATGAGTTCACCAACCCCTGAGGAGACCTTTCAACCAAAAAAAAAACAAACGAGTTCACCTTTTGAAATTAAATGCATATTGAGCAACTTAATAGTGTAGAGTATAAATTTGGACCGATGACAAAGAAGGTAAATCCAACTTGCGGGTTCTCATAGTTTGGTAATGCTTTAAAATAGGTTCATTAATGTCAATGCGTCTAAAGATCTCTCGCGATGTAGCAGACAAGATTATCAAAGAGCTGGTCATTTGACATCCTATTATGCAAATCCGTCTTCTGTTCATTGGAGAAAACGCCCTTTCAACTGAACTGGTTGCAACCGGTAACACCAAAACGTACTCCAAAAGCCGATAAATCAAGGGGAAAATATTGTGAAGAGTCCAGACATCTATTAGTTCTCGAAGCTCATTAAGCTCTATCCCAAGGAAGTCTTGTGGATATAATTTTGGAAGGCATAGTGCCTTCAACATACTAAAATTGGTGAATGAATTCGTGGGATCAATGCACCGTATACATATGAGTAGTTTTGTATTTGACTTACTAAAACAATTCTCCATCTCTTGACTAGTTCTATTAATAACCGACAAATGTAGCATAGCAACATCAACACTTGCCTACACCTTGCCAGCAACCAGAAACAGCAGCGCCCGGAAGGCCAAAACAGTAGCGATGTAGTAGCTCTTGGCGTTGCCTGAAGCCGCCTTGGCACACGTTGCCCTTCTTAATTTCTCCCTCGCGACCTCGTCAACTTCTTCTCTCCTCAGTTCGCTTGTTTTTTGCCCTCGCCCTTGAATTTGAAAAAAAATACATTAAGCAAAATGACGTTGCTTTGCTTTTGCTTTTTTTTTTTTTTTTTTTTTTTTTTCTTTTTTTTGCTAGAATGGGGGAGGAGGCTGACCCTTTACCCCCTCGCGGCCACCACAGATTCTAACCCAATAGTTTAACCCATTCATTGTGTAAGGTTTTTAATTATCCTCCATTGAATTTTATGGTATTTTTATTATACCAATCCGATGTGAGATCCCAACATCATTTCAATTCGATTGCAATTGGCAGTTTATTCAGTTGTAGTGAATAGTTATTTAACTATATTAAGTTATTCGGTTACAATGGGTAATTATTCGTCTACAATAAGTTATTTAGTTACATAGATAGTTATTCAGTTGTAGTGTTTAGTCATTCCGTTGTAGTTCTTAGTTATTTGATTGCAGTAATAAAAAATCACACCAATTTTGCAACCATATCACTAGCTTGCAGGTTGTCAGTTCAGATCACCTATAACCCACAAAGTAGCCATCTATGTTACACGTGTTGGGACACTTGTGAATCCCACATCGGAAGTGGAAGGATTCTGAACCTAACATATAAGTGGATGGGCTACTCCACCTAATGCCAATTGGTTTTGGGATGGTGCCCCGGTCCGGCTTATATGTTGGGCTTTCTGGTCGGACCCAACAAGATTTCCCCCTAACAAACTGGTATCAGAGCCGGGTTCGGCGGGTGGGCCGGTTGCACCGAAGATTGAGATGGACTCCACATCTGTATCGATGACGAGTTAGTCGAACCCGTTGCGTGGAGGTCTCAGTTCCAACCGGGCTAGACTTGTGATGGATTCACAAGTGAGAGGGGGATTTGTTGGGACACTTGTGAATCCCACATCGGAAGTGGGAGGATTCTGAACCTAACATATAAGTGGATGGGCTACTCCACCTAATGCCAATTGGTTTTGGGATGGTGCCCCAGTCCGGCTTATATGTTGGGCTTTCTGGTCGGGCCCTACAAGACCTTCCCCCCAACAAACTGGTATGAGAGCCGGGTTCGGCGGGTGGGCCGGTTGCACCCAAAGATTGAGATGGACTCCACATCTGTATCGATGACGGGTTAGTCGAACCCGTTGCGTGGAGGTCTCGATTCCAACCGGGCTAGACTTGTGATGGATTCGCAAGTGAGAGGGGGATTTGTTGGGACACTTGTGAATCCCACATCGGGAGTGGGAAGATTCTGAACCTAAAATATAAGTGGATGGGCTACTCCACCTAACGCCAATTGGTTTTGGGATGGTGCCCCGGTCCGGCTTATATGTTGGGCTTTCTGATCGAACCGAACAAGACTTTCCCCCTAACAACACGATTTCTATTGATCCACCTATGATTAATTTATCAAATTATTTCAGAAAATCTTAATTAAAATGTAATTCTTATTTCCTAAATTATACTCCGTATATGGAAATCGGCCAAAATATCTGCCTATATTTGTATGGTTATTCCAGATGAAGTTTCAAGGATGTTACAGTCACTGGAGACGGAATCTGAATCTCATTCATATGAAACAATGGCCAGGTCTCCGCAGCCTCCACTTACTCCAATGGGGGCAATGGGTGGTCCACTCCACTCCCACTTTCCCTACATTAACTACAACATATTCCCTATCTGTTCCTTTTCCGTAATCTCCACAGAATCACCAACGAATTAATTGAGCCACCTGGCAGATATATGCCACGTCATCACCTCCTTCGCTTCCTATATAAATCACTCGTTTTGAATTTAAATTTCACAAGTACTCCTCTCTCCAGACTCCTCTTCTTGGAAAGATGAACCCAATGCCTTATTCTATTCCTAACCCGGAAGAAGAAGAGATTATCGTGACAGCCCTCAGACACGTCGACTCCGGCATCTACCCTACCATCACCCCGCTGGTCACTGCCGCCCCCCCAACCGCCGTCAGGAAGAAGTACAAGGGGGTGAGGCAGAGGCCGTCCGGGAGATGGGGTGCCGAAATCAGGAATCCGAACAAGGGGGCGACTGAGTGGCTGGGGTCTTTCGATACTCCGGAAGAGGCGGCGGCAGCCCACGACATGGCCGCCATAAGGTTTCGAGGCACCAAGGCCAAGCTTAACTTCCCTTTTCAGAATTACGTCGGTCAAGATGGAGCAGGAGAAACCAGCGGTTATCGGGCTGCGGATGGCGAACAATTGAATCGAGGAGGAGGAGGAGAGGACGAAGGGACCTTCGATCTGGAAGATATTGAGAAGTTGTGAGTTCCCTGATGTAAGGTGACGGTTAGAACCCGCCTTTAAATTCCGTTACACCCAGTATTGCATGATCGAGTGTAACGGTTTTTACAATGTACTATTTCTTCAATTACTTTTAAAATCTACCCAAGTCCGTAAGACAATTAGCTAATATTCTAAAACATAAGTCAAGCGAGATTTTATCCTAAAATCAATTGATTATAGGAAGCGTAATCCACTGGTTTATTATATCTTATATCTAAGGCTTATTTGTTTATCTTATCAATATAATATTCTTTGGCCTATTCACGTTCTCTCCACAAAATCAAATATCTAATGATTACAGTAGTAAGCACCACAATCCAGAGTTGAGATCATACGTACGTAGTGGCTACGTACATAAGTAGCACCCGATATATGATTTATTATTTTGGATATAATTTTACATTATAAAAATTAAATTTATATTCAATACACCATAAATAACGTCATTTTAAAAAATCTCCTCCCAACAGAGGGGCTTTTGTAAAAAAAATCGGGTTTTTTTATATTTGTTTTACTAATTTTTATAAAACAATATACACGTTTAATGTTTGAATTATATGTGATGAATGTTTTTATTTATCATCGGGTTTATCAATTATATGTGATGAATGTTTTTATTTACCATCGGGTTTATCACATCCATTCGCACTACCCTCTTAAATTGATAAATAAAGAGCGGTTATTATGAGATTCGAACTGGGGACCTATGGGTATTACCCACAAGTCCTTCGCACTACCCTCACATAGTCGCATTGTTGCGGATTTGGATGAGAGTAGACAAATTATTTCACACGTAGTTTATCAAACTAGCTAGGATGCTCATATTAAGTGGCGGAGCAAGAAAAATTTCGGAGGCCGGGGGCACAATCATACATATACGATATAGTTTTGGATTAAATTGACATAAAGAATTATATATAATACGACAATAAATGATGTTATTTTAAGATAAAGTGTCATCGGTTTATGATAAAACACTATCATTTTTTCGCGCATAAAAAAAGAAAATATATAAATGAAAGATCTGAAAAAAAAATTAACTAAATAAGTATAGGAAACACAATATAATAAACATTAAGGTAAGATTATGGTTAATAGTTGTATGAGCTAAGTGAAGAAATCAAAACTAAATTGTTGTTGCTATTGTAAGCAACAGATCAAAATCAACTTCAGCAAATAAGACTAAAAATCAGTGCATTCAAGGCACTGTTTCATTGAACCAAAACCAGAAAAGGAAAGACCCCTGACGGCTGCAATAAAGGGAAGTTTATTGATCCCCAAAACCCTACCAACGAGCTGCACATTCACTGCTTATATAGCAGGCAATCACGTGTGCAGCTGGTGCCAAAATGGCTTATTACATAAGACCTATAGCTAGTGAGAAATAACCAAAATTCCATAATGAGAAAAGGATAAAAAAAACATAAATTTGAGCCAATAAGCATGAAAGCATGCTAGAAGCAATAGAGAAATGAATAGGAATGGAAGTGATCTTTTAAACATATCATAATCTTCGCATCCCCCCTTCAAGTTGGACTATGTTGGAAACCAACAAGGCCTAACTTGAGAGATAGATAGTTGTGTTGCTGTGCACCCAATGGCTTTGTCAAGATGTCAGCCAATTGAATGCCTGTTCTCACATGTTGTGGTTGCACAAAACCATCAATAAGATCCTGTCTGATGAAGTGGCAGTCAATCTTCAAGTGTTTAGTCCTTTCATGAAAAACTGGGTTTTCAGCAATATGAATTGCAGCTTTGTTATCACAAAATAAGGGTATAGGCCGATATGATTGTATCTTCAAGGCTTGCAATATTCCATAAACCTAAATCAACTCACTGGTGGTAGCTGATATACTTCTGTATTCAGCTTCAGCTGATGATTTTGACACAATGGTCTGTTTCTTTGTCATCCATGAAACTAGAGATGTTCCAACGAACACACAATATCCTGTAAGAAATTTAGCACTAAACTAACAAGCTCCCCAATCTTCATCTGAGTAAGTTGAGATGGAGAGATCACAAATTGTAGGATATAGAACAATCCCATTGCCTCTGATCCTTTCAAGTATCTCACCACATGCATAGATGCATCAAGATGAGGCTGCCTAGGCTCAGTCATAAATTGGCTCAGATGTTGCACTGCATAAGTGATGTCTAGCCTGGTTATGTTTAGGAATAACAATCTACCAACCAATCTTCTATAAACCTTAGGATCTGCTAATAAGTCTCCTGTATCAGTGGAGAGTTTAAGTCCTCTTGGAAGAGGAAAAGAGGCAGCTGAGCACTCCATCATTTTGCAGTCTTCTAATATGTCTAAGACATATTTTCTTTGGTGAAGGTGAGTCCCTGAAGTATCTCTAAGGATCTCAATCCCCAAGAAGTATCTGGCTAGCTAGGCCAAGATCCTTGATAGTAAACTTTGCATCCAAAGATCTCTTTGTTAAAGTAATACCAACTTCATCATCCCCAGTAAGTAGAACATCATCAAAGTATACAAGTGCCACTGCCATTCCTGAAGGCCCGATTCTCACAAACAAATAATAATCATCAAGACTTTGTCTGTAACCAACACTGATAAGAAATTTACACAACTCTACATTCCATTGTCTAGAGGCTTGTTTAAGCCCATAGATAGACCTTCTCAATCTGTATACCAGATTTGGCTTCTGCAAATTGTATCCTTCGGGTGGTTTCATGTACACCTCTTCATCTAGAAAACCATGTAAGAATGCATTATTTACATCCAACTGATGTAATGGCCAGTTCTTTGTAGTAGCAACTGCCAAGAGAATCCTCACTGTACTGAATTTTTCCACTGGAGAGAAAGTGTGTTTGTAGTCTTTCCCTTTGATCTGATTATAGCCTTTGGCAACCAATCTTGCCTTAAATCTTTCTACTGATCCATCACGTTTATACTTTATCTTATAAACCCATTTGCTGCCTAATGCCTTCTTGCTAGGAGGCAGTTCAATGAGATCCCATGTATGATTATTTTCTAGAGCTTCTACCTCATGATTCATAGCATCCACCCAATGACTGTCTGTCACATCCTGTTTATAATGTGATGGCTCATGAATCCTCGCCATGTTAGCAAATGATGTGAAAAATGGCTTGTCCACCATGTTTGGATTATCAAAGCAAGTTGCTAAAAAACTCTGTGAGAAAGATTCATTTCTTCCACGAGTATGACTCACATAATCTTGAAATCTTCTAGGCTACATAATCTGTCTAGAGGATCTTCTCAATGGAGGAAATGTTGCTTCATCATTTAAAATTTCTTTTGAGATAGTAGGCAGGGGCCCTGATTTGTAAGGACTTTTTGAATCTGCAACAACTGATGGCAATAACTCAACAGGCCCAGTTGATCCCTGAGATTCATGACTTGCTGAAGGATAATGCAATTGCTGTGAGCCCTGACTGATCATGGGAGCATAGGAATTCTGATTAGTCTGAGCAAAATCATCTTCTGCTGGATTGACAAGGGGCAAGACATTTGCTGGTGTCACTGGCTTCTCTTTTTACTTTTCTAAATCCTCTTTAAAAGGTAATACATCTTCAAAGAAAATGACATCCTTGCTGTGAAATGTAACTTTGGATTCAAGATCCCAAAGTTTGTAAGCTTTTTGCCCATGAGGGTAGCTTAGAAGTACGTATGCATTTTTTTCCCTTTCATACATTTTGTCTCTATTCTGATGAGCCACAGGAGCATAACACATGCGTCCTATGACCTTTAATTCATCATAATTGGCAGGTTTGCAAAATAACACTTCAAAAGGTGTCTTCCATCTGAACACCTCAACAAGCAACTTATTAATGATGTGTGTTTCAGACAACACACACTCTCCCCAAAATTTCAAAGGCAATCCTGCATGGACTCTCAATGATCTGGCAGTCTCTATGAGATGCCTATGTTTTCTCTCTACTCTCCCATTCTGTTGAGGAGTATAAGGAACACTTTTCTTATGCAAAATACCCAGAGTTGCAAAGAACTCTTGACACTGGTTTGAGGTAAATTCACCTCCATTATCTGTCCTTATGCATTTTATCACACAGTCAAACTGTGTTCTTGCATAAGTCACAAAATCACATATAGTCTTGAACTCCTACAATCTAGACTTAAGCAAAAAGGTCCAGGTTACCCTGGTGTAATCATCTAACATAGTTAAGAAGTACTGAAAACCATTGTAAGTAGACACACTATAAGGACCCCAAACATCCATGTGAATAAGATCAAAAGGTTTTGCAGCTCTAGCAACACTTCTTTCAAGAGGAAGCCTGTGATGCTTACACAAGGCACATGTCTCACAGTGAAACTGATCAAAATCAAACTGACTAACTTGATCAATATGTCTCATTTTAGAAATTGAGATATGTCCAAGCCTAGCATGACTCAAGTCTAGACTACTACTAGCTTTATTACAAAGGATAGGAGATATCGTCAGGACTTCATCATTCCTTTTCTTCAAAATCCAGCTCTTAGCCTGATCAGATGTCCACACCTTGTACAGTCTATGTTTCCTCCTTCCTGACAACAATACTCTTCTAGTTCCAGGGTCCTAAATAAAACAAGATGTCCGAGTGAAAACTGCTATTAGCTCATTATCATCTAGCAACTTTCCAACTTGAAAAAAGGCAATGTTTAAAGTCTGGAACTAATAAGACATCTTTCAATGTCATTTGATCTGTGAGTTGCAATTCTCCCATTTCTTTGACTGTTTTCACAGACCCATCAGGTAAGCCAATATGAACAAGTTTATTCAACTGCATTTTGTTCAGAACATAAGAATCATATGACATCATATAATCAGTTGCCCCTGTGTCAATAATCCACTCAATGCCCTTGCCCACTGATTGATCAAAAGTATCAACAGAAGATGAGACTTTACGTGCAAAGTTGGCATAAGAACTCTCACTGCTGCTTTTATGTGCCATCTTTTTCATGATTTCCTGATACACTGCATTGAACATGGATATATCTACCTTGCCATCCATCCCTGCTTTCTCTCCTTCACTGTCAAGAGGACTGCTCATTATTCCAGCATTCACTGACCCTACAACATTGGCTGACCCTCTGCTAGGTGCATTATCTTTCTGATTTGCCCTCAATTCCTTGTACCAATCAGGGATTCCATGAAGCTTGAAGCAAGTGTCAGCTCCATGTCCCTTGTAAACACAGTGTGAACATTTCATCTCACTCTTAAGTCTCTTGATTTCCTTCCAATCCTTTCTAGGTGGAGGATTGGTTCATGCACTAGGCCCCCGGAAACTGAATTTGCCTTTTCTCACAGCAAAGGCATTAGCATCAGACATAGTTGATTGAGTGGATCCTGAGGCAGTTGTACCTCCCTCAACCTGCTGCAGGATATAATAAGCTTTTGCCACTTTAGGCAAAGGGTCCTGTGCAAGAATTTAATTCTTGGCAACTTCATACCCATCATTTAGACTAGCAAGCAATTGTATCAGCTTGTTCTTAGAGTCTATTTCATTAAAAAATTTAACCAACTCACACTTGCATTGCTTCATAATCCCACATGTGCACTCAGGCAGCTTTTCAAGGACTTGCAGCTCATCCCAATAGCTTTTCAAGGTATTA
The DNA here is from genome assembly GCA_037127255.1 of Persicaria tinctoria. Classification (NCBI taxonomy): domain Eukaryota; kingdom Viridiplantae; phylum Streptophyta; class Magnoliopsida; order Caryophyllales; family Polygonaceae; genus Persicaria; species Persicaria tinctoria. The sequence goes on from JBANSL010000014.1 coordinate 9,908,285, forward strand.
TAAACATCCACTAGACTCATACTCCCTTGAGACACATTACTCAGCTTCCTCTTAAGTTGAAAAATCTGAGGTGCATTGTTCTGACTATATCTCTCGATCACCTCATCCCACAGTTCCTTTGATGAGTCCACCAACATCAGACTCTTTGCTATCCCTTTACTCATGGAATTTAACATCCAACATATAACCATAAAATCTGCTCTAACCCATTTCCGAAAATCTGCAGATGTTTCCACTAGTCTCTCTCACAAGTCCCATTCACAAAACCAAGTTTACACTTAACACTTAGAGTCATAGTTACTCCCCTACTCCAGGTAACAAAGTTCAGGCTTTTTTGATTGTGGTTAGGCCGCTTGTCCTTGCATATATAAGGTGATCAGTGAGTGGTTATTACATAAGCCTAGGTGTTGACCATTGTCTTGGAAGTGGAAGAAACAAATATCATTTCGTCTTTTTAGAGTTGAGATTGCTTGGCTCACTAGAGTACCTTCACGAGCTTGAAACTTCTTCTTCATTTATGTTGAAACACATATATCTTTCACTGGTCACTACCTTCTCGTTGAACACACGAATATTTATGCTTTGTTTGAAAATTTAGTTTTTTAGGGGTAGGAAGGGGTGGATAATTAAGAAATGGAAAAGGAGTGAAGAGAATGAGAAGAATTTTACTTTCCCGGCCATCAAATTTCACCCTTTTAATAGGGTGTGAAATCTCATCAAATTTATCATTTATATTTCTTCTCTTCCTCTTAATTATCTACTCAAACATGAAATCATTGTACCATTTAGTAGTAGGGAATATCCCACACAAAAAAGTACTCCGTAGTTGCGAATATATTAATCCGATGGAGATTATCATCTTAAACGTACATTGATTGACCATCTCCTTCGTAAGGACGCCATTGAACAATGATTCGACCGATGTTGACCACCCCAAACTTCCACCTTACATTAAAAAAAATTAAACATTTGTTGACCCAATAGGTCAACTCATCAACACATGCCAATAATTTTTAAAATATTCCATTGATAATGCGAAGTAATATATACTGTATACAGTACCTTAGGGGTGATATACGAGCTCACGAGCTCGAGTACTCAATGTTCAAGCTCGGCTCGTTTATAAACGAGCCGAGCTCGAGCTCGAGCTTCATATGAAAACGAGCTCAAGCCTGCACTCGAACTCGGCTCGCGAGCTGGGGGAGATACTCGAGATCGAGCTCGTTAGCTCGCTTCCCCTTGAGCCGAGCTCGAGCTCGAGCTCGTGAGCTCGATTACTCGAGTTGAGCTCGAGTTCGTGAGCTCGTGAGCTCGTTTACAGTATTCGAATTGCAGTACCTAATAACATGTTCCTATTGTATAACTTGATTTGTATTCAATCTCAGCCCTATGCAAAATACCTAATAACCTAAATAATTGAATTGCAAAGGAATCTAAAACATCACACCAGTATTCAGAGTACAACCCGACATTACAAAGTTCAAATACATCATAAACTCGAAATAGATAAAGTTCGAAATAGAACAACATAAATGCAACACACGAACACAACAACGACATAAACAACATGAACGCAACACGAACAATAACATCAGGGCACTTGGGCAGCAACGACATGAACACGGGATGGAAAAATAAGAAATAAGAACATCAGCAATGAGAAAATAAAGAAGGGCTGGAAAAACATTATATGAATTCAATGAGTTTTCAATCCACAACACAAGTTGTAAATGAAGTCCAACTTTCACTCTAAAACCGCAACACAAAAAATTAAGCTTACTGTCAAAGGCTAAAACCAAAAAGCAGCATCCCAACAGCATATTAAGCTTACTGTATCAAAGGCTAAAACCAAAAAATTCCAGCTGTTTTTTGAGCATTATATCACTATCAAAGGCTAAAACCAAAAATTAAGCTTACTGTTTTTTAAGCATTTCTAATCAACAGAGAGCAGCAATATTACAACATCCCAACAGCAGCAACAACAACACAAAATTCCAGCTGTAAATTCCAGCAGCAGCACCATTGAATGTTCGAGTAAATAAAATGAGAGATGGAATTTACAGCAGCTTGAAGGAACTAAAATCATATAACTAAAATGCAATAAAATGAGAGATGGAATTACCTTAATTTGAATCATCTAGGCTTTCCAAATCGAGTATATCCAAATCCGACTTAAACCAATCCGACTTGAATCATCTAGACTCATGAACCATTATCATCTTCGCTGTAACATCATAGACTCCTTCCTTATCATACTTGTAAGATGTCAACGAACCACTTCCTGCAGAATCGAAGCTCAACATTGTCTGTTGAGATCCACCTTTACCTTTACCCAAAAGTATAGTTTTTTTTACAGTACAAGAATTCACATGCCTTATGTAGGAAGATGTTGGTCCTCCTTTGCTAACCGTCATCTTGAGGCCACAATAGTTGCATTTCACAAACTTTTTGCCCTTCTCTTCAACTTCAGTCACCTCATCCCAAATCTGCGCCGTCTTTTTTCTCTTCTTACCAACCACATTCCCAGTCATTTCTGTTGCCTCGTCAACTTCCTCATTCGAAGGAGCTGTGGCAGAAGCCCCTATGTCGACTGATTCATTGACACCTTGAGACTCATTGACATTTGGAGACTCGTTGACATTTGGAGATGACATAATCTACAAATAAATTATCATCACAAATCAGAATTCCAATAAACTGGTTAAGCAACAACAAAGCTCAACTCTTTCTTAATTTACACATCCATAATATAAATGAAGTGAAACAAAATGCTTGTAATTGCTTCACTTACTTGGTCAATAAGGGACATTATCTCCACAGGTAAGAAGCTCAACTCTTTCTTAATTTATCCAATAAACTGGTTAAGCAACAACAAACTATCAGACTAATTCGTATCCAACAAACTCATGAGATTCGTAGCCAACAAAGCTATCAGATTCAAAGCTAACAAGCTATCAGATTCAAAGCTAACAAAGCTTTCAGACTAATTTGTAGCCAACAAAGTCATTAATCAACAACAAACTCATCAGATTCGTAGCCAACAAAGCTATCAGATTCAAAGCTAACAAACCTATCAGACTAATTTGTAGCCAACAAAGTCATTAATGAACAACAAACTCATCAGATTCGTAGCCAACAAAGCTATCAGATTCAAAGGTAACAAAGCTATCAGACTAATTCGTAGCCAACAAAATCATTAATCAACAACAAACTCAAAGCTATCAGATCTGAAATGGAGAAATGGTGGATTACTAGATTGGAAACGAACCAAACAAGGGCCGAAGGCTATCAAACAGCGCCGGAGAGCAACAACGAACAAAAATGGAGAGCAACAACTCTTTCTTTCCTTTGCAAATGGAAACAAATATCAGATCTAAAATGGAAACGCAAATGGAGAGCGCTGGACAGTCAAATGGAGAGCGCTGGACACATATCAGACTTACCAAGCCAAGCTGAAGGCTATTGCTGAGGGGAAGCCACACAACGCTATCGCGAAGAATTGGATGGAAAGGATTACAGAGGTGCTTCACGATGCAGACGATTTGTTCGACGAAATGGCTGCCAATCTCCTGCTTAAGCAACAGGCTGGGGGAAACAAGTTTCTCAATGGGGTAAGAGCGCTTCCTAACAAGTATTCCATTTTCAAGCAAGTTAGCGATATTAGGGGGAGTCCGGACAGTACTTTTGAAGGGAGAGGAACATCGGTGACGGCTACGCTGGAGGGTGAGCGAAGACGAAAATGGAGAGCAAGCGCTGGACAGTCGCACGAAAGACGCCTTGGCTGGAGGGTGACCGGTGACGGCTACGGCGTCGCTGGACTGGACTCTGGAGGCAGTGGAGAACTCGAGGCCAGGGTGAGGCCGTGAGGCGGTGAGGCCTGAGGGTGACGGATTTAGGGTTTGTGTCGCGCGGACGGCGGAAGCGGAATGGGATTGGGGATGACGGGGTCAGGGGCTCAGGGTTGTGAAAGTGTGAAATAAATTGGGGGGTAATTTCGTCAATTCAAGTTTATACCGAGTTGTCGAGCTACTCGATCTCGGCTCGAGCTCGATTCGAGCTCATTTCAAGGCTCGAACTCGGCTCATTTGTTATTCGAGCGATCCCGAGTCGAGTTTTTATCGAGCCGAGCCCGAGTCGATCCCGAACTACTCGGCTCACGTATCAGTCCTACAGTACCTTGATATGCAATATATGATGTTCTCTCTCTGTACTTTTGTCCTTTAATATGTTTAGAAACCTTTTTCTCATTTATTTAGTTTTGATAAGGGACAATTTTTTTTAAAAAAAAAAACCATATTCTTCCACATTGGTTTTTTTTTTATATCAAACAATCCTCCCACATCAGAAATGAAATGTTGAATTTTGTACGTAACTCTCCTCTTTCTTTCGTTATTGGATCCGAATGTTTCGGTTTGTGGAAGAGTGTTCTTAAAGCAGTGGAGCTCAACATTACGCGTATCTGCATTTAAGGCGATAATCTCCGTATTATCAAATGCCTTATCGCATGCGCTTCTAGCTTTAGTGATATGGAGATGCTCTTATTCGACTCTTTGTGTGCCCTGAGGCAGTTTTCTGAATTTGAGATCTCTCGTATCTTTAGGGATGACAATCAAGCTGCCGACCGTCCATCCCACATCGGGATCGATTTCTCTGGCTCCTCTCTCCCTACAGATGATGCCTTTTGTAGTATCATCCAAAAGGATGCTCTTGACTAGTTTGCATTGCTTACAGCCAAATTCTTTCTTATTAAAAAAAAATGAAATGCTTAAATAATAAGACATCCTCTCATATTGAAAATGAAGTATTGAAATAAGAAAATATGAAAATACAAAGGATATATCCCCACATCTTCTCACACTTTTGTTTGATCATAGTCAACTTAATTAGTGTTAGAATGAGAAGACCGGAAGATGGCTATTCATTCCTACAGGGATATTTGTTTGATCACAGTGAATTTAAGGAAATTTTTGAAAGAGAAAATTTGTGCAGCATGCACAAATTTTGGTTGAATTGGTGGAGTGTCTCATGTTTGGGACAATTTAACAAAATGTCCATAATTATAACCTAACCCCTCTCCCTATCCAAATTCAATTCATTCCGTCCAAACACGATCCCATCTCGATGAGGACGATGACTCCAATCTGCTCCCGCTGCTCTCTCCTTGCTCTCGATATTCTCTCTCGATCTCTCTTGCTCTCATCTCTCTTGCTCTCTCAATATCGTCTCTCTTGCTCTCTAGATCTCAAAGCGACCTATAATTGCAATTGATCAGATCTCGATCTCTAATTGCATGTTTTGCTCCGATTCTACTTCACCGTCATCAATCAAGCCGAATCGCACTCAAATCGGGCCAGAGTTTGAGAAATTATTGGGCTCAGGTTCGAGAATAGGGAAAGCGAGTATAGATGACGGCGGAGGGCTCGCAATCAATGAAACGCATATAGCCGATGCGGAGATGGATTCGGTGGTGTAGGCTCGCAATCAGAGTTCAGATGCTGCCCCGCCGTTGTCCATGCCGACTACGGTCTCGGAATCGACCACCATCCTCGTGGTTAATTGCAATCACCGGAGTTCCTGCGGGATCTCCTTCGAGATCTGAGATCTCCTCGAGATGAAACTGAGGATTGAGGGGAGTAGAGGCGCGAGAGCCGAAGAGCAAGAGGGCTCGAGACGACGGTGGCGACAAGCGGAGCTGCGGCAGCATCGTCGGAGATCCCTTTCCTCTTCGATGGATCCGAGATCTCCTCGGGGGCTCTTTGTGTTAAGGGGTTTTACAGAGGAAAAGGTAGTATCAAAGTCCGACTTGGATCGATGACTGGAGGTCGTGTGCACGGGCGCACATGCGCTAGTTGTCTAGCACACAAGTCGAGTGAGTTTCCATTCTAAAACCAATTGACAATAGAAGGAGTAGCCCACCGACTCATATACTAGGGCTTGTTATGTTAAATCACATATTTTTTGAACATTTTGCAAACTCCCCTATTTTAAAATTGGACCACCGAATACAACATTTTTTTAGCCCACCTCGAATTCAGAATGGCTTTTGGATGGAATCAATGTATGATTCTTGATTTGGTAAATATGAAGTGTTCATATCTGGGAATCGAAACGGGGATCATCGAATATCACCCTGAGATCTTTTCCGACTCAACCACCCCGATATGGTTAATCAATGTCTGATTCGACTTTACTTTGAAACGCCATTTACGTCATAATGATATTTATAACTTTTGATCATATGTTTATCAACGTTGAATCAAACATTACTCTACATCAAATCAGATGATTACCTACAATACACGGAGTACCTAATTTCCGCGGTGGAATTTATTTTAAAAGAAGTCACAATTGACATCGTTCTTAATTATTGTCAAGTGGGACACACTCCTTAGTCATTACACTACGGAGTACTCGATAAGGCGGCATATGCTTGAAAGTAGAAATGGACGGTTATGTTAAAATTAGGAGCGGTCCATATATGATTAGATGGCATATGGACGGAATTAGTTGCAGCTTTCCTTTTGAGTTCCACATCAAATCAAATTCAAGCACCGAGTCAAGAAGAAAAAACGGGCAGGACAAAAAACAGAGAGGAAAGAGGTACGTAGTAGAAACTAGTACAGTAGAAAGTGTGGAGCCAACTCAGAGAGCGCTGTTATTTCAAGTAGTGAAGACAGAAGACCGAGTCTAATCCAAATATGAAAGTGCGTGCCCATTTCGATCTACTTCCAACGCCAACGGTTTACTATTTGATGTTCCCACATTTGATTGCGATGGAATTATTTTATGGATAGCATTAGCTGATTGTCCTGCATTCTAACAACGTGACACGTACTTTGGGGATTAAGGTTAGGGAAATTCCGAATAGTACCCCTGTGTTTAATGCAATTTGAGTTGGTGTTCTACACTTTTATTTTTTTCGGATGGTACCCTTGTGTTTTCATATTTTTCTGCCCCGTGCCCATAACGATGTAAAGTCATTAACTTCCACTCACTATTCATTGTTGTTGGCAAATAATCACCCTTTATTCAAAAATTGTCAAATAACCACCCATTAAATATAGGTTGATTTTTTTTTTCAACACATTTTTTTTCAGAAAATAAAAGTTCTAAAAATATTAAAATAATTCTATGCTTATTACTAATTACATGAAATTATTTTTAAAAAACATATTTAAAAATTTGATAATTATATTATTACATTTTATTAAAAATTACGTGAAATAATAAAAATTAAATGTTTTTAATAAGATGTAATAATATATAAAATATCAAATTTTTTAAAGAATTATTTAAAATTTTGATATTTTGATATTATTACATTTTATTAAAAATTACGAGAAATAATAAAAATAAAATATTTTAGATCAGATATAGTATATAATTACAAGCACTAGAATTTATGAACAACATCTTTAGTTTTAAAATTTTAAAATTATCCAAAATTATAAATTCATGATTTTTTTAATTGAAAAAAAAATTGACAAACCCGAAATGACCCAAAACTTGGTCAAACCCGGGTTCGAGACAACCTGGATATACCCGGAACCCGTTTTACCTGGAACCCGAAATAACCCGACCCGAATGACCCATTTGACAGGTTTAATTGTAATACCTGGAAAATCAAGCAACAGAGATAAGTATAACTGTGTTTTTACTAAAAATAAAACATTAAAGAATAGGGGTATAATTGTCTTTTCATTTTAAATTAAGTGAGGTTTAACAAGAAAAGGGTATGGGTGGTTAGTTGCAACCAACCTATATTTAATGGGTGGTTATTTGACACTTTTTGAATAAGGGGTGATTATTTGCAAACAACAATGAATAAAGGGTGGTTTTATGCATTTTTGCCATTATTTTATGGATAGCATTAGCTGATTGTCCTGCATTCTAAATTTCTAACAACGTCACGTTTTTTTGGGTACTCATGCCTTGGTTTACCTTGGCATGGGTGAGCCTGTTTTGCAGCTTTCCGCTTAGCTTATCCGGCTCGAGTGCTTTGCAGGCTAGTGCTCGGTCCGTGAAGGATTAGTCGATAACCTCGTAACATCCACGTCATAAAAAAAAAAGTGACGTTTTTCGGATTAAGGTTAAATAAATTGAGTATTTGAATTAGGCAAAAATGCATAAAACCACCCACTATTAATTGTTGTTTGCAAATAACCACCCCTTATTAAAAAAATTGTCAAATAACCACCCACTATTCATTGTTGTTTGCAAATAACCACCCCTTATTAAAAAATTGTCAAATAACCACCCATTAAATATAAGTTGTTTGCAACTAACCACCTATATCCCTTTTTTTGTTAAACCTCACTTAATTTAATATGAAAAGACAATTATACCCATATTCGTTAATGTTTCATTTTTAGTAAAAATACAATTATACTTCTCTTTGTTGCTTGATTTTTCAGGTATTACAATTAGACTTGTCAAATGGGTCATTCGGGTCGGGTCCCGAGTAAAACGGGTTCCGGTTAAATCCAGGTTGTCTCGAACCCGGATTTGACCGAGTTTCGGGTTGATTTTGGGTTTGTCAATTATTTCTTTCTTGAATTAAAAAAAAAATCATGATTTGATAATTTTGGATAATTTTAGAATTCTACAATTAAAGACGTTGTTCATAAATTCTAATGCTTGTAATTATATACTATATCTGATCTAAAATATTTTATTTTTATTATTTCTCGTAATTTTTAATAAAATGTAATAATATATAAATATCAAAATTTTAAATAATTTTTAAAAAAGTTTGATATTTTATACTGGGTATATTATTACATCTTATTAAAAACATTTGATTTTTATTATTTCACGTAATTTTTAATAAAATGTAATAATATATAAAATATCAAATTTTAAATTTAAAAAAAAAAATAATTTCATGTAATTAGTAATAAGTATAGAATTATTTTAATATTTTTTAGAACATTTATCTTCTTAAAAAAATGTGTTGAAAATTAAAAAATCAAATACTATCGATCGGACGGAGTATTACACAATACAAATAAATATAAAAATTGCTTTGAAAATGAAAGATCAAGTGATTGTAATTATAAAATGTAATAAATTGGAATCTCCATAAAAATATTTAATCATATATAATTATAAATCAACCGGGTCAATCGGGTAAATCGAGTCAAAATTACCGAGTCAATCGGGTCACCAGATCAAAACCTATATTACTTGGAAAATTTCCGGATTTTCGGGTATAATTGTCTTTTCATATTAAATTAAGTGAGGTTTAACAAGAAAAGGGGTATGGGTGGTTAGTTGTAAACAACCTATATTTAATGGGTGATTATTTTACAATTTTTTAATAAGGGGTGGTTATCTGCAAACAATAATAAATAGTTGGTGGTTTTATGCATTTTTGCCTTTGAATTAACACTATTTTTTTTTTTTTTGCTTTCGACCCAATTCTTAAATATTTTTTAAGGTAGAAGAAAGACTTGTTGTTCAATTTTGCAGAAATTAATCGTCTTAGGCGTTCTGATGTCTTGTCAGTAGATTCACACATAAGATTTTAAAGGTTTTTGGATTTTAATGCATTTTAATTATGTTAAATTATAGCTAATCATACCCTTATAATAAAATTTTACGAAAGCCACCCGTACATGTCAATTATTTTTTTTTACAAAACACCCCCCACTACAATTTTATAATGTGTAAAAAGTTATTTAAAAATGTTATCTATTCATATTTTCTTAAATATTTTGGTTAATTTATTATATAATTACGTTATATTGAACACAAAATGTGAGAATTGAACATTTTAAAAATACTTTTCACATATTTAAATGATTACGGGTGGTTATTTGAAAGAAAAATAAATTTATGGGTGGTTATCTGTAAGCGTTAATTTTAAAGGTGATTTTGTGAAAAATAGGCTATTTTAATGGGATTTGGATCCTCTCCCTATAAACTTTTCCTAATATTGTCCTAATAAACAAATTCTAACCATCCAAATAAATGAATGGTTGAGATTATATCTCACTAATTAAACCCTATCTGACTCCCTTCTGCGTTGTGAGCACCGCCTTCCACTTCCTCCTTCTCGACATCGGCGGCCTCTGCGTTGACACCCCCACCAGCCTTTTCCTTTCTCTTTCACATTTGTGACCTCCCGACATCGACACCGACCTAAGTTGGAGTGAAGGCTCCAGGGCCGGCGAAGAGAATGACCTTCTTGCCGGAGGAGAGGGAGTGTACGGAGATGTCCTGCTTCTGACCGTTCTCGTCGAAGAAAGAGAGACTCCCGTCGGGAATGGTGTCTCCGGCGGCAATAGGAGCCATTGGTTTCCTTCTTGGAATCTAACAGTGTTGAATCTGACGGGTCATCAATTATTAATCCCATTATTGTCACATATAATCTCAAATTCTTAACCATGTTGGCTTGATTTAATTAGTGATTGGGTTTGGTTAGATTCAAATCCCCACTGAAATTGTCATTGAGAAATTAAATATAAGTGCTTTTGTTCTGCATTGGTGGGATTGATTGAAATTACTTGAATCTGAATTACTTGAATCCATTTTCTCCCCCTTTAAAAACACTTTGAGAATGAAATTCGAGAGAAAGGGAAGTTGTACAGGAGAGGATCGATGGAGAAGGTAGGGCGTGACAGGGGATATGATCGCCGGAGAGGAAGGATCTATACACATTCTACATAGTCCAAGGTCGAGGACGAAGGCTAGTTGAGGAGAGATTGATTGAGTGATTGACTTGTGTTTAGTTTTATGGGTTAATGGTTAATTAATTTAGGGGACTTAATCCTAACCATCGATTTGATTGAATGGCTCAGATTGGTTTATTAGGAGGTTATTAGGCAAATTTCGTTAGGAGAGGATCCGGATCCATTTTAACGGTGTGGTTTCGTGTAATTTACCCTTTTATTTACTACTCCCTCTATTTGAAAAACATGTCATTTAATTACTATATATATATATATTTTGTAGGATAATAAAAACTATATAAAATATCAAATCTGTATATTTTTTTTAACAATTTGTAGTTACTAGCTAGTAACAAGTACATACTAAATTGTTAAATAAAATATTATAAAAAATAAATATTTTATATAGTTTTTATAATTAAAAAAACACGCGTGAATATTACATGGCATATTTTTTTTACTAGAGGGAGTAGTAATTAGCTAAAGCAACACCTTTAGGGTTCAGTTTAGATGAGACAAGAGAGCTCGGATTCTGCGGTACCTTTGAGGTCTATCGATTATGAAAGAAAGAAGTTATGAATTAGTTAATGAATTTGGATCTATGTTGTTGAGATGTGCAAGTTTGGATCCCTTATAACACTTTAATTATGTGCTATATCGGGTGTTACACTTAATTATTTTGAGAATAAATTCACAATTAAAATTTATATTTATACTCTATATACATATATTAACATGTTTACAAACTTTTATTATTAAAATATATGTTTTAAAAAAATAAAAATATATTTTCTAAAATAATCCATCTTTTATTTATCCTTAATTTTTCAATATAAAATTTTATAAACATGTTAATATATAATTAGAATATAAATATAATTTTGCTACTCGCCCGCCCCCCATGCTAGAGTAAGGGACTTACGCGGTGATTGAATACGCAGTCTACCTAAGCCTGTACACAAATCAAACCCTAGAATAACTAATAGAAACCAATTTGACTAAAATAAAGCTCAAGGATCGGGAATTCAACCATTGTTGCAAAGTGTGAGTAAAACTATATTTCTTTCTATTGTTAGCTACTCTTGTTACTTAATTACTTTCATTATATAATCTCTCTATATAATTGTTCTATCTACTTCTCTCTCTTTCTTATTGCTGACAAGAACATAAAATCGCATGCACTCCTTGTGATCGAGATCGACTTCTACTCTACCACTATACTAGTTGTTGAGTTTGAGAGTTTGAGATTATCTTTGGTAGGATCCTGGTTTTCGCCTCACCAATTAACACCCCCCCTCGTATGTGTCTTCCACGACTTCACTAGCCGTTCTAGATGGTTCGTCTTGCTCGGTGTCATCTTCTTCACCTTGTTTGGATTCGCCGTTTGTGCAGTTGACCACCAAGGCCATGACTAATCCAACTCCATCGACGGTCTCGTCGTCCACATCCTCGATATAGATCTCATTGTCGACGATTGCGTCTCCATCTTCGACTCCTTCCACACCCAATTTCAAGCCATCTCCCTCCTCATCTCTCTTTACAGATCTGCCATCTCCCTCTAATTTCAAGCCTCTGTGGCCCCTCAAGTACCTCCTTGTTCCTCAAATTAACATCTTTTGCTCCTTAAAAAAAGGGGGGGGGGGGGGGTAAGAGGTGAACAACAAATAGGTGGAGCTTAGTGGAAGTGGCAAAGCGGAATAGCAAAGAGGTGGAGCATAATACTATTCCCTAAATTCCCCCATTAAAAATTGAAAATTTTTACGAAATAGGCACTTTTTTTGGACAAATTGGTGAATTGTCCACCATCATTGTCGACGATTGCGTCTCCATCTTTGACTCCTTCCACACCCAATTTCAAGCCATCTCCCTCCTCATCTCTCTTTACAGATCTGCCATCTCCCTCCAATTTCAAGCCTTTGTGGCCCCTCAAGTACCTCCTCGTTCCTCAAATTAACATCTTTTGCTCCTTAAAAAAAAGGGGGGGGGGGGGGGGGGGGGGGAGGGGGGCAAGAGGTGAACGACAAACAGGTGGAGCTTAGTGGAAGTGGCAAAGCGGAATAGCAAAGAGGTGGAGCAGAATACTATTCCCTAAATTCCCCCATTAAAAAATGAAATTTTTTACGAAATAGACACTTTTTTTGGACAAATTGGTGAATCGTCCACCATTTTGGACTATTTAGCAAAATGCCCCATATATATTCTTATTCTCAAATTGGAATCTCTCTCCTCTCCGGACCTTTCTCCTCTGCCTCTCTCGATCCGTTTTCTCTCTCTCCGCCGGATCCGGCTCCGATGGCGCCGAGTCTCCTCCTATTCGCCGAACCTCCATCTTCCTCCTCCGCTCCTGTCCGTTGTCGCCGCCGCCGCATGCTCCTCTCCTCCTGTGCTCGACGAGGACGATGCAATCGATCCAAGGAGAAGCAATCGGCCATCTCAGATCTGGTTTATGGTGCTCGATCTAAGAGGTGATCCTCTCTACTCCCTTTGGTTAGATTCGACGCTTTTCTTCCCGGATCTAAGCATTATGCCTCATAATCTGGATGGATGTTGCTGCTGCAGACGAAGGTATGAATTGGATGATCCTCCAGATCTCGCATCTGATCTCGCCTTCCTCCTGCTTCGAAACTGGCGGCGCTCCGCTCCGCTTCCTCTTTCAAGCAAGGATTCTCATCCGATCCCCCATTATTAGTGAACAAAGGTAACTTCATTGATTTTGCCTTAATTTGCTGATGCCTAATGGTGAATTGTTCATTTACGGTTTTACTATTTTAGTTAGCTACTAGTTCTTCAGATCACAGTTGGTTGATTGAAAGACAATCACGTATTCCCTCTTCTGCTAAAGAAATTGAAATTGATGTGTATGATATTGTTCATTGTTGTGTGATCTGAATGTGAATGCATTCAAGTGCTAATGATGGACACTAATTAGCAGTTATAGAAGCTAAGATTAATGTCTTTAGCATTTTCTATTGTGAGTTGTTGTAAGGAGGAAATCGAGAATGCAAATAAAATATGAATAAAGCAAAGCAAACCAGATTTCGTCCCTTGCAAATGATTATAAGACTTCCTCCTGATGCAGCAGTGGGAAGTCAGGATCGATCCACGAGGAAGCGAGTCAGCGGATCCTAGGCAGCAGAGAAATCTCACGGCAGAAGTCGACTACAGATGCTCGACCTCGATTAAAGTTACTCGACAGAAGGTCAGGCAAGTCGAACAAGCAAGCAACAGTCACTGGATGTTGGTCGATATCGAGGAGTCTTACTCGATATCGAGTAAAGCCTTAGTCGATCCCGGGTACCTGCACACCAGAAACTACAGCGATCTCGTCGATCGAAAGTCAGAAGTCGATGTCGACCAGTTTTGGTCGATATCGAGTAGAACAGGAACTAAAACGAATGCAAAAACTTTGAATCAGAATTAACTCAATAAACTAGAAGACTTCCAAGATCAGGGTTTCAACACCACAACGATAACCATATAAAATAACACATAAAGGCATAAAAGATCATGCTTTTCATCAAATAACTTTCGTTATTAACAAATAGGAATGTAGAGGCTTTCGCATAAACCCTAATTGTTACGAACCCTTTTCACATAATTAACCCAAGTTGTATTAAGATCACTTTTGCTTCAATAACACAAACAATGATCACCTTCAACTTTCGCAAAAGAATCATGCTTAAAGGGATAGAAGACGAATTGCATAAAAAGATCGTACCTTTACCGTATCACCTTACATGGCTACCGTCGGGCTCACCCCGACCCTAGAAGTGGGTGGACTACTCGCTCTTCATCGCAATAGCATACATCTTTGTTAAAAAGAACTAACTTGCATTAATAAACTCAACCAAACTGACAACCCTCTTCTCTCTTTCTCTATGTGACTAATTGTCTCTGAAATTGAATGCTTAGAAATCATCCCCTAAGACTTTATTTATAGGCTTCCAATCCTTGCTAATCAAGGAAGGAAATATCTATCTATATCTATATCTCTTTATCTACTGCCTTAAAGATTAAATAATGGAATAAAAGAATTAAATCCAAAAAGGAAATATATATCTAAAGTAGGTAAATCCTCCATGGTGTTGATAGATCTTGATAAGACTTGATAGATGTGGATAGACTCGGACTCCTTCGCTCCCAAGCAAGCCCAACTCGACTCGGACAGCCCAACCGCATAACGCGACCCAGGAGAGTTTTACTCGATATCGAGTAGTTTACTCGATATCGAGGAACTTTGTTCGTCGACTTGGCTTGGCTGGGCTTCTCGAGTAAATGGTTCTCGATCTGGCTCGGATATGTGTCTCAGGTCTTGTCGATATCGAGCAGTTTCGTCGATATCGAGTAAGTGGCTCGGACTTTGGCTGGCCTGGTCAACTCGAGCAGCTCCTCCTCGGATCCTCGATCAGGTGATGCCTCCTCGACTCCAGGTATGGCTTTAAGGCTTGGTCGATATCGAGTAAGGCTCTGGAGTCGGGTTGGCTTCGTCTCTCAGCTTCTCGATATGGCTTGTCCTCGACCAGGTTTGTGTGCACATTTTTGTCGATATCGAGGAGAAGTTGTCAATATCAAGTAACACTGGCCTTCAGCTTGATTTGTCTTGGTTCCGCCGCTCTTCGACCTTGGACTTCTATAGTTGACTTCCGAGCTTTTCTTCTCTTCTCAGAACTGTTGTAAATTTCTTCGATTTCTGCGAATTTAAATAGAAACTGGTGTAGATTCCATAATTTGGCAAATAAACATAAACTACATAGATTATGTACTATTCTAGCCCAAATGCATGAAATGTATGCAAAAAATGATATAAAAGTTACTATAAAACATGGCAGATTCAGCTCACAACAAACACCCTATACTTAAGCTTGCTTGTCCTCAAGCAATACTTTTTATTGTCATTCAGGGGAAGAATTCAAACTCTCAACATATTAGATTCATTCTCATATAACCCTGCAATCAATTACCATCCTCGAAAAGGTATTAGTGTCACAAATCCATGCATGTGCCATTAAAAAGCAACATCTACTCACAAAAGGAGGGTAATGCAAAAACAAATTTATGTGACAAAGCATTAATAATCAAGAGGACTTTAATTTAAGCTCAATAAGGAGTAGATTTGGTAAAAGGCTTTAAGGTGGGAAATTTTTGGCAATGTGGTGCTAATGATCCGGGGAAATGGAGTATTTTCCAAATTTCATACCACATTCCTTCTTCTTTTGATTTCTCACCTTTCATAATGCTTTTTCTCAATAATAATGTTTTTACCTCTCTAACCTCAGCACTGCCTTCTCGCGAGTCGCAAACATGGGTGTCATGAATGGCCCCGGATACTTAGTGCTTTGGACTCCTCACCTGTGTGTCCCATCTTACTGAACTATTATCTCAGTAAGCAGGGTCGATCTACCTTTATCTCCTGAGGTGATCAGATTTTCTTTCACTCATTAAATTTTCCATATATGTAAAACAATTTCCTGCCAAACTCCAATAATGATAACAACAACACAAACACCATATAACATCTCTATAATGTAACATCATTCTCAACATAATCCCCGGATAAGAAATAAGGTCAAGAATGGCAATATTTAGAACATGTGGAGCAATATATGAAATAAGGCATAATATGGCTTTTGTGATGCATAAGCATAGGTAAGGCTATGATATAACAATATGAGCATTATATGGAAATATAAAGTCCTCCATCCTCTTATGATGCAACATGTCAAAAGCAACATCAAATTTTACCTCATTTCCTGGTTTTCAAGAAAATATGCACTTCATTGTGACTTCCCTTTACTAGGCAATTTCATGCTATATCTCTAGTGAATCCAATTTTGCATCGTCGAGTTCAATATAAAGCTTCCATGACATTAATCAAAATTTTTTAATGGGGGTCATTTTTCAAACTTTTGGAAAACATGCATATAAGCCCATAAATCAATAATGAATTCTAAAATAGCCATGTACAAGCAATTCAAGAAATAATGCACAAATAATCTCAAATATGGCAAATATGCACAAAGTAAGCCCTTCCCCCACCTCATACTTAAACATTACAGTGTCCTCACTGTATAAAAACAAGGGTAAAGAAAGAAACTCCCTAGACAGGTGTGTAGGGCTTCAAAATATCGAGTGAAAATGTTGCTGGGCCTAGTCCGAATTTAGCTTGCTTCTATCCCCATGAACCTGAAAAATGTAGAAGAGAAATACCCACAATAGAAAAACTAAAAGTTCAAAACCAAAAACAAAAGCAATAATGTCCAAAAGTCCCAAAAATAAATGTCGATTTACAAGCTCTAGATTTTATAGCCGCTAGGCCGACTTTCACCATTAAGCTCAGGGTGGCATTTGCAGGGCCCATGTAGCTTGGGCTTCGAATAGGACTCCATTCTTGTCCATCAGCTGCAGTCCTCTAGAATGGATCTTGTTCACCACGAAGGGCCCCATCTTCTTCTTGTTGAATTTGTTGGGAAACCAATGATCTTTTGATTTGGAAACATAGAGCTTGTCTCCAACTTCATACTCCTTAGGCTCATCATTGGAAATCCTACATAATCGCACATACCAAGGCAAACCTCTCCCATGTATAGATAAATATTTGATTGAAATAGGAGAAGAAAGATCCATACCTTAGCTTACCTTCGCAGAAATGGATTCGGGGACCACTGTATTTGGTCGATCTCGAGTAAGTGTACTCGATATCGAGTTGTTTTCGGCTTCTGGTGGGCTGCTGCTCGAGGATGGCAAAGTCGAGGAAGACAAGGTTTGGTCGATATCGACTAAGGTTGTCGATATCGAGTAGTCCTTCGCTGCCAGTGGAGTGCTCGTCGCTGGAGGTGAAGTCGAGGATGAAGATTTCTGCTCGATATCGACGAAGTTGGTCAATGTCGAGGAGTTTTTCTTGGCTTCCAGTGGTTTTCTCGTCGATGAAGGCGAAGTCGAGGACGAAGATGGTTGGTCGATATCGGCCAATCTTGTCGATATCGAGTAGTTCCCGGCTTCTGTTTGACTGCTCGACGAGGGAGCTGCTGGTGGAAGGTTCTGATTTTGGTCGACGTCGACCAATTTACTCGATGTTGAGGAATTCTGGTCGACTTCGACTCCATACTTGCATCATGTCAAGGCATCCGAAAAATAGTTAGTTGACGTCGACTTACCTTGGTCGATGTCGAGCAGATCCTCTGTGTCTTTGTTTAGGATGGCCATGATCTTCTCCTCCTGGGCTTCCATATCCCTCTTTTCTAGCTCTTCAGGAGTCATATTTCTTACCTTAGGCTCCCCGCAAGTAATGTAACCAGCTGATATAGACTTTACCTCTTCCATGGGACCTGTGTGCCTTTCTGTTATATTAAAAGGATACTCAATTACCTCATCGCTGATGTTGAAAGTGAGTACTCCCTTCCTTACGCTTATGTTGGCATCCACCGTCGCCAAGAAGGGCCTTCCTAGAATAATTGGACAAGCAGGGTCCTCCTCCATATCAATAACTAAGAAATCAGCAGGGACAAAGAGCTTACCTACTTGCACTGGCACATTGTCCACCATGCCTGTTGGAATGATCACCGTGTTGTTGTCCATATAAAGCTTAGAATCCACAGGCTCTAGGGCACCTATCTTAATCTTTGACCATATTGTTAAAGGCATTATACTCACACTAGGTCCAAGATCACATAAAACATTAAATTTATATTGACCAAATCCAATGGTTATAGCAAACTTACCTGGATCTGGCCTTTTCTCAAGTATGTCCATATGGCTGCACTCCTCTATAATCTCAGCCATTGACCGCTTCTTGCTTAGAATCTCCTTGAGGAATTTGACGTAGGATGGCATTTCATTGAGAGCTTATGTGAAGGGTATGGTGACAATGAGCTTATGAAGCATCTTGATGAAGCGCTGAAACTTCTTCTCTGCTGGATCCTTTGGAGATTTTGTTGGGAAGAGCAACTTCTTTTTCTGGTTCGGAGCAAGAACAGATGTCGGAGGTGTTGCAGCTTTCTCGACGTTGGCTTGGTTCTCCTCGATATCGACCAGAGTCTTCTCGATATCGACTACTTTCCTCAATGTCGAGTTGATGTGTTGTGCAGACGAAGGGTGGTCCAAGCTGTCCTCGACATCGACATCCTTTTCCTCGATATCGAGTTGCCTCTCCTCGACATCGACCAAGGTCTGGTCGGTATCGACTTGTTTTTCAGCTCTTTCGTCCTGCTGCTTTCCGACCTCTGGCTCGCGTAGTTAGTGGCCGCTCTTGAGTTTCATAGCAGCGATGTGTCCGGTCTTCCCCTTGGGATTTGGTTCTGAAGATCCGGGGAGCGAACCTGACTGTCTGGGGACGCCTGCTGCTAGCTGGCCAATCTGTGTCTCCATTGATTTCCGCCATATATCAATCTCCCCAAGCCTAGAGTTGACACCTTGTATGTGAGTGTAGACTGAGTTGAAGGATTGCTTGGTGTCTGAATGGTTCCTCCGTATTTCCTCTAGGATGGTCTGTAGGTCATCCCTCTTCTAGTCCCTTTCCGGATGTCCTGGAGCTCTGTACGGCGGGGGGTTCCTAAGGGCACCTTGGTTCCATTGTGGTTGCTGAAACCTTTGGTCCCCCATATAGCGATTAGGACCCCCTGCGTAAGCTGCCTCTTCGTGGTATTCTGCCAGCCTGACTTGCTCTGTGTGTGGGCACTCAGTAGTGATGTGCCGCTGTGATCCGCATTCGATGCAGGGTTGGTTGACAGAAAGATACTTGACTTGCTTGAGGAGCTTGCGATTCTGATCTCTGTAGTATTGCTCCATGACATCTGGGTCAATCTCTTTAGCGGGCTCATAGAGGGGCATGGATGGGGCTAGCCTAGCATAGGCATTCTCATCATAGTTGATTGGAGTCCCATAGTTGTTGTCGTAGTTGGTCAGCTTGTCGAGGGCAGCCCATGCGTCAGCTGGCGGCATTGTCAGATACTCATAATGAGTATACGTGTTGATCCTATCCTTAGCAGCCAGGTCAAGAGAATTGAAGAAGATCTCCTGAACTACGCAGGGTTGCTGTCCATGTGTAGGGCATGATCGCAGTAGATCCTTATAACGTTCCCACGCCTTTGCCAGCGGCTCCCAAGGTTTCTATTTGAAAGCTTTAATCTTCTGGCGAAGGAGCGCTGTCTTGGCAGGAGGAAAGAATTTGTTGAGAAATTCCTGTTTTACTTCAGCCCATGTCGTGAGGGATCGCGGTTTCAGCCCTTCAAGCCATTTCAATGATGGACCAGCTAGGGACCAACGAAAAGCCTTCATCAAGATATATTCCAGAGTGGTACCTTCAGTAAGAGTACGACACATATCAGTAAAGTTGGTAATATGCTGAAGAGGACATTCATTAAATCTACCAAAGAAAGCATTATTTTTAATTTCAATAAGGAAAGGAGTGCGAATTTCATAGTTATTCTCAGGGATTAGAATGGCCGATTCAGGCATGACGAGAGTCGGGTGCATGTAATCCTCTGCAGTTGTAGGGTATTGGGCAAGCTCATCTTCCAATTGCCTCATTCGCGCAACTTCCTGTGTAATGCGTGCTCTCTCAGCCGTGAGAGGAGTATCCTTGGTGGCTAGTTCCCTCTGAAGCCTCTCAATCAGTTGTTCTTATGTCTCTGCGGCCGCCATCGCTCTTTTCAGTTTAGCGTGGACGTATATAAGGCGCTCCGGTTCGTCTAAGGCGTCAAACTCAAGTGTTTGACCAGAACGGTGCATATGCCTGCGAAGTAACTCAAAAGAAAAGTGAGATCTGACTACCTAAGGTGCGAATGATTGCTTCCCCAGCAACGGCGCCAATTTGTTGTAAGGAGGAAATCGAGAATGCAAATAAAATATGAATAAAGCAAAGCAAACCAGGTTCCGTCCCTTGCAAATGATTACAAGACTTCCTCCCGATGCAGCAGTGGGAAGTCAGGATCGATCCACGAGGAAGCATGTCAACGGGTCCTAGGCAACAGAGAAATCTCACGGCAGAAGTTGACTACAGATGCTCGACCTCGAGTAAAGTTACTCGACAGAAGGTCAAGAAAGTCAAACAGGTAAGCAGCAGTCACTGGATGTTGGTCGATATCGAGGAGTTCTTACTCGATATCGAGTAAAGTCTTCGTCGATCCCGGGTACCTGCACACCAGAAACTACAGCGATCTCGTCGATCGAAAGTCAGAAGTCGATGTCAACCAGTTTTGGTCGATATCGAGTAGAACAGGAACTAAAATGAATGCAAAAACTTTGAATCAGAATTAACTCAATAAACTAGAAGACTTCCAAGATCAGGGTTTCAACACCACAACGATAACCATGTAAAATAACACATAAAGGCATAAAAGATCATGCTTTTCATCAAATAACTTTCGTTATTAACAAATAGGAATGTAGAAGCTTTCGCATAAACCCTAATTATTACGAACCCTTTTCACATAATTAACCCAAGTTGTATTAAGATCACTTTCACTTCAATAACACAAACAAGGATCACCTTTAACTTTCGCAAAAGAATCATGCTTATAGGCAAGGTTGTTAAAATCTAGATCCGGATCGTGGGATATTACGATTCTACGATCCAAAGTGGCCCAATCGATCTGGATCGCACGTTCAGAGTCGGATGCAGCAGGATCGCAGCAAGATCGTACAAAATCGTAGCAGGATCGTAGTAGAATCGGGAATATAATCTAGATCCTACCGCATGAACTAATATGTTGATTTTTTAAGTATATTTTTTTGGTAATTTGATTTTTTAAATATTTCTTTAGGTAATTTGAATTAATATGTTGATTGATATAGTTATATTGATTTTTTAAAATAATGTTTTGATTCACTCTCTATTTAGGGATATAAAAAATCTAGAATTATGACTTACTGCTCGAATTTTTTGGGTTGTTATATACACATGTGTGGATTTTTCATATATGGATAGACAAATAAAGTGGTTATAGCTATTGAGCATTGATTTAACTTTACATATAAGTGATATGCAATATTTTGTAATTAGTTTATCAAAAAATTTAAACATGCAGTAGGATCTTACGATCCTACGATCCGATTCTACTGCACCCCCATCGATCCGATCTAGAATCTCGATCCTAACAACATTGCTTATAGGGATAGAAGACGAATTGCATAAAAAGATCGTACCTTTACCGTATCACCTTACATGGCTACCGTCGGGCTCACCCCGACCCTAAAAGTTGGTGGACTACTCGCTCTTCATTGCAATAGCAGACATCTTTGATAAAAAAGAACTAACTTGCATTAATAAACTCAACCAAACTTACAACCTCTTCTCTCTCTCTCTATGTGACTAATTGTCTCTGAAATTGAATGCTCGAAAATCAGCCCTTATGGCTTTATTTATAGGCTTCCAATCCTTGCTAATCAAGGAAGGAAATATCTATCTATATCTATATCTCTTTATCTAATGCCTTAAAGATTAAATAATGGAATAAAAGAATTAAATCCAAAAAGGAAATATATCTAAAGTAGGTAAATCCTTCATGGTGTTGATAGATCTTGATAAGACTTGATTGATGTGGATAGACTCGGACTCCTTCGCTCCCAAGCAATCCCAACTCGACTCGGATAGCCCAACCGCGTAACGCGACCCAGGAGAGTTTTACTCGATATCGAGTAGTTTACTCGATATCGAGGAACTTTGTTCGTCGACTTGGCTTGGCTGGGCTTCTCGAGTAACTGGTTCTCGATCTGGCTCGGACATGTGTCTCAGGTCTTGTCGATATTGAGCAGTTTAGTCGATATCGAGTAAGTGGCTCGGACTTTGGCTGGCCTGGTCAAATCGAGCAACTCCTCCTCGGATCCTCGATCAGGTGCTGCCTCCTCGACTCCAGGTATGGCTTTAGGGCTTGGTCGATATCGAGTAAGGCTCTGGAGTCGGGTTTGCTTCGTCTCTTAGCTTCTCGATATGGCTTGTCCTCGACCAGGTTTGTGTGCACATTTTTGTCGATATCAAGGAGAAGTTGTCGATATCGAGTAACACTGGGCTTCAGCTTGATTTGTCTTGGTTCCGCCGCTCTTTCACCTTGGACTTCTATAGTTGACTTCCGAGCTTTTCTTCTCTTCTCAGAACTGCTGTAAATTGCTTCGATTTCTGCGAATTTAAATAGAAACTGGTGTAGATTCCATAATTTGGAAAATAAACATAAACTACATAGATTATGTACTATTCTGGCCCAAATGCATGAAATGTGTTCAGAAAATGATATAAAAGTTACTATAAAACATGGCAAATTCAGCTCACAACATGAGTGAAAGGAGAA
Source organism: Persicaria tinctoria (assembly GCA_037127255.1). Lineage (NCBI taxonomy): Eukaryota > Viridiplantae > Streptophyta > Magnoliopsida > Caryophyllales > Polygonaceae > Persicaria > Persicaria tinctoria. The sequence continues at coordinate 9,931,239 of JBANSL010000014.1, forward strand.
AAAAGAGTGATGATGGCTGATGGTTGATACAAGGTATCCCCTACAGGCTACAACTACAATGGGACTAGTCATGTTGTGTACTGTTTAAACTAGTGCACTGTATATAGTTAATAGTACCTACATATATAATATATACATGAATTTGCTTACAACTAATTTTCTTCATTCCCTTGACTTGTTGTGATAGAAGGAACGGTTTAGAGTGATGTGTATTTGTCTAAATGAAGGTTTAGCAGTTGTATCTATTAATATAAATGTGCACCACATACCATATGTGATATGTCATATGTGCTTACTTATTTTTATGTTAAAAGAAAAATGATGGGAGCATCTATGTTTGCCTGCAGCTGCGCAGCTTGATCTATGGTCTCATCTAACTGATGGATTGATGCGGGTAATCAAAGTATCTTTGCTCTGCACAGGTCCTAAACCCGAGTCCAGACCCACAATGCATCAAGTAGCACACACCTTTTCATCCCGTTCAAAAGCTTCCTTGGCTGAGCTTCTCAAGATCACTTAGGCGCTTAGCTGCTGTTATTTATTGGAATAATATTGATTTTCTTTTTCCAGATACTGGTAACAACATATATATTGATCTTTTTTTTTTAAATGAAGATGCTTGAAATCTGGATGGGACAAACATAGTTGATTGTCTTCCACCGATTCAAATTCACAGATCTTGAGCAATAGGCATCATGTTAATGTTGGAAATCATAACTGGAAGGAAGGCAATTGATGAAACAAAAGATCTCCGGGAGCAAAATCTGGTTGCATGGGTAAGATGTTACATTTGTTTTGCATCATTTTAATGTTAGATCTTGTTAGCATTCACATCAATGTGTGCTAAGGTATGCCCGCGTTTGCACCCAAAAAAGTTAATTGAAGCTAATGATTTAAGTTGGTTTTCAGTTTTCACATTCTCTGTGTTCGTCTTTCTACTTCTTTCACTAGTTTTTACCTGACTTAGGCGTTTCTGTTAAGTGCATCTTTGAAGATTGAGATTAGTTTTTACTACCCCACCGCATAGTTGACTTGCTAATCAACTTGATGCACCATTTCTCTATTCAGTGAAGCTTTTCTTATATGCTTTGAAATCTTGTTTACTGCTTATGAGCACAAATATACAATGCTGAGGAGTTTCTGGCTAAGTATTTAATTCCTGGTTTGTGAATGGATCTTTGCCTTAAGTTTGGCTTAAATACGTTATTGCAGGCGCGACCACTTTTCAAAGACCAGAAACAATTCCCGCAAATGGTGGAACCAACTCTGAAAGGGCAGTATCCGACTAGGGGGCTATACCAAGCACTTGCCATTGCAGCCATGTGTGTTCAGGAGTAGCCAAACATCCGCCCTCTCATAGCTGATGCGGTAACAGCTCTAAACTACCTTGATGCCCAGAAGTACGACCCTCTAAACCACGCCTCCCACAACAGCAGACGAAACTCGTCAATTCCTGAGGCCAAGAAGTACGACGATGATGATGGGAGTGAAAATTCAGAAATAACACAAAAGCATTCCATGAACCAGAACAAGACATGTTATTTATCACTACTCTTTTCTTATTCTTTTATTAAAAAACAACCATCATTGCATAAGATTTTTCTAGTTTCATATTCTGAGAGACGAAAACAAATTTGCTCGTTCAGCTTGTAGCTCTAAGTCTTAAAAGCACTTGAACCTTGGGCTATTTAGAGACAGTTGGTAGCAATAGTAGGGAATCATAAAAAGTTTAGGCAGTAGCTGGTGCTTGTATTCAAGTTATTTGCATTACTTGTTTACACTTCAATAAAAATGGTTTTCTTGAGCAATTATTTAGAACAATTATTTGATGATATATACTAAATAATCTCTTTATGACAAAGATGCGGACAACAATAAAAATCCCTAAAAGGGTTCTCATTAAAGTCGGGTCTGCAACCAAGGAAACATCGAACAACAATGGCTCATACTTAAGTCCCAGAAGCCAGTTTGCTCCACCCACTGAGGGTCAACAACTCATGGTTGATACCTTTCAGTATGCTGATGATGAGAGCAGTGAGCAGGATCTCCTACGGGATGGTGGTCGTCGAATGGGTTCTTCCCACAGGCTGAGCTTCTTCTAGTTTCGAGTTTCGCATCGCTTCAGATGAGTGTTAAAAGTAGCTCTCTAAACCCATCCATGAGCTACCTCCAATAGGTTACATCTGCCATGATTCCTTGCCAAAGGACAAATGCATATTTTGTAGCAAGTAGGCAATTTCGCAATTTCAGAATGTAGCTTGGCAGCTATATAGCTTCCATCATTTCAGTTTATTCGGTTTGGAGCTTATTTTGGATTTCAGAATGTAGCTTGGCAGCTATATAGCTTCCATATAATTTCATACTTTCTCAATAAATTATTGCTCAACATGCTCTTATTTTTGCTCATCAATACTTTATTTTTGCACAACATTCGAGACTTGTGAAATTGTGTCTCAAGATGATCTTACTTTTTGTAAATATAATTTTATACTTTTTTAATAGATTATTGCACAACATGATCTTATTTTTGCTCATCAATAGACAATAATTGCACAACATGGGGGATTGGTGAAATTTTGCTCAACATCATCTTATTTTTGCTCAACTATAAGTTAATTTTGCACAACAATCGAGACTTGTGAATTTGTTCTCAACATGATCCTATTTTCTCTCAATATAATTTCATACTTTCTCTATAAATTATTGCACAACATGCTCTTATTTTTGCTCATCAATACTTTATTTTTGCACAACATTAAAGACTTGTGAAATTGTGTCTCAACATGATCTTTTCTTTGTAAATATAATTTTATACTTTTTAATAGATTATTGCTTAACATGGTCTTATTTTTGCTCATCAATAGACAATAATTGCACAACATGGGGGATTGGTGAAATTTTGTTCAACATCATCTTAATTTTGCTCAACTATAAGTTAATTTTGCACAACAATCGAGACTTGTGAATTTGTTCTCAACATGATCCTATTTTCTCTCAATATAATTTAATACTTTTTCAATAAATTATTGCACAACATGCTCTTATTTTTGCTCATCAATACTTTAGTTTTGCACAACTAGTGGTGAAAATTAGTGCTGACACTGATATTAGTTACAATTAGTGCTGACACTGATGTTAGTTACAATTAGTGGTCAAAATTTGCTCAACGTGTTGAGAAATACCATGTTGAGAATACCATGTTGTTTTTCAACATGATATTGTTTTTTTAAGTAAACAATAATAATAAAATGTAAAATTTGATGAGTACCGATGACAGAATTGTGCTGACATATAAAAAAGAATACACAAACTTGAATAAATAGATCTAGGTGGAGTCGAACCACCAACCTCCTGAACAACTATTTGTCCAGACGCTCTTTCCTATTTGAGCTTATAGATCTTAGTGCTAGGATATGTTTATAAATTGCAAAAATAAGATTATAAAGTGCGCAAAAACTATTGTAAAGTGCATATATAATATTAATATGTGCAATCGTTACTTGAGTGAGTATGAATATGTGATTAAATGGGATCTAAGCAAGCTTAAGCTTCTTAAATAAGTCCCATCAGCAAGGAACAAAATTACCATCAACAAGGAAAAAGACCATGTCAGCACATAATATGATACATTTGTTACAAAAACAGATATAAAAATTGAGTTTCTTAACTAAAATGCTCCCCTCAAAGGCGTGTTTGACATCATTTACTAGACTCATGTAGATTCCATTTTTAGCTTCATCAAGAAAGAAAAGGCTCAGCATATATGCAGAAGAATATAAACAAAATAGAGACATATACAATGGAATTTGCAAAGATGAGTCTAGGCTCGTTGGACTGATGTCACATAGTATCAGCAGTGCAGAGATACATTGGCAAACCCCAATTTAAGCTTTATGTATTCATCACTATGAAACCATTTCCAATCTAACTGAATTTCTCAAATAAATATTGGCACGTCTCTTACGGTTCAACCTAGACATCTAGACATCAAACCAAAACAAAGAAAAATTAAGCAAAAGATCCACAAGATCATTTGGCCAAAACATGGACTCAGTTTCATAAGCAGGCCATTTTTTCAGCCTTCTTTTGTATCTTTACAATTACCAAGTAGATACTCATCATGAATACTCACCCAACCTAAAGCAAGCAGAGGACATCTCTTTTCAGCATCAATTAAAATCAAATAAAAATGTTGCAGTTACCTTTGAAGATCTGAGCAAAGCACGGGCAAGGCAAATAAGCTGTCTCTGTCCAACAGAAAAGGACATGCCGGAATCGTTAATCTGACTGTCTAGTCCTCCTGCTCTTTGTATTTCTTCCTTAACGTGACATTTCTCCAAGGTTTCCCAAAGTTTTGTGTCACTACTTGTATTGTATGGATCCAAATTATCCCTACGAGTTGCAAGATGCAGAAAGTCAACTTTAGGTTTACCAAGTAGCCAAGTGGGTATAAATATATTTTGATCTGTAACAAGCAGGAGAATTTTAAATTGCTGATGACAACAGTCTTTATCAATGAAAGGATAGAGGAATCGAGTAACTTCATTCACTCAGAAAGAGGATAGAAAGCAAGCACAAACTTCTAATTCATGTTGATTCAAAACCACTGCAGAAGGAACCTTAAATAGCATTAGTTTATTTGAGTCAACAACAGACAAAATTTGAGCAAGCAGGAAACAACATTAGCAACTAAACAAACACCAAATTTCCAGGCCTATATACTTCAAAATTTTAAATCAAGGTGATATAACAACATGTCATGAGGGATGCAATTAGCAACAATGTACAAAGATGAAAGCAGCAATGAAATGAGGGAGCAGAAGCAAGAAAGAAAAAGAGATTCGACTTGCTCGCTCCCGTCGCTCGCTCGATCTTGCCGGAGAGGGAGTTACAGATCCGCCATGGCACCGATTGAACACAAAATCATCGAAATCGGAATTATGCTCAACAATCAAGAAGCGCCCATCGGAAGCCCTATATCTGAGGAGGGGAGAACGAAGATATGAGAAACGTCAAAAATCAAAGAAAATTTGCGCCTTTGGCGCAAATTTTCCATGATTCTATTAAAGAAACGTTGAAATCCGCGGTTTTGGTGCGATTGGAGAGATGATCGGGATTGAATCGCTATGATCGGCAACGAGCAGTTGAGCAGCAGAGAGAGAGCGCGCGGAGAGGGAGAGCGAAGAGGAGAGAGAAAGGCTCGTGAAACAAAGGGAAGGGGGTTTACATTTAGGATTTGGATCCTCTCCTTACTTATATTTCCTAATATTTGCCTAATGAACCGATCTCATCCGTTTAAATAAATCAATGGTTAAGATCTATTCTAACTAAATTAAAATCACTTATCTTCTAATTCACTTGTTTTCTCTGTTTTGAAAACCACTAACTTCAAGACGCCGACTGTTCGATCCCCGCGCAACGTTATAGCCCTCTTTCAATCTCCGTTGTCCAGCCCCTCGTTGATCTGGTTAAGTGGTTAGGTTCTTAATTAATTCTTATACTAGGGTTTGTCAAAGTTTTTTAGTCAAAAAATTGAAGCATCAATTTCACAATTCAAGAGGCAAAGAATTTTAGTAGCACCGATTCATGCATAATTGACCCAAATTAATCCCATTGAATTCAGTACATACGGCATTCTATAAGCACCAAACAAATTGAATTTAGTAAGCATTTTTATAGTTCAATACTTCAATTTGAGAAATATGGCAACTATTTTTGTAGCCATCCCTCTAAAATCCATTAATCCATAGTTTGAAGTTTCCAAAAAGTAAGAGAAGATCGAACAAATTGAGGGCAGAAGGGGAGGAAAAAGAGGATTGAAGACAGTGGGAAGATCGAGTTGGAATTGAAGCACGTATACTCCCAATTGACGGTGAAAGCGGGCGTTCTCGGATGGTTCGAAGTCTCAGGACTCGTCGACGATGGCGCCACGACTAGATAACTGTTACAAAGAAATTTCCGATGGAGAAGGGTTGAGAATGATGGAGAGAGTAATCGGTTGAATAGAGAGAGAAAAATAGTTAATTAATTAAATTAGGTTAATTAAAATGGATATAATCTTGACCATTGATTTATTTGGACGGACAAGATCGATTAATTAGGAAACTATTGGGAAATAAATATAAGGAGAGGATCCGGATCCATTTATTTAGGCCATTTTACAAAATTATCCCAAAACGTGGCTATATCGCAAATTAGGTCCCATTTCGTGGCATTTTGCAAATTAAAAACCGGTTTTGCCAAAATCGAAAAACTCAATTCGGTTTCGGTTTTTTTTTTTTTTTTTTTCATGAAATCAAATTTTAGAAAATTCAGAACGGTAGCCCAAATCAACTCGTACTCGAGGTTTTGATAAATTAGTGTACATAAACCATAAGTGTATTGAAATCCACACACACAATTCAAGTGCATTGAAATCAAAACATAAACCATAAGGTGTACGATGATACAATCTGAATCATCTCCTTCATACCATACTTTCTCCAGTACATCACAAAATTATTTTGGGTATCAATCAACACTGAAAAAATAAAAATATATTTATATTATATACACTTATGTTGATATATTTCTAAAATTTTATTTTGAAAAATCATATTTAAAAAAATTAAAATTAAAATTATTTTCTAAAATAATTGATATTTTAATGATCTATATTTTTAAAATATGAATATTCATGATAAATTTTATAAATATTATTAATATATGAGTATAGAATCTAAATTTTTTTCCCATTGATAATCTATACTCAAAATAATTTTATGATAGAATCGAATGGAGCATAGTAGAGGATCCGAAAGGGTGTTTTTCCATTGATAATCTATACTCAAAATAATTTTATGATAAAATCCCGAAAGGGTTTTTTGGTGCATCTGTACATGGGTGGTTCTCGGCTGCATTTTCGGTTGTTACTTGGTGGTCCTTGTCTGACTTGGGGCTCTGGCGCCCGGTGTCGGGTCTGGCTCATAATATGGGAATCGAAGAACAGAATTAGCAGAAGGAGAAAGAAGCCATTAAAACCCACAACCAAAGCTTCTGAAATTGAATTAAGAAGAGAAGAAAGAAGTGATTCGGTTACAACTGAAATTGGGAATAAATACTAACAGCTCCACGTGATAGGCACGTGTTGCTCAATCTAACATAACAGAACAAGTCACTCGGGTAGACACACTCGACTAGGAAATAAAATCACTCGATCGAGTGAGCTTGTGCAGGTGAGTTGTGTGTCTCAACATCCCCCCTCAAACTGGAGGATGGTCTTCAAGGTCCATGCCCAGTTTGGAAAGCAGCTCTTTGTGATGCACAGCAGGGATGATTTTGGTGAGAACATCCGCAAGTTGATTCTCAGTAGGGAGGTAGCTGAGTTGTAGCAATCCTTCCAACACTTTTTCACGAGTAAAGTGGCAGTGTATCTCTATGTGCTTCGTCCTTTCGTGAAATACAGGATTTCTTGCAATCTGGAGAGCTGATTTATTGTCACAATTGAAAGTGACTGGCCTTAGATCAGATTCACCTAATTCAGACAACAAGTTAACCAACCAAGTTACTTCAGCAGCAGCTTGGCTCATAGCCCTGTACTCAGCTTCAGAGGAGCTTCTTGAAACTGTTGGCTGTTTCTTTGACTTCCATGAGATGGGATTGCTGCCATATAACAACACAAAACTAGTGACAGATCTCCTTGAAATGGGACAAGAAGCCCAGTCACTGTCTGAGAAGGCTTGTAACTTGATGGAAGACCCTTTCTGTAACTTGATCCCATAGTTCATTGTGCCTTTGACATATCTGATAAGATGGTGGAGAGCATCTAGATGATTGTTGTCTGGAGCTTGTAAGAATTGACTTAGAACCTGTATAGAAAAAGAGATATCTAGGTGTGTATTGGTTAAGTAACTCAATTTTCCAACTAAACTTCTGTATGTAGTGGGATCAGATATTAAAGCATTATGATCAGAAGAATGTAATTTGAAATTTATAGGAAGTGGTGTGACACAAGTCTTGTTATCCTCTAGCTTTGCTTCTTTGATGATTTCTGAACAGAATTTCCTTTGGCTCAGCACAATGCAGTCATCACTGTGTGTTACTTGTATGCCTAGAAAATAGTTGAGTCTTCCTAAATCCTTTATTTTGAAGAGGTCATGTAGATGACTCTTCAGAGCTGTAACTTGACTAACATCAGATCATGTGAGGATAATGTCATCTACATAGACAGCAGCTATTGTCAAATGACAATTTTTATCTGAAAGAAATAAAGATGGATCATATTTTGACTGAGTAAAACCAAATTCCAGTAAGGTAATGTATAGCTTATTAAACCATTGCCTTGCAGCCTGTTTCAACCCATATAATGATTTTTTCAAAAGGCAAACCTTATTAGATGGGTTAGAAACACCTTGAGGCATAGTCATATACACTTCTTCATGGAGATCTCTGATATGCGATATATTCTATAGCGCATTTAGTAGTTTTTGTCATCATTTACATGTCATTGTGAGGGATATTTGTATGAACTTGGTGATTCGGAACTTGTTGAAGAAGTTGAAGAAATCATAGGATCATGCAAGTTATAGAAGAGTTGAAGTGAAGAAATTCGGAAGCAGCTGGAATCAGGCGAGCTTGGCGCGGCCGCGCTGCTACTGACGTGCCCGCGCTGCTAGGAGGGAGTACCTGCGTCGTTGCCTCAGAGAGAAGTAGCAAGGCACTCACTGACGCGCCCGCGCTGCTACATGGCGCGCCCGCGTCAGTCCCTGGAGACGGATTCTTATCCGATTTTCCCCTATCATATTAGTTGTTAATTTATATTTTTTACGGGATTTTAAAACCCTTTAATTAGTTTATATTATTTTCGAAGGGGGCAGTTTTTAGGATTCCATTAGGTTATTTTCCAGAGACGTATCTTTCCCTTCTTTGTTCATCTCACAAACCCTATGGAGAACTAACTCTCCTTTGTTACACTTGGTTCTTTGAAGCCCTCGATTGAATTGGTTGTGAGTATTCTACTCTAGTTCGTCCTTTGTTAATTGTTTCGATCTCTTGAGCTTATTGCTTGATTGCTTATTATTGGTTAATCTGGATTGATCACCTAGGTTTATCGATACTAGTCATATTGCTAGGGTTTCCAACTCCAGGTTTGGGGTTGTAGACCTATTGTAGCAGACACAATCGTCATAAGTAGGTTGCTTGTGTTAGATTGTGAAGGAGATTCGATTACAGGCTATTTTAACGGGTTGTTATAATCGCTTGTATCTCATTATAATTCATGTTTGAATGCTATTGCTTTATTATTCGGTGAAGGTTTCCCCTTGTAATTTGGTGATAAGCGCTTTTAGGACTGGTAGGACTAAAAGCCATTACACGATCTGAATTGAGAACAATTACTTGGACATTAGAACTTGAGATTTATAGAATTCGATGATAAACCATCTCAATTGTTGTGCGGATAATTACCTGGTGTAATACTTTTCCATCATATATTCGCAACCTCTATTTGTAACTTGTTCTGTCACTATTGCTTACACACAAAACTCCCCCTTGAATTGGTTACTTTTGGGTAATAATACTTGCTCTTACAATTGATTCTGTTTCCCTGTGGGTTCGACCCTAACTTACCTACTATACTTGTTATAGTTTGCACCTTAGGAATTTACTTTGATTTGGCATAACGACCTTAGGCCTGTCAAATTTGGCGCCGTTGCCGGGGAAACGGATTATCTTTGTTCTTGTTTGTCTTATTACCTGTTTAGGTGCGAACCTCTTGCATGGTTCACACTCGTGCTACTGATCCCCATCTTGTTGATTTTGATTGGGAAATTGACAGGACATACCACCGCCGCCTTAGAGAACAACACCAACATTCCCAACAACCTGATCCAATGGCTGGAAATGTAAATCAGACGCTGCGACAGCTGACAGCAGCAAACATCACACAGCAGGCACCTGCTGTGATAATCCCTGCTCTGGGGGATGACAACCATTTTGAGCTAAAGTCTGGGCTGATTCATCAACTGCCCAAATTCCATGGATTGGTTGGAGAAGACCCCATTAAGCACATGGGGAAGTTTCATAATGTGTGCATGAGCATGAAACCGGCCAATATAGATGAAGCACAGATAAAGATGAGAGCCTTTGGGTTCACGCTGGTCGATGCTGCGGATGACTGGTACTGCAGTCTTCCTACAGGGAGCATCGACACTTGGCCTAAGCTCCACAAGGCCTTCCTGGAGAAATTCTTTCCTGCTAAGAAGGAGAACACCTTGAAGAAGGCGATCAGCAATATAGAGCAGGAAGATGATGAAACCCTCTACGATTACAATGAAAGGTTCAAGAAGCTTTGCGCTAATTGCCCCTTCCATGGCTACAGCACTAAGGACCTAGTCCTATACATCTATGGGGGGTTGCTGGAATCTGATAGAAGAATGATTGATGCCGCCTGCGGAGGAAACATTATGAATGCCACGCCAGAGGGAGCCATGGAGAAGATTCAGGAAATGGCTGAGGGGACTAGAAATTTTGGGAAGTCCACCAGAAAGAAATGAGTCAATTCGGTAGACTCTAACCAATCCAAAGATATTGCTGAATTGAAGGAAATGGTTAAGAGGCTCACTCTGCAAGGGACTCCTCAACAACTCAAGGCTTGTGGAATCTGCAATGATAACTTCCACCCAACTGATTCCTGTCCTACACTCCAGAAAGACACCGCTGAAGTAAGTGCTATAGGTGGAAATGGACCTCAGAGACCCAGACATGACCCCTACTCAAACTCCTACAACCCAGGGTGGCGGGATCACCCAAATTTCAGATGGAGGGATCCACCAAACCAACCACAACAGCAATAGCCACCTCCCTACAATCAGAGGCAGCAGGGTAACGCTCCCTCTACTGAGTCCATGCTCAATACCCTGACACAGCACTTTACTGCGCATGTTCAGACAACTGAATTGAGCATAAAAGATATACAGAAACAAATGGGGCAAATGGCTGAAGCAATCACGAGGATAGAGGCAAAGACGTCATGGGTCCTACCATCTCAAACGGTGGTCAATCCAAGGGAGAACGTCAGTGCTATAACTCTTCGAAATGGAAAAGAGCTGAAAAGTCAGGAAGAAGAGGAGGAAAGCACGCAGGTCTCTGATGTGGCAACGCCCAACACTGGCGCGCCCGCGCTGGGTACTGGCGCGCCCGCGCTGGGTACTGGCGCGCCCACGTCGAGTCCTGAACCTGAGAACGAAATTCCGCCTGAATCCGAGCCCTATGTCGATACATATGTACGACCGAATTTTCCCCCTCTCGGGTCGGAGAAACCAAAACCTCCGTTCCCTGAGGCACTCAAAGAGAGGAGGATAATCGATGATTCAGAGCTTTTCGAGACATTTAGCAAGTGCCAGGTGAACATTCCTCTGCTGAAAATGATAAAAACTGTGCCCAAGTACGCAAAGTTCTTGAAGGAGCTTTGCATGGTAAAGAGGAATCAGAAGCTGAAAGGTAAAAAGAAAGTGAAAGTAAGTGAGCAGGTCTCCGCTATGTTTCAGAGGAGAATGCCGAAAAAGTGCACTGATCCAGGTATGGTTACTATCCCCTGTGTCATTGGAGATGTAAAATTTGATAGAGCTATGCTTGATTTGGGCGCTTCCATAAATGTGCTTCCTTACTCACTTTACAAATCGCTAGATTTAGGACCTTTGCATGAAACTGGAGTAATTGTGCAACTAGCTGACAGGTCTAATAAATACCCTAAAGGAGTAGTAGAAGACGTTTTGGTCATGGTCGATAAACTGATTTTTCCTGCAGATTTCTTTGTCCTGGATATGGAACATGATAAGCATGATGCGCCTATTTTATTAGGTAGACCTTTTATTAAAACAGCTAGGACAAAAATTGATTGTGTCTCTGAGACACTAACAATGGAATTTGATGGAGAAAAGGTTAAATTCGATTTATACAAGGCTATGAAACATCCTGTTGATGACCATTCTCTGTGCTCTATTGATGTGATTGAACCATTAGCTCAAGATCTATTTGATATTTCTAGGGAAGATGAGTTGCAGTCAATTATTGAGAATGCGATTGACAAGTCCTATACAGATTTTTCAATTACATCTAACATGCAGGAATTAGTAGCCCAGATGGATGTAAAAGGTAAGTTCTCTCCACATCTTTTGGGCATTGGCCCCAATCTACTGACTCCCAGCGAAGTGCTTGTTCCATCTGTTGTGCAGGCACCTAAAATTGAACTCAAACAACTCCCTAGTCATCTCAAGTATGCTTTCCTAGGAGTTGATGACACTTTACCAGTTATTGTGTCAAGTAAGCTTTCAGCAGAGCAGGAAGAAAAGTTAGTGGAGGTTCTGAAGAAGTACAAAACTGCGCTAGGGTGGACCATCGCTGACATCAAGGGAATTAGCCCATCTACATGCATGCACAGGATTCTACTAGAGGATGGAGCTAAGCCATCACGTCAGCCACAGAGAAGGCTAAATCCTCCCATGATGGATGTGGTGAAGAAGGAAGTGCTGAAATTGCTGTCCGCAGACATGATTTTCCCAATTTCTGACAGTCAATGGGTAAGTCCTACACAGGTTGTCCCTAAGAAAGGAGGTATTACAGTCGTGGAGAATCAACAAGGTGAGTTGGTCCCTACCAGAACACAAAAAGGTTGGAGGGTATGCATAGACTATCGCAAGCTGAATACAGTAACCAGGAAGGATCACTTCCCCCTCCCCTTTATTGATCAGATGCTAGAACGCCTTGCTGGGCGCTCCTATTATTGCTTTTTGGATGGATATTCTGGATATTTTCAGGTGGCCATAGCGCCATAAGACCAGGAGAAGACTACATTTACATGTCCTTTCGGTACTTTTGCATATCGCAGAATGCCATTTGGACTATGTAACGCACCCGGGACATTTCAACGATGTATGGTTAGTATCTTCTCTGAATACATTGAAAATTTCATTGAAGTATTCATGGATGATTTCACAGTACATGGGGATAGCTTTGATACTTGTTTGAGCCATTTGACACTAGTGTTAAAAAGATGTGTTGAAACTAATCTGGTTTTGAACTCTGAAAAGTGTCATTTTATGGTAGAACAGGGAATTGTTTTAGGCCACATAGTCTCTGCAAAGGGTATTGAGGTCGATAAGGCGAAGATTGATGTAATTCAGTCTTTGCCTTATCCTATTAATGTGCGCAAAGTTCGTTCTTTCCTAGGCCATGCAGGTTTTTATCGCAGGTTTATCAAGGATTTTTCGAAGGTATCCTCACCCTTGTGCGAGCTTCTGAAGAAAGATGTGACATTTGTACTCACACAAGAGTGCAAAAAGGCGTTCGACTCGCTGAAAGGACGCCTCACTACTGCACCAATCATTCAGGCACCAGATTGGTCTCGCCCATTTGAGATCATGTGTGATGCGAGCGACTATGCAGTGGGAGCAGTGCTAGGCCAAAAAGAGGGAAGATCCTCTCATGTGATCCATTATGCTTCCATGACTTTGAATGGAGCGCAGCGCAACTACTCCACCACTGAGAAAGAAATGCTAGCCGTGGTGTTTGCACTAGAGAAATTTCGACAATATCTGCTTGGAGTCAAAGTGATTATCTACACAGACCACGCAGCCCTCCGCTACTTGATGACAAAGAAGGAGACAAAGCCAAGATTAATTCGATGGGTCCTGTTGCTCAGCGAATTTGATGTGGAGATTAAGGACAAGAAAGGAGCGGAGAATTTGGTGGCTGACCACTTAAGCAGATTGGTGAATGAGGAGGACAAGCCGAAGTCACAGAAACCCATCTTAGGCACGTTTCCGGATGACACATTGTGCAAAATCGAGCACAAAAGCACGCCGGAGTCTGGCGCGCCCGCGTCGTTCCCTGACGTGCCCACGCTATTAATGACTCCTGACTCCGATTTTTGCAAAGTAAATTCTTCCGAGCATATTCTCTCCCCATCTCAGTCCGTTCTAGGACTTCATTCTGTAAACCCTTGGTACCGGGACATTGTGAACTACTTAGTTTGTGGGGAATTTCCCCCGGATCACACCAAGGCTCAAACGGAGAAGATTCGAAGAGAAGCAAACCACTATGTTTGGGATGACCCATACCTTTTGAAACATTGTGCTGATCAGGTAATTCGTCGTTGTCTTCCAGATAATGAGGTATGATCTGTTCTTGAATTCTGTCATTCTCAAGCTTGTGGGGGACATTTTGGTGCCAATAAAACTGCTAGAAAAGTGCTTGAATCTGGATTTTATTGGCCACATATTTTTAAGGATGCTTATTCTTTCTGCAAGGCATGTGATAGGTGTCAAAGAATTGGGAATATCTCCCAAAGGAATGAAATGCAACAATCATCGATGATTTTTTGCGAAATCTTTGATGTTTGGGGCATTGACTTTATGGGACCTTTTCCTAGTTCTTGTGGGAACTTGTATATTTTACTTGCGGTGGACTACGTTTCCAAGTGGGTGGAAGCGAAGGCCACCAGAACTGATGACTCTAAAGTTGTGGCAGGGTTCTTGAAAAGCAATATTTTTGCCAGGCATGGAATTCCTAGAGCGCTGATTAGTGACAGGGGTACCCATTTCTGCAACAAAACTGTGACTGCCGTGCTGAAGAAATATCATGTCACACATAGAGTTTCCACCGCATACCATCCACAAACGAATGGCCAAGCAGAGGTGTCCAATAGAGAGATCAAAGCCATTCTCGAGAAGACTGTAAATCCTAACAGGAAGGATTGGAGTTTGAGACTTGATGATGCATTGTGGGCTTATCGCACTGCTTACAAAACTCCAATTCGGATGTCTCCTTTCAGACTTGTCTATGGTAAGGCATGTCATCTTCCTGTTGAGCTGGAGCACAAGGCTTGGTGGGCTGTGAAACAATGCAATATGCAGAGTGACGGGGTTGGAGAACACAGGAAGCTACAGTTAGGCGAGCTCGAGGAGTTACGTTTGGACGCCTATGATAATGCTGCAATTTACAAGGCGAAGACCAAGGCATGGCATGACAAGCACATCCATAGGAAGGACTTTAAAGCTGGTGACAAAGTCCTACTTTTTCAGTCTCGCCTGAAACTCTTCGCTGGGAAGCTCAGGTCAAAGTGGGGGGGGACCATACATTGTTGCTGAAGTTTTCCCACATGGAGCTGTAGAGTTATATGACTCAAATAGCCACAAGAAGTTTAAGGTAAATGGTCAAAGGCTTAAGACATACTATGAAGGGTTCCCAAAGGAGGCTATGGATGAGTTAGTTTTGGAGGAGCCAAATGCAGAGTTAGAATAATCAAAAAGGCTTAGTCGAGCCAGCGACATGAAACAAAGGCGCTGCTTGGGAGGCAACCCAAGGTATTGCATTCTTTCCCTTAACTCGATTTTATTCTAACTTGTAGGTAATAAAGAAGGAGTTTCTGGTGACGAATTGCATCCGCATTTCGGACCCACTGCTTCCGCAGTGTTAATTTTCTGTCCCTAAAAAAAAAAAAAAAAAAGACCACGGGCTGGAAAACCCGCTTCGGGCCAGCCCGCCATCTTCAAGCCCCATCATCATCCCTCAAATCCAAACATAACCCTAGCCTACCCCACATCCTCTCCTCTCACTCCCCTGCGCCACCAACCCGCCACCCCTCCACCCACACTCCATCGCCGACCTCACCATCAGCCGTCGGCGCGAGCCCCCGTCGACCAGTGGGAGTCCCGGAGCACTGAAGACCCGTTCTCCTTTCCTTTCGTCCTCGGCACCGGGGAGAAGCTCCGCGTCGACAACCGTTTTGGGCGATTTCCGAATCTGCAGAAACCACCGACGCGGCCGCGCCTGCATTTCAACGCGCCCGCGCTGTCAGGGTTACGAAACAAGAGGAAGAAACTACTGACGCGCCCGTGCGGTGTTTCTGACGCGCCCGCGTCGGCCTCCTGAGCCGAGCCTCATCTGTTCTTTGTGAGTTATTTCAGCTATCCTTATTTCGATTCGGATCTAGTCTTATTATCTGTCGAATATGAGTTCATCGGAGGAAGAGGTGAGTCGATCTGATGATGAGTTAGATTTGTCTGAAGAGGAGTGGGCTATTTACAATAAGGTAAACTGTGTCAGTTCTACAAAATATTTGCATAGAGAGACCCTTCAGAGACTTCAGATGCTAGATTGTATGCAGAAGTGTCTAGCTCGTGCTGGTATTGGTGATTTTTTGGAGTTGAGAGCTGCAGGATACCCAGAACTTTGCAAGCAGTTCCTTGCGACATATCAGTTGAACCTTGGGGATAACAGAATTAGAGGGGTTTCTTTTAGGTTCAATGGCACTACCTACAGGATTTCTGCAGCAAGGATGCGAGCTGCTTTGGGGATCACTAAAGCCCCAACTGATGGATGGGTGACAGCCGTGACCGACCCAGACCTAGTTGCATTCTTTATAGGGGTGTCTGGAGAGGAATTCTTAACCAGTAACGAGTACAACAGCAGGATTACTCATCTTGTCTTCCGTATGTTGTGCAAGATTGTCGCTGGGACATATTATGGGCTGACCACAGATACCAAGCTCTCCATGACACACCTAAGGTTTGCTTACAGCGCTGTGCCTACTGCAAATTATACTCCTGACTGGGTTAGGCTTTTCTTCGATGGGCTCGACAAGGTCAGAAGGGATCGCAGTGTCGCTGGACCAGAAATGGTCCAAGGCGGACTTATTACTCGGGTAGCCATTGTTGCAGGCGTTGAGCCAGGTGGTTTGCAAGAGCCGGAGGAGCAGGTCATAGCAAGGACCTACACAGAGGAGTATCTGCGGAGGTGTTTGATGCTTGACACTGCGCCGGATGGGGGAACCATTTGGTGTACAGGCAAGAAGAAAGAGCATCAGTTCAGGCTCCCGAAGCCGCTTCCTTGGTCTGAGACTTGGACTGATTGGTATATTGATGCTGATTATTTTCCGACATCAGTTCTGGGTAGACGGCATCGCCTAGAAGTGGGTAGCAGTAGTGGCACAGCTGGAGCTGCCACGATTGAGGATGCGCCTGTGGCTCCGCAGGCTTTTGTTCAGACAGATACTCAGGGTTTCGCGCAGAACCCACAGCAGGAGGTACCTGCTTATCATACCCCTTCTCACGGTTGGGATTCTCACCCGACATATCAGAGCCAACAGGATTCACATCAGTGGGCCCCTTGGCCCCCACAAGCTTTTCAGGATGCTCATCAACAGCCTCAACAGTGGGGTTACCTGCTTGACCAGATTGGCCTTCTGCGCCAAGACGTAGGGAGTTTGACGACGATGGTTCAAAACCAAGATAGAGTGCAGAACCAGATTCTCCACCAGCAGGCCGACATCCTAGAAGGCTTTGGCGAGTTCAGAGGAATGAGGGAAGAGCTTCGCCGCATGTGAGAGGATTACTCTCGCCACTATCCACCCTCTCAGTGAGTCCTTCTGTTTCCTTTCTCCCTACTTATTTCTGTCTTCTTTCACATTGAGGACAATGCTTCATTCAAGTATGGGGGAGGGAAAGGATTTACATATCTTGTACATATTTCATTTCCGCATTATTTTTGTACAGATTCTGCACTTGTTATTTAAAAAAAAAAAATTGAAAAGAGACAATCAAAATCCTGGGATGAGTTGAAAACCCGAAAGGGCGACTCAGGCAAAAAGCAGGTAGTCTGGCGAGCTTTAGGCTTTGGCAATATGAGACTTGAGGGAAGTGAGAATGTTTATGTGAGTACCATCTTTGAAAAAAAATGAGTGGCTTGGTGAAAACCCCAAAAGGGCGCCTTGGCAAGATGAGCGTTTACTTTGAGTGTTTAGGATTGATCTCTTGGCGAAGGCGACATAAGAAGTGGAGTGATAAGGAGGTTTTCGGGTAGGCCACTGGGAGCTATAAGGTGTAGATGGTCGAGATATAATTGTAAGTCTCATTTCCTATTTTGATTGTCTTTTGTGCTGATTGTTGAGATGGTGGAAACTACTAGTACTTAGTGTTCATTTTCCTTGTACTGTCTGTGAACCTTTGAGATTTGTGGTGAGAGTAGGCTTAGTTTCTATGCTTACTCGGGACGAGTAAAGGTTTAAGTATGGGGGAATTTGATATGCGATATATTCTATAGCGCATTTAGTAGTTTTTGTCATCATTTACATGTCATTGTGAGGGATATTTGTATGAACTTGGTGATTCAGAACTTGTTGAAGAAGTTGAAGAAATCATAGGATCATGCAAGTTATAGAAGAGTTGAAGTGAAGAAATTCGGAAGCAGCTGGAATCAGGTGAGCTTGGTGCGGCCGCGCTGCTACTGACGTGCCCGCGCTGCTAGGAGGGAGTACCTGCGTCGTTGCCTCAGAGAGAAGTAGCAAGGCACTCACTGACGCGCCCGCGCTGCTACATGGCGCGCCCGCGTCAGTCCCTGGAGACGGATTCTTATCCGATTTTCCCCTATCATATTAGTTGTTAATTTATATTTTTTACGGGATTTTAAAACCCTTTAATTAGTTTATATTATTTCCGAAGGGGGCAGTTTTTAGGATTCCATTAGGTTATTTTCCAGAGACATATCTTTCCCTTCTTTGTTCATCTCACAAACCCTATGGAGAACTAACTCTCCTTTGTTACACTTGGTTCTTTGAAGCCCTCGATTGAATTGGTTGTGAGTATTCTACTCTAGTTCGTCCTTTGTTAATTGTTTCGATCTCTTGAGCTTATTGCTTGATTGCTTATTATTGGTTAATCTGGATTGATCACCTAGGTTTATCGATACTAGTCATATTGCTAGGGTTTCCAACTCCAGGTTTGGGGTTGTAGACCTATTGTAGCAGACACAATCGTCATAAGTAGGTTGCTTGTGTTAGATTGTGAAGGAGATTCGATTACAGGCTATTTTAACGGGTTGTTATAATCGCTTGTATCTCATTATAATTCATGTTTGAATGCTATTGCTTTATTATTCGGTGAAGGTTTCCCCTTGTAATTTGGTGATAAGCGCTTTTAGGACTGGTAGGACTAAAAGCCATTACACGATCTGAATTGAGAACAATTACTTGGACATTAGAACTTGAGATTTATAGAATTCGATGATAAACCATCTCAATTGTTGTGCGGATAGTTACCTGGTGTAATACTTTTCCATCATATATTCGCAACCTCTATTTGTAACTTGTTCTTTCACTATTGCTTACACACAAAACTCCCCCTTGAATTGGTTACTTTTGGGTAATAATACTTGCTCTTACAATTGATTCTGTTTCCCTATGGGTTCGACCCTAACTTACCTACTATACTTGTTATAGTTTGCACCTTAGGAATTTACTTTGATTGTGCATAACGACCTTAGGCCTGTCAATCTCCATGAAGAAATGCATTATTGACGTCCAGTTGGAATAAATCCCAACCTTTGTTTAGAGCAATAGAGAGTATAACTCTTACAGTGGATAACTTTACCAGTGGTGAGAAAGTTTCATCATAATCAATCCCATATTGTTGAGTGTATCCCTTTGCTACAAGTCGTGCTTTGTATCTTTCAATAGATCCATCTGCCTTGAGCTTGATTTTGTATACCCATTTGCATCCAATAGGTTGCTTACCTGTAGGAAGATCAACTAAAATCCAAGTCTTGTTAGTTTCAAGAGCATCAATTTCTTTATCCATTGCCTCAACCCATTTGGGGTCTTTAGATGCTTTTGTGAAAGACTTAGGCTCAATTAAGGTATATGTGCAAGGTAATGTAGCTGAGAGACAAAGAAAAGAATCAGTGAAACCAGACAGAAGGGGAAACTGTTCTTGGTGAGATCCAAAATTGCATATATAATTTTGCAGGTGAGTTGGTGCGCTGATAGTCCTTGTTGATCTCCTCAAACCTTGTGGAATCTGTGGAACAGGAGGAGCATGTGGCATTTGAGGTTGCTCAATCACAAGATCAGTACCTGAATTATCCTGTGGAACAACATTCTCTGCGGTAATCTCAGCATTAGGAAAGAAAATATGCTCAGGCAAATCAGTTGTGATGTTAGGAAGTGGTGATTGTGTCTCAAAGTTGATTTTGTGCAATGGGAACTGGTGTTCATAAAACTTGACATCTCTAGAGACAAAAATTTTGTGAGATGTCAAATCTAACACCTTATACCCTTTCTGCCCGTGTGGATATCCAATAAACACACAAGGTGAACTTCTAGGGTCAAACTTTGATCTTTCAGATTTTAAGGTGCTTACAAAACACAAACATCCAAAAGACCTTAAAGCTGAATAGTCAGGAGATGTATTGAATAAAAGTTCATAAGGAGTTTTGAACTGGAGAGATGTCAAAGGAAACATGTTAATGAGGTGAGTGGCAGTTAGAAGACATTCTCCCCAATATTTGACTGGAAGCTTGGATTGGAATAAGAGAGCTCTAGCTGTTTCCAATAAATGCTTGTGCTTGCGTTCAACCACCCCATTCTGTTGAGGAGTGTACACACAAGTAGTTTGATGGAGAATTCCTTTCTCTGAGTAAAATTGTTGAGCTTCAGAACTGCAAAACTCACTTCCATTGTCTGTCCTTATGATCTTTACAGCAGCATTGAATTGAGTAAAAACAAACTGGACAAAGGTCTTTAATATAGAAAACACAGTACCCTTAGCAGCAACAAGGTGAGTCCAAGTTGCTCGTGAGAAATCATCCACAATTGTAAGAAAATATCTAAAACCATTATGAGTTGGAACCTTATAAGGTCCCCATATATCCACATGTAGCAATTCAAAACAATGCAAAGACTTTATTGAACTAATAGGAAAAGAGTTTTTGTGTTGTCTTGCACGAGGACAAACATGAAATACATGAGGTTTAGAAATCCTAGTTAGATCTTTAAGAAAACCAAAATGAAACATTTGATCAAATGGAACATGTCCCAATCTGCAATGCCACAATTCCAGAGAAACAACACTTAAAGCATGAGTACTCAACATATTTCCAGCAAGATCATCATGTACAGCTGAAGACAAGATCCTAGAAGCAGTTCTATCAACAATGTCATGACTGGAATCCACAGAAGTCAAGTAGAGTCCATTGGACACCTCACCAAGCACCTGTGGCTTGTTCATGGAAGGGTCCTGGATCAGACAACAAGAAGGTGTAAACAACATGTATGCATTTAAGTCATGAACAAATTTCCTAACAGATAACAAGTTGTAAGCAAAGTCAGGAACATGTAACACATCATGAAGCACAATCTTGTTTTGCAAACAAATAGAACCAGTATGACAGATTTTGGATTGATGACCATTTGGAATAGTGATATAACTGGGCATATCAAAAACTTTATAAGAACTAAACATAGAAAGATTAGGACAAATGTAATGCGTAGCACCACTATCTATTACCAGTTATACACACTACCATGTACACCAAAACAGAAACTGTTACCTGCTAACATATTACTGTCTTCACCATTGCTTTGCTTACTCAAGAAGGTCGGGATTTGATCATATTGCCCCTTTGTTAAGGCTGGAGTTGTAGCAGACTCAGCACCTTCATCCATAGACACATTAGCATCAAACCTTTTTGGTTTTTCCCCTTTGAAATTTGGTGGATAACCGTGGATCTTGAAGCATCTACTAATTGAATGACCAGCTACTTTGCAATGATCACAGAAGTAATTTCCTTTAGGCTTTGGTCCATTCTGATTGTTGGACTGATTTCCAGAAGAGCCATATGATTGAGAGCCCTGATTGCCTGACTGAGAGCCTCCCTTTTGCCCATTGAAACGAGAAAACTGACCACCATTGTTACTGTTATTCTGATTATTCCTCTGGAAAGCATTGAATGCAGCTGCATTCTCATTGATTGAACTAGCATTGTTCAATCCTCTCTGGCTTTCTTCATCAAGAAGCATCCGATAAACCTCCCCCATAGTAGGAGTAGGCTTCATACACAGAATATTGGTTCGAATGCCATTGTATGAATCAGGCAATCCGACGAGAAACTAAATGACTTGCTGGCTTGCAAGCAATTTAGACACAGTATTGATAGAACCACAAGAGGTACAAGTAGGCATATCGACAAGATCTAAGTACTCATCCCACAGCTTCTTGAATTTAGTAAAGTACGAAGATATCGAAGAACCACTTAAAGAAATGTTGAACAATTCCTTTTGTACCTGATAGAGTCGCGTGCAATTCGGAGATCCAAATCTCAACTTGAGCTCTTCCCACATCTCACGCACAGTCTTGAAGTAGATTAGAGTTTCAGCAATTTCTTTTTTGACGGAATGAAGAATCCAGGCGACAACCATTCCGTTGCATCTCTTCCATTGAGGATATTGTGGAGATCCAAGATCTGGAACTGGATAGCTACCATCGACGAGTCCCATCTTGTTCTTTGCAACCAACGAAACCTCCACAACTCGGCTCCAATGGTTGTAGTTCGTCTCGCTCAGCAATTGCGTAGACAAGTTATAGCTTGGATGATCCGAATGATGCAAGTACAGAACATCATTCGGATTCTGTTGATTTGCTTCGTTTTGATGATTGATTTCGTTTGGAGGATCCATTCTTCAACCAAGAATTGGGTTTTGCAGAAAGCGATTTTTCGAGCGGAAGATTGGACGATTGTCTTCACAAATTCGACAACCAGAAAAACGAATTGGAGCTACAGAAGCTCTGATACCATTTCACAATATGGGAATCGAAGAACAGAATTATCAGAAGGAGAAAAAAGCCATTAAAACCCATAACCAAAGCTTCTGAAATTGAATTGAGAAGAGAAGGAAGAAGTGATTCGGTTACAACTGAAATTGGGAATAAATACTAACAGCTCCACGTGATAGGCACGTGTTGCTCAATCTAACATAACAGAACAAGTCACTCGGGTAGACACACTCGACTAGGAAATAAAATCACTCGATCGAGTGAGCTTGTGCAGGTGAGTTGTGTGTCTCAACATCCCCCCTCAAACTGGAGGATGGTCTTCAAGGTCCATGCCCAGTTTGGAAAGCAGCTCTTTGTGATGCACAGCAGGGATGATTTTGGTGAGAACATCCGCAAGTTGATTCTCAGTAGGGAGGTAGCTGAGTTGTAGCAATCCTTCCAACACTTTTTCACGAGTAAAGTGGCAGTGTATCTCTATGTGCTTCGTCCTTTCGTGAAATACAGGATTTCTTGCAATCTGGAGAGCTGATTTATTGTCACAATTGAGAGTGACTGGCCTTAGATCAGATTCACCTAATTCAGACAACAAGTTAACCAACCAAGTTACTTCAGCAGCAGCTTGGCTCATAGCCCTGTACTCAGCTTCAGAGGAGCTTCTTGAAACTGTTGGCTGTTTCTTTGACTTCCATGAGATGGGATTGCTGCCATATAACAACACAAAACCAGTGATACGGTAGGGAAATGCGCCAAAATATCTGCATATAATTGTGTGGTTGGGTCAGTTGAAGTTTCAAGGAGGTTGGGCATTGGAGGCAACCACGTCACGTGCACATATATTTGTTTAAAATCATTCAATGTTGGCAGTTTGGAAATCTTAATCTCAATTTCAATTAGCTAATGTGAAAGAATGGCCAGGTCTCTGCAATGGGTCCCCCACGCCTAGCTACTGTTCCTTTTCAATCCCGATTGAATGTAGCCAGCTGGCAGATCCTTTATGCCACCTCATCACCTCCTTTGCTTCCTATATATATAAATCACTCGTTTTGAATTTCAAATGACACAAACTAAATTAAACTCAATTTGCCGCCCTCCTCTCTTGCAGACTCCCCTTTTAGTTTTTGATGCTGAAAGATGAACCCATTGCCTCGTTCTATTTCTACCCAGGAAGAAGAACAAGAGATTATAGTGAAAGCCCTCGTACACGTCATCTCCGGTAACTATCCTCCCAACACCCCGCCGGCCAGTACTGCCGCCACCCCAACCGCCCTCAGCTCCGTGGAGAGGAGGAAGAAGTACAAGGGGGTGAGGCTGAGGCCGTCCGGGAGATGGGGGGCCGAAATAAGGAACCCGAGAAAGGGGGCGACGGAGTGGCTGGGGTCTTTCGATACTCCGGAAGAGGCTGCCGCAGCCCACGACATGGCCGCCATAAGGTTTCGAGGCACCAAGGCCAAGCTTAACTTCCCTTTTCAGAATTACGTTGCCCAAGATGGAGCCCCCGCGGCAGGAGAAACCAGCGGTTCTCGGGCTGCAGATGACGAACAATCGAATCGAGGAGGAAAAGGAGAGGAAGAAGGGTACTTTGATATGGAGCCGGAAGATATTGAGAAGTTGATGAGTTCCCTGATGTAAGGTGACTGTACATATAGCTACCCACCTTTAAATTCTGTCACATCCGCTATTATACGAGTGTAACAGTTTTTACCCAAGTGCCATCTTCTACAACCTACATAGCCTGGTAATTCGGGTCATTCGGTCAGGTTCGGGTCCATCATATTCCGATCGGGTCACTGATGAGTTGGGTCAATTCGGGTAAAATTTCTGTATCGGACTTGATCAACTCGGGTAAAATTTTTGTATCGGGCTTGGTTTCAAATTGACCGGGTTTTGGTCTAAATCGGGGTTGGACTCATTTGGGTTTTTAATCAAATTAAATCAGGTCAGGCTCGTTCTGGTTTCAGGTTAGTATTTGGATCGGTCTCATTCAGGTTTCAAGTAAAAGTGGGTCTATGTTTATTTCAAACTTTCAATTGTTTGGGTTTAAATTGTTGAATCGTATTCGTTCGGGACTTTCGAGTAATCAATTTTATTAAGTTGAATATGTAACTCATGTTATTTGTGTATTTCAAAAAGTATTTTGAAAGTAAAATCAAATACGATTCAATATATAATCTACTCATTAACTTGTAAGCTCATTCTATTCATCATTAATTTTATTGAAATTTGACAATATTTTGTTATCAAAATCATACTTGATTCCTTATCTAAAAGATAATTCATTTTATTTGTGTGATTGTGCATTTGTGTCTTTCCAAAAGTGCTTTTTCAAATAAATATATGATTCAAGTTATCATATCCTCATCGTACTCATCTTTTATTAGTGAGAAATGAGAATTTTGAATTCAAGTCGATCATTCATAATCCATTACATGAGTAATGATTTACATCAATCTATATGAATATAAAATGAGTTGATGACTTTTGGAGTTTCAAATAATCTAGTAAATCGACTCCTTTGTGAGGTAATCTTAAATCTTAAATACTACTGACATCTTTACCCCCCTCTATATATTTGTAAAATTTGCAAAACTGTCCAATCCCTTCTAACGGCTTCTAACGGAACTGAACACTGCTGACATCTTTACCCCCCTCCTCCTTTCTCCTTCCTTCAAATCCCTAATTCTATAAAACTCATCTTCAATCAATCTAACCCTACAAAATTCATCTTCAATCAATCTACCCCATTGAAATCGACGAACTGAGGATGATGAGGAGTGGAGAGATCGAGGAAGATGACGCTGGAATGAGACAGAATGAGGTGGCGATGGCGCTTCCGTCCGACAAAGCTCTTTGACCGCCGCCGCCACAAGCTCTCCGACCACCTCCGGACGCAGGTGTCTTCCTTCTCCCCTTCTCTTTCATCGCTCCCTATCAGATTTGAGATTCACCTGCTTCTTCCTCCAATGGCGGCCCGATTTCATGATAAACCCGGACACTTCTGAAGCTATTCCTCGATCACCTACTCATCATCCCGTCAAACGATCAACGACCGGCCAGTTAGAAGATGAATTTGCAAATGATCTTGTCGATCCCACATAACACAAGTAAGCAAAGCGAAGTTCTTTTTTTTTTTTTTTGGAGATGAATCTCAAAAGAGCTTTGTTAATGAACATTGATTTCGATTTGAAGAACCTGAGTCGTGTGTGGAAGGCATCTGAGATAGGAGTTGCACACCAACTGTTTGATATTTGGTCTCAAAGAGAATGATCACTTAATTTGTTGAATTTAGCAAAATGCGAGCGAGGGGAGCGCTCCTGGGTAGTCTTAAATCCCTAGTTATGACCCCTCGGAATCCAGGTGTTTCAATTATATTGCTCAGCCTTCATTTGAGAAATTCCTCCAGAGCAATTCAGTGTAGTTGTTTGTTTCAAATTTTTTTTTTTTTTTTTGAGAAATTCAGTCTCAAAAAGCTTTCATATTTTTTGAGAAATTTGTTTCAATCTCCTGATTTTCCATGTATTATTGAATAATCTATGTTGAAGAAAGTCATTCAGGTTGCTTCCTTAATGTTGAACATGGTTGCTGTTATGGTTGCTCTTTATGTAGTGAATATGTAGATGTCAGCGCACAATTAGACCAACTTTGAATGTCTTGATGCTGAAGATTCTAGTTTGTATCTATATGCTTAATAAGTTTCCATCTTTTATTATTCTTTTAACATGAAAATGATATGTGATTGTACAAATGCAGAAAGGACAGCCTCTTTTGTTGTCCCCATTAACTTGTTACGTCCACTGGATCTCTCAAGGTGGCCAGCCCCTCCATCAAGTGAGACTATCACTGTCAGAAATCAGAAATTTGCTGATTTGGTTGTAAAGTGTCTGATCAAATTGACAAAGGTATATTTCCAATCACAAGAGGTTGCTATTTGGTACTGCGCAAGCATTTGTATAGTACTTTCTAAAATCAGAATGTGCAGGAACGATGGTTTATTGCGTTTTTTGTCTTTTCTTCTTTATTTTTATCGGACTGTTGTGTCAGTTAGTCATTTGAGTAAATTGGTGTAAGTGGTGTAACTTGGTATCAAGACCAGCTCCTTTTACCATGAAATTTTTGCATTATGAACAGTGCCTTTATCTATATGTTGATGAAAGTAAAGTTACAATCTTATTTGCTTCAGGTACTTCAAAGCACTATCTATGATGTTGACCTTGACCGAATATTACAAAGTATCCATGTGTATCTGCAAGAATTGGGTATGGAGGAAATCAGAAGAAGGTAATTATTAATTGGTCATAAAGTTTCCCCTATTTCCCTATTAGATTCCTATTTATGGTATGATTAGATTTTGTTTCTTATTTTTCCATGCAACCGGATCTTTCGTGTTGTTGAACTGCCCATTACTTGAAACAGAGCGGGTGCTGATGGCAAGCCGCTGCGCATGGTCAAAACTGTTCTGCATAAACTAGTTAAGCTCCGGGGCATAGCAATTAAAGGCCATTTGCCAATGGTTCCTATAGACATGGAGCCTCCATCAATCATTCTAGCCTACATAGATCTTAATCTTCAGGGATAATATTTGTTTACCAGGTCCACAAATTTCTTAGGGAGGCCTCTATATTGTTGAGTCAAAAGAAGCTTCATACCCGAAAAGCATTAGGAAGCATAATGAATCACTTTTAATATTACTTTTATCCTTTCAATGTTAAAGACTTTGGCAGCTGCAAGAATGTTGACGCCTACCGGGCCTGTGGGTCAGGCACAGTGGGGTGATTCGGTGACGAATAACTCATCTCCAGCTACTCATTCCGTTGATGTCCAACTGAAGGTATAATTTGATATCGTGATATAATTTGCTTGTTTTGTTTGTCTGTTTCTTTGGTGATTAATTGTTTAAACTTCTACTTTGTTTTTTCATGGATAACTGATTCCCTTGGATTATTCTTACATCAAGAGCTTGCTGCTATATTTAAGAAAATTGGAGATAAGCAAACATGCATCATAGGTCTCTATGAACTGTATCGTATCACTCAACTGTATCCCAAGGTAACTACATCATGCTCAAAACTATTGGAGTGATTATGGGGATGGAATGGAGACTTATTTTAGTTGACCAGGCGTTTTGGTGGTATCAAATTTTTTGTATTTTAATTAATTTGAAGTGACTAGATGAACATGGGTTGTTGTATTGCAGGTTGATATTGAAGGTTCGATAATGTAAAACAAAGTAATATAAAGATACTCTAGAAGGGGGGTTGAATAGAGTATGCCGGTTTTTCGCAGATAGTCTCAAGACTTTTGAAGCTCGTGCAAAACCCTTTGAGATTAGACTCAGTCTTTTCTCTGAAAACCCGAATCACAAAGTTAAACATTTTGAACCAAGTGCGGAAATAAGGTAAAGCAATAAGTAAAGGACGCAATGAGTTGTTTACGAGGTTCGACACGAACTTGGCCTACGTCCCCGCCTAGGGTTCTTCCACAACCCTAGGATTCAACTGACTTTTATTGATTCACAAGACTTAGGATCCTAATAGCTCACCGAGAAGCCTCTCTCCTATACAATTGCAATCTAGTCAACTCACGTTCCCTTGGAGTCCTAGACCAATCTAGAAGAGCCCCACCTCTCTATGCTATCTAGTACAATCCTCTTACACTTAGTGAATCAATCGCCTAGTGTCCACTTCCTGAGTTACAAACTCTCGAGTATAACACTATCACAAAATACATCCTATAAGCTCACTGTGTAACTCTCAAATGCTTTGAAATGAAATAACAGAATCTTAAGGACTATCAGAGAGCACACGAAGAAGACAGATCTCACTTGAGGGCTTGAATGTATGAATGCTTGTGTTCAACGAATGTGTATGGCTGTCTTCTTCTTCCTTTTCTTTATATTGAACCAAATCGGCACCTAAGGATCTTCACCAACGGCTATAGCAGATCATGGCATAGGATGGATTCTTCACAATCTTCTATCTTTGGAAACTCTGAAGCCATGATCACGATTTGATTCTCTTCAGCTTTTGAGCGTTTAAGGAAGGAGATATAATTCAAAAAGCTTCCTGAAAAGTTAGTGAATATATAATAATATAATGGAAGCATATAATAACATAAAATAATATTCGAACATAATATCATATAGAACAGGTTTTGTGTTTCATCAACACTACTGTAGCTTCAAGACCTTTGACATAAACTGACTGTCAAAGCCTTTGAAACTTATTCCGATTTTCATCAAGGGAGTGGAGTTATCAGATATATTTGCTCAACTCTCGAATGCTAGTGAAGCATTTCGGACGTACATATGAGGTGGATTATCTCAGGTCTGCATTTCTTGAATTTTGAGGTTTTTCATTGGGATAATCTAAGATCACTATGCTTAATGAGGTTGCTATCACTCTTTTGCCAGATGGAGAAGAATGCAAGATTTGGATCCAAAGTTAAGGTAGATTTTCAAGAAGAGGAGAAAAGGAAAGCAAGGGCGCTTAGGTGTGTGTACATGTGTAGGCTGTAGATCTTCTACTTGATATATCTATTATTCCCACTTTTCACATGTGACGTCTCTTTGTTTGATGTTTTACAGGATTGCACTGGCTGGAATGGCATCAATTTACTGCTTCTGAATGCTGCACAAGTCACACAAGTTGTCGTGGACATGTATATGATGTCAGAATATGTATGACAGAAGCATTGAGATCGCGAAGTGGGTGTAAAAGAGGGTTGATGGTGTGATAATAGACTTTGCTTCATCTCGACAGAACCATCACAACAGCAAATAATAGACTTTAGAGACTTCGAAGATGTCAGCAAGAGCCACCAAAAAAGGAGAAGGCGTATGGATTTTGAGCAACATCCTTTTGCTCTTGCTGATCAATTTCAGACACCGAGGATGAGCCATTGTTGCTGCTCGGTGGGGTGCTCTTGCACATGATACAGTAAGAGAGCGTTCATAGTGCATAACTTGGTCACTTTTTTCATCATTAACAGCATGTCAGCAACTAAACTTTGAACAACCAACAAGCTTAAACAATCACCAAATTCAAATATATGTTGCATTATCATACTACTTTGTATTATATAGTGGAGAAGAAACAAATTAAAGTGTCACTAAATATGAAAATAAATTCAAGTATAAAGAGGAAGTGAGATCAGAAGCAGAATCAGCCAAGAAATAATAATTTGCAAAAAATCAAGCACGTTGCAAGCACGTTCCCAGTGTCAGCAAACAAGCCGGAGCGATTTGAATTGTTTAATTGCTCCTGATGTTGCTAGAATTCTAAATTCCAGCGATTTCTAGATAAAATTAAATGTCACTGTCCAGTTTAACCTAGGTATGAAATCAAGGAGACTTTAACCTAGGTATGAAATCAAGGAGAGAGATAGATAGCATACCATAAAATATGCGCTGACGAATGAAGGAATTGACTATAACTGACATGAATCCATCCGAAGAAGCTTGTTTCTCTCTTCTTTTCTCTTGTTTACCTTCTTATCCTGCTCATTTCTCTTTTTTCTGTCAAAGGATGTGCTCACCAGTCACAATTTCTATTTAAAATGACCACATAAAAATGGACACTTTTTCTTTATATGAGATGATGCTTCTTAAATCTTGTTTGTTCTCAATTCATCAAAATGGCATATAGATTAGACCAATTACCTGGAAATGCCACATTCTCGACTGATTGTATCCAAAAGATTTTGTGCCAAGAGCCTTGCATTCTCAAGAGCCTTTGGATTATTACTTGACAAGAACACATGCAGAGGTTGCTCTCCTAAAACAAACAGTAATAACAATCCAATTTTAAGTGAAAATGGTTGATTTCCAATACAAAAAAGGAATATAGGCTGTACTTATAAACATCCTAGTCCAAAGCAAGAAATTTATAGTAGAAAGGGAACTCTATAGTTGTTTAGCTATGACCTATTCACATTTAATTGATTTCAGGCATCTATAATGCACCATGAGCAGATCGAATATCATGATATCCTTACTATGCAAAGCAACTGGATTAAACACTCAAATCAGTAAAAAGAAGAAGAAAGACTCAAATCGAAAAAGACCATATCAGCACACTAGGCAAGCATCATCAAATACTCGGACAGACGAGGATGAGCTCATTCCTGAATTTGAGGAGCTTTTCTCTGGTGGAATTGATATGCCGTTTTCTGGTGGCAACTTCACTGCCGAGACCAAATCTATAGCTGATCAGAAGGACAAAACTTATGAAGCTGAATTGGCAAAAAATGATAGTGAGCTGAACAACTACGAACCCTGGTTAAGGAACTGGAAGAAAGGAAAGTGAGGCTAGAAGGAGAGTTGCAATGAAAGATGTGTGCAGGAATAGGAAAGTACATAACCAGATGAACAACAGAAGTTGAGATGTACTGACTGTAAGGTGGCTCTGCTGACATATTCTTCAGGTGGCTCTGCTGACATACTCTTCATCAAGATTTATCTAAAATCAAAATCAAATTCAAGACAAGCCTCATCATCTAGGGGCATAATCATGAATGAAAATTTGTAGATATTAACTAAAACAGGTTTAACTATAATTACACATTTATGCAAATTATGCACATAGAAAACAAGAATCAATAAATAAAGAGGATACGAAAGACTGTTCAACAATATCCATGAATCAAAAGGTTCGCCCAAAAGATGAGAATCTTAAAATGGGGAAAAAAGGTTCTCCCCAAGTGAAACTCCAAATTCCTCTGCCACCTAGGCAAATGCTCACTATACAGAAGATTCGCATAACGAAAGGGATGCACAGGCATTAGACCAACAAGAAGAGTTGCTTGGCAGCTTTGAATCTCGACATCTAGGTTAGGAAATGATCAGTTTATAAATAGGATTTTCACATCACAACGTCATCACACCATAGCCAAAAAAATCATTTCATAAGCATTCCAATTTCAATCACGAAAATCATATCAGCACAGGCACTAAACCATTTCAGCACACTAAGCAAGCATCAACAAACCATGTCGGCACACTAAGCAAGCATCAAGAATAAATCAGTTCCATTGCACTCTTTCTCTACAATTCTTAGCACTTCTCTAGGAATTTAAACAGGCTTGATAACTCACCCAATAATCTAGGCTCCACCAGTTACAAATGCAATAATAATATTCCATTGCAAAAGGATGATGGTTAACTAAATACAAGTAGCAACTACAAATCACTTGCGTCCAAGGAGAATGACCTGAAAATGGAACATTAAAAAGGAGAATAAGGATGCATACCTTGAACAAACCCAGGCATACGTAGCATGGCATAGCAACCTAGCGCAATAAACTTTGTCATCCAACGATAACCTACCCTAAACGAACAAAACTGATTAGAAGTGCATCCAAGAGTGGACTAGATTGTTTCAGATTTGATTAGCAAAAGCAAACACCTTCGAGTCAAAGTCCTAACAAGTCCACCGTGTTACTAATACCGAAGTTGCTAACACCGACACCGAAGCTGCTGACATTGAAGCTGCTGACATTGAAGTTGCTGACACCAATGCTACTGTTTTTTTATAAAAGAAAACCTGAATTGCAAAGTCTTAAATTGGTCATCCTAGATCCAAACCATCAGCTAAACCCGAATTGCTCAAAATCCTTCAATCAAGCAAAAAGTAGAATAACTAACTCTTATGGATGCTTGATGGAATCAACTCCATACTTGCAACACAAAAGATATACGCGCAAAGTCTACCCCAGTCACAACTTGGCAAGATTGTTCGGAAACATACGTTGCCCTACACAACCGATAGCACAAACCATCGAACACCTGGTGGGCACTAGAAGTTCTCAAGTCACACGATGAATTCAGCATGATATTAGCCTACCTAATGTCTAGGGATTCAATCTCGATCGAAACATTTGAACCATCCGACAATGCATCACTTTCCTTAGTAGTTGCATCGACGATCATATGTTTCAAGGGATCAAAAATTACCTTCAACGACGAAGAGAGAGGCCATGAAGCCTATAGATCTTAAGCCTTAGATCTTCGACGAAATGCGCTGCCCTCGATTGCAAGAAGCCTCGACCGCCGTGTCCGCCGCCGGAGCCATACAAAAGATCAAGGAAGCCATGGGAGGGGAGCTTCTCTCTGATCCACGATGAAAAGAGAGGGAAGGCATAAGTGAGAGCAAGGGTATTTTCATAAAATAAATTTCCGAAATTATAAGAGAGGACACTTTAGCAAATTTTACAAAAACTAGGATACTCCTCTAATTAGAGCGAAAATTTGTGCCTTCGGCACAAATTTTCTCTAAAGTAAACAAATTATTGCATATATGAAAATTATAACTAACCTTAATCCTCGCATCTATAAATTCATCTCTAATTATTCGATGAATTAGAATAATCGATAGATTCGAATATTCGATGCATATTTAAAGTATTCCCTTTATCCCTCTTCGAATTTTGGAAAATAAGGTAATATAAATTTATGAATACAACTTATAAAACTATCATATATTCATAATTCATATTCCGGTAATCTTTTTTTTTTTAAAACTATATTCAATTACTTATATTTGATTATTAAGTATTTAAGTAGATGATGTAAAGTTAGTTATAGACAAATTATTATCTTTCATGTCTAATTAAGTTATGATTTGAAATTTTATTCATTTCAAGTGATTTGATCGATCATTTTATTTTTGGTAATTAGATTATTACATAATTTATAAATCATAAATTTTTGGTGATTTGATCAATCATTTTATTTTTGGTAATGTTACTTATGTGAGATAATATAAAATTTTAAATAGAAGTATTAAGTATATAACTTATAAAACTATCATATATTCATATTCCCGTAACCTTTTTTTTAAAACATAATTCAATTATTCGTGTTTGATTATTAAGTATTTAAGTAGATAATATAAAATTCGTTATAAATAAATTATCATATTTTATGTCTAAATAAAGTTATGATTTTATATTTTATTCATTACAAATGATTTGATTGTCCATTTTATTTTTGTTAATTAGATTATTACGGAGTACATAAGTAAAATGTCATTTTATTTTATTTTATTTTTGCTTGGTCGAATTTTATTTTTGTTAATTAGATTGTTCATTACAAATGAAATTTCATAAAATAGGAGGAAATGAAGATAAGAAAGAATAAAATTTTATTGGACGGGAATGAAATTTCATAAGAGTGAAGGGAATTAAATATAGGAGGAAAATATAAAAGTTAAATAGGAGGGGAGGGAGAAAATTTTTATTCGGATGGAATGAAAATCAGAGGGAACGAAATTTTTATTGGGAGGGAATGAAATTTCATAGTAGGGAAGGGAGAGAAATATAGGAGGGAAACGTAAAAGTAAAATAGGAGGGAATAGAGGAAAATATAGGAGGACAAATTTTTTAGGAGGGAATGGAATTTTATTGGAAGAGAATGAAATTTCATAGGAGGGAAGAGTGGGAAATTTCAAGGATATTCGGGTCGGGTTTGGAGTCGGGTCGGGTCTGGTTTGAGTCGGATCTGGGTTGAGAGAGATTTGTCTACGGGTATTGAGTCAATATGGGCCAGGCTCGGTTTTGGGTCCGGATTATGCATAATGCTAAATTTTTTAGTTCGACCAGATTTCAGTTCGGGTGATTCAGTCGGGTTTCTCGGGTCGGGTCTGATCTTGCCTAATTATTTTGGATATAAAGTTATATCGAATTTTTTTTAATAAAAATTTTAGGTTCTATACCCTTACATTGTTATGTTAATAAATTTATTATTTATATATTAAAAAATTACATTTTAGAAAAATAAAAAAATAGTTTATAAAATAATAGATATTTTTATTTATCTAAAATTTTAAAATGTGATTTTTTAAGATATAATTTTATAAACATAACAATAGAAGGGTATAAAACCTAAAAAAATTTAATGTAAATTTATACATGAAATAATTAAGTGATGTATCAAAGAGAGAGGAGAAGTTTGTAGAGGTTCAGACTGATAGCTATCCGCCTTTAAATTCTGTTACACCCGGTATTACATCAGTTAATACTGTAGTTTTTATATATATATATAAAACATAAGTGTAACAGTTTTTATGACGTACTATTTCTGTCCATTACTTTTAATACTACATCCGTTTGGAAAAACTTGACACTTTACTATTTATGCACGCTTTTTTAGGAGATAAAAACTATATAAAATATCTAGTTTTTTTAATAATTTTTTTAACAACTTCGTAGTAAACGACAGGTTTTTATCATTGTAAAAAATTATATATAGTTTTTAGGAGATAAAAACTATATATAGTTTTTATCGTTGTAAAAAAGCGTACATGAATAGTAAACGACAAGTTTTGCCGTCAAATATCCAATAATAATCGCATTGGCAAGTGTGGATCTGGGTTTTGGTATAAGAACAATTGCATGAGACTCCGACTCTTGTGTGGGCTACTGCGAGATTAATCCAGGAGGGAATCGAGGCTCTAGGGGCGGAATTAGAGGCAATGGTGTAACGATCCAGATATAAATACTCGGATTACGTTTCGAAGGTCGGATACCTTCGTCCGGATCTTGCAATCTAGGTATGAGTCGAGGTTTCCAATCTCTTTAAACATTAGAATGAAAGCGGGGATTTCGAACCCTAAAACCATCATAGGGCCGTTGGGTACCCTTAACCTGTCCTACTGACTAAGTCGTCGAAATTCATTTAAGGAAAGCGGAATGAAAAACAAAATAAGGTACAACTCACCACGGCAGAGCCGGGTCAAAACCAAAACCATAAATATAAGGGGTGATTACCTCGATGTCCATAATTTTGGGTTTTATTAGGAAAATGTCCACTACCCTCTCCATATTAGCAAAATGTTCACCCCTAAAATAAAGTTGTTGAAACTCCTGTGCTAACCTCTGTTTCAGCAGTTTTTTTTCGCTTTTTTTTTCCGCATTTCTAGAGTTGCTGAAACCCTTGTGCCACCCTCTATTTCAGCAGTTTTTTTTTTGCTTTTTTTTTCCGCGTTTCAGAGTTGTTGAAACCCCTGTGCCACCCTCTGTTTCAGCGGGGGTTTTTTTCGTGTTACTGTTTTTTTTTTCGCGTCATTTTTTTTTCACGTTGCCGACACTGGAGTTGCTGAAACCCCGATTTCAGCACTGTTGTTGATGCCGAAATCCCGATTTCAGCACTGTTGTTGATGCTGAAACCCCAGTTTCAGCAACCTTGTTGATGCTAAGCCCACGGTTTCAGCAACATTGTTGATTCTGAAACCCCGATTTCAGCAACGTTGTTGATGCTGAAACCCCGATTTCAGCAACGTTGTTGATGCCGAAACTGTTGCTGAAACCATGTTACGGGATATAAAATTTAGCCTATGCGGGATTCGAACCCACATATTTGCGCATAGCACATCGCTCTGCCATTGATCTAAGAGGCTTTTAAAGGAGATTTTAAAGCAAGTTCAACAACAACAATTTTAGCAAATTCTGGTTACAACAATTTCAGCAAAAAGAAGGACTAAAACTAAGAGTCGTCACCAAAAGAGTAAAAATATTCCTCTCACGAGCCTAACTCCAAATTTCCTTCCACAATGTTGTTGTTGAAACCCCGATTTCAGCACTGTTGTTGATGTCGAAACTACGGTTTCAGCACTGTTGGTGATGTCGAAACTACGGTTTCAGCACTGTTGTTGATGCCGAAACCACGGTTTTTAGCCCGCATACTCTATATTACATATCGATAAAACTATGCGAATCATATATTTAAGAATTAATTTCAGCATTTTAACCTAATGAATTTCTCTAATGAGAATTAATTTCAGCAATTTAGATTAAAAAAAATAAAAATTTAGGAGTTGAAATCAAGCAAAAGACGATGAAATCGAAGCATAAACCTAAAAGTCAGAGAGATCAAGAAAAGCTAATACCAGAAACAGAAACATCGAGCAAAAATCAACAGGAATAGGATGCAGAGAGATCGAAGAAAGAAATCTGACCGATCGGAGAGACAACGGGGGGATCGGCGATGAAGAAAAAAATCAACAGGAATCGGATGCAAAAATCAACAGGAGCTCGCCGCGAAGCTCGACGCTGCCATCACCAATAGGGGCGGCGGCAAGGCCGGGCTCGCCGATCGCACCGGTAAGGAGAAGGGAGGCCACGCCAAGCTCGAGTGCCCGCACTGCAAAATCACCGCCCTGGATCTTAAGACGATGCAGATCCACCACGACTCCAAGCACCCTAGCGCAGACAACACCGGAGATTTGATGTTGTTGCCTCTATTTCTTCTCCGGTGTTTCTTCACCTCAGATTTGACGATAGCGAGCGGAAATTGCCGGATCTGCAGAGCGAGCGGAAATTACCGGATCTGCACAGGAGCGGAGGCAGCGGAATCGGCGAAGCTTTAAGATTTGAAATCGCAGATCTGAATAGCAGATCGGTGGAATTGAGGAAGATGACCGAATACATGACGCCGACGTTGAAGGAGCACACGACGGCGAGGCTGGTGACCGGCGGCGGCGAGGCGAGGGAGAGGCGATGGGGGGAGTTCTGGATTCCGGCGGTGAGGGTACGAAGAGGCGAGGCTGGTAACCGGAGGAGGAGGAGGAGGAGAGGAAGAGCGAGGGAGGGGTCGACGAAGAGAGCGAGATCTGAAATGGGAGTGCTGAAACGGCAATGGTTATGTGAGATTAGGGGGGGTAATTTTGTCTAGAAAATTTTAGGTGGACAAAACCCTAATTTTACAAGGGTGGAAGACACTCTCCAAATAGAGGTCCAAAAATGGGTCCGTTGGGCAAATTTTCTCTAAATATAATTGATTACCACTTAGCCAACTTAGCGGGTTAGACCGGTTCTTCAATTTCGCCCAATGAGATTTCCTGTCATAGAAGCATGGAGCAAGCAAGAAGAAAGTACCTAACACTATCCACGAAGTCAAGCCCAGTATTCGCCTGCGTGCCCTAAAGACCGCGTTGAGGCCATATAACATACCTATACCTAAATAAAGGATGGTCTAATGCGGTACATGATTTGTTTGACACACAAGACATGCTTTATCAGGATATAATATAAGTGTAGAAAGACAATAAAGGCACCCAAATAATGCCAAGTGGCATATCCCTCTCCTACGTCTACCCCCCTTTCCGTCAGGGAAGACACTGGCCAGTTCGATGCTATAGCATATCCCTCATCATATAAGTGCACATCAAATCAATCATCATATCATCATCATCATCATACTCATCATGCTTAAGCCCGACAGTGCTGGGCTATCATAGCGTCTCATATAATGACCCGACGACTCAGGACAAACCCGATGATGCTGGTTTATCCTATGACCCTGGCAAAAGACTCTATATGACCCACATATAACGGCCGTTCTCTTTTCAAACGCATAAAAAATAGGGATGCTCATTCATAAGTGCACATCCTAAGCATGATACTACATGGCATGCTTTTATGCATGTTCAACACCTACACACTATATGACACATCCTAAGCATGATACTACATGACACGCTTTCTCCTTCCAGTTCAGAAAAACCTAAATAAAAAATCATCATTCACCTAATTCACACAGATCTCAGAAAAATATTCCAATTGAACACTTGAAATTAAGCACAATCAGTTCAACTGAACCATAAATAAACTTCGATATCTAGCGAACAAAGTAAATCGATGTAAAATCCTACCTTGGAAGCGCTCTCAACGAGGAGAGGTTGATCGACAAGGCAGAGGTAGAACTACTTCTTCCTGTCCTGGCAGAAGGCATCAGGCGGCGTCGTTAGCGCGATCATGGACGCGATGCATTCCTCTGGTACGGAGGAGGAGCGGCGACGGCAGGAACAAGGAATAAAGGAGGAAGATGGAAGGAATTGCTACAGATCCGGCGCCAAATCCATAGATC
This sequence comes from Persicaria tinctoria, assembly GCA_037127255.1. NCBI lineage: Eukaryota > Viridiplantae > Streptophyta > Magnoliopsida > Caryophyllales > Polygonaceae > Persicaria > Persicaria tinctoria. The sequence continues at coordinate 9,969,678 of JBANSL010000014.1, forward strand.
TCAACCTCGCTCACTCGCTCGCTCCGCTCGCCTCGCTCGATTGCACGCGGATGACGAGCTAGAGGCAACGGAGGGGCTCCGCTTCTTCCAATTGGACCAACCGCCGCCGCCAGCAACCCTGGAATAGTTGTCGCTAGAGATCTGCCGGATCTGAGCACAACACAGATCTCCACTGGCCGCTCTCTCGCTCGCTCCGGCTCGGTCGCTCCCTCCTTCGCTCCGGCCTCGCTCGTGAGGCCTCGCTCCAGGCCGAATCTGAGCAATCGCTCGCTCGCCATGGGAGAGAGATTGAAAGAGAGCGTGCGTAGACGAAAACCGTGTAGGAGAGAGAAACGCACGTGGGAGAGAGGAATGAGGCTTATATTTAATACATTTCACTAAATTGTCCCAAAACGTGGACATTTCGCAAATTAGGTCGTATTTCGTGGCTATTTTGCAAATTGCCCCTACATTAAATGGCATGCGAAGTAGTTTGCAATGTTCAATCTTCAAATGTACACTCATAACTTTTTGCCCGAATGTCAGATTGCACCTTATAATTTATCAAATCGAAGATCTGGGCAACAAAAAATGTTCCATCTGGGTGGGGGGGGGGGGGGGGGGGGGGCGACAATCGCGACCCCTTTTACCTCTTAAAGAAACCGCCACTAATCCTACACCAATGTCTTTTTTTATCACTCTCCGATTCTTGATCTATTTTGTTGATTCTTGATCTATTTTTTGATGCTAATAAAAAATTAATCTATTGTCAATCTTTCAGCCTCTCAACTTATCAGAAATGGCCAGTACATCGAATTCATTTCCATTAAAAAAAATTGTCTCAATATCTCATTATGTAATATAGTTGTCTTTTTTATGAAATGGTGGACAATGTGGTTCTTTCGAAACAAAATAATTTTTTACAACAAAAATCACCCAATGGTGGAGGAATTAAGATGGTTTCTCACAACGTCATAACTGGAAGAAAGCGGCCACTTACAACATACAACATACAAAGTATGCAGTGTAGCACCATCAAAGCAAGACCACAAAGTTTTGAGAGTTGTTAGATCCTATTATTCTACCATCCAATGACGTCAATTTGTACGGGGCTACTAGTCTACTCCTACACTAATGAGAGCTGGCATAATCTGAACCGACCTGACTCACCCGAATTCAGACCCGACCGAAATCCGAAAATCTAGTATCATACTATCATGCACAACTAGATTCTAAACCCGAAGCCCGACCCATTTTGACATAATACTCGAATGAACCCGAGCTAGATTTTTAACAACGTCATAACTGGAAGAAAGCGGCCACTTACAACATACAAAGTATGCAGTGTAACACCATCAAAGCAAGACCACAAAATTTTGAGAGTTGTTAGATCCTATTATTCTACCATCCAATGACGTCAATTTGTACGGGCCTACTAGTCTGCTACTACACTAATGAGAGCTGGCATAATCTGAACCGATCTGACTCACCCGAATTCAAACCCGACCGAAATCCGAAAATCTAGGATCATGCACAACCAGAACCTAAACTCAAAGCCCGACCCATTTTGACCCAATACTCGAATGAACTCGAGCTAGACCCGACCCATACCTGACCCGTCCTTGACCCGACCTGAACAAGACCCCACTCATCCTTATAATTACTTTAATTGTCTTAATTTTAAACATTCACATACATATAATTAGATATAATGTAACTAAATAAATGATTTTTAATAAGGGTATGTATGGTTAGGCAATGAACTACTGAAAAAGTAGTAGAATGAGGTAGGTAAAATATTTAGATGCGTATGCGTGCTAATTTTAGCTAGTTTATATTAAAAATAGGAGTTAAAAAAAAACTAAATCAACAAGCTTTTTTAGTGTTTATTTAATTTATTTGGTTTGAAATTACTATAATACCCCTAATAACAACCAAATAAATTCCACATTTTACAAATAAACTCTTTTTCGTCCCATACAGTGTTTTTATTATTCCATAATCTTTCAACCTTTATTTTACACAATTATTCAATTTCAACTCATTTTAAATTTTAGTCACTTTTTTAACTCCGCCCCATACGGACCCTATAATTATGATAAGCAAAAATAATCATTATTTTATAATAAATGTAAATGCGACCAGACTTTACATAACCCGAACCCGACTCAACCCGAAATCCATTTGACCAAAACTTGTCTGACCAGACCAGAACGTGATCGAACAAATAATATACCTGACATATAACCGAACTCGAATAGGTACACCCAAATCCGACCCGAACGGCCCAATTGCCACCTTATACCGTACTACTTTGCTTTAATTTGAAAACAAATACTCCGTATTTGAAGTTTGTTAATGGATCAGCGCTTCTCGGTAGGCGGGATTAAACAATTTGAATTTTGCCCAAGAAGAGCTCCGGAGGGAGAAGGATGATGGGCGGATCTCGCGACTCCGATGATTGCTTTGCTGGCAACCGCCCTTCCACCGCCAGTACTGGCGCCGCTGCTAGCAACCACCCTCCGAATATCTTCGAGGCGGCATATAAGCAGTCCGCCCTCCGCCGCGTCAACGCCTTCCTCTCTGCCCACAATTTCCCCTTCCCCCTCTCCTTCAAACCTCTCCCCTCCGCCCGTGACATCGCCGAAACCCTAAAATTCATCCTCTTCCGCCTCGAATTCCAGTCCTCCAAGCTTGAAGATGACCTCCCCGTCCTCCTCAGGTCCCTCAGTTGCCCTTACAAGATCAATCGTTCCGCTCTCAAAGCTCCAGGGACACCCCACGCCTTCCCTCACGTCCTCGCCGTCGTTCACTGGCTCGTCCAGATCGCCGAATTCAAGGATGACCTCTCATCGTCGGATCCGTCTGAAGGCGATTTCGATGCCTTGACCGTTCATTCTCTGAGGTGCTTCTCGCACTTTATGGAAGGCGACGATGATGCAGCCGACGCTTTGAAATCGGACTTCCTACAGAAGATGGAGCGGGAGAAGTGCGCGTTGAAAGAGAAAGTGCAGGCATTTGATAGGGATGTTGTGGAGTTGGAGGGAAAGCTCGCGGATTTAAGGTCAGGCCCCTCGCCATTGGAGGTGGTGGAGCTTGTTAAGCAAGATCTGGAGAAGGGCGTGGTGAAATTGACAGATTTCGTCTCCAAGTTGAGCGACGGGTTGGAGATAATGCAAAAGGCGGTGAATGACAAGGAAAGGCAATTGGCCGAGGCCGTCGATGAGAAGGAGAGGATCTTCAAGGAGACTGAGGATTTGAAGAGGGCAGTGCAAGAACAGGGAATTGATCTCTGGGCGGCGGATAGGATGAGGAAAGAGTTGCAGGCTCTGGAGAGGGAGATCAAAGAGGCTGAATTCGCTCGAAGTGAGTGGGAAGACAAGTGCTGGAGCCTCGACCTGAAGATAAGCCAACAATTTAAGATGTTGGAGGCTCTCATCAGCAAGAGCAATCAGGCTTTGAAAAGGTTTTCCTTGCTTTCCTTATTCCAATTTGAATTTGGTTTGGTAGGTTCCTTGATTTGTATCTTCCAATTTGCTAGAAAACCCCAAACCTGTGTCAGAGTGATTGTGTTCATGCTTCGATCTACAACTGGAAGATGTATACCATGAAACCGAAACTTATTGACCTTGATTTTGCTGATTCTGATTCCTAGGTTAAAGCTTGGGAGTGATTTGCAGTATAGGTTGAATTCTGAAGGGTCTACTGTTGAGGAGGTGTTGGGGATTGACTACAAGTCTACAATTAAGCCAGCTATCAACTCTTTGACTAATGAAGTCAAGAAAAGTTCCATGGTGAACTCTGAAGAGTTGCTTGTTCTTCAGATGCAAAATGTTCAAATAAACAACAAAATCGAAGCAAAGAAGAAATACATTGCAGATGTTGAGCACAGTATTGAAGCAGTAAGTTCATCTGGCTGTGTGCTTTGTTTTCTGCTACTGAATAGCCACTGTTTAGTGTCCCATTTCCTGGTGGGCAAGCTAAAGCATTTTGCTTCTGTGTGCAGCAAGTCAATCTTGATGTTATGTTTTGACCATTTATGTTCTGGTTGCTTCATACAATGTTTATGTCAACCTTGTTATTTGGTTCAGTATTTTTCATAGTTTGTGCTTCTGAAGCTTCATTAGGAGTAAAAATCGGTATCAGTTTCTTTGATTTTTCCTGGAGCTACGATCACATATTACTTGGACTATATTTGATGCTAGTTGGAGTGTTAATGATAATTTAAAATTTTCAGATGGAGGCTGTACTGAATTCAATGGATAAGGAAATACAGGATGAAGAGTTGAAGTTCAAAGCTGATGCTGAATATGTATTGAAAGCTGTTGAGGCTGAGGATGAAAACCTGGATATTCGGCACAGAGAAGCAATGGATACTTTAAAGGTATCGACTTTGTTAGCTCTAACCAGGAAGCATGCATGTTTGATTAGTGGCTAATACTTTATCATCCCATCTGAAATTTATGTTCTTTTGGAAGCTTGAGAGTGTGATTTAATGAAATTCCCGGTAATATGCATGCATTTGTCCATGAAGGCTGCGGAGATGAAATTTCAGGAGACAGAGAAACGAAGTAAAGACGAAGTCCAAAAGTGCACCTATGAACTCTTTGCATTGATTGATTCTGTTTCAAAGCACAAGGAGTACATGGCGAGGAAGATTCAAGAGATGAACAAAGATCTTTGCGAAACAGCAGACTCTCTTCCTAAGGTGTGCAAGCGGAACTTGTCACCAAAATCAAGCAGTGTTGGTTGCCCTCCACCAAGACAATCCCCAACCACCAAAGGAAGGTGAGGTGAGTGTATGTTGATATGGCTCATGGAGTAACAAAAAAATTGTATCTAAACCATACTGTGTGTATTTATAGAATTTAAGAGTCTAATAATATGATTAAGAATCTGATTTCTTGTAACTGCTGTTTGAACATGTGAAAAACAGTTGAAATTTGTGTGTATGTTAGGTTGGGCAGGTAGTCTTTACTCTTTATGAATGAAATTAAGAGGGAACTTTTGAATATTATCTTTTCATGCTCTAGTTTGACACAGTACTAATCGAGTACTTATTCAAAGCAGCTAAGCAGCTATAGATGGTTGCTGTATCTTATGACATACAAGGCAACAACCCTAAAGAGATATCATGTGATGCTGTGGTGCTACCTAGTAACAGCAAGAACATTACTATGCTCCACCGAGCAACTCTTCAGTCTCCTCAACATTCGCATCTTCAACCCAAGGATGCATGTTCATCTTCATTAGTAATTCCAGTTCGGCTGCTACTTCCTTCATGGTGGGTCTGTCTTCCCCTCTCACGCTTAGGCATCTAGCCGCTATCATAGCAACCTGATTAAGTTGCCAACCGTTGGCCTCTCTTCTCAAGCTGTCGTCGATGATAGCAAACAACCTACCCTCCTGCACTGATGAGACAAAGTACATTGCCAAAATTCTATCTTCCTCTGCCTTGTCTAAAGAAAGCGCTTTTTCTCCCGTGAGTAGCTCTACGAGAACTACACCGAAGCTGTAGACGTCACTCTTCTGAGTAAGCTGGCCCGAGTAGAAGTATTCAGGATCCAAGTACCCGAAAGTCCCTTGCACCAACGTCGTCAGTGAAGTTTTATCCACAGGGGCAAACCTTGAGGTTCCAAAATCAGATACCTTTGCGGTGTAGGAGTCATCCAGAAGAATGTTGGTAGTCTTCACATCCCTGTGGATGATGGCAGCGGACGCATCAGAATGCAAGTACGAGAGGGCTCCAGCCGTCTCTGCTGCAATTCTAAGACGCGTCTGCCATGTCATTGGTGGGGCGTTGTTCGACCTTTGTATGTGATGAAAAAGAGTCCCATTGGGTATGAACTCATACACCAGCATAGGTACTTCGGTCTCAAGGCAACACCCCAACAATTTCACCACATTTCTGTGGTTTATCTGTGAAAGAACGACGACTTCATTGATGAACTGCTCCACTTGGTTCTTGTCTATGACATTAGACTTCTTTACCGCGACAATTCTCTTATCAGGAAGTACACCCTTGTACACAGTTCCTTGGCCTCCTTGACCGAGAATCGCACTTTCATGGTAGTTATTTGTTGCTGTGATCAGATCCTTGGCGGAATAATGCTTGAATGTTTCAATGGACCTCTCATGGTGACAAAGAAGGTCTTGTAAGATCAGTCCTCCATTTTGCTGGAAATGTTTCCTTTTCAGCAAAACAAGTTTTCTTTGTTGAAGTCCAAAGTAAACCCAGGCACTAGCCAGCAGTAGAACCGTGATGGCGACGCTGGTGCCTGCATAGGATTCAGGCCATAACTTTATCCTCTCGTAAAGGCCAAAGAAAAGTAGAGGGGAAAATAAATAAGCCTTGTTTAAAATCGTTTATTTGATAATAGTGTAGTTCTAATACACTGTATTAGCTGTCATTATTTGTAACTTAGAGTTAACTCTTTATAAACAATCCGATTTTTCATGAAACTGTCTTAGTTCATATGATCAAACAATGCCACAGCAAAAGGTCTCACTGTATACTGTCTCAAAACTTTGAGCAAATTAATGCATATTAAGATGTAAAGAAGCAACCATGTTAATGTATATTATCAAATCTCATTACCTTTCGTGAAGTCCAAGCACATGAAAATCTGATAAGAGAAATTGCAGAAAACTACCCCTTAAATGTGTCATTTTACATAAAACGTAGCTATCTGTTAAATCTGAAATTGCTGAAAACCACCCATATACGTAGTCCATTAGCAAAACGCCAACGGTTTCTTCATGTTATAAAAGTTGGAATTTATAATTTTAGTCCTAGATTTCTATTTTTATTTAAACACGAACACGAACCCGAACCCGAACCCAAACCCAAACCCTTTAAAACCGAAATGGTAGATTGTATTGTACATACCAAGTGCAGTGATGAGAAGACGCTTATCAGCTGATAAAGGAGATACAGGGCTGCAACCTGTTCCCTCTAACTTCCCATCTCCTTGGTATCCCGTGGGGCAAGAACACTGGAAGCTTCCAGGCAGATTATGGCATGTGCCATTGCAGGGCTGCAGTACTTTGCATTCATCAATATCTGAAACGGCAAACAAAATGAGTTAATGTAAAATAAAAATATCCCAATGAAAGATGCACAAGTCCTCAGTATCCCTAGACAAAATAACTAGTAGTAGTATGAATATGATAGATATTTAACCTTGGCAGCCAGTTGGAAGGTAAGGGTTTCCTTGATACCCCATACTGCAGTTGCATCTATATCCAGGACCATTATCCGAGTCGTAACACTCGCTGTTGGCCTTGCAGGCATAGCTGCTCAGATCTTTCTTTGCCTCAGCACAAGTTTGGTCTCCTATCATCCAGTCAAGAATCACCGGAAGCATATCCACCTCGGTGAGTCTATAAAAGTCAAGAGAATTGAAAGTATACGCAGCTTCCTCAGACACAAATGCATAGCTACAAGGATCAAAACTGGAGACGTTTACATGGTTGTAAAAGCTCCCCATAGTGAGATTAGTGCCCTTTGCAAACTTAGGAATTGACATCTGACAACAACCAAAGCCGGTGCAAGTTCCATTGACAACACTGTCAATACCGGCCTCGCCATTGCACAAGATGCTGCACCCGGTATACGCACCTGGGGAACCGCTGAAGTATGCATATACATCACAACCAACAACGGTAAACTTGTTCTTGGTGTAAGAGAGCGGGAATTTGTTTAAGATAAGATAGGGATTTCGGTTGGTCTTTTGTGGAATAAGAGTACCGTTTGGGTGAAAACACTGATGAGCAATAAACACCAAGATACGAAACTGAGCATCAGAGAGCATGATCTCCGTGACATTAATGGCGTTCTTCACAAAGAAAGCTATTGGAGGGTCAAAGGTTGTATTACAATAGATATGAAAGTGTTCATCATAGTAGCAACCTGGTTTTGTTCCAAAAGGGTACGGTATGGAGACGTTACCACACCTATCGGGACAATCGGGCAAGGAAATCGGGTAAGGTTGGCTTCCAACTAGGACAAATAAGAGAGATGCTGCAACAAGGACCCCAACATTTTTGTTTCCCATACCCAACAAAGGTTCAATTGGTATAGGCTTTCACTTTTCAATGACCACAAAACCAAACAGCGATATGTGTATATAGGAACGCAGCAAGAGAATGGAATGGGTGTACCGCCACCAACAACTTGGATATGATGTTTGTGATTAAAAAAAATCAATGTCAACTCAACATCTCAAAGCTACAAACTCAAATCAGATCCACAGGGAAGATCCATGAATTAATTTTTCACAAGGAAGATACTTGCACTTTGAATATGCTACCTAATAGACCAATTGCAACTGACATAATCAAATCCTTGAATTTACTTGGGAAAATGCCAAAAAAAAATGAGTATAAATTAAGTTAGAACCCTGACATCAGATCAAAAGAGACATAGTCAAAAACACAAAGTCTACTACAGCAAGTCTCCTAAAAAATAAATATTATAATCCAATTAAACTAGAGCAAGTGTGAATATGATATATGTGGCTTGGCTAAATTACTTTTCTTGATCATAGGTTACAGAGGTTGTTCATCTATGAAATTGTAAAGCCACCATTTGTCATCGTGAAGAATCAAGGATTGATTCTTATTCATTCAAGAAAACCATCAAAATCATGTTTCTGTAAGTAGAGAAAATGATGAACATCAACTGAATTCATGAAGAGTACAGAACGAGCTCAACTCCTTTGTAAGGGAGAATCTACAAGTTGTAACTAACTAACAACCAAGGGTAAAAGTACGAAAATGTCCCTGTTGTATTCACTGAATTACATGAGCCAACAACACCCTATATAGTTCACATACCCTCCTCAAGCTGGAATGGCAATAGGATTGACAAGGCCAAGCTTGGACCTTAGAAACTGATGTTTAGCTGTGCCTAAAGGTTTGGTCATGATATCAGCAGTTTGATGATTTGTTGAGATGTGAGCTGTGCATAAGAACCCTTCCAAAATCATGTCACAGACAAAATGGCAATCAACCCGGATGTGTTTAGTTCTCTGATGAAACACATGATTAGCAGCCAGATGTTGAGCTGACTGATTGTCACAAAACAATGTAATAGGCAGTGGAACACTCACATGAAGATCAGACAAAACACCAGCAATCCAAACCAATTCACTTGCAGTACGGCTGACATAGCCCTGTATTCACTTTCAATAGATGATTTAGAGACTACCTTATGCTTCTTAGTCTTCCAAGAGACCAAAGACGTCCCCAAAAACACACAATATCCAATTAAAGACCGGCAACTATAAGCACAAGAAGCCCAATCTGCATCACTGTATGCAGAGAGAGTTAAATCTGATTTAGCAGAATAAGAAAGGGACATGTTGAATGTGCCCTTAAGGTATCTCAAGAGATGCATAGATGTGTTCCAATGAGAATAAAGAGGGTGTTGAAGGAACTGACTCAGCTGTTGCACAGTGTAAGATATATCTGGTCGAGTAAGTGTCAAATATAATAATCTACCAACAATTTTCCTGTATCTGTCAGGATGAGGATAAACATCATCACCTTCAATAGACAACTTGACCCCTCTCTGCATAGGAAACTCGGCCGTTTTATAGTCAAGCATATTAGCATCCTTCAAAATATCAAGCACATATTTTCTTTGATTTAACAAAATACCATCAGAACTCCTTGAGATCTCCATTCCCAAGAAATATCTAGCAATGGCAAGGTCTTTAATTGTGAAGGCCTTGTGTAAAGCAAGTTTAGTAGCCTAAATTTCAGAGGAAGAATTGCCTAACAAACAACATATCATCCACATACACCAAAGAAAGATGCACAAGTCCTCACTATCACTAGACAAAATAACTAGTAGGCCGGAGTATGATATTGAATCATTGATAATAGATATTAAACCTTGGCAGCCAGTTGAAAGGTAAGGGTTTCCTTGATACCCCTTACTGCAGTTGCATCTATACCCAGGACCATTATCCGAATCGTAACAATAGCTGGTCAGATCTTTCTTTGCCTGAGCACAAGTTTGGTCCCCTATCATCCAGTCAAGGATCACTGGAAGCAAAACCACCGTGGTGAGTTTATGGAAGTCAAGAGAAAATTGAAAGTATACGCGGCTTCCTCAGACACAAATGCATAGCTACAAGGATCAAAACTGGAGACGTTTACATGGTTGTAAAAGCTCCCCATAGTGAGATTAGTACCCTTTGCCATTTTAGGAATTGAAATCTGACAACAACCAAGGCCGGTGCAAGTTCCATTGACAACACCGGCCATGCCATTGCACAAGATGCTGCACCCGGTATACGCACCTGGGGAACCAGTGAAGTATGCAGATACATCACAACCAACAACGGTAAACTTGTTCTTGGTGTAAGACAGTGGGAATTTCTTTAAGATAAGATAGGGATTTCGGTTGGTCTCTTGTGGAATAAGTGTACCATTTGGGTGAAAACACTGATGAGCAATAAAAACCCAGATACGCATCTGAGCATTGGAGAGCATGATCTCTGTGACATTGGCCTGCCCAAAGAATGGTTTTGGAGGATCAGAGGCTGTATCACAATAGATGAAGAAGTGGCCATCATAGTAGCAACCAGGTTTTGTTCCAAAAAGGGTATGGTATCGACATGTTCCCACACCTATCGGGACAATCAGGCAAGGAAAACGGGTAAGGTTGGCTTCCTGCAACTAGGACAAATAAGAGAGAAGCAATACACACCCACACCCACACCTCAAAGAATACAATATTTTTGTTTCCCATACTCAAAATGCTTCCAAATGATTTAGCTTTCAGGCTTCAGTTAGAGCAAAATTTAGACAGAAAGGGTGCCTAAATACACCAGTGAGTAGAATGACTGACTTGATTCATAGATGTAGTTCGTCGCTATTGTTAAGTATAGTAGACCATTAATTTGGTAGATGATGATGGTGTAGTTTATGGACTTATTGGTTAATGTCCACCTCCAGGCTCCAACATAAATAAATGTCAAAATCACATTAATTATGAAGTGTAGTATTAGTCTTTAAGACTTGGCCTCAAGCAATTCCACGGACCCAATCAACGCACAACTTGGCTGTTTGGGATCAAGAATCAACATCTCCAGGGTAAGTTGAAACTTAAAAGCCAGATCCAATAATTATTCACAAGCTAAGGATACATGCACTTTGAATTTGCTACCTTGAGTTTACTTGTAAAAGTTCCATAATGGACAATAATAAAGTCTCCTCAAATGTAAAATTACAATCCATTGAAATGACCACCTCAGTAACATGGACAAGGATCCCATGAATTGAATTCGACCCTAAAAAAATAAATTAAAAAATAGCTAAACTAATTTAAATCTAAACCACTTATTTATAATTCGAACTGATCGCAACACGGTCCAATCTTAGTAAAACCCAAATCCATCATCTCTCTCCCATCCCTGCGAGATGCAGTTAAAATCGCTTCCAACAAACAGTGGTCCTGTAATATGATTGATAACAGTAGAACTAGGCGGGGCGTACACAACAATCAAGTGAAAGGACTGATCCCCTTTTGTTGGCCCTAACATGAATGAAACTATCATAAGTGCCGACTAAAGTGATGTCCATCAACACCATCTCCATCCCCTCTAATTTCATTAAGTTTCTCCAACACCGGAACCACAGTATTAGCCTCTAGGATAGTCGACAGTTTATCTCTTCCCTTGTAATGTAATATTAGTGGTCACCATAACAACTTGGTGGGCTTCTTGTGACAACTCCAGACCTGGCCCAAAAATGGGTTTATGGGGAGTGCACAATAGGACATAATTTCCTCCCTTCGTCCTCACTTCTAACTGGCCCAGAAGGAGTTAACTCAATTGGCTCATTGTGGGCCGGCCCAACATGCTTTCTCTGCCTCCTTGTCTGGCTTTTCTTTCAAAGGATTTATTAGGAACATAATATATTATTAGGATTTTATTAGTTTAATTATTTCCTAGATTTATGGTTAAGAATTAGTCAAGCGGTTAGAGTAATTCACTCCACCTCTATCTCCACTATCTCCCTCATTATTGTAATGCTCTATATATTCTCTTTGGTAAATCAATAGAATGTGTGTTCTTCTACACCAATTCTTAACAGTTTCCCCCTGCATCAAATTTTACCTGTAACCATTTCCTTCCACGTGCGGCGAGGGGCTGTCGGAGGTCATGTTGGTGTTGCTGGGTGTCAGCTCTGTTGATACGAACTCACTTGACACTTCACTCGAGTTCGAGTACAGCACTCGGAGTCTGTTTCTTTTTCTACTATCGGAAGTCACGTGACTAGCACGTGAACTGCAGTTCTATATAATTGTCTTCTTCTCCATTGCAACAAACACTTCTTCCGTTTCTTCAATTCAATCGATTTGAGCTTTGTTGTTTGATTCTCTAAAACTTCAATGGCTTCCTCTCAAATCTAATTCTCGAATTGTGAAATGGTATCAGAGCGATCCTAGTTCGTGTTCAGATTTTCTGGTTCTCATTCTAAATCTTCTGGTGTTCTTACGTTTTTTTATTCTGAAATCCAATTCTTGATCAAAGAATGGATCAAAATGAAGCTAATCCCAATGATGTCCTGTATCTGCATCATTCCGATCACCCGAGCTACAATCTCTCCACGCAGCTGTTGAGCGAGACCAATTACAATCATTGGCGTCATTCGGTGGAGGTGTCGCTCGTGGCAAAGAACAAGATGAGTCTTGTTGATGGCAGTTTCTCGATTCCAGATCTTGGTTCTCCTCAATATCCGTAGTGGAAGAGATGCAATGGCATGGTGATTGTCTGGATTCTACACTCGGTTGAGAAGGAGATAGCTGAAACCTTGCTGTATTTTCGCACAGCACATGAGATGTGGGAGGAATTGAAATTGAGGTTTGGATCTCCCAATTGCACTCGCCTTTATCAGGTACAGAAAGAGTTATTCAATATTTCTTTGAATGGATCTTCGATTTCATCCTATTTCACTAAGTTCAAGAAGTTATGGGAAGAATATCTGGATCTGGTATAAATATGCCGACATGTACTGCTTGTGGTTCGGTGAATAGAATTTCTAAATTGCTTGCTAACCAACAAGTAATCCAGTTTCTTGTGGGATTACCTAATTCGTATAATGGGGTGTGTACGAATATATTGTGTATGAAGCCTACTCCTCCATGGGAGATGTGTACAGGATGCTTCTTGATGAGGAAAGCCAAAGAGGGTTGAACAATGCTAGTTCAATTAATGAGAATGCAGATGCATTCAATGCCTTTCAAAGGAGCAATCAAGGTAACAATCAGAATGGCCATTATGGTCGATTTAATGGACAGAAAGGGGCTTCTCAATCAGGAAATCAAGGATCTTAGTCTTACAGTTCTTTTGGAAATCAATCAGGAAACCATAATGGCCAAAAGGGGAAAGGAAATTACTTCTGTGATCACTGTAAGGTGGCCGGTCATTCCATTAGCAGGTGCTTCAAGATCCATGGTTATCCACCTAATTTCAAAGGGGATAAATAAAAAAGATTTGCTGCCAATGTTTCAGTTGATGATGTTGATGGTTCCACTACTGCTTCAGCTTTGACAAAAGGACAATATGATCAAATCAGCCAGGAAGAGGCATCTCAATCAGGAAACCAAGGATCTCAGTCTTACAATTCTTCTGGAAATCAGTCAGGAAACCAGAATGGCCAAAAGGGGAAAGAAAATTACTTCTGTGATCACTGTAAGGTGGTCGGTCATTCCATTAGCAGGTGCTTCAAGATCCATGGTTATCCACCTAATTTCAAAGGGGATAAATCAAAAAGATTTGCTGCCAATGTTTCAGTTGATGATGTTGATGGTTCCACTACTGCTTCAGCTTTGACAAAAGGACAATATGATCAAATCTTGGCTTTCTTAAGCAAGCAGAGTAGTGGTGAGGACACAAACATGGTGGCAGGTAACAGTTTTTGTTTCAATGTTCAGGGTAGTGTATATAGTTGGGTGATAGACAGTGGAGCTACACACCATATTTGTCCTAATCTTTCTATGTTTAGCTCTTACAAGGTTTTTAATATGCCCAACTATATCACTATTCCGAATGGCCAACAATCTAAGATTTGTCATGTTGGTTCTATTTGCTTACAAAACAAAATTGTGCTTCATCAAGTGTTGCATGTTCCTGAGTTTACGTATAACCTGTTATCAGTAAGGAATTTTGTTCATGATTTGAAAGCTTATATGTTGTTTACACCTTCCTATTGTTTGGTCCAGGACCCTTCAATGAGCAAGCCACATGTGCTTGGTGAGGTGTCCAAAGGATTATACCTGACAACTGTGGATTCCAGTCATGATCTGGTTGATAAAACTGCTTCTAGGATTCTATCTTCTGCTATACATGATGATCTTGCTACAAATGTAAATTGTAATCATGCCTTAAGTGCTGTATCTTTGGAATTGTGGCATTGCAGATTGGGTCATGTACCCTTCGATCAATTGTTTCATTTTGAGTTTCTTAAAGATCTTACTAGACATTCTAAACCTCATGTTTGTCATGTTTGTCCTCGTGCAAGACAACACATGAACTCTTTTCCTATTAGTTCAATAAAATCATTGAGTTGTTTTGAATTGTTACATGTTGATATATGGGGCCTTTATAAAGTTCCAACTTATAATGGTTTTAAATATTTTTTAACCATTGTGGATGATTTCTCAAGAGCAACTTGGACTCACCTGGCTGCTGTAAAGAGCAATGTGTTTTCTATGTTGAAATCCTTTAATAAATTTTCTTCTATTCAATTCAACACCAAAGTGAAGGTGATCAGAACAGACAATGAGAGTGAGTTTTGCAGTTCTGAAGCTCAGAGTATCTATTCAAAAAATGGCATTCTACATCAAACAACATGTGTGTACACTCCTCAACAGAATGGTGTGGTTGAACGCAAGCACAAGCATCTTTTGGAGACTGCTAGAGCATTATTATTTCAGTCCAAGCTTTCGATCAAATATTGGGGAGAGTGTCTTCTTATTGCTACTCATCTGATCAACAGGTTTCCCTTGTCATCAATACAATTCAGAAATCCATATGAGATTCTTTTTCATAAGAATCCTGATTACACTATGTTAAGAGCTTTTGGATGTTTATGCTTTGTGAGCACTATGAAGGTTGATAGATCCAAATTTGATCCAAGAAGTGTGCCTTGTGTGTTTATTGGTTATCCACATGGTCAGAAGGGTTATATAGTTCTGGATTTAAAATCCATTTGATCCAAGAAGTGTGCCTTGTGTGTTTATTGGTCATCTGATCAACAGGTTTCCCTTGTCATCAATCCAATTCAGAAATCCATATGAGATTCTTTTTCATAAGAATCCTGATTACACTATGTTAAGAGCTTTTGGATGTTTATGCTTTGTGAGCACTATGAAGGTTGATAGATCCAAATTTGATCCAAGAAGTGTGCCTTGTGTGTTTATTGGTTATCCACATGGTCAGAAGGGTTATATAGTTCTGGATTTAAAATCTCATAGAATCTTTGTGTCTAGAGATGTTAAATTTCATGAAAATCAATTTCCCTTACACGAGATCAATTTTGACACTCAATTACCACTACCTAACATTGCAAATGAATTGCCTGAGCACATATTTTTCCCTAATGCTGAGATCACTACAGAAGAGAATTTGGCACAAGATCTTTCAGTTCAAGATCAGGTGGTTGATCATCCTCCAATTCCACCTCATATTCAACAAAATCAACCTATTCCAGAAGCTCCACATGTTCTAAGAAGGTCTACAAGGACAATAAGGCCTCCTGCACACTTGCAGAATTACATCTGTAATTTTGGCTCTCATTTGGAACAATTTCCATTATAACCTAGCTTTACTGATTCTTTTATGTGTCTCTTAGCAACTATGCCAAACACTGATTCTTTGGTTGAACCTAAATCATTCACCAAAGCTTCTAATGATCCTAAGTGGATTGAGGCACTGGACAAGGAAATAGATGCTCTTCAATCTAACAAAACTTGGATTTTGGTTGATCTTCCTGCAGGCAAGCAACCAATTGGTTGCAAATGGGTGTACAAAATAAAATTGAAGGCAGATGGCTCTATAGAAAGATACAAAGCACGCCTGGTAGCAAAGGGATACACTCAACAATATGGGATTGACTATGATGAAACTTTTTCACTAGTGGTAAAACTATCTACTGTAAGGGGTATTCTTTCTATTGCTTTAAACAAAGGTTGGGATCTATTTCAACTAGATGTCAACAATGCATTCCTTCATGGAGATCTCCATGAAGAAGTGTATATGACCATGCCTCAAGGTGTTTCAAACCCATCTAATAAAGTTTGCTTACTGAAAAAATCTTTATATGGGTTGAAACAAGATGCAAGGCAATGGTTTAGCAAGCTATATACCACTTTATTAGATTTTGTCTTTATACATTCAAAATATGATCCATCTTTATTTCTTTCCCACAAAAATGGTCATTTAACCATAGCTGTTGTCTATGTAGATGATATTGTTCTCACAGGTTCTGATGTTAGTTAAGTTACTGCTCTCAAGAGCCATCTTCACGAGCTCTTCAAAATCAAAGACTTAGGGAAGCTCAATTATTTCCTGGGCATTCAAGTCACACACAGTGACAAGTGCCTTATTCTTAGCCAAAGGAAATTTTGTTCAGAAATCATCAAAGAGGCAAATCTGGAGCACAACAAGACCTGTGTCACACCTTTGCCTATAAATTTCAAGTTGCACTCTTCTGATCATAATATTTTAATTTCTGATCCTACTAGTTATAGAAGTTTGGTTAGTAAATTGAGTTACTTGACAAACACACGCCCAGATATCTCTTTCTCAGTACAGGTTCTAAGCCAGTTCTTACAAGCTCCTGACAACAATCATTTAGAGGCTCTTCATCATCTAATCAGATATGTGAAGGGGACTATGCATTATGGAATCAAGTTACAACAATGGTCTTCAATCAAGCTGTAAGCTTTCTCGAACAGTGACTAGGCATCTTGTCCTATTTCAAGGAAGTCTGTAACTGGTTATGTGGTCTTATATGGTAGCAATTCAACCCCATCTCATGGAAATCAAAGAAACAACCAACAGTCACAAGGAGCTCGTTTGAAGCTGAATACAGGGCTATGAGTCAAGCTGTTGTTGAGGTGACTTGGTTAGTCAATTTATTGGTTGGATTAGGAGAGTATGATTTGAAGCCATTTACTCTTCACTGTGACAACAAATCAGCTCTTCAAATTGCCCGAAATCCAGTATTTCACGAGAGGACAAAACACATTGAAATCGACTGCCACTTCACTCGAGAGAAAGTACTGGATGGTTTGCTTCAATTGAGCTATCTTCCTACAGAAAATCAACTTGCCGACGTCTTGACGAAGATAATCCCTGCAGTCCATCACAAGGAATTACTATCCAAACTGGGAATGAGTCTTGAGGACCATCCTCCAGTTTGAGGGGGGATGTTGATACAATCTCACTCGACACTTCACTCGAGTTCGAGTACAGCACTCGGAGTCTGTTTCTTTTTCTATTATAGGAAGTCACGTGACTATCACGTTAGCTGCAGTTCTATATAATTGTCATCTTCTCTATTGCAACAAACACTTCTTCCGTTTCTTCAATTCAATCGATTTGAGCTTTGTTGTTTGATTCTCTAAAACTCCAATGGCTTCCTCTCAAATCTAATTCTCGAATTGTGAAAAGCTCCGGTGAAGAGCTATTGTGCGCGTGGTGAAGACTGAAGATCGAGCTTGGAGTATAACTTTCTTATTCTCATTCTATTTGATCGTCTGACGTCGTGCTCAATTATTAATATTGTCAATAAGGCGGCTTTTATAGGTTTGGAAGTTGAAATGAACGGTTATTTTAAAATTAGGAGTGGTCCATATATATAATATATTCCACGGAAGGAATTAGTTGCAGCTTTGCTTTTGTGTTCCACATCAAATCAAATTAATGTATGGATTCAAGATGAAAAACGCGGGGAAAAAAAACAGAGAGGAAAGGAAAGAGATAGAAAGTGTGGAGCCAACTCAGATAGCGTGTAATTTTAAGTGGTGAAGACCGAGTCTCATTTCCCAAATTGAATCTGCCCATTTCCATCCACTTGCAACGTATTACTATTTCATCTTGCCACATTTGATTTGGCAACTAATTGTTTTTATGGATAACCACTCTTTTTCTTTTTACTAAGCTTTCGATTCAATTCTTAAATACGTATGTTCTAAGCTATAAGGACTTGTACGTTATGCAAATTTGTAGAACGTCTTAGCCGTTCCAATGTCTTGTCAATAGATGTTATATAAGTGTTTTTGGATTTCAATGCATTTCGTTAAAATAAGTGAGTTTTCCTAAAACTGCCCTTATAATACAATTTTACGAAAAACAGCCCATACGTTTATTTTTCTTTCAAAAGACCAACCATACCACTACCATTTTTATGTGTAAAAAGTTATAAAAAAAATGTTATGTTTTCGTATTTTCTTAAATATTTTGGTTAATTTATTGTATAATTAGCTTGTATTGAATACAAAAGGTGAGAATTGAATATTTTTAAAACTTTTTTACATATTTAAATGGTAACGGAGCAGCATCAAGCTTGCTAAAGAATATATGGACAGCAATGGACATTTACTGAGAGACGCCACCAAGCAGCCTTGGATTTCGAAGGAGGTGGGATGGGGCAAACCGGACACCGGATGGCTTAAAGTGAATGTGGACAGGGTGGTAAAAGACACCGGCATCGCCTCGGCAGGGGGTGTTTTGCGGAATGATCGCGGTGACTGGTTGGGCGGATTTACCCACAATATCGGAGCTTGTACAGTGGTCGCTGCGGAGCTTCACGGCATTGCGAATGGCCTTGAGTTGGCCTGGAGGTCTGGACACAAGAAGATCGTTTGTGAGTCGGACTCTTTGTCCGCGCTTTCCTTGCTCAAGAAGGGGGTGAGATCCCTCTCACCCATGCTTCAGCCTGGTGGATACTTGCCATGGCTTCACCCGTAGAGACTGGGAGCTCCAATTTCGACACACTTACAGGGAGGCGAACTCACTTGCCGATTACCTGTGCTCGTTTGCTTTTTCTTTCCCTTTAGGAGTGTGTTTCCTGGACTCACCGCCGCCTGGTGCTGAACATCTCCTCCATAGGGACAAACAAGGGGTGTCTTTTACCCGCTTGTGTCCTGCGTAGGGGGTCTTTGGCTCTTTTTTCTTGTATTCCGTTTTCCCTGGGTTTGCCCAGGTTTGTTCACCAAAAAAAAAATGGTAACGGGTGGTTCTTTGAAAGAATAATAAATTTATGGGTGGTTTTTCTGTAAATGGTTATTTTAATGGTGGTTTTGTGAAAACTAGCCTATTTTAACGTTGATTTTATGTAATTTACCCTTTTATTTCCTACTCTGTTCAAAAAAACATATCGTTTACTATTTATAAACGCTTTTTTAGGATAATAAAAAACTATATAAAATATCAAATTTTTATATATTTTTTTCAACAATTTGTAGTTACTAGAAATAAGTACAAACTAAATTGTCAAAAAATTTACAAAAATAAATAGTTTATATAGTTTTAATAATTTTAAAAAAATGCACGTAAATAGTAAATGACATATTTTTTCGACTTGAAGAAGTAGTAATTAGCTAAAACAACACCTTTACGGTTTAGCTTAGATGACGCAAGAGAGTTCGGATTCTGCGGTACCTTTGACATCTATCGGTTATGAAACAAAGAAGTTATGAATTAGTTAATGAGTTTGGATCTATATGTTGTTGAGATGTGAAAGTATGATTTATTCCACATTGAAAATATAATAGACCGTAAGTTTGGATTCATTTTTATAACACTTTGTAGGCTATATTCGGGGCTACACTTAATCATTTTAGGAATAAATTCACAATAAAAAAATTTTAAAAAAATATATTTATACTCTATACACATATATTAATATGCTTAAAAATATTTATTATTAAAATATATGTTTTGAAAAAATAAAAAATCTTTTCTAAAATAATCCCTCTTTTAATTATCCATAATTTTTAATAATAATTTTTCATAATAAAAGTTTCGAAACATGTTAATATACTCTAAACGCCTATTTTTTTTTGAAGCAAGATAAGAATTTGGTTCTCTAGGCAAGCATATTTTCTTTTGTTAATTTTTTTGTCATCTTTTTCTCCCATTTCATGTTTTTTTCCTTTGTAAATAAAACACGGTCTCATACCATATTTTTCTGTCAAACATGCAAAAAAAAATGAATATTTTTGTAAATATTTTGTTAATTAATTATTTTTAGTGAATATTTTGGAAAAAAAAATCAACGGTGACTATGATTTTCATGTGGTACACAAAGTTTTGATGAGTTCCACGTGGTGCCCACTAAGTTTTATAAAGATTTTTTTTTCAAAATATTCATTAAAAAATAAAAAATTACAGATAAATTCACACATTGAAACTATTTACACAAATATTCAAAATTTGCAAGAGAAACGCGGTCTCAAACCGCGTTTCATGTGTTAATTGGATATTTATCCTCGAAGATGGAAAAGAAATTAAATTTCTTATAAAAACGCGGTTTAAAACCGCGTTTTTAGGTTTTTATTTCTTAATTAAAAAAAAACAAAAAAAGTACAGGCCGCGTTTTACCTTAAAATTTTTTTTTGAAAAAAAGCCCTGCCGGAGAAGTTCCAGATGGAGCGGTTCGTTGAAAGGACGTACAATCGCCGACGAGGACTGGCAGGCAGCCATGGTTGCGAAGAGCAAGCCCCGCCGGAAAGGACAATTGTGCGCCGATGAGGACTGGTCGGCGGCCATGGCTGCGAAGAGCAAGTGGTGGAGGATTTGAAGGCCGGCCGGAGAGGTTCGTCGTGGGACTCGATCGATGGAGCGCAACGGAGATCCGAAGCCAGAGGCGGACCGTGGGGTAAGCAAACCCAACCATTGCTGGGTAAAAATTTTAGGAGTAACATAAAAAAAATAGTATTGCTGGGTAATTTTTTTTAGCATTCTTAATTTATTATGTCAAAATCAAGTCCATATATATTTACATTAAATTAGAATATAATAGAAACTTTTCATCTTAATCTTTCTCTGAATTCTCCCAATCATAGTATCATGCGTGTGTCTAGAATCTCTATCAACTTCTTTCAACTATTGTTTAATTTGGCTCTTAATTATGTTTTTAGTATTCATCTATGAGTCTTATCATTATGGCTATAGAATTTTAAATTTCGTAGGGTTTAAAATTATTTTATGGTTTGATTGTAGAAAATGAAATGAGTGGGTTTTAAACCGTCTATTGTTTATACTTTATATAATCCATTATTTTAAAATCGACGATTTTAAATCTCTTTTAAATTCTTAATGAAATACTATATAATTAGAAATTTTATTTTAACTTGGCAAAATTTTATCTTTTTATTGTGATTATTTTTTCGTTCACCTAGCTTTAAATTACTAGATCCGCCACTGTCCGAAGCGAAAGACAAGCCCCGCCGTCGGCCTCACCCTGGACATGGCCGCGCAACTTCTTCCCCGATGGCCTTCGGCCTCACCCTGAAGGTCTGAACCTCGTTCTCCGTCACCTCCCTCCTCACCCGATGGCGCGCGGCTTCTCCGATGGAGCTCGTCGCTTCCAGATTTTGGGTCTCTAGCGAACCTCTTCGGCAATTGTCCTTTCCGGCCTGAAGCCCTCTTTGGCGATGTCCTCTCCGGGCCTTCGAGAAGCTCTGCTTCTTCTTCTTGTTTTTTTTTTCTATTTTTTTAAATTAGGAAATAAAAATGGAACCTAAAAACGAGGTTTAATTTCTTTCCCAGCTCCGAGGATAAATACCCAATTAACACTTGAAACGCGGTCTGAGACCGCGTTTCTCTGGCGGATCTGCAAATTTTGAATATTTGTGTAAATAGTTTCAATGTGTGAATTTATCCGTAATTTTTTATTTTTTAATGAATATTTTGAAAAAAAATTCTTTTATGAAAGACTATATGGTAATTACCATGAGGTTTTGATAAATTAGTTTATATATATAAAAACATTCTACAATTATATTGTTGTGCATCATTAGAATACAATATCACACCTTTAATTGAGTAATAAAAATTGAAAAAAAATGGTATGGAGCCACGTAATTAAATATCCAAATATAATTTTTATAAAAAATACTAATATTTAAATTAACTCTAAAATCGTATATATTTACTCAAAATTAGTTTTTTAAAAAAATTAAAATTTTGATAATTTAATGATGTGACATAATGTTATTAATTTTCAGAACACCTAGTTGCAACTTCAAAAATTAGCTAGTCGGAAATTTATCTCAATTTTGATTTAATGTGGAACAAAAAAAAAAAAAAAAAATTTGTAATTTTGTGATGCAATAATATGCTATGGAAATGGGCCAAAATATGTACCTATATGTGGTTGGGCCAGATGAAGTTTCAAGGATGTTGGGCATTATTGGAGGGAACCTTAATCTCACTCTCATTGATAACAAATCACTCTCATTAAAAACAAAAAGTAGAGAACAAATCAAATTTTTTTTTTTTTGGTGAGATTTTTATTTTGCTTGAAATCATTCAACATTGGCAGTTTGGAAATCTCAATCTCACTCTCATTGCCAGGTCTCTGCAGCCTCCACTCCAAATTGGAGTGGGTCCATGCCACCTCATCACCTCCTTTGCTTCCGATCCTATATAAATCACTCGTTTTGAATTTAATTGCACCAGTAATTAAACGTAACTCAAGTTGCCGCCCTCCTCTCGTAGTCCCCTTTTTTCAAAGATGAACCCAATGCCTCCCCGGGAAGAAGAACAACAGATTATAGTGAAAGCCCTCGAACGCGTCATCTCCGGCAACTACCCTACCATCACCCCGCCGGCCACTGCCGCCACCCCAACCGCCGACAGTTCGATAGAGAGGAGGAAGAAGTACAAGGGGGTGAGGCTGAGGAAGTCCGGGAGATGGGGAGCCGAAATAAGGAACCCGAAAAAGGGGGCGACGGAGTGGCTGGGATCTTTCGATACTCCGGAAGAGGCCGCCGCAGCCCATGACATGGCCGCCATAAGGTTTCGGGGCACCAAGGCCAAGCTTAACTTCCCTTTTCAAAATTACGTCGCCCAAGATGGAGCCCCCGCAGCAGGACAAACCAGCGGTTCTCAGGCTGCAGATGATGAACAATCGAGCCGAGGGAGAGAAGGAGAGGAAGAAGGGTACTTTGATCTCATGGATTTTTAATTTTTTTTAATGTAAATTTATACCTGAAATCATTAAGTAATGTCGGAGAAGTTTGTAGAGGCCGGATCAGACTGATAGCTACCTGCCTTTAATTTCTGTTACACCCGACATTACATGAGTGTAACAACTTTTTTTGTTAAAACGCGAGTGTAACAATTTTTGTTGTTGTTAAAATGCGAGTGTAACAATTTTTACAACGTACTATTTCTGTCAATTACATATTGTTAAAATCAAATATCCATTAATAATCGCCTCGTCAGGGCACTGGAGTTGGCTGAAGGAGGTTGTCGGGCACCCCGTGTTGAAGCGCTCGTGCATATCTATGAGTCTTGCCCAAATACGCAAGAACCGGGCGTAAGTTTCATTTTAAAGTCATTATTTTTTGTATGTTTGAACGTTGTCATGGTAATGGTTCATCTAAGTTTTGATTTTATTATCTAAGTTCTCTATTCTTCTCTCTTTCTCTTGTAATATCTAAGTTCTGATTTTATTAACTAAGTTATGTGATTTTATTTTCTAAGTTTTGATAAGTTCTCCACTCTTCTCTCTTATTTTATTATCCATTTCTTATGACAGAGAAAACTTAAGCGGTCACTTGAGGAGATCAACCATTCCACGCCACCAGTATTGTCCTCAGAAGCTGGCACTTCCAGCGAAGCAGCACCACCCCCCTTGTCCATAGAAGAAGAATGCCATATTCTTGCCTCTTGCATTGGAGAGCGGCGTGGGACAGCAGTCAGAGGTATGAACAACGTCAAATTCCTGTTCTGAAATGAAGGGTGATTTTTTATATGCACTTGTTTTGGAAAGAGTATTTAACTTTCCTCTTCTCTTCTTCATCTAAAGATGCCTGTTCTGAAACTGAGATGGTAATTTTCTGAAATTGAAATTGAGATGGTAATCGATGTTATATGCACTTGTTTTGGAATTAAGGGTGATTTTTAATGCACTTGTTCCGGAAAGAATGTATTAAACTTTCCTCTTCTCTTCTTCATCTAAAGCTGCCTATTCTGAAATTGAGATGGTAATTTTATGAAATTGAAATTAAGATGGTAATCAATGTTATATGCACTTGTTTTGAAAATGTGATGGTAATTTTCTGAAAGTGAAATTGAGTTGGTAATCGATGTTATATGCACTTGTTCTGAAATTAAGCACTTGTTTTGAAATTAAGGGTGATTTTTCATATGCACTTGTTCTAGAAAGAGTGTATTTAACTTTCCTCTTATCTTCTTCATCTAAAGTTGCATTTTCTTGAGATGGTTATCGTTGTTTTTAGGTTTGAATAATTTACTTTTGATTAATATTCAATCTTTTATTATTTGGACCGAGCTCTTTGTTAGAAATGTTATTACTTATTAACATGGTATATATTGATATTAATGCTACTTGATATGCTAATCAACTTTAACTCGTTTTGAAATTGAGACTTCCTAATGAAGTTTGTATGATCATTTATGTAGAAATTGTTGTTAATTCTTTCTTTTACTACCGCTCTAGGTATGGGAGGGAATTACAAGCGACCCCCAAAGAAGAGGGGAGGCCCATGGGCCGCTTCTATGGTAGAAGAAAGGAGGCAGTTAGAGGAGAAGTATGCAAAGGCTCAGGAGGATGCAAGTGTAGCTTTGTCGCGCGTTGCTGCGTTGGAGGCCATTGTACATGACCTACTCGCAGGCAAACAAGGCAGCCCTTCGGGCGAACAAGTCAGCCACCAGGTGAATGATTCTCCAAACAATCCATGAACAAGGTTTCTATGGTTGCTAGATCTATCAGGTTTGCGTATGAACAGACAAGGGTGTGAATCGTGAAATGTTTTTTGTAAATTGTGAACTTCTACTAGATATGTAAGGTTTCTATGGTTTCTTGACTTCTACTAGATCTGTTGGGTTTGTGAATTGTGTAAGAACTTTGGTATTATGCATGTTTTGTGGAATGGTGAAGTGTGAACTTTTGGGTTTGTGAAATGTGAATGGGTGCTTGACAACATGGAGCAACAAGAGCTTCTAAATGGCATTTTTTATTACCAAGATGGCATTCAGGCAACGAACTTAAAATGTTGCGCCTTAAGAATCATGCAACGAACATTGATAAATACGGCTGCTCGAACAACACTCATACAAATGTCCTTATAATTCAGGCAACGAACATTTTCGTCACTCGAATATTTGAATTTTTCTGACAATGTCCCTATTATTCAGGTGACGAACTTCTCTCGTCACCTGAATGGATCAGCCCGGTTCGCCAGCCCGTTGACCATATTCAGGCAACGAATGGTTGAATCATTGCCTGAACTGTCTTAGGCAACGAACAAACGTTTGTTCGTCGCCTGAGTATTGGGGGAACGAGTTTGAAGCAACCACCATTCAGACGATGACATGTTCATTGCTTGAATTTTCAGGCAACGTGATGGCCATTCATGCAATGACTTATGCCCGTTGCCTGAATTGTGCCATGGCATAGTGGGATATGGGTTGTGGGATAGGAACAAATGCACGAGAATCTAATGGGGCTCTTGTGTGGGATGTTACGAGATCAATTCAGGAGGTAATCGAGGCTCTGGTGGCTGAATTAGAGGCAACGATGTGGGCAATGAGGATAACGGAAGAGTGTGGAATGGACAGGATAATTATCGAATCTGATTGTCAACAATTAATTCGCTTGGTAAGTAGGAAGAGATGCTCGCTTAGGAGTGTGGTTGGTAGTCTACTGCACAAGATCTTTTGTTTGGCTCATGGCTTCATGCAATGTTTATGGAGTCATGTTAAGCGTGATGGGAACCAAACGACATATTTTTTTTATAACTAAGATTAGACCTAATTCTTGTTACTTCGGAGGAGGATTTGCCTAGTTCTCCTTTTGATATTGTTTTTGGAGACTTTATGATTTCGGAATGAATCTGAAGTGATGTTTCTATCAATTTTTTTTTTATGAATAATTATAGTAGTAAGCACCACAATGCAGAGTTGAGATCATTTGTACGTATCACCCACTATATGATTTATTATTTCAGATATAATTTTGCATTATAAAAAATTATAAAAAATATATTTATACTCAATACACCTATAAATAACATCATTTTGGAAATTTTCCTCTCCATCCTGAATGTAAAATAAGTAACAATATGAGAGCAAGTGCACGTACCCTTTGCTTTTTCCAAACAGACCTTCGCTTCCCTCTTCGCATGTTTGTACTCGGTACGTCGGCTCTTCCTCTCCTCCTCACTTGTGCTGCTTTCTACCCTTTTGTATGCCATCGATCTGCTTTTCCAGAACCAGTCTTTTAGCTTCTTTATTCCACCAAACCTCTTTGCCTTTGTGCCCCTTACCACCTCTAGATAAACCCAACACTTCCGAGGCCGCTTTTCGGATGCACTCAACCATACCTCCCCACATCAAATCTGCGTTTTCCCTTACTTGCCATGCATCTTTTCCCTTTGCCTCATATATTATCTTTTCCCTTAGAAGTGGCCCATCGACTCCAGTCAGTCGCCACCATCTAATTTTGGGACTCTGCTTGCTGCTCGTCCTCTTTTGACTATCTTTGACCTTGAAAACTAACACTAGCTAACAAATGATGCGGGGTAGTCAGACCTCCAAACGGGATAACCTTGTAGTCTCGACACCTACTTTTGTCGTCCTTCCTAACCAAAAAGTAGTCGATTTGAGATCTAGCTATTCTACTCTCAAAAGTAAGTAAATGTGTATCTCTCTTGGCAAAACAAGAGTTTACAATTACACATCCGAATGCCACTACAAACTCCAACAAGGCAAGACCATTGTCATCTCGAGCCTCGAAATCGAAACCTCCATGCGCTATTCCATACCCGTCACTGCTCTTTCCTATGTGGCCATTGAAGTCTCCCCAACAATAATCCACTCCATCCTTGGTATACCTCTTATATATTAGGCCATCGAACTCCTCCCAAAACTTTAATTTCTCTTCCTTGCTTTGGTTCACTTGCGGAGCATACGCACTAATAATGTTAAGTAGGGATCCTTCCACAACTAACTCGATCACATCATCTTGTCATTTATTCGAACAATCTTAACTACGAGATCCCTCCATTTCTTGCTTACGAGGATCCCTACTCCATTCTTTTGCTTGGAACATCCGGAATACCACAACTTCCAACAATCAATCACTCTAGCCTTCTGGTGGGATGAAATGTCGTGTGTTTCACCTCGCCAAAGAAAATGATTCTCAAACCCACAAACTAACTAGTAAACTAGTATATCGGATAAGTAAGGGGTCGAACCCACAGAGAGAATACCTTTCATGTCTACTCAAATTGCTATCAAAGTAATGAAATTGAAGGTAACTGAGATGATTAAAGTAACCAAATAAAGTAAAAGTAGGAATGGTGATTGATTGATACCAATAGGGATGAAGGAGTTTCACCTACAAATTCTCAACAATGGTTGGTTTATTGATCCTTGGCCCTCTTTCTAGTTATTCTAATTATTTGGATTAATCCGAATTTGGTTTACATTAATTGAAACTCTTCACAAAGATGACAATCCATTACATCTATAGGCAAATCCCTAACCCTACAGGATTTAACATACAAATAGCACAAATTCCCAAAGTTCTAGGCAGAATGGTCGCCCAAAATGTCATTACCCTACACAATCAAGGTCATCCTCGCGTATTGCAAATCCGGATCTGAGAGGACGGCGAGCGCCGTGGAAAGGGCGTCGGGCGCCGTCCTACAGCTTGACTGCATCAACAAACTAAACTTGTAACACACTTTCTAGAGTCATCCTTTGTCTGATTGACGCATATGAATATGTGTTGGAAAGATCTTTTCAAGAAATACAATTCTCATGAAGATCTCATAAGTCAATTCCAACATCTCAGAACCTTAAAGATGGGATTTCTCCATGTTCTTCATTTCCGCTCTTGTTCCTTAGCTCTTCTTTTGTTCATTCGCTCCAAGTTTTCTCCATCTCTCGAGTCCGAATCATAAGACCTACAAATAAACAAAAAAAATCGTAGATTCCGAACTTCGAATACCAAATGATCAAGAATATGAATAAGCTTATTAAACATGCAATATGAATATTAAATGCACGTAAGACCTACCTATAATGTCTATCTAAAATATGCATTATCAAACTCCCCCATACTTAAGCTCTTGCTTGTCCTCAAGCAAAATAATAGAAAACAACCTATATCTACGAGTTCATCCTTCATGCAATAGCCTAGCGATAAAAGCGTAGAAAAAGAAATCATCCAACCTCACAAGGAATATGTGTTTCACTCATGCTCTCATGTGTTTATGCAATTAAGTTCGACTCTCAACTCAATCCAAAATGCACTAAGCTCATAGACATTGACGGTAATATATATAATCAAATCTGCACCAAAATGCCATCACTTGCTGAAAACAATAAAAATAGACAATTTGGCTCTAGAATTTCACTCTTTTTTTCATAGCTTACTTTTGCCCATAGGTGAATTTTATCCTCCCTATGTCTAAGCTTTCTTTTTTTTTTCTTTTTTTTTTCGATTTTTTTTTCTTTTCTTGTTATGGTTTCTTTCGGTTTTGGTATTTTCCAACACCTCAACTTATTTGAATAAAGTCCACTTGAATATTTTTTGACGCGAGTTGCAAACATGGGTGTCATGAATGAACTCGGTTACTCAATGATCAAGCTTCCTTTCTTAGTGGATAGCTTTTGACACCGTTTTGCGCGAATCATACCCATGTGTGTCATGCGTAGATCCGGTTACTAAGTATCTCAACCATTGCCACTTTATTTCACACTAAACTCACATGCAACTAAAGCCAAATGTATAACATAAACGCATAAATTCCGCAAGCAACAAACATGTGAGTCGACTTTGACAATAGCTAATAAAGTCAATATCAAGAGGTAGAAACATATGGAGAGTAAATCACACATCAAAGCAAAAGGAATTATAAATGATTCCAACAAGGCTAAAAACAATCTCACAAGGGTCATGTTTTGTAGGATTTCAATGATACTCAAGCTTAATCATACATGCTCGATCAATTAGATCGCCAATCATGCTCCATAGGAAAACATTTCAAAGCAATAAAGCTAAGCACTTCAAACTTATCGTAGGATTTACAAGTTCATGCCATAAGAAATTGCGGAGTTTTGCGAACTAAGGTGGGTGTTTGGATAACAACATATATATGCAATGCATGAAATATTTTGATTTCGGACATTTTTCCTCATTTTTTCTTTTTCTAATGCAATAAAATAACAAAAAATAAAACATGAAACTGAATTTAAACATGACCTTATGCACTATATGACCTAACTCACTATCCCCTTCCCCACACTTAAATCTTTCATTGTCCTCAATGAAAATAAAATAAAGACAACAAAATTTAAGATAAAATCAACTGAGGGAAAAGGAAACTTACTTGATCGCGGCGGTGGCGGCTACAATCGTCAGATAAAACACGCTTTGGAGCACTGAGAATGGCGGCGGGCGTCGTGGCTTAGGCGATGGGCGCCCCTTGTGCAGAACCGTGAATTCGAGTTACTTTTACATTGGTTAGCCCAAGACTCCTCCAAAACACTTATTGATATGGAACTCTATCCTTTTATTTAATTTGAAAGACTAAAGACCTAACTAGAATTTGAAAAACATGAAAACTAAAGAACTTACACTACTAGAATTATGTAATTAGACATCACGTCTTTTAAGTCTGTCAATAAAACACCTGATGTTAAATTAGTTTGTTACGTCAATTATTAGATTTTTGATGTTAAAAAACATTTAGAAAGTTGTCAAAATTTTTGACAGATGTGAAATTGTTCATTCTTAAAATAAAAAAATGAGCGAGGGTTTAAATTTTCTAAGTTAAAATGAGCGGGATTGAAACACTTAGAAAAAGTAGGAGGGTTTTCAAATTTTAGGTCAAAGTTATAACACTTTCAAATTTAATGGGTGTCCACATTTACTTTGCTGAATCCCGAGTTCTCGACCCCGACTTTGCTCTTACTCTCTCCATTCTTCAGATCTCAATCACCTCCACTTTCCTCCATCTCTGGTGACGTTCCACCTCTCCGATGACCTTCCTCCACCTCCTCCTCTCCTCTCTGCTCCAAGCGCCTCCCCCGCTTATCGCCTCCATCCTCTTCACGTCTTCTTCAACCCTATCCCGACCCCGCCCTCGCTCTTCCTCTCTCCAGATCTCAAAACAAAGCCTCCCCTCTTCCCGCCCCTAAATCCCTCCCTCTCCCTCCAGATTTGAGAGGGTTTCTCCCTCGATATATCTAAGGTTGTTCATCTCTTCACCGCTGCTTGTTGATTCTATTGATTCGCTAACCCATGACACCCTCTTACCACCACTTTACCTCCTCGCCACAGCTGGGATTAGATCTTTCTCTATCCTCTATCTCCAGAACAATATCTCCTCTTTCTTACCCTTCAAACCTTCACCAGCGACCACCGAGCCTACCGATCCACCTTCTCTGGCTTTCGCAGAGATCTGGCAGGTCCTCCATGCTCGAGAGTATAGTTGGACGCGATTTTCTCCCCTGAGGATCTGGTTAGGGTTTCTCTGGAATTTTGTTTTTTTCTTTAGGAGTTGTATTTGGAGTCTGAGAGGAGTTTTAAAAACAGAAGCTGCTTATTTTTCTTGGCAGAAATTAGATGAAGTTCTGTTGGAAGACATTTGGACCCTCTTATAGGCTGGGAGACTTGAAGAAGCATGAGATCTTTGTAGGTCTGCTGAACAGGTATTCTTCACCTTTCTTATTATTCTTGAGAACTGGAAAAAGAAGATGGATTAAATATTGTTGATATTTAAATTAAAGTAATGTTGTGTTCAGGCATGGAGGGCTGCAACTTTGACCCTATTTGGAGGGTTGGATCATGTTTCATCCACTAAAACCTTGAGAAAAAATTGGAAAAAACAGAGTCTTGCAAGCTACTGAACTTGAAAGTGGCCTTAGTAGGAAATGACGCCCTTAGAAATGGGCATCTTATTTTGTGTCGAAGGTAACATTATTACAAACTTGTCGTTGTGATGTTTCTCTTTTGTGGGTTTTGATAATAATAATAAAAGAAGAAGAGAAAGAGTATTGTGATTTGTGAGCTGGGATTGGTTTCTGATTGGGTTTTGTTAGTTATATATTGGTCGTATACTCCTATATGCAATGTAGATTTTGCTGGTAAACTAAGATGGCTACTCACTCGTGCATCTTATTGACATCCGTACTTTTATGACACTAACGACATAACTAAGTTCTTGGTAGAAATCGATAGTTTACTCAATATTGTCATGTTGTAATCTGATGGAATACTTTTCTGATTGGCATGGAGGTAAAATCATTTGTGACATTATTTTTAGGACCAATCTTAATTGCATCTCCCTACAAAGAACGTGAGAAGCATGTCAATTGTATTGAATCTTACGTGCATGTATTTAATGAGGTTGTCATATTGAATGTTATTACTTTCTACAAAACTGACAGTCATGGAATTTTAGGATCCATCTACTAATTGCTGGTACAATGTGGTGAAAGCTCCTCGGCTACTGGCAACACACATACTTCTGCTTCTATGGCTTCTCAAAAGTTGGTCAACCTTCTTGAAGATTCTATGAAGGTATCTGAAAAGATAATGGTCTCATGATTTTAGTACCTTTTTTACTTGTTAACCTCGGCTACTGGAAGTACATGAAGTCAACTAGTGGTCCATGATTAGTAACATTAGTTTCATATGATTGATTCATTAGTTATCAAATTTTCTAGTTCTATTTCAGGAATTCACTCTGCTGAAGTGATCAAAATTTGTTTCAGGACATACACATGTTGCAGAGGCCCTCAAAGTACCTCTTCATATACTTTTCATAATGTCGAGGACGTAAGTTATTCTCATGACAGTTCGCTTAAATTACTGAAGAACATCAACTCCTTTTGTGATTAATATGGTATTTCTCCTCAATTACAGGCTAACTAGTGAATTTCCGCATCCACTATCTCGTGTCATACAACCTATAGCGAATAGGGTAACCCTCTGTTGTACATTATTATGTTAAACATCAATTCACTTTGAATAGAACTGCCATTCTAATTTAGGGATTGGACAAGTTTTTCAGCTGTCGTATCATGTAGTTGCTCAACTTATTTGGATCGGGATGCGGGATATCATCAATGATTTTAGAAAGAAAAAATTGAAGTTGAGATGTGTCTTGTATCGGAGTGGCTCATATGGTTCCCCTTATTTTCCTTATGGATATATTTGGAGCCCTCATCTCGTTCCCAAACCCAAAGGTCAGGACATTTAGACTTATCAGTTGAATATCTTTTACTTCTAATACATTCTAAGAAGATTCTGTTGATTTATTGTCTACGTACTTGTTTGACTTACTTGAGTGGAGATTTCTTGTCATATTGAGTGCGTATTCTTATTGTGATTCAGGCTGTTTTGCATTCTTGGAAGAAATAGAAAAGCTACATAGTGCTTGATTTATGTCAGAATTCCATGCCCTATAAAATGGATTGTGATTTTTCCTTCTGTAAGGAACAAAATAAAATATAGATACTAGTTTGAAATGTCTGCTCTTTGCACATTCTTAAAGCTTAAAGTTCTGGCATTCAATCTATGCTTATACTTTATTGCTAGTTAATGAAGTGCATTTCATTAGATGCTCTGAGGTTAACAAGTAAATATGACTTGAAAAATAATCATATTTTGTTTTTGTTGGGCAGCTTTGTTGGAAATCATGATTTATGTGGGAAACAAATCAGCAAGGCATGCCAAGATGGTGGTGGAAGTGGGGAAATCTCAACTTCAAGTACAATGATTTTTTGTACAGAAAATTATATGGGCTTGTTGTTTTAAAACATTCGATGCATGTATCTGAAGATTTAACTTTCCCCCCACCGGATACAAGAAACTTTCCCCCCACCTCTCTTCTCCATTTCAGTTTCAAGTTCTGTAATAATTGACCTTGATAACACTTATGAAAACTATCATGAAGGAACTTGTGATTAATTCTTTTTTAGCTTACCATATGAGTATGCCAGATTTCCTTAGGGAGAAGTGTTATTGTGTTTCTAATTATCTCGGGGTAAATGCATACAAACACACTATTGCATATCTTGGCTTGTTATGGTTTCATGAAGCATTACTTCATTGTTTTTCTGAGTAATTGTTGTTCAGTTTCATCTTGATTACTTCATTGTTTGCTAGCTTTGGTTTATACGTGTAATAGTTCCTCTTAAAGTGTCTTATGGTTTCATTCTTTTCATTTATGAGATCATTCCGCAATCAGCAGGTAAGGTTTCTTAATTTCATTCTAGTAGTGTCTTTTCATTCTTGTAGTGTCTTTACAAATTACGCCTTACTTTTTTTTTGTGTAAATTCACACTTCCTTTCAATATTTCATGAACAATTTTCTTTATATCGTTTGCTTGTTGCATATTGGCCTCTAGGTTAGTTTTCCCAACTTATCACGCCCTCTTTGGACAAGAATGACAATGTGGATTAGGACATCATATCTTAATTTTTGTTTCCTTTGCTGTTTTATTTCTCTCTGGCAACTCACCTCAAATAGTTTGGTAAATGGTAACGCTTAGATTGATTTGATAACTCAGCGACATCCAAGAATTGTTATTGTCTAAATTATTGTTTTCTTTGTTGCTATCGTTGCATATACTGCTGTGAACTCACCTTGAAATTGAATTCAAACACTATGTTCAGGAAAGTGGCTTGGTAGCAGACAGATACATTGTAATTGGGCAATTAAAGGTGCTACCTCTAGTGATGATAAGCAAGAATCTGATGGTAAAAGTGTGGCGGAGTTTACTAATGGAACTTCAGGTTTGCCTTAATGGCACATCTAAAGTTTTTCTATACTGATATTATGTGTTTGATTTCAATGTTCAATGCATCTTTTGATTAGAATTGTTGCATTAAGGTTCCAACTCTTGGATAAAAAGAGCAGATCAAGTAGGTTAAAAAGAGTTGACTGTTCATAGTTTAGTCTTTTTTCAAGGTGTTGCGCTTATTATATATGCAGTAACTTCTTTTAATTGCAAATGTGATTAATTACTTTGGAATGGTTTTTTAGGAGTAGTTGGATTGGAGATTGAAGATTTGGAAGTGTGCCCATGATAGTCATCATAAGGGCTACCAAACTATCATTTGTACCCATCATTTAAAAGTACTCATCATTTGTAAAAGTGTATATTTCAAGTATCTATCCTTTGTAAAACATTTGTATATGTCGATTTCGCGTTTATTTTAATGTATATGTTCTTTAAGTACCCATCATTTGCGAAATCTTATTATATGAACAAAGGGCGTACTGTATCGAACGAAAAAACATCGGATTATAGATTAAAAAAAACGTTGTGCCTAAATAGCTATGAAATCGAACCATAACATAAAAACGGATGCTAGTATTATTATACACATCGTCTAAATAATCTAAATCAATGTGTAACATATACTTTTACATCACAATGTTAATATAAATTGATATATATTACTAACAATAACATCTTTATATAAATGTAAAATGATGTCCATGTCATATTAATACATCATTTATGTACACATTTCATACGATATGTTATTTTAAAACAATAAAAAAATCACTAATTATATATATGAAATTAATATACACAATCAATATAATAAAAAAAGATGTCTATTTTGTTTTAATTCATTGATTATTTTAAAAATAGTGATGTAAATGTAAAATTTAGGCATGGTGTGGACATCTTCAAAAGTTTATAAATGAAAAATAATGAGGCTTTCACAATAAGTGAACATGTCAAAAATAAATTTGAGGGACTGATTTATATCTATATTCAAAATAAAATAGATGTTTTATCTAAGAAAAGACATCGGCCTAAAACCGATGTAGAAAAGTAATTGATCTTTTACTACACGGACAAAGAGATCAGAATTTTTTTTGAAAGACATCTGTTGTGAGCCGATGTCTAATTGCATTTTTCTAGTAGTGTTACCTTGGGTTGCCTCCCAAGAAGCGACTTTGTTTCACGTCTTTGGCTCGACGTGATGCATTTATTGATCAAGTTATTCCATCAAGGTCTTCCACACTTGTCTTTTTCATGAAAAGAGGGGGAACCTTAGGAATTTCTCCTATACATCCATCAATTGCACTAATCAATTCCTTTTTTAAATGAGTTTCTCCTAGAGGTTGCCCTAAAATTGCAAAAACTTCAATATTATTAGGAATCGATTTCTTATAGGGAAAAAAATAGAATAATTTGAATTAGACACATTCTCATGTGACTTAAACAAATTCTCAAATTTTCTTTCAATGTCATCTTTCCCTAAATCAAATTTCTCTTTGGTAGAAGACTCAATATGCAATGATTCATTCTCAATAGAAGCATCTAATAAACCATTTGATTCATCCTAGTGATTACTATCATTAGAGTCAAGAACATCTATAGAATCATTAGTAGAGGAAACAATGACTCAAATATAGAAAACCCAATCTTTCTACCATCAAATTCCATAGTTAGTGAACCATCAAAACAATCAATCTTAGTCTTATCCGTTTGCAAGAATGGCCTTCCCAAGATAATTGGAGTTTCAGGGGTACCTTGTTCCATGTCCAGAATAAAGAAATCAGTTGAAAATATCAAATCATTTATCTTAACCAGAACATCCTCAACAACTCCTCTAGGCTTAATACTAGAATGATCACTGAGTTGTATAGTAACACCAGTTTCAGATAATGCATTGAGACCCAAAAACATGTACAAATTATAAGACATCGCATTGATTGAAACACCTACGTCTAACATAGCTTTGGTGATGCTAGCATTACCTATTGCACATGGGATAGTAAACATACTTGGATCTCTGCACTTTCCAGGAAATCTTTTTCTGTAGTAAAGCATAAACATTTTCACTTAAACTTATATTTTCTTTCCTTCGCATCCTTTGCTTGCGTTTCATAGTGCATAGATCTTTCAAAAACTTCGCATAGCGAGGCACAATTTTAATTAAATGAGCAAAGGTATCATAAAGGATTTGTCATCTTCCCACTTACGATCAGGTCTTAAAGCATGAGGGAAGGGTGGTGCAGGTCTTGGAACCTCAAAAATCGGTTCCGTCACTTGAGGGGGCAGGGGGCACTGTGGTGAGGGGTGGCGGGCACCATCTTTATAGTGAGCCTCCGTCTCGTTTTTCTCTTCTTCTTCCACATCAATCACCTCCTTAGGCCTCTTTTCAATATTCCTAGTGGGCACATTCACTTGTTTACCTCTTCTAAGGATCATGGTGCTCACATTCTCCTTCGGATTCCCTACCACTTGTGATGGCAACTTCCCCGAATCTTTCACTTTCAATTCTCCAATCTCCTTAGCCATTTGACTCAACTTCTTCTCTTGAACACTCATCTTGTCCAACAACAATCTCAATGTTTCATCTCTAGGAGAATTTTCTTGAGAGGACTCTTGAGGTAATTCAGAGATAGAGCTCCCTATAGCATTGACCTCTTCAATTCCATCCTTTCTATCTCTGACTGGTGGTTGCAACTGAGATATTTGAGTAGTCATGTTCTTCACAATGTTTGTCAACTTAATAACTTCTTCCTTGCAGCCCCTTTTAGAGTTATCCAAACTCTGAATTTTCTT
The DNA here is from genome assembly GCA_037127255.1 of Persicaria tinctoria. NCBI lineage: Eukaryota > Viridiplantae > Streptophyta > Magnoliopsida > Caryophyllales > Polygonaceae > Persicaria > Persicaria tinctoria. Next base: position 10,006,487 of record JBANSL010000014.1, read on the forward strand.
GATTCCTTGAGATTTTCTATATTGATGAGAAGCATTAGCTAACCTATCAAAGATTTGCTTAGCCTCTTCAGGTTTCTTGTCTACAATATCCCCTCCACTAGTAGCGTTTATGAGGGTTCGCTCATGATCAATTAGCCCTTCATAAAGATAGAGAATCAAATCCTCCTCTAGTATACCATGTTGAGGACAACTTGCCTTGAGTTTCCTAAATCTCACAATGTAGTCATACAGACTCTCCTTAGGGGATTGCTCTATGCTTGTCAATTGCTTCTTCAGTTTTCTCAAACGCGTAGCAGAGAAGTATTTTTGTAGAAAAACCTTCTTCAAGCCTAACCATGTAGTGATGCTTTATGTCAGCAAGTAATGAAGCCAATCACTTGCTGTGTCTTTCAGGGTGAACGGAAACAGTCTCAGGATAAGTTGATCATCAGTAAATCCTTGAGGTTTGATTATATCACAGACACTGATAAACTCCATAAGATGCTTATTGGGTTCATCTCCAGATAATCCACAAAAGATTGGAAAAATTGAAGACCAATCAGATTTGTATCCAAATTTTGAGCCCTTAGGGAGTTCAAGAAGTTTGATTGCAAGAGTTTGCGAATTCAAATCAGGTTCCTTTAATTCCCTCAGTGTCTTCTTGAGAGGGGGATTAACTGTTTCAAAGAACGTTGCCTATCAAGAACTTCAACAAAGATTGATTACTAACCAAAGTGCGATCCACCAAAGTGAATCACACTAAAAGTAAACAAAGAAAATAAAGTAATTCTTCTCGGCAACGACGCCAAAATTTGGTGGGATGAAATTTCGTGTGTTTCACTTCACCAAATATAATGATTCCCAAACTCACAAACTAACAAGTAAACTAGTATAACGGATAAGTAAGTGGTCGAACCCACAAAGAGAATACCTTTCCTGTCTACTCAAATTGCTATCAATGTAATGAAATTGAAGTTAGATAAGATGATTAAAGTAACCAAATAAAGTACAAGTAGGAATGGTGATTGATTGATAACAATAGGGATGAAGGAGTTTCACCTACAAATTCTCACCAATGGTTGGTTTATTGATCCTTGGCCCTCTTTCTAGTTATTCTAATTATTTGGATTAATCCGACTTTGGTTTATATGGATTGACACTCTTCGCAGAGATGACAATCCCTAACATCTATAGGCAAAACCCTAACCCTACAGGATTTAACATACAAATAGCACAAATTCGTAAAGTTCAAGGCAGAATGGTCGCCCAAAATGTCATTACCCTACACAATCAAGGTCATCCTCGTGGAATCACTTGCTTGTGGTTTCTACAAAAGGCACAATTACTCTCGCGAAACAATTGAAACCCTATCACGATGCAATTCTATCAAGCTAGCTAATCAAAATAGAATCAACAACACAAAATCAATGCAAAGGTAATGAATTAATCATTAGAATAACATATACTTCAAGTCTTACAAATCAACCAACCATGTCTCCGAATTGTAGGCGAAACCGAAGAGGTTTAGTGAATCATACTGAGGTAGAAAACCTCCATTCTTCTCCCCATAGTTGTCTAATGCATGAATAATAAAAAGAATAGTCTTTAAAGGCTCAAAACCAGCCCTTGAAAACCCTTGGAAAAGATAGATAAAAGTTCCCATAAAAATAAACTCGGGCCGCGTATCGCAAATCCGGATATGAGAGGACGGCAGGCGTCGTGGAAAGGGCGGCGAGCGCCGTCCGTAAAGCTTGACAGCATCGACAGACTGAACTTGTAACACACTTTCTAGAGTTATCCTTCGTCCGATTGACGCATATGAATATACGTTGGAAAGATCTTTTCTAGAACTACAGTTCTCATGAAGACCTCAGAAGCCAATTCCAACATCTCAGAACCTCAAAGATGGGATTTCTCCATGTTCTCCGTTCCCTCTCTTGTTCCTTAGCTCTTCTTTTGTCCATTCGCTCCATGTTTTCTCCACCTCTCGAGTCCGAATCATATGACCTACAAATAAACACTAAAAACCGTAGATTCCGAACTTCAAACACCAAATGACCAAGAATATGAATAAGCTTATTAAACATGCAATATGAATACTTAATGCACCTAATACCTACCTATAATGCTTGTCTAAAATATGCATTATCACCTGGTGCAAACCACCGGGCTCAGGCTATCGGGGGAGAGCTGGACCATTTTCTTCCACATCCTCATTATCAAGAGGCTCACCTTCATGTGGTAGAAAAAATGAGGATTGCATCAAAAGATTGTACATTTATCGCATTACCTTACATGGCTACCGTCAGGCTCACCCCGACCCTAGAAGTTGGGTGACTACTCGCTCCTCATCATCAAAACACAAATCAATAATTTCAGGAAACTAAATTGCATTAAATCAAATAAAAATTTACAACCGATCGAAGCCAAAACATCTCTCAACTACTCCACCTTCTCTCGGCCTAAGCTCTCTCTCTCCTACCTTTCGAATGTAAATTGTGTGTGTAATTGAATTGTTGTTGGATGATCCTAAAACTCAACCCCTAAGGCCTTATTTATAGTATTCAATCCCTGCTATCCAATGAAAGAATAATATATCTATATCTAAAACTATCTATCTAAAGCTTTATGATAAAACATGGAAATAAAACAAATAAATCTCTAAGGTAAGCAAGGAAAATATCTAATGTGGATAAATCTCTCTTGAACTTGATAAATCTTCACTTGACTTGATAGAATATCTCGTGACTTTGCTTGCAAGTAACCCACAATGCTCGGACTCCACTCGTTCTCGACTAGGATTTGCCCAGAAATGTACTCGGCGTCGACCATGTTACTCGACATCGAGTAGGATTGTCTTCTCCTCATGATGCGCTCGAGCTCGGGTAGAATTGTGGCAGTCGACGGGTACTCGACATTGAGTAGTTTCCTCGATGTCGACTAGTCTGTGCTCTCGAGTGGATTGCTCATCAATCTCGTATGATGAAGCTGAAGTCGACCACATAGTACTCGATATCGACTAGTCTGGTCGATATCGACTAGTCTTGTCGAGTGTTTCCTTTCTTGTTTTCTGCTTGAGGTGGCCTGCTGCAGCAACTGCTTGATCTTAGACTTTCTGTATTGGACCTCGAGCTATTCCATGATTTCCTTCTTTCTCTGAACTGCTGTAAAATGCTTCGATTTCTGTGAAATTAAACAGAAACTAGTGTAGACTCCATAATTTGGAAAATAAGCTTAAACTACATAGATTTTGTGCTATTCTAACCCAAATGTATGAAATGCATGTAGAAATTGATATAAATGTTAATATAAAACATGACAAATTAGGCTCACATCAAACACCTCATACTTATGCTTGCTTGACCTCAAGCAATACTTTTAATGGTCATACAGGGGAAGAATTCAAAACTCTCAACATCTTAGATCCATTGTCATATGTCCCTACAATCAATTACCATCCTCGAAAAGGTACTGATGTCACAAATTCATGCATGTGCATAAAAGCAACATCTACTCATAAAATGAGGGTTATGCAAAAAAAAAAAAACAATTCATTCGTGTAAAAGCATTAATAATCAAAATGACTTTAATTTAAGCTCATGGTGAAGAAAAGTTAAAAGGTAAAGTGGTGGGCTATATTTGGGCAATGTGGTGTTAAATCCGGGGAAAATTTCTTCAAACTTTGCTTTCTTTGTTTTGATGCACTTTCTCCCTTCATAATTTCCAAATCACTCATCCTTTCATAATTCCCTCTTTGCTTTTTTTTCACTTTTGATGCTTTTACCTCTCTAACCTCCGCAATGCCTTCTCGCGAGTCGCAAACATGGGTGTCATGAATGGCCCCGGATACTTAGTGCTTTGGACTCCTCACCATGGTGTCCCATCCTACGGAACTATTATCTCAACGCAGACAGGGTCGATCTATCTTTATCTTCTGAGGTGACCGGATTTTCTTTCACTCATTAAATTTTCCATATCTTTGAAACCTTCCTACCAAACTCCAAATATAATAATAACACAAACATCATATAATAATCTCCATACCCCGGATTTTCTTTCACTCATTAAAATTTCCAATGAATTGTTTGTTTCTCATGATGTTACCTTCTACGAGACCACCTTTCCGTTTCATACCCTTGAACTACCTCCACCACAACAGCCATCGCCGTCCGCGTCCCCTACCCATCCGGCAGAGGAGCTCCTTCCGTTGGCTCTCATTCTACCTGAACCTTCCCCCACCCCTCCTGTGGATGTTTCCGTTGCCGCTCACCTGCCTACGGATGCCATGGGGAGTGCCTTGCTGCAAGATGCGTCCACATCGCTCCTTGTTGAGCCTATTCCCCTTCATCGAAGCACTCGTGATTGAGCTCCACCACCCAAACTGCACGATTACATCTGTCATACCATACGATCATCAGTATCTTCTATTGTTCCTCCTCTCGCTCAGTCATCATCGCCAGGTACGCGTTATCCTATTGAGCATTATGTCTCTTTTGACCGTTTCTCTTCATCTCATGTGGGTTTGTTAGCTTCTATTACTGTCGGAGTCGAGCCTTGATCCTTCTCTGAGGCACTTCGTAGTTCGGAATGGCGCTCGGCTATGCAGGCTGAGATTGATGCTTTGGTTAAGAATGGCACCTGGACTGTTGTCGATCTCCCTGCAGGCAAACGCCCCATTGGTTGTAAATGGGTTTTTCGCATCAAGTATAGTCATATGGAACTTTGGAGCGTCATAAAGCTCGTCTTGTTATGCTTGGTAACAATCAGCAATCGGGTATTGATTATTATAAAACCTTCGCTCCGGTTGCGAAGATGGTCTCCGTTCGTACCTTCCTTGGTGTTGCCGTAAATTAGGGTTGGGAACTTCATCAGATAGATGTCCATAATGCCTTTCTTCATGACGACTTGGACGAAGAAGTTTACATGCGGCTACCCCCGGGTTTTGTGACATGCGATATATTCTATAGCGCATTTAGTAGTTTTTGTCATCATTTACATGTCATTGTGAGAGATATTTGTATGAACTTGGTGATTCAGAACCTGTTGAAGAAGTTGAAGAAATCATAGGATCATGCAAGTTACAGAAGAGTTGAAGTGAAGAAGTTCGGAAGCAGCTGGAAGCTGGTGAGCTTGGCGCGGCCGCGCTGCTACTGGCGCGCCCACGCTGCTACTGGCGCGCCCACGCTGCTAGGAGAACGTGCCCGCGTCGATGCACCAGATGGAAGTAGCAAGACGAAACACTGGCGCGCCCGCGCTGCTACTGACGCGCCCGCGTCAGTCCCTGGAGACGGATTCTTATCCGATTTTTCCCGATCTTATTAGTTTTAATATTATATTTTTACGGGATTTTAAACCCTTTAAGTAGGATATATATTATTTCCGAACGGAAGTTTTAGAGATTATGAGGTTATTTTCCAGAGACGTAGTTTCCTTTTTCTTCATCTCACAAACCCTATGGAGAACTAACTCTCCGTTGTTGCACTTGGTTCTTTGAAGCCTTCGATTGATTTGGTTGTGAGTATTCTACTCTTGTTCGTCCTTTGTTAATTGTTTCGATCTCCTGAGCTTATTGCTTGATTGCTTATTATTGGTTAATCTGGATTGATCACCTAGGTTTATCGATACTAGTCATATTGCTAGGGTTTCCAATTCCAGGTTTGGGGTTGTAGATTCATTGTAGCAAACCCAATCGTCATACGCAGGTTGCTTGTGGTAGATTGTGAAGGAGATTCGATTACAGGCTATTTTAACGGGTTGTTAGAATCGCTTGTGTCTCATTATAATTCATGTTTGAATGCTATCGCTTTATTATTCGGTGAAGGTTTTCCCTTGTAATTTGGTGATAAGTGCTTTTAGGACTGGTAGGACTAAAAGCTATTACACGATCTGAATTGAGAACAATTACTGGACATTAGAACTTGAGACTCATAGAATGCGATGATGAACCATCTCAATTGTTGTGCGGATAATTACCTGGTGTGATACTTTTCCATCATATATTCGCAACCTCTTATTGCAACTTGTTCTGTCATTATCGCCTACACACAAAACTCCCCCTTGAATTGGTTACTTTTGGGTAATAATACTTGCTCTTACAATTGATTCTGTCTCCCTGTGGGTTCGACCCTAACTTACCTACTATACTTGTTATAGTTTGCATCTTAGGAATTTACTTTGATTTGGCATAACGACTTTAGGCCTGTCATTTTGCTTGTTCGGATCCTTCCAAGGTGTGCCGCTTGAATCTGTCTCTATACGTTCTTCGTCAAGCTCCCAGAAACTGGTTCTTCAAGCTTATTGCTTCTCTTCGCCGGTTTGGATTTATTCGGTCTAGAGCTGATTATTCGCTCTTCTCCGTCCTGCGCCCAGGTTTGTCTCTTCACGTATTGATTTATATGGATGACTTGATCATTGCTGGTAGTGATTTAGCCGAGATCGCTTGCCTCAAATCCAAGTTGAGCTCTATCTTTGTTGTAGGAGGAAATCGAGTTCAAAATATAAGAATATAAATCAAATCGAATTATGCCCACGCAAATGATTACAAGACCTCCTTCTGATATAGCAGCGGGAAGTCAGGATCGATCCTCGAGCAAGTATGTCAGTGGATCTAAAGCAGCAGATAATTCTCACGTCAGATTTTGACTCATGGGATTTACTCGATATCGACCAACGGTAGTCAATATCGACCAAATCCAGTCGACTTTGGGCAGCTCCAGAAAATTAGTCGATTTCGGCTTGTGCAACTCGATATCGACTTGATGTCCTCGATATCGACATGTTCTCCTCGAAATCGACCAAACCTGCAAAAACACAAACCAGCAGCGATCTTTCTGGATCGGGAATGAGAAGTCGATATCGACCAGTAGGTGGTAAAATAAAATAAAGAACAAAGCTTTGCGAATTTCGCAATAAACTATGTATGAAAGAAAACTTCCAGGATTGGGGTTTGCAACAACAATAACCAAACATGCATAAGGTAAGATAAATAACGATAATTATGCAAATCGCATCGAAGGAACAAGCTTTCGCCTTTTCCAAAAATTAGACAACTCTTTCAAGAAATCCTAATTGTATCTACCGATTTTATGTTTATAATTCAAGTTGTTAACATGGATCTCTATTAAATAGGTAATAAACACATAAAAGGTAGTAGCTGCTCAAAACATAATAAAGGTCGGATCTTTACCTCAAACACGCATGGCTATCGTCGGGCTCGCCCCGACCCTAGAAGTGGGGGGACTACTCGCTCTTCATCATAATTGCGGACATCATTAATTGAAAATAAACTTGCATTAATAAACTAAACATAGCTTACAGCTGATCGAAGCCAACTTGCTCTCGCTCCTTCACTCCTCTCGGCCTCCACTCTCTCTCTCTCTACTCACTACCTCTTCTCCTTCTCTAGAATTGAATCCATGAAAAACTAGCCCCATGGGCTTTATTTATAGGCTTCCAATCCTTGCTAATCAATGAAGGAAATTCTATCTATATCTCTATCTAATTAGAAGATATAATTCTACTTGGAAATAAATAAATCTAAATAAGTAAAACTAGATAAATCCTAGGGTAATTAATTGTTCCACCCTTATGATAAATAAAAAGATAAAAAGATAAATATCTAAAATCTTCATGTGTTGGGAATCTTCTCTCGGAAATATCTTCATTGGATTCAGGATAGAACCTTAACAAGAACTCGGACAAGCTCGAAATCGGCCATTGTTGGTCCACTCGATATCGAGTAGCCTCACTCGATATCGACTTGGCTTTTCTTCGCTTCAGCTCAGCAACTCGATTCCGGCCACCAGGAGACAGATCGACTGCACTCAACTCGATATCGACTAGGTCAAGTCGATATCGACCTCTATTTTCCTTGCTCAGCTTGCTTCGTCGATTCCCGGATATCTGCCCGATTTTGGTTACTCGATATCGAGGTAGGCAACTGGATATCGACCTACTCCTTTCTTCTTCCTCGATTCTTGATCAACTCTCGTGGAAATCGAGTGACTTACTCGATATCGACTAAGCATGCTCGATATCGACCAGTCTATGTCGAGTCGACTTTCTTGCTTCTAGCTTGATGTCCTAGTTCCGCTACTCCTTGACCTCGGGCTTCTGTAGTTGACTTCGAGCTTTTCCTCCTTTCTCTGAATTGCCTAGATTTCTGCAAAATTAAACAGAAACTGGTGTAGATTTCATAATTTGGCAAATAAGCATCAACTACATAGATTCTGTACTATTCTAGCCCAAAATGTATGAAATGCATGCAGAAATCGATATTAAAGTAAGTATAATACATGGCACAAAACATGGACATCATCTTTCATATGAAGGATTTGGGTCCTCTTAAGTACTTTCTTGACATTGAAATTGCTCGGTCTGAGAAGGGTCTCTTTCTTTGTCAACGAAAGTACACACTAGACATCCTCTCATAGGCTTCTCTCCTTGATGCTAAGCCTTCTGAGTTTCCTATGGAACAGAATCACTCCCTTGCTAGCTCTACCGCTCCGCCATTTGCCGCTCCGGATAAATATCGTCGTCTTATCGGTCGCTTGATATACCTAATTATCACGCGCCCAGAGTTATGTTACTCCGTCCATATCTTAGTGCAGTTCATGCAGTCACCTACCGTTGATAATTAGGATGCCGCTTTGCGTGTCACGCGCTTCCTAAAGGGTCATCCTGGTTAGGGCATCTTTCTTCAAGCATCCGGTCCTCTGGTTCTTACTTCATACTGTGACTCCGACTATGCAGTTGCCCTGTCACTCGGCGCTCCCTGACCGGCTACTTTATTTCTCTCGGCTCCTCTCCGGTCTCGTGGAAGATAAAGAAATAACACAATGTCTCTCACTCGTCTGTCGAAACCGAATATCGGGCCATGGCCTATGCCTGTTGTGAGCTTTTTTGGGTCAAGTTGTTTCTTCGCTTGCTTGGAGTGGAGTATTTAGTGCCTATGCATCTGTTCTGTGATAGTCAAGCCGCCATTCACATTGCTGCGAACCCGGTCTTCCATGATCGTACCAAGCACATTGAAGTTGATTGTCACTTTATTTGGGATCTCATTCTTGCTGGCACGATTCGTACACATTATATTCGCACCGCTTCCCAACCGGCTGATCTCCTCACCAAAGCTCTCGGTCGTCAGCAGTTTCAGTTTCTTATGGGAAAGTTGGGCATTTGTGACCCTCATGCTCCAACTTGAGGGGGAGTATTGAGATATCGTCTATGTATATATAGATATTAGTTGATTATGTATTATTCTAGTCTATATTTATCTTATCTTGTAAATTGTACTATATATATACCTTGTGAATGAGAAGAAAGATCAAGCTTTTTTCCACAATTCAATATTTCTCATAACTCAACCCCCAACCGGCTTGACCTGAATGCCTTAAAAAATTGAGATAAGACCCAAAATTTTGATCCGAGATTTTTTTTCCAGAATCAAAAAAATCGGTATTTTTGGATCAACTAGGTTTCAACCTAGTAACTCGGCTATCTGGTTTGTCAAAACAAAACTTTGACCAATTAAAAAATTTTAAGTCAAGAAAATCCAAAAGTCATAATAGGGTTCGTTCAATAAAATTCAAATATTTTTGATCGGATGTAGTATATAATTACAAGGTAGACAAATTGGAGGATCGCGTTGGCATTTCCCTTTTGAAGGCCCATGCCATTATACCTAAATGAACAAGGTGACAATCTTGTTGTTCAGAACATCTCTTGTCTTGTTCTTGCTAACTTGCCTCGACAATGTTTGATGAGGGTCCTACGTACCCTCGACAACATTTGATGAGGCTCCTGCGTACCCTCGAAAACATTTGATGAGGCTCCTGTGGACCCTCGATACCTTTTGTTGAGGTCCCTTATTTAGCTCGTCCTCTGCAAATTTCGACACCTTTTGTTGACAAAAGTCGTTTTAAGATCTTGGCTAAAGCCGCTATGTTTGATATATGAGTTGTAAATTGAGAAAATTTGCGCCGCAGATGCAAATTTTGGCTCAATTAGGGGAGTATGCCATATTTTGACTCAATTAGATTTACTATCTCGTATATAATTTATTGAGTATATGTACATATTAAATTTACAAATTTCCCATTTACACGGTCATTCTATCGCCGGTTGCACGGAAAGGTTTCGCAGATGCGGAGAGCGGATGCGCGGATTGGGAAGTCCATACGCAATCGCGCACTCAGCGTCCGCAAATTAGGTACTTGGGCAATTGCGTACTCAGCGTCCGAAATAAAGGGGGCTACTATTTGCACGGTAATTATATCGCGTTTTACACGGTTTGCGACCGCGGACTCGCAATGGGCGGTCGCGCTTTAAAAAAAAATTAGCATACGCGCAGTGCGCATATGCAAATATAATTCCGTTTAGAGGTTACCGGAGAAGGTGTCGGAGAACTGCTTTGGAAGCCATAGTTCCGTTTGAAGGGCATATGATACCAGGTGGGTACAAGCTGCACAAACAATTTAATTACCCTTGTGTGCTAGCAGCTACTCGTCAAATTTCCCCCTTTCCACCAAATCTCTCTCTCTCACTCAATATAAATCAGAGGTAGAAAGAAGAACCCTAACTCTCCATTGTTGAGCTCGACCGGAAGGGCTACAATTTCATATATGGGTCTAGGATTGCTAGTGCTACAATCCACTAACAGATCTAGGTTTAGATCTCGTCTCCGGCAGAAGGGGAGGCGGAAGGAGAGGAAGAGGGAGGAGCTGAGGGAGAGACGATTGTGGTAGGAGGGGCAACTGAGGTCGGTGGCGGCTTGATCAGAGATTTCTTCGGAGAGGCGGTGGGAGATTGGGCGACTGAGGAGACCGTGAAGAACCCGAGCACTGCAGCATAGAGCATCACTCTCATGGCTGCAATTTCATATATGGGGGCTCTCATGGCTTCCATTGTTGAGGGGAAGAGAGAGATAGACAGCAATTAGGGGGTCAGCGATGATGAATGAACAAAGGGTCTCAGGACGATACGAAGAGAGGGGAGAAGTGCGCGACTCCGTGATGCGCGTGCGCCGAGTTTTCTTTTTGGATCGCGTACTCGTGATGTGCAGTTGCGGATGATTTCTGTGTAAAAGGCGAGAAATTAACCGTTTAAATAGCAATTCCGCTTAAAAAAAAACATAAACTGCGTTTTTTAATTATTAAATTTCTCAAATAATTTATTAATTGCGGGGATTTTTTTTACATATAAGATGCGGTTTAAGATCTCATTTCTTTTATTTATTTTTTCATCCGCTTTTCTTTCAAACTGAAATTTTATTTTATACATAAAACGCGGTTTCATCCCGCGTTTTTCTAATTGTCCGGACAAAAATGAATATTTTGGTAAATACTTTGAAAGCATGAATTTTTTGTTAAATGTTTATTTTTTGTGAATATTTCGAAAATAAAATCTTAAATAATCACTATAAAAAAGGGTTATACTATTTTATCGCCATTTACACTGCCCATAATCGCGGATTGCGATCCAAAATTAATACTAACGGGATATCGTCAAATATCGTTAATATTATACGTAATCTTTTTTTTTAATTTTTTATTGAGAAAATTTGCGCCGAATGCGCAAATTTTAGGTTAAATTAATTAATTGTCTTCCACCTCTGCCAAATTAGCAAAAAGTCCACGACCTAAATCTTGGCCCCCCTTCCCTGAACCTCGCTCATCAGTTCTCTCTCGCCTTCTTCCTTAGCCGGTTCCCTCGTTTGGATCGATCTCTCTCCTTCTTCCTCGTCTTCAACGGATCTAGAGCACCGTCGATCTTCCTCGTAATCATCTTCGCCGCCCTGATGGTGCAGCAGTGCGGCCGCCTTCGTCGACAACGTCCAGGAGATCTGGATCTGAGTGATTGAATCCGCCGTTGAAGAAGACGTCGCTTCCTCGATCCGCCGTTGAAGAAGCGCCGGAGATCTGGATCTGAGTGATTGAATCAGCCGTTGAAGAAGACGTCGCTTCCTCGATCCGTCGTTGAAGAAGCGCTAGAGATCTGGATCTGAACGCCTCTCTCCTCTGTTTTCGCCGATTTTGTTTCCGTGGATCTCTTCTCCCATGGCTTCTCCATGTGTTTCCGCCGATTGTGTTTCCACAGATCTCAGAGCGAGGCGAGGAAGACCTTGCACTTCTAAAATTGTTATTAAAACTTCGCTCGGTTCTCTTCCAGTGATTTCTGTCTTCTCCTCTTGGAGATTCCACCGACATTGGTCGATTCTCAATCCAGCACCTTGGCCACACCATGCGCTCCATCATCTGCTACTTCGCCGGCACAACGCCTAGCGGCGCCGTTTCAGCACCACCAACAGCGAGTGGGATTCACCGCCGGAACTCGCCGGCGAAAGCACGTACGAAATCTTAGGGGTTTCGAAGACAAGCTCCTTTGATGAAGTGAAGGCGTTGTTTCGAAAATTGGCCAAGGAGACTCACCCGGACCTTGCTTCTTCAGAGGATTCTGACGCTTCGAATAGATTTGTTCAGATTCTCGCCGCTTATGAGGTATTTTACATTGTCCACTGTTGTTTAATTAGGTTTTGGATATATGCTTACTGCAGTCTGATTGTAAAGTTGGATGGCGATTTAGAAGCTCGGAGACCATTTCTTGGATTCAGTTCTATGATTTCTTATTGTGAAAGCCTGTATATGTTTAGGTTTTTGATACTGCTTGCAAGCCTGTAAATTAAGTATCATAACCTGAATTGATCGCAGTAGTTTGGTGTCCGTGTATTTCCAAGTTTGTTTGACTTCAATGTCGGATAGGAGGTTATTTACTAGACTTGAACTTCATAATTGATCGTTTTGCCTTCGATCTCTTATTAGTCTGTGTTTGTTGTTTTTAGACTTGTATGTATAATGCTGAAATGCTGAAATTTTATATTGTTCGGATTGATTTCAATTTCGATTGGTAGCGAACAGTGAATTTGTGGTTAGTTTGTTATGTGATTGAGTTTGCATTGTTGAGAGTTTGGATATTGTCATTTTCAGCAAAAAATCTTGTGTGATCTGAAATGCTGAAATTAATTCTTATTAGCAAATTCGTATGCTGAAATGCTAAAATTAATTCTTATAAAATTGTATGAGCTACCATTCCAGCATTTCATCATTTCAGCATTTTTTTTGAAAAAAAAAACAGGAGTTTCAGCAATTCCGTTTCAGCAACGCGAAAAAAAAATGGGAAAAAAAACCTGAAACAGAGGTTGTTGAATCCGTATGTGCTGAAACAGAACAGCACATGCGGTTTCAGCAACGCGAAAAAAAAAATTGGAAAAAAAAAACTGAAAAGGGGGTTGCTGAAACCGTATGTGCTGAAACAGAAGTTTCAGCAATTACGTTTCAGCACATACGATTTCAGCACCTCTGGAAACGCGGAAAAAAAAAACTTAAAAAAAAAACTGTAACATGGGTTGCTGAAACCGCATGTGCTGAAACTACATGCGGTTTCAACAACGCGAAATAAAAAAAATTGGAAAAAAAACTGAAAAAGGGTCGTGTGTGCTGAAACAGAAGTTTTAGCAATTCCGTTTCAGCAACTCTGGAAACGCGAAAAAATAAATAAAAAATAAAAAAAATGATGAGGCTGGAGGGGGGCACAGGGGCCAAGGGGGTCGGTGGACATTTAGCTAATTTGGAAGAGGTGGAAGACATTTTCTTAAGACCAAAAATTAGGACATCGAGGTAATCACCCCTTTTTTATTTTAAAAAAAGAGCACACTTGCATTGCGAAAATTTTTATAAAAAAAATTGCAACCGTAGATTGTGAGTTTGTAAAAATTTGCAAACTCGCAATCCGCGGTTATAGACAGTGTAAATGGCGATAAAATGACCGTGTAAACAGTACAACTCTTGTGTAAAATTTTGATCGAAAGTTATAAAATAGATACAATGAGATGAACATATTATTTGATAGAAGGAAAAAAAGGTAATTGGGGATAGCTGTTGAAGAGAATCATCCCATCCTCCTCCTTCCGTGCATGAGGAGTGTTACATGATTAGATTCGATATTGACCCAAACCTAAATTGACTCAACCCAGAACCAACCCGATTGCTAGGCCTTGTAATTTGTACAACACAAGTTTATTTTGAGATTTTTTTAATTGTATTAAAAATAAATAAATTACAGAATTTAGTTAAAGAAGTTCTTACATGTCAAACATGTAAGAAACACATTTTATGTGCACAAAAACTCCACCTCTCAAAGTTGTTTGTTGCCATTATTCATCATATATTAGTAAGGTCCATTTCCAGTGCTGCCTGCATTCAAGTTTGCACGACGACAATGGATGTGAACGGCCAAACAATGATGCGTCAAGTACTGACTGTACTGCCCATCCCCACACAATGTATGGAAAAGTTCGCGACTATGGAACCATGGTCCACACCCCATCCACGGGTGAAGGACTCGAGTCCTAAATTCATCATTTTGGACCAACGCAACTGCTGATGTTAGAAGGACGAAAAGAATGCCAAGTAGTCGAATCAAGAATGAATATCTTTCTTATACTAGTACATAAAGATAATCATATATACATTGTTAACTGAATCATCTTAGAGACAGAAGCAAAAGTAAAGATGAACCAAGGAGTCAGGCAACAGCAAAACAATATATGTATTCTTGCACTCGTGGCCAAGCCCCGGCAACGTTGCTGCTGCTGAGACCACCTGGCCGTTTTTCCTAAAAGCATAAACCGAATACAAAGCCAGGGCTAAAACATAGAGGACCCGTAACACCTTATCCAGGTTGAAGAATACATAATATGCAGCCAAGGTCAGATGATGCTTGTTCATCGTTTTACAGCAAGACGGGGAAGACAGACAGATAGTGTTAAGTTTCAAGTAATCAAAGGAGAAAACTCACAGAGGACTACCAAGTGATATCATTCCATATATATATAGAGAGAGAGAGACGCATCTGAGAGACAATTTGCTGATCACTCTAACTAACTTGCAGCTACCACCTGCTCATTAAATTGAGCTGTCAGCCAACTACTCCCACTTGCTCGACGACTACAAGGGCAACTCAATTCAATAAACATCAGGCGTCTGATGGTTTATATATATAGGATACGTGACCACCAAGATCTACAGGCAAGAAAACCATGGGACCCTTCAGTAATTCAGTTAATCTGTGAGGACCAAATTGAAGCGGAAATGCGCTTACCACAACTCCCAGGTTATCCATTCATGGCGGTATTCTTGTCAGGTCCACAAATTATGGGCAAAGAAAGCATGGGCAATTTATCAGCTCAATCTTATGACCAGAACGCCATATGCAGTCCTGTTCCGTAACCAACTTGCAGCTGCTTGCACAAGAAGCGAATGCTGCTTCCAGTGAATCTACCTGCAGTGGTTTCATACCATGATTGGACCAGAACAAAATAGCAGTTCTCGTGTTAATTTTAAGGATGTCAAGTTGTCAATCCTTCGCAAAACAAGTAGCTTTGCAGGTTGCAACTTGCAATTAATATATGAAGAACTCCAACTTGAGGGATTTGTAAGATAAGGTTACCTTACGTTGAGAGCTGATCATGTAGGCAAACCCAGAGCCTCCAATTACGTGCTGCATCTCTGTAAGGGTTGAACTTCTCTCATATGAGTATCTTCCTGTCAAATTCATTTCATTGCTGGAGTTTACATCAGCCGCCCCCAAGGAATTATACCATCCAGGATGTTAAAGATTGCCAGACACCAAACTTGCTAATGCAAGCAAGCTTCGAATTGATGGTTTCCTATTCCATTTAAGATCATGTAAATTTCTTCAGTTTGAGGGTGCAGAACATCCCCAGCAATGAACTCATGGCTTACACCATTCACTTTAATCAAACTATACCCAGCACTCTTTTTGACCTGTTTATCCTTCAACAAACTCCTGACCTTGATCACGTTATCCCAGAGCTCTGCATTGGCGTATATGTTAGCCATAACTGAGTAGGACCCACTATCCTCAGGCTTCAACTTATATAGGTGCTTTGCTGCTTTCTCCGCAATGCCAACAAGTCCATGAACTCTGCATCCAGCAAGCAAGGCCCCCCATACATAGACATCGCCTCCATTTGGCATTGTTTCTACCATCTTCAGTGCTTCACTGATCAAACCAGCCCTCCCGAACAAATCAGCCATGCAGCCATAGTGTTTTAGCTCACGTGGAACCCCATATACAACTTCCATGTCCTCAAAAAGTTTACGGGCTTCAGAAACTAAACCTCCGTGGCTGCATCCCACCAACACTCCAAGAAATGTAACTCCATCAGGTTGAATCCCACTTTTTATCATTCTGGAGAAACAATCCAAAGATGCTGTGCCATGACCGTGCATTGCAAGCCCCACCAACATAACATTCCATGTGTATAAATTCTTGTCAGTGCTGGACTCAAAGATCTCGAGAGCGGTATCTATGCAACCACACTTAGCATAGAAATCCACCAAACTAGTAGACAAGAAGGGATCAATGTGGTATCTCTCATTGATTATGTATTTGTGTATCGCTATGCCTTGTTCCAAGTCCCCAAGATGTGCACTTGCAGAAAGAGCGGAGACTAAAGCAACATTGTCAGGGCGAAGTCCAGATGAAGAAAGCATTTTATTGAAGAGGTCAATGGCCTCATTACATTGTTTCATTTGGGCATATCCAGCCATGAGGGTGCCCCATGAAACTGCATCACGGGCTTGCATACTATCAAAGATTTGACGAGCTTGGTAGGTATCACCTGCCTTTACAAAGCCATCAATTAATGAGTTGTAAGAGATAACATCTTTATGACTACTCTCTTCAAACAACCTACAAGCATGATGCAGGCAATCGGATTTAGAATAAACATGAATGATGGAATTGAGCACAAATACGTCATAAACAAACCCAAACTTGAAGGCCTGGGTGTGAAGGACAGAGGCAAGTGAAAGTGCCCGAAGGTGCCCACAAGCCTTGAAGACAAACGGAAAGGTATGAAAGTCCGGAGTAATGGATAGTCGACGCATGTTCATAAAGAGGAAAATGGCATTTATTGGAGAAGATACAAGGATATGTGCTCGCATCATTGTATTGTAGCAGAAAGTGGTTGGTTTTCTAATGTGTACGAATACAGAAGCAGCATAGTTAATGAGGATTTGACGACAAGAGGATGTTATTTTGCTCGTGACTAAGGAAGTGATCATGTACAAGACATTTGGAAGGAGAGGATGGTGATCAAGGATCCCAGAAGTAATGACATGGCCATGAACTTGGTGGAGCTGCTTAATGCTTTTGCTAATCCTCAACAAATGGAGTATTCCCTGTTTCTCCATCCTCACAATCTAACCCTCCGTTTATTACCTATTCATCTTTCCGGCAATTGTTTTCAGGCATCAGCAACTCTTTTGTTTCAACAATAATCTTGAGGTTGGATCAATTAATAACAGCTGATCTCTCCCGCCCTTGTTTCAAACAACCTATGCTTCCTAAATAGCAAGAGAACACAAATCATCTCAATATACAAATAGTACAATGAAGTAAATAAAAGAGTATTTCGAAAGGAAAGTCTGATAAAAAGACAACAGATCAGGCCTCTGAGCAACATTAATGATCAAAGGAATGCCAATCATTTATGTCTTTAAGTCTAAGATTGTCTTTAACATAAGCTACATATTTACAAAACAACTATACTGACTAATAAACCTCATGACAACTACGATCAAAGCTTTACATACACATCTCAAAGTCAAATCACACGAGAAACTGGTAACAAATACATTTACTCATCCTTACTAGAAAGTAGAAACTACAAATGATACTATATTAAAGCAACAGCAATCAAACAGAATCTGCAGTCCAAATGTATGACTGTGTAATCATTGAGCTCTTAAATTGCTAAGTAAAATTGCACAGCCAGTTACATTTGGTCAAAAACAACAATTTACAAAAGGGGAAAGTGAAACAAAATTATCAATCTATACTCACTATAGAATTGAGAGGTAAAATTGTCTTTAACATAAGCTACATATTTATAAAATCTGCTGCTGTTTCTACCAAATGTGAGATTATCCTCCAGGTGATACCTGGATAAGAGAATTGAATGAAATTTTTTGTTTTGCTCTTTAATCTTCCAATCGCATCCCGAATTACTCCAGCATGCCAAACAAAAACACAGGAAATCGAAATAAAAGGAATCCATTCCTACACACAAAAACGCATATGATTGTCAAACTCGAAATGGTATGTATGTGTACAAGAAGAAGATAACACTACTCCCAGCAGCTAAGATGGTGCAGTTTCTCCCATGGATCTCCGGGAGGTGGCGATATCAGTCAAGAAACGAAGGGTGACGGCAATTTCTCAGTTTAGCGAACAATCTAGTTAGGTCGGAATTGAAATTCGCACCATTGAAAGAACAAATAATAATCAGTTAACTCATTACCTGACTGAGATGGATCGGAAGAAGGGCAATCTGCCATTGAATTAGGCCGCTGGGAATGGGAAGTTTGTGATTTTTTATTGCAGGCTTTGCAGCTGTGCAAATTAGGGTTTTGTTCTTGCAATTTTAAAGCCCCTTTTCTTTTGATTGGGGTTCTTCTTCAGGACATTTATGGCCTTCATCCTTAAACTTTGGGATTAATCTACTGTAATTTTTAACAGCGACAGGCAACGCGTCTGAGTTACTTGTGAGTTGACACACCAATTTCTGAATTCCTTTTATTTTTCCTGACTTCTAAATTCATTACTGAAATTGGGTTTTTTGGGATCTTGCTGAAAAAAACACTAAACTCAACACATTAAAAAACTAAACCTATCATCTTTGCATACCCTTTTTAACCCAGATTTGTGCACTTGCAAATATGGATGGACATGAACATTTAAAACATACAATTGTATAAAGTTTTGGTCTTGTAACATCTAAACATGTCATATGAACCTTTAGCCTAATGAGTAATAAGTTCACAAAGAAAATGTTGTTGGTCTTTGAATTCTTGCCTCTTTGTTGTAAGGAAACTGTAAGATGAAAAAGTAAAAAGTGATGGGTTTGTTTAGCTCAATAGAGTTCAGATTCTGCATAGCTTGAGATATCATCCAACTGAGTCTTATCTGTGTAGAAAGAACACAATCAGCTTATTCTTATATCAGGTAATTTGTTTAAGCTTTGATAGGAAATATGAATTCCCACTCATTGTAGGCCAAACATAGCTGGAAAATCATGCTGAACAAAAGATGAGCAAATCTGTGATCAAACAGATATGAGTTTGACATGGAAAAAACATAAAGCAACTCAACTCGGTACTATATCGAACCAAAGAATACTGGCAAATCGTGCACAACTACTGGCTAAGCCCAGCAAAAAAAGAAGGCCCTATAAGATCTCTCTAGTGATTTTATGCTGCCAAAACTTGAGCCCTAAGATTCACCAATGTGGACTTGTTGGAACATCAAGCCTCAATTTGAGGGGTCTCTTGAAAAGGGGGAATTTTTTTTTCGGGTAGGGTAGCTTGAGTGCCCAGTGGGAAGCTGTGTTCTATAGGGTTGCTGATTTCTAAGGTGCTTCTGAAATCAGATCAATGTGATCAAAGGATGTTTGATTCTTTATCACTTGTAGTTGTCTCCCACTGGCGGATCCATATTCTTGATCGATGGGGGTTTCGGGTGAGCCTTTGTTGCTAAAGAACAACTGACATAAATCTCTTTCTTTGAAAAGATATCAGTTTTCTGTTCCTAAAGATATACTCCATTAGATGTGTATCCATCATCAGATGATCACTGAGCAATTATGAGACTGCATTATCTGATACAGTTGCTTCAATAAAAACAGTTACTTGTTATATCATTTTTGTACTATTTCCTGTTAATTTTAATGATTATAAGTTGGAGATTCACCTTTTGACACAAGTAAAATGGGAAGCCAATGAATGAAGCTGCTTATCTTGCAAGGGAAGATATCAAACTAATCAACTTGATAGATGCCTTATGCTCAAAACTCGTACGGATCGACTGAGGATGGATAGAGCAGCATAGTGAGATGTATATCTACTGGCATATATATCTTTGACTGGTGAAAGTGCAAAATTATGTGTTGAATGAGTGTCCTGTAAAAAGCAAAGGGAGAAATCAAAAATGTGTTGGGCAAAATAAGGAGCTGCATAAAGGTGAAGAGGATCATACAATGGGGAAAGGGATGCCTATAAGTAAGGCAGAGTACCTGATTCTTTGCTTCAGGATTGTGGGTTCCTTTTTCTCATCTTTTCTTGGCTTCCCATTGCAACTGTGTTGATGTAAATCTATCTGCTAAGGTCTAAAAAGTGCTCCAAAGGAACTTGTTCTAAGCTTTACATCTTTCTAGCTAATACAATATATATGATGACTTCATTATATGTATGTTTTGTGCTTTGTTTAATTGTTTTGGGACCTAGTTCTTTAATTTTTCTGCTTTTCTTCAAAGGATTTGGATGAATTTGCTACAAAATCAGAGTGCAATCTGGATAGCAAGTCAGTTTATTTACTCTAACAAAGATTTATTTTAAATAAAAATAATCTGGTTGGATAAACAATAGTACAAAATAGAGCAGATATTTAACCACTAAAATAACCAATTATGAGAAAAATCTGGATATGAAATTTGTGGGAATGAATTCCCAATCCCACATGTGGAAAATGAGAGGCAGAGGAAGTAAGTTTGTGTGTCTCCATTTATGTACATGTCAGTGGAAGAAATTGAAATGAACAATTAAGTTTATTTAGAAGGGGAGATATGATAAGATTGTCAATTCAGAAATGTGCAGATGTTTTTGATTTTTAGGGCAAATTGGCAACTTCAAAGGACCAACAAATCCTCCATAGGAATTGGGGCAAATCATGATTGGGAGGAGGAAGAAGAAAGACAAGAATTAAAATTGAAAGAGGAGATGAGAGGAGATTAGATGGGTATAAGTTGATTGTACTGTTTTATGCAAAGGCAACCACAGCCCCATGTGTTTGGATTCCTACTCTATAACTCTATTACTTCCCTCCTTAGGCTGTAGGGGTATCCCATTTCCTTAATTATCATCAATCCAGTTTCCTCCTTTTCCTTTTATTTTTATTTTTATTTTTATATACAGTTTTTTTATTTTTGTTCTAATCTAAGTGTTATATACAGTATTTAGTTGTTCACTAGTACTCAAGAGTCGGATTTGGGGAGCAGGGAGATATTCGCCCCTCTTTGCCTCCGGTGAGTCACCTACATTTTCACCATAGTTTTGTTTTAATATACTCCGGGTCATTTTGTTCATGGTTCACACTATAATTTATTTTGAGATGTTATATTACTTATTTCAATAATTAGGTAAGAAGTTCTAGAAGTTTAAATGAGAAAAAATGTCAAATTTTTTACTTTGTAAAATATTGATGATAATTCTAAGATGATCGAGGAAAGAATTCACGAAGCTTTTGACTTTGTAGGTTGTCTTATCGAGTTGGTTTTAGTGCTACTAATCAGTGGCGGAGCCAGGATTTCGGGAAGGAGGTGCTAAAAAAAATTTCGTGAAATATTTTTTTTGGCATATGTTTGATAACAAGATTTTGTAAAAAAAAATATTGAAAAAACACTAAAATTGTTATTTTTTTTGTATTTAAATAGTTGAGAGTAACCAAAAAAATAGAAGAGAAACAAAAAATATAGAAAAAAAATGACGAATAATTATTTTTAAACCAATATTGAAAAGAAAGGTTTAATATGTAATTTAAACATAAATATGACATTTTTTAATGAAATGGTTGATAGAAACAAAAAATATAAAGAGAAATTAAGAAGAATTAATGTAGAGTAAAACAAATAAATTTTACACATAAAATGTATATGATCACCAATTTTTGTGAGCTTGGAGGAGAGGATGGAGGGGAATATTAGCTCATCCTAGAGGTATTAGTTACCCCCCTCAAAATTAGGGAATAGAAGGGTAACACATTTGTATGAAAAATGGGAGAAGGAGGGAAATGATTAGAATAGAGATCAATGAATCTTAACTTAAATATGGACTATATTCATGAGGGTAATCATTACTTTTCCCTACCAAAAAACAAACGGGGGCTAAAATTGTTATTTTTTTTGTATTTAAATAGTTGAGAGTAACCAAAAAAATAGAAGAGAAACAAAAAATATAGAAAAAAAATGACGAATAATTATTTTTAAACCAATATTGAAAAGAAAGGTTTAATATGTAATTTAAACATAAATATGACATTTTTTAATGAAATGGTTGATAGAAACAAAAAATATAAAGAGAAATTAAGAAGAATTAATGTAGAGTAAAACAAATAAAAACTTAAAGATGTGGGATTTAAACCCAAGACCTTTTACTTTTCCTTACTTTCCCTTCCTTCCCTTACCACTTGAGCTATATAGCACTTTTGTTTCAAATATCATTTAAAGATATTATATCATTTAAAGATATTATATTATCTTAAAAATACTAAATATATGCAAAAAAAAAATTATTATTTTTTGTATTTTTTTTCTGAGCCAGTGGGGTGCTCGAGCACCCCCCCCCCCCCCGCTCCGCCACTGCTACTAATTGCAACAACTACTGTGGAAAGAGTTTTATCTACTATAGGTATTATCATTATTATCAAGTCATATTTAAGCAACAAGATGGGAGGTGACTTTCTCTCTAAGAGTTTGGTATGCTATGTCGAAAAATATGTTTTCAATTCAAGCACATTGATAATGAGGTTACCCCTCAACATTTTCAAGGTCCTAAAATGGATTTACCCTCATTATCATCAAGTTGAACTATTTTAGTATATAACTTTAATTCGCCATGAAGAACATTTTATAAGAGTGAACTCTTTTTTTTTTATCGTTATTTTGTAGTATTGAAGACGTTGTGTGTTTTATGAGTTCATGTTATGCCCCACCCTTATTCCCAGCCATAGAAATGTAATTTGGGCACCCAAATTATAAACTTGTCGGGTTTACGGTCCGACAGGTTTTTTTTATTAAAAACAAAAAACAAAAAAGCTAATTTGCATCTTTTCATTTTTTTTTAAATTTATTTGTCAGGCCCTAGACTCAAATTACTTCTTCTTCGCCTCTGGCTCTTCTTTGTTCAGATACGTCTGTTCTAACATTTACAATGTCACTTATTGCTTAAACACCTCTAATAATTTGTCAAAATTACATAAACTGGCCCAATAGAAGTTGAAACTCTCACTTCCCAACCAAAACTAAAGTGTTTGGCAGGAGAAAAAAAAATTCAAAACTTCATAGTTACTAGACAAAAAAGTTTAAATTCTTATTTACACTAAAATTGCGCTGTGGTAAAGGGTTACCTTGCAAAACAAAATATTTTAATGGGGTTAATCATTTCATATATACATATGTTTGAATAAATTAGGGGTCGTTTGGTATTGATATCTAGATATCAGATATCGAATATCAACCCCCAATATCTGATATCTAGTGTTTGGTATGATATCGATATATAGTGTTTGGTATCCATAGTATATCACTTGATATCAAGGGATATATGATATCTGTGTTTGGTAACACCCAGATATCGATATCAGTTGATATCTAGATATCAAATTTGGCCTATTTTGATATACTGATTTTTTGGAAGGTATCACTTGATATCGATATCGCCCGATATCGATATCTTGATACCGATACCGATATCTTGATATCAAGATATCAAAGATATCCCCCGATATCGATATCTTGATATTGATACCGATACCGATATCGATATCTTGATATCTAGATATCGATACCAAACGACCCCTAGATCCCTAGATGCTTTTGGTGGGAATGAGCAAAAAATAAAGGCTAAATGTCCTCAACTCAGTTGTTTTGCTCATCCTCTTGGCCCAGTACTAATTGGTGTTGCCTCTTGGTGTTAGATCATGTACAATTTTGATCTTCATCTTGGCCATGTATTTTATAATTTATATAGAGTTTGTTAGGCAAACAGGGTTGTCTCATAAAGAAAGTCTCCAATTTTGCCAGAAATATAATTCAAGTTTTGTTGATAAGTAGAAGTGATTAGATTCTACTACAATTTACATATGAATGGAGCTTTAGATAAGATCTCAAAACGGCTATTGTCAAGACAATTTTAAGTAATTTCACGTAGGTCTTTTTCATTCTTTTCAAACAAATTGCAAAAAAGTCCAAAACTCTCATCTACGAATCAGAGCGAAGAAAAAAATCCTAAATCTGTCGAATGAAATGTTGTGCTCGAAACTGGCTAAAATCGGTGAAATTTATTAAGGAACGAATTGATCAACACTCAATTTTGTATGTTGATCAATTTTGGATGATTATCAAATGACATTCAACAGTTATTTATGGTTGTCATTTGAAAAATCTATCGAACATCGGAGAGGATGAGCTAAATAAGAAACATCAGCAAAAGTTGTGGAGGGTACAAAGGAGGCTCGGTAAAAGTTGTTGAGAGTACGAAGGAACCTCGGCAAAAAGTGTTGAGGGTACACATGAGGCTAGGCGTGGCCACGGGTCGGACCCGGCGGGTCGACGGGTTCGACCCGCCGGGTCAAGGGTCGGGGAAGGGCGACCCGAACCCTAACCCGGGAATTCCACGGGTTGGCAGGTTCGGGTCGACCCGTTGACCCGCCAGGTCGACTCGTTGACCCGCCGGATTCCCAAATTAAAAAAAAAAATTTATTTTTTTTAATATTTTTGACTAAAAAATTTTTAAAAAAAATGATAGGTAAAGACTTTTTATACATATCACTTTTTATATCCATTTCATTTTAATATGAAGTCGAAAAAAACATGAGAAATTTTATATTTTTATAAAACTTCCTTCATCCACTACAATATAAATGTAGGGATATAAAACTTCTCAAACTTTACTTCATTTCATTTTAAGAAATAAAGCTTAAAGTGAAGAGTGGGGGTTAAGGGAGGATGGAGTACACATATATATACATCCATCCCTTCTCATTCTATCTCTCAACTTTCAATGTGGGACAAGACTTTTGTCCCACATTGAAAGTTGAGAGAATAGGGGATGTCTTCCAAATCTATAAAAAGGGGAAGGGTGATAGCGATTTTGAACCACATTGCACATTGCAAACTAGTTTATGTTTATATATTATGAATTATTCTAAGAATAATATACATAATAATTATTATAAACATAAAAAAAAAAATTCAAAAAAAAAAATTGGGATGACGGGTTGACCCGTCGGGTCGCCCCCACCCGTTGACCCGGACCCGCCGGGTCATTGACCCGTAACCTGTGGCCACCCCTACATGAGGCTCGTAGACAGTAGTCGAGCATAAATCACCACCTCGCTAAATCTACACGAGCCATGTGTCCGACAGTAAACCATGAAAAAACGTCAAAGTAACCAACCCCAATAGTAACAAAACGAGAAATTTCTTTCGTTTTTGTTACAATTGCTGCTCATAATTCAACTCAAACAACATCCAAATCAATAACCATCAAACAAAACATACAAACAACAACCAATTTCATCAATTTCAATTCTAATTTCAAATCCTAAAACACACAATTTCTTTTTAAAAAAAAGCCAATCAAAATCAATTGTAAATGAAGCTTCTTACATTAAATTTGATAGATCTGTTGAGATCCCTACCAAATCTACCACAATGAACAAGGTATGATTGATTTCCCTCAATCGTGTGTGGCTCGTTCAAGTGAAATGATGTATGAGCATTAGTTTTTAATTTTCGTCTCGGGCAGATCTGTAATTGTTTGCACTTGTGTACAATTTTGTATAAATGGTCTTATCAATAGCCATTTTCTATCTTGCCTGTAGGTTGTAGCCCTTATAATTATATATTTATTTGAATTTTCAGTTAGTGCCCTTGGAATGTAGGTAAATTCGTACGGTGTATAAAAGTTTGACATATTTCGCCAAATATCCTTGAGATTTCGACGACATGGGATGAAAATGGATTCTTTACTTAATTCTACGCGGTTTCTATCTTTTTTATTATTATTAGGAAAGAATTCGGGCGAGCGAGCTCTACGTGACAGTATCCTTATAGATGAGGTCTAAAAGACCAAGATTGTTGTGAATATCGACTCCCCGGGCAGAGTGGCAAATGTGTGCAACCTTATCCACCACTCTATTGGCCAAGCGGGGAATATGAAAGAAAGACACTTCTTTCAAAGTCGATAAAATGCTTTTAACATCTGACATAATCAGTTCGATCTCCCAAGGACATTTTGATATTTCAAGTAAGTGATTAATAATTATACTAGAATCTCCTTCGATGTGGATTTTTTCGATACTATTTTGGATAGCATTTTGGATTCCTAGTTTTAGGGTGAGGGCTTCCGCTTTTAAGGGGCTTTGTTTTCCCAGTTTACTATAGCATATGTGAATTGGCCTGCCCTCCCAGTCACTGATAATGGCACCCCCCGAGCTTACAGAGTTTGTTAGCGTGGATCCATCGAAATTTAGTTTGAAAGTGCCCATCGGTGGTTTACGACATTTAGTCTTTACGACCTTATTTTTGTTCTTCAGTTGGTTTGTTTTTTGTGTATGTGAGGGGGAGACCTCATCTAGACACTCATATATTTAAGATGTTTTACTCCAATTTTCCCTGTGAGTTTTAACAATGCGAACTAGAGTATCTTTAGGCGGGAAGAGAACTTGTCGAAAAACAAGTTGGTTCCTAGAGTACCACACTGACCACCAAATGAAAACAAGCTCCGCCTTGGCAGCGGGGATGAGGTTGTTCTCAATGACCGAAAAGATAGGTTGTATGTCTTGCAAGAGATTAATCATACTGGATATTGTCGAGTTTGTGAGAGGAGGGAAATTAAGTAGGGAACGCACATAACCACATTCAAACAACAAGTGAACCTCATCCTCGGCCACACAATTGCACACATTATAGGTGGGAGGCACAAGTTCCCCCCGCTGGTCTAACCTGAAAGCAGTTGGGAGACCATTCTGACAAAGTTTCCAAAGAAAGTTTTTGATCTTTGGCGGGACGTCCAATTTCCATATTCAAGCATTGTCGTCTAAGTCTAGTGATGATTGAGATGTAATCAGTTTGTATGCACTAGAAGTGGTGAACCAACCCGCCCTATCCAGCGGGACGCCCAATTTCCGTATCCAGGCATTCTATCTTTCTTTCTTTTCTTTCTTTACTTAATTCCGTTATAACATGTTTCATTAAAAAAAAAAAAAAAAAACAAGGGGCATTTCGCGAAAAAAATGAAAACCTCAAGAGTTTTTGATGAAATATATCATATTTTCATATACTTTGTGAATTTACTTATACCTCAAGGACACAAAACGAAAAATCCTTATATTTATTTATGTATACTCCGTATTATAGAGCATCCTTAAAATGAAGCATCCATTTACTCGGAAATGGTATTTGGGTTTTTATTCTTGTGTTTTACTTTGTCGTTGTATTATGACGGTTAACTCGTCAATCGATTTCCTTCTACTTCTCGATTTCTCGTATTTTTGTTGACTTTCGGGTTTTCAAATTATTTCTTTTTCAAAATTAAAATTACTCGGAAACGGAAAACGGAAACAACTTGGAAAAGAAAAGAAAATTACTTGAAAATATTGTAAAAGCTTCTCATTAGTAGGAAGAATATAAAGCCTTTTTTTCAATGGTGTCAGACCCAAATATTCCTGTTTTGATAATAGCTAGACTAGCTATTGGGCACACCCCTTCAAAGTTGAAACAATAATACAATATTGATCGATCGATCTTGATCTCATCCTTTGATCTAATTCGATCACCTTACTATAAAACTGGCTAAATCCAAAATTAAAGCTTGATTTCACCCAATTTATATTTTTTTTTGATGAACCAATTTATATTTTGTGGGATAAAATTAAGCACTATTTATTAATGGTCATTTTATTAAAGCTTGCTTTCATCCAAAATTAAAGCTTGATTTTCTTTAGCATCAATATTCATGATTTCATGGTAACTTAAGAAATCCTAATTTTATTTTCTTCCAATTAATGGTCACTTTATAGAAAAAGAGGGAATTAAAAAGGGGTAATAATCAACAATCAGATCTCTACAAGAATAAAAAAAATGTAAAAAAAAATGTAAAAAAGAACATAAAACTTGTTTAGTTTAGTTGGTAAAAAAATGAAAGGAAATCTGAGTTTTCAAGAGGTCATGAGTCCAAATCCCATTCCTTTTCCTTTTGCACTATTTTTTATTCTTACCCAAATTTTCTACTATAAATATCATATTTAAATCAAATTTTATATTTTTCTTTTAATATTTTCATAAAATAATTCATTATGTTACACATATATTTTTTAAAAATCTTCAAATTTTTATTCTTATGAATTTTTTTTACTATTAATGTCATATTTTAACAACAATTTATGAGGTTTTTTTTGTCATACTTTTCAAATCCTATCAATTTTTTTCATTTAAAAAATTTGTAATTTTCTTTCAATATAAAAAAAATCTTAATCAAGTACACATATGTATAAATTATTAAATTATTGTATAAATTTTTATAATAAAATATCATATTTATATATCATAATTTATGGTTTTATTTCAATATATTTAAGAAAAAAATTATTTATTATATATACCGAGAAAAAAAAATTCCTAACGAAAAATTTCGCCCGGTGCCCCCGTCCATCAATTCCTGCGGCCGCCCCTGCCAATATAAACCTAAAGATAAAAGATAAATATCGACAAGAAACCTAAAAGATAAAAGATAAAAAAAAAAATCCTAGAAGGATAAAAGATGAAAAAAATCATAATTTGCCTAAAACCCTTTAAAAAAATAGAAAAAACATGACTTAAGCCTTAGTTGCACTTACGAGCTAGGGTGTATTGAGATGCGATGGGACAAAGTATATCTCACATCCAAAGTATTAATTAAAAAACGCTTTACTCCTCTTATCAACGCCTGTCTGAGATCGAGGAGGGTCGTGTGATGGGCGCTCGTGCGCTAGTAGCTAGCGTGACACATAAACAGAATTAGTTTCATCGATTATAAAATCAATTGACAATAATGTTATTGTCGTTGAGCCTTCTTATTTCCCGATGAACTTCTATCATTTTGAGATAATTCATATTTATCACATATATCGAAAGATTAAAAATACAGGCAACATTTAGTCTTTCTGAATCATACATGCAACACACTATTCTCAATTATATCACCAATTTAAAATTATATATATATATATATATATATATATATATATATATATATATATATATATATATATATATATATATATATATATATATATATATACTTACGTCCAAAATGATGATGTTTTAAGATAATTAAACTAATTTGTTGGTTTTTCAAAATGGATCTTTTATAATTAATTCTCAATGTGACATTGTCGAGTAGCGTCGTCGTCTTATCCCTAAGTCTATTTCTTAACAAGGCTCAATTTGGTGGGCCCAAATAAGGCTTATGCAAAGTGTATCGCAATTTGAACCGAGTTCCAAGTGCAACTTGCCCCATTATACCGGGATCTAAACATCCCAATGCTCCTTAAATTTATAAATAAAGAGTGGTCATCTGGAGTTCGAACGGATGTTTGTGCTGATTTTGGTTTTTGCTTGGTTGACCATTTTTTATTTATTTCCAAATATATTCATGGAAAAAACTCTCCCGGCCCCTATCGTGTTCGATTGGTTTAGTTCGGGTTGACGCCAGATTTAATCATTTTAACTATTATGATGGTTTCACTCACACTACTAAGGCGATGTTCATAGTATATGTATCCTGATAATTAGGATAAAGATCAATTATGTGATCGGTTTATTCCCTACGCCAGATCACTCAACATACCTATCTGTATTATGGGAGACCTAAATGATATACAATATCCCGCTGAAATGGGTGGTGGCTCTGTACCACGACCTGCTGGGTTTCAACGACTTTTTTGAATAAAGGGTCGCCTCCAATTATATGACATCCCCTCTGTAGGGGCAAATTTACTTGGCGTAAGCCCCCATGCGGGTATTGATCATTCGCCAAACTTGATCGTTGCCTTGTTCAGAATCCAGTATTAGTGACTTTTAGCAAGCTCCAATTTCGCAACCATGCTTTCAATATTATAAAATAATTTTAGGTTCTATACCATTTATATTGATATGTTTATAAATTTATATATTAAAAATCATATTTAAAAAAATAAAAATACATTTTCTAAAACAATCGATATTTTATTTATCTAGTTTTTAAAATGTGATTTTTAATATATAAATTTATAAGAATAAAATCTTAAAAACAAAATTTAATATTGATTTTTTTTCAATATAAATTTATACCCGAAATAATTAAGCGATGCACCGAAGAAAGTTGGGAATGTTGTAGAAGATCATGGCGATATCTTTATAATTAGTTAATTCTTTTTATGATTTGTTTACTTCTAAAATGAGAGAGAGATTATTTCTATTTTTTTCAAGACTAAGGGCATCTTCCCCCTAGGCCAAATTGGTCATGAAAAATAGCCTTATAAAAAGGAATATACTATAAAATATTCTCTTTTAACCTACCATCTATTATTTTAGTTCCCCTCATAAGCCAATTTTAGCCTGTTAAAATTGTTAAAATTATCTATAAATTGATGCATATTTTCATTGATTCTATACATCACCTAACACATTTGGTTGTGCTAACTTTAACTAATTTCAAAGTGAATCACAAGGCGTATTTCATTGTGAAAATTTTGATATATATATTCAAAATTTCCTAGTAGCTTTGGAACAATCCATTAAAAATTCATATGAAGACGATTAGAGTGATGACCTCGAAACAAGGAATGATTTTGGAGAGAGTGATATTAATTTGCAATCATATTAGATATTACTTCGTATTATGGTTTTGATGTGTTTAGGAATTTATTATTATTATTTTCAAATAAAGTAGTTTATGCAACTCGATATTTATTTATGAGGTATGATTTTGATGAAGATATAATAATAAAAAATGAATATGTTTTTCTAAAGATATTATTTATGCAAATATAATTCAAACATATTAAATATTATAGTCATATCAAAGAACTCATCAATATCTTTACAACACTATAACTTTTAGTTTTGATAGAAATTATAATTAGATAGTTTATATACAATTAATTGTGTAATTTATAAATTTATATTAATATTAAACAATTAAAAATAAATAAGAAAAGGGGTGAAATTCACATTTGGCCTTTTAAAATTTCAAGCCAAATTTGACATTCATTTTAGAAATAGGCCAAAAAGTTTTGACCAAAACCCATTTTGACCTATGATGGGAGGAAAAAAAGGCCAAAACCCATTTTATATCCTATGGTGGGAGATGGTCTAAGATCGTGTTTGGTTCAAAAACTCAAAAAGTAGAAATTCAAGAAGTCGGAGAAATATATCCGTTTGGTTAATATTTTGTAAAGATGAAAACCCAGAAAGTCAACTTTACAGGAAATTAAATTCCTCTAATTTGGATAAAGTTCACCTACCTAGCTAAGTTCAACTGCCACCCTTTTATATTCGGAAATTTTCAATTCCCTCTTTTAATCCCAAAAACAAAAATCAACCAAACACATTTTCACAATTTCTATCGATCTGACTTCGGAAATTCAATTCCATAAAGTAAATTTCTAAAAATTTCGATTCCCACACTGAATCATGTGAACCCTAAAGGCTTCACCAAGCCAAACACCTTAATCCACCTTGGGCGCTTATCAGCATAACCCTAGGTAGCAATAACGAGAAAGTGAGAAAAGATGACAGTTTAATTGGATGATACTGTTTTAGGGTAACCTCTCCCCTTACACCTGGGCCCCTCCATTCTCCAAACCCACAAAACCCCCTTGTATATATACAAGCTTTTCATCCCCTCCAACTCCAAGCCTTGACAGTGTAACACAACCAACCTTACAAACAAGACTCAACACCCTTTTTCTCTTAATTACACAAAAAAAAAAATAAAAAAAAATCAACCCTCATATCCCAAAATTCAAGGCCTCAACCAGTTGCTAGCTAGCTATTCAATGTCTTGTGGTTGTGATCACCCGCCATCTCCATACAACACCAACAACAAGTGCCAGCAGTACAGCTGCTTGGCCGAGCTCTCCGCCCTCGCAAATCCGGCCATCCCTTCGCTTTGGGGCGTTGAAGACAACAACCCGCTTGTTGATACCGTAGCGCAGCAGCACGGGGAGGATTTCGTCGTGCCTGATGCTACTGATGTGTTCCTGTTCTCCTCCGATAATACCCACCTTGGTGGGTTTCAGCTCCCCACCTTTCCGGAGGGCAACACCTACTTCTCCGGTGGTGGGTTGGATGAACCTGGTTTGAGCTCCGAGTATTTCATCAACATGTCGGAAAATGGTCACAAGGCGGATGTGTCGACACTGCAGGAATATTATGGGACCAACTATGCTTCAACCTATGATCATCTTACAACCCTTGGGAAGACTATGGTATGTATGTTTCCCTTACAAGTTACATCTCTTGGATTCCTCCATATGATTGTGTTGAAAGAAGATGCTTAATTTATAAGACAGAAGTTTTTGTGTTAGAAGGTGAATATATTTGATTTCTTCTATGTTATATGAGGAGATCAATATCTTAACTAGTGTAAATGCAAATTAAGCATTTGAAGTAACAAACATGACCAAAATAGTTCACCATAATCTTTTGCAATGTTCTATAAAAACGTTTGGCGGGTGTTTGGCGCGCGGTGGGTAGGGTCAAGGGTCTAGGCGGATTTCATGGTGGGTCTTTGCAGTCTAGGTGGATTTTGATGATATTGGCATCAAGGCGAGTTCAAGGGTTTAGACGGATCTTGAAGTGTTTTTCAGAACAGTGATCTTTTGTAGCAGGAAATTCAAAGTAAGAGGAATGACGCCGCGGCAGGATCGGCGGCGAACATGAGGGTGGGGAGGTATTCAGTGGAAGAAAGGAAGGATAGGATTCTCCGTTATATTAAGAAAAGGAACCAACGTAACTTCAACAAAACCATCAAGGTAATTCTTCTGCTCCCTCTCCATTTAGCTAACCGTTTAACTACAATTAAGTTGTCAGTAATTTACAAGGCGTTGTTTGTTACCAACGTCGACACAGTACGCTTGTCGAAAGACGCTAGCCGATAGGAGGATTAGAGTGCGGGGAAGGTTCGCCAAGAACAACGAAGAAGTAGCGGAGATGAACCACAGTGGCAGTGTACCCCTAATTGATGAGACGATATCTCCACCTTGTTCTTACAATGATTACTATACCGATTATCAATTCCATCAGGTACTATATATTTATAACTTGCACATATATGTGACAAATTTCATCAATCTAACTTGAGGCTGTGTATGTTGCGATATATTTGCAGTCGACGAAGCAAGACGTTGGGGAGGAGTGGCTGCAAGAAGCAATAACGAGCTTCATGTATAATTATATTCCTCAATGGCAAGCCGGACTTCCCCTTCAATAGACTCAAGAGAGATGGCCGGCCGGATCGAGTTTGCTGGATGCAATACCGGAAGGCAAACTTTGTCTGCATCAATTTCCGAATTGAATCAAAGTTTTGTATCAGTCGATCGATCGATCTGTTTAGTTAATCATAATAATCATATGTTTTACAATGACTTCGCTGGCTCTGTAAATATAAATATGCATGTATGCTCCTATTACATATAAGATGATTGATCCTGTTACCGGTTTACTTTTTACATGGTCAAAATATCATCAAATATATGATAATTGCTACGGTTTTGAAAACCATGGGAAATTGAGCGAGCTACGGTTTTACAAACCTTGAGAGATGTTATACGGAGTATTATTTTCCTCTTCAATCATCAGTCGGATAATTAAGATGTAAGATTGTAAAAAAAAAAAAAAACATGATTTCTGTTTTTTTAGAAAATTGAATTGGTCGTTGAGACCACTTTTTTTTTTATAGAAAATACTAGGTGGTCGCAATGACCATTAGAGGTATGGTTGCAACGACCATTAGCCGATCACAATGCCAGCCTCACCCAAATGGATTTCGCTCTTCCTGATGTGACCTTGCACCTTGACGTCGTCGGTTTCTGAAATTGTGACCACCTAAATCACCTTCGGTTTTGAAAAACGTTATCGACACCATGTATTGTACGAGATTTTTACCATGCTAATAGTAGCCCCCATCATGTTAAAGTCCTGTGATCGAGTCTATCATTGATCAGTTACATAATGTTATGACATACTTGGAAGATTTGAGAACACGAATAATAAGAGCACATAGATTTATGTGATTCAACAACAACGTAATGTGCTGACTAATCCACGACTAAGCAGATCAAATTTTATTAGGATATAAATATAGAGTTTCTAGAGGATATAAATAATGAGGTGTTTCAAGAGTTTATATAGGCACTTTTGAATTAAACCCTAATCAGATTAGAACTAGAATTAACCTCAGGTCCAACTACATAATTAAATAGGTAAACAATAAAACCTATAAGACTGGTTGTATGTCTCATGTGTATATTCTTTGAATTGATCATACATGCATTATGTTTAAACATATTATTATTTAAGTTGAAACATTTACAATTAGCTAGTGTCTAGAGTCTAGACTCTTTAGTTGTGTTATCCGATACTTCAATTTAACGAGTGTGGGAATTTAATTTGAACGAATAAGCAAGTGAAGTGATTTAACATTTTGTGTTTATTAAATTAATCAACAAGTTTGATTGAAAAAGAGATCGAAAAGGAAACTGGTCGATCGAAAAAGTGATATCTGGAGAAAGCTTTGATGGTAAAGTAATTTGTTCTTTCCATAACCTGTAGCCTGATTAGCTATAGCTATATATCATGAGTTCACTTCATTTATCCACCTATATATGATCAATTACGAGATGCTCGATAGAGATTTCAATGGCAATTTAGGAATATATACCACCACTAAATTATTGATATTTGTTTTTACTTTTACTCGTCTGTTTACAAATAACTGCAATCAAGTCACCCGATCAATCAGCCATCATATTAATCTCTTTGGACAGGTTGAGAGGTGAAAGGATAAGTGTTTCATATCGAAAGTATCGAGTAAACATGTATTGTATGTTAATATGCCTTGAATTGGGCTTATTGTTAGGGGTGGGCACAAATCCCACAAATCCCGGACCCATTCCGGTCCCGTCCCGATCTCAGTGGGATTTGGAAAAAAAATAATAAATCCCGTCCCGTAAAAATTATGCGGGACGAGGATTCTGTATCCTGCAAATCCCGTCTCGTCCCGCATATTTTTATTTATTTATTTATTTATATAAATATACCTATATATTTGTATATTTATATATATATTGTTTATATACATATACCGTGTATATATATGGATATACTGTATACATTATAGGTAGAATATATACTGTACACTTACAAGCAATTAAGCAGTGTACTTACAAAGTTACAATTTACAGTGTATATGTATATACTGTGTACTGGGTTATACAACAACACTGCGACAGTGTGTGTATATATACACATTATATATATATTTTTTATATTGTGTGTAATTATATATAATGTGTCTAGTGTATATATGTAAGAAAAATCATAAAATATAAAAAATATTATAAATCTATATATGTTACGCCTTTTAAAACCGCAAATATATATAAGAATTTTAGATTTTTTATAATGCTTTTTATTTGAGGGACAGGGCCCGTCCCGTCCCGTGAGGGACAAGGTTCGCGCGGGATTGAAAAAAAAATAGTGAATCCCGTCCCGATCCCGTCCCGCAAAAATTACGCGGGACGGGACGCGGGACAACCCCCATCCCATCCCGTCCCGTCCCGCGCCCACCCCTACTTATTATCATGTTTTGGGTTTAGACCCATAGTCTGATTAGGGTTTTTTTTTATAAGACTATATATATACTCATGAAACCGAACAAATTGTAACCATATTTTCTTGCTTGTCTCCATATAAAATAAAGAACCATATTCTCGGCGGACG
Source organism: Persicaria tinctoria (assembly GCA_037127255.1). Lineage (NCBI taxonomy): Eukaryota > Viridiplantae > Streptophyta > Magnoliopsida > Caryophyllales > Polygonaceae > Persicaria > Persicaria tinctoria. Next base: position 10,042,347 of record JBANSL010000014.1, read on the forward strand.
TAGGTAACACATTCTCGTTATAACAAACTGGTACCAGAGCCTTGGTTGTTGATTTCCGCTGAGAATGATGTCTGGTTCTGTGTTGAAGATCGACAAGTTTACTGGAAGAAATTCTTTTAGTCTGTGACAGATCAAGATGCGGGCTTTGCTGAAGCAGCAAGGTTTATAGGCACCGTTAACCACCGACAAGAAGGGGGCAGATACAACCACCACTGAGTACGACCTTCTGGAGGAGAAGGCTCATTCGACGATTATGTTGTGTCTCACAGACGATGTCATAACAGAAGTTGTTGATTAGGAAACCGCAGACGGCTTGTGGCTGAAGTTCGAGAGTTTGTACATGACAAAGTCTCTGGCAAACAAATTTCTTCTGAAACAACGGTTGTTCGAGATGCGTATGTAGAAAGGTACATAACTCAGAGATCATCTTGATCAACTTAACACGCTATTACTTGAATTGCGTAATATCGATGTTAAGGTGGAGGACGAAGATGTTCCCCTAATTGTGCTGGTATCCCTACCCTCCACATACAAGAACTTCGTTCAGTCATTCGTCGTTGGGAAGGATACCATCACGCTGGAAGAGGTTAGATCATCGCTTCACAACAGAGAGTTGTATTTGAAGGCAAACGCATCAGTTACAGACAATCAGGCTTCCGAGCTTATGGCCAGCGAAGGCAATTCTGATGGTATAAGGGGCAAGAAGCAAGGTCGCAAATCAGGCCCTAAACCAGACGACGTCTGTAACTAATGTAATGAGAAATTTCATTGGAAGAATAACTGTCCTAAGAAAAGAAGAGGCAACAAGAGCAGAAATCTAGATCTGCATGCAGTAATTAATGGTGGAAATACTTATGAGGAAGATATTGTTCTACCGTACTAGCAGGTAATCGCGCACATCATGATGTGTGGTTTCTTGACTCAGGTGCGTCCTGTCACATGTCTTAGAAGAGAGTTGTTTACAACATATAGATGTGTAGACAAGGGCAGTGCTTCTATGAGAAATGATGTCATCTGCAAGGTTGTTGGGATCGGCTCAGTCAGGCTTCGGACAAACGATGGGAAGTTTCGCACATTGGAGGAAGTCAAACATGTGTCATCTATGACGAAGAATCTGATATCCCTAACTGTGTTAGACGACAAGGGTTTCATATACACATGTAATGGTGGAAAGTTGCGCGTGTTTAAGGGCTCTAATGTGGTTTTGCAGGGAGTCAAGCAGGGAAAGGGAGCTTTATATGCCTTACAAGGTTCAGCAGTTGCAGGTGCTGCAGATGCTGTTTCATTTAAGGCTAGGGAGACTGCTGAGGAGGTGGAGTTAAACTTCACTCCAACAGAGACTCAGGCACCTGAGTTGGTCACTGACCAATCATCACATACAAGTACTACGTACTGAATCATATACTAGTGAGACAAAGAATATACCACTAGACACATGAACAAGTGGAGTTGTACATTGGAATATATCTCTAGATCAACCAAGAAGGGTTGACATCAGGGGGCATGCGAGATCTAGGTATGATGATATGATGGGATATGCTTTGCATGTGGGTGAGGAGGTGGAGGAGGACGTTCCATCCAACTACAAGGCTTCTGTTTCTGAAGGTGAGTCAGCACACTGACAAGTTGAAAAGAGAATCAGGGTGAAGAAGGTGGGAACATCTGATAATCCTGCTGATATGTTCACCAAGCCAGTTCCAAAGAGCGAATTCCAACACTATTTGGACTTGCTTAACATCATCCGTTGTTGATTTACCCTGCGGGGCAATCTGGGTCCTTATACGAGGAGAAATATGAGGTAGAGGAATGTCTGACACTTGTCATGGTGTATCTGTTTCTGAGAGGATTCAAGTTAAGGTGGAGATTTGTTAATATACCATGAATTGGGCTTATTATCTGTTTTGGGTTTATGCCCATAGTCATAAGGCACTATATATACTCATTAAACCTAATAAATTGTAACCCTAGTTTCTTGTTTGCCTTCATAATAAAGAACTTTATTTCTCTGCCGGTGGACGTAGGTGGAGATTTGTTGGAATAACTTGAATCTACCAAATTCAAGGAATAACTTGAATCTAACTAATATAGTTTATCTTTAGGGATATATTTATTATAGGTAGATTTATCTATAATAAGATATAGATAAAGATATATTTATGTAGATTTAGATTTATCCCTTTAGGCCTTACTTATCCTAGTAGGATTAGAATTAGGTAAGGCTATATAATCTCCTATAGGCTTACTCTAGAGGCATCCAATTCAGACTTAATCTATTCCACTCTCCTCTAATAAAATTTGGTTCTCTGCCTGTGGACTTAGGTAATGCATTGTTACCAAATGACGCTAAATCTATGTGTCGATTTCTTCTTCTGTTTGTCTGTTTTATCATTCTCGTTACAACAAACTAGTATTAGAGCCGGGTTCGGGGTCGGTCGGTTGCACCGAAGATTGAGATGGACTCTACATCTGTATCGATGACGGGTTAGTCGAACCTGTTGCGTAGGGGTCTCAATTCCAACCGGGCTAGACTTGTGATGGATTCACAAGTGAGAGGGAGATTTGTTGGGACACTTGTGAATCCCACATCGGAAGTGGGAGGATTCTGAAACTAATATATAAGTGAATGAGCTACTTCACCTAATACCAATTGGTTTTGAGATGGTGTCCCAGTCTAGCTTATATATATGTTGGGCTTTCTGATCGGGCCCAACAAGAATTTCCCTTAACATTGTATATAAGCCGGTGAGTTAGTTTTTCTATTATCAATTGATGTTACGATAAAATTTTACTCGACTTTGTGTGCTAGACTACAACACACAAGTCTAATGGCCCGTCTGGAGCTGCTCGACGACCACGGTACATTGATATTTGGTAGGACATGTCCACAATATCAACCGGGCAGTATTAATCTAAGCTCTAATTAAACACATGACGTAGGATGATAGTGAGACAGAAGAAAACACCTCTCTCTCCATTACAACTTCATTGGGGCCTCTTATGTATTCTTTGATATATCAAAAGCTTCATATTTTACCGTGTAGATTAAGTTATTCATTAATTTATATACACAACTATTTTGATTTATCTTCCATGTACTTTAATTTAATGAATAAGGGAATTTTTAATATATATATTGATAAGTGTACTTTAGTTTGATTGAAAAAGAAATGCAAAAAGGAAACTGATCGAAAAAGTGATGGAGATCGAAAGCTTGATGGTAAAGTTTGTTCAGTTCATTTATATATCTTGATCTTGCGGTCAAATTGCAAGCTAGATTCTTGATAAAAGATTTCAAAGCTCTTTTTAGGAATAGGACTAAATAATGGACGAGGCTGATATCATCGTTAATTTTTCTAAATAAATTGCTACTTGTTGTAACAAGTTAGGGTGATATAATTAATCTTAATTACAACCCATCGCAACAAGTTGTACGTAACATACTACTGTATGATAATATAATGAAATTCAAAATTCTTCAGAATCCACTGCAACAACTAACAAGTAGCTGTGGATTCTATGTCTAGGTTCAGTCACTTATCTTCTTGCTTCAATCCCTTATCTTCCCGCCACCATTGTTTTCTCTTTTGATTTGATTATGTTTTCTTGGTTTTAGGGCTATTTCGGTGCATTTTATCTTTATTTATCAATTCAAGAAAAGTCCTGTGACTTTGGTGCAATCATAAAGCCCAGTAAGAAAATAATGGAAACCAATATTATAGGTAGTAACTTTGTATCGACCCCATAAATCCATATGGATTAGATCAAAAGGCCTAGAGGCCAAGTTTAAGCTTCTATCAAAAGCCAAGTTGTGATGCTTGGACATAGCACAAGTATCACAATGGAAATCACTTAATTTAGTTTGCTTAAACATATGCAAATGTCTCAACTTAGAAATTGAAGCATGTCCAAATCTAGTATGATCAGTGACATCTAGATTAACACTAGCTTTATTATAGCTGCTACTAAAAGTTCTTGAATCAGTATGCCTTCCACCTCCTTCAGATGACACTCAGTAAAGCCCATTGCACCTAAAGCTAGTTAGCACCACCTTCTTAGTTCCAAGGTCCTGGAAATAACAATGAGTCCGAGTAAACAAACCAACCATATTATGATCATCCAAAAGCTTTCCCACAGAAAGTAACTTATGCTTGAAATCTGGCACAAGCAAGACATCAGTAAGATTCAATTTATCAGTCAACTGCATTCTTCCCATATCATGCAAGATTTACCTGCAAATTTGGCAAAAGAACTTTCCACCACAGCTTTGCCCTTCATCTTTCTCATAATCTCTTAATAGACAACATTCACTATAGTTGAATCAATTTGACTATCAGTGTTGCTCTTTTCACAAAAATCCTCTTCAAAAGGACTATTCTGTACTAATGAACTCATTGAGCATGTAGCCACATTAGCAGACCCTTTGAAACCTAATGCAGCCCTTTCACTACTAAAAAAACAGGATTTAGCAACGGAAAATAGCAACGGTTTTGGCAACGAATGACCGTGGCTAACCGGTTTAGCCACGGACTCAGCAACGGTTGGGCCATCCGTAGCCATATGCCTCGTGACTAAATTTGGGCCGACGTAGCAACGGAAAATAGCAACGAACTCATACAATCGTGGCTAATTCCGTGGCTGTGTATGACTTATGAATGTCGTGGCTGTAGCGACGACGACAGCGTCGAAAATGGTCATTGCAAATGTTGTGGCTAAGTTTGTGGCTGAATTCATTGCGGGGAATAGGTCATGTGTATTGCTAATTCCGTGGCTGAGTCATTGCTATGGTCGTGGCTAATAGCAATGCTTAGTTGGGGCTAAAGTCAATGCTGATGTTGTTTCTTATAAGGTATATATGACTATATGTATTACAAACAGAACAAACATACCAAATAATACACAAACAGAAACAATATTACACAAAAAGAACCAATAATTTTTGATCTAAACTAAAGTCATTAAGTACCCAAACAGACCAAATAAATACAAATTTCCACTTTCAACTTTCCCATTACTTTCTTGAACTCTGCTTCACACCGAAAACATGCACAAATCTCCGGCAAATTATGCAATACTGCACACTGAAAACAAGGCTAATTTGGGCAGCAACAGCAGTGTTGGTTTTGGTCCCTCTAGATCTGTAGCGCCAGCAAGGGTGAAGGACGTCTGACTTATGGCGTGCAGGTGCAGAAGTGGTTGCTCCGACGTGGATGACGGCGAATTTGATAGTTACCTCAGTCAAAGAAAAAAAAAACAATTAGGCACTAACCAAAGAACCCAAACTGGGTGCTGCTCTGTTCATCCCAACAACCCATTGTGTCCTCTTTCTCTCAGGCAAAAGAAGGGGGAGAAAAAAAAATACAAACATCAACAAACCTTTGGAGCTTCTTCGATTTGCTCCGATTGGGAGGAGGAAGTGGTGAAGTTCTTCCTCCGCTGAAGGCGGTCACCGGATCCCTTTCAACAAGTCGAATCGAGAGGGAAGAAGGATTGACAAGGGTGGGCGTCAAGGGAGAAGAGAGACGGCGGAAGCCGCACTGATTTGTCCTTGACGGCGGAAGCAGAGATGCCCCGACGAAACTTCAATGGTGGCGTCTCCAGATCTGAGTGGGTGAGTGTCGGTGCGTCGAGGGAAGGACGGTGAAAGCGAAAGCTGGGGAGGAAGAAAGGGAGCGAGAGGGAACCGAGATCTGAAGACGAAGTTCTCTGAAGACGAGGCTTCACATATCCGAGAGGAAGAAAAGGGAGCGAGAGGGTACTCCAGGGAGCCGAGAAGAACGTGAAGCCCCTTAAGCTCCAGATCTGAAGATGGAGTTCTCTGGGTGGTGGGGATCCGAGGAGGCGGCTGGGATCCGAGACCAGGAGGAAGAAGAAAGGAGAGGCAAAACATGAGAGAGGAGGCGTCTCTCCTTTGTGAAGCAGAAGATAAAAAGTGAAAAATTAGGGTTACAGCTTATTTGATACCGCTTCAAATTTTAGCCAAAATTTTGGGGGGAAATTTACCGCCCAATATACACTTCAGGCGGTAAAATAATTTCGGGAGTTTGATTTTTTTTTCCTTCACAATTTATAGATATAAAATAAAACTATCAATTCAACTATTTATTATACAATATATATTTCAAATAATTTTTTTTATCAAATTTAATTAAATATCTATATGTTTTTATAATATTTTACCCATCATCATTAAACTAGTTTTTTTTTATGCGAATTTTGAAATATCAATTTTAATATTTATATGTTTGGTATACAAAAATCATACAAAATTTTTTTATTAGTTAATATAAGGTATTATTCAACATTTATAAGTCACTTATATAAGTTTTTTCTCAAAACACACACTTATGTATTCAGAAAACATTTTATTAGTTAATATAATTCTTTATTCAACATTTATTAGTCAATCGTATGCGTTTTCCTCAAAACATACTCTTATATATTATTCTAATCAGAATTTACTAGTTAATATAATATTTTATTCAACATTTATAAGTCACTTATATGAGTTTTCCTCAAAACACACTCTTATATATTATTCTAATCAGAATTTACTAGTTAATATAATATTTTATTCAACATTTATAAGTCACTTATATGAGTTTTCCTCAAAACACACTCTTATATTATTCTAATAAGAGTCTACTAGTCAATATAAGGTTTTATAATAAGAATTTATTACTTAGTATAAGGTTTTATTAGCTACTTATATGAGTTTTCCTCAAAACATAACCTTATAGTGTTATAATAAGAATTTATTACTTAGTATAAGGTTTTATTAGCTACTTATATGAGTTTTCCTCAAAACATAACCTTATAGTGTTATAATAAGAATTTATTACTTAGTATAAGGTTTTATTAGCTACTTATATGAGTTTTCCTCAACACATAACCTTATAGTGTTATAATAAGAATTTATTACTTAGTATAAGGTTTTATTAGCTACTTATATGAGTTTTCCTCAAAACATAATCTTATAGTGTTATAATAAGAATTTATTACTTAGTATAAGGTTTTATTAGCTACTTATATGAGTTTTGCCTCAAAACATAACCTTATAGTGTTATAATAAGAATTTATTACTTAGTATAAGGTTTTATTAGCTACTTATATGAGTTTTCCTCAAAACATAACCTTATAGTGTTATAATAAGTTTTTATTACTTAGTATAAGGTTTTATTAGCTACTTATATGAGTTTTCCTCAAAACATAACCTTATAGTGTGATAATAAGAATTTATTACTTAGTATAAGGTTTTATTAGCTACTTATATGAGCTTTCCTCAAAACATAATCTTATAGTGTTACAATAAGAATTTATTACTTAGTATAAGGTTTTATTAGCTACTTATATGAGTTTTGCCTCAAAACATAACCTTATAGTGTTATAATAAGAATTTATTACTTAGTATAAGGTTTTATTAGTCACTTATATGAGTTTTCCTTAAAACATACTCTTATATTATTCTAATAAGTATTTACTAGTGAAGATAAGCTTTTATTCAACATTTATTAGTCACTTATATGATTTTCCCTCAAAACATACTCTTATAGTATTGTAATAAGTATTTACTAGTTAATATAAGGTTTTATTCAACATTTATTAGCCCATTATATGATTTTTCCTCAAAACATACTCTTATAGTATTCTAATAAGAATTTACTAGTCAATATAAGGTTTTATTCAACATTTATTAGTCACTTATATGAGTTTTCCTCAAAATATACTCTTATATTATTCTAATAAGTATTTACTAGTTAAGATAAGCTTTGATTCAACATTTATTAGTCACTTATATGAGTTTTCCTCAAAACATAACCTTATAGTATTCTAATAAGAATTTATTGCTTAGTATAAAGTTTTATTCAACACTTATTAGTTAATTATATGAGTTTTCCTCAAAACATAAACTTATATTATTCTAATAAGAATTTATTAGTTAATATAAGGTTTTATTAAACATTTATTTGTCACTTATATCAATTTTCCTTAAAACATGCTCTTATAGTATTATAATAAGAATTTATTACTTAATATAAGGTTTAATAAACATTTATTAGTCAATTATATGAGTTTTCCTCCAAACATACCATTATAATATTCTCATAAGAATTTATTAATAAGTTAATATATGTTTTTTTCAACACTTATAATTTATATAAAAAAAATACATAGTCATATTTGGGCCCGTCAATGGGCCAATCCGGGAAAGTATAGTCATAGTTGGGTCCATAATAAATTAAAGCAGATTTGAGCTCAACCGTAATAGCAACGGATTTAGCCACGGATCGAGTCATTGCTAAATACACATTTCATTATACGGGCTAATAAGGTAATTGGGCCGATCATTTCTAATGGGCTATTGATCCATGCCGAGCCCATAACATTTGTTCTTCTTTGTTGGACACGGATTCAGCTACAATTCAAGCCCACTTACCCCATCTCCAACCCGTCTACAATAACCGATCCAAGCCCACTCACCTCGTGTCCATTCAATCATTGGATTTCGGATGCTGAATAACCACGGATTTAGCCACGAGAATGATGTTGTTGCCAAATCAGCATCGAATACAGCCACGAAATAAGCATTCGTAGCTAATTTCGTGGCTAATTACCACTAGCATACACTTCTTCAGCCACGAAATCCGCCACGAACATTGTGTTCGTTTCTATTAGCAACGAATTTGATGATGTGACATTCTTAGGTGAACACCAGTCACAAAAATAGCCACGATCAAGAACAGTCGTGGCCAATGTCATTGCTATTGGCAACGAAAACAGCGTTGACTGACATTCGTGGCTAAAAATTCGTAGCTATTTCCTGTGTTTTTTAGTAGTGTTTTCTTATCTTTCAATTCCTTGAATCATTCAGGTATCCCATGTATTTTAAAGCATTGATCAACAGTGTGACCCTTCATGCCACAATGAGTACACTTTGACATCTGTTTGATGTGCTTGAGCTCCTTCCAATCCATCTTAAATGGTGGATTGCTTGAGCTATTTCTGGGCTGAGAAGAACTTCTAAATTGGTAGGACCCTGAGTTCCTGTTAGTAGCAAGAACACTAGAATTAGAAGCCAATGATTGTGAACCTCTTGAAGCCTCGTTACCACTCTGCACTTGTTGCAGGATATAGTAAGCTCTGTTGATCCCTGGTATGGATCCATAGCCAATATCTGATTTCGGGCTCCATCATAACTGTCATTAAGGCCAACAAGCAGTTGAATCACTTTATTCCGGGACTCTGTAACACCCCCTTCTGTAAACGAGGGAATGTTGCAGCGCCAGTGATTACTCGGACTTTAATGTCTTCGTAACCACCTTAGACTTATAGGGACATGCTACCATGCTCCCATAAACAAAATGATAATAAAATTAAATATAAATAGCGGAAGTCTTAAAATACAATAAATATTTTTTTATTAAACGTATAATTCAAATTACAATATTCAATACACTAAAACATTACAACGGAAGACTTGGTAAAAATAAACACTTAAATCTTTATACAATATTTTCTAACAACTTTAAATAATTAAATCTTGAAAATAAAATGTCTTCTTACTCTTCTTATATAAACTTCTCTTCGGAGACTCGACCTTAACCTGCGAACTGGAGACTGGGGTATTGTATGAAGACAATGAACCCCTAACCGTCCAAATTAACAAAGGACGGTTAGTTCGCGAGAACTAGCAAGTGACTGCTCGAAAATTGGGACTACTTCAGATTTATACTCATTGACCTTTAATGGTATGAATTAAACCCGAATGTGATTATTAATTAGAATATTTTAGAGGGGCTAAAAAATTTGACAACACAATTATTATGACACGGATAATCCCGAGGGATTGAAGAACATAAGAAGTGGGTGACAAGCACCCTTAGGAACCATATCCTGAGTACGGATGGGATATGATATAGCTTGAATTAATTGTGATCACTATGAAAACAAATGTCTATCACACACTTCACTCACTTTCCTCACATTGAATAGCTTGAACACAACTTTACACGACGTTACTCATTTTAAAACTTTGATCTAGTTTACACGCTTCACAACACACACTTTGATAGGTTATATTTAACACACACCTCTTAATTAATTAACAATCATAGGATACGTACCGGTCCCGCTCTCAATAGCGGATAACGACCTAAAACCTTTTTATTTGGTAGTGTAACATTCCGATAGATAATATATGCGCGTTCGGAATGTGTTAGTTTCATGAAACTTTAAGACCGGAGAATAACGGCTCCGACCTGACTCTACCACGTCACTTTCGATCACTTTACTTCACACATTACTTTCACTTTGCTTTGCATTGATTGATATATTTTACTTGCACTAATCTTGATTCAATTGAGTTCCGATCGTAACACGCATTCCTCACATTTTCACTATTGATTAATGACATATCTTAAGTGATCACCCAATATAAAAGTAATCTATATTATTTAAAGGTAACATGGATGCCAAATAGAATAAAATAAAATAACGGATGGAAACTTCAATGAAATAACATGTTCCATACCTAACCATTTTAGCATGAAAGAACAATAATAAATCATGCTTTAAAGAAATGGTGGGTAAACAATATTATTATTTTATATTAAGGTCAAATAATAACTTTACCCAATTTTACTTGTCAAATCCAAACTGATTGTTAAATAAATTACACAAAACAGATGAATTGTAATTTATTTTATTTAACTTGGCAAGCAACCAAATGAAAGAAAATAACTAGACACGAAAGCATCAAAGTGAGTAGAAAGGCTCGGAAAGTCACTTGCCTTTTTCGCCTTGTTGGATTTCGACACCAACTATGGACTTCAAAGACTTTGTGACATATTTGAATAAATTGGCAACGGATCTACATACATGATTTACGAGACACGAATAATAAATTAATTAATTGGTATTTTAATAATTGACTTATTTAATTCAAATAATTATCCAATTAATTAATAGTCAGAAAATAATACCAATATGATCCTCTTTAGGACCTCCTCGAAATCTGGGTGTCGGATTTTGAGATGGCCGCTGCGAATTTTTAAGATTTATCGCGAGTTAGATACATTCTAAAACTGCGGGCTAATCTTGATAATTTTCGAAGTGAACTAGGGGCATATTTTACCAAAACAGAAAGTTTGGGAGGAGTCTCGTAATTAGGACATCTCCTTCTCCTTCCCGACAGTAGCTTGAACAGCAACTCCCCGGCGTGTCCTCGACGCAACCCGGCGATTCCTAGCGGCGGATACAGATCACGGAGGCGGAAAAGGGCGGCGGATATGGTTCCATGGAGGCGGTGCGCTCTTCCGGATGGCGTCTGGTGACTCCGGCAGCGGTGAACGGACGCGTGGGTGGTGCTCCGGCGAGCTCGAATCCGAAATTGGGTGTTTTGTATTTGGAACGCTTTCCTCAAAAACCTTTGAATGAGATTGTATATTAATGTGTTTAGAACACGATGAACTAGATCTAGAGCTCATATATTGGCTAAAAATGGTGGACAAAGCTAACGAAGGTCGAAAGGGGTTTTTATAGGCCGATCTTGCAATGTGAACGAAATCACAAATTGAATGTGTCATTGAATCAGAATTGATTAGAGGATTCAATTCACATAATCAATTGAGAGTTTCATACTTTATCTCCACGTCAAATTGGTCAAATCATAAAAGCTAGGGTTTTATGAATTTCGACGGATTCCGGGTTAGATTCATCAATAAAACCACGAATTGATTATTTGGTAACGTTTGGCATTGAGTTTTAGATAAGATTTGTGTTAAAAACGTCTCGAATTGAAGTTGAAATTGAAGAATCACCATTGAAGGCCATTAAAGTGTGGGAGGAAGATGGAGAAGAAGCAAACCGGTTATGACCCGTTTCTATGTACCCAAAACCGGTTTAGTTTTAAAATTTTGATCCGCTTATTTATCCTATCCCGGTTTTGACCCGTTTTATTTTTATTTTGTAAAGGAGAGTTTTTAAGCAATAAATAACACACTGATATTAATTTAATTATTTTATTTAAGTAAAATATTTATCTAATTCAAAATACATTTAATAACCACTAACATAGTAATATCTTTTATAACCTTATACCACATCTATATTATATTTTATCCTCTTGGAATATTATAAATAATCATTGTCTAGTTTATTCAAAATAACCTTTGAGACATAAAAACAAATGATTATTATTAGGATGAAGTCATCCTTAAACTTATAATTATAAGTAACATTAATATGGCAAGTCATTTCATAATTCATAACATCCTTAAACTTATAATTATCACGGAGGGTATTGAAATAATTTAATTAGTAACACACCTTTCAAAATTAATGAATTCACACCAACCATTAGATTTGTCAAATTAATTATTTTATAAAAATAATATTAATGTTAATAATGATAATGCTAATGCTTTACTTTTGTTAAAATCAGTTTCACAATTAAAATAATAATGTCAAACAAGATGTTATATTCTAAATAGTAAGAACCGAATACGATATATATTTTATACAAATTCTATGACTTCTTTTATATCAAAATTTTAATCTTATTTTTATTCAAATTAAAATAGAAATACCCAAAAATACTTTGGGGTATTTCAGACTCTATATCAATAATCTTATTCTTCAAGTCACAAGTACAACGTGTGAGAGCAGCACAACTGCATTCAGGTATACCTTCAAGAACTTGAAGCTCACCCCACAACTTCTTAAAGGTATTATAGAGATCAGCAAGAACCATGGTCCCCTGAGTAATAGTAGATAGCTTCTTCTTGACTTGATAGATGAGAGGAGCATTTGATCGATTGACCAAATAACTCCACAATCTCATCCCAAAGCTACTTACTAGAGTCCACAAACATCAATCCTTTAGCTATATTTTTGTTCATAGAATTAAGGAGCCAGCAACAGACCATAAAGTCAGTTCATATTCGGCCATCTCTGTAAATCAGCAGAATCCGCTACAGGTCTAACACAAGAACCATTCACAAAGCCAAGTTTGCTCTTGGCTCCTAAAGCCATCATGACCCCTCTACTTCAGGTCATGTAGTTCGAGCCATCAAATAAAATAGCGACCAACTGAGCACCTGGGTGATCAGAGTTGGATAAATGCAGAGGATCATCTAGATTTTCTTGCCCAATAGAGTCATCTCCATCTCTAGAATAAGAAGTCATACCAGCCACTAAACTAAACATAAACAAGAAGAATCTTTGCGGAAATGGATAAAACAGCAACAAAATCAAAGGATCTAACCTTCAAGCTCTGATACCATGTGAAGAAATCGATTTTAATAACAAATCTGAGCACAACAACTGCATATTCAGCGAACAATCACTATTTCATTGATGAAATCCAAGCATAGTTTGATAGAGATGGAAAACGGCTATCAGAACCTTCATTCATTCTCAATGTGAATCCTAAAAACCCTACCAAAAGAAGGTTATCTGATGGCTTATATATCAATGCAATCTCAAGTGTGATTGACTCAACACAAGAGGACAAATAAGCTAGCTGACATTATTACGAAACTCAACCAAAATAAGATGAAATGAAATGAAATGAAATGCAAATGAGAAGGAGTATGATCATGGGCTGCACCACGTACAATTGCTCATACTCTTCATAACATCTAAACCAAATGAGATGAGGATGTAGACTACAGACGTAGCCAAGCACTACCTAGAAGCAGCATCGCAGACTAGCGGTACATCAGGAGTCACCTGTGAGCAGTGAAGACAAACCTCCAAGGAAACAGTCATCCCGAGAAAAGAAGATGTCTCGATACACACTACTAAGATCCCATCACGATCCCATCTTGTTCTGACTCTAATTGCCAGAACCCCATCAATCGCAGAAGATAGAAGGCAAGAAAAAATATTTATTTGTGGAAACCCACACATCTCTTTAGGTGAGGGAAGATTTCGAATAGGTTTGCTTATTTCATTAATCATAAAAGTACCAATGACGCAACGCACTCATATAATTGGATCAATTCTCTAGACTCTTACAACAAAACAACCAATAAACCTATCTCAACCTAAAGTCAAAACTCGTCTATTCACTACTAGAATTTTGTTATTTAACATCGGTCCATCAACCTTGGTCAGAAAAACTTGCCATGTTAAGCAGTTTTTCAGCATCGATTTTTAAATTTGCGATGTAAATAAAAGAATAGACATCGTCCTATTTATTTGACAGATATTAAACATGTGTTTTAAAAAAAAAATAGAAGGCGCGTAACTTATTTGAACGCCCGCTCAAACAAATATGCGTGGACCTTCGTCTAAAAAAAAAAAAAAAACCCTTTTAAGTTTACCCTTCTTCCTCCCACCTCTGATCACCCATTTCCAAATCCCAAATCATAGACCAAAAATCCCCAAACAGCTTTGTTTTTGGCGATTTTGGTGATTAAGGAACCCTAGCTTTCATCCTGCTTAATCTTATCTCTGGTGCCCCGTTTTGTCATCTTCTCCGACTGGTCTGGTCGTCTCCTTTCGCTCCTCCAACTGTTTGTATTCAACTGGCGCCGAACTGTGAGCTCACCATAATCTTCTTCGGTTGGTCATCTTCACCATCTCCGGCTAGTCGTCCCCTTTCTCTCTTCTACCCCCTCCAACGCCTCAGACCCATCCCTCAAAACCCTAAAACCCAAATCCTAGATCTGAGAGAGCAAGTCTGAAAGGGGAACATAGGAGTCGAATCTTCACCCACAAATTAAGAAAAGAAGCCAGATCTTCTATTCATCTCGAGATCTCTTTCTGACTCTCTTCATCTCTCGTCTGTTGTTCTCTATCTCGCACGTTTCAACCCAAAGCCACTTGTTTACTATCATCCGATGTGGACACCAATAGTACAACACCTTCCTTGCTTTCGCCGGAACCAGAATGAAGACAACCCAGAAGTTGTCGCCTATGTAGCCTCGAAAGGTAATTGTTTTCTCCTTTATTTTAGTTGTATATCTGATTTAGAGTTTACATTTTGTGGGGTTTTAATTTCAATTTAGGGTTCATTTAGGTGTGGAATTAGGGGTTTTGTTCTCCTCTTCTTCACTGTCCAATTTCATTATTTAGGCCATTTAGTGAACTTCACATTTTCTAGAATTCGGTAGTGTAAATTAGATAGAAGCAAACAAGAGAATTTCAGCATTTGAGAGTGCTGGATTAATATTGGTTTATGTTATGACTGTGTCAAACGTTGCAACAATGGAATGAGACCTACCTTCACCTCCATAAAAGCATGCAACTTCATCTGGATTGCCTGTTCCTAGAAATATCTTGATACCTCACACTAAGGTAATTGTTCTTTTACTTGCTACTTTGTAAGAATTCTGTATATTGGTGTTTAATCTTCCATAAATTATTGTAATTTTGTCTCATTAGCTTAACAGTACTCCATATGGCTATTATTTTCTACATATCAGGTGGCTATTGTTTTCTACATATCAGGTGGTTTTCTATTCAAGTTTCTAGCTGATTGTATGTGACATCATTTTTTACTCGTGATGGTGCTATCAGCTATGTGTGTTGCCCTTTTTTTATTAAAAATTGTCTTGTCTAGAGATCCTTAGGGATTAGTCCCCCTATTTTTCTTTTCATGTTTGTTTTCAGTCAGTTCTTAGTCCTGCACTTTAGCCAATTAACCTTAAGATATCTTGGTGGGTAATGCGTCTTGTTTGATTAACAAAAACCTGAATAATGTGCTCTTTTAAATAAATGACACTCTGGGACCTAGTTATTACCACTTTAAATACACTAACTAGAAGCTGAATTTGGTTTCTAATGTAGAATAGCTGGATTGGAGATTAGACATGGATATTTAAAGGTAATTATCTAATATCACTAACTTTAGTGCTTAATCTGCTATATTAATGTATAAGCAATGATAGCATATATAGCTAATGTTTGAAGTTAAAGCATCTATAGACATTGAGAATCAGATGAAATTTCTAAAGTATGTGCATAGTTAGTTTTATTTTGTCATTTATGTAACTTTTTTTGGGCCTGAACAGTGCACTTTGGTTAATTTTCATTTTCACCCAAAAATTCTGAAGGATTATAAACATAATTTTCTTTTGTTCATTTTGAAAGTTGAATGACAAAAAGGGTTTAAGATGCTTGGGAATGAAAAATGAACAAGCTGCTTTCCCCGTTCCAATTTCCTGATGAAGATTTAGATATTCATAGCATATTATATCTAAAGTAGTTCTCTGTAAGACTTATGAGGGGATTGTGTAAGGTTGATCTAACTTGATTAAAAAAAATGTACTCACTCTCGTGCTTGTTTCTTCACAAGTGTCATTCATTTTTAATTTTATCATCCAGGTTTGTAACTGGGTGTTCTCGTGGTCCATTGCTTGGATTCAAATACTTGGAGGCTTCATTCTGCATACAGAGGTAATACTATTGATCTGTCCTGGATGTGGGTTAGATATAGAAGTAATATCTTATTCTTTTGTTAAACGTGAGGTTGTTTTTTCCTAAATCTTACATAGAGCGGTAGGGGTTGCGTCAGATGAAGCTCTTGACATGCTACAAACAGCTGCCACTTGCATTAATCTTCTGAAGCTTCCCCCATATCAAAGGTATGTTTCCTATACTATGGTTACCTAATTTGCTCCTTCTCACAAGAATTGTGAATCAATATGGACGTGCGCAATTCAGTCTGGTATACTGGTACATGCTAGATTATTTGAAGTCAAGGACATTGGATATGAGTTCTTTGCCTTTATTGTTGACTGCAAAGATCCAAAGGCTTGTACTGTGCTGTTGAGAAGTGCAAGCAAGGATCTCTTGAATGAAGTGGAAATGAATTTACATGTATGTACTTTGCGAATGCATTTGGTCTGAGATTGTGGTTATATTTAATATAGATGTAAACTGAAGCATTTTATTACAGGGTGCAATGTGTGTAGCGAGAAACATAATCTAGAATCATAAGTTGGTTCCTGCTGGTGGTGCTACAGAAACGACAGTATCAGCTACCTGGAAACAAAAGAGCTCGTTGATAGAAGGCATGAAACAAAAGAACTCGTCGATTGAAGGCGTAGAGAAGGTGAGAACTTATCTCCACAGGACTTGCATATAAAATTTTCTTAGACGATCTAGAGGAATTTTTCTTCCAGTGCTGATGGCTCTGTTACGAGTGGTGAAATGGGTAGGAAACAAGCATTAAAACTTAAGGAGAAGTTATGCATTTAAGTGCATTACCAAATGCATCCTGAAACTTAATTGGAGTTTATTTGCCTTCTTTTATAGAAAAAAACTCGATACTCTATTGTGATTGTATATATTGCTTCGTAGTGGCGAAGCAGTTGCTTCTATTTCAGTGATAGCAAGTTTTCATAATGCATGCCATATGTATCATGAATGTGATGTGTTCGTGATCTGGTCTTTGTTTTAGGTTTAAGTGATTTTTTAGGCTTTTAGCAAGGATTGAGATAAGTGGTCCCTGGTCTTCTTTGAATCTATTATTCTGAAGGAATACTTGTGTGATGCTTTAGATTTACTTTAAATTCTATGTAATTTAAAACTTATTAGCTCAAATGGTAGAGCATTGCGTTCAAACGCAAAGATGCGGGTTCAAATCCCGCATAGACTACGATAATTAAAAAAAAAACCCGCAAATATGTCATTAACATCAGGTAATAGCCGATGTCTATCAAACAAAATAATCGATGTCTATGTGGGGATGTAAAAATTTCAAACTTTTTAACATCGGTTAATAGCCGATGTCTTTGTATGTTATAACATCGGTTATATTTTATAATCGATGTTATAGGATAACCAAGACATCGGATTTAAAAATATAAACGATGTTATAACATACAAAGACATCGGGTTCTGGCCGATGTGAAAAACTTTTGACTTTTTACATCCCCACATAGACATCGATTTTTTTTTTAAAGACATCTGAAGAACCCACCTTCGTTTATATCTAAATAGGTAGCTACCTTGTTGTCTATTTTCACTAGCTCTCTGTAATGGTATACAGAACAAACGTGACCCCATATGATCCCAGCCTCATGAGTGTTCATATTTATGTTTGACCTCACAGACATTACACTTGCACAATTAGATTATCCATACTTTTAAACTTAATATACTCCTTTCCCTCTCTTAATTAAAATATGTGGTTTAGAGATTTATACATTTTTAAAAAAATATTAAACAAAAATACATTTATACATATAATTATTACTTTACTTTTTATTTTTCTGAAAGACTACAACCGAAGTACCCTTTTTCTAATAATTACAAGAGCATTTTTGAAAAATGATATTTATTTATTCTCTAAAACGACATATTTTTCTGAACAAATAGAGTGTAATGTACGTTTCATGTATGCATTGTTGAAGAGAACTTCTCTTGCTGAAAAGATTCAAACATGATGTTTATCTAGGTTTTCATTAAAATTACTCTAATTTCCATTTATCCATAAACACATCAAAAACCTCGCTCTGATATCATTTGAAGAAGCTAGAACTTGACTAGAAAGCAAGCTAAGAAACACAAATCTCCATTGAAGAGGCATTGAAGAGGAAGGAGAAAACAAGATATGAGAGTGTTTATTACTGCTGACAAATGCAACTGCATTTGGCGCCCATCTTCCCTCTTATACAGATTAGCTCACAAGCTAACTCTGTTAGCTAAAATGACCAAAATGCCCTTTACAGAAAGTGTATATTATCAATTACTTTAGCATCATACATTCCCATAAAAACAAAATAAACACATCCAAAAACAACTTTAAAGACACTATAGATGCTATTTTAAGGATTTGAAAGCAATTTGATTTGTATAAACCAAACTGCCTACCAAAACAACCCAACTATACACATAAGCTCATTACCAATAATGGTTCTAAGATTGATTAGTTCTAATTTTGGCTGGAATTAATCTCCATTAAGTCGAACATTTGTTTAATTACGTACTGAACAATCCATCAAAAGATGGTCAAAAGTTACTACATGGAGCCCGGATAATTGACATTTCATAGGAACTTTAGTTGAGTATGGAGCTAATTAGAAAGATGTTGAATCTATATCATTTTTATTTTTATGTTCACCCCTTCTTATCTCTAATCGGATATTATTGTAAATGAAAATACTAAAATAGAGATAATCAAACCTCCAACAAAGGAAGGCGAGTAAATGACAAGGCGCAAGTTGAGGAGTAGAAGAGGACAAAGTTAAATACGATAAAAAAAAAGCCATCAAAATAGAACCAAACGATAGAGAAAAGTTAAATGGGAAAACCAAATGAAGGCTTCTTGAAACTTAATTTTGACGGTGCTAATGTTGCCTCTATAGTTGCCGCGCCGGGCTTTGTCATCCGTGATCGCCTTGGTCGCATGTTATCCTGTGGTGCGTAGAGCCATGGCAAAGTTTCCGCGTTCCAAGCGGAGAGTTTTGGCCTTCATGCTGGTCTCTTGGAAGCTGTGAAGCCGGAGATTTCTCGCCTCGAGATGGAGGGTGATTGCTTGGTAGTTATCAACACTCTCAAAGGGTTCTGGTCATGCCCGTGGGTTGTTGAAATGATGATCTATAATGCGCTCGGCCTTTGCAAGGCGTTCTCCCATTCGGACAATCAGGTGGCCGGCTGATCGGTTGGCGCATCTTGGCATTCTTGGGCTGAGTTCATCCATATCCGGGGAGCATTGCCGAGCTGAGATAGTTGACATTGTGTGTAAGGACGCTCTTGGGCAGTGATTTAATTTAACCGTGATGACCAGAAAAAGTAAAAAAAAAAAAAAAAAAGACGACTAAATAGTGCACTCGTCCAACCAATAAACCGTTCATTGGGCCAATCTAAGGCGTAACAGCATTATATGGATTAACACGTTGCTGGGCTCGGCCTTTTAGGCCCATTATTGAAACACTGCAAGCAAAATTGCACTGTGGGGATTTTTCTTTCTTTACTCTATCTATCTATTAATCCATATAATACTTTAAATTAGAAGAGTTTGATGATGTGTCATGTTCTCCTTGATTTTAGTTAATTCAAACAATCCTATATTTTTTTTAAAAAAATTTCCTCTCTCCTATATTTAATAATTCTTTTTATTTTTCCCTTTATATTTTTAAATCAATCATATTCTTTTTTTATTTCATAAATATTTGTTAACAATCTATATAATACTTTAAATTAGAAGACTTTGATGATGTGTCATGTTCTCCTTGATTTTAGTTAATTCAAACAATCCTATATTTTTTTACTTTTTTTTAAAATTTTTCCTCTCTCCTATATTTAATTATTCTTTTTATTTTTCCCTTTATATTTTTAAATCAATCCTATTCTTTTTTTATTTCATACATATTTGTTAACAATCTATATAATACTTTAAATTAGAAGACTTTGATGATGTGTCATGTTCTCCTTGATTTTAGTTAATTCAAACAATCCTATATTTTTTTACTTTTTTTTTTAAAAATTTTCCTCTCTCCTATATTTAATTATTCTTTTCATTTTTCCCTTTATATTTTTAAATCAATCCTATTCTTTTTTTATTTCATACATATTTGTTAACAATCTATATAATACTTTAAATTAGAAGAGTTTGATGATGTGTCATGTTCTCCTTGATTTTAGTTAATTCAAACAATCTTATATTTTTTTACTTTTTTTTAAAATTTTTTCCTCTCTCCTATATTTAATTATTCTTTTTATTTTTCCCTTTATATTTTTAAATCAATCCTATTCTTTTTTTATTTCATACATATTTGTTAACAATCTATATCTATATAATACTTTAAATTAGAAGAGTTTGATTATATGCCATGTTCTCCTTAATTTTAGTTAATTCAAACAATCCTATTTTTTTTACTTTTTTATTTTATTTTTTCCTCTCTCCTATATTTAATAATTCTTTTTATTTTTCCCTTTATATTTTTAAATCAATCCTATTCTTTTTTTATTTCATACATATTTGTTAACAATCCATATAATACTTTAAATTAGAAGAGTTTGATGATGTGTCATGTTCTCTTTGATTTTAGTTAATTCAAACAATCCTATATTTTTTTACTTTTTTTTAAAAAAAATTTCCTCTCTCCTATATTTAATAATTCTTTTTATTTTTCCCTTTATATTTTTAAATCAATCCTATTCTTTTTTTATTTCATACATATTTGTTAACAATCTATATCTATATAATACTTTAAATTAGAAGACTTTGATGATGTGTCATGTTCTCCTTGATTTTAGTTAATTCAAACAATCCTATATTTTTTTACTTTTTTTTTAAATTTTTTCCTCCCTCCTATATTTAATTATTCTTTTTATTTTTCCCTTTATATTTTTAAATCAATCCTATTCTTTTTTTTTATTTCATACATATTTGTTAACAATCTATATAATACTTTAAATTAGAAGACTTTGATGATGTGTCATGTTCTCCTTGATTTTAGTTAATTCAAACAATCCTATATTTTTTTACTTTTTTTTAAAATTTTTTTCCTCTCTTCTTATATTTAATTATTCTTTTTATTTTTCCCTTTATATTTTTAAATCAATCCTATTTTTTTTATTTCATATATATTTGTTAACAATCTATATAATACTTTAAATTAGAAGAGTTTGATGATGTGTCATGTTCTCCTTGATTTTAGTTAATTCAAACAATCCTATATTTTTTTACTTTTTTTTAAAATTTTTTCCTCTCTCCTATATTTAATTATTCTTTTTATTTTTCCCTTTATATTTTTAAATCAATCCCATTCTTTTTTTATTTCATACATATTTGTTAACAATCTATATAATACTTTAAATTAGAAGAGTTTGATTATATGCCATGTTCTCCTTAATTTTAGTTAATTCAAACAATCCTATTTTTTTTACTTTTTTATTTTATTTTTTCCTCTCTCCTATATTTAATAATTCTTTTTATTTTTCCCTTTATATTTTTAAATCAATCCTATTCTTTTTTTATTTCATACATATTTGTTAACAATCCATATAATACTTTAAATTAGAAGAGTTTGATGACGTGTCATGTTCTCCTTGATTTTAGTTAATTCAAACAATCCTATATTTTTTTTACTTTTTTTTTAAAAAAATTTCCTCTCTCCTATATTTAATAATTCTTTTTATTTTTCCCTTTATATTTTTAAATCAATCCTATTCTTTTTTTATTTCATACATATTTGTTAACAATCTATATAATACTTTAAATTAGAAGACTTTGATGATGTGTCATGTTCTCCTTGATTTTAGTTAATTCAAACAATCCTATATTTTTTTACTTTTTTTAAAAATTTTTCCTCTCTCCTATATTTAATTATTCTTTTTATTTTTCCCTTTATATTTTTAAATCAATCCTATTCTTTTTTTTATTTCATACATATTTGTTAACAATCTATATAATACTTTAAATTAGAAGACTTTGATGATGTGTCATGTTCTCCTTGATTTTAGTTAATTCAAACAATCCTATATTTTTTTACTTTTTTTTAAAATTTTTTCCTCTCTCCTATATTTAATTATTCTTTTTATTTTTCTCTTTATATTTTTAAATCAATCCTATTTTTTTTATTTCATATATATTTGTTAACAATCTATATAATACTTTAAATTATAAGAGTTTGATGATGTGTCATGTTCTCCTTGATTTTAGTTAATTCAAACAATCCTATATTTTTTTACTTTTTTTTTAAATTTTTTCCTCTCTCCTATATTTAATTATTCTTTTTATTTTTCCCTTTATATTTTTAAATCAATCCTATTCTTTTTTTTATTTCATACATATTTGTTAACAATCTATATAATACTTTAAATTAGAAGAGTTTGATTATATGCCATGTTCTCCTTAATTTTAGTTAATTCAAACAATCCTATTTTTTTTACTTTTTTATTTTATTTTTTCCTCTCTGCTATATTTAATAATTCTTTTTATTTTTCCCTTTATATTTTTAAATCAATCCTATTCTTTTTTTATTTCATACATATTTGTTAACAATGGGGCTTAATTCAAAACATTGAATTTAATTTAATATAGCTACTGGGTTTAACTCAAATTTATTTCCTTTAATTATTTGTTTCTTCTTCTTTTTATCTTTTCTAACAAATTACATTTTTCTTTTATTTTTATCACATTTACTATATATATATATATATATATATATATATATATATATATTCTTAAAATAAAAGAGTTTTAGCCTATATGATATCCCTACTTTTTTATCTCTTTAAATCAATCAATTTTTTCCTTTAATTTTTCTTCTTCTTCCCTCTAAACCAATCACATTTCTTTTTTTATTTTTAATATATTTACTAACTATTAGGCTTAATTCAAAACAGTAAATTTAATATAATCTTTTCTTTTTGGTTCATAGGTGCCTATTGGTCACTACATGTCATCCTTACCAGTTAAGCTAGCAAGGCTTGACAAATTTAATATAATCTAAAGCATACTATTAATCTACATGTAAATATTTTTATATTGTAAATATCTAATCTATATATACTACTTAATATATATATAAGCCTTTACGATGATATGACATAACCAATACTTTTTAGATAATTGTTATACCACATCACATTTAAATAAAGTTACAATGATATTATTATTTTTACTAAGTGATTTAAATATCCATATTTATGTATTATACTTTTACATGATATTTTTAAAAAAATAATTTTTTGAGATATTTATAAGATACATTTATGGTAAAGATTTTAATGAATTTTATCTTAACTTTTATTATTATTTTATAATATTATTTTTTATATTGTTAAGATTTTAGTTTAAAACATCGCGTCATGGCGCGGGAATTGTACTAGTATTACTAATTCTGCTAGCATTTTGCTGACGTGTCACGCCCACAATTAAAGTTGAATTTTTTTATTCAAATGAGACTTTTTTATTGCTCAATATTATTATGGAAATTTCAAAATATTTGTTTCCTATTTTAAATATGGTTTTAATCAATTCCTCCCTTTTTATCGGTCAGTTGTATTGTCGTAAATCTTGAGATATGTTTCCATTTCTTTTTTCAATTGCAATATTCTCATAATTCGTCTACATACATTAAACTTGAATTCAAATCTTGGTATGCTTTATTTTTGGAAATTTATACTCGACATAGTACATAGACACATATCCAAGTGCCGGTTTATAAAATTCTACGAAATATAAATTATTTTTCACACATGTTCGTATTTTCTCACCAACCATGCAAATGGTTCATTTTCAAATAAGTTAATCGAAGTTGTACTCGAATTACCTGCATTCATTATCTTAACGTACGGATTAAATTCATTTGTATATTTGTTTATTATATCACATTTATCACAATCATGTTAAAATTTACTTCTCACTATTCGTTTAGCTAAATAAGTTGTTTAATATTCATTCACGCTTTGTTAGGATGGTACAAATTATATAAAATATTTATTTTCAATTTTTTATAAATTATAATAGGTAATTGCCACCAAATGTTAATAAATAATGGAAATTTTTTATAATTTTTTTCATCTTTCAAAATTAAGTGTGAACATTCAACTACATGTTTGTTGACCCATATTTAAATAATGGAAATTTTATATAATTTTACACATGCATATTGCATGTGTTATTCACCTGTTATCGTACATGAGTAAAATATTATTATATTACATCTTTAAGTTCATTCTTTCGTTTATCCGAATTTAAGGGATTAGTATGGTGCCCTTTCTTCACCCATCGTATAGGTAACACTTATTATTATTTAAGTTTCTTTCACTGTCAACACCTCTTCTTCTCAATCTCTTTTATCAATCCTTTAATATACTGATATAATGGCCAACGTAATATATTATTAGTATGGCACTTCTTCCATCCATTTTTATATGTGCATTTTCAAGCAAATTAAACACTTTATAAGTTCTCTCATAACTACAATGCTCTAATTATGTTTCATTTTGTAATTTATTTTCAGGTAAATTTTGTTATAATGCTTAATATGACGTGCATGGAGCCATATCTTCATCCATCGTTTTAACAAATATAAAATATAATTATATATGTTTCATTTTCGTTTGCGAGTTATCTGATCCCCCACTTTTATCTTTAATACAGACATATATTTGTCATCATAATTGATTATTAATCATTTGATACTATTATTTTTTTAATTACTTTATATAACTATGAAATTATTATTTTTGTTATTTTGTTACGTCAGTATCGACTATAATATTTGTTATATTCACAATTTCAAAAACATTCCGTGCCTTCAAGGCACGGGTATTACACTAGTACCTTCAAAATCTTTATCAAGTCCAACGCAATCCATTGCCAGTTTACTCACCATCCGTTTTCACCCGCTTTTGTTCGTATTTTCTCGCTCAGTTTTTTTTTTGGATTGGATGCAGGTGAAATTATCATTTTTAATAATGATGATGATGAATTGATGATGATAAGAATTAGCTAAACATTCGTCCCCTAATCCTAATTGAATAAAAAGTCTTCTCCAACCTATTTGCTATCACAAGGGAATAAACTCCATCGCCATTGATGGATCAAACTAAACTGTAATGTTTCTTGAAGATGAACAAACTCCATGTTACTGACCTTGGATGATCTGAGTCTAGGGTGGTTATTCGAGCCGAACGAGCCGAGTATTGCTTGTTCATATTCAGTTCATTTAGAATATGAATGAGCTCGAACCGAGCCTAAATTTTGACTCGAGATTTAAAATGTGCTCATATTCGGCTCGTTTAGGAAATGAGCGAGCTCGAGCCGAGCCTTTTTCGAGCTTTGACAATTCTACTTGCTTATTATACAGTAACTTAAAGGAAAATTTTAGAAATTCCATAAAATTCGATCTATTCGAGTTTGATTCAAACGAGCCGAGCTTTAGACCGAATGTACTCATACTCGACTCATTTAGAAAATGAACGAGCTCGAGTCGAGTTTTTATCGAGCGAGTACGAGTCGAAGTCGAGCTACTCGTGTTCACATATCACCCCTATCCGAGTCTGAAAATTGGGTGTAAGGAGATGGGAGTTTAGAGAGTTAGGGAAAGAAAGAGAAGATAAGGAAGAAGAGAAATTGATCTGTATTAATTTTCATGTCATCCCGTATACAACTATCATCAGGCTTTTATAAGGCTTCTAATTGTTTTTGTGCTTATTGGATTGGGCTTGAACCCATTACAAGTGGCCATTAGCCCAATCACCCACATACTGCATTGATAACCTATGTTGCACGGACACGGACACGGATACGGGGACACGACACGATACGGACACGGGGGAATGACATTTCAAAAATCATAGGATACGATACGTCAATGACACGTCAACATAAATAATATGTTGTTTTAAAGGTCTAGATATAACTAATAGATATATAGCTAATAGAGATTATTTTAAGGGTTTTTTAATTAATTGGGCCAAATTTAGGGGCTTTGAATGGGCTTTATTAACTAAATGAGCTAGGTTAGCAAAATGTTCTCTCTTTTCTCTCATCTTCTTATGTATGTCAATCGTTCTCATTCTCTTCTCTATTCTCCCTCCTACTCTGTGCAGCGCCATGTCCATATCTTCTCTCCTCCTCTTTTCTCCGGTCTCCCTCCTACAGATCTGCCGTGTCGCCCGCGTGTCCCGCCGTGTCTGTTAGATAGATTATATGTATAGGCCCAATTACCCAATTGTAATTAGGGTTAACTATCTTGTACTCCTATATATATATATATATATATATATGTATATATATATATATATATGTATATATATATATATATATATATATGTATATATATATATATATATGTATGTATATATATATATATATATGTATGTATATATATATATATATGTATGTATATATATATATATATGTATGTATATATATATATATATGTATGTATATATATATATATATGTATGTATATATATATGTATGTATATATATATGTATGTATATATATATGTATGTATATATATATATATGTATGTATATATATATATATGTATATATATATATATATATATATATATATATATATATATATATATATATATATATATATTCTAATGATAGCGAAGGCAATCCTAATGAGGATTATTCACTCTGACATGATATCTAAGCCTCTAGAGTGTCATCAAAATCAACCCTAATTTTTTTTCCGATCCCTTCCCGCTTGCTCTCCTACCACCGCCGGCCTCCCCCGTCTCCTTCCCTACTGCCGTCGGTCATCCCCTCCTTCTGTCTCTCTCCATATCTCTCTCGATTTCAAGATTTCCAGATCCGGCCGACCACACTCTAGCCATCAAGATTTCTAGATCCCCTTGCTTCTCCATCCTCTCGCCGACTCCACTCCGGCCATCACGATTTCCAGATCCAACCGCCACCACTCCTTCCTATATCTACTATTACGCCACCACTCCGGCCTCTCGCCGATTTCCAGATCTGGCGTCCTCCTGCCCAGATACACACCCATTGGCGTCCTCGTCCTCTTCTTCCTCTCCTCGCAGAATCTATGCAGCCACCGTCACCGCCACACTGGCGTCCTCGTCCTCTTCTTCCTCTCCTCGCAGAATCTATGCAGCCACCATCACCGCACCTTTGATCTCCAGATCCGGCCACCCCTGACCACCGCCGAGCCTAGATCCGACCATCCCTCTCCTCTTTCTTCGCATCCCATCAGCCTCCTTGCCGCCTCCTGTTTACCCAGAGTAAGCCGCCTCCTGTGAACACATGAATCTTAAAAAAAAAAACGTATTCCCCTTCCTTAATTTTATTTAATTCTTTGGCCTACGTCACCTTGATTCCAAAGTCAAACCGAGCCCTTGGAATTATTTGTTGGAATTTGACTATTGCAATTTCACGTGAGCTCCACCGAGATCGACGGCGTTTATGGCTTTCTACAATCAACAACAGTCTCACATCGAGGTTGTCACCCCTCCAAGTCATTTACAAAGGGGGTATTCCCCATTGGAGCCTATCCCCAGGGCTACCCGACCTATGTCCTTCCGCCTCCCCAGCACGCCTCTCCAATGAGGCCATACCCGAGCCAACAGGGACTCCTTGGGCCCTCTCCGCACCGTCCGGATCATGACTTCGCAGCGGGATCATTGCCATCATCCGCCGATCCGAATTGGTACATGGATAGCGGAGCCACTACGCACATGTCGCACAATCTAGGTATAATTTATGTCCCTGCTTTTAAGAGCCCTTCTACCTCCATTATTGTTGGCAATGGTGAACGCATTCCTACCTTGGGTCTTGGGCAAACTACATTACGGACCCCTACTACCCAACTAAGCCTTAACAATATCCTCGTCTTCCCCGATTTAATAAAGAACCTTGAGTCCATTCGTCGCCTCACTACAGACAATAACATCTCCATTGAGTTTGACGGCTTTGGGTTTGCTGTCAAAGATTTCACAACTGGGGCCCCGCTCATGAGATGTAATAGCGTTAGAGACCTTTATCTTGTCACCTTCAATATAAATCCTGTCACCAAAAGCACACATCCTGTCACCTCTCCTGCCGCAACCAATCTATCGGTAGTTGCTCGTTCTACATCTCTTTGGCATGCCCGTCTTGGTCACCCAGGCTCTCCGACTTTCGAGTCTCTCAGATCCAGACTTATTTCCTGCAATAATTAAAGCCCCTCCATTAAATCCTTCTTCTCTACTCATGGCATTCAGTTCCGCTTCTCTTGTCCTCACACCTCCTCCCAGAATGGGAAAGCCGAACGGAGCATTCGCACCCTTACCACTTACATGAGGACTCTCCTTATCCATGGGCATGTCCCCTTACAGTATTGGCCATATGCTATCAAATCAGCATGCTATCTTATCAACATCACTCCTTTCACAACTATCCAGAATTGGTGTCCTGTTGAGATCTTATTCCGAGTCACTTCTAAATACGACCACCTCCGTGTGTTTGGTTGCCGGTGTTACCCCAACCAAGCATCTGTTGCCCCTCATAAACTTGCTCCTCGATCAACACCTTGTGTTTTCCTCGGCTACCCCTCCAATCATAGAGGGTATAGGTGTTTTGATCCCATTACCAAATGTGTCATATTCTCTCGCCACGTCACATTCGATGAGACCACATTCCCTTTTTCTAGTCCCCCTACATTCCCAAACACCCCGCCCCCTTTTGATGACTACCCTACACCTCACCTCCTTCACCAACTATATCCCTCTTCCTCTTCGAATGCTATTACATCTCCGGCCCGGGCACCCAACCCTCCCTTACCGCAACCTGCAGCCCCTATCCTTCTACCCCTGCCTTCGGCCAGCCCCCTGTGGCCCCTGTCCTGTCACCTCAAGCCTCTTTCCCGTCAGCTACTGCTCCTGTCCTGCCACTTAACCCCACACAACCGGTCAACCAGATCCAAACTCGAATCATGAGTGGCATCTTTTGCCCCAAACAGATATTTGACCTCTCCGCGTCTCACATATCGCCCATCCCTAACCACCTTAGTCCCGAATTGGAATGCTGCCATGCTCAATGAGTAAAAGGCTCTTATTAGCAACGATACTTGGGTCTTGGTTCCTCGTCCCCCTGGGGCCAACATTGTGCGGTGTATGTGGCTCTTTCGACATAAGTTTCTCTCTGACGGATCTCTTGAGCGCTATAAGGAGTGACTGGCTGCCAATGGCAACTCTCAGCAAATGGGGGTCGACTATGATGACACGTTTAGTCTGGTTGTCAAACCGGCTACCATCCGTACTGTCTTGCAGCTTGCTGTCTCCAGGAATTGGCCTATTCATCAGTTGGATGTGAAGAACGCATTTCTACATGGTCATTTGAATGAAACCATGTACATGTTCCAACCACTTGGGTTTGCTGACAGGACCAAACCAGGCCATGTCTGTCTCTTGTAGAAGTCTCTGTATGGCCTCAAGCAGGCACCTCGGGTATGGTACCTTCGCTTTGCTACTTATCTACTTATGCTTGGCTTTGTTAGTAGCAAGAGGGACTCATCTATGTTTGTGTTTCACTGGGGTAATCAGATTGCATATCTCCTTCTATATGTTGATGATATCATCCTTACTGCATCTTCAGAGTCTTTTCGATCTACTATTATTACACAACTCAGTAAGGAGTTTGCTATGACTGATCTCGGGCCACTTAGTTTCTTTTTGGGAGTCTCTGCATCTCGTTCTGCGTCTGGCTTGTTTCTCTCCCAAGAAAAATATGCAAATGAGATTGTTGCCAAGGCGAATATGACTAACTGTAAGCCTGCTGCGAGTCCTGTTGAGACCACCGTCATACTGTCTCAAGCCGAAGGTCCACCTGTGTCCGATCCCACATTGTATCGCAGCCTTGTAGGTGCTTTGCAGTATTTGATGTTTACCCGCCCGGATATTATCTATGCCGTTCAGCAGGTTTGTCTATTTATGCATGATCCTCGAGAGTCTCACTTTGCAGCTCTTAAGCGCATCGTCAGGTACATTCAGGGTACCACTACTCTTGGCACCACTATCACCGCATCTGCTTCTCCTCCATCACTGGTTGCTTATACAGATGCCGATTAGGCTAGGTGTCCAGACACCAGACGGTCTACATCCAGATACTGCGTGTTCCTCAACGACTCTCTAGTATCTTGGTCTTCTAAGTGCCAACATGTGGTTTCTCGCTCTAGTGCTGAAGTGGAATATCGCGGTGTTGCCAATGTTGTCGCTGAGTGTGCTTGGCTCCGCAACCTATTGCTTGAGCTTCATTGTCCTTTGAGTCAGGCGTCTATTGTGTATACAGACAATGTTAGTGCTACATACCTTGCTCACAACCCGGTTCACCATAAGAGAACCAAACATGTGGAGATTGACATCCAATTTGTTCGTGAGAAGGTAGCTATGGGACATGTGTGTGTCCTACATGTCCCTTCCCCGTACCAGTGTGCAGACATATTCACCAAGGGATTGCCTCGCCAATTATTTCTTGATTTTAGATCCAGTCTCACTATTCGTTGCCTCTTGTTTCGACTGAGGGGGTATGTTAGAAAGATTATATGTATAGGCCCAATTACCCAATTGTAATTAGGGTTAAGTATCTTGTACTCCTATATATATTCTAATGATAGCGAAGGTAACCCCAACGGGGATTATTCACTCTGACAGTGTCGCCGTGTTGTCCCGTTTGCGACACATAAAACGGCGGCCGGTGGCATGTCCGTGAAATATAGTTGATGTTCAATCAATCCTAATCTCTATCTTATTCACAAACACATTCACACATTTCGCTCATGTTCAATCAATCCTTCAGATTGCGACATGATATTAGAGCCGCATTTGGCTAGTTTTGGTCTGGACTTCGGAATAGTGAGGTTGTTGGCCTAGTGACATGCTGTGGGCATTGGTTCTCATTTAAGCTAGGATTGGTATGGTACGACAACCACCAAAAATTGGTGATTATCACATACCAACCACCAAATGGTGGTACGCAAATTTTCATACCACATACTAACCATAAGTCGTGGTTACCACATATGAGGTAACCACGAGTTGTGGTTACCAGCGGTACATTACCATGGTTACCATGTTGTAATTATTTCCGGCGCTAGTGCTTCTTCCGAATGAACCCCAGCGAGCCATTGAGAGAAGAAGTGATAAATTGGGAGATCTTGAACAATCGGAGGGGTCGAGAATCCGGAAGCAATGACTGAACAGACGACCCTTGAACGACCGGAACTCGAAAGCCTTGAACGGGGAGACTAGAAAGTGGAGGCTAGGGTTGCTGCAGTGCCACTTGGTTCCCCTTTGTGTTTGTCTGTTTGAGCGAACTAACGAAGAGACTAGGAACAATAGAAGGACCAATTTAGGTCAAAATCCAAACATGAAATATAACGTAAAAACTTAAAATTAAAAACTTAAAACTAAAAAGTAAAAACAAAAAAACATTAAATTTCATACATACATACATACATACATACATACATACATACATACATACATACATACATACGTACGTACGTACGTACGTACGTACGTACATACGCACACTCGGTAACAACGTATTCAGATTTCATTGCCATTACTGTACCACCTTCACGTGGTTACCACCACGATGGTTACCGTCATGTCGGTTACCACAAGTGTGGTTACCAACATGGTCGGTTTGTGGTTGGTACATGGTTGGTATCAGTGGCGGAGCTGGGAGGTGCTCGAGCACCCCCCTGGCTCGAAAAAAACAATTTTTTTTGTGCATATATTTAGTATTTTTAAGGTAATATAATATCTTTAAATGATATTTGAAACAAAAGTGCTATCTAGCTCAAGTGGTAAGGGAAGGAAGAGAGAAATTATCAAAAGGTGTTGGGTACAAATCCCATCTTCTTAACCTTTATATTTGTTTTACTCTATCATTAATTCTTAGGGGTGGGCACAAATCCCGCAAATCCCATTCCGTCCTGATCCCGGTGGGATTTTGGAAAAAAAAATTCAATCCCGTCCCGCAAAAAATACGAGGGACGGGACGCGGGACGGAAAGTTCTCATCCCGCAAATCCCGTCCCGTCCCGCATATATATAAAACTATATATTTTTTATAAAAAAATATATGTATAATGTCGGTTTTAATAAGTCTTGTCCATTATATATATATAGGGAGTGGTTCCCTTGTGCACACCCCTTAGGGTGTATCTTGTGCACACATCCGGACCATTGATGGAAAGGAGATGGATGACCATGATTAAAAGGATTTTTTTAATTTTGATTGAATTTCATGTGGGACCCGCCGAATAAAAATTAACCCAGTTCTACTCCTCTGCGCGTGTAACACCCCCCCTCCAATTCTTGCTTTATCCCTCCGGTAGTGCGGTTGCTGTATCTTGTTTTTTTTTTTTTAAATAAGGTCCTCACCGTTTCTCTTTTATTGCTTTATTGCAAATAACCCAATTGCTTTTTTATGTTAGCTACTTTAAAAAAAATAGCTTTGTGAAAAATAAATTATTATGAGTGATTCATTGGTGGGACTCACCTGATTTTATTTGTTTTAAAATTTTGGCAATTCCACCGAATAATATATCACATGTTACCGAATAATCTTATCTTATCTTTTTCCAGTTATCTCAAATCAAAATTTACCAATTCCACTGAATAATTTGTCACATGTTACCGAATAATGTTTTTTTTATTCAATTTCAAATAAAAGAAACCCGAATTTCTAAACAATACTTCATATTTCACCGAATAATGTTTAGTTTTGCAGTTATACTCGTGTGATGAGGATTTTTTATATTGTTTCAAACCGAAGACTCCATTGCTGATGAATAATGAATCAGATTTCACCAAATAATTAACTAACTCATTACCACTAGTAACTGAAATTCGACACATACACCTGAATAATTCTTCCTTGAATTAGTTAAAAAAGAGCAGTCATCCCGGTTTAAACCAGGGACCTTTTCCGCGAATAATGCGGTAATCACAGGTTGATTAATCAATAAATTAATTTTAACCCTAATATAACCCGATTTTACCAATAACACAAACACAAACCCCCCACCTACCCCTCTCTTTCTTTCGTTCCAATTTGACTGAGCTTCATCGCCGCCGTATAGCAATTTCAAACAAACTTCATCACCGTCGACGCCCGTCGTATACCATGTCCTGCCTCCAAGAAAGAAGCAGAGAATCACCCTTCGACATCCGATCGTTGCTTCGCCCAACAACATCCAGCCAATCGCTCCGTCCAACAACTCGATTCGCCGACATCGTCCCTCCGTCATCGCAACCACCTTCAATCGTCGTCACCCATTGTATCCACCATCGGAATACTAGGGCTCCAAAGATTCAAAGATATGAGGATGAGGATTAATTCTCACAAAACGCGGCCCTAAACGCAGGACCTTTGACTTGATTCACCCGGATATAGGCTCGACTAGGTCATCTCCTTCAATTCGCCCCATCGTCCCTCCGTCACTGGGGCCATCGTGTACCTCCGTGGTGGTCGAAGTTGGATGCCGGAGCCGCCTCTCTCTCTCTCTCTCTCTCTCTCTCTCTCTCTCTCTCTGCTTGAATGTGAAATTGTTGGATAAAAATTAACGGACCTGTACACACACGCGCATGGAGCACCTAATTCATTGATTTTTTTAATGTGGGACCCACCTTTTAATTTAACAGATTAAAAAAAACCTCAATTATTCTTGACCCTCCATCATTCCTCATTTAACGGTCTAGATTTGTGCACAAGATACACCCGAAGGGGTGTGCACAATATCCCCTCTCTCTCTCTCTCTCTCTCTCTCTCTCTCTCTCTCTCTCTCTCTCTCTCTCTATATATATATATATATATATATATATATATATATATATATATATATATATATAGGGGGACTTTCTCATAAGGACACCTTTTATGGTGAAACGAGGGGACGAATATGGTGCGTTGGATTTAAAAATATCAATGGCTATTATTAAACTAAAATTCTTATTTAATTAATTAGGAAATAAAACTAAAAAAAAGTAACTGCCTTTTATTCCTCCTCCATCCAATTTTTTCAATAATCGATGGATGTATTCCCTTAATTCAATAACTACCAATTTTTTTTGGTTACAAGCTTCAATCTAATGCGATATTTCATTCTTATAGAAAAAGCTTAAATATTCAAATTTAAATAACAATTCTTCACATATATCCAACTAAATATATTCATAATTATGCATGTAATAAAATTATTTTATTGTTATTTTTTCTTAAAGAATAAATGTTCAAGTTTAACGGGTTAAATATTCACATTTTGTATTCTAAATATTCACTTCAATAAATAAAAAATTCATATGTTTCCCATTCAATATCAAAAGATTTTTTTTTTGTTATTCATTTTTAAAGAAACAAGTATTCAAATTTAATTTATTAAATATTCACATTTTGCATTCTAAATCTTCATTTCTAATAAATAAAATATTCATATCTTTTTCATTCGATCAATATGAAACGAAATTCACAAATCGACTTTTAATTATATTAAAATCCAGTAGTTGGTGCAAATTCTAAAAGCTCATAGCATCACCCTCAAATTTTGCTAACGAACAATGGAGTTTTTTTAAAAAAAAACCTATAACCGTAATCTCTATGTAAAAAGGAAAGTAATAACCGTTTTTTAAGAAAATGAAAACTGTTTTTTTTCATTAACTTTGTTAAATTGTAGACCTTTGATTTCAATGGGTCCAATGGCTCACGTTTGTCCCCTCGTTACACGGTAAGGGATGTCCTCACTAGAAAACTATATATATATATATATATATATATATATATATATATATATATATATATTGCAGGTGTGTACACACATACTAGCAGTAGCATTCCCAATAAAAAAAAAACATATACTCAGTAGCATATATATGTGTATATACACCTAATTCAGTAGCATTCCCCACTAAAAAAACATACTCAGTACTCAGTAGTATATCAATTATACATACAATTGGTGTATTAGTGTATATACACTTTTTTTTTTTGAGCAGCAGTGTATATACACTAATTCAGTAGCATTTCCACCAAAAAAACGTACTGAGTAGCATATATATATATATACAATGGGTATATCAGATTTACTTATGACTAAATTTCATTTCTATCAAAAGATATAAACCTTTTTATTAGATTATTTTAGATTTTTTTTACGAGGGACAAGTCCTGTCCCGTCCCGTCCCGTGAGGGATAAGACCCGGTGGGATTAAAAAAAAATTATTTCAATCCCGTTCCGATCCCGTACCGTAAAATATACGCGGGACGGGATACGGGATTACCCCAATCCCATCCCATGTCCACCCCTATTAATTCTTCTTAATTTCTCTTTATATGTTTTGTTTCTGTCAACCATTTCATTAAAAAATGTCATGTTTATGTTTAAAAATAATTCTTCATCATTTTTATCTATATTTTTTTGTTTCTCTTCTATTTTTTTTGGTTATTCTCAACTATTTTAATACAAAAAAAAAATCATTAAAAATCACAAAGTGTTTTTTCAATATTTTTTTTACAAAATCTTCATGCTAGCCTACCTGAAATTTTTTAATATTTCACGAAATTTTTTTAGCACCCCCCTACGTTAAATCCTGGCTCCACCACTGGTTGGTATGGTAATTTCCGTACCATTTGCCAGTCCTAATTTAAGCGCATGTGGTATGTGAAACTCGTTGGTTAAAGTCGTTGCACTTGAGGGGGCGTGTTGGAATATGTGTTGTCCCATTTAAAAATATTATGATGTCTTGAACAACATATATGCTTGGCGGACTATTCTTCTCATTGCCAATTAATTGGTTTTGAGATGGAAACTCGTTGGGTATAAGTGTTGTTCACGTCTCCCCATAGACGGATCCAAATGGGGGCATGTGGGAGCACGTGCCCCCACCCTCATTCGACGAACTCAATATATGTATTCTCCTCATCGATAGCTTCGTTTTGATATGTAGTACGCATTAATCCGATATCCGAGTAAAAAGTTATTAATGTTTGAAAATTGAATGTATATTAATCACTTTAAATCTTATTTAAATAACCCACAATGCTTTTATAGTTTATTTAGATTGACATTTATATACTATAATTTATCTTGAGATCTGTGAAATGAGAGGTTATATTATTCATTTTGACAATTAGGTAAGAAATTACGATAGTTCAAATGAAGAAAAATGTCAAATTTTCGACTTTGCAAGATATTAGTGATGTTTTTTTTAAAAAATGATCGAGGTAAGAATTCACAAAGCTTTCGATTTCGTATATCATTTCATCGAGTTAGTTTTAGTGTTACCAGTTGCAAAAACTATAGTGGAAAAAGTTTTCTCTACTATGGGTATTATCAAGCCATATTTGCGCTACAACATAGGAGAAGATTTTCTCTATGAGTGTTTTGTCAGCTATAGGTTGAAAAAGATGTTTTCAATCGCATTGATAATGTATCATTCAACATTTTTAAGGTACGAAAACCCATAAAATGGATTTACCCCATGATGAGTTAAACTATTTCATTATAAAACTCTAATTAGCAATGAAGAATTTTTTGTACAAGTGAACTCTTTTATTTTTATCGCTATTTTTAGTATTGAAGACGTTATGTGTTGTACGAGTTCATGTTATTCATTGTCGTTTATCATCGGTGTGCCCCCACCCTCTTCGGGTTCTGACTCCACCACTGCGTCTCCCATACGTGGACCCACACACGACCTCCCTACAGCATGTCTTGACCCCATTGAGGCCCAACCGACTTTAATAACTTTTATGTATATGTACAATTTGATTGACCAAGTATTAATTAGGAGAATTTACAATGACCAAGGAAAGAGTTGGTGTTTGATAGATAACATTAAGGGAAATAAAGTTTGCCGACAGAAAAAATGAAAACTCGTGGGAAAAAGGATTGAAGTTAATTGAAGACACAAATGTACATGCATGCATAAACCGCCGATCGGTTGGTCACATATATCAATTTGGGAAATCGACAAATTAAATGGTAGAGATTAGCTAGTTTGTAAGGAGATCGAAAAAGGTGGGTTTATATGTGGATACAAATAAAAATTAAAGCAACTAATCAACGTACACCAGACAGAACAAGTCGGTAGATTGAAATTAGTTATGTGTAGTAGCCGTTGTAAATCGACAGGTTTAGACATTTTGTGATATTCAAGATGCAGTTGGTGATGCTGCAAATGTCACACTAGCTAACTATATTTGACTTGCACATTTTTTTCAAGATTTTGGTTGAAAGTCTTGGCTTTTACAACTTAAAATTAAATCACCGCGATATATATAATATATTGTAATTGTACTCCTAACAATTACTTAAATTTTAAAAAAAAAAATTAAAGTAATTGTTGGAGTTTTGAGGATGTGGGTTAATATTATTATTAAAGAATTATAGGCGGAAAAAAAAAAGCTATTTAAAGGTGAAAACTCTTAAAATATATAAAAAAAAACGTAGTGTGGATGAAAATTATCGTCTTCCTTTGTCTTAGAGAAGATTTTCAAATATGTCTAGTTCTTACTGTAACTAGGCTAGGTACGTAACCTTGAAGTCTTACAATGAACGCAACGTACCATGACTTGAAGCTCACCACTACAACAGTGTATCGTTGTTCAGTGCTTCTGTGCAGGACCCGTACATACTTTTTTTTTTTTTTTTATAAGATAATAATTCGGCTGGAAACCTATCTAAGAGCATCCAAACGGATGAGATCAATAAGATCTGGGTATTGTTCCAGTGCCAGCCCGTTAACAGGACGACCAAGGTGTGCAACCTTGTCAGCCGTCCTGTTACCCTCACGGGGCACCTAGGAATAGGAGATATCAAGGAAAGACTGAAGAAGCCCTTTGACATCACCCATAATTAATTCAATTTCCCAGGGGCAGAGCCCGTTGTTCTTTAGGTTATTTACTATGGTTTGAGAATCTCCCTCAACTACTAATTTACTGTAGTTGTTGATTTTAGCACACAATAATCTCTCTCTTAGAGCAATTGCTTCAGCCAAGATCGGACTTTGTTTTCCAATTTCTCTGTTCCCTATACTAACCATTTTGCCTTCCGAATTCCGAATTATATAACCAATACTAGCTTCCCCTAAAGTATTAACTGCCCCGTCAAAATTGAGTTTCATATAACCGTGTTTTGGTTTTTTCCACTTAACATTCTTCCTACTGACCCTTCCTCCCCCCCCCCCCCCCATCCCCCTTGTTTCCCAATCCGCATCTTCTTTGTCCTCTTTTTCAGCCTTTTCCCATCCTTCTTTTACAGATTTGATAAAGGAGCCTATTTCCGCATGTGTTGGTGTTTCTGCTTCTCTGATTTTTTTTATTCCTAAAATACCAGATGGACCACCACTTTACTGCCATATCTTCCTTTTCTTTGCTTGTTAGTATCTCTCATAATTTCTTCATAATGATGCTTCCCTTACTTAAGGTTGTATTGAGACTATTTATAATCCTAGAGCATTTGTTAGCCTGTAATAGAATATTTTGCCCAAATGAGCACTTTACAAAAAGATGGACTTTATCCTCCCCATTTGCACCGCAAAAACAACATTCATTAGGAATGGGCACACCCCTCTTACTTAATCGATCTCTAGTTGGTAGACCATTATGAGATATTTTCCATAAAAAATTCTTAATCTTCGGTATTGTATTCACTTTCCATATCCACTTAGTAGGGTCATCGCTGAATGACTCCTGATTAGTGAGGAAAGGACCTGCACTGGCTGTGGTGTACCATCCCTGCTTATCATATCGCCAGTATAGCCTATCCGCCATTCTATGAATGGGAAGAGGTATACTATAATTTTTTTCCGCCCATTCCTTTCCAAGAGCATTAAACAACTTATCCTTATTCCAATCTCCATTCTGTATAAATTCGCTAACACGGGCCTCCTCATTTTCAATAGGTGTGTTATTAATACATTCGATCAGGGGTTTATGAGAGATCCAAGAATCCTTCCAGAATTTTACCGTTTCACCATCCCCAATGGTCCAAACTAAACCTTCCTTAAACCTGTTAATTAACACGGCAACATTTCTCCATTGCCAAGAAGAGTTTCTTCGCTTAACATAATTTAGTATATCAGTCTGTTTTAAGTATTTATACCTAATAATTCGGACCCATATATTATCCGGTTCTGCTAATGTTTTCCACAATAGTTTCATCTGAAGTGCCTCATTCATTATACGTGTTTTTCTTATGTTTTGACCACCTTTGCTTTTTGGTCTACACACCTTATCCCAGCCAATGAGAGGTTTATACTGAAGATCTTTGTTTCAGAAGAAATTTCGATTAATGCGATCGAGTTCATCATGAATATAGGCTGGGAGCATAAAACTTTGCATGGCATACAGAGGTTTTGGAGATAAATTTGAATTGATCAGAATCGATCTCCCCTGTTGGGACAGGGAGTTGGCTTTTCATTTAGACAACTGATTTTTTGTTTTATTGATTACCTCTTCAAAGGTGTGTTTGTTTACTCTCCCATTAATAATAGGACAACCTAAATACTTCTCCATCACCCTTGTGTGTGTCATCTGAAGCGAGCTCTCTAACAAGTGGATTCGTGTCCCTGGGACTCCCCTTGTTGTTTGGAATGAGGATTTATGATAATTAACTTTTTGACCCGAAACCCTACAATAATCCTCAATTACAGATTTAACTATTAGACTAGCCTCTAGTGTAGCTTTGGAGAAAATAATTATATAATCTGCAAAGGCTAGGAAAGGAATTTTTGGACCGCTACGACCAAAGATGAAACCAATTTTGCTCGATTGGACCAAGGATTCCTGATGGAGTTTTCGTGCAAGAACTTCTGCTCCAAGAATAAATAGGAATGGTGAAATAGGATCGCCTTGTCGAATGCCTCTCGTAGGGAAAAACAACTTCGTTGGAGAACTATTCATTAGTACTGAGAAAGATACTGTTGTTATACATTCTTTTACCCAATTAATAAATTTCTCATGAAATCCAAACCTCTTCAGAATTTCCAAAATAAAGTCTCAATTAAGTCTATCATAGGCTTTTTCCATTTCGAGCTTAATCTCCATCCACCCTTCCTTACCCTTACGCATTTTAAAAGAGTGGAAAACCTCATGCGCAATTAACACATTATCTTGAATTGCTCTATCCGCAACAAACGCTCCTTGTAGTGGGTGAACTAGTTTACCCATTACTTTCTTTAGTCGTTCCGTAAGGATTTTCGATATAATTTTGTATATCGTTGAGCATAAGCTGATCGACCTATAATTATTAGTTGAAGATGGATTATCCACTTTTGGAAGTAATGTAATAAATGTGTGATTAACTTGACGGAGGAGCTTTCTTGAGTGAAAAAATCCCTTAACAGCCCTGATCACCGAAGGGCCCACAATGTCCCAAAAGGTTCTGTAAAACTCCGCCGAAAAACCATCCGGCCCCGGAGATTTATTTCGTCCTAGACTAAAAACCGCATTCTTTATTTCCCTATTCTGAACTGGTTTGATTAATTGTTCATTGTCCTCATCAGTAATTTCATTCACAATTGGATCCAGAGTATTCTCCCATTCAAAACTAGTTTGACTATCCTTTTTGAATCGCTTATCAAAATCAGTCTGGATCTCCTTCTTGATGTTATCCTCTCCCAGAATAAGAGTTCCTTTTGCTGAGGTAATATGCCGTATAATCTTTCTATTTCGTCTCCCTGTGGCAATTTTATGGAAGTATCCAGAGTTTGTATCAGCTAATTTTATATGTTGAGCTTTTGCTCTTTGACTCCAAAACGTTTTGTGAAATTTTATTAACGCGTCTTTTTTCTAGATTAACCTATTCTGTTTGTTGGCAACAATTGGATCTGAAGAGTTACATAATTCAGCTTGAATATTGAATGTCAGCTAATACATCGCAGATCCTGGACAATTTGCTCTCCAAGCTTGTTTGACTATTAATCTTAGATTCTTTCTTTTAAGCCACATATTTTCAAACTTGAAAGGTGCAGCCTGAGTATATACTTCGTCTGCGAAAGTCATTGTAATAGGACAGTGGTATGACGAAGAGAATGCATGGTGGGTTAAGTGAATGCTAGGGAAGAGAGTTAGGATCTCATTCTAAACCAAAGCTCTATCAAGACGTTCATGAATATTATCTGGACCAGTCTTTTTCTTCCTCCATGTAAACCTATTTCCACTAAAAGGTATATCTACCATCTCACAACTATTTTTGATCTCATTTAACCTATCCAATCTAGATAAAGAAATTTCCGCTCCTCATTTTTTTTCATCATGTGAAACAATATCATTTAAGTCTCCTATAACTATAGAGGTATTGTTGACGTGATTACTAACGTTTTTATTTCTTCCCAGAATCTAGATTTATCTCGTTCCTGGGCAGGTGCATACACAAACAAAATCTGACATTCAACATTCATATTTGCATTACTGTAAATTACACTAATGAAACGGTTACTATAATGATTAATTGATACTGTTTCGTGAGTCATAAAATGAGATTTCCACATCACACCAATTCCACCAGATTTATCTACAGCAGGTACCCAGACTGCTTCGTCAAACCCAGCAGCTCGCCAGCATTTGTCCTCTGGGATTTTGTCCGTCTTTGTTTCCATAACAGACATTATGTTAATTGTTTTTATGTTACAAAAAGTTCCTAGCTCTGCCCAGAAGTTTGGCCTGCCAATTCCCCTTACATTCCAAGAACCAATTCTCATATTAACCCAATTTTATCCCTTACACTTACAGCTGTGAACAGCTTTTTCCGCATGAATTGAGTATATTTGATAACAGTAGGTACAAAATTAATAGGTTTTCCACCAACTATTACCTTTACTAGTGCCTCTTGACATAGCTTATACTTCGTTAAAGTTTGATTTAAAACATTAAACGAGAAGGTGTGAATTAAGTTAGTAAACTTAGGGATTTTAATATATATCTTCCGAACGCTTTTCTTAGAAAGATTACCTCTTCCCTTTAACCCAATATCAATTCCCGGATTTCCCCGGTTATTTCTAATTATACTTATTTCTTTGTTACTTGTAGGAACAGAACACTTTGAATATTCATTTGAAAACCATAGTTTCCAACTCGACCTCTGAGAAACCCTTAGATTTTTTGTGCTTCATACTTTCTTATAACCTGGAACATTAAACCGATCACTCACCAAAGCTGTGATCAGTACCATACTATTGGAATGAATGATGTTGTAAATTGCGCTTGTGGGTATGCAAATATCGCCTATGAGCAATCTGCCATAGACACTTCCCAATTCGGCAAAGAAAAAACCAGGAAGCCACATGATCACACAAAGCCAATAGATAACTAGTTTTTTTATAAACAAAGCAGATATGACTGCACCCAAACATACAATCGACACAATGTTCAATTACAAATTTAAGAAAAAAACTTACTACTTGACACTTTCCTTCCCTGCAACACAATTTGCACAAGGCACTTATTTTAACCCATACCGGGGCATCAGGGTAAGGATGACTAACACACAACCAGTCTAGATCAAACCCGTCAACTTGACACACACAACTATATTTCACATGCTTACTCAAAACCTTACTAAGAAACTGCACATACACACTTTCATACTTTAAATTGACAGATTGAGGGATAAGTTGCCATATTTCTCTCCACAGATTCCATCCCCAAGGAAGATGTGAAGAACCGTCTTTCCTTAGTTGACTACTCATTCTTGCCCCTCTTGGTACTTCCTCCCATCAGTTTTGAGTTAACAGTTTCTCCATCCTCCTCCCCGAGTTTACGTTTGCCCGACTCAGATTTAACCGATCCCTCGACCCCAAGCTGCTCAAACCTCATGGTCACCGTAGGCGAGCCAGAGGGAGCAACAAGGGGGTCAAGGCAATCGGCAGTTGGAAACACAGGTTTGCACAAGTTTGGGAAAAGAAATTCAGAGGAAGCAGGGATATCTCGAAGCATCTTATCAAAATCAGCTTGCGTGAAATCAGCAGGAAAGCCAGAAAAGTCAATGGAATTTTCAAGACTAACCTCTTCATCTAGAAACTCCTCCACAAGGAAATCATCATCGTCGGCACCGTCATACTCGGGGTCTTGGAAGACAGCTTCGATTAATTCTTGATTCACATCACCTGAGATTTCCACAAGAGGGGCCTCTTCAACCACATTAACTGGAGCATAGAACTCAGCTTCAATTTCCTCTACTTCCGAATCATTATCCTCATCCTCAATAATCTCCTCAGCCATCGGCTCATCAGTGATTGCCTCATTCTCAGCATCAGCATTTTCAGGGATTAAAACCCCGGCATCAACATTCTCAGTAACAACTTTTCCAATAACAACAACATTCTCAACAACAATTGCAATGGTAGTTAATTCCTCCAGTTTGCACTGAAGAGTCAGTAGCCGAGGAGCCAGAGCCAACCTCAACACTAGCACCGAAGCATTTCCACAATTCAGCCTTAGAGTGGCCGAAGGTGGGAGGCGGAAGTGGACGAGATTTTTTATGAGCAACAGTTTTCCACTTCCCACCATCATCAGAAGGGCCAACTCCACCATGAGAGGCTGCAGCAACTTCAGGTTTTTCCCCCACAATACCCCCAGAGGGAGCACTACACACTCTGTGCTTGGGACAATTCTCAAAGACATGATCAGCCATCCCACAACAGCCACACCCTTCAGGAAAATCCTCAAACCATAGAGGAAAGGCTTCGA
This sequence comes from Persicaria tinctoria, assembly GCA_037127255.1. NCBI lineage: Eukaryota > Viridiplantae > Streptophyta > Magnoliopsida > Caryophyllales > Polygonaceae > Persicaria > Persicaria tinctoria. The sequence continues at coordinate 10,086,465 of JBANSL010000014.1, forward strand.
TTTCACCTTTTTCATTAGGCACAAAAACCATTTTGCTTGGAATTTTCTTTAAGTCCGCCTTAATACAGATCCGAGGATAGCAAAGCCTAGCCCCATTGGGGTTAAAGGCAGCCACCCTCAAGACCGTACCAATACGGTTTCTCTCAATAATCGAAGTAAGAATAGATTCACTTACAAACTTCATTGGCAACCCAGGAATGCGCACCCATAAATCCATCTCAGTCACAGATTCAGCCCAAGGATCAAAATCCTGCACCCAGGGGCGCATCAACATGAGTTGGCCGGCAATATGGAAAGGCCTGCCAGCCCACACTTTGTCTCGATCATCCTTCTCATCAAATTTGAGCTTGAACCAGTGGTTAGCCAGCGGCACCAGTTGGAACCCACCACACAAGAATTTCCAATCTAGCTTGATTCTCTTGCGAATATCTTTAGCTTCAATGGGACTGCCCATAATGGTTGCAAAGAGAGAGGTGTCTGATAAGCATGAAATATTTTCTTGAACATCCGCTTGGATTTCCTTCAACGACAAAGCATCGATCTTTGATTTCTTCAAAAGTCTGTCAACCTGCTTTTGGTTCACTTTTGGAGCCCCAGCAGAGGAAAGAGAGATTCCCTCTACTGGACCACCAGAAGTGGGGTTTTTGGGGCCCTTGTGGGCAGTTTTGGTTGGAGAGACGAGAGACTCGTCTTCCATAGGTTTCTTTCCCTTGTCCATGGCGGACGTAGCCATAGGAAGCCAGAAAAAAACAGAGAGGTTAGATTGATAAAAGGAGAGAATTGTGTCAAGAAAGTAGCAGTGGATGAGAATAGGAGAGATTTGCACATACCAGATCTGTCTTATAAAGATGTAAAGAAGAGAAATCGAAAGCCAACCGCCGTCAGCTTTCAAGACACCATACCTCTGCTCTGAAAACGTGCGACAGTACACGATCAGAGCAAGCCGACTTCCTATTGGAGAAGAAGCAAGAACTTCCCCCCACAAGAATGAACTCCGTACAGCTACGAGTAGGGGATTAGGCCAAGGAGGGGGGCGATTACTCCCCGCCTTGCTCCAGCAAGCCATCCAAACACTCACAAGAGCAAATCGAGCATTTAATCCGAAGATCTTTCCGTACCGTACTTCTCGATCGAACCTCTTCCTTCCCCAAAGATTTTCGAATTGGAATTCCATAAACACAAGCCAAGAATTTTCACGCAATCTTTCGATTGGATCCTTAAACCACTCATTCTCATCATTAATGCTTGGTAAAAAAAAAAAACCCAGAGCGAAAATGAACGCGCTGTACGTGCCATCTGCTTCCCCCTTTCGAAACCCCCAATCTGAAGAAATCGCCGCTGTCGATAAACCTAATCTCACATACCTCTCATATCCAAAGCTTCTCTCTTGTCAAATCTCCCCCAAAACCCTTTCTGATTCAAGGACCCGTACATACTTTTTCTTCTTCTCTTCGACGGAAAATAATATATTTACCAATGGAAAATAATCAAGATAAATCAATATCATTTTCATATTCTTTTTTCTTACTCCCCAAACACCAAATCATCTCTTTTAATAAGCAATTGTGGCCTTTTTAAAACATGGCTAAAATGATCTTCTTTCCATATGTATTGTACATGCCTGCATGGCGGAACTAGAAAATTTTTAGTCGCGAGAGGGAGCACGATTATATATGTGCGGTGTCATTTTAGATTAAATTAAGCAGCATAACAGTCTCTATATAATACAATAATAAATGATGTTATTTTAAGATAACATTTCTTCTATTTATAATAAAACTCTATTATTTTTTCCCACTAAAATTTTAAAGAAATATAAATAAATAAATGAAATAGCCAAAGAAAATAAAACTAACAAAATAAGGATAAGAAACGCAATAAATAAACATTGGGTCAATATTTAACTTATTGTATGCTTAACATGTAATAGTATATAACTAGATATAAAAATTTTAAACTTGAGTAACTTCTTACCAAATTCTCAAAATAAGTAATATAACCTATGATTTCGAAGATCTCGAGATTAATTATTTCATTTGAATGTCAATTTAAGTAAAATATAAAAGTATTATAGTTTATTAAAATAAAATTAAAGTGATTAATACATCTTTAATTTTCAAACATTCATAACTTTTTCCTCAGATGTCAGATTATGACATATTATATATCAAAATGAAGCTATCGATTGACGAGGAAAATAATTCTTTCTAACATCATTTATTATTGTATTATATATAATTCTTTATGTCAATTTAATCCAAAACTATATCGTATATGTATGAATGTATGATTGTGCCCCCCTCTAAGATTTTTCTGGCTCCGCCGCTGGTAGTGGCGATGGTCGACTACAAGAAGGGAGGGTAGGGGGTGGCGAACTAGCGATTCCACTATGTCGACAAAGGGACAACGGAGGGATAACGACCGCGGATGGCAGTTCTGCACGAGAGATGAACGAAGATGACAATGGAGGGACGGCGGAGGCGGATCTGGACAGGACAACGAAGATCAACGAAGGTGGCGACAGAGGGATAGCGATGGGGGCGAGGGTAGATCTGAACGGGGCTTGGTAGATGAACGAAAGTGGCGACGATGACGATGAAGGCGGATCTGGACGGAGGTGGCGACGGAGATGAACAGATCTGTGGAGATGAGCCGATCTGGACGAGGGCAGATCTAGACGGGACTGGGTAGATGAACGACTGTGGAGATGGACGAGATCTGGACGAGGGTTGTGTTCGTGGTGAATTGGGAATGACTAAGTTTTTTGAAGGAATGAAATCAAGCTTCAAAATGTGAATGACTGATTACCATCATTCTGATTACCAATATTTAGCCTACTAAACACAAAAATTGGAATGCTCCATTTCGATTACCGATTTTTTATTCCCGATAATCCATACCACACAAGCCCTAAAGATATAGGATGTGATTTCAAAGTTGTGTACCTTTGTTTTGTACTACGTATAAAATTTCAATATTTTGGAATACTTTGTACATATTATAAAGTTTGACATCAAACGCAAAAATAAAAAATTTATTTCACATACTTTTAATAAACGGCCTGATGAGCTACCCGATCCGTCCATATATAAACGGACTTGGACAAGACAGTCGGCCCAAAAACCAGATTTGAGTTAAGCCCGATCCGCTACAATGTGTCAAAATTTTCACATTGACCCGGTCCAACCCCCTCAACCCGATATATTAGTTAGCTTAGGTATAATGATGATAACGGAAGATGATTATCATTACCATCATCATCGATTCATCGCCATCATAATCCCAAAGGGGCCCCGGCAAGAAGATGCATGCATGTTACTCTCTAACCCCATTTTTTCAAAGTTACAGTAGGCCGGGGAGCATTTAAAAGCCAAAAGCAACTGAAATTACCCCACCTATCTCCTTCACTCCCAACATTTTTAAACTATAACCCGGTCATGTGTTGGTGTTTGTCACGTACTTAACCCAACTTAGAAAACCTGACTCGAGTATTTGGTAATTTTTTAGGTTTAAGGTCGGTGTTTTAGACTCGAAATTCGAAAACAACTCGAATTTGAATGACTTGGGAGTTTTAGGATTAAGATCTGATGATCCGTTTGGTCAAAATCGATTAACTGAGTCAGTGTTATATTTATAAATTTAATTATAATATTATTATTTAGTTTAATTTGATATATTAATATTATAATTTAATTTTGATAATATTTTAATATTTTTAAAAAGTCTTTGAAAAGTTCAAGTTTTTTGAGGTCGATCCAAAACTGGAACAAACTCAGTTTGGTGTGACCAAGAATGACCCGTGACTCGATTAATCTGAAACTCGATCTACTTGGGATGCGAATAACCCGCACCCGATCCAAAATAACCTGATTGACAAGTCCAGTCGTCACCATACCTTTTTTCTCCTAGCAAACTAGCCATTTTTAACTATCAATCGATCTATGCTAACTCTCTGTTGTAAGGAGGAAATCGAGAATTGCAATATCAAATACGAATAAAGCAAAGCAAACCAGATTCCGTCCCTTGCAAATGATTACAAGACTCCCTCCCGATGCAGCAGCGGGAAGTCAGGATCGATCCACGAGGAAGCGTGTCAGCGGATCCTAGGCAGCGGATGAATCTCACGATAGAAGTCAACTACAGATGCTCGATCTCGACTAAGGTTAGTCAACAGAAGATCGGACAAGTCGAAGCAAGCAGCAGCAGCTCCCGGTGGTTGGTCGATATCGAGGAGAATTTACTCGATATCGAGTAAAAGTTTCGTCGACGTCGGGTACCTGCACACCAGAAGCTACAGCGATCTAGGCGATCGAATATCAGAAGTTGATGTCGACCAGTTTTGATCGATATCGAGTAGAACAGAAACTAAAACGAATGCAAAACTTTGAATCAGAATTAACTCAATAAACTAGAAGACTTCCAAGATCAGGGTTTCAACACCACAACGATAACCATGTAAAATAACACATAAAGGCATAAAAGATTATGCTTTCCATCAAATAACTTTCGTTATTAACAAATAGAAATATAGAGGCTTTCGCATAAACCCTAATTGTTACTAACCCTTTTCACATAATTAACCCAAGTTGTATTAAGATCACTTTCGCTTCAATAACACAAACAAGGATGACCTTCAATTCGCAAAAGAATCATGCTCATAGGGATAGAAGACGAATTGCATAAAAAGATCGTACCTTTACCGCATCACCTTACATGGCTACCGTCGGGCTCACCCCGACCCTAGAAGTGGGTGGACTACTCGCTCTTCATCACAATAGCAGACATCCTTGATGAAAAAGAACTAACTTGCATTAATAAACTCAACCAAACTTACAACCTCTTCTCCTTCTCTCTCTGTGTGACTAATTGTAACTGAAATTGAATGACTAAAATCCAGCCCCTAGGGCTTTATTTATAGGCTTCCAATCCTTGCTAATCAAGGAAGAAAATATCTATCTAATATCTAAAGATAAAACTTTAATAAAAGGGACATTTATCTTAAAAAGAAATGTATCTAAAATATCTAAATATCTTCATGTGTGGATAAATCCTCTCTCCATGGATAGATCTTGATAGACTTGATAGATCTTTGATAGACTCGGACAACTTCGTACCCAAGCAAGCCCAACTCGACTTGGACAGCCCACAGCGTAACGCGGCCCAGGAGAACTTTGGTTGATATCGAGTAATTTACTCGATATCGAGGAAATGTGGTCGTCGACTTGGCTGTCTGACTTTCTTGAGCATCCTCTCCCCGACCTGTCTCAGACAAGTGGTCTTGGTTTTGTCGATATCGAGGAATAATGTCGATATCGAGAAGAATTGTTGTCGATCTCGGCTTGTCTGGTCAACTCGAGCAGCTCCTCCTCGGATCCTCGATCAGGTGTGGCTGCTGGACTTAATCGATATCGAGGAATTATGTCGATATCGAGTAAAAACTGTAACTCGAGTTGGCTTGTTCCTCAGTTGTGCTTCTTCGATCAGGCTTTCCTCGTTCAGCTTTGGTTCACATCCTTTGTCGATATCAAGTAATTTACTTGATATCGAGTAATGTCCTGAACTCGAGTTGCCTTCTTCTCTCAGTGTCTCGAGCAGTTTCTCCTCGACCAGTGCTCTGTTTCACCATTTTTGTCGATATCGAGGAAATGTCCTCGAGATCGAGTAACTTTTAGCTTTCGTCTCCTTTCCTTGGTTTTGTCCCGGAATGGCTCCAAATTCTGCAATATTAAACAAAAACTTATGTAGACCTCTATTTCTTGCAAATAAGCATATATTACATAAATTCAACATATTCCCAGCCCGAAATATGCAAAGTATATAGAACATGGAGCTAAAATGTGCATTTCAACATGGCTATTTTAATGGACATCACTCTCCATTGCCCGACCCAAACCAACTTAACCAGGACATCTCAAAAGTCGCATTACTAATTGTTAAAAAAGTACAAAATAAAACTTAGGTTATTCTTATGTTACAAACTAAACCTTCAACGTACATTCAGAGAGCGTATTGACATGGCCATGAGTCCGACCCGTCGGGTCAAGGGTGGTCGACCCGAACCCTAATCCTGGAAAGTCATGAGTTGACGGGTTCGGGTCAACTCGTTGACCTGTTGGGTCGACCCACTGATCCTACGGGTTACCATATTAAAAAAAAAATTATTACTATTTTTATAACATTTTGACTAATAAATAAATAAATAATATATGTAACCTACTGACTTATATGCTAGACACACTAGGGAAAAAGTGTTTATGAGAACATGCCATTAGTTCAATTAAAGGTCATATTCCTAAAGTCCGTTGCGACACATTACTGGGAGCGTGTGCACGAGTGTAGATGGTGCATATCCCAACACATAACTTGAGTAATATTTCATTCTAAAATCAATTGACAATATGATCGAGGAGTAGTTCACTGACTTATGTTCATATATACTTTCAATGTGAGGCACCTTTTTAGTCTCTTCACAACTCAAAAGGCCCCCGTAAGTGTAAAGGGACAGCCTAGGATCAAGAGTACACCATTTAGCTTAAAATGCTTTGATATCACACTATATGACGTTAATAAGTCAACACATACGTCAAGTGAGGATTCATTTTAAAACCAATGATAATTAAAATGAGCAACTATTGACAGATTCGATCAAAGAGGAAGAAGGAAATGAAGATTGAAGGAGATGAGCTGAAGCTCAAGCTTTTTGCTACTTTTTTATTGAATTGTAAAGGAAGATATACAATTCACTTAACTTTTAAATGAAAATGGGAAAGAAGCTATTTATACTACAATTTGAAAATATGAAAATGTAAACCTATTCCCCAAGCTACACCTTCTAGAGAACCCGGTTTATGTATCGGTTAAAACTGAATTACTGTTAACACTCCCCCTCAAGCTTAGAGTTGATAAACTGATTGACAACTCCAAGCTTGATCATAAGCCTTCTGTGTTGATCTTGAGAGGTGATCTTGGTAAACAAATCTGCAGGTTGCTCTTTAGTATAAATGTACTGAGCTTCCACTTCTTTACACATCACTTTATTACCAAACGGCAATCGGCCTCAATATGTTTGGTTCTCTCATGGAACAACGGATTCTTGGCAATATGCAATGCTGATTGATTATCACAATAGAGATCCACTGGACCCTTTTGCATCACATTGAGGTCTATTAGTAGAGCAACTAACCAAGTGATTTCACAACATGTAGCTGCCATTGCCCTGTACTCTGATTCTATAGTAAACATTGCTACAAAAGACTGCTTTTTCGTTCTCCATGAGACAAGGGATGAACCTAGAAAGATACAGAACCCAGTAAGAGATCGCTTGGTCATAGGACATGACTGCCAATCAGCATCACAGTAGGCTTTGAGCTTCGAATCTGATTTCTTAGCAAGTAGAAGACCTTGACCAGGAGCACCTTTAATGTACCTCATCACATGTTTGACAGCCTTCTAGTGTTCTATGCATGGCTCTTGCATAAACTGACTCAGCACTTGGACACTATAAGTAATATATGGTTGTGTTACTATCAAGTATATCAACTTCCCAACTAGACGCCTGTATAAGTGAGGATTCTTCATATTCTCCCCCTCTTTGGTTAATTGCTCATGAGTATCCAGGGGAGTGTTGAGAGGATTTGCATTGCTCATTCCAACCTCTTCCAACATCTCCATTGTGTATTTACTTTGATTGAGAATTACTCCTTTAGGAGTTCTGTCAATCTCAATTCCTAGAAAATACCTCATTTCACCAAGATCTTTCAACTGAAACCTGGTCTGCAGATGCTTCTTGAGCCTGTTGATTTGAGCTTGATCATTTCATGTGATGACCATGTCATCAACATATACTACCAATGCGTGAATGAGCTTCCTTCTTTCCTGGTGAATAATGAGTAGTCAGCTTTAGATTGAGTGTAACCTGCCTCTAGTACTGCACTTGAAAATTTTGCAAACCATTGTCTCGGGGCTTGCCTTAGCCCATAGAGAGACTTCCTGAGCTTGCACACAAGAGGTGAGCAGTTGGTCTCATCATATATCTCCCTCTGAGGACAAGTTCCAATCACATTCTCCCCCAGTTTGGATGCCTACGGACGCTTGAGAAAGGAGTGAGCAGGAGGAAGAGTCATCTAAACATCCTCCTCTAAGTCTCCATGTAAGAAAGCATTTTTGACATCCATCTGTAGAAGTGGCCAATTATGTGTAGAGGCAACTTCTAATAAAGTTCTGACAGTGATCATACGAGCCACTAGTGCAAAGGTCTCAGCATAGTCCACTCCTTCAACCTGAGTGAATCCATGAGCTTCTAGTCTAGCCTTGTGTCTTTCCAGGGATCCATCATTGTTGAAGTTCAGTTTGAAAAGCCATTTGCAAGTGACTAGAGACTGATTTTCAGGTAGTTGCTGAATAGTCCATGTATCATTCCTTTCTAGAGCATTAAGCTCCAACAATATAGCCTCACACCAAGCAGGGTTTGTCAATGCTTCTCTAATAGATGATGGCTCAGAATAGTTAGCATCAGTAGAAACAAAAGCTTGATATAAAGGAGAGCAAGAAGAATAAGAGAAACAAGATGTAATAGGATAGAGAGGCTTAGTTGCAGACAAAGATGAAGCATGGGAAGATTCCTTTGAAGCCATGTACACATAATCCTTTAGCCATGATGGAGGCATGTGCTCTCCAGTGGACTGTCTTGGTTGAGGTTGAGGGGGTATGGTGTCATCAAAGCAAGGAGAGACAGGTGTAGGTATATAGTCTGCATGAGATGCAGATTGTGGGTCATTGATTTGAGGGGAATCCAGACAGACTGATGAGTGATCAAATGACACATAATCCATAGGAAAATTATGGTCCACAAATTCAATAAATGTAGAGGGGTAAGAGGTTTTTGTTTTGTGATCAGAATACATTTTGTATAGAAAGATATGCTCAAGGAATTTTACATCTCTATTGATCAATGACTTGTGAGTCTTTAGATTGAAGACTTTGTAACTTTTAACACCATAAGGATACCCTATAAATATACAAGGATCTGATCAAGCATGGAGTTTCTTTCTGTGAGGTGAGCAGTTGAGACAAAACAAAGACATCCAAACACCCTGAGATGGTTATAAGAGGGTGATGAATTGTACAGAATGTCATAAGGAGTCTTATTTTGGAGAAGAGGATTAGGTAGACGAATGATAACATATGTTGCAGTTAGAATGTTGTCACCCTAAAACTGAATAGGTAGGCCAGATTGAATCATGAAGGATCTTGCAACCTCAAGAATGTATCTATGGCGTTTCTCAAATCTCCCATTTTGTTGAGGTGTGTAAGTGTAGGTTGTTTGATGAAGGATTCCATGTGTTTGGAGAAATTGTGAGACAACTAAGTTTAGGAACTCAGTGCCTTGATCAGATCTTATAGTATTGACTTTGGCATTGAACTGGGTTTGAATAAGAGGGACAAAGGTTTTCAGATGTGAGATTACCTCACTCTTATGTCTCATAAGGAAAGCCCAAACACTCTTGCTCTTATCATCCACAATTGTGAGGAAGAATCTGTAACATTCCCTAGTAGGTGTATCATAAGGTACCCACACATCACAATGGAGCAATTCAAAGACATGATCAGCAGATGATGTACTTGTGGGAAATGAGCATTTTGTATGTTTGGACAAAGGACAAACAAGGCAATCATGATCAAAGTTAAGCTTTATTTCATTAGCAATAGCAGAAACCTGTTTTAACTTCACAATAGGAGCATGTCCAAGACGCAAATGCCACAAGGCAGTATTATTTGACAAAGGAGATTTGTCTTTGGGTAAAAACATAGGTAAAGAAGATATAGGTGTAAAGCTTGAAGGTCTTGATTGAGAGAGATCACAAGGAGCCATTCCCCATGTTGCATGATCCATGTAGTACATGCCTTGAAAGTATCTACCAAATTAATGCAATCATCCTCGTCCTTGCTTGGTCCTGGATAACACAAAAGTCATAGTCAAGCCCAATGTGAAATCTGAAATCTCTAGTCAGTTTTGGTAAGGACAAGAGATTAAAGTGGAAAGAAGGAACATAAAACACTTGTGTAAGTGTAAGGTTTAGCAAGTGAACAGATCCAATGTGAGTGATAGGACAAGCACTGCCATCAGCAAAATTGATGACAGAGGGATTTGGAATAGGAATTGGATCTACAAGAATGCTCCAATCAGAGGTCATATGACCAGTTGTTGCACTATCCATGATCCACCATTTGTTGGCTTTAGAAGCAATGAAACAAAGTTTACCTGCAAGATGAGATTCATGTGTGGAGCCATAAGCTTGTTGAAGGAGAGAGATAAGAGATCCAAGGAGCTTCTGATGATCAGTGGACAAGGAGCTTGTACTGGCTTGTGTGAACTCTTGAGAGGCGTTCACAGCTGCATTAGCTTTAGGAGATGGAGAGTAACCAAACCTCTTGCGCTACTCACTGCTATTAGGACGAGTAGTTTGAGGTTTTGTCTTGCTCTTGTAGTGCCAACTATGATATCCAATCAACTCCCAGCATCTATCCATCTTGTGATTCCCAGAGCAATGTCCACATTTCTCCTTCTTGTACCGATTCTCATCTTGTCTGACGGAGAGGGCCTGGCGTTTTTTCTTGTCTTCCTCTTGTTTAACAAGCAAAGAAGTAGCAGCAACAGGATCTGGCTTGACAGTTCTCTTGTCAGAGAACTTCTTCCCTTGATCTCCTTGAAGAAGAAGAGAATGTGCCATGCTTGGTGAAGGAAGAGGAGTAGTCATGAGCATCTGCCCTTCGAGCTCCATCATACCTCTCATGAAGCCCCATGAGAAATGTCATGAGCTTGTTCTCAGGATCAGCCTCCTCGGCCTGCTTCTGCAAATCACATTCTTACTCCCCACACTTGCACTTAATATAAGGCACAATCACAAATTGCCTACGCCAAAGGCCTTTGAGCTTAGTAAAATACTCAGTAAGCTTGGAATCCTTTTGTCGACATTCATGAATTTCCCATTTGAATTAAAAAATTAGTGGTCCATTTTCTGACCATAGCTCTCTTCAAGGTCAAGCGACATCTCTCTCGTAGTATCATACTCATCAATAGTGTTGTGAATATCCTTAGACACAGTGTTCAACAGCCATGAACACACCATATCATTTCATCTATTCCACTGAAGAGCATTTTCAGCAGATCGTGCAATTGAACCATCAACAAGCCACATTTTGTTCTTGACTGAAAGAGACTTAGTAAAAGAGTGACTCCAACGACGATAATTCTCTCCAACAATTTGAATAGCACAGAGATTCATACCAGAATTGTCGGAAGGATGTATAAATAGAGGATTCTGGAGATCAATCATCGTGATTTGAGTTCCTCGACGACGATCGGTGGACACAGATCCAGATCCAGATCCAGAAGAATTTGGAGGAGAGGTTCGAGATGCCATGACGCGTGAGAGAGGAAGACCAGATCCAACACAAATCTAGAAAGCGCAATCGTTCTGCTCTGATATCATATTGACATATTCGATCAAAGAGGAAGAAGGAAATTAAGATTGAAGGAGATGAGTTGAAAAGCTCAAGCTCAAGCTCTTTGCTATTGTTTTATTGAATTGTAAAGGCATAAATACAATTCACTTAACTTGTAAACGAAAATGGGAAAGAAGCTATTTATAATAGAATTTGAAAATCTGAAAATGTAAACTTATTCCCCAAGCTACACCTTCTAGAGAACCCGATTTATGTATCGGTTATAACCAAATTACTTTAACCTACAATAACTCATCGAGTTATATACTAGTCGTATGTAATGAATGAGAATATTAGGGATTAGAATTGTAATTACCAAGAAAAGTGGGTATGGAGGTATAAATAGCTAAATGTGTAATCGGATGAATCACCATGAAATAATCAAATCCCTAACCTCTCTCTTGTTCTATCTCTCTGCACTATCTTCTTCCTCTCCCTTTCTCTTTGTCAATCTCTCTCTCTATCTCTCTTTCTTCTCAATGGATGCTTAGCTTCCGCCTATCTGACCTACAGGTCATAACAAATTGGTATCAGAGCCTCACGATTCTGACTATGGTCGAAGGTACGCGCGTGAAGGCAATCGAAGAGAATCTCCGCCGATCGGAGATCCAATTGCAACAGATGCAGTAGTTCGCCGCCTCGACCCAACAATCACTTCAAGAAACAACAAAGTGGCAAGACGAATTCCAAAATTCATTTGAGAAATTTCAAACCAAGACGGAGCATAGATTTGATGCATTGATAGTGCAGATACGATGCATTGATAGCGCAGATAATGAGGATGCTTCCACCGAACGAACAACCTCAAATCTTGAAAGATCAAGCCATGAGCCCTGGAGTGCAATTGATTGTCTTCGTCGAAGAAGACGCTGGTGGCGTCAATTTAGGAAGTGCGCCCGTGAATCGTACCGAGATAGGGCCAAATACGAATCCAGAAAAGTCGGCAAAAGTAAGAATATAGAGGAGCCTTTGCAAGATGGAGGTGATTCTTCAAGAAATGCAAAAAGAGTCCTATGAGAATAAAGCTTTGACATCGACAAAGGATATGGATGACCCCTGTCCGTACGAGTGCTTGAGTGAATCTGAAAACGCTGGGAAAGATATTGAAGCATCAGTTGTTGACGAGAGTCGAATGGGGGCCTTTGTCGCACACAAGAACCAAGAAGTCGAGGCTTTGTTGAATTCCGATGTTGATTCAATTGATGGAAGCGACGACTCCTTCTTAGACGACGGTGAGTTCTCAAATTCTCAAATGATTTTGATTGCACTTGCTAGCAAGTTTCCAAATTTGGATAGGAAGGGTAGTCAGTCCAGTCATTTGCGTGAGGAATGGAGGCCTGAGAACAATGCTTTTGTTTTGGAATTTTCTGAAATTTCGGTGTCTAAGGATGCCCATAAGATGTTTGTTAAAAGGCCTAGTTTAAGATTCAATGGTTGTGACTGGGACCTGAATAGCTTTATCCTAAGAACCATCAGTTCTGGGTATGTTGATGGTGATAGTCACCCATATGGTCTGAATAAAGGGAATGTTGGTTCTTGGGCTGATATATCACGTGTTGTTGCTTTGGTTGGGGACAGACATAGGCTGTTGGAGGAGGATCTTATTTTTTTATCCTGGGATTGAGAGGCTAGGTGTTGGAGCCGATTGACGTGCAACTAGAACGAAATTTGGGCAAATGCTTAGTTGTAGTTGCCAATTCAACCTTACTCTAGTAATTTGTGATTTCCACCGGCGCCTGGATGTAAGACAAGCTCTCTGGAAGCGAAGGATTTGGGTAATTGCTTGGATGTCATAGGTGTGGTTGTTCAAGCAGTCATGAGTGAAGTTTGAAAAACATGAATCGGCAAGGGCGCTAGCTGTCATGGGTGTGGTAAAATTTCTAAGCACATCAAATTGGTGTCCTGATTACTGAGCAAGTGAAGTCAAAAAAAAATGAAAAAGATGCCAGATAGACTTGATTACAGAGGTATTCTTTCATCTGCACATGAGGAAATTGGGGGCCAACACGTCAGCATTCCTGCATTTCTTCAAGAATTCTAGTGTTGGAAAATCAATACATCAAGCTGCACATAGATACTGTCTTAAGGAAAAGGTTTTATATAAGTAGCTAATGTCCATATATAGTCTTGTATGTTAGTCTAGTAGAGCATTTTACATTCAATAAGCTTTGAGGACAAAGCTTTTATAATGGGTGAGTATTGTAATGAATTAGAATATTAGGGATTAGAATTGTAATTACCAAGGAAACTGGATATGGAGGTATAAATAGCTAAATGTGTAATCGGATGAATCACCATGAAATAATCGAATCCCTAGCCTCTCTCTTGTTCTATCTCTCTGCACTATCTTCTTCCTCTCCCCTTCTCTCTGTCAATCTCTGTCTCGATCTCTCTTTCTTCTCAATGGAAGCTTACAGTGGCGGATCTAGTGTTTCAAAGCTAGGTGAGCGGAAAAGTTTAAGTCATGACAAAGAGAAAAAAAATTAACAAGCCAAAATACGGTTATTATATAGTACTTCATAAAAAATACAAAAGAAATTCAAGATTTATCAATTATAAGAGTTATTTGACATTCATAATAATAAATAGTTTCATAATAAATAAAATATGATCAACGAAATTGCGCTCTACGATCTCCCGTCGACTCGAAATGGTCAATGACTTCCTCTGTGTCAATAGTGTCGACGTATTGGTTTTCAATGTGGAGCATCATACAACCTGAAAGATATCCTTCTTCCATCTTGTTTCTAAGCCTGGTCTTTATAATCTTCATTGCTGAAAATGCACGCTCGGTAGTTGCAGTGGAAACAGGAAGTGTCAAGACCAAACGAATCAATCTATCAACCAGGGGAAAAATTTGTGCCAAATCTGTTTCAACTAGCCTTCTACACAATTCTGCAAGACTTGACAGTTTCTGAAAATCATTTCCCAAAACTACTTGATACTTGTAATGCTCTAACTGTAATCTCAAAGCTACTACCTCAAACGTCTCAAAGTCTTTCGGATAAAACTTCTCAGCAAGGTTGCAAATCTTGTCAATATCAAACTTCTTGAATAGATTTTTTGGATCCAATGAAGAGCTTAAAATCAGTAGCTCCATAGTTTCCTCGGTGAACCTGTCATTCAACTTCATCATCTGAACATCTATTATCACATTAAAAACATCAAAATGATAATAATGTTCATTTGTAACAACATTACGTTGCTGACAACCACGACCTGTGCCCATTGAATAAGCTGCATCCATACTAGGCATTTCAAGACCATGATCTTCTCCAAATTTTAAGACACTTTCCAGAAAACTATCTCAACAATCATCTCTCAAAGCTTGAAGAAGTGCTTTTGTACTTGAAACCAAATTCATGGCATTAACAATGTCTTGTGATTGCTTTTGCAAGGCTTGAGAAAGTAAATCAGTAATTTCCATTACTTTGTTGGTGAGCAACAAACAAAACACAAAGTCAAATGCTCTTAATGCTTTAAGGTATCCCTTCGCATCACCTCTTACACTTCCCATGAGATCTTTATCAGTCATCATGCTTTGAAGAAGTTGAGTAGTTTCCTTATATACATGGATTAAAGTATATAAATTCATTTGAGAGATGTTGTATTACAATTGACCACTCAGTAAAATAATATATAAGCATAAAAAATAGACGATATAAAATACTAATCTCATCTCAATGTCTACGATCAAATTACCAAACCATTCAAAACCCTAATATAGCAAATTATAAATTAGACAAAAAATAATTAGAAGAAAGTAAAAAGACATACCTCACGAATTAGATTAAAGAAGTGGTAACCGAAGTTGAATTTTGATAAACGCCGAAATCGTGGTACAAAAGTCAAACTACCAAAGAAGAAGACAAAAGCTGTGTGGCCGTGAAATACCGAAGCGGTGTAGTTGGTGGGTGCCTCCGTGGAATGAATGAGGTTGAGGGGTGAGTTATGAAACAAACTCCTATCAAAATATTAAAGCTTTAAAGCTTTTGGGCCAAAAAAAAAATGAAGGCATTAAGCCTATATAACAAAAAATATAGCCCAGCAAAAAAAATAATTTTACACTACTTACAAACAATTCCACCCAGCAATGGCTGGGGTGACTTCCAAAGAAATCCGCCACTGGAAGCTTAGCTTTCACCTATCCGACCTACGGGTCATAACATCGTACTTGTTTAATTTGTACTTTTCAATATGTGGATCTAAGTATTGATAATCGCGTGCTCATCTCAACTCTACTATATATATAATTCTACATATATTATATTTCTCCAATATATATATCATCGATCTATTACCCATCCAAAACCCTAATAAAAGTCGATTAGTATCTTGTTGCCGAGGATGGAAAATAGGTACAAGGGAGATTAAAATGCGCAAATATGTTACATCCAAAATGACTAATGAGGGTTAATCGATGGATCAATAGGACCAAAGTGACTCCCCAATGCTAGCATGATCCACCACCATGTCCATGCTAAAAAGGGACCTGCTGGATTGAGATGACGCCATCATATTGTGCTTCGACGTCGACGGGCAGCATGTCCCGTTCTCCGGCGAATTGGCTGCTGTTGTCGGCTGGCTTGGTGGTGCTGACGTCGTGAACTGCCGCATCCTCATGCGCACCACCTCGGCTTGAGCCAGAGCCAGCTGGTTTTGGAGGGTGTCGATCTGTTGCTGTAATGACGATATTGCCCCTACGCATCCGTACACTGGATCGCGCACCCTGGCGTTTGCTTCGTACACTAACGAGCTCACTGCATCACTACGTTGATGGACAGGCAAGTCCTGTATATACGAGTAATTGACTGTAATTAACATATAATAAATCTAATGAAAAATATTTTTAAAATTAGAATTCTAATTAAACTCTATCTTAAGAAAACAAGTGTGAAAAACCGATATAAATCTTCTATATACATATAATAAAATCGATGCACAATGTTCTACGTGGCACATTGTGATTGATTTTTAGAAACAAAATTAATAAAATAATATATTGTTATAGTTTATAGAAATTTATATAAGCCACAATTTATCTATGGATCTGTTTGGATAGCCAATGTATTATGTTTATAATACATTCGTTTAGATTATAGTTTATTTTTCATTTAAACAGTGTTTGAATGTGTGGAAATACATATCTATTACTCCATCCGTTCGGTAAAGCTTGTCATTTTAGCTTATTTCACAAGTTTTAAGGCAATTAACAAATGTACTAATTTACCCTCAATTATTACCCTCCTTTTTTACTTTATCGAAAACTACAACTAACAAACCATCAATCATATCAAGGGCATTTTTATAAAGTGTCTACGATGACAAGTTTTTTTTTAACAAAAATAACACCCTAAAATGACAAGTTTTGCCGAACGGAGGGAGGGAATATAAACACTTTCCATTACTATTTCAAAATACATAGTTTTTTCTGTTTTTTTTTTCCCCAGATCTATCATCTTCAACTTCAAGTCCTCCTAATCGACGGTATGTGAAAGATCTCCGTCGGTGATCGCTATGTCCGATGCGGATCTTGGCCGGAGGCGATTTCAGTCTTCGCATCTAGGTCCGCATCTCCTCTCTCCCCCTCTCCCCTCTGAATTTGTTAATGAAGATCAATCACCTCAGAGTTTGTTTGTATGCTCCTTAAAAATCTCCAATTTCTTTGAAAGTTTGAGAAAATTGATATCAATCGTTCAATACAATCATCTAAACTCGTTCTTATGAAACGCAAGTAAGATATGGAATTCTCAATAGGTGATAATAGTGCTTAATTGGACTGGTTGCAACTGTGACGCAAGAAAGTGGGAATCGCAAGAAGGCTCAATGTCTTCGACTGCGATGCCTCCAATCGGTCGTTGTCACTTCATCTCCTACTGTTGTCCAGAATTTGTGGTGCCTCCTTCGCCGGCGGGGGAGCGGGGTGAGGGTTCGGTGTTGTGGCGGAGGTGCGGATGCGAGGGTAGAGGTCGAGAGGATCATGGTGCAGGAGGAGGAAGAAAGATGGGTGTGGGGAGAAGGTGAATCTTCTAGAATTAGGGGAGAAATTATAATTTTGTTTTTATTTATTTATTTTAACAATTAGATTTAAGGTTTAAAAAATCATAAAATTTAGGAGTGCTTATAATATACTTTTGGATTTAATAAATGTATTTTGATTATAAACATAATACACCGAGAATCCAAACAAACCAATATATATTTTTTAGTTAATTGAAATATGAATAAAAACTATTTCATAGTCATACTTACCAAATATATTACTCCATCTGTTAAGAAAAAATATGTCGTTTTAGGAGTAAAATCTTGTTAAGAAAAAACATGCCGTTTTGGGTATTTTTGGTGTTCACTTTTTAAAATTACCCTTGTAATTATTAGGGATGTGTTAATTGTAGTTTTCAATAAAGTGAAAAGTAAAGTAATAATTAAAGGTATAAGTGTATTTTTGTTTGATTTTATTTGCTTTCTTAAAAAATGTGCAAATTTCTAAAATGACATGTTTTAATTAACGGAGGGAGTAATAGATAAATATGTTATATTTGATAGTTGCTACTTTTATATATAGATTATTTTATTTATATCTATATTACTTTTTTAGGACAGAATAAAATATTAAAATATTATTTAGCCTCAATCCATTTGTGCATAGATATTTTAGTAAATTAACGTAATAAATATATACTATATGTTTAATAAAAAAAATTTAAAATATTTTAAAAAATCAGCTATCTATTAAATTACATAAGATTTAATTTTTTTTTATTCAATCATAAGATTTAATTAATGATATGTTAGGAAAAAAATATTTTACCTTATAAAAGTGAATTTTATTTATATGTTGAGAGAATCTAAATAAAAGATATTTAGATTATACATAATCTATCAAACGAATTTTATTTATATCTATATTATTTTTGATAAAAAAAATTATATTTAGATTATTACTTTTTATTTATTGAAATTTATCTGGTATATTTTACTAAAGCCCTTTTAACAAAATTAATTTATAAAGCCCTTTTAATATCAGGGTTAGATGCAAATTTAAAGCAGGTAAATGGTAATTAATAGATAGAAGTAATTAAGCTTTTGGAGAATTCTAACTTTATAATATAAAAATAATAAAATTTGACGTTATCAGGCGAGATAATTAAATAACATAATCCGTACGTGGTTATAACTTGCAAGTGTGAGAAGATAAGTCTTAATTTTAATTTTAATTACTTTAATTTTATGATAAGAAATTAAGAATCCTAGGAGAGCTACTCGTGCACAAAAAATACTCCGTATATATATAGCGTGTCCAAATAAAGTTTTAGTGTTGCCTTTTCAACGTTACCTAATAAGCTTGGCTTCATTTGTGACGTGACTCCCATCTCAATTATTATGTCTCGTTTTTTCATATGGAAAATTCTCCATGGTTGAAATATTAACATTACAAAATTTTGACATATATGCATAGGATCAAAAAAAAAAAAAAATTGACATGCAAAATTTCAATTTTTTCGAAAGTTATTCAAACTTTTGACAAATTGGGTTAGGTCAATTCTGACTATTTTTGCAACCTAGAAAACAAAAAAAAATGTTTAGAAAAAAACTATATATAGTTGGTTACAAAATTTTGGCAATATTACGACTTGTTTAATTAATTAGGTGTAGAAGATAAATAATTAAGTAATTCAAAAAGAGGGGCTATGTAATAATATATTATGTATAAAGTGGGGTGGGGAAAATAAGCCGCTTCTTATGATTATCTTTACCTATTTTTTCAAACTTAAAAAGCTCTTATTGTTGAAACATGGAGGAAGTGGTAATCATTATATGCAGTACATAAGCTTTGTTAAACAGAGTGGGCGTAGTTACATTTTGAAGTGAGTATCTTTTTAATCAAAATTAATTAAGGACGAATTATATTGAAACGAAAACAAATTCTTAATTATCCTCAAAAGTCTAATGTAGGTTTGGATTCCTATTATACATTATAATTACAATTAAATTATAATTATAAACAATTTAGTAGTGTTTGGTGAACTCATTTTATAATATAATTAAAATAATCTAAATTAATTTTGAATAAAATACCTTATGTATATTGATATAATTTATAATATATTTTATTTTAAATTTATTCTATATATTTGTAATTGACTAATACTATTCAATTGTTTATAATTAATTATATATAATTGTCTTACATTAATAGTAACACAGTCACTTTTTAGTAGCTCATTGCTATAACTTCTCTTTGGCTCGCACCTATCTCTAATTACTCACTTTACTCGCTCTCGTTCAGTAGCGCTTTCTTCTTGAATTTTTAAATAAAAAGTGATCATATCCGGGGTTCAAACTGGGGATCTGTAGGTACTATTCGCAAGTCTTTTTCAGTGAACCATTCCAAAATGATTAATTAAGTAGCGCTTTCTTCATTCTCTAGATAACAGCATGAGAGCTCTGAAATTCCATTTAGGCCCTATACATTGGAAACCAAACCCACACTAAAGTGCTAGGGATCTAATTAGTGAGGTATGTTGGACACACCTACTTAATTATTAATTATAAAATTTTAATACTCCTCTAATACTACTTATATATATATTTATTTAATTGATGATTTTTTTGTAAGGTTATTTAATTGATGATATACCAAGAGAACCTGATAAAGCCACATGATACTGTATAAATTAAATGATGATTAGTTAACACCATAATTAGGACGCATCATGCACGGATTGCACGCAACTTCAATCACCTAGTGCTTTATTTGATTGAATTAACTAATTTTTAGAAAACTAGTTATCGTTAATTTAATTTATTTTATTTTATTTTTTGGTAAAAGATGCATATAGAAAAATTAATTGTATTATTTTCTTTTAATTGTTTTCACCAAAAAATTGTATTTTCTTTTAGAATGAAAAAATTAATTTAAGATGTCAAAATTATTTGCAACCAGAATTGACCCTATTGTTTAAAGCAAATCCTATAGTCAACAATCAACACCAGAAAAGTAGGGCCGTCAACCGCTATTAACCGCTACAACCGACAGAAATTGATAAAGTTTACCTGATTCACATTTGTTGCCACTTTTAAAATTTTCATTTTTTTTCATAAAGTAATTATCAGTGGAATTACTTTTTTTTTTAATTCAAAAAAGGGAAAAGCCTCCAAACCCAAATATGATAAACCCTACAATAGAGTAATGGCTTAAGAAATTGGGAAAGAGACATACGTACAGTTTTTACTAATTAATAAAATTACTGTTTCAGTCTGTAACAAATTAGGTAGTAACTTATAAGTTGCCATATGTGCCCAATTTTGTATATATCCATTAAATAGTAACAGTAACTTTGATTCAAGCACAGTTGGTCTATAAACCAGGATCTATATATTCAGAATGAAAACAGTGGCCTAACTACTAGCTAGGTTGGACCTTGGTATAGTGCCTCTCTTTTTTTTGATTAGGGTATAGTGCCTCTTTTTGTGTTTGAATAATGAATACTACAATAATATATTATATATTTTCTTATTATTTTTTGCAATAAAAAGAAAAGTTCCCCATAGATATATAAAAGTGTAAAGAGAAAGAAGAATTAAAATATGGTTTTAAGTTGTAACAACAAATTTCTCAAAAGAATTCACTAATTAAAGCTAAAGCTTACTATACACCAGTACTAGTACAGTGTGTTTCAAGATTAATTTATTTTAGTAAAAGTTAGTAGGTGATTACTGATTAGATAGCAGCACAAAGACAATTTAGAAATTAATTACAGTAAGAAAAAGAAGAACAATTTGAAATTATTTTCTTTCCATTTCATCAGATTAGATGGAAAATCCATCTTTTCACAGCAATGCTGTCAACATAACAGAATTAATTAATTAATTAATTATTCAATTCAAAGAAATTTCCAAGTTTTATCACTTCACAGTTAAAAGACTTACTGTGTATGTAACTTATGCATATAAAAACATTATATGTATTTGAGATTTTCGTATCGGGTTATGTTTGGACACGTCTAGATAAGTTTTCCTAACATCGATCCTTGCAAAAGCAAACAAGAAAGAAGAGATGGAGAAAGAGAAGAGTACCTTGAGCATCTTGTTGAGATTGCTAGCACCGAAGACGCGGTGGATGTTGGCGAACTTCTGAGGCTGATCGGCAGGGAAGTAAGGAGCGAAGACACAGTCAGGGGCACACCTTCTCCTCAGAAGCTTGCAGCCTGCACATGGTGATACTGCCCCTTGCTTCCTCCCTCCTTCTTTCATCCTTTTTACTCAACGAACTCCTTTCTCTTTCAACCCACTTGACTCCCAACAACTAACTATATATTTATAAACCCTTAGAATTACATATATAGGTAATCTAGCTACCTACCTATACAAATTAACCTTAAGCTGGTTTTTTTGAACTGCCAGAAATAAAAATAAAAAAAAGTTTTTATATAATACCCGAAGTGGGCCGGGTATGTAAATTGGACCTCATAAATGTTGATGAAATTAATTGGTGGGGGGCATGAAGGAAGAGTAAAGTGCAAGAAATTGAGATGGTCGTCTATTTATAAAAACTTTTTTTTTTATTTATAAAAACTTTTTTTTTTATTTTAAAAAAAAAGAAGAAAAAAAAGAGGGTGTTTTTATTTTATTTATATTGTTGGTGTATTTTGTTGAGTGGGTGTGGGTGTGATTAAGGAGAAAGAGAGGAGGAGGGTTCAAGGAGAGGGGGGTGGGGGTGGTTATATATGGAGGAGCAAAAGAGGTGAGACACAAAGATATCTAAAGTGGGTCCTGCTTCCCTAGATTTTTGTGGGCCCAAAGGTATTACATATGTACAAAACATCGTTTTTGATTGGATTTGTGGGCCCTAAATATTTCAAGATTTGTTATACTAGTGTATGTGTGTTTTTTTTTTGGTCGAATGGCTTCTTTAGTTTGCTTCCGTTTGTCTCTTCTCTTTTTTCAAATCTTTCTCACTATTGATGTATTTCTTGTTGCTTTTTTGAATGATGGATCTGAAAGGGAGTGAGATCGAGTGTTGAATGGTACGAGAGAGTAATCGAGTTCATACAATTTGTGCTATAGGGTTATAAATTAAAGTATTTTATTGGGTACAAACATCAATTCAGTTTTTATTTATGAGATAAAAGATGTTTTTGTCAATTTAATTACTTATCTGCCTTGTATAAATACTTTCATTTTGACGAGTTTTTTTTTTTGTGGGAAAATAAATTTCAATTTTTATTAACTTTCTTGCATGGTCTTTAATATTTTATTATCAATTTCCAACATATATTAAAGTGTTAACTCTATTCATAATTTTTATTTATTTTTAAAAAAAATGATAAATAACTTTTGAAGTTATCGACTAATCCTAAGCCAGTAAACAGATTTATGTCAAACTATGAGTTCTATGAAGAATAAGAGATGCATTTCTCATGAGCAGCTAAGCTGGTTTTTCACCTTTGTGCTCATCCTTTTTCACTGTCCTATTACAGCTGGTTTACAGCTTCATTTCTTTACCTTCTTTTGTCCTCTAGTTCATTGCCATCACTGTAATTTGTTGCCCCCTTTCGGACTGTTTTGTAATAAGCCTACAAGGCATGACACTCACGTGATCAGTGACATCAAGGTACTATATAAGGCCTTGTTGTCACCTGATGTGTAGTAGGGTTTTGGGGATCATCAAAGCAGCTTTTGGCACGATCGTTTTTGGCTCTTATCTTGCTTGATGCTTCATTGAATGTTAGGTGCAGGGAAGAGCATTTATTTTGCTCTTGATATAGCTGTGTTGGACAGCATTACAGAAGAAAGGTGCACTCTTCACATGGTATCAGAGCGACAGGTTCAGATCTGGTGATTTATTGTTGTTGTAAGAAAGGTGCACTCTTCACTCGGGGACTGAGACAGTCAATCAAGGTAACTTTAATGATCCTCTTTATTTGTCACATTCAGATCATCCAGGAGCACAGTTAGTTGGGATCACATTTGATGGAACCAACTACATGACATGGACTAGGGGAATTACTATGGCCTTAGGGGCTAAGTGTAAACTGGGATTCATCACTGGCACATGTGTAAGGCCAAGTGATGATCATGCTGATCTGCAGAGGTGGATAAGAGTGGATTACATGGTGAGATGCTGGATTATTAATTCCATGAACAAGAACATAGCAGAGGGTTTCATGTTCATGGAATCCACAAAGCCGTTGTGGGATGAAATTGTTGAAAGATATGGGCAGACTAATGCTCCCTTGATTTTCCAGATCAGGAAGAAAATGAACAATGTTCATCAAGGAAGTATGACCTTGGGAGAGGTTTATAATGCCCTGAAGAAGCTCTGGGATGAGTTGCAGGTGTTGGAAAGAACACCAGAATGTTCTTGTGGGGCAATGAAACAGTTCACTTGTGATCTGAAGAGGAGCATAGCAGAGATGGATTCCAGGAACAAGGTTATGCAGCTTCTGGCAAGTCTCAATGAGAGCTATGAAGGGGCTAGAAATCAGATATTGGCTATGGATCCTCTTCCTAGCATAAACAAGACTTATTTCATTTTGCAGCAAGTTGAGAGAGGATCAGATGCAACTGGAGTTACTCAAGGAAATACCATGGATGCAAGTGTTTTTGCTGCATCCAAGGGCTCTTACAGGACTCAGTCTTACACTCCTTCAGGACCACCAGGTGCTCAGTCTTAGAAGAAGGATTGGAAGGAGTTAAAAAGGCTGAAATATGAACAGAAATGTACACACTGCAACTATAGGGGCCATGCTGCAGATCAATGTTTCAAATTGCATGGGGTTCTAGATTGGTTTAAAGAACTGAAAGATGGTCAGAAAGGGAATGCTGGTATGAGAAGCTCAATGACTGGAAGAGGGTCAGCTAATGCAGCAGGATCTGTTGGGAGCTCCATGATGGGGACTCCTCTTGATGATCAAGAAAGCAGTGACAGAAATGGGACTGAGGGACAGATGGACAGTGCTATGGTTAATGCAGTATTTCAGGAAGTTATGAAGAGAATGAAGAGCAAGAGTTCCAGTGAGAATGCATATGCCAACTTTGCAGGTAAAGTAACTACATCTCTTCATGATTTAAATAGCAGAAAAGAAACAGATCTTGAGTGGATAGTTGATACAGGAGCAAGTGACCATATGGTATCTTGTGATTCTAATTTGTTTGATAAGATCAGACTTGACAAGCCAGTTTTGATAGGGTTGCCTGATGGTTCAGTGAAAACTGTTAATGAAATGGGAAAATGCAGTTAACAACAGATGTTTGTTTAAGTAATGTGATTCTAGTGCCAGGATTTAAACACAATCTATTGTCAGTTGGGACGCTTCTTGATGATAATGATAAGCTAATAGCTGTTTTTACACACTCCACATGTTGTATCCAGGACCTTGGAACTAAGAGAGTGTTGCTGGCTGGTAGAAGAAGGCATGGGTTATACAAGATCCTTACAGATGAGCAAGCTAGAGACTGGAAGGATTGGAGAACCAGAAGTGAAGATCAGAGTAGAACTTTATTTCCTGCAGTCTTTTATAATAAAGCTAGTAGTACTTTGATGATAAAAAAAAAAGCTAGTAGTACTTTGAATCTTACTCATGCCAGACTTGGTCACAGTTCTATTTCGAAGATGAAGCACTTATGTGTTTTGAATGAGACAGATTTCAATAATTTTGAATGTGAAACTTGTGCTTTATGCAAGCATCATAGATTGCCTTTTGAAAGGAGTCTTAGTATGGCTGATAGGCCTTTTGATTTGATACATATGGATCTTTGGGACCCCTATAGGACTCCAACTTACAATGGGTTTAGTTACTTCTTGACTGTGCTTGATGATTGCACTAGAGTAACATGAACCTTTTTTATTAAAATTAAATCACATGTGTATAAAACCATTACAGATTTTGTGATGTATGTTGAGAATAAGTTTGGTGCAAGAATCAAGTGTGTGAGAACAGACAATGGGACAGAGTTTACTTCTAGAGAATGTGAAGAATATTTTGCAGAGAGGGGCATCATCCATCACAAATCTGTCCCATACACTCCACAGCAAAATGGGAGAGTGGAGAGAAAGCATAGACACTTGGTTGAGACTGCAAGGTCTATGAGAGTTCATGCATCACTTCCTATGAGATTTTGGGGTGAATGCATATTAGCAGCAACACATGTGATAAACAAGTTGCCTACTGAAACCTTGGGTTGGAAAACACCCTTTGAGAAATTGTTTAATAAGCATACCTCTTATGATGAATTAAAGGTTATAGGTTGCTTATGTTATGCTCCAGTAGCTCATTCAGAGAGGGATAAGATGAAAGTGAAAGCCAGAAGGTGTGTATTGCTTAGCTATCCACATGGCCAAAAGGCCTACAGATTGTGGGACATTGATGGAAAGAGATCATTTGTGAGTAGAGATGTAACATTCAATGAGAATGTTTATCCCTTTAAGGATTCAGAAACAGGAAATGACAGATGTAGAGATGAAGTTGTTCATAGATTGCCTCTTGTAAATCCAGCTCATGATGAAAGATTAGTGCAGCAAATGATGCCCAGATCACAGGACACCAACCACCAGACCGAGAGTGTACAGGCAGAAAATGCAGATGTCAATGCTGACAGCAATGATTTTGTGAATGACTCCTTTACAGAGAGTCAATCTAGTAGGACTCAAGGAGTATCTCAGGTGAGGCTTGATGACCAGGATGAATTCCCTCCCTTAAGGAGATCCACTAGACAGATAGTACAACCAAGAAGGTTGAATGATTTTGTTTTGCCTGACCAGAGGAGAAACAATTCTATGTCACAGTCATTTTTAGTTACCTGTCTAGATCATACCTTAAAACTGGAACCAGGATATGTGAACTCCTTTGTTTGTATGGCAAAGGTTTATGAACCTTCACATTATGGTCAGGTTGTTAAGCATGACCACTGGATTGAGGCAATGGAACAGGAATTGAAGGCTTTGGAAGATAACAGAACATGGGAAATGACTGAATTGCCACCAAGAAAGAAAGCAATTGGAAGTAAGTGGGTGTACAAGGTCAAGTACAGGCCAGATGGAACAGTTGAGAGATTCAAAGCAAGATTAGTTGTTAAGGGATATAATCAGATAAAAGAAAAGGACTATAAACATACCTTTTCTCCAGTAGCAAAGTTCAGTATTGTAAGAGTTCTCCTTGCTATTGCCACTGCTAAACAATGGCCACTGCATCAGTTGGATGTGAATAATGCATTTTTGCATGGTCATTTAGAAGAAGAAGTTTACATTAAACCGCCAAAAGGTTATAATAAAGGAAATTCTGGTAAAGTTTGTAGGCTAAGCAAGTCCATTTATGGACTAAAATAGGCATCAAGGCAATGGAATATTGAATTGTGTAGATTTTTTATCAGTATGGGATATGAACAAAGCATAGAAAATTATTCATTGTTTGTCAGACATGTGAATGGTGGCATTGTGGTTGCTCTTGTGTATGTTGATGATGTTTTGTTAACTGGGGATGATGATCAGATAATTGATGAGACCAAGAGGCCATTGAATGAGAAATTCACCATCAAACACCTGGGATTGGCAAGATATTTTCTTGGCCTTGAGATATTAAGGGATGCAACAGGAACACATTTGCATCAAAGAAAGTATGTCTTGGACATCATCACTGATTATGGTATGTCTGAATGCAAGAGTGCTCCCTTTCCAATGAAAAGGGGATTGAAATTGTCTGTTAACACAGGAAAATTAATGAATGATGCTGAAGTTTACAGGAGGCTAGTTGGGAGATTATTATTCTTGAATCTCACTAGACCTGATATATCATATGCAGTGCAACATTTGAGTCAGTTTATGTCTGAGCCAAGACAGCCACACTATGATGCTGCACTACATGTTGTAAAGTACTTAAAAGGGACAATTGGTGTTGGTCTTCATTATCCAATTCATTCCAATCTTGCAATGTCATCTTATTGTGATGCTGACTGGGGTTCATGTCAATTCAGTGCCAAATCATTGACTGGATATTGTGCTTTTGTTGGTGATGCCTTGGTATCTTGAAAAACTAAGAAGCAGACTACAGTATCAAAATCATCTGCAGAGGCCGAGTATAGAAGTATGTCTGCTACCACCAGTGAACTCATTTGGATTGAAGGAGTACTTAGCACATTGAAAATTACTGTTCCATTGCCTATACCCTTATATTGTGATAACAAGGCAGCAATTCATATTGCTGAGAACCCAGTGTTTCATGAGAGGACTAAACACCTTAAAATTGACTGCCACTTCATTAGACAGTATTTGGTGACAGGGTTTATTACTCCTCAACATGTGAGGACAGGAGTTCAATTGGCAGACATATTCACTAAACCCCTTGGTGAAAAGCCTCACCTCTTCTTCTCTTGCAAGTTGGGCTTGGTAGGCTTTGATACATGCCCAACTTGAGGAGGGGATATGAAGAATAAGAGATGCATTTCTCATGAGCAGCTAAGCTGGTTTTTCACCTTTGTGCTCATCCTTTTTCACTGTCCTATTACAGCTGGTTTACAGCTTCATTTCTTTACCTTCTTTTGTCCTCTAGTTCATTGCCATCACTGTAATTTGTTGCCCCCTTTCGGACTGTTTTGTAATAAGCCTACAAGGCATGACACTCATGTGATCAGTGACATCAAGGTACTATATAAGGCCTTGTTGTCACCTAATGTGTAGTAGGGTTTTGGGGATCATCAAAGCAGCTATTGGCACAGCCGTTTTTTGCTCTTATCTTGCTTGATGCTTCATTGAATGTTCAGGTGCGGGGAAGAGCCTTTATTTTGCTCTTGATATAGCTGTGTTGGACAACATTACAGAAGGAAGGTGCACTCTTCACAAGTTCTCATCTTAACACAAACCCAACTACTGAAATTTGAATCCTTAAATTGATAGTATATACTGAAGTCCGTTGAGACTTGGAATCGGGGGTCGTGTGCACATGTGCGCCCTAGCGCTAATAGCCTAGCACATAAGCCGAGCGGGGTTCCATCCTAAAACCAATTGGCATTAGGTGGGGTAACCCACTAGCTTATATACTATGGCTTCTTTGTTTATATAATCAATGTGAGACTCTTTTGTCTCTTCACATTCTCAACAGTATATTAGTTACATACATGAATGTTTTATTTTTACCACTAGTAAGAGATCATTAGCTATTATAATCATCTATTGTTGAGGAACAACTGCACGCATGATCTTGAGTTCTTGACAAAGGAGGCAGAGCGTTAATGTTTTGTTTACTAAAGCAAAATACAGTAGTTTGGCCCACTTAATAACAACAATATAGATATAGAATGAGATAATATGGAGTTGACGAATAATTTCATAATGGAGCTAATTTATAATGTGAATTATTCAATTTAACTTCGATTATTGAGATTTAAAATTATTTTTTTCCTCCCAACATTTTTCAAGATTGAGATTTTATATATTTATGTTACCGTATCAACTTAGGAGAGTTGAACTTTGTTATAGTACCATGTGGTTCATAAGACTACGCACAACGGAGATTCGCTCGAATCGAAAAATGGGGTCAGGTTAGCTTCTTTGTTGAGATGGAGGAGAGAGAAGATGAAAGGTTTCAGTTGTAACAAACTTGTTTAGAGATTCCATTTCCTTCCTTCGATCTGCTATGTGATTGTGTGGTTTCTAGATTGATCTTCATCTGTATTTTTGGGTTCTTCAAATGGTATTAGTTGTGGTTGCAGATGTTGTTACTAGAGCTGGAAGAGGAACGTTTGTGAGTGTCACGTTGTTTGGACGAAGAGCGGCTGGAAGAGGAACCAATTTCGATGTCAATGGAGTTTAATTTTAGGATATGGTTCAAGGCATGAACACTATGCATTAATTATAATACTCTTTTCTTGTCCAATTCAGATCATCCTGGTATGCAATTGGTCACTATGATGTTTAATGGATCAAATTTCACTAGTTAGAGTAGAGGTGTGTGTATGGCACTAGTTGAAGTAGAGGTTTTATCCTTGGTAGTTGTATGGCACTATGCATTAATTATAATCCTCTTTTCTTGTCCAATTCAGATCATCCCAGTATGCAATTGGTGACTATGATGTTTAAAAGATCAAATTTCACTAGTTGGAGTAGAGGTGTGTGTATGGCACTAGCAGCAAAAGTGAATATAAGTTTTATCCTTGGTAGTTGTGTAAAACCGATTGTTGATAGTGATGATCATGATAAGTGGGAAAGAGCTGACTACATGGTGATGTGCTGGCTGATTAAATCCATGACTAGTGATGTTGCTGAAAGTTTAATGTATGTAGAATCTGCGACATAACTGTGGGATAAGATTAAGGAAAGGTTTTATGAGTTCAACGATCTATTGATCTATCAACTTCGTAGAGATTTAAGCAATGTTAGGCAAGAACTAATGACGAGCGTGTTTTAGTCGTGTAAACCGTATAAAAATAATTCGAACCTACTAACTAATGTAGTGTGGTAAGCACGAGGCGATCCCACGGATAATCAAGCTATCCCTAAGTAATGTCTATTCCAATCAGTAGAGGGTTTTTATAGTGATGAAATTCAAAAGAAAACAAAATAAAATAAACTATAAACAAGTTGATGCAAAACAATTCAAACAAAAAAGTTCCACCTACAACTATCCACTTTATTTGGTTAAGTTGATCCTTGTAATTTCCACTTATTCTTTTAGGTTTCATTCGAATGTCCTTGTCCCGACCTAATTTAGTTTATAGTCTAATAAGTCCTAGAAACCCTTATCTCTTGAGCAGTCATGAAAGGAGGATTTAACTCAATCAATAGCTTTAAGTTCAAATATTAGACAAAGTATCAGCAATCCCTAAAGAATGATTTCACACACATTCAACTTCTTACCTATCCAATCAGTTTAACGAGCCCTAAAGGGATAAGTTTTCTACTTGGGTTAAGGTTCACTACGAGGAATTAATCTACATAACTCTAGCAATTGAATTAATTCTAATTAACTAGTTATACGAGCTAGATACAATAAAACAATCAAGAATTCAAGCACAAAGAAGTCGAAACATTCAATATAGAAAATAAGAACAAGATTCAGAAACTCACAACACAATCCAAACAAAGCTTCAAATTGCAGATAGAACGGGGAGAGTTTAGTTGCACATCACGAACATCGCTCTCAAACTTTTTTTTTTTGAGTAAAACATCACTCTCACTTAAACTAAATTGTCTTGGATGATGGAAACCCCAGGGCTAAACCTCCTCATATAGTACTAAAAACCGTATCTAAGATAAAAAGATAGATAAAATTTGTTTTGGATAGAAATCTCAATCCGCATAAAATCCTGAACGCGTCTCGAAAACGAGGTCTGTAGAGATCGCGGAAAGGCTATGGCAATCGCCGCAAGGAGCGTTTTCTCTGCGGCGATCGCATCCAAGTTGCGGCTATCGCAGCACTGTTTATCTGACCAAATTTTGTCTTGACGTCAATATGAAAGTTCTAAATCTCAAAAAGAGTTTTCCAACACATACTTAATACTTATAATATTAATAGTCAATCGGACAACCGAGGTCTCCAAAAAATGCGAAACAAGTTCAGCTTGGTATGCGACAACTTCTGCTGACTTTTTCTTCATTTAAGCTCTTCTCTTCTTCTCAGGACCTCTTTAGATCTTCATTTAAGCTGATTCGATCAACTTGACTTTCTCGATCAATGTGTTACCAACCCATGTCTACTCCTCGGACCCACATTTACCTGAAATCATCAATAAAAATGTGTAGATTCCGATTCCACCAACATAGCGAGTAAATATGCAAATTCTACTTAAATTATGCATGTTGTGCATGTTAGCTAAGCTAAATGCAACCTATTATGCCTACCTAAATTCGTGCTATCAACTAATCATGGAGAATAACATGTATAAAATATAGAAGCACATCCAAATTAAACTGCATTTGGAGTTCATTTAATGCCTAAAATGATTACAAAGTACAAAAACTTGTGAGGGATAAATTGGAACATGGGCAGATAAACTACCTAACCAAATTTAGTGCAAAAAATCTTATTATACTATACCTTGTGGCTTGAAGAATCCTCAATAATATTTTCAAGGAGATTGGTGTTGCATACTTGCACAGACTGGGGGAACATCCGATATCTACATCTTCTTAATCAATATTGTGAATCTAGATCTTCGAATCAAACTCCCAAATCAAACCCTAATTCAAGCTCGTGAATAGAAAATCAAACTCCCGAATCCAGATCCCCTATTGCACCAAATCAAACCCTAATCAAGTTCGTGAATAGAAAGAAGAAGGGTTCGAAAAGGTTACCTGAAAATGGAGAGAGAACACTCGAGAATCACTTGAACTTAGAGCTGAGGAAGAGAGAAAGGGAATATCCCCTATTAAAGCATAAACAATTAAGGCAAAACAAGATCTAAAGCCTCGTATCTGAAAAAGGGTTGAAAGAAGGGTTGAAAAAACTGTGAGAATGCTTGACTGTTATAGTATGTTGTGTGTGCGTGTTAGGACCTTGAGTATGCTTCCATGGAGAATTGAGAGAGAAGAGAGATTAGAGAAGGAGAGAACGAGAGGTTGAAGACGATAGAAGGATTTCTGTATATTCATGAATGAACTGTACAATACCTCTTGTGGGTATTTATAACCCATTTCCTAATATCTTAGTAATTACACATATTGCCCCTATTATTCTAATACTAACATTACTCCCCCCTTATAAAGCATTGTCCTCAATGCTTATACAAAGGAAATGGGGAAAAAAAAACTATGCATGACTCAACTATCTAGGAATGATGAAATGAAACATTGGAAAATATACCCCATTATTACAACCTTGGAAAACAAATTTTGAAGCAAAACAATGGCAATTCATTAAGTGGTACGTGCAGCCCTCCCATGTGCAGTAGCAAGGTGTAGCCTCTCCAAGTGCTTGCTTCCCAACAATACAGTATCATGTATTGACATGAGTAAATTGACCTCAGCTCCTTCCAATGAAACAAAACAATTCCACTGTCATTCTTTTGCACTTTCTTAAGAGATGAACGCCCTTCTTATGACAGCCCAATCAATTCCATTGTTGCACCTAGTAGTGCCTTTAACTGCTGCAAGTGCTCCTTCCACTCTTATGACAGCACATGTATTCCAAGCAATAAAAATCAGTAGCTAATTCAGCAACTAGTTTCTTACATTACTTGGTATTGCAATTAATTACAGGCACCAGTCCATTGTCTCAATATCACCCGCCAGTTTCTAGGCAGCACTCAGTACCGAGCTATTGAGAAAACAACTTCAAACAGCCCCCAAAATCACTCCCCAAGATCAGTATGAACAAGATCAGTACCGAGTACTCAGTAGCCAGTTTCTATGTGCATTCACTATGACAATATGAACAAGATCAGCTGTTGTGCTTGTAATCATTCCCCAAAATTGCATTCAGACTACCTACCAAGATAATCTCATGACACATGAGTATATGCAATTTATCCGCCCGGATCAAAAGTCAGAATACAAAGTAAGATCTCATGTGCCTTGACTGAATTAGAAACAGCTCCTCTATCGAATGGCAATGACTTCACACCATTATTCATGAGCTTGAGATTAAGGTTTTGATCCCCTATTAACTTCCTCACCTTGTAGAATTTGGGGAGCATAGCATTCTCAACTGATTGAAGGCAACATATTCCTCTCTTACCAACATCGAATTTACCTCTATCATAAGGCCAATTTCTTATGCTCTGCTTAATTTTTGTGCCAAAACTAACCGATTTTGGCTCAAAGCTATCGAAACCCAAGCAGCAATCAACCACTATCAAGCTAGGCATTTCTACAAACACTTTGCATGCGCTAAAATTTCCAAGGCAACCAATTGGATTTGTGCTCGAGTTAGCCAACCTAATCTCTATCCATTCGATCAAAAGCACAACCAATTCAACCAAAAGTTTGATTTCACTATCTCTTTTCGTAATCTCACAAGGATTGAGAATTACCTTAGTTTCTTGGCTTGAGGCTTCGATCGTTTCCTGAGAATTTGCCAATTCATCCGGATCGTCTGTCATCGGAGCATTCCCAATTTCTTGAATCAGGGCTTCCGCTGCTTCTTGCGAGTTTTGCAATTCATCATCGTCATCTGAGAAAGCATCGTCTATGATCGGTGCTCCCAACTGATTCTCATCAACAATCGAGGCTTCCGACTCTTGCCCCGATTGTGAAATGATTTCCGACCGGAATAGCTCGGCCCCCGTCTGTCTGTTCGTAACCCATTCAATCAACGTGTCGATCTTGCGATTAATCCCTTCTTGACGCTTGATCGTATCCTGATCGACAATATCTTGAATTGTTTGCCCCTCTCCAAGAACATCGATTGCTACCGTCGACGTTGAATATGGGGTTCCCGTTTCTATCGGAGAGAAAGTTGATGAAATTGGCTTCGAATTCGTCTGCGACGCCAGTTCTTGAGCTGCCGGAATTGATTTACTGTGGAGCTTATCCAATTTCATGGCTTCCTCCAATCCCTTCGGCCTCCCCAATTGTACTAGGGATTTGATCTTCAATTCCAGCCCTTTGATATAGCACCAAATGAAATACGATTCACGCAGATATGGATTGATGGACAACAACCATAATCGGAGTTCCCTAAATCGCTGATTGTACACCTCAAGGATATTCCCTTGGCTGAGATTGTTGAATTCTTCAAGAAGCTCCATAGCTCGGCTTGGTTGGGTTGCTTTCAATCGGCGCCTTCGGCCATTCCCGGACAGGCGGGAAGGTCGACGAGCTCTGATACCACTTTGTTAGGACCTGGAGTATGCTTCCATGGAGAATTGAGAGAGAAGAGATATTAGAGAAGGAGAGAGCGAGAGGTTGAAGACGATAGAAGGATTTCTGTATATTCATGAATGAACCGTACAATACCTCTTGTGGGTATTTATAACCCATTTCCTAATTTCTTAGTAATCACACATATTGCCTCTATTATTCTAATCCTAACAGTGCGTGTGTGCGTGAGAGAGAGAAAGAGAGAGCAACATCTTTGTGTAGTTACTGGTAAGAGGAAGAGAGAAGGGATGAGACGATGAGTACGTGTAGTCGGTGTCGGCCATCTTCTCTATACTTCTAAGTCGACGACCAGAGGGAAATTAAGGCGAGGAGACGAGAGGAGAGGCAGACTTCTGTAGTCGCTGGCCAGAGGGAAAGGAGAGAAGACGATGAGGCTGAATGTTTTGTGCGAGAGAGATGAATGGATGAAATATTTTATTTAAATTTTCCCAAAATATTGAAACACCACTTATTTTTTCTATGTTTTCCAATCCCGAGCGTTTCAATCATGGGAATCATATCCTATATCTTGCATGTTTTAAATTTTTTTGGAATTAATCATTTAACATCGGTCAAAAACAATACCCGTTGTCAAAATTTGTTTTAACAACACAAATTTAATAACTGATGTAATATACTCCCTCCATTAAAAAATATAAGTCCTTTTAGACTTAGATTTTTATTTGAAAATATAAATCTTTTAAGTTTTCTAGGTATTGGGGTATGATTTGTTTCTTTTTGACTTGTTGCGCAAATTTTATTGGTTGATAGAGGTTGTGGTTGGTAGAAATGTAATTGTTAAATAACGGTGGGTCATATACGATGTGGGGGAGGGGGGGCACACTCGCCCAAGCGCATCATGCGCACAAACCAAGTCGAGCACACAAACCGAGTGGGGTTCCATTCTAAAATCAATTGGTGTTAGGTGGAGTAGCTCACCGGCTTATATGCAAGGCTTGGATTCACTTTCTAATCAATGTGGGATATCCCACAATCATATTCTCAACAGTAATAAATTTATGATTTCCTTAATTTGTGTGCAAATGTCTAAAAGAACTTATATATCTGATTGATGTAAATAATGTAATGTTTATTAACATAAGTACACAATCTCATAGAGCTCCAAGGAAACTTGATAGTAACGATATATACAAGTACGTAGTCACATATAGACCATGTAATTGTTGCATGGATCCTCAAGAAATCATATAAGATTGCATTTCTACAATATTCTTAGTTTCTTTTACTCATCCTTTTCACCTTTTATTTAGTTTAATGTAAAGTCATTTAATTATCATATATAGGGTACGTATATAAGATTATGCTATGCGTCACTTTTTATAAAAAATAAAATGGACAACAACTTTCGAGTGAAGAATTGCCCTTCCCTTCGTTAAAATATCAGAAAATTAAAGAATATTTAATAATCATGAATATTATATTGTTATTAATAAGATTAAAATAATAAATTTAGAGAAGGGTTAGTGCAATTTTACCATTTTATTTAGAAAGGGAAGATCCTCCAAATAGAACATGGGGATTTGGATGATATCAGTATAAGACATTATACATATACATTTAATTAATCCAGATTTTGTAGACAAGTTACATCACCCTCAGATTCGAGTCTTTTAAACTTTAATTGTATGCATAAATTTTAAACACTTACGGCGTACATAACAACCTCTATTTATATAATTTGTATTAGGATAATAAAAATTATATGAAATTTATATTTTAATTATTTTTAATAATAATTTAATATTTATTAATAATAAATATAAATTTATTATTTAAAATTTAATAAAAAAATATTTTATATAGGTTTTATCATTCTGAAAAATATGTATATAAATAGAAAAAGTCATTAATGGAGTGAGTATTACTAATTAAATATCATGCTTAATCACAAGAAGAAAAAAAAGGCAAAAGTACTTGCATCATATCGTTTGATAAAATGATTTTTTTTTTTAAAAAAAAAGTTATTTGTAGAAAACGCGTTCTTTTCCTTTTTTTCCACCATGGTATAATTAGTGCTTCCATCTTGTGATGTTGATGCATTAACATAAGATTAAAAGCTAAACAAATTGTTAATTGTTTGATAGATTGTCAAATACAAACGTGCGATGTGACCCATACTACGCATTTTGGCAAAGTTCTGTATATATGTAATTGCAATTATAGGTGTTAATTGGCTGATTAATTACATTGTTCAAACGTTGTTTTCAATCGGATTTGACAATATATTTGTGTAATTAGCTATAGCTAGTGAGTGGTAATTGATGGCTAATGCAAGCTAGAGATCGATTATAGAAAGCTTACATATATATAGTTACAATGTGGCATCCATTTACGCGGGAATCACAATGCAACAAAACAAAAAAGGTGATTAAATCAGTGTCATGATGATTAAGATTTGTTTAAACATATTTAACCCCAAAATCCCACTAATTAATTTTTTTTTACATATATATACAGGCTTAATTAATTTTGTCCACTAACTAAATGGCATCCATGTTTGTGGGGATCCAATCCATTATGGCCTATGGATAATCATTTTTTAAGGAATCCTTCATGATCTACCTAGTAAAATTTAAAATCAAAGAAACATTTAAATTTGAATTTACAAATTAATGTCAACAACAAATATATTATAAATATTACTACTCTTTTTTTTTTCCTTGCAAACAAGTGAAGCCTTGGAGTACTATTTGTTGAGAGGTGTGTAAAAAGATTAAATTAAGAGACTAAATAAGTCTCAAAATTATGAACTAGAAAAAACTTAATATATAATATAATGAGTTACTCATTCTATTGTCAATTAATTTAAGATCGCTCGATCGCTTTATATACTGAATTACTAGCGCACAATTGCCATCTCTGGTCACGAATCCTAAGGTTTTGAGCTCTTTTTCCCTAGATTTGATGCTTTTCTTTTCTTCACAAGCAAGAGCAACCTTATCTTATACAAAACGAAGACTACAATTCTTCTTTTCATTTTCATTGTTAATGGACATAAATAAGCTCAATTGATCTTAGATTTCATCTTACACACAATCAATATATTTAAATTCATTGAGCAACTGGTTCTATCTCCTACTCGGTTTGAACAAAGAGAAGCATTGCGAATTCGAGATTCATTTTTCTGTATGGGTTTATCAGTCTAGTCTCTCCCTTTAGAGATCGAGAGATCATCAGTACATTGTTTATTCCAGAAAGAATTTGTAACCCCGTCCGACATCGGATATCCTAAGAATGCTGTGAGTGGTTTATAACTGATTCAAGTCTTTACCCATGTTATATGAACTCTTTATTTTCAGGTTCCAAGTGAGGATAACAGATATGAGATGGCCAGGCTCCAAGTCAAAATAGGGCTTTTTTTTTTATTATTGAAAAGAATCTAAGACAGTACACTCGACCCAATTGCTTTGACCATAACTATTACAATACAAGAACCCAGATCCCCACTCATTAACCTTGCATCAATGAATTGAACACAATAGCATGAACATCTTCAAATTAATTCAATACACTCCAATATCACTCAGCAGTCACCAATATTAATTTCACTAACTCCTTGATCCATCTCCAAGCAAACTTCAGATCTTCTCCTCTTTGACAAGCATATCTTCACACCAACTGTGTCTCCAAAGAACTCATAACCTATTATTTCATTTTTCGCTCTTGTTTGCATAACTGAATTCGTCTCGTCCGTGCCACCTTTCTTTCTTTCAAGCCTTCATAGAGCCTCTCAGCATCCTACTTCATCAAGCAACCTAAAAACACACACAAGATTATTTTTTTTCCATTTTCTAATTTTTTCCAAAAAAAAAAAAAAATCTTCTTAATTTTTTTTTTTTGGTAAGCAAAAAATCTTCTTAATAAGTAAAATATAAATCCAAGATATATGAATCTTATATCTCTTTCGAAAGACAAATGAAAATTGACAAAAATCCAGGCGAACAAGCAAAGATGTGGTCCTCCAAATGAATTAATTCATTCATTCTATTGATGGAAGCAACCAATTGACAGTACGTACGTATTTAACTCAAACCAATTAATACAGTAAGAGAAAGAATCATATCAAAGCAAGCACTGTTTTGGAATAAAAACAACACAGGAGCTAGTGATGACCCCGACTTTCAACAGTTGCTCGACGAGCAACATCCGGCTCTCATTGGGACAGCCAGTCACCGGCATGAATGATTCGATAATGACAAACCGGACTCTCTGCATCAGCACGCGGGAAGAGAGTCTATCCCTTTCAGATTCGGAGGTCGAGTGGCTTCAATATCATGCCACTGATCGATCATCCATCGACACGTTTTATCATTGTACTGTCACGTACTGTTGTATTGTATCTATCTTGTTGTATGGTTAGTGCCTGCATATCCGACGGAAAACGAATAGAATCTCCTCGTAGATACGCGATTAATCGATTATTGTTCATCAGCACGCGGGGTTACTTCACATCCAGTTGAGATCGGTCAATAACTCCACCAGCTATAAATTTAAGGCCATGTTAACATAACATAACTAATTATGGCTCTGTTTGGTGAAATGGTAGTTGAACTTAAAGGGTGGTTGAAACTGATGGAGTATTTGGGTTAAATATATATTAATAAATTAGTAGTTGTTTGATAGTTGATAGAGACTTGTAAATAGAAAATAAAAAACCTCGAAAAGTTTGAGTGATTAGCTAAAAAAAACCGATTTTAAAAAGTAATTAAACACCGATTATAAACTATATCATATCAAAACCTTAAGGGCAAAAATGCTAGCAAGTGGCGTCAAACTGATCCTATATTTGTGTTGCTTTTAATTCGATCATATTTCCGATAAGCTAATGGTGAATTTAATAATTTGGAGGCCCAAAAGTAAAAGGCCACAAGTGGGCTACTCTACTATGATGGCCATTTATTTGGATGGCTGCAGGCCCACGTGTGGAGATCAATGTCAAGGAAGAGCCCATAAGCTTAAAGAGATGTTAGTCAATTTGTCGACTTTTTTTTTTATATAAGTAAAGATTCGAGATCGAGATCACACAAACTTGATTTTCAAGGGGCCGACGAATTGGCAGACGAAAACCGTCTAAAATACAGTAAATACAAACAATAGACGCAATGAAACAAACAGAAACGTTAGTCTCTCGACTCTATCTTACTCTTATCATTTGCAGTCTATCCCTGTTTTTTTTATCGACTTTCACATATACCAGTTTATCAAGAGAGGAGAAAGCACTTGAAGATTGATTGTCATTTTATCAGGGAGAGATTACAAGCTGGGTTAATCCAACCTCAACATATCAGGACATGTGTTCAAGTTGCAGACATTTTAACCAAGTCATTGGGAGAGAAGCGTCACCATTTTCTTGCTGCCAAGTTGGGTCTTGTTGGATTTCCACCAAGTCCAACTTGAAGGGGGGATATGGAGAGAGATAATAAGGGCTAGTTTATCTAATATCTAGCTAGTTACTTGCACCTCATTTTATTTATTTTCTCTTCCGGCTCTATTTGTAATAAGGCTGTTGTGCGGCTTGGACTATAGTGCATTCCAAGTGTGTGTGCCTCACGTGATTGGGTGGTATATAATCACGAGCTGTCACCTCTTTCAGGTAGAGTTTTGGTATTTCGGGATTGCTGCTTTCCCAAAGGGGCCAATGGCCACCAACAAAGAATGAAAAGGGGAGTTGCTTCATTGCTCATCTATATATGTTCAACGGAAGTAACAACATGAATGTTGATGGCAGAGTACAAACTAGTGATTCTTCTCAAGGTAACCTTGGAGATCCTTTACATTTATCTAATTCTGATCACCCGGGTGCTCAACTTGTTGCAATTTCTTTTGATGGGACGAATTATATGACATGGAGTAGGAGAGTCATATGATGGCTTTGGGTGCTAAATGCA
The DNA here is from genome assembly GCA_037127255.1 of Persicaria tinctoria. Classification (NCBI taxonomy): domain Eukaryota; kingdom Viridiplantae; phylum Streptophyta; class Magnoliopsida; order Caryophyllales; family Polygonaceae; genus Persicaria; species Persicaria tinctoria. The sequence continues at coordinate 10,126,674 of JBANSL010000014.1, forward strand.
AACTGGGTTTTATAGATGGTAGATGTACTAAGCCTACAGATGAGAGCACTGATGTAGAAAGATGGATTTGAGCTGACTATATGGTTAGATGTTGGTTATTAAATTCCATGAGTAAAAATGTTGTTGAAGCCTTTATGTTTGTTGATTCTTCCAAACACTTATGGGATGAGATTGTGGAGCGGTTTAGTCAATCAAATGCTCATAGAATCTATCAGATAAAAAAGAAACTAGGCAATGTTACTCAAGGGAGTATGACTCTTGCAGATCTGTACAATACTCTTAAGAAGTATTGGGATGAACTTCATGTTCTTGAGGCTGCCTGAATGCACATGTGGCATTTTGAATCAATGCTCTTTTAACTTTATTAAGAAGTTTACTGACATGGATTCTAGAAAAAAAGTGATGCAGCTTCTGATGAGCTTAAATGAGAATTATGATGCTACTATAAATCAGATCCTTGTCAGTTGAGGAAAGGGTGCCTCAACTGACTCCTTGAATGCGTCCACTGAGAGCAGTGCTTTTGCTGCCAATAAATTTAGCAATATGAGATTTCAGAGTGGATCACTTGCAAATCAATCTTACAAGAAGGATTGGAAAGAATTGAAGAGGTTGGAGTATGAATCTAAATGTAGTCATTGTGGCTACAGGGGTCATACAATTGATCAGTGCTTCAAACTTCATGGAGTGCCAGATTGGTTCAAGGCCTTGAAAGACAAAGAAAAAGGCAATAGAGGAGGTAAGAGCTCAGCTAATGATGCTGGTAGCATGAATTCAAGAGGAGTTCAAGGTAGCCCTCTAGATGATGATAGCATAGATAAATCTCAAGGAGATGGACAAATGGATTCAGCTATGGTAAATGCAGTCTTTCAGGAGGTCATGAGGAAGATGAAAGGAAAGGGCATTGTTGATATGTCCTTTGCCAATTTTGTAGGTAAGATATGCACCTCTACTGCTAATATTTCTGTCATTAATGATTCTCCTCTTGACTGGATATTGTTAACACTAGAGCTAGTGATCACATGATGCCTAAAAATTAGTTTGCCTCAGTACTTGTTAAACTTGATAGACCAGTGTATATTGGGTTGTCGGATGGATCTATTAAAGTTGTAACTGAAATGGGAACTTTCCAGCTAACAAGTAAAGTGACATTGAACAATGTCCTCCATGTACCTGATTTTCAACACAGATTGTTGTCAGTTGGGAAGTTGCTAGATGACAATGACTTGATTGCCATATTCACTAGATATGCTTGTTTTGTTCAGGACCCTGGAACTAAGCAGATAGTGTTGGCTAGAGAGAGGCATCATGGATAATACAAAGTCCTTTCTTCAAGTCAAGTAGAAGCATGGAGACAACACAAAAGAAGTGAAGCTAGAAGACTAAGTTCAATTCTTGCATCTAGCAGTTCTAAAGCCTTTAATTGTTGTTTACAACTTTTTCATACCAGATTGGGGCATAGTTCTATGTCCAAACTGAGGCACTTGCATATGTTTAATCAGAAAGAGATGAATGATTTTGTTTGTGAATCTTGTTTTGTTGGTAAACATCATAGATTACCTTTTGAAAGGAGTTTTAATATGGCAAATGAGCCATTTGATCTTGTGCACATGAATGTTTGGGGTCCATACAAAAATGTTACTTATAATGGGTTTCAATATTTTCTAACTTTGTTAGATGATAACACAAGAACCACTTGGACATTCTTGTTGAAGAACTGATGTGAGTCTATTTTGCCATGTTTTACACTTGCTTTTATATCGATTTCTGCATTCATTTCATGCATTTGGGTTAAAATAATACAAAATATGTGTAGTTTATGTTTATTTGCAATATATGGAGGTCTACACAAGTTTTTGGTATATTTCGCAGAAATCGGACGCATTTTGGAGCTTAAAGGAAAGTCATGAAGAAGCTAAGGATGGTGCAGCTGGAGAAAACGCAATTTTTCGGTATTCATCATTATGAATCAAACTTTGATGTCTTCATGAGAGTCGTAGCCCTCGAAAAGAGCTTTCCAACGCATGGTCATATACGTCAATCCGACGAACGAGAACTCGGGAAAGTGCGTTTCAAAAACAGAACAAAATGCTGAGAGCTGAATGTTACTCGACACTCGACCAAATTGGTCGAAGTCGACCAAGACCAAATCGAGTAAAGAACCCAAAAATCGACAAGGAAGCTGGGAGCTGAACATGTTACTCGACGTCGAGGAAATTTACTCGATGTCGAGAAAAACTCAAAGTCGATGAGCCGTCCTGGAGCCGAGATCGACGAAGAAGACTGAAGGCGAAGAAACGTTGCTCGATATCGAGGAAAACCCAAGTCGACTTTGCTCCTGGAGGCCGGAATCGAGTTGGTGAGCGGAAGACGAAGAAAGTGCTACTCGGTATCGAGGAATTCTACTCGATATCGAGGGAATCCCAGAAGCCGACGTCGAGTAGTCCGAGATCGTGGTAAGTTTCTATCCAAAGTCCAATGGTGATATTTTCGAGATGAAATTCTATCAAGATCTATCAAGTGCCATCAAGTCAAGAGAGAAGATATTTTATCCACATTAGATATATTTCCTTTTAGATATAATTATTTATTTCCATTATTTTATCTTAAGTAATTAGATAGATAAATATAGATATAGATATAATTTCTTTCCTAGAATAGCTAGGGAATGAAGCCTATAAATAAGGCCCTAGGGGGATGATTCTTATTCATTCAAGTCAAGTCGTCTTAGGACGCAAGGAAAGAGGAGAGAAGGCGAGAGAGGAGAGAGAGAGAGAGAGAGAGAGAGAGAGAGAGAGAGAGAGAGAGAGAGAGAGAGAGAGAGAGAGAGAGAAGGAAGGAGACGAACTGTTGTAAGTTTTAGTTTATTTTATGTTAAAGTTAATTTCTTTTATTATGGTTTGTTTCTAATTTCTTTCTTCTAGGGTTGGGGTGATCCCAACATAGATATGTGTGTTTGATTTATAAATCCATGAATTTATATGTCTTTATCATCATCTACCTATGTGCTTAATCCTTTGCGAGAGTTGAGGAAATTCCTTATTCATGATATTGAAGCGAAAGTGATCTTATTATGAATTGGATAGTAATTAGGGTTTATTTGCGAGAGCCGACTAATCCTAATTAAGAAAAGGTAGAAACAAATTAGGTTTTTATGCGAGAGCCTCTATCACCTAAATTGTTGAAATTTGCAAAAGTCGATTATTTGATATAAAGCATGCATCTTTATGTGATTTATGACATGCACATATGTTTATTGTTGTGGTGATCCCTAACCTTGGAAGTTTGTATCTTTATTTGTTTTATTTTATTATTTTTATTTGGCACATATTCTAGTCGATATCAAACCACCATTCTCTCTCCATCCCTCGACATCGACCAACTCTTAGCTGACGTCGACATCAACCCTCATCACCTCTTTCCGCTATCCCTGAACCCAGAAAACACACTAAACCTAGAACCGCTGACTTCTCTCCTGAGGACGAACCTGACTCCCCTATACTATAGCGGGGGTCTTGACTATAAATTTATTTGGTCGAGAAACCCTCTCGTCAAATTGGGGCCGTTGCCAGGGAGATCAATCGCGCCTAGTTTAATTGTGTTTAAGGTTCAGAAAAGCCCATTCCTTTTTTACCCTAGCACATACCCTACCACCACCTACCTCACCGGTACCAACTTGGTGCCAAGCTTTTGCTACTAATTTGTGTTCTTGATTGTGATTTCAAAGCTTAGGTACAAAGATGGTAGACTTTTGGGAAGGGGACTGCAAATGGGATAGATGGGTCCGAAATATGAGACGGAGGAATAAGATCGCAGTGGAGGAGGCATGATTAAGAGAAATAGACCGGCTGGAGGACTTAGTCCGAAGAATTGAGGCTTCCTATCGTTCTAAAGGATTAGAGCCTTCTTCTTATGAGGAAATTGAAGCTATGGAAAGTGATGAGGAAGAAGAAGATTGGAACGAACAATGGGTACTCCCACGGTACATGAGAGCAACAACGCCAATCGATGTCGACTACCCCATACTCGACGTCGACCACATTACAGAAACCCAGGTATGTCCTTCCCCAATCTTAATTCAACCTTTGCAATCTATCTTTGAAAAAACATTTGAAGGACCCCAAGAAGAAGAAGAACTAGAAGAGAAGAAGTTGGACATTGTTGCCCAGGGCATTCCAAGATCGCTTTTACCTTATAAAGTGAAGGCTATCCCCGATGATTTTGAGCAACCGATGTTCATATTCAAGTATGGGGTCCTAGCAAAGTGGCATGAAGCTCCGCATGATGAGGTGAAAATATCTCTTCCCACTCCACCGTTTTGCTGTGGTGGAGACGTGCAACCAAGTCAGCCTATGAAGCGGAAGAGTTATGATGATGAGGTATATATATTTTCTTTATATCTTCCCTTATACATGCTAGCTCGAGCCAGGGAAGATGAATGGGTGGAGCCATGGAGCGTCCACTCGGGGAGGTTTAAGCTTCTTCATATGATGTCCCCAGATGACATCCCACGCTTCCCATCACCGGAGGAACCACCAGATCCACCTATACCTCCGGACAAAGATGAGCCAGGCTAATGCTTAATGAAGAAGTCGGCCTATCGACTATAAAATCTAGAGCTTGTAAATAGACATTTATTTTTTGGGACTTTTGGAGATTGTTGCTTTTGTTTGTTTTTGGTTTTGAACTTTTAGTTTTTCTATTGTGGGTATTTCTCTTCTACATTTTTCAGTTCCATGGGGATAGAAGCAAGCTAAATTCGGACTAGGCCCAGCAGCATTTTCAATCGATATTTTGAAGCCCTGCACACCTGTCTAGTGAGTTTCTTTCTTTACCCTTATTTTTATACAGTGAGAACACTGTAATGTTTAAGTATGGGGTGGGGGAAGGGCTTACTTCATGCATATTTGATTTATTTGACCATATTTGTGCATTATTTCATGAATTGCTTATACATGGCTATTTAGGAATTCATTATTGATTTATGTGCTTACATGCATGTTTTCCAAAGTTTGAAAAAATAACCCCCATTGAAATTTTTTGAATAAGTGTCATGGAAGCTTTAATTGAACTCGACGATGCAAAATTGGATTTATTAGAGATATAGCATGAAATTGCCTAGTAAAGGGAAGTCACAATGAAGAACATATTTTCTTGAAAACCATAAAAGAAGGTAAAATTTGATGTTGCTTTTGACATGTTGCATGATAAGAGGATGGAAAACTTTATATTTCCATATAATGCTCATTGTTTATATTCTTAGCCTTACCTATGCTTATGCATCACAAAAGCCATAATATGCCTTATTTCATATTTGCTCCACATGATCTAAATATTGCCAATTCTTTACCTTATTTCCTATCCGGGGATTATGTTGAGAATGATGTTACATTATATATTGAGATTATCATATGGTGTTTGTGTTGTTGTTATTATTATTTTTGGAGTTTGGAAGGGAATTGTTTGAAATATATGGAAAATTTAACGAGTGAGAAAAAAATCCGGTCACCTCAGGAGATAAAGGTAGATCGACCCTGCTTACTGAGATAATAGTTCAGTGAGATGGGACACACAGGTGATGAGTCCAAAACACTAAGTATCCGGGGTCATTCATGACACCCATGTTTGCGACTCGCGAAAAGGCAGTGCTGAGGTTAGAGAGGTAAAAGCATGATATTGGAAAAAGCAATGAGCAATGAGAGAAAGGTGATGAATCTTATGAAGAAGGATGTGGTATAAAAAATTGGAAATACTCCATTTCCCCGGATCATTAGAACCACATTGCAAAAAATTGCCCACCTTTAGCCTTTTACCAATTGATAGAGCATATTTAGTATTGTATAATATATTGCATTTAGCGTATTTTAGGTGTGAATATTGCATTTATTTAGTTGAATTTGCATTTTCACTTGTTGAGTTAGAAGAGGCGGAATCTACATGATTTTATGTTTTATTTCAGGAAAAGTAGATTGGAGGTGAATTAATATTGAAAGGACGGAAACAAGTTGAAGAATACTTAGGAGCTGCTGGAGACGAAGAGGAAGCAGCTCGGAAGAATCGCAGGCCGCCCCGCTACATTGCTGGCCGCCCCGCGGCACGAAGGAAGAAAACGGAGAAGTTCACAATCGCCGACCGCCCCGCGGCCCGTGCAGAGGCCGATTTTCAGTTACGGATTTTACTTAGGGTTTTGTTTAAGTTATTTTGGGCCGATTTTCTCTAGACTATTTAAGGCTTTTCTAGTTATTCGTTCATTAACCTTATGCACTTTACACCATTGTTGAGAGCGCCGTTGAGCATGAGCAACTAAACTCTCAAGGTTTCGCCTACAGTTTGGATCTTTGATTGTTGAATTGTGAGTTTCTTAATCTAGTTCTTATTCCTATTGCAATGTTTTGACTTCCTTGTGCTTAATTGCTTGAATGTGTTTTATTCTCTCTGGCCTGATCAACTAGTTAGAGTAGATTCATTCAATTGCTAGGGTTTTGCAGATTCCTCGTAGCGAACCTTAACTCAAGTGGCAATCATATCCCTTTAGGACTCGTAGGACTAATTGGATGTGTAGGAAGTTGAATACATGTTGAATATCGACTCGTAGCTTGATATTATGTGTACCTTGGTTAATTCATAATCTTAATGCTATCTCTAGGTTGAATCTTAAACGTGTTAGGGTTATTTAGAGATAAGGGTTGCTAGGACTCGTAGGACTAGTAATTTACCTAAGATCTGGACAAGGACATTGATAGGAAAAGACAAGAACTAGAGGCTGAAACAAGGATCGAATTCATCAATCGAAGTGATAAATTGTAGGTGAACCTATTTCTCTCCACTGCATTCTTAAACCAATTCACTTTGTTTGCTCCTTTTTCACACCAAAAACCCCCCATATTCTCTATTAGTGATTAGACTTGCACTTGAATTGATAGATTTCCCTGTGGATCGACCTCTTGCTTACACACTATACTAGTTGTGAGTTTGAGTATTCTTTGGCAAGAACAACGACAGGTTTACCTCTTGTCAAATTTGGCGCCGTTGCCGGGGAATTCTTATCAATTTCTTGTGTTTAATTTTAATCGCTTACTTTTGTATATATTTACATCTAACCCCGTCGTGGACCTATCTTACGGTTCACGACACCTTATTACTAATATTCTTAGATGTTGAAGTTATGGCAGTTTCAGGGAGAATATTTTCACAACTACCTCACAAGAGTGCAAAATTTATTTAACATCCGTTATTCACGGGGTTTCCGAGATAGTTTGCGAGATGTGGTGGTTTGCGTTTTTGAGGGCATGGCTCCTCAGACCCGAGAACTTGCCAGGTCCATAAACAATGGAAGCTTTGCTGGTTTAGGAGTGTCGGGATTATGGGATCTTATCTGCTACATAGGTGACAAATCGGCGGAGGAAGAATCCTACACTTCGACGTTTCAACCAATGGAGTACTCCGACCCATCCATGGAAGAGTCAACCATTATCTTGATGGAGCAGATAGAGCAATTACGTGAGATAGTGAATCAAACTGGGGAAGCTATGAATCAGACTGGGGAAGCTATGAATCAAAATGGGGAAGCAATTATCCGACTCTTTAAGACATTAAAGGAGTTGATAGTTCAACAATGTCATATTCCTCAACTTGATGAAAACCAAGATGCAAGCAACGATGAATTCTCTGATAATGAAGAAGAGCATCTAGTGGTTATCGACACGAAATCTCAGGGAACGTCCCTAGAGATTGAAGATGTTTCGATGCCCCCTTCATTCGTAGAAATCATCCCCAACTCGCCTATCAAGGAGCCAAGTCTGGAACTAATTTCTGTGGTTCCCGAACAAGAAACTGGTACTTTTTGCAAATTGGGAGATTTTGGTGAATATGTTGATCCATGGAGCCACTACTTCAACAAACCACCAACAGAACTGTGTTGGTGGTCTTACATACCCTCGAGGGAGAATCAAGCTAAAATGAAGGGTAAGTTGGTAATGGTTCTCATTGCTGAATTTCTAATTACCAATTGTTTCATTTTCAGTGTGCATTCGAATATCGGTTGGGCACGAGAGTTTGATTTGCTTTTGAGGGCGCTGTCGATGTCCGCTTGAGTCTTGAATGAGTGGATGAATATAACGTCGAGCCAACGACGGTAATCAATGGCGCTGCTTGGGAGGCAACCCAAGGTAAGTATTTTAGACTATTTTATTTGTGCATGTTACTACTTTTGAGGTTAGTTTTGGTTTTTGTTTGGGATACTAACGCTGTAGAAAGGAAAAGAAGTAGGGAAAAGGGCGAAAAAGGACGGGCCGCCCCGTCTCTAGCATGGGCCGCCCCGCGGCCGAGGCGACGAGCGAAATCCTTCGCGGAATCGCCGGCCGCCCCGTCTCCCACCCTGGCCGCCCCGCGGCCTCTTCCGGATGGAAAAACTTTTAGGGGCCCGTGTGGGCCCCCACTTGCCAAACATAATAAACCCTAACCACTCCTTTTTGTTTTTTTCTTTCCTCTTTCTCACATAGCCGCCCCCTCTCCATTGCTTCCTCTTCATCTTCCTTCTTCATCCTCTTGAAACTCCATTGAAGCACACCTCCAAGTTTCTTTCTTTCACCAAAATCATCCTACCTTCACCCAAATCTCCACATAAATTCTCTTTTCTCATCTTCCCCCTCCACACTATCCACCTTATTGCTTCTCTCTTCTAGATCTACACAAAAACCGGCCTTCTCCCAAGGAATCTCCAAGTTTTTCTTCAAATCCACCACGGAGGGAGGAAGGTAGGGACGTCGGAGACCAGATCCGACAACGGAAGTTACAGATCCGGCGATTCTTAGGCCGCCGTCGCCACCTTCGGCTGCCCCGCGGCCACTGCAGAGACTGATTTGCCGTGAGTTTTTCTTGATTTCCATTCTTTTGGGTAATATTTCGTAGCTCGGATTCAAAATGTCGAGACCACATGGAATGAATAGAAATCAGAAGGAGAGATGGACTGCTTTGAACACTAGAAACTTCTTTGTAACGAAATTCTTTCATGAGTCTACCTTAAGATTATTACAGATGGATGCCTGCACTAGGCAGCTATTAGAGCATGGGGGCCTAGGAGGGTTTTTAGAGAAGAATGCTCCCACTTATCCAAGCCTATGTAAAGAATTTTTAGCAACCTTGAGTGTAAACCGTGCTTCTATTGATTTTCGGTTGCTTGGGAGGGATTACACATTATCCAAGGAGAGATTGGCACAGATTATGGGTGTTACTGCTGCGCCGACCGCTGGTTGGCTTGATGTCTGCAAAGGAGAGGGTCCTGTGGCTTTTTGGATGGCATCTACTAAGGTGCCTTTTGAGGCCAAGAAGGGTCAGTACAACTCCAGCATTCGCCATCCTGCCTTACGACTGATTCACAAGGTTCTGGCGAACACCTTCTTCGCACAGGCTGAGGTCAACAAGATCTCGCTGAAGGACATGTCATTTCTATGGTGTCTGACGCCAGAGAGCCATGTAGTGCCAGGTTGGGTAGATCTGTTTCTAATAAACTGCAAGGATATCCTGGACAAGCGCAACAAGACAACCATTAGCTTTGGGGGTCTTATCACCCTCATTGCTCGTGCATGCATCGATATGAATGCCGTCCATGACATTCAGCATGGATCATTTCTTTATGATGAGGCCCAGTTGAGGAAAACTGGCCACCTGGAGGGCAGAGCACCGATGTGGATCTGGAGGGCAGGCCATCAGGGGAGGATCCAGTTGAGATTGCCCCGTCATCTCCCATTTGGCCCTACTGCTACTGATTTTTATATGGGAGATGAGATGGATCAGGATGATGATGATGAGGAGGAGGAGATTCCTGATGCTGAGCAGGAAGATGCTGAGGATGTTCCCAGAGTTCAGCCGGATTTTGGAGGAGCTGGACCTTCTGGCACAGCTGGAGGTGCTGGTCCAGATTACTACTCGCTGGCACAGCAGATGGCTGATATGTCTCTCCAGCAGAACACTATGTGGGAGCATCAGCAGATGATGTCGCGTCGTCAAGACGCAATGTGGGGGAACCAGCAGCGGATGCACCAGCGCCAGGACACGATGTGGGACCACAACCAGCAGCTGTATGTTGAGGTTGGCGACATTCGTCGAGATGTACGTGGCTTGACTTCCCATCTGGAGGAGGTCTCTGAGCGCCAAGCGGCGATCCGACGGATGCAGGAGCAGATATGGCAGAGGCAAGAGGACTTCTATCGATTCGCCCATCCACAGTTCCCACCATATCCGCCGCCTCCACCACCTCAGCAGTGAGCATGTTAGTTGTTTCTTTTCTTTTCCCTTTTATTTTTATTTTGATGTTTTTGTTCTCTTTTCTGCATTGAGGACAATGTCAGAACTAAGTGTGGGGGAGAAGACTTGCAAACTCTCTGTATTTTGGTTCTAATTTGCACTGCATTTTAAGTTTTAAGGTTGCATGTTTATTTATATTGGTTGTATGCATATTTAGTTTTTACAATTGTTATTCCTATTCTGAAAAAAAAAACAGTTTTAGTTCTTGCATTATTAGGAATAGGTCTTATTTCCCCATGTGAATGTCATTTGTCCTCTATATTTTCTATTGAGATTTATGCCCCATGATGTGCTTGGATTGTTGAAGCCTTCGATATATGTTTTCTACACTATTTGGTGGGCATGATTGATTGATGATTGAGCGCATAAAATCTTGAATTTTTGGGTGATTTTGAAGTTCTAGACATCTCCTGGTGAGCTTATTTTGGCCTATTCAAGACTACACTTTATTTAGTCATCTTGCTTGTTGTGTGTACTCTCTTCGATTACTTCCTCTTTGACTTGCATTGAGATATCTTGTTCAAGGCTGCATATTATGATTTCTGCACATGACTTAAACATGATTGAGGCACCTTTATTAGCCCTATTTGACTTTATTCCCACCTTACATATTATCCTCTACTTGAAGCCAGTTTGAGCCTAATTGCCTATACTTTTATGGCTCCACAAGAATTTTCCATAGCCAATGATAGCCTGACCCAATCCGGGAATTTAGGACTAGTTGGTGAATATCAATAGTGTGGATGATGGTTTGTGGTGGTGGATTGTATGTTGGAGGTGTATTTATGAGATGTTTGATTATTGCTAGCATTTTTATTACTTGGGACCTAAGGAGGATAAAATTCACTTAGGGGTAAAAGTCAAGGAAAATCATTTGATATAGCATGAATGAAAAAGAAAAAAAAAAGAAAAAAAAAAGAAAAAAAAAGAAGAAAAATAAAAGAAGGAGTTGATTATGGTTTCTAAAGTTTTATGCTTGAGATTGGTGTTGTTTGGCATTATAGAGATATGGTATGAGATGTTTATGAGTGGTTGTATGATTTGGTAGCTCCCTTGGTTCCCGGATTTTGAACACCACATGACCAAAATTGTTCCATACCTTATATGTTCTACCTTGGCCCCATTACAACCCAATTGAAAGACCTCATGATTTTTGTTGTGTGTAGAGTCACCAGCGATGGAGATTTAGAACACTGGTGCAAGTCTCTTGTAGCTAAGTTTTTGAAGATTGAGTTTTGAGCGTAAACATTTAAACCTAAACACTTGAGCGAGAGTGAAACACATATCCTTTGTGAGGTCTAGAATGAATATGGTTGCCTGATTTCATTGATTATTCCAATTATATGCTATGATGTTATTAATCTTTTGTGTTTGCTAGTTTTCATGCACTTAAAGAATATTGAGGTGTGGATACATGAATTGCAATTCTGTGGGGCTGCAGAGTTAAGTTTTCTATTGCCTGAGGACAAGCAAAGGTTCAAGTGTGGGGGAACTTGATAGAGCATATTTAGTATTGTATAATATATTGCATTTAGCGTATTTTAGGTGTGAATATTGCATTTATTTAGTTGAATTTGCATTTTCACTTGTTGAGTTAGAAGAGGCGGAATCTACATGATTTTATGTTTTATTTCAGGAAAAGTAGATTGGAGGTGAATTAATATTGAAAGGACGGAAACAAGTTGAAGAATACTTAGGAGCTGCTGGAGACGAAGAGGAATCAGCTCGGAAGAATCGCAGGCCGCCCCGCTACATTGCTGGCCGCCCCGCGGCACGAAGGAAGAAAACGGAGAAGTTCGCAATCGCCGACCGCCCCGCGGCCCGTGCAGAGGCCGATTTTCAGTTACGGATTTTACTTAGGGTTTTGTTTAAGTTATTTTGGGCCGATTTTCTCTAGACTATTTAAGGCTTTTCTAGTTATTCGTTCATTAACCTTATGCACTTTACACTATTGTTGAGAGCGCCGTTGAGCATGAGCAACTAAACTCTCAAGGTTTCGCCTACAGTTTGGATCTTTGATTGTTGAATTGTGAGTTTTTTAATCTAGTTCTTATTCCTATTGCAATGTTTTGACTTCCTTGTGCTTAATTGCTTGAATGTGTTTTATTCTCTCTGGCCTGATCAACTAGTTAGAGTAGATTCATTCAATTGCTAGGGTTTTGCAGATTCCTCGTAGCGAACCTTAACTCAAGTGGCAATCATATCCCTTTAGGACTCGTAGGACTAATTGGATGTGTAGGAAGTTGAATACATGTTGAATATCGACTCGTAGCTTGATATTATGTGTACCTTGGTTAATTCATAATCTTAATGCTATCTCTAGGTTGAATCTTAACCGTGTTAGGGTTATTTAGAGATAAGGGTTGCTAGGACTCGTAGGACTAGTAATTTACCTAAGATCTGGACAAGGACATTGATAGGAAAAGACAAGAACTAGAGGCTGAAACAAGGATCGAATTCATCAATCGAAGTGATAAATTGTAGGTGAACCTATTTCTCTCCACTGCATTCTTAAACCAATTCACTTTGTTTGCTCCTTTTCACACCAAAAACCCCCCATATTCTCTATTAGCGATTAGACTTGCACTTGAATTGATAGATTTCCCTGTGGATCGACCTCTTGCTTACACACTATACTAGTTGTGAGTTTGAGTATTCTTTGGCAAGAACAACGACAGGTTTACCTCTTGTCACCAATCTACCCCTTATTGAGCTTAAATTAAAGTCCTCTTGATTATTAATGCTTTGTCACGAATGAATGTTTTTGCATAACCCTCCTTTTGTGAGTAAATTTTGCTTTTTAATTGCACATGCATGGATTTGTGACACTAGTACCTTTTCGAGGATGGTAATTAATTGTAGGGACATATGAGAATGAATCTAATATGTTGAGAGTTTTAAATTCTTCCCCTGAATGACAATTAAAAGTATTGCTTGAGGACAAGCAAGCTTAAGTATGTGGTGTTTGATGTGAGCCTATTTTGCCACGTTTTACACTTACTTTTATATCGATTTCTGCATGCATTTCATGCATTTGGGTTAAAATAATACAAAATATGTGTAGTATATGTTTATTTGCAATATATAGAGGTCTACACAAGTTTTTGGTATATTTCGCAGAAATCGGACGCATTTTGGAGCTTAAAGGAAAGTCATGAAGATGCTAAGGATGGTGCAGCTGGAGAAAACGCAATTTTTCGGTATTCATCATTCTGAATCAAGCTTTGATGTCTTCATGAGAGTTGTAGCCCTCGAAAAGATCTTTCCAACGCATGGTCATATACGTCAATCCGACGAACGAGGACTCGGGAAAGTGCGTTTCCAGAACAGAGCAAAATGCTGAGAGCTGAATGTTACTCGACACTCGACCAAATTGGTCGAAGTCGACCAAGACCAAATCGAGTAAAGAACCCAAAAATCGACAAGGAAGCTGGGAGCTGAACATGTTACTCGACGTCGAGGAAATTTACTCGATGTCGAGAAAAACTCAAAGTCGATGAGCCGTCCTGGAGCCGAGATCGACGAAGAAGACTGAAGGCGAAGAAACGTTGCTCGATATCGAGGAAATTTACTCGATGTCGAGGAAAACCCAAGTCGTCTATGCTACTAGAGTCCGGAATCGAGTTGTTGAGCGGAAGAGGAAGAAAGTGCTACTCGATATCGAGGAAATCCCAGAAGCCGACGTCGAGTAGTCCGAGATCGTGGTAAGTTTCTATCCAAAGTCCAATGGTGATATTTTCGAGATGAAATTCTATCAAGATCTATCAAGTGCCATCAAGTCAAGAGAGAAGATATTTTATCCACATTAGATATATTTCCTTTTAGATATAATTATTTATTTCCATTATTTTATCTTAAATAATTAGATAGATAAATATAGATATAGATATAATTTCTTTCCTAGAATAGCTAGGGAATGAAGCCTATAAATAAGGCCCTAGGGGGATGATTCTTATTCATTCAAGCCAAGTCGTCTTAGGACGCAAGGAGAGAGGAGAGAAGGCGAGAGAGGAGAGAGAGAGAGAGAGAAAGAGAGAGAGAGAGAAGGAAGGAGACGAACTGTTGTAAGTTTTAGTTTATTTTATGTTAAAGTTAATTTCTTTTATTATGGTTTGTTTCTAATTTCCTTCTTCTAGGGTTGGGGTGATCCCAACATAGATATGTGTGTTTGATTTATAAATCCATGAATTTATATGTCTTTATCATCATCTACCTATGTGCTTAATCCTTTGCGAGAGTTGAGGAAATTCCTTATTCATGATATTGAAGCGAAAGTGATCTTATTATGAATTGGATAGTAATTAGGGTTTATTTGCGAGAGCCGACTAATCCTAATTAAGAAAAGGTAGAAACAAATTAGGCTTTTATGCGAGAGCCTCTATCACCTAAATTGTTGGAATTTGCGAAAGTCGATTCTTTGATATAAAGCATGCATCTTTATGTGATTTATGACATGCACATATGTTTTTTGTTGTGGTGATCCCTAACCTTGAAAGTTTGCATCTTTATTTATTTTATTTTATTATTTTTATTCGGCACATATTCTACTCGATATCAAACCACCATTCTCTCTCCATCCCTCGACATCGACCAACTCTTAGCCGACGTCGACAGCAACCCTCATCACCTCTTCCCGCTATCCCTGAACCCCAAAAACACACTAAACCTAGAACCGTTGACTTCTCCCCTGAGGACAAACCTGACTCCCCTATACTATAACGGGGGTCTTGATTATAAATTTATTTGGTCGAGAAACCCTCTCGTCAAGAACAAGGCTCAGGTTTTCAAAGCTATCATTGATTTTGTAGCTTATGTTAAAAATCAGTTTGCTAGATTTGTGAAATGCTTTAGATCGGACAATGGAACAGAATTCACTTCTACTCAGTGCCATAATTTCCTTGCTCCTGAGGGGATCTTGCATCAAAGAACAGTTCCATATACTCCTCGACAGAATGGAAGATTGGAAAAGAAGAACAAACATTTGATTGAAATTGCTAGAAGTATGAGAATTCATGGTAGTGTACCAGTGAGATTTTGGGGAGATTGTGTTTTGGCAACTACTTATGTTATTAACAAGATGCCCAGTGAGATAATAGGATGGAGTTCTCCTTTTTAGAAGTTACTTAAAAAATCACCAAGCTATGATGAGCTTATAAAGGTGATTGGTTGCCTATGTTATGCTCAGGTTCCAGTTGGAAAATCAGGTAAAATGGGACCTAATGCTAGAAAATGTGTTTTTTGGGACATCCTTGTGGGAAAAAAGCTTATATGCTTTGGGATATAGACAGTAAATGCACATTTGACAGCATGGATGTCATTTTTAAGGAAATCATATTTTCCTTTAAAAATCCTACTTCTGTCACATATGATCATGAGCCCACAAATACTTTTCAATTGCCCTTGGTGAATCCTCCCTCATATTATCAGGACTTTACTTATCATGTGCCACATGCTCCTTCTTCTCAGAATCTTCCCTCACCAAACATTGATGATATTCTTCATAATCGTATTTCATATTCAATGAGTCCTGGCATCTCAGTGAGAGCTAGTACCTCACCAATGAAAAGTAATCCACCAGATCTAGTAAACCAACCAGTATCTCTCTCTCTTCATGATTGATGTGCGCTCAATTAACCATGTGTTTCGCTTACATTCATATCGATTTTTGTATACATTTCATATATCTTTGGGTTAGAATAGTACATAATTTGTGTAATTTATGTTTATTTGCAATATATGGAGGTCTACACAAGTTTCTGTTTAATTTCGCAGAAATCGGACGCACTTTGGAGCTTAAAGGAAAGTCATGAAGACATTGGAGAAGCTAGGGAAGAGCACAGGATGGTGCAACTCGAGAAAACGCCACTTTTCACCATTCATCATTCTGAATCAAATTCTTATGTCT
The DNA here is from genome assembly GCA_037127255.1 of Persicaria tinctoria. Classification (NCBI taxonomy): domain Eukaryota; kingdom Viridiplantae; phylum Streptophyta; class Magnoliopsida; order Caryophyllales; family Polygonaceae; genus Persicaria; species Persicaria tinctoria. The sequence continues at coordinate 10,142,881 of JBANSL010000014.1, forward strand.
TCGTGAGAATTGTAGCCCTAAAAAGAGCTTTCCAACGCATACTCATATGCATCAATCAGTCAAACGAGGACTCGGGAAAGTGTGTTTCAAGACGGAGCAGAATGTTGAAAGCTGACAGAAGTACTCGACGTCGACTAGTCCTACTCGACGTCGACCACTTTCCACAAACATCGACTAGCAGAAGATCGAGCCGATGTCGACTACAGTTAGTCAATGTCGATTAACCACCTAGTCGACGTCGACCACTTTAGTCGATGTCGAGTACATCCCAGAAACAAATCCGAGTCGAGATCGAGTAGGAGTCCGAGTGAGGGATTACTTACACACCAAGGCACGAGATTTTATCTACATGAAAGACTTTATCCAACTTTGTAATTCCCTAATTTACCTAGGGGAAATTTTATTTGTTTTATTTATCAAACATTTATCTTAAGGGTTTAGATAGATAGATTTAGATAGAGATAGATTGTTATTTCCTAGAACAGCTACGATTGGAGCCTATAAATAAAGCCCTAGGGGGCTGATTTTCATTAATTCAAGTCAATTCATCTTCGGACGCAAGGAGAGAGGCGAGAGAGAGAGAAGGAAGAGGAAGGAGTTGAATTGTTGTAAGTTTTAGTGTGAGTTTAATATTAAAGTTTTTTTCTTTTATGTCTTTATCATCATCTACCTATATGATTAATCCTTTGCGATAGTTGAGGAAATTCCTTATTCATGATATTGAAGTGAAAGTGACCTTATTATGAATTTGGATAGTAATTAGGGTTTATTTGCGAGAGCCGACTAATCCTAATTAAGAAAAGGTAGAAACAATTAGGTTTTTATGCGAGAGCCTCTATTACCTAAATTGTTGGAATTTGCGAAATTCGATTCTTTGATATAAAATATGCATCTTTATGTGAATTATAACCTACACATATGTTTATTGTTGTGGTGATCCCTAAACTTGGAAGTTTGTTCTTTTATTATTCTATCTTTGTTATTTTGAAGTTTTTGCGCAGCCACACGGCATCAAACCACCATTCCCTCTCCATCCCTCGACATCGACCAAGTCTTAGTCGACGTCGACAGCAACCCTCGCCACTTTTTCCCGCTATTCACTGAACCCCAAAACACACTAAACCTAGAACCGCTGACTTCTCTCTTAAGGACGAACCTGACTCCCCTATACTATAGCGGGGGTCTTGACTATAAATTTATTTGGTCGAGAAATCCTCTCGTCAAATTGGTGTCGATGATCTTTGATGAACTCCCTCCTATAAGGAGATCTACTATAGAGCAGATTAGGCCAAAAAGGCTCAATGATTTTGTATGCAGTTATCCAAGAAGAGATCCTATTTCTTAATATTTTTTAGCTTCTTGCTTGGAGCATACTTATGATCAAAATTCAGATTTTCTTCAATCTTTTTGCATGATGGCCATAAGTATTCTCAAGCAGTGAAAGATCTAAGATGGATAGTTGCTATGGATAAAGAGGTGCAGGCCTTGCAGCAAAACAGAACTTGGGTAATGACAGATTTGCCTGCAAGAAAAAAGGCAATAGGAAGCAAATGGGTTTATAAGATAAAGTATAAGCCTTATGGGAGTTTAGAGAGATTCAAGGCTAGATTGGTAGCTAAGGGGAACAATCAAATAAAGGGGAAAGATTACAAACACACATTCTCACATGTGGCAAAGTTCACCACTGTGAGAATATTGATTGCTTTGGCAACTGTTAGAGATTGGGATCTGCATCAACTGGACATTAACAATGCTTTCCTACATCGATTCATTGATGAAGAAGTCTATATGCAGCCTTCGGAGGGATATGTGATGGGAAATCAGGGACATGTTTGTAAGCTGCAAAGGTCCATTTATGGGCTAAAATAGGCATCAAGACAGTGGAATGCAGAATTGTGTACCTTCCTCAAACAGATGGGTTATAAACAATCCAATGAGGATTATTCTTTATTTACTAAGCTGGTGCCAGTAGGGCTAGTTGTGGGTCTAATTTATGTTGATGATTTGCTCTTAACTGGTGATGATGCATATGAAATTGTGAAGACAAAGGAAGCTTTGCACAAGAAATTCACTATCAAAGATCTAGGGATAGCCAGATATTTCTTAGGTCTTGAAATTTCCAAGACTCATTCAGGAACTTATTTGCACCAGAGGAAATACATTATGGATATTTTACAGGATTGCAATTTATTTGATTGCAAACCAGCTCAATTTCCTTGGCAGAGAGGCTTGAAGCTCTCAATTGATACAGGTAAAGTGATTAATGGTCTTGAGAGATATAGGAGGCTGGTTGGGAGATTGCTTTTCTTAAACTTGACAAGGCCAGACATCTCCTATGTTGTTCAACACTTGAGTCAATTCATGACAGAGTCACGTGAACCTCATTATGATGCAGCACTTCATGTTGTCAAGTACTTAAAGGGAACCATGGCAGTTGGCTTACATTATCCAAATGTTTCATCCATTGAATTGGTAGCCTTTTGTGATGCAGATTGGGGAGCTTGCCAATTCAGTGCAAGCTCATTAATTGGATATTATATTTTCTTGGGGTAATCCTTGTTGTCTTGGAAGACAAAAAAGCAAAACATTGTATCCAAGTCTTCAGCAAAAGCCGAGTATAGGAGTATATCTATGACATCAAGTGAGATTGTATGGATTGAAGGGGTTCTGAATGTGTTGCAGGCTAATGTTCCATTACCTATTCCTTTCCATTGTGACAACAAGGTTGCCTTGCACATAGCTGAAAATCCAATTTTTCACGAGAGGAGAAAGCACTTGAAGATTGATTGTCATTTTATCAGGGAGAGATTACAAGATGGGTTAATCCAACCTCAACATATTAGGATAGGTGTTCAAGTTGCAGACATTTTAACCAAGGCATTGGGAGAGAAGCATCACCATTTTCTTGCTGCCAAGTTGGGTCTTGTTGGATTTCCACCAAGTCTAACTTGAGGGGGGGGGGGGTATGGAGAATAAGGGCTAGTTTATGTATAATATCTAGCTAGTTACTTGCACCTCATTTTATTTCTTTTCTCTTCCTGCTCTATCTGTAATAAGGTTGATGTGCAGCTTGGACTGTAGTGCATCCGAGTGTGTGCACTTCACGTGATTGGGTGGTATATATATAATCACGAGTTGTCACCTCTTTCAGGTAGGGTTTTGTTATTTCGGGATTGTTGTGCGTTTTCCCAAAGGGGCCAATGACCACCAACCATGAATGAAAAAGGGAGTAGCTTCATTACTTATTTGCTTTGTATTTATTCTACTGCACTGTGTTTGCAGTGTTTATTTTGCTGTTGATCATTGTTTTTATAGTTTTCGAGAGAAGCGGAATATCATGTTATGGCTCAAGCTGCAGGCCTGCAGCCAATGTCACCTTGCTCATATACACTTATTTTCAAGAACTTTTTATCAAAGTTGAATCATTTTACTATTTACTACAATAATGGCTATGCCATCCCCATTGCAAACAATCTTGACTTTCGTGAATGCTTGAAATACATCGATATTGACAGTCATTTTTGCAAAAGACTCTGAGGGTTATTTAGATCATCTCTAACAATTTTTCTAAAACTTATCCAAGATAATTTTTAAAAATACACATTTTTTCAAAAAAAAAAATCTCAAACTTCAATATTATATCGATTCAAAGAATTAGGCAATTAATTAAGAGGAGGGAGTTTGCACCATATAAATTAATAAAATTTTACCCTCTAATATTTGTTCAAATTGCAATCCTATTCTATGATTTTAACAATTCTATCATCAAAAAATTGCAGAACGATCTCAGTCCTAGATAGAATCTTATCTAAGGCAAGATCTTACCATATAAAAATGATCTAGAGATAAAATTGGTCGAATCTTATTTGGGATCTCAATCTTAGGTAGTTATGTATCGTTCTTACAACTAAAATATGTATATGAGAATATTATATATTATAATATTCTAACTTTAATTATAAGAAATTTACTAGTGGAATTCCCGCGCCATGGCGCGGTTGCGACGATAAAAAAAAAAGGTAAATTAGAATATAAAATATTTATTATAAGGAATAACAAAGTAAAATATAAACAAATGTTTGGAAAGACTAATAGTACAACAATATTGTTCTTGAACGACATAGGTGTTCACAAAATGCACAAATTTGGTACTCTCGGCTTCGTTCTTGCAAATCCTAAAGACAAAAAAATATTGATTAATACGAAGGGATAAATTTGTACAATGATTATCATTTACTCCCATATTAAAATACAGGTGAAGACACATGGCTTTATGAATGATCGCCACCCTTAATCAGCTTAGTCATTCCTTCGCATCGTCAACTATCCCATCCAAGTTTTCAATTCTTTGCGTCAAATGCTTTTTTGTTTTCTGCAAGAAAATATGAAATGGGAGATTACAAAATGAATATTGCATAAGTGCATGAGGTCATGAAGATGTGCCAAAAATATGGAAAAGTAGTTCAACATCAATACATCTTGTATTGGATAGAGAAATGGATAAAGAAATCAAAGGGCCAACTACTCGTGTGAGGAACATCATTGATATGTAGAGGTTTCTAATCATTCTACTGAGGCCTCAAATAGAATATATATATTTTTTATTCACAGAAAGTAGCACAATTTTGGCATCTTTCTATGCTTGTGGAAGATTTTTGAAGAGGGCAAAAACTTCATTCCATAAATATATAATAGAGAGGCCACACAAGCAAATCCCTCCATGTAAAAGTTAACGGATAAAGGAATGGGATAATTTGACATTGCTTACAGCATGAGCATCTGAAACACCCTCCAGATGTTTTGTCAAATTTCATATAGTACTTTCCATACTACGCTTAGCCACTTAACTATTTCATTCCATAGATCTGAATTCAAGAAACAAAAGGAGATGATAATAAGAAACAAACTGTAATTTTTTTACCTCTAATAATACTACTTTCCAGCACATATAACCATAGCCTACAGCACCCAATGCTCCAACTAGAATTATAAAAGATGGTATTCTGAATCCTGTCAGAATACAAAATGGTTAAATTAGGCAGAAATAAATGAATATTACCAATCAGAGTTCTATAATAGTTGTATCATGTAAATTAAAATTGCACAAAATATACCACTTTGACCAGAACCACCATTGAGCACAGTTATTTGACTGGAATGAATAGCCAATTGGTGAACTTATTGTGCTAACCAACGCACCTAAATATGTACAAAAAGGAGTCAAGTTAAAATAGATACCTTCTACGGAAGTTCCATATAAGTTTCTTCAAAAACAACATATCAATAAGCCATATATATGAAGATAAATTTCTACCCATGCAAAAGGAGAGAATATAAAAGTGATACAGTAAAGATTAAAAGAAAAAAGAAGACAAAACCCAAAAAAAAAAAAGGAAATGCAAAGATGTTTACCAAAAAAAAGCAGCAATATGTTTGTTCCAAAACCCAAACTAAATTTTACCTAAATTGAATGTTAGAATAAAATAATAGAACTGGATTTTATAAACTATATATATATATATATATATATATATATATATATATATATATATATATATATAGATGAATTTTAGAAACCAAGTTAAAGAACTGAATTTTAGAACAAATTTAGATCTGCCGAATTTCATAAATAGAATGACAGAACTGATTTATAGATGTTGAATTACAAAGAATATATTATAGAAAGGAATCAAGGAAACTAACTTAATTAAGCTAAAGTTTAGAACAAAATTAAAGCAATTTTTCATAAACAGATGTGAAGAACAAAATTATAGATGCTGAAGGAAAAAAAAAAACTGTATTAAGAAGTGGATTTTTTTACAAAATTACAAAACTCAATTTGTTGGAACAAAATTAGAATATATTAGCTACCAGTAAATTGTGCATAATAATGTTGAGACCAACAAAAACTAACTAACACGGCTACTAAGCCGAAGCATGTAATCTCCACGACAACTTAAGAAATGAGTTAGACCATTATTTGGATCAATATGGAACTTCGTACCTACATAAGGTGTGTGTTTTAGCCTCCACAATTTCAACATTAAACCCTGCACGCAAATAAACAATTTAAACGCCAAAGATAAGACACTCCCTTCTAGCATGATGTTATCCTATAAGAGAAAGAACTGAAAGTTGAAATATAAACTTTGAAGCTAGATGCAGATTGATTAAAAAAATCAAGTGACATAAGAATTTTGAAGAGGCAAAGACAGAATAGGTTTAATTGCAATTAACAAATTAAACATTTGATGATTAGCATGTAGCTTCTATTTCTCAGTTCAATGAGATGTTGAAATTGGGAACATCATCGAGGTCAAACTCACCAAGAAAGCTTGATGTTTTAGTTAAGAGAAGTAGGAAACGTCGAGAAGGAAAGGAAATATATACTTAGATATGCTTGACCATGGAAGGGGAGATAAAAATTTGAGGAACAAAATCTAGGTAAAAGAGAGTATATATGGGAGTAAGCTTAATCAGATAAACTATCTTGGGTAACTTACAAACCTGCAAGTAAAAAAGCATTGGGAGTCCTTGCCCACTCCCACTATGACTAATGATAGAGTGTCAATATTTGTCCTCTCCACTTTGGACCTCCAGACATCATTAGGCGATTCCGATCACAATAACTATAGCTCCACTCATTGTCCTGTGTTGATAAACTGTCCAATGTTGATAAGCAATTGCTGATAAAAATAAATAATAGTTCCAATGTAGAAAAGAAGGGAAAAGAAAAAAGAAAAGTGCGTACACAATACAAAAAAAAACAGTAATAAAAGATGATGATTTTAAAAAAAACATTCCATTAAATAATACACATCCGAAGATCAATTATATTATAAGAGAATGATCACAAAGAATCAAACAGATCGACAAAAACTGAATGACAAAAGTGGATTCTTGAACAAAATTACAAAACAGAAATGATTCGACTGTTCTAGGGCACAAAATGAAGTAAGACAAGAAAACTAGGGAAGGCAAATGAATGAATCGAGTATACAAAATTGGGCTGATATTAAGAACAAATTTGAAGATCATGAATTGTAGAAACAAAGTGAAAGAAGACAGAGACAAACACAGGAATCTTTAGATGCGGAGATGACTGAGGAACAATTAGATAAACAATAGTCCAAGGAAGTCAGCAAGTAAACATACAAAGGAGGAGCACCCTCGGGCATGCGTAAATCGGCTCCCAAGATACTTTGTTCCTCCTAATACGCATGAAACACGGAATCTATTCAGCAATGAATAAGAGTAACTTATAAACAATAATTAGACTAAGACAAATTCGCAATTTATGAGAAGATTTCGACTTCAAGGTCACATGATTGCAGCAAAAGTAGAACAATTAGTTAGTAATTTCAAGCAAAAGATTCCTATCGTCATCACTACAAAAAATGCTTCCTATCATCACTGAATTAGCTAAGGAATTTTACAACAAAATTGAAGCGAAATCAATACATACATACAGATGAGAGAACCCCATATGCAAGCTTTAGAAACCCTAGAAAAAATGGGTAATTGATTGGAAAATTAATCTAAAAAGAACATGAGAGAGGATGAAACTCAAAGAAAGGGATTTGTTTGCTTACAATGGTCGAGGGTAAAGATCAGAAGGGGGCGTCGAGGCCGTCAACTGGACTCCAATTGTCGACGTGGCCATCGATTGGCTCCCAAGTTAGATTTGCTGGTACGGTGTGGAAGGAGGAGGCTGCAAGGTCCGCTGGGGAGAGGATGATTCATTGGCTGATCGAGTTCGCAATAGGAATTTGAGAGATGGAGAAATAGCGTGAGAAGGAGGCGGCGTCCAGAGGAAGGAGGAGGCGTCTGTGCGTGCTTAGGTATTTTGATGGGAAAGTGGAAAAAAAATCAGAAAAAAAAAAAGCATTATGATTGGTTAAGAGGGAAAAAAAATTAAAAAGAAAAAAAACAGGATTGGTCGAAAAGGAGAGAAATAAGGGGAGGCTGCCACGTAAGTCAAAAGTCTTCTGAATTAAGTATTTATATAGATATAGATATAGATATATAGATATATAGATATAGATATAGATATAGATGGTTAGTAAATGGGTAAAAAAATAAAAGGAGAAAAATGTAAATGTATAAAAGAGATAAAGAGAAAAAAAGAAAAATAATAATAAGAGAAAAGTGTGATTAGTTTAAAAATTTTAAATTAAGGAGGTGTTAACACATCATCAAAAGTATTCTAAATTAAGATATTATATCGATAGATATTTTGAATTAAACTCAATGGTTAGTAAATGGGTAAAAAAAGAAAATTAAAAAAAAAAGCGTGATTGGGTGAAAAGGAGTGAAACGTGGAGAGGCCGCCACGTAAGCGTAAGGTATTTTGAATTAAGTAATTATATAGATGGTTAGTAAATGGGTAAAAAAAAAATTAAAAGAAAAAGCGTGATTGGGTGAAACGGAGTGAAACGTGTAGAGGTTGCCACGTAAGCGTAAGGTATTTTGAATTAAGTAATTATATAGATAGTGTATTAGGTTAGTCTATACTATATTAATAGTTTATTTGTAGAATCTTACAATATAAATTTTAACGATTTAACATTAAATTTGACTAGTATACATTTAATTAATTTTGAAAATAATTTTAAAAACTTATTACTAGAAATTATTTTTAAAAATAAATAAAGTTGATATTTAATATAATTTTTAATCCTTAAAAAACATATTTAAAATTAAAAAAGGCTTATATTTTTAAACCGGTGGAGTATTAATTAATTCGGTTTTCTATCTTTTTTTTTTATTAGCAAAGCGGTTTTTCTACCCTATACTCTAAGAGCATAGGATAAGATTTTAAATTAGAAAAGATTTTATACAAAAAAGGTAAGCGATATTCCTAATAGTCTAATTAAAAAAATATTAAACTAATTAAAAAAATTTTAAAAAAAATCTAACTTTAGAGTTTTATCCTATACCCCAAACCCAATGGCATAGTATAGAAAAATCGGAATTCATTTAATATTCTGAAAATTCCATCGATGCGATTGAATATATCTTACTTATCATGTCATAAATTTTCATTTTCTTTTCATTCCATAAATGAGATCGATTGACTAGATACTAATTTCTTCTTTTCAATCAAAATACTGTGCTCGATCATTTGTAGCGTTTTGCAGTACATATTGTTGATAGTGAAATGAATTAATTAGCATTAGAATTTAGAATGGCCGGCAGCTTGTCGTTAGTTCGTACGAATTGATAAGGTCTTAGACTCTTAGAACATGTTAGTTTTAGAGACTTTTTCAAATAAAGGGTTGGTTTATTTTCATGGTTAATGTATCTTGAATCATCGTTAATCGGTGATGCATCGTCTTCGGCGGTGGTCTTGATGATCGGTCAGCGAGTCAGGGCTACAGGGGGCAACGCGACCTTGGTGGGGCTAGGGAGTAGCGTCACCTCGCCATTACGGTATACGATGTTTATTATAAACAGACCTATCGTTTGTCTATTTTGGGTTTTCAATCCATTGTCTTTTTAGGGTTTCATGAGTTTCTTCATATATTCATGAAACATCGACCCTTGTAACTCTAATCTGTTTTGCTTCCTCGATCTAATACAAAATTGATTCTCTACCCAACGTTTCTTTGCTATTTTCATTCTCGTTATAACATTTATCAAGAGGGGTGTCAGGTGTGTCAGGTTGGATTAGATCCATTTATAATATATAGTCGGGTTAATTCGCGTTTGGGTTAGCTTGAGTTTAGATCGGTTCAATTTGAAGTTCAAGACATTAATGGACATGTCATTTCAGATTGTTTCATTTTCGGGTCAAGTTAGGTTAAGGTATGTTCAGGTCCACCACGTTTGTTTAATTTATGATATCAATTCAAGCTCTAGTGTTTAGGGTGCATGTATTTGGATTCCATTGAATTTTAATTATAATGTAATTATTTTATCTCGTTTTATGCGAGTGTTTAATTATACAAATAAATATATCATAAAAATCGAGGTAAAACTGTAATTTAACAAAATAATCACATAAATTGAGACAAAATAATTGCATTATAATTAATACATCGTGGAATTCAAAAACACAATAATTTAAACACTTAAAAATTATGTTAACCAAACACCGCCTTATCATTTTACATTATAAATATAATTCACTTGAAATCCAAACACACCCTTAATAGGCGTGTCGAGATATTCTTATAGAACTTACATAGGTCCAAAAACTATTGAAGGTTGTTAAAAATAAAGTTGAACAATCGTAAAGGTGGTGTGAGAAGTACCGATATACTCCAAGATAATTTATACTCAAAATAATTAAGTGTAACATCGAGTATAAAACCTTGTATTACGTACAAGGGATCCGGACTACTTTTTTGGAGAATTTCCATGAGCCAAAACTGGGGGAAAAAAATATTCCAAACAGAGGAAGGGCATTGAAAGATTTGTAGATTTGTGCAGTGGCGGAGCCAGGATTTCGGGTAGGGGTGCTCAAAAAATTTCCTGAAATATTTTTTTTGGCATATGCTTGATAAGAAGATTTTGTAAAAAGAAAATATTGAAAAAAAAACTAAAATTGTTATTTTTAATGATTTTTTTATATTTAAATAGTTGAGAGTAACAAAAAAAAATAGAAGAGAAACAAAAAATATAGAAAAAAATGACGAAGAATTATTTTTAAACCAATATTGAAAGAAAAAGTTTAATATATAATTCAAACATAAATATGATATTTTTTAATGAAATGGTTGATAGAAACAAAAAATATAAAGAGAAATTAAGAAGAATTAATGTAAAGTAAAACAAATACAAAGTTGAAGAAGTGGGATTTGAACCCAAGACATTTTACTTATCCTTACTCTCACCTTTCTTCCCTTACCACTTGAGCTAGATAACACTTTTGTTTCAAATATCATTTAAAGATATTATATTATCTTAAAAATACTAAATATATGCAAAAAAAATTTGTATTTTTTTTTCCGGGCCAGAGGGTGCTCGAGCACCCCCAGCTCCGCCACTGGATTTGTGTAAGGCATTTAATAAATATTTAATTAAGATCTTTGTTTTTCTTATTAAGTCAATGATTCTCGAGAAGTTAACGGGTCGGTAGACGGTAATCATCTAAACATAAAATGAAAAACAGAAAAATGTGCATTGAATAAGCAGAAACAAACTACTTCCTCCGTTCATTAATAAGTGTCGTTTAACTTTTCGATACGTTTTTTAAGAAACTAAAAACTATATAAAATATTGACTTTTTTATTAATTTTTTTAAATAATTTTAAACTTATAATTAACTAATATGTATAAAATTATATAAAAAAATCAATTAAAAAACTTTATATTTTATATAGTTTTTAACTCTTTAAAAAAAGTGTCAAAAAGTCAAACGTCACTTATTTCTAAACGGAGGTATAGTATAATAACAAGGCGATCTAAGTAAATCTAATCAAAAAAAGTTGAGAATGCCGAAGAATGAAGCCGCTAAGATCTTTTGTACGTGTGGTGAGAATATTGTTTTTTAGAGTTATATGTAGAGGTGGAAACATGAAGGAAAAATTGTCCATCTCTGGAGGGATCGATATTTAAGATATCAACAAAAGAATTTATGATGCTTGGAAATTCTTTAACGAGGAAGAAGAAAGGAGTGTTCGCTTTGAACAGGTCCAGATGAACTAGTTGTACTTGTCCACATTTGGATATAATTTGTGATAAGACTGAGCTTTGTTATGATTATTGAGTTAAAAGATGAATGCTTTTTTTTTAATTAGGAAATAATTCGAGGATCGGAAAGATCCGACACTTCGAGAGGCCGACAAAGTTGGCAGATGGTGAGCCATCAAAACACACAACGTACGAAACAACAACAAAAAAGGTGTAGTACAAGCAGTGGAAACGCACACAAATACAGTCGGACCTAACCCAAATAAGCTGATGACAACATAGACGAAGAGCCGACGACAAGCACCACCAAGCAGTGACACCGTTGGCCAGCGGTACGTCAGGAGTCCTGTTGACAGTGAAGATGATCCTCCAAGGAAATATCCGCATCGTGGAGTCGCCTCGATACACAACGCCTCGACCCCAGCTAGAGCCGACACCGAACGCCAGAGCCCCAACATAGAATAGGACCGCCAAGAACAACCAAACTCGCAGCCGAAAGCCACCGCTAAGAGAAGCATCAAGAAACCCTTTCCGGGATTTTATTGAAGCCCTTTCGGGATTTAATCAAACGGAGGTGTTTACATAAATACATTAATATTTATGTAAATACAAAAATATATAATTATATATTGTTTTGTTTTGTTTTATATTTTTATTTTTCGGGCTATCTTTGGGCCCAAGAATTTGTCTTGGGCCCAAAGGAAGCAGTTGTCCACATGTGTCATCCCACTGCATCAAAGGAAACGACAAACAGCAAAGGAGACGACAATCAGCAAACCACGACAGGCACCGCCGGCTAACGGAGGCCTGGAGCGGGGGGCGATGGCCAGGGACGGAGCAGACGCCGTCGGGCAGCCACAAGAACAGGTGGTGTAGTCAAGCGAGAGGGAAGCACCGGGGAACCCGAAGGGGACAACCCTGAGGTGAGTACGTCGGAGACAATCTAACGAGAACGAGCCCATGACCGAAGAGCCCAGTAAGGAGACAAAGCACGACCGGAATCGATGCTTGAAGACGAAATCGAATCGCATCCATAATTGATACTTGAAGACGAAATCGAGCCCAGCAAGGTCGAATAAGGAGGACGAAGATGGAGCCTAACCCCTAAATTGGAGGTTGAGAACGATAGAGAGGGAGCTTGACTCCCGAGAAAGCTTAACAACCATCCCAATCAGAAGGAGGAAAAGATTGAGGCCGATGGGTTCGAACCTAGGGTTTGAAATTGGGGATTCTTAGGTGCGTGCGTGCAAAGGCGATCTTCGCCAGAGAACGCAACTGAAGTTGAGACGACAATAGCTCCAAAATCGAGCAGATCTAGTAGGCCAAAGGGGGAAAAGAGCCCCAACGGACGGGAGGCACAACAACCAGTCGGGACAACCTATTGACTTCCGAGGAGGTGGTTTTCATCCTCCTAAGAGGTATTTTTTTTGCCTCTGAAGAGGGGTTTGTTGTGAGCTGAATCTGCCATTTTTACAGTAACTTTTATATCGTTTTCTACATACATTGCATGCATTTGGGTTAGAATAATACAGAATCTATGTAGTTTACACTTATTTGCCAAATTATGGAGTCTACACAAGTTTTTGTTATATTTCGCAGAAATCGGAGGCACTTTGGCGCTTAAAGGAATGTCATGAAGAAGCTAAGGATGGTGCAGCTGGAGAAAAGGGCATTTTTCACCATTCATCATTCTGAATCAAGCTTTGATGTCTTCATGAGAGTCGTAGCCCTCGAAAAGAGCTTTTCAACGCATGGTCATATGCGTCAATCCGACGAACGAGGACTCGGGAAAGTGCGTTTCAAGAACAGGGCAGGATGCTGAGAAGACTGGTCGATATCGACTAAGCACACTCAATATCGACCAGATTTAGGTCGAAATTCTCCAAATCGACTCAGAGTTGGCCAGAATCGACAAAGCTGAAGAACAGTGGTCGATATCGACTTAACCAAGTCAATATCGAGTGCCCCATATCGAGTCAACGTCCTGGAATCGAGTCAAGAAAGCTGGAGCGGAGACATGCTAGTCAATATCGAGTAACTCAACTTGAAATCGAGTACAAATCAACTCGATTTTCATCTCTGGAGTCAATTTTGACCAGCTGAAGAGAAACCGAGGAAGCATAGGTCAATATCGACTTAACCAAGTCGATATCGACTGGACCCACGACAGCGGATTCCGAGCTTAATCGACTTCTTGTTAAGTTTCTATCCCGAATCAAATGGAAATATTTTCGAGACCAAATTATATCCACACCTATCAAGACTTATCAAGATCTATCAACTCCATGGAGGATTTACCTACTTTAGATATATTTCTTTTTTGGATTTAATTCTTTTATTCCATTATTTAATCTTTAGATAAAAGATAGATAGAATTAGATATAGATAGACTTTCTTACCTTGATTAGCAAGGGGTGGAAGCCTATAAATAAAGCCTTAGGGGCTGGATTTTATTCATTCAATTTCAGAGACAAGTAGTTACACATAGAGAGAGAAGGAGGAGAGGTTGTAAGTTTGAGTTTATTAATGCAAGTTAGTTCTTTTTCATCAAAAATGTCTGCAATTGCGATGAAGAGCGAGTAGTCCACCCACTTCTAGGGCTGGGGTGAGCCCGACGGTGGCCATGTAAGGTGATGCGGTAAAGATACGATCTTTTTATGCAATTCGTCTTCTATCCCTATGAGCATGATTCTTTTGCGAAAGTTGAAGGTGATCATTGTTTGTGTTATTGAAGCGAAAGTGATCTTAATGCAACTTGGGTTAATTATGTGAAAAAAGGTTAGTAATAATTAGGGTTTATGCGAAAGCCTCTATATGCCTATTTGTTAATAACGAAAGTTATTTGATGGAAAGCATGATCTTTTATACCTTTATGTGTTACTTTGCATGGTTATCGTTGTGGTGTTGATACCCTGGCTTTGGAAGTCTTTTAGTATATTGATTTATTTCATTGAAAATCTGAGTTCTGTGTTAGAGAATTTGCAATCTAAAGTTTCTGCTGTTTGTCGATCTCGGGAATTGTTAGTCGATATCGAATAGCACTTAGTCGATATCGAGTAGAAGTTGTCGAGATCGAGTTTCTGTTGCTGAGTTTACTTTCTGTCATCACTGTGCTTTGTCGATATCGAGTACCTCCTTGTCGATATCGACCAGTTTCTGTGTTTGCTTTTGTTTCTGCTTTGCTTTGTTATTTCTGTCTTTCTGCTTTTCTATCTGTGAGATTTACAGCTACCTGAGATCCGCTGACACGCTTCCTCGAGGATCGATCCTGACTTCCCACTTCTGCATAGGGAGGAAGTCTTGTAATCATTTGCTGGGGCACGAAATCTGGTTAGCTTTGATTTATTTATATTTTATTGCAAGTCTCAATTTCCTCCTACAGTAGGGTTGAGAAGCCAGGCCGGAGACCGGGATGTGATCGACGGAGCAGAGTTCGGCGGAGTTCCCACAATGGCTTCCAACTCTCTCTCTAGAAAAATAGAGAGAGGAGAGAGCTTTTCCACAAAAGATGAATGCTTATGATGTTATACCTAGAAAGAGATGTACCTACATAATTTGCATTTTATTAATTAACTAACATATATCTAGTCCGGTATGGAATGAACTTATAATCATGGAATTGACTCAACTTCTCCTTCTTGCGTCATAGATCTTACCATTTACAAAGTAACCTGAGTTCTATCTCTTTTCCATTTCCATTTCAGAGTTTTTATGTGTTTGCATGCCCTTTGAGACCCCGAAAAATGAAAATGGCTTTTTTGAGTACATTCTTGAATTTTCAATTGAATTTCATTCAAAGGAGGAACCTTATATAGATCGCAATAACACTACTAGAATTTTGTTCATAAACATCGGTTAAAAACCGATGTTAAAATTAAAAAAAAAATCGACGTGTTAGTTGGTGGTGTTAAAGATCTCAACTTTACCACATCGGTTTATACCCAACGTCTTTAATTATTTATTACATCGTTTATCTTTGTTATAATGACTTAAATCCATGAATATAATTACATTTTGATTTATTCATCTAATGTGAAACCATTATTAGTTTTCATTACTAGCCATATGAAGGTTTGTAGGACAACCCAAAAGTTCACATTGCAAGAGCGAACGATGTCGCCGTCGGAGATCTTGTCTTGGAGGCGAATCACGAAGTAGCCGACGTTGTGAGTGCCTACCCGCTTGACAGCGACGGACCTGTTGAAGGAACAGACTCTGTCCTTCTTGGCGGCAAAGGGAGACTCCATGAGAGAACGACGAAGGGAGAAACGAATGAGGAGATTTTGGTTCAGATTCATAACCTTCGCCACTCCAAACACAGCGCGACGGTGCGTGTTCGAGTCTTCGACTGTTTGGAGCTTGTGTTGCAACGCTACAATCGTCTCTCCTCTTCAGATTCATCTCGAGCTGTTGGAACCCTAGATTTGGAGAGGAAGTGGGTCAATCCGAGAATGGCGATGAGAATGAGAATATGAAAATCAAGGATTTTGGTGGAGAGTTTAGATCTGAAAGATAAAGGATGACAGTGAAAATTAAAGGAAAATAGCTCTAGATCTGAAATTGGAAGAAGATAGGTTTAGATCTGAGGGCATGAGAAGAATGGAGAGGATGACAGTGTGTGGGTGACATAAAAAAGAGAGATTTGCCTATTTTGAAACGAGAGCGGGTTATCAAAATTTTAGTTTCGCACTTTTTTAAAAATTTTAAACAGTGTTTTTAACATTGGTCCATAAAAAAGACCGATGTGTTTGTTTTTATTGACATCACAAATTTAAATATCGATGTTATATAGTTATTTAACATCATGTGTTTTTCTGACTAATGTAAATTGTGTGATGTCTGATGATAAAATTCTAGTAGTGTAAGTCTTATAAAAAAATATACAGTTTTAACCGACACTATTCAAATAAGGCACCACGCTCTAAGGATTTTGTGATCTCCCAACCCTAAAGATAAGATTTCATTTTCTTCGTGGGTAAAGGCAAGCAAATTCTCAAGCAGGTAAGGGATACATATTGAACAGAGTTTTATGGTCGGCCCGTTGGGAGCTCGGCCAAATTGATTGTGGAATGAAAATAAAGATAAAATTTATGGGATGATGAAGTCCCTTTGCAATGGCTTAAACTTTTGTGTTAGGGTGGATCCCGACCTTATAATTAAAATAAACCTGAAACGACTCCCATTTCTCACGATCCGAACGGGAGATTCCCAAAGTTTAATATGGTATCGGAGTCAGTCCGGTTTGAGCAAGCTATATAGAGATTGAGATGCTTGACTCGGTTCAAGTGCAAACTAAGCCAGATTGGTTGCACTTGAGGGAGTGTTGGGATCCCACATTAATTGTGGAGCGAAAATGAAGACAATTATATAATGAATGAATGGGAAAGCCTCTACATAATGGCTTAATCTTTTGTGTTAGAAAGGTAAATTCCAACCTTATAATTAAAATATTTTTTAAAATAAATTATTAAAATATTGTGTAGTCATACGCCATGTATGAATGTATGCATGGTAAGGATATAAGCATATATAAAAGCTAGTGAACCTCATGCATGCACGTATGCGCACACACACGTGCTCGCACACATATGCATATGGGGTTTGGTTCTGATGAAACAGAAAATACGATGCAACGGTGAAACGGGTGAATATTGTGTTATATTCATATGAATGTTATGTTATTTTCAAATGAATATATGAATATTAGGTTATTTGAACATGCATATAATGTAAATATGAGTATATGATATTATTTATACCTGTATAATAAAAAATAAATATCACCATATTCATATTCACACACAACAATATTCGGCCATGTTTTCCGGGAGGTCAAATCGACCGCAGACAGGATCACGCGACTCATCCACACAACATCCACGCGGGACCTCCTCGCTACTTCTGCTGTACACGTCCTCATCCGCAAAGATTCCCTTGGTTGGTAGTCCAGCAGGGTCTGGCCCCACCCAAATATTTACCTTATCAAAAAAAATATATGCATATCTACATATATTAAAAAATGGTCTTTCTATTGATCTTATGCCTTGACCATAGGTTAAGAACCTTAATCAGAAAAGATTCCCTACCAAATAAAGAAGCACCCCTAGAAAAGCAATATTAAGAAAAGCTAAAATAATTTAAATTTGAAAAATATTTTCTAATTGACATTGTTAACCTATGCTCTTGAGGTATAGGATAGAAAACCCGATTTAAAAAAAATTTACTACCTCCTTCTCAAAATATAAATCATTTGACTTTTTCTCACTTTTTTTAAGGAACTAAAAATTATATAATATATTAACTTTTTTATTTTTTTAAATAATATTAATGTTGTTTTGAAAAATTAGTAAAAAAAAAGTGAATAATTTATATACTTTTTAACTCCTTAAAAATTAAAACGTCAAACAACTTATATTTTGAAACGGAGGGAGTAATAAAAATGAAGCTAGCTAGCTAACTAGTTTTTTTTAAAAAAAAAAAATGAACAAGGTAAGAATTCGAAATATCTGACATCATCCGTGTTAGGTAAATCGAGAGGTCGAAATAATCGACAAAAAAATTAACCATCATAATACAACAAATAAATGGAAAAAAAAAATACAAAGATCCATACCCCAAATAAACATGAAAAAAACAAAAAAAACCTCGGCTCCAGTTGCCACCATCGGTTTCACCGCCTTGATTAGGTCTGGCTTATGTTAGCCTCCCTCGGCTCCCGTCACCTCCCCTTGCCAACATCGGTTTCGCCCTCCTCCGCCTCCTCAAGCTTGGATCGCCTTGCTCTCAGCTCTTCCTTCGAGGTCTCCCTCGGCTCTAGCCTCGGCTCTGTCCTTGGTTCTCGACGGCTCCATCGGCTCCACTCAGCCCTCCTTGGTTCATGCATTGTAACAACGCCTTTTCAGGGGTTTTCCTTTCCATTTCGTCCTTCTTTCCCTTTGTCTTTGGATTGTTGTGCAATTTCGTTGCTCTGTCCCGTCTCAATCGCCTTTATTTTAACCATCGGCTCCACTCAGCGCTCCTTGGTGTGTGTTGTGTTGTTCTTGTTGTGATGCAGGCCTCATGTGAACGGTGTTTGATTTGATGTATCCGAAGATGTCGTGGATTTGCGATCGATATCTTATGGCTCTTCAATTCAAACTCCATAATATGAGATGTCTGCTAGTGTCCCCAGAGTTCTCTATGTGCGTCCTCTGTTGGCTGATTTGATTCGTTTGTCGTGTTCGTTTTTTTTTAGTGTTGGATAGTTAGCACGTTTATTTTATTTTCGCATTTTCATTTTTGTTATTTGCTTCGTGTTATTTCATTTTTTGTCATTTGTTTATGTTATTTGATTTGGTTGTACATGATGATTAGTTTAATTATCTACCAACTTGTCCGGTATTTCAATTTCTCTATACTTGTCTAGATAACTGATCGAATTCTTATTTTTGGGAGGGGGAAACATGACAACAACAAGAGGATGCTTGACGTAAAATATTAGGAAATTAACACTAAAAAAATATTTTTTTTAGGGGATGCTTGAGCATCCCCATCCATACAAGAGGATCCGCCACTGTTGATTCCGGACTCTTGTTATGAATTGAGTCACCATAATTTACCTCATTTCTTAATCTCTATTAGACCGGAGTATGAGGGGTGTTTAGGGTAAGCGATTTTACCTTTTTAGAACAGCCGGATGAGTTCCAATGTAATGCCATAATATATGTGTCTATCTAATTATTTTAGATATGATTTTACACTTAAAATTTTTATTTATACTCTATACAAATATATTTATAAAATTTTATTATAAAAATTATGCTTTAAAAAATTATTAATATTTAAAAAAACTAGATTACTTAAAAAATAATTTTTTCCATTTTCTAAAACATCATTTTTATAATATAAATTTAAAAATTAATAGGAAATGAGAAGTTTTAATTAACAGATAGAGTATTAGTCGATTAAACCTTGGGTTACGCAAGTATCCCCTTCCCCAAAGGCATAAATGTCACATTGCTAACGAAAAAAGAAAAAAAATCAACAATTATTTTAAGTTAATTTGTTGATCTTAACAAATTGATTGGCAAATTCTTATATTAGTACGTACGTGATTCACATATATATGTTTCAAAGAGGGAAGAAAAAGGCCCATGAAAAAAAAAAAAAAAAGAGGGAAGAAAAAGTCAACCAATTCAAACCAATAAGTTGAAGACTTGTTCAAAAATCATTTTCTCATGTATGACTGTTGACCATAGCAGCCAATTACTGATTTGATCTCTTCATACTTATACAACACTCCCTCCTCTACTGACTAGATATACATCCTATCATATGTAGATCAATTGTACACAAACTGATTGCAGAAATCTCTGATTGATTAATTAACATGGAGCTCCAGGATATGAAGATCACTACCTCCCTCCAAGTCCAAGATGATAACAAAGCAGTAGTAGTAGTAGATGATGATGAAGAAGGTCCACTTCCCGGGTTCCGATTTCATCCCACAGATGATGAACTAGTTTCCTTCTATCTTAAGAGGAAGATCCAGAAGAAACCCATCAGCCTTGAGATTATCAAGCACATTGATATCTACAAACATGATCCTTGGGACCTTGCAAGTATGCTATCTTATTATCTATCTATCGATCTATATATCTATACAATACACAGTCCTTATTGTGTATCATGTCAACATGCGTACACGATAAGGCCTGTGTGGAAGGAATCTTTTTGAAGGGCATATATATAATAAGTTAATTAGGAGCTAAGTTTCAGTATAAATGTGCAGAAGCAAGCAGTGTGGGAGACAAGGAGTGGTATTTCTACTGCAAGAGAGGAAGAAAATACAAGAACAGCAATAGACCAAACAGGGTCATCACTGGCTCTGGATTTTGGAAAGCAACCGGGATCGACAAGCCCATCTACTCGAATGGTGGAGAAGCCCACCGTTGCTGTGTCGGCCTTAAGAAGTCGTTGGTTTACTATCAAGGGAGCGCAGGCAAGGGCACCAAGACCGATTGGATGATGCACGAGTTCCGGCTTCCAACCGATGATCATCAACACTCCGAATCCTGCCCTAATGATAATCTCCAAGAAGCTGTAAGTTTCCCTACCTTGATCCTTATACAATGACTTAAGCTTTTGTGTTAGACAGGAAATCACGATCTTATTCTATCCTAATCTTAGACGCATTTGTTCGATCTGATCATGGTGTTCAGGAGGTTTGGACACTATGCCGAATCTTCAAGAGGAACCGGAAGTACACAACAACCAACAATTCAATCGCAAGCTCGAAAGCTTGCAGCACTGAATACATCAGCAACAAAGGGGCATCCTTCATCAGCTTTGCCAACCCGACACCTCAACAACAACAACAACAACAATCCTATGCGTCTAAAAACTATAGACCAAACAACGGCCTTAACAACACAAGCATTGTGGAACAAAGCAAACAACACAACACGATGAGCGGCTTATACTCGACTTCTTGTACCAACATTGCAGGACTGCAGTACTCGGCACCACAGTTGATGGCCGAAACGACTCCTTCAGATGCATCGATTTCAGCAAGCCCTTTGAATCAATCAAGCTTAGTTGATGATCGTGTCCACACTGCAGGTTATGCAGGAAATTGGGATGACCTTAGCTATGTGGTAGAGTTTGCCACTAGATCGCCCTTGTATGAACAACATTATATGTACAATTAATTCATAGAAATTAATGTCTTCCGTTCCGACTCTAGCTAGTTTGACCTAAATGCAATATTCTAAATATCGGATATATGGGCTTTTATATTGGCGATATTTGGAACCCGCTAAGATATTGGTATATCGATCGGGTGAAAAATATCGGTCAACCTCGTAACACCGATATATCGGATCAATATCGGGGATATGTATCATTACCAACGTTGGTAAGGTAACTTTAGCCTTTATAAATGAAGTTGTTTTTATTTTTTTCGATCAAGTTATTTGGTAATTTTACAATTTAAATATTAATTTTTCATGTGTATTTTTACATTTTGAAGTATAAATAGAATATTTAATATTTATAGTTAAAAATTAGCGAAACTGATAAATCCGATATATCTCGATATATGCCGATATATCCCCGATATATCATTTTACTCCTAATTACCGATACGACCCCGATACACGATATTTACCTTATCTAAATGCGTATATATGTCGTTAATCGATCATCGATGAAGTGATTGTTTTTTTCAAAAGGAAAAAGATTTGTTGCATCTGACAAACTGTTGTTGTATTGAAAAGCCCAATGGAACAGGGCACCACTTTTTGTAGGGGCACCATATTTTTTCGGCTTGGCTATATGCACCGGGGACAGGTGTTATATGCACTACGAGGACAGATCATAGATCCGTCCGTTGTAATTTTTTTTAAAAATAAACTGACGGATCTTAGATCCGTTCGTTATAAAAAAAAATAGAAAAATTTACATAGAACGGATCTAGGATCCGTCCTATCTATAAAAAAAAAAAGATAGAAAAAGCTGCAAAAAGCAGCTTTTTCTTTTGGGTTTTTGGGTTCAAGCGCGGATCCTCCATCCGCCCTTGATTTTGTTTTTTTGTTTTTTTTTGTTTCTTTCTTTCTGCTGCATTGGCAGCTTTTCGTTTTGATTTTTTTTTTCTTTTATTTTATATGTTAGATCCGTCCTTTGTAAAAAAAATTATTTTTTTACAACGAACGGATCCTAGATCCGTCCGTGTATTTTTTTTAAAAAACTTGTAATAATTATTGGACAGGTGTCGTGTTGTAGATGCAACGGATCCATGATCCGACCACATAGTGTATATAGAACCTGCACCCGGTGTATATAGCACAATCCTATTTTTTTTTATACTACTGGCTACTGGGCATATATATTAATTTTTTTTAATTGGAGCATGGAAAAGCGGAAAAAGAGACTCTAAATCCCTAATTAATGGCAGCCGCTTCTTTTGGGAAACTCACACCTGATTGCAACGCTTTGCCTTCTCCGCCAAAATCACGCTTCGCCCTTCTCAAAAACTCAATCTCTCACTCCTCTCGGTATGCACTTATTTGACACAGTCACACCACCGGCTCGGCTCATCCCTCCAGGCTATTGTTTCTCCTTGCCGCCTTCGCCGATGTCGCCGCCTCTCTAGTGTCGCAGACTCCCTTCTCGACCTCCCCTTCGCCTTCGTCTGCCTCCGCATCTCCATCATCGGTAATTTTCGAATTTCGATCTCCGATTTTCAATTTGGGACTTTCATCTCCGATATCTGGTGTCGCAGTCCCGAATTGCACCTTCACCTCATGTTTTGCTAAGTTGCTAATGTGATTTTCACCGTTGCAGGTAGCAGGCTCTGGTTGAAACAGTCTATTAGTTCGTCGGTTTGCAATTTCTGACTTACAAAGTTCCTGTCTTGCTGGACTATTTCCCAATTGTTAATTTGCTCTATATTCTGTCATAATTGTCTTTGTGCATTTTTCTAATTTAAAAAACTTGAAAAGAAAAGAAGGACTTAACCGTAACTCCAATCTCAAAAAATGCTCTAGATAAGTTCCTCTTAAAAAATCCTGTCCTAGAAAAATTCCTCTTAAAAAATCTTTTTTAGGCCCCATTTTGATATACGCACAGGGCATCTAAAAATCATTGGACGGCCCTGTATATAGCGCACACGATCGTTTGCCTACAAATGTCGATGTATCAGAGCAAGTCCAAGAGATTCTCCATCTTGATTTTTTGGAGAATTGAGATGATTTTTGATCCAAGAGCTTCTCCATTATATTCTCCAAAACAGAGAATTGAGAGAAAATATGGACATCATTCTCTAAATTTGGAGAAAACTCTATACTTTTTGGAGGAAGCGGTTGGAAGATGACTAAAAAATATTTAGAATATTTAACTTATAATTCTCTATTTTACGTTTAGAAAGATTACATTTTAAAATTAATTGATAATAAAAAAATCGAATAAGATGGCCAGGTCTTAACTCAACTAAAGGAAATGACTTGGTATAATAAAAACAGTGCCATCTCCGTTTCTCAGGAACAATTTTGTTTTTGACTAAGCAAATTTGGATTATAATATTGGAGTCATTACAAAGAAAGAATTAATGACGTTTCAATTTGAAAATGCAGCTAAAGTTTCTAGAATAAGCCTCTATCAATTAACACATCGATGAACAGATTTGTCAATGCAACTCTAGTTTTCCTACTGATGCATCATGAGAAGACATTTTTATTTTTCATTTTGGTTAGTTGAGAACTGTATCATCTCGTCAAATGTATGAAATTGTCATCGACTTCCGGTGTCTGTACGTATATGTGAGCGAACTAACCCAGACACTCTGTCACTCTCCTAGTATGTGAGCGAAACACCTTATACTTCAACCACATACTAAGAAAAACTTACCAAAAAAAAAAACTTGGAAGGACTCACCTAACTTTGCCCTCACACCTAGAACTAGCCATCATTGGAGTATCGAACTGTTGCAATCAGACACTAGGTCCCTTTTTATGTTTTTTAATTCTGTTTCTATTCGTTATATTTTCAGAGAGTCAAATGTTGTCGCCGATCGGGTTGCGCACCTAGCGTACGACATCCCTGCCGACGAGGATTTGCTGGTTGATCAATAACTTCGCGTTCTCGTCCTAAAGGACGCTCTAGGATATAGTTATTTTCGCAAACGATAGTTGTATCCTAATTCCTTTCCTTGTGTTCAAAAAAAAAAAAAAAAATTACCACTAGCCAGGTAGATATAGCCACATTACCTACCTTCCTTTATTACAAATAACCAGAATTTTCTACTTTTTAACACACACACTAATTACAAGGTCGGATTGTTCCTCCTAATTTTTTAACTTTCTAGATCCAATGCAGAACTTTATTCGGCCCATGCTTACAGCCCACTACTCTTCATTCTTGGGCCCAAGTTCATTCCCCTTTATTTTTGAAAATATGAATTAATTCCAAGGATAACGTTATGTGATAGTGTCTTATACATAGCTAAAAATTGGCTACTGGTTCAGACTCAGCTCGAAAAATCTGAGCTCGGAAGCTCGTAATGTGCTGTTTTTCAAATTTGCCTCTAGGGCAATATGAGGATTGAAGAATGAAGAACAAAAGAAGTACTTCAGTCCATCCTTTCTCTTGGCTTTAGTCTCTCCTTTCTCCTAATTCCTCCTGGCGTCGAGTTGAGTAACACTCCCTCCTTCCTCCTGGTTTCCTATTCGTGAGTTCATCTCCCTTAGTTCCTCTTAGTCTTTCCTTCTGGCAACCGTGACGATTTGTTGTAGCAGCACCCCGAGTGCCCAACCAGGTTCGTCTAATCGTCCTCCTCTTACTCCTCGGTCCCTCCTTCATGTTCGTCTTCTCTTAGGGGATGGGCATTGTAGATTTGTTTGTAATTTTCGTATGAAAGGGCTGGTCATTGTAGTTTATACTAGATTTGTTTGTAATTAAGGGTTGTGAAATCACTAATAAAGGGCTATCATGCATGAACCAGGGGCTGTGAAAATGAAATCAGGGGCATAACATGAAATTGAGGAAACAGAGGTTGTAATTTGTGAAATAATTAAACAGGGGCTTTCGAGCCCAATTGCCATTCAAATTTCAACTATGAACTAGCTCGAACGAGCTTAGGCTTGTTTGTTTGGCTTGATCAAGCCTACCAAGCCAAACTCGAGTTTAAGTTTGGGCTCGCAAGTTGAGCTCGAACACTAAAAAAACTCGTATCATTTTTGGGTCCAAGCTCGGCTCGTCTCCCGTTCGAGCCAAATAATTAAACAGGGGCTTTCGAACCCAATTGCCATTCAAATTTCAACTATGAACTAGAGGCTTGTTTGGCTTGATCAAAAGCTTGTCTCGTTCGACTCGAATATCACCCATAGATATACATTTTTGTAAGAGTTAGTCACTTCTCATTTCGATTGATTTAAAATCTTTCCATCTATCTGGTGGTGAGATATCACATTAGGTTATGGCTCTTGTGATCTCATCACTACATTGTCTATTGCCATGTCTTCCTCAATTTCCATGTTCATTGATTTTTTTTATATAAAAGCAAGAATTTTGTTGGTGTCAGCCCCGTTGTACTACCAACTAAGAGAGTCATTTACGAACCAGAGCTGAAAACTCATAATGTGAAGCCATAAAAGTATGATCCGACTCAACTCGAAGACTATCACAAAATCAGCAACTTGATTAGTTTCTGTAAAGATGTGAGAGCAGGACATGACTTTAAAGGATTGAAGCAGGACTAGAGAATCTGATATTAGTAGTTCAATCTCCTAAGGACAACACCAGACCTTCTTGAGAGCGTTGTTGACCACAAGGTTGTCCCCTGATACTTCGATTCGTCTATGTCCCACATTCTTGACGATCATCAAACCCATCCATAGACCAAACTAGACCATTTTCAACTTGCCAAGATCGATTCGTGAAAACATGCACCATCGATATATTTAGCCAAATTTTAATAGTCTTTCCATTTCCAACTTGTCAAACTAGATCTGTACAGAATTCTTCTTTGATTGTCGATTACCATGAGGAATTTTTTCCCTCAAAGTCCCAAATGTTATCATCCTTTATATATTTTTGCTTAATAATCTTAACCCACATATTATTATGTGTTCAAAGCAAATCGGTTAAATATATTATTTACATTCAAGAAATATAATTATATTGTTGGAAGCAAAGATTGATATATTTGGAGAGAAATTATAGGTGCAGTTGGAAAGTCTAAGATAATTTAAAAGATTAGTGTTTTAAATTCAAACAAATAATTAAAATTATGAATATGAAATTTTATTGGATGAGAAACATATGAATATGAAATGTTATTGGACGAGAGACATATATAGAAGTAAAAAGGACGTGGCACATCATATATATTTTTTCTTAATAGTTAGTTATAAATAGATAGTTATAGACAGAAGATTATAAATAGTATGCCCTAAGGGCATATGATAACGATACTTTATCTTGATGTGTATTTTTTTACACTAGATTTGACCCAAAAAAAGTGTATTTACACTAGATCGAGCTGGAAATCACCGTGGGTCGGTGACTGACTCATTCGACCCTATTCACCCAATGGGTCAAGTGATGCGTGAAACATAATCAAATATTAAACAGGTGGGTGATGAGTTGGGTGAAAAAAGAGATAATTGGATGAATTAGACCCCTTTTAATAATTTTATTCCTAGATGAACCCCTTAATTAATTTTAGAGTTATATAGACCTTTCTCTATTTCTCTATTTGCTATTACTAATCTACCCTTGAGATATTTTACAATAATTAAAAATGATTTCAACAATAATTTTGTCGTAAATCCCGTAATAATAGGTTTCAAAATACTTTCTTCAAATTGAATTTGCTCTTCCCTTCAGATTTTGATTGGTCAAAAGTTTGGGAATTCCTACATCAATTTAATGTTTAGAAATTCGTCCATTAATTTCTTTGAATTTAGCACTATGCACTTAATCTGTTGTTTTGAGGTGCGATTTTTGTAGTCTTTGATGAGTTTCTTTTCAATACAATAAATGAAAGATCGATTACAATAGATACGAAAACTTGATATAAATTACAGTATTACAATAATTTACATGCACCACTTTAACATTTTAATTGAGAGAGGAAAAATGATTAAAGTACATCATAACAAATTATGATACTTTAGTTACAATACAATAAATGACAAAACGAGAAATGATTACAATAAATTATACGAGGACAACCCATCTTGTCATGGTAATTATTGTAATTGATAAATTTACATATCTTTTGATTCCTATGATTAATAAATTTACATATTGTAATGTTTAATGTAATCGTATTCAATATTCTAACAATCGTTGTATTGTTAGTGTATTGTAATGAAATGATCGTTGAATTCATATATTGTAATAATATTTTATTGTAATTCAAGAGGTTAATCGTTTATTTGTGTGTTTTTTTAAATAGGCAATTTTGAGATCATATAATATATTTAAGATTTTATTTTTAGATGCAAAAGAAAAGTATATATACAATTAAAAAGTGGAAGAGCGATTTAATTTAAGTATTTTAATTTAAGTATATACTAGACAGTTTTTTGTTTTAAATGCAAAATTGGAAAGAAAATAATAAATGTTAGAATGGAAATTTAGCCATTAAAAATATCTATTTTATATAATAAAAAATTATAGAAGGGGTCTATTTACTTATCTATACATTGATGAATAGAGTCTATATACCTATTTAACTCGTAAAAAAAATGAGTCTACTCGTCTGTCTATCACCCGACCCATTTCTTCTAGTGAGTTATACCACTTATACCTAATTGTCTTTTTTTTTTTTTTTTTACCAATTTATAAGTAATCTGCCATCTATCGACGTTGGGTGTGATTAGGCGGTGAGAACTTGTTTTGATCGAAAAAGCTTCCTTTAGGGCTGCCTAGTTGCTATCATCGATCCCTCAACCTCCACCTTCTTCCTCCAATGGCGGCCCGGTTTCAGTGATAAAACCGGACACTGCTGAAGCTATTCCTCGATCACCTACTCATCTTCCCGGCGTTACTCTGATCAGATTACCTAAGGGGGGAAAGTCAGGAATATGGTCAAACGACCAAAGACCGGCCAGTTAGAAGACGAGTTTCCAGGTGATCTTGTCGAACCCACACAACACAAGTAAGCAAAGGGGAGTTCTTTTTTTTGGAGATGAATCTCAAAAGAGCTTTGTTGACGAAACTCCGTGTGTGCTTGCTCTCAATTGCTCTAATTTGTACCGTATTGATGGTATAGGTTCCTGGTTCTGCATGAATTTAACATTTTTATTGTTATGTTATCCCAGTTGCAATCAATGGGAAAACGCTGAACAATGATCTCGATTTGAGGAACCTGAGTCGTGTGTTTAGATTGGAAGGCCTCTGAGATTGGAGTTGCACACCAACTGTTTGATATTTGGTCTCAAAGAGAACAAACAGTTTGTTGAATTTAGCAAAATGCGAGCGAGGGGAACGCTTCTGGGTAGCCTTGAATCCCTAGTTATGACCCCTCGGAATCCAAGTTACATGTTTGTTCAAGTAAAGCATAAAACTAGTAGTCTTGGTAGCAGACCCAAGAAGAAAATCTACTACCGAGTCCACGAACTCGATAGAGCCATGGACCTTCAGAAGAAGCCAGCCTTGATCTTGCAACTGAAGAACATTATTCAGTCCCAAAGGGAACAGTCTATTCTTCTCAGGGACCTTGAAAAGGAGGTTGGAATCGTTCAGAAATGGAATCTCATGGCTGTCATTGAGAAGTACCCTTCCATTTTCCGTGCCACTGGTGGTAAAAAGACACCAATTTCTATCACCCTTACAGAGAAGGCATGGACAGTTGCAGAGGAAGAACATGAAGCCAGGATTCTTATGGAACCAATTGTGGTTACAAACCTTCGCAAGCTATTGATGCTGTCAGTTGATTGCCGAGTTCCTTTGGAAAAGATTGAATTCATTCAACGGGAGATTGGGTTGCCTGAGGACTTTCAGAGGTACCTAATTCCAAAGTACCCGGATTTGTTTTCATTTAGGGATGTCAATGGGAAGACCTATTTGATATTGGAAAATTGGGACTCTTTGCTTGCTGTGACTGCCCGTGAAGAAAAGTCGCCTCAAGAAGCAAATTTTGGAGGGAATACGAAGAAGCCTAGAATATCACAAGATGGTAACTATTGTGGTCCTCATGCGTTTCGAATTTGTTATCCATCTGGTTTTAGGCCAAACATGAGTTATCTTGAGAACCTCCAGAGATGGCAAAAATTGGACTTCCCGTCTCCGTACTTGAATGGGAAGAAATTTGAGCCAGCAGACCCATCGTCTCGGAAAAGAGTGGTGGCTGTTCTCCATGAACTCCTTAGCTTGACAATGGAGAAAAGGATGACTTCTGCTCAAATGGATGCTTTTCGTCCTGAGTTGCTTCTACCATCTAGGCTATTGCTTTGCATAATCAAACATCATGGTATCTTTTATATAACCAACAAAGGGGCAAGAAGCACTGTATTCCTCAAAGAAGCATATGATGGATCCAATTTGATTAAAAAATGCCCTCTCTTGAAATCCAATGAGAAGTTTGTTTCTCTATGTGGTAGAAGGGATACAAATGTCAGTGCTGATGATCATTTTCATATTGTAACATAAACAGAGAAGCTTTTGAAGGCGCCCTTCAAATTTCTTCAATGAATGAAGTAGATGCCAATGGAGGGTACTCTATAATAATGCCTGAGAATTTTCACTGGTTGCTATTGTCTGTAGATCATTGGCGGATGTTTCATTCTATCTCAAGGGTGATTGGTCTCTTCTTGAAATTATGGCCAAATTTATTAGTTTAGCTGTATACTGAATTCCTGTGCTACTTTGTTGGATAATTAAAACAAGATCAAGTTGCCTCCATCTGTTCTTTACCTTGCGGATTTTAAGGGAATTTGATGACAGTAAAAAGTGGCAATTTCACTTACATGGCTGCATTAACTTTTAGATTTTTTTGCTTCCCTTGGATGTTCTGGTGTGGATTGTGGTGTATAATCAAAGCTGCACATGGTTTTTGTTATGTCTTGGAAGAGTTCTAAACTGGCCTTGGTACGGACTATGGCCTGCATTCCTGAACATGTCCAAAGAGCTGGGGCCGAGTCTTTACAATTATAACACGCCTCTCCCTTGACCCGGTATGCTCTAAACTTCTGTACAAATTCACTGGATTTAGATTTCCTCCCAGTGATGTGATATATTTTGTTATATAAAAGCATTATTAGATATATATTACCAAATCTGCGTCATGTAACATTAGTTGGAAGTGATTAAGGATTTGAATTTGTTTTCTCATTTGCCATACTTGATGAACACCCGGTGATAAGACCTATGCTAGATAATTGACAAACTAATATTATGAACCTGTCATGCCTTGGTTCAAGGGATTAGTACATATAGTGATGGACTGATTTTGATGGTAATGTACATACAGAAACTGACTCTTTTGCTTCTTATTGGGGAAAAAAATTAAAAAAGAAAATTGAGGCCTTCACTAATGCACACATGACTTGTTCCCACCCATTAACTTTCAGAGATGGTACTTTTATATAGTGGATTCCTGATCCTGTAATGGCAAGGCCAACTAATTAAGCTGGACCACTTTTGCTAGTACCCTCTCCCTATCTACTTTTAGTCTAAGCTAACTTTCAAATTTCATCACAGCATCTGTCCCAGCTTTGTTTTTCATGCTAGCTGATGAAATTGATTGCAATAAAGATTATCGGGCATAGATTGTCGCTGAAGCCTTGATTGCCAACGTGGACCACCGTTAATGATAGATCACGACAGAAGATAATGATCCTTGTGTACTATGCCTTTTATGCTATTTACTGTAACCTTCTATGATATCGATCTAACTGTTAATTCTTTTAATAGCACATCAGTTGATTATCGGCTTTAGTTTACTTAACAACATGTGCATTAACGGAGGAAAAAGGAAGTTTCATTCAGTAACACACCACTTGGCTTTCTTTTTTGTAAGAGTGATGATGCCCTTGAACCTTACATCTATGATCTATCACATGTTTGTGCTGTTGTGCTTGCAGATGTGCAGAATCCAACTCATCGTCTTCCCAGCCGAGCATTTATGCTTAAGTTTGACGCTTCACTTTGATTGCCTGCCCACTTGGTAAACCGAAAACCTAACTTTTCTGCTCTTACTTTTATTTTGATGATGGAATCATGGGACCAGAATACTAGAACCTCTCTTTGTACTGCTTTACTTTAGCATCATGGAAATGGTGGAATGTATTCCCTTTTGTATGTATATGGATTTCTTTTTAATCGATAGGGGTCAATTATATCGGAATAGTCGAGGTGACCCATCTTGATTTATGAGTGAATTGCATTCATATTTGGTTGAGAGGGTTGGGACCGGTATCGCTGGATGGATAGAAATGTAGCACATCATATTCATTGTAGGGCTAAATTTCATCGGAATTTTCGGTCAAAACTTTTCAAGGGAGGAGGCATTGATAACACGAGATCCGTTGTCGATGCTGTACACACGCGGCGTGATTCCTGTCTCTTTCATGATAGCAATCCCTGTGTTAGATTTGCATGGGTTTGGGAGGTCCTGCAGATTTCAATCGCCATTAGTCCACTCCTTTGTGCCTTGGAAGATGACTTTCACATTGATTACACTGATCTTGACTCGTATGGCTCTCATGGAAGCATATTTTCTTTCATTATTTCTAAAATGTATGGTTGATTCTTGGGCTAGGGAACATTTTTTGGATTGCTGCATTATTTACTTGGAATGATTTTTTTTTTTTTTTTGTTTTGGATGTGTCCCTCATATGCCCTTGAATCTGATTCCATGGAGCGTAGCATGGGACCGCGATTCCGGAAGCGTCGAGTTCTGCTTAGCTGGAAATCGAAATATCTCCAGTAACAGTGTCTATGGTGTCATAAGGGTGTCTAGTAAGTCATGGCCAAAAATCTGATTGAAAGGCAAACTGCAATTCTTTCTGACTTCAATGCAATTGATCTAACTGTATATCAATTGGTATTGCAGGCATTCTTCTCGGGGAAAAGGCGATGCGCGCAAACGGAGTTATTCGACTATGATAACAAACAATAGTATTATAAAGTCTTTATCAGTTCAAATAAGTTTGTTATAAACGAATCCCAAATTGGTTATCTCATGTCTGTTCAGGTTATATTGTGCACATTGCAAGTTGATGGCGAGTGCCGAGTGGGGAGATTTTTATTTTATTTTTTTGAACTTCACAAGATTTTAGGTTGGGTCGGGTCGGGTTGAAGGGTCGGGTATGATGTGTTCACTTCAACCCGACCCGATTGGGTTACACTTGTGCAAGTATATTTTCAGATTCATCCCAAGTTTTGACAATGTTGGTTAGAAAATGTCAAATGAAAATTTTCATCTCGAGCGGTATAAAATGAGAATTGTATAAGTTTGTGTGTATAAGTTTATGAGAATTGATTGATAATCTTGAAACCCTTCTTCATTTTTATATATATTTTGTTTCAAGTAAAAGAGAAAAATGTGTATAGAAATTGTATTATGGGTGGGAACTTGCAAGCATGTGATGGGCCCCAAAATCTCATTCTTATGGGCCCATCTCTTGTATCATGTTTTATTATTTGCTACCCTACCTCCCCCCAAAAATATCATTCTAGTAAAATTCTCTTAGGATTTCTTTGTATTAAAATTATCCAGCTATCTATCTATATCTATATCTAACTATTAAAATGGAAACATTTTTTTATGAGGTGTCATCACCGACATAATTATACGGTTTTCAACCAATCAAATTAAAATAGATTTTTATTTTATTTTATAATCATTTGGTTCAATTTAAAACATTAAATTAGAATATAATATATTTCTTAGTATATTATACATTTTCTAATAAATTGGTTCAAATCAAAGCATTGAATTAAAAATGTTTTATTTTATTTTATAGTAATTTGTTATATTATCATGACTTTATCTATAAATTTAACTCACCATGACGCGGGAATTATACTAGTTATGCATTGATTGTTTGCTCTGAATTTTGATGCTGTAAAAATTTAAATTGGAGATCATCTTATCAACTAGGCTTGCTCCATTCACAATGTCGAGATTCAAACTTTATACTCCGTATATTACCTCTTCTTGATAAACCTAAAAGGGCGATCGATCTCGCTCTAAACCTAGTTCTTTCCGAACTCTTATGAAAACACATCGATCATTCATCTTGGATGAGCAATTTCCCTCCTCCCTATGCGTATGTTTTTAAGCTTGATTGTCCGTTCATCGTCGCTAACTCATTCCTCAATATGGTTTGTGGGATAATTTTATAAAACTCCATCCAAGTTTTAAAAAACTTGATTCAAACAAAAATATGTAAGTTTTATTTGTAATTGTTAGTTGACTTTGTTAATATGATATCAAAATGTAGGGAAAAAAAACAGGTTTATTTAAATTTAACCTCTGCTAGTGTTTTAAAGAAAGAATTGTTCAACTTTTGGAATAATTGATGAATGGTCAATATTCAAACTTGTTTGCCTCAACGTTTCCCCAACCATGTTAAAAATTCAATTCGTTCATCTAGACGGATAAAATATTCAAATAATTAATACGACTAACATTGCCTTAATTAAATAAAATAATCTGTTTAACTGATAAAGCTAGCTAATCTAATTTGGCCAACATACGTTGTGGGATGTAATGATATCCTTTAGAAATGAAAAAGACACGAAAATTGGATTAATTAATTGTTGGTTTAGTCACAGCATGATCCTAATCATTCTTCATCTAATTAATGGTGATTAAGACAACTAAAGTATAATACTCCATCCATTTAATACTCAAGTAATTTTAGAATTTTCATACTTTTTAAATTTATATTTTTATATTAGGCCAGTTCGATCGGACTCAACCGCTTTACATTTAGATTGAATATTGTGTCATTTGTAAGCCATTTAAGAGGTTGACCCTCTCACTCACAAACGACTATATGTTTTCTAGAAAATTCGAACTTCAAATCTCTTATTAATATGAGATTATGAGATGTAATCCCACAACCACTACACTAATATATGAATAGGCGAATTTACACATTTTTAAGAAGCTAAAAAATATGTTAAAATATTACATTTTTTTTCTTATAATAATAATAATTGCTTGTTAGCAGGCTCCAATCCAATTTTTTTCTTATTATAGCTTGTCAAGTATAGAGACTTGTGCACGACGCCTGGATATGGTTTCCTACCATTCTCCTTCTCTTCGTTGGGGGAGCTGGATACGGATGCGGTTGCCTTGCTGAAGCGGATTCAGAAATTCTCGGTATCTTAGGATACCGGGGCTCGTGCTGCAGCTTATATATATTTTTATCAGACTTAGCTTTGCTATTGCTAAGGGAGTGAGTGTCCAGATAATATCTCGGTTATCCACTAATTTCTTGTAATTTATAATAATAATAATAATTTGATAATAATAATAAAAAAAAATATACTACTACCTAGTACTTAATGGGATACACTAAGCATGTTTACTCCTGTAAATTGAAAAGGGAAAATAAATTATTTTAACTCAATAATTTGAATATTGGCATCATTTTTATTTTTTTTTTTGTCAAAAGCATAATTTAGCACTACCTTTCATTAGATCGCAATTTAGAATAATACCCGCTTAAGTTATTGAATCAGTTGACGGTTGACCCACTTTCCCTACAAAATTTATTATTTTGTCACCAAAAAGGCTTATTGATAATGAAAAAATGTGACAACACAAATGGTTGTGCTCTTCATTATTATATATTGGTGGGTAGTAATACCACATGTATGCAATATTCTTTATAAAATAAATTAGGTCCAACTCTTAGGAGAGACTTTGGAAAAGATTTTTTTAAAGAACAATAGTAGGTATTATATATGATATCCTCCCACTTTAGATTCTTCCAATAGATTATTGCTTATTTCTAGTGTAAATAAAAAATAAATAAACTTAATTGGTTTACCAAAGATATGTATAGTTGGCTCCATTTGCATATCTTTGATCATATATATTATCAAATCAATTAATATTCTAGATATTAATTAAGCATATATAGATACCACTAGAAATCATGTGTGCCCATAAAAAGGGCCCCTCAATATATCAATGAAAGTAGTCCAAAAGTGTCACACTTCATAGTTGTCTACATTTAGGCATCCACTCTTGGAAATTAAAAGCTAGCCATTAAAATCATTCATGTAGTTTGGTGGAGGTTTGATGGGACCCTTGTGGGCTTCAAATGATTTATCATATGACTTATATATAGTTAGTAGTTTTAGGCATGAGATATCAATATCATATATTTATACATATATTTAGATTGTAGAAGCATATGTATAATATAGAGAGAGATGGAAATTAAATAGGAGGAAGCAAAGCACAATTATTGTACCCTTAATGGGGAAGTTGGGTCATCAACAAATAATACCTCCCCAAAAAACTAAAGGCCCTTCAATGTGATGGACAAGTCATCTCATGGGTCTTAGCACATGTGGAGGGTTCTTTCTAAAGCCTAGTGGGAGAACCAAATTGAGTTTTACATTAGATTAGTAAGATACCCATTTCCCCAAATAATTGTATTATTTTACTTCAACTATTCACTCCCAATAAAAATTCCCCTAGCTTTCAATTGTATTAATTCATGTTTGGTGGAGGTTTCTCTCTAAGATTCAATGCAAGAAAGCCCACAATTAAGCAATATAGAGGCATATATCTATGTCATGTACACAATAAAGTAAAAGAGTGGTGTAGTGGGTGATTGATATTCCCACATAAAGTTACATATTGATCAAAAACTATGAGTGTAATGATTTCTTCCTAATTAGGTGAATGAGATTAGATGCTCCCCCTTTTTGTTAATAGGTGGCATTGAGGATTCTTGTCCTTTAATTTAATTGGGTCTACCATGCTTTTGTAAAAGATATTATATGAAAACTACCCCTCATTTATCCATTGAAGAATGGATTATGACATCCAATACCATTAATCTAACCACCTTAGTTTGTGTACATTTATTGGGTGGCCAAAATCATTATGCATCAATTTTCAAATCTCTCTTTAAAAGTGGATGGTTTATATATTTGACTATGGATGAATAGCCATGCATCAAAGTGGTTAATAATGGAAATTAATAGTCACTAGCTAGTTTACATTCTCATGGACAAAATTGTGGAGACAACATATATAATACACCATGATGATCAATGTTTTACCATGGGAACATAAGGAAATGAAACTACTAGTATGTGTGAAAAGTTAATCATGACAAATAGTAGAAATTAGATAGGGGTCCTAAATCTTGGTATTTACTTACATGGTGATCTAGAGAGAGGAGTGCAATGGTGGGTCACCTTGAAAAGGGACATTTGAGCCACAAAAGAACAAAAGCAAGCAACCATTTCAATGCTAAGATGATGGGTTTGGACTAGGACACCTACAAAACATAAGTGCCCCATTTCATAATTGTGAGAGAGAGATAGAGATAGAGAGAGGTTTTATTTTTCTTTAAGCTAGGATTATTGTCAAGTTGTGATGATGTTCAATTCACCCCTCTTTGCTTGGATTCATACTCTATTAATTATGCCTTTATGTGATGTCTCATTCTTTGGCCAACCCAACCCAACCCCACACCTCAATGTTTTGGAATGTGAGTAGATTTATATCTTCAAAAGTGGACACCTTAAAATGACACATTTTTTCTATTCCATCCTGTCTTTATACACCTTTATTTTATCTCCCAAATTGAACATGATTAGGCGCAATACCCCTAAATTAGGGTTTCCAAACGTCAAAGATACACACCAAATTGGAATTAACTCATGAGTTTGTGGTGTCATTGTCCCCTTTCCAAATCATTCCTAAATTGTGTACCACATTAACTTTAGGTGAAATGTACTATCTTATACATTTATTTCTTCATATGTTTATTTATTTTTTTATTACACCTACACTAGCTATCTTAGTACCACATTGCTATCACATTATTTCACATGCAGCTAGATTATTTTCTCTTAATCAAATATTGAATTCAAATGTTGGGAATTGAATTATTATTTTTAATAAAAAAAAATAGGAAACATGTTATAATCTCTTTATCAAGCATAACTAGTAATCTCTTATTAAGCATATCTTGTGTAAAGTATATATATTACAGAATTGGTCTAGATCACCAAGAAAAAACTAAATGAAGCATATGCAAAAGGAAAATTTTAAATAATATAAGTATCAGCTTTGAAAAAGAAAATATGAACTTTAAAAATTATAAATTATATACAAACTAAGCTTATAATTTCAAAATCCTATCAAAATTCCAGCCAAATTGTTGACACGGCAACTGAAAAATTGTTTTTGACATTAAAATCAATCACAAGGATCAACAATAATATAGAATATTTAACCATATATATTTTCAATGCTTCCTACAGATAAATTTAATCTTTTATCTACCTGGTTTTCAATCTGTTTGTTGGTTCAATTTTATAATAATCAATCCTTTTGTTGGTTAATCATGTTCTACGTTTTCTAAGGTGATATAAAGGGCATAACTATACCCATAGTAATAGACTAATAGGGTATATTATTTAGAACTTTTTAAAATTATTAGTAACGTCGGAGAAAGTATCGTCTCTATTTCTTAGACTAACTCCAATTATATGGTGTAAATGTTTAAATATGCACATTTTGATACAAATTGTACTCTAATGGTTACTTTTGAGTGTGTAAAATATGCAGTCTTACTGGGGATTAAAAAAAAGGAAATGCAAAAAATATAAATAAAATAAAATGTAGAAATAAGGTGGAGCTCCCACGAAAGGAGTGAATAGTGATGCCATCCAAACACGTCTTTTGATGGGGACACATAATATATGGAGAGATTCGTGCTTGTTTTCTATGGGTAGGTTTTGCTTTCTTTGGCACAATTATGTGATGTTTTCATATTTCATCATTTCGGCAAAAGCCCAAATCACTACACACACATATATAATTTTATTAACTTCTCGGCATATCACAAATTTTATATACGTTTATTCCAGTTTATAATATAAAATTTGAAGTTTTATATATAGAGTATTTCTCTTTACTTGCACTTTTTTAAAAAAAAAAAAGTCTCAAATCAATGTGTTGATGGATGATGTTAAGGATTCCAATGTGGTGAGCATCGCCAAAAATGAAATTTTAAAAAGCAAAATAAAATAAATAAATAAACCGATACTAGCTCATCAATCGAATTAGCACTTTCTGTGTAGAAAAAAAAACTATAATCCCAATAAATCATCACTATCAAGTTTTTGATAACTTATGTGTATTGGTCGCCCTTTCCAGTTCCGGATTATAACTCATCCAGAGCTGACATTGTTTGCAATTGTGGATCCATCAAAATTTAATTTAAGAGTTCCCCTCGGAGGTTTACGTCATGTAATCTTACCATGCTTATTTTTGTTTCTTGGGTGATTGGAGCTTAGTGAAAGAGAGGAAGAGTCCTCCTCTAGACTACTCTCAAGTAGAGATATTTTATCCCAATTCTCCTTATGAGTTTTAATAATGTGTAATGCACTATCTTTGTGAGAGAGGGGGGCCTGCCTAAACATGCATGTTGGTTCCGAATGTACCAAATTGACCGCTAGACAAATGCCAGCTCCACCTTAACTGCAGAGGTGAGTTTATTTCCAATGAAGGAAATGATAGGTTTTATATCTCTTGATTGATTTATCATATTGAATATTGTTGAATTAATGTGTGTCGGAAGATGAAAAAGAGAGCGTAGTGCGTACATAATGGCATTCAAACAGAAAGTGAACATCATCTTTGGATGCACAGTTGCACAAGCTACAGGTGGAAGGTATAGAAGCACCGCGACAAGCGAGCCTAGAGGCATTTGGTAGTCCATCTTGGCAGACTTTTTAGAGAAAATTTTTGACCTTAGGCGGAATATCCAAACTCCATAGCCAGGCATTAATATCTAAGTTCAAAGAGGATTGAGCTGTGATTAATTTATATGCACTAGAAGTAGTGAAAATCATCCCGCTCAATCGGGCCACCAATAAAGACGATCCTCACAGGGATAAACTGGGAGTGGGGTATCCAAGATTTCTTTGACTATATATCTACAAGTAACGTATTGTTTAGTTTTTCCATCAACCATTTACCACCCAAAATGTAATCACTAACAATTTCTTCTATGTTACCAATTTGGGGGCAATCATCCCTTGACTGCAAATGAGTAGTCGTAATCCAGTTATCCAACCAAAATTTTATTGAAGTCCCATTCCCTATTGACCAAGTAAGCCCTGTCTTAAATTTATCAATGGGCGTAGTCAGCTTAGCCCATTGCTAGGAGGAATCACCTCTTTTCTTATATTCAAGGATGTTAGAGGAGAGTAGGTACTTGTGTCTAATCAGATTAACCTAAACATTATCCGGTTCAGCTAGTATTTTTCATAGTAGTTTCATTTGAAGGGCTTTATTCATCTCTTTCGATTTCCTTAGCCCTATTCCCCCACACTTTTTCGGTTTGCGAATCCTATCCCAGCTAATCAGTGGCCGATGTTAGAGATCTTTGTTCCAGAAGAACATTTTCCCGGAGTGGAAAAAACCATTGACCTCTTTAATAATAGACACTCCTACTATATCCCAATATTTCTTATAAAACTCGGTTGTGATTCCATCAGGACCTAGAGATTTATTTTTACCCAAACTAAACAATGCAGCTTTTTTATTTCACTGTTAGAAGGATGCCGAATGAGGAAATCATTTTCCGTTGTAGTTATAGAGGATTGTATTAGGTTAAACATTTCAATAAGAAGTCTATCATCAATAGACTCATTTTTGAATCTTTTTTCAAAATCTTTTTTAATTTAGTTTCTGACATTTTCCTCACCTACTATTAAAGTGCCTTCAGCAGTAGTT
Source organism: Persicaria tinctoria (assembly GCA_037127255.1). Lineage (NCBI taxonomy): Eukaryota > Viridiplantae > Streptophyta > Magnoliopsida > Caryophyllales > Polygonaceae > Persicaria > Persicaria tinctoria. The sequence continues at coordinate 10,182,953 of JBANSL010000014.1, forward strand.
ATGTTGCGGATTTATTTTCTATGTCTTCTCTCAGAGGCAACACAATAAAAATATGAAGTGTTATGTCACATCTTGACATTGGGTTAAACTATTTATGAATTTACATAAAACTTTTTAAAAAATCCCTTCAAGCTATTTGTGTTATACATAGGGGCCTAGCTAGGTACACATATCTCAAAGGTATTGAACCTAGTCCACATAACAATATAAGGCCTACATATATATCAAGGGAAAATCCAAGAACAAGTTTTCTTTGTTGTTATACCCTTCATAATTCTTGGTTGCGACTAATTTTTTATGGTCTAGCAATCTAGCATACAATTTCCTTTAGCGTCCCTTTAAGGAAAATATGAAAGAATCTTTTATTTTTGAAAAATATGAAAAAAATTATATGTAAGTTAAACAAATTGAGAATTTTTCTGCTCGTAAAATAAAATTTGCATATTTGATAACGTGGATGACATGGAATGGAATATATCTTTTCTTATATTTTTTTGAGATATTATTATTGGGATTAAAAAAATATAGAATAACATTTATTATTTTGTATAAATAAATGATATTTTCTAATAATCAATGAGATTATTTTAAAATATTTTTATTTATACATACTATTTCAATCGAGAAAAAAAAATAGTACCAAAATAGTCGAAAATTTTGAGACCATAATTGAATGTCGAATTTAGACACTTTCTCAAAAGTTAATAATTTTATATAGAAAAGAATAATAAGGTTGAAGAAGATGAACTTTTTACGGTTGAAAAGAATAATAGTTGAAGCCCTAGTCCTCTTTAAGGGAATCCTTGATGCACAGGAGCTCAAAATCCATTGGATTAAAATTGAAGAAGATGAACTTTTTGTTATAAACTCAATCGGGATATTAATTTAGAAGTATCTAGAGAAATTGAGATAATTATCTCTAATACTTTTTTTCACCACCTCTGTTTTTGGATGGTTATTATAGAGTATATGAGGATAGAAGGGCATTTTGGTAATTGTACTTGAAAGGTCAGTTAGAGAGGTTGTTAGAAGCTGTTGTTAACAGCTTGATAAAAAGCTCCATTCTCCCTCTCTGTTGTCACTTTTTTGCTGTAACAGAAACTCAAGTTCTCTCTTTTCTCTATCAATGGAATTGTTTCTAGTTTGTTGTTCTTGATCATTTTGATCTCAATTTCTCCTCTAAACATTCCTTCAAATGGTATCAGAGCGAAATCGAATTGTTTTCTGAGATTTGTATCGGTTGTGATTCCGATCAAATCTCTTCTGGATTTCGTTTTTTTTTCGATCGCTTACGCAATTGAAGTTTGTCATCCATGGTTGGACGTGGTCAAGCTAATGGTGGTGGCAGAGGTAGCACTGGGGAATCGCAAAGTTACGCGCAGGCTGTAGGAGGAATTGGCGGATCTGGTGGTCGTGGATCACCAGCTGGTCGTGGATCTCCGCTTGTTGAATATGGAGTTCGTTTTGGTGATTTTCAGGTGCAAAATTTAGGGAATATACACTGCAATCCCTTATTCCTATCGAACAGTGACCATCCAGGTATGCAGCTGGTTGGAACTCTTTTTAATGGCTTAAATTTTTCCAGTTGGAGTCGTGGAGTGCGTATGGCACTTGGTGCGAAGGCTAAGCTAGGGTTCATAACTGGTAGCTGTGTCAAACCTAGTGAGGAAAGTGAGGATTATGAAAAGTGGATTAGAGCTGACTATATGGTGTGGTGTTGGATTATTAATTCCATCACTAGTGAAATTGGTGAGAGCCTTATGTATGTTCAATCTTCGAAAGAACTTTGGGAAGAAATTAAGGAGCGTTTTTCTGAGACCAATGATGCTCTTATTTTTCAGTTACACAGAGAATTGTGCAATCTGAAACAGGAAAATTCAACTGTGTCTTTGTATTACAATAAGCTGAAAAAGATCTGGGATGAATTGAGGATGATTGATGGTTTGCCTTGTTGTGATTGTGGTGCTATGAATCAGTGTAGTTGTGGCATCTTAAAGAAAGTTGTAGAGCGAGATTCCAAAGCTCAAGTCATGCAGTTTCTTATGGGTTTAAATGATGCATATGAGAGTTTCAGAACTTCAGTGTTGTCTAAGGAACCTCTGCCTAGTCTGAACAAAGCGTTTCAAATGGCTACTCATGTGGAGAGACAGAAAGGGATAACCACTGCTTCCTCTATGGATACTAATGCTCTTGCTACAACCAGAAACAATTTTAATACCTCTGGCAATTCTAGTTCCCAATTTGGAGGGAAGTTTATGCAGTATAGGTCACCTGACCAGTCTAAGACAGGTGATCAAAGTAGGAGATATTTTAAGAAGCCTAGATATGATAGGCATTGTGATTTTTGCAATGAAGATGGTCATACTAGAGACTACTGTTTTAAGCTGCATGGATATCCTGAATGGTACCAAGGTCCCAAAGCTAAGGGAGGTACCAGAATCGCTGCTCAAGTTGATGGAGTACAATCTGATTGTCCTTTGGATCAGGATGGGAGTGTGTCTAAGCCTGATCCAACAATGGTGAATGCAATCTTTCAGGAAATTGTGAAGATGATGAAAGGTAAAGCACCTGCAGAAGGGTATGGAACTGAAATGGCCAACTCAGCCATTGTTCATTTTGCAGGTACTCTTTGTACTTCTTTCTTAATTGGTGTTGATAAATCTGATTCTTTTACTTGGATTATTGATTCGGGAGCTACAGATCATCTTGCCTTTGATCAGTCAATTTTTGTTGATTTGTATCCTTTGGACAAGGATATTCAGTTGGGATTACCTGATGGGACTGCTAAGACAGTCAAGTTTGTTGGTTCAGTATTGATTGCTGCTAATTTGAAACTTGAGAATGTGTTATTTGTCCCAGAATTTAGACACAACTTATTGTCGGTCTCTAAGATTCTCTGTGACAGTGGCTTGAGATTCAGTTTTGATGTTGTTCAATGCTTATTACAGGACCTTACAACTAAGGTCGTGGTGGCTAAGGGTCATGAGCAAGGTGGACTATACAAGCTCAAGGCCAGTGTTTCTGCTTCTGTTAGTCAAGCTTCTTCTAATAATTGCAATTCTTCTCTAGTTCATGAGATGCATGCTAAACTGGGGCATTTGTCTGTTTCTAAGATGAAACATATGTTGATTTGTAAGGATTTAGATTTGAATGATTTTGTGTGTGATGCTTGTGACATGACTGAGGCTCACAAGCTTCCTTTTTCTAGAAGTGAATCCATTGCTCAGTATCTTTTTCAGTTAGTTCATATGGACCTTTGGGGACCTTGTAAGGTTCCCTCTCTTTATGGTGCCAAATATTTCTTCACTGTTTTGGATGACTATAGTCGTGCTACTTGGGTTTTCTTGATTCAAGATAAGCTGCAAGTGTTTAAACTGATACAGTCTTTTATCTCTATGGTTGAGACTCAGTTTGGTTTGCAAGTCAAAGTTATCAGGTCAGATAATGGTACTGAATTTACACAGTCTAGATGTCAAGAGTTATTTGCTATGAAAGGCATTTTGCATCAAAAATCAGCTCCTGGGGTGCCTGAGCAGAATGCTAGAGTTGAAAGAAAACATAGACATCTTGTTGAAACTGCCAGAGCTATCAGGTTCCACTATGGTCTTCCTATTCAGTTTTGGGGAGAGTGTGTTCTTAGTGCTACTGCTCTTATTAACAAAATGCCAACTGCTGTTTTAGCCTGGAAATCTCCTTATGAGTTGCTATACAAACACTCTCCCTCCTTTGATAATCTGCACATTGTTAGTTGCCTGTGTTATGCATTACTTGACAAGTCTCATAGAGACAAGTTGGATACTACTGCCAAGAGATGCATTTTCTTGGGTTATCCCCCTAGCCAAAAGGCATTCAAATTGTTTGACTTAAATCAGAAGAAAATCTTTGTTGCTAGACATGTGGTTTTCAGGGATAATGTGTTTCCCTACAAACAGTCACAACCATCTCAGTTGCTCACTCCACCACTCCCTATGGTCAATCCAGCTAATGATGATTTGACATCATTCTCTTCTGGTCAGTTACCTCCTCCTCATTTAGCTCCCTCACAAAGCACCATGTTGCCTACTCCTGGTGTGGCTGACTCTATCTCTACAGAAAGTGTTCATAATGGCTCTCCTACTAAGGATCATGAAGAGGTTCTTAGGCCAGTTGCTCCTCTGGGTAAGAGGGTTATTCATAGGCCATCTAAGTTGCAGGATTTTGTCTTTGGCAATTTACCCTCGAGAAATCCTTCTGATTCTTTGAGCTCTTCATTTTCCTTCAGTCAAGTCTCTTTAGTAATGTCTCAACAGGATCTGGCTCACCTATCTCCTTCCTACACACATTCTTTATACAGTGTATTCAGCACTTTTGAGCCACACAGTTATGATCAAGCTAAAGGGCATCCTGAATGGGAATTGGCAATGCAGTTAGAACTTGATGCTCTCACTAAAAACAATACCTGGCATATCACTGATCTCCCACCCAATAAGAAAGCTATTGGTTCTCGTGTGTTTAAGGTGAAGTACAGGCCTGATGGCACTATAGAAAGACATAAGGCCAGGCTAGTGGCTAAAGGATACAACCAAGTCAAAGACAAGGATTACAATCATACATTCTCTCTAGTAGCTAAGTTAGCTACTGTGCATTTATTACTTGCTCTTGCTGCTATTAAGGTTTGGAATCTTCATCAACTAGATGTTAACAATGCATTTCTGCATGGCTATTTGGATGAGGAGGTATACATGACTCCACCTCCTGGTCTTGACATTCCTAAGGGAAAGGTATGTCACCTAACTAGATCATTATATGGCTTGAAACAAGCTAGCAGACAATGGAATGTAGAGCTGACCAAATTCCTTCTCAACCTTGGTTTCACACAATCCAAACATGATTACTCTCTTTTCACAAAATTTTCCAACCATTGCATAACTGTGGCTCTAGTTTATGTAGATGATATGCTCATCATGGGTGATTCCTCTTCTGAAATTGCATCTACTAAGTCTGCTCTTCACTCTGCTTTTACCATAAAAGATTTGGGGCTTGCACGATATTTTTTGGCCATGGAAATTGCTAGATCTTCAGCTGGGATTATTCTGAATCAAAGGAAGTATATTTTGGATATTCTAAAGGATGCATGCATGCTCAACTGTAAGCCTTCCTTGTTTCCTATGCAACACAGTGTGAGATTATCCATTGTCATTGGTGATCCTTTTGAGCATCCAGAAAAATATAGAAGGTTGGTTGGTCGCCTCCTATATCTTACCTTAACCAGGCCAGACATTTCTTATACTGTTCAGCAATTGAGCCAGTTCCTTAAGCAACCTCTAGTGCCACATTGGAATGCTATAGTCTACCTTCTCAGGTACCTTAAAGGGAGTTTCAATCTATCCCTTTCCTATTCTTCCAAAGCATTGCCATACATCCAAGCCTACAGTGATGCTGACTGGGCAAGCTGTGCATTCTCTGCTAGATCTATCTCTGGTTACTGTGTATTCCTTGGGAATTCTCTTGTGTCTTGGAAGACCAAAAAGCAGAAGGTAGTCTCCAAGTCCTCTACAGAAAGTGAGTATAGAAGCATGTCAGTTGCAGCTAGTGAATTGGTTTGGATCACCGGTGTGATGGCTGATCTGCATATCCCTGTTCCATTGCCCATTGCCTTGCACTATGATAACAAAGCAGCTCAACACCTTGCTGCCAATCTAGTTTTCCATGAGCGTACTAAGCACATTCGTGTTGACTGCCACTTCATTCGAGACATGATAGATGAGGGCTTCATTTACACCAAGCATGTCTCATCTTCTCTCCAAATTGCTGACATTCTAACAAAGGCACTAGGTGCTGCTCAGCATCAATTTCTCTGTGTCAAGTTTGGCCTCATGGTTCCCCATGTATGTCCAGCTTGAAGGGGGTGTATAGAGTATATGAGGATAGAAGGGCATTTTGGAAATTGTACTTGAAAGGTCAGTTAGAGAGGTTGTTAGAAGTTGTTGTTAACAGCTTGATAAAAAGCTCCATTCTCCCTCTCTGTCGTCACTTTTTTGCTGTAACAGAAACTCAAATTCTCTCTTTTCTCTATCAATGGAATTGTTTCTAGCTTGTTGTTCTTGATCATTTTGATCTCAATTTCTCCTCTAAACATTCCTTCAAAGTTATTATCAATCATGTTTTCCATTAGAGCAATCTATTACTCCGTAGTAAACAAGGTTGCACATCTTTGACATTAGTCTGACATGGAGCATGTCCAGAACCACTTAGATCTGCTTGACTGCATAGTCTGCATTCACATGAATGCTCTCGGTTAGAGTAAGATACCTGTAGTATTTTAGAAATAAGAAATTTTCAAGCTAGTTTTTATTGGTTACATATATCAAAGAAATGGAAGCTTTTTACCAAGCAATAACTCAAAAACTAAGCAAATTTCAAGTATAAATCTGAGAGAATTGAAAGACAAAAGCTCGATGAGAAAGAGGAAGAGAATGAAGGGCTTGTTTGGGATGAGTATATAGATATAGGTTATAGGTATAAAATGCCCAATATCTATATACCCTGTTTGGTATATTTATCCAAATTGGTATATGGATATCAATCATATATCTCTATATACTCATTCTAGGTTTTTTTTTTCACTTTTGGATATCCCCCAAAATTGGGGGCTATAGAGACTAGAGAGCGACATATGAGCGACTGAGAGAAGGTTCTTCTTCTCTTCCTCCTTCTCTATAGCATTTGTTTGCATCTTTTCGAATTTTTGGGCCTTCTATTCGAAAATTACTGTTCGAAATGTTGTTGCATCTGTTCGAGCTTCGGGTGAACTGTTCGAAATGTTACTGCATCTGTTTGGGCCTTCTATTCGAAAATTATTCTTGTTGTTCGAAAATTATGCTTGAATTAGGGTCCAAGCTGTTCAATTTTTTGTTGCGTATACTTTCCAATCACAGGTCAGATTTTTGCCAATGGACAATTGGGTGAGATTTTCACAGATGCTACTGAATACTTGATTAATTATAGGAAGTTGTATGGGTACAGTAAAAACAATAGGATTTTGGTGATGAAGAGGGTAAGATAATTGAAGCTCAAATCTAGTACGTGTAGGCATCCATGATGCCCATCTCTCAATCAAGCTTTGCAGGTTAGTTTTTACACTCAGCAAATCAGAAATTTTTATTGATGCTATTCGAAAATTTATGCTCGAATTAGGGTTCAAGCTTTTTGAATATCCAATACCCATAAGTTAATATCTATATTCCTTTTTCAAACAATAGATATAAGATATAGATATCAATCATATACCCATACCCAATACTCATAGCTTGATATCTATATCTCATACTCATAGCCTATATCCTATATTTATATATACCCTTTTTAAACGGGCCCTTATTATTTTGTGTGTCGTAAAGAATACTCCGAATAAATGATGGCCACCATGGAATTAAATCTTGTGACGGCATGTAATTGGAGAATAGGGACCACCACTTACACCTATTGAAAGGCTAATTTGCTATACTGTACTCCGTTTCATAGTCTTAATTAATCGATTGATTTGTCAATTAGCCGCCCTAGTCAAGAAATATTGCTATCAAGAGCTAATCAACCCTCTCCTTTTCACTAATGCCTAAGATAAGATAAGCACATTAATTAAATTAATCAAAGTCTTAATATTGTTATTTAATTAGGTTTGTGGTTGAGGCCTTTAATTAGGTTCTTATAGCTATCTAGCTAATAACAATTTCATTTTCATTATCTTTTTTTTAATCAAGCAAGTTAATTAGCTTCTTGAATTTTTTTATGAGCTCAATCAAGCTATAGGTAGCCATCCTTTAATTTCCAAATAAACTTTTCTTTCAATGATGTGGGGTTTTTTGAACCGCCCATAAAATTTCTGATTTGTTCTTTAATGTGATAGAAAAATAACTCATCCCCTACAGTGGAGACTGTGGGCCGTATGCCATCCGACTTATGCAACTCGTTTCCAATGGTATAATGAGTTCGATGGCCTGGACAATTCATTTATCGCAGTGTACTACCAGTTCCTCTGTTGATTCTTCCCACTTTCCCATACTTTTTGCTATGCCTAGAGATATATTGGGTAATAATTTCCGTTGCTTCAGAGTCATCTTTTAGCATGGGAGGAAGAGTTCTAAACAAATGGAGGAGTTGCCTTCTACCAAATAATGTGGAAGCACTAGTTATCACTCAAAATTGGTTGAATGGATATAGTGGTAAGATGCTAAGTACATAACGTAATTTATATATTGTTATAAAACTTAAAGTTATATGTAGATTGTATTTGTAACATTTAGATGTTTATTTACATATTTCGGCGTAGCAGAAGTTGAATCTTTGGAAGAAGAGTGATGCTATAGCTTGTTGTGATTTGCGGGTTGTCGGGTTGTGTTGCTGTTGTTCTGTTGCTTTCTTGTGTGTTGTGTTGTTAGACTTGCTGCGATTGTGTTGTTGCTATTAGCTTATTACTCTATTAGGCTGTTCTGCTGCTTTTTTGCGTTGTGGGGTTGTTGCTGGTTCTTGGAAGGATATGCTGTCGGGTTGCTGGTTGTTACTGGTTCCTGGAAGGAAATGTTGTTGGGTTGTTGGCTATTGTATTGGCTATTGCGCTTAATAAACTTTTAGTATTTGTCATAGACTCATAATATGTATCGATGTTTTAATGTATGATGGTTGAATCGTTGGCTTATCTATTTATTTACTTGATTCTTATTAATATCATAACAATTAATTAACAAGAATAATTGGTATTTTATGTGTTAAAAATAAAATCATAAGCTTGTGTTAAAATAAAAAAACATTTAGCATTCAAGCATTAAAATGTTGATGTTAAACAACCATTTCAAGTCGGGTCGGGTCGAGTTGAGAGATTCGAGTCGGGCTAAGAGTCGGGTCGAATTTGGGCCGGGTCGAATTTATCTGTGTTCGGGTCTATTTCAAGTCGGGTCAGGTTCGGGTCGGATTTGATCTTGGATTCGGGTTACAGATAACTTCAGATTTTCATATTTCGGTTGAGTTCGAGTGTATCGGCCGGATTTATCGGATCGGATTAGATTTTACTAGATTTATATACGAGTAATTAAGTGGCCCCAAAAACCAAGTCTATTTTGCCCGAAAATACGAATTATGAGGTCATTTTCAGATGGACAAACTTAGATGCAGTTGATATTAGGGGTGGGATCGATTAACATGTGGATGCACATTATAAGTGGGGTTCATTTTTCGATTTGTCTTGGGGGGGGGGGGGGGGGGGGGGGGGGGTGGGGTCTACATAGATCGAGGTGCTATCACATTCAAAATATATTAATATGTCTCCCAATGAAACAAATTTGTCCAATGGTTAATGGATTCTAATGAATTTCGTTAGGATTGAGGAAAATTAAGTTTTAGAATTTTTACTATTCTATTCTCCGTCTTCATAAAAAATTTTTTCTCCTAAGGTCTCTCTATTTCTTTTTTTTATATATATAATGAAATAATTCGTGATCAGAGATGCTTGATTCTCGAGAGGTCGGTAAACCGACAGACAAATTAAAGCATCAGTACAATTAAAGACAACCAAACAATAAAAAACCAACATTATGACGATACTTCAGCCAAAAACGCCAGTGGAAGGCGGGCCAAGCGCTACCGGAGTAGCACCGCTGGAAAGCAAGTAAAAATAAGGCACGATCCCCTAGTGGTGTGAAGACAGAACTACAGAAAAGAGCATCCTCGACCAATCGAGACCCGCTAAAACACCAACAATAAACGAAATACCAAACACCAAAAGAGCACACACACACAAAAAACACAAGCTCAAATAATCCAATGAATCATCGAACAAACAAATCAGCGAAAAAGTGGAGTCTAGACGAGTATCTTGGACGTTGTAACAACGTCGGATTAGATGTTATATAATGTCGACGAATCCAACGCTATATATGTATTAGTAATTTGCCTTGTAAAAAAAGTTCGAACGCTGTTACAACGCCAGATTGGATGTTGCATTTTGACAACCCACTTTACAAGGCATTTTGAAAGCCTACTTTACAACATCCAATTGGACGTTGCAATCCACCCAACTCGTCCCGTCCTGGCCTTAGATTCACAACGTTGCATACCACATATTACAACGTTGGATCCGACGTTGTACTATAATTAACGCTACAACGTCGAATTCGACGACGTAGATTACCAGCTCTAATCCGCGAATTTGCGGTGTATATAGGGACACCCATTTGCCTTAGTATCGAGGAAAATTAAATTTTAGAGTTTTTCTGTTCTATTTTCACTTCTTCTAAGTATAATTTTTTCTCTCTCCCAAAGGGTCTCTATTTCACATATGAGTGTTGAAGAGCTATTGCACCTAAAAACCCTATTTTATCTCAATTTTACAAATTTCATTATTTTACAAAAGTTGTTGAAGTTGCTCTTATGAGTGTTAAGGCACACTAATTTAGAAGTCCAAAAATACATATACCAAAAAAAAAATCTTGAGATATTCATTTGAAGAAAATTTTAGAGAAACATATTTAGGTCTCGTTTGGTTAAATGTAGGAAGTAGTCTTCTTAGGAAATCAATTCTCATGATATGTAATTCCCAATAATTTTATTGTATGGGAAACTTATTGTAGCTTGTTTTACATTAAATAAGTCTAATACTTATATGAACACATTACTCAAAATTTAAACATTTTTATCTCAAAAAAGGAGATTTTTATTCCTAGTAAAAACTAAGGAAGCTATCTAGCCAAAAAAAAAAAAAAAGAGGAGATTTTATCAATTCAACTTAATTACAAACCGTGATTGCATGACCCAAGTTTGTGGGGAAGGTGATATGAAAAGAATAAATAAATTAGTATAGCAAGATTTTGCTACTTGTCAAACAAGCTGGTGTAAATTGAGTCTTTCAAATATCACATCCTACCTACATTAAATACACATCCTACCCACATTAGTTTCGAACAATAAAATAAAAAAAATAAAAAAATAAAAAAAGAAGAAGAAGAAGAAGAAGCAAGATTTCTTGTACAGTACTCTTGCATTGCAAGATGTGTCTTCAATTTAAGGAGGTCGAGAATTTCTTTGGCTATGCTTTGATCCATTCCTACAACCTCTGTGTTTTGTAATACTGCAATTAAGATGAATATATCTTTTTGTGGAATGTCAATTCTCTAAAGTCGATCTCCCACTGTCCGTGAACACAAATCAGGTAATAACAAATATGATTTCAATCTCAAGAGATTTCTCTCCAATCTTTTCACTAATTGAAAATACTCTTAGAAAATCTGAAAAAGAGAAATTAGCAGCGGCCTAGTTGACTAAATGGTACATCAAAAATCAAACAATTTTAAGAAATAACCCCATTTCGAACCACGAATCCGTTAAACACATCATTTCAACTCATGTTGAAAACTGGAAAAAAAAACATCCATGCAGGAAAAAATGATCATTTTCATTATATCCGACAGAATAACGCAATCAATCACACCCGACCTAATGAAAGGCATAAAGTTATCAAATGGAGAAAGCCTCCGCTTGGTTCTTTTAAATTAAATTTCGATGGCTCATTTGGCTACATCATTCGTGACTGGTAGCGCAAAACGATCCATATTGGATACGATAGAAACCAGACCCCATTAAAGGTTGAGGCTCTGACACTAAGACATGGAATAATCCAACTACTAACATTGGGTATAAACAAATGTCATATTAAAAGAGGCTCCCTCATAATCATAAACCATTAAATAAAAACAAAATCTACATGCCCTTGGGAGATTGAACTAGTAATGTCCAACATTAAAACATCATTGTCTAGAGTGAGGGAAGTCTCATTCTCTCACATCTCTCGTAATGTCAACAAAGTAGCTAATAAGGTTGCACACCTTTGCCGCTCTGCCAGGGACATTGACATTTATACTTGTTGAGACGTGAATGTGACCAAAAGTGTCCCACATCAGAAAATTGAATATAACAAGCCTTAGTATATGAGTCGGTGGGCTACTCCTTCTATTGCCAATTGGTTTTAGAATGGAATCTCACTCGTTTTGTGTGCTAGGCTCCTAGCGCATGTGCGCCCGTGCACACGACTCCCAGTCATCGGTCCGAGTCGGACTTTGATATGGTCAACTTTCCGATGTGGGACACTTTGGTCTCATTCACCTCTCTAACAATACTGATTCAGGTCCTCAAGACCTCTTCCGTAAGGATGCTGTCGGGTAGGATCAAGCCACTCGAATTATTACCTAATCAAAAAAAAATTAATGAGGTCGAGAGAGACCTTGGTCTACAAGGAAATAAAAATGAAATATAAAGTGATTATATATATACCCGTATTTCAAGATGTGTCTTCAATTTGCTTAAGGTGCATCGAGCTTAGTCTGAATTGGTTCGGGTTCAGATAGTGTGTCCATGACAGCTACGTTTCCGGAAAGCACTTCCTATTTTTCACTTCCCATAAGAGTTCAAGTCTTGTTGTATCGTTGGTCATCAGTGCTACCATGATAATATTTGACTTGGTCTTTTGCTTACTTCTTACTTCTTAGCCTTGATGGTCTTCGTTTCACCTAAACTCTACTAATTGTATTACAGGTTCACACTCTTGCTTCAACTTCATTTTATGTTTTAGCATTTTTCGACTTGTATTATATAATGACGGTTAATCTGTCTGTCGATCTGCCACCCTTTCGAGAAACCAAATAGTATGTTATCTGATTTCTCAAATATTTTATATAAAAAAAATTCCCAAATTAAAATACACTGCCAAAAGTCTTCGGGTCCGTTCGGATTCCCATGGCATTTTATTTATAATTAAAATACATGTATTAAATAAAAAAGTACATTATAAGGACAAATTATGTGGTTTAAAGATAAAAATAATTAAAAAGGCACAATAACTAATTTCTTGGAATGTTCTCGGTTCTTCCCCCTCAACCCCTCTCCTCTGTTCTTCCTAAACCCCTTCCTCCATCTCAGATTCTCAGTAACTCTAATAATCACCAATTCTAGAGGAATTTTGTACTTTTATATGAAATTGGGTTAATCTTATACTCATATCTTCAATCAATTTCTCGTTGTTCTCCCTCCCTAAACTCCTCGCTCACGCCGGAGTTCGGATCGGGGTTCGGTACATCCAAGTGGTCATCCGTCATCAATTCACCATCCCACCACCGCGGCACCACCTGCTCTCTTGCTCCCCGCCCAATTCTTCTTGCTGAATCCCGAACTAGGGAGAACATTTGCAGATCCGGAATCGTAGTAGCCTCCATCGCCACCAATTTTCCCGTCGAAAAATCCACCAGATCTGGGTTCGTAGTTGCCATGGTGTTGCTCCTCTTCAGCATCTAGATGACATTCGGAGTATCTCGCGCCTTCAAACCCTAATATCGATCAGTGTGTGAAGCGGAACACTAAAGTCGAGGCGGCAGAAGGTAGGCAATGGGTCAAGAGGTCGGCGCCGCGCTTGGTAGCCCCTTTTCCCTTTCCAATCCCCTCTCTCCCAAACCCTCAATGACATATGAAGCAAACAAAACCATTAAACACAAATTGTATTATAATTTAATTTCTTAAATGGTCTTCCAAACATGCTCATTTTTTAAATGCATTATAAACTAAAACAATGTATTATAAGTATAATACAATGGAATCCAAACAGACACTTCCTTTCAAAGAAATGTCATATAAGATATGTTGTCGCTCTAAGCTCTAACCAAACCAAGCCAAATTAATTGTACCTCCCTTTCTTTATTTTTATTTTTCGTCGCATCAATTACATTACAAGTCTAAAAGTGAGTCCCACTATGTGATGAGCCCTCACATCCTTTTCTTCTTCTTCTTCTTTTTTTAATCTTGTTGTTAAAATAACGCACTCATTTCTTACTGAGTACTCCGTAATTTAGACGAAATTAACGTGAGATAAACTGATTTTTTTTGTCAAATCGTGAGATAAACTGATTTACTCCATATATAACAACAACTCAAAGATTCAAACACTCCTTTCTCACCTAAGTTAAAAGGGGATTTCTATATAACCTAGTAATGACCTAGAAAACAGGCATAATAAGAACAATAACTTCTCACTCGCTCAAAAAAAAAAAACAATAAATTCTCAAGCGTAACAAAACACAAAGGGTGGCAAATACCACAATCATGATCAAAAACCAAACTATAATCAAAATAGATCAAGGCACCAAAAAGTCACAAGGTAGCGAAAATCGCTTGAGGGATGTATGAGCTAAATTTTGACGGAGTAAATGTTTCGTTGACAGCGTTGTGTCAGGCTCCGTGTCCTCCTAGATGATCCAAAGCAGAGTTCTGTCATATGGAGCGCAAGCTTGTGGTAAGGCTTCTGTACTTACAGCTGAAATCAGTGGACTTCACCTTGACATTATAGAAGCGATCAAGCGAGGAATCCCCAAATCACCTTGGCATTATAGAAGCGATCAAGCAAGGAATCCCCAAAATGGAGGGCAAAGTTCTGTCTTGTGGAGCGCATGCTTCGTGTCATCCGAGTTTTCCGTAACTTCATGTGTCGGGTTTTTCTTCGTCATACTCGGCTTGGGTCCGGATCCTTGTCTTTTTTTGTTTTTTATTTGATAGTACCATGACGGTTAATCCGTCTATCGATTCTCTCAACCTCTCGATTTACCTGACATGAGTGTTGTCTAGTGTTTCAAATCCTTGCCTTGTTCAATAATAATAATAATAATAATAATAATAATAATAATAATAATAATAATAATAATAATAATAATAATAATAAAGATAGGAGAGCATGGAAAACGAACCTATAAAGCTGCCAAGCAGAAGTGATACGTCAGATGCACTAAGGACCTAGTTGTAAGACGGCGGAGGGGCCAGGTTGGAGGCGTATATTCAGGTAGACGCTAGCCAATGTGGGCAGCGAGCTAAGATGGGCAGCAGCGGAAGACCCCTGTTGGTAATAGATGGCTGCTAGGCCATGAGGGTAGCAGTGAGCCAAACGCTCTCTTTAGAGCTTTTTAGGTTTTTAGATATAGAGATATTTGATAGACATGGCCATGGGTCACGAACCCGTGACCCAACACGTCCGGGTCAAAGGGTCAACTCGGATTTCAGGTTAGGGTTGGGGGATTCCAAACCCGCTGATCTACCATGTCAACCCGCCATTCTGAAAATATTTTCGAAGACCGTCAAACTAGCATAAATAATTATTATGCATATTATTCTTAGAATAATTCATAATAAAAATATAAAGTAACATGTAATATGCAATGTGGACAGAAGGCGCAAACACCCTCATTTTTCTCTTTTTATAGCTTTGGAAGTTTTCCTTCAATTCCCTCATTTTCGATGTGGGACAAAAGCATTCTCCCACATTGAAAATTGAGAGTTAAATTGAGAAAGCAGGTAGATATTCATCTTCCCACAGCTCCCACTTCACTTAACTTTATTTCCTACATTGGACATGAAGTAAAGTTTGAGAAAAATATTTTTCTTTCTTAAATTGTGGTGGATGAAGGAATTGGTATAGATATTTTTCACATAAAATCTTCCCATGTTATTTTTTTATTATTTATTAGTCAATTTTTTTTCAAAAAAATAATTCTGTAATAAAGTAATATGTCGTGTCAGCGGGTTGATCCGACGGGTCAACGGGTGACCCGTCAACCCGTGAGATTTCCTCATTAGGGTTCGGGATACCTCCCCTGACCCTTAATTTGATGGATAGAACCTGTCGACATGACGGATCCGGCCCGTGACCACGCTTAAATATAGATAGATAATTAAAAGAATAATAGAGGGGAAATGAAATGTGGGAAACTTTAGTAGAAAACAAACAGAGGGGATGGGTTAAAATGTTGGGATTATGGCATGAAAAGCACTCCCCACACAAGATGCTATTTTTGCTGACGGTCCACCCCAATTATTTATAAAAAAAATGATTTATTCATATGCTCTTCCAACATTTTTTTAATGGAAAAATGATGTATGTTACTCCGTAGTAAATATTTATATGGCCCCCACATTTCAGACCCCAAAAAAAAAACAATTATGGAGTATTTTATATGGCGTATCCCGCACTGTCCACTGGCGCACGGCATACAATTAAAAATAAATTATTTTATAACTCGTTAATTATAACCTACTCCTAAAAGTAATTAAAAATAAGAACATACTTTCTTTATAGACTAATAGTGAATCCTGATAAGTTATGGCACATGCATGATGCATCTAACCACTTTCTTCTAAAAAAATACTCACACCCTTTAATTTTTCATCTTTAAATAGATAATAATTTTAGTATAAAATATTAATTTTTTAAATAATTACAATCTTATAATTAATAAATTTATAATTATTAAAAAAATTAAAAATTTGATCTTTTATATCATTTCTAATTTTTGAAAAAATATGTCACAAAGTAAAAGGATATGTATTTTTAACGGAAGTAGTGAGTCATTTATTATTTCTATATTTAAAAAAATAATTAAAAAACAAATATCAATATTGTTATAATTCTTTAAAAATAAATTTATATATTACTGTATTTATTATAAAATTATTAAAATATATTAATAAAATACTCCATCCGTTCAACAAAACTTGTCGTTTACTATTCACGCACGCTATTTTAGAATGATAAAAACTATATAAAATATTCATTTTTAAAAAAAAAAAATTTAACAAGTTTGTACTTATTAATAATAACTACGAAATTGCTAAAAAAATTCTTTAAAAAGTCGATATTTTATATAGTTTTTAGCTCCTAAAAAGTGTGCATAAACAGTAAAACGTCAATTTTTATTGAACGAAATACGGAGTAAATAAATACAGTAAATACTGCAGTACTGTACCGTAAGAGCATGTTCAATGGTGAGCCCCAACCTCGGGCCCTTAACTTACTTTTCTTATGCCACATCAGCTTAAGAGCCTCATTTTATCTTTTTAATTTTTCACCTCTATTCGTGAGCCCAAGTCTTGGGCCCTTAAATTATCTTTTTATTATTTTTCATTTTTATTTACTCAATTCTTTTATTATTATTAATAATAAAAATATTAAGTAATTAATTTATAATAATATAGCATAAAAAAATAATTTTTTTAATGTTTAAAAAGGAAAATAGGGGTATTATTCAAATGAATTTTTTTTCAACAAACATATGTAAGAGGGGTGTCTATGTGTAGATAAAAATAAATTAAATTCAAAAATAAATTTTTTTTTTTTTTAACAAATGAAAAACAACCGAAAATCATTTAAAAGTAAATAAAACATAAGTTCTGCCATGTGGCAGTTATGAGCCCTACTTTTTGGGTCTCGTATATAAGAGCCCCAAACAATGGGCCCTTATATTAAAATTTTATTTTCCCCCATTTTTTTCCTATGTGGCAACTATAAGAGCCCCAAGACTCATCATTGCACATGCTCTAAATAAATTCACTAGCTCCGTGTACTTTGATTTTGGAAATAAAGAATAATACAGTACGGAGTAAGTAAAAAAATAAAGAAAAAAAGAAAAGAAAAGATAGAGGGGGGAGTGATGGTACGGGTGGGACCGTGATACGCATACACTCGGTGGATGTTGTGTCTTATACACTGCCAATAAATAGATGCCACGTATACAGAGGAGTGGAAGTGCGGTAGTGCCCATGTTTCTACTTTATTTTCCATATTACTACCCTTTTATATTCCATTATTATACAAAAACCACCCCAAATACTTTCCCTTAAATAACTAGTACTCCTCGTACAGTTGCTCCTTTGTTTTTTATTTTTATTTCGATTAGGAACTAATGCTCCTTTATTGTTTCCAACGGACCAACACTTAATTCTTCTATTTATAAATTCGAAGTACTTAGATTTTCTTTTCCATCTTAAATATACCACTCATTTGAGTTATACCGGTCAATCGGGTCATATGGGTAGATTACTTCGGATTTCGAGTAAAATAGATTTCGGGTAAAACGGGTCCTGGGTAGATCCGGATTAAATTGAACTCGAATTTGACCCGATTTCGGACCAATTTCGAGTATGTCAATTTTTTTCTTTTTTAAATTAAAAAATCATGATTTGGTAATTTTGCGATAATTTGAAAATGCTAAAATTAAACACATGGTTCATAAGTTCTACTGGTTGCAATTATATAATATATGATATATCTGATATAAAATACTTTATTTTTATTATTACTCATAATTTTTAATAAAATTTAAAAATATATAAAACATCAAAATTTTAAATATTTTTTTTAAAATAATTTCATGCAATTAATAATAAGCATATAATTGTTTTTGATATTTTAATATTTTTAGAGTGTTTATATTTTTTTTAAATGTGATGAAAGATCAAAATCAAATATACTATCGATCGGAGGGAGTATTACTCAATACAAATAAATATAAAAGCGGATATGAAAATAAAAGATCAAGTAACTGTAATTATAAAATGTAATAAATTGGAATCTCCATAAAAAAATTAATCATATATAATTATAAATCAAATGGATCACTGGGCCAATCAGGTTAAAATTACCGGGTCAATAGGGTCACCAGATTGAAACCCAGATGACCAGGAAAATTACCGGGTTCGGGTCGAAAAAAATTTCCGGGTCTTGACCCAGAATTTTCCGAGCGTACGAGTCGGGTCAACCGGATTGTGTCGGGTTTTGACAGGTCTAATTTGAGTCATTTCACTTAATTTGCATGCTACTACTATCAATTGTCCAAGCTCGAGATTATGAGAGAGGAAGAGAACCCTTTCGGCCATGCCTATGGTTGCAGAGATAGCCGGTCGGTCAGCCTTGCAACCAAATCAACTCCTTCACCCGTGAATCCGGATGAATAAGGCTTTCACAAAGTGAATTAAATCTCCTTCGGGAGCCACAATCCGCCTTCTTGGCGTGAATAATCTTCTACCCTTGTCTGATTTTCCATCCAAGGATGTTGATTAAAACCAATTTTAATTTGGGGCTTTTGGTGATTTTGGGGCTATCTTCTCGTTTTCATCAACCCCTATTCAATTTAAGCTTCGAAAACAAGTTTTCAATCCTTTGCGTTGGTTGTTGTTCATCTTCTTCAACCTTCCCGCTGCCAATTCAATTGGGGTGTCGCCTCTGCTTCTGGCTGGGGCTTGGTGGTCGTCTCGCCCTCGATTTCAGAATACTGACCCCGTCTCTTGTATTCGGGGTTCCGACTCCTTCGGTGGCCTGGGTCTCGGGCGCTTGCTGCCCTGCCCTCTCCTCCTCCTCCTCCCTCGGCTGTTTGGCTTTCCGGTTTGGGTGGTTGGGGTCCGGCCCTAGCCTTTCCTCTTTTCCGGTTTTCGAATTAGCTGTGAATCGTTGTGTTCGTCTCTCCAATTGGCTTCTTCCCCATGCTCCTCTCCGGGTGTGGGCGAGCCGCTATTGGGGACTCGGATCCGCGCTGCTGCGGGTCGTGGGCGGGGTGCTTCACCCTCCCCATCTCCTCCTTCGTTCCCTTGCCGGTAGAATTTGTACGTTTTCCCGATCGTGTTTTCTCTCGTCTGGCTGGGATGCACGCTTCTCCTCTTCGGGTTTGCCTTTGGGCCCAAGCTTCTGCCTTGGGCCCGGGGCAGCCCGTTGTCTGGGTCCTCCCATCAATGGCCCGAACGCTTAAAAATTAAATAAAACATAAATCTATATATAAATTTATAGATTTATATAAATTCAATGGATTAATTAAATTCCCGCTTGGGTTTGTATATATTTAAATAATCCCCGGCTTGGGCTAGTTTATCTCCCGTTTGGGTTTATGGTGCGCTTTAGATTCAGGTGGTGTTGCTCTACGGTTTGGGGGGATCGGCTTTACTTCTTCGGTTGATGGGGTTCTGGCTGTTCGGAGTCGGGTCAGGCTGGGGTCGTGGCAGTGTGTATCGAGGCGTCTCCTTTTCTCGGAATGCTGTTTCCTTGGAGGTTCGTCTTCACTGCCCACTGGTATCTCCTGATGTACCACTGGCCTGCGGTGTTGCTGGTGGTAGCGCTTGGCTTCGTTCGTTCGTCTACGTCCGCATCTCGTCCGATTTAGTTGGGCTCGATTTCTCTTTGCTGAGCTCATGTGCTTGTCTGTTGCACCTTCGTTGTATTTTATCTCTTTATGACGGTTTCCGTCTGCCGACTTGTCGACCTTCGAGGTCCAAGTCTGTCTGGCCTCGAATATTTCTTAATAAAAAAAAATAAAAATAAAAATGTCTAAGCTCGAGAAAGGGAAAAGGAAAATAAAAAACAGTTCTACTATATCGAATTATCGATCACTTCATTCACTTCAAGTATTTATCATCACTCAACTTCAATTTGATTCATATGCATCTAGAATGTACCTAGGTGTCTAGGTTACAAATTAATTTTGTAGTTTGGCATATTCAATTTTAATTCACGGATTTCAACAAAAATATTGAATTATTGGAATTTATCATCCTCGGATTAATTAGGTTTTGTATAATTTTATTCAAGATATAAAAAAACTCAAATATATAAATGGTTCAGTGAACTTTCAATTAAAGTTGTGTGTAATTAGACCAAAAATTGGCACGAGGTGGTTGAATAATAACATTTGATAAATAATGTGTAGTTTTATGTAATATTGAAGATACAGGGTGGTTACGTGAGATAGAAAATGGAGGGTGGATGGTTACTGCGAATATCTTCTAAATTTTAAACAATTTAGTTTTAATTTGTTTAAAGACACATGTCACTTCTTAATTCGTGGTGTATGGTTTTAAGCCTACACTTAGTGTATGTGTAGTTTTGTCCGTACGGGTGGAAGCGCAATCACACAAACCTGGTACAGAGGAGGAGGAGGGGGGTGGGGACCGCTCCCACCCTGTAGAAAGCGACATGTTGGAGGGGCCCACCACCCACACCCCCCACAACTCTCCTTCAACGTGACGTGAGTCAGACGTTCCACGTCGAAACCAACATCTACACTAACTCAACACCCTATCCAAAACGACTTTCGACCCCATTCAAACCGTGTCGTTTTCCTCCACCTATTAAATTCATTTTCTTTTTATTTTTTTTAAAGGAAAATGGAGTAATAATACCTTACGGAGTAGTCTCCACTCCACTCCGTAACAAATTAACAATAAATGAATTTCAGAGTCGTACTGTGATGGGTGGCTTCCGCTGATATCAACACCACCGCCGTGACGACTGCCCATGATCTTTGTGATCACATTTACTCCATTTTTTTTTTTAATTTTTATATATTCGGTATGCTATTCATACAGCAAAATCTCACATATCGTACGATACATCTGTCGAACTCCTAAGTTGGTAAGCAGAATGCAGACTGCAGCTTCCTGGGTCGATAAGTGTTGAAATGTGGTTGTCATACAACGGTAATATAGAGAATGTTTGAACAACATATAAGGTCGAATGGTTAATCCTCTTATTGCCAATTGATTTTGATATGAAACCCCATTCGGATTTATTTGTTGTTCGAATCTCTCGTATATGGGCCCGCACACACGATCTACCTCCATCTTGTCTTAGCCTCACCAAACCCAGCAGATTGCAGACACAAACTTCTTAAGTCTACAGATTTGTTGCATGCAATCCAAGGGACATGAGAACCTAATGAGTCAGCATCGGCTAAGACCAAGGGGACATCTTAGCTCAGGAATCTTGTAGGTTGCTGCTTGTCGAGAAATCTTGCAACTTGCAGGTTGACGGGACATCTCGCAGCGCTTGCAGGTTGACGAGACTTCGACATGACGACCTAATGAGTCAACATCGCCACCAACTCAGTTGACGGGACATCTCGCACCGCTTGTAGGTTGACTAGTCCCAACAATGCCGGCCTAGGGAGTTGGCTTCGCCAGTTTTTGTCGTCTCAAATAACATGTGTCTATATTTTTCTTAGCGACGATCCAGAGGCCAGCTTGACAGACTACTCATCTCATGTTGGAATATGATTGACTCATATAAAAAATATTGGAATGTTTTAAACAATATACTCCCTCAATTCGGCAAAACATGTTGTTTACTATTCAAGCACGCTTCTTTAGAATAATAAAAACTATATAAAATATTCATTTTTTTTATAAATTTTTTTAACGAGTTTGTACTTATTAATAATAATTGCGAAATTGTTAAAAAAAAGCTAAATATTTTATATAGGAGTAGTTTTTATCTCATAAAAAAAATGCGTGAATAGTAAAGTGACATGTTTTGCCGAACGGATGGATATATATTAGCTTGACGGACTACTCTTTTTATTGTCAATTAATTTTGAGATAGAACCTCATTCTCATTGGATTAATTTGTTGTTCGTGTCTTCTATAGATGAGCCCGCACACAATCTTTTCTCCAATGTCTTAGACTCTCAGCCTAACCAATCTTTAAAAAGTTACATAAATAAAATCATCATGGTGGAGGATTTAGGAGATGAAAAAATCACATATATATTGATTTCACAACATTCCTGAATTTTAATATTTTTTAAAATCTAATTCAATGGCGGAAAAAATATATTATTTGTATCAAACACATTTATTTATTCCATTTACTATTATTCTTGATATCTTTACACTTAAATAATAGAAGAAAGATTCAAGCTTCTGAATAATGACAATGATCAGTTTCAGATACAAAACCAAATACTCCTTTAATTAAGGTGCGATGATTCAGTGAGTGTAGACAAGAGAAGGCAGCACAGGTGGTGGACCTCGTGGTGGTGGTGGTTTGGTGGCGTTTTGCTTCTCTCACCGTCGGCCACAAAAAAGAAACAGAAAAACAAAGCTGTCAATATTTAACAGCGCCAAAGCCGCGCGGCCTAACTCCGAATTTCGTTCCATCGTTTAAACCAGCCCCATTTATTTTACTCCGTATTGTTTTTAATAATAGTAACTCTCAAAGCCAAATCAAAAAAGGTTACGTTGACCTCTCACGTTCCCCACGTCGCACGTGATCTCAACGCTCCCCAATTTGGCCGTTTCCTTTTTCGCCCCTCTATTTTTTTTTCTTTTTAAAAAAAAATTCCCTATTGCTATCCTGCACGGGGTAACTGATCCGCCCCCACCGGCTCCGGATGGGGTGGTGGGACCCTCTCCTTATTGTACGTCCTTTTCCCGTACTCAGCTAACGTGCGCTTCTCAGGCTAAACTCGAACTACTGGCTAGTCATCGTCATCATCCCTCTTAGGGAGCCGCGCCAATTTATTAATCCCTCCTTTATTTTTTTCAAAAAGCTGTGGCCCCACCAAACTGCAACCTCCCTCCTTCCACCGTCAACGATCTCTCCTTCTCCATAATATGGCCTGCCCACTTCTCACCGCCACCTCCTCTTCCCACCACAACCACCAATGATGCTGACAACTGACATTTTCCCATATCTTCGCTAAATTGCGCCTCTCCAAGCTAACTTGCGCCTGCTTTTATTCTTTTTTCTTTTCCATTTTTCCATTACCGACAGTTACTATTTTGATGCCATTGATAGACTACACAAACAGAAACGAAGATATTCGGAGATGGAAATCATGAATGAAAGAATTTATCGGATAAATAATGATGTTAATTATATCTAAATGGAGACCGAACGAATTGGAGAAACATCTATCTATATACTATACGAGACTGGAAAACAATCTTTCTCAAAATGTAAACATGATCATGTGGTTGTATTTCCCCCCTTTCTCCGTTTCTTTCCATACCTAATTTCTTCAAAGATTAAAAAAAAAAAAGGAAAAGAAAAGTATATTCAGGAGAGATTAACATGGACTGTGGCGTCATTGGTGGAATTACAGACGGGGCAGTTGTCGACGGCAGACCCACACGCCGTGCAGAGGCAGAGGTGCCTGCACGGCAGCAGTAGCACGCTGCTCTCCCTTGCCCCACACTTCCTGCACATCCTCCTCCTCTCGTCCTCGGCCGTTACCTCCTTCCTCTCCCCGCCGGTGCCTACCTTCCTCCATTTGAGAACCTGTCCGCCGTCCACCTCGTCGCCTTCTTCCTCGCAACCGCGGCTGCTGCTCCCGCAGCACGACTCTGCATCGTCGGCGGGAGTTCCGGCGCCGGAGCAGATTCGGAAGTTTTTGCTGTTGGCCTGAGTGAGGACCTGCTCGAGATTTGATCGCAAGGCGTTCGCTGTCGCCTCGTTCGTCTGAGCAAGATCTCGCCATATCTGGTTCTCCAGATATAGAGACCTCACGCGCTCTTCCAGCGCCCAGTTTTGCTTCCCGATCTTCTCGATCTGCTCCTCCTTGTCTCTCATTTGCTTCGACATCGCTGCTTGGATTGCCTGGATTATTCTACTGCGCTGCTCTCTTCTTCGCTCTTCGATTTCTCGTCTAACCTTCTCCATCTGGATTTAGATTTCGTTTTAGAAATTCGTTAGCGCTTCAGCAGGATATTGAATTGAATTGAAAAGCAGTTAATTCTTGCAATGCAGATGAGAAAGAAATCTTGATCGGCAGGGAAAACTTACATGTAAAGAGATTAACCGATCGACTTCTAACAGCTGTTGCGTCATCTCCAGCGACAAGTCCTCGCCGAGAAACGAGAAACCGCAAACGGCGCCGTATCGGCCGGAGGCTTTTCCAGGCGGCACAGTGATCAACGGACGGCTGTTGTTCACCGCAGGCGTGGTCGCCATAGACGAAGATTCTCTAGGACGCTTTCTCGGCAGAGGAGGAGCGGTGTTGTTGAAGGTGAGACCGCTTTCGTCCTTCAGTGGAGGATTATTGTGGTGATAAACCATGGACTTGGCGACCTGTTGTAAAACCGAATCTCCGATCTGGTAGTTAGAGAACGGGAGGAGCGATTCCTCAAACGAACCCGCCGGCGCGATCATCGGCGCCTGATTGTTGTACAGATTGGTTGCGTTGTGTGTGGAATTCATCATCTATCTATTTCCACAAAATCAGAAGATCATGACCAGGCTCGATCGAAAGATGTTTCTCAACCGGAGCTCAGGAGTTGATGGGAAGGAAGGGGAAAATGGGAAATGGTATGGCTAATGACTCTGCTTTCTCGTAGCGAGCGTTTATAAACCCCTGATTCCCGATTTTTTAGTATTTTGTTTTTAAAATAAAAATAAAAATAAAAATAAAAATTGCCACGTCGTCCGATTGCAAATCACGTTGCCACGTGTACCACTGAAAAATAAGTACTCCAGTACTCCGTGAAAAAAAAAAGGAAAACTGAAGAGAGTAAAAGGTGGGAGGAGGTAAAGATAAAAATAAATTTAAAAAAAAAAAAAAAAAGGGTGGGGATGATGGGCCAAAGCGGGCCGGGTAGGGAGTGGTGGGGGCGGAAGGAAGGCGGTTTATAGGGGCAGAAAAGCACGTGCGGAGGGAAGACTGAAGAAAGGGGACACCCGCTATAATTAATAGGTGTTGGTTTTAAGAAAGGGAAAGAGATCAAATGATACAGCCAGCCAGGGGAAGGGGAGTGGGGCCCACGTGTTTATTTGTTTGGAGATTTGTGTAAATTTTGGGCATGTTGTGACTGACCACTGATTGGGCTCCACCAGTCCGCCCAGGACACAGAAGTCCCTAATGGCGTGAACCTACCCACGTTGCATTTTTTATTTATAATAATGTAATATAATATACAAAATATATTACTCCTCAGGTTTATTTGTAGTATTTTTTTTTTTAAGTACATATGATAAGACCCTAAATTTAAAAAAATTCTTTAAAAAAGATAAGCGACTCTAAGAATCTAATTAAAAAAAATGTTAAACTAATTAAAATTTCAAAAAAAAATTCTAATTTTAGTATTCTATCCTATGCCGAAATCGTTTTTTTATAGGTAACTATCCATTTTTTAAAAAAAAAAATATATATATCCTCGAAAATTCTCATTTTGTTAATTATACATTTTTTTCTTTAACTATAGATTTACCCAACTTTTTATTGCAACGATAAATCGTCAACTCTCTAATTAATTCTCATTCTATTAATGATCATTCCTTTCAGTGATGCTTCTTCATCAGTCAATTGACGAACATATTCCATACATGGTCCGTAGAGACACCTTCTTTTAAGCTATTGAAGGTTGATTTTGTGTTATTTGTTCATGTGATTGCTACCATAATTTGGATGGTGTCGTAAACCCTAATTTGAGGCCGAACTCATCAAAATTTGTCTTTAATGAATCAATTATGAGGTCGAGCAAGGTTGATGAATTTCTTATGATTTATGTCGCGATTCATAATTAGATGTAGCACTTTCTTCAACTGTGAATTTTCCTATGATTTCACCTAAAAACATATTCATAGTAATCACTTCTTGTCATTTGATGAAGCGCTTATGTGGGTTAGTGAGTACAATAATTTTAGGTTACAGTAATCGCTTCCTATTGTTACAATAATCGATTCATGTAAGTGATTCCTTGTAACTCAACTCCACAAGTCAATTGTGGGTATAATAATTGTTACAAGACCTCACTCACAGGAGCGGATCCTGGACCGTCATTCCGGGGATACTGGAAGGTAAATTTTTCATTATTCCGATAATGTTTAAAGGTAAAAAAAAAAAAAATTCTTTTATAGTTTTTTTCCCGGGCTGGGATGCTTGACAGAAAATATTAAAAAATTAACACTAAAAAATGAAATCATAGAAAAAATCCTAGTTGAAGGAAGTGTTGCATCTAATTATGAATCACGACATAAATCACAAGTAATTCATCAACCTTAGTTGACCTCATAACCGATTCATTAAAAACAAATTTTTGGTGAGTTTTCAAATTATTGTAACCATGGAAGTCATAGCAGCAATCACTTGAACAAATAATAAAAAGCTAACCTTCAATATCTTCGCAAGCAATACCCATGCTTGAAGGGAGATGGGTCTATGAATATTCCTTGAAAGAGAAGTATCAATTAATTGAAGAAGCGTCAATTGAATGAGAATTAATTAGGAATTTGGATATTTGTTGTTACAATCAAATCATAAGCAAATCTGTCATTAACAAAATAAATTTTTCAAAGGTACATTTACTAAAATAAAAATTGAAAAAAGATAGTTACCCAATTTAATCTTCTTTTATCCAGGTCATTAACCCTCCTGAGCTCCCCTTGGATTGGATCCGCCTTAATGACTTGGGACTGGTCAATAACCGACGTAGTCGTGGTGATCCCATCCAATATATTATATATGTTGGTTCAAGCATATGGTTCAAGCATAGATGGTACTGCACGCATATGATGTACGTTGCAGTCCAATGGCAAAGATCTTGACGATCGACATGAGATGGAGGATGGTTTAATTCATCGGGTCAAAAAGTAGTTCATATTTCTCCATTGATGTCGATGGCGCTGTGAAAGGGGCCGGCCATGTGCCTCGCAGCGGCCCGGTGGAGTTGCTACCCTAATTAATGCACGGAGGACGTACACAACAGATATTAATTACTACTGTAGAGGCATATTAGACTTACTTTAACCTCCGCAGGCCCATTAATTAACAGGGTTATTACAGTGTAACAAATTTCCCTTCAAATGTATGACTATTTACTGACTTCCAATTCCAATGTGTATAATTTTTTATTTTTTTCCGCTTAAAAACGAACAACTTAAACTAAGTTCAATGATTAAGTGTGTAAATGTACATATTTGCACAATGCACATCATTTTTTGATGTTTTACTCCATTGGTTAAATGTGTATTTTATACACATATCTATTAGACCATCCACAATGGTTTTGTGTAAAATGTACATATTTGCACATGATGTGTAAAAATACACATAACTTTTTAGCAATTTGCTTCATAGGTAAAATATGCATTTTTTACACACCATTGAAATACAATTCATATAAAACAAAAACAAAAATAAAATCATAAAAAATAAACCAATGAAATTGTCTTGCTTTTTATAAACGTTTTTGCACATGGGGGAGATGGTGTGCTCAAATGTGCACATTTGCACACACCCAAAACAACCAATGAAGTTAAAAAAATGTCTAAAAAATACACATTTGCACATTTGGACACCACAATTGTAGATGCTCTAAATAAATATGATTAAATTAAAAAGGAAAATAAATCAATAAAAAACAACCAATAAAAATGACTTTACTTTATTGAAAATTGACAAAAAGTTTTTGCACATGGGGGAGGTGATGTGCTTATATTTGGGCACTTTGTGTGCAAATAAATGTGCACATTTTAAAAACTCAAAAATAACCATTGGAGCACAATTTGGATCAAAATATGCATATTTGAACATTTATAGTTTTACGCCATGCTATTGGAGTTAGCCTTACTGACATTGACTTTTCGTGTCAGTAAAATTAGCATATACTAGTGTAATACCCGTGCCTTGAAGGTACGGGAACTTGATCCATTTTAAGTTGAACATCATTTTATATATTTATATAATACTATATTAATATATATACGTGTTTACAACAAAAATATGTATATATAAAGTATTTTTTTATAATTTATAAATTAGTTGGAAAGAGATATGATACAAATTTTGAAAATGATTTAATAAGGTAAAGTAGTAATAATACTCAAACACACCACCTAATATAATTTGAAATAAATATATAATTATTGTCATTAGCATAGATCTAAAAAGTAAAATATAAGCTCCCGTACAAATATTAAAAAATCATAAGCACATGATTGTGTGAATAATTTTGAAGTTATGTAGATTTACATAACTTATTCATTATTTTCATGAGAAAGATGGTTAGAAAGAGAGAGAAATAAATAGTGAAAATAAAGGTAAGATGGTAAAAAAAAGATCATTAAAGGTAGAAAAGTGATCTAAGAAGCCTCATCCAAGATGTAAAATAAGCATTAGTAATGCTTGTGAGTCTTAAAATATTATTTATTTTTCGATAGTCATTTAAGATGTCTAAAATAATTAAATTATAAGGCTCTAATTGATTTTTATAATTAATTTTTAAAATCTAATATTTACAAATTGATTAGTACATGTTCGTTGTATGTAGACATTGTGGGGAATATTGCAATCGGTTAAATATGATAAATCAACAATTTCAATATCCAATAATAAAATCAGCCAAGACTTGACGAATGTTCAGTGTACGTAGACGATTAAAATAGATCACAAATTGACATACAACATATGAAATTAAATAATATTTTAGTATAAAAATAGGAAACAAATTTGTTTAAAATGAGAAACAGATATTTTAAAATTTCAGCAATAATATTGACCAATAAGAAAATACCATGTGAATAAAAAAATTTAAGTTTAA
Organism: Persicaria tinctoria; assembly: GCA_037127255.1. NCBI lineage: Eukaryota > Viridiplantae > Streptophyta > Magnoliopsida > Caryophyllales > Polygonaceae > Persicaria > Persicaria tinctoria. The sequence continues at coordinate 10,212,086 of JBANSL010000014.1, forward strand.
TTGTAAGCGTGACACATCAGCAAAATGATAGTAGAATTAATATTGTAAATAGATTACCTATTATCGAAATTAATTTATAAAAAAAATTGAAAAAAATAATATTTTATATAATTTTTACAATCCTAACAAAGCGTGAATGAATATTAAACAACATATTTAGCTAAACGAATAGAGAAAGTAGTAAATTTTATCATGATTGGGATAAATGTGATATAATAAACAAATATTTAAATGAATTCAATCCGTTAAGATAATGAATGTGGGCAATCCGAGTACATCTTTGATTAATTTATTTGAAAATGAAATACTTGCATGGTTGGTGAGAAAATATGAACATATAAGAAAGTTAATTTATACTCCGTAGCATTTTATAAACTGACAATTGGATATGGGTCTATGTAGAGTATAAATTTCCAAAAATAAAATATACCAAGATTAAAATTTAAGTTCAATGTATGTAGACGAATTATGAGAATATTGCAATCGGAAAAAAAAAATGGAAACATGTCTCAATATTTACGGCAATATAACCGAAAATTAAAAAAAAAGGAATGGATTCAATCATATTTAAAACAGGAAACAAATATTTTAAAGTTTCCATAATAATATTGACCAATAAGAAAATCTCATTTGAATAAAAAAACTCAACTTTAATTGTGGGCGTGACACGTCAGCAAAATGCTAGCAGAATTAGTAATATATATTGCAATCGGGAAAAAAATGGAAACATGTCTCAATATTTACGACAATATAATCGAAAATATAAAGGGAATAAGTAATATTAATAGATAGATAGATAATAGATATATTACAATCGGAAAAAAAAAAATGGAAACATGTCTCAATATTTACGATAAAATAACCGAAAAAAAAAGAATGGATTCAAATCATATTTAAAATTGGAAACAAATATTTTAAAGTTTCCATAATAATGTTAGCCAATAAGAAAAGCTCTTTTGAATAAAAAAATCAACTTTAATTGTGAGCGTGACACGTCAGCAAAATGCTAGCAGAATTAGTAATATTAATAGATTTTATCAACACGGAAAAGAAGTTTTAAAAAGCTATTTTTAAGCAAAAACAAACTTATCAATACCTACAATTGACAAATAGTTATGCATTTGATGAGAAATTAGTCATCCATATAACAAGTCCGATAATTAAAAGTTACTCCTCCGTAGCATAGAAAAGAACAGTGGGTAGAAGAAAAGGGGGTGGGGGGCAGAAAATACAGAAGAAGCAGAGGTGAGGAGGAGGGGGGCGTACAGAGAACACACCTGCAGAGTGGCAGAAATAGAGCATCCCCCCAACCCCATTCATAAATCATACTCATAGGTTTCATCACTATACTGTCCCTACACCTTTTACCCTATAATCGCACTGTACTCCGTTAGCGTAATTAAATCTAACACTTTATGGTTTAGTTTATACTTATACGCTAAAAAGATGTGGACTTTTTTTTCCTTTTTAACATGGGGTGAGACCTCTAATAGGTCCGTAATTTGATGCGGATCTATTAGTTGTGTACTCCGTGTTTAATAAAAATTACGGATGTATTTAACAACTGTTGTTCTTGTGATATGGGTGTTTTTTTTTTAAGCAAGATAAGAATTCGGTTCTCTATAAACAAGCCTAGGGAAACCAAGAGACCGGAAAAGCTGGTGGATGGACTAACCATCATGTACAACTGAAAACAAATAACGGAAGCAAATGACTAAAGCAAATAATAGAAGCAAATGACAGAAATAAAATTACAAATAAAACGTACAAGCCATCCGACATGTAGAAGCCAAAGAGAGAAACGAAATGATCGATCAAAGAGACGACGCACACAGAGAACTCTGAGAACACCAACAGACACCTCAGATTGTGGACTCAAAACGAGTCATCAGATGTCATCCCACATTCACGACATCATCGAACATGATAAACCAAACACCGCTCAAAGAAACCTGCAACACAATAAGATCAACATTGCACATTGTAGAATTGTAGAATTGATGTAAAGTCCTCCTTAGGGTTTCCATTCATTGATATAACATATATATATAGGTTACAAAGGTATTGGGCCTTAATGGGCTTTTAGCCCACTATACAATATTAAGACCTATGTAATCTATCAAACCCCCGCAGTCGAAACGGGAGGGGTCCTTACAGTGAGACTGGAACGAAAATCAATGAATAACTGTCGAGGTAAACCCTTGGTGAATATATCAGCGTACTGATAAGAGGACGGGACATGGAGAACGCGGACATGTCCAATGGCAACCTTGTCCCTTACAAAGTGGAGATCAAGCTCAATGTGCTTCGTGCGTTGATGCTGGACTGGGTTGCTAGCCAGGTAGACGGCGGAGACGTTGTCCGTATAGACCAGAGTGGCCTTCTGAAGGGGACAACGGAGCTCAAGGAGGAGGTTTCGGAGCCAAGAGCACTCGGACACAACGTTGGCAACACCCCTGTATTCGGCCTCAGCGCTGGAGCGAGATACGACGGACTGACGCTTGGCTGACCATGACACAAGGGTGTCGTTGAGGAAGACGCAGTACCCAGACGTGGAGCGACGTGTGTCAGGACAACCACCCCAATCCGCATCCGTGTAAGCAACAAGATCGAGCTTAGAGGAAGGAGTGATCGTGGTGCCGAGCTCAAGAGTGCCGCTGATGTACCGAATGATCCGCTTCAAAGCCTGAAAGTGAGGTTCCCTAGGTGCATGCATGAACAAGCAGACCTGCTGAACGGCGTAACTAATGTCAGGCCTGGTGAAAGTGAGATACTGAAGAGCACCAGCGAGGCTCCTATACAATGTCGGGTCATCAACCAAAGGACCAGAATGAGCACTGAGCTTGTTGGATGTATCGACAGGGGTGGCGACTGGATTACAGTTGACCATCTTAGCCCGAGCAACAATCTCTGCAGCATACTTACTCTGTGAGAGAAACAGACCTGACGCATGACGCTGAACAGCAACTCCCAAAAAGTAAGACAACTGACCCAGATCAGACATGGAGAATTCCGCACTCAACTGCGAAATAATAGACGTCCGAAGAGCATCAGAAGAGGCGGTGAGAATGATGTCGTCGACATATAGCAACAGGAATGCCAAGTCTGAGCCTCGGCGATAGATAAACAGAGACGAATCGGAACGGCTGCCAGTGAAACCCAAACGGAGCAGATGAGAGGCAAAACGCTGGAACCAAGCCCGCGGAGCCTGTTTCAGACCATACAGAGAGCGCTTGAGGAGACAGACATGCTTCGGACGGTCAGCATCAGCAAACCCCGGCGGCTGAAACATGTAGACCGTCTCATTCAGATGGCCATGAAGAAATGCGTTCTTGACATCTAATTGATGGATGGCCCAGTTGCGCGACAGAGCTAGACTCAGGACCACTCGGATAGTGGCAGGCTTGACCACAGGGCTGAACGTCTCATCACAATCAATACCTGCCTGCTGAGATCTACCGTTCACCACAAGACGGGCCTTATAGCGCTCCAAAGTCCCATCAGATCGGAACTTGTGACGAAAGAGCCACATACAACGAATGACGTTCGCCTCAGGAGGGCGAGGAATAAGAACCCAAGTACCATTCTTCGTAAGGGCCCTGTATTCGTCGAGCATAGCCGCCTGCCAATTCGGGTCTTGGAGGGCTGTTTTGTGGGAGGTGGGAATGGGGGAGAGGGAGGTCTGGGTGGAGGCAGAGGGTGATTGGGTGTCGGGACGGATGGGAGCAAGAGGGGCTAAGCATGGGGAGGAGGCGGCGGGCGCAGCAGAGCTGCGGGTAAGGGGTGCAGAGGCGGTGTGGGATGCGGCGGGCGCAGTATACCCTGCGGCGGGCGCCGCAAGTGGGTGATGCGAGACGGGGAGGGATGCGGCGGGCGCATCATGTGTTGCGGCGGGCGCAACATATGTTGCGGCGGGCGCCGCCAGTAGGTTATGCGATGCTGGGGGCATGGGCAATTGATAGGCTGCGGGCGCAGCAGTGTGCGGCGCCCGCGGCATTGGTGTTTGGCGGGGGGTCTGCTTTGCTAGGCCATGAGGTTGTATGGTGGAGCGATGGGTGGTAGTCATGGATACGATCTAACGGGGTCGGAAGACACCGGAGACGCTGCGGGTGTGTGGTCTGGTGGTGGGGGGTGGTGGGGGTGGGGGAGGGGGAGACGCAGGAGCACCGGGAGAGCTATGGGGAATAAGGAAGTGAGGGAATGGTGACTCAGACTCTGACGGAGACACAGGGGGTGTGGGAGACGCAAAGGGAAATCGCGACTCATCAAAGGTGACATGACGTGAGAGAATGATCTTGTGGGTTTTGATATCGAGGCAAATGTAACCGCGATGATCAGACGGATAGCCTAGGAAGACACATGGAGTGGAGCGCGGGTGAAGCTTGTGCGGGGCTGTGGAGGACTGGTTTGGGAAACACAAGCACCCGAAGGTGCGAAGGTGATCATACCTAGGCTCGGCGTAATAAAGTGTCTGAGCTGGCGAGCGATGGTGTAGGGTAGTGGAAGGGAGAATGTTTAGGAGATAACATGTGGTGGATAAGGCGTGAGGCCAATAGGGAAGGGGAATAGATGCGTGGAAGAGGAGAGAACGCATCATGTTGGTAGTGGTTCTGATGATTCTTTCTGCCTTGCCATTCTGCTGAGAAGTATAGGGGCAAGACAAGCGATAGGAGATCCCATTTGCGGCAAAGAAGGAGTGAAAGTCTTTGTTATCAAATTCACGACCATTGTCACATTGGAAACATTTGATGGACATGTGAAACTGTGTTTTGATGTAGGTATGGAATCTGGCAAAGACAGGAAACACTTGGGACTTGAAATGCAACGGGAAGACCCATAAGTAATGAGTGTAATCATCAAGAAACAAGAGGTAGTACTTGTGACCCTCCTTGCTAGGCACGGGAGAGGTCCAAATGTCGCTGTGAATGATATCAAAGGGAGCAAGGGTAGAGGTCAAAGACCGTTGGAACGGCAGTCTGGCATGTTTGCCTAGTTGGCAGGAAGAGCATAAACCAGAGTGTGGGTCTTTAGTACAGGTGACAAGGTTCTGGGAACGGAGGACATCTAGAACGGCAGCGCTGGGATGGCCCAGGCGTGCATGCCACAGGCTGGACGATGATGCCGATAGGGCGACCGGACACGACTGACTGGACGCAGGAGGTGGTGTGACAGGGTAGAGCTCCCCGGTGCTGTTACATCTCATGCGAGTAACCCCCGTAGTAAGATCGTTCACAGAGAAACCAAAGGGATCAAACGTAAGGGAAACGTTGTTGTCAGTAGTGAACCGACGCACAGAGATAAGGTTTTTGACAATCTTTGGGGCAATCAGGACATTGTTGAGGTGTAGTGGGTGGTTTGGGGTCTGTAATTTGGTGTGGCCAATTCCCGAAGTAGCAAGACGACCACCATTTCCGACGATAATAGAGTGGGCAGGGCCCTTAAAAGAAATAGATGAGAGGTTACCTGAGGAGTTCGTCATGTGGGAGGTGGCACCAGTGTCCATGTACCAAGAAGAGTCTGAAGATGTCGGCTGCGTAGAGGAGAAGGCGTGATGCAGAGCTGGCGGAACATAGCCTGGGTCAGGCGATGTCAGAGAGGCCTGAGGACCGACATGTCGAGGGGTAGGATATCTAGAGTATCCAGAGAAGGCGTGATGTTGGTGATCGTAGAGAGCCATGGTAAGAGATTTTTTTTTTTTTTTTTTTTTTGATGTAAACGGGAGGCCGGTGAGGAGGGGAAAGAGAGAGAGAGGCGACGAGGAGACGACGCCGGCGACGGGAAGAGGAGGTGGGGCGGGAGGATCAAACTAGGGTTCCGTGAGGAAGAAAAGGCTGTGATACCATGTAGAATTGTAGAATTGATGTAAAGTCCTCCTTAGGGTTTCCATTCATTGATATAACATATATATATAGGTTACAAAGGTATTGGGCCTTAATGGGCTTTTAGCCCACTATACAATATTAAGACCTATGTAATCTATCACACATCAACCCGTAAAACCGACTCCAAACCAAACCATTGTCCATTAAAACCCCCAAACCCATCCCAAACCCTTCAGGACGATAACAAAATCGTGAGCGACTACTAGGTAGTCAAAATAGAGGCGGATGAAATGAACCAAAAGAGAGAAAATGAACAACAATAAAAGGGCATCGAGGCGGAAGAATGAATTAAGATTGGGAAGCCAAAACAAGGTAAGAGAAGGTTGTTCCAATCGCTACAAAGATTTCGTCAGCCCAAGGAAGAGGCACACCTCTGAGAGGTGAACCACTGACAAGGGAAACCAGAGGCTCGAAACGGCAGCCGCGGGGGACTGGCGACCGAGAAGGAAACCATCGGAGGTGAGCCAAGATGGCGGTGTATGCACCCCAAACTCGATGAGAGAGCTGTCGAAGGGTAATAAAACTCGGAGGTGGACCAGGCCGGTGAAGCCTCGGAAGATGGCATCGAGGCCACGGAGAGGCGTCAGGGTATCTTGAAGAAGAAGGTCGGTCGGAGACGAAGGCGGTAGAGCCCTGTGAGTGTCGTGGTGGATGACGAAGACCTTGTAGGACAAGGGAGACGAACGCGTGGAGGCCGATGTGTGATAACCGAGAACGACGTGAGGCCATCGGAGATGAGTAGGAAGCCGACAAGTGGCGGCTCAGGCCGTCGAGGAGGAAACGAAGTGCCTTAGGATGACCTGAAAGGAGGAGGGGGAGCCGGTGTGAACAAAGAAGGTCGGGTAGAAGGATCTATGCTCGGACTAGGTGGTGAGCTGGTTGGAATGACCATCAGATGGCGGCGGCGGCGAAGAGTTTAATGCGCTTGGGAGCGTTTTGTGATATAGGTGTGTTTAAAACAAATCAAAAGTGGAATGATTTTTCTTTTTTAAAAGAAAAAAAAACATGACTGCTCCTACTATGTCCCCGTCCCCATTTGTAAAAAGTCCCCCCATCCCCGTCCCCGTCCCCGTTCGGGGATAAAAAAATGTCTCTCGTCCCCATCCCCGTCGAATCCCCGTCCCCATCGGTGAATCTCCGTCCCCGCATAATTTTTTCGATTTGCATTCCCCGCGGGTTTCCCCGTCGGATTCCCAATTTAAAACTCATGGTCCCCCTCATTTATTAGAAAACTATAAGATATTATTAAACTTATGTAAAAAATATGATATAAATATTACATATAATATCTCATAAATGTAAATTATAAGGTAAAATTTTAAAAATAAAAGCAAAATTATTTAAAGTTCGGTAAGATCTAAATAAAAACGGGGATTTTAGACTCCCCATCGGGGTTCCCCAACGGGGGCGGGGCGAGGACTACTATCGCCGTCCCCATCCTCATCCCCGCGCAGAGAATCACTTTCGCCCCCATCCCCGTCCCCATTTAATTTCTCCATCCCCGTCCCCGCAATGAGGATCCCTCGCGGGGATCGGGGAGTCCCCGCCCCATTGCCATCCCTAGCTCCTAGACATCGGGTATGTATGGTTGCAATAAAATCTATATAAAAAAAAAGTAGTAAAATTAGGCAGTTTAAATTTAAGTTACATATGGGTGCTCATTTTAGCTAGTTTATAGTTTAAAAAAAAAAAAGAAGTTAAAAAAAAGCTAAAGAAACAAGCTTTTTGGTGTTTATTTTGTTTATTTAGCTTGAAATTATCATAATACCCCTAATAACAACCAAATAAACTCCACTTTTTTATAAACAAACTATTTTTCGTCTTATACGGTGTTTATATTATTCCATAATCTTTCAATCTTTATTTTACACAATTTTTCAATTTTAACTGTTTTTAAATTTTAGTCACTTTTTTTTAACTCCGTCCCATAAGGACCCATCAACGAGATTCTGTAATGTATTTTACTCGATGCATTATTAATTGTTTAAGGTATAATTTCACTTTAACAAAAAATTTATAAATTATTATTATCATTATTATCATCATCATTATTATTATATTTTTATCATGGCATTATATAGGGTACATATGGAGAGGGGTTAACAAGAATGAAATTTATAATTTAATTAAAGAGGAAATGGTAGTAGATAGCATAAAAAAAAGTTGGCAAAACTAGCACTATCCCTTGAAATATTGCACAACTAGCATATTTTGCCCAAAATTTGCATAAAAGTGCAGGTCATAAGCTCCCCATCAACCGAATTTTGCCCTTATTTACATAAAAAAAGGAAAATAAAAGGATGAGCAGAAAAGGGAGCAGTTTTCAAAAGAGGATACGCGATGGTTTGTAGAGAGAAGAAGGAGACTAGTCCGGCGAATCGGAAAACGTAGGAGGTTAGGAACGAATTTGTCGCCGGAGAGGAGAGAAGAAGACCACGCTGGCGTCTAAGTGAAGAGGTAAGCCCCCCTTTCCATCTCCTTGAAACCCTCGTTCCTTTTCTCCCTTTTATGCGATGAACGACGAGGGTGAAATCACCGGTTAGGGTTTGGGATGAACAACGAGGGTGGAAACGGTTGGACTGGAAATTGGGATGAACGACGAGGGTGGAAATGGTTGGACTGGAAATTGGGATATGGGAGAGGTAGAAGACGATTGATTGAGGTTTGAGCCGTGTTTGATTTGGTATTTGATTGTTTGAAAGAGAAATTGGGTGACAGGGGTTTCGAATTAAGTGACAGTGGTTTCGAATTGGGTGACAAGGGTGTCGATTTATGTTTTTGTGCTATTGGCCTTGTGCGAGTGTGGAATGTGAAATCGCCGATTAGGGTTTGGGATGAACAACGAGGGTGGCAATGTTTGGACTGGAAATTAGGATATGGGAGAGGTAGAAGACGATTGATTAAGGTTTGGGTCGTGTTTGATTTGGTATTGGATTGTTTGAAAGTGAAATTAGGTGACAGGGGTTTCGAATTGAGTGACAGTGGTTTCGAATTAGGTGACAAGGGTGTCAATTTATGTTTTTTTGCTCTTGGCCTTGTGATGATGGTTTATGGGAATGGCGAGGGTGGTTTTGGGGATTGGGGCTGTGTGGCTGATCGATTGAAAGGTAAAGGGGCTGGGGACATGGGTGTGATTGAGGCAAGGCCGGACCGAGTTCGGGAAAACGTGATGGGACCAGAGAAGCCTGGGAAGATAAGGTGAGGAAGACAATTGAACTGATGTTAGAGAGGCTGAGAACTATGTCAACATGGATGCGGAGCATGGATGACAAGATAAGTGTTTCGCTTACAAATTTTTGTCCCAATTATGAACACCATTGATGACAAGAGGAAATAAACTAGCGCGACACGGTATATTTAATAAGTGACACAGGTAAATTTTCTCCAAATTACGAATAATATTGGCGAACCACCCCTCATTTATGTACTGTGTGGTTCAGATGAAGGTCATGAAAGGTGTTGTGAATGGGATACGAGATACCCATTGGAATGCAGGAAGTGTGCAGACACCAATGAGAGATGTTCGTCGAGAGGATGAGGGGAAACTTGGGGAGGCTGAGAAGAACCACCAAAAGGTCGGGGGGGGGGGGGGGGGGGGGGGCGGAGGGACCAACTAAGGTGGATGACCAGCCACCAGAAGGACAGGAAAAGGAGGTAAATCAGTTGTTAGTTCACATGGTATTTTCACCTAAGGGTCACGTGTGAATACAAACTGGGATTGTCATATTTGAATCTATAGTAGTCAAGTGACAAGGCTGTTTACGTCAAGAAACATGATTTATTTACTTGGTTGACACGGGATTACAAAATTTATCGAAATGATAGTTGAAACATCCTAACCAGTTTCCAGATCTCAGAGGCTGCAAAAGCGGAGCCCGTTCAAGGCAAGAAGAGTAAGAGATGTCCATGAGGTGATGGAGAGGTAAAGTCCCCCCCTCCAAAGAAATTGCGGGGCCGAAAAGGGAAGGACGTTGTAGAAGGTGAGGACGTGATTGAGCTGAGACTTGTATCCGTGTCCGAAAACGATGGCTTCCTCCGCTGGATGGCCATTGTTATGAACTTTGTTGTTATTGTAGTAGGTTGTTATGAATTTCGTTGTTATTGTCGTAGGTTGTTATGAACTTTGTTGCTCCAAACATATAGTTGTCGACGGTAGTTGCCTAGGTTGTTATTTTAGTACGTTGCTATAACTTTGTTGCTTTCTTTATAATGTTCGTTGGTCATAAGTTGTACAATGTTGTGATATTTTTATGATATTTGTTGGTTGGTAGTTGACTATGTTGTTATGCTCGAAACTTTAGTCATCGACGTACCATCAGATTCAAATAAGTGACACGATAAATAATTCAAGTGACACAGGATTCCAAACAGGTGCAATGGTGATTTCATTATCGAAGTAGCAGAAACGCTCATAAATGTAATCATCAAATTCACATAAATGCCAAGGGTGATTTCCTTATGCGACTAGCCCAAACACTCAGAAATGTAAACATCAATTGAAACAAGTCCCAAAGCAAGTCTGCACATCAGCCTTCGATGCAAATAATTATCCCTCCGAAAGTTTTGTCATGTAATCATCAAATTCACACAAGTGCCAAGGATTGTCTTCAATGGTCGACCTCTTCACAACAAACTCGAAGCACTTCTCCACCGCATTCCACTTACTCTTCCCTATGGCCTCCATCACTTACCCAAGCAGATCACCTCCGGACCCTTACCCCTGTCACCTACATACATATGCTTGTCACCAGTTCCAACGACCGTTGAAGACGAGAGTGACGCATACTTTGGCGTTTTCCCCTAAAAATGAAAAGTGTGATCATCACCATTGTTAATGGGTATCTACTTTCGCAAAACATGAGGAGAAAAAGGAGAGACGCCTACCCATTGCAACTGAGAATTAGGATTTCTCATAAACTGAGGTGACACGGACGTTTATGAACACTGACACGAACAAAGAATGAGGCCGACAAGTGCTCTGCAACTGGACCTTGAGACCGATGGATTTTCTCCAATGGTGGCCTTCTTCTCTAACCCTTTTGTCTAGGGGAGAAAGAAACTGAGTGTCCTCTTCCCTCCTCTCTTTTTATACTTTGCAAATTGGAGGGAAAACCCCTACATCACCCTTTTCCCTTGTCATGATTAGGGTCATATCACCCCTTCTCTCTCCTAGTTTTGGCGTCAAATTTCCCCACCAAAACACCCTCTCTCTCCTCCTCTCTCTCCTGGTCAGTCCTCTCTCTCCTTTCCTCTTACCTTCAACCGGCTATTCCTTTACACATTTTTATTTGCAAAAATGACACCCATGCTAGTTTTGCAACTTTCATAAAAAAGTGACATTTTTGCAAAGTCACAAAAAAAAAGCTGCTAGTTTTCCAATTGCCCTTAATTAAATTGAAAAACTGTATAAAATAAAATGAAAGGTTATAAAGTAATACGGTATATCCTTTGGATAGGGTGAAAAATGATTTATATTTTTAAAATGGGATTTATTTGATTGTTATAAAAAATAATTTCTTATATATAATTTCCAGTGTTCTAAAAATCGCGCCCAGGCGGGACGGGACCTAGGAATTTTTAAACCTAGGCGGACCTCTAGGCGGAAATTCGTCCAGGAACCGCTTAGGCACCGCCTGGGCCCGACTAGTCCCGCTTGAGCGCCGCCTAGGCACCGCCTAGTCCAACGATTATTCAATTTGCGCTTCTAAGCATATGATTAGTTGACTTAGGGTTTTTTTATCCCCATGTCGGGATGCATTTGCTTTTCAATCGAACTTATAGTTTTGGATTTTAGGAGGTTTAGAATTGTTAGTCAGACATGTACTTTTGCATTTATTTACTTTAGTGTTAGTTAACTACTAAAAATTTGGGTTTATGAGTGATATTTTGGATTATTATTACATTATATGAATTATTGACAAGTGTTATTCGTCAAAATATAAGGAAATAATCAAATTTGTTCTAAGTCCGCCTAGGCGCCGCCTAGGCACCCGCCTAACCGCCTAGGCGCTAGGCGGCCACCCACCGCCTAGCAGCCGCCTAGCGCCTTTTAGAACATTGATAATTCCAATAACCTTAAAAACAAAGCTTATCATCTTTTCAGTTTTTCAGTTTTGCATTATACATATATTAAAATAAGACTAAAATTTTATGTTTTTCTTAATCATAGAAAATATATGCATGAAGTAATAAAATTTTGTTTCCGTGTCCATTTATTTATTTATTTTTCATTTAGATATATCAAAAATAATCTAGGGGTGTCAATGTGTCATTAAAGGATGCTTAATAATGATTTGTTTCATATTTCGAATCCTTCAACTTTTATTTTTAAAAAAAATCAGGGGATGCTTAACACTGAATTTAGCTTTGGGGGATCCGCCCCGGTGAAATCCATATGAAAAGACAATTTCTTACTTCGCCATATATATATATATATATATGCATGTATTTTTATCTTTAACAATCTCTTACATGCATTATATAGCAGAGAGAGAGAGAGAGAGAGCTCCGAATTAAGGAAAAGGATAAAATGGGAGATCTGCATAAAATCTTTTTTGTTAAAAGCTTTGGAGTAGTATGAATGAATGTAATAAAGACTGTACATGTTTGTTTGTTAGTTTGTTAGGTGCACTAGTATACTGCATTGCAGGAGGAGGAGTGATCGATGTACAGAATGAGGATTTTGATTAATAATTAATGGGACTCCCAACCTGCCTCTGGGCTCCGCCTTCATCATCCCTCCCATCTCCTCATCTCCTATCTCCATTCTACTGTATATTAAATGCCCTTCTCCTACGATCCGCCTTGCTTTCTTCCTTTTTACTGTATTTTTTATGTCTACACTTACACTACTGTAATCATGTTTTCATAATAATTGAACCTGTCATTTTTAATTATTCACCAATTTACCGGCCATCTGCATGTGTTAATTTCGCGAAAACATGTCGTTTTAGCCTCGGGCACAATTTTTAAGGAATTTCTTTAACACCCAAATTGCCCCTAGTCACCTCTTAATTGGTTTCAAATCATTACTCGTCCCAAAATAAAGTACAATCATAATTAAGACTAAAATTGGAGCCAAAATTTAAATTTGATAACACAAATTCAAAATAAGTAAGGGTAATTTGGGAATTAATTGGATATAATGTCTAAAATGACATATTTTTTTGAACAAAACCGAAACTCTAAAACGACAAGTTTTGGTGAACGGAGGGAGTACTACATGTATTTTTATTCCTCCATCCATTCCGCAAAACATGTCATTTACCTGGGACACTGTTAAGCCAAAGCTTACATGATTTGCTGTTTTAGTAAGGTGAGACTTACACCAAGTGGCACTGTGGCATGATGTAGGACAATTTTAGTAAGGATCTGTTGCTGTTGCTGAGTATTTCAACATACTGAAAAGGATATGGGATCAACTTCAAGTTTTGGAGAGCATTCATGTATGCAGCAGTGGGGGAATATCACATTACATGTGTGAGTTGCAGAAGAAGAGATGAATGATGCTGAAATGAGAAATAGGTTTATGCAGTTCCTGATGGGTTGAATGATCAGTACTATGAGGGAGTAAGGAGCCAAATCCTTTCCACATATTCTATACCAAATATCAATAGGGCTTATTATTTGATCACTCAGGTTGAGAGTCAAAAAGGTGGAGGAAATAATGTGACTAACAGCACACAAGAGTCTAGTGCTATGGTGGGCATATTTCTGTATCTAAGTTGAGACATGTAGAGTTTTTGAAGAATGATGTTCAGGATCAGTGGCTACCGTAGGAATTGCTAGAGTGGGGGGTGCAAAATTTTTGGTTGGGAATTATTAATTTTCTCGTTATATATAATAAAGATTTTTTTTAAAATATATTGAAAGAAAACCATAAATTGTGATATAAATATGATATTTTATTACAATAATTTAATAATTTATATTTGTGTGTGTAGCATGATTAAGATTTTTTTTAATATTGAAAGAAGATTAGAAATTTTTTAAAGAATTCATCATTGGTAAATGAAAAAAATTGATAGGATTGAAAACTATGACAAAAAAAAAACTCATAAATTGTGGTTTTAAATATGACAATGACAATGATAGTAAAAAAATCACAGGAATAAAAATTAGAAGAATTTTTAAAAAAATATATGTGTGTAACATAATGAATATAATCTTATGAAAATATTAAAAGAAAAATATATAATTTGGTTTAAATATGACATTTATAATAGGGAAATTTTGGTAGGAATAAGAAGTAGTGAAAAAAGGTAAGGAATGAGTTTTGAACTCATGACCTCTTGCATCGACAACTGTAGTGTTCTTTCTCACAATTTTTTAACCTTTTTTTTTAAAAAAATATACTACGAAGTTCCGTCCCCCCCCCCCCCCCCCCCACCCACCCACCCCGTGTCCCATGTGGCCGCCATTGTTCAGGATGATATGTTTTGTGAGACTTGCAGCTTTGCAAAACACCATAGATTGCCTTTTGAATCAAGTAATTTTATTGCTAATGGCCTTTTTGATCTTGTGCATAGGGATCTATAGGGACCCTATAAGGTTCCTAGTGTTACAGGAGCAAGATATTTCTTAACTATTGTGGATGATCACAGTAGAATAACTTGGACTTATCTCGTCAGAGAGAAAACAAAAGTGTGGAAGATCATCAGATCATTTCTTGTCTATGTGAAGACACAGTTTGGTAGAGTGGGGAAATGTATTCATAGTAATAATGGCACATAAAATATGAATCAGAGTTGTGCTAAGTTGTTTGCTGAGAATGGGATCATACATCAGAGAAGTGCTCCATACACACCCCAACGGAATGGAAAGGTAGAAAGGAAGCACATGCACCTTGGTGAGACAGCTAGAGCCATGAGAATTCATGCGAACTTGCTTGTGAAATTTTGGAGTGAGTGTATACTAGCAACAACTCATGTAATTAATAAGCTACCAACTGCTATTCTTGGATGGAAAACTCCTTTTGAAATGCTTTTTGGAAGTAAACCATCCTATGATGAATTAAGAGTGGTGGGATGCCTATGTTTTGCCCCTGTTGATCACACCCTGATGGAAAATTTTGTAGCAAAAGGAAGAAAATATGTCTTTACGAAGCTACCCTCATGGCCAAAAGGCATACGAGGTACTTGACTACCAAACAGGCAAGATGTTTGGGAGCAGAGATGTGATTTTCTATGAAGAAAAATTTCCTTTCAAGGATAATGCTGATGTTGATGAAACAGTAGATGAAGAAGAGCCTAACCTACCTCTGGTCAATCCAACAAATGATTATGAGGATTGGGGCTTTCAATCGACAAATACAAATCCGCCAACATCCTCTAGCCAAACACATTCCCCACAAATTCCTTCACCATAAAATATCCCACCTTCACCATGGATATCACCAACACGTGAGAGTGTAAACCAAGCTCCAATTTTCAACCAAGATGATTTCCTCCCTTGAGGGGGTCATCTAGACCCAATGCTAGACCCTCAAAATTCCAAGACTTCGTATGTTCTACAATTCCTTCAAACTCCGGCCAATTATATTCCTCATTTATGGGCAATGTCCTAGGAGATTTGTCAAATTACTCCAAGGATTTTGTTACATCCTTTGCCAGTATGGCCACCATCCCTGAACCCAGTACTTATAGGCAAGAAGTGAAGAATAGCTTGTGGAAAGAAGCCATGAACAAGGAGCTTGCTGCTCTTAAAGGAAACCAAACCTGGATCATGACCGAATTGCCTCCAGATCACAAGGCAATAGGATGTAGATGGGTCTATAAGGTGAAATATAGACCAGATGGATATGTGGAGAGATATAAGGCCAGACTTGTGGCAAAATGATATACTCAAATAGAAAGGAAGAACTATAATCATACCTTTTCACCAGTAGCCAAGCTTTCCACTGTAAGGTTGATTTTTTCAATTGCTGCTAAAAAGGAATGGCCAGTTTTCCACCTTGATGTTAACAATGCCTTCTTACATGAAAGCTTGGAGGAAGATGTCAGATGTGTATATGATACCTCTAGAGGGATATGATGCAAAGCCAAGACAGGATTGCAAACTAAGGAAATCTTTGTATGGATTGAAGCAAACATCCGGGCAATGGAACACTGAACTATCGCAATTCATGGTGTCTCTTGGATATGTTTGGTCCAAAAAATGATTATTCTTTATTCATCAAGCAAGTGCCTAAGAGACAGGTAGTAGCACTTGTTTATGTGGATGATTTGCTACTCACATGTGATGATGTTGATGAAATCAATTCGGTGAAGAAGGCACTACATGAGGCTTACACCATCAAAGATCTAGGCCTAGCCAGATACTTCTTGGGCCTAGAAATCACAAGACATCAACTGAAATATCTCTTCATCAGAGAAAGTATATATACTTGATATAATAGAAGATTGTGGCATGATAGGGTGTAAGCCAAATGGTTTTCCCATTCCTAAAGGACTTAAGTTATCTTCTAATACAGGAAATTCACTCTCAGATCTTGGGAGATACAAGAGGCTCATAGAAAGACTCTTATTTTTTAACCTAATAAGGTTGGATTTGTCCTATGCCATACATCATCTAAGACAGTTCATGAGCGGTCTGAGAGAACCCCACATGGATGCAGAAATGCATGTTGTTAGATATCTTGCCAACACACTTGGATTGGGATTGCTCTAAAAGAAAGAAAGAAACTACAATGTCACAGGATACTGTGATGCAGATTGGGGAGCAAGTGCATACCTTGCAAGATCATTCATAGGATACTGTGTTTATCTTGGAAAGTTCTCTCGTTTCATGGAAAACAAAGAAGCAACAAATTGTTTCTAAATCCTCAGTTGAATCTGAATGATTGAGTATGCCCAAAACAACTAGTGAGCTTGTGTGGATTGAAGGTTTTCTTCATGATCTCTCAATAGAAGTCTCATTTCCAATTCCCCTTCGCTGTGATAGCAGAGTCGCAATTCATATAGCAGCAAATCTAGTTTTCCATGAGATGGCGAAACATATCAAGGTGGACTGTCATTTTATCAAAGAGAAGGTACTTGAAGGTTTCATTGCACAGGTCTACAAATTGCAAATGTTATGACCAAACCACTTCGTGAAGATCAGCTCAAGCATTTCATTTCCAACTTGGGACTTATCAATCCTCTCCCAAGTCCAACTTGAGGAGGGGGTATTGAAACATTCAATTATGCTTATTTACATTACATGCATGTCTTTTGTTTTATTTTCGTGTAAATAAGGCCCCTTTGTGGACCACTTGCTAGCTGGCTCATTTTGTCTGTATGCACTATATAATCTGAACACTTTCAATTTTTTTTTGGCATGAGAGAATGAAAGGGTTGCAATGGTAGTAATTGTAGAAAAGTGTAGGAGGCAAAGCTTGCTTTCCATTGATTGATGGTAGAGAATATATACACCAAATTAGGGTAAACTAGGTTAATTCTATCCTAAATTACAAAGATATGATACTTGCTATACAAGGATAAAATCAATCTAATTACATAAAATATGATATCTCGACATTCCCCCTCAAGTTGGAGCGTGAAGATTCCGAATGCCCAACTTGCGAAGGAGTGTGTGAAACTGGGCATGTCCTAGTGCCTTGGTAAGTATGTCGGCCAGCTGAAGTGATGACCGAATGTGAGCAGTGATGATAGTGCTGTCTTGAACATGATCCAGAATCAAATGACAATCTACCTCAATATGCTTGGTACGTTCGTGGAAGACCGGATTAGAGGCAATGTGCAAAGCGCCTTGATTGTCACTCTAGAGGCGCATGGGTTGGCGATGATGGAACCCGAGTGACGCAAGAAAGGACTTGATCCACACAAGTTCACAAGTGGCAGTAGATATGGCGCGGTATTCAGCCTCGGCAGAAGACCGAGACACGATGTTTGCTGTTGGAGACGCCATGAATTGGGCTAAGATATGAACAGAGTAACTCAGCTCAGGCCAAGTGATGGTGATGTAGATGAGGCGCCCACCCAACCGGCAATACTGCTCCGGTTTCTCGAACAAGGGACTGGTGTCCAGGGCCAGCTTATGGTTTTGTTCAATAGGAAATGACGCCGGTTTAGCAGCCAACAATCCTGTCTCTGTCAAAATGTCGAGGGCATACTTGCGCTGCGAGAGAAAGATGTCGGACGGAGTGCGAGTAATCTTAAGACCAAGGAAGTACCGGAGCTGGCCGAGATCTTTCATGTGGAACCGAGAATGCATGAAGACCTTGAAGCAAGCTATCGAGGATGAATCATTGACGGCACTAATAAGGTCGTCGACATAGATGAGGACGTGAATGACAATTCCAGAACGAGAAAACGAAAATATGGAGTATTCGGCATAGGACTGATTGAACCCGAAGTGCTTTAGAGCGGATGCGAGCTTGAAGAACAAATTGCGAGGAGCCTGACGAAGTCCATAAAGGGATTTCCGGAGATTACAGACCTTGGTCGAGCCCGGAATAGATAACCTAGGGGGTATGGTCATATAGACTTCCTCGTGTAAATCGCCGTGAAGAAAGGCGTTATGGACATCCATTTGGTGAAGTTCCATATCTCGAATAGCAGCCACCTCTAGAAATACCTTAACAGAAACCATTTTAGCAACCGGAGAAAAGGTTTCAGAGTAATCAGTTCCTTCGACTTGTCGATTGCCAAGAACAACCAAGCGAGCTTTGTAGCGCTCGATGCCTCAATCCGCCTTGTACTTGATCCGGAATACCCACTTGCAGCAGATAGGAGTCTTACCAGAGGGTAAGTCAACAACCTCCCAAGTTCCATTTCGATGGAGAGCATCAATTTCAAGACGCATTGCATCCCACTAATGCTTGTGTTGGACAGCCTCACGAAAGGACGTGGGCTCGAGTACAGAGCTGACAACCGCAAGATAGTGATGATGGTCCTGTGACAAGTTATCATACCTCAAATATTTAGCTAAAGGAGACATAGTACCTGAAGACGAGATTGAAGAGAGATCCGGCGAGATAGGGTGGCAATGTTGAGCGGCTGAACACACATAGTCGCGAAGACGTGTGTTAGGTTGTAATTGACTGCCGCTGCGGCGCGGGGGGGGGGGGGTGGAGGGGGTGGTGGGGGATTCCCCCTATCAGTGGTGGGGGCTGTAGGGGACGATGAATCCTCGTCATAGGAGGGGGGCGAGGGGTGAGGCAGAGATATGTCGACAGGAGCGACGGAGGGTGGAGGTGTGGCCATATAGGGGAAGACAGTTTCATGAAAGGTAACATCCTGAGATGTGAAGAAGACATTGGTGTTTTAGATCATATAGGCGTCAAGCCTTTTAACCGAAGGGGTCGCCCAAGAACACACATCGACGACCACGAGGGGCGAACTTATCGATAGGGCGAGGGACTTGAGTGGAGTAGCAAAGGCACCCGAAGACTCGTAGGTGAGAGAAGGTAGGGGGTTTGTGAAAGAGGAGTCCATATGGAGTTTTTCCATGAAGAAGCGCGGATGGGGTGCGATTGATGAGATAGCAAGCGGTGAGAACACATTCGCCCCAAATTTTTTGTGGTAAAAAGGCTTGGAACATGAGAGCACGAGAGATGTTAAGGATGTGTGACGGTGTTTGCGCTCTACACGACCATTCTGTTGAGGAGTGCTGATGCAAGATGACTCAAAAAGAATGTCATGCTCTTGAAGAAATGGTTTAAGAGCAATAAATTCGGCGCCATTGTCACTGCGAAAGCATTTGATAGATCGGTGAAATTGTGTTTAAACCATAGAGCAAAACATGCGAATCAAAGAAGAAACTTCAGATTTGGGAGATCAATCAACTTCAAGTTTTGAAGAGCATTCCTGTGTGCAGCAGTGGAGGAATATCACATTACAGGTGTGAGTTGCAGAAGAAGATGAATGATGCTGAAATGAGAAATAGGCTTATGCGGTTTCTGATGGGTTGAATGAGTACTACGAGGGAGTAAGGAGCCAGATCCTTTCCACATATCCTATACCAAATATCAACAGGGCTTATTATTTGATCACTCGGGTTGTAGAGGCGAGTTATTGCCAGATGTGTATTAGACGTGAAATTTTCCACCTTGATGTTAACAATGCCTTCTTACATGAAAGCTTGGAGGAAGATGTCAGATGTGTATATGATACCTCTAGAGGGATATGATGCAAAGCCAAGACATGTTTGCAAACTAAGGAAATCTCTGTATGGATTGAAACAAACATCTAGGCAATGGAACACTTCACTATCGCAATTCACGGTGTCTTTTGGATATGTTCAGTCCAAAAAATGATTATTCTTTATTCATCAAGCAAGTGCCTAAGAGACAGGTAGTAGCACTTGTTTATGTGGATGATTTGCTACTCACAGGTGATGATGTTGATGAAATCAATTCAGTGAAGAAGGCACTACATGAGGCTTACACCATCAAAGATCTAGGCCTAGCCAGATACTTCTTGGGCGTAGAAATCACAAGACATCAACTGAAATATCTCTTCATCAGAGAAAGTATATACTTGATATAATAGAAGATTGTGGCATGATAGGGTGTAAGCCAGGTGGTTTTCCCATTCCTAAAGGACTTAAGTTAACAAGGCCGGATTTGTCCTATGCCATACATTATCTAAGACAGTTCATGAGCGGTCTAAGACAACCCCACATGGATGCAGAAATGCATGTTGTTAGATATCTTGCCAACACACTTGGATTGGGATTGCTCTACAAGAAAGAAAGAAACTACAATGCCACAGGGTACTGTGATGCAGATTGAGGGAACATGTGCATACCGTGCAAGATCTCTCTTTTCATGGAAAGTTCTCTCTGAACATGTGCATACCGTGCCATAGGATATTGTGTTTATCTTGGAAAGTTCTCTCTTTTCATGGAAAACAAAGAAGCAACAAACTGTTTCTAAATCCTCAGTTGAATCTGAATACATGAGTATATCCAAAACAACTAGTGAGCTCGTGTGGATTGAAGGTTTGCTTCATGATCTCTCAATAGAAGTCTCATTTCCAATTCCCCTTCATTGTGATAGCAGTCACAATTCATATAGCAGCAAATCTAGTTTTCCATGAGATGACGAAACATATCAAGGTGGACTGTCATTTTATCAAAGAGAAGGTACTTGAAGGTTTCATTGCATAGGTCTACAAATTGCAAATGTTATGATCAAACCACTTCGTGAAGATCAGCTCAAGCATTTCATTTCCAACTTGGGACTTATATATCAATCCTCTCCCAAGTCCAACTTGAGGAGGGGGTATTGAAACATCCAATTATGCTTATTTACATTACATGCATGTCCTTTGTTATATTTTCGTGTAAATAAGGCCCCTGTGTGGACCACTTGCTAGCTGACTCATTTTGTCTGTATGCACTATATAAGCTGAACACTTTCAGTTTTTTTTTTGGTATGAGAGAATGAAAGGGTTGCAATGGCAGTAATCCTAATGAAACAAACACAAAACCTTCTACGAGCATGAGTAAAGATGATGTTTTTTCACTCTTATTTTGATTTCCGCTTATTCTTGATAGTTTGATTATCACAAATCTAGCCATAAAGCTAAATTTTTACGGAAACAAAGGTCATCTCAAAGGAACAAAGTATTTTGGGAGATTCAAATGATTATTAACGACATTACATATTTTTATCAAAACTTAATTGACTTTCATATTTATCATTGCTACAAATAAGAGAACCAAGAGACGGATTTTTCTTTTGGTTTTTCAGAAGACGATTTACCTTCTAATTTGTTTGACATTATTTATAAGGACCTTATGATAAATAATGTTCTTACGATAATTATGTATTTATGTATAACCCTACTTTTTATGGATTTTTATCGAATTATTTCTATGGATGGTCGATTTAAGTTGATTCTTTAGTAGAAATAAAGCCTAATTCTTTTAAGCTTGCCAAAGATACTTGCGTGATGGCCAATCTTCTCTATCTTCAATCATTAACATTTTCCGGTGAAATTAACCCGATTTCACTTTTCTTATGCAATGCCTTTTATCAGCAGTTAATTTCCCTTTTTTTTTAATGAGAATTTTGCTTTATTTGGAGTAAATATTTTCTAAGGAAAAAAAAAAAGTAAAAGATGGTGAAATCTCTCGACAAATTGGAAATTAACTTTAGTCTTTTAAGCTTTTTTTCCCCTTTCAAAGAGAAAAATAGTTTTTTGACCGTTGAGTTTGGAGAAATGAGAAGGTCCACTTTTGCACATTTGACATTGGCATCCATATTTCTATGAAATTATTATTGATGGGAAATATTAAATCTTTTAATGATAAATATAAAAATATTTAAAAAAATCTAAATCATTAAATATTTTTTAAAACGCTGAAAATATTGTAAACTTTACTCATAATTTTTCCACAACTTTATTATAACCTCAAGTTGGTCCAATGACATATTCTCATTTAATATTGGATTTGTTTGTATTCTACTCATTATTATATTAGGGGAAAATACACTCTTTATCAGCACAAATAATCTTTCTGTTTTGATTAAAATCAAAGCAAAAATCAGATGAAACAATTAATTTTAAACAAATTAGTGATACCGAAATCTTATAAAAAGAAGCTTCTTAGTTGACCCTCAATGGTGTATGTCAACTGGCTTGCTTGGGTATACCTACAATCAACTCTATAGGTGTAAATGTGTAATTAAGTTATGAATTTTCTTCTATGAAGGAGAAAAAAAAAACCTTCAATAAATTTTCCATCTCATTCTCTAAAATAAGAAAATAATAGAAAAAATTGAGAAATTACTCTAAATTTACAGAATTCTCCAAGGATCTTATAGAGTTAACGCGTAATGGGGTGATAGAGGTCTAGGTGGGGTAGAGCATTCTTTTAGTAGGAGGGTTCACATCGGGTTAGTGAGGTTGTGTATACGACGTTAGCCACATTTGTGACAAGAGTTGTTCTCTTGTCACTTTTGTAATTAACTTACATACCTATAAATTTACCGCTTAAAAAAAATTAATTCTAAATATTCGAAATGGATAAAGTGTTTGAGTTTAAGCAAAAATAATTTCGATAATATATAGTTTATTTTTCAATTTTGTTGAAATTTTAGGAAAGCGGTTGAAAATGTTATAACATCTGTATTTAATTAGCATACCATCCCGTTCCATGCTATATTTATTTAATTTACTTATTACGTGGAACTAAATTACCATTGACGTTAAATAATGCACTTTTCTTATGCTTATTTTTTATTATGGTTAGTAAGGTTTGAAATTCAACTTAGAGTAGCTATTGTGAAAGAAAAAAAAAATTCCCTGAATTTTGGGAAGGTTGATGGCTTGATGCCCATATGTTGACTAAGTTTGGGCAAAATTATTGCTTGCAATAAAAGAAATTGTTAGTATAAAACTGAAATGTACCAACACGTGATTGTTATTTGTTTTGAATTTTGATCTAATAAAGCACTCAATTACCTTGCTGTATTAGAAATTTGCCTCTTGAGACCGAAATTTCTCACTCTCACCTAGCTAATAACTAAAAAATTAAACATGCATAAGTTAAATTGTTTTTATGATGGGGAGCCAAAGCTTCTTTTTTTTTTTTTTTTTTTTTTAAAAAGAAATATATATCAACATAATCTAAACTTATAGAGTTGTCTTTCAATTAAAAAACAAAGGACACTATGTAAAACATAAGTCAAGGGTTCTCTCTGAGGAGAGAGAAACTCTCATTCTTGAGAAATCAAATTTGAAAAATCCCTAGTGTATCGCCTTCAATCTCAATCAGGAATTTAGGGCAAATCGTTTCTGACCCCTGATTTTGATTCAATCCCCCTGATTAACCTTCCCCTAGTGTTTAATGGTTGGTTGTACTAGTTTTTCCGGTTGATTTACCTTGCCGGTTTGTTTCGCTGGTGAATCCGGTGCTTCCGTCGTCGGTTCGATCCCCTTTCCTACCTCTTGTTTTCGTGAAATTAGTTTGGGGCTTGTGTTGATCCGGTCGGACTGTTGTCGGGGTCGTGTCTGGGGTGGTCGTCGGTGGAGTGGGGGTCCGCCTCCTCCTTCGTTTGCCTTCCAGGCGTGCTCCTCCGCCTTCGTCTTCCGGTTGCTTTGAGTCTCTTGTTGCTTCTACCTTCCTATCTCTTATCTTCGGCCTTCGGCCGGCCGCCGTGGCTTTGCCCGATTGGGGGCTCGTCGGTCTTCCTTGACAGCTGCCGCCGGCGCCGGTTGTGGTTTCCTTGGTGTGCAGATGCCTAGCTTCCTCTCTCCCTTGGTGCTTCAGGCCCAAGCTTCGGGTCCTTAGGGCCCAAGCTTCGGGTCCTTCGGGCCCAAGGTTGGCAAGTTGGCATTTTGAAAAATTAAATTTTTTGAGAAACTATCCTTTTGGGTTTTATCAAGAACCCGAATCGGGTTCTTGATATTGTCCCGAAAGGGTTTTGAGTATAACCACCCGAAAGGGTTTGAGAAAATCCCGCAAAGGCTTGCCGATACTTTTGCAGGTGAAAGCTTATGGCGTTTTGTTCGAGCAGTTTGCGGCTCTGCTTCCGATGTTTCTAGGAGATCTTCTGCTTGGTTGGGGGGCGTCGAGTCTGTAGTCGGGTCTGGCTGGGGTCGAGGTGGTGCGCTCAAAGGCGACTCCGTATTCGGGATAGAGTTTTCCTTGGAGCTCGTCTGCACTACCCATAGGAGTTAGTATCCTGCTGTATTACTGGCCCGCGGTGCTACTGTTCGGTGGTGCTTGGCTGCGTTCTTCGGTGGCTTCCTCAGCGTTTCGGGTGTTCGGTCTTCTTGGAACGTTTGTTGTAGAGTTTATTTCTGTTTGGTTCACTACGCCTGTTATTTGTATTTCTGTTTTTAGGTTGCCCTGTTAGACGGTTCGCCGTCTGCCGACTTCGGTCGGCCACTCGATGAGTCAGGTCTGTCTGACCTTCGAATTTTTACCTATTACAAAAAAAAAAAAAAACAAAGGACACCTTCTTTTCACAAGGTACAGAGTTAAATAGTATCATCTGTAACATAAAGGAAAAAATTGAAACCCAACGCTTCACTAAGCTTGAGTTTTGTTGGTGGAGTATTTGGTACTCCCGTAACAAATCAGTCTTTGAGAACGCAAAGCTGGACATAAAAAGAATAATCTCTTTCATTAAGGACCAGACCTACTTGTGGAACACCTCCAAACAGAATGATGACTACACAAAGAAACATGAGCACTACAACAAAAAAGAGACCCAAACCGTATCTGCAAGGGCGAGGAAGAATGCAAAATGGAGGGGCCCTACGATAGGTACCTACAAACTCAATTTCGATGGAGTGTTATCTTCTTCCTCGATAGGCTCCTTAATTTGGACATGTCATTAGAAACCATACAGGTACACCGATTTTTATGTGGCGCTAGTCCTTCCTTCTTATCATCAATCGCTGGTGCCGAGGGCATGGGCATCTGGAATGGTATCAATGTTGCATGACAACTAAACATAACCAACCTAATAGTCGAAGGTGATAACCTCACCATTATCAACATCCTTAAGGGATGTGGGAAACCTACAGGTGACTCAGAAATGATTGTCTCCAACAGTCTAGTCTCCCTTGGTTTCTTTCGATCTTTTGCGATTTGTCATGTGTATAGGGAAGCAAACCGAGTTGCGGACCGCTTATCGCATCTCAATATTGCTTTCTCGGGCTCATTAATATCTGATGATTCGGTGCTTTGCAATTTCATCCGCTTGGATGCTCTTGGCATATAAGGTCTCCTTACTGCCAAATTATTTCCGGTTCAAAAAAAAAAAAGGAAGAAAAAGAAATGATGTCAAAGTTGCAATATTCACGTCACTTTAATGTTTTGCGATGGTTGTCCACAGAGTGAAAAAAATGTCAACAAAGGAGAACAAAAGAAAAAGAAAGAATCCGAAAGTAAATGGACCCGAATTGGTTCTTTAATTCAAAGGCTGAGCTTGACCCGAATCCAGTTCAATGTGGGCCCACCCCCACCTATATTTCCATATGCATATGCTTCAAGCCAACTTCTCAAACCTTCTGTTTATGTAGTACGACTTTCACAAGTCATAACCCATTTTGTTTCACACCTATACAAAAGAAAAGGAGTAAACTTGTAAGTTAACTTTGGATCTTTGTAACTTTGTTTGCCATTGACATCGACATCGACTTGGAGATGGAGATTGGGTGGTCCTTCCACTTTCACCTATATTGGAATTTGATTGTGCACCCACTTGTTCATTGTTTTGTTAGATCGACAAGGAGCGTGACTAGTCTCCATAGGCCGAGCACTAGCTTGCAAACCATCAAAGTGGAAAAGCCAAGAAGCAATCTGCTAGGAAGCTCGAACCCTTATCTTGCCAAGGTGTGGTGAACATCAAACATGGGTTTTTTTTTTCTTTTTAACTACCAAAACAACAACAACAACAACTACCCAGTATATCCCGCGATAAAGCAGGGTCTGGGAGGGTCGGGATGTACGCACTCTTTCTCCGAACAAGTCGAGAGAGTGTTTCCGGGTTTTTAACTACCAAAACAAACTATAATAATCAACATGCCATCATCACTAATGTCACTCTATTGTTTGATATGATTTCGTCCTCACTGCCCACGGGATGATCGAGTCCTGATGTGTCGCTGGCATGCGGTGCTGCTTCTGGTGGTACTTGGCTTTGTCCGCCATTTTCGTCATCATTTTGTTTGGTTTCGCTTCGTTTTTATAGAGCTCTCTTGCATGTGTTGTGCACCGCTTTGTATTTACATTGTTTTGACAGTTCACCGTCTGTTGATTTTATCGGCCATCAAGGTTCAGGTTTGCCTGACTTTGAATTATTACCTAATAAAAAAAATATTGTTTTATCATACAGTGCTGCATTGTAGACAAATCTTTGTAAGCCATACCTCTTTAATTGTGATTTTGTTTTAGATAAAGAGAGTTGTTGTTTGTGCAGAGCTTTTAAATTTTAATCTCCACTGCAAGAGATGTGTAGCCTAAATTTGATTGGTGAAAGTGAAAGGGGTCACTAATTTTTATTCCAAGTATGGCTAAAATTAAGAAGAAAAACTATTAACGATTGGTACTCAAATAAATTTAGCCCAACTAAGAGAAATGGGCTAAAGGAGCCCAACAATCACATGGCCCAAATTCCATACCCACCATTACCAATTGATGTATGGAAATCACCATATTCTTAGAAATCTATCAAAAATCTCCTCATTCATGTGCAATACCAACTCAACCAAACATGTTTTTTCAGCGATTCCTGAAAAACCCGGTAATATAACTCACCAAATATTGCACCTTAACAGCTATAACTACGATATATAATCTAAGGATTCATTCGGATGGAAACACCAGCACAGAAACTCAACAATGAATAAGACACAATCTATCTAGCTCCAGAGAATGTCTCAAAAGTAAATGAAGAATGCAAGGTTGCTGTGAATATGATAAACATGGAAAATATAATGAATCCAGCATAAGTGGGTGAGCTACTCCTCCTAATGCCAATTAGTTTTATGATGAAATCTCACTTAGCTTGTATGCTCGGTTTGGTTAGCGTGTATTGTGCTTGGGTGTGCAACAGACATCTATCGAATCAAAGGCAAACTGACTGCACAAGTGTCCAAAACGGCACTGCCCTGTCCTAGCTGAATGAATGCCCTAAATGAATGAGCTAACCATGGTTTTTTTTTTCTGTTACGGATAAGGATCTGAAATCACCTGAGCATCAAATGAACCGTTAAACTAGCTACAATATTCACATTAAAAATACGACATTCAGAGATGAGTTGGTGAATAAAGTTCCTAGCACTAAATCAGATCGAATTGTATCCAAAAACGTCTTACATGAAACAAGTATCCAAGTACACAATACACACACCATCATCTCTAAAGCCTTAGTTGTGGCTGATCGTCGAGATGTGGTAGCCATTGGATGAAGGGCAGTTAGCTACCTACCTATATCAAAAGCAGATTTGTTTCATCATCGTTATGTTTTCTTGTGACCCCATTACTACTGCTCATCTCCAAGCTCGCCCGCTCCCCTGACCCAGTCAGCTTCTGGGCCCTACGAGCCTCAGCATCCCAATCAGTTCGAACCATGACCACGTACAAGACCCAGACAGCGCAGGATGCCTGGGCCAAGAGAAGACCGAACCAAAGACCACTGAAGCCGACACGAAGGTAGAAGGCGAGGCCAACAGCCACCGGCGTACCCACAAAGTAGAAAGAGCCGAGGTTGATGCGAGCACCGAGTGCAGGACGGGCTGTCCCCCGGAGGATACCACAGCCGGTAGTCTGGGGGCAATTGCCGAGCTCGCAAAGCCCCATGATAGGCATCACGGAAGCCACCAAAGACTTGACCATTGGGTCAGTGGTGAAGATTTGGGCCCAGCTGTCCCGGAAAATAAGAGTCCATGTTACATGGATGAGTCCCACCAAGAATGCGCTCCAAAGCGCTACCATGGCTGCTAGCTTCGCCTTGTCTGGTCTTCCAGCTCCAAGCTCATTACCCACCTGTAAGTACATATGCATTGGTTATCAAAAAGCCAAGCGCAACGAGGGCCGCTTTATCGGTTATCTTTATATATATATATATATATGTGTGTGTGTGTGATCGCAAACACAACGTCCAAACAAACATACATCCATACGTACCGGCACCCACAACGTAACTACAATAATGGCATGGAGAAGAAGCCCCTTTTTGCCTGGTTAGCTTAATTTGCATATGTTTTGTCCTCGCTCAATTATTTATATATCATTTATACACAAGTTTTAGGTCTACATTGTACAAAATGTGTAATATTATTCGGTAAAATTTGAAGTATTATTTGGTTAAATGTGAGTATTCTTTAAGGGAATATGAAACATTATTCGGTGATATTTGAAGCATTATTCATATAAATTGTAAGTATAGTTTAGAGAATTGAAATTTCTTTTATTTGAAATAGATGAATAAATAAACTAAACATTATTCAGTAAAATATTGTAAATTCTTTATTGGAATTGAGACGTTTTCATCTAAACTGAAAAAAAAAATTATTTAGTAGAATATTTCACATTTCACCGAATAAAAAGAACATCTATACATTTTGAAGTAAAATCCAATATTTAAAAACCGTCTATTTTAAAACGGATGGAGTATGGAGTATGATCAATAAGTTGAGGGATAATGATGAGAAAATGACAAATAACAAAGGCTAAAAAAAAAGGACGATAAATAAAAAAAACAAATAGGAAAGCAACGGACACATACAAAACAAAAAACATAAATAATTTTAGATCCTAGCACATCAATGATCAAACAATAAGGAAGGAGGAAAACATACCTTGGCAGAGACACAACCAGCCAAGGCCATGGGGACAGTGTACATAAGGCTGGTGGTCTGAATGAGGACACCCGTGGCGGCGACACTCGCCTTGGGGTTAGGCAAGTAGCCTGCCAAGACAGTGACAATCTCATACCACCACCACTCCAAGCAGATGCCGATGCAGCTAGGGACAGCCAGCCTCAATAGAGGGCCGTACCCACCAATCAGCTGCGAATTACCGACTCCGCCTCCACCAGCGCGGCCCCACCGCCCAGTCCACCACACGTACCCGGCCATCAGCACCACCATGTTGACATTGGTCACCACGGAGGAGACCGCGACGCCCTCCACCCCATAACCCATGACCACAACCAGCACATAGTTGAACGGAACGTGGAAGGCCACCGCCACGAGAGAGCAGTACATCATGGGCTGTGTCACCCTCTGCGACCGCAGGAACACCCGCAGCGGCTGCAGCAGCGTGTTCGTCAGCAGGTCCGGGAGGGAGTAGAGGCAGTACCTGGCAGCCATCGCGGTCACCTCCGGGTCCTGCCCGAGGGACACCATGATGGGGCCCAGGTACACCCACAGGACTGATATGGGCGCTGCAGCCACCACCAGGATCACTATCATGCGGCGGAGGGAGTCCGAGAGGAGACCCCAGTTGCCGCTCCCGTAGGCCTGGGAGCAGACGGGTTCCAGGCCCGAGGCCAGGCCCACCATGACGGAGTAGCCGGTGATGTTGGTGAAGCCGATCGAGAGGGCCCCGCCGGCGAGCTCCAGGCTGCCCAGCTTGCCAAGGAACACAACTGATACCACCTGTCTGAAGAAGACTAGACAGTTCATGGCGGTTATCGGCAGCGCCATCCCCCATAGCTCTTTCACCTCTTCCATTACATTTATGTGGGATGTTGAAGGGGATTTCTCTGCCATTTTCGAGGCTAAACAACAACTGCCTACAAATCAAGAATCAAGAATCAAGAATCAAGAATGAATTAAAATTTCAAGTGAAAGAGGAAGAAATAGTGGAATGTGAAAATAACCAACAGTTGTCAGTCTCAGTTACTTGGTCTTCCTCTGTTTGGTGTTTACTTCCGAAGGAGCATTTAATTAGATAACTGTTCCTCCCTTTCAAAATATTTTTTACACTAACTAAAAACTTTATAAAATATTGTTTTATATAATTAAATACTTATTAATAATAAGAATCAAATAGCATACAAATTTTAATAAAAAAAAAATATTTTATAAAGCTTTTCGCTCAAATTGAACCATCTATTTTAAAACGAAGGGAGTAGCATATTAGTGATGGTTTATTTATTAAGAGTAGAGGAGAGATTTCGAAGGTTATATGGAGTATTTGTTTATTGAATTTTGGTTAGATTTAATTTCAAGAATCTTCGAGAGGAGATGGAAGATGAGATGCTCTGTTTATTTACTTTACATAAACCGTTTTTATTGGTTCGTATGGGACGAGGTTAATAAACTGACTAAAATTATAAACATGGTAAAATTTATAAATTGTTGGTAAAAAGTAGTTAAAAATTTATGAAAAAATATAAACTCCGTATGGGACGAAAAAGTGTTTATTTGTAAAAAATGGAGTTTATATGGTTGTTATTAAGGGTATACTTGTCTTTTCAAATCAAATAAACCCCCAAAACCCAAAAAAACCTTCAAAAACAATCTTTTTTTTAACCCCCAATTTTAATCAAAACCCCCAATATAAACCTCCGGATGTTGTCAGAAGGTAGTAGTACCAAATGTCAGGAGGTAGTAGTACCAAAATTGCATCCATACACACCCTATATCTTGTGGGGGAGATGTTGTCAGGAGGTAGTAGTACCAAATGTCCGAGGTTCGAACTCCGGATGATCGCTCTTTATTTACCAAAATCAAGCCAAGAGAGATAGATGAAAGCAGGAGAGGGGAGCGAGATAGTTGGAGAGAGAAAGAGAGCGAACAACAGAGAGATGACGACGACATCATACATGAAATAGAGATATCTCTATTTCCAACATCGATGTTGGAAACTTTTCTCTCTTCCTATCCTAATTTCACCCATCATTTTTTTAAAATTTTATTTTCACTTTTTCTACCTTATTTAGGGTTGTGCATCGGTATAAAACCGAACCAAATCGAAACCGAAAAATCTCAAAATTTCTAACCGAAAGCCCAACATCATTTGTAAAAATTCTCTAAAATATAGATAAAAATGTCAAAATCTCTAAAAAAGTTTCACTCCAACTGCAACAGCTTCACTATTTTAGGCCTCGTTTGGTATGAGTACTGGAATCGGAATGGAATCAGAAAATGGTAATGACTTATTACTGGAGTTGGTTGTTTGGTATGCTATCGGGAGTGGAGGATTACCTAGTATTCTGATGGAATGAAATGAGTTACAAAATTAGGAATGAATGATTCCCGATAATCATTACGATTCCAAGTTTTAACGATACCAAACACTTAAATCAAGAATCATTCATTACGATTCTCAGTTTTGATTCCTGTGAATGGATACCAAACAAGCCCTGATATACACTATAATAAATATTCCGTCCGTCTCAAAATACATGTCTTTTTAGGACAAAGCACGAGAATTAAGAAGTATGTTAAGTATAATGATTAGATGTAAAAAGTATGTTAAATGTAATTTTTAGACTTGTATTTTTTTTTTTTATTTTGTTTTTTAATTTGTGAGGAGCAAGTAGTATGAGTGATGTAAAAATTAGAGTAATAATTAAATGTAAAAGTAAGTTAAATGTAATGATTAAATCTAAAAAGACATGTATTTTTGACAAAATTTTATGGGTTAAAAAGACATGTATTTTGAGATGGAGGGAGTACAAAATTTAAACTTAATTCCTAACACAAGGCCTCTTAGACCATCTCCAATAGCTTCCCTAAAATTTCTCCAAAATGGGAAAATAAAATATATATTCTTCAAATTATTTTTTATTTTTGCTTTAAATCCAACCGCTTTCCCATTTCGAAGATTTGAAGAATTATTTCCCCAACAACTCGATAATCTTCAAAACGGTTATCACAAGCTGCATTTTCTTGAGTAATGTCAGGACTACATTTTTTAAAATGTGACTACATTTTTTAAAATGTGTCTTCTTATTCATTGGTGTTGACTCTTATTAACAACATGTATTCTGGATGGTTTGAGATCAATTGCTCTATGTCCCCAACAGGAAACAAAATGATGACCAGGGCACCGAATACTGACATATTCAAAATATATGTGGTTTGTTCTTTTATGCATGCTTTTTAAAAATGTAAAGACACTAGTAAAATATTATTTTTTAATCTTTTTTTTTCCTAATTTCATCCTGGTTAAAAACAAATCCATTAAAAAATACAGTAAATATTTTATACGGAAGAGTGTTTTTACCTCTTTAAAACATGTATCGAAAAGTAAGTGACTTTTATTACTCCATATAGAACAGAGGAAAGTACATCAATATGATGATTGAATCCCTATCAAAGTACTCCGTATAAATCAATTTTCCAGTCTCAATCAATCCCCATTTGAAGGCATCGGTCAGGTGAATGTGTAAAACCAAATTGAAATCATGAGCTTTTCCACGTTATTATTGGAAGAGGTTTCAAGAGAGCAAACCAGTGTCATACAAATCCAACAGACCCTAATGAGTTCTTGACAGAACCCATGACCCTAAAATCAGGAGCTCCTTCAACCGATAAATCTACCAATTTCAATTTTCACCCCAAAAATCATAATCAAATCCCCAACCCTATTGGAACTAATAAATCAAATCCAATTTTAAACTGAAAATCAGAAGAATAAAAAACAAAACAAAAAACGCATTCAACAGTTAAAGAAATCAGCAAGGGCAAGCGGGAAAAGAAATCTAACCTTGCTCCTGCGACAACTGGTGTGGTAGCAACTGATGTCAATGGGACGCCCGTACTGGTTTTTTCGAACTGTAAAGAGCAAGAGGAAATCAACACAGAATCAAACAAACAGCAAGGGAGCAAGGAGACGATGGGACAACACCTGGAAGTGGAAGGGGAAGCAATTCATCCACATCCACATCGGGCCCCACCGCATATAATTGATACGGAGTAGTCCTTTATTTTTAAAATCGGAGCCAATTAAATACTGTAGAGAATAATGTACAAAGTGTTGTGGTGCGCCATAACGAATCTGTGTTTTTTTTTGGTGCGCCATAACGAATCTGTAAAGTACAAGTGTTGTAGTGCGCCATAACCTTTTGGGTTCTCCACTTCTCCTGGTAAGAGTACGATTTGTTTTGTTGTATATCCATGGTCGATTTGTACTATTTGGTTAATTTAGTTCTGCTTTGTTGTGCTTCCATCTCTATCCAATTTCGATTTGCAACAAACCCTAATTTTCGATTCCCATAGAACCCATACTTGTTCATCTGGAATTTAGTTTGAGTTGGCTTGCAACAAAACCCTAATTTTTTTGTCTAAATTTTCGATTCTCTTTGATTTGTATCCGTAATTTTCTTGAATTTATGGGTTCTTTAAATTAATTGATGTCGAAATTGTGATAATAATGATTTAGTCAACCTTGATTGTGTTCTGTGGTTTTGTTAACCTTGCAATTTAGGGTTAATGAGTCAGTCAGTATGGATGTGCTCCATTATAGTTGGAGCTTAAATATCATCAAAATTTTATGCACTGAGAAGGTGTTGTGATGTTGTCTCATGAACTTGTAAGGGTGCAGACAGGCCCAGTGTATCACTGTGTCATATCTAAAAAATTTGCTATAGCCACAAGGTACTTAAAAGAAATCAATAGCAGCTCCTAAAATAATGATTCTTGCAATCAGCACTATATCAAGTATGAACTTGTAAGGGTGCAGACAGACCCAATGTATCATATCTAAAATTTAATGGGAAGCCCCTATTTGATTTTATTTTTTCAGCAGGAGGTTGAAGCTTAGGGCAAAGGACGATTAAGGCTTCAAACGCATAGGAATAGCCCTGTATGTTAACTTCTTTTTCTTTCACTTCAAACCCAAATTTCATATTAGGTTTAGTGATTTGGAGGATTTGGCCCCGGTTTTCGGATCATCTGTTTTTATTTTTATTTGATTGACTCTTTTTTTAAAATGAACGAGGGCTGCCACAGGAGCAATAAGGGTTCAAGAACCCCAGAAAATTCAGGAAATCCTAAGGTATGTTTAAGTAATCCTTGAAACTTTTAGACCCAAATTAGCTATGCTTTATGCATAAATTTTGATCCTGCTGCAGCGCTGCTTCCATAAAAGAGATTTGCAAGCTTTGCAATCGATTCGATCTCTGAATTGCTTTTGAAAATCACTAATGTCCACTTGCTTTTGCTTCTATGAGGCTCAATGGCTCATAGGTTTGAGGTTTGAGCTACCCCTGATCTAGTGCAGTTGAGTTAATGTGGTGTGCTTATTTTCCTTTTTATTATTATTATCATTATAATTATTTTGAGATGAGATGATAAGGAAAACTATTTTCAACTAATAGGAGTTTGTTGTTTCTTACTCTATTTGACAATTTTGAGATGAAGTAAAATTTACTCAATCTGAATTTTGAGATGAGATGATAAGGCTGTTTAAGTTCCAGCATGGCTCTGACCTCTATTCTATACTCTGATTTGGAGGATTAAGCTTCTCGCAGTGAGTTTTTACTAGTGTCTGATGATTTTTTTTTCTCCCTCTTTACAGCTCTCAAGATCTGCTATTTTATCAGAGCTAGTAAGATCCTATTCTTTTGGAATATAAAAAAAAATATGTATAAAAGAAAGTGAGATGAGAAATAGGATTGATATTCATTGCCATTCAGCTTCAGCTGCAGACCAGTTGCGTCTGATGGTAACTAGTAGACCATCTTCTCTCTCCCCCCAAACTTATGTGAATTGATAGTTTACATTCCCTCAAGTCAGCTTTTGAGTGTTATTCACCCTCCACTTTGTCAAAGATGGCCTTGACTTACTATGTCCTTCAGATGTCTAAAACTGAAATCTTCCTTATTTCAGATGTATGGATCCTCTGCACTCCCTTATCCTGTTATGCGACAATGGGAGACAATTATAGCACCAAACCTCCCACTGGCTAATGAAGTTCAAATCAAAACATAACTGATCAAATTTAGCAGCTACAGATTTGAATAAATGCCACAAGTGAATTGATTGTCAAATTGCAAAGGATTCTAGATGAATCATAAATCAGAATTAGGACAAGGCAAACATTACGTCTAGTTGACTTAAATCTCCAGGTAGACGGATTCTAAAAACTGAAATTGTGATTACTAGTCTGGTATCTCATATTCATCCTCCATTGTCAATTTATGATTGAATTTGAGTCTATTTCTGATTTTTTAGATCTGATTTTATGTTTCATTTAATTTATTTTTGCATCTGTCAATTTATAGCTCTTGAATTTATGTATTTGGCTACATTCAGATCTGATTTCGTGGCTGCTTTCAATTAGCTGCTGTTCTTGAGTCTACGAAGATTAGTAATTAGTTGCTGAATTTTTTAAGTTCTTGAATTTTGTGGCTACTTTCAATTTGAAGAATGTAAACTTATTCTATCCATCTGACTCCTTTCAATACTTGTAATTTTCGGATCATATAATCGATCAGCTCAGATGGCTTCCATTATCGCTCGTCAAGCTCCAAGTTCACTAAGCCTTATCGCTGTTGTCGTCATCATGTTGCCTTTCATCCATTGTAGCAGGTCAGGTTAAGCTCCCTATCATTCCCTGTTGAAATCAAAGATTAGTTTTCCCCCCTCTTTTCAACTGCTAATAGTAAATAAATCAAAATGATCTGCGCACATCTGGATCAATGCTTGTGGCTGTATTTCTTTTGGTCTCACAATTGACACAAACATGGTCCACATGGATAGGATTGATAACGAAGTCTTAGAAGTTGGGGATGAGCTGTTGAGGGAAACAATGCCACTGCAAATGGGATCTAGGCTTTACCATCTTCAGGGGCTCAAACCCTATACTTGGTATGAAGTGAAGATCTCATACCCAGCTTCTGTATGTAATTTCAAGTGTCCAATACCTCCACAGTCCACATTGCAATTTTGCCCGTCTTTACTGTCAAGGATCCATATGTATATCTTCATTGTTGCCCATCTTTTCAAATGCCAGATACCAGCTGTTTTTTCTATTCAACTGAAGAGAGGGGAATCTGATGTGCTGACAAATCACCAAAGGAAGCTACTCAACACTGAGAAGCTGATCTTCAAAACTGACTCTCTTGGTGCCATCAATTCCCAGGTTTTGCTGTTGTTTAGTGCAGCTTTTTCAAGGAACTGCTCAAAGCACTGATTTAACCTTTATCTTATTGGTAAATGCTTAGGCTGAATTTTATGTTCTTGTGAGTGTGGAGGCTGAAGGGGTTGTTGCAGTTCCTGGTGTCCAAGAAAGAGAGACCATCTTGTTCAATATAGGTACATTTTACAATTTTGTTTTGACATATCAGTTATTATAAGAGAGATTTAAAGATTCAAGATTGAAGTCCTAGTGCAATTTTGATGCAGTGTGTGATGAGCTGCTCTTGGGACTCCCTTACCAAGCATGGCCAGTGATCATATTTGCAGTGATCTGCCTGGCTCTGGGCTTCATACTCCCCTCATTTCTACCTGTTTATCTTCTTCCTAGGAAACCAGAAAACCAGCAACCGGTTGAACTGAAACACAATTGATGTACTACTTTCAATTATGATGAGATTTTAAATAGGAAACCAAAGAATCCCACAAGCATCCTCCATATTAGACAATAGGTTCTCTCAATCGCGCAAAGCTCCTACTAAAGAACTCGTTATACATTACCGAGGATTAATCGTGCTCCAAAAGTTACCTTGCAAACTTGCAAAACTGGAACAAATGATCCAAGGATTCATCCTCTTCTAAGCAAGACACGCACTTCTTAGAGAAAGTCAAGTGATCGATCAAGAATAAACCCTTTAATGGTTCGTGAGAGTGAGTGTTCCCTCTACTAACCAACCAAACAAAGACAACTTGCACATTATCCTATACATTTATTTAGTCGCTATATAGTCCCGTCCAGAAAATGATATGATCGATTGGAGACCAAATCATAAGCAAACTTCACCAATAGAGCCGATCCGATCATTTTATAGGCACTTGTATTTATATTGAAATGTTTTAAATTTTGATATCTCCCACGCAAAATTAGATGAACAAAGTTCAATCATTACTTTTAACAATTACGGAGTAACAGATTGATTCAGATACAGCCACTGTCATAGATCATCTACAGCAGTTCAAATGATGAAGGATTACAAATTCACAAGAGACATTATCAGCAAATGAAATAGACCATTTAAAGATCCTGTTTCAGCAGCTAATTGAGGCCACTCAACCTCGGGCGATATATATAACAACAGGCATTGTTGAAGCGGAAACTCGTTACATTTCCCAATCCTAAGCAGAGCCAGGGCGAACAAGAGGGATTCATTTTGGTACATCTGAGCTCGTTGACGCATCAGTTCGCCTTCTCTTTGACTCGTTCTCACCCAAGTGAAGAGACACACAGATATCCTCATCAGGACTGTTCCTCATAGCATAAAGATTTTCGGTTACTCTTTCCTCTTGCTGTTCTTCTTGGTGCTGAGGCGACTCCCTGGCAAAGCTGGTGATGAACTGATGCTCAATGTTCGGACCCACTTTGTGTACGTCTTCCAAGTCAAACTCAGCTTCTACTGCGGGTGAGTTGATATCAGGGCCTGGAAGAAGCCCGTTTTCCATGGGGATGTTCTGTATCTGCAGCTTCCACTCAGCTTCCTCTTTTTTGAGCCTGTCTATGGGAGAAAGCTCCCCTACTGCGGAGTTCATCACTGTTGCTGAGACAACCATTTGTTCTTGCACCGCAGCTGCAATCATGATTACCCCACAAAATCAGGTGCGAAATAGCAGCACAAAAATAGGAAGAAACTAACTACAGAATAAACGAATGAACTTGTTTCAGCATTGGGAGGGAATATGATAAACAACTCACCTTCGAACCCTTCACTAGTTGTGATGAGATCAAGTTCAAGAAAGTTAAGGAGGCGCCCAAGATCTACACCACTGGTCCAATTCTCTGGACCCCGACCACCTTTTAGCTTAAGTCGTCCACGATTTGCAGTTCCACCCCATATAATCCCAATGGGCCTTGGTTTCTCCCCCTTTTCACCAATTAACATGATAAGGCTTCCGCTGTCTCCTTCCAGATCAAAGGTCTGCTGGTTTTCACCCACAACCAGTAGATCCGTCAAAAAGCAAATACCCTTTTCATCATTGTACTCAAGAGCATAGGCCAAGACTTTTCCTGTTGTCAGGCCAGAACTCCTTCCGACTTTCATCACCCGTTTGCCAATTAAGCTATTGATGGGCGATTGTAAGTCTATATGCTTCACATCTCCTATCTCCCCAACACCTTTCACAAGAGTGGTTACGAGGGACAAGTTGAAATCATCAGCAAATGGGATGAATGCTCCATCCGCTCTGACAAAGGTCTCTGCAAAGGAATCGGATCTTTAAAAAGGCACATTTACAGGGTAATGGATCTCAAGGTGGTGTAAAATTCAAGTGTTACCTGCGTTTGTTCCTGCAAAAATACCATACCAAAGGTCGTCTGTAATAAAAGATGTAGCTCTTTCAACTGCACCAAGATATACCCCTGGTCCAAGCGTCGGTGGTAGAGGGTGAAACATCTTTTGGCTAGGATAGTCAAGGTCAACGGCAACATGCCGATTAGTGAGGAAGCCAACTTGTCTGTTGCCTGTTTGGCTCCTTACTATGGCACCCAATGTTCCATATGTGTCTTGACTTGCAACCTTCATAAAGGCACAAGTAGCAAAGACTTCACAAGTTATGCAGCAATAAACTCCTCATACAGTTGGTACTTGGTAGGCATTTTTTAACTCCAATAATGAACTACATAGCCAGAAGGTGTCAATGACGGCCACTCATCGTTTGAGGATTACATAACAGAACATTATTTACCGTCACTGATATACATGCATATATGACAGACACTCATGTTCCAAATGTTCCAAATGAAACTAAGAACATCTGAATTGTTCACTGGGATCACAAGGTCCTTGGAAATACACCACAAAATAGAGGGCAAACGGAGAGCTCGCCATATGTCTCTTTTTTTATAATGTAAGCCATTACGCAGAAAATGTCTAGTACATATCTGAGCTAGGAAGAATCTTGACATACCTGTGAACCTGAACCTAAGCACGGATCACACCCTTGTAGATCATCCACAATCTCAGTGTAGAGCTGCTCTTTGGATGCGGGTTCAGGAGCCCCAAAGTACGAAAATTCCAACACATCCACATCACACCACACACCTCCCGGGCCCTATATAATGAGGTCAAAATTCATCAATTCACAACTAATTCATGAGATCATTGAAGAACAAAAACAGAAGTCGAAATAGGCCAAGAAATTGAATCATAAAGTCTCACCTCAAGGAAAGACGGTAGACACTGACCCTGGGACAGCCATTGCTTGTGAACCTTCCTAGAGACAAAAACAAGGATAGCCGGGGTGTCAGTCAAGAGGCCTCGCCGGATTCTGAACCCAATCGCCGTGCCAAGACTGTAGCAGCGTAAGATCTTGCTCTGAAACGCCCGTATAGTCATAAGCTCAAGCAACGTCGTCGCCTGCTGCCCCTTCGGCAGCTGGCCAGCACTTGTAGGCAACACCCCTTTCTGAAGGTTTGCAAAGTAATTAGATCTTTCTTCAGCAGCATCACTGAGCCTTCTAGGCCATGAGAAGTAGGCAGCGTTGCTCTCGGAGTGCTGCCCCGCTGACGCAAACGGCTGAAGTGCCGGGCTCAAAGAAGGCATGTTACAGTGGTTGCAACCGTTCCTCTCAAGATCCAGGCTCGATTCCTCCGAAGGTGTAGAACCAGCTGAACGCACTCTATTATTCAATCTGCCCCTATCCATTTTTTATATTGGGTTTAGTTCAGCCTACAATACAAATTCGTTTATCTTAGGGTTACAAAACAGTTTCCGATTCACAAAATTCCACTTCGACGTTTGATCTCTAGTGACTGATTCTGATATGCAAGAAGCAATTGAAATTAAAATAATTAAATTCGCTAGTGGCATCCATGGAAGCAGCAAGCAAGCAAGCAAATGATCCTAAACCTCCACTGTCGTGCACAAACAAAGAGAGAGAAGAGAGAGGAGAGAGAGAGCTTACTGAGACAAAAATGGCGAGACGAGAGAGAGACAGGAGTGTGCAGAGAAGGAATTGAAGCCCTAAAGCCGGACGGGATTGAATTCAGGAGGGGTTGTGGCATGAATGGAGGAGTTGGAAGCTGCAAAGCATGAGTTGGGAGAGTGAGGGTTTTGAGAGGGGAGAGCAGAATTGTCAGGCATAGGGGAATAGGGAGGTCTACTGATTGGTAAAGGTGGGAGGATATTCTTCTCCCCCAGATACAGTAGTCTGCCCTCCATTATTCTTTGCTAATTGGTTTCTTCTCATTTGCTTATCCCACTCTGGGACCCACCCTATTAGGCTTCAACATTGTAATCATAATACAATATTTAGGGAAATTTACATAAAATCATCCCTTAAATAGGGATGTTTTTACTTAACCACCCCTTAAATTTAAAATTACAGAAAATCACCCTTTAAATGGTTTTTACTTTCGACTCACCACCCATTTATCTATTTTCATTAATTTATCATTAAATATATTATATTTTAATGTCTTTAAACTTAAATTTGATTATAAATATATTCAAATTTTGAATTTAAGAGATCGATTATATTTTAATGATCATTTTATTTATTTTTAAAAAATAATAATAAATAGTTAATAATTTAGGTTTTAACACTCGTCCACCTATTATCGATGCACTTTTCACCCTCTTTTTTCAGGTTTCACAAACTTTTTTAGGTCGGATAATTTAGGTTCGAGTCGGATGCGGATGAAATTGTCATGCATCCTTATCTCTAACATATTAAGGATCAAAATTCAATCCGAATCGAATCCGAGATAGTCATTTTTATTGATTTAGTATTGAAAATCAAGAAAGTAGGTTGTTACTTGTACAAGGTTGGAACTTGGAAGCTAGTGACGACAGTGTATATTGATCTGAATGTAACGGTAGTTGATCCACCAATTCAAAGACAATTTATTAAAATAAAACTAACATATAGTATAGCCTATAGGCATATATATAGTCTGGGAGAGGGTGGGTGTGGGTGGACGACTTCCACAAGCGACACCAACCGTCGATATTGGAACATTTAATTTGCATTAATATACTAACTTGTTTGGGCTTCTTTCTATCTTTGCCAGAGGGAACATTGATTCCCAATCATCCTTTGGGTGGATGGTTCTAATCAAATTGGAATCACTATTAACCAACCAACTATATAAGTATATATTAAGCTGTTGTTCTCAAAATCAATTGATCCTGAACTGCTATAGCTTGAATTGATCTTTGGCAGCAGCAATGGGGGCAGTGGGGGGCTCATTGGGAACCAGTGGAAGCTTAGCACTCAGATTGGGACAGACCACCTTCTCAACCGTATCCCTCTTCTTCATGTGCCTTGACCTCAATTTCTACAGCTACACTGC
The DNA here is from genome assembly GCA_037127255.1 of Persicaria tinctoria. Classification (NCBI taxonomy): domain Eukaryota; kingdom Viridiplantae; phylum Streptophyta; class Magnoliopsida; order Caryophyllales; family Polygonaceae; genus Persicaria; species Persicaria tinctoria. The sequence goes on from JBANSL010000014.1 coordinate 10,253,815, forward strand.
TTTCTGGTAATACATCTATCTCCGTCTCTTCAATTCATCTCTTCTCAATTCCTATAAGACACTTGGATCGGTCGCAACTGTTCTAGACCCCACCTGGCCCAACCGATTTATCGACTCATATATACAATAACGCACAAATGGCTCGTAATCGTCCATCACAATCTCCTCAATCTCAAAAAGCAGGATTGTCCGACAATCGCCTTAATCCCACATTGACAATCTCCTAAATCCAATATCAAATACCACTACACACAATCCCCAGCCAAACACACAACTTTGGATGAATATAGAGAGCAAAGATTTAGCTTCTAGGATGAATATATACTCGAAAGGAAACGACTAGCCTGCATACATAGCCAAAGATTCATGTACCTGATGATACCCAATTTAGTATGCCTTCATCATAACCAAACCAACATGGATTGAAGAGATTAATTCCTAATAGTCATTATGCTAACCATATGGGAGTGAATAAGGGAGCTCTGATCACATTGGAAAAGACTAAAAGATGATAGACACTGGGGATGAACCAAGAGATCAGACCAAAGCCCGAGCATTTGGTTAACATTTTCCAGCTGACATGAATGAATTAAGGGAGATTCTGAATGTAGATCAAAATTTGATAATGGGATAGCTCCATCACTGTAAAACATTGAACTACTTGCATATGGTTTCAGTTTGAACATATAGTAGTATCAGGCAACTCCTGACATCAGCTGATATTGTCAGCTTCCTGGTAACTGTGATGGGTTTGGTGGTCCCTTGGAGCACAACACTTGCGCTGGTGGACGCATACTGCGTGTTTGTGAAAACCCCAGCTCCGCAAATTGGGATCATGTCGCTCATTGTTGTTGGAGACTTCGTATGTACCTTCTCCCCCATCCCCAATTACTACAATATTCTTATGTACCATATATGATGCTAACGCTGAAAATTTGATCCATTTTTATTCGGGTATCAGGTATTGTCGTTCCTTTCGCTGGCAGCAGCCACCTCCACTGTCAGTGTAGCACAGTTTCTGCTCACTCCTGGTTTTGTGGATCCTTCATACTGTCCTAGGAAGATCTGCACAAGATATCCACTCTCAGCTGCTATGGCATACTTGTCTTGGTGTCTCTCACTCGCATCCTCTCTCTTCAATGTTTGGGTTCTTCCTAAACTATGACTCAAAATGTGTTGTTGGATTGGAAAAATAGATAGGCATCGATTTCGTATATATAAGAGTATGAGAAGGGTAATGTGAATGGATTCCATAATTATTACTCGTAATCTTACATGTATATTGATGGAGAACTTTTCAATCTACTCGTATGATATGTATGGTTTTTGTTTGGGTAAAAATTGAAATGGTGTGTATATATCAGCAAAAGGCAAAATCACAAGTGTTGATGTATAAAAAAGCTCAGCTGAGGTGAAAGGGGTAAATAGCCATATATAGTACAGATGATATTGTACAAGTTGATAAATCTCGGTGGGCCATATAACCGTGGGGGGTTCACACGACAGAGCGCATCATGCGCACCCAAGTCGAGCGGGGTTCCATCCTAAAACCAATTGGCAATAGGAGGAGTGACCCACTGACTTATATGCAAGGCTCGGGTTATCGTGTTTTTCGATGTGGGACAATCCCAAGACATCACAACACGCCCCCTCAAGTGCAACTGCCTAGCCTCGCAATTAAGCCAGTTGCACTTGACGTCTTGAGTCTTAAGGCCAGCTAGCCCAATAGATCGACCAGGGTCCCGGACCGCACCTGCTCTGATACCATGATAAATCTCGGTGGGCCATATAACCGTGGGGGGTTCACACGGCAGAGCGCATCATGCGCACCCAAGCCGAGCACACAAGACCAGCGGGATTCCATCTTAAAACCAATTGGCAATAGGAGGAGTGACCCACTGACTTATATACAAGGCTCGGGTTATCGTGTTTTTTGATGTGGGACAATCCCAAAACATCACAACACAAGTGAACCATTGACTTGAATTTTTAACATTTTTCAATGTGAGACACTTGTCCTTTCACATCTCAATACAATTCTCATATGCCCTTTTGGTGGGATGAAAGGGCAAGCTCTCAAGTTTCTCTTCATCATCAGTTTCACCTTAATCTAAAAGGACAAAACATGTAATTTATAGGAGTGGCCGGCGTGCTAGTTTAGCCATTTAGGTAGCTTAATTATATGAAGTTTGAGTGGTCACTTGTACAGAGATCAAACTACATACAAGTCATACTAAGCTTCTAAATGGGACTGAATTGTAGGTTAGTCATCTGAGCCTTTGCTTTGATAGGGCCACCGGTTAAGAATGTGTGTAGTTAGACTCAGGGGCGGAGGTAGGAAATTCTCCCGGGGGGGCAAGGTGATTTGAACTCAAAGACCTTCATTTACCCCATTCCATCCTCCAACCACTTGTGCTACAATGTTGTTTTGTATCTTAATTACCCTCTTTTATTATATGTATAAAACTTTTTTTTTTAATTTCCAGGGGGCTCGAGCCACCGCATGCCCCTTGCCTCCGCCCCACTTAGACTAGATTAACAACTAGATAAATCCAATAGCTGACATAAGTCTCAAGATTAATGGCATTTCAGTCTCATTAGTCATTACCTGTTTTCAAGGTTAAGCACATTTCAACATGTTCTCTCAATCTATAGCAGTCCACATGTTCTTGCCGGTTTGCTTTTAGATTTGATTTCTCAAGTTCAAAACTTCAACTCATCTCTCTAGTGGTAGTGAATTGTTCGTTGTGTCTTACTACCCATTAGTAGCACTTGTACTAGGGTAAGGCAGGTATTTATGCTTTACTATGCAGACCCGATTTTTGGGCGGTGCATAAGGTCTATTTGCACAAGGCCCGGATTTGTTGGGAGCCCAATAAATTAAAAATGACTATATACTCTATATAAAACAATGTTTTAAGTTTTTAACGTTTATTTTGCCCTTCAATACAGTCATCCCGTGTTCGAATCTCCATATTGCATTCCTGCATTACTTTTATTTCGGTCCCACTCCCCTTCTCTCCATTCTTTTTTTGGGTAAGCTCCTCTCTTCCATTCTTCTGAAGCATTATGTATTAATTTTCTTTGGGGTCCAATCCCCCTCTCTTCCGTTTTTCATCCTCCTAACACCTACAGAAATGTTGCTCTTATTTTTTTTTCTTTAATTAAATAAATTTAATTATTGTGTAATTACTAGATATAATAATTTATACAGTTAAAAAAAGTAATAGTATTAATATTTATATCATTTTTAACTTTTAAAAAATAGTAATAAAATAACTTAAATTTTAATATATTGGGAGTATGTTATTTCTTTAATTATTCTTTTTCAAAAAAGTCCTAGTGACACTAAAAATTACGAAGTATAAGTATATATAACATTATTTTCATGTAAATAAACGATAAATATTTTTTTCATAACATCCTTTATGTCATATACAATTTTTTAATTCACCAACAAAAAAAAAATTATTGTCGTAACAACATGAAAAAAATAAAAATAAAGGGGCCTAATTTCAATTATCGCACCGGACCTCCGAAAACATCGGGGCGGCCTTGTTACTATGGGTTGAACCCATCTAGCGATGTGTTGCTTGACTTTCCTAGATCAGGTGTTTTGTAGACTATTGCTCGACCCATAGAGAATTATCCGATTACCTCAAAATCTCCACGTCACTAAATAAACAAATAAACTTCAATTAATCTTTTAGGGTATAAATTAGGAGTGACGCGGGATGGGACGGAACGGGATGGGGGTTATCCCACTTCCAGTTCCGCGCAATTTTTACGGGACGTGATTTACTATTTTTTTAATCCCAGATAGACCTTGTCCCTTACAAGTCGGGTTCGGTCCCTCAAATAAAAAACATATAAAATTCTTGAGTCCGAATTCGGCGCAGTACTGCACCATCAATTTTATTTTCTCCTCACAAATTTTAATTTTAGAGAAAAAAATAATTAATTAGGTTGAAGGGGACCCACATGAGAGGGCAATCTTTGTCTGGATCCCATGAATTTGGCTATCAAATTCATTGGTGGAGTTGGGTTTTACACTCACAAAAAAATAAACTAAAAGAAAAGGGGGGAAAAATTGGGTGGGGGTGGGGGTGAAGGAGGGGGAAAAATCTAACCGTCGGTTATTTTTTTAACGGTTGAGATTTGTCCAACTCCATATGGAGTTAATATACAACTCCACCGGATCCAATTCCGCAATGTTTACCACAACTCATCTATTTTTTGATGGTTATGATTTTTTTAACTTCACCGTAAAGTACTCGAGGGGAGCCAAATCCAAAATTCTTATATATTTTGCGATTTTCATAGACATAACACATATAGATCCCACTAAGAATGGGACGAGATCGAAATTTGCGAGATTTGTGTTCACCTTTAGTATAAATGGAAAACTACATAAAGACCATAACTAATGCCAACCAGAGCTTAATGCCAACCAGAGCTTCTCTACAGTTGCCATTATTTTTTTGAAGCGGGAAAATAGATCAGGAACCGAGCCTCCGCCATCTAGCAGCACTCCTTCCTAGAGCATCCTTGCAGACGAGAACCTAAAATTCTTCGTCTTCCTCCAAACATTTGTCGGCAGGATATTGTAGGCTAGATATATGCGGGTTTGCTAAAGCATTTGCTTTTCTAAAAATATGACGAATGAGAGAAATAAAACCCTAACAACAAATTGTCTCATCCTTCATGTGTGGACCAGTGGAACCTTACCAAAGCTTCTATGACCGGTGTACCCATCCTCACCAATTAGCATCTTCACGGGCAGCGAGGGGCTTTCTCTTAGCGAAACCGGCGACGATTCGAAGAGGATAAGAGCGGAGGCGAGTCGGTGGCGCACATACGCGAATCGGAGCCGGTGGTCAATTTCGATTGGTGTCTTCTCTCTCCGGTTGGTTCAAGAATCAAGAGTGTGAAGATCTAATTTTTATTTTATTTTTGTTTTTGAAATTGGTTTGAGATTTGAGTGAAATTACGAGATTTATACATTATTCGTTACTTAACGAATGTTTATTCAGTTGTTTGGAGTTGTTGTTTTTGTGCTTTCTTTGTGATTTTTGTGAGATTGGGTATGAATTGAACTAGGTTTCGGATCGTTTGAGATTTGTGTGATTTTATAACATTCATGCATTTTTTGTCACATTACGAAGGTTTATTCGGTTGTTTGCATTTGATTTTGCGGGACATGAGTGATTTTGTGAGATTGGGTTTCATACTGAGCTAGGTTTTGGATTAAATATGACAAAGTGGGGTGTTTATTCCGTTGTTTTGATGTTATTTTGTAAGAATGTTTGCTTGATTTTGACTTGAATAATAGATTTTGGGTGATTAGGTATGGAATTGAATATTTCGTAAGATTGGTTGTTGAAATTGGTTTGAGATTTGTGTGATTTTATGAGATTTATTCATTATTCATTTTGGTTACTATGATAATGATTTGGTCAATTATTCGGTAAAATCTTATTCAATTCATTATTCGTTAGTAAATGGAGTCTTCGGTTTGACGAACGACATAACAAACATTCATCGCACGAATATAAATACACAACTAAACATTATTAGGTGAAATGTCAAACATTATTCGGTGAAATATGAATCATTATTATTCGTATACATCGTAAGTATTTTTTTAGGGATTTTGAGATTCTTTTATCTGAAATTGATGGAAAAAAAAAGACAAACATTATTTGGTAGCATGTGGCAAATTATTCAGCAGAATTAGTAAATTTTGATTTGAACTGAATGGAAAAAGATAATATAACTTTATTCAGTAGCTTGTGAGACATTATACGGTGGAAATAAATGTGGAATTGTCAAAATTTCAAAACGAATGAAGTAAAAACCGTCTTGGTATTGAAACGGTGTAATATCGCCAAATGCATTGTTCCTTTCCCGATTTCCAGTGTCGACAAAATTTCTATCGGCACCGAATGTAGAAGTTGGCAAAACTCCGTGATTAGTTTATGAACTGAGACTTTTAATTAGTAAGAGGGCAAAATTCCGTAATTAATTTTCTGCTGCTTGAAGTACTATATAAAATTGATAGGAGGGGATCCTATAAAATTTATAGGATAGAGTACTACTGTAGTTAGCATGGAGTACTACTTTGCAGGACTGCAGCTTTGCAGGAGGGTTAATTAATTACTGAGAGGGGCGCTAATTAACTACTGACTTCGGAGGTCGGAATCGGCCATTCATTTTTTAAATTATTTAGAGGAAAATCTTACCGATTCCGAGTGTCGGCATCGGTACCGTGCGGATGGCGAGAAGTTCACCGTGTATATAACAGTCCCCAGTAAAAAACGTGGCAAGAGGGATGATTTGGTGAATCCCCGCTGATATTTAAAAAAAAATTGCAAACACCACCGTCAAAATTGCAAATAAAATATGTACAAGCATGTGTGTTGGAGGATAAAAAAGGGAAAATTTTAGGGTGGGGTTGAGAACTCAAGTGGGGGTTGGAACAACTCCACCAAACACCACCGTCAAACACCTCCTCGAAGGTCGATAACCACCTCTTCGAAGGCCGGAAACTACCGTGGAATCACCCATCTTCCCTCTACTCTTGTTCTTGTGGGAGGATGATCTTGGGAATACCTAGGAAAAATCCCAAATCATTTACTGATATGGGTTTAAATCTCCCAGCTAGTTTCGACTTAATCACGGGATACCGATCTCGCTCTCCTCGTCCCGTTGGTGTTCTGTTTCTCTTTCGGTTCACCGGAATCAACCTCCGATTTGAAACTCATATCTACCAACCAGGCGATCTCCTTGATCTCCACCCAGCGAACGCTGCCCTCGATCATCTTCTTCCATACCTCCTCAAATCTTTTGATATATATATATATATATATATATATATATATATATATATATATATATATATATATATATATATATATATATATATATATATATATATATATATATATATATATATATATATATATATATATATATATATTTTTGTATATAGATTTATTAAAATCCCGCAAAGGTATTAAACCCCGCTCGTTTGGGCTTGTACTAAATCCCGTTAGGATTGACAAATTCCCGATAGGGTTTATGGATGCGCTTTACTCAGGCAGTGTGCGACTCTACATTTGGCGTGACTTGGCGTTCTTCTCCGTGGTTTTGGATCTGATTGTCGGATTCGGGATAGGTTGGGATCGTGCCAGTGTGTATCGTGGCATCTCTACTACTCGGGTTGACTGCTTCCCCAGAGTTTCGTCCTCGCTGCACGCATGATGATTGTGTCTGTTGTAGGAGGAAATCGAGTTCAAAATATAATAATAAATCAAACCAGATTAGGCCCACGCAAATAAAAATCAAGACTTCCTCCTGATGTAGCAAAAGGAAGTCAGGATCGATTATCGAGGAAGCGTGCCAGCGGATCTCAGGTAGCAGGCGAATCTCACGAACGGTGATCGACCACATAAGTACTCGACCTCGACTAGGTGGTAGTCGACAGGGGTCAGTATAGTCGATTTCGAGCAGCAGAAGGCACTAGGGAGTAGTCGACGTCGACTAGGTCTCCTCGACGACGAGTAGGTCTGGTCGAAGTCGAGTGGCCTTGTCGTAGTCGAGTACCTGCAGAAACACAAATGACAACAATCTCGCTTGATCGAGAGATTAGTGGTCGACTAGGTTTAGTCGAAGTCGAGTAGGATGCAGAAAACGTAACGAATTGTAAATTTCGAAATAAACAATTTAAAAGAAAACTTCCAAGACCGGGATTTGCAACAACGATAACCAAACATGCATAAGGCAAGATAAAGAGAGATGATCATGCAATCACATCAAAGGAACAAGCTTTCGCCTTTTCCAACAATTAGACAACTCTTTCAAGAAACCCTAATTGTATCTACCAATTTTATGTTTATAATCCAAGTTGATAACCTGAATCTCTATTAATTAGGTGATAAACATAACAAAGATAGTGGATGATCCAAACACAATAAAGTTCGAATCTTTACCTTAAACACGCATAGCTATCGTCGGGCTCACCCCGACCCTAGAAGTAGGTGAACTACTCGCTCTTCATTATAAGGAAACTCATCAATAATAAAAGAAAACCAAATTGCATTAATAAACTAAAGCAAAGCTTACAACCGATCGAAGCCAATTCCGCTTTCGCCAAATACAACTTCTCTCGACACCAAGCTCTCTCTCCTAACTCTCCTACTCTTGTGTTCTCTCTAAATTGGAATGAATGAAAAACTAGCCCCATGGGCTTTATTTATAGGCTTTAATCCTTGCTAGTCAAGGTAAGCAAATTTTATCTATTTCTAAAGATATAAATTTGGATAAAAGAAACATTAATCTAAAAAGGAAACAACTAAATCTTCATGTGGTGGATAAATCTTCTCTTCCATAGATAGATCCTGGTAAAAACGTGATAGATCCGGCCTTGCTTCGTGCCTAAGTAATCCACACCTCCTCGGATTGGCCCAACGGACTCGCGGTCCAAAAACAGAGTAGTCGACGTCGACCAGTTCTAGTCGACGTCGAGTAGATCTTGTCGATCCCGATTTGTCTTCGGTGCTCCTCGAGTAGTCCTCTTCTCGTCAAACTCGGGTAGGTTTCAGGTCTAATCGACGCCGAGTAAGTGTACTCGACGTCGAGTACAGTTCGTGCTCGAGTGATGTCCGTCTTCAGTCCTCGACTTGATCTTAGTCCCAGCTGTAGTCGACTTCGAGTATTTCTAGTCGACTTCAAGTAGAATCTTGTCTTTGTCTTCTCCTTTTGGTTTCGTCCCGGAATGGCTCCAAATTCTGCAATATTAAACATAAACTCGTGTAAACCTCAATTTATGGCAAATAAGCTTATACTACACAAATTTTGTAACACCCCCTTTTATATCCCAAGGGAATGTCACAGCGCCAGTGGTTACTCGGACTTTAATGTCATCATAACCACCTTAGGCTTATAGGGACATGCAACCATACTCCCATAAACAAGATGATAATATTAAATACATAAACAAAATACAATTAAATTGCGGAATATCTCCACCGCTAATTGCGGGACATGCAACCTATGCGGTGGGTTATGGCGACGGTATACATGGTTTGAACTAGGTATTGGGGGACACAAGATCAACCCTTAATCGACTGTCTCAGCCCGCGGTTTAAAACTCTCCGGAAGAGTCCTGCCCTCTGGGTCGATTTTGGGCCACATCGAGTACCTTTTGAACCAATACTTAGTTTAGACGTTATTAAAAAAAAACATATTGATAATGTAATGGGTAGTAATCATGAATCATTTCAAGCTATGTCATATTCCATCCTTAATCGGAATATGATTCCTAATACATCTTTTGTTACTCAATCCTTTCGGATTATCCGTGTCATAGGAGGGTCGGGTCACAAATAAGCCAATTCACTTCAAATATTCAAATCTCATTTGGATTTAATTCTTACCGTTTCATGGTCACTTGAATCCAAAGTTGTCTCTGCTTTCGTACCGTCACTTGCTAGTTCTCGCGAACTAACCGTCCTTTGTTTGGATTATTCACTAGAATGGATACATAAAAGAAACATATCCCTTTCTTAACCAATTAGCATGAAAGAACAAAATAAATCATGCTTTAATAAAAAGGTGGGTATCTATGTCATTATTATATAGAGACGTCGAATAATAACATTACCCAATTATACTTGTCAAATTCAAACTGAACGGTAAATAAATCACACCAAACGGATGAATTGTAATTTATTTTAATTAATTTGGCGCATTCCAACGGAAAGAAAACAACAAGACACGAAGGCACCAAATGAGCAAAAAGGCTCGGAAAGTCACTTGCCTCGATTTGGAGTTGCAAGCGTTAACGGTTGGTCGGACTCTAATTCCTTGGTAGCGGCGTAAGGGTAGCCTAACTTATGCGAATTAACGAAATTGGAAGCAATTTATGCCCAAACAATAACATGGGTTAGAATCTGGATTTTTTAAAAAAATTGAACAAGGGCATATTTTTCGAAAATCGGAATTATGGGAGGTTTTACGCGATTACCCTTCTCTAATGCTCAGCCCGACACAGCACTGCAACAGGTATTTGCCGGCGACACTCCGGCGATTCTTCGGCGAGTTTCTGGCGGCGGTAAGGCTCACGGCGGCGCACGAGGCTGGCGGCTACCATTTCCTGGAATCTGAGCGCTTCTCCAGCCGGCTTCTGGCTGCCCCAGCACCGACGAACGAGGGCGGACGAGGGTGGCTCCGGCGAGTTTGAATTAAAAAGAGGGTTTTCGAATTCGGGATGTTTTTGTGAAAAGTTTGTGAAGGAAAACGTTTCTAGAGGCGTTTAGAATGCCATGGAATAGGTGGAGAACTCGGAGAGGGAGAGGAGTGGTGATGGTGTGCTTCGAAAGTATCCCGAGGGGTATTTATAGGAGGATGATTAGGGGACGAATTGAATTAAAATAATTCCACAAATCGATCAGATAATCACTCTTAACGCTATCCCGATCCTTAATTTGGTGAGATTCAGCCTGACTGGAGCGGATTGGGGTGATTTTCGAAATTGGGGATAAGCTCGTTCGGTTGCGTTTTTATACCGAATCACAAAATTGGTTACATAAATCTCATTTGTAACAAGTAGGGAACATTCTAGAAACAAAATCGTTGAGCTTCGGGCGAGATTTGAGGGAGGTAAAAATCACCCATTTCAAGCGCGTTTAACAGTGCTGAACGTGGGAGAGGAAGAAGAAGGGTCTAGCCCACCCGGTTTAACATTTTTTTTAAATCCGGTTCGATTCACCCAACCCAAAGAAAAACCGGTTTAGCCCATACTTGTTTATAATATATGCATATATAGATATATCGGAATAATTTTTTATTAAAAACCCACACAATTTAAATAATGAACTAACAAAATATTTACTTAAATACATTTTATTTTACATACAATATTTTTCTAAAACCTCATATTACTTATATTTTACGAAAATTAAAATAAGTTAGAACGATAAATCCCTCCTTATAAAAATATGCAAACTTGTTTTAAAATAATATGACTTAAAATAAATAACTTATTTATCAAATTTCACTTAAATGAAAATGAAATGTTTCAAAACAGGTACGAACTTTATATACATTTAATTTCCAAAAATCCTTATTAAGTTCAAAATAAAAGAACTTTTATATAAATATATATTTTCTTAAAACGAAATCCACAAATATACTTTGGGGTATTTCAAATTTAACATATTCTCAACCTGAAATATGCAAAGTGCTTAGAATAAGGAGCTAAAATGTGCATAAAAACATGGTTACTTTAGTGAATATCAGGTCCTGATGTATCGCTGGCCTACGGTTCTGCTTCAAGGTGGGGCTTGACTTCGTCTGTCGTCTTAGTCCATATCCGGTTTGGTTTTAATCTCCTAGGTTTCGTGTTTTGTAAAGTGCGTTTGTATGAGGCTGCAACTGTCTGTATTGTTGTTCTTAGACGGTTCTTACGTCTGTCGGGTTGGTCGACTATCGAGTTTCAGATATATCTGAACTCGAATTATTACCTAATAAAAAAAATGGAAAAGTTTACACTTACACAAAGTGTAAACCACAATTCTTTACACTGCCAATTAAATTGCAAGATTCTCACTTAAAAAAATTATTAAAAGTAAAAAGTAAATTTAGATGGGATTGGTAAAATCAAAAAGGTAAAAAACACTAAAATTAGATTAAAAATAAATCAAACGTTCCGGAGAAGATGTAAAGACTTTGTCTTCTCATCCTCCTCTCCATTGTTACTCTTTTTCCTCCATGTAAAGCCCGATACCCGAATATGGGAGCATTCGAAAGCCGGAGAGGTTGAGGAGGAGGGTGTCGTGTCTCATGTCTGTAACACCTTAGGAGTAGTGCCAAATTTTTTATTATGATTAGGAAAATATATATATATTTTTAATGAGGAGATCCTACCAATCAAATTGTGGTACCTCTGGTCGTCGTCTTCGGTCAAATCTAACTTGAAAAAAAATTAGTCGGCTGATGTTTTTTTTAAACATCAGCCAACCGTAAAATAATACGGTTGGTCATCTCAAGATAAATCAATAGATATGATAGAAACTCCGTAAACATAGCCTCCATAAACATATATGACTCACTTTACTGCCTACCCTTATGTTATCAAACAAGATAACCAGTGGGCCGATCTTGATATCTACAAATATCAGTCGGTGGCCGTAGCCAATATTTTTACTTATTCCGGAATAAGGAGATTGGACGACCCAATCTCAAGGATTCCACTCAATCCCACGGAAAAAATAACAGTTGTCACATGTTAACTTGCAACGCATAGTTTATCCGATAATGGCACTGGCCATTATTCTCCCATCAAAGTTACAAGTCAATACTAACCCTTCCGAACAATAACTTAAGCGTACTCAATAAATTAAATTAAATTAAAATCCGCTTGCCTTTAAATTCCGGTAAAAGAATGCTAATCCCCGCAAATCGGTTATTCTCTTCTGAATATAATCAAATGAAAAGAATGGAAATAAGATACATATTAGAAATTGGTTCTTGAGGTTAGATTAGCATTCACTTTAAGAAAAATACATGTGTAAATGTTTACCTGCTGGCCTGGAGGGAGAGATCATGTGCCCCTCCCCTATCTCGTACGAAAGTATGCGTATATAAAAATAGTTACAGGTGAAAGTTCATTTTGAGTTTTTGTAATATCTCCATTATGCTCCCCCACTACAAGTTATGTATATATTTATACTTTCATTCACTCATTACTTTCCCTTTTTTTAAAACAAAAGAATAGGGAGTGATTAATCACTCCATCTAGCTAACGCGGAGAGATATTAAGTTTAGTTAATTTTATCGTGACACTTGCCCTTTTATCCCCTCCACTTACCTGCCAAATAGCAATCTACCATCCCTACCTATTCTAGTGACTCATCAAACCTATATTCCTAATAGTTATCTACAAGAATTTATTAAAAATGATAAATAAAGAAACACACCACTAGCTCTTCTAATACTAAAACTTATAGGGATGGGTTCGGCAGAACTAAACTATAGGGGTTAACTACATGTGTAACGGCCCAGGATTATGATTCCCGAGTTACGTTTCGAGGGATAAAACCCCTCGTTAGGATCTTGCGCTCCGAGTACAGGTTGAAGGTTTGAAACCGAAGATTTGTAGTTTAAAGCGGGATTTCGCACCCAAATCCTGAAAGTCCGTTGGAGACCCCGGGGTAAACCCATGTACCTGTCCTAAGTCTACAACGCGGAAAACATTTTATCATGCAAAGGACATAAGTTCTGAAAACGATACAACCAGTTCCGCGGCAAGGTCGGGTTAAACAGAGTATAAGTAGGAAGAAACCCAACAAGTGTAAATCTGGTGAATTCATAGTTCAACACTCACTCTCCGCCATATGAATGGACCCCGTCATAACAGCACGAAATCAAGGAGTGAAACGGGTACCTGAATCTAAAAAAAAGAGGGGGATCTGGGTCAATCATCAGGTCACTCATGCGCGTGTGTAAACACACTCTAAGAGGCATATAATAAGCATCATATCCCTAAGATGAAATGTGTAATGCAATGCGGAAATCACACACACACACACACACACACACATATACTGACAGTTTAATATAATGCAGGAAACGATAAATGGATCCACAACGAATGGCAAGTGACATGTCCCTCTCCTACCTCCACCCCCTTCTGATAGGGCGGAAACTGGCCAGCTCGTGAATGCATTCCATAATAATCGGGCGGCACGCATGCCCAACCCTAAAGCCCGCAAGCAGCTCATAAGTGACGACACGCATGCCATAATAATCGGGCGGCACGCATGCCCAACCCTAAAGCCCGCAGGCAGCTCATAATATAAGTAAAGGAAGTTCCATGACTCGGTTGACTCAGGACGGGACCCGATGGGACTGGGCCGTCCCATGACCCTAGCAAAGACTCTAGTTACTTCACAGATAACGGCCGTTCTCTTGCAAGGACATATAGCAATCATATGATTTTCATTTTAGCTCCTAAGCGTGATTCTAAGTCGTATGGTGCATGGACACTAGCCTACTATATAACACCCAGTGCATAGAGCGCCCATTATGAGTAAGTTCAAAGAACTTACCTAGAGAAGCGCAGAATCCAAACAATGATCAGTAATGGCAAGCAATCCAACATATCAGAGATCACCTAGTAATCCCATAAATAACATAATAAGTCTAAGTCTAATTTACACAAAGCACACAAGTCACATATGAAACATATAAGATACACACATATGATAACTCAACCATCTTGTCATTATTAACATTATCATCTCATCTTCAATTCTCATATTGTCTCATCATATCTCATAAATTAACATCTTTCTCAATTCGATCATAACATCATCCTCATCAGCTCATGACAACCTCTATATCATACTTAGCCAATTTCACATATTACTGTTTCATACTCACACTTGGCATACAGATATATATCAACATCATAATATCTAACATTTAATCTCATATAGTAAATCACCGCAAGTCATGCTATTAGTCCCACATATCATGTCATTAGTCAAACACTCATATTACCATGCTAGTTAATCATCGAATAAGTCTTATTCCCAAGTTTAGATTCAAATCTGTGTCAAATCCGCATTAGAATCCCAACCCTTGAAAGTGTTAGCAAAATTCCCTTTTTTTATTATTTATTAAATCATTTTCCGACCTTGAAATTCTTTTCCAAATTCTTGCTAATCTCCAAGTCCAAATAATGTTATATTTTAAACCCCGGTAATATTATATTTTAATTACCATTAATTAATTAAATACGGATAAACCCGAACCGAACCGAACCCATTTAAACCCAGACGAACCAAACCAGTGGCGGAGCCAAGGGGGTGCTTGGGGGTGCTCGAGCACCCCCTGGCGGAAAAAAAATATACAAAAAAAATTTATTTTTTTTGCATATATTTAGTATTTTTAAGGTAATATAACATATTTAAATGGTATTTGAGACAAGAGTGCTAACTAGCTCAAGTGGTAAAGGAAGGAAGAAAGAAAACATAAAGTTAAAAGGTCTTGGGTTCAAATCTCAACTATTTCACTTTTTATTTATTTTACCCTATTGACAAGAGGAAAACCTGTCGTTGTTCTTGCCAAAGAATACTCAAACTCATAACTAGTATAGTGTGTAAGCAAGAGGTCGATCCACAGGGAAATCTATCAATTCAAGTGTCAATTCTAATCGCTAGTAAGAATATGGGGGGGTTTTGGTGTGAAAAAGATCCGCCTTTTATCAAAGCGGAAGCAATGCAAATAAAGTAAATTGATTATAGAATGCAATAGAGATAAATAGGTTCACCTACAATTTATCACTTCGATTAATGAATTCGATCCTTGTTTCAGCCTCTAGTTCTTGTCTTTTCCTATCAATGTCCTTGTCCAGATCTTAGGTAAATTACTAGTCCTACGAGTCCTAGCAACCCTTATCTCTAAATAACCCTAACGCGGTTAAGATTCAACCTAGAGATAGCATTAAGATTATGAATTAACCAAGGTACACATAACATCAAGCTACGAGTCGATATTCAACATGTATTCAACTTCCTACACATCCAATTAGTCCTACGAGTCCTAAAGGGATATGATTGCCACTTGGGTTAAGGTTCGCTACGAGGAATCTACAAAACCCTAGCAATTGAATGAATCTTTTCTAACTAGTTGATCAGGCCAGAGAGAATAAAACACATTCAAGCAATTAAGCACAAGGAAGTCAAAACATTGCAATAGGAATAAGAACTAGATTAAGAAACTCACAATTCAACAATCAAAGATCCAAATCGTAGGCGAAACCTCGAGAGTTTAGTTGCTCATGCTCAACGGTGCTCTCAACAATGGAATAAAGTGCATAAGGTTAATGAACGAAATAACTAGAAAAGCCTTAAATAGTCTAGAGAAATTCGGCCCAAAACAACATAATAAAACCCTAAGTAAAATCCGGAATTGATGATCAGCTACTGCACGGGCCGCGGGGCAGCCAGGCCAGGCCGCGGGGCGGCTGGCGATCAGCGAAGTTCCTCGTTTCTTCCTTCAAGCCGCGGGGCGGCCAGCAATGTTGCGGGGCGGCCTGCGATTCTTCCGAGCTTCCTCCTCTTCGTCTCCAGCAGCTCCTAAGTCCTTCTGTAACTTGTTTCCGCTCTTTCCAATATCATTTCACCTCCAATCTACTTTCCTGAAATAAACCATAAAATCATGTAGATTCCGCCTCTTCTAACTCAACCAGTGAAAATGCAAATTCAACTAAATAAATGCAATATTCACACCTAAATAATGCTAAATGCACTCTATTATGCAACACTAAATATGCTCTATCAAATTCCCCCACACTTGAACCTTTGCTTGTCCTCAAGCAATAGAAAAACTCAACTTTGTAGCCCCACAGAATAGCAATTCATGTATCCACACCTCAATATTCTTTAAGTGCATGAAAACTAGCAAACACAAAAGATTAATAACATCATAGCACATAATTGGAATAATCAATGAAATCGGGCAACCATATTCATTCTAGACCTCACAAAGGATATGTGTTTCACTCTCGCTCAAGTGTTTAGGTTTATGATTACGCTCAAAACTCAATCTTCAAAAACTTAGCTACAAAAGCCTTGCACCAGTGTTCTAAATCTCCACCGCTGGTGACTCTACACACAACAAAAATCATGAGGTCTTTCAATTGGGTTGTAATGGGGCCAAGGTAGAACATATAAGGTATGGAACAATTTAGGTCATGTGGTGCTCATAATTCGGGAACTAAGGAAGCAACCAAATCGCAGAACCACTCATAAACTCCTCATACCATATCTCTATAATGTCATACAACACCAATCTCAAGCATAAAATTTTACAAACCATACTCAACTCATTCCTTTATTCTTTTTTTCTTTTTTTTTCTTTTTTTTCTTTTCCTCTTTTTTTTTTCTTTCTTTTTTCATCCATGCTATATCAAATGATTTTCCTTGACTTTTGCCCCTAAGTGAATTTTATCCTCCTTAGGTCCCAAGTAATGAATGTACTATCAAGAACCAAACATCTCATAAATGCACCTCAAACATACAGTCCACCACTAAAAATCATCATCCACACTATAGATATTCACCAACTATTCCTAAATTCCCGGATGGGGTCAGGCTATCATTGGCTATGGAAAAATCTTGTGGAGCTACAAAAGAATAGGTAATAGGCTCAAATTGGCTTCAAGCAGAGGATAATATGTAAGGTGGGAATATAGTCAAATAATCTAATAAAGGTGCCTCAATCATGTTTAAGTCATGTGCAGAAATCATAATATGCAGTCTTGAAAAAGATATCTAAATGCAAGCCAAAGAGGAAGCAAATGAAGAGAGTACACTCAACAAGCAAGAGGACTAAATGAAGTGCCGTCCTGAATAAGCCAAAATAAACTCACCAGGTCATGTCTAGAACTTCAAGATCACCCAAAATTTCAAGATCTTATGTGCTCAATCATTAACCAATCATGCCCACCAAATAGTATAGAAAACATATATCGAAGGCGTCAACAATCCAAGCACATCATGGGGAATAAATCTCAATAGATAGATTAAAGGACAAACGGCATCCATATGGGGAAATAAGACCTATTCCTAATCATGCAAGAACTAAAACTTTTTTTTTTCTTTTTTTTTAATAAAATAAACCAGTAGAAACTAAACATGCATACAACCAATAGAAATAAGCATGCAAACTTAATAATAAAAATGTAGAACAAACTTAGAGCCAAAATGCAAACGTGACATGCAATTCTTCTCCCCCACACTTAATTCTGACATTGTCCTCAATGCAGAAAAGAGAACAAAAACATCAAAATAAAAAGAAAAGGGAAAAGAAAAGAAACAACTAACATGCTCACGGATGAAGTGGTGGCGGCGGCGGGTAAGGTAGAAACTTGTGGATAAGCGAATGGATAGAAGTCTTCCTGCCTAAATGGTGAAACATTGCAAAGGCCGCGGGGCGGCCAGGGTAGGCGACGGGGCGGCCGACGATTCCGCGAAGGATTTCGCCAGCGCCTTGGCCGCGGGGCGGCCTATGCTGGCGACGGGGCGGCCTGTCCTTTTTCGCCCTGTTCTTCTTCTTTTCCTTCCTGCAGTGTTAGTATCCCAAACCAACCTAAAACTAAACTAAAAAAACTTAATGCAAAAAGAAAATAATACCTAAATTATTACCTTGGGTTGCCTCCCCAGCAGCGCCTTTGGTTACCGTCGTTGGCTCGACGTTATATTCATCCACTCATTCAAGACTCAAGCGGACATCGACAGCGCCCTCAAGAGCAAATCAAACTCTCGTGCCCAACCGATATTCGAATGCACGCTGAAATTGAAACAATTGGTAATTAAAAATTTAGCAATGAGAACCATTACCAACTTACCCCTCATTCGAGCTTGATTCTCCCTCGAGGGTATGTAGGACCACCAACACAGTTCTGCTGGTGGCTTGTTGAAGTAGTGGCTCCAAGGATCGATATATTCACCAAAATCTCCCAATTTGCAAAATGTACCAGTTTCTTGTTCAGGAACCACAGAAATTAGTTCCAGACTTGGCTCTTTGATAGGCGAGTTGGAGATGATTTCTACGAATGAAGGGGGCATCGAACATCCTCAATCTCTATGGACGTCTCCTGAGATTTCCTGTCGATAACCACTCGATGCTCTTCTTCATTACCAGAGAATTCATTGTTGTCTGCATCTTGGCTTTCGTCAAGTTGAGGAATAGAATGCACCTTAACTATCAACTCTTTCAATGTTTGCGAGAGTCGGATAATTGCTTCCCCATTTTGATTCATAGCTTCCCCAGTTTGATTCACTATCTCACGTAATTGCCCTATCTGCTCCATTAAGACAATGGTTGACTCCTCCATGGATGGGTCGGAGTACTCCATTGGTTGAAACGTCGAAGTGTAGGATTCTTCCTCTGCTGATTGGTCACCCATGTAGCAGAGAAGGTCCCATAATCCCGACACTCCTAAACCAGCAAAGCTCCCATTGTTTATGGACCTGGCAAGTTCTCGGGTCTGAGGGGCCATGCCCTCAAAAACGCAAACCACCACATCTCGCAAACTATCTCGGAAACCCCGTGAATAACGGATGTTAAATAAATTTTGCACTCTTGTGAGGTATTTGTGAAAATATTCTCCGTGAAACTGCCATAACTTCAACATCTAGAAATATTAGTAATAAGGTGTCGTGAACCGTAAGATAGGTCCACGACGGGGTTAGATGTAAATATATACAAAAGTTAGCGATTAAAATTAAACACAAGAAATTGATAAGAAATCCCCGGCAACGGCACCAAATTTGACAAGAGGAAAACCTGTCGTTGTTCTTGCCAAAGAATACTCAAACTCACAACTAGTATAGTGTGTAAGCAAGAGGTCGATCCACAGGGAAATCTATCAATTCAAGTGTCAATTCTAATCGCTAGTAAGAATATGGGGGGGTTTTGGTGTGAAAAAGATCCGCCTTTTATCAAAGCGGAAGCAATGCAAATAAAGTAAATTGATTATAGAATGCAATAGAGATAAATAGGTTCACCTACAATTTATCACTTCGATTAATGAATTCGATCCTTGTTTCAGCCTCTAGTTCTTGTCTTTTCCTATCAATGTCCTTGTCCAGATCTTAGGTAAATTACTAGTCCTACGAGTCCTAGCAACCCTTATCTCTAAATAACCCTAACGCGGTTAAGATTCAACCTAGAGATAGCATTAAGATTATGAATTAACCAAGGTACACATAACATCAAGCTACGAGTCGATATTCAACATGTATTCAACTTCCTACACATCCAATTAGTCCTACGAGTCCTAAAGGGATATGATTGCCACTTGGGTTAAGGTTCGCTACGAGGAATCTACAAAACCCTAGCAATTGAATGAATCTTTTCTAACTAGTTGATCAGGCCAGAGAGAATAAAACACATTCAAGCAATTAAGCACAAGGAAGTCAAAACATTGCAATAGGAATAAGAACTAGATTAAGAAACTCACAATTCAACAATCAAAGATCCAAATCGTAGGCGAAACCTCGAGAGTTTAGTTGCTCATGCTCAACGGTGCTCTCAACAATGGAATAAAGTGCATAAGGTTAATGAACGAAATAACTAGAAAAGCCTTAAATAGTCTAGAGAAATTCGGCCCAAAACAACATAATAAAACCCTAAGTAAAATCCGGAATTGATGATCAGCTACTGCACGGGCCGCGGGGCAGCCAGGCCAGGCCGCGGGGCGGCTGGCGATCAGCGAAGTTCCTCGTTTCTTCCTTCAAGCCGCGGGGCGGCCAGCAATGTCGCGGGGCGGCCTGCGATTCTTCCGAGCTTCCTCCTCTTCGTCTCCAGCAGCTCCTAAGTCCTTCTGTAACTTGTTTCCGCTCTTTCCAATATCATTTCACCTCCAATCTACTTTCCTGAAATAAACCATAAAATCATGTAGATTCCGCCTCTTCTAACTCAACCAGTGAAAATGCAAATTCAACTAAATAAATGCAATATTCACACCTAAATAATGCTAAATGCACTCTATTATGCAACACTAAATATGCTCTATCACCTATCATTAATTTTTCTTAATTTCTCTATATTTTTTTATTTCTACCAACTATTTCATTAAAAGAATGTCATATTTATGTTTAAATTACGCATTTAACCTTTTCTTTCAAATTGTTTTAAAAATAATTTTTCGTGATTTTTTCCCTATATTTTTTGTTTCTCTTTTTTTTTTTTGTTATTACTCTCAACTATGTAAGTACAAAGAAAACTTTTAAAAAATCAAAATTTTAGTAATTTTTGAATATTTTCTTTTAAAAAATATTCTTAATAAGTATACACCAAAAAAAAAATCAAAAATTTTTTTTAGTACCCTCGGCCGAGAATCCTGGCTCCGCCACTGAACCAAACCCGACATATTAATCCCAAACCGGTTAAAAAAATGAATAACAATATATATAGGTTAGTCAGGAGGGGCCCACAACATCAGCTTCTTCTTTATTTTAATGGAAGTTCCCGCCTGAACACCATGGCTCAGCTCGACCTAGCTCCCGCCGGCGACCGGAGCTCTCGAGCTCAGCTACTCCGCCTCACCCGCTGTTTCACTTTTTATTTATTTTACCCTATCATTAATTTTTCTTAATTTCTCTATATTTTTTTGTTTCTACCAACTATTTCATTAAAAGAATGTCATATTTATGTTTAAATTACGCATTTAACCTTTTCTTTCAAATTGTTTTAAAAATAATTTTTCGTGATTTTTTCCCTATATTTTTTGTTTCTCTTTTTTTTTTTTTTGTTATTACTCTCAACTATGTAAGTACAAAGAAAACTTTTAAAAAATCAAAATTTTAGTAATTTTTGAATATTTTCTTTTAAAAAATATTCTTAATAAGTATACACCAAAAAAAAAATCACAAATTTTTTTTAGTACCCTCGACTGAGAATCCTGGCTCCGCCACTTAACCAAACCCGACATATTAATCCCAAACCGGTTAAAAAAATGAATAACAATATATATAGGTTAGTCAGGAGGGGCCCACAACATCAGCTTCTTCTTCATTTTAATGGAAGTTCCCGCCTGAACACCATGGCTCAGCTCGACCTAGCTCCCGCCGGCGACCGGAGCTCTCGAGCTCAGCTACTCCGCCTCACCCGCTAGCTGCCCAGTGCTCGGACTCACTGCCTCCTCCTCGCTCACACTCCCACGCCCAGCTCCTCCCGCCACTGCTCGGCCTCGCTGCGCTCGCCTCTGCTCTCGTCTCGCACCCTCGGCCTCGCTCTCGAGCTGTCGGAGCTCTCGACCTTGCCCAATCATCCCGCACTCAGCCCTCTCTTACTCCCGACTAGTCTAGACATCGAAAAAGACTAAAAAAAACGAATCGAAACGAGGATAAATTCGGTGGCTCACGATGGCTCGTCGGACCTGCAACGGATGTGGGTGGGTGTGTTGGTGAAGACCGAAGGCAATTTGGATCAGAAACGAAGCAGAACGGCTTACCGGAACGAGGCTTCGCGAAACAGAGCAAGGAGGTTGTTCGGTGGCTCATCGACGGCGCTAGTGGCTCCGGGGATGCTGGTGGCGCCTTGGTGGATGCTGGAGGCGCTGGTGGTGGTCTGACAACAATGGAAAGGTGGCTAGAGGGGGTGATCGGCGGTGGTTCGAGGGTGCGGCACAGTGATGGAACGATGGTGATGGTGAGCTGCGGTGATGGCGATGAAAATGGAATGGAGCAAGAGAGCTGAAGGGAGCAATCGGTGAAGGTGATGGAGATTGAAAATGAAAGATGGGAATTAAGTTGAAGTGAAATGGAGGAGGTAAGGTGCAACTCACGTTGACAGAAGGCAGGGGAATGGTGAAGACGGGATGGGCAGCAGGTGAAGGGTATCGTTGCATTTGAAGGCATGGTGAGGTGATGGGAGTGGGTGAGGAAGAGTGTTGAATTGGTTAAACTAATACACGGAATTAAATCCCGAATACGCGAATTTTGAATCCCGCAATTAGTTCTCAAATGTTAGTTTTCCCGACTCTCTCTCTCTCGATCAATTAGATTTTTAAAATCGACAAGGATATCGCCATCCGATAATTATTTTGAATTTTCGAGGTGAAAGGATGGAAATTATTCGTCAAATTTTATATTCGGATCGGAATCCGTTAAACGGGTTTTAAAACCGATTACATTCCATTTTCAATTCTCTTTTTCCGAAAAATTAGGATTTAAAAATCTGAGCCTTTACAACATGTTTCTTATATTTTATACATGAAAATCACACAAAGATAACCCCTTTTTTATTGTATACAAGAAAATTACACACATATTCCACATACTTTATTTATCTAGCAAGCACCCTTAGGTACTGGTCATTACATTTCTCCCTCTCTTAGCATTAAACTTCGTCCCCGAAGTTTCCTTCCTTAAATAGATTGGGATGTTTCTTTTTTCATATCTGCTTCAGTTTCCCAGATGACAACTTCCGCTCATTTCTTTGACCAAAGAACCTTCACCAGTGGAATTTTCGTATTTCTCAAAAGTTTTTCTCGTTTTTCCACTATCCGCATTGGTTCCTCCGGGTCTGTTTCATGTTTTTGAAATTCAACTTCCGTATAGTGTATAATATGAGAGGGGTCCGAAACATATTTACGGAGCAGCGATACATGGAAGACATTGTGTACCTAATAGGTGGGTGGGAGTGCAAGTTTATAGGCTACTTGCCCAACTCTTTCTAATACCTCGAATGGTCCTACATATCTGGGTTGAAGTTTACCCTGATGCCCAAACTGAAAAATACCCTTCCATGGAGATATCTTGCTGAACATTTTATCTCCTGTTTGAAATTCCACCGCTCGTCGTTTGAGATCAGCATAAGACTTTTGACGACTCTGAGCTGTCAATAATTGCTTCCTGATCAGAGCTACCTGCCGAGTAGTCTCCTCCAACAATTCCGGTCCAATCAACACAACATCAGACAGATCGTTCCAGCATAACGGGGATCGACATTTCCTTCCGTACAGTGCTTCGAAAGGAGCCATTCCAATAGAGGAGTGCCAACTATTATTATAAGTGAACTCAATGAGAGGAAGGCTTTGAAGCCAATTACGAGATTGATCTAACACACAAGCTCTGAGCAAATCTTCCAATGTCTAGATAGTTCTTTCAGTTTGTCCATCTGTTTGAGGATGAAAAGCAGTACTAAAGTGTAAATTCGCCCCCAGTCCCTCATGAAGCCTCTTCTAGAACTCGGAAACAAACCTGCCATCTCAATCTGTTACGATCGTTTTTGGAATTCCGTGGAGACGAACAACCTCACAAAGATAAATATTGGCTAGCTCGGCGGGCCCCCAATGAGTCTTTATTGCTATAAAATGCGCAGTTTTTGTGAGACGGTCCACTATCACCCAGATTGCATCCTTTCCTCCGGTGGTTTTTGGCAATCCCATAACAAAGTCCATTGCAATATCATCCCATTTCCATTGAGGTATGGGCAGTGGGTTCAGTTCACCTCCCACTTTCCGGTGCACAATTTTTACTTGTTGACATATAAGACATCTAGCCACGTATTCAGCAATTTCCGTCTTCATGTTGACCCACCAGAAATTTCTTTTTAGGTCTTTGTACATTTTGCTAGACCCAGGATGCACTGAATAAGTTGTGGTGTGTGCTTCTTTCAATATCCTCTTCTTGAGGTAGCTACACACCGGTACACAAATGCGATCTAGATACCATAGAGATCCATCATCATGTATGTTAAAACCCGATGATTTACCATCGTATACATCACTGCAGATTTTAACCAGATGAAGGTCATCAATATGTCTATGTTTGATTTTCTTATCCAATGTTGTTTTGATTTCCATCATACGGAGACACCCATGTTGATGTTGAAACCAAACCTCTATTTTACTTCTTCTCAACTCCTGCTGCAATTTTGGCTGGCCGGTTAAGCAAGTGACCAATCCTTCGTGTGCTCCTTTTCGGCTTAACGCATCCGCCACCACATTAATTAGCTTTACCTGGGTGATACAGGATCTCAATGTCATAATCCTGGATAAGCTCTAACCACCCCCTCTGTCTCATATTCAGTTCCTTTTGAGTGAAGACATACTTCAAGCTTTTGTGGTCTGTGAAAATTTGACAATGTACCCCATACAAATAATGCCTCAAGATCTTTAGAGCAAAAACTACAACCACTAATTTTAGATCATGGGTTGGGTAGTTTTCCTCATAAGATTTTAACTGTCGGGAGGCATAGGCAATGGCCCTTCCATGTTGCATTAAGACGCATCCCGATCCCTGCTTTGAAGCATCACTATACACCACATACCCTTCTGTACCCTGGGGCAAAGTTAGCACTGGGGCACTGGTCAACCGCTTCTTGAGCTCTTGAAAACTACTCTCACATTTCTGTGTCCATTCAAATCTGTGGGATTTCCGCAGAAGATGCGTGAGAGGTTGCACAATTCTTGAAAATTCGTCCACAAATCGTCTATAATATCCTGCAAGACCCAAGAAACTGCGAATATCTTTTACACTAGCTGATCGTTTCCAATTTGTAACAGCTTCAACCTTATGAGGGTGAACCATGACACCTTCTTTTGAAATCATATGCCCCAAGAAAACTATTTTGGTCATCCAAAAGCTGCACTTAGAAAGTTTGGCATACAGATGATGTTGCCTAAGTAGTGCCAAGGTGATCCACAAGTGCTCGCGGTCGGTGTGCCTCTGGATCTGGTGAATATATCAGTGTGTCATCAATGAATACAATTACAAATTTGTCTAAATAATAATGGAAGCACCGGTTCATAAAATCCATGAATAACATCAGGGCATTTGTTAACCCGAACGACATTACTATAAACTCGTAATGCCCGTACCTAGTTCTGAAAGCTGTCTTTGCTACATCAATATCCCGAACTCTAAGTTGATGATAGCCAGATCTTAAATCAATTTTGGAGAAAACTTCCCGCGCCCCATACAACTAATCAAGCAAGTCATCAATTCTGAGCAAAGGGTATTTATTTTTCACTGTTACTCGGTTTAACGCACGGTAATCTATACATAACCGAAATGAACCATCCTTATTCTTAACAAACAATACGGGTGCCCCCCCCCCCCAAGGCGACACATTGGGTCTTATATATCCCTTTCTTAGCAACTCTGTTAACTGCTTTTTTAATTCTTGCATTTCACAAGGAGCCATACGATAAGGTGCTTGAGACACCGGGGAAGTCCCAGGCTCCACTTCAATGGTGAACTCTATTTCTCTTTGGGGCGGTACTCCAGGAATCTCATCAGGAAACACATCATGAAATTCTTGAACCACCAGAATGCTTGCCACCTCCTCTGGTCTCTCTTTTTCTTCTTCTTCTATATAACACAGATATCCAATGGCCCCTTGTCGAATCAGTCTTGCTGCAGTTAAGGCATTTATGAGTCGTCCCTCCTCTATTCCCTCTTGATTTCCAAATTTACATATGAACTTTCTATCCTTCTTTATGTTAACCATTCTAGCTTCAAAATCTATCACAACTTCATACCGAGATAACCAGTCCATACCTAATATAATATCATATGGAATCATAGAAATGACTATCAGATTCGCAGCAAATTTCCGCTCCTTGATACAAACAGTATAGTCAGTCAGCCCCTCTATTCCAATCATCCTGTTACCATTAGACAAGATCACAATATAAGGTTGACATGCAATATCACAGCTTATTCCATGCTTATCCACACATTCCTTGGAAATAAAAGAATGGGTTGCTCTAGAATCAAATAAAATGTTCACCTTCTCTGAATAAACACAGAGAGTACCTTGAGTGGTGGGTGTGTTAGGCTCCCCACTTTGTCGCATCACATACAACCGGGGACTTGCCTTGGAAGGTGCAATTGGCTGCTTCCCTTTATCCTGTACCCTTTGCTGAGACATGGTTGGATTATTCTGTTGTGTCCTTTGGGTCGACCAAGGCCTCGAGTTTGCTGTAGATGCCTGATATGATGGAGCTCGGGACTGCTCAACCGCTTTACAATACCTTCCGATGTGTCCAAACCTACCACAATTGTTGCATCTCCGGACCTTCTGATCATAGTTAGTTTTTAGATGATCTGGGCAATTGCAGTTATAACAACGACGTTCGCTTGGAGGGATTAATCTTTTGGAGAAATTCCCCTGTGGATTAGACTGGACAGGTCCCCTTTTATCCCAATTCATGGCGGATGCATGTCTTTTAAACCCAACGTTGTCCGGGGCAACTCGTGTCCGGTCCTGTTTTTCCATCTTTTTCTTGGAATCCTCCACAACGATCTCCATGCGGTGCGCCTCATCGATGAATTGTTCCAAGGTGGTACAATTATGCCGAAGCATGGCAGGTCCTATCTCAGGTGGCAGCCATTGCTGAAACTGACGTATCTTATCCTTCTCATCTCGAATTATTGGACCCGCGTAAGGCAACAACTGCTGAAATTTATTAGCTAACTGCAGTACCTTAAGTCCATCATTTTTGGGAAACATAAATTCCCTATGTTCTTCCTCTCGCTTGGCTACCGGAAAAAAACGGCCCATTAGCTTTGTCTTGAACATCTCCCAGGTAATGGTGTTGTCATCTGCTGGTCGTGTGTTTTCCCACCAGGTATGCGCATGGTCTCTCAGATATAGGGAAGCTATGTGAACCTTACTAATTTCTGTACAATTAACTCCTCTAAACTGTTGTTCCATGTGACTTAGCCAATACTGCAATTTCATGGGCTCCCCATTGCCGTCATACTTATTCGGCTTCATGGATCTAATCATTTGATAAGCCTTGTCATAACTCCATTCCTCTTCTCTTGCACCTATAGGAGCTGGTTCTACCTGTCCTTGGGGGTTGTGATGAGATCCCTGCCTGAATTGATTTGCTACGGCTTGGATCATATTCCATATAGCTTCTTGCATAGCATTATTCCTTCCTTCGACATCAAAAGAGTGCTCCACTGGCGGCATACATGGAGCAAAACGTGCCACTGAGTGTTGAGGTGAGGGTATCCTTGGGTTAGGCTCCCTTTCCTGACTTGGAGGACTATGGTGAGATCCAACTAATTCGATTTGGTTTTCCTCTACATTTGACATATGCAGTTGATTATCCATCTATAAGGCAAAACAAGTTTTATTTTTTCCATAAGTAACTATCGAAAAAAAAAGATGCATATATATATATATATATATATATATATATATATATATATATATATATACATATATTCTTTTATTCCTTACTATGATATTCCTCAACATCTTGACTGCAACAACTACTGCAAATCTAAAGTAAGGGCACAATTTATCCTACTACAGAGTCATATTACACACACACCCCCATAACAACCTATAACCTTAGCCCTTAATTTCCAGCTAAACTTTGGTGCTTTTCTTAGAAACCTTCTTTCGAGCCGTCATAAGCCGTATAGGCCCCGTCCGTTTTAAAGATGTTGCAGCCTGTGAGTTCACTTCCGTTATCAATTCTGAAATCCTCTCCTAAATTTTTCGCCTCCAAACTCGCATTTCCCCCGACTCTCTTTGTGCCGCCTCTAGCTTCTGTAGCAAGGTTTGAGGTGGAGACATTACTGCTCTAACTGATTCCGCACTATTAGGTCCAGAAACGTTTAACTCTATCGGTTCCAAGTCTTTTATGTTTATTTCTGAAAAACAAGATCGAGTCTAATCGTTCTCGCAAGAACAACATAAACATGCAAAATCTAAAAGTAGAGGAAGAACACAAGACTTTTACGAGGTTCAGATCCGCGATCCTACATCCTCGGGGCGTCAAGAGTCAGCCCTAATCCACTATCAAATAAGGGAGAAAGTACATACCAGGCAATCCAAGAGTACAAGTATAGATCTAAGCATAAACGAAACAAATAGACACGAAAACAAGCAAGAAGAAGAAGAACTTCTTCAACAATCTCAGATTTGAGGATACAGACTCAGATCCGAGAACTTGAACCCAACACCAAGCTATATATTGCCGGCCGCCAAGGGAACTCTGAACACCGGGAAGACGTCGGAGAAGAAGAGCTTCACCGATCAGAGGTGGGAGTAGCTTGAATAGCAAACCCTAACCCTAGCTTTGCCTCGCTCTCTCTCTCTCTCTCTCTTCTGGAGTAAGAGGAACAATGAAGAGCTCGCGACGTCAGATGGAAGCTTCGCCTTATATAGGCAAACCCTAGTGGCAACCCGGAAGAGCTCCATCAAGGCTTTCGGGCAATTGGGATCGAGTGTTGGGCCGTGTCTCATGGTTGGGCTTCAGGCCCAAGCTTGGCAGCTCTCTCATGTTGGAGATCAAGTCATAAGGCTTAATCCGATCCATCTAGACTCGAGC
The DNA here is from genome assembly GCA_037127255.1 of Persicaria tinctoria. Classification (NCBI taxonomy): domain Eukaryota; kingdom Viridiplantae; phylum Streptophyta; class Magnoliopsida; order Caryophyllales; family Polygonaceae; genus Persicaria; species Persicaria tinctoria. The sequence continues at coordinate 10,282,694 of JBANSL010000014.1, forward strand.
TAACACCCAAGCTCGGTCCAACATCCTTAACCATGTTACACCTTAGTTTTCATGTCACATACATAATACAAATATTACATACATATAACAAGGTAAAAACACTTGGAAAAATATACAAGTTCTCAACAATTTCCATCCCTTCTGATATATAAAGGTTATCCCCCCAATTATCCTCTATAGCTAATATGTTGCCATGGGTAGGATAAGGGGGAGGCTATAGAAATACCATCATAGGATAGTCAAGGAAAGGGTCAGGATTATAATCGGCTGGTAAAGGATAATGATCCTCTAGAGGGAGCTGCTCGCCCTAGTTACCGGGACCCGTAATGACCTTTGGTACTTCGCTAGCAACCTCATGGCGAGTATAAGCCTTCTTGGGTGGAAACGGGTAGTATTCTGAAGTGAAAGGTGGCCACAAGCTCTCCCATCCTTCGAGAAACGGTGGGTAAGGTGGCTGCTGGTTAAAATTCGACTGCCCTTCAAAGGGTGGGGAAGATGGCTCAATTTTTATTTCCTTACCTTTAAGCTTACGATTGCTAGAATTCCTTGATTTTGAAGACATTCTACTTGTCAAACAATAAATAATATAGCATCAATCTCTCATCGACATCTAAGTACAAAGGGAAAAAAATTAACAGGACAAAAATGATATCAGGAAGAATAATATTTTCATCCCAATGATGAAGACAGGCCTTACGCACCACAATTTGATTAATCCCCATATTTGAAAGAAACAAGTTCCAAAATCCATTTTTGAAAAGGAATTAATTTGAATCCTAATTTAAAATATAGTTTCTCCAATATTCTTGAAAATAATTCCGCAGTAAAAAAATTTCAAACCTGGCTCTGATACCAAAATTGTAACACCTTAGGAATAGTGCCAATTTTTTTTTATTACGATTAGAAAAATATTATTATTTTTTTAATGAGGGGATCCTAACCCGAAAAAAAATAGTCAGCTGAAGTTTTTTTTTTAAGCATCAGCCAACCGTAAAATAATACGGCTGGTCATCTCAAGATAAATTAATAGATATGATAGAAAATCCGTAAACATAGCCTCCATGAACATATATGACTCACTTTACTGCCTACCCTTCTGTTATCAAACAAGATAACCAGTGGGCCGATCTTGATATCTACAAATATCTGTTGGTGGTCGTAGCCAATATTTTTACTTATTCCGGAATAAGGAGATTGGACGATCCAATCCCAAGGATTCCGCTCAATCCCACGGACAAAATAACGGTTGCCACATGTTAACTTGCAACACATAGTTTATCCGATAATGGCACTGGCCATTATTCTCCCATCAAAGTTCCAAGCCAATACTAACCCTTCCGAACAATAACTTAAGCGTACTCAATAAATTAAATTAAATTAAAATCCGCTTGCCTTTAAATCCCGGTAAAAGAATCCTAATCCCAGCAAGCCGGTTATTGTCTTCTGAATATAATCAAATGAAAAGAATGGAAATAATATACATATTAGAAATTTGTTCTCGAGGTTAGATTAGCATTCCCTTTAAGATAAATACATGCGTAAATGTTTACCTGCTAGAGGGAGAGATCATGTGCCCCTCCCCTATCTCGTACGAAAGTATGCATATATAAAAATAGTTACAGGTGAAAGTTCAGTTTGAGTTTTTGTATTATCTCCATCATGGTCCCCCACTACAAGTTATGTATATATTTATACTTTCATTTACTCACTACTTTCCCTTTTTTTAAAACAAAAGAATAAGGAGTGATTAATCACTCCATCTAGCTAACATGGAGAGATATTAAGCTTAGTTATTTTTACCATGACACTTGCCCTTTTATCCCCTCCACTTACCTTCCAAATAGCAATCTACCATCCCTACCTATTCTGGTACACACTTGAGCAACTCCGGTTCTGGTACACACTTGAGCACCACCCCGAATGCGAGTGCATCTGATGTGCTGGGTTGTGAGTCTGCGGGTGCGCTAGCACTTGAGCGCCACCACAAATTGCGGCCTTTGGGTGCGGGCACCACGAATTGCCGCATGCGGGTGTGCCTGATGAATGCTTCAACTTCCCCAGTTGCCACAATCTTGCTCAATTTAGGGTTTATTGAATTTCGGTTGCTCGAATTAGGGGTAGTTTGAATTAGATCTATATGCAAATAGAATAAGACTAGATTTGTGATAGAGGGAGAAGTTCCGATGAAATCAACCTAAATCATCAATGGCCATAACCAGTGAAGCAAGAAGAAGTAGGCGGAACAATTTAATTTCAATGGGAGGAAGAGGAAGAATTTTTGGGGAAGTTTGGAGGTCTGCAGATTAAAATTGATAGGTTTAAATGGCCCGTTGGGGCAGACAACAAATTTGCTTTTAAAAAAACAATTGTGTGCTTAATTTTGAAAACCAATTGTGTGTTTAATTGTGCAGAACTATTGCCATATGTTTACTTTTTATTTATGGTGTAGATTTTTTAGATTACACCCAGTGTAAACGTATCACCCTCCTAAAAAATAACCCCAATTTGATATAAATCCCAACCATATTGGTGGGTCCCACTAATATTTTTTTATATAAAAAAAGGACCAACCGTACAAACATTCATTTAATTTAATAAAAAAAAGTGAAGAGTTTTGATTTTTATCAACTCATTCTTTTTTTAATGTTATGTGAGTCTCATAAAGTAGAAAAAATTCACCCACAAAGCTCTTAGAGCACCTACATTGGGGTTCTTTAACCCATAATTTAAGAAACCTAATAATAAAATAATAGAAAAGAGATAAAAAAAACTTAAGCAACGATTTGACGGGTTGCTAAGCAAGCAACCCTTAAAAATTTGGGAAAGCGGAAAAAAATACAAGGGAGTGAGCCATCCGAGAGAGAGAGAGAGAGTGTGAGAGAAAAAGATGTAGGTGAGTCCCAATGAAATAAATAAATAAGGTTTTTAATGGTTGCATTGTAGGAATGTGGGTGAAAGTTTATATTGGGTTATTTAAGACAAGACGCCAAACCCCGAAAAACCCCAATTCCTAGAGGAGAACGCGCTTTGTGGCTTTTGCCACGCGCCCTCAATTCCTTCATGTATTCCTTTTCCGGTGATCCAGAGTGGCCATGTCCGCTTCTATCCAACCCAAATCGTCCCTACTTGTCTGCAATCGGCCGGTCTCGGACTGATTTTGAGTAGCCCTCTCCCTATTCCACGATGTCGAACCTCCTTTTTGGTGTAAGTACTCAATCTGTACCCCTTTTTGGTCTCCAAATTGCCCCCCATCCTTCGTCGATTTGGGTTTGACGTCGTTGCCCCATGCCAGCGGCTGCGTCGTTGCTGTTCTTAGCCGCCTCGTTTTTGTGCTGTTGGTTTTGGTTTGTGCTCTTGCTTGTCCCTACTCGACAACCCCTATTTTTCTTCAAATCTCCCCGTTCCTGTTTCATTTGGGTTTGATCTTATCTGACTTTGGCCCCTAAAGCCGCTCTCTCTTCTAGAGTGAAGAGAGGGGTTGCAAACATCCCTTCGGGGCATATCCTAACCCGATTGTCGTTTCAATTGGTTGAGATTGTCCACCTCCGGCGCCGCCCTTGGTGAAACCCTCCGCCGCCTTGCCTGCGTCGGGGTCTAGTCCTAGCGTGTTCCCTCGAGCTGCTGGCGGCTCGACCCTTGGCTCCGGTGGCTTGGCGGCTTTGGAAACAGAGAACCCTAGTCCCTTGCCTCTATTGGCTTGGGCCCGAAATAAGTCCTTCGGGCCCAAGGTTTAGCCTTGAGCTCAAAGGGGCCCGGGAAAAAAAAAGGGATTTTTAATGGAAAAAAATAAAAAATAAAAAATCCATGAATAATTATGGAAGAAGAAAAAGATTAAATCCGGTTTGATCCCGTAGCTTTTGGCGTGTTGCCGAATTGTCTGGTGGTGTGATGTTGTGGCTTCGCAGTCTAGCAGCTTTATGTGGCGGTGTTTCTTCTTATTTGTCGACGTGCGAGAGGTCGTGGACGTGATCGAAACCTGAAGGCTCGCTGACAGAGTCCAGATCTGAGGTTTCCACTTAGTTTCCCAGGGATTCCCTGCGTCGCCCCTACCAACTGACGGATAAGATGCCTCACACTGCGCCTGTTCTTTCATCTTTTTTGCTAGTCTTTGCCTTTTATTACACCCTTGTAATTTGGTAGTTTGCCTTGTTGTAGTTTTTTGTCTTTTTCATGTTTGACGGTTTGTCCGTCGCCGATTTATTCGGCCTATCGACCAACCGGGCCTGTCCGGTGCGTCGAATTCTTACCTAATAAAAAAAAAATATTGGGTTATTTAAGGAAAGAGAAATATAAAAAGTTGAGTTAAGGAACCCGACTGGATTTCAGGGATGCGGATGCTCTTAACACATACACTCATTCTTAGAGAGATGATGATTTTAAGAAGCGGGTCCCACCATTTATTTTGCCCAAAAAAAGAAACGTTTCCGCTATATACACCCCAAATCCTGCACGTCAATTCCGACGTGCAGGATTAAAGTGAGTTAATTAATTTTTTTAAAGTGCTAATTAATCAGAAAGACTTGCACGTTAATTCCAACGTGCATTTTTTATGGTGGATGTGCGGTGTATCTAAAAACACCCAAAGAAAAAACTCCCTTTTAATCTAGGTCACCCATTCACTTTAGATCAAAGACTCATATTTGCGTTACTAATTGAAAATCTCACTCTTCACTGTCTTGTTGTTACTCCTCCTTCCCCTAAGGCCCTAACTATATATTAGCCCCCCTTATTGAAATATTTTTTACTACATTAAAATCATGTTTCAATTAATTCAATCAATTGAAGGTCAGCCCCTAATATATACATCCCATTTAATATATTAAATAATATCGTTTTATGTTGACTTTTATAGTATATTAAATGATATTGGTTATGATGCATCTTATTTATTTGATATGATCAGGTTAATTTTACATTATTTTGTTGTTTACTCGTTATTTTTTTTTACAATAGGCAAGAAGGAGGATCCCTTGACAAAGCAAGGTTCATCCCCGTCCTCTATTCATTGATGGAACAACGCTCCCTATTAATAGAGAGAGAGTGGAGATAGTTGTTTACTCGTTAAAATGTTGATCATTGCATTGATTTTTTTTAAAAAAGTTTTCCACTCGATTAACCGTTGGATGATGGGGTGGAAGTAGTGTGTGAAACTAGAAGCGAGTGATGGGTCGGATAGGGTGGGGATTTTTAAGTGGTGGATCAGATGATGCTAGGGGTGTGTAGAAAAATATGATACGGTTGACATGGCACGAAAACACTACAAAATGACATGAAAAAACACGAAACGAAAAGAACATGACACAAAATGGTAAAACACGATAATAACCGTGTCAGTTATGGATATGAGTTTTTTCTTATCGGATATAGGATAAGACATTATTATAAACATAATAAGTTTAATATAGGAACAAAAAAAAAACAAGTTGGCTTTGGTTTTGAGGTTTCTCTCACCTATCAAGTTCGTGTTTAAGTTTTGGCCTTATCAATTTCGGTTACCCGACATGATTAATCACGTCGTGTTAGGTACCCGATTATGCAAAACCCATCGCTACGATGCTACTTTTTTTTTTTTTGAAACGGAAAAAATTTGACCATAGAGCTGAGCTCTATCAGCCAAGAGCATCCTTGCGGATGAGACTATGCAACAGAGAGTCATCAGGAGTCCAAATACCGTAGAAAAATGGAGTGATACGGGACAAGCGATCAGCTACCAAAAAAGGATCTCAACAGAACCAAAAAAGCATACCTTTCAACAGAACCAAAAAAGCATCCTCACGGAAGACATGACGAATCTTAACGGAACCAAAAAAGCCCAGCGAGACTAGACTGTCCGAGACAATCATTTCAGAGTCTCCAGTAGGCTTCCCCATACCTTTCATACTTCTTATTATTGTTAGGTTGTCTCCTTCAATAATGAGATTTGATATTTTTAGTTCTATCGCAGCCCGAAGTCCCATCCAGAGACCCAAACTTTCACATCCACAGACAGAGCTGATTGGTGATGGTCCATTTCCAGAGAAAATCGGGGTTCCTACAGAATCACGAATGATGAATCCATAAGAGCCCAAACCATCCGTGGAGAGCGAACCATCAAAATTTAGCTTATGAGTTCCAATTGGTGGAGGTTCTCATTTAGTTCTCTTTCTCTTTGATATAGATCTTTGTTTATCCTCTTTTGCGGGTGTTTTTTTGTTGTTTTTACAGTAGTCCGGGCAGTTCAAATTTGATGTCTTCCAGATATATATTTGTTCTTTTATAAAGGATAATATGCGTCTTATGTCCGGGTTTATGTTTTCAAAGAGTGTTTTGTTTCTGAAGAACCAGATACCCCACCAAGCAAAGGCGAGATCTTCAAAGCATTTTGTTCCTATCGTATTTTTGATTTCCCATAGAGTGGTGTTCAAGTGCTCGTCTTTGCTGAAACAACCATTCATTTTCCGAAATGTTCCCGGGTTATTTGCAATTAGGGTCTCCCTCGTAACAGGACAGCTCCAAAGAAGATGGTTTAGGTCTTCATAGCATGAGTCGCAGTGGGGGCAGTTTGTCGGAATCCCAAGGTGTCGAGAAAGTCTGACAGAAGTGGGCACTCCGTTCTTAAGGATTTTCCATAGGAAAGATTTTATTTTCGGGGGGATATCAAGTCCCCAGACCCAATTTGCATCTGATGTTTCGTGTTTTTTGTGGTTGTATATCATATCAATTGCAGACTTGGTGTTGAACCAGCCATTTTTGCTCCATTTCCAATAAAGTCTGTCAACTTGGATGTGCTGTGGTATTGGTATCGTTTTGATAGTTTCAATTAGGCTGTTTGGAATTATGTTTTGTAACTCTGCGTGTAGTTTATCTTGGTTCCATGTTTTGTTGTCTTTGAGAAAATGTTTTATGTTGATTGTATCGTCTATATGTTGAGTTCCTAAGATAGATGAATATATCGGTGTTTGGCCTAACCATTGGTCTTGCCAAAACTTGATAGAGGCCCCGTCTCCAATAGACCAATTAAGGCCTTGTTTGAACAGAGGGACTAATTTTATTAACTGAGTCCATTGCCAGGAAGAGGTACCCTGCTTCTGGTATGTGAGTATATTTTGGTTTTTAAGATATTTTTCTTTAATTAGTTTGACTCATGAGCTAGTTGGTTCCGCTAATAGTTTCCAGAGTAATTTCATCTGCAGAGCAGTATTCATATCCTCCGAGCTACGCAGCCCTAGTCCTCCATTTTCCTTTGTTTTGCAAACCTCATACCAACCGATGAGGGGTTTATGGTTGGGTCCTTTGTTCTAGAGGAAGTTTCGGTTGATCTTATCAAGCTCCGTATGGACTGCTTTCGGTAGCATAAAGCATTGCATTATGTGTAGTGGCTTGGCTGATAGTGTCGTTTTGATTAGAGTACAACGACCAACTTGAGAGAGGCAATTCGCCTTCCATCTGTGGAGTTGAGATTTGGTGTTTGTTAGAAGTTCCGTAAATTCTTCCTTATTCATTCTCCCTTCGATTAGGGGGCAGCCCAAATATGTACCCATCTTGGGGGTGTGTGCTATTTCTAGCTCGTTTCTAATTAAGTTTTTTTGTGTGGCTGTTACGTTTTTGGATGCTTGGAATTGAGATTTATGCCTATTTACCTTTTGTCCTGAAATAGCTGAGTAGTCAGTTAGAATTTTGTTAATTTGGTCGCAGTCGGTTTTGGTTGCTGATGCAAAGATGATGATATCATCCGCGAAGGCTAAGAAAGGAATTTTTGTTCCTCCTCGCGTTAGTTTGATACCTAGGTGACTCTGTGCTATTTCCGATTCATGTTGTAACCCACGGGCTAGAATTTCCGAAATAATCAAGAAGAGATAAGGGGAAAGCGGACAACCTTGACGTATTCCCTTCTCAGGAAAGAAAATTTCAGTAGGTTCATTATTTACTAGCACCGAGTAGGTGACAGTGGTTATGCATTCTTTGATCCAGAGAGTGAATTTGGGCAAGAACCCAAATTTTGACATAATGGAGATTAAGAAATTTCAGTCGACCATATCGAATGCTTTTTCCATATCAAGTTTAACAGCCATCCAATCAGATTTTCCATTTTTCCTTGAGAAGGAGTGGAAGACTTCATTTGCAATTAGAATGTTATCTTGTATTGATCTGCCTGAAGAGAATGCGCTCTGGAATGGATTGGTTACTTTGGGGATTACCCTTTTGAGTCTTGAAGCTAGAATTTTGGATATAATTTTATATGTTGTTGTGCAGAGACTGATAGGCCTATAGTGAGATGTAGTGGTTGGGTTGTCTATCTTTGTGATTAGTGCTATGAACGTATGGTTTGTTTGTTTCAGGATCCTTCCACTTAGAAAGAAACTTTTAACTGCTTTGATGACAGATGGTTCCACGATATGCCAGTACTTTTTGAAGAAGCCAGCAGGGAAACCATATGGGTCTGGTGATTTGTCGTTGGCTAAGCTGATGACTGCATTTTTAATTTCAGAGTTCGATACTTGGCGAGTAAGCCATTCATTATCTTCATTTGTGATTTCATTTCCTATATGGCGTAGTAGGTTGTTCTGTGGCTGCTGTCTGGCCTGTTGCGTAAATCTTTGGCTAAAATCGTGCTTAATAAGGTTTCTAATATCTTCTTCGTTAGTGAGTGTTACACCCGCCGTGGTTTGCAGGTGCTTTATAATGTTTCTATTTCGTCTACCTGTTGCTATTTTATGAAAATATTTAGTGTTGGCGTCTATGGATTTTATGTGTATTCTTTTCGCCCTTTGCCCCCAATATTTCTGTTGAAAGGAAAGGAGAGAAGTATGCTTTGAAGTGAGTCTTTTGATTTTGTTATCTAGATTTTGGTTGTAAGCGTTGCAGAGTTTCTTTTGTGATTCTAGCAGATCCATTTCTATTTGCTTGATTTGGCGGAAAACATTTCCGAATGTAACTTTGCTCCAGACCTTACTCTTCCTTTTGACCTCTTGAAATTTTTTCGTTAGTTTGAACATTTTCGAGCCAGGGGTGTCTAGTCTCCATGCAGATCGCACTACAGATTCGTAGTCCGATCTCGTTGTCCATGCCATTTCAAATTTGAAGGGTTGCAATTTCGGTCTGCGGTTGTCCATGAGGTCTAAAGTGATCTGTGCGTGATCTGACTTAAGAAAAGCATGGTTCTAGTACTAAGATTCGGGAATTGCTTTAGGATAGGGTGACTAACTATAGCGCGGTCTATCTTTTCAAATATGTTGTCAATTCCATGTTCACTTTTTCTCCAAGTATAATCATTCCCGCTAGTTGGGGAATCTACCAGGTTGAAGCTTCTGATGGTGTCTTGTAGTCTTGCAAATCTATTAGCTGAAGGGATCCTACCCCCTAGCTTGTCGCTTAATTCTAAAATTTTGTTTAGGTCTCCAATAATAATCAGTGAATCCTTAGCATTGCGAATATAGTTTGAGAGTGTAGTTCAGAAGTCGTTTTTTCCCTTAGCATAAGGGGTTGCATAGACAAATAAAATTTCCGCATCAATTTTAAGAGCCGTGTTTATATAGTCTGCTTGAATAATACGGTCCGTCGATGTTCTAACTGTGAAGGTTTCGTTGTGGAATTGAGATTCTTTCCAAAGAAGACAAAGGCCACCCGCTAGGCCATTGGATGGGATAAAGTGCATTTTGTCAAATCCCGGTTTCCTCCAGCAGTTGTCCGGAGGGGGGTTTGTTAATTTTATTTCCGCCAGCATTAGGATTTTTATGTGTTTTGCTTTGGTTGTGGCTTCAATGTGGGTGCAAACGTTCTTTCTACTAAGCTAAGATGCTACTTGTAAATTGTAATCCAAACCATGTAATTAAACTACACTAAATTGCTCACACAGTCACGCCTGACGGCGCAGTGAAGCTCATCGAAGGACAACTCTTTGACGACCACCGGACCAGTAGACCTCTTCCCCTCTCAGCTCTCTATATCGGTCGCACAATCCACCGCACCACAACGCCAATCGACTTGTGGTTGCTTTGCGGTTATCCATTTCAATTCAGGCTTGGAAAAATCGTGCAGAGCATTTCCGAAATAGGCGAAGCTATAGGGTTCGAGCGGTTCATGTCGGTTTCCCATAGATTGATTTCCGTTCCCCTCTCTTCCTCTTCTCCTCGTTCCCTCTTCAATCTCACTCTCCTCTCTCATCACCGCCGAATCGCGTCTTCTTCCGCCTTGCTTCCGAGTTCTCGTTTCCTCCGCGATTCTTTTTCAGCATCTCCAATGCATCGCAGAAAGGTATGCTCTCGTTGATTTTCTCTGCTCAAACTTTCCAATTTCTCATAATTTGTTACTCTGCCTTCATCATCGTCAAGTCCACTATTACTCGCTTGATTCCCCCGCTCTTCCGATCGATTATGCACTGACTTTACGTTACTGTGATCAATTTTTAGGTTGATGGAAAATTTCCGTACATTTTTTTTATCGATCATCGCACTTTATAAAAGCTTCTTGACTTCATCTCAGGACTCTTTATCACGGATGAACATTTCCTTTTTGATCGATTTTTGCACTTTATAAAAGCTTCTTAGCCATTCAGCGAATTTGCTGAATGGCGGCGACTCAGATTATGTGAAATCTTAATTGATTGCTCCTTTAATTACGAGCATCTTTTCCATTTTTGTTGTTTTGTCTGCTGTGGATTTATCAAGTCATCACTCTTCACATATGCTCCACTCCTTTTCTTTTTGCGCTCCTACTTACTATGATACAACTTTGGCTTTATTGATACTGAAGTTGTTAATATTTTCAGTTCTACTTGTAACTCTGTAGCCTGTGTTCGTGAACGTGCAGGGAAATCGCAGTCAACAACAGTGGAAAGTAAAGACAAATCCGAGTGGATCTTCTCCACTAGTGGATAATGCTTCAGACACTGCAACTGAAAGCATAGCTGATAGACTTGGTGAACTGAGTGTCGCTGATGGTATACATTCCGTGCCAGCTGTCCATGTTCGAAATGCTTCGCCTCTACAGCATTCTCTCTTGCCTGGTCAAAAGGTGTTATGGAAGCCCAAATCATATGGATCTGTAAGGGGTACAACAACTGATTCCCAGAAGTTAGAGGAGGCTGGAACTCTGACAAAAGACGAGGTAGCAAGTGCAAGTGAGAAACAAAATGCTGCACTGAGTAAGCTTTTTGGGGGTAGCTTATTGGACAAGTTCACTGTTGACAACTCCACCTATTCACAAGCTCAAATAAGAGCTACCTTCTATCCCAAGTTTGAAAATGAAAAGAGTGATCAGGAGGTATTACTTCAAAACTACACTTCATACTTAATGGTTTTTTAAATTAATTGAAGCTTGACTGATTTTATTTGTTGAGGCATGAGTTTGTTCATTTTGTACTGGTTCTCTGAATCCAAGTGTTAGCTCTTACACCCCTCACTCAATAACAATGCAGAATGTCTATCGAACAGTTTCTTGCATGACTTTAGGCCCAAAGTCATGAACGAAACTGTTGCATAGACATTATGCATTCAGTATTTCATTCATGGTGGTGACTGTTGAGATCTCTTGAGCCTGAAACACTGAAGCTAGGTATCTCCAACTTTGATGAAGGGAGATAACTAAAAAAAAAAAGTCTGCCATGTAGCACTTAACAATTACTACTGCTTGTAACGAAATGTTTTAGCTTACTTTCTGGCAATGATTTAAGTCATCAATGTGACACTGCATATTTTCATTCAGATCCGGACAAGGATGATAGAGATGGTCTCGAAGGGCCTAGCTACCATGGAGGTAAAGCACCACTTACAAGTTACAACTTTGCGCTTTGTCAAATTTTGTGCTGATATAACTGCTTAATTTACCTAGTCTCATGTGTTACGGTGCAGGTTTCACTTAAGCACTCTGGATCTCTTTTCATGTATGCAGGCCACAATGGTGGAGCATATGCAAAGAACAGTTTTGGCAATATGTATGTTTGCATGACTTATCATTATTTGTGGATGTTTTTTCCTTCACGATTTAACGCATCTAGATTTTTATGTTCATTCATCCTTCAAAAATACTTATTTTGCACATTATATGTATTATGTAGCATTTTTTATTTTATTTTATGTGATTAGATTGTGATATTTTCCTAATATTTATAATGTGAATCACGAAGTGCTATCATGGTGGGGGTTGCACTAATCAAATTTCCATTTTTTTTTTCTGGTTATAATTTTCATTTCAATGCCAAGGTTTTTTTATTTAAAATATGATTTGACAATGGGCTTCCTCATATTTTTCATCCTGAGACTAATTGCCGAGTTCTTTTGTTGTGTAGATATACTAGTGTTGGTGTCTTTGTTCTTGGAAGGATGTTGAAAGAGGCATGGGGCCTTGAAGCGAACAGAAAACAGGCAGAGTTTAATGAGTTCCTTGAGGTGTTGCCCCTATCTGTGCTTAGTATTCCCTTCTTTTAATTTTCCTTTTTCCTTTATCTTTTCCTTTAGCACAGTTATTCTCTCTCTCTTTTTTTTTTTATATTGACATTCATGTGCACTAATGAGCAAAAAGTATGATTTCACTCAATTTGTAGTTTGGCTGGAGGTTAAAAGTTTGACATGAGCACTTGAAAGAAGTTGTTCTTAAAAAATAGGGAGGACAAAAAAGTTGTCCATAATGTATTTTGATGACTTGCCAAATGTTACCACCAACTTGAGCTGTTTGTTGATTTTTAAAACTGATATATGTGCGAATTCCTGGCTAATCTTTGGTATTTAGGATAATTTTAGATGCCAGTTCATGTTAAATTTATTTCCTACTACTTCAAAGTCTTGGACAATTACGTATGGCAGCTTCATATTAAAACTGTCAATTAATTTTGATTTACAACACAATGATGAGTAAAAATCCACTATAATCCCTTCTAATCTGGAAAATAATATTGTACATACATTACCCAATTAAGCATACCCAAAAAAAGAGGAAGAAAAATCAGTGAAGATTTTTTTTTTAATTCCAAGTTTTCACATCAAAATAGGGGCATTTGTACCCTTTTTTATTTGAAGCTCATTATCATCATGTTTTTTTTGTCCTTTTCCCTCCTAGAGGAACCGCATGTGCATATCAATGGAGTTGGTCACTGCTGTTTTAGGTGATCACGGGCAGCGTCCTCGAGAAGATTATGGTAGCTTTATCTTCTTCCTTTACATAAAAGATTCATGAAATGTTTGTGTATTTATGATAGATGACCTGCTGATATTCCATGCTGTGGATTTGAGGAACAGCTTCATTTTAAAATTCTGATATAATGGAATTCTTTCCTCCATTGTGCAGTTGTAGTCACTGCTGTTACAGAATTGGAGAATAAAAAACCCCGGTTCTATTCTACCCCTGAGATAATTGCTTTTTGTCGGAAATGGCAGTTGCCTACAAACCATGTTTGGCTGTTTTCCACAAGGTGATGGTTTAATCTGTACATTTTGCTAATAAACAGCTTGTTCTTGAGCTGTATTTTGAATATTAATTTGGTGCTATTCCTCCCTCAACATTCTGTAGACTTTTATCATTCTTCTTCTTCTTCTTCTTCTTCTTATAATTAGTATTATTATTATTATTAGTAGTAGTAATAGTAGAAGAAGATTCTAGATTGATTTTCATTCTAGTGTTGTTGGGGTAGGTTCAGTAGTTATATTGGGTTTGCTGATAAACCCAGTATATCCCTCCAGACCCTGCCCTGACCGGGATATACTGGGTTTGTTGTTGTTGTCACTTTTTCTTTATGGTAAGCCTAGTCTATTTCTGAAATCCACTATCTGCTCATGAAAAACCTCTCTTTTTTATTTCTTATTTTTTAGAAAAGTCTTTCTGTAATCACGTTGCTTTTTAGTTCCGAAGTCTTATCACCTTACCAATACTTCGGAAAAACTTCGACTATTCATTCTTATGTTTTGTTGCTTAGGACAGCAAAGATGCTTATTTGTTTTGGGAATGCTTTAATTCATATGAATATCTGGCTGCAGAAAATCCGTGACTTCATTTTTTGCTGCTTTTGATGCTCTCTGTGAAGAAGGAACAGCAACACCTGTATGCAAGGCTTTGAATGAGGTTGCAGACATATCTATACCAGGTAATCATGCTCTGTAAATTTTCTGGGATTCTATCAGTTAAGAATTCTTTTCTTGTTAAACACAATTTTCAATTCTGTTATTCCATCTATTTTTTAACCCTTTTTTTTAATTAAAATAAATTGTGCCTTTTGGGGTCTTTTGTAATTTTTATTATTAGAGAGTGATCTTGTGTAATTTTTATTTTTAACAGTTACTTTTTTCTTTTCTTTTTTTGTAATGTTTATTCTATGGATGGTTGTGCAATGTGTATTTTCACCGGTGGTTTTGTGAAAACTTCTTATTTCATGAGTTTTTTTTTTTTTTAATATTTACCGGCTGTTTTATAAACCCCCACATTTTGTAGGCATTTTGAGTAATCTACCCTTAACGTTTTACCAACTGAAAGTTCATTAAAGAGGGTAACTATTCTATGGGGAAATAGAAGGGAGATAAAGCCCTAGTTTAATAAGAAAAGATGTGATCTAAAATCATCAGTTGAATGGCCCTCAACTTGCAATATTAACAGTATGTTACACTACTTATCCATCAGTAGGAATTTTAAATTTAGAGAAGATTATCGTACTATTCAACCAAGTATGAGAATTTTTTGTTGGATTGATTTAGGATAGAGTGATCTCATGTTGGCTAGTGGGTGCCTTGATGTATGTTAAGGACCCGCCCGCTGCTCATTGGCGCAATTTCGCCTCCTTTATATATATATATATATATATATATATTTACTGGTTGTAAAAAGTATGAGAATTTAGTTCGTCAAATATTCTTCCAAACTTCTTATGGAAAAAGACAATGCCCCGTGTTTGCAAACACGGACATGATTTGTCTAACTAGATATTTTTATTAATTTTATCAGTAGCCTTTTTGCATGAGCAACGATTATTTTACCACCCTAGCACTATTGATGAATGAAGTCTATAAAGCAGAAAGCTAGGCCTTGGTTGATTGCTGAGCTTTAATTACATAAAAGAAGCAGAATGATCCAATATGCCATGCAACACCACATATTTGATGGAAAGTATGATAAAGAGTGACAAATTTGTACTCACAGAAAAATTGCTTGAGATTATTCTGAAAGCTGGTAATAACTGGCTGGACAGGCTGCTCTAAACATTGGCCTTAATTATATTGATCTTTTGCTACACGGAAGTTTCTATTTCACTATTAGTTCTGCCATATTATTACATGACTTTATTTCTGTGGCCATCAGAGCTAATGGAGCATGTGTTTGACAGGATCTAAAGACCATGTAAAGGTGCAGGGTGAAATTTTGGAGGGTCTTGTTGCTCGTATTGTAAGTTGTGATAGCTCAAAACACATGGAGGAGGTTCTAAGGGATTATCCCCTTTCTCCAGTAGAAGGTACACTACTCAAACCTACTTTAGCTCAGATTCCTCGTGTTGGATTCGGAATTTCTTGCTGAGCTGCTGCATTTCCTCATTGGACTTTTCCCACGCTGTTTTTTGAATTTGACATTGTAAAATTTGTAAGCTAGAAATTTGAACTGACTTAGGATTTCTTTTTGCACAAATTTGCAAGGAATTTACCTTGTATTGAGCTGTTTAAGGACATATTTTAGAATGTTTCGTTTGGTGTGTATGTTTATGTATTTTGGATGCTTGAAGAACAAGCATTTGCCTGTTAATTGTGGTCTACGTATACTTGTTGACTTTGCAACCTGGTCCTTTGGGTTGATTGTATAATTGAAACTAGAATATTTCATACTACATGAGGATTCAAACTCCACCCTACTATACCCCCTCCCTCCCCCCTTTGCTGGTTAAGGGACATCTATGGTGCAAGTTGACTTTATTATTTTGTTACCAACTCTTGGATTCCAAGAGCCTGTTTCAAGTTGAATCTTTACAAACTCGGCTTGAGAGAGGGGGGGGGGGGGGGGGGGGGTTGGATTGGATATTAAGAATTATAGGCATCATTACTTTCAGGCTTTCAGCTATAGGCATGTTATTATTCTTATAGTTCATAGCTTGTGCTACCGGTTCTCTAGGGTTAGATTTTAGGGCCCGTTTGGTATCGATATCAGTATCCATATCAAGATATCGATATCGGTTGATATCAAGATATCGGTTTAGATATCGATATCCGATATCTGATATCTAGATATCAATACCAAACGGGCCCTTATTATTTTAGTCTTTACCTTTATTATAAAGTTGTTTGTTCAGTCTCTTCAGCTTCTCTTGTAAGCTAATAAGACTCATCTTTCTCTCTATTTTTTCCCAGCTCTACTACGTAACAATTATCAAACACCATCAGTTTTATCACAATGAAAAACTCGTAAATGTGGACCTTTTTTTATTTTATGAAAACAACAAGGTCTCTACAGATGAGGAGTTACTTGTGGAAAGAATGGAGGGAAGGCAATGCAATATTTCCTCCTTTGGTCATAGAGCTGTTTGAAAATAATGTTACTTTTAGTATGTCCTGCATGTAAATGGACTCTTGTGATTTGAAAAAGGACTTGGCTCTTTCTTGCTCAATCTAGGAGTGGAACAGAAGTGACAAAAGTGTAATTTTTTGCATACTAACAATTCTCATTATGTCCATGGTTCTACGTGGAAAAACCATCTCTTTTCATTGGGGTTTCTACACTTCAATGGTTACTGATTAAGTATGGTTTTCTTGATTTCAATCATCAAGTCAATTTGTTGCAGTCTTTGCGTAAGTTCTTTTAGCTTATTGAAATTGAGCATATAACAGTATAGTTTCTACTTCAAAACTATTTTCCTATTCGGTCATGTAACCTTTTAGATTAATTCATCCCCCGTTTGTGTCAAAATGTGGCTTATACAGATCTTTCTTTAGCCAGCCTTGACTTGGGTCCAAATGTGAGAGACATATGTGCAGCAAATAGATCTGATGAAAAACAGGTGATAATTTAGGAATTTTTAAAAAAAAAATATGGTGCTCCAAATGTAGTTATGCTACATAAATATTTGTAATCACTATCATGCAGCAAATTAAAGCACTTTTGGAGAGCGTTGGAGCCTCTTTCTGCCCTGATACTGTAGATTGGTTTGGGAAAGAATCCAATGTGCATGATTCCAGGAATGCTGATAGATCAGTTCTTACAAAATTTTTACAAGCTCATCCCGCTGATTATTCAACTGCAAAATTACAGGTTTGACTTTAAATTTTAGACAGGCTCTTTGTATTCCTAGGCTACTTTAATACTTAATTAGTCTGTTAGGCTTTTTACTCTAGGCGACTGTAATTATTAGTTTTTCACTTTATTTCTGATTGTAGCCTTTGGGCTTCCTCTTCTTGTATGTCTAATGGTCATTCCCAAGTAATGAGATACTCCCTCCGTATCGCAAAACTTGTAGTTTTAGAGTAGTAATCTTGTATCAAAAAACTTGTTGTTTTAGCTATAATTATTATCTTTATAGGTAATGATTGCTCTTTTTATAGGTAATAATTAGTGCTTTTAGCTACTTTATCCTATAAAAGTAAAGGAAATATAGGTATTATTAATAAGCGTGCATAAAGCTAAAACTACAAGTTTTGCGATACGGAGGGAGTATAGTGTAATTTTTGTGGATAGGGGGTGGGTATACCCATTTTAGAGGCCTCGTTTAAGCCTTCTTCATTTTTCCCTTTTATTGATATCAATATAATTAACTGATTCAGAACCTCATTTTTTATCCTTTCAATAAGCGTTGTGTTGTGAATGCCATTAAAGTTGAGCTTAAAGTTCAAACTCATTATTCCTTAACATTCAGTAGGAGTTTTCTGATGTTCAGTTATATGTGGCTTTGCAAGAGTTAAGGGGTCACTAATTTTGAGTTATTGCATGCTTTGTTGATCTGGTTTAGCCTGTTGCAGATTCATTGTTTTATTAATTCCATCTTGCTTTTGTGTTTTCCACGCAACGATGCTTTGATAGAGGAAAGGGGTTACTAATTTCGATTTTACAATTGCTATTTGGATTGTTATCCCATTGACTCTCTCTTATCTTTTTGGCTGTTAGCACATTCTAAATTCTGATAGAACTATACCTAAATTATTGATCCATTTCTTTTAGCATTAAAACGTTCATGGTTATCTTCTTTCATTTCTTTGCATATCTCAATTCCCAGTTCCTTTTAGTCATCTGTGATTCTTTGGAAAACAAGTTACATTCTTACATGGAAGTGTAATAAAAGATGTTGCTTTTATTTGGCAGTTATAATTTACTTTTTCATTGTTTGGACCAGGAAATGATACGCTTGATGAAAGAGAGGCGCTTCCGTGCTGCCTTCAAGTGCTATTATAACATGCACAAACTTGATTCCATTTCAAATGATGATCTGTATTATAAGATGGTTATTCATGTACATAGTGACTCTGTTTTCCGCCGATATCAGAAAGAGATGAGGTTAAAAGTGTTTCCTTGTCTATTCATATCTTAATTGCTGAGTGAAAAGTTATCAGGCATTTGTTTCAATGGATATCCTGACAAAATATTTATGTTTGTTTTTCAGGCATAATCCTGGGTTATGGCCCTTGTATAGAGGTAAACATTTCTTTCTTGTTTTAGCCATGAATACAGAATTTATTATATTTCCCTTTATAATCTGAATAATCCTCATGTTTTACGATGGTTTAGAATACAAAATGAAGTGATTCATTTTCAAAATCTTGTACGCTATCTATAAAAGAAGCTAACTCTGTTTCTGCATTTTGGATACCTAATATTATGGTTGTCGAAAGCTATTGTCTGCTCAATCATCACCTATTTTAAATGTTGGGTCATTTACATATTGGGTTACTACCAGTTTTGAGTTGTGAAAGTGGTAAAAAGGTTTTAGTATCTGGTTTCAGCTGGTGTAAGCTTTCAGTATTAAATTCAGGTTACGACTGGGTTTCTTAAGTCAACACAATCTCTTCACTTTATACAAAGCCTCGGCGTGAAGCTGCTGAGCAAGTAACAGGGTTTGGTTATGTTGATTAGTGCCTTGATGAAAAACTGACACTCATTAATGTATGCTGTATGCTCTCAGGCTTTTTTGTGGACATTAATCTCTTCAAAGAAAATGACGAGAGAGCTCTCAAGACTATGAAAAACAGCTTGGTAGACCAGAGCAATGGAAGCACTGCCACATCTGATCCAAATGCACTTGCAGATGAAGATGCCAATCTGATGATAAAATTGAAATTCCTCACATATAAGGTATATGCGTGCTATTCAGGTATTTAATATTTTTTTAAAAAAATACTAGAGCAATGTTACGGGCTGATTACTCAAGTTATGTTACTTGGGTATTCCCTCATTGATTGTATGTAGGTTGATGTTGGGGTTTAATATAGGATTCTGTGGTCTCCAATCACTTGGGATAGCTTTTTGTGTGTGATTCTCCTATAATCTTTTTACCAAGTAGTTGCTCAGCTTATTCATTAGTGCCCAACCTCTTTTGTTTTTGGATCCTATTGTTCAGGATTGTTAAGTTAAAATCAGTATCTTGTCCTTCATTTTGATCATCATCACTGCCTACTGGCATTTCTATAATCATAAGTGTTCCTGCTGCAGTTGCGAACCTTCTTGATCCGAAACGGCTTGTCAATTTTGTTCAAGGAAGGTCCAGCTGCATATAAAGCTTACTACATGAGGTAAAAGTCCCCCCAACTTTTTTGAATTGTTAGAAGCCCGACATGGTTTTCATTTTCTTGTTGATATAATTCAAGTAATTCATAATTTAATATGTTAAAAGTTTTCCATTAATATGTCACTAATCCTGGTATTCCTAATTTCTTAAGAAATTTCCTCATATACATTTATTGCTTTATTAAACCATAAGTATAAACAGATTTGACGTCTTCTCACTATAATATCAATAAAAGTATAGAATGGACGAAAGTGACTATTGTTAACCATTGGCCGTACAGTTCTTAGTAATAACGAGGCTTTAGCCCGAGATAAGTTATCATGCAAAATTTTAGAAGTTTGGTAAAACCGTCAAATTTTATTTATTTTTAACGTGTACTTCAGAAGATTGAAATTGGTAGCTTTATTTTGTAAACTAAATGACACAGTATCATTTTTGTATAATTGGCACCACCAGTCCAATATTATGGCAAACCTTGAGATAATTGATGTAAAATTGCTCAAAATGCTTGTACTGGAGAAAATTTTTATTTGATGAAGAAACAACTTTATGTTACTATTCTGTGATTTTCTTGATTGTTGTTTAAGAAGATATATTACCATCTTCTGCTGTACTCTTGATTGATGGAAACCAGTCTTTTTTTTCAAATTATTTTTGGTGATGGTTTTTGTTGTTAAAGAGGCACGAAGATCTCAATTATCAATATCTTACCATGTTCTCCCTTGATTTGATGTACCTATTGTTTGATATGATTTTGCTCTTTTATGAGCTCAACTGCTTAAGTCTTGATTACAGAATCGTATATTTATGAATTTAACGTAATTTAATTTAGAGAAACAAAAATGGCATGCTGCTAATTGGTTTTTGCTATTTTGGAGTTGGCTAATGATTTTCAACCTCTCAGATAGTGTTATCTACTGTTATTTGCAATAATTTGCCTGTCTGTGACTTGATTCATCGGGAAATAAAAATTTCAGAGTTGAGGTATTTGCTTATATGAAAAACCATTATTTATGTTGCAGGCAAATGAAAATTTGGGGTACATCGGCAGCAAAACAAAAGGAAATGAGCAAGATGCTGGATGAATGGTAAATTGGCTTCTTAGTTGTTACCTAGGCATTTAGAGTATACTGCTCATTTGTTATTTCCCCCTTAATATCATGTTCTGCTAACATTATATGTTTTGCAGGGCTGTCTACATACGGAGGAAGTGTGGGAACAAACAGCTAAGGTCAGATATATATCTAAGTGAAGCTGAGCCTTTCCTTGAACAGTATGCAAAACGTAGTGCTGCAAATCAAGCTTTGATAGGCTCAGCGGGGAATTTTGTGAGATCCGAAGACTTTTTGGCAATTGTTGGGGGTCTTGATGAAGAGGGTGACCTTGAAAGAGAACGTGAAGTTGCATATCCTTCATCTCCTATTCCAACCACCAAGGACACTATTCCAAAAGATGAAGGCCTAATTGTTTTCTTTCCTGGTAAGTCCATATTTTTTTCACCATTCATGCAATACGAAATTGACTATTTTTTAGGTGACAAATTGGTATTTTAGAAAAACCTGGTACCATGAAGTATTGAATAATGTTCTGCTGATCAATTTAATCCATTTTCTTACCGGAATCACTAATGACCCTCAAACCCTTTTTTAAAAACCTTGTTCACTTAATTATACAGAACCATTTCTTTTATTAAAAAACAAATTGGTTGGTATATGGATAATTCCTAGTCGAAATCTCTCTCATGGGACATCTCTACTTCCATTCCTCAACTTACCCTGT
This sequence comes from Persicaria tinctoria, assembly GCA_037127255.1. NCBI lineage: Eukaryota > Viridiplantae > Streptophyta > Magnoliopsida > Caryophyllales > Polygonaceae > Persicaria > Persicaria tinctoria. The sequence goes on from JBANSL010000014.1 coordinate 10,304,127, forward strand.
GTTTCTGGTTTAGTCTTCTGTCCGTTTTTTGTGTTTTTTTATCTGTAGGAATTATTGTGGTGGGGGGGGGGGGGGGGGGGAGGGGGGGGGGGGGCGCTATGATTTAGAATTTGAAAGAGTCTATGATAGTAACTTGTAGTTGTGCTATCAAACATGCTCAAATGACATGGGGATTTTGTGGCACTATGTTTGTGGCTAAAGTTCTGCCAGTACTCAAGAGAAAGATCAATTCATGATTAATGTGTTTAGCATTGTTGTTGTAAGAGACTGCTTTATTGGGACTTGGGAGCTTCCTATTTTCATGTCATCTTTTGTGTAACTGGACCGAAAGGTGCCCACTTTCTTTGTCTATATGCACAGTCAAGGAAAATTGTGTTGCCAACTTATCATTGTCCCACCAAAGTGAAACTCCAATTGCTCATTGCACAAGAGCGGCCAATGTATAACCCTAGCTATGCAGAGGGTTGGAGGTGAAAAACATATCATGAGAGAGAGACTCAAATAGGAAAAATCCATAGGCCAATTGTGTTTGTTTTAAATTAGAATGGTTTAATATCATTAAGTGAATCGGGTGAAACCTTACCAATATGGTACCATGGAGCAATTTTTGTACCTTAATGGTACCATATTTTATAAAATACCATATGTCACCAATGGTCACTTATTTATACCAATATGGTAATTTGGCCAATTTCAGGTGTTTTTAGCCACATATATGTGCTATTATGCATTATATAATGAGGAGATTCATGCAAGAAGAATCAGTGACTGATTGATAATCAAATTTGTTCATTGGCGCTGTGTTTGCAGGAATACCTGGTTGTGCAAAGTCTGCATTCTGCAAGGAGCTTCTCAACAACCCTGGTAGTCTTGGAGATGATAGACCTATTCAAACTTTAATGGGTGATTTAATAAAAGGTGTGGTGTGGTATACAAGTAAATTTGCGCATTATGAGTCTTTTTTCATCTTTATAATGTCGTAGTCCACTAGTCCATGTTACTGTGATGACTCCATAAATGCAGCTAGCTTACAGCTGGCTATAGAACTATAAAGCTTCCCATTGATTGTACCCTTTTCTATTTAAGAGTGTCCATCTTTTCTATTTATATGTAAAGTTTCTAGGTTTTTCCCCCTTTTGTAATAAGATTTAGTTGCACCAGTTATCCAATCCCTTATCCTTACCCTTCAACCACTATTTGAACAGTACTGTTTCAAATGATTATAATGAACAGGAAAATATTGGCAGAAGATTGCTGAAGAACGTCAGAAAAAGCCATACTCCATAATGCTGGCAGACAAGAATGCACCAAATGAAGAAGTGTGGAGACAGGTACACCTTATGCATGTATACTCAGCTTAACTCATGTTTGGAAGATAGGATAATCTTATCCAGGAACCCTGGTTGATTGTAAACTTTTGTACTTAGTAAATTGAGAAACGGGTATCTGGTATAGGGTTTGTTTGGTGATGTTCTTATTTCTTACAAGAAGCTTCTTTTTGTGGAGAAAGAGTATATAATGTATTATATGCCTGCGCCAAACAGACCCACACTACTTGTTGGGTACAAAATTTGGCTGTTACTCATTTTGTTTTTGTACATATCAGCCGGACAAAATTCTGAAAAATATTAATGCTCTTCAATTTCATTATCTAGTTACATATCCTCTTATTTTGCAGCTAATTGCTAATGCACACTAGATTGGATCTGTAGGGCTGTAAGAGTATCCAACTGGATCTCACTAAACCCAAGTATTTGTCTGAGCTCTATGAATTCCCAAGATTAGTGAAGCATAACTGATCTGGGTATTTAGACATTCATTCCCATGAACATCAACAATCTTATAGCACGCTTGTTGGAGCTCACTATTATTTCCTAATTTTGAGTTTAGTGCCGAACTGTCTATTTTGATTCCATGTTTGGTATGGCTAGGAAAGAGAATAATCTCATTCCTTTGACGAGTCATACCAAATTTTGATTCCCAAACCCAAACCATGGGAATGAGTGATAGAGATCTTCTTCCTCTTCTTCCCTTGCTCTTTTGATTCCTAAAATTTAACCAAACAACAAATATCAGGAATCACAATTCAGGAATACCACTTCTTCCAACCCTATTCCTGAATTGTGATTCCTGTAGTCTTAGCAAACAAGCCCTTAATTTATTAAGCATCTGATCTAGTCAGAGTCAAGCTTGTTGGAGTTAAGTATTATTATGTACAACTGAGGAATAGGAGAAAGAAGGAACAGTAGGTACAAGAGGGGCTGGAAACCAAACTAGAAAAGAGATATGTTGGAGGTTGTATGTCTGCTAGTTGGTTGCACCTAAATAGAGCCTTTTTTTAGGGATACACGACTGTAGATGATGCTTTCCATGCAGTAAATTGATGAATATGCATTCACAAAATGATCCAGGTTTTGATTTATTCTACATCTTTGATCAACATCCTGACCCCTGGACCCTGCTTGATTGCGGGAACACTGGGATGTTGTTGTTGTTGTTGTTGTATCTTTGATCAACGTATTTATGCATCATTGATGTTTCCTGTTTCTGCAGATTGAGGATATGTGCCGAAGGACCAAGTCATCAGCTGTTCCTGTTGTACCTGAATCCGAAGGTTAATCATCTAATCCATTTCTTATTATTCTCATTTTTATGTATGAATTACATAGCTGAGAAAATGGTACTTGGACGGAGATTGGGAAAGCACATTTATCTCATTTTAAAAATGAGGGAGATAAATTGATCATAATTGTAAGTGTTAGTTGAATGGCTTAAATTTCGGCCTCCAATATAAAACATTACAAATGCATACGTTAACCCAATAGATGAAATTGAAATGTTTATTTTCATTTTCCCCCTTTATGCAAAGGGTTGAATTATTAATATCAACCCAATAAATGGTATCATGCAAATGCGACCATCTTTCCTTTCTTGTATATAGTTTCTACAATTATGCTACAAAATTGTCTGTTTTCCTTGTGTGGGCTTTTGACAGTTAAACCCATCTGATGTGGTGGATATTGTTGCCTCTATTTGTTGGGACCTCTTTTTTTTTTGCCCCCTTTTTGGCTATGGGTCAATATAATATTGCATTTGGCACATGTAGGAACTGATTCAAATCCATTTTCCCTTGATGCACTTGCTACTTTTATGTTCCGGGTGCTGCAACGGGTTAATCATCCAGTAAGATAATTCATAGTTTACCCTATGCAGAGATGATTGTTATATGAATGTTACATTTTGCCAATATTACTCATTTATCTTTACCCAAACTTCTCAGGGGAATCTTGACAAGGCATCTCCAAATGCAGGCTATGTGTTGCTAATGTTTTATCACCTCTATGAGGGAAAGGCATGTTATCCTGTTTATCTTGATATAGTGTTGATGCAAGTGAACTCAATTTTTGTCTTATTGATCTTTTTTTTTATATAAATTACATGTTTCCAGAACCGTAGAGAATTTGAAGGTGAATTAATTGAACGTTTTGGATCACTTGTGAAGATGCCTTTACTAAGATCTGATAGGTACGCTTCCGTGATCAGACATGTTTTCTCGCTCTACTCTTTGCTCTAATTTACATAGTTTAGTTTTAGGGACCATTACACTGAACTATCCCTTTTATAGGTCAGTGCACACACACAACCTTTATAAGAAAAATTGTATTTTATTATCTATTATCCCTCCTCTCTTAGCAATTCAAGTCCAGCCTTATTTAACCATTAGTAAAATGGTAGAAAGGAGTGAAAAGTGTAAAATACTAGTAAAATGGTAGAAAGACTTGTAAATTTCAGCTACATCTTTATAAGGCGAAAATGGTTAGTGGTATTGAATTGCTGGCTAAGTATGAATAATGAGCGATTAAATACAATTTTGCTTGAGGGGTGGTTTTGTGCAAATTGATGGGTACCAGCAATGGATTTGTAATTTACTCTCTAGGTTTATGGGCTAGGAAGATGCAAAATTATGAAATAGCTATCTTCTGCACTATTATCTGAATGGAAAGATTTGGTAATGGAAATAAGATCTTTTACAGTTTGTATATGCCTTCTGTGTGGATTATCCCTTGTTATCAAGCTGATTTTTTCACTTTATTTTGTAAGTTAAATAGATATTTCCGAACGAGCAATTGAAGTAGAAAGTGATAATGACAAAACTTCGCAATTTTAGTTTTTTTTTTAATAATCTTTCAGGACCAATTATTGCGCTGTGCTGGAACAAGTTTCCAGTGTGGACTGTTATTTTCATTTTCTGTTAATTGAATGTATTGAGGGATACTTGCTATCTTAAATATGAAGCTTAGGATTTTTTTATGAGAACTTGTCTTGCTAGACTGAAAAATCTCGAGGACAGCATTTACGTGTGCACTCCAAGGGATGCAAACAAGCTAGGATGCCAGGAAGCAGTCAAAGTCAAATTTGTCTCATATTTTGGTTGCTGCCTCTTGTACAGGAATTCCTTACCTGATGATTTGAAATCTGTTATTGAGGAGGGGATAAACCTATATAAACTTCACACCAAACGGCATAGAAAGTAAGTCCCTCATAAACTAGTAGTCCTCACTGTCGGTTTTCGATTTCTATATTAGTCCATACCTTTTGGTTCAAATCTATCGAAGAAGACACTCTTGAAGAGAAGTCCACATAATGTAGAATTGTCAGTTCTGTTACCTGTAAACTGTGTTTTTTTTATGACTTCATCCTTATTTACTGATCATATATAACCATTGATAGAATGCATTTGTGTGAGCGTGTTTTTTACACCAACTCATACAGTGGCTGCTTTGATCCTATTGATCACCTTTTGTTTTTTTTTTTAAAAAAATATCTGGCTGATTGATAACACCAAAATCTTTTAGCACAAACCTTACCCATTGCCTAATGGCGATTAGGCAAGCTCTATAAAAGTCAAGGTAATGAACTCAATTGAACATGCTCTTAGAAATGTATTTCTCTAGGTATGATGTTTAACCTTAGTGGTACCCATACCATTTGGATATCAAAAGGCAAGTGATGTCAAAACTAATTCGTATTTGAAAAGCTAATTCTACTCAGAAATGGCTTGAAATCCTGATTGGTAGCTCATGTCTGAGTTTAACATTTGTATGGTCACATTTCTATAAATTTTCATTTTGGCAATGCCTGCACTGTTGAGCTTCTTTTTACCCAACTTTATTGTTAGATTGGATTCCACAAAGGGAACATATGCAAAGGAGTGGACTAAATGGGAGAAACAGACACGAGACACTCTATCCAGTCACGCTGAATACCTGAATGGAATTCAGGTAGCTATCCACCTGCAGTTTCCATATCTAAATGTAAATTGACGTCATATGTTTCAAACATGATATGGCGCTATCACCTTTAAAACTACCATATATTGAGCTTTGTAGGAAATGCTTTATTTACCTAATCAAATAAAGCTTCCAGTTGTATTTTGGAACTAAAAAAATTGTTCATTGGTGGGAAATGACTATCGACTCATGGGTGTGACAATATCGGTTTGCCATAACCAACAAATTCATTTTTCCAGGTTCCATTTGAGCTTGCTGTATCCAATGTGTTGGAGCAGTTGAAGTCAATTGCCAAAGGCGATTATACCGCACCAAGCACAGAAAGGAGGAAGGTTGGTAGTATAGTATTTGCTGCTGCCACTTTGCCTGTTGATGAAATCCTGAGTGCTATTAACAGCGTAAGTAACAATCACCTCTTTCGATTGTCCGGCTTGTTTCTAGTTTCTTCCTCGTTAGTAAAACTGAGCTTTTGTCTCTGGTCACATTTTGAACAGGTTTCAGTCAAGAACTCAGAGGTAGAAGGCTTTCTCAAGGACAAGAGCCTGCAGGAGACCCTAAGAAAAGCTCATGTCACTCTTGCACACAAAAGAAGTCACGGTGTAACAGCTGTGGCAAACTACGGGCAGTTCCTTAACCAAAAGGTTCCATTGGAGTTGACCGGTCTGCTGTTCTCTGATAAGATGGCTGCCATTGAAGTACGCCTTGGCTCGGTGGAGGGCCAGAAAGTAGAATCTAAGAACGAGTGGCCCCATGTAACCATTTGGACAGGGGAAGGAGTTGCAGCGAAAGAAGCGAACAACCTGCCCCACCTGCATTCGCAAGGGAATGCCACCCGAGTTGAGATTGACCCACCCATTGTCATAAATGGTGAAGTCGAGTTCTTCTCTTGATGATGCGACTGTCTACTCCTTTTTACTTGACTAGTTCGCATATGGAAAGTGTCATCGTGGAACAGAGTTTTGCCACCCGAAAAAAAATTCTGAGAGGTTTTGATAGGACTTTTAGAGAGAGATTAGTTAGTTTGTGAGGATTGTGTATCAAATGGTGAGTAGTGTTTGGATGGAAATGCTTTTTTTTAGAGGGTTGTGTATCCAAGAGATAAAATGAGATACTAGTTTTGTACATATATGTGCTGAATTTCTTCAACAAGTTTCGCATTGCATTATTAGAGGATGAAACTCTGGCATGAGTTTCTTCTGCTGGAGAAACACGCATTGAATGCAACACTAGATGTGGAAGAAGCAAATACTCAGAGCTAGCTCTGCTTCGTCGTAATATTCCATTTCAACAACTCTTTATCCATGTCTAGATTCTTCTTGTTAGTTCTTCTGGAAGAGAGAATACTGAATTACGTTTGGATCCGCTCAAGTTTTTTTTACTTGAACTGTTCCGTACAATGTACTAACATATACATAGCTAATCGTAATCGATATAGCTTGATTACACCATGTAGAGCTCCGGAAGTTCCTCCAGGGACTGACTGGAAAAGAGGTTTTTGGGATCAGCATTCTCGGGCATCCACAAGAGGTGGTCGAAAAGCACTACCTCGCACTTGATAGAGATTTGACCTTTTGATTGATCTCCGACTGCATTGTCGTTCTCATTGATGTCTTGGCTTGGCTTCTCGATAAAGGCATTGATCAAGGGATGGCTAAGGTACTTGGAATCAATCACATACCTCCTCGTCCTACCAACATAAACGGTCTCCCTTTCGCACTCTTCATCCTGAGTATTCGTCCATGAAGCTCGACATACATAAGCAGCCTTGAAATCCCTTCAATTCTCTTTGTATATGTGATGTTGAATATTGGTAGGCAGTCTGACATGTGTGAATGAGGGAGAGGACGATATCCAAGTTATCCCCAAGTCTTTAACCAAGGTCTTGGGCCAAATTGTATTTTTTTTTTCTATAAATGAAAAAAATTGTTATGCAATTTAGTGAAATTCATCTTGTCAATACTCATTTTGACATCTTGTCAATATGCCTTATGTTTTGTGTTCTAATGGTTTAAACTATATTTTCAAAATTGAGCTACTTATTTTCTTGTGAAACTTATTTCTCCACTTCACTTTACATTGCCCATGTTTTATACCACAATGTTAGTCCCCAGCTGACTGGTGTTGTTTCTGCAGGCTGTTGAATGTGAGCATTGAGAAAAAAAAAATTACCCATACAAATGTTAATCTGAATGTAATGAAATAAGTTGCATTTCTTGATACTATTTCATGACACCGGAAAGGTTTCAATTCAAAGCAAAAACCAAAAAGACACTTGAAAGGAAAACGAGTGATTTCCGCCCACCAAGTACACAACAAATAACTTGTTACAACCGGTTTTCACCTTCAAAGTTACAACATACTTCAATCAAAGCATCCTTGCCAAAGGCATCTATCATCTATCGATTCCGCCAGCCTGAAACAGATTTGGAAATCATTGTAATGGAACTTGAGGTTGCTTCTAATCTGCAAGGACAAGATACAAGAGTTTGTTAATTTCCTTGAAGTGTATCACTGCCAATCAATTTGGGAGAGGGAGGGGGAGGAAGAGACTTGGATATTTCCTCAACAGCCCGGATGACTTCTGCAGAACTTGTTTCTAACACTTGACCTCCAAAGATGATCTCATCAAGAATAGTATTCATCTGCAGAGTATTCAACGGATTTAATCCATATGGATTTACATGAGATTCAAACTCAGAAACTGTGCAGTACACACATTATAAGAATCAGGTACTAAAAGGAAGTGGTGGATACTTCCCATCTTTTGCATATACATGAGGTGCCAAAAACTGTGCAGTCTCCCTCTCTCTCCCAAATTGATTGGCAGTCAAAAGAGAACTTAAAACATGAGGTGCCAAAAGTAGTGCTAAACCCACCCAGGCTAAAGCTTATCAAATTTACTTCCCCAACCAGAAATGTAACGCCTTTTGGACTGTGTTTGGAATGAAAATCAACATAAATCTTTTGCATTCGTAGTACACAAATTGATTCATGGCTGATTTTCATTGATGCAACAGCAGAAACATGTATATGTTGTGATAAATTACCTTGCTATAGTTGAATACAATGTCAAGTTCACACACATTCTTGAAGCACCTGTCCAGTGTTTCTACAAAAACTGGAAAGGCAACGTTGTTAGAAATCAATATTAGCTGATAAATATGTTACTTATGACAAGCTCGAAAAGGATATCACATACAAAAAATAAGCTACAACATAACCAGTGGCCAATATATCTTTCTTGAATATCATTTAGAATCCTTTGGCTAAAACAAGATAGAAAGAAAGCATGAGAACATTGGTTGCCCACAGATTGACTCTCTCAACAAAGTTACATAGAACAGAAATTTCTCCAAGAAGATAAGCAGCAAATCATCAGTTTGTATAACTTAACACCAAACTCAACAACGCCATTCATCAACATACAAACAACAAGTCTTTCCCTAGATACGTTGAGAGAGTGTTTCCGAGTGACTCAAAAGTGTCAAACAAAACATACAAACAAAAACCCAACAAAAAGACACGGACAGCCGAGAAAGGGCAAGGAAGAAGAAGAAATATGAGAAACAAACCGGAAAATGAAAAATGATACTATCTCATCCAGCCCTATGCCTCACACAACTAGCCCTCCAACACTCAGATTGTGCCCCTCCACAATGTCCGGACCATAACCATACAATATTCTCTATCAATCTTCGATTTATTGTTTTAATCTGAGTTGATATTAAACAAAACCTGTGTATTTGGAGAACTCTTTCATCCTAGAAGAGATTAAAGCTTAACAACAATATAAAATGTGCCTAGTCCATTAAACAAAACATATCAAAAATAGAGATTGTTTAATGTTGACAATTTCTTCCCTTCCCACCCTCCCCTCCTCTTTCCCTTTGAATTCCTGACCCTCTTTATGACAACCTTTTTCTTTTTTATTGCGGGACTGATGTTGATTTAACTACTTATCTCCTTTTGAAGAAGTTTCATTGTTCAGTGAAATGTCGAAAACCATAGGAAATGTCTTTAGATGTTCAGGATATACCTTGAATTAAATCAAGCATTGCTAGCTCATTTTCAGCACTGTCATATACAAACACAAAGTAAAGAGTTGCATAGTGTTTGTATACAAGCCGAGAATCCTGCAGATGCATAGAAAAACAGATGAGACCGAGTTCATTAAAGCTCCAGGTTTAGAGCAATACACTGATTAAATATAATTCATTGACTTCATTCCATTTGACATTCCGATTCTAATTGCATAGACATGTTAAGGCAACCCGATTGGAAGTCAGAAGATCCATAGCACAATTAAAAGTTCCTTCTCATCCAAAGAAATACACATAATATGTACGAATGATGCAAGAAAGACGCACCGGGCCAAATATTGATTCAGCATCCACGAAATTGCTCACATTTTGGGGCCGACTGCATAACACTACAAATCACGATCAGCACCAAGTCCGAGTTACAGTTGGCAAAACAACGTGAAAGACTAGAGATAAATGTGTTTATTAAAGATGAATATGCTTATAAATATGATTACTAGAGATCAAACGCCAGAAAAATTCAGATATATAGCGAATTTGTAATATCAATTCAGTTTATAGGAGTTTGGAATCCCTGAAAAGCATTTGCCGAACCTGAGTAGACGGTGCGAATGAGTTGGTGCTGCTTCTCAGGAGGCTAAATTGACCAACAGAATATGGGGGGAAAATCAAATTCAAGGGATTTGGATCAAAGAAGTGGGATTTAGTATAATAAAAAAGGATGATGAAAAAAAGGGAAAGAGACCTGAAAATCATAAAATTTGACCAAGCGAGGCTTCCCCTGTGTATTGAGCACTATCACTGCCTTTATCATTGTCTCTCTAAAAAAGTGCTGCCTCGAGGGACTTCTGTGAATATCAAAATTTGGAGAACAATCAAGATCTCATGGAAGCCATGGATGGAATCATGGTAGTAGTACATTCTCTTTTCTTTTTGCTCTTTTTTTCGAAAACAAGGTACTTTTGCTACTTTGCGTGTGGATTCTATTTGGAAATTTCTCTTTCAGTGTGTTTCAATAAGTTTATTCTAGAAGAAAGAGATAAGCCTATGCTGACAATGAAGGAGATCATGTGATGTACGTTAATGGTTTGAATAGCAAAGAAAAGAGAGCATATGAGTGTGTCCAAAATTTATGAAGAAATTGAATACAGTGGCGGACCCAAGATTTTTGCCGAGGGGCTAAAAACTATATTGGATTTTTCTCTCCCACTGTAAGGGTCCTAAGCATTGCCGAAACCTATCTAGAGAACCTTTGCCTAAGCTATATCTGTAAAAGTGGATTTTCTATGGACGGCCTTGGTGAGTCATGTGTCCCTAGTGCATATTGAGATATAGGCCTTGAACAAAGTCCTTTACCCAAGATATGGCTTTCGTCTTGGCAGTGGACTGAAGGAAGAGTATGACAATGAAACCAAGTGCAAATCAGAATGAACTTCTGAATTCAAATGCGTTTTTCAGCACTTCACCAAGCCAATATTACTTGTAAGATTGGCTGTAGTTTTTCAGCACTTCACCAATATACCAATGCAAGGGATGGATGCTGAATTCAATTCACAAATCCGAAATTCCATTGACAAATTCACGAACCCCAATCAAAATTTTACAAAACGGATTCTCAAAATCAAAACCCTAAAAGAATTCTCATATGCTACCTATAAATTGAATCTCAAATCAAATTTTGGAGCACAAATTGACGAAAGTGCAAAAAACTAACCTTTTCAATCGGATTTGGGAAGAATGTTCAAGGCTGCAGCAACAATGAGAACTATGAGCCAGCACTCAACAGCAGCCGCAGGCTAGCAGTCGTGAGCGGAGTCGCCGTCTCCGCCACGCCGGAGAGGAGCCACTGAGCGGGGTGCGGGACCTTCTCTTCACCTTCGCCCTTCGCCACCTATTTGGCCTGGTTTGTAAAAAAAAAACCCACCCAGTAATTCAAAAAAAAATGTATTCATTCATTACTCGCTTTAGAGCAGGAGCAACCATGGTTTAAGGTTGCTAAAAGTAAGTCCATGGTTGTGGCCTTTACCTTAAGACAAGAGGTGGGAAAGAGTTACCTTGGTAGAGAGAGGTAAGTTCTTCACTTTTCTAATTTTTTTTTAATGATAAAGTACGTTGATATATTTTACATTTAGATTTATTAGTTGTAATAGGATTTTAAATGAAATAAAAATATATTTATATTTCATTATTTTTTAAAATAAAATATCTCATTGGTTTAATTTTTTTTTCCTATAATTTGAGCCCAATTTTATCCTATATATAACCCCATCTTGATCTATTTTCTTAACCATGGATCACAATAATCCAAATACTCCACCCAATTCAAATATGTCTTTTGATCCAAATCTTCTAAAAAATCCTCAATTTCAAGTGATGTTGCAAATGTTTAACAATTCTTCAACACCCGAATATCCAAATTATACCACACATAATCCTACCAATGTGTACAATCCTCTTTTTTTTTTTTTCCAAACCAACAATATTTTGAGCATTCTCCGGGTGTTCAAGGGAGTGCCACTCGAAGTCCAACCGAAGATGCAAGACAAGTCCATCAAGTACAAGAGAACGAAGAAGTCTGGGCAACTATATGGCTATGAGAGATGAGATTCGGGATAGACAAACTCATATGAATTTGAAGAATGATTTGGTTGAGCACTTGCGGAACCAATTCCAAGGCTATGATCCGAATTTATAGGTAGTTCTATTAGTATTTACGTATGTTATAATGTTTTTTAACTTTTTTTTATTTTAATCTAGATGTGATAAAATATATTTATATTAACTACTTGCTATTTTTATTTATTTATAAAATTATAAATAAAAATAAATCACAATAATATATGATGATACACATATAATAAAGGGAAAGATATAAAAGAAAAGAAAAAAGTAAAAATAAATTTGGAAAGGGGTAAAAGGGGTTTCCCATGGTTGTAGAGGTAAACTTTTAGAAAGAGGTAAAAAAAAGTGAAACTGGACCGAAAAAGTGGAGGATCCCGAACAGTGAGACTGGACCGAAAATCGAGGAACAACTGATGAGGTAAACCCTTTGTGAAGATAACAGCGCACTGATAGGAGGATGAGACATGCAGAACACGAACATGTCCAAGAGCAACCTTGTCCCTAACAAAATGGAGATCGAGCTCAATGTGCTTTGTGCACTGATGTTGGACCGGGTTGCTGGCGAGAGAAACAGCAGAAACGTTGTCTGTGTAGACTAGGGTGACCTTCTGAAGAGGGCAGCGGAGCTCAAACAGTAGGTTGCGTAAGACACCCCTGTACTCAGCCTCTGCGCTGGATCGAGACACCACAGACTGACGCTTTGCCGACTAGGACACAAGAGTGTCGTCGAGGAAGACACAGTAACCAGACGTAGAGCGACGTGTGTCAGGACAACCACCCCAATCCGCATTTGTGTAGGCGATGAGGTCATGCGGAGGGGAAGGGGAGATCGTGGTGCCCATATCCAGGGTACCACTGATATACCGAATCATCCGCTTCGAGGCCTGAAAGTGCGGCTCCCTAGTCGCATGCATAAACAAGCAGATCTGCTGAACGACATAGTTGATGTCTGGCCGAGTAAATGTAAGATACTGTAATACCCCGGCAAGACTCCGATACAGTGTGGGATCATCAAACAAAGGACCAGAGTTGGCACTGAGTTTGTTGGAGGCATCAACAGGGGTGGCGACAGACTTGCAGTTGCTCATCTTGGCCCGAGCAACAATCTCTGCAGCATACTTACTCTGAGAGAGAAACAACCCAGATGCATGACGTTGCACAGAGACCCCCAAGAAATAAGTCAGCGGCCCAAGATCAGACATGGCGAACTCAGAGCTCAACTAGGCAATGATGGATGTCCGAAGTGCATCAGAGGAGACGGTGAGAATGATGTCGTCGACATAAAGTAATAGAAAAGCCATGTTCGAGCCTCTTCGGTAGATAAAGAGAGAGGAATCGGAGCGGATGCCAACGAAACTCAAGCGGAGCAGATACGAAGCAAAGCGTTGGAACCACGCACGAGGGGCCTGTTTCAGGCCATACAGAGATCGCTTCAGGAGACAGACGTGCTTGGGACGATCAGAATCAACGAACCCTGGCGGCTGAAACATATAAACAGTCTCATTCAGATGACCATGCAGAAAGGCGTTCTTGACATCCAACTGATGAATAGCCCAATGTCGCGATAACGCTAAGCTCAACACCACTCGAATAGTGGCAGGCTTGAACACGGGGCTTAATGTCTCATCACAATCAATACCGGCCTCTTGAGCTCGACCATTAACCACAAGACGAGCTTTGTAACGTTCCAACGTCCCATCAGAGCGGAACTTCTGACGGAAGAGCCACATGCAGCGAATGCGGCCGCGGGAACAACACTAGGTTGCGCCCGCGGCAACAGGGGATATGGGAGGGCGGTAGGGTGAGTATAAGGCGGGGTAATTTCGGGGTGATGGGAAGCTTGCATAGAGAAAATCTGTCTTGGTCTGAACACACCGGAGATGCTCCGAGTGTGAGGTCTGGTGGGAGGTGGTGGGGGCGGCATAGGGGGAGAGACAGTAGCATCGGGAGAGCGCTGGTCAAGGAGGAAGTGCGGGAAGGGAGACTCCGACTCAAATGAGGAGACAGTAGGTGTGGGAGAGGGGAGAAGAGGAGAAGAGAAGGGAAAGCGGGACTCATCAAATGTGACATGACGCGACAGTATAAGCTTATGGCTTTGAAGATCGAGACAAATGTAACCGCGATGATCAGACGAATACCCGATGAAAACGCATAGAGTGGAGCGCGGGTGAAGTTTGTGTGGGGCGGTGGAGGACACTGGTTCGGGAAGCACAAGCACCCGAAGGTACGAAGGTGATCATGCCGAGGCAGGGTGCAATATAATGTCAGAGTGGGTGAGCGATGTTGAAGGGTAGTAGAAGGGAGGATGTTGAGGAGATAACATGTCATTGATAAGGCGTGAGGCCAATAGGCAAAGGGAACAGATGCGTGAAAGAGGAGAGAACGCATCATGTTCATTATTGTTCGAATGATTTTTTCGGCCTTGCCATTTTGCTGAGATGTATAGGGGCATGACAGTTGATATGAGATGCCATTTGTGGTGAAAAAGGAATGAAAGTCCTTATTATCAAATTCACGACCATTGTCACATTGAAAGCATTTGATGGAAGTGTGAAACTGTGTTTTAATGTAGGCATGAAACTTGACGAAAGAGGGAAACACTTGTGACTTGAATTGTAATGGAAAAACCCATAAAAAATTAGTGTAATCATCAAGAAATAAAAGGTAGTATTTGTGACCATCCTTGCTAGGCACAGAAGAGGTCCAAATGTCACTATGAATGATGTCAAAATGTGCAAGGGTGGAGTTTAAGGACCATTGAAATGACAGTCTTGCATGTTTGCCCAACCAACAAGAAGAACATAAACTAGAGCGTAGGTCTTTATTACAGACTTTACAGTGGACAAGACTCTGAGAACGAAGGACATCTAAGATGGAAGCACTGGGATGGCCAAGGCGTGCATGCCACAGCCTAGACGACGATGCCGAGAGGGTGACCGGACACGATTGACGGGATGTAGATGGCGATGTGACAGGGTAGAGCTCCTCGGTTCTGTTCCATCTCAGACGAGTAACCCCCGTAGTAAGATCGTTCACAGAGAAACCAAAGGGATCAAACGCAAGAGAAACGTTATTGTCAGTAGTGAACCGACGGACAGAGATAAGGTTTTTGACAATCTTTGGGGCAATGAGGACATTGTTAAGGTGTAGGGGGTGGGTTGGGTTCTGTAATGTGGCGTGGCCAATACCCGAAGTAGCGAGGCGACCACCATTGCCGACGATAATAGAGTGTGCAGGACCTTTAAAGGAAATAGATGAGATGGTACCTGAGGAGTTCGTCATATGAGAGGTGGCACCAGTGTCCATGTACCATGAATAGTCGGGGGATGTCAGTTGCGTAGAGGAGAAGACGTGATGCATAGCAGGCGGAACATAGCCTAGATCAGACGATGTCAGATAGGCATGAGGACCGGCATGTCGAGGGGCAGGATATCCGGAGTGCATCCAATGAGGATTGAAGTCAGGCACCGGGGACCATCTAGGGGCGACGTTCCAAGGGCGAGAGCCAATAGGCCTAGTAATCTGCGTATGCTGCCTAGGGCTACGACCCCTGCCGCTGCCGCGGCCGCGACATGTCCTGCGCCCGCGGCATGAATGCGGAGAGAACACCTGCGCGAGACCGACGACAGGACGCGAGTAGGCGGTGGTAAGGCTTCTGAAGGGGCAGGAAGCGGGTAGAGGGATGCAATTGTTGATGCCGGAGTGGAAAGTAGACTTAGGGTTTTCGGTCATAGTGTCGAGAGGGAGAGGGGCGGCGGAAGGTGAGGAGGGCGGTGGTTAGGACGGCGGCAGGGACTGTCGAGACAGAGACGGGCGGCGGCGGGGGGGTTACCGCGAGGAAGAGGGGTGGAGGCACAGGCGGCGGATCGAATTAGGTTTCCGCTAGGAAGAAAAACTTGATACCATATAGAAACGTATGATTGATATAAAACCCCCCTTAGGGTTTCATTCCTCATCATATTCATATATATAGATTACAAGTGGCTATACAATATGTGAATATATGTAATCTATCAATATTTTGTAATATTGAAAAGTTGCTGGTTTTTTAGTAATATATACTAGTTGCATTCCTGCTTGCACCGCACGTGGATATCTATTGACTACTTTATACGTTATGAATTATATGATTTTACATTTGTGTAAAATAAAAGTTAAGCATTTGACCATTGCCCATAAGACCGAGTACATAGCGAGATCGTCGCCTTTGGGGATAGTTAGGATTAGGAGTCAGGACTGCATGCTGGATGAGAGCATTATACTCAAGGATGCTGAGCCATAGGCCATGAGAGACAAATATTCATCAAATATACAAATATTCCAACCAGCGTCAAATACATGTTCATTTGCTTTGTTGCAAAGCCTTTTCAACATAAATTACCTTCTTCTCATGCTGTACCGTGGGGATGTATCTTGTACCCGTGCAAAAAGCAAAGAAAGTGTTCTACTCCTCAATGCATCTCCAAGATCTCGAAGCACATAAGACACTGCATATTGTTGGGTTTGCATTCAAATCCTCATCATTAGGCTTGCTTTCATTTGGGCTCGACTTCCATTGAATAAAAGAAATATCTGTTCTACTTCTCAATACTTCTCCAAGATCTCGAAGCCTTATCTTTCTACCTTTCTCTAGATTCTTCCCAAGTCTTATCTATCATTTTCCTACCCAAGTACGAGGCTTATAAATAGAGACGTATAGTTAGTCTCTTGGTGGATTTATCTCATGGATTCACTCCCACTTGGTCGGGATCACATCCAGGTACTCTTTCTTATTTAATAATGGATTCGTTGGCTCTTACTACACGTAAAAATTTGTGTGTGTTCTATCCTGCCTTATTTCACGTACTCTATTTGTGATTCCGTTCTTCCGCGTGCTCGTCATTCATACCACTAATCCCTAACACATGTATCTTAGTCACAAGTTGTTATCAGCAACACTGTAAACCAACATTTGGATTTCTTCCAAAGTCTATACCAATCAAATCAAATTATACATCGATGAATTAAAAATTAAACATATGAAGAAATGATCATGTAGTTGCACAATTGCTTTCAAGAAAAGAACATCTGGATGTCTTCTAAAGTCTTTCCTCTAGTCTCAGGAAGCCAGATACACGCAACTATCACCGTCAAAGCAGCAAATGCTGTGTATATTGTGAATGTACCTGGTTGCATTCAAGCACAAAAGTTCATAGCTTCTGTAATTAGCTTAACATTTGACGAAGAACATATGTAAAGGGATGAATTGAAGGCAGATTTTTCACCTCCTTTACTCCAGTTAGTAAGTAAGATGGCGGTCATGGTGATCACCCATGATGTCAAAAACTTCGCTAGTGTTGTTATGTTTCCGGCATAGTTCTTGATCTCCATTGGAAGTATCTGGTATTAACAACATCCGCGAAATGCAAAGAGTCAAAGATCACAACTTTAGGTGATCTATCACTAGAAACGTTATGGCCGGACTAAGAAAAACTTATATATGTTTCCAATACCTCAGACATTATGAGCCATGGAATTGGACCAACCCCCAGAGAATAGAATATCACCATACCCTGCCGCGAAAAATTAGCTAGATAGTGTACAAGGAGAAGAAAAGGGATTGTAAGACAACGTTGGTGAGCAGAAGTGTACTAGGCACCATACCACAATACCAGCGAAGGACAGCGCACAGATTAAGTTGTACAAATTGGAGTCACTAGACATGGCACTCTGTAAGCAGACACCAACACATTTAATATTAGTAACAAAAATGTGGAATAAAAGAGTTGTAGATAAAGAAATCGAAAGACCTTTAGGTAAAATGCCACTGCAGCAAGCAGCAGACTGAGAGTCATCCCACAGGCAGATACTATGAACAAAAGTCTTCGCCCAGCCTTGTCTATCAGCCATGTCGCGACAGCAGTGGCAAGAACCTGTACTGTCACTCTTTTAGAAACATCAAGCTTGCCGAGAGTGAGACTAAAGGAGGAGGAAATCAAAGCAATGAATATAGTGTACTTGTTACTTACCTGAGTGACTCCAAGGCCAAATGTAGCAAGATTACCGTTAGAAATGCCTGCCCGCGTAAAAAAAATCAATAGGTTATCAATGCATTAGAATGTGTTTCATCAATTTGAATGTAATATGTCACACATTTCCTTGCAATATAAACAAATTAACATATCTGATTACCTGCTTTTTCAAATATATAGCTTGAATAAAACAGTAAGGCATTGATACCACTGAGCTGCTGGAGCATAAGTAGTGCCACTGCTAGCTATGACAGTGAATTTAGCACATGACAGAAGTGGAATGGAAAAAAAAATCAGTTTATTTTTTTATCAATTCATAACAAATAGTATAAATATCCAAATCCTTGGTAACTTGACTACTTACCATCAGAGGTAATACATGTCTTTTTCGCCTGAGTTCGGCAGAACTAATTGTTGTCACTGATACAGATCTCTGTAACAGATTAAGAAGATTAATGAGGCCAACTAATTGAATTTATTTTTTTTATATTTATTTTTTTGAGTTACATACTCTTATTTCGTCAACTTCAGAAGATATATCGGTACCATATCCTCGTAGACACTGTAAAGAGCTCCTGTACTCCATGCCTACTTTGGCCTGAAGATGTGAAAGAGAGAGATGGGAGGCTGTTAAAAAGTGAATACATTGGAGAAGAAGGGATGAAGTTGTAGGTTCAGAGTATTACCAGCCACCAAGGAGATTCAGGCACAAAGAATAGACCAGGAATTAAGACTAAACATGGGAGGATTCCTGTAGATCAAATGCTTATATCAAGCCCCAAAAAGCACAATGTTGAATGAAATTAATCTCAAAGATTAATTCAGCTGTTAGATGAAGAGCCTAAAATGGATTTAGATTCTTTTACCAATCACTGCAAGTGCCCTCCAGTTGAGAAACATTCCCAACAGATAGACTAGCATCATTCCCACTGCAATTCCAAGCTGTCGAAGCAAACTAATGTCAAGTAAGGTTTTCACTGAATATCAATCACAGACTATGTTTGGAAATAAATGGTCACAAAACGAACCTGATTAGCGGATCCAAGGGCTCCTCTTGAGTCTTGAGGTGCTATTTCAGCAATATATATAGGTACCTAAAAAGAGCGATTCAAATCCTCAAAACCATGAGAATTTGAATACTATAAAATCAGATGGTCAAGATACAAAAAAAAGGGAGATCGAAGATTGGAGATCACCGAGTAAGAAATTATGCCAACACTAAAGCCCACCAGCAGCCTCCCAAAGTAAAGAATGGCAGCATCCTAAGCAAGAGTCATCCGTTACGAGATTCATCATAGAAGGCAGCTAATAAAATCAACTAAGCTAAATGCAATGCAGTTTGATTTTACCTTGGTAAAGGATATAGCAAGCCATCCTAAAATATTAGGGACTGTAGCGACCATCAAAGACTGAATTGGAAAGACAAGTATATATCAATTGATAAAGTATATATATTTAGTAAGCCATTCCAATCAATATGTGTTTGGTTGAATTTAGACATACCCCTCTTCGACCAAAACTTTTACTTTGAGTTCGAGCACTTGCAATTGCGCCTGCCATTGCTCCTACATTCACCAATGACCCAAACAAAGAAAACTGTCTCCCAAAACGTTAAAAACTACCATCATACATACAATTAGATTATCCAAAACCAACAGTGGGACAGGTTTGCACCTCTGTGACAGAGAGACCAAGATCCTCCATAAGCTGCGACTGTGTCGGCGAGGAATAGCCAAACTGCATCAAAAAAAGAAGAAAGAAGCAAATGATCAAACTTGTTGAAAATTGGAGGACTCAGAAACTATAAAAATTATGTTGAGATTGGCCATATTTTTACAGTGTAGCCGAACTGGACGGAGCCTAAGGCGACCATGATGGCACAGAAGACGACAGAGATGGAATATTCCGGGCGCTGCTCTGGTCCACCAAACCAGCTGGCGGTGTACAAGAACGGCTGGACGAGCTGTGACGATTCACCGACACCTCTGGAGGCCTGTATCTCTGACGTCATTGTCGACTGTTGCCGATGAGAAAGCAAGCCTGAAAGATTGTTTTGCAGCTGAAACTTGGGAGGATCGGACTTGTCGGGAGGGTTGTTTTTAATTGGGAAAACAATGTGGTCGTGGGATCCATTTTCAAACTTGAAGGATTAAGACGGTTTCATCCCACTGTTTTGCCTCCATGATGCCAGGAAGCAGTCAAAGTCAAATTTTACCTGATGATTTGAAATCTGTTATTGAGGAGGGGATAAACCTATATAAGCTTCACACCGAACCACAGATAAAGTAAGTCCCTCATAAACTAGTAGATCCTCACTGTCGATTTTGGATTTCTATATTAGTCCATACCTTTTGGTTCAAAATGTGATTGAGTTCTATCGAATAAGACACTCTTGAAGAGAAGTCCACCTAATTTCGAATTGTCAGTTCTGTTACATGTACAGTGTTTTTTTTTTTTTTATGACTTTATCCTTATTTACTGATCATATCATATATAACAACTGATAGAATGCATTTGTGTGTGTGTTTTACACCAACTCATACAGTTCCTGCTTTGATCCTATTGATCACTTTTAATTTTATTATTTTTTTTAAAAAAAAAATCTCTGGCTGATTGATAGACCAAAAATGTTTTAGCACAAACCTTACCCATTGCCTAATGGCTAGTTATGAAATACTATTTGGACATCAGAAGGCAAGTGATGTATGTCAGAACTAATTCGTATTTGAAAAGCTAATTCTACTCAGAAATGGCTTGAAATCCTGATTGGTAGCTCATGTCTGAGTTTACCATTTGTATGGCCACATTTCTATAAAATTTTCATTTTGGAAGTACTGCTGAGCTTCTTTTTACCCTACTTTATTGTTAGATTGGATTCGACAAAGGGAAGATATGCAAAGGAGTGGATTAAATGGGAGAAACAGACACGAGACACTCTATCCAGTCACGCCGAATACCTGAATGGAATTCAGGTAGCTATCCACCTACAGTTTCCATATCTGCATTTGTAAATTGCCGAATGATATGGCACTATCACCTTTAAAACTAGCATATGTTAGTTAAGATATTGTATATTCTGTATTAGGATAGAATCCTTTATAATTATCTTTTCCTTGTTGTTAAGATTTCATTCTAGAACTCTCCTACAATGCACTACTTATACGTTCAATCAATACAGAGGAAAACATCTCCTTCTTCACATCTTTACATGGTATCAGCCTGACCTCTCGATCCTCACAATCAAGATGTCGACTCAACCTACTTCCCCCACCCAACTGTTGTTCTCGGCCTCCTCCGATGGCAACTCGCCTCACTTTCATCTGCCCAACTTCGCGATTCGTCTCGATCGCAACAACTACTCGCTCTGGCGAACTACTGTTCGTTCAGCCCTAGAGGCGTTCGATCTCGCCTCCTTCCTCACCCAAACAGTCCCACCACCGGCCACCATTCCGGCCCCGGCCGAGGACATTCTTTCCTCCGCCAACATCACCCCGGCCTCTGCCCTGGCTGCCTTTGCCAATGAATCACAATCTCCATCCCGTACTCCGCACATCCCTAACCCGGAGTACCTTGCTTGGGTTCGCAAGGACCGATTGGTGCTCCTGTGGATCCGCTCGACTCTCACCACCCCCATCCTGGGGTACGTTGCTCGTGCCACCACTACCGCCGAGGCTTGGGACATCCTCTCTCGGATGTTTGCTGCCCAAACTCGAGCCCGTCAGATGCATCTCCGGCATCAACTACAAACTCTCTCCAAGGGCAGTCTCTCTGTTCTTGATTACGTCCAGCGGAAGCGCGCCATCGCCGACGAACTCGCTGAGAGTCTGGTCGTCATCTCCGATGCCGACCTCGTCACGTACATTCTGTTCGGCCTGGGTTCCCAGTACGCATCTTTTCGGTCTGCCGTCACCCTTTCCAAAGATCCGCTGTCCTCGGATGAACTGCTTGGTCATCTATTGCAAGAGGAGCAGCGCCTGGAGGAAGATTCTCGCCCTACCGTCGACCTTGATCAGCCCGCTGCCAACATGGCTGCAACCCGGGGGCGTGGTCGAGGCCGAGGCCGTGGTCGCTCATCCACTGACCGTCCTCGTAGCAACTCTCCTGGATCTTCTACCGGTGGCGCTCCTTCCTCCAACACCTCTGACCGCAGCCGCCCGACCTGTCAGATCTGCTCCAAGCAAGGCCATGAGGCCTTCAATTGCTTTCAACGCCTGAACTTATCGGAGTTTCCAGTGACCCATGTCCATATACACCTCAACAGAATGACACCTCTGAGCGTCGCAATCGATCAATTGTTGAGAAAGGTCTTGCCCTTCTAGCTCATGCCAATTTACCCAAACACTTCTGGGAATATGCCTTTCACACATCTGTGTATCTCTCCAACCAAACTCTCACTCCCATCCTCAAACACAAGTCTCCCTTTGAGGTCCTATACAACAAGGTTCCGGACTATGGGTTTTTAAAGTCCTTCGGTTGCCTGTGCTATCCCTTTCTCCGACCCTACACTCACTCCAAACTTGAGTTTCGCTCCTTACCTTGCATTTTCTTGGGATACAGCACCAAACACAAGGGCTACCTTTGTCTTCACACTCCTACAAATCGGGTCTACATCTCACGCTACGTAGTCTTCGATGAGTCCACATTCCCCTACTCGGCTCCGGTATCTTGTCCTGTCGTCGCTCCTATCACCTCTTCTCCTATTGCCATTCTCTAGCAGGCTGCCGGCTCCTCACTTGTGAGCCCAGCCCTTCCATCAGTGTCTCTCCCCGGCCTTGCTACTGCCGAATCCAGTTCAACGTCATCCCCACCGTCACCCCCTGTCGTCCCTCCTATTGACTTGACAGCATCCCCCGCTGTCTCACCCTCCTCAGCTGCGTCCCCTGTCTCGTCCTCCCTTGTGTCTTCACCCATACCTCAGCCCTCGGTTTCCGCTAGCTCTGACTCTGTATCGTCCTCAAGCACTCCTCACAGCCCCGCTGCACTCCCATCTCCCTCTCCCTCACCTCCACCGCCTCCCGCCCCTGCTCATCCCACTTGGTTCCGTGCTTCGGATACCTCCAACCATCCCATGTCCACGCGAGCTCGCACCAATGATATAAAACCCAAAGCCTTTTCCGCCACCAAATACCCGCTACCACTAGCCCTCCTTGCTCACCCTGAACCTCGCTTATTCCACCAAGCCTCAAAACACCCTCACTGGCAGCATGCTATGCAGTCTGAATATGATGCTCTAATGACTAATGGGACTTGGGACCTTGTTCCCAAGCCTCCGGGTGCTACCATTGTTGGTTGCAAGTGGGTTTACAGGATCAAAACCAAGGTGGATGGTTCTATCGATCGCTACAAGGCTCGTCTGGTGGCCAAGGGGTTCAACCAGGAAGCTGGTGTTGATTACTTTGATACATTTAGCCCTGTCATCAAACCTACTACCATTCGTCTCATCTTGAGTCTCGCCGTTACCCATTCCTGGCCTCTGCGACAAGTCGACATCAACAACGCCTTTCTCAATGGTGATCTAGCTGAGATCGTCTACATGGAGCAGCCCCCTGGCTTCCAGGCGTCTGACCGGCCCACACATGTCTGTCGTCTTCGGAAGGCCTTGTATGGCCTCAAACAGGCTCCGAGGGCATGGTTTCAGAAGCTTCGCTCAGCCCTTGTTCGGCATGGCTTCATTAGCTGCGTCTCCGACTCTTCCTTGTTCATCAAAAAGGTCGGCCAGCATGTTGTGTATGTCTTGGTATATGTCAATGATTTGATCATTACTGGCTCTCATGGATCGTTCATTGATGCCTTTGTTTCGACGCTTCATCGCACATTCTCCCTCAAAGATCTGGGGCCTTTGCATTACTTCCTCGACATTCAGGTCACTCGGTCTCCCTCCGGCCTTCACCTCAGCCAACAGAAATACATTGCTGACATCTTGGATCGGTGTGCCATGACAGGGGCTCGTCCTATTGCTTCACCGGCTAAACCGGGTTCCCGCCTTTGTCTGGATGGTGATCCATTCTCCGATCCACATCTATACCGCAGCATCGTTGGCGCCCTTCAGTATGTTACCATTACCCGTCCTGAGATCTCCTATGCAGTCAACAGAGTCTGTCAGTTCATGCATAGTCCTACGGATGCTCATTGGTCTGCCGTCAAGCGGATCCTCCGCTACCTGAAGGGCACGATCTCGGCCGGCTTGCGTCTCCAGCAGCTCCAGGATCATCGCTTGGTCGCCTTCTCTGACGCTGGTTGGGCTTCAGACCCTGATGATTGTCGTTCCCAGCATGGCTTCGCCATCTACTTTGGTGGCAATCTTATTAGCTGGTCGTCTCGCAAGCAGAAGATCGTCGCTCGGTCAAGTACTGAGGCCGAGTATCGGGCTATTGCTTTCACTGCAGCAGAGCTCATCTGGCTTCAGCAGCTTCTCCAGGAAATGGCCATTCCCATTCCTCACGCTCCGATCCTTCTATGTGACAACCTTAGTGCCACCTTTCTCTCAGCCAACCCTGTCTTCCACCAGCGGTCCAAGCATATCAAGATTGACTATCACTTTGTTCGTGAACCGGTCGCCGCGCGTGATCTTGTTGTTCGCCATGTCCGCTCTCTTGATCAGGTCGCCGACATCTTCACCAAGGCTGTTGGTACCTGTCGGTTTCAGAGTATGCGTTCCAAGCTGCATGTTCTCCCTCGACCATGAGCTTGCGGGGGCGTGTTAGTTAAGATATTGTATATTCTGTATTAGGATAGAATCCTTTGTAATTATCTTTTCCTAGTTGTTAAGATTTCATTCTAGAACTCTCCTACAATGTACTACTTATACGTTCAATCAATACAGAGGAAAACATCCCCTTCTTCACATCTTTACAGCATATAATGAGCTTTGTAGGAAATGCTTTATTTCCCTAATCAAATAAAGCTTCCAGTTGTATTTTGGAACTAAAAAAAAAATGACATGCCTTTGTAGGAAGAAAATTCTGAGAGGACTTATAGAGAGAGATTAGTTAGTTTGTGAGGATTATGTATCAAATGGTGAGTAGTTTTTGGATGGACATGTTTTTTTTTTTTTTTGAATTGAGAGGGTTGTGTATCCAAGAGGAAAAGGAGACACTAGTTTTGTACATATATGTGCTGAATTTCTTCAACAAAATTTGCATTGCATTATTGGAGGTTATACGTCACGATCTTCATTTGCTGAACCTTTCGAAAGATATGGCAGGGGATAGAGACCGCTGGAGGAGGTGTATTCGGCCTTCTGATGTTTAGAAGCTTTAAAAGTTTGGGTCTAGCCGTTTATGCTTCTTTCTGCCTTGCTCTTTGCTTCCTTTTGCCGCTCTCTATTATTTGCCATGTTTCCATGTTTTGTTTATGCCCTATTGTTTTGGGTATATCGGAAACACTCTCTCGACTAGTTCGGGGTAAGAGTGCGTACATCCTGACCCCCCAGATCCTGACTCATTGCGGGATTTACTGGGTTGTTGTTGGTGTTATTAGAGGATGAAACTCTGGCATGGATTTCTTCTGCTACAGAAACACGCATCGAATCCAACACTTGATGTGGAAGAAGAAAATACTCAAGAACTAGCTCTGCTTTGTCGTAATATTCCATTTCAACAACAACTCTTTATCCATGTCTAGATTCTTCTTGTTAGTTCTTCTGAAAGAAGAAAATACTCAGAGTTAGCTCTTGCATTTCCTCCTCAACACAGTGAGCTTCTTCATCGATCCTATGTCTGGTAAGAAAATCAGACCCACGAGATCGAGTGTAGAGGGCAGTAGAGACACATATGACTGTAAAAACACTCAAAATGAGTGTTGGTGTTCTTATATGGTATAAAGTAGTTTTTATAATTAATTCAATTATAAATTTAGCTAATAATGACTTGATGAGATTTTTTTTTTTTTTTTATGAAAAGTGATAGATTTTGAGAATAATAATTATTTAGGCTACGTTTTATAATTATTTGAATTTGAAGGTCTGCAACAACTAAATACTTGATGCTCAAAAAGACGAATTCCCGAGTTTGCCTCTTGCAAAAGCTTGCTATTCAATTTGAACTCTGAAGAAGACTGGAACTCTGGAAGTGGAATGGAGGGAAAGCGTAGGAGCGCACAACACCGGAACGATCTCCTCGGTAGGATAAGAGGTAAAAATCTCACAGTTCTTCACCAATACACACGTGGATCGCTACATTCTCTGTCCCAATCTGTCTGGACTTTGTCATGCTGTATTCGCAAGATTTGTGAGCTTCATTTCTCTTCTGCGCAGAGTTTACTCGTTTGGTTCTCGACGATCTCAGCCATGGACGATCGCTACTGGTTCCAATCAAGAAATTCAGAAATTACTGCACTGATTCTTCAGGGAACTGGTTCGATTTAAACAATTCGTAACGCTGTGCAATTTCGTCTTCAAAATCCCCAAATTAAGATGTTCCTGTATTGTATTTGCTAGACTATAACATGAATTTTGAATTCGTACATTGAGGATGAGAGGTTTCCTTGATCATTGAACACGCTTCTACTTGTCAGGGTTTTTACATGTCTGATGATGAAACTCAATATGCGTGGAGTTGACGAAAATCTCTTTACCTGAAAATTGTGAATTACTTGTTTTGTTGGAGTCTACTAGATGCATAGTAACGGAAATTCCGGTTTGTAATAGAATTTATCATTCAGCTGAGCAAATTATATATTGCGCATGGTTTCTCCAGTCTTTGCCTCTCTGACCTGTCTGAAGGAAAAGAGATTCTCACGCTTCAGAGGTCAAGTCATGCTCAGAGGCTGAGTGAGTTGCTTTTATTTTAGAAGTCTTAATTTCCTGTTTATCCCTTAGCATTCAGAGAATTGGACTAGATACAGGAAATCTTCTCGCAAATTGCATTCTAAAGTTTTGTTTTGCTGTTTATTTGGGGTTGTTGCCTTTTTATTGTTCCTCAGATGCTATGATGAGAGTGCTTCTGATAGTTCAGCAACTTCTGCAAGAAAATAGACATGCTTCAAAAAGAGATATCTATTACATGCACCCATCCATCTTTGCAGGCAAGTTTCTCAAAATCTATATCTAGTTATTCTAATACCATTTATACTACTCATGCTACACCTCCATTTTAATACTTGTTTGCACCTTCTATGATGCTTTTTTTACAATGATTAACTTGACTGTTTGATTGCATTTTGTGAGACACTTAACTTTGTTTATTGGCTTAAAAATATTGTTAAGTGCAATTTAAGGTTTGTTGTCTGTGTGTTTAGAAGATAAATTCTACTGTATTCTGCATGCAGAGCAGTTGGTTGTAGATCGAGCATTAAATGACATTTCCATTTTTTTGGAATGCAGTCGTCACGATCTAAATGTGGTAAGTGAATTTAACTACTCTTATATGACAGCCCATTATGTTCTCATTGTATATCTGATTAATGCTGCAAATTTTCCTGTTAGAACATTTTTTTCTCTAGATTTCTTACTTTTCATTCTTTCAGGGTGTTTATTTTTCATTCCTCCGTCAAGTACTCTGAATGAATTTCCTGAACTCCATTCAAAATCCAGTATATTTGTTGGATTCGTGGAACAAATATGCTGTCTGATTTTATCCTACACACCTTTGATTCTCATTACTCCCTCCACCTCGAAATTTAGGTCGTTTTATGTCTTTATTTTTGTATCAAAATAGATGTCATTTTAGGTTTTCTAGGTAGGGGATAATAATGATTTGTATCGATTTATGTGTTGTTGACTTTTTTAAAGATTTTGATTGGTTAAAAAATGTAGTGGGGTTTAAAAAACAATAAAATTTATAAAAAAAAGTTAGTGGAATGATGATGTTGATTGAGGGGCGAGTGTTTTATTAAAACTTGTGCAAAATTCTAAAACGACTTAAATTTTGAGGCGGAACTATTTTTCTTCTTCAGATGCTTATATTTGAAACAAAAAACATATATATGCTAATAGATAATGAAAGTGATGTGATCAGGTTGGTAAATCGTAGTTGAAGCGCAACAATCTCACAACCATCTTAATTGAAGGATACTTCAGTTCTAGGAGTTATAATTAATTGGCAAAAGATGTCTTACGAAATGTCCCCCTAGCTATTTATAAATGGCAATTCTTAGTCACTAAACTAACAAATTCTAGAAACTACTCGCAAACCTACAAAAGACATACTTTAGGGGAATATTTTAGAAACTGCAGTACAAAACAAATCTCCAAACAATAGACTTTAGGGGAATATTCCAGAAACTAATAGCAAGTCTGCAAAAAGGATACCATAGGGAATACTTTAGACACAGTGGAGGAGCGCTAGTCTGTGTAGTATAAGGGTGTCTTGGGGTGTATCCTTTTATCATTCTCATTTACGCTGCTTGTTATTGCATACCCCTCCTTTCTTGCATCGTCGTGGTTATTCGTGTCCTTTTGTGTGTTGTTTGGGGACTTTGGTCGTGGTTGTTTACTTGTTTATGTTTGTTTTTGTCTATTTTTTTTTATTATGACAATACTAGTCACTTGGAAAACACCCTCACGACATAATCAGAGAAAGGGTGCCTACATCTTGACCCTAGACCCCCTTTTACGCAGGATAGAATGGGATTGTTGTTGTTGTGATTTTCTAGAATTAGGACTTCCATGTGCCTTTCTGTATTTCATATAAAAGCTGTGCAGCGGCTGCTTTGGTTATGCATCATGATGCCTTTGAAAGAACCATTATACTTATATGCTTTGATTTGCTGTGTTTGCCCTATTATGGATTTATTGATGATATACTTATTGTTGCATATTTGTCCACCTTTGCAGGTCTCTGCAGGAAAAGGGTATGTTCATAAGCAAATTATTTTTCCATGGCAAAAGTGTTTGAATGCTTAGACATATTTCTTTGCTCAAAATTCCTAGATATTACTGTATAATTCTTGCTCGCATGCAGTATCTTTTAAAAAAGTTCCTGTGTGGATATATATTTTAAAATTAGAATCATGGAGAAGGATTGGATCTGGGTATCAGGGCAAGTATTTTAAATATTTTTTTAACGATAGCTTGTTCTTGTCTTTACATTTGTGTAGCAGGGGCAAAAAGTTAGGTGATAAAAATAGGTATAAATCGACATGAAGTGTAGAAAAGGAAAAATATATCATGCCTATGTGGTGTTTAAGTTAAACTGGCCTTCAAGTGATAGTAATTACCTATTAGAATTCTGTCATTTGTGTTTATCAACAGATTTCTTCCTATATATACTTACATTTCAGCTTTCACATAATGTGTACATACCACATTGCTGGGTGTTGTTCCTCTTTGTCCAGGTTGATGATGGGTTGGATCAGATTCTGTGAAGACGAGGCAACAATTGATTGCATTAGTAGCCCTAACACTGTAAGAGTTCCAGTTTCGTGGCTGATTAATACAGCTGTCTAAAGTTAAAATTTAAATATTTGTGGTTTGTTGCCAGGCACAACCTATTCCTGTTCTTGTTGAAGAAGTCAAAGGTAAGAAAAGGTTTAGAGATAAAGATGGATAATTTTTAATTGCAAGGACATTGTATTTAGAACTTCTAGAGTTTTATGGTAGAGCTATGTTTGGAAACACCTTTTTAGAGTCAACACATGGTGTGTAAATCAATTTTTGGAGTTTGTAGTCTACCTTTAATGGGTACAGCTATGTTTTGAATCAACTTCTAAGAGTCTAAAAAAGGTGTGGAAAGCAATTTTTTGCAGTTCGTAGTCTATCTTCCATTTCACATATACATGTGTACAGAATACAGAATATGTCACTGCTTGTATGTTCATATAGGCTGTGAAGCTGAGGTACAGTTTTTTCAACTGTTTTGTTCAGATATTTGTTGTTCTGCTCAGTACATCCTTGCTATCGAAAAGGAATCAGGTATTTTCTTCTCTGAAAATGTTGAATTGCTATTTTTCTTTTCACGAGCAATGATCATGTAACTGCCCTGAACTAAATTGTGCAGTTTTCCAGCGATTAGCAAATGATCGATTTTGTAGCAACAACCGCTGCATCGTCATAACAGTAAGAATGCATATCTTCCGTCATATCTTCTCGAAAGATTATTAACCATTACTTTTGCAGGGGAGAGGCTATCCAGATATCTCCACTCGAATGTAATCATTCTTCACATCCTGCCTAAAAAACTAAATTTCTTAGTATTCAAATATTCTATTTCTAGGCACCCTATTTATTGTGTAGTACTTCATTTCTGTCACATTTTATGGGTCTGTACTTAAAGAGTTTATTACTATGATAGGTTCCTACGCCTTCTTATTGATGAGCTTCACATTCCTGTCTATTGCCTGATGGATGCAGATCCATATGGGTTTGACATTCTGATGACGTATCGGTTTGGCTCCATGGTGAGGCTCAGATATTTGATAGCTGCGCCTGCATGTAATTTATTGTAGTAATTTATACCATAGCAAGGTATGCATGTCCATATTAGTATTACAACACAAGTCACAACACTTGGTGTCAAGACTCAAGATACCACAAGTGCACAACAGCCATAGTCCTTAGATGCTACTACGTATTATATATACAATCCATTGACCTTGAATTTAATTGTTTTATCACGCCTAACCTTACTATTCTTTTTTCTTTTCTTTTCTTTTTCTAGCAAATGGCCTATGATGCAAGATTTCTCCGCATACCAGAGATTTGCTGGCTTGGGGCTTTCAGCTCTGATTCTGATAAATATGCCATTCCTCCTCAGTGTCTTCTTCCTTTGACAGTTGAAGGTGAACTTACATGATACTAATATCAAAATTCATACTCCATTGTTTGCTCAGCCAAAGTTTGTTTGATTTCTGAATATCCTTTCAATGGATGTTCAAGCTAGATAAGAAACGAACTGAAGCTTTGCTGCAAAGATGTTACCTGCAAAAAGAGGAGCCGGAATGGAGGTAAAAAAAAAAAAGAGTTGATCTTCTTGCTGTTACGTTCTCAGGTTGATGGCTTGATGCAACTATTCAATGTCTAAGTTGTTTGGTTTTCACCGTGTCAGATCAGAACTAGAGCTGATGCTGCGTAAAGGTGTAAAATTTGAGATTGAAGCATTGTCAGCAAACTCAATATCTTTTTTGTCAGAGCAGTATTTGCCTTCAAAGGTTACAGGTAAAAAGTTTACTAGTAGCAATAAAAAACCATTTTAAATTGTGAAAGAATAATACTATTCATTGGATAGAGTTATTGGGACCAACCAAGATGAACAAATCTTGTCATTTTCTTACAAGTTTATTTTTAACGGTAAACCTATTATTGAATTAAAATGTGCAAATAATTGTAAAACATATTTTATTTGATTTAAATATTTGAGTTCAACCCCTTTTTGTTATCCTCTTGATTCGAAGTCGTATCGATACCAAGATTTGAGTGGTTTTGGTGATTTGGGCTGCACCTGAATTTAAGTGGGTTGTCTATGTATCTTTTGGAAGAGAATCAAGCCACGATGATGATACAAAGCGTCAAGAAAGAGGACTAGTCCATGGTGGAAAAGAACAAGAATGCAACTTTGAATCGGCCGAAAAAATCGAGTTGCCTACAATGGCAACATTCAATAGCTCACAAAAGACGAAAAGCAATAACATAGGGTGTGTATGGATGCAATTTTAGTAGTTAATAAACTAGTAAAATTGGGGGTTGAAAATTTTAACATTGTATGAGGAGGGGTTATTTAGTAGATTTTAGTTTATTTGGGGGTTTATTTAATAAGCTATTTTTTATAGCTTTTTGGGAGTTTACGTGGTTTATTTGATTTGAAAATACCATAATACTCCTAATAATAACAAAATAAACTACACTTTTTACAAATAAACTGTTTTTCATCCCATACGGAGTTTATATTTTTTCATAAATTTTTAACTACTTTTTACCAACAGTTTATAAATTTTACCCTGTTTATAATTTTAGTCAGTTTATTAACTCCGTCCCATACGAACCCATAGACTTTCACAAAAGACGAAAAGCAATAGCATAGACTTTTCTACTGGTAGAATATCTTTTGTGCTTATAGAAATAATACTATGTACTCCATATTCTAAAAGACATGTCACATACTTTTTTTTCTTTTTATTAAAAGAAAATATCAAGATAACTCGAGACATTGATGGATCGGTAGATGTACATACCGTCATGAAACAACACAAATCAAACAGGGAAAAATGAGAAATCACGATAAAATATTTGGCTCACACGGAAGTCGAGGAAGACATTTGAAAGATTGCGAATGTCAAAAATATTGAACAGTGCAAGGACTTATATGACATCTTAATGTCATGGGAACGAATAATGGTAACTCACCACCGAAAAGGGCAATTTTTTCTTACCATACAAACTCAATTAGTATTAGTCGCTTGATGATCTAAAGTCAAATGACTCATCAAGGTACTACTATTATGTGAATTTATTTTATTAGTGGTATCTAATAGTCTATAAAACTATATTACATAAGGATCATGTCTTGGGCATGTGCACTACACTAGTATCTAGTAAAAGAGGAGTTTTTTTTATAGTTACCAATTTACCATCATCGTCTTCTACCATCCACGTTCATTTATTTGCGATTGTTCTTCCTTTCATCTTCAATCCATTCATTGCATCAGACATAGGTAATAATGCGTAACCCGAGTTAAAATTCTATTGCCCTATTATTTCATAGTCATGTTATGAATGAATATATCTTGTCATGTTTTCATATTTTGTAGGTCAAAGTAATCATACTTACCTTGATTACTGATGGGGAGTACGTGGAAGATGCAAGAAGAAAAGTGCGTTTACATTGGGGATAGAAAGGCTAAATCACTTATGTCTGAAAATATTCAGTTGTTGATTTGGTTGATAATTACAACCTCTCAGGGTCTATTTTATTTTATGTCAAATTTGAAAACTTAATAATGAGTTGATCGTGTTATATTTATACAACTTGCTCAATCATCCTAGTCTAACAACTACAAATGGACATGGATGGATGGCGCTGAAACTGGACATGGAAAAGACATACGACAAACTCAGCTGGAGCTTCATAGAAGCTTCACTAAAAAAACTGGGTTTTCATGAACAATGGATCAAATGGGTTATGAAGTGCCTAACTACATCCACATTCTCTGTTTTGGTTAACAATAATCCGGGAAAACCTTTTACCCCTGAACGAGGTCTCCGACAGGGTGACCCTTTAGCTCCATACATCTTCATCATAGTCATGGAAAGTCTGGCAAGGGAACTACAGAAAGAGTCCCAGTTAGATGATGCACTAGTGGGTGTCAAAATTACTCCCAATAGTACCCCAATCCCCCTCCTAACATTTGCGGACGATACCTTAATTTTTGCGAAGGCTTCTTACAAAAGTCTTGATACAATCAAAAATATACTTAACCACTTCTCTAACATGTCAGGACTAACCATAAAGTACCAGAAGAGCTCCATGCAGTTCTCCAAAAATGTAAACAGAACCAGAGCCTTAAATATGGCCCATCAAATGAATATCCCTTTCGCTACGGGATTGGAAAAATACCTTGGTATCCCTATTATGAATGGGCGAGTTAAAAATGAGGTCTTTGAAGATGCTCTTCAAATCCTTAAAAAGCAACTTCCAAAATGGAAATCTAGCTCAATATCTCAAGCAGGGAGAATGGCTCTTATCAAAGCCAATCTTAGCTCAAAAACAAATTACTTAATGCAAAGTTTCCTACTCCCAAAAGGAATATTAGCAAAGATTGATCAGATTAACAAGAATTTCTTCTGGAACAAAACACAATCACAAAACTATAGACCGCTCATTAGTTGGGACAAAATCTGTGCCTCAAAGGAAATGGGTGGATTAGGAATCAAGAAAGCAGAGGAACAGAATATAGCTTTACAAATGAAACTACTCTGGAAGCTATACACTGACCCTGATAATATATGGGTCAAAGTCATAACAGAAAAGTACCTTCAAAATCGCAAGATTTCAGATTTAAATATACATAACACGTCCTGGCAATTTGGTCGCCTCCTACAATTAAGAGATAGATTTTCTGATGGACTCTTCTGGATCATTGGTGATGGTTCAAATGTAAACATTTGGTCTGACCCGTGGTTAAAGGGAGAGAATCTAGAGCAATACAGAAATAATAATAACCCGGACATGAAGGTATCAGATATAATTAAGGATGACAAGAAGTGGAATGTAGACCTAATTACCTCCTTATTTCCACATACAATAGTTCAAAAAATCATTCAGATTGCCATCCCTACCTGGGATGCTAGAGACAAACTAGTTTGGAAATTTAACAAGGAAGGGATATATACAACTAAATCAAGTACTGATAAATCAATACATACAACCTCAACTAATGATGATAATGCATGGATCTGGAAACTACATGTGCCGCCAAGAACGCATAATTTCATATGGAAGATAACTTCAGATGGCTTGGCAACAACTGACCGCTTAAACAGATATTTCAACAGAGTCCCTAGTCTTTGCTGTCTCTGCAATGCATACACTGAGGACAACAATCACTTACTCCTCAAATGCTCTATCATAAAAATGATAATTGCAAAATATGAACTGCTAAGCGGCGATAGGTTCTTTGGCCTTCATGACACTATAGTATCAACGACAAATTTACCTAACATAAGAAGGAACAATCCACAATTTGAACACCTATGTATATTATGGCAGCACATTTGGGAATTTCGTAATTCTGTTATCTTTAAAGGAAGCAAACCAGACGATTTGGAAGCAGCAGTAAGGAAAGCTAATCACAGTATACGGGAATGGATTAATCTTACAAAAGATGGTGAAGCCAAGAAACTTAAGCCCAAAAGGAGAATAAATATAAAATGGGCAAAGCCCCCAATGCCTATCTACAAAATCAATGTAGATGGGTCGGTTAAACCGTCGGGCGATTGCCGCATTGGGGGGATTGTCAGAGATTGGAATGGAAAGGTAATTGATATGTTCTTTGAAGATATTCCTAAGGGATCTGTAATCCTAACAGAATCTCTTGCTTTCTGCAAAGGGTTAGAAATAGCCCGCATAAGAGGATGGAGTAAGGTCATTATCGAAGGAGATAGCTTGGGAGTTGTCAAGGCAATTGAAGATCAGAATTCAAGTTCATGGGAGATTCTAAGAGTGGTTGAAAAGATCAGATTACTTCAGAAGGAGTTTGTATCAGCTAAAGTTCATCACTGCTATCGAGAAGCCAACCAAGCTGCTGATTTCATAGCTAAGTATAGTG
The DNA here is from genome assembly GCA_037127255.1 of Persicaria tinctoria. Lineage (NCBI taxonomy): Eukaryota > Viridiplantae > Streptophyta > Magnoliopsida > Caryophyllales > Polygonaceae > Persicaria > Persicaria tinctoria. The sequence goes on from JBANSL010000014.1 coordinate 10,339,290, forward strand.
TTAATTGTAGTCCTAGTTTCCCTTTTTATAGGGAGCTTTGTAACATCATTCTTCGGGATGATCAAGAATGATCTTTGTTCAAAGACATTCTACTGGTTGCCTACTGGAAAAAAAAAAAAAAACTACAAATGGATATTTTTTTCCAATCCATTATGGAACTATTTGCAACAATTTTGTAAAGGATTAATCCCAAGTTTTGACAATGTTTGGTTTATATCTTGATATGTTGATAACTTTATCTTATCAGAGTCTATTTTGTTTCCTGTCAAATGTGAAAACTTAGTTCGATGTTGCTTGTGTTATACTTATACAACTTGCTCAAGCATCCTACTCTTGCAAACATATATAGTGTTTTTCGATCCATTGTCGAACTATTGGAAAAAATATTGTCGAGGATTAACCCTAAGTTTTGCCAATGTTTTGATTTATATCTTGACATGTTGATAACTTCATCCAATCATGGTTTATTTTATTTCCTATCAAATGTGAAAATTTAGCTCAATGATGAGCCGCTCGTATTATAGTTACACGAACTTGCTCGTGTTATATGACTTTCTAATGAAAGGCCAAAAAAGCTATCGTCGATTACAAGGTTACTCTTTAATGCGCAAGTGTTGATTGATGAAGGTAACCAACTTTGTTGGCTTATAGAATGGGGAAATTGTAAGTTTAACAACTATTCACTCAAATTGGTTCTTACTTCTTAGAGTAAATGGTAGGGAATATACCAAAATCTTGAGCCTCTTGCAAAAATGATACTTCTCCTTTAAGATTTGCAAAAGTAGCAGATAGGCCCAAATATTGGCAGAAATAACCGGTGCTCATTACCTCCTTTCACAGGTTACCCTTCCTTCCCAAAATTCAGAACGAAGCTCTGCAATTCAACGGAGGAAAAGACGGGAGGAAGAAGAAATCCAGGCCGGCCGGAAAACGAAAGGAGGAGGGGGAAACCCAGGCTCACCGGAGTTCCTCTCAACCGTTTGCGCATCACGCATACGCGGTTCTTACTCGACTGACATCATCCCCAAATTCCCAATCCTTTTACCAGTTCCTCAACCCCCAATCCGTCGGCGATTACAAGAGGGCCATTTTGTGCGATTGTGTGGGTCATTTGACTTGGCAGTGGTGGCGCCGATCGACGGTGAGGGGTCCTGAACATGGCAAGGAGAAGGAATCGGCGGAATGGAATCCCTACGGGCTTCGATTTGGAGAGAAAGTAAATCTAGAGAAGGAATTACAACAATTGCTCTTTAGAACGGGGTCGAAGTGCTGCAATTTCAGATCTGGGCAACGATGACGATTACGAAGCACTGCAATTTCTTTCCCGTCGACGGTTTGCGAAGTGCTGAACTTTTGGGTGGAGAAAACAGAAGATCTGGGAGGCAAGGGTTTGAGATGAGAGGACGGAGGGATCGAGTGACCTTCAATGGTGGCGCTGTTGCGGCGTCCCATCTCGAATTTTCCGGCGCTGATATGGCGGAGGTGCGGCGCTCCTGCGACGGTTTACTGCTGCGGCGTGCCCTTTAGGAGAGTAATTGCTCGATTGACGCGGCGGCGCTACTACAGACCTCCAAATCGGAAGCGGATCTAGGACGAAGAGGACCCTTGCCGCTGCAGAGACGCCGTCTCCCATGAATTTTGGCGGAAGGTGGCCTGCAAATTAATTAATTTAGGATGAAGAGGATGAAGCAGAGGTCTGTCATGATCACATCCGACGAAGTTCCCGAGATAGACGAGATCCGGCAGAGATTACTCCTATATTGGCTAACACATCGTTGTCACTGGCTAGATAATAGTATTTGCTGGCTAGTAAGTATAGATCGCAAATATTCGGGCTTCGCATCCGACAGGAATGTATTGGTTAAGAACTTTAGTACTTCGTAGTGTTTGGTTTAGGTCTTAATTGTTTAATTGTTTCCACCTTTTAGAGGACTTGTGTTTGATTTTATCATCTTGAGAGATCCAGCAGGGGTTACTTCTACATTGGCTAAGAGATCATTGTCACTGGCTAGATAATAGTATTTACTGGCTAGTAAGCATACATCGCAATGTGTTATACTTATACATCGTTGTAAATTTCTTTCTATGTGTTGAAGTATGTTGTGATTGAAACCATTAATGTCACACTGGACGATGTCATTTGAGAGTAATGTAAGTTTGTTTCTAGGATCAGTTATATACATTCAAAACCACCAAAACCCCAAAGTGTTAGTGAGTTAGACCCATTATGTTGTTTTGTACTTAACGTGTTATATATTGGTTAAGAACTTTAGTACTTTGTAGTTTTTGGTTTAGGTCTTAATTGTTTAATCGTTTCCACGTCGAGAGCTTTACCTTTCATCTCCGAAGCAACGATTGTCGGTTCTGCCTAGGTTTTCTGGTTTATCTTGCCAGTTGTGTGAATTTCTTTGCCAGCTGAATTGTTGTATTTGTCATCCAAATGGTTATCCATGCCATATTCCAAATTGAGATCGAGATGCGATATAGACCAAACTTTACTTCGAAATATTTTTTTCCATAAACATATACAAAGTGGGTGTCTATAGATAGATAAAATTAAATTAAGTTCAAAAATAAATTTATTTTTTAATTTTAACAAATAAAAATGGCTGAAATTTAGTTTAAAACAATTAAATGAGTTTCTTTCTCCTCCCCCCTCTCTCTCCCCCATCTCTCTCTCCCTATAGCCTTTACCTTCCACCGGCTGTGAAGGTGCCCAATTTAATAGCAAAAATGACATTATGTCATTCATTTGCCAATTTTTAGGGTCTTGGTCATTTTTGCAAAGTGGGTCAATGTTTGGTATATCCATACAAAACATCCAACTTTTTAGGCCTTTAAAAAGCAAATGATTGAATGATTATATGAATAGCTTATTCATAATCTCAAAATGGACAGCTGTTACCAGGGCAACCAAGTTAATAATGGCTCTAAAGTTGAAAATCCAAAACATCAAGCATCAATGTTTATGACTATCATTCTTAATATAACATAATGTAACACTGGCTGAGTTTCAAGCATAATATATACACAACTATCCATCAAAAAGCATCACGCAACAATGTTTCCTAATATCTAAAATGCCTTTAACTACACATTATCACATAGACTCTCATTTGTCGTACCACACACTTTGTGCATTTCTCAGTCTATGCGTCTTTGTCTTTGTCTTCCATCTCCTTCGTAGCACAAGGACTCGAGTTTGGAGTGATTTGACTTGGACCTAGATCTCCAATTTCCCAATTCCTCCCTTTCATAGGTCACTGAGCAAACCCAAGAACACCGACGAAAGAAGAACGGAGGTTGAGCGAGGAGGACGTCAGAATTAAGAGCATTTCGAATAGGGTTTCTTCAAGGCTAACAAATACATGGACTATGACAGAGAGGGAGCACTGGTGACAGGGAGAGGCTATCGAGCAAATCACCAACACATGTGGAAGAAGAGCGAAGAACGAGCGAGGACGACGCCGAAGAATCGTTGTGTAATATCGAAGGGGGTAGTATGGTATGTGAAGAAGGTGAGAGGATAGGAAGAAGATGACTATCTCGTGCATTTCACCTTTTATGTTTTCTTTTTTAATTATCAATAAATTATTTATCATTATTAGATTTAATAATTATTTAAAACTATTAGAAAACTATATATATATGTTAATTTTATTTTCCTCTTTTTTTATTTTAAAATTTGATTTTTGTCTTTTAGGTATTTTTGCTATTTTTAGGCACTTTTGTACTTTTTTTTAGTAGAGTTACAATTTTTTTTAAAAAAAACTAATGCATATTTGCAACATAATTGTTTTTTTAAAACAAAGAAAATAAAAATGGAAATGTTGTGAGTGACTCTCCCCAGAGGCAACGAAGGAAATCGATGATCGCTATAGAAACCAGAGAGAGCGATAAAAATGGTTCACAACGCCTTCGACTCCTTCAAGCTTCTTGGCAACGCTCCCATCAAGATCCATGCTGCCGATTCCTACCGCTCTAAACTCCTTGTCTGTGTCGGCGATGGATCGTTGCGAATCCTCTCCCCTGAATCCGACTCCTCTGACATTTCTCTGCCTTCCGATCGCCTCTCCCCAACACTAGGCCTCCTCAAGGAGCCCTATCTCCTTGAGAGGACCGTTAGTGGCTTTTCTGATAAGCCGATTCTCTCCTTTGAGGTTTTGCAATCCAAGGATCTTCTGTTGTCCATGTCCGAGTCAATCGCATTCCACAAGCTGCCGAGTTTTGAGGCGGTTGCTGTCATCCCTAAAGCCAAAGGGGCTAATGTGTACTCCTGGGATGATCAGAGGGGGTTTCTTTGCTTTGCGAGGCAGAAGAGGGTGTTTATTTTCAAGCATGATGGTAAATAACCAAATTTCGGGAGTGCATTTGCATATGATTACCTGTTTGGCGTTTAATTTCTTTTGCTGAATCTATTTTTAGGGTTCTGATTCTCGATTTTGATGTTAATGACACTCTTACGGAATTTATGCCATGGGATGTTGAGCCAACATTTCTTTCGAGTGCTCGATCTACATTGAAGCCAGGCGAAATGTAGCATGTTCATTTGGTTTAGCTCCAAAATTATTCCATAATAAATACTCGGTAGACGAATTAAATTGTAGGCATTAGTGGGATCTTGAACCCCGTCTACCTTAGTTGTAGAACCGTTAATGAAATTCAGTGTTGTTAATGTACTTTTGTGGATGTTAAGAGGTTTCAATGTTTTTAGACATTTGAAAGGAGTTGCATTTCCTGTGTAGGTGGTCGGGGTTTTATGGAGGTGAATGAATTTGATGTTCCTGATATCGTGAAATCAATGGCGTGGTTTGGTGAAAATATATGCATTGGAGTCAAGAGGGATTATATGATATTGAATTCCATTAATGGTGCACTGTCAACAATTTTTTCTTCTGGAAGAATTGCCCCACCTCTAGTGGTGCCTTTGCCAACGGGGGAACTTCTTCTAGGGAAGGTACTATGTTAGTTGGATTTTGTTTCTCCTTTTACCTCTTTCTCTATGCATACTTTAATATGCAAATCTATTCTTGATACCTCAATAAATCTAAATTATGTTGGCCAAGCCAATACCTGCTTATTGCGTGACTAATTTTCAAGAAAAACACTGGCCATTAATCACTATCACTGTCATAATTTGTGAGTTTCAAATGATATCTTTTTCCATGGCATCAGATGTGTCGCCCTGCTTGTGAAGGATGTGGATTGTTTGCCTTCAAATTTAAGAGTCACCAAAACAACTTCCCTTTTGAAATGCTATTGTTTACAAATCTACCGATCCCTGGTTATGTTTAGTCTTGAAGTCATTGCTTAGGATCCAGTTTGGGATATGACTGTCCTTAACAAAATTAACATGATCGAAATTGTTAATATTAGATGCAATCTTGATAGCTTTAATTTTTTTTGCTGCCTTCAGGATAACATTGGGGTTCTTGTTGACACAAATGGAAAGCTTGTCAATGAGGGCAGGATCTGTTGGTCAGATACCCCATCACAAATCATTATTCAGGTGCCATATGCTATTGGTCTCTTACCAAGATATATTGAGGTAGGCAATTCTATCATCTGTCATAAAGTGTCAATCTACAGAGGACAAAGACAATAAGAAGGTTCTCTTTCTAGGGTAACTATATAGTATATCAGTTTTATGTTGTTGTGTTGTAGATACGATCACTTCAAGCTCCCTATTCACTGATACAAACTGTTGTCTCAAGACATGTTCGCCAACTTGTTAGAACCAAAGATGCAATTATTGTTTCATTTGATTACTCCATTCACGGCCTTTTCCCTGTTCCTCTTGGTGCCCAGGTATTTCCTGTCCTTTTGATGTTGTGCTAGATTTTTACTTGATTGGCTTATAGGGTATGGTGGGGACTTGGGATCGTAATATAGAGACTTATATAGGCTACTCGAACTTTACGCTTCTTGTGCTCATCCTGTTGTCTCCATACTATTTTCCATTCTAACTAAACATACTATTGTTCTTCCATTGTTTATGAACAAATCCACACAAATATTGCTTATCATGGTATATGAATGATTATTTTGTGGATACATAATGATTCTTGACTAAGAAGTGCATGTTGTAGATAGTACAACTAACAGCATCTGGGGACTTCATTGGGGCTTTGGCATTGTGTAAACTTTTTCCTCCAGAAGACTCAAACCTGAGAGCTGCGAGGGAGAGTGCAATCCATCTAAGGCAAGTTCCTTTGATGGTTGAAAATCTTATTCGAAGATTATGAAAATTAGTACTTTTCCAAACCATTATGAATGCGTAGAATTTTCATTTGCGTGAATCTGAATGTATGGAGACCTCGAGTCAGAGAACTTTTTGTCAAAAAAATTTTCCATTTTTTTTATTTGACAATGGAGTTTCCCCCCCTTTTTCAATTAGCTTTTCTTTAAATATCTAAGGGTTGTTTTCTATTTTCTCAGAACCAAATACAATTGTTTAGAAGGCCCGTTTGATATTTTAACTAACAATATGTTTTTTGAAAGTATAAAGTGTTGTTATATGTAAAGTTAACATCCTTTTGAAATCTCAAATCCATAAGGTCGTGACATACCGATGTATGAAACTAACATAAAAGTAAAATCTTGGGATGTTCAAAAGGATAACATTTCTCTTCTCACTTTTTATAAATGGAAATGGAATAAGCTATTGCAAACCCTTTTTTAGCTTCTAATATCTTAGTTGTCATATTGCTGATCAATCCAGATATGCACATTACTTGTTTGAAAATGAGAGTAATGAGGAGGCTATGGAGCACTTTTGGGCTTCTCAAGTAGATATTACACATGTACTTTCACTCTTCCCAGATATTGTGGTTCCTAAATCAGCTTTCCTACCTGATGCTGACAAGCTGATGGATATTGGGTTAGATTCTTCAGAACTCTCTAGAGAATCGTCTTCTTTATCTGATGATACAGGCTCTCCCCATTCAACGGGATCCCATGAAAATACAGCTTTGGATGTCAAGAAAGTGGGTCACAATAGTCTCATGGCTCTTGCCAAGTTCTTGCAGAAGAAAAGATTTAGTGTTATTGAAAAGGCTACATCCGAGGGAACTGAAGAAGCTGTTTTAGATGCCGTTGGTGCTAATTTCAAATCCAATAATCCTGGAAGGCTAAAGAAGTCTCACAAGGTGTGCTACAGACTACGCCCTGGTTTGCTGAATTCATGATTTTATTGATGTCTTGTGCATCATTTCTCGAGTCTTTAATTGTTTGCTACAAAGTGATTTAACTTTTGGTAACCTGGGTCTGCAGAGCCGTGTCAAACCTCCCATAAGTTTAGTTGCCCGCGAAAGGGCAACAATTCTAGACACAGCATTATTGCAAGCCCTCTTCTTGACAGGACAATCCTTAGCTGCTTTGGAATTATTGAAAGGTCTGAACTACTGTGATGTGAAAATCTGTGAAGAGTTTCTACAGATAAAAAATCATCATGTTGCATTAGTTGAACTACACAAATGCAACAATATGCATCATGAGGCTTTAAGACTTTTGTATCACTTGGTTGAAGAGTCACAGTCAGAGCAACCTCATATTAAACTTACACAGAAATTCACACCTGATATGATTATTGATTATCTAAAGGTAAATTTTATTATGCAACTTAACTGGGTTTTCTTCTTCATTACTATATAAATGAAGTGGTCCAATGAAAGGTGGATTTCTAGTGTATAATATATATCTGATGACTTCATGTGCAGCCTATTTGTGGCAGCGATCCCATGCTTGTTTTGGAGTTCTCTATGCCTATTTTGGAAAGCCATCCAACGGAAACTATGGATCTCTTTTTGTCAGAAAATATTCCTGCAGACCTAGTGAACTCCTATCTAAAGCAACATGCTCCAACTATGCAAGTTACATATCTAGAACTTATGCTTTCTATGAACGATGCACTTCCTGGGAATCTACAGAAAGAAGTGGTAATCCTTCATTTGATATTTTATGATTAATCCTTAATGTTTAATGTGAGATATAACAAGTATTACTATGAGTTTATTTTTTAACTATTTTGAAGCTTTATATTTGTAGGTCCAAATTTATCTTTCAAAAGTTCTCGAGTGGTATACAGAGCTGAGCTCACAACTGAATTGGGATGAGAAGGCTTACTCTTCGACAAGAAAAAAATTATTGTCTGCTTTAGAAAACATATCAGAACATGACCTAGATGATCTTATAAACCAATTACCTATGGACGCGTTGTATGAAGAGCGAGCAATTTTGTTAGGAAAATTGAACCAGCACGAGGTTGCACTATCTTTATATGTGCATAAGGTACTTGACTAACCATAAAGGCTTGGATTCTTCTTTTATTTAACATTGAAAGAGGCAAATTCTCTCTTTTAAGTGCACCCTGATTAACAAAAGCTCATTGATCATTGTAGCTTCATTCTCCAGAACTGGCCGTTTCTTATTGCGATCGTGTCTATGAGTCTCAGTTTCATCCCCATTCAGTAAAATCTCCCAACATTTATCTTCTTCTGCTACAAGTTTACTTGCACCATCAGAGGAAAACAAGACAGTTAGAGAGACAAATCAGTAGGATGGTCTCTTCTCCAACTCCAAGTATCCCAAAGGTTAGCTCGAGACCTTCAATTAAAGGCAAAGGTGGACGTAGTATGAGGAAAGTTGTTAAGATAGAAGGGGCAGAGGACGTTCCCTTCAATCTTAGCAGCACCGAAAGTGGTAAGAGTGATGGTGATGTAGACGAGGTTAGTGATGAGGAAGACTTTAAAATAATGCTCGATGAGGCCCTTGATCTGTTGAGCCAAAGATGGGACAGAATAAATGGTGCTCAGGCCCTTAGACTGTTGCCCAAAGAAACTAAGCTCAAGGTATGCTTTTAATTTCCAAGTAGTAATCTCCTAATTCATGAATGATCCCTAACTCTAATTATGTAACTATTCTTGCCACATCTCTTTTATATTGGTGGAGCCAAATAATGTGTGTGTGCAGAACATGCTTCCTTTTCTTGGACCCCTTCTGAGAAAATCCAGGGAGGCGTATAGGAATTTTGCCGTGATCAAGAGGCTTAAGCAGAGTGAGAATCTACAGGTATGTAAACACCTCTGCTCGTATAAAATTAAATTCCGAAGATCTATCCTACCGTGGTGCAATGTATGTTTCCATAATCAGAAAGTCTGGTTAAGGCCTTGACGAATTTGAAGTACAGATTAAAGATGAGCTATACACGAGGAGGAAAGGAGTGGTGAAGGTAAACAGTGATAGCATGTGCTCTCTTTGCAACAAGAAGATCGGAACTAGTGTCTTTGCCTATCCCAATGGAAACACACTTGTACACTTCGTTTGTTTCAGAGATTCTCAAAATATGAAGGCCAAAAAAGATACAGTGTCAAGAAAAAGATGATCGGACCCACCTTATTTACATGTGTTTTTTATTCTAAAATCTCGTCTTCCAAATTCACACAATTTCTACTCTGTTGGGGGAAACAACCATTCCTTTATTAGAATGTATCGTGATCCCTGCCGACAAAATCCGACAATTTCTACTACATCAACTTTGAGAGACAGATACATTTTTATTATGTTGGTCAAGGTAGTTGATTTTTTTAGTTCGTAAGGGGCTCCTTTTTTTGTTCTTCCTGTATATTGCTTGTTAAAGAATGCCGATTCTTTCTCCCCCTCATTAGACGCACCATTAAAAATGCCAAAACTCCATCTTCTGCTCATGCAAGTGGTCTTGGTACACGGTGTCCGATATCCAACACGTGGAAGCAGCCAGTGCCGGTTTTAGGACGGTGCAAAAGGTCTGATTGCATAGGCCCAAATTTGTTAGGGGCCCAATTTATCAAAGTTAATATATATCTAAAACGTTTGTCCTAGAATAAGTTAAAACAATGTTGCGTAGTGGTTTTAATTTCACGAATTGGTGCGGTTAACCCGTGTTCGAATCTTCAATTTTACATGCGTGATTTTTTTAGGGGGTCCCACCCCCTCACTTCTATTCATTGTAGTATTGTACTGCGTATTGTTTTTTTTTTTGGGCCCCACTCCCCTCTCTCTTCCATTCTTTCATCCCAATAAGGCCTACTCGTTGCTCTTAATTTTTTTTGTTTAATTACATAAATTTAATTATTGTGAGACTACTAGTTATAATAACTTATACAATTAAAAAGGTAATATAATTAATATTTACATAATTTTTAATTTTTAAAAATAGTAATGAAATAACTTAAATTTTAATATATTAAGAGTTTGTTATTTATTTAATTATTTTTTTTCCCAAAAAAAGTCGTCTTGTGATACTAAAAATTAAGAAATATATATAACATTATTTTCATATAAATAAACTATAAATATTTTTTTCATAACATCTTTTATGTCATATACAATAAATAGATGTAATTCACTAAAAAAAATATAACTATAATAGTAACAATTATGAACAAAATACAAATAAAAGGGCCAAATTTTAATTATCGCACCGGGCCTCTGAAAACATCGGGACGGCCCTGGAAGCAACCACGATGCTGATACAAAGCGTCAAGAAAGAGGACCATTCCATGGTGGAAAGAACGCGAATGCAACTTTGAATCAGCCAAAAAAATCGAGTTGCCCACAATGGAAAAATTCATCAACTCACAAAAGATCAAAAGCACTAGCATAGACTTTTGTAGTAGAATATCTTTTGTGCTTATAGAAATAATACTATGCACTCCATGCTCTAAAAAAACATCACTTACATGTTTATTTCTTTTTTATAAAAAAAATATTCGAGATAACTCGAGAGGTTGATGGATCGGTAAATGTACATACCGTCATGAAACAGCACAAACACAACACAAATCAAACACGGAAAAATGACAAATCACAATAAAATCTTTGTCTCACGTGGAAGTCGAGGAAGACCCTTGAAATAGTGCGAATGTGGAAAATATGGGAGAGTGCAAGGACTCATATGACATCAAGATGTCATGGAGATGAATAATGGTAACCCACCATAGAAAAGGGCAACTCCTATTGGAGTATGGATCAATGACGTTACTCTCACCTAAATGAGGGGTCTTCGAAAACCACAAACACTTTCACAATCTACTCGATCAAATGTGAATGTTTTTTTCTTCTACTTACCCTTTCTTTTTTTTTCTTTCTTTTTATTGGACAATACCTCCTTGTACGACAAATAATGTACGTGTACGTTCCAACTTGGTTCTAAAGCCATCGAGTTTTTTTTTATATCAAAAACAAGATCAATGCCGATGGTAGCGCACAACCGTTAGCAATGAGTCTGATCACCCAAAGGATTTTGGGTTTGATCACTTTGAAGTAGGGAATCAAGAAAACAATAGATCACAAGACGTGAAACCTTCAATGAAAACAAAGATCGGAACCGATCATAACATTTTGGAACATAAAAACTCAAAGTACTGATCCAGCCATTGAGTTCCTTGTATATTCCTACATGACCCACTTGCTGCTAACAACTTCTAAATAACCAACTGATCTTCTGCAATTACCATTCTACCCTTCAAACTAATACATATATACAATCAGTGGCGGCCGCAGGAATCACTAGGGGGGTGAAATTTTTGTTTCGGGGAAAAAAAATCTCGGTATATATAATAAAGAATTTTTTTAAAATATAATGAAAGAAAATACTCAATTCGTTAATTAAAACTTGTCATTTTAGAAATCTACATACTTATTAAGAAAACAAGCAAAAATACACTTATACCCCTAATTATTACTCTACTTTTTTATTTTATATAAATCAACAACTAACAACTATCTAATCATTACAAGAGCAATTGCGTAAAATAGATGGTAGAATACCTAAAATGGTAAATTTTTCTTAACAAGATTTACTTCCTAAAACGACAAGTTTTAGTTAACGGATGGAGTAATAAATTTTGGTATAAATATGATAGTTCATTATAAAAATTCATACAATAAATTTAATACGGAAATTTCGCGAGGTACCCCTGAGGTATTGAAATTTTTACGAGGTATACAACTCTTTTGCATATTTCACGGGGTGACCCTAGGGTTTTGAATTTTTTCGACTCGTGCCCTTCCTTGTTAAATTTAACAGATTTGGGCCATCTCCGTTAGTTTTCAATTAAAAAAAGAAGAAAGAAAGCACGGAAAGAGAGAATGAAAGAAGGGAAGGCACCGTCCTCGCCAACGCCAGGAGAGTAGGGCTTCCTCCTCTTCCACTCCTCCTCCGTCTCCACCGGGAGAGACGTCGGCCTCACCAACGCTGCCACGCTCACCGCCGCTGACTCCTGCACCTCCCTGAAAGTGGGCACCACCCCAGCTATGGAAGAAATCCTAACCAGCCCTCCCCCGTCGATTTCGCACTCACAGCAATGTCCACCGCTGGAGAACGCCGGAAGTGGTCTCTCCACGGCATGACCGCTCATGTTACCGGTGAAACTCGAGGCATCAGGTCTCGCTCTGAAAAACTCAATCCCCCAAACCCCGACCCGTTTCCTTCTTCCCAAAACTCTTCCTTCCCGGAATCCCTGATTCTCAAATCGAGTCTCCTGCACCTGGCTTCCAGTTCGGATCCATCCATTTACATGCATTTCTAGGTTCGTTCCTAGATTTTGTCTGATCTAATCGAAATTGAAGGTGTTAATTAGGTTTTGATCTTAATTGGATTTTATATGTTGTTGCCTAACGGAGAAATAGCAAAGCTATGGAAGAAACCCCATTTCTCTTTTGTATCCGTACTTTCTTTCTTTCTTTTTTTAATTGAAAACTAACGGAGATAGCCAAATATGTGTAAATTTAACGATGAAGGGCACAAGGCGAAAAGATTCAAAATCCTAGGGGTACCACGCGAAATATGTAAAAGAGTTGTATATCTCGCGAAAATTGCAATACCCTAGAGGTACCTCGCGAAATTTCCGTGTTTAATAATATATATATATATGGGAGTGGTTCCCTTGTGCACACCCCTTAAGATATATCTTGTGCACAAATCTTGACCTTTGATTGAAATAAATGGAAGGCCATGATTAAATGAGTGTTTTTTTTAAAATAGAAAAACTGGGGGGACCCACTTAAAAAGATCTAACGCGCTTTTTTTTTTCCGGATCTGATTTCGTTGTTTTGAAAAATCTGTGTATTCCACCAAATAATGTTTCATTATCTACCGAATAATATTTTATTTTATTTTTCATCCATTTCAGATCAAATTTTACCAATTCAACTGAATAATTTGTCACATACAACCCAATAATGTTTAATTTTTTGTCAATCAATTTTAGTTTTGACTCCGAGTTAATTTTTATGCATTCAGTTTTGAAATATTATTCGGTAGAATAGTTATATTTTTTGGGAAATAGAAACAATATTGAATCGAATAATGATTCAAATTTCACCGAATAATTAACAACTCATTAACACTAACACCCAAAAATTTGACATATTCATTTGAATAATTAACGAATATTGAACCGAATGCATTCGAACGGACCACCCCCGCCACCCACCGCCAACCACCCACAACCCTCACCACCCGCCCAACCACCCAGCCCAGATTACCCCCGCCACCCACCCCCCGCCACAAAAAAAAACAAAAAAAAAAACAAGCAGATCTGTGCGACGAAGATGAATTGGTACGGAGCACCGGAGAACGGAGGCTATTGAATGAGCTCGACCATCGGCCATAGCCCGGAACCGCCCGGAATTGAGCGAGAGGGGAGGAGGAGGCTCGGACCTGTGCGAGAGGGGATGAGTCAACCCTAGCACCGCCCGGATCTGAGCGAGAGGGGAGGAATCGACCCTAGCGCCGCCCGGATCCGGTCACTCTCGGCGCCACCTTCCCTCCTCTTTTCCAGCCACCTTTCGATCACCACACCACCGTTGACGCTCCCGCTCACCAGATCCGACCACCCCGGTGTGAGCAACCCCCTCCATTCGCACCCACACACCCATCCCCATCCATTCGCACCCACACACATTCGCACCCCTCGCAGCCCCCTCCATTCGCACCCCACACACCACCGAACCCCCTCTCCAGCGCCGACAGCACCCATTCCAGCCACTACCCACCCAGCAGCGCCAGATCCATGCCCCTGAGCCGACATCAACAGCCCACCGAGCCCCCGCATCCCCTTTTCGCTTCTCTTTGCAAATTCGAAAGAAACCGCCCCTAATTGTCTCCTCCTTCCCCTAGCACCGCCGGATCTGAGAAGAGGGAAGGGGCGCCAAGTACCGACGTTGCCACCACCACGCTGCCACCGCCCAGCCATTCGAATCGTCGTGCTCCTCCGTCAACTCGACACTGGGGCTCTGAGTACTCCACGAGGATGAATACATCATCTGCTAGGGTTTTATTTCACCCTATATATATATATATATATATATAGGGTGAGGTTAAAGTGAAAAAGGGGCTTAAGATGAAAATATCTCTTAAAGTGAAAATAGGGCAAGGGATAGCTGGCCGGCGCGGGTTTGATTTAATTAAAAAAAACAAACAGAGACGCGCTTTCATGGAGGTCTCGCCCAAATTGATTTCTCTCTCCCTCTTTCCCATTCCCAGCCATCAATTCCGAATTTTCGATTGCATCTGCCTTGGGACGATGAAGAAATTGACGGATTTGCGAGAGCCCCAAAGTTCGAAGCATTCAATCTTAGATCTCGGAGGTACTCGAGGGCGACGAGGACCTCGGAGGCATAGAAGCGGACGGAGGCGAGGGGGAAGCAGCGGAGGAGGCGGCGGCGGAGGCAGACCAATGGGGGTCGTCGGAGGCGAGGGGGAAGCTCGCCAGCATCGAGGCGGCGGAGGAGCTTGAGGTGGCGGAGGTGGATGCGGCCGTCGGGGGAGAGGCTGGAGGCGACGCTGATGGCGGACCAATGGGGGTCGTGGCGGCGGTGGGGTCGGTGGTGGGAGGGGGTGGAGACGACGGTGGAGGGGGCGGAGGAGGTGGAGAGGCGGTCGTTGAAGCTGAAGGCGCGGGCGGAGGAGGTGTAGCATCGCAGATCTGTTCTGGTACTGTAGCAAGTCACGGGAGGAGGAAGAAGATGCTGAAATTAAAAAAACCTCCCCATACTTTCATTTCTATAATTATTGCCCTATTTTAATTGTAAAAATTATAAATTTTAGCCCGTAGTTTTTATCGGGTTTAAATTCTATAAGATCCATCTTCAATATTATAAAGTGCATAAATAATAAATCAAAGTGCAATTCATAATCTTAATTGTGCGCTTCATAATCTTATTCTTGCATTTTATCATTTTATTTATTCACTTTATAATCTTAATTGTGCACTTCATAATATTATTAATGCACTTCATCATTTTATTCTTGCACTTTATCATTTTATTTACTCAATTTATAATCTTAATTGGATACTTCATAATCTTATTCATGCACTTCATATTATTATTCATACACCATCATTTTATTCTCGCACTTTATAATTTTATTTGCACAACATAATATTATATTTGCAATCCTTAAAGTTATATTCGCACAACATAATATTATATGTGCACAGCGTAACATTATATTATTAGATATGCACAACATAATGTTACATTTGCAAAACATAGTGTTATATTTGCACAACTTAAAGTTATATTTTGCACAATATAATGTTATATTCGCACAACATAATATTATATGTGCACAACGTAACATTATATTATTAGATATGCACAACATAATGTTACATTTGCAAAACATAGTGTTATATTTGCACAATATAATGTTGTATTCGCACAAGATAATATTATATGTGCACAACGTAACATTATATTATTAGATATGCACAATATAATGTTACATTTGCACAACATAGTGTTATATTTGCACAACTTAAAGTTATATTTGCACAATATAATGTTATATATGCACTATATCATCTTATTTGTGCACATTATCATTTTATTATTGCACTTTATAATCTTATTCATGAACGGGAACACAAAAAAAGCAACCATAAATAGCTTATGCGGGATTTTGAACTCGAACCTTTGTGCATGGGCACATCACTATACCATTTTTTGAGTTAATAGGCTTTTAATGACACATGTTGCATTAAAGTACAAAACTGTCATAAAATAGCGGTCCATAAAGAAATTTTTTGGTATGACACATTATGAAAATGCACATTTATTAATAATAACATTTATTGTATTATTTGTTCACTTTATATTTTGTAATCTCATCTTTTTCCCTTTTTAAAATAAAGACAAAAATTGTGATGTAACATTCTTGTTGTATTTTTTTAATATTATAGTTGCACCTAACAATATTATTTCAAATAAAAATTATGGGTTAAAATATGTAATTTTCATAATTGAAATAAGGGCAATATTCGTATGAATGGAAAGTTTGGGAGATGTGTATGAAATTTACCCCATAATTAGGGTCATTTAATCATTTTCCCATTTACTCATAAAATTAGGCCCATTTACACCAAAATTAGGCTCATTTATTCATTACTCATTTAATTAGACCCATTTACCTTTAAATTATGCCCATTTACATCCAAATTAGACTATTTTCACTTTTAGAGGGATTTTCATCTTAAGCCCCATTTTCATTTGAACCTTTACATATATATATATATATATATATATATATATATATATAGAGAGAGAGAGAGAGAGAGAGAGAGAGAGAGAGAGTATGAGTACTTTGTGCACACCCCTTAGGGTGTATCTTGTGCACAGATCTGAACCATTAAATGAGAATAAATCAAGGGTGTAGATTAAAAGGGATTTTTCTGATTTTTTTTAAAAATAAATTGTGGGTCCCACGTTATAATTTGCCCAACACATGGGAACTAGCGCGTGCATGAATCCAAAATCTCTACTTGAAAAGATTGTGGGCCACGCATCGTACGCATGTGCTTTTGTATTTTGTATTTTTCAATTTATTTAAATAATTACAGTGATATTACTAGTAGGAATATTATTCTGTTTTTTATTTTTCAATTTATTAATTAAGAGTGTAACTAGATTGTCGAATTTCTTTATTGATTGATCAATCTGATTATTATTCTGTAGAATATAGCAAATTGTGTAGGAAAAATCTGCGATGATTACTATTATTCGTATACACATGAAACATTATTCAGTGGAATACAATTATTATTCGGTGAATCTCTAATCATTATTCGTTTATAGAAGATTTTTTTTAAACTCGGCACATCAAGTATGAGACGTTTATGGCTAATTTCATGATTATTCAATTAACTTCGATGCATTATTCGGTAGAATATTTAAAATTTTGATGGGAATATGCGACAATTACAATTATCCTCGATAATCTGGTAGAAGGTGAAATGTGAAATATTATTCGGTGAAATATGAAGCATTATTCGTATAAATCGTAAACATTGTTTAGGGATTTTGAGTTTCTTTTATCTAAATTTGATTGACAAAAAAAAACATTATTCGGTAGCATGTGAGAAATTATTCGGTAGAATTGGTAAATTTTAATTTGATCTGGATTGAAAAATAAAACTAAACATTATTCGGTAGCATGTGAAATATTATTAAATGGAATTGACAAAAAATTTAGTTTTTGTAGTGTTAAAATAATAATCAATAAAATTGTACATTGTTTTGTGAATTCGCAGAGATTATTTATATGTAAGAGAAAGTTTGAAATAATTATATATAAAAAAATATGGATTATTTGGTTAATTGGTTATCGTTATTTGTAGATAAAAATACAACTTTGTTGAGTTTGACCAAAATTTTTTTTTCAAAAATGATAAAACTTATAAACTTATAAAATAGCAAAATGAATAATTAATAAGAAGAATTCGAAGACTGTTTTACCCACAATATGTAACAGCATCACTCCCACACCCATCGATTTGAATTTATAAAATTATAAATTACTGTATAAAACTTATAAATAATTTAAGAAATGATATCTGGTCAATTAAACAATTACTGTACTACGTACTCAATAATTGAATTTTTTATTAAAATAAACAGGACCCACCTACAAATACATGTGATGGTAATTTGCCGAGATTTGCGTTTCACCAATTTTGTCCCTCTTCCACGCGCGCGGGAAAGTTGAGCATGGAGAGATGGTGGAGCCCACCCTTTTTTACATTAAAATTATAAAAAAATCCTTTTAATCATGGCCATCCGATCCATCCATATCTACGGTCAGGATTCGTGCACTAGATACACTATAAGGGGTGTGCACAAGGGAACCACTCCCTATATATATATATATAGTGTGAATCATATGTACTCAAGGCTTAATGTGTATCATGTACACAAATCCTAACCGTTGATTGAGTGGAATCTAAAGGCTGAGATTAATTGGTAAGTTTAATTAATTAAAAAAAGGAAATAACCCCCCCCACCTTCAACCTATTTTGCACGTGAGTCTATGCGTGGAAGAGAGAGAAGGGCGAGGAGGCGATTCGGCGATTGCGAAGGGCGAGCGGCGATTCGACGATGAGGAGAGGCGATTATGAAGGAGATGAGCGGCGATCTGGCGATGAGGAGAGGTGAAGGCGGTGCGAGGGCGTCGACTACGATGGTGGCTGGCGTTGAACAGTGCGACCGATTCCTCTACTACACAGGCTGATTGTGGGTGGCGGTGACAATTTAAAGGAAGGATCGGCCCTCCTATTGCTGCTCCTCAGTGGTTCCGGCCCTTCTGTTGCTACTCCCCCATCGCCATCTGTTAGCCTTCGATAAGCCCTTCAAATCGCCGCCGCACAAGTCGATTTGAAAGAATCGATCTAAGTCCCTAGATCTGGGATATGAAGCGAGCCGCTATCACCGCCACTCACCTTTAGCCGCCAGCAATTGGTGGTTGTGTCGAAAAGGAAGGATTAGAGAACGACAGTAACATTCATGGGTAAGAATGAAATTGATTTAGGGTTTTTATGTAATTGCAAAATTATGAAGTGTATTTGGGGAATTTGAAAGCATAATATATGAAATTATATGATTCTCTTACAATTGCAAGGACCGTGAGGGTTGTTAGCTAAGGTCAATGCTAGTTAATTAGATGAAATGTAAAAGCATATATCAACATTATTCGTAGTCTTTAGGTTGACTATTGCTTCGGCTTGTGTTGGTCGTTTGAAATTCGATTTGGGTTTTTGTGTTTAAATAAATTGGATTGTTCGAGCACTAGGATGTATCAATTTTGTTGATATCTTATTTTTGCATTCCAGTTTGTTTAGGACGTATCGATTGTTTCGATACCATTGAATAATCATATGATATAATCGAATAATACAGTGATATCATCGAATAATTTTTAGTTATTTTTTAAAATGACATAAGTAACAGAACCATTGAATAGTCAAGCGATACAATCGAATAATCAAGCGATACTATTGAATAATCAAACGATACCATCGAATATTTTTTGGTAAATAGTTAAGGGCGTTTTCAGGGTGGTAGCAAATTAGAATAATCAATCAATACTATTGCCAAATTCATTGATGCGATCGAATAATCCATCGATACGGTCGAATAACCCATTGAGCTTAATGAGATAATTTTTTTGGCGGTCTAATGAATGAAAAATGCTTCGATACCGTCGAATAATCATGAGATACCATTGAATAATCTAGCGATACCATCGAATAATCATGTGATACCATCGAATAATCCAGTGAAACCATTGAATAGTTTATTGATGCGATTGAATAATCCTGTGATACTACCGAATAATTTATCGATACCATCGCATAATGTAAATGTATCGATACGATCGAATAATCTATCGATATGATCTAATAATCATGTAAAACCATTGAATAATAATCTATCGATACGATCGAATAATTCTATAATACTATCGAATAATCTGTCGATATCATCGCATAATCTATCGATACGATCGAATCATAAAACAACCCCAAATCACAAACAATATAGAGAGGCGCGTGGGGGGTTAGAACATGTTGAGGCCCACCATTTTTTTCAATTAAAAAAAATTGTAAAATTACCTTTTAATCTCAACCACCCATTTTATTTAATCAATGGCCTAGATGTGTGTACATGATACACAATAAGACATGAGTATCATGTACTCAGCCCTTAACGTGTATCATGTACACTAATATGAGCCGTTGAGTATGAATGATTATGCACTAGTATACGAAGGATTATTCAGTCGTATGAGTCTGTTTTGTAGGTTAGTCATTTTGATTATTCGATGGTATCACTATATTATTCGATCGTATTGACGGATTATGCGATGGTATTGTTTTATTATTCAATGGTATAACTTAATTATTCGATGGTGTTACAATATTATTCGGTAATATTATTCGATGGTAATATATACTATTGAATAATAAAGCCATACAATTGAATAAAGCTATATCCATGATAATATATACTATTAATTACTCGGTAGCATATTCAAAGAAATTGGTAAGAAAAAACACACATTCCATTGAGTAAATATTCATAATTCAAATAATAATATCAAAAAAATCACCAATTCTACTAAATGATCAATATGGGCATGAATAATACAAAAACACTACATTCCACTGAATAAACATATATAATTCAATGAATAATTTCAAAAAACCCACCAATTCCACCGAATAATAAAACGGGGCACAAACAAAACGAAAACTCTTAAGCTCAATTGTTATCGTAAATTTTTTTTTCGTAAAACATATGCAAAGTGGGTGTCTATAGGTAGATAAAAATAAATTACGTCAAAAAATTTTTTTTTTTAAAATGGCCGAAAATAACAAAAAAAAACCAAAAATTTACTTCCCCCGTCACTATTCACACCCCCCCTTTTCTTTTCCTTTCTCTTTTCTTTATTTTGATTATTGTGAGCCTTTAATTTGATTTGATCCAAATGCCGAGATTTGTGTACATGATACACAATAAGACTTGTGTACACATGATCCATATTCTATATATATATATGGAGTGGTTCTCTTGTTCACACCCCTTAGAGTATATCTAGTGCACGAATCTGGACCCTTAATTTAAATGAAATGAATACCCACCATTAAAAGAAATTTTTTTTATTTTCCTTTAATTACTTGTGGGGTCCACCGTTGAAAAATAATCCTCCCCACCCAAATCATGCGCGTGTCTGCTAACACCCACTATCACATTTGCTTCTTTTTTTTCCTATTATCTTTAAATATATAAAATATTTGAGGAAAAAATGCTTTTTTTTTAGAACTAAATGCTTTTTAAAACTCGCTTGGTTTATTTCGGTTTACAGATTTGACAATTTCACCGAATAATGATTCACGTACTACCGAATAATGTTATGTTATCTTTTTTTCATCTAGTTCATATCAAATATTACCAATTCCATTGAATAATTTTTCATATTATACTGAATAATGTTATATTTTTTTTCTATCCAGTCGAAGGCAAAATTTACCAATTCTACTTAATAATTTGTTCCTTTCTACCGAATAATGTTATAAGCTTCAAATCCCTAAATAATGCTTATAATTTATAATAATAATACTTCATATTTAACCGAATAATGTGTCGCATATCACCGAATAATGATTTATTTTATGTTGTTTGCCAAATCGAAGACTCCATATTATGGCAAATAATTTATCAGATTTCACCGAATAATTTACCAAATCATTACTACTAGTAACCAAAATTCGACACATACGTCTAAATAATTGATGAAAAATAAATC
Organism: Persicaria tinctoria; assembly: GCA_037127255.1. Lineage (NCBI taxonomy): Eukaryota > Viridiplantae > Streptophyta > Magnoliopsida > Caryophyllales > Polygonaceae > Persicaria > Persicaria tinctoria. The sequence goes on from JBANSL010000014.1 coordinate 10,360,918, forward strand.
AAATTATGCATCAGGAAAACCTTACCCAACCAACCGATTTCGCCTACCCCAACCCAAACCCAAACCCAAACCACCGCCACCCCACCACCACCCAACCCTCCAAAAAAGAAAGAGCCGACAAATTAGCCATCAAAGGCAAAATGGGTAGGCCAAACATCGCCGGTGGAGGCGCTGGCCTAGGAGCAGTCGTCGGAACTGTAGAAATTGACGTCGGCTGAGTCGATCTGGTCGACCTTGGCGGAGACGAGCGAGTCGGAATCGAAGGGGAGGATGGAGGAGATCGCATCGAGGACGAGCATGGCTTGATCCGGGGAGATCGCATCGGGGAGGATGGAGGCGCCTTGGGAGTTTCACCTTCACTGTACTCCCTCTTCACCGGCCTCTCCGCCGAATTCCGCCACGGCTTCGCTGCCGACATCGCCACCGCAGCCCCGCAGCCTCACAATCTCCTCCCCGAATTCAGCAATTGTTGGATCTCCATAACCCCCTCCTCGGATTCAGCGATTGTTGGATCTCCTCCTCGCAATCTCGCAATTGCTGCCACCATCGTCCCTTTGTTGCCGATTGGCCGCCATCCTCTCCCTTCGCCGCCACCATAGCAGCATCCAGTCAGCGCTCGTGCTAAAGGATTTCGGCAAGGGAGAGGGTCGGAGAAGGGGTCGGATGAAGGAGTTTACCACCGCCCAGATCTGGCATCGCCACCATCTCCCTCGTCTTCGGCCTCAATCGCACCTCTGCCTTTCCCGCAACACTACTTTCCGATGTCATCGAGGATGTCTTCATCGCCTCCATTCGAAATCAAGCCTCGCCTCACCGCCAAATCACCTCATCGCCTCCCCCGCCTTGCCTCCCCACCGAATCTCTTCCTCGCCTCCTCCACCAGCGCCCCCCGACTCCGGCTCTCCTCTTCGTCGCCTTCGCCGTTGATCAGAAACGCCACCACACACCACCGTTTCCGGCTCTTCGACTCCATCGATTGAGATTGAAGAACCCCTTCGCCGCCGATTGAGATTGAAGAATGAATCGGCTCCAAATATGGGTACAAAGAAAAACGCCCGGATTTTAGGGTTATATTGATTCTCTCACGCGCTCCACGCTCAACTAAATGGGATTGAAATTAATTTTTCGATTTTTTTAAAAAATCACTCAAGACACGTGGCATCATCTTATCTCTCCATTTAATATAGATCAAATGCCCAGTTTTGTGCAGAAGGTACACCCTAAGGGGTGTGCACAAGTGATCCTTACTATATATATATATGATAGATCAACAAGAAGGGTATCCCCCAATCTACACAAAAAAACCTTTGAGAAACCAGGAGTACGCGCTTTCACGCGCTACTCCCCCTGTTGAAACGGAGTTGGGTCTTTGCCCTCATCCTCCTCTTCAAACCGATGACTAGTTCCCCGGCGAGCAAATTCCATATGCAATCTCTTCCTGTTTCATTCGTTCACTGTTTCGAGGTCCAATATTCCGTCTTTTGGATCTCTGACGACGACCTCGACGCTCTCATCCTCCCATCCTCGCTGGAGCCTTCCCTTTTCGCCCCGACGACATTCGTACCTTGCTCCTGCCTACGATTGACGTGTTTTCTGCCGGTTTCCGCGTCATTGTCACTATTGGTCTTCATTCCGGGCTGGTCGAAGGTCCTCCGCTCCCTTCGCCCTTTGTCCCCTCTCTATGGTCAGCGGGGTGGCTTGGATTTTTTGTGTAAAATCGTTTTGGGGCTTTTTGCCTCGTCAATCGTCCCCTCAAATTCTTTCGAGTCTCTTCTCGGATTTGGGGTTTGGTGGTTGTTCTTGTTGATTTTGGTCTGGATCTGGATTTTTTCTATCTCCTTGGCCGGATTCAGTGTTCCTAAGGCGCACCTGTTTCGTCTTCCTCCCCCGCCAACTGCTATGTTTTCGGTGGCCTGGTTATCGTTCTTGGTGTTTTCTAGTGGCGTTGGGTTGTCGATCTCTGGGGCTTCACTGTCGTCGATGCCCGATGTCCTGCCTTGCCGCTGTTCGCCTCCTACCTTGTTGTACCCGGGCGTGTTTGGCTTGTTTTGCACGCTTTGGTTGCCCGGCCTGACAGACTGATGTCCTCCTTGGCGTGCAAGGCAATATCTTGGCCTTACACGCCAAGCTTTTCATCAAATATATATATATATATATATATATATATATATATATATATATATATATATATATATATATATATATATATATGAGAGAGAGAGAGTATAGATCATATGTACTCAAGGCTTATTGTGTATCATGTGAACACATCTAGGCCTTTGATTAAGGTAGAATGGAGGGCTGAGATTAATTATTCAAAAAAAATTAATTAATTATGATTTTGTTTTTTGACAAATTAAAAGACTCTCATCAATTAGCGTGTGACATTGACAATACTCAAAACCCTAAACCTGCCATTAACATAAATTGGTAGTAGAGAGCCCAGGAGATCTGGAGGCGAGAGGGAGATCCGGGGCTGAGGTGAACGCGAAGTGGAGGCGAGATAGCGATTCGCATGTGGAACGACGGAGGGATGATGGAGGAGCGGACGGCGACGGGTGTCCCAAAACAGCCTCCTCAAGTGGCTTGTGAGTCCATCAGAGAAAGAGAAGGAGAGGCGATCAGGACTTCAACGACGGCAGCGGCGGCGAGTCTCTTTCCGGCATTCGAAGGCGGATCCATGAGGTGCGGCGAAGGCGGATGGCAAAGGCGGGCCACGAAGGCGGAGCCGTGAGGTGCGGATCGGGGCAAATCGATGGCGATTTCGGCGGCGATTTGTAACGGTGATGGTGCTCTGGTCGGACGCCCCCTTCTCTTCTACTCATCCCTTCTCGATTCATAGTAAAAGGGGTGGTTCGTTCGCGGACCTGGGCAGCCAAGCCATCGCCGTTCATTGAACCAATTGAAACAAAATTTTCAACAAGTCAAAAACCTAGTCTTGTGAATTCAATGCTGCTACTCGATTCATTACAAGGTGAGTTCTGCCTTTGATTATTTGATTACAAGGTGAGTTTGTGGTCTGCCTTTGATTCTTTGATTACAAGGTGAGTTCGTGATCCCAAGCCTTTGCTTTGGTTGTAAATGACTAAATGCTGATGTCGGTAGAAAGTTTGTTCCAGTTTATAAATTAATTAGGGTCTCTCTAAGTTCAGGGCTCCCTCTCTTGATCTTTTGATTCTTCGATCTGACATTGGATTTGAAATATCTCCCTAAACTCATCATCCAAATAAATTCTTTCATATTTATTAATCAATTCTCGCTCGTTCCAAATGCATCGATACCATCAAATAATCATGTTATATCATTGAATAATCCAACGATACTATCGACTAATTATTAGTTATTTGTTAAAATGAGTAACGGAAACCTTGAATAATCAAGCGATACCATCGAATAATCAAACGATACAATCGAATAATCAAGCGATACCATCGAATAAAAAGGTTATGACGTTTTCAGGGATTAGGGCGTTTTCGGGGTACTAGTCGATTAGAATAATCCATTGATACGATCAAATAATCCATCGATACGATCAAATATATTATCGAATAATGCGAAGAAAAATAACCGTTTATCATGTGGCAAGTGGATACCATCGAATAATCCATCGATACGATCGAATAATCAATTGATACGATTGAATAATCCTGTGATACAATTGAATAATTTAAAGGAAAAAAAACAAATCAAACCCACAAATGGTGCACGCGCCTATCAGGTGGCAAGTAGAGCAAATTTCATGTTGGGGCCCACCACTTTCTTAACACACACACACACAACCTCCCGGAAGGGTTCGAACAAAAGCCCGAAAGGGAAAGGTTTTTTTTTTAAAACCTGAAAGGGTTTGAGTAAATCCCGTAATGGCTTGACGATATTTTTGTAGGTGAGGAAATTTCGAATTGGATCCGTAGTGTCTGGCAGGTTGCCGAATTGCTTGGTGGTGCGATGGTGGGGCTTTCGAGACTAGCAGTTTCTGAGTGGTGTTTCTTCCTATTTGTCGATGTGCGAGAGGTCGTGGACGTGATCGAGACCTGATGGCTCATTGACAGAGTCCAAATCTGAGGTTTCCACTTAGTTCCCCAGGGATCCCCTGCGTTGCCTCTACCAACTGATGGATGAGTTGTCGTACACTGCTTCGGTTCTTTCATCTTTTACTAGTCTTTGCCTTTATTTGCACTCTTATAATTTGTCGCATCTGCCTTATTGGTGGTTTATGTCTTTAGCTTATTTTGACGGTTTATCCGTTGCCGAGTTCTTCGGCCTATCGACCCCCGGGCCTGTCCGGGCATCGAATTCTTACTTAATAAAAAAAAATAATGATAGATCATTTGTAACCAGCCCTTAGGATGTATCTTGTACGCAAATTGGACTATTGATCTTAAAGGAATGGATGACCTAGATTAAAAGGAACTTTTGCCTTTTTTTTTAATAATGAGGAGTGGGACCCACATGCTAAATCAGCATTACTCTCAAGCTATGCGCGTGTATGTGCAGAGATAATGTGTGCAATCCATATCTTTGCAAATTGGTAGGTCCTGCGCACTAATTTTAAAAACAAACTTTTTTTTTTAACTTAGATATTTGACAAAGGTTGTGCATTCGGATTTCACATCAATTCAAATCAAGCCTTTTGTTTTTTTTCGGAATTTTCGCGTGGTACCCTTAGGGTATAGGTAAATTCACACGGTGTACAAAAGTTTGACATATTTCACCAAATCTCCTTGAGATTTTGATTTGTTTCGCCAAATACCCCTCCGTCCAAATCTGCTACATTTTCGCTAAAAAGAGAGAGAAAACAAACCAATCATGGAGCTTCAGTGAAGAGCGAGAGGAAAGGGATGAACATGGAGAGAAAATATGGGGGAGAAGACAGCGAACAATGAGAGAGAGTAGAAAACCCTAGATCCCCCGCCCTTGCCGCCTTACAAACCCAAACCCTAGAAAACCTAGATTCAGCCACAAATTCAAAGCCTCGAATCGAAATCAATTCCCATATTAAAACAAAAATCCGAAAACTCTTAGGGGTCGTTTGGTATTGATATCTAGATATCAAGATATCAGATATCGATATCAGTTGATATCTTGATATCCTTGTTTAGTATATTGCAAGGGCTCTACAAATTTCAAGTACATATTTCAACCCTGAGGCTCTACAGATTTCGAGTACAACTGTACAAGGGCTAAATTCATACAAGAGCACACAAATTTCGATTGTACATGGCTGCATATCAATTTCAATTTCATATTTCATGCAAAGAACACAGAACCCTATATCTACAAGCCAAAAATCGCCACAAGCACAAACCCTAATCGACAAATCTCACAGCCCTAGCCCTAGATTTGCAAATTGGGATTGCCCAGAGATTCCAAGCCATAGATGAGGTGAAGAAAGAGGAGACAAGAAGGGGAGAAGAGAGGGCATACCAGAGCGTAGAGAGCGAGTGAGAAGCGCAAAAGCGAACAAGAGGAGAGAAGAGCGAGTGAGCGATATCAGGCAATACCGCCCAAAAAATGGGTATATCACTTTGGGCTTTTTTTTTTAACTAAAGCTGGTATCAAGTATATCACTTGATATCGATATACTTCCTGTACCAAACACCGATATCCGATATCAAGGGTTAATATCTGATATTCGATATACTGATATCGATACCAAACGACCCCTCATACAAATCCTTCAAATAGAACTTACAAATCCCGAAATATGTGATAAAAGGGGCGAATCAAAGAAGAAAATTAGAGGATCGTCGTGCTAGTATCTACGAAATCAACAAAGAAGGTGACCTCGAAGATCAATCGAAGTGAGGGAGTCAGTTTCACAAGGAACACGACAGTTGAAGAAGGACCAAGGACTGGGAGTTGAAGAAGAACCAAGGACCGGATCTCCCCGAAGATGCGACCAAAAGAAAGAAGAGGTCGATGTGCTTGGCGGGGGAACCTTACTCCTTTCTGCACCGTCCTTTCTTGGCGGACGAGTGAAGTGTGAGTTGGGCGGAGCTCTCGGTGGGTTTCCTGGCTTCTTGAGCCGGCTGGGGATCCTCTATAGCCATGCCATTGGAGAATATCGTGTTCTCTTCCGATCAATACTAGGTGGATTCTCTTCTTTTTTTTTCATCTCGCATTATTTTTTGGTTCCAAAAAGATGAAAAATGACATCTATCTTTACACTGAAATTAGGATCTGCTTAACATTGCATCAGTGTGAATATATTATGACTTTGATTTTGTACCAAGCTCTTAAAATTGAAAGATTTTTTTCTGAAAAATGATGAATTGAATATTGCCTCTTTGAAAGAAATTGAGCTTCTAAAGTTGACCATGAAATGTGCATCATCTCTCTGCTTCGACCTTCTTGTGAGTAATACAAATATCACACTTTTGAACCCATTTGCAAAACCTTAAGCTTCTGCAAATATGTTATGCTATTTCTATGTCCAATTGTTGCCCTCCCTGGATGGACCTGGTTTGTGCCTGAATGCATACCCTAGTTGAGGGAGTCATTATAGAATGAAGAAAGTGTATGAATTCATAGAAACATCATAGAAGCAAGAAAATGATATAAAGTCAAAAGTCAAAGGACGAAAGTTGCATACACAAGATAGTTATCTATCAAGGGCATTTTCTATCGCCTTTGCTGTCCGTCTGGTCGATCTGGGTCTTGTTGCACCGTTGGTTGATCTTGTGGCCGTCGTTGTCCGGCTGGTTGGCTACTACGGTGTGCGCTGTGGGCTTCTCTGGCGGACTGCTGCGTTGCCCCTTCCCCGTCATCCCCTTTGGCTGTTCGTTTTGGGGATAGGGATTCAATCACCATTTCGGGCTTGCCCTTACCTTCGGGTTTGCCTTGGGCCCGAAAGTGGCCCGGGCTTGATAGATTATGTCTTGTGTGGTTTGGCCAAGTTTTTTGCTCCGGCCCGAGCACCCAAGAAATTAAAATAATTAATAAAAAATTATAATAAATTCTTATAAATTTTCGTATTTTGGAAATTTATCAGCTCATATATATTATAATAAATACTTATAATTCCGGAATCTTCTTGCGCTCTTTGCCCTCTCGCGGTCATACTTCATTCTCTCGGGTTGGTTGGAGTTCTGTCTGCTGGTTCGTGGTTAGTTTCGGTTGAGGAGCAGTTCTGCGGCCCTGGTTGATCGAAGTGATCGTATTGGTGGTGTTCGTGGTCTCCGAAGATCCTTCATCTAGGTGGAGGGAACGTCGTGTGATCCACACTTCCCCAGGTGTCGTCTTTGCCCTTTGTGGATTGCTGCTTTCCGTCTTTCCGGCGGCGAGACATCGTGTCAGCTGTGCTGTCCCATGCGCTCGCTATCCACTTATCCACGCTGGGTCTCCATCTTCTCGTTGCTATGTCCGCTTGTGTGCTTGGGTCTGGGGTTTCCGGGTTTATTTTGTGTGGGTCTTTTGTTGTATTATGTGATTGTATTCTGTTTCATATTGTATTTTCTTTTGCTATGTTGTATGTTTAGACGACTTGCCGTCTGCCGACTTTTTCGGCCTCTCGAGGTCCGGGCCTGTCCGGCCTCGAATTATTTCCTAATCAAAAATAAAATAAAATGCCTCTTTACTTGTCATCATTGGGATGTCACTAAGCTTATTGAAAGGATTGAGTGATCACTGATTAGTTGCCTAATCTAGATCATTGTTCTAAAAATCGCGCCTAGGCGCTAGGCGATCCCCCTCCGCCTAGAGTTAAATGACCGCCTAAGCACACCTAGGCATCCACCTTGACCGCCTGGGCGCCGACTAGGCGCTAAGCGGCCCCTCACCGCCTAGGATCCGCCTAACGCCTTTTAGAACACCGATCTAGATGATAATTTGATAATGTAAAATATAGTTTACATGGACTTGAAGCTTGTTAAAAAGTCTACTAGATCAAACAGTAGAGCATGTGCTTATGCACAAGATGTGGGTTCGACTCCTACATAGACTAATTAATACAATGATTTAGACTTCAAAATTTGGCTTGAATTTTACAAGAAGTTTGAATATGTCATAGTTGAACAAATTGCCCGAATAAAGAGTTCATGACTTGGGTACATACAAACTCTTTTTTATAATCTGTCATACAAATTGCCCGAATAAAAGTTTGAATCTGTCATAGTTGTTTACAGTGCTGAAAATTTTAGTGAATAAGAATTTACAAGTTAAAATGGATAAAAAAAGAACAAAATACAAAAGCATTACATAAGTCATAAAAATCCCACGATCGAGATAGCAATACAAATGATGAAAGCAGCCCATGGAGAATGTATGACAACAAATGAGATAGCAATACAAATAAAAAAAATCAGAAATTATAGCAGCAGCCCACGGAGAATGTATACAGCAAATGATCGAGAAGGAAATCAGTGTGTAGGTAGTAAATGATGCTATTGTGAGTCATTGCAATGCTCAAGTAGGAGAAAAATCCCACGATCAGCTACTGGATATATAAGAGATCGATCGAAGTGCAATTTAATGGACAATAATAATGATTAGCTCAGCCTTGTTCAGATTGGTACTCCAACTCAGCCTTTCACTTTTTTGGTTGAGAATCTTTCCCAATTTAGAATCTTATTCGATTTATCTTTCTATTTTGATCATTATTAAATTTACCTTTGATGCACATTTTCTATTTTGACCTTTTTTTTTTTATCGAATTTTCTATTTTGACTTATCACTTATCGTACTGTATAATTGCTATTTAGTGCTTAATTAATTGCAACAATCAAATATACCATTGGTCGATCATTAAAACAACATAAAACTACAACCATTAAAACAAATTACAACCATTAAAACAACATAAAACTGATTTGTATACTTTTTTTATTATATTTTTCCGTAGTTCATCATATTCTTAATTTCAACCACTTAACTTCACCAATTTTTTTTTTTTTCCCATTTTAATAATAGATGAGAAAAGTCTCTATCAATTCCACCGTCCAAAACTCTCCACCCTGTATTTTTCAATTGTAATTCTGATTCTAATATATGCACTCGCTATCTCCTCCCCCGCCCTGCCCCTCCTAGGGTTCCTCCCCTTCCTTCCTCGGCTCCCACCTTCCCACTCCAATTTCTCCTTCCATTGGATCCAAATCCAATCGCCCCAGGCGGGAGCCCTCAATTTCCACCCCCTCGATCTTCACCTTTCAATTTCCATCTGTATAAACCCTTACATTTTTTGCAGTTTCTCGGGGGGTTTGCGGATTTTCACGGCGTATTATCCGGCTAGGATTTCCTCATACTCTTAGTTGCTTCCTCCTGTTTAGCTTCTTTGTATTCGTTCTAGAATATCAGGGCTTCGGAAATCTCCTTTGTCTTGTTTACGAGGGTTTTGGATTCGTAGCTGTTCGTTCCGTCCCTGGTTTCGTTTCCGGAATTTTCCAGTTTTCGATCTTGTTAGTCGCTGGATTTGGTTTCCATTATGGATGGATTTGCAGGCGGATGTGCCCAGGGAGAGAAGATATTGGGTGGGAATTCGACAGGTTTGTTTCCTTTTTCTGATTCATTTATATCTATCTGTGTTTTGCTTAATGTTTCCTCCCCTGCTTACGGTTTCTTTCTTGGATCTGAATGTCGTCTGTGTTTATAGTTTGAATCTCGCACCTGGTAATTCTTCCGCCGTTTGAATCTGGCGTATTCTTCCAGTGCAGATTATTACTCTTCTGATTCTGAGCTTATCGATAAGATTCCTGATGGCATAATTCGTATTTTTTTCTGCGATGCATTCAGTATCTGTTTCGTTTTGAAGTTTAATCTCTTCCATGATAGCTTTGACTTTCAGATTAGTTTGATCTTGGAAATTAACATGGAATCGGAAATGGGACTTTTGTACTCTTGTCTACTTGTTGAAGCTAGATTCCTCACAAATGACGGATTAATAAGAAATAGCTTCAGGCTTTCAGGTTCAGGAAACATTTAGAGGTCTTAGTGACCGCTGGTTTGCCATCTTCTAGTTGGCTATTTGTGGTTGATGGCTGCTTTAGCATGACATTTTTATATATATATTTTTATTATAAATTACAATCTTAGTTTTTAATGAGAAGTTCCCAAGTTACACAGTTAAGCAAAATCTGGTTAAGATGAGTTTTTGGATTTTTTTTTGTGCCATTTGTGTTATGTGAAGCTGAGGTACATGACTCTTTATTTTCCTTAATACAGACGTTGAGTTATTTGATGCATCACAGTATGCATTCTTCGGTGGGGATGCTGTAGAGGAAGTTGAGTTAGGGGGATTGGAGGATGAAGAGGAGTTGCCTGCTCTTGGATTTGATGGCGACCTTTATGAAGTGGACCACGAAGAGGTTGCTGTAACTTTTTGTCCACTATTTCCTTCTGTCTCTTTCAGTAGATGTTTCATCCTATGTACTATGCGTTATTGATGTATAGCGGGAAAGTAATGCTTGTTTTACTCATGTTTTGAACTTTATTTTTCTTCATTATTTTGCTCACGTGTATATCATAGATATTCAAATCCGAGGGCAAGTTTGTTATTTTTTTTAATTACTTTTAAAGAATTTATGTCTAGCAAATAAATTTTCAAAGTATTGTTTTTGTAAGATCTTGCTGAAGCTGAAATTCTGTTTATCCTATCTTTGTTTTTCTGCTTTCATGGACTCTGAATAATTTTTATTGTCATCTTTTTACTGTAATGTAAGGTCTCAAGTTGTTGGTAAATCTGTTTATTAAATTTGTGACCTTTGCTTTCATGCCCAATACCCAAAGTTAGATCACTGATCACTGGCTTTGGCTACCATTTCGTTGATATGCTGGAACCAGTAATGGGATATTTCCGCTGCTTACTTTGCCTGATTAGTAGTATTTCTTTATTTCTTTTTCATTTTTTCTCCATCTGCACTATTCTGTTTTCCTTCAGAAATGCTCTTACTTGGCCCTCTATTGACCCCTTCAAGCAATTTTTATTAATAAAAATTGCAAATCTGATTTAGTCGAGTACGCCTTGTTAGATATTATGATTCTGCACTTTGAAGATTGAGAAATAGACATCACGTTTACAGGGTTGTATATTTCTGCAGGATGCTGGTTTCGGACCTTTGAATGAGATTGATGATCTTGCAAATTCTTTTTCAAAGGTGAACTTTCTAACTAATTAAAATTTGCCACTTTTTCTTTTTATAACTTTCCTGCAAGTATTCTAAAGGTGAAGTTCTTGTTGTGAGATAAATAGCTCCTTTTGCGTTTATCTGGCTTCGCTATTGCAAGAATAATATTTATAGAGCTAGAATTTCAGGAACAAAATGATTCAGTTCAGGGTCCTTTTGCATCCCTACCCATTCAGACCCTTCATAGCTTAATGAGCAATGTAAACTTGTTTGGTTTAATGTTTTTCTTATATTTGGATGTTCAACTTTTTGAAAAGCTCTGTAAGCATCTTCACAGGGAGTTGACTCATTTTCTTTCATCCATTTAGTTGGTGATTTAAGTGGATATTTATGCTTGTTTATATAGGCTATAAATTTGGTAAAATGGTTCTTTGGGTAGCTGAAATTGAGAATAAGGCACTGATATTATGTAGATAGAGAATTCCCATTTGTGAGAATTTTGTTATCAAGCTTCTGAGACATCCACTTGCCAATACTGGAACTTGTTAGTGAAGCAACCTTCCACCTGAATCTTATTTTGTGCTCTCAAACATTAACCGTTTCTGGTAAAACCCCTCTCTTGTACTGTAAAATATCAAGAAGACCAGAACTAAGTCTTTTCGAGGAGCTTGACTGTTACCAAAGTGAAGATCATGATACGCCATCCTTGCTCATGATGTACCAAGTTCACCTTTCCTTTCGCTCTCAAGCATCAACCATTGCCTACAAAACTACAGTTCAAAATTTCGTACTTATATTTTACTATATTTAATAATTTATAGGGAAGGCTTAAGATGTATGACTCTTGCCAAAAAGAAGATGAATATATGCTATCCTTTCTATTAATGTGCTGTTTACAGAGATCGAATGTTACAAATTTGATCATGGTCATGAGGTTGGTTTGTTAATATTCTAATGTATGTATCTTTTGCAGTTGGACAGAGTTGCTAGCGGCCTACCAACAGTCCCAGGAGTTGTTGATCATAGGTTATCCATAGAAAGTGAGTAACAAAAATTTGTATTTTGATGCTATCATCCCTGTGTTTTTTCAGGGCATCTCATGTTTCATTCTATTTTTATCAAGGTTCTCATGCTGCTATCATATGTTAATTAGATCTGTTGGCAGCATATATTTGCTATAAAGTTAAGGATTTTCGTGGATCTTTGTTTCTTCTTTCATGGTATTGGAACTACAAATTCCAAAAAAGTTTCTATAGCATTTTGACTAGAGGATTAACATAGATTTGGTCAAAGTTGGGGGAAATGTAGAGAAGAGTTAATAAAACATGAAATGTTTTTCCTGGTCTGAATGTGGATGAAGGAGAGCAATTTTTTCCCCATTCTTTATCTTAATCGTGAAGGGATGATGGATTGGCGGTATAAGTGCTCTCTATAAATATTCTTGTTTTCCCGCCTTCAAATTGCCCTCAAGAGATGGTGAATGTCCAGGTGATGGGATCTTCTCCTGTCCATCATGTTCTCTCTCTTTGAGCCAGCTATTGTTTTTTTTATTATTATTAAAAAGAAAAATTTATGATGTATCTTCTGTTTTAGTAATGCTGCTGAACGGGAGAGATGAGTGGTGATGTCATTAATTAAATTGGTGATCATCAGGTTTGGGAGATTAGTGGTGAATCTGGTGATGTCAGAAACCATGGATTATGGTTCCACTGTTTTCCCCCATTTTGCATTTTATTGTATAGCTATATTAATGTTTTAATAATGTGATAGTTGCTCTTCTTTATGAGATGCTGGGATCTCGCTATTCATTTCATCTTTGTAATCTACTGCTGCACCCTCCTAACTGTTGCTTCTCAGGTTCAACTGCTGCTGAATGGCCAAAGGAAGCAGATTATCCTGCATGGTTTGATCAGCATGGGCAGCTTGCTTCAAATTCATTGTACAGAACGTCGTCACATCCTGATCCCCAGCTGCATCATATTTCCACTCCAATTCCAGTACCCAAATCTTCCTTCCCTTCACATCCCCCCCATGGAGGAATGCCACAACAGGGACCGCTTAACAGCCATTCGCAACATACAAATATTCCATATGCTGCTGGACAGTCTCAAATGTCTCCTTCCCAAAACATTTCATCCTTTCCGCGTTTTCCATCTGGATCACCGCACAATTCACGTTTTGTTGGAAATTTGTCCCAGTCGTCTCCTCCCGGTCATTCTGTCAATGGCCAGCCTCCTGGTCAATGGTTAAATCAAGCAGCGTATAATGGAGAGCGACCCAATGCTTTCAACTTGTTGCAGCAACAATTGCCTCATCAAAATGGAATGATGCATCAAGTAGTCAATCAACAACTGCAGCAGCAGCAGCGACAACAACACCCTAGACTACTACATCCAATTCACCCCAATTTCAGCCACTTACCAGGAATGCATCCACAGATGTATGGTCCCCAACTATCTGCATCCCCCCCTATAATGAACAATTTTGATGGTATGCTAGGACTTCCTGATATGAGGGAGCAAAGACCGAATTCTTCACAGAGAAATAGACAGAACTTTTATCCTCAGCAGGATTATGATTGCAGCAGCAGGAGGTTTGAAGGTGGTTGGCCACAGTTCAGATCCAAATACATGACAGTTTCTGAAATCGAAAATATTATAAGAATGCAGTTAGCTGCTACACACAGCAATGATCCGTATGTTGATGACTATTATCATCAAGCTTGCCTTGCCAAAAAATCTGCTGGGGCAAGATTGAAACACCGTTTTTGCCCTAATTTCCTGAGAGAACATCCTCCGGGTGCTCGTCCTAGTGATGAACCTCACGCCTTCCTCCAAGTTGAGGCATTGGGAAGGATTCCATTCTCTTCTGTTCGCAGGCCTAGGCCGCTTCTTGAAGTGGAGCCTGCAAGTTCATCTGGTTCTGGTAGTGAACATAAGGCTGTTGAGAAATCACTTGAGCAGGAGCCGTTGCTTGCAGCAAGAGTAGCTATTGAAGACGGTATTAGTGTCCTCCTTGATGTTGAGGATATAGACCGATTCTTTCAGTTCAACCGATTCCAAGATGGTGGTGTTGAGCTGAAACAGAGGAGGAAGGCTCTCCTGGAAGAGTTAGCAGCTTCATTTCAGCTTGTTGACCCGCTAAATAATGATGTCCACACAGCTGGGCTAGCTCCCAATGATGATCTTGTGTTCCTACGGATAATCTCTCTTCCGAAAGGCAGGAAACTTCTATCGAGGTACCTTATAATGCTCAACCCTAGCGATGAGCTCCTTCGCACTGTCTGCATGGCCATTTTTCGTCATTTGAGATTCTTGTTTGGGGTCCCTCTCGCTAATCCAGTTATGGTTGAGACGACAGCTAAGCTTGCAGCAACTGTATCTTCCCGTGTTTGTGAAATGGATCTTAATGCATTGAGTGCTTGTCTTGCTGCAGTTGTTTGCTCCTCAGAGCAGCCCCCTCTTCGGCCGATCGGAAGTTCTACAGGGGATGGTGCTTCTATTATTTTAAAGTGTGTGCTTGAACGTGCTACTGACTTGCGTAGAGATCCTCACATAGCTGCCTCTACCCCAAGTAGGGCATTTTCATTTTGGCAGGCTTCCTTTGATGCATTTTTCGATCTTCTGACAAAGTATTGTGTCAGTAAGTATGATACCATCATGCAGCCGTTGCTCCAGCAGGTCTCTCTGAACTCGGTTGCCACCGAATCAGATACTGCCAGAGCTATAAAGAAAGAGATGCCAGTTGAGCTGTTGCTGGCGAGTCTCCCTCACACCAATGACCGTCAGAGAAAGATCTTAATGGAATTCGCCCAGCGCACCGTTTCATCTAAGGGAGCTACTAGTCATGGTTAAGGCATTGGTGGTCACAGCGGTTATGCTCGGGACATGCTATTTGGATGAAGGCCGAATTGACAAAACTGATGTCGTAACATTGATGGTGATTCACAGGATAAACGAAGGAGGATCCAATGGTAGGAGATATTTGTGTTGAATTATATTTTCTGGTGTAAAGTACTGGGAAATTTTGAAGTAAGTTGGTTTAAAGAAGATAAATTTGCTAGGTTTTTTTTTGGGTGCCCTTTTGTTATTTTTTGGGTGCATAAGGAAATCAAGGAATATGATGTATACCGCTCTAGATAGGTTTTAGACGTTGGTTTGAATCTATGTGAGATTCTTCTTTTTGAATTTCAGAAAATTCTCCCCCTAAAATTAATCGAAGATGGTAAATTATCGCTTCTGAAGTTTAACTTGACTGTTACTTTACCCGTCTATTTTATAGGTGCTAGAGAAATAAGTTACATATGTGCAGGATCTATACGATTAATACATATAGATCCATATCCATTTTTGAAAAATGGATACTCATCCAAATAAATCGCTAAATCGTGTGCCAGGAACCAGATTTGAACCGGTGACACGAGGATTTTCAGTCGTCTGCTCTACCAACTGAGCTATCCCGATCATTCCCTACGCATCATCTACTCATTTTATTAGAAAACTGGGGTCTATGTCAATTAAAAAGGTTTTTGGACATTTTAGGTTGAAAACTATACTTCAAAATATCAACTTTTTAAATATTTTGTTGAGAAAATTTGCTGAAAAGGCACGGTAGAATGCTCAAATTAGTCACATATCTTATATTTATATTGAGAAAATTTGCGCCGCATACGCAAATTTTCGTACATATTAGGAGAGTGTCCACATTTTTGGACAAATTGAAGGAATGTCCATTTTTTTTTTTTTTAAAAAGCAAACTCTAAATCTAATCATATCTCTTTCCTCCATCCCCTCTCTCGCTCAACCTTCCTCGATCTTCTCTCTCGCTCAATCTGATCAGATCTCCCTGTCTCGCCGACCGAAGATTAACCGGATTCCTACTCCTCCTTCTTCTCCGATCTGATTTAAAGCGACCTCTTCAATCCGAATTCCGGATCGCGTGGTTGACGACGTTGCTCTTGGTCACACGTTGTCATCCTCCGGTCACCCCTTATCGCTCATCGTCATCCTCCGGTCAACCTTCATCGCTCCTCGTCATCCTCCGGTCAACCTTCGTCGCTCCTCGTCCTGATTTTAGGTATTCGTCTCTCGAGGCTCCACTCCCGATCTCAGATCTGAAAATCGCGCCTCTATCGCAACCTCTACTCTCAGATCCGGAACTCACCATCGCAAGTCGACGCCTCTAAATTAGGATCTCTCTGGTCGACAACGTCGTCCTCTCTCTAAATCTCAATCTCTCACGTTTTTTGAAAAGAGTTCAAGCGATTTCCGTGGTTTCGAGGGAGAAGACGCGTTCGTCATCTCCGATGAGAGGAAACGGATCGAATGAGGAAGGAGATCCAACCGCCAAATCAACGACGAGATTTGTCTCTTTCTATCTATCCTCAACTTTGAGATTGATTGAGTTTTTATGATGTAGATTTGTTGCTTATTATTAATCTACTTTGTAAGGGCTAGGGAGAGATTTGCAAGACGAATATTTTTCTGAAAATTGAGTTTTCGTGATGGAGGTTTGGTGCTTTTTCAATTGTGACTCAACCTCCTCCTTCTGCTGATGTTCCAATTCCAATTCAAACCTCAATTCCAATTTATTTTGATTTCGATTCATAGTGGCCATTTAGTTGCCTATATTCAAAGCTCTAAAACAAACAACATTATATTTGCACAACTTAAACTTATATTTGCACAAAAAAAAGTGCTTGCATGAAAAAACTCTAATTAATTTGTACAACAGATTGTTATATGTGCGTAACATAAAGTTATATTTGCACAGCAAAAAGTGATAAAATGAAAAAAAAAAGCGAAAAAAAAATAATATTTGCACAACATAAAGTTATATTTGCACAACAGAATATTATATGAGCACAACATACAACTATATTTGCACAGAGAAAAGTGATGACACAAAAAAAGTATTATATTTTCACAACATACGATTATATTTGCACAAGCACAATATAATGTTATATTTGCACGACAAAATGTATTGACCCGGAAAAAAAAAATTGGACTTGGGGAGGGGATGGACATTTTGCAAATTTGTCCAAAAGTTAGGACACTCTGCCAATTAGGCCATGGACATTTTGCAAAATACCTCATCTATATTTGTGTCTTATTTGGTAAAAATTTCATCTCAATTTAATCCAGAAAAAAATTCATCTCCTTTCTCAAAGCTATTGCCTCTTCCTTTCTCTCACCTGCATCTCCGTCTCCTTCCCCGTTCTGAGCAGCCATTAATGCGTACACCAACTTCTCTCTCCCTCTTTCTCCATCAGAATCTGATCGAAAGAGTTGTTAATCGGAAAACTTAGGAAATTTCTTTGAACTCACCTTGTTTTGCTTACATAAGTGTTTTGCTCTTCCAAGGGTCTTTAGAACAAAACGAATGGGTGCAACCAACGAGTGTAAATAATCTAAAGCGTTCTGAACACATGTGGAAAAATGTTCTTTCGGTCTCGGGGCTACAATATTGAATTAATTCTTCAATAGAAGTCGTGTTTGCAAAGGCGTTGTCAAAACCAAATGAAAAAATTCTTTGGGTCAACTTGTATTCTTGTAAAAGAGTTAAAATCAAACGGGCAATGTTACGAGCCGAGTGTGACTCATCAAATAGGCGAAAGACCAAAACTCTCATGTGTAAAACATATTGGTCGTCGACCCAATGACAAGTGATACCCATGTAAGAGTGCTCTAGCCAATGACCGGTTCAAATATTGCTACAAATTGAAACCTTTAAATCAGAGTGTTTTTTAAAATATTCAACTATTTGTTGTTTTCGACATGCAAAACGTTTTTTCAATTTTCCTTGTAACATTTTGACGGAAAATGGGGCGGTTAGCGGGGTTAACCGTCTTACTCACCCAGTTGTTAAAATGCAAATGATGTGCAAAATTGTAAGCTAAATCTTCCGCAACTATCATTTCCACAAATTCATTACTACTATATTATAATCATAATGAAATAAGCTCGTGATCCGCCGGGTTGGCGACTTGTCGGGTCTGAGTTGACGGTTTAACGGGTTGGCCGGGTAGACGGGTTTGGGTTAGGGTCGTCCCCCTGATACCCGTCGATTCGTTGGGTTGACCTTTTTTTCAAAAATTTGTAGTTGTAGTTGGAAGTGGAGGAAATAGCGGTTGAATAAACTAGCCGTTGGATATTTTCACACTATATAGTATATATAACTTTACATGTTTTAGATGTCTATACAGTTTATACAAGAGCTTCCATAGGTACAAAAATTTCGATCTATCATTTCTAACAGAGCTCGAAGAAACGATATTGAATTGAAAGACGAATATGATTCGAGAATAATATGATTCGTGGTCTTTCAAGTTTGGTTTAATAAGGGTCTGATACATGGTCTTTCAAGTTTGGTTTAATAAGGGTCCGAAATAAGTTGACGGAAGTTGTGTTGCGAAATGCAACTTTTGTTCAGTGAGTTTCAGACATCCAAAATGAGGTGGATATGGAAACTACACACGTCATATCAGGGTGCAATACCCAGATAAGCTCGACTTGGCCCGAGAATGAGAAGTGCTTAAGTAAAGTTATACATTTTTTTTAAATGCAGTATAAAATGGTCGACCCGCCGGTTGGGTATTTTTTTAAAAAAGTTTAGCCGTTAGGGTGGTGGGGCCCACTATGACAGGATATGCTCGAGGAGGTCGAGGAATAAGTACCTGTTTAAATACTGATTTACGAAGGGTCCGAAGATGGAAGATGACAGTTGCATGGTGAAATGCAAGTTATGTGGGACGACGTAGAAACACCCCAAAAGAGCCGGCGACGGGAACTACATAAGACACATCCGAACGAAGCATCATGAGAAGCTCGGGATGGCCCGAGTCCAGACTCAGTTGTTCAGATACGTAACTACTTCCTTTCGTCCCACTGATTTATGGAGTTATGATTACGCTAGTTGTAGTGATAACTTTGCTGAAATAATAGCTGCTGAAGGTTTAGCTTATGATTTTTTCACAACGTTTAGTTTTTAACGAATTTATGACGGAAAGTGTTCAGCTTGGCTGGCAATCTATTAGTCATCAAACGGTTAAGAGGAAAGTGACGAGAAGGTATGACACTCGTAAACAAGAATTAATGGAGTATTTAAAAAAAACATAACAATTTCCATGTTTCGATTTGTAGTGATATTTGAACCGACCATTGGCAACACCACTCATAAATTGGTGTTACATGTCGTTGGGTTGATAAAAAGTTTGTTTTTGTCATGTACATGGATATTAGATAGGGTATTAGTATAAATACCCTTATTAATTGTAATTGAGGGATCATCAATGAATCAAATGCCAAATTACTCTTTCTTCCTAACCCTAACTTGTACTCTCTCATTTCTCTTTGTATCTCATTCTTCCCTAAACTTCTTCCTCCTATTCTTAATCTCTTGTTCCTTCATTTCTCTTTGTATCTCATTCTTCCCTAAACTTCTTCCTCCTATTCTTAATCTCTTGTTCCTTAATTTATTCCCTTTTCCTATCAACTTTCCTAATCCAGGCTTGGGAACATAACAATTGATACCAGAGCAAAGAATCCTTTTACCTGTATCACGAATTTTTTCTAGAAGATTTCGATTTTGACGGCTTAAACCCCGAATTGATTGCGGTGGGTGATCAACCATGGTTGTCGATGACTGGAACCGTCGCTTTTACAAGAACATTAATGATATCAGAAGGCATTGTGGTATGTCAGTGGTCAATTATCTTTGTGATCCAGTCGCGGAGGAAAACCATGGCTGACAAAACGAGAGTGAGTTAAGCTTCGACGCGATGAAGCAAACGATAGAAGCGATGGCCAGGTCGCAAAAAGAAGCACAATTGGAGACCGAACGGAGCTTCGATGAATCACAGCGAATCGCAAAGGAACGACAACGAATCGCAGGGGAACAACGAAGAATCGTGGATCAAGAATGGAAGTTACGAATACAATAATCGGATCGATGATTCTACAAGAATCTCAATGAAATCAGAGTTCACCTTGGGATGCCACCGGTCGATTACTTGTGCGATTCAATCAGGAGTGGGAGCATTGCAATCATCAATCATGGTGAGCAAGATGCAGAGGAAACCGATGGCGGCAGACCTGTGGAAGTCGAAGCTCCAGTTGTTCAGGATTCGCCAAGAATCGTCAATCAGAAATTCAAGGTGCTTCCGGAGAGTGTTTTTGGCGATTCAAAAGCCAAGCTAATCGACGATAATGCAGTAGAGTCCACACAAACCAAAGAAATTCCAATTACGATTGAAGAGATGAATCAACAAATTGATATTCTGAAAAATCTTCTAGTCGATGGGGGGAAGGAACCCTCAAACTCAGAGAATGAAGCCAACTTTGAAGAACCTCACACCCAACACAACAGTTTCAAGGTAACTTCCGAGCCCTTTTAGTTTATCAGCTATTGTCGTGCAATCAAGAAGGTTGTTGAATTGGTTAAACTCTTGATCTAATTGATGGAAATTAGGCTAGCTAATTCCAAGGTTAACAGGGTTGAGTTTAGGTTGAATTCAACTGATGGTTTGAGAAACTTTAGTGCAGAAAAGGTGTTCAGGAAAATGCCTTACAAGTGGGTATTGTTATGTGATCAGTTTGGTTACAACAAAGTTGATAGGGAAAGAATTAAGGAAGAAGAGATTAAGAAAAAGGAGGAAGAAGTTTAGGGAAGAAGGAGATACATAGATAAAGGAGAGAGTAAAGGTTAGAGTTAGGGAGAAAGAGTAATTTGACATTTGATTCATTGACGATCCATCAATCTATCTATTAATATTACTAATTCTGCTAGCATTTTGCTGACGTGTCACGCCCACAATTAAAGTTGAATTTTTTATTCAAATGAGATTTTCTTATTGGTCAATATTATTATGGAAAATTTAAAATATTTGTTTCCTATTTTAAATATGATTTGAATCCATTCCTTTTTTTATATTTTCGGTTATATTGTCGTAAATATTGAGACATGTTTCCATTTTTTTTTTCCCGATTGCAATCTCTTTTCGGTTATATTACTGACGTGTCACGCTCACAATTAAACTTGAATTTTTTATTCAAATGGTATTTTCTTATTGGTCAATATTATTGCTGAAATTTTAAAATAGCTGTTTCCTATTTTAAACATATTTGTTTCCTATTTTTATACTAAAATATTATTTAATTTGATATGTTGTATGTCAATTTGTGATCTATTTTAATCGTCTACATACATTGAACATTCGTCAATTCTTGGCTGATTTTATTCTTGGATATTGAAATTGTTGATTTATCATTTTTAACCGATTGCAATATTCCTCACAATGTCTATATACAACGAACATGTAATAATCAATTTGTAAATATTCGATTTCAAAAATTAATTATAAAAATCAATTAGAGCCAAATAAGTGTTATTTTATAATTTAATTATTTTAGACATCTTAAATGACTATCGAAAAATAAATAATATTTTAAGACTCACAAGCATTACTAATGCTTATTTTACATCTTGGAGGAGGCTTCTTAGATCACTTTTCTACCTTTAAGGATCTTTTTTTTACCATCTTACCTTTATTTTCACTATTAATTTCTCTATCTTTCTAACCATCTTTCTCATGAAAATAATCAATAAGTTATGTACATCTACATATTTAACTTCAAAATTATTCACACAATCATGTGCTTATGCTTTTTTAATAGGGAAAACTAATTAAAATACCCCCACCTTTGGGGGTATGGTAAAAATATATCCTCAACTTTCAAAAGTAATAAAAATATCCCGACCTTTGATAGTAGTGGTAATATATTACCACGGGTTTCTCACTAGTAACAAATGCTGATAAGACATACTACATGGATTTTTTACAAGGGTTTTTTCGAATAGTTTCCTTAAGAAAAAAATAAAGAGTTGGATTGGCTTCATACACCACGCATTTTCCTCCCTCCTATCTTCTTTCGTGATCGCCTCTTGAGCTGTCTTCCGATCTTCCAGGCAACTCATAGTTCCTCTTCAATGACAGTCTCCCTCCCTTGTGATTGGCTATCTTGAGTTGTCCCTCTCACATCTTCTTCCTCTTTGATTCGTTCACGGACTTAGCTGAATAAGTTTTTTCCCTCTTTGTTGTTGTTGTTGTTTTCAGTTTAGTTTTTTGTTGTCGATTTGGTGTTAGGAATAATCGTGTTGTGTTAATTTGAGGCAATTTTGACCGGATTAGTTGCTTGGTTGAATCAATTTCGTTTTTCCGGGTTTAATTTTGTTGTCGGTGCATTTTTTCCCTATGGAAACCGTTTAAGAAAACCCGATTTTAGTACTAATTTGTAAAAAGGCTTCCACGCAGGCTGCCTTGTCAAAACCAAAATCAACGTAGGCTGCCTTTTCAACATTTCTGACCCATGAGAAAACTCGTGGTAATATGTTACCACTACCCTCAAAGGTCGGGATATTTTAATTACATTTGAAAGTTGAGGATATATTTTTACCATACCCCCAAAGGTGGGGGTATTTTAATTAGTTTTCCCTTTTTAATATTTGTACGGGAGCTTATATTTTACTTTTTTAGATCTTTGCTAATGATAATAATTATATATTTATTTCAAATTATATTAGATGGTGTGTTTGAGTATTATTACTACTTTACCTTATTAAATCATTTTCAAAATTTGTATCGTATCTCTTTCCAACTAATTTATAAATTATAAAAAAATATTTTATACATATTTTTGTTGTAAACACGTATATATATATATTTATCAATATAGTATTATATAGATATATAAAATGATGTTCAAATTAAAATGGATCAAGCTCCCGTGCCTTCAAGGCACAGGTATTACACTAGTTACAACTAATAAGGGTATTTATATGTACATGACAATTTTACACAAACGAATTTTGGCATTTCGCGTTTTTGATGAAGCTCTCACGACATGAAAAATAGTTCGTGTGATTTTAACCACTTTACAAGAATACAGATTGATTCAAATAGTTTTTTCAATCGATTTTGGCAACACATCCGCAAAAATCGCCTCTATTCCAGAATTAATCCAATATTATCGATCTCAAATCGGAGGAATTTTTTTCCACATCCGTTGCGCTACTTTTTGTAAAGACCCGCATTTTATAATGACTATTTTATAAATTCCAATTTAATTCCGATCAGATTTCTATGATTTCGAAAATTTTAAATATTTCCATTCTCAATCAAAATAATGTCATTTGATTCTTTTTGAAAATTCCGACAAAAAGTTTATTTTAAAAATGGATAATTTCATAAGTTTTGCGCGTTTGACAAGTTCAATTATTAAATTATAATAAATAAAAAAAAATTATTTTGGGAAGGATTGGGGATAAGGTAGAGAGAGTGAGTTTTGAGATATTTGTTTTGGGGTAAAATTTGACTAACAGCCTGTTTGAATTGTGGGTTTTGATGGAATTTTTAAGAAGGGAAGTGAGGGGAAAATGAAATTGGTGTTTGGATGAACAACTGAGAGGAAGGGATAGGATTGCAAACGTGGGTAACTGCCCAATTTCATGGGATTTCACAACCCATCAAATTGGAAAAGTAAAATTTCTCCCTTTCCTTTCACTTCCTTTCCCTTCTCCAATTTCCCATCCCTTCCTTCCCCTAAAAATTCCAGTTGCCAAACAGAGGGTAAGTTTGAGATCTCTCCCCCTTTCTCTCGGCCTTGCACAAGTTGGAAAACCAGCCCTCTATTTCTCTCTTCTAGGGATGAAAATGGATCGGGTTATGGGTGGATATATCCATTCCATCACCCGATCCGTTAAGAAATTTCCTCCACCTGATCCACCCATCATCCACTAACCCTTACATCCATATCCGATCCATCCATCATCCGCGGGTTATTGGATGGATCGGGTGAAATATATGGGTGAGAAATTTCATGTAAATGTCCACCGTAATTTTCAAAATAGAAATAAAACTTAATAAAAAAAATAAAATTTTAATATACTCATCATTCATAACTTACACAAAAAATAAAACCTCAAACTATCAAATCAAGTTACATATAATATATAAGTTGCGTAAAAGATATGATTAAAGTTCATATAATAAACAATTTTAGTGGATCGAGTGATGGATTGGGTGGTGGATTGGACACCATCCATATCCGATCCGATCCATCATCCACTTATTTATCCATTTATTCGGATTTTCATCCATATATTCGGAGTGAATTAATGGATAGATCGGATTTCCGCGGGTTGATTTCCATCTCTACTCTCTTCCCTCCTAATCCTCGGATTTGTTTCTTTCCCCAATTGATGCCAACACTCACATCTCCACTTCCCACCTCTCCCATGCTTCCTTACTCCCTATGGCAATTGAGCCTAACAACTCCCACGCCATTTCATTTTGAAACAATCTTCCCCTGACTACACACACATCTTCATTTCTCCCTTTGTCTTCAACCCAAACACACAAACACCATTCTTCATCCCCATTTCCCTTCTTCTTTGATTTTGGAGAGGGTCTCAAATTCCCAATCCATCCAAAATTGTCACATTAATAACTGGATTGATTCGTCATGATTTTCATACATACCTATTTGTCTTGAAGAACCTTCTACTCCCACTAGTTCGCCCAATACATACTATCTTGAAACCAGTTTTTAGGAATTGAAACGTGGGGTGATTACTAGGATGTCCACATTTATGGGCTTTATTAGGAAAATGTCCTCCAAGTACTCCAAATTAGCAAAATGTCCACCGCTCCCATGTGCGCCCCCCCCCCCGCGTGTGCCTCCCTCTTTTTTCATCATTTTTATTTTTTACTTTTATTTTTTTCCGCATTGCTGAATCTCCTGATTTAGCACATTCGGTTTCAACAACCTCTGATTCAATAGTTTTTTTTACCGCGTTGCTGAAACAGGGGTTTCAGCCCATTCAGTTTCAGCAACCCTTGTTTTTAACCTTTTTTTTTTGCTTTGCTGAAACCGGAGCAGTTGAAACCCATGAACAGCAATGGACAGCAAACGACGGCGATGATGGCAAGAGAGGAAGCGAGCCACCATGAACAGCAATGGCGGCGACGATTGCAAGAGAGGAAGAGAGGAAGGCGCCAGAGAGGGAGTAGTTGACGGCGAGGCTAGGCGACGACGATGATGACGAGATGAAGCGATGGAGCGATGGAGAACGACGCGCTAAGATCCAGAAAACCGATCCAATGTTGCGAGCGAGGTTTAGGAGAGGGGGGCACAAATTTAGGTGTGGACTTTTAGCTATAATTTGGAAGGGGTGAGAGACAATTAATTAATTTTACAAATCATTTCCAAATGAATTGAACTTCATAAAAGATTTTGATTCAAGTCTTGAATAGTGTATTTCTCTGTTTTTTCATCAAATATCAACATTAATATTTTGAGTTATAATTTCTCAAGTGAGGGCACTAGGATTCAGTGATTCATTCAGACTTTCCATTCTCGACCACTGTTGGCAAACCTGTTTGCTTAATTATTTATATTAAGCATTAATTTCAACCTATTTTGTTTAAAGCGTATTTTGGGTTCCTTTAATAAAAGACGAATATTTTGTTTCGATGCACCGGTTTTCTGTTATTTATTGTTTATTTAGACGTTTTCGTTTGCCGACTTGTTGGCCTATCGAGAATCATGTTTGTCTAATATCGAATATTAATTTAATAAAAAAAAATTATTAAAAAGGAGAAACATTGAAACAAATAACATTTTATAATATCCAAGTAATAATTAAACATGTAATATTGTCTGTTTATTTTTGTAAGGTGACATCTTCAATTCAAATGATTTCTGGTCTTTGTCTTCCATTTCGTCTTCGCTTTCGCTTTCGTCGGGACCGAACCTTTTGTAATATACATACAAACCGAGTTGGACCGCTCCTGATAGTGCTCCCACCCCATTTGGTATCTGCATTTTCATAAATAAAATACATCCTTATATTAATTTCGCATTACAAAATCCAAACAAAAAGATAATTTATTATGGTAATTGTGTGAAAAAAACTTACGATAAGAAAATAATCGAGGGGGATTAAAGCGTAAATTGTCCAGATAATCCCGTTGGCAAGATTGGCCAAAGACAGATAGAACGGCATGTACTTGACGCTCTTCGTCCTAATCACTTTACCCTGCACTCATGTTTAAATTAATTAACCACTTTTCTATTTCAGAAAACCTCATTTTCATTTCAAGCTACATAACATTGATATAGTTAAGCAATTTACTAATTAAAGAGATTTTTTTTCAGGGAGGCTAAAAAATTTTCCGAATTTTTTTTTTCATATATATATGAAAAAATAATTTTTATGTTTCAATATATTAGAAAAAACCTTAAATTTATAATTTAAATAATCATTTTTAGTAGAAAAAAATTAAAACTCTCAAAAAATGAAACTTGTAAAAAAGTGAAACTAATAGGGTTTTTGAACTTTTGGCCAAATTAAACAGAGAAGCTGTAGATTTCATTGCCAAGTCTAGAATCAATTGTAATATAGGTAACCTTCCTAGATTTAGGGATCTTTGTAACATCATCTTCTTAGATGATCATGGTGGAACCTTACCAAGGTAAGGCACACATATATTTTGTCTACTGTAAAAAAAAAAATTAGAAAAAATTACCAAAAAGCCCATATTTTATTTTATTTTTCCTACGTTTTTCGTTCAGGCGCCCGAACCCCTAGATCTGCCACTGCTATAGTGTACTCCATATCCCTTGTAATTTTTTGTTGTAAAGTGAAAGTAGAAAGGAAATTAAAGAGCAAAAAATAAATTAATGAAATTACCATGATTGTTAGGGGAGAGATGTACATAAGGAGACCAAAAATAACGCCGAGTATCCCCACAACTTTAGACCTCTTCTCAGTTGTCTTAAACAGCGTGAGGGTGCAGGCTGCTACCGTGCTTAAGAAGACCACCTCGGCCGCTATCCACGCCATCACCTTCATCTACACAATGTACGTCAAACAGCTGTCAAAGTCTGGTGTGCCAATAACAAACGAAACACAACCAATTAGCAATAAGAGGAGCATATACCCGCAGTTTGCGGTCAGCGTAGAGTAGAAAGATGGAGATGTAGCCGAGCTCGATAGCAAGGCCGATGGCGTTGGTGGTGACGACGAGAGTGCTGTTTGGATGAACAAAGGGAAAGCCATAGAACACCCACAGGCTGCAGTTCATTATAGTGGCCAAGTAGGGGTCTGCCTTGAATTCCTCCACCGATTTCCTCTTGTATATCCTTATAAACGTTGGCCTGCAACCCATCTCGATCAATTTCATCTATTTAGAGGGTAATAAAGTAAACTTTCGTTATGAAATAAAATGTGATGCAATAACTTACAGGGGAGATGTGAATAGGAAGAAAGAGATGACATTTCCTGCGGGGATGAATTCACAATTACATGAGATTGATAATCGATCAACTAGGTATAGGTTGTTGGGTTGGGCCGAGTACTTACCGAGAATGCCGATGACGTTGCGGATGACGCTTAGGGTTCTGTGGTTGAACATGGTTGAAGGATGTGATGGAGAGATGAGAGTAATATGGGTGTCTAAAGTGAAGAAACCAAATTGCTAAGTTAAGGTTGGAAGCTTACAACATGGTTATCCAAGGTTATACTTTACCTTTATATAACAACAAATATATGTACGTACCACATTGAGATTGAGATGTGTCGACCTAGATGAAATATAAAGGAATGGTTCAACACGTGTATATATAGGTTGATGCTTTTTTATTTTTATTTTTTTTAACCTTAATTATTATCAGTTGGTTTTTAAGATAAATCACTTATATATTGTATTATACATACACAACCCTCGATCTTTAGTGAGGAAACAATTTACATTCTTATTACAAATATTGTATGTGAGAGCGTTTAGAAAAAAATGCTTATTTTTATATGAAGAATAAGAGAATTGATAATAATTATAGAATAATAAAGGGGATATATTACTGCAGGGTCAAATATATATTGAGCATTGAAAAAAATTTGTATGAAAAATGAGAGAATAGATAATGATTAGAATTTTTAATCGTAAATCTTGATTTATAAAATGAACTTTGTTAGGTTTATACCAAATTTGCCCTTATTGGGTTTATGGCTTGTAATTAAAATTGTTCATCCCTTAAAAATTTTATTAAAAAAAAAGGTATATATATGGACTAGGGATGTATATATTCGATCTTGTACTAATGTACTATATGAAAGTATAATGTTATAACTAAGCTTAATCACAAGAAATAATTGAATTAATGTCGGTTATGTGATAAGATATGCAAAAACTCACACGCATGTTTTGGTTAATGACATGAAATATACATGAGTGAATAAAAGAAAAGATATGGTTGGGATGGGTGGGGGGAGTCGAGGATGGCCGGTTTGTGGTGGAAAACAAGCTTATCTCACACACGGAAGCTATTTACATTTAACATTTTATGCTCCCATGTGTATAGTTTCCACTTTCCACAATATGTACGTGGAACTATATACCTTAATTTGCACTTTCTCAACTGGTCCACTCATTTTCAAAATTCCAATTGATAACCTTTTTTTTTTTTAATAGAGAAAAGATTCGAAAAGTTTTAAGGGCAAGTTACGCCTCCACCTATCACTAAGGTGCGTACTCCTAGGGTTGCTAGACACTTGGGTTCAAAGAGGTTGAGGAAATGGGAAAAGCTTCAACCTAATTCGTTCAAACTGAATTTTGATGGGTCAAAATTATCTTCTGACAATGTCTCCTTTGATTTCGTTATACGTGATTCTAGCTAGTGTGCAAATTGTGTCAATTGGTGGTGGCTTTTGTGCTAGTATGCCCACGGTCTTCACAATTGATTGTTGTGATCTAAACATCTTGGTTTGCGAAATATACTCATCGAGAGAGATAACATATCAGTTGTCAACGTCCTTTTAGGGGATTGGATTTTCCATTGGAATGTGGAAATTCTAATTACAGATACAAAGTATTTGTTATGTTTCTGTAATTCAGTTTCTATTCGTCATATTTTCAGGGAAGTGAATACATATGCAGATTGGATTGAGCATCTGGTTTACTATATTCCCGCATGTCGATGAGGTTATTAAGGAAGATCCAGAACTTAGGGTTCTCGTCCGGAAAGATGCTTTAGGATTGGGCTAGACCGTCGATCTGTGGTCCCCTTTCCTAATTAATTCCCTTGTACTTCGTATTAAATTAAAAAAAAGGGGCAAGTTAAACGCAAACGAGATAATATTTACAGATGAGAGGTTTAAGTACAATCCTAGCTAGGTTATCTTGAATGGGGTCAATATGGATCCGTTGGTAGGTGTTTAAACTTATCTGTTATCAGATTGCCCTCCTAGAAAACATTGGTAAGAAACATTGCCTAAGAAGACAACAAGTGAAAAATAATACTCCTTATTAACTAAAACTAATTAATGATCATTTTAATCTCCATGATACCTCCAAATACCCTTAAGTAAAAGATTATCTTATGATAGATTGCATATTGTATAGTGGGCCTATTGGCTCATGCCCAATTACTTGTAACCTATATATATATGAACATGTTCATCAATGAAACCCTAAGGAGGACTTTACATAAATTATACCTTCCTACATGGTATCACCACCTCCCTTCCTTGGAACCCTAATTTAGTCCCTCACACCTTGCCTTTTTCCGCCGCCGCCGGCCATCCCTCTCCCTCCTCTTTTCCGTCACCTCCCCCCCCCCCCCCACACCTCTCACCATGGCCGACGCTCCCCCTGTCAAGCTGCCTTTTCACTTCGCCCTAACGATCTCTAATATCAAAAACTGCATCCCGATCATCCTTGATCAAGACTCTAGCTCCTACACCACGTGGTCTCACCTCTTCAAGACCCATGTGAAGGCTCATAATGTCCTCCATCCCATCGATTCCACTATCGATTGTCCCACCACTGAGGACGATGATCGCTTTGCTCAACTCGACACCATTGCCCTTCAATGGATCTTCAACACCATCTCAAAAGATCTGTTGACCACCATCCTCGAAACCTCCGACAACGCCATGGGTGCCTAGACCAAACCAAGCTTAAGAACCTCTTTCAGGACAACAAGTCCACCTGTGCTGTCTACCTAGAGCACGAATTCTCAAATTGCAAGCTTGCGTCTTTCCCGTCGATATCCGCCTACTATCAGCATCTCAAAACCCTATCTGATCAATTGGCAGCCGTCGACTCCAAACCTAGTGCTACTCGCCTCGTCCTCCAGGTACTTTTGGGTCTTCCCTCTGAATACAATGTTGCTGCCACTCATATTCAGCAGACGGAACCTTTGTCCACCTTCGAGAAAACCCGCTCTCATTTGATCCTGGAGGAGACTCGCCTTCACCGTCAGACTACCGACGCCACCAAGGACAAAACCGCCCTGGTCTCTTTGAGCAATTTGGATGAGACCGCGTACCAGCAGCGAAGCCGCAACCATGAACCGTCCCCGCAGCGAGGCGGCGGCCGCAACTCAGTTGGGATGCTCCGCGTCCCTCCTGGTCTCCCGTCCTCGGCTTCAACCCGCCATGGATGCCCTACGGCTACCCCACTCCGTTGTACCGCCCACCATGCCCGTATCCCAATAGCCAGCAGGGAGCGGGCTTGTTGGGTCCAGCTCCTTGGTCCACCGGTCACCATGCCTATCCGTCTTCGTCTGATTAGGGCTACGCTCCGACTGATGTGCATCATGCCTTCTCCTCTCTGCAGCTGACACCTCCTGACTCTTCCTGGTACGTACATGGACACTGGTGCGACCTCTCATATGCCGAACTCTTCAGGTACTCTTTCTTCTCATTCTTTTAAGGGTCCTGTACATTCCATTATCGTCGGAAATGGTGTATGCCCACGTGTATGCGGAGGCTCTGGGTCTTCGCAATAGATTATTGTGATCTAATTAAACATCTTGGTTTGCGAAATATACTCATCGAGGGAGATAACATGTCGGTTGTCAACGCCCTTTTGGGGGATTGGAGTTGCCCTTGGAATGTGAAAATTCTAATTACAGATACAAAGTATTTGTTATGTTTCTTTAATTCAATTTCTATTCGTCATATTTTCAGGGAAGTGAATACATATGCAGATTGGATTGAGCATCTGGTTTACTATATTCCTGTCGATGAGGTTATTAAGGAAGATCCAGAACTTAGGGTTCTCGTCCGGAAAGATGCTTTAGGATTGGGCTAGACCGTCGATCTGTGGTCCCCTTTCCTAATTAATTCCCTTGTATTAAATAAAAAAAAGGGGCAAGTTAAACGCAAACGAGATAATCTTTACAGATGAGAGGTTAGTACAATCCTAGCTAGGTTATCTTGAATGGGGTCAATATGGATTCGGTCGGGGGTAGGTGTTCAACCTTATCTGTTATCAGATTGCCCTCCTAGAAAACATCGGTAAGAAACATTGCCTAAGAAGACAACATGTGAAAAATAATACTCCTTATTAACTCAAACTAAGTAATGATCATTTTAATCTCCATGATACCTCCAAATACCCTTAAGGCTAGTAAAAGATTATCTTACTCAATTTCAATATGATCAAAACCGAATTCCTTTGCAAAAATGATGCTTTTCTAGAGAGTCACAACAATTTCAGTTTTAAGGGTTGTATTTTTCCTACACTTTTTCGATCAGATCCAATAAGGGTAGTTTTAGAACCCAATCTAAGCCGAACCGAATCTAAGCCTAATTGATAATATCCTACACTTTTTCAGTTTTAAGGTTATATCATATAATTTTTTAAATGAAATATTTTAATTTTTGTTATAATTAATTGTCAATTAAATTCATATAGGTTCGAAATATGAACTGAATCTGAAACGAACCTAAACCTAAACCGAACCTAACCGGCCTATGACTAATTAATTATTGTAGGTGATTTTGGCATGGCCGGTCTTCATTCCTTGGTATAATAATATGGTTTAACTTAGATTTCATCTGCATCATGCTAATGTTTCTTTTACATGATGAACTAGTTCACACAGGCTGATTTTTCTATTGCATGATGAACTTTTACATAATGAACTCATTGAGGTTGTGTTTTGGTACACAATCGATCCCAAACCTGGAAAAAAAGGAGCAGGGGAGACATGTTATGTGATATTTCATGTTGTTAGATTTTTAAATATCATCACAAATGTGTCATCAATAAAAATGTCATCAATGAAGTGTAATCACGCACATTTTATGCTCATACATTATCAATTGTAAGAATCAAAATGTCATCAACAAACATCGTCATCACAAATGATTGAGATTAATGAAGTGTAATCACAAATGTCATAAATGAATAAAAGTCATCATTAAAAGATGTCATCAATGAAGTTTAATCACTCACATTTTATGCATGCTCAATTGTGTCATCAATTATATAAAAATGGAATAAAAATGTCACCACAAATTATTGAATCAATGAAGTGTAATCACAAATGTGTCATTAGTGGGAAAAAAAAAGTAGAATCAATGACAATATATCAATATACAATTGATTAATTAAAAAAGTGGCATATCAAATGATTTGATTAAGAAAATGATATCAAATAATTACATTAGAACAATGACATCAAAACACCACTTTGAAAAATTGACATCACATTAAAGAAAAAAAATGTCATTCAAAATTTGACATCAAAACACTAATTTGAAAAATAGCATCAAACATTACTTTGAAAAAATGGCATCAAAAAAGTGGCATCAGTGTTTTTTTTAAAAATAAAAAATAAAAAATAAAAAATAAAAAAATCCAACTGAGTCATTGACCGTTGACCATTAATCCTCCATTTGGGAAGGGTACACTTAAAACTAATTTTATTTTGGAGTGTCTTAATTACCTAATTTGATTTTTCAAAAGGGTCAAGTACCAAATTCACCCTTAAAAAATAGAGTAGGTAATGAATTGAAAAAAAATTGATTAAAAATATATTTAGATATGGTAAGGTTACGTGATATATATAAATTAAAATTTTGGGAAAAAATTACCTAGAATATCTAGGCATAATACGATGACACGTGACACTATAACAGTTATATAGTGGCATGGGTTTATATATAATGTCTTTGTTAATTATAATCCTTTGTTTAAGGAATGTATCGTTAAAAACATTGGATTTGTATAGGGTTATAACAAGCACGAGCAATAGGTCAGCTTCATATGGATAGCCTTTATAAGTACATGCCACATTATGAAGTTAGATTCTCGTCAAAGCGTTTAATCTTGAAAGATGAATCAAATACCGTAACAATATAAGCTTAAAATTTTAAAATCAATAGATTTATGATGCTATATATGAACCAAATTCTTTAAGAATCAAGTACGTTGAAGAACACATAAACACAAGCTTTGATACTCACTATGTTCGGCAAAACATGTTGTTTACCATTCACGTACACTTTTTTAGAAGGATAAAAACTATATAAAATATATTTTTTATATAATTTTCTTAAAAGTTTTGTAGTTAGTATTAAATAGTACAAATTGTTAAAAAGATTTAAAGAAAGATAAATATATTTTATATAGTTTTTATCATCCTAAAAAACGTGCGTCAATATTGAACGAAATATTTTCCCGAACGGAGGGAGTACTACTTTGTTAACCCTAGATCTAAGCCGTGTGAAGTATTAAACCAAAAGATCCAAGCCAAACAATTATATCACAAATGAGAACTCAAGAAAAGCAAGCAGTAAAAATGATATGTTTATGGGGTTAAGGCTCGCATTCCTATATCCTCTAGGCCTTAAGATCAAGGCCCTAAATCCACTTTGAATACTCGGTAACCAAACCAATATACAACAACACATCTAAGAACAGAAGAACACAAGCAAGCAAGAGATGTAGAAAACTCTTGATGCATTATCGATGATTGAGATGTAGAAAACACATAAGTCGTCAAAGTTCTTCATCGGGACAAAGCGAGATAGCTTCGACCTCCTGAATCTTCATCTCTTCCTTCTCTTTCTCCCTCTTGGAGAAAGGTTCTTTGAAACCATAGATCGAATCCTCTCTCTCTCTCTCATCGACTAATCTAAAGTTAGCATGAACTGGATAAACAACAAGGGTTGATCGTGAGTTTATAGAGCAAGCTACTTAACCAAAATGTTGCATTCTATCAAGAAACCTATTTAATCATAGGTCACAACTTCGCCTCTCGGAATCGCACTAGGATCTCGACCCGTTGACACTTTCGCCTCTCACTAGGGTATCACCCTTGATCTCTCACCAAAGAGTTCACTCTTAGCCTCTCACCAAAAACTTGATCATTAACTTGGAATCATAAGAATCTATTAGTGACTCAACCTTTAAGTCAACTTAACTTGACTTTCTTAAAATGATGTTTTTACAAGAAACATATAGAGTGAAAATATAGCCCTCGAGCATCTTTAATCGATGTGGGATTTTATTTTGATAGAAATAAAAACATAAAAAAAATATCCGGATTTGAACAGCTGAAAAGAAGTGAAATTTGGGCAATTTCAAGGCCGATTTAGGAGAAGTTTCCTTCATGGAAGTTGTAGCTACTTAGAATAGCTTTCCAACAAGTGTTCATCGGCTTCAATCAGAAAATTATGTAGCCCAAAAGAGCCAAAATACTATGGTATCGTCACACAGTTTTCTCAAACGAGAGTTGGTGTTCAGCTCCAGCGACAAAACTTTGTAAGATAAAGGAGTCGAGCTCATTAACGATTAGGATCACATCATCCTCCGCCACTTGAAAAGGATTCATCCTCGAATCCATGATGGAAACAAGCGACTTCTTCGGACATGTTTCTTCTTCCTTGAACAGATCTGAAAACCCCTCTTCTTCTTGAACTATGACATTTGTTTTTCCTTCATGGATAGCGCAACCTTAGGAACTTGAATGATTTTCTCATCTTTCTTAAGCGATCAGGGTTGTGTTATGTCCCTACTAGGGACTATAAGGATTTGATAGGGAAGAAGAGAGATTAGGGTTTAGAGAGGAGTTCATAGAAAGAACGGGTAAGGGAAGAGTAAAGAAGAGAGAGAGAGTAAGGGTTTAGGAGAAAAGGGTAATTGACATTTCATATGATTCATTGATAATCCCTAATTACATCTAACAAGGTATTTATACTACTAATAACCCCTATACATGACATTACCTACCCCTCATAAGAGCTTTGTCCTCAAAGCTAATACAAAAAAATACAAACTACGGTACTATGATTGAATAAGGCTACTCACATCATAACAACACTAACTAGCCAAATCCAACTGACAAGTAAAATCAGCACCACCCCACCCATTCAACACCTTACCCACTAGCTAATTGAACCGGTTTGGAGCTCAATTTCAACTCCCTCCCTTGTTGTTTGATTTTGCCACTAAGTCTCCATGTGGATGATGTGGCTAAATGAATGGATGGTAACTTGAATGCTTTTGAAATGAGTAGAACTGTACTCATATCAAAATGTGTGATGATGTTTGTTTTATTTTTTTCACGCTCCTTTCACCATTGCCCACAAGAACACAACCCATATGCAGCAGCTAGCATTGCCCACACTTCTGCAGCAGCTCACCATTGCTCACAAGAACAAACTCATCTGCAACCATCTCACAACTATCCTCATCTTCTGCATCAGCTCACAAGAATTATCCTCATCATCTGCAACTGCTCACATTGGCTACACAAACATATAACAACGCTGAGGCAGCCGTTTTTTTTCCTGGACAGGAGCACATAGACACTGAGGCAAGCACTCCACCCCATAGTTCTAAAAAATGGACATTGTCCTGCCAAGGCACCAAATGGTCTCATACAAATGTATCATCCAGCTAATTTCCTTCCACCCATTTTAAGACATAGCAATTTGTTGCACTCAACATCAAAATTTGCTAGGTATTACCTCTTGACTGCCGATCCTCTACGTACTCCAACCAACACCAGCAACCTTTCCACCCGGATAAAAAACCCATATGCTAGCAAATACACAACATATATTCATTACAAACAATGAATGATTCAGTGAAGACTTGGAGCTTCTTCTCATCATTTCCAGCCCTTGTTCCACAGTTTGGACCACAAAAGCTCTTCCCGGATTGAAAACAAATATCATAGCTAGTCTCAACTGAATAGCAATAACCTCAATGCTAACTATTCCTGGATCAAATACTAGAGTGATTGTCAATCTCTGTTTCCCAGCTTGAGCAGCACAAGACCCTGCTTCCTCGAGGCCTACCCGCCCTCTAGTAAATGGAAACAAATTCGGACTAACTTGAATGAACTGACAGAATAAAATAAGACCAAACTGTTTCGACAAAACCCTAGTGACTGCCTTGCATTCATTAATCTCCCAATCTTTGACCTCAAAATTACCACCAGGGTCAAAAATCAGATTTCCCTCATTTAATCTATGCTCATCTACTGTTGCAACAAAAAGATTTGATAATTTTTCACCACTATTGATCACAACCATACCCAATTGGATCCCCTCATGCCTAGTCATTTGCACAAACACCTTGTGTGCAATCAAATTTCCAAAAAATTCAACTGCTTTCTTCCTACCATCAGCCCACTTAGTCTTGATCGATCCAGGCAAGACATCAGCCAATTCATCCATTCCTTCTAATTCACTTTTAGCAACTACAACTAATTCAATCTTGCTACTGCTTAGAGGATCAAAGGTTACCTTAGAGAATTCGAATTGGGTTTGGAGTTCGTCCTGCTTCTCTTCGACTGCTAGTCTCCTGATTTCACCTTCAAACTTGGGATGCTCGAGTTGAGTTTGCAGGTCTTTCGGATCCTCGACCCCATCTATATTCAATTTGATTTCTTGGCCTCCTCTAATGGTGATTCCCCAAGAAATCGTCGGGTCTCCGCCTCCTTCGATTCCAGAGGAGACGTCACTGCTCTTGCTTGGAGCTTGTGAGTTCTCCACCGACAGGTTTGCTAGGTGCGCGTGCTTTGATGATTAACATTGTCGGTTCCCAAGCCTTCTTCAAGATTCACTGGGAAATCAATCGGCGGTGTTTGGTTGAAGCTACTTCTTGCTTCCGATCCCCCAAACAAACCCGATCCACTGCGTCTGGTCCCGTCGATGTCTGGTGGAGCCAAATCCTCTCTAATTTGCGGTTTCGATGGCGACGGTTGTGACTCGTTTTGCGGCGGTTCCTCCGATATTGAACGTCCTTCGCCAGATCGGCCTCCCCCGTCCTTTGAGGTCTGCGAATTCCCGTACATACTCCGCATAAGCTCCATAACTTCCTCAAATTTGCTATCGATTTTCTGATTGATCACCTCCATTGTCTTGTCCCACGAATTCCCGTTCTGATTTTCGATTCGGCGTCGTTCATCCCCGATTCGCCGGTGTTCATCCCACTCTCGTTGCCGCTCGTCCCACTGTCGCTGGTTTTCTTCCATGAATTGCCGACTTTCTTCTTGGAGGCGTTTGTACCATTCCCTGACCGCCATGACTGAACACTCAGCCAACAAGAACAGATACAACAAAGGAAAAAAAAATTACGAATTTGAGGATGAAATTTGGGAATCAAAACTGGCTCTAGATACCAATTGTTATGTCCCTACTAGGGACTATAAGGATTTGATAGGGAAGAAGAGAGATTAGGGAGAAAGATTAGGGTTTAGAGAGGAGTTCATAGAAAGAACGGGTAAGGGAAGAGTAAAGAAGAGAGAGAGTAAGGGTTTAGGAGAAAAGGGTAATTGACATTTCATATGATTCATTGATAATCCTTAATTACATCTAACAAGGTATTTATACTACTAATAACCCCTATACATGACAGGTTGACCTTCGCAATCTCAATCGAAACATCCTCAGACTTGCCTTATTTAAGCTTAAGTGTCACACCCATGGCAATAAAGGATGTCGTCGTTGAAGAGGGAGGAGGTGGTGTTGTGGGCTTCGATGACATTGACCCAAATGAGATGACGAGTTTTCGAATTGCCTGTACTTGTTGCATTGAGTCTTCTCCGAGCTTGAGGATCTCTTGCCAAGGTGGTTCAACCTTCTTCTTATGCCGAGCCTCATCCTCTTGAGCCCTTCTCTTTCGATATCTCCTCCGAATGTCTTGATCAACTACATCATATGTAGCACCATCCATGTCACTCCAACAAAGATACACATCATCATAGGCTCAAATAGGCCATCGGATGTACTCTTCGGACAAAGGCTTGAAACTTGTTCTCTTGAACATTTTGACTAAGAAGAAACAACTCAATCATAGAAAGCTCAATGGACTCGAGTCAATTAGCTCTGATACCACTTGATAAGACCCTAGGACCAGGATCGACCAATGCACACTCGAGCCTTCGAACACTATTTTTGTGGGGCAAATTTATGTGGTTTATGGAAACTGAAAAGAAGGGATATGTGGAACAAGATTCGTGAGTGATAATGCATATCTTAGATAGGCATTATAGGCATTTTTAGGCTAGTTAGGTTGCATTTAGTTCATGATTTGGAGTTAAATTGCATCTTATGATTATTTTGGAAGAATTCGGATTCTGCACGAATTTGTGGTTATTTTGCAGAGATGAGAGATACAATGATCTGGGAATTGAGATACAAGGAGCAAGAGGAGAAAGACAAGAAACATGGGAGCTAAGCCGAATGCTACCAGCGGGATCTTAGAAGGCGCAACAAGTGGATGCAGCGGCTGCAACATGCTAGGTAGTGGCCGCCGCTAGGAACTGATGTCGCGAACTAGATTTCACGTGTGCAACGGCCGCCGCATTGGACGTCAGTGAAGCGCCGCATTTTGTTTAATGAAACCCTAGTTTGTTTGGTGTTCCTTTTTGGCCGACTTGAGCTTTAAGGCCGAATTTGACTAGTTTTTCCATCACTTCTATTCTATTCTATTTTCCATCAGACAATTAGAGATTAGAGTGATGTCTTCCATCAGGAACTAAACTCATTGGCTATGCCTATGATTTGAAGCTTTATTTGGATTGATTGTGAGTTTCTAAATCTCGTTCCTTAATTCCTTTATTGAATGCTTCAACTTCTTTTCGCTTATTGATTGATTGTTTTGTTCTATCTTGTCTGGCCAACTTGTTAGATCAATTCAATTGTTAGGGTTTTGTAGATTCTTGATTGCGAATCTTAACCCAAGTAGCAAACTTGTCCCTTTAGGGTTGATTGAACTAATTGGATAGGTAGGAAGTTGGATGTGTTGTTAAATTTCTTTCTGAGGAACTGTAAATACCTTGGTTAATTTCTGAACTTAAAGCTATCGATTGGGTTAAATCCTTTTCCGAGGGACTGTTCAATTGATAAGGGTTTGTCGGACTGATTGGACTAGTAACTATATTAGGTTGGGACAAGGGCATTCATAGGAAACCTAAAAGAAAAAGAAGAAGTTACAAGGATCGTTTCAACCAAATAAAATGAAAAAGTGTAGGTAGAACTATTTCTCACCATTGTTTGAAACAAATTCACTTACTTTTTCTTTCATCAACCCGATTTGATAAAAGGCACGGATCTTTTACATTCTTCAAAACCCCATTTTGGTTACTTGATTGGCATCCAAATCACACTTGAATAACGAATTTTCCTATGGATTGGCCACTTGCTTATTGCTATACTAGTTATAAGTTTGAGATTTATTTTGACGGATCAACGATAGGTTTTCCTCCCGTCAGCGAGCCTATCAACCTTGAATCCCCTAGACTTGATCTCAATCATCTCAGAATCGCACATTGAGGATCTCGACTCTTTGACACCTTTATCTCTCACTAGAGTGTCACCCTCGACCTCTCACCAAAGAGTTCGCTCTTGTAAAGACCGAATTTTCAAATTTCTAAAAGATGAAAGCTTTAGAGAAAACCCGTCCTCGAGCGATTTCTGAATTCGGAAAGTCCTTGAATTTCCAAATTTGTGGATTTAAACCTTAGCTATCAGATTTCGGTTTTGAGGATTCGAGAGTCATTTTAAATGAATTTGGATTTCGGTCGGAATTTCAAATGTCGAGTCGGGATGGGATGTCGGGATTTAAAGTCGGAAGAGCGGAATCACCCTCACTCTCACTCCCTCCACACGTCTCTCTCTCCTCCTTAAGGATTTCGTCTTGTAGCTCAGGAAACCCTAAGGAATCCTTTTGTCCCATCTATATAAAGGAGCATCAATCCCTAAAGGGATCCCCAAGTCCACAAAAATTTGAGCCAAGAAACCCTAGCCACCCAAAAGGTTGAAGATCAAAACCCTCATCCAAATCCAAAAACCAAAACCCTCACCTTTCACCCTCTTGAATCCAAAATCCTTCCTTTATCTCCTCTCATTGGTGTTTCTCCACACATAAACCCCCTCAAATCTCCTTCAAGAAGCCCTCCTCCCACAAAAGAGCCCAGAAATCGAGATCGGAAGGCCAAATCCAAGCAAAAGCTCGGTTATGCTCCAACTCGTGGTCGCGACCAACCCTTTTCACCGTCGTGACAAAGAACCTTGAAACACAAGTTCATTTTCGTAGCCACGATGTTCATCCTCGCCATCGCAACCCCGAGCCTAGAAACTTCGTAACCTCGGTAAATCAAGTCGTTCTCCCTTGTTTCTCCTCCTTTCTCGAATCCGTTTGTTGTCATGTGTTAATGACTTCCTTCTCTACCTTCTAAGATCAAGAAATCATAGATCCATCGTGGTTAGGTGTGGATTTGAGCCCCTTTTCTCTCGTTTTTTTTTCAAATTGAGCAAAAGTAAACTTCCTTTCACTTGAATCTCTCGATTTCAAGGTTAAATATAAGTAAAGGTGCTTACAACTCATATCCAACCTTTCTAGGCATTGTCGTAGCAAGAAATCGTCGGAACTAAGCCTCAAGGAGCTCTCTCCCTCAAGATCTTCGAAGAGCCTCTAACAGGCTAGGTAATCCCTCTTCTGCTCTCTCCTCTAGTCCTAATTGGAGTCATTTTTTAGTTATTTGAGTTTTATTTTAAGTAAGAAATGTTTTGAAACAAGTTTGAATGAAAAAGGATTTAAAACGAGCAAGATTTGTGTTTGAAAACGAACACAATCCGGAGGTTGAAGACGACCACTCGCGACCGCACTTCTCGTGACTGCGAGATCCGTGGGTCATGTCAACGAGGGCGCCTTCTCGTGGGGGATCTCTGGGAGTGTGTCGCGATCGCGACCAGCCCTCTCGCGACCGCGACATACCCCCAGTGACTTGGCCGAGTCATTCCCCCTTGAACTTTCTTGTTGGTTTTGATTCGATCCCTTCGGGATTATTTTGAAAACGATGGATTTTATAAATGGAGTTTTTGAAATACTTATATTAAATGATTTGGGGATTTGACAAAACTCGAATTATCGGACTTAGCGCTTTAACGATATTTGAATGTTTTATTTAATGTTGGGGTTCTCTTACTTGGTTTATACGTCTATGATGAGTTGGAAATGAATTTGGAAAAGATGTTGATGAAACTTATCAAATGGCTTTGGTTGGGGTTGATG
Source organism: Persicaria tinctoria (assembly GCA_037127255.1). Lineage (NCBI taxonomy): Eukaryota > Viridiplantae > Streptophyta > Magnoliopsida > Caryophyllales > Polygonaceae > Persicaria > Persicaria tinctoria. The sequence continues at coordinate 10,402,360 of JBANSL010000014.1, forward strand.
TACTTGAAGGATTTTGAAATGGTTTCATTCCGTTGGTTTTGGAAACGTTTGGGAACTTGATTTCTGCGTGCATGGATGTTAGTATAGTAGCTTATGGAATCTATGTGATTATAGGTGTTTATTGCTTTTGGATATTTTCTTGAGTTATCATTAATGTTCGGCATTTCAAGGTAAGTTTCCTACGGGAGTTTACTCAGTAACCCGAACCTCGTGCCTGATATGTCATATAGCATGTAGGTGTTGCATTTGATAAAAGCATGTCATGTAGTATCATGCTAGGATTGCACTTGTGAATGAGCATTCGATTACTTAGTGTATTTGAGAACATAACGACCATTATCTGTAAGTTCTAGAGTCTTTGCTAGGGTCATAGGATAGCCCAGCACCATCGGGTTTGTCCTGAGTCATGGAGTCATTATATGCGTTGAGACTATAGCCCAGGACCATCGGGCATGAGCTTGATTTACGATATGTTATGATTTAATGATGATGATGACGTGATGATTATGTGCACACATATATGAGAAAACACTGGGTACTATACTGGCCAGGTCCACTCATGAAAAAGGGGGTGGAGTTAGGAGAGGGATATGTCACTTGACATTGTTTGTGGCCTTTTACTGTCTTTTTGCATTATATTATATCCTGATAAAAGCATGCAGTGTGTGTTTAAATTATGTACTGCACTAGATCATCCTTTATTCTAGGTATAGACGTATTATATATCCTCAGCGTGGTTTTTAGAGCCCGCATGCATCTCTGGGCCTGACTTCGTAGATAGGTTTAGTGTTATGGCCAAGCCACACAGATCACCGAATGCAGTGGTGAACACCACTTGATCAACCGAGAATAGGGAGGTGAGGTAGAATGTAGAGTTAAGGTGAGGAAGAAGGAGAGTATAGGTGAGAAGTCATTTGGGAGAGAAAATATCAATCTCATTAGACACCCATCCTCCAAGACATACAAGGTTTATTTATAGACCTAAGAGAGTATTTGGGACATTACAATGCGTATTTGGGACATTACAATGCTCCTCTCATGGAGAGCCTTGTCTCAAGGCTTATACTTACTTACGAACTCCGCAAGTTGCTCCATCCTCTGCTCATTGATCTTCTTGAATTCCTCGAACTTCCGCATCTGTTCTTCTTGAATTTTCTGTAAATCAGCTAATTAATGACTTAGTTGTGGACGTCATAAACAACCTGGTATCGTCCCTGAATTCTTGAAACTGGGTCTCTGTAACCTTCGATCTTGTACCTTTCGCCATGGATCCGAATATGTAGCTGATGTAGCGGTAAACGTCGGCCAAGGAGAGCTCTGATACCAAATTTTGTTATGGCTAAGACACATATCACCAAATGCAGTGGTGAACACCACTTGATCAACCGAAAATAGGGAGGTGAGGTAGAATGTAGAGTTAAGGTGAGGAAGAAGAAGAGTATAGGTGAGAAGTAATTTGGGAGGGAAAATATCAATCTCATTAGACACCCATCCTCCAAGACATACAAGGTCTATTTATAGACCTAAGAGAGTATTTGGAACATTACATTTAGGTACCCGCTCTTTTGCTTACTCTGTGCTTCTAGGGCGAAGGATCCTCCTGGCCGAAAGCGAAGAACCGGACTGACTCACAAATTTGGCTAAAGTATGATTTGATTTATGTTTTCTTGTTTTGGTTTTAACCCGGATCCGTCGTGGCAAGTTGTACTTTACTTTCGCTTTTCCCTCCGCTTTCCCTAATGAATTTCTGCGACTTAGACCTTAGGACAGGTTAAGGGTACCCAACGGTCCTACGATTGTTTGGGGGTTCGAAATCCCCACTTTAAATACTAATCTTTTAGAGGTTTGAAACCTTGACCTGTACCTGAATTGCAATATCTGAATGAAGGTATCCGACCTTTGAAAAATAAATCGGGCATTTATATCCGGGCCGTTACAACTTTTCGCCTCTCACCAAGAACTTGATTTTTAACCTGAATTATAGGAAGCTATTGGTGGCTCAACTTTTAACTCAACTCAACTTGACTTTCTTAAATGATGTTCTTACAAGAAATATATAGAGTGAAAATATAGCCCCCAGGCATCTCTAATTGATGTGGGATTTTATTTTGATAGAAATAAAAGCATGAAAATAATATCCGGATTTGAACTGCTAAAAAGAACGTCAAATTCAAGCATCTTCGAGGTTGATTTAGGAGAAGTGTTCTTCATGGAAGTTCCTGCGACTTAGAATAGCTTTCCATAAAAGCTTATCGGCTTCAATCGGAATATTATGTAGCCTAAAAGAAGTGTTCTAAAAAACGGCCTTGGCGGATGCCAAGACGGCGCCAAGACGCTTGGCGGACCCATACGTACCGTCCCGAATTCGGTCTTGGCGGTGTAGCTTGGCGGGAACGGAACAGCACCTTGGCGGCCTTGGCGGGTGCAAGACGGAGACTTGGCGGCCTTGGCGGGTGCAAATCGGGCTTGGTGGGGAAAAGTTTTAGCGGGCACGGGACGGAGGCTTAGCGGTCTTGGCGGTTTTAAATTGAGATTATTTAGTTTTTATGCTTTCAAATTTCTTTGTTATGAAGTCATGATACCTATTTGAATATATCTATATGATTTTATATTTGATTAAGACAACTTTAAAAATGGTCATGATGATTTTTTATTTGATATGCTATAAACTTAAAATTAATACGTAGTTTATTACATAATATATGTTTTATACATAGTTTATGGGATAAATATAACAAAATAATCAAAACCCATTTTATCCGCCAAGAACCGCTAATAAGACCGCCAAACCGTCTTGGCACTTAGCGGTAACCTCCCGCTAAGCATCCGCCGAGCGTTTTTTAGAACATTGCCTAAAAGAGCCAAAATACTACGGGGTCGCCACACAATTTTCTCAAACAAGGGTTAATGTTCAGCTCTAGCGAGAAAGCTTTGTATGATAAAGGAGTCAAGCTCATTGAAGTAGGATCACATCACAACCTGACTTGAAAAGGTTGTTCAACATCAACATTTTAATGCTTAAATGTTGATTTTTTTTTTATTTTAACACAAGCTTATGATTTTACTTTTAACACATAAAACACCAACTATTCTTGTTAATTATTATCATATTAATAAGAACCAAGTGAAATCAATAGATAAGACAAAGAGTCAACCACCATACATCAAGACATCGATACATAATAGGAGTCTATGATAAATACTAAAAGCTTATTTGTCGCAACAGTCGAGTGGGAGTTAGTCGCACCTGCAGCAGCACAATAGCAGTCGGTAGCCTCACAGCAGCATAGTAGCAACCAACAGTACCTGCAGTAGCCCCGCCGCATCACCATCAACCCTACAACAACCAGAAACACCCCCACAACAACACAACATAGCAGTAGGAACCTAACGGAGTAATAGCAACGACTTAACAACAACAACACAATCACAGCAACACGACAACACAATAGAGCATCATAACAACAGTAACACAACCCGACAACTCGCAAAACACAACAAGTTGTAGCATCACTCTTCCTCCAAAGATTCAACTTCTACTAAGCAATATGTAATCAAACATCTAAATGTTACAAATACAATATACATATAAATTTAAATTTTATAATAATATATAAACTAAATTATATAATTAACATCTTACCAATATATTCGTTCAACCAATTTTGAATGGTTACTAGTGCTTCCACATTATTTGGTAAAAGAGAGCTCATCCATTTGTATAGAACTCTTCGTCCCATGCGATGAATCTGAAGCAACGAAAGTTATTGGAATAACCAATACATCTCTTGCCATAGCGGAAAGTGTGGGAAAGCGGGAAAAATTCTCTTTCCAATAATTTAGCACGTCTAGCTTCATTGCAACGAGTAAGATGCTTGCATTCAAATCAATATGAATTTCTGAAGTTCTAACTTGGTCAAGAGTATCAAATTCCTATGTTATAAGAAGACAATTTTTTTAATATAAGTAAGCTTCTACATAAGAGTAGCAGATTTTAAATATAAGTAAGCGGGAAAAATTTTCTTTCCAATAATTTAGCACCTCCATAAGCCTTATAAAGTTCATCAAATTGAAGCTCTACTTCCTTGGTCATTCTTTTTCCCTCAACGCGTCCATGTTGTTTAGTTACAACAAAGAGCACAAATATCAACTTGAATCTTGGGTCCAAAATAATTGAAAACTTTAGAATAGACACATAATCGGATCAATACTTGTCGAACTTTTCTAACATATCAAGAGCTGCTTCATTAATATCACTTTCACCACAAGCTGTCATGCTATGCATATGGTTACAAATCTTCCATACTTGAGGAAAAATAGATTTGTAGTTGGATACTCACTTCTTGAAAGCATTTTAATAACTGTATTAAATGGCTCCACAAATTGTATATCTTCTCAACTCTAGCCCACTCATTGAAGTTCAAAGTGTATTCAGAACTACCATTAATTCCAGTGAAATAATAGGTCATGACACTACAATATTTGAATGCTTCATCCAGCATCATATAAGTAGAATTCCACATAGTTGGCACATCCAACGACATCTTACTTGAAATAGGCACATCAAAGTTCTTGACACACTCCGCAAACCTCTGCATCTGACCTTATGAACCAACTATGTAACAAACACAATCTCTAACTTTAGACACAAGTGGTTTAATGAGACACAAACCATCTTTCACTACGAGATTCAAAATATTAGCAGAACAACAAATGCGAACGTACTTGCCTTCACATGTCCTTGAACACCCCTTGTTTCACGATATATATAATTTTATCATTATTGGTTACATTATCAAGCGTCAAGGAAAATATCTAGCTTCTTCTCAATTCCTCATTCTAAAAGCACATTTCTCATCTCTTGAGCCAATTCAAATCCACCATGTGGAGGGGGAAAATGGTGAAAGCAAAGTACCTTACTCCGAATCTTCTAGTTTTCGTCCATGTACTGGGCAATGAGACACATATAACCTGATGTGATCTAGGCTCTTAGATTTTTATTTCATTTTTCTATGAAAAAATGTTCCACATCGATTTTAGACAGTTAGTAGGCTACAATTTTCTCCTATATACTTTGTAAGGTTAAGCATAGCGCTTCCTTCGTTTCGGGTTAAGAAACAAAAACTATCTTGGTGAGATGCCGAATAAACTCTCTTAGTGAGATGCTAAGAGTAATTCCCTATTGAGAGATGAAGGAATTGAAGGGTTGGAAACACTCGGAGTGCGAGGCCGAGAGTGTGGAAGATCGAGTGTTGAAGAGAGCTTGGAGTGCGAGGCCGAGAGCGATCTTGCATCACATATCCCTTATACCCCATCCTCTACCTTACCATGATTCTAAGGCCTTCCAAAGCCCCATAATCACCATCAATCACCCTCAAAACATCACTCCAAAACAGTCATTCAATCCCTCTCAAACGGGCTCAAATCAGAATTCGTATATGCTCATCGACGTCTCGGTAAAATGTTGTTTTCCGCTTCGTCCAACCTCCGATTGATGAGATCCGCCCTAACACATGACTGTGACTTCAAGATCTACAAAAGTATTACTTATCGGTTCCTATAAGCCAATCTCATCGATGGGAAGTGGCATTCTTTGATGATTGTACTGTTGATCCAGAAACTGCCAACAACTTCCTGGGCCCGAGCACGTCATAACCTTTAGTGTTGGTTGAAGTCCATAAATCAAAGGTGCATCATATCCTTCTAGGAAGATCCTTTAACACCTTCTTCAGGTTAGCCTTCATTTCATTATGCAGCACTAGACAATCATTCATATTTGTATCCCTACATATTGGTTGAACATCCCCATTCAGACGTGTATGCAGTTTGCTATTTACATCATGTTCAACCTAATAGAAGTTATATCCATGTTGTAAAATGGCTTGGGCCAATAACCTCCGGTACTCAAGTTGATCAATGGTCTTGCTTGAACTCGATCTCAGTTTATACGAAGATATCTTACAAGTAGAATTAAAGTTTTAGAATGCGATAAAAAAAACAATAGTCATATTTCTTTCCAAGGATATGTAATTTGTTAGGACTTTGTGTACGCGATCCTTGCGGTATAAATGTATAAGCATTGGCACTACTCGTATAACACATTATTATTCATACATAACAATATAGTTATCCAGTGTAATTATTCATTTCCACTTTTGTTCATAACAAAGATCAATTCCATAAACCTCTAATTAGATGAGATAAAATATGCAAACCCAAACGAATGGGTGGCCTAGCCTTGCATATATAAGACAAGAGAAATGAATCAAGCACTCCAAATGAAATTGAAAATCCTTGTAGAGCCAATGAATCCTTGAGCGAGGATCATTGAGGAAACATACTTGAAAACATATACTCCCTCCGTTTCCTTTTAATTGACTTTTTACTATTCATGCACGTTTTTTAAGGTGTGAAAAACTATATGAAATAATAATTTTTTTAAATATTTTTTTCGACAATCTCATACTTATTGATGATAAGTATAATATTATTAAAAAAATATTTTTAAAATATTAATATTTAATATAGTTTTTATCGTTATAAAACTACGTGCATGACTTGAAAAAGTCATTTAAAAGGAAACGGAGGGAGTACCATTTTTTAATACAAGAGAAGAACAAGCACCTCGTGGGAATGGGCAAAACTCATCAAAAAAAAAGAATGATTTTTGCAACGAACTAGTTTAGCAAGTTGAAAATGGAAAAACAATTAAATTTTGAACTAACCGATGGGTTGAAAATGAATCGCTACTAGAAAAACAATTACTGGTACTAAATATCATGGGAAATAAAGAAGACATAATTGAATACTTTTTGGACCAAAATAAAGAATGGAACATAGACACCCTTAAACGAGTCCTCACAATAGAATCGGTGAACAAAATCATAGACATATCTGTCGAAGTAAACAACATTAAGGAAGAACTCTACTAGAAAACGAGCAAAGACGAGTGGTTCTCCACAACTAGTGCATTGAAATTCATTTCTCAAACAAATTACGAGAATCGTTGTAATTCCTCATGGATTTGGAACATTGACACATTCGGAAATTAAAAATTTCCTATGTAAACTCACACTAGACAGACGACCAACAACATTCAAACTTGCATGTAAAGGAGTCGATGTTTCCCTCATTTGCATAATGTCAATGTGTAACCCTCCTCCAAAAGATTTACATCTATACACTCTACCTCATTAAAATAATTAACACAACAAAACTTTCAAAAAGATCACAAGTGAAATCCTAATCTCAAGTACACCCTATGGTAAAATCCTAAAGTAATACTTAGTTTAATTAAGGGACATCAATCATAAGTTATTTTATTGATTACTCCGTACTATTTAATACAATCATAAGTATATATGATCAATTTGTAAGACAAAATTGACGGAATACATATATCCTACCGTCTGAATTTGCCGTCGTGTCGAATCGTATGAGGCCCTTTCTTTCTTTCCCCTTTCACCTGTTTTCTCTCCCTCTCTAGTCCACTGTGGTCTTCCCCCCCCCGACACACCCGGATAGAGAGAGGAAGGCGAACTTCCGATGCATCCAGGTTCTACGCTGTCACTTCGTTGATCCCATTTCCGTTTCCACAGATCACATCCTTTCTGGTACTCTCCATCTCTCTTTCTCCCGATTCTCTAATGTTATAGTTTTTGGATTGTTTGTCAACTTGCAAGATCCGATTCGCTTTTTCTCCATTTCATCTTCCTTCCATGGCCTTTGAGTTCCTGATTTGCTAGGTTTCTGTTTTTTCGATGCTTTACTGCTGATCGGTTAACGGCGAACCGCCGAAAGATGTCAGCGTTGTCGAAATCGCTAGCAACATTGGCTATATCGGCTGGTTTTATGTCAGTCTAAGCACTACAATACCTCGAATTTGAATGCCTTTTGTTTTTCGTTTTGGTTGTATTTTGTAACCTCCGATCTCTTAGTGCTATACTTAGCAAGTAGATCGTTTGTGTTGCTTCTCTGTCCTAAGCAAGTAGGAGTTGAAGTGATAAATGAATGAGGGGAGAAATTGGTAATATGTGCTTGAACTTGCATCAATTGTTTCTGCCTAAGAGCTGTTAATTAGGCAGGTGGTTGTTTTCATTAACACTTCTAACCATTAGGTCAGATGTTAGTAATAGCCAATGTGATGCTAACCATGATTGTGTATGAACTAGGTTCATTACCATTGCCAAGTTAAGTGTTGGATATTGGCACTTCAGATCTGTAGAAAAACATGGGGAAAACTTAACAAAATTTGGATTGTTTTGTTCGTTAGTATTCTTAGTTTAGTTCCTTACGAAACTCCGACCTTTATTCATTGATGAACTACTACTTGCTTTTTAGTGCTTCCATGATACATACTGAAAATCTGGAGTATGAAATCACACAGTATTTTTTTACTTTAGTATGGTGCTTTTGATGGCAGTGCTCACTACTTGCTTTTTACAGTATGCTTCATGTACCTGCCCTTTTAGTTTACTTTTTGTGTAATTTATTGTTCTGATCTGTTGATATTCATTGAATGGTGTTCTAGGTTGATTTCTCTAATTGATTCAGAGAAGTGTTTTATAGATTTCGACAGTATACTTACATCTTCCATGAAGGACGACAATGAATGTGAGGCTTGCCTCACTGGACCTGGGAGTGAGAATGGGAACAATAAACTTCAAGAGAAGCAGGATAAGACAGTCAATACTACCTCTGCTGTTGATATGAATCCTGTTAGTAACACAGGAGTAGAAGCAGGGGTTCCAGAAGTAGAATATATTGAATCTGAGAACTTAAATGACATTGAAGATCTGGACTTAGCTCGCCAGGTATAGTTTCTTGTAAAATTAATACTGTATATGTGCAAAATGCTTGTTGTTTGACTTGACATGTGGCCCATAATGTTCTTAGATAAATATATTTGTATTACCTGCATCCTGAGTAGTGCGAATGCATTTAGTAAAGCCGTTAAAGACAACTTTTCGTGTTTTAATGTAGAATCTGCTAAGTGCACTGGATTCAAAAGACTGGGTCGCAGTCTGTGAAGCCCTCAATAATGTACGCCGATTTTCAGTTTTTCACAGAGAAATCTTGCTTGAGATGTTGTAAGTCCTAGTTCTTCCTATGTGATATAACTCTTATGACAATGATGAACAGCATTGTTTATTTTCTTTTCGTATTGCTTTCTTTCAACCCTTCATGCTCAATCTTCTTCTTCTTCTTCTTCTTCTGTAACTCAGAGAGAATGTCATTCCGCCAATAGTGAAGTCTTTGAAAAATCCTAGAAGTGCTCTTTGCAAAACTGCAATCATGACATCATCGGACATTTTCAGTGCATTTGGTGATCATATAATAGATTCCTTGGATCCTCTGGTAACACGTGCATTACAAATTGAATTCTCATTCTTGCATTCATGGTTATTGTTCAGGTTTGTACTTAATACCTCCCTTTATCTTTGGTTCAGCTTCTACAACTTCTCCTCAAGGCATCTCAGGACAAGCGATTCGTATGTGAAGCTGCTGAAAGGGCTTTGCTAGCCATGACTACTTCTGTTTCTGCGACATTGTTATTACCGAAGTTGCATCCATATCTCAAGAATAGAAATCCTCGGATTCGTGCCAAGGCATCCATATGGTTCTGCAAAAGTGTGCCACGATTGGTATGGTTTTTGGACATCTTGATTCTACTTGTAGTTTCTATATATTTGTATATTTCGAAGAATCTCCTTCTGTCTTTAAGTATTTGTGTCTTCTCTGATTCCTCTTGTATAAAAAACAAATCATAACCTTTATCTCAGTCCAAAAAGCCTCACACAACAGAAAAGTTTTGGTGGTATCTTGAACACTTCTGGAATTTCGGTGGTATAATCTGACAAAGATAAACTACAATCTTAGCACTTTTGAAAGGTCGTCCCTTGAAATAAACACTGACACCAGTAATACCTTTGTGTATATATATCTTCGACGGACTCAAATGAGAAATCCCCTTTCGTGTGTTAGCTGATAATGGTTTGCTGAACTTCAACTGATGAGAGGTCCAGATCTTAAATCATGTATGATTATTTCTCTAGTAGAATGAGCACTCAACCTTGAACTTTGGTGGTTGTTTTTGTTGGGCTGTGAATATGCAGGGAGTTGAAGGTATAAAGGAATATGGCATTGATAAATTAGTTCAAGTGGCTGCATCCCAGCTCAGTGACAAACTTCCAGAGTCAAGAGAATCAGCAAGGTCTCTTCTTGTAGAACTCCGAAGTGTGTATGAAAAATCGAGTGTTATATCAAGCTCAGACAATAAAGAGCAATCAGAAATTGGCTCCTGGGAGAGCTTTTGTCAGTCCAAGCTCCCCCCACTTACTGCACAAGCAGTCCTTCGCACAACCAATGCCACTCGGGAAGAACTTGTTACACCTTCCTAGTGCAGGGCCTATACGAAAAACAAGATATTGGTTGAGCTCTACATATACTTCTCCATATTTGCTTATTTTATTTTCATCGCGATGACGGTGATGAGTTGCTGTGTAAATTCTGTGAAGAGGTTTGGTTGTGCATTGTGTTGCGTGGTGGTGAGGAAAATTTGACAGTGTTGCACTTGACTTATTGTTTGCAAGTAGGAATTATTACTGTCAAAGTTTGTGCATTGATGAAACTTGTATCTTAGACAATGGGCCCTCAGGAGATAGTACCAGATAATATATATTTGGGCTATACCCAGATTAAGGCTTTCTCTGCTTTCGGGCTAAACCCAGGTAAAAACTGCAGTTTGTGGCAAATTCGCAGCCCAGATTGACGTCTGGGCTCTTATCTGTCAATGATGGATGATGAGGAGTTGAGGACTTTAGGGATGAGGAACGAGAATGTAAAAATCAACAGTTTGTGACAAATATTGACGATAAAAATATCTTAAATCGGCCTTTGCAAGAGGTCAAGGTTTAAATGATAACTTTGTAATCTTGACATTATCATAAATAAATAACTTGGTGGCAAGTCCATACATTTGGTCCCTAAATTACATATTTGAAACAAAAGTATTAAAACTACAAACTAAATGGTTTTTCTTGCTTATACCTAGGGCCGGGGAAAATTTCTCACGAAAACCGTACCAACACGTATCAACCGAACCAATTGTCAGAAGTCGGTACTGTAATGGTAATCGAAACGGAAAAGTTGGGATTACCATTACCAACCGATTTGCAATTGGTTGGTACGGTAATTACCAACAAATTACTACCAATATACATTTACGTATTTTTTAATTATATTTTAATTGTTTTCAGATTACATTAAGTTGGAATATTTTTTTTGGGTTATAAGACTTGTTGTTTGTTATTGTTGTTTATTATTCTACTTCGTATTTCCTATTTCTTTTTTATTTGTTATTTTATTTTTGGTACTAGTATTACCTATTAACTTGATTTCTTTTTATATTTGTTATTTTTATAAATTGTTTTTAATCAACGGAGGAATACTAGCTCGGCTTCGGTTCATACTAAAACCTAAATTTTATTCGGAAACTAGTGGACATGTTATTTTGAATATTATCGGGACAATTTAAGTCTTTCTTTATATTGCTTTTGTGCTTAAATGTATGAACAATTTACGTATTTATGTTGTTGCTACTTATAAATTTTAAATTTTATTTAAGTTGTATTGTCTTTGATTATTTGTATGCTTTTTTCATCAACACCCAAAACATGGTAAAATATCATTACCAACACGTACCAACCAACTTAATTGGTAACCAATTAAGTTGGTACAACTCCTTCGGTGGTTGGTAATGGTTTGGATTTTAGGATTACCAATTATAATTGGTTGGTACGTGGTAACGACAAAAACTAATTGGTATTGTACCAATTCCACCCCTACTTATACCATTGTGCATAGATTAAGAAGCTCAATTGGGAAATATTTTCCAAAATTAAATTATTTTAGTTTTTCTCAATATTGCTTTTTTAGGGCTGCTTCTATGTTTGGTAGAAAATATTTCATGATTGAGCTTCTTAACATATGCCCTAGAAAACCTTAAATTAAAAAGGGTGTTGTTAGATACACCGCAAATCACCTTTTTAAAATGCACGTCAATTCAAACGTGAAACCTTTTTTAATTAATTAACAGGCTTTCTTAATTAATTAGCTCACAACAAACATGCGCGTCCATTCCGACGTGCAGATTTGTGGTGTATTTAGTCGGTCCGATTAAATACCATTAGTGCCAAATTATAATTAATGCCAAAAATTGTTAAATCTTGCTCCAGAACCCCAAAAATAAAATTATATGCTCAAATAAAAAAAATGATACAAGGCAAGGATTTAGGGACGGTTAACAACGATTAACCCACCGCTAGACCTGTCAAACGGGTCATTCCGGTCGGGTTCGGGTCGGGTCACTCCGGGTCTCGGGTAAAACGGGTCCCGGGTAAAACGGGTTTCGGGTTTTTAGGGTTGACTAGAACCCGGGTTTGATCGGGTTTCGGGCGGGTTCGGGTCAATTTCGGGTTTGTCAATTTTTTCCTTTTTAAATTAAAAAAATCATAATTTGATAATTTTGCGATAAATTTTAATTAAATATAAAAAAATTTAATTATATTTAATTATAAATTAACCGGGTCACCGGGTCAATCGGGTAAATCGGATCAAAATTACCGGGTCAATCGGGTCACCGGGTCCAAACCCAGATTACCCGGAAAATTTCTGGGTTTTCGGGTTCGGGTCGAAAAAAATTCCCGGGTCAAAATTTCCGGATCTTGACCCAAAAAATTTCGGTCGGTCGGGTCGGGTCACCGGGTCGGGTTGTGTTTTGACAGGTCTACCCACCGCCTAATGGCATCCCAACGGACGAGATCAGTGATCTTTACTGGAACAATGTCAACAACGAAATGCAAGGACAAACTCATATGCACCAACAGATTTGCCACCTAGTCACCTTATGTGCGTGAAGATGACCCTCAAATACATATGTTTTTTTTTTAATTTAAACCATAAAGATGCTCCAAACCTTCACCTATTTAGGGTGTGTGTTTGGATTTCAAATGCATTATGTTTATAATGCAAAATGATAAGGCGGTGTTTGGTTAACAAAAAAATTAAGACGTTTAAGTTATGATATTTTTTTATTCCACGATATATTAATTAAAATGAAATTATTTTATCTTGATTTATGTAAGTATTTGGTTAAATTACGGTTTTACCTTATTTTTTATGAGATTTTTAATTTTACAACCAAACGGACACATAAATCGAGGTAAAATAATTACATTATAATGAAAATGCAATGGAATCCAAACACACCCTTATTCTTCATTTTATCTCATTTTATCGGTAATTATAAGAATATTTAAATAATTCAATAAACTGAAGTACTCAAGTCTTAACTTGTCCACTGATTTCAAAAAAAAAAAGTCTTAACTTGTCCACAAGAATAATGGATCAAGAATTTATGATCATGAAATTCGTTTTTCGAATCTTTTTTATTTTTCTTATTCGATTCATCATTTTGAATTTATAATTCTGTATATATTCGTTTGTCAGTCGGTTACCATTTTGATACCGGAATGAGATTATTAAATCAGAGAAACAGTTAATAGAAACAAAACCTGTTGCATTTTGATTTTGTTAACCAAAAGAGCAGGGTAAGACTATAGTGTCTCGACCCAAGATAGTACATAAACACTGCCACAGAGAGCTCAAATCTAGATATTTTATCTTAGCTATGGACCAAAAAAAAAAGAGATTTTATCTTAGCTAAATTAGGTCAACTCTATGAATAATTCACATTCATTAAGAAGTTAGTGAGATGGTGAGCGAAAAATATGCAAGATTTGACAACTAATGATCTAGATCTTGAATTATAATATTAATAATAATTTTAAAATTTTGGTTAATTTCATTTTGATTGTATAAGTTTTTTTTTATTTTATCTCGGTCTCTAATCTGTAGATAATTTTGAGACAATTCAAGATTATAACAAAAATTACAGCAGATGAAAAAAAAGTACTCTGACAAAATTATCCCTCCCCTCCAAGAAACATTTGTTACAACTCGAGCCATTCAGGAAAATGTCTGATAACACATGCAATCTTTTACTCATTTAATCGAGAAAAGGGAAACAAGGATAGACCGCGATTAAATATGACATGGAAAATTCTTATGACAAAATTGATTGGGACTTCCATTCAAAGTTTAGGAAAATGTATATCAGACAACAAATATAAAAGTTGAAAAACTCAAGAATACAAATCTGATTAGAAAAAACCAACACCAAAAAGAAGAAAAAAACCTTTGCCAACACCAAGAAGAAAAAAAAAACCTTTGCTGGTAAAATATGTGGGAAGAAGTGGTCAAAATCAATTTTGATGGTTCCACACTGTCATACTAGAGATGGCAATATGATAGGTTGGGTCGGGTTCAGGTATATCCATTTGAGATTCGGTCAATATCAGGTCGGTTCATATGTAGGGTATGTTATGCGTTCGGATCGGGTACGTTCGGGTCAAAAGAATTTCGAGTTGAGTCGGGGGTCAAGTTAGCTGATATTTAGTTTTATTATAAGGTGTCGATGATTTTTTGTTTATCTTAATTGTGGACTATTAAACTTCCTTATTCCATTTGGGTATCAATTTGGGTCAAGGACGGATTGGGTTTGTCTATATCCATGTCCATTTAGGCATCAAATCAAAATGGGTCGGGTTCTAGTAATCTACAAAATCCTAGCAATAATCTCAACTAGTTGTACGGACTAGAAGAAATCAACAATATTCGCAAAAGAATCAATACGAATCAATAGGAATAGAACAAGAATATAAATCTCACAACTTTATCAAATCAAAGCTTCAATTCATAGATGAAACAGAAGAGTTTAGTACTCTATGGTCATGGAGGCTCCCCTCTAGGGTTCTCTCAATTGATAATATCGAAGTGCGTAAAGTAAACAATTAGATAAAACGCCTTTAAAAATCCTCACATATTTTACCAGCAAATGGATATACCTGAAACCGACCCAACCTATCATATTGCCTCACATACTTTAAAAAGCCTCACATAGGTTGGGTCGGGTTCAGGTATATCCATTTTAAAAACTAATTAAAGAGATAAAAAGTCCATTCAGTAGATTCGTATTAACTAATTAAAGAGATAAAAAGTCCATTCAGTAGATTTGGCGTTTCTTAAAAAGCCTCGCGGGGCGGCCAGGCGATCAACGAAATCCTTCGGTCGGAGCTTCGGGCCGCGGGGCGGTTTGCTTGGCCGTGGGGCGGCTTTCACTGTTCACAGCGATTTTTCCTTTTCGAATTTGGTCCCGATGTCAACACGAAAGTTGTAGATCTCAGAAAGAGCTTTCCAACGCTGGTTGAATTTGAGCATGGTGCTAGATTTTTGGAATTGAGTTCAAGCGACTTGGGTCAGATCTTGTCAATTTTCTGTCTTATGTACTATGAAGCAACAATTGGATTTGTGTTGTGCGACTTCCTAGAAAATTAAGGATAAATTGCAAAAATATACCAATTTTGGATGACTTTTGCAAAAGTAGCATGGAGGGGGTAAAAATAGCATGGGGGGTGTCATTTGCTAGTTTTGCAAATAATAAAGGCAATGGAGCAACCGGTTACCGGTCAAAAAAAATTAAAAAATTAAAATAGCATGAGTGTTGTAAGGAGATTGGGTGATGTCATGTGCATTTAATGCACCTCTCATTTGCATCTTGGCGCCAAAAAAAAAAGGGAGCAATGATTGATCTTTTAAATCAAGGGAAGATTAGGAATCTCACCTTCATTCTATCTCAGCTCAAGGTAAGGGGGGGAATTAAAAGGCTCTCCATTGAAGCTGATCGGGAGGCAAAGGTGGGGCCAATTACCAGTTACATGTCTGACATTCAAGAAAACGGGACAAAAACTCACTGTTACGTGCCAGAAGAAAAGTGATACGTGCCAACAACATACAATATATATTTACAAAAATGGGTAAGTAAGCTTGTAGTTTTCTTTTTATGGTCATCATTACTTTCACTTTTCTTCATATCCCCATTGAAAGTGTTAAAACCATTTTATGCTATTATGAGTGCAGGAGAGAAAAAGCTCGTATTTCTTACTGTTGTGGCCGATGGGCAGTGACAAAGTGGATCGGAGGAGGTGTCTGGGTGTTCGAAGGACCAAGTTCGAACAGAGCAATGTTGATGGAAGGAAGGTCGTGCCGACTATGGGTCACTTGTTTTTATACCTGAGATATAAGTGTGTACACTAAAGGTTACAGGTTGCTAAAATAAGTTTCAGTAACTGCCAAATCCATGCCAATAAAGAAAAAATATGTGTCAGTAAAGAAAAAATGTGTGCCAGGCCGGAAAGAAAAAATGTGTGACAAAAAAAAATGTATGACAACAAAAGTTGCGTGACAGTATCAATTTCCCTCATTCCAAATGACAATGTAGTCCTAAAACAACAAAAAGCGAGCAAAATCCAACTAGAACAATCAAGGCCGGATCTTTATGAGTCATAAAATCAACTAAAGCCAACATACTCCTATAGTTATAAAAACAACAATAGGGAGTTTCTTACGAGTCCTAAAATCATCAAAAAACGAGCAAATGTACGAGTTCTACCACAACCAAAAACCTACAGACCTAAAACAATCAACAAACAAGCACATTCCCCCAATATCCAGGAGCCTCTTCCAATCTGCAGCAGCAAATGCGTAGTCCATATAGCAAAGGAGCACCATCTTGGAAAAATGGTTGGCCCTCCTAATCTTGGAGAAACGGTTGGTCATTCCAATCTTGTTCGACGGCGTCGGCACGACCTTCCCTCCTTTAGTTCTAATTATGGGTCACTTGTTTTTATACCTGATATACAAGTGTGTACACTCAAAGGTTACATGTTGCTAAAACACGTTTCAGTAACTGCAAAATCTGTGCCAGTAAAGAAAAAATGTGTGCTAGTAAAGAAAAAATGTGTGACAAAAAAAATGTATGATAGTAAAAGTTGCGTGACAGTAACACCAAAGGAATTAAAAGCAGTGAATAAACACCAAAGGAATTAAAAGCACAAATGAACCTCCAATCCTCGGCAACAGATAGAGAGAGGGGGGATGGAGAACCTGCTAGGCAAAGTGCAGCGAATTCGAATGATAGCACCAGGCAACAAGACTTTGTTCCTGAAGGGAAGAATCCCAAGATGATCGGATAGCTCAACAGAATCCGCCATAGATAGAGAGAGAAAGGGACGGAGATAAACACTCACTGACTCCAATCGCTCATGCCGCGGCTTCGCCATCGCCAACTTCGCAACCTCCCTCGCCAATTTCTTCAGCCCCGGGCACCGCGATAACCGCTCCGGTGACTTCAAGAATCCAGCCCCTCTCTCTCACACATTACACTAGAGAGGGTTGTGGAGGCTCTGAAGAACAAAACCCAATCATCATCGTCTTCTTCTTCCTCCCTGAAAACCCTAGTTTCCCACCCTCGGTTGCAGCCATGGAGCCATCCCCTCATACTCAGATTCAGCAGGCGCAATTGGCTGCAATCCACGACCCCGATGCAAGCCCTTTCGAAACCCTAATTTCGCATTTGATGTCCACCTCCAATGACCTTCGATCTGAGGCTGAATTGCTCTTCAACTCGCTCATCTCCTTCAAGTCTCGCCCCACCAGGAAGGCTGTGCTATGTCCGCAATCCTCCTTTGCAAGCTGCTCACTCGCGACTCCTACATCTGGCCTCGACTGTTCGACATCTCTACTGTCTTCTCCACCAGCCTCCTCTAGCGCCTTCTCCACCGGCCTCCTCTAGCGACTTCTTTACCTTCTACAGCATGTGAAAAACTTGTTATTTTTTGCAATTTTTAAGGGTCATTTGCTACTTTTGCAATTTTTTAGAGGAAGGTGTTAGTTTTGCCAATGGCTAGGGAAAGTGGTATATTGCATGCTATTTACTCGAAAATTAATGACATTGAATGCCCGACACTTTAGTGTGGACGAGTCTCCCCCTTGTGACGGAAGTCATTGTCGTGCATGAGTGTCTCATCACAACCAGGAATTTGAGTATGGCACGTATTAAAGTTGAAGGTGATAACTTCGTCACCGTCAATGCAATTAATGGACTCTGGAAGTGTATGTGAGATATCGAGATGGTCATTTCAAATGCTTAGGCTCTACTCTGATTCTTTGAATCAGTTCGATATACTCATGTCTTCCGAGAGGTGATCAATATTGTTGCCAATGTGGTGGTTAAGCTTTTGCACCAGTACATCTGAACTCGATCATGTTTAATCCGCCGTTTATTAATTTCGTATGTAAGAATGCAATTGAGTGAAATATGGTATAACGCAACTCAAGTTGTTGTCTTGTATTAAAATAAAATAAAACAAAGTAATAATAAAAGGGCGGTCCTAATTAAAATGACCTAACATTTGAAGGGGTTTTAGAAAAATATCTCCACCTTTCAACGATAAGAAAAATAATCCAATCTTTAGAGAAGGTGGAAACACCGTAACAAAGTATCCCTTTTTCCCCCGGTTAGAAATCCCAGCAAAAACGATAACCTATAATTGACGAAATTAAGATTTTGGTGAATTTTGGATGATATTGACTTGTTTTAATGAGAATGATATCATTTGACCAATTTTATCTCATTGTTTTGACCTAGTTTGTAGTAAAAAAAAAAATGAGTCATAATACTTTTTTACCACCTACCATAAAAGTTAGGTTATTTTTCTTATAATTTAAAGGTGAATATTTTTTTTAAACACTTTGAAAGAGGTTGAACTATTTTGATTAATTTCCCCTAAAAGAGCATCCTCATTCGTGAGTCGGGACTTGAGCTCCTAAATTATTTTTCCTCTGCCACACCAGCTTAAGAGCTTCATTCCAGCTTTTTTATTATTTGTGCCCTCATTCTTGAGCCCGACTCTGAGGGCTTAAGCTACTTTTTACTATTTATATTTTTCAATTACGTACTCAATTAGTATTATTTTTATTATTTGCACCTGGGTGGGATCCATCTTAGAAAAGAAGAGAAGATGGTAGGAGTGAATGCGTGAAAAGTGGTAGAGATTGTGACCTTATTTATAGGCGAAATGGGTGGAAAAAATGGCTTTTTATATGGTAAAAATAATAATTTATGGGTATTATTGATATAAAAAAAATTTTAAAAAGTATATGTAAAATGAATGTCTATGGGTAGATAAAATTATTTAACACTTGAAAATATTTTTTTTTTACAAAAAAATAACGAAAAACGATTTTAAAACTTTAAATTAAACGTGTTGACACGCTGCGCCCTAGAAATGACCCACGTGTCAGCGCATTGGCTTTCAATTCCCACTTGCCTGAACATTGGAAACGCGACATTTCTTTACCCGAATGGCCTAGACGACGTCGCTTTGGGGCTGTCTGACTGACGAAAATCATGTGCTCCACTTGCTCCCTCTTTTCTCGCACAGACTCGCTTTTTTGGGTTTTTTTTATATAAAAATAAGGTAATAATTTAAAAATCAGACAAATCTAACTCGTCGAGAGAGACTAACAAAGTCAACAGACGACGAACCGTCAAACATATTTTTGGGCTCTTATTTGCGAAATTTTTGTCCAAACCCTTAGCCCATTTTGCATTACTTTTTTTTCGACGTGCATTTTTAAGGTCGAAGGCTCTAGTAAAAGGGTGAAATGTAAGGCATACGTCAGTGTCTAAATTGCGTGCGGGCATAGAGTGGGGTCCAAACAAATCAAACATGAATGATTGATAAGTTTGGTAAACTTCACATATCCATCAACGTACACTCATTAATTATGGCACCCATAAACGATAGGATAGGAGTCATATACATATCCAAGTGCAATATGTATATGCACTGGACATGTCATGTAAATATATGCTCTATCCGGATAATTTGTTATCTTAGACAAACCCAACAGTTTTTGTAAAAATTTCTAAAATATTTACCCTCACACTTCAACAGTTTCTCTATTATACAGATTTATACATTAATTATATAATATATATAATAAATACAAAATTTTACCCTCCCTCCCAAAGAAATTAATGTTTTCCCCCATCTCTCCAAAAACAATTAATGTTTTTCCCTCTCTCCCAAAATGGTGGATCCTACCAAAAAAGAGATGGTGGAGCATTAAAATTTTCCCTCTATCTCCCAAAGCTGTGGCGGATCCAAACGGGGGCATGTGGGGGCACGTGCCCCCACCCTCATCCGACAAACCTCCTATATGTATTCTCCTCGTTGATAGCTTCGTTTTGATATATAATACGCATTAATCCGATATCCGAGTAAAAAGTTATGAGTGATTGAAAATTGAAAGTATATTAATCACTTTAAATCTTATTTAAATAACTCACAATGTTTTTATATTTTATTTAAATTGACAGATCTTTGAAATGAGATGTTATATTACTCATTCGACAATTAGGTAAGAAATTACGAAAGTTTAAATGAGGAAAAATGTCAAATTTTCTACTTTGAAATATATTAATGATGTTTCTAAAAAGATGATCGATGTAGGAATTCACAAAGTTTTTGATTTAGTATGTCGTCTCATCGTGTTACCCGTTGCAAAAACTATATTTGAAAGAGCTTTCTCTGCTATGAGTATTATCAAGCCATATTCGTGTCACAAGATAAGAGAAAATATTCTCTATGTGAGTTTTGTTTGCTAAGTTGAAATTGATATTTTCAAATGAAATGATAATTAATGAGGTTATCATTTAACATTTTTAGGGTATGAAAAATCCATAAAATGGATTTACCCCGACGAGTTGAACTATTTCATTATAAAACTCTAATTAGCAATGACAAATTTTTTTATATTAGTGAACTCTTTTATTTTTTATCGGTATTTTATAGTGTTGAAGATGTTATGTATTGTACGAGTTCGTGTTATTCATTGTCGTTTATCATCGGTGTGCCCCCACCCTCTAAGGGTCCTAGATCCGCCACTGTCCCAAAGCAATTACTCCGTAATATTTAGAGTGAGTTTGTTTTGCTGCAAATATAGAGAAAAATGTAGTCTCTCTTCAAACTTCTCTATTTTGCAGATGGATATACAAAAGCGGTTGAAGCAAAAACACCCATTTTTCTCCAAATTCTCCACTTTTCTCTATTTTAGAGATGCTGTTGGGGTTGCTCTTATAACAGGTTTAACAACATTTTCCATAGAGGGATATTATAATATTTATTAGTAATAAAAATAATAATTAATGAGATGGGTTGAGGAATATTAGAGAAGTACTAGCCTAGTATCGATACTATATAGGAGTTAATAGGGTTAATAGAAGGTGAGTTGACCGCCTTTTTTTTCTCCAGATGGAGCTGCTCACGGTGCAACAGAAGCAACCCTTATTCTAGGCAAGGAGGAGACACATGTCGCGAGTACAATGGATGCAAAAGAACGCGAACAAGTGGATGACTAGGATTAATTATTTTAGGATGGACTAAATTATATACTCCCTCCGTCTCAAAATACATGTCTTTTTATGACAAAGCACGGGAATTAAGGAGTATGTTAAGTGTAATAATTAGATGTAAAAAATAAGTTAAGTGTAGTAATTAGACTTTTGTATTAGAGTATTTGTTTCTTTTTTTTTTAACGGAAATTTCGCCAGGTACCCCTGGGGTATTGCAAATTTCGCGGGGTATACAACTTTTTTACATAATTCGCGTGGTACCCCTGAGGTTTTAACCTATTTCACCTCGTGCCCTTCTCGGTTAACTTTAACCTTTTCGAGTTAATTCCGTTAGTTTGCTCAAAAAAAAAGAAAAAGAAAAAAAAAGAAAGGCAAGACCAGACAGAGAGCGACGCGAAGGAGAGAGCGACGCGAAGAGAGCGAGGAGACCAGGCGCGATACAGCACCCTCTGCGCGCTCGGACCTGTTGCTGCACCCAACGAGAAAGTTTAGAGTTTTGGTGTTCTTATAACTAGGGTTTGGTACTTTGGTGTTCTTGTTTTGGTTGAATTTGATGCATTTGGGGGTTTTTGTGATGTCAAATTTAGGGTTTAGGTTGAAATTGATAGATTTCGAATTCGAAATTTCGATTTAGGGTTTTTGTAGAGGTTCATCTCACTTCACTATGAAATCAGATTTATTAAACTAGGACCTCTGCTCGGATTTTTGGTCTTAATCGAATGGTGATGAAATCAGATTTTAGTGCTCAATTCGCTATGAGATTGGAGGTTTATTGAATCTGTTGGTGGATCTAGAAACCTTTCTTCTGTTAAATTTGTTTCTTCTCCTTGTCATCATTGTTCAAACAGATTAGTAAAAAAGTTTATTGTGAATGAAAATTGGGGAAATGGTTTATTGCTGAATTTGAGATCATTATGCAGGATGAAAATTGGGGAAATGGTTTATTGCAGAATTTGAGATCATTGTTTGCCGACTGGAGTCTAGAGGTGAGATCCGACACTGTAATATGGTACTTGATGAACTTACTCAAATTCTATTGCTTTCATTGTTTGCCGACTGTAATTCGATCAAAGATTGAATCATTGTTGACGGGATGATGTTCTGTGTTCTTAAAATCCAAAGACTTTACATTTGTTTTTGTTGATGCTTACCTAAATTCATAATATTTTGCTTTGCATCAACTTTCTATATTGGTTTCTTGCTACTAATTAAACTGTACAATTGATGCTAGTTTATTTACCCCAAAATCCACCCTTTCTTACTTGTGAGCTTATTTAAGTTTTGTGTCTTTTCTTACTTAACTGTACAATTGATGCTAGTCTGTTTTCCTAGTATTGTATAAACAAAGCCCCATGTTTTATACTTTGTACATTTTAATAATTCAAGGTTTAACTAAATCTGTGTAGATGTTATAAAAATCTACCAGCATAAAAAAGTTAGACTAAAAAAATCCAGCAGCAAAAAAAAGTATGATTAAAAAGAATCCAACAGCAAAGGACTAAACTGTATAAAACATGACCTTGCTGTCATAAGACTAATCAAGATGCAAATCTGTATAGTCTATTAGCTCAATTGGGAGAGCAATGTGATTGGCACAAAGATGTGAGTTCAAATCCCACATAGACTATTTTGTAACGTAGCTTTAGCTACAAAAATTGAAGGTTCGAACTATTTTATAACATAACCTTAGTTACAAAAATTGCCTGAATCAAATTGATAGAGTTATATGTAGTTCCTCACTAATTTAGAGCTCCTAAATCATAAATTGATAGAGCTTTGCGGTATAGGTTTGTAAAAAAATCCAAATCACTGTATTTGTCTATGTAGGAATAGAACCCACATCTTGTACATAAGCACATGCTCTACCATTTGAGCTAATAGACTTTTTAACAAGTTTCAAATCCGTAATTGAATGGCAGATACAAACTATCTTAATATCATATATATTCCCTTCATCATAGATAATCGATCAATAACCATGAACATTTTAGTTAAAGATAAAGAAAAGAAAGATTGACACTTACATTAAGACTAGAATCCATCCGCAACAATAAAGTATTGCTATGTTGTACATGGGAATACAATTGAGAACTAAGATATTATAGACCAAGAAATTCATAAGCAAAGATTAAGTCCAATCAAAATCGAAAAATTGCAGACCAAGAAATTATACCCAAAATCAAATCAATTCATTCAGCCAAACTATATAAATCAATTCAGTTGAGAACTAATGTCAATAGGAATAAAATTCATCAGACAAACTAAAATTCAATCCAAAATCACTCAAGCAAGGCCAAGGAAATTGCCCATCCTAGATACGGGACTACAAACTTGTCGGGATCCACTTCTGAAATTGAGACTGCAAAATCGGGATTGAAAATATTCGACATTGATGGGATACAAACTTGGATCCAGTGTCGTTGCCGATTTGCCAGGAGATGACTCGTCGGATCTGGGATTGAAGGTCTAAGCGAAGACAAGGAGGGCCGGGGGGAAGCCTTCATCTCTCCAAATTGAAAGGTACCATCATCACAACATAAGACACTAATGAATCCAAAACCAAACCAATAGTGAAAGGTGCTAGAAGCTTGCCTGAGGAAGTTAAGACTCTTTACACGAATCCTTCGGTGCTTAGAGTTCAGCTTCTCTCGCCTCAAGTTCCCCGGCCAGCTTCTGTATCTGACAAAGGCTTGTGCAGTGATAACAACGTAGCCTCGCTTGTGGCCGAGCCAACTTTCAGCAAGCCAAAACTATGTTTCCAAGCTGGTTTTAGGGCTTACCAGATAAATTTGATGTAAATTTAGATCTAGCAGCTCCAAACCTCCAGTTATAGCAGCTTAAAAAAGGGTTGTTTATATAGATCATCCATCATATAACACATCATTATATCATGCTATGACTGAATGGCAAAGATTGGCTATCATAATAAGTTTATAACTGAATGAAAAGAAAAGATGTATCAAATTCATGTCCACCTTGCAACTTAGACCGAATTGATTTCAAGGATAGAAAAAGCCAGTACAAGAAGATTATGCATGATCGTTAACGAATCAGCAAGAATGGATGAACAACCACACGTGATGAAGAAGATAATCAAAGAAGCAATTGCTGAAAATTTGAAACTATATCTTAAACCTTCCTTGTCAAAACTCGACGTCAAGAAGTAATAACACAATAAACAATCCGAACTCAAGATATGAATCATATAGTTGAACTTGGGCGAATTCAAGCTGTCAAAGACAAAAGATCAAGCTCATGATCTACAACTGAAAGAAAAGAAAAGATGTACTCCTTGCGACTTTAGGCGAATTGATTTCAACTTTCAAGGATAAAAAAAGCAAGCACAAGGAGTAATAGCATAAAACCAAACACAAGAACACTCCATATAGCAAGTTCTCAAGAAGGCATTATCATTTATTCATGTGATGGGAAACAAGACATTGGGTAATAAAATCACTAAGAATAAATGGAACTGATCGAGTTTCGCAGCAACAAGGAAACATTGTGTCATTTTTTTCATAGCTCGCCTTCACGCTCCTATTTTTCAGTAAAAGCCTCAAAGGAAATCATGAATGACAGAAGATTGGATGACTATTTACAAAGAAAGTCAATTTTGAGACAGAAAGCAGCAAACTTCACAGACATACTATACAGAAAGCATCAACCTTTACACATATACAGGCAATTGAACACAAAAAATTCCCAAACCCTAAATCTCAAAATCAATGTCAAAAGGAAGAAGACTTACCTCCACCTACACCACCAGAGTCTGCTCCGCCCTCGTTAGCGTCTATCCCAAAACCACTGTCATGAAAGCTTACCTCCCATGGCGTGACCATGGTCTGCTCCACCCTCGCTGGCCTCCCCTCGTCGGTGTCGACCTCCATCAATCTCCTCCCGTCGACCTCCTCTTCGCTGTTCTTCT
Organism: Persicaria tinctoria; assembly: GCA_037127255.1. Taxonomy (NCBI): domain Eukaryota; kingdom Viridiplantae; phylum Streptophyta; class Magnoliopsida; order Caryophyllales; family Polygonaceae; genus Persicaria; species Persicaria tinctoria. The sequence continues at coordinate 10,427,664 of JBANSL010000014.1, forward strand.
CTCTCTTCGCTCCCCAGTTCTCCGTCATCTCTTTCTTTTTTTTTTTTTTGAGCAAACTAACGGAAATAACTTAAAAAGGTTAAAGATAACCGAGAAGGGCACGAGGTGAAATGGGTTAAAACCTCAGGGGTACCACGTGAATTATGTAAAAAAGTTATATACCCCGCGAAATTTGCAATACCCCAGGGGTACCTGGCGAAATTTCCGTTTTTTTTAAGTTTGTGAGGAGAGTAGGGGTGATGTAGAAATTAAAGTAATGATTAGATGTAAAAGTAGGTTATAATTAAATGTAATGATTGAATCTAAAAAGACATGTATTTTTTACAAAACTACATGAGCTGAAAAACATGTATTTTGAGACGGAGGGAGTATATAATATGTAATTTTCGACATTAAAAATTCAATTTTTAAAAAAAAAATCCACAATACTAGATTCATTTTTCTCTATACATAGACATCATTTTGAATATGTTTGACCATATTTAAAAAAAAACTTTTTCATTGAATATAATTATATAAAAGAATACCAAAAAAATGATTTTAATTATTTTTAAATAGTAAGAATAAATAATGTAAGAAGTTACTTTAATTTTTTGGAATAAAATATCATTTAATAATAATATTTTAATAATAAAATATAAATATAATAATATAATCGAGAATGGAAATAACTATTAGAGAGGGTTATATTTTCAAATTGAATTGATAGGAAATAATGGTTTTTGAGATACTAGGAATGTTATTAATAAAGTGAAAAAAGTAATCATGAGATGTTAGGATGATGTGATAGAAAGAGAAGAATAAAATATTAATATTCTTATTTTTTTTTAGTACTCCGTATCTCTTAATAAACATGGTCGTACTCTTCTAAAAATGATGATTAATTAATTTATTATCATAGCGCAAAAAAAAAAAACAAGGAAATTTTTTAACGCACTGCTTGTAATAATAATAGATAATAATAAAAAAAAGGCGAAATCGGGTATATACCCATAAAAACTTTATTAATTGGGTATATACCCACCAAAACATCAAAATTGTTTATATACCCATTAAATTATTTATATTTTGTTTAATTGTCCATCATATATTTAATTTATGCTATTAAATGTAAAAATTATTTAAATATCAAAATTAGTTAACTTTTAAATAATTATTAAAATGAGACAATAATTTCTATCCAATAATTGTAAAGTGATAAATTTTCTAATTATTTAAGTTTAGTATATAATTAAATTTTAAACTAATTTTCACTCCATAATATTAGATTAAATATATTATGGACAATCAAACAAAATTTAAATAATTTGATGGGTATATAAATAATTTTGAAAATTTGATGGGTATATACCCAATTAATACAGTTTTTATGGTATATACCCGATTTTGCCTAAAAAAAAAGTGATGCTATTACAAATCTGACTCTAAATCAATCACCTTATGATGAATCTACAAGGAGCATTTTACCTATACAAATTATTGAACTTACACGATTGACTGTTATGATAATCTATATATCTATATATAATATTAAAATATAGACTTGGATTTCTACGTGCCAGGTTTCGAGTGAATTTGTCTATACGTCGTTTTCAGGTACAATTTGAAATCACTTTTTTTTACACACTTGTTAATGATTCAATATACGTATATATTTAGGTCATATCAGACAATTGTCCCACTTATTTTTATTCACATCATTCTATGTGTATACCTTATTTAATTATTCTAATAAAATTTTAATATAAATATTCAACCTTTTATCTTAATTAGTTATACAACTTATCTTTTTATAATTCATATCTAAGAAATAATAAATTACAATATAGATTTATTACCTTTCGTTATTTATAGCTTGAATTCATTACATGTAATGATAATATACGGAGTATAATATAGGATAAAAGTCATAAAAAATCGCATATGATGTGGGTAATATACCTAGTTGATTTAAAAAGTGAGGAAAGCCAAATTTATAATTTAACACTTAAAATTGATGTTGTAACTTTCAATCAATAGTTTTAACTAAGCTATAATTAATTTTTCGGATGAAAAAGGTAATTATATATAGGGAAATTTACATAAAACCACCCATTATATATAACCTTTTACACTTAACCACCCACTAAACACGAAATTACATAAAACCACCCATTAAATGGGTTTTGTTTTCAAATCACCACCCACCACATAATTCCATTAGAATTCCATTAAATATAGTATATATTTTAATATTTTATACTTCAAATTTAAAGTTTAAACTTCAATATATTTAAATTATATTTATTGTAGGGGTAAACACTTATATCAATATATGAGGGAAAAAATGAGTACAAATTTTAAATTTATTTGAAGGGCGGAGGTTCTAAATGTGAAAAATATTATTTAATTTTATTTAAAAAGTCAAACAAATTTTAATAAAGATACATTTAATAAAAAAATGCTTTTGAGCCTGGAAAAAATATTATTTAAACAATACTTAGATTTTTTTTTTCATTTTTAGTATATAGTATAGGTGTTTACAAATATAAAAGAAAATGAGAAATTAATTATTAGTATCGAAATAATTATTAAATTTAAACAATGCTAATGACTTATAAACTTATTTTTAATTTTGATTATAAAGAAGTCTATAAAATTTATAACCATTTTTAGGAATAAAATAGAACAAATTTGTTCATATATACATAGACCTGTCAATATAAACGGGTCATTCAGGTCGAGTCACTTCGGGTAAAACGGGTTCCGGATATTTCCGGGTTGACTCGAACCCGGGTTTGACCGGGTTTCAGGTCATTTTGGGTCGATTTCGGGTTTGTCAATTTTTTCTTTTTTAAATTAAAAAAAATAATGATTTGATAATTTTGCGATAAGTTTTAATTATATATAAAAAATAATTATATATAATTATAAATTAATCGGGTCACCGGGTCAATCGGGTCAAAACCCAGATTACCCAGAAAATTTTCAGGTTTCGGGTTCGGGTCAAAATTTCCGTGTTCGGATCGGAAATTTTCCGGGCATTCGGGTTGGGTCGACTGGGTCGGGTTGTGTTTTGACAGGTCTATATATACATCATGTTTCTAAAAAAAAAAATTTAATTTTTTTTAAAAAAAAATTAATCAAATATATTTTGATATGTATTTGAGATTTTAAGTTAAATATAAAACTTAAAATAATGTATTATCATATATATTTGACAAAAACCTAATAAAAATAGACAACGGGTGGTGATTTGAAAACAAAACCTATTTAATGGGTGGTTTTCTGTAATTTTTTGTTTAATGGGTGGTTAAGTGTAAGAGGGTACATTTAGTGGGTGGTTTTCTGTAAATTTCCCTTATATATATTTAAGATAAATAAATTGAAAAAGTAGAATGGATCAAAATATATAGTAGTGGGAGGAAAGGGAAATCCACTGGGAAAGGGGGATGGTGGAGGACTTTCATTGGAATTGAAAGGGGGCTTCCAAATTGCAATTGCATGAAGAAGAGACTCTTTGTTTTTAGCATTGTCCCCCTAAACCTTGCTTGATTGCTCCTTTGATAGTGATGGGGTCTTCACCCTCATCTAGTTATATAAAATATATCTACTTCATTTTTAGTCTTTTTTATTTGAAAATATATTTTTTAGTCTTATTTCTATCATGCTTTTGTTGAATTTTTATTAATTTTTTACAACTTGTTTGATTATATATCTATATCTATATATATGATTAATTATTTTGATATATGGAGTATTTGTATCCATATTACTCACTCTAATCTAAAATAAATGTTCTCCGAATTTTTAACATATTTTTAAAAAAGTTAAAAACTATTGTATATAAAATTTTAATTTTTTAAATTATTTTTTTAATAATTTCTTACTTACTACTAATAAATAGAAAATTATAGTATTAATTTTTTTTGATAATTTTTAACTTCTTAAAAAAAATGGTAAAAAGTCAATAGATATCTATTTTTTATTAGATGGAGTATAGGACAGAAGGTTAACCTCAAGTCCTGTTTTCAGATATCCAAAAATACAACTCGAACAACAATCAATTTGCTAACATCACATTAGGAATCGAGCATTCCTTTTCGATAGAGAAATATTTAGATTGCCCCATTATCAGAATATCAGTGGGAAGGTTAGTAAGTATACTTTTGTGGATATCATCATAAATGGAAAGTTTTCAATCGGTCAGATAAGGGTCGCAAGATTCTAATGTATAAGGCTAACTTAAGGCCATGTGCAACGGAGCACCGCGCGAATCGAATGGAGGGCCAGCTCAGCGAATTTGGCGTCCCGGAGGAGAGAGAAAGTTATGATTCGGGGGGAAAGCTGCTTCCAGTTGCTTCGACTCATCCAATTTTATTTTTTTTATTTTTGTCAACCAATGGAAACACGTCATATGGCATGAAGTTTTAATTAAATTAAAACCCTCTTTTATTTGTTAAATAAATTTTATTTTTTTTAAAAAAATATATTTTTGAATAGTATTTGTTTTTCTCTATCCAATGACACCCATTTTGAATATGTTTGGGGAAAAAAAATTTCGCTAAGTTTACCATATGTTAAAGATTTATAGTCACGTAAACAATATTAATTTAAATCAACATAATATGTTTGTTATCGCTCGATTGTTATGTTTCAAGTATCTTTCATTTCGCATCGTATTTTGTGTGTTGTTGTTGTTTCATTTTGTCATATGTTTGTTAAGTTGGAGTTTCAGTTGATGTGTTATCTTAGGTGTAATGTTGTTTTAATTAATCAATGAAGTTTGGCTTTTTTTTAATAAAAAAATTAGTATTGGGTTACGTATAGTTAGCCTTATTTTTTTTTGTTTCAATCTTTTTTCAGTTTATCAATTTAATAAAATATTTCTAAATTTAATTGTGTGCATTTTTTAAATTGAATTATACGTATTAATATTAATATTAATATTAATAATATCATTAACAAAAAAATTTAAGTAAAATAAATCAACATTTAGCTTAATAAATAAAAAAAAAGTGTAAAGTGAAATAAGAGTCGCACGACTCTCTGTTGTGAATGAAAAATGTGAAAAGTTGAAAAGTTAGTGGAAAGCTGACGTGTCAGAAGTAGTTGCTGATGTGGCTAAAATGAGTTTTGATTCGTGTAACTCTGTGTTGCACATGGCCTAAGTACTCAACCACTATACTTGATGCAATCATTTATGATACCAAGCAACGTACTCAAGGAACTAGATAAGGTTTATAGGATTTTCTTTTGGAATAAGGATCCGTCACACACACCATTAGTTAGCTAGGATAAGATTTGTTCTGATATTCTTCCGGGTGGCTTAAGAATTTATAATCTGAAACAATGAAAATACTGCATCACAAATGAAGTTGTTGTGGAAGATTATTGCAGAACCAGACAATGTTTGGGTTCGAGTTGTTTTGGAAAAATATCTTAAAGGAAGAAATGTGCTTAATTATTTAAAAAAAAAAAAACTTCGTGTAATGAACCAAACTTATGTCTATTTGTGAATTATTATCACTTGGGTTGCGTTGGAGTATTGGGGATGATAACTGGGCTTTTGAAAAACTGTTAAAATCGAGAGTGCAGTTTTGTTGATTGCGGAACAATCACAATGGAAAGGACTTGTGGGTAGTATCCATAGCCATAGGTGCTCGGTTCGAATCCGGAATGACCGCTCTTTATTTACCAATACAAGGAACAATCACACTGGAAAGTGTCCCAATTCATCACACAAGATATTACGTGCTATCTCGATCGGCTGGAGAGCCAGTTGACTGGGCTCCTCTCCAGTAGGGATATCAGTTTGATTGGTAAGATTGTTCTTCCAATTAATAAGCTTTTTGATTGGATGTACTGGGGACCTTACTCTTCTAGGTGGGTTAATAACAAATCGGCAACATAACTTATACCAAAAGGGGCTATGGATGCCCAATTTAAATGTGCGTGTAATTCCGCATTGGTTGTTTATACAGAGGTCTTGGCTCTCCATATGGGTGTGCTAACTTCTGCGTGCACACGCATTAGACTTGATAAAGGTTTGCCCTTGAAATATCGAGCTAACCATACTCGCATAAAAAGCCTAATTTCTTGCTGCCAAACACAAACGGAAGAACTGGCAAAAAGAAAAAACACAAAAAAGGAGAAAAGGTAACTTTCAAATGTCATCGCTGTCAGTTACATGAGACAATCTCAGTCTCAAACTCAATGGACATCTATACAATTTCACTTGAGAGGGAAAACACAATCAACACCAATGAGAGTGACGCACACAGACTAGAGAGCCACCCAAGTGGAGACGATCATTCCACGTTTTTCTGATTTTCCATCCTTTATAAAATAAATTAAATTCCTAATTTACTCCTATTTGGAGCCAAAAAATCAAAACCAACTTTGCCCAAACCCCCCACTAAAAAAAACCCTTCTTTGTCACTCTCGTTCTGAAGCCTGAACCTCCAATTCCGAATTTCTTTCCCATTTTTCTGACCCACTTTCTTTCTGTGATTTCTGGGTGTTATTCTTGGTGGTATTACTAGTGGTGGTAGTGGTTTGTTTATGCTCTGTGCTTGTCCCCAATTGAAATCACTATTAAATTCCTTTGTTTTCTTTCAATTAAATTTAAAAAAAAAACTGAAACCCATTTGTCTTCTTTAATCTTATGTTCCTTTCCATTTTTTATATTCTGTTGTTTCATGTGGGAAGCTCTTAGCTTCATCTAGCAAGGGGGTTACTCAACTGAGTCTTACTTGAATCCCAACCTTCATCAGCAGGAGAAATCAGCAATTAACATGATGGATCTGGAAGGTTCAAATCCCAACCATGGCAACAGCCCAATCAAGGTAAACGTACTAAACAGTAAACACCTCCCATGATCCCATCCCATGTGTCCCTATATCCATTTCTGTAGGACCCATTTGCTCTAACAGCCTCCTTTTACCCTTTCTGTTTGTAAAGGTTGAGTCTTGGAAGACAGTGCTTACTTTAGCCTACCAGAGCTTGGGTGTTGTCTATGGAGATTTGGGCACTTCACCTCTCTATGTGTACAGGATCACTTTTGCTGAAGACATTCACCATTCAGAGTCAAATGATGAGATCTATGGGGTGTTGTCCTTTGTTTTCTGGACACTTACGTTGATCCCACTTCTCAAGTATGTGTTCATTGTGCTTAGAGCTGATGATAATGGCGAAGGCGGGACCTTTGCCTTGTATTCACTGCTTTGCCGCCATGTCCGGGTTAGCTCCCTGCCCAATTGCCAGGTTGCTGATGAGGACCTATCTGAGTACAAGTTGGATGAGTCCGTTTCTGATCAGAAAAAGGTCAAATCAAGGTTGAAATCCACCTTGGAAAAGCACAAGTTGCTCCACAAAGTTCTGCTGATTTTGGCTCTGATTGGTGCTTGTATGGTGATTGGAGATGGGGTTCTATCTCCTGCTATTTCTGGTAAATTGAAAGGGGCCATTGCCTTCCTCTTTCTTTCTTTTTCTTTTTCTTTTTCTTTTTCTTTTTCTTTTTCTTTTTTTGAGGGTTTTAATTTTGGATGATTGATTGATCATGGGTATGTTGAACTGTAGTTTTCTCTGCTGTATCTGGATTGGAGCTTTCTACATCTAAGGAGCATCATCAATGTAAGTTCATCCTCTATCTGTTTGCCACTTAATTAGGTTCCCTGGTTCTGGGTTGTCAAAGTTTTCTTGCAAGTATCTATTCTTATCAAGCAAGATCTTTTCAGATATATGACACTTTATATGGACCTGCTCCTATTCAGAATATAGGAACTGTTCTTGGGCCCTCATTTAGCACATGTTCTTCCCCAATAATAAAAAAAATCTGTTCTTTTATTTGATTAAGTTTTGAATCCTAAGGCCTTTTGATTGAAATCTTGTTTCTTCATATTTGGCAACTGGGCAATGCTTTAAGTTTATTATTGGGATTTTCTTTTTCTTCATTAAACTAGAAGTTTGTGGAATGATTTCTATAAATCTGATATGATTACTAGATTTAGATGCTTGATTGTTACCAAAATCATGCCAATTGAAATCAAGGACTGACCACTTAGATGGTGTGGAATAAGAACATATATATTATTCAACATGCCATATGCTATCTGACTCATGTTCTGCTAGAAATGTGTGGAAGCTGAGTTTCTGTAGCATCTGAATTGTGTATGATCATAAGGCAGACACGTAGATCTTGTCAAGAATCATAATCTTCAGCATACATGTGTGGAGTAGGAATCTAGTCTACATCATGAACCAAATTCTGTCTTCCCCATAATCCACTTCAGTGTTCTCTATTTTCCCAGTTACTCTTCAAGGAGTCCACAATGTTTTGGCTTCTATGGTAGTCGTAGAGTCGGGGTTCAGTTTGTTAGCAACTGTTTTATTCGTGATCCGGAAGGTTAAGCTGTTCTATATTCATTCAATAAAAAATCATATAGATACAAGTTATAATAATGCTGATTGCTGAAGATCTCTTGGATAATGAAGATCCTTGTTGTAAAGTACAAGTCATCAAAACTTGTTTAATTTGCATACTTTATCAACATATAATAACATAATTACACTGGGGCCCAACTCTAGGTATACTTGTCTTATGAAATTTTATAATACATAGTTTATTACACACCATGAAACAAGTTTTGATGATGTCTACAGTAGTCAAAGATTTGATACACACTGGTGTTTGGAGTCTTCCATGAGACAGACAGATATCATTTTATTACACTATCAAGTATCAACTACTATTATATGACCTTTCTGGGGAAGGTGTTTTATGATTGATTTCTACAACACAAGATGCTATGAATTTGGTTTTCATTAAGTCCTAAAAATTCAGTTACAAAGAATAAAGTGTAAAACAGATGCTATTTTGAAGTGGGTGCAATGTATGGTAAGAATCAATGTTTTGGATCCTGTGTTGCTGTATGGAAGGAATACTTGACTTCTTTGTAGAGTTGTAGGCATATCTTGCTTTTCTCGACGCTAAACTTGTTAATCCTGATTGAAAGTGATACTGTATATCATTTTGTCTTAAGTTAATGAACAGAAGATCTTTAGCATCCATAGACTGGTAACACTTGATATGCAATTCTAAAAATTATTGAAGAACACGAAGAACAGAACCAATTTCACACACCATTTTAATTAATTTTGCAATGTTTCACTGAGCTGCAGATATAGAAGTGCCAGTTGCCTGTGCTATACTAGTGTTCTTATTTGCCTTGCAACATTATGGCACTCATAGAGTAGGCTTCCTGTTTGCACCGGTTGTTGTAACATGGCTTGTTTGCATAAGCTCAATCGGATTGTATAACATCATCCGGTGGAACCCTCTTGTGTACCAAGCGCTCTCTCCTTATTACATGTACAAGTTCTTGCGGAAAACACAAAGGGATGGTTGGATGTCGTTGGGCGGCATCCTGCTTTGCATTACAGGTTGCAAAAAGTTCACTTCGCGCACAAACTTGAATATATGTATATCTAATCATTTCTTGCAGAGCTCATCTGATTTCAATCAGGTCTTCGTTTTCTTCAGGTTCGGAAGCTATGTTTGCTGATCTCGGTCACTTCTCACAGCTATCAATCAAGGTAACCATTGCCCATGTTCTTAAGCAATTAGTAGTTAGCGAGTTTTTGGCTCTAACTCAAGTTCTTCTCCAACAGATTGCCTTCACCTTCTTTGTTTACCCATCATTGATCCTGGCATACATGGGGCAGGCTGCTTATCTGTCAAAGCACCATAACATTGGCGATGACTTCAAGATCGGATTCTATGTCTCTGTACCCGGTTGGTAGATCCTTACTTGTCTTGTTTTCCTATAGACACGCGATGAGGCTAAATTACCGACATTTTCTTTGTAACAGAACAAATAAGGTGGCCTGTTTTGGCTATAGCCATACTTGCAGCAGTGGTAGGAAGCCAAGCTGTGATCACTGGCAGTTTCTCGATCATCAAGCAGTGCTCCGCCTTGGGTTGCTTTCCTAGGGTGACGATAATCCACACGTCATCTAAGGTCCATGGTCAGATTTACATCCCTGCAATTAACTGGATCTTAATGCTGGTTTGCTTGGCAGTTACTCTTGGCTTCAGAGACACTAAGCACATGGGAAATGCTGCAGGTATTTCCTCAAATCCGTCTTATAACGAGTAAAGCTTCAGACAACAATCTCTGTATGAATTAATCATCCAAGTTGATGCTTACTTTTGTCTCAGTTTTGATCTTATGATTGAATTTCTGTATGATGATCAAACACAGGCTTAGCGGTGGTAACTGTCATGCTAGTGACAACCTGCCTTATGTCACTGGTCATGATCCTTTGCTGGCAAAAGAGCATCTTCCTCGCGATTGCCTTCATATTCTTCTTTGGCTCTATCGAAGCGCTCTACTTCTCTGCATCACTCATCAAGTTCCTTCAAGGGGCATGGGTTCCGGTAGTCCTATCCCTTGTCATCCTTGTGATCATGTATGTTTGGCACTATGGGACAGTCACGAAGTACGAGTTTGATGTCGAGAACAAGGTCCCTATCAACTGGCTCCTTGATCTGAGCCCGAACCTTGGCATTGTCCGAGTTAGAGGCATCGGTCTCATACAAACCGAGCTTGTCTCAGGGATCCCGGCTATCTTCTCTCATTTTGTGACCAACCTGCCAGCCTTCCATCAAATCCTAGTCTTCCTATGCATCAAGTCTGTTCCGGTTCCACATGTCCGGTCTGGGGAGCGGTTTCTAGTGGGCAGAATAGGGCCCAAAGGATACCGGATGTATAGATGCATAGCACGGTATGGATACCGTGACCATCCCAAGGACGAGATTGAGTTCGAGAAGGATCTTGTGTGCAGCATTGCCGAGTTCATAAGATCAGAAAAGCCAGAGATGAATGGCTCAAATGCAGAGGACACCGAAGACGAAGAGAACATGAAGGTTGTAGGGTCTTTTTCCGGGAGCCTCGAAGGGATAAGGATCTTTGATGATGAAATGGACACTTTAGAGCTGATGGAGAGCAAATCATCCTTGGAGCTGAAAGAGGCAAGTACTCGTCCAAGGAAGCGAGTGAGGTTTGTGGTTCCCGACACTCCTAGGATCGACCACGCAGCCCAAGAGGAGCTGCAGGAGCTCATGGAGGCCAGGGAGTCCGGTATGGCATTCATATTAAGCCATTCATATGTCAAGGCGAAAAATGGATCGAGTTTACTCAAGAAGATTGTGATCAATCTAGGCTACGATTTCTTGAGGAGGAACTCGCGTGGCCCAACTTACGCGCTTAGCCTTCCTCACGCTTCCATGCTGGAGGTCGGGATGGTTTACCACGTCTGAAAATCGTGTTTCCCTCTTGATACATAACAAGTCATGTGTATTAGTCAGAAGCTGAATGATGATTGATGAATGTGTATATGGCAATTTGCATATAAATGAGAATGTCTTTATCGTCTCTTCGGAGACATCTGATAAAATTGGAACAATACAGGGAATGTCTTTATCATCCTAACCAGGAAAGTGGTCAAAAAAGTTTGTTCATTCTCAGAGTTTGTTTCCTTGTGTTCCTTGATCATTGGGGCGATATGCGCATAAGTTCAGTATCTATCTTCTAACACAAAAGCTTAAGCAACGAGCTTCGTGTCAAGCAACATATTCTCTCCTTACAAAGGGGTATATATATACAATGAAAATGATGTAAAGGAAGGAAGAACCTAATTACTTGCTTCTATGTCAGTCAGTCTCAGTCAGCAACAAACAAATCTCTTTTTGCCTTTATTCCATTGCCTTGAACTACTTGTGACTATAAAGGCTGTTTCCTGCTTCGCGTTCTCATCAAACTTGTCTTCCTTCCGCAGATAGTAGAAGATAACGATGAAGGCACGAGCCAACTGGCCTGGTTTCCTTATCATATCATTGGTTTTCCTTAGTTTGATCTCATCAGCTTCAGCCTCTCCTCCAGTTAGTAAGTCCAACAACTGCTTCAACACTCAATTGGAATCCTCACATTGCTATCACTGATAACTCTTATATGCAGGAATTGCAGCTACTGTGGTCTCTAATGTGGCATCTGCACTGTTCAAATGGCTATGGTCACTCTCAGTCTCACTCAACACACCGGAGCCAAGAGCCACCAATGGTTTGTCTTTTTGTCTCACATGTCTTAAAGCACTTGCTTACATTCTGAGCTAAAGTTGAGCTTTGATACTTCAGCAATTTCTGGACGTTCCATGATCAAGTTTGAAGGCGGGTATGCGGTTGAGACAGTGTTCGATGGCAGCAAGGTCGGGATCGACCCTTACTCGGTTGAGGTTTCTCCGACTGGAGAGCTCATCATTCTGGATTCAGTTAACAGCAATGTCCACAAGGTTTCATCGCCGCTATCTCGATGTAAGTCGGTTCATTCGGTTGCTCGGTTTTTTTCAGTCTATGGGAGTGCCTTGTCCAAGAGTTAAGGTTGATACCTTTTCCTATCATTAAAAGCAAAGTTTGTCAAAGAGAATCTTAACTGTTTTATAAAAAGAGGGTTAAGAAGAAAAGCACAAGAGAGGGAGAGATTGGCATTTTGCTTTAGTTTAGTAGAAGACTCCACTTTTTAAAGTAGAACATGTCTTCTTTTGGGTTTGTTCTCTTTGCAATTTGTTCCTCCTCCTTAGAAGTTTGTGATGTTTTACTTCTACTTTTTTAAAGTAGACAATGTATAGTCCATGTGTTGTGCTAATATGACTTGAGTTCATGTTCACATACATAGTGGCTAACATTATGTAGAGGTGTTTCAGATAGCAGGCCAAAGCTTCTTGCTGGATCGCTCGAAGGGTACACAGGTCACATCGATGGGAAACTAAGAGAAGCGAAAATGCATCACCCGAAGGGTGTGGCTGTGGATGATAGAGGAAACATATACATTGCAGATACCATGAACTTGGCTATCAGGAAAATCAGTGATTCAGGTATCTTCAGCTTGTCTGTTGCTTATATTTTTCTTTTCTTGATTCCTAAAAACCGAAAAAAGAAGTGATTTCCTTCTTATGTCAATGTGTACAATGAGCCTCAGCCAAGCTAATCTGTGGTGGTCGGAACTTGCTTTGTTTAGGAGTGGTTACTACTATAGCAGGAGGAAGGATGAGCCGAGATGGTCCAAGGGATGATGCGAAGTTCTCTGATGATTTTGATGTAGTTTATGTAAGAAGTAGCTGCTCACTTCTGGTTGTAGACAGAGGAAGCCAGTTGATCCGCGAGATCCAGCTCCAATACGATGATTGTAACGCATCCGAACAGGCACATCCATTTGAAGGCAACTTCAATCTAGGTATGTCTTATATCCACAGCTCCAATTTCCTACATTTTTGATATGGTGATTTCTGAATCATACATATCCTATATTCACAGGCATTGTTGTCCTTGTCTCTGTCGGATTCTTTGGCTACATGTTGGCATTGCTACAACAAAGAGTTCGCGCAATGTTCTCTTCATCGCAAACCGTAAATGCCTCCTTAGACCCATCAATTGATGAAGCTTCTCCTTCAAAATCAGCTTCTAAGCCTTACCCTTTATGTTGCAGGATCCTAGAGTGCGCGCGAAGAGCAACATGGTGCAAGCACCATACCCAATCCCACATAAGCCTGTCATCCCACCATTGATACCAAACGAAGATGAGTTCGACAAAGGGGAAGAAGGCTTCTTCACTTCATTCTGCAAGCTAATCTTCAACACCATCTCCACTTGTTTCGAGCTCCTAGGAGGGCTGTTTTTCGTGTTCAGCAACAAGAAGCAGAAGCAGAAGCAGCAAAGGAGCCTGCAGCCCCAACTCTACCAGCAGCCGATCAGGCACGTAGTCAACCCAGACCGACCCAGCTGGCCGATCCAAGACAGCTACATCATCCAAGACGAGGATGAGGCGCCAGCAATGGAGACCCGGTCTCCAAGGAAAGACGCCCAGCTGGACAGATTCTATCAAAATAGGCAAGGCCAAGGCTTCCATGGCAGGGTAGTTGACGACGAATTCCACCAGCAACAGCAGCAGCAGCAGCAGCTGAAACACCTCCACAGGCAACAAGAGGTGAATCGCGGAGAGCTGAACCAGCACCAAGTCCAGGCCCCGCGACAGAACCAGCCGCACCCACAAAGGCATTATAGCTCAATTCCTAAGGGGTGCTGTGAGAGAAGACCTGAGGCAAATGAGATACTGTTTGGAGCGGTTCAGGAGCAAGACGGAAGGCGGGAGACTGTGGTTATAAAGGCAGTCGATTACAGTGAGCCCGGGTATAGTGGCAATAATATTAGGCCAAGGCTGAACTACATGGGCTACTCAGCATACAACTACTAAAAAACACACTACAAAATTTTTCGATTTTGATGCTTCTTCTTAAATTTCCTTTTTGTTTGTTTGGTGTTGTGTATGTGACAAGTTGCAATATGCCTAGCTATTTAGAATCATATGGGTGTCAATTTCCTTATCGTCTTCACCGAAAGTGAATCAACTGATAAGCTGAAACGATTAAACGAGATTGTAGATTATGCAGATCGAATTTGATACAAAGCAAACTCAGTTTTAGATTAGCTGAATCAAGCAGTTGGTAAGAGATGCACTCAGGTTGGTATGGTGCCCACTGTCATAAACAGAACAGCTACCAGTTCTTTGATCTTAACATACATTGATGAATATGATATAGAATAACAACAGAATTAGTTAGCAAATAATCTCTACACCAAAAACTGACCCACTAATAATTCAACTTGATCAAACTGTGCATATATTGTTGATGGTATTCAGTTTAAATTTGCTTTGTTTGGTAGCTGATGACATTAGAAGTTCGTTCGTTTTGAATTTTATCTACTGTATAACTTGGATCAATCTTTGTACAAGAATCAAATTTGACTGATTCAAAAATAAGCCAATCAATCTTAAACCAAAACCAATGTGCTGATTTTGACAAGAAATTAAAACAAGAGACTTCCTTGAAAGTAACTCAACCCTAATTTTTAAAACCCTAAATTGCCAGCGATGATCCAGCAGAGACGAAAAGGGGGGAAAACAGAGAGAAGATACCAATGAAGGGGGCACCTGCCACGATAAGGAATCAAATTCAGGCTGTTTGATAATCATTGCTAGCTAGCTGAACCTCTCTCTTTCTCAAACAACTGTCAACCAACCGACAATTACAGTATCCCGGCCGGTCACCCCTCCCACCATCTTCCCTCAATCTCTCCTCCTTAAATCAGCCCTCCAACTCGATCAGAAGCCCTAAAGGCAGAGTCTTTTTCGATTTCCTCTTTGGAGCAATTCAATCGGGAAATTAAATTAACCATGTCAGGGTCAGATAACCAATCAGGAGACCACTCCAGCGACGATCTGATGCAGGATATGGAGTTCTCACACCGCCGGTGCTGCTTCTTCGGCCCGGGCTTTGATTGCTGGCAGAGGATGCGTGGCTCCGGCAACGGAGCATCCGACGAAGGCCTGGCGGAGCGCAGCTGGAAGAAGCTCAGGGAGTGGTCGGAGCTCGTGGCTGGCCCCCGCTGGAAGACGTTTATCAGGAGGTTCGGGAGAAACCGGGCAGCTGGAGGCAACGCCGGGCAGGTTAAGTTCGGGTACGACCCGCTCAGCTACGCTCTCAACTTTGACGACGGGCAGAACGGGCAGATTGATGAGACCGAGATGGGGTTCCGGGATTTCTCGGCGAGGTACGCGGCGGTTCCGGGGTCGACCAAGTCGTCGATGGATTTGGGGAGGGACGGGCCGTCGTTTACGTGATCGGCGCCCGGAGAGGATAACGTGCGCCGGGTGGTGATGAAGTGGAGTGGGCATGGGGTGGGGCGCACGTTAGGCAGGTGTTGACCGGGCAGGATTATAATTTATATGAGATGAAAGCAACAACCAAGGCCTCAAGGGCGTTGACCTTAGTGTAGATAATGTGTAAACTTACGGGATATTTGTTTGTTTTTATTGTTCCGTGTAACGATTTTATTTGATGTGTATGTTACTTCTTCTTTTTTAAATTTAGTTTAAGAATATAAAATATAATGTAGGTGAAATTTTGGAAGAAAATAAATTAAAATTTTAATCTTTATATAGTGATTAATTTCTTTTTTAAATCTTTAAAATATAAATTATTTAATTTTTTAAAATGTTTTCATAAAGAGTTAAAAATTATATAAAATGTTAATTTTTGTTTTAACTTGGTAAATGTCCTTTTAGAAACAATAAATTAAGTTAATATTCATTTTTATGTCATCATTATGTAGATGTTCCATAATGACGGGTTGGGAATTTGGGATAGTAGTCCACGTGAAAAATATAGTGAATACAAGCCTTGTCCGTAGGTGGGTAGACTATTCCTTCTAATATCAATTGTTTTATGATGGAATATCACTCGACTTATTAGTGTATGTGCGTTTGAGCGTGTGACCCCACGTCGTATGACCCATCGTAATTTTAACAATGATAATTTTACCATTTCTTCCCAATTTTTGGTTTAATTTAAGGTTGTTTTGCCTATCTCTCTAATTTTGGTTCAGGCCAAAAATTAGCTTGTTTTTTTTTTTTTTGATAAGGTAAGAATTCGGGTGCGCACCAGGCGGTATCCGAGAGTATCCTTTTGGATGAGGTCTAACAGATCTTGGTCACCTAGTAAGTTAGGGTTATCGGTACTACGTCCCAGGAAAGCAATCCTATCAGCCACGCAGTTACCGGTGCGAAGTATATGTGAAAAGAATACTTCCTTAAACCCTTTCAGAAGTGAAGTAATGTCCGACATGAGTATCTCAATTTCCCATGGACAACACTTTCCATTTTTGAGATAATTAATAATAATAAGAGAATCCCCTTCAATGAGGATTTTGTCCAGATTTAATTCCCGGGCTTTTATAATACCTAATCGTAAAGCGCTAGCTTCTGCTATGAGAGGATATTGTTGTCCAAGCCTTCTTGCTCCTACAGAAATCGGCCGCCCTTCCCAGTTTCTAATAACAAAGCCGCTCGTGCTCTCACCTTGCACGAGGGAAGAATCATCGAAATTTAGTTTGTGCCAACCCAAATGTGGTTTTTTCCATTTATTATTTTCCCTCCTGCCCATTTTCTTAATGCTCCTCTTTTTTGTTTTATTTGATTCTTTACCTTTATTCGATTCAAGCCAATGTGTATTTGTTGTATTCCAATTTTTCAAAAATTGCTATGCCCTAATTTTCACTTCTTTCACTGTTGACACTTTTTCATTTCTAAAAACAATTTGGTTACGGACGTACCAAATTGTCCACCAGTTGAGTGACAAACATTGCTTTTCTTTCATCGTCAGATTATTTGATAGGATTGTCATTATTGGTTTAATATCACGATCTCTACATATAGAGTCTTGGATCAAAAGTTTAACCTAATTATTACTCAGATTTTTGTAGAAAAAACTATATTTGCATTCACAAAATAAATGGACTTCATCTTCCTCGTGGTGATTACAGATTGGGAACGAGGCTGGGACAACAACCCCCCTCCTAGATAGTCTTGATGCAGTTGGAAGGCCATTTTTGACAAATTTTTCAAAGAAAATTCTTTACCTTAGGTGGGACATCTTGTTTCCAAATCCAACAATTACTATCTATCGCGTTTAGTGAGGATTTTGTAACAAATTTATATGCATTTGACGTCGAAAACCACCTATTCTTGGCTGGGTCCCAATACAATCTATCTTCAATTGGCGAGACCGAGAGAGCAAAATTTGAAATTTTACTCACAACCTCTACAGGTAGAACCCTAGTTAACCTATCCAACTGCCATTAGCTTGCTGTATTTTGCAATTGTAGGCTTGTGGAACCACTCATTTAAGACCATCTTCAACATCTTTTTTAAAATTCCTCTAAAATGGGAAAATAAAATAAATATTCTTTAAATTATTTTTACTTCAACTTCAAAAGCTTTTCCATTTTAAAGATTTAGAGAACCATCTAGTTTTGGAGAACGCTGGAAATTTAGGGAATTTTTGTTGTTGTTGTTGATTCTTCATTTTGGAAAATGAGACAGAAAATCTGTTGAAAAAAAAAATCTTAAAATAATTCAAAATCCCCAAAATGAAGAATAGGTTGAGAATGATCTACCAAACCAACTATAGTTGTCATTTAACCATAACTACTAGCATTTGTCTATTGCGAACCGGAACCAGTAGTCGATCAAAGCACCTCTAATAGTAATAGTTATTGTTTCCTTTTTGTCTTCATTTTCAACGATAATTCCGAACCATAAATTCGGATAAGTTGATCCTTGTCAGAACCGACATGTAGCAACTAAAGTAGTTACATTGGACCCAACTACGGGAGTCTATACTCTCAATCTAACTATGGCGGAAGAGGTTCAAGCCTATGATGAGTCCAAACTCCTACCCATCCTTCATCTTCTCTTCTTCTTCTTTCTTAAAACCTACATATCAAATCACAGAAAAGGCGGTAGAAATAGGATTATTATACAATTTATACCAATTCTGATATTCGGAATAGGTATAAATTGTATAATAATCCTATTGCTCAAACACTAATTCCCCCATTTTCTGCAGTTGATCAGGTCTCAAGTAGACCTGTCAAACGGGTCATTCGGGTCGGGTTCGGGTCGGGTCACTTCGGGTCTCGGGTAAAACGGGTCCCGGGTATTTCCGGGTTGACTAGAACCCGGGTTTGACCGGGTTTCGGGTCGATTTCGGGTTTGTCAATTTTTTCCTTTTTAAATTAAAAAAATCATGATTTGATAATTTTGCAATAAATTTTAATTATATATAAAAAAATTAATTATATTTAATTAAAAATCAACCGGGTCAATCGGGTAAAATCGGGTCAAAATTACCGGGTCAATCGGGTCACCGGGTCGAAACCCAGATGACCCGGAAAATTTCCGGTTTTTCGGGTTCGGGTCGAAAAAAATTTCCGGGTCAAAATTTCCGGGTTCGGGTCGAAAATTTTCCGAGCGGTCGGGTCGGGTCGACCGGGTCGGGTTGTGTTTTGACAGTTCTCAAGCGATCAGTTGCACTGAGGTTGGCTTGAATGATGGGTAAATGGGCCACTGTTTTCACTTGTGATTAGTTGGGCTTTCCACATTCATACTTTCAGCCCATTAAAGAATTTGATGAAGAAAATGCCAAACTGCTCACGTAGCAAATGTATGGATTTATACTTCATAAAATAGTAAAATTTCACCCCAACAATGATAGTGAGGTAGTCCAAAAAATTTTCTAAAAAAAAAAAGGTAGTCCAAAAAAAGCAGACACACAATTGGGGATTTGCAATTTTTTTTTTTTATTAGGAAAGAATTCGGGCAAATTCGCTTTATCCGATGACATCTTTACGGATGAGGTCTAAAAGACCAGAATCCTTGTGAATATCGACACCCCATGCAGGGTGGCAAAGATGTGCAACCTTATCCGCCACTCTATTGCCTAATCGGGGAAAATGAAAGAAGGAAACTTCTTTCATAGTCGATAGTAGAAGTATAACATCTGATCTTCGTTCAATTTCCCGAGGGCATTTAGATTTTTTATTTAGGTGGTTTATGATTATCAGGGAATCACCTTCAATGTGGAGTTTGTCAATACGGAGTTGTAGAGCGTGGTGGATTCTCAGTTTAAGAGCCAGAACTTCCGCTTTCAAAGGGCTCTGAGTTCTAAGTTTTTCATAACAGATGTGTATCGGACGACCCTCCCAGTCCCGACTTATTGCTCCAGCAGAGCTGACATTGTTTGAAATTGGGGATTTGCAATTCATTAGCAACCAGACTAAATAAAAAAACAAAAAGGACATGAAATAAGCGTGGACATGAAGGAACACTGAATCAACAGTGGATTGGAGTCCACTGGATTACCACCCACCACCACCATCCTGCTTTTTGTTCGCTTTTCCGCGAACTTGTTGGGATTACCCAAACGCCGCTCCTACCGCCAATCTCACACAACAATCCTCACTCACTCAATAAGTAACACTCTCTTCCTGTCCTTCGTTGGCCTCTCAAATCCATATTCAGTACTCGGTCGCTTCACGATCCCGCAAAAGCCGCTCTGCTCCCATGGTTTCCCAGTCGACGTCCATAGACGAGGCCGGCGCCGCCGAGGAGACATGGAGGCTTAACATCGGCGACTTCCGCCTGTCGGCTCCCGATTCTCAACGCCAAGAGCACTCTCCCTTCGTTCTCCGTCGTCTTTTCCGCCGTACACCTAGTCAGTCCTCCTCCTTTCGCTCTCTTTCTTTCTTTTGAACAAACAAAACGAGGTAAAGTGAATGAAAAGCAGCTTTCCCTTTTCCTCTTGGTGATTGCTTTTATGGTGGCTTTCTGGATGGCGGAATTCGGCAACGATGTTCGTTTTATTGCCTTTTTTTAGCTGTTGCGATTGATTACTGTTGCTTCGATACTGGTGATTTTAGTTACGAATATCTTTATCAGGCCTGAATCTTGGAAGGTCATATCCTCGCAATTTCTTTTCTTATATAAAGTTATATCTAGGGCTTCGTAGATTGTTTTCTCAATCAAATATCTCACAGGATCGATGTTGCTCCAGTTTTAATATTGATCATGCAGTTTCTAGATTTCAATATTAATTCAATGCAATTTCCATAAGCAGTTAATATTTCATTGTCTTCTAGTGTTTATATATTCACTATTGATTCTTGCCTGACATGATTTTGTGCATTATTAATTTGGATTCAATTGCTACTTGTGATTCCCCTCGATCAATGTCTTTTCTATGATTCAGTAGGAGTCTATTTTGGCATCTTCTTTCCATGAAAAAGTTTTAACTGTAAAAAGTTTTCTGGAGAGTTGTATATTTGTTGGATACTGTTGGCTAGATTCATCTCAAGCTAATTCGAATGCATTTCCAATTGTCTCTAAAACTAGATTCCTCTAAAACAAGTGTCTTTGTAGCTTATTCCATTTACAATTGTCTCTAAAGTAAGCCATGGCCCATAAAGGAAAAAGGGACCACTTGTGGAAGATAGATACCATTTGAAGCATTAGGAGTGTCAATTTCGCGTAGTGTTTAAGTCGTTGCTCGGATGGCCAAAGGTATCATATTCCTAATTGTAGTTATATGTTACTAAAGTGTATTTATTCTAATTTTGCAGCTCCTGATTAGTTGTGTGTGAATTTGTCATGATATACACTGAGAACTAAACACTCTTGCTGACCAGAGCTCTGCTCGGAATAAGAGTTTCTGTTGTCTCTTGTTCCATAGATTTTTCAATGACATGGTTTCCTTCTCCTCCCTTTGCTTTAGGGAAGAAAAGAAGAGTAGCTGAGTATTATAAGAAACAAGAGAGGCTACTCGAAGGCTTCAATGAGATGGAGAATATGATCGAAACAGGCTTCTTCCCTGGAAGCCTAACTGAGGTCGGTAATTACTTTCCTATCTCCAACCGATAAAATTTCTACACGCTTAACAAATATTTGTTTGATTTTGAAGCATCCATCATGTTATAAATGGTTCTGCTAGATTTTATGCTCCCTCCGATCAACTTTATTTGATGTTTTAGGGGGTAAATTTGGATAAAAAATAGTTGATTTTACAAAATCTTGTGCATTTAGCATCATTCCCAATAATTCATTCTTCAGTTATTATTCAATAGAGCATTTTTTTGGTTTATTTATATTGCTTTATGAAATTGAAAAGATAAAGCTAACTTTTCTTCAAAATCGTGTCAGATGCTAAGACATCGTATATTGATGACTGGAGGGAGTATTTTCTTTTCATCTGATTTTTGTATCTTTGGAATTTAAGCTATGATGATTTTCTCTCTCACACCCATACAAACACGGTCACCAGGATGAAATGAAGAAGCTTGCAAAGGGTGAGCGGTTGGCAATTCACATCTCAAATGTGGCTAATGTCGTCCTTTTCCTTGCAAAGATATATGCATCTATTGAGAGCAGATCACTGGCAGTAATTGCTTCGACGCTGGATTCACTGCTTGATCTTCTATCTGGCTTTATTTTGTGGTTTACTTCCCATGCTATGAGGACCCCAAATCACTTTCATTATCCAATTGGAAAGAACCGAATGCAGCCAGTGGTAAGTGTACTGGACGAGTTAGCACATCTTGCTCTACAAAACTTTAGCTTCTTTATCATGCCTATAGCTTCGGCTGCAAAATGCTAATATAGTTCAGAATCCTCATATTTCATCTTTTAATTTAGGGATTATTTTATTTAGTTAGCCTAAGGCGTCTTATTTAGAAGCGAAAAATGAAAGCGCTTTTGAATTCACGGCCCTTCTTTCATGCCACAACTAAAGACTCTAGTCATTTATACTCCCTTAGAGCATCTCCAGTTGAGAATATTCATCCTTTCGCCATTCATTTTTCCTTCTGTGAATTGTTTGTCTTGTCTTTTCAGGGAATAATTGTTTTTGCATCCGTGATGGCCACTCTTGGATTGCAAATATTGCTGGAATCTGGTCGCGACCTTGTTGCAAAGGTATGTGATATCATTCTTCGGTGTATTGTATTGTAAAAAGTCAAGTGTGAATTGTTAAAGAAGATTGACAAATGAGGATCTCAGCTACCTTAGCTTCAACAAGGAATCTCATATTAGGTTAAACTTGAATACTCCACAAGTGTGGCATTTGTTCACTCCTTGTCTTTGAAATTAAATTTTGCTTAAAAACTTTAGTTCAGAAAGGACTGAAAAATGTGAGTTTGGCACTTTATGGAGTATGCCACCTTTTGGTCTAAACCTGTTGTGGCCCCTTTCGGTTAACGTATACGCCAGCTTATGTAGAAAGAATGGGAAAATTAATGTCTTTCCAGTTTACCTATGTTAATACTTCTTGAATTAAAGACATGATAAGCTATGAAGTTGTGAAGGATCAGGTCATTGAGAGAACACGTTAAGCTGGAGCTTTAATCTGGAACCAATTGTGTTACAGAAAGGGCCTGAGATGGATCACAATCAAGAACTGTGGATGATTGGGATTATGGTGTCCGTAACAGCGGTGAAGTTTGCTCTCATGGTTTTCTGTCGCCGCTTCAAGAATGAGATTGTTAGGGCCTATGCTCAAGACCACTTCTTCGACGTTATTACCAACTCTGTTGGTCTTGTGACTGCAGTTCTTGCTGTGAAATTCTACTGGTGGATTGATCCAACCGGAGCTATAATTGTGAGTATTCCATTGCTAAACCACACTCATCCAGCAATCATGGAATTCTCCGCAACCTTAACAATCTTCCTCGGTTTTGAATGCACAGATTGCTTTGTACACAATATGTACTTGGTCCAGAACAGTGGTGGAGAATGTATGGTCGCTCATCGGAAGAACCGCCCCTCCAGAGTTCTTGGCAAAGTTGACATACCTGATATGGAACCACCACGAGGAGATCAAGCACATCGACACGGTGAGAGCTTACACATTCGGAGCCCACTACTTTGTGGAGGTTGACATCGTGCTGCCCGAGAACATGCTCCTGAATCAGGCCCATAACATCGGAGAAACACTCCAAGAGAAGCTCGAGCAACTCCCCGACGTGGAACGTGCATTCGTCCACATCGACTTCGAGTTCACTCACCGGCCTGAGCACAATTCCAAGGCGTAAGAAACATGCGTCCAGTGCAGGCGAGCAGCAGGCTATTCTTAGTCATAGTTCTTCTCTTCTTTCCCCCTCTTAATAGCTCTACTTATCTAGTCATTCGCAAGTAGTATCGTTGCCTGATTTGGGATAAGTTCAGTAGTTCACAACCACTGACATTGTTGAACCCTCGTTTGTGTTTTAACTGAAAGATTAGATAGTAGAGTTCAACTTCAGTGGCCACTGGCCGCCTACGAATTAGAGGTGAGATGGTGCTCTTCATCCTAGCAGATTATGGAGAAGGTTGGAGTTATGGTTTGGGCTACTATTGGTACGATGAAAATCTCGTATAATTTAAATAAAACTAATAAAATGGGTTTAAAAAAAACACTATTACTACAACAGTACAACTTCTAAAATTGTGGGTTCTTTTTTAAGTCTTTACACCTTATTTGGGTTAATTTCCCATGGTTTTCAAAATAATACTCCGTATTATATAAAATACTATATAAAATATTAATTTTTTTTTACATTTTTTTAATAAATTCATACTTAATTATAATAAGTATGAAATTATTTTAAAAAATATTTAAAAAGTTAATCTATTTATCTATCTATATACATATATTAAAACCGATGCATAGTGTCTTACGTGGCGCGTTGTGATTGATCCTAGAAAAAAATTTAATAAAATAATATGTGGCGCGTTGTGGTTGGTTCTAGGGGAAAAATTAATAAAATAATATGTTTTCATAGTTTATAGAAAGTTATATATGCCACATTCTATCTATATATATATTTTACAGTTAATTGATAAAAATATAAATAAAAAATATTTCATAGCCATGCTTACCAAAAATATTAATAGATAAATATTTTATTTATATCTAGATTATTTTTTGACGAAGAGAATTATTTATATCAAAATTAATTATTTAATCATTGTTATTTTATTTATATCTATATTTTTTAGGCCAAAATCTTCTTTTCAATTATAAATATCCATCGCTTATAAATTATTAAAATATTATGTAGCTATAATATATAGTCATAATCCATACGTGGATAGATATTTTAGTAAACTAATGTAATAAATATAAATTTTATTTAAAAAAAAATTATTTATTTTATATATAATAAGTTGAACTAATTTTATTTATATCTATATTAGTTTTTAGTAGGATAAACTATTTATATTTAGATTATTATTTTTTATTTATTAGAATCTATATAAATTATTTATAATATTATATTAATATATTTTCCATAAATAATACGGTAGCTATCCTAGTACTATATATATATATATAACGATAGGCCATCCACAAAGTGAAAAGCAAGAGGTACACCGTTTTAAACGAACCCCTAAACCTCCATATCCTGCTTCTCTTCCATCCGGCCACCATGAAACCGGAAAAACTAAGTAGGTGCCGGAAACTGGTGAGCAACCAGTTCGACGTGTCCCCCTTGCCCTCGCCCGATGCGTTGCGCTGAACAAGGAGAATCAATCGAAGAACCTCGTCTTGTCGCCGCTTTCAATAAACGTGCTGGTCAGCCTACTGGCGGCCGGAGCCAGTGGCGAAACCCTCAAAGGGCTTCTCTCCTACCTCAATTCGGACTCCATCGACGACCTCAACCGCCTCTCTAGGGACCTTGTTTCCGTTGTCTTGGCCGACGGCAGCCCCCGCGGCGGGCCCAAGCTCTCCGTCGCCAATTCGATCTGGATTCAAGAGGGCACCCCCTTGAAGCCTTCCTTTGAACGCATTGCAGCCAAATCCTACAAAGCTACCACCTTTCAAGTTGACTTCCGTACCAAAGTAATTAAGCCTTCAAATCCTCCTTAATTACGCAATTGGTCTTCTATGATCGATTATTGAAAGTTTTGGTGAACAAATTTAGGGTTCCAAGGTTTAAGTTTTGGTTCGACTTGAAAGCTTTAAAGACTCTGGAAAGCTTGGGTTTTGCAAATGGATTTACTGAGATGGTGGATTCGTCCCAACAAGTGGTTGTGTCAGAAATAATCCATAAGGCCTTCATAGAGGTGAACGAAGAAGGCACTGAAGCTGCTGCCGTTACAATGGCTATTGTAGTTGGAGCAGCGTACCGCCAAACAAAGCCTAAGCCTAGGGTAGATTTCGTCGCTGACCATCCATTCCTCTTTGTGATTCAAGAAGACAACACCGGAGCTGTGCTCTTCTTCGGTCATGTTGTCAATCCTCTCCAGGATCAGGAATGATTGTTCAATAGATATATTCATTCCTGTTTTATCATCTGAATATTGGGTTTTGCCTCAATATATATATACTTAGACATCTTTTGATCTAGCTATCCTTTTCTCGTTGTTGGGCGGATGATTGAAATGAATTTGATATGGTTAACTATTAGTGTTTTCTTATTGGCTTGTGTTTGTTTTTGTTCGTTTTCTTGTGTATATTTTATGTAATTTTGTTTGGTGTTTCAAATTACTTAGGGTGTGTTTGGCAATAAAACTAGCGTTTTGGAGCCTTTTCTTTTAATATTTTATAGTTTTAAATTAAATAAAGCTAAAATTATTAGTTAATTAGCGTTTTGGAATTGAATTTCCACCAGCTTTGCAGAGTTTTTCCTTTTATATACACAAATCTCCTTTTTTATCAGCTACACATTTAGCTAAGGTTACCAAACACAATATCTTAGTTTAATTTAACATATTTTACACAATAAACATACCCTTACTCTTCAGCTTCAGCTATCCATTCAGCTTCAACTACCCAGTCAGCTACTCATTCAGCTTCAGCTATCCATTCAGCTACGGTTACCAAACATACCCTTACTCTTTCTAAAAACTTTTTTGAATTTCGCTTCTACAAAGCTGTACGTAGTCGATCTTCTCAACTTATTTGAATTAAGTGGTTAGGACACTCAACACAACTTGTTTGATGTATGTCTTAGACTCTTAGACAGACTCATAGAAGGTGTGACACCCTGCACAGTGCATACAGTCGATCAATGCAACACCGGTATGCCTTTTATTTGCAGTTTCCTAACTAATTCCTATATAAATTAATCTAACCTTTTATGATTATGAAGATTTTTTTTAGGTAATATTTTTTTTTTGATAAAAGATTAAATATTTATAAAATAACTTAAAATGATAGGTTTCGTAAACACTTAATTAATATATAAAACCTGATATTCATGCAATTTTGTGGTTAAATTTGTTTCTGAGTTGGGATTTTTTGGGTTTGGTTTCTTTCTGGGTAGGTTTTTTTTTTTTTTTTTTTGGCTTTTTGGGTTAGAACTGAGCAACTGGGTTGGAACAGAGCAATTGTTTCTCCTTCTATAGTTGTGTTGGGTTCAAGATTTTGGTTTTGGAGGGGATCAAGAAACAAATAGTTGTGCTGGGTTCAAGATTTGAGATTTTGGTTTTGGAGGTATGGTCCTAAAAAATTTATGTGGGTTGGGCAAAGTTTGAAGAGGGTAAAATTTTCAGATTGGGGATTTTATGTGGCTACAGGGAGGTGGTTTGAAGGCATCACCGCATCAATGACAATGAGCCAAGAGGAACCATGGCAGGGAAGCTGAAGACGGAGGGAGTAGTCGGAGGATGGGAGCCGCCGTCAGGAGCGGGTGGCTCGAGGAGGGTTGGCCGCACAAGGGCGACAGATGAGGTGGGGATAAGGGTTAGGGGCAGGAGGAGGATGTGCGACGCCAGGGGCCTTCCTATCGGAAGAAGGCATGGCAGCGACGACTCGGTGCCGAGGAAGGTGGCCGGAAAGAAGGGAGGATGAGGGAGAGGGCCCACAAGGGGGAGGCTCAGGGGAGAGGATTTGAAGATCCTCCCACTGAAGCAGTCGAGGCGAGGCCGTTAGAGGGGATACCGACGCACTAGGAGGCGCGCATGGAACCGCAAAGCCGCCGGACCGGTTGGAGGGGAAGAACCGACATGGTTGCATGTGTTTGTGGCTTCCGCGGAAGGGTGATACATGGGTAGGAGCTTCCGATTGGGCAACGCCGGGGAGAAGCACTAGGGCAGGGCAGGCGGCGGCGCTGAAAAGCATTGAAGTTTTGGGACTAGGGTTTTTTGGTGTTGGGTTTTCGATCTTGGGAGTGTTTTTTTTGGGGCTTGGGGATGATTTTTCAGATAAGAGGATTAAGGTGGATGCTACACATCAATTACCCAATGTAGCTGATTCTTTTCAAAGAGTCATTATAGTAACATTTCTAATGTTTTAAAAAGATTACATAATAGATATATAATACAAAGTTTATTTTAACTAGTGTTTTAAAAATCGCGCCTAGGCGCCGCCTAGGCGCTAGGCGGGACGGGACCTAGGAATTTTTAAGCCTAGGCGGACCTCTAGGAGGGAATTCGTCCAAGAACCGCCTAGTCCCGCCTATGCGCCGCCTGGGCCCGCCTAGACACCGCCTAGTCCAACGATTATTCAATTTGAGCTTCTAAGCATATGATTAGTTGACTTATGGTTTTTTTATCCCCCATGTCGGGATGCATTGGCTTTTCGGTCGAACTTATAGTTTTGGATTTTAGGAGGTTTAGAGTTGTTAGTCAGACATGTACTTTTGCGTTTATTTACTTTAGTGTTAGTTAACTACTACAAATTTGGGTTTATGAGTGATATTATGGATTATTATTACATTATATGAATTATTGACAAGTGTTATTCGTCAAAATGTAAGGAAATAATCAAGTTTGTTCTAACTCCGCCTAGACACCGCCTAGGCACCCGCCTAGCCGCCTAAGCACTAGGCGGCCCCCCACCGCCTAGCGGCCGCCTAGCGCCTTTTAGAACATTGATTTTAACCAAAATATTTTAGGATATTTTAGAACAAATATGAATGAATGGTAATCTATATCTATGTACATATACTAAAACCGATGCATAACGTTCTATGTGGCGCGTTGTGGTTGAATTTAGGATAGAATTCCCACGTGGCGCGTTATGGTTGATTCTGGGATAAAAATTAATAAAATAATACATTGTCATATTTTATAGAAAGTTATATAGGTCACAACTCACAATCTCTCTATTTATATATTTTAGTTGATTGACAAAAATATAAATAAAAAATATTTCATAGTCATACTTACCAAAAATATTAATAGATAAATATGTAGTATTTGATAAGCGATATTTTATTTATATCTATATTATTTTTGAGCCAAAAATGATTTCTAAAAATACTATATAGCCACAATCCAACTATGCATAGCTATTTTAATAAACTAGCATAATAAATACTATATTATATATATTTAATAAAAAAATATTAAAATCTTTTTAAAGATTAGTTATCTATTAAATTACATAAGATTCAATTAATATTATATTAGAAAAAAAACTTTCAACTTATAAATGTGAATTTTTTTTTATATTTTGAGAGAATCTAAATAAAAGATATTTAGATTATATATAAGAGGGAATTGTAGTAAATGACCCTTACCCCGCTCAACTTTGCTAGCCTAACCCACTATCCATATGATTTGCAAGGGTTAACCCTTCCCCCTTAAAAATTTGCATCCCAACCGGTTGAAAAGTGGGGGTGAAACCGGAGAAATTAATGAGGAGAGAGGGTGTGACGTATGGGAGAGAGAGGGGGATGTGTAACAGTGAAATAGGAAGAAGACCGAATGAGTCAAGGGGAAGGGGAGCGACATATCGATTATTTCCGATTGAATCATGGCGGGGATCCGATCGAAGGAGAAGAAACTATAGGGGAGCGAGGGGGATGTGTGACAGGCGCCGGATCGGAGAAATCGAGGGGAGTGGCGGTGGCGGAGGCGCCGGAGAAGGGTCGAACACCCGATTAGATTGGAATCCAAACCGACTCAATTCATCTTCTCCTTCCTCGTCTCTCTCTCTCTCTCTCTCTCTCTCTCTCTCTCTCTCTCTCTCTCTACCAATAGATGGGAAGGTCGTCCTAATCACCGGCGGAGCAAGCGGGATCGGTGAGGGGAAACCGCTAGGCTCTTCGCGAGCACGATGATACATATCTGAGTTTGCACTACATATCTAGTTTGCGCTAAATATCTGAGCACGACGCTTCGGTTTTGACTCCAGCACCACCGTCTCGCAGTCGGACCGTTGTTCTCGCAGCTTCGGTGCCCTGTGTGTACCGCCGCCTCCTCCGATGATCCTGGTTGCGGTGCTTGGAAGGATAAGGAGGAGGAGATTCTTCAAGACATTGAGCCGATTACTCATCTCACCAAAGAGATTCTGCACTCCAAAAGGTCTCCCTTTCTTCGTCTTTTGTTTTCTCAATCGATCAATTGCTCATCAATCTTTGATTATCTGATGATGTGAAGTTGATTTGTTTTTTTGGTCGGCATGTGAATTTGATTTGTTAACTATTGATAAGGCATGTTTCCAATAGGCATTATAGGTTAGTTTAGTTGCATTTCATTGTTATATAATCATGTTTTAGTGTTAATTAGATTAGCATTCATTTTGTGGGAAAGTTCGGAATCTACGCTATTTCGATGGTTTTATGTAGATTCGTAGATCCGAGGCAAAGAACACGAGGAACGGAGCTAAGTAAGGCTAAGGCGAGACTTGGGAGAGCTTAAGGAAGAAGTCCCGAAGAGAATGGAACAACCTAAGGAGCAACGGAGAACGAAATCGAGGTCTAAGAGCGAAAACAAGGACGAGTCGCGAAAGCTGTCCGCCCGGCGAGCTGAACTTGTAACGCACTTTCCGGAGGCCTCGGATGTCCGATCGACACATATGAGCATGCGTTGGAAAGCTCTTTCGAAGATCTACGTGATGGTGTTCTGTTGGATTTTCGCTGCCAGCGAATGCCTTTCCGATGCAGCGAATCAAGTCAGCAACAACATGTGCGAGAAGGTGGTCGGCCTGAGCATGAGTCGCTGCCAGCGAATGGCATCTCGCTGCCAGCGACTGGAGTTAGCGGGAGCATGTCCAAGAGCAGCATGACTCGCTGCCAGCGAAAGGAAACTCGCTGCCAGCGAATGGAGACTCTCGCGACAGCGGAAGGGTGGACTCGCGGAAGCGGAATCGAAGAAGCTTGAAAATATTCTAAGGCATGGACATTCGCTGCCAGCGAGTGTGGTAGCGAGTGTGGTAGCGAAAATCCAACAGTGGCTCAATCAAGGCTTTTCGCTGCCAGCGGAAATTTTCGCTGCCAGCGGAATTTGACGCTGAATTAAATTAGGAAAGTTCTATCTTTTATCTAGTTTGTTTAGGAAGTTTTTATCTTTTATCTACCATTTATGGAAGAGATTAGGCTTATAAATAGGATGTTTTAGGGTTAGTTTAATTAAGTTTCAATAAAATTCCAAGTAGAGAAATCACCATTGAAGAGAAGAAAGCTTAGGTAAGCCATGTTTGGCTAATTTTGTAGTTTCCGCCTACACTTTCGAGACTTGGTTGGTGGTTTGTGAGTTTCTAATTCAAGTTATTTTTCCTCTTTAATTCTTTCAACTTCTTTATGTGATATTGATTATGTTATTGGTGTTATCTTGATTAGCTACCTTGATAATATTGATTTCATGCTAGGATTTAATACTTTCGTATTTGTGTTATTTCCGTAGTAGCACGCATAAGATTGTGGATTCCGTGTTTGAAGCATGATTATGTAGGGAGTTGACATATATCTTAAACATTGATTTACCGTGTTTAATTGGTGTTATTTATATGCTCAAGTTCTTGGGACTATTTGCTATCTCTTTGTTAAATCTTGACCGTGTTAAGGTTGCATTGAGGTGTAAGGGATTAATTGGACTCGTAGGACTTTTAATCTACTTAAACCAAGACGAGAGGAATTCGTAGGAAACGATAATAACTTGAAAAGGATTCGATGATCAATAAAACCAACCAAAGTCGAGAACTTGTAGGTGGAAACGCTTTTCTTCTATCCTTTACTTGTTTTTGTCAATATTATTTTTTTTTATTTTCATTCATAAAAATCGTTTCTTTTATATTGATAAATACACAATATTTAGAAATACTTGATTCTCTAGGGTTCGACCCCTTACTTGCATACTATACTAGTTTGTTTGTTTGGGATTTATTTTTGGCGAGGTAAATCAACGACTTTCCCTCCGTCAAAATTGGCGCCGTTGCCGGGGAATCAAGTTTATTTCTTTGTTTTGTGTATTTATTAATATTTGTATATATATTTATCCCCGTCGTGGACCTATCTTACGGTTCGCGACACCTCGTTACTAATTGTTTGCAATGGAGTTGGAGTTATGGCAATACCAAGGAGAATACTTTCACCATTACCTCGCAAGAGTGCAAGATTTAGTGGACGACCGTGCTTCACGGGGTATCCAAGATGATTTGAAAGAACAAGTACTTCGCGTTCAAGATGGCATGCTTCCCGAGATACGAGAATTCGCCCAATCTTTGAAAAACGAAGGCTTTTATGCTTTGGATTGGCCGGAATTGTGGGATATTTTCCTTTGTGTGGGTGACATGGCAAAGGTTGAAGAAGAATACATGTTGGCATCCACACCCTTACCTTTCAAACCAATGGCGGGCGTGATACATGAGGAAAGCCAAGACGCAAGTACCCATGGTTCATTCGAAGATGGAGAAGAGAGCCCGATGCCCCTTGACATGGAGTCTCATGAGTGCACGCATGAGGAACCATGTATTTTGGAACCTACTCCACCCATAGAAATTATCCCCAAGTCATCAATTAAGGAATCAAGTCCGGAGCCGATTTCTATGGCTCCCGAGCAAGGTAATGATATTTCTTACACTTTTGTGGATTTTGGTGAATATGTAGATCCTTGGGAGCATTACTTCAACAAACCACCAGCGGAACTGTGTTGGTGGTACTACATACCCTCGGCGGGAAGTCACGCTCGAGCATATGAAGAGTTGGAGACCTTCTTCAATATCACATCTTTTGACTTCGGCTTCTTCATATGTGATGCTTGCCTACCTAGATGGTGTGCACCGAAGTTTGATTTGTTAAAAAGGGCGTTGGCAATGTCCGAATGAATCTTGAACACATGAACAAATAAACCGTCGAGTCTATGACGATAAACAAGGACGCTTCTCGGGAGGCAACCCGAGGTAAGTTTTCCTAAATTAGTTATTTAAATTCCTAGTTATTTAATTAGTTTTGTTGTTTAATAAATTAGAAATTTCCTAATTATTCTATATGGTAGATAGATGCTTTCGGATATTTTTGATATAACCATGCAGGAAAAAAGAAAAGATCGAAGAATAGAGAATCTGGGCTCAATTCGCTGCCAGCGAATAATGATTCGCTACCAGCGAGTCCAGCCGCCCAGATGTCACAGGAGCTGATTTCATCCGCTGCCAGCGAACCAAAACTCGCTGCCAGCGAATCCAGCAGTGATGCCTAGTGTACGAAGCTAGCATTAGCCTTGTCTGCGGCCTGATCAACCGCTCCCATGGTGCATGCCCAGTCTTCGTCCATTGTCGTCGTCATTGATCTTATTCATTCTTCGTCATCTTCATTCATCCGTGCTCGTGGTTCGTCCGTCTTCGTTGTTGTCGTTCTTCACCGTTCTTCTTCCGAGCTTCATCATCTTCGCCATCGAAACTTTTCCCATGATGTGAGTTATTCTTTGCCCATTTTTCTCTCATATTTTTATGATTTGTTGTCTTTGATTTTCATTGAGGACAATGAAGAGTTTAAGTGTGGGGGAGGGTTGCATTCATAGATTCATGCATTCATGTTTTTTTTGTCGTTGTTTTATTCATTGATTCATGTTTATTTTTTGTTATTTTATTGCATCGGAAAATGAAAAAAAAAAAAAATTAAAAATCCAAAAAGAGCATGCATTGCATATATATGTTTTATAAATACCCATCTTGCCTTAGTTTGTCCTCTATTTTATTTTGATGAGTTTTACCATATATGTTCCATAGTATGTTTGAATTG
Source organism: Persicaria tinctoria (assembly GCA_037127255.1). Lineage (NCBI taxonomy): Eukaryota > Viridiplantae > Streptophyta > Magnoliopsida > Caryophyllales > Polygonaceae > Persicaria > Persicaria tinctoria. The sequence goes on from JBANSL010000014.1 coordinate 10,461,034, forward strand.
TCTAGCCTTGTCACATATTTGAAATGATTTTTATTGGGAGCTTGACTTGTTAGTTCAATTGAGAAAGTATGATTCTTAGTCTTTGGCATTATTGAAATCCAACAAAAACTTGTCCAAGTGAGAATTTTGGCCTTATAGGGATATTTGATATATTTATTCCCTTTTGCTTTCTTGTGTGACATTATACTCTCCTTATGCAATTACCTCTTGAGATTGACATTGTTATCTATATTTGAGGCCGAATTTATATGTCTATTGCTTATGAGTTTCAAATGATAGAGGCATGATTTTCTTAGCCATATTATTATCCATATCCACCCTACATATGTGTCCTTTGCTTGTAGCCAAATTTGAGCCTTAGCCTTTTCTTTGAAGCTCCACAAAATTTATCCTAACCGATGATAAGCCTTACCCAATCCGGGAATTAGGATTAGAGTTGGTGAATGATTGATGTGGTTGAGTGGAAAAGAAAATATTGGTAAGAGAGTTACGAGTTTTGGATGATTATGTAATTTTGGTTTTATTCCTCACATTGCGCATTATTGTATTTTTGGCTCTAGAAAAAAAATGAAAAAAGAAGAAGAAAAAAGTCAAAAGAAATAGAAGAAAAGAAAAGAAAAGAAAAAGATGAATAAAGAGCCTTTTATTTTCATTATGTATGTGAGAGTTGAAAAAAATGTATGGTTGAGATAAAGTTCTTTTGTTGAGTGTTTTAAGAGTGAAAGTTTGAGTTATCTTGGTTTTGGAAGTATTTGGTTTTTGATGTTCTTCCGGTTGTTCTTAGGGATCCCTTTTTCCCGGATTTTTAGCACCACAAGCCTAAGTATTTCCTACCTTAAATTCCTTACCAAGCCCCATTACAACCTTGATAAAAGACCTCTTGATGTTTCTTATAAGTGATGGCATCCACGGTGGAGAATATGTGATATATGTGTCAATTTCTATGTAGCTTTTTGCATTTTGGATTAAGTTGAGAGATTGCATTTTTAAGCCTAAACACATGAGAGTGAGAGCAAACACATTATCCCGGTGAGGTTGGACTAGATGTGCCTTTTACTTTGAATCACTTATATACTTGCTAGGATGCTAGCTTTCATGTTCACGACTCCTCCACTTTGATGTTGCTTTTGACAAGGTTAGTGCTTGAAGATCATATTTGTGGTATGATGGTTTTGCTCTTGTTTTTGTATTGCTTGAGGACAAGCAAAAGGTTAAGTGTGGGGGAGTTTGATAAGGCATGTTTCCAATAGGCATTATAGGTTAGTTTAGTTGCATTTCATTGTTATATAATCATGTTTTAGTGTTAATTAGATTAGCATTCATTTTGTGGGAAAGTTCGGAATCTACGCTATTTCGATGGTTTTATGTAGATTCGTAGATCCGAGGCAAAGAACACGAGGAACGGAGCTAACTAAGGCTAAGGCGAGACTTGGGAGAGCTTAAGGAAGAAGTCCCGAAGAGAATGGAACAACCTAAGGAGCAACGGAGAACGAAATCGAGGTCTAAGAGCGAAAACAAGGACGAGTCGCGAAAGCTGTCCGCCCGGCGAGCTGAACTTGTAACGCACTTTCCGGAGGCCTCGGATGTCCGATCGACGCATATGAGCATGCGTTGGAAAGCTCTTTCGAAGATCTACGTGATGGTGTTCTGTTGGATTTTCGCTGCCAGCGAATGCCTTTCCGCTGCAGCGAATCAAGTCAGCAACAACATGTGCGAGAAGGTGGCCGGCCTGAGCATGAGTCGCTGCCAGCGAATGGCATCTCGCTGCCAGCGACTGGAGTTAGCGGGAGCATGTCCAAGAGCAGCATGACTCGCTGCCAGCGAAAGGAAACTCGCTGCCAGCGAATGGAGACTCTCGCGACAGCGGAAGGGTGGACTCGCGGAAGCGGAATCGAAGAAGCTTGAAAATATTCTAAGGCATGGACATTCGCTGCCAGCGAGTGTGGTAGCGAGTGTGGTAGCGAAAATCCAACAGTGGCTCAATCAAGGCTTTTCGCTGCCAGCGGAAATTTTCGCTGCCAGCGGAATTTGACGCTGAATTAAATTAGGAAAGTTCTATCTTTTATCTAGTTTGTTTAGGAAGTTTCTATCTTTTATCTAGTTTGTTTATGGAAGAGATTAGGCTTATAAATAGGATGTTTTAGGGTTAGTTTAATTAAGTTTTAATAAAATTCCAAGTAGAGAAATCACCATTGAAGAGAAGAAAGCTTAGGTAAGCCATGTTTGGCTAATTTTGTAGTTTCCGCCTACACTTTCGAGACTTGGTTGGTGGTTTGTGAGTTTCTAATTCAAGTTATTTTTCCTCTTTAATTCTTTCAATTTCTTTATGTGATATTGATTATGTTATTGGTGTTATCTTGATTAGCTACCTTGATAATATTGATTTCATGCTAGGATTTAATACTTTCGTATTTGTGTTATTTCCGTAGTAGCACGCATAAGATTGTGGATTCCGTGTTTGAAGCATGATTATGTAGGGAGTTGACATATATCTTAAACATTGATTTACCGTGTTTAATTGGTGTTATTTATATGCTCAAGTTCTTGGGACTATTTGCTATCTCTTTATTAAATCTTGACCGTGTTAAGGTTGCATTGAGGTGTAAGGGATTAATTGGACTCGTAGGACTTTTAATCTACTTAAACCAAGACGAGAGGAATTCGTAGGAAACGATAATAACTTGAAAAGGATTCGATGATCAATAAAACCAACCAAAGTCGAGAACTTGTAGGTGGAAACGCTTTTCTTCTATCCTTTACTTGTTTTTGTCAATATTATTTTCTTTTATTTTCATTCATAAAAATCGTTTCTTTTATATTGATAAATACACAATATTTAGAAATACTTGATTCTCTAGGGTTCGACCCCTTACTTGCATACTATACTAGTTTGTTTGTTTGGGATTTATTTTTGGCGAGGTGAATCAACGACTTTTCCTTCATCAACTATACTAATTGAAAACTTAATTCCTGAGAGGCTATTCTGTACTGAATAATTTCACACTTGTATGATTGCTATAGAACTAAGCCAGTGAATTGAATGTAATTAGGGAAATTCTCAGTGCTATCTATTCCTGCTGTGAATTGCATATCACTATATCAAATCTTGCCCAGGTGAACTTAAAGCCCGTTTGATATCGATATCTAGATATCAGATATGGGGTTATCTACTACGGAGTATTTAGTATTTGGTATAACCCAATATCAATACCAAACGGGGCCTAGTTGTGTCCTTAGTTGGTATCTTGCTTTATGCGCCTAATGTTTTGCCATCATCAGTGGCATAATCTTTGGCTGCAAACATGTCTTAATTTTCACTTTGCCATGTGATAATTCTATCAGGTATAGAGACTGTGAACGCCTAACTGCAGAGGATGAACGCCTTCGTGCGTTTGCAATACATATCTAGTCATATCTGAGTTTCTGTAAACAAAGCTCTTTGTAGTCATTGAGTGAAAATCAAGTAAATTCAATTTTTTGTCTCGTACCAAACAATTCATGAGTCAAGTAAAACAATTCACGTGTCATGTAAAACAATTCACGTGTCAAGTATAAAACAATTCACTTGTCATGTAAAACAATTCCAGTGTCATGTAAAGCATTCCAATCTCAGCTTTTGTACATATATGCAGTACTGATTGTTCCCTTAATCCCTTGGCACGATCATATTCGGCTCGCGAGTAATTAGACAAGCTCGAGCTCGAGCTTGAATTCCACACTAGTGTAAACATACCATTTAACGACATTTAGAAAACATCATAGAAGACATAACATGATATTTTCAAACCCCATACCCAGATATCGTCGAAGGTGAGTATGGTATTTTGCATTGTTTAATATTGTGCTTTCCAAAACAATGGCACAATATAGATTAGTAGGTTTATTTGATGAAACACATCAAACTTGAGAGCGAAAAGCGGTGTCTACGTTTGTAAACATGTCAACCATTAAGATACAGATCGCTTTAAGTATGTGCTTTTCTCGTGTCATGCATGTACATCGTATTTGAATGACATGTTAATAGCAGTTCATGTCATGTACATCTTCTTTGAATGACAAGTTTGAATTTCCCATAATTACAAAGTGCGCGAACCACATTAAAGCAAGTGAAATCCTAATTACACTAGCAAGATTGAGAAAGATTATTCAATGGCACATAGGGTTCATGGGAAATCCTAATTAGACTAGCAAGATAGAGATTACAAATTCATGCGATCGCCTAAAGGGAACCAACCCCTAATCCCCAAATTCTAATGATTTTTCTCATCAAGAATTGAATAACCGAATTCGCCAAATGAAAAACATGATCAAATAAGAAACTGAACAACGTAATTGATCGATGAAGAGAGAAACATGGAAACGAAAAAGGGAAAAAGGAGGCATACATTTGTTTGACGACACTAATTTAATTATAAGCTTGTTCTTACACAAAATAATGATTCATAATACATAATTGTTTTATAAACATGACATCCAAACGCATATGATTGTAAGAGATGAAGGAAACAGAACTGGAAAATGCGATTACAACAACGCACTTTATAAGGTCTGTTAGGTAAGAACTCATGCATCATCCTTTAATCTGAATTCATCACCTAATACAAAATGGCTAATTCTAAGCAGTATATCATTCACTTTTACTAAAACTTAAGCCAAATTCTAAATTGAATAAAATACCAAGCTTCACTATTCTAAAATTCAATAAAATACCAAGCTTCACACATGTCACGTAAAAAAAAATTCACCTGTCATGTAAAACAATTCACTTGTCAAGTAAACAATTCACGTGTTAAGTAAAACAATTCACGTGTCAATTAAAAAAATTCACGTGTCAAGTAAAATACATTATGTGTAGTGTAAATCCGGTATAGGTGACATGTAAATTCAATATGGGTGACGGGTAATTATATGTTGATTCAGACCTTTCTAATTGAAAAGGTTATCCCCGCGATGCAATCTATGTGGCCAAGGGAGGATTCAAGGGCTACGACTTTCATCCAACAGGACAACGCAATAATTCATCTTCATCTATACGATGAGCAATTTTAGCTTACCGCTTCACAAAATGAATTCGACATTAGATTGATATTTTAACAGGCCAACTCCACGGACATAAACGTTTTTTTGGTGTTGCTATCATAGAAAAGAGAGGAAAAAGTGTTCGGTTTCGATAGAAAACTATGTAAATTCGTCCATAGGAAAAAGTGTTCGTTTCATATGCAGATGAGGTTCATTCAATATTGTAATATAGTATGAATGATCAAAATTCGCTTTTATTACCACAAGTGTTATCGAATATATGATGCATGATCTTTGGCAATTTCGCATTTAACATGTTCTTTTACTAAAAAATGTACATTGTCTATGAATTACAAGTTCGAATTTCCCATAATTACAAAATGTGCGAACCACTTGACCAAAAAAAAAATTTGCGGACCACATACTCAATTCCTCGTTATGTAGCATAACCGTTTCTAAGTGCATCATAAGTGACACGAAAACGCACCGGTCAGTCAAAAAAGACGCGCATAGAGCGCTGTCATATTGAATTACAAAAGCCAGATCATAAGCGTCTTCAGGTGCATCATACTTTTCATTTAATAGATTTATTTTCATTATAAAGATAATTCAAACAGACCTCAATGTCTTACACAAAACAATGATTCATAATACATAATTGTTTTATAAGCATGACATTCAAACGCATATGATAGTAAGAGATGAAGGAAATTGAACCGGAAAATGTGATTACAACAACACACTTCATAAGGTCCGTTAGGTAAAACAACTCCATATGTATTTTACATGACACATAATATATTATACATGACGCCTAGACGATTTTACATGCCACATAAATTGTTTTACTTGACGGACCTCATGATCAAGCACATGATCAAACACAATCCTCATAAGTTTAAAGAAAAGTAGGTGGACAGTGGAGAGTGATTACATCATTCAATCCTCATATGATTTCATTTATTAATTTTTTTTATATCCATTAGACGGACGTGTAGTGATCAAAAGCTATAAAGGAGAGGATATCTAATCGAATGACTTTTTTATAATAGAGTTAAAATTAATCCTTTATTAATTTGCTTGCTATTTCTTGTTGCCTTGCTCTAAGTTTTGATAAAGTAGTGAAAATTGTCCCAATAACTATAATGGATGAATGATGAAAGTAGAGAAAATCTCACTAGTGGCAAGTAAATACGAACTAGTGTCATGTACAAACGCTGAGGCTGAAATGTTGACATAAACGGGTGGCATGTATAAAAGCTGGTGGAAAAACGTGAGTTGTTTTTTCTGAAAAAGTAAGTTGTTTTTTCTCTCTCCTTCTCTCAGCACTTTCTAAAAAAGTGAGTTATTTTCTCTCTCTCATCCTCTCAGCACTCTCTCTCATCTCATTAATTCACCTCTGATGAATTGTACTTTTTAATTCTCTCTCTCACATGCTTTTCTTTTTCCTTTTTTCATTCCTCTGATCTCAGCTTTTTCCATGTTAGCTTTTTTGTCAAGTTGTTCCCCACATTATCACCTGCTACCGGCTACCCTTGACAAGCGGATATCCGCCTTTTAGCAATTTTTTTCGGATTGGGTTACTCATGCAAAGGTTTCGGATAAAAGGATTATTTTTGCAAAAACCCCGTAACTTTTTACTCAGATATCGAATTAGGGCGTGTTTTCATATTATATATCAAAACGAAGCTATCGATGAGGAGAATGCACCTAGGTAATTTATCGGATTAGGGAGGGGGGCATGTTCTCCCTCATGCCCCCCTTTGACTCTATCTCTCCTTTTAATTATCTTTATAGATTATTAGAAGGTAATTACTCAACATTCAAACCATGGTCATTGTTGGAAGCGACGTCGTTCCATGTCCAAAGAGACGTAGTTGCGATGATTTACTGTGTATATAGTTTATGTGGTGCGACATATAAGTCCACTAAGATCCAAATAGGGATGACAATGATCAATACTTCAACGAGTAAAGTAACTAGTTTCACCTGTCCTGTTTAACCATTATCCAATGGTTAATTGGGTAAAAATTCAGATGAACCACATCCCATTATATTCAACAACAAAAAACACTCAAAAAAAAAACATTAATGCAATGATCAATGCTTCAACGACTAAGCAACTAGCAACATAAAATTAACTTAGCCATATATCAAACAAACATGATGCATCATAAATGAGATAATATAATATACTACAAAAGTAAATGTAAAACGAGATTATTTAATATATTAGAAGAGATGTATATATATAACTATATAATGTATGTCGGTGATGGGGCGAGACTCTCAAGTGGGAAATACTTCCACTCGTATCCAATCCGACCCATCACCCATGTAGTATTCAATTATTTTTGGATTTTCACCCATTTTATCGAGTCAGGTGAAATAGATATTCATCCCTAAGAATCCAAACATAAAAGAGTATAGTTGGAATTGACTATTGAGGGTTATGATATAAATTACTAATTTCTCAACAAGCACAAGACCATAACTACGACTTATAAAACCGTGTCACAACTTATGGAACCGTGGAGATCTCTTATAACCACAACTATGGAATTCATGGTTATCATTTATATATATATTATGGAATTGCTATTGACCACAACTATGGAATTCATGGTTATCATTTATATATATATTATGGAATTGCTATTGAAACGGTAAATATTTCGCCAATTGCACGGATGGAAACTCGGTTGCGGAGTGCGAGTGCCCGGTGGGAACAGACTGATGCACAACAAGAAACTACGGATTTGATTTGTACTGCACGCGAGAATCTTGGCAGAGGTGCAGTCGCAATCATGCATCACAAGTCATAACATCGCGGTGTCGGGCACTCATGCATCACGCGTACGCGGATCTGCTTTCCATGGCTATAAGAAGCCCCCATTCGCTCGCTACCTAGTTCAGGTGACGTCACCTCCTCAAACAGACTCCCCATGGATGGATCTACTTTCCATGGCTATAAGAAGCCCCTTTCGCTCGCTGCCTAGTTTCGACAACATCACCTCCTCAAACAGACTCCCCGTGGATGGATCTCTCACATCCATACGGTGTGAAGCTAAATTCGCCCACCACTTCGACATATCTAGGTTTTTTATCTACAGTTCATTGTCTTCCTCGCAATTGCTCCACCATTGTTCTTTGTTCTCCCCACCCAACATCATTCCGACCACCACCGGTGATGCTATATGTTGTCGGTCCCCTTATTATTCCTTCCTGCTTCTTCTACACAATGTTCTAAAAATCGCGCCTAGGCACTAGGCGGGAGGACACCTAGGAATTTTTAAGCCTAGGCGGCCTTCTAGGAGGAATTCCGTCTATGCACCGCCTAGCCCCAACTAGGCGCTGTCTAGACTCCGCCCTGGCCCACCTAGTCCCGTCTAGGCGCCGCATAGGACCGCCTAACCCAACGATTATTCAATTTTAGCTTCTAGGCATGTGATTAGTCGACTTAGGTTTTTTTTATCACCCATGTCGGGATGTATTTGTCATTGAGTCGAACCTATTGTTTTAGATTTTAGGAGGTTTAGAATTACTAGTCGAATGCGTACTTTTTGTGTTTATTTACTTTAGTGTTAGTTAAGTACCCCAAATTTGGGTTTATAAGTGATATTATGAATTATTATTACATTATATGTATTACTGACATGTGGTATGCGTTAAAATACAAGGAAATAATCATGTTTGTTATAAGTCCGTCTAGCCGTCTAGGCGCTAGGCGGCCACTCACCGCTTAGCGGCTGCCTAGCGCATTTTAGAACATTGCTTCTACAACTTCCTTGTCCAACCCTTTGTTCCTTAAACACAACCCCACAAAAAAAAAAGGAAGCTTCATTCGCCCTTCCTTCTACACACTTGGTTCTGCTCTTTCTTCGTTCTCCCTTTGCCATATGAAAGCGCCTTCACCTTCTTCCTTCGGTTCAATCAGTGCGCCCTCTTCCAGATTTCGCATAAAAAAATTTAATACGCATATCTGCATTTGCACAGTGCGAGTATGGGTTTTTTTTTTTTTTAAAAGCGAGCATTACGAACCATGTAAACGGCGATAAATTTACCAGATAAATAATAAGCACCATATTTTATCTTGAGTTAAAAGACATAAGGTATGAGTTAGCTATTAGAAACTTATTGGTCGAGACTCGAGAGTTTGAGTCTCGATCAAAACATCCTTTCACCAAATTATGTATAATGAAGCATATAGCTATTATTGTGATTTCAAAAACCGTGAGCTATGCCCGGATGACATGTGTATTTGATGATGACAGTGAGTGTAATGAAATCCCCTTTATGAGGAAAGCTTCCCTCTAAAGTAGGGTGCTATGTAACTCCCCTCCATGAGGGTAGTTTCATAATTTACCCAATATGTGCATAGTTTTAGCTGATAAGATAACAGTTTGGGTGATTGGGGGACCATATATATGCAATGCAAAGGGATTCAGTATCACAAATTTGGCAGTACCCCCTTTGAAAATCTCCAAACTGTTTAGTTGGTCAGAAGATCTATTTGAATCTGAGCTGTGCACCCTCATGGTGGGGTTCCCTCTTTGGCTTGTCATCTCCAAATTCCATACAACTTGCTACATTATTGAATTTGGTTACTTATTATTTTGTACAACTCAAGTCATCTATCTCACGGACGGTAGCTTCAACTACCTGATCAAGGAAATTGGGTTCCACCATTACTCGAGATGACTCGAGTAATGATTGTTAAAGTGGGTGATTCGGTTTCAAAGTCTGAAATGATCTCGTGTATTGACCCATCAGATTTTGACAGTTCTACTAGTTTCCCGGTTAATTCTACATAATAGTAATTAGGCATGCAATGTTGTACTTGTACGTGGTTGAGTGTTGGACGACTACGAAGGTACAAGAGCAGAGGCTTATGGTGGCAGAGATGAGGATGATCAAATGGATGGGTGGATTTACGAGACTCGACAGGATCAGATACGATGTTATCCGTGACAGAATAGGAGTATGCAGTATCCGAGACAAGTTACGGGAGTCAAGACTTCGTTGGTTTGGACATGTACTAGCCTGTTCTCTTGTGTTTTTCGTCCTTAGTTTTTCTATGATTATACTTGTTTTTTTGCCCTTTGACGTTTTTCTTTGAATATATGCTGGTGTCTGGGTTACTAGAAAACACTCTCTCGGCATTGACGGGGTAAGAGTGCGTACAATTTGCCCCCTAGGCCCTGCCTCAGCAGGACATCCGGAAATGTTGTTGTTGTTGTACTAGTTCCCCGGTTAGTGATTTATTTCGATCTCTCAATTTATCGAACCAGTTTCCATTTCAAAAAATAGTAAAAATAAATTTATAAAATTTGCCTCCCACATATAAATCTATAACATGGTAAGAGGCCCTATACACAAATCCTATTCCACCATAACTATCCATAAGTTGAGGTTTGGAAGGAGAACACTGTGTCACCTAAGCTTTGATTTCATTGCCATGGCTCCCACCACCAAAACAAAAGCTAAGGTTATCATTTAACAAGGAAGAAAGATAGGCAGTGGGAGACCCCCCACAAAGACATTCTACAAAAGCAAAAGATCCACCAACACCACCCAACAGATCAATGCCTGTAAAGAGCCATCATTCAGCTTCAAGACTTCCTTCTCCCCATCACCAATTGTCTGCCCTTGCGCGAAACTTCGCTCGTCGCCCTGTCGTGCGCCACACGCCAAGAGGGTATAAAGTCGACTAATTGGAGCAGGCAACTTGGGCAAGCTAGACTATACCTACACTACATGACTACACACATGGATGGGTCGTTTTGGTTTCGTTCAAATCGCCTAAATCTTATTGCAAGAGATTCCCAATAACATGGTTGCTTATCGAATCGGTCCTCTCTCCACAAAGTTAGGCATTACCATGTTTTTCTATCTTGTTTTCTACTCATCCTATCAGAAAACACTGGATCACTTGATTGTTCATCATAGGTTTTGCAACTACAGATTTCTGTTTCTTCAAGTATACTTTTTCAATCATGTAGACTCAAACCCTAACTGGATTTCTACCACATCAAAAGAGGAATTCATCACTCAAAATATCAAGTTGCTATCACAGCAATTCGCTAACTGGATTTCTATTTCGATTACGAGGACGCAGACAAGCATAAAAGACAAGCACTATGTACCCTATATATCAGCATTTCACCCACACAAATCAGTGAACAAAACATCAACTCATCAATCGCTAAAAACTCAAGTACCTCTCAAGCATTCGAACTCGTTCCAGTCCACGGAAATTCATTGCCAAGAGATGGAAGATCGATTCGAGAATCCCCCGATGAGCTCGGCAAACCACCCTTCTTCTGCCAAAGCCAAATCTTGGACACAGAGTAGCTATCCCCTCTGCATACACTGCTAATCCTCTTCCCCTCCAATTCACCACCAGCCGGAGATTTCGAGCCATTCGCAACCTTCTTGATTTCGGGCCTCCGATCAGGAGGGCACAATGCCACTCTCAAATTGGTGTTCCCAACAACATACTGATAAGACCCCATCGAATAACACCTCCTCGCATCCAAATTGCTATTGCTGGCCTCAATGGCGAGATTCGGTGCATCGGATCCGCCATCGGATCTCTTGAACTTGCCAAGCCTGACAGACAAAACGCCCTTGCCAGTTTCCTCATCCTCCTCAAAGGGGAACTCGTCGTACTCGAAAATGGGGTTATCCAAGGGGGCGCCGGGGGCGAAGAGAGTGGCCCTGCAGAGGGGGCAGGTGGAGTTGGAGAGCAACCAGGTGTCGATGCAGTTGAGGTGGAAGGCGTGGCTGCAGGTGGGGAGGAGGCGGAGCTTGTCCTTGTCGGAGAATTCGCAGAGGCAAACGGCGCAATCGAAGGGCTCCTTGGGGCCGACGATCTCCGCGTAGGAGAACACCGGGAGGGCGTCGATGAAGGCTTGGTCGAGGCCCGAATCGTGCAGATTGAAGAGCTGCTGGAGCTGTCTCTGGAGCGCTTCGGATGTCGAGATGTCCTCCTGGTGCCCGTCGCCGGCGGAGGAGGACGAATTCGGGTGCTTTGTGAGGAACCGGACGAGTAGGTGGAGGAGGCCGGAGATGAAGAAGAGCACTGCTAGTATAACGATGATGAACAGCACCGCCGGGCTGATCTTGGCGGCGGACGGAGGCGGAGGTGGGTAGTAGGAGTTCAAGACCCCGTCTTTTCGGGGGATTTGGGGGCGGGGCCAATCCATTTTAATTTTGGGGGGATTTGGGAAAATATCAAATCGAAGAAAGACCGGCGGCCATGGACATGGTTATGCAGAAGAGCAAGATGAAAGGAGGAAATCCAGAACTGAGAAGAGACAGAGAAGCGCTTTTGGAAGCTGATTTGGGGGTAAATTGGAGTTGCTAGGGAGAGGTAGTTTAGGTTGCTTTGGGGGAGAGGAAGAAAGGAAGCAGGAAGGAACCCTATCACAGATTAGGGGCTGTGGGGAGAGGAAAGAGAGGAAAAGTGAAAGTTTGGGTGGCTGTGGAGGGAGGGAGGGAGAGATGGGGGCGGTGGCGACACTGGAGATGGCGACAGCCTTACTAACTCGTGTTTTGAGTTCTCCTGTGATGACAATCCAATTTATTTGTGACCTACTGTCCTTTTCTATTACTCCTCCCGTTCCCCGTCATGATCGATGATTTTTTTAGCATGTTTTTAAGTTATTAAAAATTATACGGAGTATATAATTATAAGTTTCATTTTATTTTTTTTAAACATAATTTTAAATGTTGAGTCAAACCCTAGTTCGGAAATTTCACGGGTTGACGTGTTCACCCAGCAGGTGATGGATTCGGGTCACTTGAGAGGTCTACGTTGACCCACCGGGTCATGACATTTGGTGAAAATTGGCAGACTCGTTGGGTTTGGGTATTTAAATTTAAAAAGTCAGATTTTTTAGGCAAAAAAGTTGTTCCGTTAATATATTTGTTGCAAAGTCGTAAAATGAATAAAAACTTTATAAATTGGGTTGGGAAAAAAGAAGGATGGAGTGACTTTAATCGATTTCCTGAATGCCACTTATCCTCCCTGGGAAGAGGAATCAAAGTCGACGTAGTTCTTTTACATTTATTATGAACCCGGCGACCCGCTTACCTACGAATCGGATTGGTCATCAGTGACATCGCCGTCCAAAGAGTTCCCAACCGAGATATCCTTTGACTTGAATACATCGTCAGACTCAGATTCGATGGACAAGTTATTCTTGTTAATTTTGGTTTTGCAATATTTAACTTTTCAAATGTTATATTTTTTTATATTTACACATTTTTGTTACCGCTTTAATCATTAGTTTTCTAAATCTTGTTAAATAAAATTTGTGCAAAAGAAAATAATAAAAGACAGTTACATAAAACACAAGTTTATTACCTAATGAATCAACGATTACAAACACGATTCCGACTTCCAAACACGCAATAACTTAAAAACATTAAACCCATCTTCCAAATTCCAACGAAGTGAAAACATAAAAACAACTTACTTCCTACAATACAACCTAATTACCCGTTATTACGATCTTCTCGGGATGTTTGTTCCTAAGATTCTTCTTCAAATTCTCGTAGCCCAAATTGTTCTTCAATTGTGTATCTATGAGACTATGTCCACAATACCTACAAACTGCTTCGAAGTAGCCAGGTGCAATCTTCTCCTTTTCGAAATGCCTCGCGAACATATATGTTTTCCGGGAACATCATCTTCACTTCGAGATTTATCTACCATGATGAAATTAACAAATCGAGAAGATTTGGATGATAAAAAAATGAAATGGAGAGAAGATTGAGGAGAAATTTTTATAAGCGAAATATAGTCTCCATTGACTTTTTTTTTTTCAAAATCAACCCGGTCAGCCAGTGGGCTCCACATTTCAACGTTTGAAATTTTGTTGTCAACCCGGTGTGTCTTAGGAGCTCGATCCTAACCCAAACCTGCCTACCCGACCTACGCGTTTGCCCATCGACTTGGATCGACGGATCGACAACCCGTGACCACCCCTAGTGGTCAGGAAATCAAATAGGTTATTGACAAAACCTTTTTTTTTCAACACTAAAGATTTTATGTTTCCCTCCTCACATTCTCAGCTTGTAATTTTCATCTTAAACAAAAAGGATGTCTTTGAATAGTAATGATATTGTAGGAGTTGACACTCTCAAATGTTTGCCTCCAAAAAAAGAAAGAAAAACCCTCAGAAGAAGGAGCCACACAAAAGCATAGCAAACTCAAAAACATTACGAATGTCTTCGGAAAAAAACAAACATAAGAACACCAAATTAGATGAGCTATAGGGTTGATAACATCTTATAGATAAGTTTCGCAAATAAACAGGCACAAGAACACAGAATTAGATAAGCTATAGTTGATTAAATTATAGAAAACAACTCCCTTTCAATTGATTAGGCTTTAAAGTGAGAAAAGGTTATGATATATCGGTTGGCTTTCGATTTTGTTTGTTGTGAAAACTACTTGCATATACCACATGCTCACATTCTCAACTTTAATTTTGTCTATACGTGAGTACTCTTATGTCATGAGTTTTGTTTAGGTAAGATTCCTTTTTTATGGGTTTTTTTTTAAATATGATGGTATACATTGGAAAATTTTGTAGTTCAATAAGCCCATTATATAAGTTTGATAATTCTCCCTAATTGCTCACCAATGACCCCTTATCCTAGTGGTAAGAGAGAGGTTGTCCTAGCAAGAGGTTAAGGGTTCAAATCTCACTCCTTACACAATTTATGTAATTAGTGGATGCTCAAATCCCGACACCTGACCCTCTCCGTCTCCCCCTCCTCTTCCCACTCCTAAAAACACCCTGATTTTATCGGAGTTGTTAACATGTAACCCCAAATCTCGTTTCACCAAATCTAATTTTACCCCTAGATTCACAAAATTGAAAAATCCATAAAAAAAATTCCAAAATAGTCGGTTGTTGGTGCTATGATTTACAACCCTAACTCTAGATCCAGCATCACCACCACCTAATTCGATCTACCCAGGCCAATGCGGCCTCTACATGGCCCACCCCACAAAAAAAATCACAAAAAGACTCATGTCTTTGTTGTGCAATTTCAGATCGAGTCCGAGGCATCATATGCAACAATTTTGCTAAGCGAGCTCCTCGCTACTATCTGGATCTAGATCCACAAATATCACCGCAAGCGGAATAGAAATTAAGAAACAAGAGCCCTGTTTTTAGATGTTTTTAATTATAATTTTATAGGTGATTGTAATCTTAATTTTAAGTTATTTTTATTTTTCTTTTGACTAGCAATCCTTTGCGTACGGTTATCAAGCCATCTTCTGATGGCTTCAAGATTATATCGTCGATCTACTTCTTGCATATTGTCAAAAAAAAGTTTGATAATTCTATATTCCAAAATTGATGGACTAGAATTTGGTGTTTTGTACCCTTTTTTAAATATTTAATTAGCTAATTAATCCCTTTTAAATTTTGTTACGCGTGCTATACCTTATTGAATGTTTTTTAGTCCCCTTTGTACCGAGTAAAGATCTCCTACACCCTACAATGACTCAATAAGGCCTTTGGTGCAAAACAAAAATATTTGTTGTATTTTTTATTAATAAAAAATTTTTAAAAATTATATTTACATTGTACCTATACAATAAAATATAGGGTGATTTTGGTAGAGGGCCTTTTTTGAATATTCAATTAGGCACTAAGCCCCTAAATCAATTTAATTAGTTTTGCCCTAGACCCCTTTCCTATTGGGTGGGTTGGTCAATGGTCAACCGTTTGATCATTGACCGGTCAACGGTTGACCAACCTATTTTGATGCCAAATTTTTTTTAGTGATGCCATATTTTACCGTTTTGATGCCAAAATTTTACTATATTTTATTTTCACTTTGATGCCACTTTTCTAATGAAATGATTGGATGACACTTTTTTAATGTCACTTTTTTTAAACATTGATGACATTTTTTGTTTACAGTAATGTGACGTTGATCATTGATGCCATTTTTTTTTTACTGTTAACGACAGATACCACTTTTTTTTATGTCAATTTTTTGATGATATTTTTTTACCGTGATGCCATATTTTTGATGATATTTTTTCAAAGTAGTATTTTGATGACATTTTTTTTCTTTAATGTGATACAAATTTTTCAAAATGGTATTTTGATGTCATTTTTATAATGTAATTATTTGATGCCTTTTTTTTTAATCAAATCGATTGATGCCACATGTTTTTAATTTGATCAATTGTATATTGATTTATTTTCATCGATTATACTTTCATTCACTGATGACACGTTTGTGATTACACTTCATTGATGCAATCACTTATGGTGACATATTCATTAAATTTTTATTCATGGATGACATTTGTTATTACCCTTCATTAATCACAATTATTTATGGTGACAATTTTATATAATTGATGACATAAGAGCTTAAAACGTGGAATCAAAATATTGTCACCTTATTGCACATATAAAAATACAACGTCTTTGAAACTACGACATTAATATTGGTTGTATACGTAAAAACACCTATTATAACATGTCATTAACTAAAAAAAAATGCATCAATGTAAGTAATATAATGCGGACTCAATAAAATATAGGGTCAACCACTTCGGGGTTACATATCATCTTCAGGATATGTGAATACTTCACAGGGGCAAAATATACATCCCTGAAATTTTTAGGCCGCTTTCTGTAATTATATAAAATATAGGGCCAATCTGTAATTTTTAAAAACTTCGGACCGGTTTCGTGATTTATTATGAATTACAACCCAACCCCTTCTTCCTCGTTGGAAACTTGCAGCTATGGCGGCCACCCACACCAATGGCGGATCCGAGTCCCAACAGCAGCCCTCGCCGACCGCCGCCACCCCAGATCCGAGTCCCTCCGGCCACCCACACCACAGATCCAGCCACCGAAAGCCCGGATCCTCCGCCACCGAGCCTCGCTACAAACCCAGCCGCCATGGGAGGGGAGTCGAAAAATCCAGATCCGGTGAACTCTGATGGCGGCTCCAGCTTCGTCGGCTCCAGATCCGGTGAGCTCCGAGGGCGGCTCCGACTTGGTTGGCTCCAGATCCGGTGAGCTCCGAGGAAGAAGATGGGAGGAAGAAGATGGGAGGAAGAAGATGGGTGGAAGCACGTCGGCTAAAAAAAAATTAGATGGGTTGGTTATGCCTAATAAAAAAATTAAGGGGGCTAACTACCTAAACAAAAATGGTAAAAGGTTCCTTTCATCAAATTTCCTCTAAAATATATGGTGTTTTTGGTAACTAGCATATTTTGAACCTTTTATTAGGTGATTAGCACCCAAACTGATTTAATTAGTTTGGATTAACACCCTTCCCAAATGGTCAACTGTTTGACCATTGACCGGAACCGGTCATCGTTGACCAACTCCTTCAGATTTTTTTTTTTTTTTTTTAATGTCACTTTTTTATTACATTTGATTTTCGCTTTAATGCCACTTTTATAATGAAATGGTTTGATGACACTTTTTAATGCCACTTTTATAATGAAATGGTTTGAGGGGCTGTATCTGGTAAAATCTCTCCCTAGTCGAATTAATCTGCTGTGTAAGTTGTTCAATTTCAAAATGGATATGCATGCTTCTCTGAATGATAACCTTGATAAGTTCTTGGGTATGACTCAGGATTTAACTAGATGTGGTGATGATATTTCTGATCTGCATCAATCTGTGTTGTTGTTAAATTCTTTACCTTCTCAGTTTGATACTTTTAAAGATGTCATTCAATTCAGTCGTAAGGACTTGAATAAGAAGGAAATTATAGAGTCTATTACTCAGAAAAATGATGTCATGAAGGTTTTTAAGTCTAAACAGGAAGCTAAGTCTGAGGCTTTAATGGCTAGGGCTAATTTTAGAAAGGAAAGAAACAAGAATTTTAAGAAAAAGGATGATAATGCTAAAACTGACAAGCCTCCTTCTAATAATAACAATAAAGGTAAAGAAAAGGTGTCTGAAAATGTGCAGGATAAAAATCCTAAGAAAAATGTGAAATGTTAGTACTGTGACAAAACTGGACATTATGAAAAAGATTGTTATAAGAAAAAGAAGGATGAGGCTAAGAAAGAAAACTTTGGTGTTTCTGCATTATTTGAAGCTGGTTCTTGTTCTAAGCATGAATTGTTGCCTATTTGTAATGATTCTGCATGTGATGATGTCTGGATCCTTGATTCTGGTTGCACTATGCATGCTACACCTGATAAGAAATGGTTTGATCATCTTACTTTCATTGATGAAGGGGATGTTTTGTTGGGTGATCATCATGCTGTTTCTATTAAAGGGGTGGGTTCTGTGCCTTTGCTCATGTTTGATAACCAGATTAGGATTATTCAGAATGTTAGATATGTGCCTGATTTGAGAAGAAATTTGCTGTCTGAAAGTGTGTTTGATGATATGAGGTGTCACATTAACACCTATCTAGGAAATAAGAGAGTTTCTAAAAATGGAAAAGTTTTGCTTCAAATTGTGAAAAAGAAGGGTCTTTACCATGTTATTGCTAAGTCTGCATTGAAACATCATGCTTATGTTGCTTCTGTTTCTATGTCTAATGCTGAAACTACTTTGTGGCATAAAAGATTAGGACATATTGGAAACATTGGTCTGTTACAGCTTTATAAAACTGATATTCTTAAGCTTAAACCTGCTGAATTGGACATGTGTGATGATTGCCTGCTTGGTAAGCATACTAGATCTAAGTTTGATAAATCTAGTTTCATTGCTGAGCATCCTTTACAATATATTCACTCTGATCTTTGGGGCCCTGCCCAGGTTGATTCTTTTTCTGGCATGAAGTATTTTATGTCTCTCATTGATCACCACAGTAGATATATGTGGATTTATTTGTTGAAGGTTAAAAGTGATGCTTTCATTACCTTTAAGAACTGGAAAACCAGTGTTGAAAAAGAATTTGGCTATGGGGTTAAGTGTTTAAGAACTGATAATGGACTTGAATTTTGCAACTCTGACTTTGATGCATATTGTAAAGAGCATGGTATTAAGAGACACTTGACTGTTCCTGGAACTCCCCAGCAAAATGGCATTGCTGAGAGGATGAATAGAACTCTGCTTGAAAAAACTAGATGCATGCTTATTTCTTCTGGCATTAAACATTCTGTCTGGGGTGATGCTATCATGACTGCTTCTCACTTAATTAATAGATCTCCCTCTTCTGCTGTTGGCTTTAAAACCCCTTATGAACTGTTGCATAAAAGAAAACCTAACTTGAGTTACTTGAGACCTTTTGGGTGCACTGTGTTTTCTCATAAGTCTGATGGAAAACTAAATGCTAGATCTGAAAAGGGTGTTTTCTTGGGGTATCCTGAGGGAGTTAAAGGGTATAAAATCTTATTGATTCAACCTGGTGCTTATAAAGTGATTGTGAGCAGGAATGTTGTGTTTAAAGAGACTGAATACTACTTCAAGTCTAAGCTTACCCCTGCAGCTCAGCCTGACAACTCTGTGGAGGCTACTGGAGCTGCTCCTGGCACCCCCTTCTATGTGCCTCAAGCTCAGACTCCCCCCTTGGAGGATGGTTCTGACAATGATCAAGTTCAACCCCAAGGGGGTCAGGTAAATGTAGGAGCTAATGATGGTGGTGACACTGAAGCTTCATCTTCTTCTTCCACCTCCTCTTCTTCTAGCTCTTCTGACTCTGATTCTAATGCTGGGGATTTGGCTCCTGATGATGCTGGGGATGCCATCTCAGTCAACTTGGATGGTCAGCCCTTGGCTGATTACCAGTTGACTAGAGATAGGGAACCCAGAACCAAGAAGCCAAATCCTAAGTATACTGAGTCTAATGTGGTTGAATTTGCTCTTATGGTTTCTGAAGTTATAAATTCTTACACCCCTGATCTTTATGAACAAGCTGTTAAGTGTTCTCATTCTAATCTTTGGCTTGCTGCTATGAAAGATGAAATTGAGTCTATGCATGCTAATAAAACCTGGACCTTAGTTAAGAAACCTAAAGATAAAAGGATTATTGATTGTAGATGGGTTTACAGGATCAAATCTGGTTCTACTTCTGATGATCATCTTAGGTATAAGGCCAGGCTTGTGGCCAAAGGCTTTACCCAAAAGAAGGGTGAAGATTATAATGAGATATTTGCCCCTGTTGTTAAGTATAAAACTCTTCGTTTCTTACTTGCCATTGCTGCTGTTTATGACTTTCATATTGAACAAATGGATGTTAAGATAGCTTTCTTGCATGGTGATCTGTATGAAACAATTTATATGAAACAACCTAAGGGATTTGTGGATGAAAGGAATCCTGATTATGTGTGTTTACTTAGAAAGTCTATATATGGCCTGAAACAATCTCCCAGGCAATGGAATATTAAATTTCATACATGTATGCTGAAATTGGGTTATTATAGATCTAAGTATGACACTTGCTTGTATATGAAAGGTGTGAGAACTGCTGAACCTATATATGTTCTGTTATATGTTGATGATCTGCTGCTTGTGTGTAAAAATATGACTAAGATTAAAGATCTGAAAAATGGTCTTAAGTCCAACTTTGACATGAAGGATCTTGGTGCAGCTAAAAGAATTCTTGGAATTGACATTATTAGAGATAGAAAGAAGAATCAGATTACTTTGTCTCAATCTGATTACATTATTAAAGTTTTGAACAGATTCAGTGTTATATGTGCTAAGATATCTCCTATGCCTCTTGGTGCTCATCTTGATCTAACCAAAACTGTTGATCCTCTTTCTAATAATGAAGCTGCTTATATAAAGAAGGTTCCTTATGATGCTGCTGTGGGTTCAGTTATGTATGCAATGATCCGTTCTAGACCTGATCTAGCCTTTGCAATCAGTGTTTTAAGCAGGTTTATGTCTAACCCCAGTGAGAAGCATTGGGTTGCTATGAAATTTCTTTTGAGATATTTGTGTGGCACAAAAAATGTTGGCTTAGTTTATGGCAGGCACTCAGCTATGAGCCTTCAAGGCTATGTGGATGCAGATTATGCAAGCAACAAAGACAATAGGAAGTCTACTACTTCTTATATGTTTACATGGGCAGGAAACTGTATCTCTTGGAAGTCACAGTTACAGCCTATTGTTGCTCTCTCATCAACTGAGGCAGAATATATAGCAGCAACTAAAGCTGCAAAGGAAGCAATATAGCTTCAAGGCCTGAACAGGGAGATTTCTGGAAAACCTTGTACTTCAACTATTAATATTGATTCTCAATCTGCTTTATATCTTTGTCGTGACCCTATGTATCATGAAAGAACAAAGCACATAGATGTGAGATATCATTTTATCAGAGAAAAGGTTGATAAAAATATTATAAAAGTTGTTAAAATAAGTGGTGATAAGAACCCTGCAGATTTTGGGACAAAAATTGTTACATCTGACAAATTTGTATTCTGCAAGAATTTCCTCCATGTGGAGGATCCCACTTAGCTGGTGTTACAAGGTAGGATGGGCTTGAGAAGGATCAGTTACACCTAAATCCAGTTGGCTATGAAGCTCTAACTCGCTGCAAATCCATGATACGCGGCTTAAAGAAATACATGGGCATATTGTAGAGATATTTCATTTAAGCTCTTAGGTTTTGTATGTTATTATGTACATGTAATATGTGTAATGTGTGTATATTATATGGGCTATGATTGAAGGGTGGAATTGGGCTTTGGCTGAAGCATGGATTGGGAGTTAGCCCTTGGGCTGCCATCCATAGCTGGGCCGCCCAAACCCGTTGAGCCCAACCCAGCCCAATCTCTCCTTGTGGAAGCTGAGCTCGGGTCATTAGGGTTCTCGCAAGCTCGCCTATATAAGCGCCTTACCTCCTACTTGCTTGTCACTGTTGAAGCTGCTCCGTTGTTTGGTAAGCTCCAAAGAAAGAGAGAAAGAGAGAGAGATCCAGGGATCCTTAGCGCCGCCGCATCCCTCTCCGGGAGTGGACGATCTGTTGCTCTTCTACAGATCTACCTTCGACGAAGATCTTCTTCGTCTCGCTCTCGTTTCTTCTTCAGTCTTTTGTGGTTTCTTGTGTTTGCATGTTCTTCGTGTTTATCTTTTGTTTGTCGTTTCTCTGTAAGCCTGTGAACCTCTTGAGTTAGTGGATTTAGGCCTGATCTGGAGGCCCCGAGGACGTAGGTCATTTGACCGAACCTCGTAAAACTCGTTGTGTTCTTGCTTTGAGTTTCTTCGCTTCCGCTTGTCTGTTTCTCCAATCTACGATTATCGAACTCTCTGCTATATCAAAAGATATAAATGGAAAAGAAAATAAAGAAGCTATATGACCACTAACAGGAGGGGAAGAAATTAACCTTGTCACATATCATTCGTGCCGCATTAACCACATCACAAATACTACCAATTCCCCCACCTATGGATACTCCCTAAATAACACCAAGTCAGCATAGATTATAGAAATTATATTTCAACAGATAAAACAAAAAAAACATCTGAATACAGAGTAACAAGTATTATAGACTATAAACCTTGAAATTACTGCCCAGTTTGCATCTCTGAGAGCTTTATCAGCCGCACATAATTCATAGACTATAAACCTTGAAATTGCTCTGTGCTCCTAATCAAGATGAATCGCAATAAGAACAAAAGAAGGCTGGGAACACATTCTAAGAAGCAGAAAAGACTAAACCAAGTGGAAGAGCAAAAAGCATTCTCATAAGCTTGATAAGAGAGTAATTCACAATTGCATTAGACTTGGAGCCGAAGCTTGGTTTAAATAGATTTACAAAACCCAACATATGGAGTATTGACTAAAAGATATTAACAAGATACTAGCTATAATCAAGGACGAAAGATACTAAAGATTACAACTGATTTTGAAAGAGATAAATACAAACAATCATTTATTAATTCCTAATAAAGCTGAGCCAAGATATTGGATATCTTAGGCAAACATTTCAGCATAATTTGGTAACAGGAAAGAGCACAGCACTCAAAGTCTCAAACATTGGAAGATACAGAGGTGCAATCATAAATGAGTTAAAAACTGCTTTAAAAAAATGGAACAGCATTGTACATTTGTACAATAGCTGTGTTACCAGCTAATGTATAATGCAGTTCAAAGATCTTAAGCATTGGCACACACACCTAAGCGCTCAAACATTGGCACACACCTAAGATCTTAAGCATTGGTACAACAATTATAAACTTTTTAAAGGTTAGAAGACCATTCGAAAATTAGTCATCAAGAACATAAGGACGAGAAATATAGAAAATTAGTCATCAAGAACATGAAAGAAAAACAATAATCCAATCAGTAGGGAGTGAATTTAGAGAGATGAAAAACTCAAGTTTCTTTTCAGGTGTGGAGATGTGGGTTCAGCTGGGAGTAAATATGCAACGAAAAGTATTTTTGGTTAAATCAAGAACAGAGATTTATTCACCCAAAGTCCAGATTCATATTTCTCATTCTAGCATATGGACATCATAACCGAAGACCCCCCCTGATGAACAAGGGAAGTATACATATAACAAACACTGATTTCTTAATCTAACCCCCAAACTCACCCCTTAATACTATCAATGGGATCCAATCTCAGAAATTGTCTTCCAATCTCAAAACCCTAAGGTGGAATCAAAATCGTACCTGATTGAGAGGTTCTTCCCTACTTGTTCCACGATTGGAGAACATTCGATGCCGAGGTAAGGGCTGGTACCCTTAATTGGGAGGAGGATAGCCGTCGATGCCATCGTCGAGTACCATCTCGACGTAACCCTGAGCCTTGGGGGCTTGTCGCTGAATCAAGCTCGGGTCCAATTCGCTGAATCAAGCGCGGGAAGCTGCTGTGTCGGCGGCGGCTTCCGGTCCGCAGGAGGTGGCTCACGGTGTCGCGGTGAGAGCGGTGGCCAGCCCGGAGCAGTGGCGCCTGGGAGGAGGAGGAGCGTCTGGGAGATCGAAAGCTCAGAGAGAGCAAATGAGCGTGAAAGAGAGAGGCAAGGGTGCTAAGGGGTTAAAAAAACATTGCAAGATGCTGGTACGGCTAAAAAAAAATTTGAAGGATGTTAATTAGCTAATTAAATTAGCAAAGGTGATATTTTATCAAATTTTCTTTAAAATATATTTGTATATTTTTTTCTTTCAAAATGATATTTTAATAAGTATTATAATTAATATTCTATAATTTTTATAAATTTTTTATCAATAAAAAATACCTTAAATATTTTTGTGTTACACAAAGTCTCATTCTCGACGTTGGATTGGAGATCCTCGTTCTTTGTAGTTTGTACCCCTTACTTCCTTCTCTCATCAGTGCAGTCATCCTCCTTCCTCCGGTGATGCTCCTGTCGGCCATCATTGCCGGCAACACCAGAACCGACCTCCAACGCTTATAACCACCATAGAGTAACGCCGGGCTTCCTCACCGAAACCGTTCCCCCGCCCTTCGCTCTCTCCTCACCCTCCGACCCCCAAACTCGTCCATTCCTGCCGCTAAACTATCACTTCCGGTACCCGCCAAATCCTTCTCTCCATCCTCGTTGTCAGCCTCATCGAACTTCCACCGAAGAAGCGGGGGGTAGGCGGACCGGTGCGTTTCTCGGACTGCAACCTCGGAGTCCTGGCGCTGACGGTGGGGTTTGGTTCGGATGTATCTGCATTGCTTGTATGTAAAAAGATCCGCCATTGAAGATAAACAACAAAAGAGAAATGGAGATTTGAGATCTCCTTCCAAAGTGTTCGATAAAATGTCTAGATGAATTGAGTTTGTTTTTTTTGTTCCCTGGTAACTTTTAGTTGGAATCAAATCACCCCTCGATCGTTATAATGGCTTTGCAAGTTCATATATATCCTCATTCCTTAAATTTGGTAAATAAAGAGCAGTCATTCCGGGGTTCCATATATCCTCATTCGTGTAACATACAACTTACTGCAGCTATATGCCAATGTATCATCTTTACTATAACATATAGCTTTTGGCATAGAAATGTTGTATACCATAGGCTATGTATACACAAGGAAATCTGCAGACACAAAAGATGTATGTCATTTGAAATGTTACTGTTACTGCTAATGATGATACATTGATGTTAATAGTGTAGTGTTAATTTATTCTTTCTGCTAATGATGAAAATAATTAAATTATGGAAGGTAGGATTTACTACATTATTTCTCTGGTGTTGTGGATGTACAATAGTTATATTTTGTTTTATGCTTATCAGTTATGACATGGTTATTCTACATTGAAAATTTATTGTAAATGTAACAAGTAGAGCTTATTTGACTTGACCCTATCCAACCCGATTCAACCCAAAACATTAAATCCATTTGGCCCGAACTTAGTTGACGCGACCCGAACACATAATTAATATATTAGACATTGACCCGATCGACCCAACATTGATTCAACCCGAATGGGTATTACCCGGACCCGACCCAACCCGACCTACCCAATTGTCATCTCTAGAACAGATCATTAAAAGGTTTTTGTGAGATTAATTTTGATGGAATTGAATTGATTTCTAACAATATGAATACAAGTTTTGTCATTCGGGATCATCAGTAGGTGGTTGTTGCTTGCAATGCAGAGCGTTGTGGCCCGATTTCAACTTTGGGAGGATTTGTGCCTTAAGATTGGGCTAGATATTGCGATGGAGATGAGAATCCCTAGAAATATTGTGGAAGAAACTAGATAGCTTGTTTGTCATCAACTCCGTCGAAAGAATGTAGAAATGTCTATAAATCGAGATGATGCTTCTTTTTTTTATCCCTTTCTTTTGAATCGCTATCGTTCTTCCACGTTTTCTATTACAGAAACAATATTGCTAGTTACCGGTCTACTATATTTTAACTTATTTGAATCACATCTTATTCGTTTAAAGCTTCAATCTAGCTAATTGGACATGACTCCAACTAAACCCTTATCTTTTAGAAAATATAATAAAACCAAACCCAATTGAGACAAAAACCATTTGCAAAATTTTATTGCATAATTGTTTCCTTTTTTCCTCAATTTAAAAAACGATTTTTCTAAGGCATATGATAAAAAGCTCAATTGAGAAATATTTTCCCTAAATACACCCGGTTTAATCATTTTTACATTAGATTATGGGATTCACCAATTTACTTTTAGGGTTTTCTTTCCGAATAACACATCCTTATCCAGTTATCCTACACCTTTAGAGCAAACAACAGAGAAACCGTTAAAAAAATATCAAATTCAACAATCAACTTACCAAATTGAGACATACCCAAAATAGCCAATACACAACAAAACCAAGTTCCTATTAGTTAGCAATATTTGTATCAAACCTTGCTCTCCTTCCCCGTATTTCATGCTTAACTTCAAAGGGAAAATCAACCGTTCACATCCTCTAAAAACATGTAGTTTCACTACAAACACACTCACCATTCAATGCCGAAAAGCAATCAAGTTCACTTGTTTTTAATCAAATCTCCTCCACACTCGCCAAATTCCAGCCCATACATATACCCAATGCAACATCCCTCAAACCAAATCTCCCAAGGGAAAAAAAAAACAAATAATAAATAAAACACACAAAAATGGAATGGAAAATAAATCCATCAGGCCTCCATGGCATCCTCTTAGTAACTCTTCTTCTTGCCCTACCAATAGCATGGAGCCAACCCGTCAAGAAACCGAGCCCAGGCGGCTCTGACGCGAACCCGGCTGGTCCGGTCGGTCCTGGCGGCTGTCCTTCTCACCTCATCCCTGAGAATCCTTCCGAAGTCAAAACTTGGTTCTCAAAGATCATCAAGCCCCCAAAGTGAGTTGATCCGATCCGTCTTGTTCCGTTTTTTCAGTTTTGATCATATGATGTGTAAAGGCAGTAAAGCTAACGATCGAGATCCATGTGCTTTGTGTGTACTTATAGGGAGCGAAAGGGCCTAGAACCCGACATTGTCACCGCGGAGGACAAGTTCGAGATCATGAAGGTGAGGAAAGATGGGAGTGGCAAGTTCAAGACAATAATGGAGGCAGTGAACACCGTTGAGGTACGAGGCAACGACAACCGCGTTATCGTAGACATCGGACCAGGGGTCTACCACGAGAAGATCATAATCGATAGGTATAGGCCATACATTACACTCTATGGAGACCCTAAGGATAAGCCCACATTGATCTTTGATGCCAACACGGCCAAGGTTGAGTTGACGGATACCGCCACCCTCACCGTTGAGGGAGACAACTTCATTGCTATCAATCTTAACATCATCGTATGTGCTCAACCCTTTTTGTTTACTCTTACAAAAAATCTCTGATGTTAAAGCACGGATATATAATTACATGTACGATTTGTTCTCTTGGCTACATGCAGAACTCAACACCAAGGCCGGATGCCACGAACGGAGAGGCATATGGATTGGCATTGAGGGTCATGGGTGATTCGGCAGCATTTTATAACTGCAAGTTCCTCGGGTTCAAAAACACGGTCATGGATGACAAGGGTAGGCATTTCTTCAAGGATTGCTACATTGAAGGCACAGACGACATCATTTTTGGCGACGGAAGAGCCCTATATTTGGTACTTGGCTAGATCTCGCTATGTTTTTCGTGTTGTTCAATATTCTTGTGGTATACATTTGTACACTAACTATTGAGGAATCCACAGCAAACAATTGTATATGTGCTTCCGAGCGAGCCAACATCGATAGTCACGGCCCAAGCAAGGAAGAACACCGATGAAAGTGGTGGAGGCTTCGTGTTCGCATACTGCAACATCATGGGTGTCTCTAAGAAAATCTTGCTAGGGCGCACGTACATGGCCGGTTCACGAGTCATCTACGCGTTCTCCAACTTGGGCCAAAATGTCAAACCTAAGGGCTGGTCAGACGACTTCTTGACCGACTATGAAAAGTAAGCCATTGCCCCACTGATCAACCCTATCCCACATCAGATATAAACAAAGAAACAGAAGCTAGAAATGACATGTTTTTCTTAACATTGTTGGGACAGGACGGGATTTTTCGCAGAGTACAAGAACATAGGACCGGGTTCAGGTAAGGGTGGACGGATCAAGCTACCGTGCATGAAAGAGCTAACTCCGGCGGATGTGAAGGCCTTCCTTACGCTGGATTACATTGATGCTGCAGAGTGGTTGCTTCCTCCTCCAACGCTTACGCCAAGTTTATAATTAGGGTTTGATTATAGGGGAGGATCGATGGAGCTAGCTACTTAATTGTATTCTTAAAAAGTTTTTTTTTGTTTGAATTAGTATTCTTAAAGTTTTAATGTTATGCAATAACCGGACGTGTGATCGATTTATAATAGAGTTTGAGATGGGGAGCTGTTTTTTTCTTAATGGATTTTTTGTGAGGATCTTGGATAATTAAAATTTCTTTAACCTTGCCATCTTCATTGAACCATATATAATATTGTTAGAGATGTGAATGAGACCAAAGTGTCCCACATCGGAAAGTTAAACATATCAAGCCCTAATATATGAGCTGGTGGGCTACTCCTTCTATTGCCAATTGGTTTTAGGATGGAACCCCGCTCGGCTTATATACTAGGCTATTAGCGCAAGGGCGCACGTGCACACACGACCCCCGGTCACGAGTCCTAAACGGACTTCAGTATGGTATCAGAGCGGAAAAAGCCAAACGGCCCGACTCTCGATCCTGGGCTAGCTAAAAAGAGAATGAGATGCTAGACCCGTTGTCCAAGTGTCAACTAGAGGCGAAAGACGACCCTAGTTGCACTTGCGGGGGCGTGTTGAGAGAATGAGAGATGTGAAGAGACCAAAAGTGTCCCACATCGATAATATGAACAAAGAAGCCTTAGTATATAAGCTAGTGGGCTACCCCACCTAATGCCAATTGGTTTTAGAATGGAACCTCACTCGGCTTGTGTGCTAGGCTACTTGCGCATGTGCGCCCGTGCACACGACTCCCAGTCATCGGTCCGAGTCGGACTTTGATACCCGTGGATGATCTTCGGACACTACTTGATCACCAAAGCTTGGAGCCCTGATTTCGACCCGGAGAAGGACACCATCACCACCTCGCCGGCGTGGGTTAGGATTTCGAAATTACCAATTGTCTTCTATGAAGAGGATGTGCTATGGAAGATTGCTTCAGGTATTGGGGTGCCTGTCAAGGTTGATACTCGAACCCTTTTCTCTAGCCGGGGACGTTATGCTCAGATTTGTGTCGAGGTTGACCTGCTTAAGCCTCTCAAAGGTACGATTACTATCAATGATAGACGGTATTATTTGGAGTACGAGGGTCTTCATAAGATATGCTTCAAGTGTGGGCGGTATCGGCACCTTGCGATGCAATGCCCGGAGGAGATTCAGGTAGTCCAGCCCGGCAGTAACACTAGGGAGGCTGATCTTGCTGTGAACGGGGGTGCCTTGGACCAAGCTAGGTCGGAAGGGGTGATGGACAGTCAGATGGAGGAAGATAGACGCGGGTGTTATGGCCCTTGGATGGTTGACGTCCCACGCCGACGCAGGAATAACAAAGGAAAAGGGAAGGTCGCCGGAGGTGATGCTGGAGAAGGGAGTGTGATCGGGAAAGGGAATCCTATAGTCGGAAACAGTTACAAGTCTATGGAGGTGGATCCCGTGAATTCCGCGCCTGCCATTGATAGTAGCAGTTAGGGTAAATCTTTGAAAGGAAAGAATATTGTGGTAACGGCTAATGATCAGGAAATCATGGAAAATCAAGGAGATAATATTAAGGAATCAATTAAGGGGTTGTCAGTTACCTTTACTCCAGGAACTAAGGAGGTGGGCAAAAGATATGTTCGAAAGGGCTCGTTGAAATCTACCAACAGGAGGAGTGGGCCTAAGTTTAGTAGGCCGAGTTCAGGCACTTCGACTGGGCCAGTGAAGAAGCGACGTCATGACAAGGTGACCCAGGTTTGTAGGGAGAAAAATGTTTTTATTTCTAATCAAAATGTCGTGGTTGAGTCTTCCGAAGGTGGCTCGGAGGGTGACGGTGTTGTTGGCGCCACAGTGGTGATGCTGAACAGAAATGAGGCTCAAGGAATCGGGGAGGTGGTCAGGAAAACCAGTGACATAAGTGCCCACCCGGGAATGAATTTGACCGGCAATGGAGCTGCTGACATGGAAGGTATGATAGTTGAAGCTATTACCGTGAACCCGGGAGTCGAGCATGCCTCGACGACCAACCCTCTTTCTTCTTGATGAATTGCATCATTTGGAACTGCTGCAGAGCTGGTAGCGACGGGTTCCGCAGAGCTGTCAAGTACATTAGTCGACACCATAAGGTTGATGTGTTTGCCGTTCTTGAGCCGAAAATTTCTGGTGTTAGAGCTAAGACGGTTTGTGATCGGCTTGGATTCACTGATTCAGTTATTGTGGATGCGGTTGGATTCCGGGGGGTGTGTGGCTCCTTTGGAACAGAGATAAGGTGGACCTTACTGTTAGGCAGACCCACGAGAGGTTCATTGTGTCGGATGTCCAGATCGGGGCTCAGAAATTTCAGCTACTAGTCGCCTATGCGCCTCCTCAGGAGCAGGAGCGGAGGCGGTTCTGGGACGACATTGAGGAGGCTATGAGATTCGTGGCTGGGTCGTCGTTTGCAGGGGGCGACTTCAATTGCGTGCTCTACAGCTCGGAGCGGAGCAGGGACAATGGGGGACTCTCGTCGAACTCTGGGAGATTCCGTGATTGGGTTGAGACGGCAAAGCTGATTGATATGGGGTTTTTTGGCCCGGAATTCACGTGGGATAGAGGTCGAACGCCTGCGACGCATACTGCCAATAGAATTGACCGGGTGTTTACGAATGCTACGGGCCGACTGGGGTGGCCCGACGCAACCGTGAGACACCTCCCGAAGTTCGGATCTGATCATTGCCCACTCTTGTTGGAACTCTGCCCAAAGAGACGTGTTGATAAAGGTAGGCGCCCATTTCGCTTCCAAGCGGCATGGGTTACCCACCCCCAATTCAAGAGCCTGGTGAAGGAGTCCTGGGACGGTGATAGGCCGGCTCTGGATGCGTTGCCAAGACTCCGGGATTGTTTGTTGAGATGGAACCGCGAGACGTTTGGGGATATATTTGAGAGAAAACTCCGGCTAGAGAACCGCCTTATCGAGATCCAAACGAAGCTGGCCAATCATGTCACGTCGGAGCTACTTAGTAGAGAGGAAGAGGTTCAAGTCGAGTTGGCTAAGACTCTTGAGCAAGAGGAACTCCTCTGGTTTCAGAAGTCTAGGGAGCAGTGGCTCTGCGCCGGAGATCGGAATACCACTTTCTTTCATCTATCGACGATTGTTCGGCGACAGAAGAATAGGATCGAGGTGCTGAAAAATGGCGTTGGAGAGGACGTCACGGATGGTAAGGTGATCGAGGGGCTGGTCAGCGACTTCTTTAGGCAGTTGTATATGATTCCGGAGTCTGAGGTGACTTCTGTGGCCTTGCAACCGGGTCATTTTTTGCTGATAAATGCTGCTGATTGGGAAGCTATCAAGAAGTCGGTGACGGATGAGGAGATCCGTCAGGCGATACTTGAGATGGGAGCGTTCAAGGCGCCGGGAGTAGATGGATTCCAAGCCGTCTTTTTTCAAAGTGTTGGGAGGAGGTCGGCGAGTCGGTCAAGACCAGTGTGCGGCAGTTCTTCCAGTCCAGTACTATGCCGGAGGGTCTGAATGACACTCTTTGCTAAAGTGGCCAAGCCGGAGTTAATTACTCAATTCTGGTCGATCGGTCTTTGTAATGTGTTGTACAAAACCATTACGAAAGTCCTCGTGAACAGGATGAGGCCCATTCTCCCTTCTCTCATTAGTCCAATGCAGGGTAGTTTTCTCCCGGGCCGACTTATAACTGATAACATTGTTGTCATATAGGAACTTGTCCACTCGATGAGGAAGAAGAGAGGGCGTAGAGGTTAGATGATTCTTAAGATAGATCTAGAGAAGGCGTATGATCGGCTTCATTGGGACTTTGTGGTCGA
This sequence comes from Persicaria tinctoria, assembly GCA_037127255.1. Lineage (NCBI taxonomy): Eukaryota > Viridiplantae > Streptophyta > Magnoliopsida > Caryophyllales > Polygonaceae > Persicaria > Persicaria tinctoria. Next base: position 10,492,935 of record JBANSL010000014.1, read on the forward strand.
GACTATACGGGACGCCGGTTTTCCTCAATGTTGGTTGACTTGGGTGGAAGCTTGTATCTCCACGGTTTCTACAAGGGTTCTGGTGAACGGAGAAATGACCAAGGATTTCAAGCCGACCAGAGGCGTCAGACAGGGAGATCCTATTTCCCCTTACTTGTCTATCCTCTATATTGAGAGACTTAGTCAGATGATTTTTAGTGCTGTAGAGGATGAGAGGTGGATCCCTGTGAGGATTACCAGGGATGGGCCTAACATTTCTCATGTATTGTTTACAGATGATATCGTCCTGGTTGCGGAAGCTTCAGTGGAGCAACTTCGGATGATACAAGATGTCATGGATCAATTTTGCGCCGCCTCAGGACAACGAGTGAACAGAGCCAAATCCAAGTTGTTCATTTCGCCAAATGTGAGTCAGGAGTTGGTGGCGAAAATGACAAGTGTGTGTGGGTTCGAGGTGACGAGTGATCTTGGGAGCTACCTCGGAATGCCTGTCATGCACAAGCGTGTGAATAAGGACACGTTTGCTTCGTTGATCGATAAGATTAGCGCCCGGCTTGCGACTTGGAAGGGCAAATACCTTAGCCTCGCAGGGAGAATCACGCTTACTAAATCTGTTCTATCTTCGATCCCTGTCTATGCTATGTCGTCGGTTATGCTGCCTGCTAATACGTGTGATCAAATTGATAAAATTTGCATGGGCTTTCTTTGGGGAAGCAGCGAGGAACGGAGACGGATGCATCTTGTCACCTGGGACGTGGTGTGCAGCCCCAAAGAACTCGGTGGGTTGGGCATTAGAGCAATGAGGGATCTCAATTTGGCCACGATGGGAAAACTTATGTGGAGATTCTTAACTAGCCAAGAAGGGGATGCTTGGAGTGACATTCTTCGAGCCAAGTATACCCGCACCATGGTGAGTGGCCTGACCGGCACATCCCATGTCTGGTCGAGTATGTTGCAGTGCTCGAATGAGGTTGTTGCTGCTGGGGTTCGATGGATTGTGGGAGATGGGAGGCTCGTTCGGTTTTGGAATGATAATTGGACGGGTGATGGACTGTTACAGGATGTGGTCCGTGGCTGTCTGGATGATGCTGCCATTGACCGTACGGTCTTATTGGAGGGATCACGAGGGCTGTGATTGAGAGTCGCTGCATTCGCTTCTCCCGGCCACTACTTTGATGAAACTGGCGTCTATTGGTCTGGATGATTCTGACATGTTGGAGGATCGCCTATGCTGGCAGGCGACTCCCGATGGGAATTATTCCATCAAGTCGGCTTATGAGTTGTTTCGGCGAACTCACGAGATGAGCTTCAACAATGCACAAGTGTTTCGAAGGATCTGGGTGCTTAAAGTGCCGGAAAGAGTCCGGTGTTTCATTTGGTTGGTGGTTAGAGGAACCATTCTCACGAATGAGGAGAGGTGTCGACGCCATATCGCAACAGATCCAGGTTGTGGTGTGTGCCCAGACCATGCCGAGACCCTCAACCACCTTTTCAGGTGTTGCTGTAAGATAGATGGGTTGTGGATGGCTTTCGGTAGGCCGATGAGCAGCCGAACTTTCCTCGAGAGTCCCTTTGCTGCCTGGATTAGAGAGAATTTGCTTGTGACGCAGGTCTATCTTGACGAGGTTGATTGGGGTAGCATGTTTGCGATGTCGCTTTGGTGGATTTGGAAGGGGCGTAATGACCGTGTGTTTAACGGCAACGAATGTATGGTGGATAAAGCGCAGTTCATCAAGACAAAAGCTCGCCACTGCTTGGAAGCGCCTAGGTGCCGGGACAATTGCCGTTGAGAGGCACAGAGCGGAGATCAGGTGGGAGAGGCCGGTTGCGGGCGGGAGAGGCCGATTGCGGGCTGGATTAAGGTGAATACTGATGGTTCTGTTGCGACTGATGGGAGCGCTGGTGCGGGCGGAGTCCTGCGGGATGCTGATGGGCGCTGGCTAACCGGCTTTGTTCGACACATTGGGTGTTGTACGGTGCCAGTTGGGGAGCTTTGGGGGCTGTTGGATGGGCTACGACTGGCGTGGGAGGCAGGACACAAGCAAGTGATTGTCGAGTCGGACTCCAAGACTGCAATTGATTTGCTTCGGAAGGGCGTTGCGAAGCATCATCCCCTTTCTAGCCTGGTACTACAGTGCCGGAGCTTGCTTAGTCGAGATTGGGAGGTCTAGTTGAGACACGTCTTCAGGGAAGCGAACTCTGTCGCTGACTCCCTCGCGGTTGTGGCCTATACTTATCCTATTGGTGTACATAGTATTTCAATTCCGCCCTTAGATATTGAGTTTATTGTTGATGAGGATGTTATGGGAAGGGTTACTCCCCGTTTGGTGCCTGTATAGCCCGTTTGTTAGTTATTAATGAGAGCCTGCCTCTCACGTTTTCCTACCAAAAAAAAATGTACAGAACCTAAACCTAGTGAAGAGTAACATATTCCCGCAATAAGTGAATATCAATCTCAATATACGATGAGTTGATGCTGGATAGAATTTTTGGCAAGGTTGCAAAGAGCGACCTTTTGTAGATATAGACACAACAATATTGTTGAAGAAAACACAATACCCAGAAGTAGAACGATATAAAAGTCATATGATATCAGTCTTTGACTCTTTGGTGATCTGGTGGTGCGAAGAAGCCCAACAACGTGATCGATAGTACAAATTAGTGTCAACCTATGATTTCGAAAATACTACAAATATATAATACGAAAATAAGGATAAAAAACAAAAAATAAAGATATAAAACGCAATAAATAAACATTGCATTATTAACATGTAATAATGTATAACTAGATATAAAAAAATATAAACTTGCGTAACTTTTTACCATATTCTTAAAATAAGTAATATAACATATGGTTTCGAAGCTCTCGAGATGAATTATACTATGTGAATGTGAATTTTAGTAAAATATTAAAGTATTATAGTATATTGAAATAAACCTAAAGTGGTTAATACTGCTGTAATTTTCAAATATTCATAATTTTTTACTCAGATGTCGGATTATGGCGTATTATATATCAAAACGAAGCTATCGACGAGGAGAATAAACCTAGGTAATTTGTTGGATGAGGAGGGGGTCACGTGACCCCCTAGGACCCCCTAGGTCCGGCTCTGGAGTTGGGCGTACAGTAGGGTCCAACTCCAGCCACCGCCTGCGCCGCCGCCGCCCCTCGGGAGTTACCAGTTGCCCGCCGGTCAACCCTCTCTCTGCAATCGCTCGTCTCTCTCCTTCTGCTATACCGCGACTTGATGTTCGTCTCCTGTTCGTGTATTTCTCAAGAATGGTACGTTGAAAATAATAGTTTTTATGAAATGCCTCCATAAAAGTTATTAATATTACAATACCCACCCTCCTATAAATTTAAAACACAATGTGATTCCTATGTACGTTCAAGATTCCACAGATCGGGAACCTAGAACGGGGTAAGAGAAGTAGAAGCAAACAAAATTGTAAACTAGATAACAGACGCAAGATTTACGTGGTTCGGCCGGAGCCTACGTTCACGGAGCCTCAGCCGAACGGCGTGAGAGCACTAATCCACTAATCAGTTAAGTAGGTTTACAGAACAGGTTGCCCTAACTCAAGACTACGGCAGATACAACAAAGCACAGAGTACGAAAGACATGCGAGAGCAAGAAAGAGATAACGAAGCAAGTAAAGGAAGAAAACACCCTAGATCTAAAGATCGGAGTCAGATCGTCGTCGGAGTGAACCAGAGAAGAAGATCTTCACCAGAACTGTGGATAGTCGCCTTCTTCTTCTTCCTAGAAGCTAGATCTGGAGTCTCCGAAGGAGATACGCTCGAGATCAGCCGCCGGAGCTTCGCTGGAGCTAGGAGAACAGCAAACCCTAACGGAGACTCTCTCTCTTCTCTCTCTTCCTCTTTCTGGATTACCTTTGGAGCACCGCGTCGAATGAGATCCCAAACCCTAACTCTTAGCTTATATAGAGCGAGCTTCCAGTGAAACGCAGCGTTTCACTTAAGACGGACCTCACAAGCCAGGCTTTCAGGTGGACAAGGAGCTAGGCTGGCTTTGGGCCTAAGTGTTGGGCCGAACCAGCAGAGGTGGTAACACAACATACAAGCATACATGACATATCACATAATGTATGTTATACATATATACTATACTTAGGATATGTAACACATATGAGCATAAGATGTATAATCCTATACTTCAAATATATGTTATATCTAAGTATATATATATATATATATATATATATATATATATATATATATATATATATATGTTAGTACTTTGCCTTAATCTACCAAGTAACCTAAGTTAGGGCCTTCCAATATTCCTAGAACTAATGTTTAGATTAAGATTGACATTACAATTTGCCCTTCTAATCCAAACATTAGATCTATTAAAAACACAACCTACTGATCAGTGGATAAATATTCTCAAACCATTCAACTTCATCATCGGCTCAAAATACCTTTTATCTAAGGTGGTTCTCCAAGATGGAGAAAATCCCTGCAAAATACAAACTTGTTAGCAGGGACTACCTTTGTCCCAAAATCAGCGGGATTGACGTCGCCTTTGATTTTCTTCACTTCTAACTCTTGAGCTGCAACGCGGTTACGTATAAAGTGAAAGAGAACATCAATGTGTTTAGTTCTCTCGTGATACATGGGATCTTTGCACAGGTATAGTGCACTTTGGCTATCCGTATGTATAACGGGTTTTGGTGGCCTTTTTAGGATTTCACTAAGGATTCCTTTAAGCCATATAGCCTCTTTGGCAGCTTTAGTAGCGGCCATATACTCAGCTTTAGTTGATGACAAGGCAACAGCTGTTTGTTGCTGAGAATTCCATGAAACACAGTTACCAGCCCATGTAAAAAAGTAGGCGGTAGTGGACTTGCGGTTATCCTTGTTACTAGCAAAGTCAGCGTCTACATATCCATTCAGTTTATCAATAGGCTCATGTAAACCATAATGCAAACAAAGACTCTTTGTACCAGTAATGTAACGCAACAAGTATTTCATGGCAGTCCAATGATCATTCCCAGGATTAGACATAAAACGACTAAGCACAGAAATGGCAAATGCAAGGTCTGGGCGGGTGCACAGCATAGCATAGCTACGTCATAGGACACCTTAGCCATTTCCTTAATATCTTCAGGCTTAGTGGCACAACTTTTCTGGGTGAGCTCTAGGTGCCCTCCTAGAGGTATGGATGTGGGCTTAGAATTAAACATATTAAACCGGTTTAGGACCTTAACTATATAGTCGTCCCGAGACAACCATATTTGTTTGTTGGGTCGGTTTCTAATGATGTTAACACCAAGAATCTTCTTGGCATTTCCTAAGTCCTTCATGTCAAAGTATTTCTTAAGATCCTTTTTAACAGTGCCAATATATAGGAATCATAGAACTGCAGATCAATAGTATATCATCAACATATAATAACACATAGATCAAGGATGACTTAGAAACACTTTTAAAGTAAAGACATGAATCATAACTACTACGAGTAAACCCATGTTTCTTGATCACAGCGTCGAACTTAAGATTCCATTGTCTAGGAGACTACTTGAGTCCGTAGATGGATCTTTTTAAGTGACACGCGTGATCAGGGAATTTGGAGTTTACAAACCCTTTGGATTGTTTCATATAAATGGTTTCATCAAGAGTACCATGTAAGAAAGCAGTTTTGACATCCATTTGCTCTAGCTCCCAGTCAAAGACAGCACACATAGCAAGCATAATACGCATGGTTTTATACTTAACAACAGGTGAGAAAATATCATTATAGTCTATTCCTTCTCTCTGGGTAAACCCTTTTGCCACAAGGCGGGCTTTAAACCTAGGGGGCTCGCTAGGGCTTAGACCTTCCTTAAGCTTATAGACCCACTTAGAGTCTATTAGCCGGGTTTTAGGAGGTCTTGGTACCAGACTCCATGTTTTGTTTGTATACATGGAGTCCATCTCTTCTCTCATAGCAGCTAGCCATTGTTTGGCATAACTATTCTTAAGGGCAGATTCGTAAGAGCTAGGAGTAGTAGGATTTCTAACAATATCAGCAGTAAGAAAGGCATATTCCACAATATAAGAGGTATACTTCCTATTGGGGATGATGGTCCTAGGTTCTCTATCCCTAGTTAGCTGATAATCATGCAAATTAGGTATATCAGTTATATCAAAAGCATGTGAATCGGAAGGGAGGGAGGAGAAAACAGAGGACTCTCTTTGAGAGTCATTAGAAAGGCCATTTACATCACCAGAAGTAGAGGGAGAGGAAGTAAGGGAGGAGGAAGAAGTAACTTGCTCAGTGTTAGACTGAGGCTTGGATTCCTTTTTATCAGATTGAGGATCTTGTTCTTCATTTTCCTCTTGTTCTTCCTCTTTTTGCTCCCCCTGTAGTGTGGAGTATGTGCCCTTCGGGGCTGTAGTGTATGTCCTACCAGTGTCATGCTCTTCATCATCAGAGGACTCACTTTCTTCGGGTAACAACTGTTTTGTCTCTTCAGGGGTACCTGTGAACTTAGAGAAAGATGTTAGCTCAGTTTTTAAAGGAAAATCTATCTCATTAAATCTCACATTCCTTGCTGTGATAACTTTGTAGGGTCCAGGTTGCAGAAGGAGCACCCTGAACCCCTTTACTCCATCAGGGTAGCCAAGAAGAATGCCCTTCAAAGCCCTTGGTTTCAGCTTACCATCACTGATGTGAGGGTAGGCTGCACATCCAAAAGGTTTGAGGTACTCTAAGCTTGGTTGCTTACCTGTCCATTTAAACTGGGGAGTAACAAAATTAAGCACAGAGGTAGGAGATCTGTTAATAAGATAGGCAGCAGTCAATACAGCTTCACCCCAAAGAGTAATCTTAAGGCCAGAGCTAATTAACATGCATCTCACTTTTTCTAACAAAGTTCTATTTATTCTTTCTGCAGTTCCATTTTGTTGTGGGGTTCCAGGTACAGTTAAGTGTCTCTTAATCCCATGTTGTTGGCAATAAGTATCAAATTCAGAATTACAAAATTCTAGACCATTGTCAGTTTTGAAGCATTTCAGTTTATGATTGGACTGACTCTCTACCATTACCTTCCATCTTGTGAAAGCATCAAAGGCCTGATCCTTTGATTTCAGAAGGCTTACCCAAACTTTCCTTGAGTAGTGGTCAATGAAGCTAATGAAGTATCTCATACCCCCTGCAGTGGGGACTGGTGAGGGTCCCCATAGATCAGAGTGCACATATTCTAGAGGAGACTTAGCAACATATGAAGACACAGGAAACTTAAGTTTGGCAGATTTGCTCAAAACACAATGTTCACAGAATTTGATATCAACAGGTTTCTTATGTAATAGGCCAGATTTATGCAACTTTAATAAGCCCTTGTTGCCTATGTGACCAAGCCTGTTATGCCAGATTTTAGTCTCATGTAATGTCATAGAATCAAAAGTAGAAACAACATTCACTTCAGGTTTAGAAGAAAGAACAAAATACAATCTTTTCTTTCTAACAGCTTTAACAATCACAATTCCATTTCTGGAAACAGTTCTCACACCATCAGAAGAATTAACACTGCATCCTATTTCTTCTAAAGCAGATTCAGACATCAGACTTCTTCTAAGACTAGGGACCCACTTAACATTGGTAAATACTCTAACAATGCCATCATGCATGAGTAAGGGAACATCACCTACACCTTTAATACGCAAGCAAGTATGATCACCCAACATGACATCACCACACACAGACTCATTTAAATTTCTAAAGAATTGCTTATGAGGGGTGGCATGCATTGTACAACCTGAATCTAATATCCATGAATCAGAAGAATCAATAGATGGAATCTCAGTACACATGAACAATTCAGCAGAGTATTCACACATATTTTCAAGCACAGCAGCAGACAATTCAGTGTTATTTTTCTTAGCAAGATCCTCAGCCCTTTTCTTTTTCCTGCATTCCTTAACCCAGTGACCCACATTACCACAATAATTGCACTTAGAATTAGGGTCAGATTTCTCAGCTTTAGGCTTATCTTTCTTATTCTTCTTATTCTTGTTATGTTTATTGCCCTTCTTGTCATTGCCTTTAGTGAACAGAACCTCAGGTTTATCAGCTTTATCATTCTTCAGACCTTTAACCTTGAATACTTTCATGATTTCATTCTTTTCAATGATAGATTCGATTAGCTTATCCTTAGTCAGTTCATCACGACTAAATTGAATGACATCTTTGAAGTTATCAAACTGAGTGGGCAGAGAATTGAGAAGTAAGATAGCCTGGTGAGAATCTTTTATGTCATCTTTGCATCTTTCCAGTTCTTGAGTCATCTTTAAAAACTTATCAAGATTATCATCAAGAGTAAGAGCAGTATTCATCTTAAAAGTGAATAGACGACATAGCAGAGAAATCCTGGAGGGCAAGGATTTAGAGAGAAAAAGCTCCTCCAGGGCATGCCAGAGGGAGTAAGCGGAAGAGTGTTTTACCACTTGTCGAGCAATGCCATCTGTAAGACATAGCATTATCTCAGAGTGGGCTTTCATGTCCATCTCGAGTTCATCAGCAGTGGACGGGGTGGTAGAGGATCCTCCTTCGACTTTCTTCTGTTTTTCATCAGTCTTTGGTGGATCCTCATCATTGATGACTATACCCTTGAGAAGGGTGTCCATCTCAGAGGTTGTGGTTGCAGGCTTCAAGACTGCCTTCCAACAACCTTCCTTGATAAGAACAGCTCTCATCTTGACTTGCCACATGGCGAAGTCTATGACACCATCGAATGGCTTGATTTTCAAAGCACTATCCATGATGTTTGGTACCTGCAGTTTCCAAGAGACAGGTCAGTATCAAAGTTTTATGTAAGCGGAAGCAAGAAGAGTGCAGCAGTATACAAGACACCCTATAAGAACCCTAGAATCACAGGTCTTTGAACGGATCTAGACCGGTGGTACGTCAGACAGGAGAGGAATAACCCAAGCCTGAGCTTTTTGAAGGATTACCCAATGTCCTACCTCCGATCCCACTCCCTGAAATCCAATAATGGCACAGGTAGGTAAGGAAAGGGACACCCAAGCTCTGATACCACTTTGTGATTCCTATGTACGTTCAAGATTCCACAGATCGGGAACCTAGAACGGGGTAAGAGAAGTAGAAGCAAACAAAACTGTAAACTAGATAACAGACGCAAGATTTACGTGGTTCGGCCGGAGCCTACGTCCACGGAGCCTCAGCCGAATGGCGTGAGAGCACTAATCCACTAATCAGTTAAGTAGGTTTACAGAACAGGTTGTCCTAACTCAAGACTACGGCAGATACAACAAAGCACAAAGTACGAAAGACATGCGAGAGCAAGAAAGAGATAACGAAGCAAGTAAAGGAAGAAAACACCCTAGATCTGAAGATCGGAGTCAGATCGTCGTCGGAGTGAACCAGAGAAGAAGATCTTCGCCAGAACTGTGGACAGTCGCCTTCTTCTTCTTCCTAGAAGCTAGATCTGGAGTCTCCGAAGGAGATACGCTCGAGATCAGCCGCCGGAGCTTCGCTGGAGCTAGGAGAACAGCAAACCCTAACGGAGACTCTCTCTCTTCTCTCTCTTCCTCTTTCTAGATTACCTTTGGAGCACCGCGTCGAATGAGCTCCCAAACCCTAACTCTTAGCTTATATAGAGCGAGCTTCCAGTGAAACGCAGCGTTTCACTTAAGACGGACCTCACAAGCCAGGCTTTCAGGTGGACAAGGAGCTAGGCTGGCTTTGGGCCTAAGTGTTGGGCCGAACCAGCGGAGGTGGTAACACAACATACAAGCATACATGACATATCACATAATGTATGTTATACATATATACTATACTTAGGATATGTAACACATATGAGCATAAGATGTATAATCCTATACTTCAAGTATATGTTATATCTAAGTGTATATACATATACATATATATATATATATATATATATATATATATATATATATATATATATATATATATATAGTATAGGATTATACATCTTATATATATATATATATATATATATATATATATATATATATATATATATATATATATATATATATGTTAGTACTTTGCCTTAATCTACCAAATAACCTAAGTTAGGGCCTTCCAATATTCCTAGAACTAATGTTTAGATTAAGATTAACATTACACACAATTAATGGACAAATTCAAATTTTTGGGCGCGTGGCAAAATATTTCGAAACCCCAGAGTTACCGGGTGAAAATATCCAAAATCTTTATTTACGACGCGAAATACACGAAATCTCAAGGTTACCGGGCGAAATTTCCGAACTTACAAGTTTTTGTTTTACAGTCCAGGTGGCGGCAACATCAACGACAGGGCAAAATTGAGCGAGGGCGCCTAGAAGAAGGCAACTCAAATGGGAGTCCAAGGCCTGTGCCCTGTGGGATCTCCTTGCCCCCGTAGGCCGCCGTGTCTCAGTCGAAACCCTCGCCGGCAAACGCCTTGCAATCGGTGATTTTGCCTTCTTCCTTGCTCAATCTCCCGCCCCCAAACCCTAATTTCACGATCTTCGTTTGAAATTCCATAGCTGTTGATGTCAAATTCGAACTTCTTATATTCTGATTGTGTTCAACTTCTTCCCTTTCCGCTTCCATTCAGATGCCAGCATATGGATGATCCAGTTTCTGAAGGCAATGCGCGATGACCGGTGGGAGATGCTGAGGAAAGCTCACTTCAGGCCAAGGTTCGCAAGACAGCAGAGAAGTTGCTTCTCAATCAAGTAAGGAGTTGCGTGTTTTGATTGTTGATTTCGGTCCTTTTTCGATTGGCTTGTCATTAGGGATTATTTGGCCTTTAATTTATGAGTTATCATCGAGAACTATCCAACTGCGGATTTGTACTATCAGAATGCAAATATGAAAGGTTTCACAATGGAAGAGAATCAGAGATAGTTTTTTATAAGTGAATGGAAGAGATAATGTTTCACAATGGAAGAGCTTTTCGAGTCTGTTCAATGAGAATCGGAACGTACTTCGAGCGGAGAAACTGGTCTTCCATTCAGATGTTGAGAAGGGATGGTTGAGGATTAGGCTCGAGGACATTGACGAAGGGAGAAAGGAGCGGTCTGCAACTCTGATTGGCGTAGTTCCGGGTCCTATCCCTCCGTTTCAGGTGATTCGGAGCAGCTATGTTGAACGAAATTGGAAGGGGAGCAGCTAGGTTGAACAAGAAAGCAAAGGTTGCACTTTGAGTGGGATCCCTGGGCTTGTAAGAAATACAGGAAGTTTGGTCATGTGGAGGCGCACTATAGGGTGAGTGGGGCTGAGAAGGCAGAACAGGAGGACGGATTGGTGCAACAGACGAAGGAGGAGGGCAAGGATATGAGGGGGGATGAGAGGAATGTGCAAAAGGATCAGGGGAAGGATGAGCATGGTAATCCAGGAAAAGATGTCCAGTTAAAGGGGGTTGGTTTCAGCAGGGATAATGGGAAGGATGCGGGGATGAGGAAGGATAAGGGGAAGGATGAGGAAGGATAAGGGGAAGAGACCAAAGAACAAGATCGAACATGCAAGTAAGAGAACGAACACATACAAGTTACAACCACAAATAAAATAGCATCCATAGTGCATTGCAATAGTACATAAAACAAGCAACCAATAGTTTGATTACAAAGTCGAGCTTTTTCTTAAACTGAGTAGGAGCCAAACAAATCGAACTAACAAACACAGCTCTTTCGAAGACTGCGAAGTTCGGGGACATTCATGCCAATATCTGGGTAAAGCCCAAAACGATATCCATGCGTGGGATGAATGACCCTCTTTCCCCCATGGGGAGGACAAAGGTGACAACCAGCTCTTGGTTTTCCTACACACAAGAAAACCACTTATTCAAACATCTCTGTTGTAACCAACAATTGATCAAGATTCCAAAGGGAGAAGCTTACCACATACGACACGACAAGCAATAACAACCCAGTCTTTCACGCAGGTCCAGTCGTTCTCTAATTCAGCGAAGAAGAGCTTGTGTGAAGCATCAACACCGGCTGCCTCCTGCTTTGCTACAAAGTTGCAATGAATCACCTGACTGGAGGTAACTTTCAACCTACAGTATGGCAAAACATCAACAAGCTTATAGTCTGTGTGCTGCAAAAATCAGGTCAAAAACAACAAAGGTTAGCAAGAAAGTTTTTTAAAGACAAATGTTAGTTATACTTGTACATACTGGATGAAATGTTTTAGACCCGTATACCCGCTTTTTGTTGTAATGCGTCAATGCAGGCAACGCATAACAAAGACCGAACTTGGCCTTGTCGCTCAAGATCACCCCATCCGCAAGGACATGAGAATACTGAGATGGAGGTGGAACACTGTCTTTCCGAGGTGGAGAAGGTGGAGGTGGAACAACCTCTATCCTAAATACGACATGGCAAACAATCACAAGGAAAGAAACAGGACCCAAAGTAACTGCAGCCAGAGCAAAAATGAAACAAAATTACATACCGAGGAGGTGTGGAATCATCATCCGTATCAATGTCCATATCACTCCCGCCACCATACACCCAATATGGAAATGATGCTTCGCAGATACCACAACCGAGGGGTTTAATGCCTGCAAAAAGGAATAATAAGGGTAACACATTCCATGATTCTAGTTGAAACCTCAAAAAAGAAGGCACGAGTTCTCACCGTCTACAATAACACAAGAAGTGACAACCTCCTCACCGCTGCAATTTGCTTGGGATAATTTAGCAATGAAGTACTTGGGAGCAGAGTCACTATCCACAGTGAAACCACAATGAATCGAGACAGTTCTTCTTCCAAAAGATCGATGTAGGCTTGTCTTGCTTTCTTCAGGGGCTTTATAGTCAGTGTGCTGCAAATGCAAATGCAAATGCAAAGCAAATTGTGGGTGAAGATTTTACTGACAAACAATAATAAGGCAGGTTCAATTTAGTAAAGCGATAGACCACCAACATGTATCCGATTGTAGTACGCCAAAGCAAGATTAACGTAACGATGTAGATCCTTCCAGTCGTCCCACCCAAGTTCTTCATCAACATCAAGCTCGTGAATGTTGTTCACATCTATGGGAACACCATTCTCATAAATCAAGGTCCGATCATCCGGAAGTAAGTCTTGGGGCCTGAAACATACACACAACAATCAACCCCTAAATTCCATCAAACACTACCTAAAATTCTCAATTAATCGCCATCCTAAATTATACTCCGTATATCCAAATCCAACTGTGATCCCCAATTCTCAAGAAAACCCTAATTAACTCAACGATGAAGAATGAATGAAAACAATTAGATAAGAAGCGAAGAGATTTGAGTCCATCCAACGCCACAATCCAACTAGGAATGCTCAATAAGAAACAAAATTGAATGAAAAATAAATAAACAAACAGAATTCGTGTAAAATAAGCCTTACACAATGATACCAAGGGAATTTAATGCCTCCGCCATAGTTGCCTTGCCGCCACCCACTTGACAAGGACGATCAAGGGAAAAAGAAAAACCCCAACCCCGGTAGCTATATTTATAGGGGAGCGTGTAATAAGCCAAATACCCTATGAGCGATGTGGGACGTGGGATGTAAAAAACCAATCCGGAATAACTCACTGGAAAGGACTTACGGAGTTACGGGTAACATCTAAAGGTCCCCGGTTTGAACTCCGAATGACCGCTCTTTATTTATCAATTCAAGATGTGGGACGTAATTGTATTTCCCAAACAAAATTTTAAAACCTCGGGTTATATTTCCCGAACAAAATTGTATTTTAAACTCTTCTTAAACTCTATTTAACAAGTCACAACATTAAAACAATTCTGGCATATATATTTTAGTCCAAATTATTATCCTAATATATTTCCGACACTTGGAAATAGTTTTCAATCTTTAAACCTCTCCTAGACAAAACCTCAGATACCACAACATATAACTGGTACGGTTATGACTAAACACAACAAAGGCAAATATAAATCAACCTGTGACATCAATTGTCATTAACTTTTGTTGATGGTCATACCAAAACACACCAACAAAAGAGATTGCATTCTTTCAAACTATACAAGCATAGTTGGATCCTAAGAAGTCATATGAATTCCCATGCATAAACATAAAGCATAGTATGTTGAAATGTCAGGTAGGTGAATTTAGTCAAAATTATGTCACTTTAAGGTTCTCTTCAGAACCATCTTGTGAAGCTGAAATCAAGTCTGAGTCATATTAGATCTATATTAGAATCCCTAAATCAATTCAGATGGATTTTAGTAGAACAAAGAGAGAAATCACAAACAGGGAAAACTCACCTAGACAATTAAAAGTATAAAAACTAAAAAAAAATCAGCAAGTTTTACATAACAAAAAAAATTCAGCAAGTGTTTCTTCAAAATAAATAAGTTTCTTATGGGGAAACAAAATCAGCAAGTTTGGAAAAAAAAAGTGTTTCTTGAAAAAAAATCACCAAATTTTTGTGTTCATAAATTCAGTTGTAACGACTCAAATTTTCCATATTTTCTAAAATTCCACAAACTATATAAAAAAAAAAAAAGCAAATTGCACACGTTGACAACCTCCTTAACCTCCAAAAAAGAGCAAGAATCATTTTACCATATGAGAACGATTATATTAAGATAAAATCGTCGTCTTGGATTGATTCTCCCTCTATCCCACCAAGCATGATCCCATGACTACATATAACTCGTACGGTTATGACAAAACCTCAGATACCACAACATATAACTGGTACGGTTATGACTAAACACAACAAAGGCAAATATAAATCAACCTGTGACATCAATTGTCATTAACTTTTGTTGATGGTCATACCAAAACACACCAACAAAACAAATTGCATTCTTTCAAACTATACAAGCATAGTTGGATCCGAAGAAGTCATAATCCCATGCATAAACACAAGGCATAGTATGTCGAAATGTCAGGTAGGTGAATTTAGTAAAAATTATGTCACTTTAAGGTTCTCTTCAGAACCATCTTGTGAAGCTGGAATCAAGTTTGAACAAGTACTCTATCCAGCTTTTCATGGATGTTGCCTTCTCCTTTGGGTTTGTTCCGCAAGTGAAATTATTTCCAAAAGTTGGAATGTCAATCATCAAGCAATCATCTCTAAATTGGGATAATCTAAGAAATCCGGATGGGTTAGTCTCTATGCCACCCAATTTATATTGGCTACAACTAATTTCATCGAGATCTCTCATGACTACACATGGAAAAGATGCAGCACTGATAATACTAGAGCGAATCCCAAAAAGAATCATTATTTCTGTTATCAGAATGAGTGTAGACGAAAACAAATAAAATGTCGATATTCTTAACGACACAGTTGTAATGAAGACCGATAATGCGTGGGAGATGTATTTCTAAAGAAATCATTTCATTAGCAGAAACCATTGAGCACCACATCGCCTCTATTCCTCCAGATCGACCTATTGCGGGAGACCAAACCGCATTATGAGACCCAATACTTTTCCAAATCATGTCGGCAGGAATAGACTATGTTGTTTTTGTATCGGCAAGTGCAAGCATTTTGATATGATCATTTTTTCACCAAGAGTTAATGTTAGTCCAGAAAGTACGTTTGGCAATACCCCTACAGTGTCAGAAGCCAACTCTCGTAATCTCACCTTAGATATATGGGAAAAGGGGATAATTCTTCCCATACAGACGGATTCCCAAAGTAATTTTGCTCATAGAACGGATGTACACAAAGTCGGTCTTTAAACATAAAAACCAAAAGCCCATCAGAGAAAGGTTTCGCATAAGTAAGCTAGAAGACAAAACCAAGCAATTAATCAATTCCACCGATTCGGTCTTGAGGCCGTAGGTAGATTTGAAGATTAGTTTAGAGATATATAGTCTTATACTACCGTTAGTTATGAAAGGAATGACCAATAAAGCTATCAAAAGTAATAATGGTGGAATCACGACAAAGAACCACCACTTATAATACATCAATGCACATAGAAGCCAAATGCCAAATAAAAGCAAATAAACTCCGAATACACATTTACGCAAGTTCCTAAGCATCATTAAATTAGAGTGGAAGTTGAACATTTTAGATTTCAAATAGCATGACAGCACAAGATTCTTCCAGACCGAGGCACAACATTTTAGATTTTAGGGGTATGAGGTAAAGATTTCCCTTTTTATATTCCAACAACAAAGATGTTTCAACTTGGACATCGTCAAACATTCAACACATGTCTATACAAAACTCACTTCCAGAAGAGCTATACATACAAAACTCACTTCCGGAAGAGCTATACAAAACAAGCACAAGGTTCCCAGTAATTTTGAATTGCAACAGAAAGGTCTATGATATAAGCTTTTCAAAACAGTAAACTAATTTTGAATTTCATATCAGGTAACCTTACCTTCTTACAGTGAATCCCTCTTCAACTTCTCGAGTAACATTTCAAAAGTTCCCTTGTTAGCCATACGAAGTTCAGCAAATACCTCTTGCCTCCTCTTCTTGTCGCGTATCAAGTCGTATTTTTTACCTTTCGATTTCCTCCATGCCCTCTGTGCAGATTTGCTGTCTTCAAACTGCACTAGTCTTGCAACCATCTTATTCTTGATGCCAACACCCACAACAGTGACTGCTGAAACCCCTTTAAACATTCTATCAATACACTTTAAGAATGTTATCTCAGTCAAACGCTCGAATTTCCACCCCCACATAATATGGATCAAACACTGAGAAAAAAATCCGGAAAAATGCTAACATGCTTGGATTAGATGCTTGCGTAAGGGAGAGGGTACCTTCACATAAAGTCGCACCCTTTTACCCTTTTTCAACTCAGCCTTTTTAAAATTGCCACCACTATGTGCATCATAGCAGCATGCCATTGCAACGGCTTCGTTCATCAAATTAAACAACTCATTTTGTGTATTGGTAATTTTTCAAGGTTGATAAGCAACTTCTGTAGGTGGTTCCGAGCTGCAATAACCCCGGATCCAATGCATTGAAACCTCAATTTTTCTTGACCCAACCTCAATTCAAAAGGTTGCATACGATTTGTCACAAGCAAGTATGATTTTTCCTTATAAAAACCATTGATCCCAACCTCAATTGGGTATTCTTGTCCAGTAGAGATATACATTTTTTTGGCTCTCTGACAGAGGTTTCTCATTACTTGATAGGGAGTATCACCCTTCTTGAAATCCTTTTTCAACATCCTTTATGGCATGCATCCCAAAGTTGTCTCCTTTGGGCCCCTTGTCATCGTACGTCGACTTCCTGGGGGAGAAACAGAATACTCATATCGGTTGATGAACTCCATTGAAAAATTACGTGTTAGGGGACGTCTTGTTGGGCCCGACTAGAAAGCCCAACATATAAGCCGGACTGGGGCACCATCCCAAAACCAATTGGCATTAGGTGAGTAGCTCATCCACTTATATGTTAGGTTCAGAATCACCGCTACTTCCGATGTGGGATTCACAAGTGTTCCAACAAATCCCCCTCTCACCTGTGAATCCATCACAAGTCTAGCCCGGTTGGAATTGAGACCTCCACGCAACGGGTTCGACTAACCCGTCATCGATACAGATGTGGAGTCCATCTCAATCTTCGGTGCAACCGGCCCACCCGCCAAACCCGACTCTGATACCAGTTTGTTGGGGGAAGGTCTTGTTAGGCCCGACCAGAAAGCCCAACATATAAGCCAGACTGGGGCACCATCCCAAAACCAATTGGCAATTTGTTATGACACTTGTGAATCCCACATCGGAAGTGAGATGATTCTGAACCTAACATATAAGTGGATGGGCTACTCCACCTAACGCCAATTGGTTTTGGGATGGTGCACCGGGATTCGTTATAAGAATACCTTATATTAACTATTAACTAATATATTGTTATAAGAATACTATAAGTGTGTGTTTTGAGGAAAAACCATATAAGTAAATAATAATTGTTGGAAATCCTCGTATGAACTAATATATTGTTATAAGTATACTACTAGTACAATTCCCGCGCCATGGCGCGATTTTTTAAAACTAAAATACTAATAATATATATATAAATATATTATAAAATACTAATAAAAGTTAAGATAAAAAAAAAACTTTACCATAAATGTATCTTATAATTCTGAAATAATTTTTTTTATATCTCGTCTAAAGTATAATACATAAATGTAGATATTTTAAATCACACAGTAATAATAATATCAATATCATTGTAACTTTTTTAAAAATTTTGAAATCTGAATCATGCATTTAAATGTGATGTGTCACAACTAATAATTATATTCAATGTTTTGAATTAAGCTCAATAGTTAGTACATAAATATGAGTTAAGCCTAATGGTTATATTAGATTGAATTAAATGTTTTGAATTAAGCCCAATTGTTAGTAAATATGTTAAGAATAAAAGAAAATGGAGGATTAAAAAAAATTAATGGAAAAAAGGAGAAATAAAAAAATCAAGGAAAAAAACATAATTGGTCAATATTCTTAAAACTTCTCTAAGATTGACACGTAAGCAAAGTCTTTGATTCTATGAAAAATCTCCTTAGGATCCCAACAGAGATGCTTTTGGGGCTCATAAAACCTTTGATGTCAGGTTTCTCCCAATTACCAGGCAAGGTGGACGGTGGGTGACCAAGTGGTCCACATTCCATATAACGCGAATTGAGAACATGTCATTAGAATTGCCTAATCTCTGGTCAGTTGTCCGCATAAAAGAGTATTTCAATTGCAAGGAAACCTATCACAACAATGGTTTATCCATATGGTTGGAGTAATGGTAGGCTAATTAGATAGCAGCAAATGCCTATGTAATTGACTCGTTGAAGAAATATTGCCACATAAATCAAGTTGCTTATATAATCAGTATTATAAAGCCAGGTGAAGAAATATTGCCACATAAATCAAGTTGCTTATATAATCAGTATTATAAAGCCAGGAAAAGAGGTTGAATAATGCATAGGCTTTTTATAATCATAAAAGAAAAATTGATGCTTGAATTTTTTTTTGAATAAAACCTACAATCCAATGGCAAACCGTCAACAGATTGCAATTACAACATCCTTCATGCCAAAAAGTTTTTAACGATGTATATATAGATTTGGTTGTTGCTCTTATGAAGATTTTGAGACATTTTGACCCAATATTGTTTATAAGAGATTTCTTGGAGCATTCTAATCCCATGACACATATTTGCAACTTCCTATATTAAAAACTATATGTGATATAGTTAATCCAATTTCTCATGATATAGTTATAAGCGAGTGTTTTACTTTGATATTTTTTTTTCTAAATAAAACATATTTTTTAAAGGAATTTAACGTGGTAAATGATTATATATGGATACCATGGTAAGTTCCAAACAACATGCTTAAAATCTTAAAAATATGGGTATCTATAGGAAATATTGAAAGGTTTGAGGGTGTTAATGAAAAAGTATTTTTTTTACAACATTGGTAAAATAAATAATGAATCATAAATAAATGTTGTAATCATTGTTTATGATACATCATCTACTTTTCATTTTTTTATCTATCTATCTATTAATATTATTAATTCTGCTAGCATTTTACTGACGTGTCACGCCCACAATTAAAGTTGAATTTTTTATTCAAATGGGATTTTCTTATTGGTCAATATTATTATGGAAATTTTAAAATATTTGTTTCCTATTTTAAATATGGTTTGAATCCATTCCCTTTATTTATTTATTTTCGATTATATTGCCGTAAATATTGAGACATGCATGTTTCCATTTTTTTTTTTCCGATTGCAATATTCTCATAATTCGTCTACATACATTGAACTTAAATTTGAATCTTGGTATATTTTATTTTTGAAAATTTATATTCTACATAGACTCATATCCAATTGTCCGTTTATAAAATGCTACGGAGTATAAATTAACTTTCACATATGTTCATATTTTCTCACCAACCATGCAAGTATTTCATTTTCAAATAAATTAATCAAAGATATACCCGGACTGTCTGCATTCATTATCTTAACAGATTGAATTCATTTAAATATTTGTTTATTATATCACATTTATCCCAATCATGTTAAAATTTACCACTCTCTCTATTCGTTTAGCTAAATATGTTATTGAGGGAATTGCACATACTAACCCAAAAAAGGAAAAGTGTTGCAAGGTTAACCCGATCCGGAAAAAAATTGCATATCCGGTAACCCTTGTACCCGGTAGCCCGTTGTAAAGGAGAGAAAGGGAAGAGAAAAGGAAGGGGAACGGAGACGGGGACAGGCGGAGGCATCTCCCTCGAGGCGAGGCGCAGACGACTAGAGAGGATCGGAGGCGGGCGAGAAAGGAGGGAGAAGGAGGGGGGTCGAGGGAAGGCGCGGGCGGAAGCATCTCCCTCGACGGTGGATTGCTCGAGGCGAGGCGCAGGCGGAGGCATCTCCTTCGATCTCTGTAGTTGATTGAAGGCAACGGGGTTAGTTCCTTCTGTTGTTGGCTATTATCGTCGGAGATTCGTGGCTTGGAGGCACAAGCGGCGAGTACTTCCACTCTCTCTTTCTTCAGGCGATTTCGAGCCTCGTCGAGGATAATCTCCACAACTGGCTTCCATTATGCGATTCCAGGTACAATCCTTCACCCTTCATCTTCTCTGCTCTATCTTTCAAGCCTTTGAATTGGAATTTTTAGTTTAGGGCTAGAGACTGAAATTTCGAATTTCGGAATTGAAATGGTTTGGTTTGAAATTTCCCATTCGGTTAGGGTTGGGGTTTGCTGTCTGTCATGTCTGAATAAACAGGTGACATGTTGATTGGTGTAGGTGTCATGTAGTAAGTGATGTTGCCAAATAAACAGGTGACATGTTGATTCGTGGCTTGGAGATTCTGAAACAATACCTCATATGGAGTACTCCATGAATGCAGCGTTCACATGAATTATGATTTGTTACTTGTGGAATTGTGTATCATCGTCTTCTTCCATGTCCCCAGACAATACTCCCTCCATGAGTTGAGCGCTTGGTTGTTCTAGAAGGAGGGTCTGTTGCTGAATATATCAGCAAGGCTATCGATCTCCCACCGTTGTAAATTTGGCTTTCCTGTGTGCTATTTGTTCTCTCATGAGAAGTGGGACATCTAAATGAATGAAGAAACCTTTAATATAGGTATGTTGCTGACTTGAATCATTTTAGGGTTGTGTATTATGCACTAGTGTGTTTTGTGTGCAGAGCAAATGATAATGGCCAAGGTAAATGGATAGACCCTCACATATCAAGTTTCTTTGACATAAATATTCTTCCCATGTAGCCTATTAGCTCAATGGGAGAGCATTGTGGTCATACACAAAGATGTGGGTTCAATTCCCACGTAGGCTTATTATTCATTAATCAACACCGACTATCAACTTATGTTTAGAACAAGTCAAGCTTGCTACATCACCAAATTCATGTGTCAAGTAAAAACAATTCATATGTCAAGTAAAACACATTATATGTCATGTAAATCCGGTATGAGTGACATGTAAATTCAGTATGGGTTATGAGTTATTTTGGGTGCTGCTATCACATAATTTAGTGGCATAAGTGCTTGGATTAGCATGTTTCTTTGTTTGAGGGACTCGCAACGCATAAGTGAGTTCATTATTAATAAAACATCAAACGAAGGCCACTTTAGTTTCTTTGCTTGGATTTTCATTCATTAAGGAGAAGAGGCTCGATTCGCATTACCTGTCATGTTATTCGCATTACCTGTCATGTTAAATAGTATAACATGTCATGTTAATAGCATCACCTGTCATGTTATGTGTGGTGATAGTTGCACTCCTGCATACATGACATGAACTTATATTAACATGTCATTCAAATCCTGGATACATGACATGAACTTATATTAACATAAGTTCATGTCATGTATGCAAGATTTCCTTTGACATGTTAATAACAGCTCAATAATTCAATATTCAGATGGCCTATGTGGGATTCGAACCCACATCTTTGTACCAAAGCACATTGCTCTACCGATTGAGCTAATAGGCCAAAACACTAAATCTTTGACAATATGCCATGAAAGAAGTGATTGAGAGAAATCACTTTACTTACTTATTAGCTAGTGTAATCAGCTTAAATATTGAAGTTTGGGAATAAAAATTCAGCAAGTTCCCACTAACTATAAATATAAAAATAAATTCAGCAAGTTCCCACTGACTAGATTGAAGTAATTTCAATTGTTAACATCAAAAGTATCAAGCATTTGTTCAAATCTCAATACACAAAAATACTACAAGGCATGTTTCTTATTAATTGAGTCACCAAGAAACCTCATTAATGCATGCCAAGTTGCCACAATTTCTTAGGGGAGAATGCATTATTTGGGAAGAATTGGAGTACTCCATATGAGGTATTGTTTCAGAATCTCCTACTCCTGACATTGACCTTTCTCCAACCAATCCCAACTCTTCATCATCATCTTTCTCTTTACTGACTCCTACCCTTGACATTAGCCCCGCCCCACTAGAAAATCCCACGGACAAACTCAACCCCCTATTTGGCAACATCACTTACTACATGACACCTACACCAATCAACATGTCACCTGTTTATTCAGACATGACAGACAGCAAACCCCATTCGTCTCCTTCAAACCAAACCATTTCAATTACGAAATTCGAAATTTCATTCTCTAGCCCTAAACTAAAAATTCCAATTTAAAGGCTTGGAAGATAGAGCAGAGAAGAAGAAGGGTGAAGGATTGTACCTGGAATTGCAGAATCGAAGCCAATTGTGGAGATTATCCTCGACGAGGCTCGAAATCGCCTGAAGAAAGAGAGAGTGGAAGGACCTGCGTGAGGGAGGAAGGGCATGAGGCTTGGCACCCAAGCCCCCGACCCCCTTCCTTCTCCCTTCTTGTGGTTGCCTCAACCATGGCACCCGAGCTCGCCGAATGAGGCGTCTTCTTCCTCCTCCGGCCCCGTCGAGCCTGAAGGAGACGAATGGGAGGAAGAAGGACCAAGATGACTGCGCTCAAGCCCTCCCGTCGAGCCCGGAGGCCTGTCGCCTAGAGCCGCAAACCTCGCCTCCGACGACGGCGTCTTCCCTGCTTCATCGAACCCCTCATCCTTCCCTTCCTCTCACTTTGAACGCTTTTCTCTCTCCAACCGGTTGCAGCCCGTGAGAAACTGGGTAAAGGGGGTTACTTTGCAATTTTATTTTTTTTTGGGGTTAACCCCCGCAATCTAACCGGGTATTTGGGTTAATTTTGCAAATACCCCTATGTTATTTAATATTCATTCACGCTTTGTTAGGATGGTAAAAATTATATAAAATATTATTTTTTCAATTTTTTTATAAATTAATTTCGATAATAGGTAATCTATTAATAATATTAATTCTACTATCATTTTGATGATGTATCACGTCCACAATTAAACTTGAATTTTTTTATTCAAATGGTATTTTCTCATTGGTCAATATTATTGTTGAAATTTTAAAATATTTGTTTCCTATTTTAAACATATTTGTTTCCTAATTTTATACTAAAATATTATTTAATTTGATATGTTGTATGTCAAATTGTGATCTATTTTAATCTTCTACGTACATTGAACATTCGTCAAATCTTGACTGATTTTATTATTGGATATTGAAATCGTTGATTTATCATATTTAACTGATTGCAATATTCCCCACAATGTCTACATACAACGAACATGTAATAATCAAATTTTAAATATTCGATTTCAAAAATTAATTATAAAAATCAATTAGAGCCAAAAAAAATTTTTTGTATAATTTAATTATTTTAGACATCTTAAATGACTATCGAAAAATAAATAATTTTTAAAACTCACAAGCATTACTAATGCTTATTTTACATGTTGGATGAGGCTTCTTAGATCACTTTTCTACCTTTAAGGGTCTTTTTTTTACCATCTTACCTTTATTTTCGCTATTTATTTCCCTTTTTTTTCTAACCATCTTTCTCATGAAAATAACGAATAAGTTATTTATATCTACATGACTTCAAAATTATTCACACAATCATGTGCTTATGATTTTTTTTAATATTTGTACGGGAGCTTATATTTTACTTTTTAGATCTAGGCTAATGATAATAATTATATATTTATTTCAAATTATAGTAGTATTAGGCGTTGTGTTTGAGTATTATTATTACTTTAAGTACCTTATTAAATCATTTTCAAAATTTGTATCGTATCTCTTTCCAACTAATTTATAAAAAAATACTTTATACATATTTTTGTTGTAAACACGTGTATATATATATATATATATATATATATATATATATATATATATATATATATATATATATATTAATAAAGTATTATACAGATATATAAAATGACGTTCAAATTAAAATGGATCAAGCTCCCGTGCCTTAGAGCATCTTCCCCCGTAAGTCATAATGGCTAGCGGAAATAGCCTACCAAAAGAGAATATTCTCTTTTGACCTATTATACGGTTTTGTTGTTCCCACCGCAGGCTAGTTTTTGTAGGCTATATTTCATATAAATACTAATATAATTTAGAACTTTCATATCTCATTTTTGTCACTCGATTCTATCTTTAGTACATTAAGCAACATAATATTTATTTTTATTATAATTTTGATGAATCTATAGTAAAAAAGATTAATGTCATTTTCTAAAATTATTATTTATACAATGATAATTTAAATATGTCAAATATTCTATCCATATCGAAGAACTCTTGAATATATTTACAATACTACAACTTTTATTTTTAATTAAAAATCATAACTATATAATATATAGATTTATAATTGTATTATTTATAGATTTATATAAATATTAAACACTTAAAAATAAATAAATAAATAGCATTTGGCCTTCCAAAAGAGGAAGCCAAATTTAACTTTTGTTTTAAAAATAAGCCAAAAACAAAAAGACTAAAATGGGTTTTGACCTAGAGTGGACCTAAAATTAGGCCAAAACCTATTTTTTTTGACTTACCTCTTACACTGGTGATTTTACTAAAACGTCTTACCTAGTGTGAGTAGTGGGTAAACGTATCATCAGCCTCCGGTTTACAGTCAGATTTTGTTGGAGTTTCCCTCAACTCCACGCCCATTTATTCCAATTGGCGGCAACATCAACGACAGGGCAAAATTGAGGGAGAGCAACTCAAATGGGAGTCCAAGGCCTGTGGGATCTCCTTGCCCCCGTAGGCCGCCGTGTCTCAGTCGAAACCCTCGCTGGCAAACGCCTTGCAATAGGTGATTCTGCCCTCTTCCTTGCTCAATCTCCCGCCCCCAAACCCTAATTTCTCGATCTTCGTTTGAAATTCCATAGTTGTTGATGTCAAATTCGAACTTCTTATATTCTGATTGTACTCAACTTCTTCCCTTTCCGCTTCCATTCAGATGCCAGCATATGGATGATCCAGTTTATGAAGGCAATGCGCGATGACCGAGGTGAGATGGTGAGGAACGCTCACTTGCTGGGGTTCTTTCGCCGCATCTGTAAGCTCCTCTTCCTCCGGACGAAGCCTGTGTTCGTTTTTGACGGTGGCACTCCAGCTCTCAAGCGGAGGACTGTCGTCGCTCGCCGGAGGCAGAGGGAGAACGCTCAGGCCAAGGTTCGCAAGACGGCAGAGAAGTTGCTTCTCAATCAAGTAAGAAGTAGCGTGTTTTGATTGTTGATTTCGGGTCCTTTTTCGATTGGCTTGTCATTAAGGATTATTGGCCTTTAATTTATCAGTTATCATCGAGAATTATCCAAGGGCGGGTTTTTACTATCAGAATGCAAATATGAAAGGTTTCACAATGGAAGAGATAATGTTTTGTAAGTGAATGGGACTTGCTGTATATGCCACTGCGAGGATCGAATTCATTAGTTTAACTATTATCCGATGAAGAGTTCATGAAAAGTATGCGAAGGGTATTGTTTAGATCACTTAAGGAAACTTGCAAAGTACGTGTTGGTCAAACTGTAAAGCATTTTGAGGACATCTATTGTTGAATAGATGTATGTTTGTTTATTTATTGCTTTAATTCGTCATTTTCTTTTTGTGATTTGCTTTGTCTCATGTCTAAAGCTCAAGAAAATGAGGCTAAAAGAACTAGAAAAGGAACTTGAGGAGCAAAGGATAAAAAATCATGGCAAGGGAAAAAATGTTGCACTACCTGAAGCTATTCCTGAGGAAAGAAATGATGCAAGTGCAGGATGTCTCACTCAGGAAGAAATAGACGGAATGTGAGTATTCTTCTTACTGCCATTCTTGATGCGTTAATAAGGAATGTGGAAACATATTGTAAATTATTGTTATGGGCAACTCAGGTTGGCAGCCTCACTTGCTGCTGAAGAACATGATACACATAATACTGGTGCATCAATATCTTCCAGTGCACTTCATGGTCAAGACGGAGGCCCATCAACATCGTCTTTTATGGATGATATGGAGGAAGACGAAGATGAAGATGACGAAGAGATGATTCTTGTATGATTGAATTTGTGCTTTTAATCTTTTCATTGTGGAATTGTTAACACATACCGAAAGTGATTCACTGGTTCACACTTTAAATTTCTGAGTAAGTTTTTATCAAGGTTTCAGCATTCTTGTTTGTTAGGATGCAATCCTCATCAAGGAAAGCATTATTTTAGATGCAAGGCAATCTTAGATTTCAATCCTTGACTTATCTTGTTGCCTGAGGCGCTCCAGTTTTGTTTGATTGTTATGGAAGGTTGAAAAAGAAATCCTTTCACAATTGTATATGTATATACAATATGTAAATTCTTCTTCTTAAAGTATAGTTTGATGCCTTATACAAATAGTGTTGGTTTACATGTGAGTTTCACTTATCTTTTGAGTTAAACCATATGAACTATTAGGCATTAACTTTGCTTATCTAGGGGAATATTTGGTACTTTACTAATGCAACATCTTCCATTGCATGGACTGTTGGAGGACTTTTTGTTCTAGTTCATTTGGAATCTTCTGATTGAATGTTGTATTATTTTCATGAACCCTTAGTTCCCCCTTCTCATCATTGAAGCAACATTAAGCTTTGTTCCTCAGAAGATAAAATAAACTTTTCAGAGACTGTAGCTACAAAATTAGCTCCATTAAGCTGTCATGCCAAACACAGCTTTGATTTGAAAGTGGAGATTATTTGTTTTCCCCCATTTTGAACGCTGCTAGTAATTTTTTATTTTTTTTTTGCAGCCAATAACAGATGGGAAGATCGATCCTACTGTTTTAGCTGCTCTGCCTCCATCTATGCAGCTTGATCTTCTTGTTCAGGTATCTAATTGTTTCCACAAGTATTTCTCATCTTCTAACTTAATTGTTACATCATAAACTATTTCTGTGTTTTATAGATGAGGGAGAGATTGATGGCAGAGAATCGACAGAAGTACCAGAAAGTAAAGAAGGTAGGTGGCAATGTGGTTATAGGATGTATTTTGCACCCTTCCTGACTATTATTGGATATTATTTTCCTGCTGTTGGCATCGGAGCAAGCATGCAAAAAGGAGTTCATGTTCCCACGTGGAAACTTTGTTTTGAGATTGAATTACTTGCAATTTCTTAAAATTTTAACGTGCAAGGCTTTTCCCTTCAGATAAATGCTTGGCATTTATGCCCTGCTACAATCTTGATTTATTGTAGAATTATTAATGGATTAAACACAAAACATGCATCTGTTTGAGATATTTGTATTTAACTTATCAAGTTAACTTCCATTTCATTTGAATTTTAATCATCCATAATATTGGCCCAGATTAGCAGGTTGGTATTTTTCCCTTGCTCTGTTTGTAACAGTCTGAACTGTGTTTTATTTGAAGTTGGTAATTTAATCCATTCCAATCCTACTATAGTTTCTCGAGGTCAAATGGGAACACATTGAATTACACTGGAACTTGTTTGTTAGTTCTGTGGAATGTATGACCTTAACTATTCTAATCACTTGAAAAAAAAAATCCATATTTTTGGGTATTTGAAGATGATCAGCTGTTTATTCCAGAGAAAGAGCAAGAGACTCAATATTTAATATTTATGATCAAGCCTATGTTTTGAGTTTGATGAGGAGTTGACTTTTTATAAATCTGTGGTTTATATCGATCCAACTCCACCTAAGTTAATTCCGTTATTAATTTGGTTAATTTAGGGCTCCTCTTTGTTTTGACCAGGCTCCACAGGAATTTTCGGAACTTCAGATAGAAACTTATTTGAAAACTGTGGCCTTCCGTCGTGAGATTGATGAGGTGCAAAAGGCTGCTTCTGGAAAGGGAGTTGGTGGATTGCAAACTGCAAGGATAGCATCTGAAGCAAATAAAGAGTTCATCTTTTCATCATCGTTTAC
Organism: Persicaria tinctoria; assembly: GCA_037127255.1. Classification (NCBI taxonomy): domain Eukaryota; kingdom Viridiplantae; phylum Streptophyta; class Magnoliopsida; order Caryophyllales; family Polygonaceae; genus Persicaria; species Persicaria tinctoria. The sequence goes on from JBANSL010000014.1 coordinate 10,521,182, forward strand.
TGGTGATAAACAGTGAGTCTCCCTCCCTCTCTCCCTCCCAGGATGAACAATGGGTGGTGACTACAAAACCACCTGGTTTAATCCCATATTAATAAGCTAGGATTAAGCAACACCAAGGGTGCTTTTTAGGAGATGCCCACCACAGTTAACATGTTTTGACATTTAGCTATTATATGTAATAGTGTTCTTGCATCTGCTGGCATGAAGAAAACTGCTGAGAATCAAGATGGGGAAGAACTAGTGCGCCCCTTCACTCAACCAACTACTTTAGGCTCTGCTGTTATATCCACTGCTATGCCTGTGCCTGTGCCATCTGGAGATGTGGCCTCCACATCATCTAGAAATGAAACCATGAGGGACTTTGGCAGTGATGTTCAGACATACCGTGATGAGAGGGGCCTTATGCGTGTTAGCCGAGTGAGAGCTATGGGCATCCGTATGACACGAGACCTGCAGAGGAATTTAGATTTGATGAAAGAGATGGAACAGGATGTGATCAGTGCAGGTTTACCTTTGAATGTTCCTGTTAATCCTGCTGAAAAAGATGTAGGCAACATCAAACTAATTTCGGAAAATTTCTCTGAGGTTAGTGTTAGATCCTCAACCACCACTGAGAAGCATGATAAAAATAGACCCACAGTAACGGTTGAAACTTCCTTGGAGATATCTTTTGAAGATGATGCACAGTGTGTACCTGTAGACAATGATGATGACTTCTTTGTTCGCTTAGTAGCTGGTGATACAGATCCAATCAATTCTGTAGATAACAATCTTGAATCTGACTCGGATTGTGAATGGGAAGAAGGCAATATTGGAATCCAAATTGAAAATGTGAAATCAGCAGAAAAGACATCTCAGCTGGAAGAAGACAATGACGACGAGACTGATTTGCAATGGGAAGATGGATTTAGCAACAATCCTGAAGATGCTTCCTTATTTTCAGCTATGAGTCTGAACACCAAATCTAGAGGTTCTATTGAGGAAGAAGCCGCTTTGCAGGAAGCTATAAGGAGAAGTCTTGAGGGTTTGACGGGTGAAAAGGATGCATCATACAATATGGAGAGCAACAACAAAGTTAGTCATTTGATGTCTGAGGCACCTCCTGACCAGGATAATGAGATTGGTGTGCCTAAAAATGGGACATCTGGTAGTTCTGTTTCTGGGACTGGGTTATTGAATGACATGGCTAAAAATAAATCTTCAGATATTGTTTATTCTTCAGACATAATACCAATGGTGTCTGCAGATAATGTTTGTGAGAATATAGACATGGTGGTGGATAGACCTTCTGAAAACTGTGTGCCTTCAGATGTTGGATGTACAAGTGAATTTGGATTTAGCGTCTCTGTAAAAAATTCAGAGACACCAGCAAATACAGCTGTTCGAACAACAGAGAAATCATATGTTCTTTCAGATGTTCCTTTTGAAAGTTCATGCAGCACTTCGCATCCTCATGTTAGTGATGCTACTTTGGCTGATCCACTTCATCTTACCTGTGAGAAAACAAATCAAACTGTTGGAGAAGTTCCTCCTATACGGTATTCTAATGAGGCTCCAGCTGTTGCCATCGGCCTGGAAAAATCCGAGGACCCAGCATCTGATGCTGGCACAAGGAGAAGCTTGAGTGAGGAAGAACCCATTCATGGTGTTGATGAAAGAGAGCATAATTTTGTTACCAGAGATAATGAAGATGACAATATTCAAGTTGCAGGGGCTCATTTGGAGGATGAATTCCAAATGCTTGATGAAGAATATGCTTATCTTGAAGATGAGCGGAGAAAATTAGAACGTAATGCAGACTCTCTAAATGCTGAAATGATTGTGGAATGCCAGGTATGTCCTAGAACCGTCCTTCTGCACTACTTGTGTAAGCATTTTTTTTTTCTTTCTAGATTCTCCTGTACAAAATATGCATAATTGATTAAACAGTTTGTCTTGTCTCTCCAACTTTCTGCAATTTATCGTTTTCTGATTCCAGGGTGGTCTTGATTCTTGAAAAGTCATCACATTAGACTTTGATGAATGTAAATATAAAAGTTAGTATTTTATTTTTCATTAATATTAGAGATTTATACATTTCTGGTTATATTGGCTAGCTAGATAATGGGTACTGAAAAATATCCATAATATGAAGTCCTATTCAAATACCCCCCAATATCATTCATTTTCTCCTACTTGAATTTCTTCATAAAGTCGTCGTTCATATCTTTTTGGATGACGCCTACAGTTGATAGAATAAAAAAGAAAGAAATTATTCAACTTTGGGATTAAATTGAGGTGACTAATTAATCTTTATGGATTTCTGTTTTTTGAATATTCATTTGTTATATTTAGATAATAAGGATTTTTCACTTTTTTCTAACGTGTGCACATGATCATACGTACCTCCTTCTAGATGTGACAAAAATAAGTTAACATTTCAAAGTGCTTGAAGGACTTTATCCCTAATTTCCTTATGGTTTGACGTATGGTGGATTGAATGGGTAATGTAGGGATGCCAATGGGATGGATTCGGGGAAAACCCTCTTTGTCCCCATCCTTGTTTGGGGATTTGAAATCAAAATCATCCTAGGCCTCATCGTTGGTCCGGGGTAAAATTAGCCATCGGTCCCAAACCGGTCTGGGCCCATCCCCATTTATTTTCCTGCAATTACTTTCCCTCGAGTTTCGTAACGGAATTCCCATTTACACTCTTGGTTCCCCTTTTATGCTTCTCTCGTATTTAGTCATGTAAAAGGAAAAAAATCATATTTGAACCTCATGGAAATGACCATTCACTAAATTTACTTACCATCGTATGGAATAAAATAAATTACAAATAAATAGAAACCTTAAAGAAGGGAAATGAGAATTCATCCTCAAAGTTCCACCAATTATACACAGTTGTATTCCCATGAGAATGACATAGGGGACGAAGAGAGATGAGGGAGGGACCCCGGAACCCCGTTCCATTGGGGGGGGGGGGGGGGGTGGTGGAGGGTTGGGATGGTTTTGCCCCCATGTCTGTCCCCATTTAGTTTTTCATCCCCACCCATGTCTTGAGGATTCCCCTCTGTGATTTAGGATCTCCACCCCATTGACATCCATGAATGCCTGGATAAAGGGTCATTTAATTGATGTGTTGCATTATGTGATCTTTCAATGACGATGTCTTGAGATAAATGCTTTTGCTGGTTTTGTTCATTAATGGAACACTTTCCACATTGGCAGACTTTATATATAGTGATCAAAATACAATATGTTTCCATTTTGGCTTTTTGTTCCATTAGTAATTTTTTTTAAATAAAGAAGTATATTAAAATCAAATGCAAGTTAAATCAAGATCTAGGACGCAGAAAATTACTAGGATGAACTTTACTACGATTGATTCATGGTCCCCGTGGACTATTATGACAGTTATAATATTGCATGTTGTATGAGACTTCACTCGATCTCTTCATTTGATGGTTTTTAAGTTGTGCAATTTTTACTAATTGTATTCTTATGTCTTGTGGAGTATACAAATATTAGTAACTATTCTATTCTTCCATATTTGTCTTGTCTCAATTTAGGAACTACTTCAAATGTTTGGTTTGCCTTATGTCATTGCACCAATGGAAGCAGAAGCACAATGTGCTTACATGGAACTTGCGGGCCTTGTTGAGGGTGTTGTCACTGATGATTCTGATGTGTTTCTCTTTGGAGCACGAAGTGTTTATAAGAATATATTTGATGACCGCAAATATGTCGAGACATACTTAATGAAGGTCTGGATCCATCTGATCTTACCTTTTATTTTTTTTTCTAGGTGATTTTTTTAGCTCATAAATTTTAGATGGGTCCATTATTCTTAATTCAGTGTCAATTTTTGCTTCTTTTTTGTAGGGTTGATTGCAATAAAATAAGACCTTAAAAAATATTTCAGTGAATGATTCTGTGTTCTTGCTTCAATTCTGCCATTCCTTCCATATTAATATCCATGATTTTGACAGGATATGGAAAAGGAGTTGGGCCTAACCAGAGAAAAGTTAGTTAAGATGGCTCTTCTCCTTGGGAGTGATTACACTGAAGGTGTTAGGTAAGTTGCATGTCTGTCAACTTAATGCAGGTAGTCAGATTCTGATTCCATGTTCTTAACTAAAAAATTTCCATGATGCTTGATCCAGTGGAATAGGCATTGTGAATGCTATTGAAGTTGTGAATGCATTTCCTGAGGAAGATGGTCTTTCTAAATTCCGGGAGTGGGTTGAATCTCCGGATCCAACAATTCTTGGTTTATCGGGTATGACACCTGGATCAAGTTCAAAGAAAAACGGGTCAAAATCTTCTGACACCATGAATGTCACCAAGGATGGCATGGATGTAACTTCATCTGATTGTGATGATCATGGGAAAACCAAGGACATGAATGTCCCGAAAATAACCCAGATCTTCATGGATAAGCATGTAATTATGGGTCCCATTGTTTGCACATCTTTGCATATATTTGTATTGGATCCTTAGCTTTGAATGTGATTTATTTATGTAGAGAAAGGTGAGCAAGAACTGGCACATCCCTCCTTCTTTTCCAAGTCAAGCTGTTATATCTGCCTATGCTTCTCCTCAAGTGGACAAGTCAACTGACCCTTGCTCTTGGGGAAAGCCAGATCTTTTTGCTCTTCGCAGGTTAAAATTTTGGCATCAAAATGCAAATATAGTTTCTGTTGAAATATGTGAACTTCATTGATGAAACTTGGCGAGTTATCTCACGGTTCGATTGCATATTTTTACTTTCCTAAGATAGTATATCCTTTTGATTGAAAATTATATTATCCGATGCTTTAATTAATGGAATGTAAATCCTTTCACATTTTGTCTCATGACAGATTATGTTGGGAAAAGTTAGGTTGGACTGACCAGAAGGCAGATGATCAGCTCCTTCCAGTTTTGAAGGAGTACAATAAACATGAGGTATGAAATTAGTATGCTAGTATCTTGTTTGTATGAACCCTTGCCTACTTATTTCTATTGTATTTCTGTTCTCTTTGAATGTAATTGCTTGACAATGCTTGATATCTTCCATTACATGGATTCACTATCATCTCCAACTAATAGATAGGGTCCTTTGCTGTAGAAGTTGCCAATGACATATATGTGGGTTTTTCCTCTATGCACTCAAGAGCATGTGTGTTTTGTCTATAGGAATGAACTAGGTTATCATATCAAGAAAGGTATCCCCCTGAACTTAACTAGTCTGAAAGTTGGGAGAAGATAAAGAAGGATATATATACCTGTGCTTCCATCTTAACCTGTTGACAGAACAGCTTTTAGCTTTATATGCCTGTTCTGCTATTTTACGTTATTGCTCCAAAATCCAATTTTGAGGCTTCCTCAATAAGTGAGTGGAACTCAGAACTTCATGGTCATCTATATGAAGAGTCTCCAGTCGTTAGTGCACAGTTTTTGTTTTTCAAAGGCATTCTCCCTTCTTTTTTTGTACTTTTGATAATAAATATTTGATCCTCATCTATCCTTCACTGCCTGGATATTTCCTTTGATTGGAGTTCTAGATAGTAAATTGTATAATTCTTCCTTTTGATTTGTGAAGACCCAACTGCGATTGGAAGCATTTTACACTTTCAATGAAAGGTTTGCCAAAATTCGTAGCAAGAGAATTAACCAAGCTGTCAAGGGAATAACCGGGAATCAGTCCTTCAAGTCAAGCAATGATCCCAAGGTTGGTGTTAAGAGAAATAAGAGAAAAAATCCTGTAAAGAAAGACACTGTCTGTGAAGAGGAGAGCCTTGCTAACCTTCCCAAGAAACTCCGAAAAAGTAAGACTCGGAGAGAGAATTTTCCATCTGAAAAGGAGCAGACAAGTGATTCTATCCTGGAAAAGGAAACAGGATCCTGTGCGGATGCAAGAACCACTGCCAGAGGAAAGCAAAAGACACAAGCTGGGGGGAGAAGAAAGAAGGATGGAACAGCTGATATTAAGTTTTCTGACGCTGACAGCAGAATTGATGACAAGGAAATGCAGAAACTAGAAGCCTCTGATAGAGTACGAAGGGTAATCTTTCTCATTTCCTTGGACATTTATGATTTTGTTTTCTACTCTTAGTCTCATCTGTCCTTATTTGATAGCCATTGCCCATTTTGTTTATATTATGGAAACGATAAAACGGAGGATATAAATTTGTTTGCTTTTAGGTTATTATCCATTAATCATAATTTAAATCCCAACTTATACTCTTAAATTTTTTATGCATTTCATCCCCCATATTGGACATGAGTTTTAAAATATGAGCAAATCATTCCGTCACACCCTCCTCTAGATGCATGAAAGTTCTGCACTTAAACAAGGATGTATTAGCTTCTCTTTCAAATTACACTATATCAATTCTCTTTCCCTATCCGGTTCCATACTTTTCAACCAAGAAGGCTCTTTAAGAGTATCCATATTTTAAATATAACTTTGCTCTTCATAGTTCATAGCAACTTTTTGTTCATTCCCTGGATTTTAGCATGGTCTGATGATTTGTCTGTACTACGTAATCTGCAGTTAACAAATTTAGATGAGAAACATATGTGAATTTGTTGATTCCCAATTGTTTATTGTATGATCATCGTAATTTTTCTATAATGCAGTCAACACGTTCAAAGAAGGCTGCTAAGTATGCAGAAAGTGATGATGAAATTGATCTAACAACCAAACCCATGTGTGATACGACTGAAGACGAAAAGCATAGTGATCAGGAGTTTGACAATGACGATTCTGTTTGTTATAGTGAAATGTGGCAATGTACTCCTGGAGTTCCAGTCCCTGATGACGGTTTGTGTGCTGATCATCTGCTGAAGGGTGGTGGGTTCTGTGTTAATGAAGATGAACCTGAAAACGAAACAGGTATATTACCTGATGATAGTGCTCCTGTTGAGGTTGATAGACACTACCTTCAAATGGGTGGAGGATTTTGTTTTGATGATCCTGATGAAGCTCATGATTCTCAAAACCGAACATCTGAAGAAACTGAAGGTACACTCGGGGAAACTGAAAACAATGCAGGTCAAATGGGCCCAAGTGAAGTTCCACGACAAGCTTTAGACAGTGTAGCTGACATCCAGTGCAGTAATCCATCTGGTTCGCAGCAGCAACAAGAAGCTCATTATGATGAAGTTAATGGCAGTCCTTCCCAGCCTGGGAAAGCTATGTCAGAAGTAAAAAATACTACCAATTCACCTCTGAAAGCTTTGAGTGCCATGCCAAATTTGAGAAGAAAGAGAAAGAAAAGCTCCTAACATCAGTTATCGGAATCCTTTTTGAATTCACATGGTGCCGAAGATGTGAAGAGTCAGCTTTGAATCGGAGTCCCCAAGATGAAGGCTGACTTGCCAAATTTGGAGGATAATTTCCTGGGCTTGCTAATTGTTATCAGCTAACACAGATTTTGTAGTCATATACTCATATATGATATATCCAGTGATCAGTTAGATGCATCCCTCTTCATCTTCCTCTTCTCCTCCTCCCTCCTGCACTCGTTAATTCGTTATCCTCCTCGCTAGACATTGTTTTTCAGCCTCATCACTGAGATGATTTATAAAGTTCAGGATCACATCGCTCTGTAGCTGCATGAGATCCTAAAAACTCTACAAATTTGCCCCCAGTCATGGGGTTGAATCCACCCATCTCCATGTGTGGGAAGATCACCTGGTCCGGTGCCAAAAAAATGATTGCGCAGGAAGTTGTCAAGGAGAGTGGGAGAAGCATAGTATAGAGGTTTAGCATTGTGTTATTCATTTCCGAGAGTGATAGGAGATCAAGAGAGGATTCTCCTCGTCGCCCCAATCCCAGTTGAGCCCTCGCCTTCACCTCTCTCCCATCTCCTATCACTAGCGGAAAAGCCGAGCCCTCGCTTTATAGTTGGCCTGAGTTTGTTTCTTCTTGGCGATCTTGAATGTCAAAGAGATTTTATTTGATGACCACTTTTCTAATGGTTTTCATTCATGTATTGTTTTATTTCCTTGAAGACAACCAAACTTACATGTTCATTTACACAATGTCCAGATTACAAAAAAGTCAGAAAACATTGAAGATTTCTGATTCCTTCCCCTTTTATAGTGATAAAGCAGCAGGAAAGATGGATTCAATCCAATGCTTATGATAGAACAAAGAGTGATTGCCCATAAGGTTGGTTGCACACACGAGCTGAACCCATATCGGGAGTTGGCTTTATCGCTTTGAGGCTTAGTCTTCCATAGTTCCATTTGAGAATGATTTAGAGCTGCTGCTTGATTCACAAGCTCTTGTTTGGTTCTATTAATTGTGTTAATACCTCTCAAGTCTCAACTGCTTGATGAGGAGTTCATCTCAGGTGAAACTACTACATCTTACCGATCTACATAACCCGGTTCTCTTGCTATACATGTTACTGATCCATGAAATTCATAAAGATCAATACTGAATGAATCAAAACCGAATCCTAAACTCGAAGCTGGACAAGTACTAAATCTAAAATCTCCGAATTCAGCTCTATTGTTTGTGTTATCTTTCCTAAATTCAAACCTTCAGTTACCAACAAAATGAGCTTCCCTTTGCAAAACCGCCATCAAAAGAGCACTCCAAACATCAACAGGCCCGGGCATACACCAGTGGAGGCAGTCATTGTAGCCCTTCATCCACTGGTTATCCCAGTGAGGCCCCGGGTGCCCATCCGGCCTCATCAACATGGCTCCGGTCACATCCAAACACCTAAACCTCTTCCTACCTTCCTTCCTCGCTCTATCGAGCTCTTCTATCTGTGCACTCCTCAGCTCCCGCTCAAACTTGCCATACCCATCCACTTGCTCCCTGCTATAGGGACCTGTCCTGTTACAGTTACCTCCCATGTTCCATGACCCGTTCTCGAAATGGGCAGGCGAGAATGTCCTCAAGATTGTCAACAAGCCAACACACTTCTCGCAATTGTTGATGTACGAAAGAGCTGCACGGAATGACATTCGTAAAGCATCTGTTGCAGTTAGGCTTGTAATGTTCGGCTCATTGCAGTATACGCAGCCTACTATCTTGTTTCGCTTGTACACGTAGTTTTGCCTGAAGAACCAATGACCACCCGAGATGATCAAATAGTCTATGCCTTGAAGCTTCGTGGCCCAGCCATTGTCAACCTCGTCGACATGGATGTTGTACGTGCCTGAGTTAGAGCTGTTGATCATCCTCTCCTCGTGTCGAACAAGGAATCTTGACCATAGGATCATGAGGGTGAAGTTGGAGGCAGGAAAATGCCATGTTCGGAAGCGATCTTCACTGTCCTTGTATACATCTTCCGGTACCTCCCCCTACAACAAAAACAAACAATGCAGTTAAAACCAATACAAGCACAGTGAGGTTCCATTCTAAAAACAGTTGGCGATAATAAGAGTAGCCCACGTACTAATATTATGCACTCTTTTTGGTCTCTTTTTAGCTATCACGGTATGTGCATTGTGCATAGGCGCTAGTAGCCCATCACATATTCATATTGTTTTCACTTTCGATATGATACACTTTTGGTCTCTTTACATCTCAACAATAGGTCAGGGTAGGGAAATCGAACGCATGATCTCGCATCATGAAGCTATTTTCTTTACCTGTGATAGAAGGCACAGGAGAGACTCAATGTGGTTTCTAGCAACGGAGTCACCGACAAAAGCCATTTTTCGGCCACTGACAAGATTCAAGAAGATGGAAGGATCAAAATTTGGGAGGTCACAATCTTGAGGTTTCCATCTCCAGTTCAAGAAATCAGTGTCATTTCTGCCGTGCTTGAAGCAGTTGTTTGACTCAGGTATGGTGAGGCAACTGGAGTTGCTGTAAAGTGAAACGTTCTTGTGTGGCAACCATTGACCCTTAAACAAGTCACAGCTCTCTATAAGACAACACAAATTGAACTCAACAAAATAAAACTAAAGTATAATAAATTGCATCAGCAACTAAAATAAATTATGTAGTTGAGATGTTCATGCTTAGATGAATTGAAGCACAACAAAAGCTGGGTTATGTGATAAAGTCAGCCTTTTTAAAAATATTTTCGTGAGTATTCTAGATCCACCTTATGCAGGCACGAAACCAGAAATTAAAATTCGGATGGACTACATAGGTTAAAATTTTTATTAACAAAACCCTTAATTTAATAAATAAATGATTTTTTTTAAAAAAAATTTACCTAATATTTTATTTTTGAAAAAATGGGACAGGCTGGAGCGGACCTCAGCCCGCCCATGTGTCCGTGCAACGTGCATGACCTTATGGATATGTCTATAGTTGTGGGAACTGGCTTACCCAATACATGGATATGTATCGGAATATCGGATGATCTCAAGGGATTCGAACTAGTGATCTCAAGGAAAACCTTTAGCATTTCGAAGGAAAACCCACTCGGTCATCAAGAGATTAGGGTATATGTTTTGGTAGTAATGAACCTTGTGTTTTTTTGGAGTTTATTTGTGTCCCCGAGAAAATAGGGAAACTTATGCTTATAACAAATGATAAATCATATTTTTCATAGTAACTAGACATAAATCTAAATGTACTTGTAAATGACATAATCAACTCTTCATTCATTTCTAATTACAAATGAAGGGGGAGATGAGACATCTAAGGTTGCATTCAACCATCTTTGTATTTAAAAATGACCATGAAACAAACTCAAATAAAACCCACCAAAAAAAAGACCAAATTAATATCAATGAAACAGGTTAAGAATTAATATGGCCAGACTATAGTTTGAGATCAATCTTATTTTGATGCTATAACTAAGATACTGAAAAATAAAGAAGCAAAATTGCAAATCCTAAATTGAAATCGACGATATCATTAATTACTTAGGAGATAGGAAGCAAAAGGTTGTACCATATTGAGGTTTGGTGATGACTTCGTGCATTGGAGGGGGAATAAGGTCGCGTTTGGGAATCAAGCTTGATGGGGAAATAGGAGGAGAGTGGAGGAAGAAAATGGCGAAAATAGAGACAAATCCAAGAGAGAAGAACACAAAGCCAAACAATGCCTTTAATGGGAAGATGGATGATGATGATGATGAACCATTCCCATTAGTGCAATCCTTTCTAACTTGGATTTTTCCATTTGCCTTAATCATTTTTGCAGAACTTTTGCATAAACTAATTAACACCCAAACACAAGAAAATTTCACTATGATCTATTGATGGTAAGTTTTGTTTTCCACAATATGAAAATTTCTGAAAAAAGGGAAAAAAAATTCTTTTGAACTTCATTCAAGGAAGACAAAGGCCAAGGAGATTAAATGGATGGCTGAGCAAGTGCATTGTATGTTTACTATTTATATAGGATGCCACTTTTTAAAACAATTTAGGTATGTTTGATATTCATATATCATCAATATTGATATGGATACCTTAATTATATGACTATAGAAGCCAAAAATAGTTTGAGGTGAGGATCCCCAATTCAACCAAAACCTACCACCACTACCATGGGAGGCCCATTTAAACCAAAACAAAGAGATCGAACTTGATTCAAACCATCTACTATATAATAATCAACATTTAATCCTTTATTCTAATTTATTTACTTTTAAAAAGGACTATTAAGATTGTACCTAAGCTGAATATCCCCAAGCAAATTAAGGCTTCGTTTGGCAAAATACTAGTTGATGGGGTAGCTAAACTGATTGATTATTTGAGTTAAATATATATTAATAAGCTAGTATGATGTTTGGTAAAATTAGCGGTTAGAATAGCGGATGGAAACTTGTGAATAGAAAATTATAAGCTCCGAAAAGTTTTGGTGAATAGCCGTTGAAATACTCTCATTCCAAAAACTAATTTAACTAAAATCTTATATTTATTTCATTTACAACTATATAATATCAAAATCAAAAGGTCCAATAAGTTAGCCGATGGTTTTTTCTTTCCAAACGGAGCCTAAGTTTTTCAAGATCCTATTGAGAAGATGCATGATGGAAAAAATGAATTCTTAACTAACCATCAAAAAATGAATTCATGTCGTCGTCGTCATATGGACGTCGTCCCTAGAGTATTCAGGCAACGGAAAGTGTGACGTTCCTTGCTCGAGTCACTTTAGGTGACGAATTTTTATGTCGTCGCTTGATATTGACAAGGCACTTGAAGCCGACCAAGAGAATTGGAGCAACCACTTTGATTCGTTGCATGAGTATTTAGGTAACCACTTTTTGCCGTCACTTGATTATGTGAGTGAGGGATGTAGTTTATCTATGTCCGTCACATGAATGTTCAGGTGATGAACATAAATTGCAATAGTTTGTTACGTGAGTTATTAGGAGACCACTCTAGTTTGTCGTCACTTGAGTTGAACTATTAGGCGACCAATGTGTTATTAAAGTTCGTCGTTGGGTCTCGTCACTTGAATTAATTCTATTTTTTTTATAAAAAAAACTGATGTCCATAACATGAATGTTATGGACATATGTGACTAAGTTTTTGCCAAAATGCACGACCATTTATCGGCTTTTGTTTCAATAAAAAAATTTGCTTGAAAATAGTTGTTGACACCGACTTTTCGTGTCGCCAACATTTTTTTTACAGTGAGCAAACAATGGGCGGATGAACTACAAGAGTAAGACACCACCCTGATCATCCTAACCAATGATGTTACACATATTTCTATTAATAGGGAGAGTCGAAATATTAGGGCCTGTTTGGCATCAACCAAAATCGGGAATGGGAATGGGAATGAGTGATTCCCATTTTAGTGTTTGGTACGTTAAAATCGGGAATTAAACTCATTCTCGGGGATCTTCCCATCCCCATTTTTTAACCCCTTTCATTCCCCAAAAAAACCCGGGGAATGGGTGATTCCCGATTTCATAAGAAACCCCATCCTCATCCATCTCCTCCTTGGATCTCCACCTCCGTCCACTGCTACCACCACCGCGCCGCCGCTTTCGTCCAGATCTGTAGCCCCGTCGTCACCACTGCAACCACCATCAGCCACTGTCGCTGTTGTCGTCGCCACCACCATCGCCCAAATCTAAAGCCGCCGCCGTCGTCCTTCAGTCCTCCGTCAGATCTGGTGCAGATCCAAGCCACTAGTCTGCCATCATCCTCTAGTCCTCCAGGCCTCCATGCCAGTCCGCCGTCGTCGTCCAGTCCTCCAGGCCTCTAGTCCGTCGTCGTCCTCCAGGCTTCCAGCCCTCCGTCCTCCAGCCCGCCGTCGTCCTCTAGTCTGTCAGATCCAGACCTCTCTCTTTCTCTCTCTCTCTCGATCTGGTGCTCCTCCTTAGCCGTCGCCACTGCTCCTCTCCCGATCCCCGTCGAATCCAGATCGGCCGCCGCCCTCCGTCATCCATCCTCCGACCTCTGGTTGGCGGCCTCTAGTTGGGTTGAATTAGGTTTTCTCCCTCAACCACCATCCAAGTTCCAACTTGTAAATTTGTTAAAATTTGTTAATTTTTTGATGAATTTCTGAAATTGCATGTTGATTTTGTGTATTCTCATCCTTAATTTAAAAGATTGAATTGGTTTGCTCTTGAATTTGATAATTTGAAAGATTGAATTTTTAGATGTTTAGAGGTTGGATTTGGGAATTGCTCATCCCCGATTTCATACCAAACAACATGTCTTGGAAATCACTCATTCCGACTTTTGATTCCGATTCCGATTTCCATTCCCATTCCGATTACTAGGTTTATATCAAACGAGGCCTTATAGTTATAAGTATTCCTAGCTATGTAGTCAGTCACTCTATTTGCCTCTCTAAAGCAATGTCTGATCTCGATGTGGTCAAAACTTGTCTTCAGCTGATCGATCATCTCTAGATAGCGCGATATTTCTCATTTGATCTTGGTCCTATCATTAATAGCTTGAACTACTTCCAAGCAGCCCCTTCGATGATAACATTCCGCAAGCCTTTGTTTGTGGCTAATTGTATACCTACACAGAAAGAATAAGCTTCTGTTTGGAGAGCCGTAGTGATACAAGTCTCCTGTTGAAAGATGTCCATGACCCTTCCATTCTAATCCCTAATAATCCCCCCAATTGGCAGAAGCCAGTGAGTTTTACTGAGCCATCCATTTGAATTTTATAGATAACCCTAGGTGATTTACACTATTTTGAATTTTATCTTCTCTTCATTGCCGTGTTTCTTCTTATATTTGTCATTTATTATTGCATGATTCCATTTTCTAATGTTACTAACATGGGAAACCGAAAATCATTAACACTGAAAATCGGTAAAATTACCGTATACTTAACACTAAAAATCGATAAAATTACAGTATAACCGTGCAGGTAACAAGTCAATAAAAAGTACCCGAGTAAAATCCTAGAGAGTAATTTACAACGCATCCCACTTGATAATCTATAACCGTGCATATAACAAGTGGGAATGGGTAATGGGTTGTAAAATTTGAGTGATATACAGTAGGAGATTCCCAGATTTAACCAGACTAGGCACTAGATAAAAAAGTGGATAGAGATGTGTACCAGTACCATTCATGTGATGTGCCCAATAAAGGGTGGTATTAGCTGTCATTGCCTCTCTTCGTGTAAAGAGCCAAAGCCCAAAGGGGTTCCGTACTTGCTATGGAATTACGGAGTAGAGGATCATGAATACTGTATAACTTTGGCAAATTGCAAAGATGAAGCCAAACCGAATTTGTCGTCACCGGTGAATTTGGCCATTGCAGATATATATATATATATCTTCATCGAGGGAGTATTTTCCGGCAACTTCTTTATCTTTATCGCTAAGTTGTGGGTTCGCCGCTGTGCTATCGCCATTGTTCAAACTTCAAAGAATAAGAGGGCCCCCTTAATTAATCAATACCTTCTTTAATTATACTTTCGTTAATTAAAACATGTCATTTTACTAATTTATATTCTACCCGTTAATAAAAATTTGACGTTTTACTATTCACGTTCGTTTTTTAGGGTTTAAAAACATATAAAATATTAACTTTTTTTAACAATTTCATACACATTACGTATGAATTTATGAAAACAAACGTAAAAAAGATTTAACATTTTATATAGTTTTTATTATTCTAAAAAAGCGTGCATAAATAGAAAACGACAAGTTTTAATTAAAAAAGGGAGTATAATTTTTAACGAGACTAGAAAATATCATTATTGTTGTTGTACTACTACGTATTATTTATTATTTTACTTTTTTTTATAAGGTAATAATTCGAAGGTCAGACAAGTCTTACTCATCGAGGGCCGACAAAGTCGGTAGATGGCGAACCGTCAAACATACAACCTAACAAACCAAACCATAAAACAATACAAAACGGTGCAAACTCAGGCAAACATGTACACTCTGCAAAAGACGAAACCTAGCAGACCTAAACCAAACTGGATGAGGCCGAAGACGACGGACAAAGCCAAGCCCCACACTGAAGCAGAATTGTAGGCCAACGATACATCAGGACCTGATCATCCTGTGGGCAGTGAGGACGAGACTCCCCGGCAGAACTCAACCCGAGTAGTGGAGACGTCACAAAACACACTACCACGACCCCAACCTATCCCGACTCCGACAGCCAGAACCAAATCCACGGAGAAGAGCGTCAAATCACGCAAGTGCATAGCCGCAAACCACTTGAGAAAAGAGCACTCATAAACGCTATCGGAATTTAGTTAAACCTAATTAATGGGATTTAGAATACGCCCATACAAGCAGGGTTTGATACGAGCCCTCACGGGATTTGATTCGAACCCTTAAAGGGTTAGACCCTTTCGGGTGGTTGAGTGTATATATGTATATAATTTATATATAAATATATAAATTATTATTTATTTATTTTGATGAATTGCATGCAAGGATTGTTTTGAGAAAGAGGAATATTGTCAGGTGAACAGACATCCACCGGTTGACGCAAGAGAGGAGAAGGCGATCGGCGCCGGTGAGGAATACCAGGGCGTCAGAACCGCAAACCTAACCGAGACAGCCACAAAAAAGGGGGTCAAGTCAAGAAGATCGATGGAGGGGCGGGGAGGGAAGGAGAAGCCATCGACGAGTCCACCGGAAGAAGTTGGAGCTGAACGAACACGGCACCACCCGGTGCGGTGAGGGGGGGACGAGCCAAGCCAACAAAGGGAGGTGAATTTGGGAGATGGGGATTAATAGGGAGGAAGTGAGCGACGAAACCGAAGAGGTGGAAACGGCAATACCATACCACACCCACGACGTCGACATCCACCCTAGAGGCCAGATAGACGACGACTAACCGGAGGGAGACCAGAAATAGAGCAACGAAACTAGGAAACGCAGCCGGAAGCCCCAAAAATGAAGCGCTACCGAATTACGAAAGGGGTGGAGGCACAAAGCTAGGGTTACGAGCCCATCCAATTCGAACCCGAAACACACCGAGGCCAAGTCCACCGACCGCCATAGGCGTGGAACATGAGCGAAAAGGGACGGGGAGGATGGAATTGAGGGCTAGATGGAGAGAGATTTACAGAGCAAAAGGTTGGATAAGAAAGGGATTGGGGGCGCGTGGCCCTATTAGGTGTAGATGTGGAAAGTGTGAATGCAATCTTAATGCTCAAATTGAAGCTGCTGAAAATGAGAGCAAACTAATGCAATTCTTAGTGGGATTGAATGAGCGCTAGCAAGGAGGCATTTCCTTCTATCCACACCTCTTCCAACAACCAATCATGCTCACTCACTAGTAGTGCAAGATGAGTTGAGTGAGGAGATATCAAGTACAGGAACAGAAGGAAGACGACAATACAACGTTTATGTCCAAGAAAAGAACTAATGGAAGTGGAGACAAGGCAGGAGTCAAGCATTGTGGTGGAAATCATCTAGTGGAAAAAAAATGCTGAGAGATCATAGGATATCCATCTTGGTACTCCAAGAGCAAGATTAAATCACAAATGTCTAAGTTTGGAGCTAATCAAAAGAAGAAGGTGAAAGAGTCATTTGCAAATGTTACCAACAAGGTCACATCAGAAGGATTCGATAACTCCTACAAGTTGTTTTAGAGTCTATCAGAAGAAAGTCAAAAATTGATGAGCTCATTTATGTCCTTGATTGTAATAAAAACAAGACCACATTTTGGCACCTTAGGCTTGGGCATGCCTCGTCAAAAAAGCTTAAACACATACCTTGCGTGACTGATGATCACAAGGATTTTGATTTTTCATGTATTGTTTGTCCTCTTGGAAAATAAACGTACTAGGCCACGCTTCTATTCAAGATGATGAGCATGAGGTTGCTAGATTAAAGAAACACTTGAAGTCTCGTTTCAAGATGAAAGATCGATCTAGGAGATCTTAGATACTTTCTTGGAATTGAAGTGGACAAAATAAAGAATGGATACTTTCTAAATAAACGAAACTATGCTTTGGAATTGCTTGAAGAAACTAGAATGACAAACTCTAAGTCAGCAGCTACACAGTATCGATTGGTGTCTTGATGAACATTGAGTTTTTAGTCTTATTTATTTTGCGTTGTTTTATTCATGACGGTTAGTCTATTTGACAATCCGTCGACATATTGAGTTAGTGACTGGTAGCTCGAATCTTTCCTTGAAAAAAAAAAAAAGATTGTACATCAAGCTCTAGGCATTGTACTATTCCATTTATGTGGGCAGATTGGTATCTTTCTCTCATCCCAATTAATGATTATACAGAGTATTTCACATCTAAGAGCAAGCCCAACAGCATCTCTAAAATAGAAAAAAGTGGAAGTTTTAGAGAAAAAATGCATTTTTCCACCCCAACAGATTTTGTAAACTAATTTGTAAAATAGAGAAATGGAAGGAGAGATGAAAAAAATCTCTAAATTTGGAGGAAGAGAAATAATCTCTATAATTTAATGTTTCACTCCTTTCTATATATAATTTAATGCTTACCCTTCACTTTGACACCCCTATTCTACATGAAACATCCCTTCTATCATTTTTTAACTATGAATTATCTATATATTATAAATTTCTGTATTGATTATAGTGTATAATAAATGCAAAAATCTGTAAAATAGAGAAGCTGTTGGAGTTGATGTAGATTTTTTTTAGAGATTTTGACATTTTGATTTCTATTTTAGAGATTTTTTACAATAGCTATTAGGGTTGCTCTCTTCAATACCACGTAAAAAGGGCCTTAAATAACATATAGAAAGTTGAGTTATTAAATTCCCATATCTATATTCACTTTTATTCTCTTTATTTACTCTTTTCAATCCAAAAAAAACACATCTTTATTATATTAATGAGTATAAAATTTTTAAAAATTAAAATTGTATTATTCTAAAAAAATATATTTAAATAGTTAATGATATATATATAATGCACTTGGTTTACCGAATAGAGTATTTATTTACTCTCTTTTTGAAGAAAAATTATTCATAACATTTTTCAAATAAAAATGCCATTGAAAGTATATGTTAGGGATTTCTCTCAATATTTTGTGTTCTAATATTGAGAAAATATTATTTTTTTCCAACTCCAAGTGAAATTTGTAACTCTGCCATTGCCCAACAGCTCAATCACTTCTACTTATTAAAATTTATCATTATAAAGATTTGGGAAGGGAAATACTTTCTACATATCAAGGTGAGTTAATGTAAGCTAGGTACGGTGAGTTATTAATTTCAAGTAATAAGTACAACGTACATCGATATCAATATCATGGTCCAAACATTATACTATTATACATTTATGCTGGCAGATCGATATCGATCTCTCTCTATACCGTCCCACAATGATACATGAAAGCCGCTTTCGAATATCACGTACGGGAAAAGGAGATTAAACTCAAGATTATTGGCATTTTTTTTTAGCTAGAATATTTTATTTTTTTTTAAATAACTAGCTAGCTCATTAAACCCTAAATAAATTTAATTGGGTGTATTGTATGTATGCCTCCTCCTCACCCAATTTATCAAAGATCAATGATCAAGTCTTTAATGGGGTGACTCAATGGTAAGGAGTAATGGGTTAATGGAAGGTATTCGGGTTCGATTTCTGCGTGCCTCCGCCTTTTCTCTTGTGAAATAATCAATGTTCACCTTGCTTATTACTATTGAGTCTGGACGGTTAGCGCAAGCCGATTTACCTGGCACATAACTCTTACCGGTTGGGTCACGTGTCCGAAGTTTACCACCAAAGGTGATTTACTCTCGTAGAAACAATGATCAAACATTGATCGCTTGAAGGATCAATATTCAAATGTTAACCGGTTAAAATTTGAACAATTTCGTTTTTTTTTTAATATATTGATGCCACTTTCTTATGTTTTTTTATGTCATTTTTTGATGTTGCTTTTTAATCCAATTGTTTGATGCAAATTGTTTTATGTCAATTTACTTATGCACTTTTATTTTACGGAAATCAAGCCCATGGGTTGTCTTGGTCCGTACATATTTTTCATAATAACTTCATTTGTAGACTGATGTTCATTTCCTCCGCTTTACAGAAGCCAACCCCACCATATTCCTTATGAGAGCATAACTGTTCCCAGTTAATGAGAGGTGTACAGTTGCGACTCAAGCTTATTTCAAAAGAAATCTTTATTAACTCTATCAATATATCTTTCCCAGAATCCCTTTGGGAAATAGGAAGATTTGTGCGCATAAGGTAGTTAGTTTTTAAGCTAAGGTTTGCTCGAATTAGAACCGTTCTTCCGGCTTGGGATAGTGAGAAGGCTTTTCATTTTGACAACATGTTTCGATAGGTTTTGGATTGCATCGTCAAAAACACAGTTCTTGATTATGCCATTGATCATTGAAATATCTAGGTATTTTTCCATTGTTTTTGAGACATGGATGTTCATTTGTTGTGCCAGATTTCTTGGCATTTGTTGGCTAATATTTTTTGAGACTTGTAATGAGCTCTTGTTGAAATTTATGGTTAATCCGGAGAGGTTGGAAAATGTGTTTAACATATTTTGGATTGTATCAAGACTTTTATCCGAAGCCTTCACAAATATTAGCGCGTCATCCACAAATGTGAGAAAGGGAATTGGGCTCTCATGCACGTGGAGTAAGTTTTATTCCAATTAGAGGATCATCTTAGACAGATTCTTGTTGTAATTCTCTGGAGAGAGACTCCATAGCATTAATAACAAATAAATAATGCCAAGGGGTCACCCTGTCTAAGTCCGTGTTGAGCCCTGAATGTTTAATTTGCCAGGCGTGTTGGTAACTTGGATAGAGAACCTGGGAGTTGTGATACACCTCACGATCCAGTTGATCCATGTTGAGTGAAAGCCGAACTTAGTCAGTATTACTTTGATAAAGTTCCAATCTGTTTTGTCATATGCTTTTTTCATATCCAGCTTAAGGATCATCCATCCTTTTTTTTCCCTTTTTGTTTGTGGAAATTGTGAAAAATCTCACGAGCTATCAATGTATTGTCTTAAATAGATCGATCTTCCTTATATATAAAAAAAGATATTCCTTCGACAAAAGCTCTTTGAAAAGGATTGATGATTCGTAGAAGAATAAGTTTTAACCTGTTTGCCAATATTTTAGTTATTGTGTTTGTAGATCGTGTTGCACAAACTAATTGGTCTATAGCGGTTTATGTTTAAAGGGTTATCAAATTTCAGGATTAAGGCTATGACAGTTTCTGGGAGCATTTTTTCGGAGTGGAAAAGCGACTTATGTTTTAAAATAAAACGAGTATAAAATACAGAGTATAGACTTTATCCCTACTCAAAAAAGGTGAAATCGAGCACCTTGAGCGCCTCTCACTCTCGGTCCGACGAGAATTATAAGAGGAGGTAAATCATGGTGACTCAATCGATAAAAATGATACGGGACCAGTGCTCCCTGTACACAATGAACTAGCCCCCTCATTTAAAAGATTGCTCTAACACTCTCGTTGATGAGACACGATTTTTGATCCTTACTTCAAATGCCACGCTTGAAGTAAGCCTATGCGAGCAATATGGAATTTATCCCTAATCTTGATGGGAGTATTTTGTTAGGTCTATCCCACACGTAGGGGGACCAAACAAGACTAAAATTTGAGGGAAAACGTACAAAAGGCCATTGCTCTGAAAAGTTAAATCACCCTAATGTAAGTTTTAAAATTTTATTTTAATGTAAAAGAAAAGGAGAAGATAAGAAAAAGGTAGAAAGAGGACAACATTTCTACTCTTTTGTTGTAAAAAAGAAATTGAGGGGAACAAGGCACCTCCGAAATTAATGATTGTCTGCTGCAGGTGAGCTGGCAATATGGCAGTAAAATTTTCTTTTTAAAATGAATAAAAGGAGTACTATTAATTTAATTTAAATAAAATGTAAACAGCTAGCTAGCAAATTGAATTTACAGTCCAAGATTGACATAGATAGAGAGCAAGTGTCCACACTAATGCAGGAATACTAGCTCTCATGGTTAAGTGTGTAAATATACATATTTGTACAATGTGTTTAAAAATGGACATCACTTTTTAATATTTTATTTCATTGGTTAAATGTGTATTTTATACACATCTATCTTTAAATAAATATAATTAAATTAAAAAGAAAAAGAAAACAATAAAAAAACCACCAATAAAAATGATTTTACTTTATTGAAAAGTGATAAAAAGTTTTTGTACATGAGGGAGGTGATGTGCTTAAATTTGAGCACTTTGTGTGCAAATGTGCACATTTTAAACACTCAAAAGTAACCATTGGAGCACAATTTGCATCAAAATGTGCATATTTAAGCATTTGCATCATGTCATTAGAGTTAGCCTAAGTAATACTCCCTCCGTCTCAAAATACATCTTTTTTTAGGACGGATCAAGGAATTAAGGAGTAAATTAAGTGTAATAATTAGATGTAAAAAGTAGATTAAATGTAATGATTAAACCTTGCTATTAGAATATTTGTTTTTTTTTTTAATTTGTGAAGAGAAGAGTAGAGGTGATGTAAAAATTAGAATAATAATTATACGTAAAAGTAGATTAAGTATAATAATTAAATCTAAAAAGACATTTATTTTTAACAGAATTATATGAACTAAAAAAACATATATTTTGGGACCGATAGAATATTGTATTGATGTTTCCAATTACCACATTTGCCTATAAATTGGAAATGGGAGTCCTCTCCTCTTAAACCATTTGCAGTTGCAGCTTCACTCTCCCTCCTTCCATGGCTTCCCCTTTGCTCTTCCTCCTCCTCTCCCTCCCATTGCTCTCTCTAACTCCTACTGTAAGTTAATGTGAATGTGTGTTTTAATTGTTTCTGTTTTGTTAAGTGCTGATTGATCTTATATTTGATTCAGTTTTGTTAATTTGTTTCCCTTTTTAATGTAGGTCTCAGCTGCTGAGCTGCACCAAGCTTTTCAAATCCAGGTACTTTCTTCATCTTCTGTGTCCTTTTTTTAAACTTACTTTTGTGTTAATTTGACTATGTAATCTATCTATGATTATCATAATAGTTGCATGCTTGGGCTATCTTTCTGACCCTTGTTTCACTACCATTTGGCTTTTTTTTTAATTTGGTGGTCCATTTATATTTACTTAAAATAATAATCATGTAATTTGCTTAGATTTTACTCTATAAAGGAATAATTATATTTGGCCAAAAAATTAAGGTACATGTATTGGTATATCCCATTTTAACACACTGTTCACCTTTTTTTTTTTTTTTTCTATCAGCGGCTAAAAACAAATAAGTCTATAAGAAAATCAAAAATTTTTTTAGGTGAGGTAAAAATTTGACATCAAAATATGTTTGATTCTCGTTAAACCGGTAATATTGATAGATGGAAAAATTGTCACCGGTTATGTTAATTAGTTTGAAAATATTTTAGAAATTTTAATTATTTAGGGAGAAAGATTTATTATTGTGCTAAGTGTTTTAATGTTATAAAACTATATTTTAATTTGCAGGATGTGTTTGTGAATACATACCCGCCGCCCCCCGCCGCCTACAAACCCCCCTCATCGCCGGTTAAGCCTTACACTCCACCGCCGGTTACAACATTACCGACCCCGCCGGCCAAACCTTATACTCCACCTGCCACCAAGCCGGCCCCAACTCCTCCGGTTAAACCTTACACGCCACCGCCGGCAACCAAGCCACCGACCCCTCCAGCCAAACCATACACGCCACCAAGTCCTCCGGTTAAACCATACACACCACCGCCCCCACCAGCCAAACCATACACGCCACCGGCGCCCATTACTCCGGTCAAACCCTACCCGCCACCACCAAAGGCCCCCGCGCCTCCTGTGGTGGCCCCCTACACACCGCCACCGAAGGCAGTAACACCACCCGCTGCGAGTCACCCACCGACCCCTTACCGTCCACCCGTGATGAAACAAGGTATTCATCGAACATCGAACATGAATTAAAAAATTCGTACTCCGTATTTAATGTACGCATTAACTAATCTCATTTTCTTTTAGTTTGGTCGCATTAAAATCATAATTATTCATTCAGATGGTTTTTAGCCCCAAGAAAAAACGTACACAGCTTAAACTATTTTTTGGAACTAGCAATGCATTGAAATCGAGAGACGGGTTGATAATGTTCTTAAATCAACCTTTATAAAATAGAGCCCACTTAATTAATTTAAAATACAAGAGTAGGTACGTCATATTGTTAGAAATAATATACTTGGATATAAATTTTCCCGAAAGGTTTGTCACATTAATAAATAAATATAGAAATTTTACTTGATAATAAAAAGTTTAGCTATATATACTCCCTCCGTTCGGCAAAACTTGTCGTTTACTATTTATGCACGTTTTTTTAGAACGATAAAAACTATATAAAATATTCATTTTTTTATAATTTTTTTAACAAGTTTGTATGTATTAATAATAACTACGAAGTTGTTAAAAAATTTATTAAAAAAATAGATATTTTATATAATTTTTATCTCCTAAAAAAACGTGCATGAATAGTAAAGTGTCAATTTTTTTCGAACGGAAGTAGTATTAAGTAATCTATTATATATTCTCTCCAATCATAAACATAAATATATACTCCGTAACACATATTTTAAAACTCACAAGAAAATATAAAATATTTTTTTTTTAATTTTTCATAATTATTAAAATTGATGTTTTATACTCCATCCGTTTCTAAATGTAAGTCATTTTACTCTTTTACAATAAATAGTTAACATTTGTTTAAGTTGAAATTTATACAAAATATTAATTTTTGTTATTAATTTATCAAAATAGTAATGAATATCACTTTTTAAAAAAAAAAAAAAGAATTAAGAAGTTAATATCTTATGTCTATTACGGATTAATTATTTTGTATTTTATTGAATTGAAACAGAGGAACAAACAGTCATTATTTGGATCTGAAAAATTGGAAATATTTGAGGTGACAATTATTTAAAAAGAAATCCGCATACTGAACTCTCCCACCGTGTGAAATGGACTATACCGCAATGAAGTTGATTGGAGGGTAGCTAGAGGCTGAAATAATGCTTTACAACATACCACTATGTATGCATACGACTGAAAAGCATGGGGATGGGACCAACCTTTTGACTATCAAGGGTCTTTGTTAGCTGGAGGCAATCCATCATATATGCATGTATCTCATACTTGAATTAATTAGCTAGTTTGGAAGCTTCTATACCTTCGTATAGCTACCTCTTTATATGAATCTTGGAACCATAAGTATACTAATTGATAAAAATAATGATGGCAGATTGTGTACCGTTGTGCGAAGCAAGGTGCAGTGTGCACTCGAGGAAGAGGGTGTGCGTGAGGGCGTGCTCCACCTGCTGCGAGCGCTGCAAGTGCGTTCCTCCGGGCACGTACGGCAACCGAGAGCTTTGCGGCACCTGCTGGACCCAGATGCGCACCCATGGCAACCGCTTCAAGTGCCCTTAATTAATTTGATCCATCCGCGAGACCCAACTTAATACTCCTATATATATGTATAATGAGCGCATGTGTTCTTAATTTATAAATTTATATGATGATGTTGTTGAACTAGCTTGGACGGATTGATTCAATTCTGATCCAAACTTTCCTTGTTGCCTATATATCCTTAATGTAGTGTGTTAAAAAGGTTATTATATCGAATCATCTAAGTTTATAGAAACATATATATATATGTGTGTACAAATTCAATTCCGAGTGTACGTACGTGCATCTAATTAATTAATGGCGCATTAATTAATTCGGGGGAAAATGAAATTTACAAGATGGATCCGTAGTAGCATGTATTGTATATCTATACATGGTTGATTGGTTGATAACTTGATATGGTAGGCTTTATCTAAAACAAGATCCACCGGATACGTAGCGGTGAAGATGGATTGAGATGGACAGCCCACACCAAGTCCCCACTGTCTCCAGATTTTCATGTTTAAAATCTGTTAGGTGGACCCACTCACTTGGGTCAATCCCTCCACTTTATCCTCACCTCTTCCTTTTTCTTTCTCCAGTTTTGAACAATTGCACCTTGCAGGACGTCAATCACAATCAGTGATGTACTCATTCCCATTAAAAGGGATTTTTTTTTTATTAGGAAAAAATTCGGGTGAGCAAGCCCTACCCGGCAACATTCTTGCGGATGAGATTAATAAGACCTGAGTTATTTGCAATATCACTACCTCGGGCAGAGTGGCTAAGGTGTGCAACCTTGACCGCCACTCTATTGCCCGTACGAGATACGTGAAAGTAAACTACTTCTTTTATAGATGATAACAACACTTGAGCATCAGATAGGATCAATTCAATCTCCCAGGGGCATTTAGATGTCCTATTTAGATGGTCTATGATTATCTTACAGTCACCTTCAATTTATATTCTGTCAATGTTGAGCTGTAATGCTTTCTGGATCCCCATTTTGAGAGCAAGTGCCTCTGCTGTAATGGCCGGTTGTCTACCTAGCTGTGTGTGTTGAATAGCAATGGGCCTGCCATTCCAATCTATAATAATGATGCCAACCGTACTGTCACCATTGTGTAGCGAGGAGCTATCAAAATTTAGTTTGAACCACCCCCAAGGAGGCGTTCGCCAACGAATTTCTCTGTGTTTGTTGGCCTTCCTTTGGTAGTTCCTTGGTGATGGACTCATGACTTTGTCACATTCTTCTTCACACGCGGAAGTCTTTTTCCAGTTTTCAACGTGTGATCTAATCTGATGAGTGACGGAGTTGTGTTGTGGGATTGCTGCTTGCTGAAACAGATGTTGGTTTCTGGTATACCAAATAGTCCACCAACTGAAAGCAAGGTCACTCATATCGGAAGTGGTTAGACTGGTGCCTAGGGTGGAAAGAATGGGTCTAAAATCCCGGGATTGGCTGATCAATCGTGCAGTATCAGTTTGTTCTCGACTTGGAAGTTGGAAAATCTTACGTGTAAAAGAACATTTCAGAAACAAGTGAACCTCGTCTTCAGAGGCCATATTACACAGTGAACAAGTAGAGGGGACAGCCGACCCCCGACCTGATAGGCGCACGGCTGTGGATAGGCCATTTTGAGCAATCTTCCATAGAAAATTCTTGATCTTCGGAGGCGCGTCAATCTTCCAGATCCAAGCATTCCTATCGGGCGTGGTTGTAGCTTGTGTTATTATTAATTTGTAGGCGCTTGTCGTAGTAAACCATCCTTCTCTATCCGGTCACCAGTCCCAAGAACATATGATAATTGGTAGTACTATTATTTTATTTTTTAAAAAAAAAAAAAGATCTATTAAAAACGGTGGAAATAACTTTGCAAGGGTATAGAGGGTAACGCCCCGGAGAAATGTGTTTACAATTGTTTGGAATGGGGAAGCTTTAATGCCAGCAATACTCTTGAATCTTGATAATTGGATGGGTTGAGCTTTTTATAGATGACTTGCATAGGAGGACGAGTGCGTAGGCTGTATGTAGGCGGCAGCCCTCCATCAAGATTCAAGACAGGAGGAGATAAAGTTTGGGAAAGCTAGCTAGAAGATAAGGTTTCATAACCCAAGGCAAGCTAAAGCTGGGTTCATCAACCTACCCAAAACAAATGAGGAAAAACCTTATAAAGCTCTGGAAAATAATCAAAATACTAGGCATTCGTTTCTGTTGTTTTTTTTTTCGAAAATTTCGTGAGGTACATGAGGTATTGTAATTTTCGCGAGATATACAACTCTTTTACATATTTCGCGTGGTATTCCTAAGGTTTATAATCTTTTTGCGTCGTAGCCTTCTTTGTTAAATCTAACAGAATTTTAGATGCTCCGTTACTTTTCAATTTTGAAATTAAAAAAAAAAAGAAAGAAAGAACAAACAAAGAGAAGGGAAGAGAAAGCCCAGGTCTGGCCCCGGCGAGGATGACGAGGAGGAGGGAGATGACGGTGAGCCAGGAAGGGGAGGGCTGGTG
This sequence comes from Persicaria tinctoria, assembly GCA_037127255.1. Classification (NCBI taxonomy): domain Eukaryota; kingdom Viridiplantae; phylum Streptophyta; class Magnoliopsida; order Caryophyllales; family Polygonaceae; genus Persicaria; species Persicaria tinctoria. The sequence goes on from JBANSL010000014.1 coordinate 10,548,406, forward strand.
ATGGAAGGCGGTGTCGGCGAGGGCTACGAGGAGAGGGGTACAGGGGCGGAAGATTGCGACGGTGTCTAGCCGCGGGGAGGAAGCGCTTGGCGGTGGAGGAGGCCGATTTTGCCGAGGAGGAGGACGCCGACGGCGGAGGTGAGGTATTGAAGGGCGATAGGAGGCCGGGGATGGGGAATTTCGTGACGGAGATGAGGTATTGAATATTGAAGCGTTGCTTCTCTTTCCATTTTTTTTTTCCTGAAATTTTGAAGCTCCAATGCACCATTGAAGCACCAATCCAGTAGCTTGGGTTTTCCCCTTCAGATCCAAGATTTTGGGGTTCAGATGTTCAGATTTTGTGGATTTGACTCCAGTTTTGTTTGGATTGAGATTTTATTTACGATTTTGTTTGGTGCTGCTTGGATCTGGTTTCGACTTTTGCTTGGATTAGGGCGGTTTGGCTTTTTCTTTAGGGTACTTTCTTTGCTTGTTTGAGAGGCTCGTTTCGATTGGTCAGCGGCGACGTTCAAGGCTCCAATCAGGGGCGGATGGACGAGATCGGTGGCGGCAGCGGCGGTTGGGGTTCCTCCTCCGGCGGTAGGTGGCGACTTTCTCTCTCTGTTTAGGGTTTTTTTGGGCGCTCTGCATGTTCTTTCTTTTTTTTTTAATTTCAAAATTGAAAAGTAACGGACCATCTAAAATTCTGTTAGATTTAACAAAGAAGGGTACGAGGCGAAAAAATTAGAAACCTTAGGGGTAGCACGCGAAATATGCAAAAGAGTTGTATACCTCGCGAAAATTGCAATACCTCAGGGGTACCTCGCAAAATTTTTCGGTGAATTGACAAGAGTCATTTAACTAAGGATGAGATCAATTAGGAGGACTTGATCACGGGGGATTGAAGAGCGGAGCAGGAGTATTCAATATGAGTCGAGTAATTCGCAGTTCTATTAGCTAGTCTCACGAAAGATGTGCATAATATGCACAGAAGAAAAGTGTCGAAGAATAGAAAGGCAGTTGGAGGTGATAATATCAACTTCTCAGGGGCACGCATTGCTATTTTTGATGTTGTTAATGATTGTAGAATTGACCCCCTTCAATAAAAAAAAAAGACTTATATTTAGGTCAAAAGCTCGTAAGAGGCCTCGCCATGAAGCGAAGGTCTCACAACCGAATACAGCGGGGATATGCGAAGTTCCAGCTTCGGAGAATGCATACCGGTTAATCATTTGTTCAATATAATATGGAATATACACTAATGAATAAAAAAAAGATTAAAATATATATATAAAAAAATTGTCCACTTCAGGTGGATAATACATAACAGGTAATCATTTACCTCAAGAAATCATATCTTTTACAAAAAAAAGGTTTATTTTGTAAATCTCATCCCCTACCTCCAGCTCCGGCGCCTCAGCCTGCTGGTGACGACCCTGGCACCGTCCCCACTCCTCTACCAAACCCTCGTTCCCCCGGCCCTCCTCCGATGCAGGCGCCCTCGTGTTCATCTATGAACGCGACTTCCTCCCTGCTCCCACCAATCGGCCCGATCAATTCCGATGGGATCCCACCTTTCGCGACGTCCCCTCCGATGATTGGCGCCACCAGTCTTCATCTGCCGGTACCGCTTTCTTCTCCGACACCTTCCTCATCTACTTTTACACCATCCGTTGGTGTTTCTACAGGTGTGCTCTGCTCTCCGCTGCTCCTCACCTGTCGGGAGTCCATCCCTGTCGTCACTGGCCTCTCCTCTCCAGTCTCCTCCTCCACCATTGTAAGACTCCTCCTCTCCCTTTTTTCCCTCCCCTTATCCAGATTCCCCTTCTCAAACCCCTCTCCGGCGAGCTTCTGGCCGCCAGATCTGGAACATGCAGCAACATCTCCCACCTCAAGCCCCCTGGCCATCCTTTTTAACCCCGTCCCCTTGTTGGTGCTCTTCTTTTGAGCTCCATTGGGGCCTCAATCAACCCTTAACAAACAACAACAACCAAACACCTCCCCAAAATCTCCATTAACAAATCTTTTTTTATCCCTAAATCCACAAAATCGAAAATAACCCATTGTTAATGCTCTGATTTATGACCCGTGGGTCTAGATCCGACATCACCGCTACCTTAGTATTATGACTATGGTTGTGCGAATCCCAAGTTTTGTTGTAGGAGGAAATCGAGTTCAAAATATAAGAATATAAATCAAACCGGATTATGCCCACGCAAATGATTACAAGACCTCCTCCTGATGTAGTAGCGGGAAGTCAGGATCGATCCTCGAGGAAGTTGGTAAGCGGATCTCAGGTAGCGGAGGAATCTCACAAGTGGTTGTCGAGTTCAGAAGTACTCGACCTCGACTAAGGTTAGTCGACAGGGGGTCAAGCACAGTCGAATCCGAGCAAGTAAGAGACACTGAGTTTGGTCGATCTCGAGGAGACCGCTCGATGTCGAGTTGGCTGGTCGTAGTCGAGGAAGCCTGGTCGAATTCGAGTAACCTACAGAGACATAAGCAACAACGATCTGCTTGATCGAGAATGAGTAGTCGACGTCGACCAGACTTGGTCGAAATCGAGTAGTAACAGAAACTTAAATAAAAGACAAATCTTTGCGGAATTCGGAATAAACTATGTGGAAGAAAACTTCCAAGATTGGGGTTTGCAACAACGATAACCAAACATGCATAAGGCAAGATAAATAATGATAATCATGCAAATCGCATCGAAGAATCAAGCTTTCGCCTTTTCCAACAATCGGATAACTTTCTCAAGAAACCCTAATTGTATCTACCGATTTTATGTTTATAATCCAAGTTGTTAGCATGGATCTCTATTAAATAGGTAATAAACACATAAAAGGTAGTAGATGCTCAAAACATGATAAAGGTCGGATCTTTACCTCAAACACACATGGCTATCGTCGGGCTCGCCCCGACCCTAGATGTGGGTGGACTACTCGCTCTTCATAGCAATTGCAGACATCATTGATGGAAAATGAACTTGCATTAATAAACTAAACAGAGTTTACAACCGATCGAAGCCAACTTGCTCTCGCTCCTTTACTCCTTTCGGCCTCCACTCTCTCTCTCTCTCTCTCTCTCTCTCTCTCTCTCTCTCTCTCTACTCTATCCTTTCCTTCTCTAGAATTGAATTGTATGATGGAATAAGCCCTATAGGCTTTATTTATAGTTGCTAATCAAGGAAGGAATATCTATCTAATATCTAAAGTTAAACTCTACTTGGAAATAAATCTATCTAAATAAGTAAAACTAGATAAATCCTAGGGTAATTAATTGTTCAACCCTGGTGGTCAACTCGATATCGACCAACATTTCTTTGCTTCAGCTCAGCAACTCGATCTCGACTTCCAGGAGTGAACATCGACCAATGTTTACTCGATATCGACTAAGCCAAGTCGATATCGACTGGCATCTTCTTGGCTTCACTTCCTTGGTCGATTATGGGACACTAACTCGGTATAGGCTTGGTCGAATTCGACCAGTTTGGTCGACGTCGAGGAAAGTTGCTCGAATCTTGCCTTCTCTTCACAACTTCTCGATCGGGTTCTCTTCCTCGAGCTCAGGTTTTTTTTTGGCCTTGGTCGACATCGAATAAGTAAGTCAATGTCGAGTAGTGTCCTGCTCGAGTTGTTTCCTTCTTCTGTTTCTCGACTTGGTTTTGCTCTCAATGGTAGTCGACTTCGAGTAGCCTTTAATCGACTTCGAGTAGATCCCATCTTTTGGTTTTGTCCCGGAATGGCTCCAAATTCTGTAATATTAAACCAAAACTTATGTAGACCTCTATTTCTTGCAAATAAACATATACTACATAAATTCAACATGTTCCCAGCCCAGAATAATAGAATAATAAGCAGAAATAAGTATAAAAACATGGTCACTTTAGTGGACATCAAGTTTTCAAGTCCAGCCGCACATGCAACAATATTATTGAGTGAGTCCGAGCCTTCATGCAACAATCATCACCGCCACAATCACCGCTATCCAAGCCACAAGAACTGGAATCAAGAATCAGCGGTTCTGAAGAAACTAGAGTTTTAATTTTTTTAGACGTTTTTAATTTTAAATTTCTGTAATTGTAATCTTAGATAATTTTTCTTTTTTTACCAGCGACCCTCTATGTAGGGTCATTCAAGCCATCTGTTGATGGCTTCAAGATCGCTTTGTCGATCTACTTCTTGTCTACTGCAAAAAGAAAAAGGAAAAAAAGTTACAATTAGTTTCTATTATGCATTATTTATGTGTTTTAAAAGATGATAACTTGTAATAGAACTTTTACCGTATTCTTCAAGAAATGATGTATATTCGATTATAACTCACTTTAAAAAAGTAAATTTCAGTATATTTCCACATACTTCGAGGCATAACATTTTAGACTTTGAATATCAATTCACTCCAGGGAACATAATTTAGACAACATGTATACAACCACTTTAAGGTTTATATTGTGTAACATTGCACCAAAATTGATGCACTTCAAGACATGATTTTCATCTTTATTAGAACATAATATACAATCTCATCACGCATGATAATTGTCATTGCAGGGACAAATTTTATTGTTCATAGATTTAGACCAACATTTTATGACTCCCTTAATATACATCATCTTCGAGGGAAATGATCTTCGTCACTTCAAGAACAATTTATTTTTATAAGTCTATCCACTCAAGGGAATAGTAAAACCATGTAAAAGATAATACTAAATAGTAAAGTAAATTAAGAAACATATACATCAGCAACAATCTTAAATAAATAAATAAAATTAATGTCAACTTCGGGTGACAAGAAAATTTAAAATAGATCTTCAAGATCTTTTTATCACTTATGTCGGGATGTGATATTCTTATATGCAATTTTATCGTCTACCGCGGGAAAATGATAGAGAAACATTAAGGATCGGAGTTGATTTGTTTCTCTGGCTATAAGATTCATCACTACGTGTTATAATTTCATCTACTTCAGGAGATAAATTTTATCACTTTTAAAATGATATATAAATTAATTGTTTTATGTACTTTATTAGATAGTGTTCATCATGCTCAAGGAGATGAAGAATGAAAAACATATAATAAAATAAATAAATAATAATTGGTTCGTCGCTACAAGGGTCACTTTTATCAATTCATCTCTATGCGGATGCAATTTACTGTTCATCTACTTCGATAGATAGTTCGTTTACCTACTTTGGGAGATGTGTCTATTCGTCTACTTTAGGAGATGAGTCCGTCCATTTACTTCGGGAAATGAGTCCGTTCATTTACTTTGGGAAATTACTAAATGAGTATGTTCATCTACTTCGGGAGATGAATAATAAATAATGATAAAAAAACATACATATAAAATAAAAGAATAAACCTAAATTCTTCACTATGCGGATAACAATTCATAGTTTCATCACAACGAGTATGAGATTTATCGATAATATTGAATATATAATATTAGTCTTCATCCGCTTTGAGGGATGATATTGATCAATTTTATTTACGGGATAAATTTATTTTATATTTATTCATCCATTTCTAGAGATGATATTTCATTATCGACTCATTTCAGCTCATTAAAGCGATTTAACATATAGAAGGGTTAAGCCAATCAGCATACAAGCAAATAATATTATGCATTGAAGAGCACCGATATATAAAGGCGATAGTTAGTATCTTTAAAAATCTAGAGGTATTTTGATTTACCAAAAAAAAAAAAAAATCGGGAGAGGCCACCATACAAAAGGCCTCCAACTTAATCAATAATCTAGATTTAAAAAAAAAAAACGATTTCATGGAGTACGTACGAAAAGCCTCCAACAATCCAAAGTTGATTTTGGAAAGGAAAGTAAATCAACCGTGTTATTCGCATCATCAATTTAATAAAAAAGAACTCACTGGAGTCTACCGTGACGACAACCGTGTTATGTAAAGATAGAGTTTCTTTTCCAATTAAAACATAATTTTTGGGGAAAAAATGTTACAAATTATCCCAAAACTCCCATGAACTTATTTTTTTCATTTATTAATCGAAGAATATATACTGCCATTGAATGTCATAATTCGAAAATAATTTAATTAAGCGAAGTAAAATAAGGGAACTCACCTCAAAAACCTTTTCCAATCACATCTTCATGCCATGGGTACCCGGGACTACTAGCAAGTAGCAAGAAACACCTGACTAATCCTATGAGCCTTGAAACCCTTCAATGGACCAATGCCACCCGAAGCAGGGTGGGTATCCAATTAATTAAAATAATTGAAACATAATTTTAATGTAAGAGAAGACATTTCATTTTAAGGGATTATAATAATTAGGAAAAGGGGTGAGATTTTAAGTTACATTTCAATTAATTTAATTAATTGTTTGCCCACCCCTGACTTGAAGCAAGATTCAAATTAGAGATCTTTGGGTCCAACCCGCAGTCCTTTCCAGCTGAACCAACTTAGAATGGTTATTGGTTAACCCACCCACCTTCTGTTTACAGTAGCAGATAATGGTGAAAAATCGTCCCTGCCAGTTCTAATCAATACATAAGATATTCAAATGGATACATAAGGAATTCAAATGAACCATACATCTATACGCAAAAGGACAAATCCTAAAAGCTCTCGATAAACAAAGTAACAAACCCATCCTTCCCCTTTTTCTCTAACTTACCCTATACAAAAATGAGGACGGGCCCAATTACAAAAGTTTGTTTAGGTGAAACTCACAAATCATAAGAACAAAAGTTCAGGTCAGATCTACTGCTTTTGGGTGACTGGGAAATTATCCTCAGGCTGCCTTTTCCACAAGTAGTTGGCTGCTTCAATCCACCGAGGATTGACGAGGAACTTCTCCTCCCGCAGAGCCCAACGTGACTTGTCGGTCCTAGCATCCGCGGAGACTACATGTGTGACAGTTGGGTCAAGTTCTGTGCAGCATATTGCCCCCATCCTTTCTGCCATCTTCCACAAGGGGTTGTCATTGGGAGATGATGAGGTAGGAAACACCCGGCTGAAGACTATCTTGCAGTCTTTGAGGACTTCTTTCTTGATGCTCTTTAGAACCTGGAAATCATTCAGAACAACCTTGTTTGAGAACATGTTTCCACCTAGTTTTGCAGATTGTAAGCAACGCATTACATTGTATGCTTTTTCTTTTGCAAGCACTGATGACAATATTGCATATCTGACTAATACTAACAACCAAAAAAGGGGGAAACAACAGTTTTTATAGCGGAAAGCCATGGTAAATGCATCAGATATTTCACCTCTCTCACATCTCTGACAGCAATGTCATCCTTTCTCTCCTGTCGGTAGATTGCAAATTGCAATTAGTGATATAATACACACAGGAACTGTTTGCTAGTATGAGTGAAAAAACACAAGAAAAACATACCGGATCAAAGAAAAGGCCATGAACACGCTTTAGAACTTCGAGAACAGTAGCCAGTGCACCATCTACCTCATTCTCGTCACTTTTTAGCTCTGAAAGGGACTTGACATTGAATCCAAATTGACGGCAACTTGAAGAAAAATAATGATATCTGTCCATCAAAATCAGATTATCCTTGTGTTTTTGCCAAACCTGAATGATGCAGAAAATCAAATGATTAAAACAGAAAAAGTTGAAAATCTGCAAAAGGAATTACAAAAACAAAAGAAAATATGCATAAAATCGTTTATACACCATATTTCAAAACACGACGACAACCAAATGATTCTACCCATCGAACCAAATGTGAAGAGATAGTACTTACACCTTCCGTGTCATCTAAAATCAGAACAGCACTGTCCATGCCAAGCACAATATCGAGTCCCTTCTGATGCCTTTGAGTACAATCGCCTTGTGAGATAACTCTAGAATCAAAATATGTTTTCCTAGGATCGAGCAACCGGGCCATTTCAAATGCATATGACCGTTCTCCCATTGTGTAAATGTACATCTCAAACAAGTCAACAGCTTCTTTAAGAAAGGTACGTACAAATGGCCTTAACTTCGTTACCATCTGCATTGTATCCACTTTGAACAAGCTTCCATTTGAAACATCTAAAATTTCAAACTGTTGAAGTCAGATGAACCGGTACTCATTAAGAATATTAAAGGATGTACTAAGGTCCAGACACATCATTATGATTCAGAGCAAAAAACTAGGGACCAAATTGATAGAGACGGAGAAGAAGGGAATAAATTCACATGAACTTCAGTGCAAACACAGTATATGTCCCAAACTGCCACCTATCATGGAGATAATTAGGACTCGCTAAGAGATAGAGCCTACTTTTGCAAGATTATATTAGAACCATCAACTACAGATGTAAAGAAAGATTATATTTAAAACACAGCCTGTCTGGTTTTAAAATACGGAGTATAATATTCCACATCACATGCGAACATATCCTGAATAGAGTAACAATTCATGAACAAACACAGCAAAGAAGAATGTCCCCAAGCTTTAAATGACCAAAGAAACGAACAACTCTACAAGCAAAAGATACCTTGAAGGGAGTGTGTCTGACCCAATAAATATTGCTCATCCGGTGATATATCTTTCAGACAAGTTGAGTTCAAGACAGTGTGGTCCAAATCAATCACAAGATAAAGCTTTTTCTGTTGTAACATCTTCTTAACATCAACATTCCTTAAGCGAGTTATCTCATCATTAGCAAGTCTCAAATCCTGCAAATAAAGAATAATGTCAATCTTTGCCATGTCTGCATAGTGTTCAATAAATATTCAATTAAAATTCAATAAAGAACAAAAAGGCAGATGGTGAATGAACCTTGTGAAAACAGGAACAAAATATTTTATTCATTGAAGAATATCTTATTTCAATTTTAAGAAGATGAAGCAACATTTCGTAAAGCAAACTTGAGTTAATGTTCTACAGGAAATCCATCAAAGTAAAAAGGACAGAGGTTGACAATGACCAAAAAAAAATAAAAAAAATCAATCGAGATTCAACAATAGTATAAGAATTCATCACAGTTATACCTTATGGATGTATCCAAGTGATATGCCCACAGCATCAGCCATCTTTTCCCCACATCTTATACACATATCTCGTAAGAAACCAGGATGTGGACAAGAATCACCAGCCACCTCTGCAAGTAAAAATAATTCAATATAGTGATCATATTAGAAAACTCCAAATCAAAGAACCACTTGCTAGGAGGAAAATTTCCTAAAATACTCCCACGGATGGAAACATCATAAAACCATCCCCAAATTTATAACAAAATCATAACGAAACAGAGGCAAAATGTCTGAAAGAGATGATTGCAAATTGGCAATCCAGAGACTAAGCTGAACCCATGGGATTAAAGTGAACAAGATAACACGTACGATGGTAAGAAGATCTCTAACAGATTAGATATGGCATCTAAACCATACCTGTCTCCTCAAAAGATCCATACGACGTGCCCTCTACTTCATCGGTACTTTCCGAATCCAGCTTTCGTCTTTTGATCCTGAAACCAATCATCTCCTGATGTTAATCATTTTTTTAAAAGTTTCTACATTTCGATTATTGAGTATCATGAAAGAACTAAGAACTCAAAAACACTAAATGAGAAAAACAGGCCTCTTCTTTCAACAGTTAATATCATTATGAGGCTATCCTGAAAGCGAGTTTGCACATGGGAAGTGGGAAGAGTTCGCATCACAAATACGTCAACTTATAAGTGAGAAAAACATTTTTGCATTAAAATTCAAGTTCAATAAGTATTAAGATCCTTCTACCTACTTAAAAATGACGTCTTTTCAACTTTGCAATGCAATTATACAAATGCCTCAAATACCGCATTTAGAGTACAAATATGATGAGAAGATGGATAAATGAAAAAATGATCAAATATAAAAGAATTTCATGGTTGCACACACTAGCAATAGTACCTCTCAACAGGGTCTCCATTATCATCATTCTCTTTGTTTGGTGATGCATCCGATAATCCAGAATCCAGCTCCTCTTCAAGAAATCCAGCGAAATCATCACTGCTTGAAGAGGATATAGGGGAATCTGTAGCCACACTCATCTACCACAATGAAAAAGAATTCAAACTCTCATATATGATATATTCCTTAACGCAGATGTGTGAATACGAACTTCTCAATGTTGGATTGCAGAGTGTTTTCAAACAATCAAGAAATCTCGTCGTAGAAATAGCTGACAAGGCAGTTGCTTTGAACATCATATTTTGCTTAAATTCATAAACTAGCATTATCAAACAGCTAGACACTCTATCAGCAACTTCAATCCATCAATGCACAGTTTAAAAACACAGAGATGTTAACCAGCAATCAACCAGAAGTAACCAAAAAAAATATAAATATAAAAAATTGAAGTGTGCTTCCCGGAACAAGTCGTGCTGAAACCCCCATACCACCACTTCGCCGAATTGTTTAGCGGACAAATCACACTCTAAACGGCCACACAAACGAAAATCGAGGGAAGAATCAAACCAAAAAGCATAGGGAGCAGAGTTCATCACAAACCTCGACAACCGACCTAGTTGGATACTTGGATCCAAAAGCCCGAGTCGCCCGGAAGATAGAGAAAGAGAACTGCGACCGCGAAAGAGAGAGGGGAAGAAGTGTCTGGTTGTCGTCAAGATCGGGGGGCCGGCAGCGGTGGCGGAGGCCGGTGCAGCTCGAGGAGTTACACGGCGGCGGAGGCGCGGCTGCGGTGGTCACAGTGAGTGGGTGCGACGTTCAACCAAGGTGTTTTTGTTACGAGTTGATTGGGAAAGGTTTTAGAAGGTTGTTTGGGCCGGCCCGCCCATTAACCTTTGAGGAGCATATGAGGTCAATTTGGGCCCTTTATGATCCATCATGGCAATTTTCCTCTCATGTTCCTAGTAGTTTAGTTTTAACCATGTTGATACTTAATGGATGGATGATAATATAAAAATTAAAATTGATTAAACTAAGGGCCTGTTTGGTTAGACGAAGGGAAAGGAAAGTAAAGGAATCATTTCAAGAGAAAGGAAAGGAAAGGAAAAGGGTTAAACTCCAATTTTGTTTAGTTAATTTAAGAGGGGAATCATTGCTTTCTTCATTACCTTTTTATGTGTTTGGTTGATTTAAGGAAAGGAAAGAAAACAAACAATAAGACCTTTGCATTTTTTTTTTATTGTTTTCTAATATTATTGCAAAATCATATAATCATATAACAAGGATGAACAAATATAATAAACTCATATGAAATCATTTGAAATCCACACGGTCAGAAATCCACATAGCCAGAAACATCACTTCGCACTAAAAAAAAAGAGAAGCTATAACCACGTTCAAAAAGACATTAAGAAGGTAGACTACATGAAGTCATAAACACCACTTTGCAATAAAACAAAAGCTACAACCACATATATAACATCCACACAATCAACTCCTCTTCTTGAGCAAGTCGATCACATATTGTTTCCTCAAACTGTTGTTGACCGTTCTCACTCTTTCCACTTGTTATTCCGAGATAACTCCAATAAGGATTGGAGTAGTACGTATATCGTCCTCTTGTGCTGACCGAAACCTTTTATTTTTACCACTTCCCCGAATATCGCCTTCCATCATTCACCTAAAAGTGAAGAGGAAATTTGAGTTAAAACAAATCGCATAAAAATGATAAAACAGCAAACTAATCAGCAAAAATGATCAAAAGTGAAGAGGAAATCCTACATACATACATGTATTCTGTCCTTTTATTTTTTAGGCACTGCGGAAGTGTCAACTTAAGTCAACAATCAGTAATCTACCAAAACAACTAGACTCGTCGGGTCAGATTAGTCAACAAACAGAAAGTGCATGTGCATTCATATACAGGCATATGCTCATGCAAAAGCATAAATCTTCCTAATATTCTATTTGCAATGACAGTGAGCGACGAAGGTGAAAACTGGAGCACTGGGCAGAGACAGCTCTTCTGTCTATTAGACTCGGAGTGAGAGTCAAGACCAATTGAAACCACAAATAATTGAAGAGTGTACCTTAAGACCTTTTGATCATTTGATGCTCTCGACTCCCAAATGTACCTTTTGCTCCCACTCTCTGAGAGCCCTGAATAAGATTCGAGTGTTCATCGAATGAGGGGTTAGGCATACATAGACTTGTAGATCTATATTAAAAAAAGTCAAGAGATACATTTTAAATTAAAGTCATGAATCAACATTAAACTAATTCAAAAGCCCCAAATAAAAGCATCCAAACAAGCAAAGTTTATAATAAAAAGAGCACCCACAAGGCCCCAACAATTACAGAATCTGAAGCATCAATCAGTTGTTGATGCAAATGGGATAAGTGCAGAACTAAGATAAGAACTGACACCTCAACCTCCCAAACATAAATTCACATTGATACAAAAGTAAAAAATAAATAAAGGGTATGATTAGAAGCTCTTGGGGGAGCTGAAAATTTTGGGGGGTTGAAATGAACAGAAGATGGGTAAGTAGCTGTTGGCCAAAATGGGTGAATTGGGGGTGAAACTGAAGTACTTAGATAGGTTTCCATGAACACATGCAATCACATTTGGTGGCTAAATGCCACCTGCATCAAAATCCCACTAATGACAGATTCACCCTTGCCTTATCATTAAAATAAAATTACATTATCTACACATAAACCTTGCATTATCATTTTTTATATATAAAATAAAGTTGTATCAACTAGTAAGGATGAGTAAAATGATATATATACTGATTAATAAGTTATATATTCGAATTCCTCCCCTTTAGTGTATTTTTTAATCTTTCTCTGCCACCCTAATATATCCATGAAATCTTTGTTTATGGTCTTCATTACATACACATTCAAAGACTATATTTGGTTACTATGCCAACTACTCTTACCTAACCTTGACTTCATGACTTAACTAGTACAAGGATACTGCATATATTAATCCAAAATAGAAGCACTTTTGAATTACACAGGTTGACTAGAAGCACATTTTTCACTTCAAAATGACAAAATAATAGAAATAACATAAAGAAAAATAAAAGATGGTGTAATAAAGAGAAATCCACAGGAAAATATGTCACAGGTGTTGTTTTTCAACTTGTGAGAAGTACAGGAGTGATGGTGAAGGTAAAAAAAATCATTAAGAGTTCCCTCTCAAAACTGTGAGAGGCAAAAGAAATCATCTAGGAGACAAACTCTATTATGACTATTATCAATGCTAGATTACTGAACATCACAAGTTCAGAATATGAGATAATGAAACTGCCATGTCATTTCAAACCTATTAAGGAGAATCCTTTCACATCAAAATACCATAAGTAGAAAGCCATGAAGTCACATTGAAGAATAATCGAGAACCAACTCAGCAAGAAGCAACTTAACAGAAAGCATTAATACCCTCAACTTAAAAGTTTCAACTACAAATAGCAACTACAAGTTGATATTGCAACAAAGGCATTGAAATATATAGCAGACGTGAAATATATAGTCAAATTGAAATATATAGTCTCATGTTATTCATTGCAAGTAAGTGATTGAAATATAGCAGACTTGGCTTCTGAATCAGTTGACTTAATCAAGTTATTCATGCAACAAGGACACCAGAGAGGACAACAAATTACCAACAAATTCCAATTCACTACTTGCAAAAAAAAAATCAGCAGAGAGAGGACAACAAATTACCAATAAATTCCAATTCATTACTTGAAAAAAAAAATCCAGTTCACACAGCATAGAGATGACATTTACCTGAAATCTCAAATGGAGAAGAAGCAAAAATCTGGAAGAAACACCGAATGTGTGAAGCAATCAGAACCTAATTCCTCCCTGTATAAAGTAGAAATTTTAGGGTTTTAGGAAAGGAGAAGCTATCTGTAAAATTGAATTACAATAATCAAAGATAAGCATAATCACAATGTGAAAGATATTACCAGCTGTGATTTAACCAAGAGCAACAAATGAGAGAGGGGAGAAATCGAAGATGGAGAGAGACGATAAGCCAACGAGGGGATGAACCAAGAGCAACTGAGAGAAACAGAAGCCACGACCAACTAAGAGATCGAAACCAACAGCAACTGAGAGAGAGATCGAAACCAAGAGCAACCGAGAGAGATTGAAACCAAGAGCAACTGAGAGACGATATTACCTGTGATTTAACCAAGAGCAACAGAGAGAGATCGAAGCCAACAATTGAGACAGCGATAAGCCTGGTGAGACAGACGAGGGGATGAACGATTAGGAGAAACGTGGGAGAAACGGCTGAAACGCCATTGGAGAGAGATTGCGAGGTCGAAGGCGCCTAGCGAGCTTGAGGAAGAACGTTCGCCTGACTCGCCCATCGGGGGATCTCGAGATAGAGAGACGGGAGATTGGACGGGAATCCTTAATTTTTTCAAGGGTAACAGATCGGGTGAACCGATTAACCCTCAAAAAGAAATTAAACCTTTCAAAATGATAAACAAACAAGTCCAAAGGTAAACGGGCTTTATCATTCCTTTGTTGGGCCAAAATTTGAGAAAACAAACAGGCCCTAAATCTTCTTATAAAACTTCTGCTCTGCTTACTTTATTTTGCATAATTAGATTGCGTTCAAACCCCAGTTTCAAAGTACTCCCTCCGTTCCAAAATACTCCCTCCGTTTCAAAATACATGGTCTTTTACATTTTAGCACGCTTTTTAAGGAGTGAAAAACGCTATGAAATATTATTTTTTTAAGTAATTTTTTTATATAATTAGATACTTATTAGTAATAAGTATCAAATAGTATAAAAATTTTAATTAAAAAAATAATATTTTATAGAGTTTTCCGCTTCTTAAAAAACGTGTCAAAAAGTAAAAGCCCATCTATTTTGGAACGGAGGGAGTACATGGATTTTGACTTTTCGGCACGTTTTTTAAGGAGCGAAAAACTATATAAAATATTAATTTTTTAATGAATTTTTTTACATAATTTGATACTTATTACTAATAAGTATTAAATTATATAAAAAAATTAATTAAAAAAATAATATTTTATAGAGTTTTTCGCTCTTTAAAAAACGTGCCGAAAACTAAAAACCCATGTATTTTGGAACGGAGGTAGTAGTATTTAACTACTAATATGAAGTAATTCAACTATTAACCCCCCAAAAAGGCAAAGAGTGTGAAGTTACAAATTTCACCGATGATACTTGTATAATTACTAATGTATATAAAAAAATGCTCAAATGGAAAAAGTTTGGAAAAAGTTTGATAAACTTTTGATATAATACTTAATCAGTTATCATACCTTAAATAACATGTTCAAAAAACAACAATAATAATCCAAAGTGCAGCTGAGGAAACATCAACCCATATATTAAGTAAATGATATTTTTTTAATAGTAATAACAACATAATTTAAGATACGTTATTCAACTCTGCTTATCATCATTGCAGGCAAGCTTGAAGGATTTATTTCCCTCTTTAAACCGCATTGCAGAACTATGCTAGAGGGAAATGCATAGTCATCCCTCCATCGATGACTAATGTTTGGCCAGTCATGTATGAAGAAGCGGGCATCGCAAGGAATGCAACCAAGGACGCCACATCCGCCGGATCCCCTCCTCGTCCGAGTGATGTTCGAGAGCTTAGAGCCTCTAAAACATCCTTGTTTTGAGTCTGTAAAAGGGGAGGTTTCATGAAAAACACATCACAACAAGGAAAGATTAAAAAAAAGGCGTATTGGTTTCAAAAGATTACGTCTGCCTTCAACCGAGGAGTGAAGATGATCCCTGGGGCGACAGCGTTAACTCTGATGTTGTCTTTTCCCCACTCGCATGCTAGGCTCCTCGCAAGCTGATTCATACCTCCTGGGAAGAGGGATCAATACACTAATTTAAGTATGGATATCATTGAAGGTGGCGATACATTTCAATTCGAGAAGTGAATGTAGAGGACTAATTCGACAACCTTTGGATAGAGCGTAGAGGGATCCGATATTCATCCCAACCAGACTAGAAATGGATGAAATGAGTACAATGCTTCCAGCACCGGATTCCTTAAGAAGAGGATATGAAAGTTGGGATAAGTGATAAGCTGATTCTATGTTCGTAGCCATTACTTGTGAGAAATCGTCTGATGTGGTTTCGAGTGTCACTTTGTGCATAAACATGCCAACGTTATTGACCTAAATCCATAAGAGAAAATATGTTAACATAGGGATCTTCATTATTATAGTAGCAAAGATGACTTTTATAACCAAATGTTTTTGATGCCATATTTCATAATTTATCTCATCCAAAAAGACTTGTGAAAGTTGCAAAAAATGGTAACATCTATATAATGAATTTCAAATAATAGGTTAACATCACTTTCATCATTTATGAACAAAGTAACATGAGGCTATTATTTGCAACGCATTGTGCACAATTGTTGTTATTTATGTCATATTCAAATCAATGTCTAGTTTAATTGAGAAGTAGAAAGTAGAAGGAAAATTAATGAAATTTTATATGTAAAAAAAATGTACATGATCATCACTTTTTGTGAGTGTAGAGATTGGGAGAGAGAAATAGTTAGACCATTTTAGAGGATATGGTTACACTATGTTAAAATTAGGAAATCAAAGGAGGGAAAAGAAAATAAATTTTATATGAAAAATCACAATTTGTAAATTCAACATGAATGCATCTACCAAAATTTGATCCAAATGACTCCCCATTCCCACTAAAAACCACAATCAATCGAAGAATTCAACTTACAAGAACGTTAAGCTTGCCCTCGTACTCACGGGAGACAGTGTCGATGAGCTTCTCCCTTTGTTCTTTGGAACCCACGTCGCAAACCGAACCTGTGACCTTCAAGCCTCTTTGACGCCAGCCCTCCAAGCGTTCGTTGAGGTCCGCTTCGGTACGGGAGCAAATGTGGACGGTTGCACCTAACCCCGCCAACTCTTCAGCTATCGAGTACCTACATTCAAGCGTTTAATACATTCATATTTAATTTTTAAAGTTAGTAAAAGGAGGAGGATGTAGGAAAGGCCTTTTGGGAATAGCTACCCGATTCCTTGAGTTCCGCCGGTAACGAGAGCAGTGAATCCGTTGAGGGACCATCGTCGTTCAAGTGTGTTCGTCATTTCCATTGTATCGATCTGTGGAGACTCGGGTAAAGTTACTTCAATTTTTATAGTGATTTCAGGACTATGGAATATGTTTTTTTTGAAGGATTATTATTAAAAACATGTACAACTTGAATTTTTAAAACTACTGACAAATACTATGTATGTAAATTTTTAAATTACGAAAAAAAATGAATGGATTGAAAGAATCTAATTACATACATATGTATAGGAGCCTTTTTGCATTAAATGATTACAAAAAAAAAAAATCAAACTTAATTTACATATTTACACAATTCTTCATTGAATCTACTTTCTTCATTGAATCTGTTTGTATACATATGTACAAGAGTTTTTGTGTAGTAATTGTCAATTAACACATACACATGCATCTATGATCATCCTTTCAATTTAATTATAAATTAAAAATGATTCAAGTTCAAAGATAACTTGCACACAAAATATATCATTCCTACTCCTATAATACATTCGATCATACCATTTTCCATTTAATTGCATCTATATTTTTATTATTATCTCATTGAATTGGAATTTTTCGACAATAAACTTAGTAACTAAAATAATAAGGGAGGAAAAAAAATATCATGCCACCCACTTACTTCTACGTGGCATCACCAGAAGCCTCTGTTCTACATAACGAAGTTTGAGACATATCACGTCACTCATTTACTTCTACATTAGTAAATGAACCAATAAAAAAAATAAAATAAAATCATATATAAATACTATGTTTTTTAATCATAATTAATATTATCTATACTACACTAAAACCCGAATCAAAACTGTGGCTTCACGAAAATGCTCTACTCCATATGGCATCATATGGAGGATGTCATTCATCCACCGACTTTTTCATCTCCATGTAAACCAATCAAAACCATCCAGTTTAGGGTTTGCCACATCATCCAATTATATTCACCCCACATCCCCACTACTTACCCTACTAAAAATAATAAATAATAAATTACATTATACTTAAATATATACCCATATTATTAAATATATTAAATACTAACACTATTTTTCCTCATATCTATATATTCCGTATTACACAATTATATTCCTCCACTCAAATACACATCCACATTATTGACTATATTAAATACTAATTTCATATTATAAAAATATTAAATACTAATACTAGGTTTTATTTTTCCATTTCCTTGTATTTTGTATTATATAATGTCTTAATTACTATTTATATATAATAAAATATATGAAATAATAATACTAAGTTTGTCCCTATGATTATGCTAAGGATCTTTGGGCGGAACTGATGGAAAGGTATGGCCGAACAAACGCCCCACTCATTTTTCAATTGAAGAAAGAATTAGTTCACATTACAAAAGGTGATAAGACGATAGCAGAGTATTTCAATAAGTTGAAGAGGGTGTGGGTTGAACTGCAAAGTGTGGAAGGGTTTCCTGGTTGTGTTTGCGGTGCCATGTTGAACTCTTCTTGTCAATTGGCAAAGAAAGTGTCTGAGGCAGAAGGAAGGAATCGCATGATGCAATTCTTGATGGGCCTTGGAGAAGGGTATGAATATGTGTGCAATAGTATCCTTGCAACTGATCCTTTGCCAACGATCAATAGAGCTTATTACCTAGTTCAACAGGTTGAGGGTGACAAAGGGGTTTCAGCAGGATCTTTTGGGCCTCAATATGAGAGCATGGCATTAGTTGCTGCTAGAAGAGGGTCACGACAGGGTGACAAATATCAAGGCAACAAGAAAGATCTTTCAAAGGATAACAAGCACAAGATCTGTTATCATTGCAGAGGGAAATGTCATATTATGGAGAATTACTTCAAGCTATATGGTTTTCCTAAGTGGTACAAGGGTCCTCATGATGGCAAGTCTGTAACTAATAATGCTTTTGAAGCTTCTGAAAGGGAATTGGAGTCACCTTTGGAGGAAGGTGGTACCAGTAATCTCTGCTTCAACACTTCAAGTACTACAAGTCCTAGTGCTGGAGGGAAGATGGATCAGTCCTTGGTTAATGCTTTATGCCAAGAACTGTTGAAAGCTATGCAAGAAAAGAGTCAAGAGAATTGTGCTACTGTGACAAACATGGCATGTAATTCTAAGGCTTACAATTTAGCTTTATTAGCTCGGTTTTCTAAAGATACAGATTGGATTATTGACACTGGGGCTATAGATCATATGACTGCATATGATTATTTCCTTGGTGATAGGAGGTTGCTCAGTAAGCCTATTAATGTAGGCATGCCTAATGGGAATGTGTCTTCTGTTAGTGAGACAGGAACTTTGCATCTCAATGATAAAATTGTTTTACATCATGTCTTACTTGTACCTAGTTTTAAGCATAATTTGTTATCTGTTGGTAGATTGGTAAATGATTCATGTTTTGTAGCCATTTTTACAGCCAATAATTGGTTTTTCCAGGACCTTGGCACTAATTAAGTCATTGGTTCTAGAGACAAGCATAATGGGTTGTACACACTGCACTTTGATCATATACGTACTGCTCAGCAACTTCCATTCAAGATCAATCCTACTTGTTTACCTGTTTTGAATAAGTCTGTTACTCTTGTGTCAAATGTTTTCAAAGTTTGTAAGGATGATGAATTGTTATCTCAACTTCAATTTAGATTAGGCCATACATATATGAGCAAGCCGATTCATTTGCAAGGTCTTCCTTCTAAACATTTGCCTGATTGTGAGGCTTCTGTTTTGGCTAAAATGCATAAACTTCCTTTTCCTCTCAGTCAATCTGTTTTTGGTTCATGCTTTGATTTAGTGCACTTGGACATCTAGGGTCCATATAAAACCAAGAGTATTGATGGTGCTTCCTATTTTCTTACTGTTATGGATGATAAAAGTAGAGTCACTTGGATATTTTTATGCCCAATAAGACTCATGTACTATAGATATTGTCTACATTTATTTCTTATGTGCATACTCACTTCAATGCCAATATCAAATGTTTTAGAAGTGACAATAACACTGAATTTATGCAAAAGGATTGCCTTAATCTTTTTGCATTTAAAGGCATTGAGCATCAGAGGAGTGCCCTTACACACCTCAACAAAATGGTAAGGTAGAAAGGAGACACAGATATTTGATTGAGACTGCAAGAGCTCTACGTATTCATTCTAATCTTCCTATGAAATTTTGGGTTGATCGTATTCTTGCAGCTACTCACATTATTAACAAATTGCCTTCTGCTGTTTTAAACTGGAAATCTCCATTTGAAGTTTTGTTTGGTTGTCCCCCATCCATGGATGAATTGAGAACCATTGGATGTTTATGTTTTGCCTTGAATCCTAATTCAAAGAAAGATAAGTTTGGTGCTAATACAGATGTGTTCTTGTTGGGTATCCTTTTGCTAAAAAATCTTACAAGTTATATTGTTTGGATACTCATAAGTACATTCTTAGTAGACATGTTCAATTTTTTCAAGATAAATTTCCTTTCCAAAATTGTGAAGCAATGCCTGTTTCTTCAGACATTGTTACCCCTTCATTGCCTTTGGTAAGTCCTGCTGATTCTTCAGATCTATCTGTTCCACCTCATATGATTGATATATCTACTCCAAATATTGAATCTTATGTTAATGATGAAGTTGTGAGTGATTCTACTGAATATCCTGTTGAGATTACAAATTTTAGTTCCACTGAGATGACATGTTCTAGTTCTGATGATTAGTCTAGTGAGAATTTTCCACCTGTTGCAAGGGTAGTTCTAGACATTGATTTTCAACCAAGAAGGTCTGGCAGGGTACATCAGCCTCCTGCTAAATTGAAGGAGTTTTTATGCCCATATATTAAAAAGTCTAATTCATTTTCACAAATTGTTCTTGGAGATACTAACTTTTATTCCAGTGACTTTGTGCTCTCTTTTACTAATATGGTTCATATTCATGAACCACACACTTATGCATAAGCAAAGAAGGATGATCACTGGATTGAGGCCATGAATAAAGAGTTACGCTTTGGAAAAAAAAAACAAGACTTGGATATTGATAACACTTCCTGATGGGAAGAAAGCAATTGGATCAAAATGGGTATTCAAGCTCAAGTACAAACCAGATGGATCCATTGAAAAGCATAAGGCAAGGTTAGTTGCCAAAGGTTATAATCAGGTAAAAGATAAGGATTATAAGCATATTTTTTCTCCAGTTGCTAAGTTCACTACTGTGAGATGTGTATTAGCTTTGGCAACTGTCAAAAATTGGTCTATTCATCAATTGAACATTAATAATGCTTTCTTACATGGAATTCTAGATGAAGAAATTTACATGAATCCACCAGATGATATGATAGAGCTGTTTCAGGACAAGCGTGTCTTTTAAAAGATCCTTGTATGGCTTGAAACAAGATAGTAGACAGTAGAATGTGGAACTTACAAAGTTTCTCATTTCACTGGGCTATGTACAATCCAAACAAAATTATTCTATGTTTGTTAAGAAGGTTTCAAAGGTATTATGACTACTCTTGTCTATGTAGATGATTTACTTTTGACAGGTGATGATGAAGATGTTATCTTCGACATAAAGAATCAGCTGCACACCAAGTTCACAATCAAGGACCTTGGACAAGTTAGATATTTCCTTGGAATAGAAATATCTAGATCACCTATTGGCATGCATGACAATTCATCAAAGAAAGTATATTATGGATTTGCTAAGAGACAATCAGATGCTGGACACTAAGGAAGCCAAATTTCCTTCACCAAGAGGATTGAAGCTTTCCCCTAAAGATGGTGTTCCTCTATAAGATCCAAAATCATATAGATGAGTGGTTGGGAGACTTCTGTTTTTAAACATGACTCATCCTGATCTCTCATATGCAGTATAATACTTATCTCAGTTCATCAGCTCCTCTAAAGTTCCACATTATCAGGCAGCAATGCATGTCCTTAGATACTTGAAAGGAACTCTCAATGCAGGCTTGTTTTATTCAGCTCAGTCATCATTAGATCTTACAGCATACACATATGCAGATTGGGGGTCTTGTGCTTATTCAGCTAAATCTCTGTCCGGCTATTGTATGTTGTTGAGCAAGAACTTGATTTCATGGAAGACAAAGAAGCACAAGACAGTTTCTAAGGCATCCACTGAATCTGAATACAGGGAAATGTCATATGCTTCAAGTGAGATGATCTGGTTGGATGGATTGTTCAACAATCTGCAGGTGTTTATTCCTCAACCAATTCCTCTCTATTGTGACAACCGATCAGCTCAGCACCTAGCAGCAAATCCAGTGTTTCACGAGATGACCAAGCACCTAAGGATAGATAGACATTTTGTAAGGGAACACAACACGATGGCTTTCTACTCACCCATCTTGTTCCTACTGCCCTTCAGCTTGCAGATCTGATGACCAAGCCTCTTGGAGAAGCTCAACATAGATTTCTCTCAGTCAAGTTGGGCTTGGTCTTTGAAACCCCATCTCCAACTTGAGGGGGGGGGGGGGTAATGAGATATATGTAGATAAGGATATATTATGTCATTTAGAAATAAGAGGGAGGTTTATGTAATTAAGAAGATTGGAGGATATAGGGCTATAATACCCATTTCCTCTAACCGACATTCAATAACTTCACTTCATCTTCTTCATCTCTTGTATTTGTTGTGGTTTTGAGTTGTAATCAAGATTGATGTTGGTTTTATATCAAAGTTTCACAGGATTCACCTACTATATTCATTAATACAATTTTTAACTCAACTTATTAACATATATCCTTAACATATAGAATATACAAAATCGATATATCATAATACATTTAACAAATCATTACTTATTGATAAACTATTACCCCGTAATATTGTAGCGATGCCCATGGCAGAACACTAGTGTAGGTGTATGTTTATATGTACGGTGCAACTCAGGCGAAATGTTGTGTACCAATTAAAGAATTATTTATGTAGTCAACGGAGGGATGTTGTCGATCGGTTTTATTGTCCTATTCGGATTATATGAGAAAGTTAGCTTTCGCAGGTGCTTACCCTCAGCATCTGTGTCGATCACATTGACGATAAATTAACAAATACTCCTATTATTTTTGTAATGATGCTAACCTCAACACCATTATATTGGATTTGGATCAGCACCGTTATAATGGTACTTAATCTCAATACTATTATAATGGTGTTAATCCGCAACTCCGTTATAATGGGGCAACACCATTATAATGGTGCTAACCAGAGGCAGACCCACATGGGGACATGTGTGGGCACGTGCCCCCACCCTCGGCCCCCGGAATTAGGTAAATGTAAAAAAAAATAAAATCAAAACGACGTCGTTTAGATATATAAAAAAGGAAAAACCTAATCTAAACACAACTAAGCTGTCAGTTGAGGACAAGCAGGAGGTCGAAGTCCCGAACAAAGGGGAAAACCCATCTTCGACCGGACAGTGCAGCTCCTTCGCTTTCGAGCCTCCATCTCCAACTCTGACCGGTGGCTACTGTTGACCTCTCTCCGACCACTGAATCCCGCAATTGAGCCGGTTCTCGCCCATTCTCTTCTCAGCCCTCAAATATCAAGTAAGTGTGAAATTAAAATTGAATGTGACTTTGTGAGATTGTGAAATTCAAATTTCGAAATTGAATGTGAGGTTATTTGGTTATGTCATATGTGACGGTGATTTGTTGAAGATTTGTGAAATTTTGTGGGTGTGGCATGTGTAGGGGTTAGATGTTCATCAATAGTGTGTGTGGCCTTATTGGTTTCCAAATTTCAAAAGTGGGTTAGTGTAAATGTGTGATAGATTTCATTTTAGATTTGACTTTGTTGAAGATTTGCAATTTCATCTTATGTCCAATTGACATTAAATGAATGTGTGATAGATTTTGGTTGTTATTTGAATTTGACATTGATATTGAATAATGTATTTGTGCAATTGTTTGATCTTTAAATAGGAAGATGGATAAATATGTTATCCGACTTAGCAATCCATCTATCCCGAAGATTGGCTCGTCTAGTACTCCCAATCAATCTCAAGAAGTTGACAGTGTTGCTAATGTGGGTATAAATGTTGTGAATAAAGCTAATGTAGTTGTGGAAGATGTTAGGAGAGAAAAAAGAGCTCGATCAAAAGTTGACAGTGTTGCTAATGTGGGTTTTATCTCTATTTTGTAGCATTGAACACTTTTTGTATTGTCTGAGACCTTTCTATTATTTGTCGTCTAATGTCGGTGTGCCCCCACCCGCAAAGAGTTTTGGGTCTGCCACTGGTGCTAACCCTCAGCACCGTTATAGTTATAATATAGTGTTGATCGTCAGCACGGCAACACCAATATAATTATGCCGACCCTGAGTATAACAATTGGGTACCACAGTGGTAACAAAAAAATAGATACCTTACTAAAAGTAAATAGTGATTAAATTTTATAATTAGCGGTAAAAAGCCCGATTTTATTTTACATAAATAGATTGTGTTCAAAGTGGGGTCTCAAAGTAGCTAACTACTAATATGTATGAAATAAGTCAACTATTAACACCCAAAAGGCAAGAGAAGTAAGTTATTAATGTCATTGATGATACTTGCATTTGCATAATTACTAATGTATATAAAAAAAATGCTCAAATGGAAAGTTTAATAAACTTTTCATATAGTACTTAATCATTTATTATACCATAAATAAAATGTTAAAAAAACAATAATAACAATCCAAAGTGCAGTTGAGGAAACATTAACCCAAATATTAAGCAAATGATTTTTTTTAATAGTAATAACAACATAATTTAAGATACGTTATTCAACTCTGCTTATCATCATTGCAGGGTGTAGAACTATGCTAGAGGGAAATGCATAGTCATCCCTCCATCGATGATTAATGTTTGGCCAGTCATGTATGAGGAAGCGGGCATCGCAAGGAACGCAACCAAGGACGCCACATCCGCCGGATCCCCTCCTCGTCCGAGTGATGTTCGAGAGCTTAGAGCCTCAAAAACATCCTTGTTTTGAGTCTGTAAAAGGGGAGGTTTCATGAAAAACACATCACAACAAGGAAAGATTAAAAAAAAGGCGTATTGGTTTCAAAAGATTACGTCTGCCTTCAACCGAGGAGTGAAGATGATCCCTGGGGCGACAGCGTTAACTCTGATGTTGTCTTTTCCCCACTCGCATGCTAGGCTCCTCGCAAGCTGATTCATACCTCCTGGGAAGAGGGATCAATACACTAATTTAAGTATGGATATCATTGAAGGTGGCGATACATTTCAATTCGAGAAGTGAATGTAGAGGACTAATTCGACAACCTTTGGATAGAGCGTAGAGGGATCCGATATTCATCCCAACCAGACTAGAAATGGATGAAATGAGTACAATGCTTCCAGCACCGGATTCCTTAAGAAGAGGATATGAAAGTTGGGATAAGTGATAAGCCGATTCTATGTTCGTAGCCATTACTTGTGAGAAATCGCCTGGTGTGGTTTTGAGTGTCACTTTGTGCATAAACATGCCAACGTTATTGACCTAAATCCACACGAGAAAATATGTTAACATAGGGATCTTCATTATTATAGTAGCAAAGATGACTTTTATAACCAAATGTTTTTGATGCCATATTTCATAATTTATCTCATCCAAAAAGACTTGTGAAAGTTGCAAAAAATGGTAACATCTATATAATGAATTTCAAATAATAGGTGAACATCACTTTCATCATTTTTGAACAAAGTAACATGAGGCTATTATTTGCAACGCATTGTGCACAATTGTTGTTATTTATGTCATATTCAAATCAAGGTCTAGTTTAATTGAGAAGTATAAAGTAGAAGGAAAATTAATGAAATTTTATATGTAAAAAAGTGTACATGATCATCACTTTTTGTGAGTCTAGAGATTGGGAGAGAGAAATAGTTAGACCATTTTCGAGGATATGGTTACACTATGTTAAAATTAGGAAATCAAAGGAGGGAAAAGAAAATAAATTTTATATGAAAAATCACAATTTATAAATTCAACATGAATGCATCTACCAAAATTTGATCCAAATGACTCCCCATTCCCACTAAAAATCACAATCAATCGAAGAATTCAACTTACGAGAACGTTAAGCTTGCCCTCGAACTCACGAGAGACAGTTTCGATGAGCTTCTCCCTTTGTTCTTTGGAACCCACGTCGCAAACCGAACCTGTGACCTTCAAGCCTCTTTGACGCCAGCTCTCCAAGCGTCCGTTGAGGTCCGCATCGGTACGAGAGCAAATGTGGACGGTTGCACCTAACCCCGCCAACTCTTCAGCTATCGCGTACCTACATTCAAGCGCTTAATACATTCATATTTAATTTTTAAAGCTAGTAAAAGGAGGAGGATGTAGGAAAGGCCTTTTGGGAATAGCCACCCGATTCCTTGGGTTCCGCCAGTAACGAGAGCAGTGAATCCATTGAGGGACCATCGTCGTTCGAGTGTGTTCGTCATTTCCATTGTATCAATCTGTGGAGCCTTGGGTAAAGTTACTTCAGTTTTTATAGTAATTTCAGGACTATGGAATATGTTTTTTTTGAAGGATTATTATTAAAAACATGTACAACTTGAATTTTTAAAATTACTGACAAATACTATGTTATGTAAAATTTTAAATTGTTAAATTACGAAAAAAAAAATGAATGGATTGAAAGAATCTAATTACATACATATGTATAGGAGCCTTTTTGCATTAAATGATTACAAAAAAAAAATCAAACTTAATTTACATATGTACACAATTCTTCACTGAATCTACTTTCTTCATTGAATTTATTTGTATACATATGTACAAGAGTTTTTGTGCAATAATTGTCAATTAACACATACACATGCATCTATGATCATCCTTTTAATTTAATTATAAATTGAAAATGGTTCAACTTCAAAGATAACTTGTACACAAAATATATCATTCCTACTCTTATAATACATTCGATCATTCCATTTCCCATTTAATTGCGTCTATATTTTTATTATTATCTCATTAGAATTTTTTCGACAATAAACTTAGTAACTAAAAAAATAAGGGAGGAAAAAAAATATTATGTCACCCACTTACTTCTACGTGGCATCACCATAAGCCTCTGTTCTACGTAGTGGAGTTTGAGACATATCACGTCACTCACTTACTTCTGCATCAGTAAATGAACCAATAAAAAATATAAAATCTTATATAAATACTATGTTTTTTTAATCATAATTATCTATACTACACTAAAACCAGAATCAGAACCGTCCTATGTGGCTTCACGAAAATGCTCTACTCCATATGGCATCATATATATGGAGGTTGCCATTCATCCACCGCACTGGGGATCTTCTACAACATTGCCTATTCCCCTCCCTACATCACATAATTAATTAGGTTAAATATTTATGATTGAAAAAAAATAAAATAAAAAAATTTAGATTATAAATAATAAATTATATATATTTGTATAATTTTTTCTAGAAAAAACATATTTTTAAAAATATTAAAATTATTATCATCAAGTAATCATCTTTTCAATTTTAATATTTTGTACAATAAGTTTTTTCATGAAAAAATTATACAAGGATATATAATTAGTTATTTATAATATAAATATACATTTTTGAATTTTTTTAAATCATAAATGTTTAACCTAAATAATTTTAGGTTGTAGGGAGTGGAGTATATAAGGGGATCAGTAGGAGATCTCTACTGCATCCACCGACTTTTCCATCTCCATGTAAACCAATAAAAATCACCCACTGTAGGGCTTGCCACATCATCCAATTATATTCATCCCCACTAAAAATAATAAATAATAAATTACATTATACTCAAATTCATACCCATATTATTAAATATATTAAATACTAATACTATTTTTCCTCAGATCTATATATTTCGTATTATACAATTATATTCCTTCACTGAAATACACATCCACATTATTGACTATATTAAATACCAATTTCATATTATAAAAATAATAAATACTCATATTAGGTTTTGTTTTTTCATTTCCTTATACTTTGTATTATATAATGTCCTAATTACTATTTCTATATAATAAAATATACAAAATAGTAATACTAAGTTTGTCCATATTATGTTATACTACTATTAGGTCTATCCGTCATCCGATGTGTTGCCCTCTCAATTTAGTAAGCAAATGTCATGTATTTTGAATCTTTACCTTATAAAAAAACATAAATTTTAAACTTAGTTTTACAATGCTCTGCCTCAATTGACATTTAGAACGTAGAGATGAATTCACTTATAGCCCCACCTGGAGTTTGCGGGTTTTTTTGTTCTGCTTGGAATTAAGTTAATCGTCAAATAATTATGCTACTTCATGCTTTGCTATATCATTTCATTTACAATCATGGACCTGTTTCTTTAAATGGAGGCCGTCGGAGATCAAAGACGCAGTAAATAGATGAGTTCAAATGGAGATGCTTGGGAGTGCATTTAGTATATTAAAAATTTCTGTATTTATTCTAGTGTATAATAAATGCAAACATCTTTAAAATAGAGTAGTTGTTGGAGCTAGGGTGATTTTTTTTTTTTTTTTTTTTTAGAAATTTTGACATTTTGATATCTATTTTAGAGAATTTTTACAACGGTTATTGCGTTGCTCTAAAGATACAAAATAACCATTCATTTTAATTTTAAAATATTCAATTTCTTCAATTACATCCAATTTAGTCATTTTTAAAATAGATTCTAAGATTCACCCACTATATTTATTCATTAATACGCTCAATTTTTCAATTCGACTTCTACGAAACCAATATATCATAAATACATTTAACAAATCATTACTTATTGATAAAACATTACTCGGTAATGTTGTAGCGATGCCCGTGGTAGAACACTAGTGTAAGTGTAAGTGCGTGTATGTTTGGTGTACTACCAATTAAGAAGTAGAATTGCAGGGCAGAGGCAGTGGAGGCCCACAAAGACATTTGTTGTGAGAATAGTCAAAGTTGGTGAGGTTGCCGAAGTTAGGGATGGGCCCACACAGACGGTTGTAGCTCACGTCAAGCCAGTTTAGGTTTAGTTTTTCCAGTGATGTTGGGATCGCACCAGTCAGCTTGTTGTGCGATAGCACCATGTTGAATGCACTTCCGTAGATTTCCTGCCACACCATTTAACATTTATAATTAACATGTAGACCTGAGCAGATATGGACTAACCCGTCCAGTCCATCAAACCTGTCCTGTAAAATATTTGGGTTTGAATAAGGTAATTGTTCCAAGCGGGCCGGCCCGCAACTTAATCATTTAGTGTTTTTGGATTAAAAAAAAAGAGAAGAGATTTACTCTTATACTGCACGCATAACTAATGCTCCATTCGTTAAAAAAAATATGGCTTTTTAAGGAGAAAATTTTGTTTGAAAAATATATTAATTTTATTTAAGTATTTTTGTATTAATTAGGGAGATATTAGTTGTAAATAAAAAAGTACAGTAATAATTAAAGATAAAAAATGATACAGTATGTTTTAATTAACGGTAGTACTCGACAACAAATCTACTATCCTTAAATGTGTCCCACCACCCTCCTATTCTCAAAACCCCCTCTCCTCACAACTTTCAAATTAAAAAAAAAAATTGTAAAGAATTGAAAGAATTAAAAAAAAAATATAAGTTTGTAAGAGTGGATAGAGAAAGAAAACATATTAGAGGAAAGACGATTTTGACCAACTTTATATGTGAAAATCATTTTAGATTATTGTCTTTCTTAATTCAATTTAATATATAGGTAGATTCAAATTTAACAAGTCTTAATATATATTAGATGTAACGCCACAATTCAATTACTACATTAGTTTAAGATTAATTGATAATTCGGATAAAAAAAAAGTTTAAGATTGATAATCTCAATACCGTTATAAAAAAAAAGATAGTCTCAATAGCGTGAGTTAAATTACTACTCCGTATTATACTCCGTAATAGAAAACAAAAATTAACTTAAATCATTAGAAAAACAAAAAATCAAAATTAGAGCATTAAATAAAAATAAAATTGAAGACATAAATAAAAGCAAAGGATAAAGAAACATACGGGTGATTTACCACCACTCTTGAAGTAGCCAAAGCTCTCAGGGATGAGGCCGGTGAGGAGGTTGCGGCTGAGGTCGAGGGAGTTGAGGCTGGTGGCGAGGGCAAGCTCCGGTGGGATAAACCCGGAGAAGCGGTTAAAGGAGAGGTCGAGGGAGTAAAGGCTTTTCATGCGGTGGAAGAAGGAAGGGATGGGGCCGGAGAGCGAGTTGGAGTCGAAAGTAGCGCTGGTAAGGTATTTGAGGTCGGCGATGGTTGGGGGGATGGTCCCTGTGAGGTTCGGGAGCTTGCGGAAGGTGAGTTGTTGGAGGTAAGGGAGGTCTCCGATGGCGGGCGGGAGGGAGCCGGCGGTGTCTAACCACTTCCCGACGTTGAGGTAGATGATGCGGTGGGTGGTGCGATCGCACCTCACCATGTACCAGGCGCAGCAGTCGGTATCGGGGGACCATGATGTGAATTGGTAGGCGTTGTTGAAGGATTGCTTGATGCTGAGGAGCACCTTCTTGTCCTCTCCGTTGCACCGCTCTTTCACGGCGGCTGCCGCCAGGGTTGTGACGGTAGTGGAGATTAGTAGGCAGAGGATGGTGGACATCAAGTGGTGGCTTGGACTAGGACTAGGACTAGGAGTGCCCATTTTGTTTCCTTTAATTTAATAATTGAAGGAAAAAGTAACGGAAGTGTGAGGCCGGGTTGATTGGGTGTGCATCCCTTTAATTTATACTGTACTTCGATCTTGTGAAATACAGTAGATTAGATGCAAGCTAAGTCAAGATGTTCTAGAGTACTAGTATCATTTATCCACTCATATATATATATTTATCAGATTCATACTATATATTAAATCTATATATTGATACCAAAACCGTTTGTAGTTTTGTACTGAACTCTAAAGAAAAAATGGTGCACACGTTTGACGTGTTGTGTATCCTTCAACAATGATGGCTCTTCATATATTGTGACAGCTGGCAGTGGCAAGGAATAATAAGGATCAGTCAATTAATCGAGAGTTTGGTCTTCGGATAGGATTTGTTGTGCCCACTTGTGCAATCAGCAGCTAATTAAGGAGAAAGTGTTCCGGGGCTGTACGGAGATTGCAGGCCTGTGGGAAGCTTTCGGCGTGCCGGCGGGTGGACTGGGCTTCTTCACCGCGCCGTTTGCAGCCTGGATTCGGGAAAATTTGTTGTCCACGAGCAAGCAGTGGCGAATCCAGGATTTTGGTCAAGGGGGGCTAAACGTAAGTTCACTTTCAGATCATATTCATTAACGGGTTTCCACAATGCCGAATCACTAATAATAACCTATTGTTTCTCCAATCAAAGTCTTTTATTGCACCTAAAATCACCTCTAAAAATATCTTATTCAATCGCAATCGCATCACATTCTCAGATGAATTAGGAATCTGAGTGGTTGAATGAGTTGAAGATCCAACGATTTGAATAGATGAATTAGATCGTATAACAAACTTGTTCGTATTATATACTTTTATAAAAACGAATTCAAAAAGCACAATTTCAAATCACAAACCACAAATTTTAATCACAATTTATCAGAATTTATTATTAAAATCATAAACTCTAATTGAAATTTAACTCAAATGACAAATCCTAATCTCAATTGATTCTCTCTAAATGAATTGAACATAAAAACAATTAAATTAAAAGGTAGAGATTTTAAAAAAATACAATGGGGTTTCAACTGGTATAAAAAAAATGCAATGAGCTAACAAGATTTTAAAAAATAAAAAAAAAATACAATGGGGTTTCAACTGGTATAAAAAATGCAATGAGCTAACAAGACTTAAAAAATTAAAAAACAAGTCGGGGTGGAGAATCAAACCTGCGTCTAAAGATACAATCATGCCCACTCCGTCCGCTAGCTACCACTACACCAGCATGTTTCCTTGATATTTCTTGGAATTCACTTTATTTTATTACAAAAATACTCGAGATAGATATACAAATATAACCTTATTTTTCTCGGATTGGGGGGCTTCAGCCACCCCGAGCCCCCCACAGATCCGCCACTGTCCACGAGGCAATATGTGGAGGGAGTGGACTGGCCGAGCTTGTATGCGATGAGTCTCTGATGGATTTGGTGTTGGCGCAATGACCGTGTCTTCAACGGGAGATGGCGTACGATTGATCAGGCTCAGTTTATTAGAAGGAAAGCCTTGGAATATGCCAAATCCTGGAGTGTTACTAGTAGCAGCGGTGCTATTGTGAATCGAGTTCGGCAAGATATTAGTTGGGAGAAACCCTCTGAAGGTTGGGTAAAGCTGAATTCGGATGGGTCGGTGGCGAATGATGGAGGGGCAGGCGCCGGGGGCGTCTTGCGCGACAATGAAGGTCAATGGGTTACGGGGTACGCGCGCCGGTTGGGCTGCTGCACGGTGCTTGTTGCGGAGTTGTGGGGTGTGTTGGACGGTCTCCGGTTAGCTTGGGACCATGGCTACAGGTAGATAGTGGTCGAGGCGGACTCCTTGCTCGTCACTACGCTCATCAAGAAAGGAGTCGGGGATTGCCATCCATTATCTAGTCTGGTTCGCCAATGCCAGAGCTTATTAGGCCGAGACTGGGAGGTCCAGTTGAGGCATGTCTATAGGGAAGCGAACCGTGTCGCCGACTCCCTCGCATCTTTATCTTTTTCCTTCCCGGTTGGGTTGCATGTTTTTATTGCCCCGCCGTTAGATATCGTGAACATTATTGATGATGACATTCGAGGGAGGGCCACCCCGGGACGTTTTGATGTAGGCCATTTATTTATATATCGAGAGCTTTGTTGATTTGATCAATCATGGGATTCTCTCAAGAACACTCAGATTGAAGAGAAAAGGGAAAAACTGAACTCACAGAATCTGGAATTTTCTTGCTTCGAAAAACAATGAGGGAAGAGGTTGTTCTGGCTTATAAAGCCTTACAGTTGTACTTCTAACAACCTACCCCTTTATTTAGCTAATTACACAAAGAGGCAACACTTCTATGTATTTACAACACTCCTCCTCAAGCTAGAGGTGGCAAACAAATTTGTAACACCTAGCTTGCTTAATGTTCTATCATAAACTTCTTTGCACACTGTCTTTGTAAAGATATCAGCAGGTTGCTCTTTTGTGGGGATATAACCCAGCTCAATTTCTTTCCTCAAGGCTTTGTTTCGAACAAGATGGCAATCCCCTTCTATGTGCTTTGTCCTTTCATGGAATACAGGATACCTTGCTATGTGCAGTGCAGACTGATTGTCACAAAACATCTTTACACTTTCAGTTTTAACTTCCAAATCTTGTAACAACTTCACTAGCCAAGTGATCTCACAGCAAGTCATTGCCATAGCTCTATACTCTGATTCAGCAGTAGACATGGCGACATAGGATTGCTTCTTTGATCTCCAAGAGATTAAAGATGGTCCCAACATAATGCAGAACCCAGTGAGTGACTTTCTAGTCATGGGGCAGCTTTGCCAATCGGCATCACAGAAAGCCCTTAATTTCAAATCTGTATCCTTTCCAAGCAGAAGCCCTTGTCCTGGTGCATTTTTCAGATATCTAAGAACATGTTTTGCTGCTTGCCAATGCTCATCTGTGGGCATGTGCATGAATTGACTGAGTACCTGTATAGCATAACAGATATCTGGCCTTGTAATGGTAAGGTATATCAACCTGCCCACCAGCCTTCTATATGCTATAGGATCCACATTTGTTCTTGTGCCATCCATGGTTAGCTTCAGCTTGGGATCCAGGGGTGTGGCCACAGGTTTTGAACCTGTCATTCCAGTTTCTTCAAGTAGCTCAAGAGCATACTTCCTTTGATTCAAGTGGAAGCCTTTCTCAGTTCTTTCCACTTCAATGCCTAGGAAATACCTGAGATCTCCCAACTCCTTCATTTGGAAATTCTTCCTTAGATGCTCCTTTAGAGATTTGATTTCTTCTAGATTATTTCCTGCAATAATCATGTCATCTACATACACAAGTAGAGCTGTGTATGATGTGTCTGTTCTTCTAGTGAATAAGGAGTGATAAGCCTCAAATTGGACATATCCAGCACTTCTTACAGCTTGGGAGAATTTTGCAAACCACTGTCTTGGTGCTTGCTTTAGCCCATACAGTGATTTCTTGAGTTTGCATATTGTCTCAGATTTGCAACCTTTCTTAGCTTTGCTCTCACTATCACACTCCTCCTGAGAGCAAAGGTTTGGAGATCTGAGTTGAGAGTAAGCCGGAGGAAGTTCCATGTACACCTCCTCCTCAAGCTCACCATGGAGAAAAGCATTGGTGACATCCATCTGAGAGACATGCCAGTCTTTAGCTGCTGCAATAGCTAATAATGTGCGCACTGATATCATTCTAGCAACAGGCGCAAATGTCTCACTGTAATCTATACCTTCAACCTGTGAAAATCCTCGAGCCACCAATCTGCCTTGTATCTGTCTAAGCTACCATCAGCTTTATATTTAAGCTTGAACAACCATTTGCAAGTAACAACAGACTGGTTTGAAGGTCTTGGAACCACATCCCATGTTCCATTAAACTGCAAAGCATCTAACTCTATGAGCATAGCCTTACACCATTCAGGATTGTGTAATGCTTCATTCACTGATGTTGGTTCACGCAGGGGTGCCACATTTGAGATGAAGGCTTTGTATGATGCTGAACAAGAGTTGTAAGAGATGCAAGAGGATAAGGGATAGGGAGAACTGACCTTACCAGGAGAAAGAGATGCTGTGGTAATGACATTGGGAACACTGCACACATAGTCTTTGAGCCATTTGGGTGGGTGAGAGGCCCTGGATAAATGTCTGGGAGGTGGACAAGGCACAGGGATCTCATCAAATGAGGGAGGGACATGAGAAGGAGAATAGTCAGCTAGTGACTCAGTGAGAGAGGGTGGGTTTAAAGAGGGAGAATCAGGTGGTGAGACATGGATAATGGGTTCAAACTGATAGGGTGCAATGTAATCCTCTTCATAAGAGATTGAAGGTTGGGAAACAGGCACAGGTAAAGGTACCACCTGATTTTTGGATGCAAAAGGAAACTGATTTTCATAGAATGATACATCTCTGCTAACACAACATTTGTTTGTCTTCAAATTGAACACTTTGTAACCTTTGAACCCATAGGGGTAACCCAAGAACACACAAGGGTCAGCTTTAGCATCAAATTTCTTTCTGCCAGCACCCAGAGTAGATGCATAGCATAGACACCCAAACACTTTTAGGTGGAAATACTCAGGAGGTTTGGAAAAGAGGACCTCAAAGGGAGTTTTGTGTTTCAGTATGTGGGAAGGTAACCTGTTGATCAGGTAAGTGGCAGTGAGTATGCAATCTCCCCAGAATTTAATTGGTAATGAGGCATGAAAGCGGAGAGCACGAGCTGTTTCTAGGATGTATCTGTGTTTTCGTTCAACCCTCCCATTTTGTTGGGGTGTGGTTGTGCAGGAGCTTTCATGGACAATTCCCTTTGTGTGTAAGTAGGAGGTGACATCTGAATTGAAGAATTCAGTGCCTTGGTCAATTCTAAGAACCTTCACAGTGGCTTCAAACTGTGTTTCAATTCTGGAGATAAAGGTTTTTAATAAATTTGGTGTCTCAGATTTATGTGTCATGAGTAGAGCCCACACACTTCTACTCTTATCATCAACAATGGTAAGGAAGTACTTATGCCCATTGTAGGTAGGGGTTTCATATGGTCCCCATAGGTCACAGTGAAGCAATTCAAAGTTGTGTTTAGCAAGAGATGTACTAGACTGAAAACTTTGTCTGGTTTGTTTGGCAAGAGGACAGATAGTACATGTAAAATCAGAGTATTTATTCATGTCTATCTCAATGCAAGGTACATGTTTGAGTTTCCCAGTAGGGGCATGACCAAGTCTGGCCAGAGGGCATTTAGATCAGACTTACAAGGTGAGGAATCAAAAAACATAGGTAAAGTAGTGGGTATAGAATATGCATAAGATGTGTTTGACAATAGAAGCTGCTTTTCTGACTCATTGACCAGGTAGTAGAGTCCACCAATGTCTTTACCAACAGCAATCACTCTCGTCCTTGCATGGTCCTGAATAATGCAAAGGTTGTCTCTAAAGTTAATATCATAGTTGTACTCAAGAATGAGAGAGCTAATGGACAACAAGTTTAGTTTGAAACTTGGAATGTAGAGAACATTGGAGAGTGTTAGCTGAGGGAGTATGACAGTACCTTTGTGTGTAATGGGGTTCGTACTACCATCAGGAATATGTATAGTGGAGGGATTAGAAATTTGAGTTATGTGTTTTAGGATAGATTTTGTATGAGTCATGTGATATGTGGCACCACTGTCAATGATCCAAGCATCAGTGAATTCAGACATATTACAAGCAAGATGATAGGTTGTACCTGCAATGTAGACATCAGAGCTTTTCTCCTTTTGCTGCCCCATCAACTGAAGCAGTGAAGACATTAGCTTCTGATTATCTTCAGACAATCCATGAAACATCTTCAGTGAGTTGTCATTTGAGGTTTCAGCTGCAGCATTAGCATGAAAGTTGCCTTTCTTGGAGTCATATCCTGGCTTGGACCCCTGTGATCCCTAGGGACTGCCCTTTTGAGGTTTGTACTTGCTCTTTGAGTGCCAGTCAGGGTAGCCTATGGCCTCCCAGCATCTATCAGTTGGATGATTTCCATTGCAGTGGTTGCACTTCCTCCTTTTTGAAGGATCAGACCCTTCCTTCTTGCTGGATTCATTTTCTTTCTTTGACATTAGAGCAGTGGCGTCAGTCTTGACACTAGAATCTTTCATCTTGTTACCGCTTCATCTTGCAAGAGAAGAGAGTGAGCAAGGCTAGCAGATGGTAGAGGCATTTGCAGTAGGAATTGTCTTCTTGCTGCTGCATATTGAGCATTGAGACCCATTAGAAACTTCATGAGTTTCTCTTCACTCTCAGCTAGGGCTGGGCAAAAGTTGGATCGGACCGGAATCGGACCGGGACCAGACCGGAATTTACGGTCTTTGGATCGGACCGGAGTATTACGGTCTGGTCCACGGTCCAAGGAAATTTGGATTCCGGTTTCCGGTCCAAACCCGGGACTAGACCGGAATTTCCGGGTCGGACCGGATTTGGTTGATTTAAAAAAAAAAAAAAAAAGAAAGAAAGGTGATGCGCTTGCCTTAATGCCTTATGACCTAGGTTCCCACTTTCACAGTTGCTTCTTCAGAGACTCCAGAACCTTCACAGTTCACCCCCTCTCTCTCTCTCAACGACTCAACCTCTCTATTCAGGGTTCTCAGTTCTCTTCTCGCGGCTCCGGCGCTCCGCTCCTCCGTCGACCTCCTCCCTCCGTCCCTCATGCTCGCCATTCCGCTCCTCCCTCCGCCCTCCTCCTTCCGTCCCTCGTGCTCCGGCGCTTCGCTCTTCAGTCGACCCTCCTCCCTCCGTCCCTCGTGCTCTCCATTCGGTCGCTCTGCTCCTCAATCCGCCCTCCTCCCTCCGCCCCCTCGTGCTCCGACGCTCCGCTCCTCAGTCCGCCCTCCTTGCTGTTCGCGGCTCCCCTCCACATTACTACAGTAGCAAGTGTTCATCCACCCTCTCTTTACACTTTTAGATCTAGGTTTGATTTATGTATATTTTCACAAATTAATTTTGATTTCAATCTTAGATTTCGATTTTGGAGAAATTATTGTTGTCCTCAATCTTAGATTTCAATTCCAGAATGGCTGTTGTATTGCTGTTGCTGTCACAATGTAAATCTCCCCAAAAGCTGTACAATGTGTAACAAGAATCCGGTCCAAACGGTCTTTCCGGTCCGCGGACCGGAAAACCCGGAACCATATTTTTCGGTCCCAGTCCGATCTGCGGTCCAAGTTTTCGAAAATTCCGGTCCACCGGATCGGACCGGGACCGGAATGTCCGGTCCGGTCCGATCCAGTCCAGACCGGATGCCCAGCCCTACTCTCAGCTGCCTGTATCTTGGTGTTCAGATCACATTCACACTTGCCACAAGTATACCTAATTGGAGGTTGTAGGCCAGATAATTGTTGCCAGTACCCCTTCAATTTGGTGAAATACTCGGTGATGTCTGCGCCTTGCTGCTCACAATCTTGCAGCTCCTTCTTGAGTTGGAACAGCAATTGACCATTTCTCTGGCCAAAAGACTCAGTCAGATCATCCCACATCTGCTTTGCAGTGTCGAATTCATCAAGAGTTGCATAGATTTCCTTTGAGACTGTGTTCAAGATCCATGAACACACCATGTCGTTGCATCTAGTCCAAATTGCAGAGTTTTCTAGAGTTTCGATTACAGTTCCCTCAACAAAACCTAATTTGTTCTTGACTGAAAGTGCTTTCGACATAGATTTCTTCCATCTTCGAAAGTTGTCACCAGTCAATTGAATAGAGGTCAAGATTATACCAGATCCGAAGGGTGGATAAAGAGCGGATTCTAGAGATCTGCATTTGTGATGAGGTCTCGTCGTCGTTGTTCTCTCTCAATTGATCGCTCATCAGCCATGGCTTCAAAGCTCGCACTTGATGAGAACACGAGGAATTCAGATGATGCGGAAGCTCGAATTCACAAGAACAGCAACTCAATTCAATCACATAGAGCGAGTGATGAATCGAATCAATCGTTCCTGCGCTCTGATACCATGTTGATTTGATCAATCATGGGATTCTCTCAAGAACACTCAGATTGAAGAGAAAAGGGAAAAACTGAACTCACAGAATCTGGAATTTTCTTGCTTCGAAAAACAATGAGGGAAGAGGTTGTTCTGGCTTATAAAGCCTTACAGTTGTACTTCTAACAACCTACCCCTTTATTTAGCTAATTACACAAAGAGGCAACACTTCTATGTATTTACAACAAGCTTGCTCTCGTCTTTCTAGCTACCAAAAAAAAAAGAGGAGAAAGTACTATAATTAATGTCTAAGATATTACGTAAATCTAGTGGATCAAGTAGAACCTTCAGCTGTAATGAGTCCAGCTCCATGTCACCATGATCGATGAATAGACAGAGAGAGTTTTGTGAATTTTATGTAGGATTAGCCAGCTGGTCAGTTTGTTACCCTACCAGCCACTTCCCTCTTAATTTTGGTAAGTAGGGGGCGGTCATTCTGGAATGGTTGACACTTCCCTCCATTTATACTAGAAGTTGATCGAGCACTAACTAAACGATCCTATCACGGGTGAGTTCACTATGGTAGTTAGCTAGCTGCCTAGCTCCTAACCTAACTAGCTGCTAACTTCTAACAAATACACCATGTACTCCTATAGCCCCCTCAAGATGGACTTGGAAGAAAACCAAAGCTTGAGGGCCCGAAAATGATATTGTTATCCTAAGACCATTTTTAATGGTGGCAGTTCAGTAGGGTAGAATTAATAAAGTGAGTACCATATGTATGATACTACTCTCACATAATTATATTGGTTTAATAAAAAAACCTGACATTTAATTTTATTTTCTCCTTTTTTAATTAGTTGATAGTACCACCATTAAAGATTTTAAACATATAATCAAGTTG
Source organism: Persicaria tinctoria (assembly GCA_037127255.1). Classification (NCBI taxonomy): domain Eukaryota; kingdom Viridiplantae; phylum Streptophyta; class Magnoliopsida; order Caryophyllales; family Polygonaceae; genus Persicaria; species Persicaria tinctoria. The sequence continues at coordinate 10,587,856 of JBANSL010000014.1, forward strand.
GAGATGAGATAGAACATGAACGGTGTAGAGAAACCCCTCCAAGACCATGTCTCAAATGAAATGGCATCTACATGAAGGTGCTTGGTGCATTCGTGGAACATATGCATATCAGCACGCAAGTGAGGCTGTCATGGGGAGAACAAAAGCTGGTTGAGTTGCTAAACCGTGTATGAAATATCCGACTTAGAGACCGTAAGATACAATAACCGTCCCATTAAACGAATCATGGTCCTCTACAACCTCTCCTTCCTTAATGCGCTGGTGCAATCCTCTCCTCTCTGCATAGGAAACAGAGTTGGTTTGCAATCCAACATATATCCCTGCTTCAGTAAGCAAATCCACGACATACTTCCGCTGATTAAAGTGAATACCATCCTAAGATCTAGACAATTCCATGCCAAGAAGCCAATCCGAGGTCTTTGATCGTAAATGCTTTGTGCAAAGAGGCTTTGAAAAGATCAATTTCAGCTTCATTGTTCCCCAAAAGAAGCATATCATCGATGTATGTACTACTGCTACAGTACTGAAAGCCCCATGAACCTTGAAGAAAAGGGAAATAATCCAGTTTGGATTGCACAAAACCAATGTTTGGTCAACTCCAAGTTCAATTCACAACTCGCCTGTTTTTATTTAAATTGGATGTCATGAAACTAAATTTATGCCCGATTCTTTTTCACATTCTCAGTCGAACCGCCTATACATCAATTCAATTCCCTTGATACTGGTTTTCAATTTAAATGGTATGTTTTTGTATGTTAGCTTAGTTTTTAGTTTTTTCTTTTGATAGGTTGCTACCCTTGTGAACTGAAAACAGTTACTATTAGGCTGAATTCCTCTTAGATTAAGGGGGAACTTAATCCAAGTTCCTGTCAATAACGAATTTATTGTGACATTTATATATGTGTCGAAACTAGTTCCTAATTCATTTGATGATATGAAACGAGCAACCAAATGGCCAATAAGTTAACAACAAAACCAGTAATCTATATGTAATAGAGTAGGAAAAAACAGAAAAAACAAATGTTTCATTACAACATCAACACACTCCTCCAGCAAGGAAAACCACCACATAAAGATGAAAGATTTGTAAACTTCTCGCCTTAGTCGACTTCCTCGATCTTGGGTCCAGCACCGCTGCCACCGCTGGTTGGACCTTCAGTGTCCATGGAGGCCCCGCCCATGTCGGCCCCACCCTGGTACATCTTGCTGATGACGGGGTTGCAAAGGTTCTCCAGCTCCTTCATCTTGTCCTCAAATTCGTCCGCCTCGGCCAGCTGGTTAGCCTCCAACCAGGTAATAGTGGAATCAATGGCCTCCTCGATCTTCTTCTTGTCCGAACCAAGCTTTGACCCAATCTTCTCATCGTTGATGGTGTTTCTCATATTGTAGGCATAGTTCTCCAATGCATTCTTGGCATCCACCTTCTTCTTGACCTCTTCGTCCTCTGCCTTGTACTTCTCAGCCTCCTGAACCATCTTCTCAATCTCCTCCTTGGACAGCCTTCCCTTGTCGTTGGTGATTGTGATTTTGTTCTTCTGTCCGGTTGTCTTGTCCTCAGCCGACACATTCAAGATGCCATTAGCATCAATGTCGAAGCAGACATTGATCTGAGGAACACCCCTTGGTGCAGGAGGAATGCCAGAGAGCTCGAACTTGCCCAACAAGTTGTTGTCCTTTGTCCTTGCACGCTCACCTTCATAGACCTGGATAAGCACACCTGGCTGGTTATCTGAGTAGGTAGAAAATATCTGCTCCTTCTTGCATGGGATGGTGGTGTTCCGAGGGATCAAAACAGTCATCACTCCCCCAGCAGTCTCCAAACCAAGTGATAAGGGAGTGACATCCAACAGCAGAAGATCCTGAACCCTCTGGTTACCCTCACCACTCAAGATTGCAGCCTGTACTGCAGCACCATATGCCACAGCTTCATCCGGGTTGATGCTTTTGCATAGCTCTTTCCCATTGAAGAAGTCCTGCAGAAGCTGTTGCACTTTCGGAATCCTAGTTGAGCCACCGACAAGCACAATATCATGGACAGCACTCTTGTCCATCTTGGCGTCCCTCAAACACTTCTCGACAGGCTCCATACATTTCCTGAAAAGGTCCATGTTCAACTCCTCAAACCTGGCACGAGTAATAGATGTGTAGAAATCTACACCCTCATAAAGAGAATCAATCTCAATGGTCGTCTGAGCAGTGGACGAAAGAGTTCGCTTCGCCCTCTCACAAGCAGTCCTCAATCTCCTAAGGGCCCTCGGATTACCACTGATGTCCTTCTTATGCTTTCTCTTGAACTCCTGGACAAAGTGGTTCACCAGCCTATTGTCGAAATCTTCCCCACCAAGGTGGGTGTCACCAGCGGTTGCCTTGACCTCAAAAATACCCTCCTCAATCGTAAGTAGAGAAACATCAAACGTCCCACCACCAAGATCAAAGATCAGCACATTCTTCTCACCGCTGCTGGCCGCCTTCTTGTCAAGGCCATAGGCAATGGCAGCAGCTGTGGGCTCGTTGATGATCCGCATGACATTTAGGCCAGCAATAACACCAGCATCTTTTGTCGCCTGACGTTGGGAGTCGTTGAAGTAAGCAGGGACAGTCACCACAGCGTTCTTGATGCTTGTACCGAGATAAGCCTCCGCAATTTCCCTCATCTTGGTAAGCACCATTGAGGAGATCTCTTCAGCACTGAATTGCTTTTCCTCGCCCTTGTAGGTGACAACAATCATTGGCTTGTCAGCAGGCCCTGGAATGACCTTGAAGGGCCACAGCTTCATGTCACTCTGCACCGATGGGTCGCTATATCGCCTACCGATCAACCTCTTTGCATCTGTCATATAACATAACAAGCAATTAGCACCATAATTCAAAGGAGAGCATTGTCCATGATATAGATGCATAATTCAAATTATGAACGGTCTTTCATAATCTACTCCTAGATAAATCCCTCCAAAAGCAGCCAAAACCAGTTTAAGGACACAATTCACATTTCATTTACAATAACTGAAAGTCTGAAAGATCAAATTTGGGACAAATTTAAACATACAAAGAAACTAGTAATCAAATTGTAATATGTTAATCGGTAGCTTAAAACAACTGGATGTTATTTATTTTTGAAGAAACCAGTTTAGGAACAAATTCATATTCCATATACTGTACAATACTTGAGAGAATCAGATTTGAGGCATATTTTGACATACAAGAACATAGTTACACAATAAATTCAAAAATCCAGCTGCAATAAGTTCGATTAACACAGTAATCAAGCGGCAACCTGTTACTTTTAAACTAATTAACAACCAAGCCAATAACAGAGCAAATAAACATTCAATAGATTTCAAGTTCTGGTTCATCATTCCGATCAGATCTCCTGATTAGAAACTTTGTCCCAACACTGGTAGCAAAATCAGAACACAGAACAGAATCAAAGAAAGAAAAAGAAAGGAATCATACCAAAGACAGTGTTGACGGGGTTCATGGCGACCTGATTCTTAGCAGCATCTCCGATCAAACGCTCGGTATCGGTGAAGGCGACGTAGGAAGGCGTGGTCCTGTTACCTTGATCATTGGCGATGATCTCGACCCGGTCGTGCTGCCAAACTCCGACACAAGAGTAGGTAGTGCCGAGATCAATCCCAATAGCCGGACCTTCTCCTTTTGCCATCTCAAAACTCTTTGGATTAGGAACAGAAAAAACAGAGAGTAGGAGAAATCAGTCGCTGGAAGAATAAAGAGGAATTAGGGTTTGTGAAAGCTGTTTGAAGTTTGATTTGGAATCGGTTGTGTGTTTGAGTGCAGAGAGGGAGGGAGGGAAGTTTATAGCCGGGGAGAAGGAGAGTCGAGCGGTGTCTCGAAGATTCTGGTGAAAGCGGGAAGGAGAATGCGCGGTTTACTTACTGACGAAACTCGATGTCTCTAGAATTTCTATCTTTGCCGTCCAGTCATCATCGCTCACACAGCCCCTTCTAAATTTCAAATAATTACTAAGTCCGATTAATAGAAAATGTGTTTGGATTCTACTTATTCTAATTATAATGTGTTTTATTAGCCTTTGTTTAATATATTTAATATAAAGTAAATTTAAAATAAAATATATTATAAATTGTGTCAATCAATGCCACTAATTTTATAATAATATTATCATAAAATTAATATAATAGTGAGTGTTTGATTGACACAATTTACAATATATATTATTTAAAATTTATGTTATTAATAAAATAGTATTCAAATGTTTGTGATTATAATTGTATTATAATTATAAAAAAATGGTAAGGAATTAGAAATTAAAATATATTGGGATCCAAAACACACCCCGATTATTTGTCATGAAATAATGGGAGCAAATATTTATATTTATATATATATATATATATATATATATATATATATATATATATATATATAGGGATTGACTCGGGTGAGGACCATTTCTTATAGTGAAAACCGAAAGGACTAATCCTATTGGCTGCTTTTTAACAGTGGACCCCTCCACTTTTCCACTAAAATCCAACCAAAAAATACATAAAAAAGCCATTAGTTTTAGAATTTTAATTTGTGTATTATTTTAAGTTATCTTTAATATTCCGCATTTTTAATATATTAAGAGTGATCCTGCAATTTGGTATCAGAGCCAAGTTAATTAAAAACAATCTGTATTTATCTATAAGACAATCTGGAGGTGTCTACTAATTGCCCCCATAAGACTTATCCTCATGCCTTACATTTAGATGTAAACGATAAGCATTTTGGAGCAATTTTAAATGCCATTTCAGACCAACTAATAAATCTAAAACTCGAAGTTAAAAAATTAGAACAATTATATATTGAGATTAGCAGTAAAATATTTAAGACTGTAAAAGAGACAGGCGAAGTACATCACTCAACAAATCTAAAAGCCATTAATGAAATTAGCCATCAGATAAGCCTAACATCAGGTGGTGAGATTAAGAAAGGAGATCCTTTTAAATACAGTTATCCATTTAAAAAATCCAAAAAGAAGTTTTCTACTAAATTAGATAATATAAAGAACAAGGAAACAGTAGAAGAAGACCAAGACGAAAATCTTAAAAATGAATCACCATCCACTTCGACAAACAAGGAGATTCAGCACTAAGTTGGATGACCCAGAATGGAAGAAAAAATTATATAAACAAAAAACCATTGAAACCAACTTTATGAACCAAGAGGTCATGAGCGACGACGAGTCTGAAAAGAATTCGGATGAAGAAGCTGTCTATCAACAAATGGGATTAATTAACCTAAAACATATGGAAAACATTCCTATATCTAGAGTCCAAAAAAGGTTAAATGAAATTTTAAGACAAAGAAGGCCGATGGAGAGTGAACCTGTAGAACAAAATGAAGCTAGAAGATTTTACAGGCGATATGAACATGGTTCAACTAGTAATTACAGACCTAGGTTAAAGCCTAGAGAGTTTTTAGAAAAGAAAGAAAGATTTGGAGTAAGTATTATGCCAAACCATAGACCAAATCAAAGAGAAATTAATCTAGAACCCATAAGTAAAACCGGTTATAAATTAAACCTAGATGGTGTGAGGAATAGGCGTGAAATTATAGAGTTCTGGAAGAAAAGTATGATGAGTGTATTAAACATGAATGTAGGTTGGAACTCTTCCCAATTTCTTAATTACATAGAGCATAGTTTCTATGGATGTATTGCCGACTGGTATGGAGCTATTGGTGATGACCCAAAACAAGAGCTTAGAAATTTAGCAAGCCCAGTGACTATGTTCACATTAATATGTGAACTAATAGAAGACGAATTTATTGGAGAAAAAGAAGATGAAGATAAGGAAGCTTTAAAATGGCAAAGAACATTAAATAATCTCGAAATCTGTAACATGAAATATGTTGATAATTATATAACAGAATTCGAGAAGTATTACTATAAGATAGGGGAAAACAGCATTAATCTACAAATGTTCTTTGATAAACTTCCTGCCCCAATTAATGAACAAATAAGTGAAGAATATCGAGAGTTAATTAAAAATGGAGATAAAGATACTCTTGGTAACAGAATTTCCTATGTTAGGAAATGGGTCGAGAAAAAATGTCGAGACGTAAGAAGCACCCAAAGAATGAAAAAACAATTCTTAACTTGTTGGGAGACGCCAACAGAATGGGGATGTAATAATAGAGATTACCATGGAAAACGAAACTACAAGAGAAAAAGTTTCAATAAACAGAGAGGTGAAAAATATTATAAGAAGTATTATAAAAAACCATTCTCTAAAAACAGAAGGTTTTTCCAGAAAGCCTCGTTCTGTCTCGAGAAAAAGAAAAACTATAAGTGTTGGGCATGCGGAGAATCAGGTCATTATGCTAATGAATGCAAAAACAAGAAGAACAATAGATTAGCAGAAGCCCTAGGTAGTTTGGATTACATCGAACTATCTGAAGATGAAGCAGTAGATCTAGCCCTAAGAAATAATAAAGGGATAGTAGAAATAATAGAAAAGCTTGAAGAAGATATAGAATCTGAAAATGAGTCAATAGAAGGTGAAGAAATTAATGAAATGATGGAAGGAGAAATTCCTAGTGAGTTCTCTGATGAATATGAAATGACTACTTTAGCTCAACTTCAGCAAGTTGAAACCTCTATTGATGAGGAACAAGTTGAAGAAATGACGAGATCAGGGGTTGACTTCCCGATCATCGCTAAAGAACAGTTTGTTAAAAAATCGTTATTCTCTAAATATGCTAAATATGTTTGCGAAGAAATGTCTGGAGATGTAACTGTCAAGAATAATGAAAATCAAGCAACTGAAGTAAACTTAATCAATTGGGCAAACATTCAGAAACATAACAAAGATAAAAAATTTAAATATATTTTCATATGTGGCATTAGTATGCATAAAGGAACTTGTCCTTTATAATTAAAGAGGAAGGTAGTTTATAAACTTGAAAATACTACAAATCCTCCACAAAAGTGTCATATAGTAGAAGCTGAGAAACACGAGGTGGTAGGTCCAAGCAAAGAAGTTGTACCTGTTAAGTTAAGACCTGATCAGATAAAACTGAAGACTATTTGGATAAACGCATTTGAAAATTCTACGGGTACTAGCAGTAATAAAGTTTTAACCATAGATGAAGAAGGTAGAATCCATACGAATGCTAAACCACCAGTCAGTCTCTCTAGATGTCCAAGTTTATCCAGGAACACTAGTTTTAGGATCAATCCTAATCTTAGTATTATTCAAAGGAATCAGGGAGCTACTACAAGCAGAAAAGACAAATCGTTTGTGGTAGATGAAGATATAGTAAGCATGATAGCAGCATTGAACAAGAGGTTAGAAAATAGAATTATAAAAGAACCAGCTAGACATAGTATAGACTTAGGCTCTAGCCAATTTAGGGAGTCGATAACATCAATTCCTCCAATAGTTCAAAAGGTTAGAGAAAATCAAGAAGGATCATCTAGTTCCGAACAGAAAGGAAAGATAATAGGATACCAAACTAAAACCTTTAGTGAACCTATCTATGAAAATGATCCAAGGGCTAAAGATTTAAAAGAATCTATCACAGATTCTTTATTTGATGAAGAATTAGGAATGAGAATGGAAGTAATAGACATCAGACATCTCTATGGAGATAATATGAGAGTAGAAGAAAGCTTTGAACATGTCAGTAGAGAATCACTGAAGAAAAATTATAGGATTACCAACCCTAATAGCATTTATATCCCGATAAGTATTTGCTTAGAAGGGTTCAATAAATATGAGTTATGTGCCTTTGTAGACACTGGATGCTCAGTATGCTTTGGAAAGAAGGCATTATTTCCTGAGTTTATTTGGCAGAAGTCTCGTAGACCAATCCAAGTTAGAATAGCTGATGATAGTATCATGGTTCATTCAGAATTAGCTTCCGATGTACCTATCATGATAGGAGGAGTCCAATGTGTAATTCCTACACTCTGGGCTACTAATCAACCCTCACATGATATGTTAATTGGAAATAATTTCCAAAGACTCCATGTCCCAGTAACTCAGCACCTAGACATGATGGTCTTTAACATTCATGGAGAAGATGCTTGGGTTAAAAAGATTAAACAAGCTTATACACACCAAGCAATAGAGTTTACGCGCACTAAGCGTGGTGAGGAATATATTCTTCCTACACAAAGGGAATTTGCACTCTCTATATGTGAAGTAACATTAAAAGATAAAATTCTTAAACAACAAGAAAAAATGTGTAAGGAGTTATATTATGAAAATCCTTTAAAATTTTGGGAAAAAGATAAATCATTTGCTACCATAGAGCTAATAGATCCTAAAGCTGTTATTAGAGTAAAACAGATGGTTTACACTTATAAGGATCAACAAGAATTTAAAGAGCAAATTGATGAACTCTTAAAGAAAGGTTTAATTCGAGAAAGCAAAAGTCCTCATTCTAGTCCTGCCTTTATGGTCAGGAATCATGCAGAAGAAAAAAGAGGAAAAGCTAGAATGGTTATCAATTATAAAAAGCTTAATGATAATACTGTTTTTGATGGATATTATATCCCTAATAAGACAATTTTATTTAATAGAATACAGGGAGCCACTTGGTTCTCTAAAATGGATTGTAAAAGTGGTTATTGGCAGGTAAGAATGGATGAAAAAAGTATTCCACTTACTGCATTTAGTGCTCCACAAGGGCACTATGAATGGGTAGTCATGCCCTTTGGTTTGAAAAATGCACCACAAATATTTCAGAGAAGAATGGACAATGTCTTTAAAGAGTTTAAACATTGCTGTCTTGTTTACATTGATGATATCTTAATCTTCTCTAAAACTATAGAACAACATAAGCATGACTTGAAAGCTATAACTCAAAAATGTATTGACCATGAAATCATTTTAGGACAGAAAAAATGCATTTATGCTGAACCTGAAAGTGAGTTCCTAGGATTAAAGATTAAAGCTGGTCAAATTATTTTGCAAGAACATATTCTAGAAAAGGTAGAAAAATTTCCTGATGTAATCAAAGATAGAAAACAACTAGAAAGATTTCTAGGTTGTCTTACTTATGTGTCTGATTATATAAAAGATCTAGCCAAATTGAGAAAACCTCTTCAGATAAAATTAAAGAAAGATCAAGTTTGGAGTTGGACTCAATCAGATACTAAAGTAATCAAAGAACTTAAAATAAGATGTGAAAAACTTCCAATATTAACTTTACCTAATGAAGATGATGAGTTAGTTCTTAAAACAGATGCTAGTGATTATCATTGGGGAGCTGTTTTAAAAATAAATAAAGATAACAAGCTTTGTAGGTATAGCAGTGGCAGCTTCAACAAATCTGAGTATAATTATACTGTCATGGAGAAGGAGATTCTTGCAATTTATCGGGGAATCCAGAAATTTATAATCTTCCTAGCTCCTAAACCTTTTACAGTCAGAACAGATTGTAAAGGAATATTGGGTTTCATAAATAACAATCTTGATAATATGAAAGCGCATGGGAGACTCCTGCGTTGGCAATTAGCCCTTAATCAATTCACTTTTACCATTGAACATGTGCAGGGATCTAAAAATTCTCTTGCTGACAGCTTAACAAGAGAGTTAGCTGATGGATCAGAGAAATCAAACGCGGTGGGAAAATCCGCAATGGGTGTTCCACCCATGGGACATTAATCTCTTAGGAGAAATAAGAGGATACCAAGGATGGGTTTCCCCTCCAAGTTTTCATATTTCTGTTGATTTTGGAAGATTTACTGAGAATAGATTCCGTCGTGGACTCCTACAAACGAGACACGGAGCGGTTATAAGAATGTTAACTCTAGAGATAATTATAAAAGTTCTCCAGCTACCTACTGAACTCCAGGAAGACATCTGTAGAAGATGGAAAATGAGAGATTTCGACAACTTCTACTGGATGGTAACTTTAAGAGATCACGATACTCCAGCAACGATAAGAGAATGGTGTAACCATTTCTGTGTAACCACTGGCGCCGGATTGGGAGGATTATCCTTACCCATCATGCCAAGTGAAGATGCAGACTTTTTAAATTCGTGGAGATATGGAATGTGCAATGGAATCCACCACAATAACAGGAGACCATGGCCAAAGAAAGAAGAATAAAGCATCTTGTACAAGTATTTCACTAAGTTCCAGAAGGAGGTCTTCCTCAGAGCAGCAACATTCGAAAAAATACAAGACATAAGTTGTTGCCGCGTTATCAGTGCCTGCATAGATGTTAGCCAGGGAAAAACCCGGCTACCGCATTACCTAATCTTCCTACTAATGAGGGAAGACTATTGGTACGTGACAGATCCAGTAGTGGAAGGAAGAATCGACGTAGTAAGACATACTTGGGAGGCAAGAGCCAAAGGATTCTTTTACATCTACTACTACATCACCAAGTTCAGACAAACAGATTGTGGGATATTCAAAGTCGGAAATACAACCTTCATCGTAACCCCACAACTCAATCCACTAATGCAGCAAGCCATAAACAGGACTGAATCCATCAATCTTTACTTAGCAGAGATAGAGGCCGGTCACTTTCTAGATAAAAGGGGACACGGGAGGATGATCGATTTACTGATTGCATGGGATCGAGAATACATTGAAGGATTAATGCTTGATCTCGATCTAGACAATGATCAAGATCTAGAGTTTGATAATACTCTAGATCTAGTTCAAGATTACAATGATGATGACCTGGAAGCCAACATGGGAGACGAAGGGGTCCAGAACCTGGACGACTGAAAGCCATCATCATCCACCAAGCACAATTATTGTACTTTCTGCTTTTACTGTTTTTGCTTTTATCACGTGAACCTGTAAAATTATTGTACTGTGTGCTTTTACTGTGTGCTTTGTCAGGCCAACCTGTAGGCCAATCAATGTAGTCGATGGAGAGGCATCCAATGCCCTTCAAGTAGCTCTATATAAAGAGCTCTCCTTAAACTTCTCAACACACAATTCCGGAGAGAGAAAAAAAAATCATAGGAGAAGAGAAAAGAGAGTTTGTAAATCAGAAAGAGAAATAGAAACGTTTTGAATTTGAGTAGATTGGTGTTTCCATCACTCTAAAGTTCAAAACCTTTCAATGGATCTTCTGATATGAGTGTTAAGTGTGGTTAAGTTTTAAGTTAAGAGTGCTTGTGTGTTGTAATATTTCCCAGATTCAATAAAGTTTGTTTTTAAGAAAGGGAAAGCTACTTAATTGAACACTATGTTTTGAATACTTTGTTTTCTTGATTCAAATCCCTTCACCCTCTCAAAAACAAAACCAAAAGCTAGAGACTACGGTCTGAGGTAGGAAACGAAACAGATCTGTGCTCTATCTGGACTAAGGGAGGCCTGGTTGAAGGTTAGCCACCTCTAGAAAGCCGGAAGCTAAGGAACGCCGGTGGTCCAGTGTAACTACGTTCGGGTATAGGTCAAATCTCTTTAGCTTAAAGTTTTAGTTGCAGAGCGTGGTGGGCTTAAAACCACAGAAAACTTATTATTCATAATATAGCTAGTAGATTATGGTAGTTAGTACCACTAAAAGTCATTTATAAATCTTCATTATTTCACTTTGATAAAATTATAAAAAGTTTGAACAAATTTGTAATTTCTATAAAGCTTGGGTAAAATTGCAAATTACTATCAGAATTGCCCCACTTGGGAGCCCCACAGTGTCAACCAATCAAAACGCTCCTCACGGTTTCTACCACAATATTGGTTTTCACCGGAGCGCGACCCTATATATATATATATATATATAATTGGCATATAATTAGATCAATAATAATTACTTCTTCAAAAATGAAAAACTTCTTACACAATAAATCATATATTTATCATTTTATTACCATAAACTTATTTTTATAATTTTTTGGTCTTTAGGGGGGAAAGTTTATAATAACATAAAAGTAAATAATTGATTTTGGCTATTTTACAAAACACTTTTAAAAGTTGGTTATTTTGTGAATTAGTTTGGTTTTTTTTTGGAAATATGGACAAAAATAATACCAAGTATCAACTTTTGGCCAAAAATAATACAAACTTTGAAATTGACCGTTTCATATACGAACTATCGCCCTATTAATCGAAAATAATACATATGTGTATTCCGGTGAACTTTCCGACCAAATACATCACGTGGACGCCGGAAAACACACATGGCATAAATTTTTGCCACGTCACCAAACTTGTAAGTTATGCCATGTCATAAATTTATTTTTCAATTTTTTTTTAAAAAAGAAAAATTAAACAAATACGCAAATATCTACCGTACCTTTCGAAACAATGGAATCGAGGGTGGGCGTCTTCACTTTCTTCTTAATGTTATCTGCTCGTTCTCTCCTCCATTGTTTCGAAAGGTATTGTAGATATTTGCCTATTTGTTTAATTTTTCTTTTTTTTTTTAAAAAAAATGAAAAATAAATTTATGAAATGGCATAACTTACAAGTTTGGTGACATGACAAAAATTTATGTCATGTGTATTTTCCGGCGTCCACGTGGCGTATTTGGTCAAAAAGTTCACCGGAATACACATATATATTATTTTCGGTAAATAGGGCGATAGTTCATATATAAAACGGTCAATTTCAAAGTTCGTATTATTTTTGACCAAAAGTTGATACTTGGTATTAATTTTGTCTTTTTTTTTTTTTTTTTTACCAAACTTGTACTAGTTTGTTCCAATTCCTCAGCTGGCGGACCCCACATCCTTGCCACGTCAGCTGCCAACTGGGCATGGGGCCTCTCCTCTCTTTAAAACTTGCATCTGGTTTTCATAAATGAAAGGAAGAATGAATTTGGCTTGTTATTGGGCCGGCTCCATTGCTTTAAAAGGGAAAATGAATTTGGGTCATTCTATTAAAATGTGTCTAGTTTTGAATGATAGAAAACAAAGGGTTCGGTTTTGGTATTTAACAAAACTAGTCTAGACCCCGTGCGCTACGCACGGGATTTTTAAATTTAATCTAAGTATACTCATCTTATTTTTCAGACGTTATCATATTAATCAATGTGTTTTAAGTGATATACAAAACATATTACTCATCTGGAAAACATAGTTTAATATATACATTTTAGTATTTTCTTAATCTTTGAATATCGGTAAGTCATAGTTTAATATATACATTTTTTTCTCAGGTAAAAATCATTGATTTTTTGAACATATGTTCTAAGGGAAAAGGTTAAAAAACCACATTGAAATTTTTTTCTTATATCTAATGTGTTGACACCAAGAAATCTAGCTCAAATGTCTAGGGTACAAAAATTACAAAATTAGAACTATGATTGATATTGATGTATTTCATTATTGTATTCATAACAAAACACTTATTTTTCTAGATATATTTAATGGAATTTTTTTTTTCTCTATCCTAATTATTAGTTTTGATTTTCATTTTTTTTTATCAATTATCCAATTTCTCATATCCTTCTTCTCTGTTCACTAGCTTATTTGATCTTTACGTTATTTATTTGTTGTGATGAAAATAAAAATTGCTAAAAATATACTCCATTAGTATTCTTTTTTATTTTAATCCCTTCAAAAAGTGTGAAATTTGTTAGAATAACATGTATTCTTATATGAAAAACGTATCATTTTTGTCTTTTGTAATTTTACCTTAAACATGATTAACAATTATGACCAAGTAAATGATATTAATATCCAAAGATGATTGAAGTCGGAGAGTTTCAATAGTAAGATAAAATACCTCGTTGTAAAATTTTATAGGTGTCTTGATAAAACATGTCCACTAGTTGGTATCTGAAGTTGGTATTTGATGCTAATTCTAGTAAAAATATAAATACTAATACATTTTTATTTAGGGTCCTAGAAAATTTGGGACCCTGTTCAATTTGGCTCTTTGAACTACATATTGGACGGGCCTGCATAAATGGTTGCACCGTCTCCGCCTCCTTGCACTCTGGCCAACCTCGGACAGTCGATGATAACACAAATTAACCACAATAGATGTAGAATTACTGAGATGAAATTTCAGTTCTCAGATCCACAATCCATGAAGAAGAATAAGAACGGAAAATTCCCAAATTTTCAACCCTCAAAATTCAATTGCATAACAATCAAAGTGGGTAAGAAACTTTCCAATTCTAGGATTAAGATCTCAAAAACGTCATTTTTTTTTACCAAATTCGAACGGGGAAGCTTCAAATTAATAGATTTGGGGTTGGAACTTGGATGCATTAAAAATATCAATACTCCGTATATATATAAACCTTAATTTGTTAAAATTGAAGTGCTCCACCTCCAAGTCCCACTAAAACAGCCCCAAAAAAAAACACTAAGGGCGTGGCAACGGGGTGGGAGTAGGTGGAATGGGATGGATTTTGTGGGGTGGACGGGATGGGGATGGAAATCCGGATGGGACCGGGTGGAATTTTGAAGCCAGTTTAATCCCGTTCGTGTTTGGTGTTGGTTTCAAGTTTATGGGATGGAGGACAATAACAAAGACAAATTTGCCCCCGCTTATTGACATGAAAGGACAAAATTGCCCCTAAAAATTACCCCTCAACAAACCCCCATCTTCACTGTCAGTTCCCATTAGCTCGAAGGGAGATTGGGAAGACAGACGAGAGGTCGGCGGCGGCGACCTTCCCTCCGGCTGCAGGCAAACGCACCTCCGGCCTGCCTCAGCGCAACCGACGACGACAGCAACGTCGGACTCCATGTAAGTCCTGGATCCCTATTGTTGTCTTGTTCACTGAGTTTCAACGATTTTCTCGAGTAATCTAGCGAGCCTTTGGGTCCATGTCTGTAGTCGGGGGTATCGGCAATGTGGAAATATGGGGATTTCGATGCACTGCTGAGTATAGGATATTAGGAAGGCAACAGATTGGGTTGAACAATTGCCAGCTGCGAATGTTCCGAACGAGATTGAACAAATCTCCATGTTCGGTTAGGGTTACAATTTGAGGAATGATTTCTTTGAAATTGGGTTGAATTTGGAACGAGATTGGGTATGCTTAGGAAGATGGGAATGATTTATTCGAAATTGGGTTGAATTTGGCAACAGATTGGAAGATGGGAATTATTCGGAACCATGTTAGGATAATGAATGATTTCTTTGATTGGTGTTAGTTTCCATGTTAAAATTGACATTATTTCTTTCATGCACTGATTGTCGCCTGTTGTCTTATATCCTTTTTGTCGAACACAACAACGACTGTTACTCATTCGATATACTAGCAACCCTCGTCGACTGCATTTTCGTACCTGCCCATATGGATTCCTCTGCCAAAGCGAAGGGGAAAGGCAAAGGGAAGACCAAGAAAGCAACGTCTGTTTCTGAGGAGAAGAACTATGTCCCCGCTGCGTTCTACTGGTCTTTGGAATTGACAAAGAAGCTGATGCATGTGCTCCTCGCTTATCAGCGGGAAAATGGTAAGGATCAGTCCTTCAAATGGGGGCCCCTCACCACCGCATTCGAGGCTACCACGGGTAAGAGGTGCAACCAGTATACGTTGAAGAACCGAACTCGCGACATGAAGACGATATACTAAGCCTGGGGTAAGCTGAAAAAAGGGGAGACCAGACTCGGATGGGATCAGGCAGCTGGCACCGTAAGGGCACTTGACGAATGGTGGGATAAAAAAATCAAGGTATGATGTGCTCGCCTTCCCTTTCCCTTACGTCAATGCAGTCGACAGTGCAATGAAGCGAAACTCGTCACGTGACTTCAATTGCGCAGGAGGATAGCAAATTTGAGAGGTTCCGGAAGAAGGGGATCCCTCCGGAATTGGAAGAGCTGTTCGACCAGGTATTCGGAGGCACCGTAGCCACTGGAGAGTATTGCGTCGCCCCCTCCATGGACCTGGAGGCTATGGCTGCGCAGGCACACAACGAGGCTGAGAAGGAGAGACTTGATGACCCCTCGGATGAAGAAGTTGATGATGATGCTGATGACCCCGACGCAAGGTGGGACCCCAACGGGTCACAATATGATGGTGTTGAACAGGAGTTCGAGGAGCTGTTCAACACCCCTCGCCCCAATTCTGCAACGCCCTCCATGCAAAACGTTCTCCAGGGCATTGTGGATGACGATGCCTCGCCCTCTAGCCGGGTGCCTGGAGCTTCAAGCGTAGGGGTGTCACAGCCCTCTAGGCCTAAGCGAGGCCTTGCTTCTGAGACGACCTCCTCCCGTAGGAGCTCCAAGCGCAACGTTCGTGCCTCGGAGGGGACCCGGCTATTCGAGCGCAGCGTCGGGGTCATCAAAGACAGTGCACGTGACATCATTGATGCGATGAAACAAGATAAGGAGAAGGATGAGGTATCGTCTAATGCTCCCCAAGACACAACGAAAGAAGTCTTGGATGTTGTGAGGTCGATGATTGGGGAGGGCTTGTTCGGCGAAGGAGATCCCCTGTGGTGCTTCAGCTTAGCCATCATCAAGTCACCCGAGCGACGTGAGGTGTTCGTTCAGCTTGACAGCAATGTTGCCCGACTGAAGTGGCTTCGGTGGTTGTATTCGACGAATGACGGTCAGCAGCTGAGCGCCATCCAGCTAGAGTGATCGTCGCCCATCGCCGAGAGACAGTTATATACATTTTCCGCACATGTTGTGTGGCCGTTATAACGTTTTCCCCCTTGTAATAAACTTGTTCGTTGTTGTGTGTTAATACTTCGTTGTTGTGGTTCATGCGCATAAATCACTGATTTTCCGCATTATGTTGTGGTTCATTGTCCTGCATTATGTTGTCGTTCATTGTCCTGCATTATGTTGTGGTTTATTGTCATAAACATCGGCGTCTGTGCATGCAGGACGAAGGATACGGTCACCAAACGCCGTCGTCAACGGCGCCGCAGACATGCGAAGGGCGCACTAGGAATATTCGGCATCCTTGGAATATGGCTCACCATTGCGAACCACTACTTCAAAAGGGTGCACAAGGTGCCCCAGTTCGTAGGAGACTACACTGGGGCACGATGGGTTGACCAGATCCTCACCCACCAGTCAGACGCCAGGAGCGTGAACGCATTCCGAATGGAGAAGGCGGCCTTCACTCGACTGTGTGACATGCTGCAGCACCAGTACGGCCTTCGGGGGTCCATCCAACTTTCTGTCATAGAGAAGGTTGCTATCTTCGTGAACACCATGGCCTGGGGGTCCAGTCAGCGAAACTCATGTGAGCACTTCCTCCGATCGACATACACAATCTCAGAGACAATATCGGAGGTACTAGACGCCATCTGCGGGGGCAAATGTAACGGGTTCCGCGGGCTAGCAGAGGACTTGATTCGGCCTCGTGACCCTCATTTCCGAGCCATACCCGAGCAAATCAGGAACGACAACCGATATTGGCCGTACTTCAAGGGCGCAATTGGAGCAATTGACGGCACGCACATTGAGGCTATCATGCCGAAGGATGAACAGATCCGATTCCGATGCAGGAAGGGTACAACAACTTATAACGTCATGGCCGTATGCGAATTCGATCTTCGATTCACATTCGTATCCGCCGGCTGGGAGGGAAGTGCGCACGATGCACGGGTGTTCGACCACGCTTTGAAGACGCCGGCGCTTCGGTTCCCCCACCCACCGGCCGGGAGGTACTATCTATGCGACAAAGGCTACGCTTTCCGAAATGGGTACATGATTCCTTACTCCACGACGAAGTACCACCATCCGACCTTCGTCGCATCCCAACCGAAAAACGAGAAAGAAGCCTTCAACAAGTCACACTCTTCCCTTCGAGGAGCGATAGAGAGGGGCTTCGGGGTGTTGAAGATGAAGTCCAGGATCCTCCGGCAGGTCCCCAGGTATCCGATCCGTAAGCAGATTTCTATTATTATTGCGTGCTTCGCCCTCCACAACTACGTGCGGGATTCACGCGGTGCTTCAGAGTCCAACGGCGAAGACGATCCGAGGTTCATGGAGCCTCCGATGGGGAGCGACATCCCCTCCGACGGGGACGGCGATGAAGACGCTTACGACGCGGGGGAGGATGTTGGACATGATGACGATGACCCCTTTTTCCCGCACGACGAAGCGGCGGGGTCAAATGCAGAGATCAAGGCTCTGAGGGATGATATTGCTCAGCAGATTTGGAACGACCGTCGCGGAGGCAGGTAAACCTTGAATGGTCAAGGCGCTAGAGTGTGGCCGCACCTCATTCGTCTTTTGTATATTTGGTACATGGTTCTAACTAGTTCATATGGCCATCACCTTTTTGTATCAGCCATATTGCCAATCGCCTATGATGTTGTGGGTAGGTTGGTTCTAACTACTTCATGTAATGGACATATGCTTATTGTCATTTTGTATATTGGTACATGGGTCATGTAATGAATCCAGTTTGGAAGCGTATGGTCACTTATGTTGTCTACGAAATGATCAAAGGAAAACGATGAAAGTATGTGAACAACAAGTGTACTGGAGGAATATAAATTTACGCTGCATAACTTACGGTTAGGTTAATGCACCATTGCAAAAGGGTGCAACAACACTCGGCTTACAAAAAGGGGTAAGCATGCCGAGGTTGCACAAAAATGGTTCCTACATCCGAGGCCCCGAAATGCACAAAATTGGGGCCCAAATCCAGAGTTTCGTTACAGGTTCACAACGACCATAAACAACTAATACAACACTTGGAAATCTTCACAAAAAGGGGTAACAACAGCAGGTAGAGGCGATGTCCTAGGGGCGGGCGACCAGAGGCATGATGATCAGCAGCATGAGAAGAATAATCCAGCTGAGGAGCCTGACCATGTAAGAGAGCCTCTGAGCCCGGAGCTGGTCGCTTGCGTGGTCCACCCAGCGCCCACACATGAAGGAGCTCAGCTCGGCCACCCTCTGCACGAGCTGGTTGTTGCTCGCCCCAGAGACGACGAGCATGTTCATCAAGGAGACGTTGTGGTCTCCGGTCTCCTGCAGCTGGTTGTTGACGGCGGTCAGGGCGTTCTCCCTTAGTGCGTCTTGGGCAAGGAGGCCCCGGATCTTGGCGCGCAGCTCCTTCAGTTCGTCGGCAGCGCAGGCCCAAAGTGCATTGTCCTCCTTGATGTCCTCGGGGTCACGACGCTCGGAGTCAGAGTCGTCGTCATCCCGTGCCGCGCGACGACTTGACTGGCCATGCTCGTATGACGACCTAAGCCACGGGTACTTGCGAGGGTCACCGCTAGCGTAGCTGCGGTCACTGCAAAGCATGAAGATATACAAATGAAGTGCATTTTTAAGCTGGATGCATAACTGTTGGTTTCAAGTTGGATGCATAACTGTTGGGTGCAACCTACTGATGTTCAATCGAAAACCGTACACTACTACACATTTGCAGAAATTCAGAGTGATATTTCAATCGCACCCCAAACATGGAAGGAAAAATCGAAGCTGTCAATGTCAAACTCTAGAACCGTAAACATGGAAGCGAAAATCACAACTTCCAATCGAAACCCTAAACGTTTGAACAAAACCCTATATTTCTTCAATCGAAATGGGAAGGACTGTAAAACCCACCCAAATTCGAACCGAATATGGAGCAGTAGTGGGAAGAAAACCATTAAAATCGAAAGAGATGGAGATGAACGGGATTACCTGCCTTCAGTTCGTCGGCGCAGAGCTCAGGGAAGAGATGATGGTCGTCGTCTCTGGAAAGGGTTTTCGAATCGTGCGTGAGAAGGATGGAAGGTGAAGGGTCAGATTTATGAGGAGAGTGGGAAGGGGAAGGGGCAAATCCGGGATGGGAACCCTTCCCATCCCGTCCATCTACCCCAAATCAGATGGACCTCTCACCCGCGCTCACCCTTCGCATCCCCACATTCGCATCCCGCTCCACCCCCTCGCATCCCCTGCCAACCGCGCGGACGCGACTCCCGAGAAGCCACCCCCACCCCCGGCATCCCCTCCCACCCCGTGCCAAACACGGCCTAAGGGCGTGTTTGGCTGGGGATGGGAGTGGGTGGAAGGGGATGGAGGTGGGCTTTGGAAACCGTGCCCGCGTGTTTGGCAACGGGATGGAGGGAGATGGAAGGGGATGGAGATGGAACTTCCACACCGAAAAATGGGATGGGAAAGGTATCCCCTAAAAGGAGGATTTAGGGGATGGGGATGAAAATCTCTCAAATTTGCCCCCATCTTCAACCTTCTTCCTCCCTCTCTCCTACCCCTACCCCTACCGCCACCGCCCACCGCCGACACCGCCGCCCATCACCGCTGCCGCCACCGCCCACCACCGCCGACGCCGCCGCCCACCACCGACGCCGTCACCCACCACCGCCGCATATAAATCCCCTTTCCTCCTCCGATCAATCTCCCTCGCCGGCAATTCCTTCTCCGGCACCCTCCTGCCGTCGACCGCGTAGAAGTGGAGGAGCTTGAATTCGCCGGTAATGGCAGAGTATCCGAGCGCGACGCTCGAGATCGACTTGAAATTGGGAGCCACGTAGAAGTTGAGGAGCTTGAAGTCGTGGTTATCAATCAATACAGAGCTCCATCTGGAGCAGACGCACCGGAGCCGGCATAGGGATTTCGCTGGAAAGCGAGAGAAGATGTCGAAGAGGAGCTCGTTGGGGAGGCGGTGGAAGATCGGGGGATCTTCGCCTTCCTCGTCCGCCATTGGAGGGGCGGAGCGGCGCGCCGGTGGCCGTCGAAGGCGGCCAAAGTCGTCGAGAGGGGTTGCTGGCTGTTGGGCTTCAACTGAGAGATGATGGAAGAAGAAGTTGAGCTTTTAGGGTATTTGAGAGGGTATTTTCGTCATCTCATGTGGTTAGTGGGGGTAATTTGGACTTTTTTCGTTTCTCCATCTTCCCAACCATCAAAATACAACCAAACACGAACGGGATTAAACTGGCTTCAAAATTCCACCCGGTCCCACCCGGGTTTCCATCCCCATCCCGTCCACCCCACAAAATCCATCCCATTCCACCTACCCCCATCCCGTTTCCAAACACGCCCTAAGTGCTCTTTAAGGGTATGTATGGATGCACTTTTTAACTAGTTAAAAAAGGGTTATTTTGACAACTAGCACATTATGAATATCTAATTTGATAACTAACACCCAAACAAAATTAATTAACTAACCTAGCACCCTTCCCAAATTGACTATTAAGGTCAACGGTCAACCTTTTTGACCGTTGACCGGTCAACGCCGGTCAACGTTGACCGACTCCCTCAGTTTTTTTTTTAACCAATGATGCCAATTTTTTTGATACCATTTTTACATGATGCCATTTTTGCCGCTTTGATGCCATTTTTTACATTTTATTTTCGATTTGATGCTACTTTTCTAATAAAATGGATTGATGAGACTTTTTTAATGCTATTTTTTACAAACCTTGATGACATTTTTGTTTACTGTGATGTCACGTTGACAATCGATGCCATTTTTTTACTGTTGACTACTGATGACACTTTTTATGTCAATTTTTTGAAGATATTTTTACCTTGATGCCATATTTTTTCAAAGTGGTGTTTTGATGACATTTTTTTTCTTTAATGTGATGCAACTTTTTCAAAGTAGTGTTTTTGATGCCATTTTTCTAATGTAATTATTTGATGCCAATTTTGTTAATCAAATCGTTTGATGCCACTTTTTTTTTAATTTAATCAATTGTATATTGACATATTTTCATCGATTCTACGTTTATTCACTGATGACACATTTGTGATTACACTTCATTGATACAATCACTTGTGGTGACATGTTCATTACATTTTTTATATAATTGATGAAACAGAAGCATAAAATGTGAATAAACTTCATTGATGAAATATTTTATTGATGACTCGTTTGTGATTAAACTACATTTTTATAAAAATCAGATAGAAGATCCTTTAATTATGTGAGAGTTCTTGGATAGATAATCATTCATCAACATTTTAATCACATGGTCATTTGTGATGACATCTAGTAGATTGTATATCAATAACATTTTTTTATTAAAAATGTTTTGATGACATATTTGAGGTGAGGAAAACATGGTCATCAATAATGGGGGAAATACAACAACGATGTACGTACAGTGTCTATTCCAAAACAAATAAAATTTTGTCCATCTTCATAATGAGTGGAATAAGCAATGCTTTTCTTCCAAAAATACATTTTGACCAAACTAATAAGATAGTTTATGGAAAAGCAGTACTACTTTTGTAGTTTTTTTATTGCAACTTTTAGAAAATCACACCAAGTCCATCCAGAAGTTACATTATGATTATTGACAATCTCACGAGTACTCAAACTCACACCAAGTCCATCCAGAAGTTCTTGAGCATAATCATAGAAGTAATCTGGGGTATCACACGGCGTATGCATGTACCTGGGAAATGAGACAGCTTAAAGTATGAAGCAAAAAAACTCAGAAAAATACAGAGCAAAATGTAGAGGATGAAACTGAAGCAAAAACTTTAGATAGAGTACTGCAGCTGAGAGCAATGTGAATCAAGTGTAGGTGTGTTGGAGAGTTTGGAAAAAAGTATTACACACTTTATGTAAACGACTTTGAGATGCACCGTTCCATTTACACAGTGCATCTCAAAGTCGTTTACAATCCAGATTCCAAGAATCAATTGAACCCAACCAAAATGGTTTAGTCTATTTGCACTTAGTTCGCTTAACTGACATTGCATTTATAAGCAGTTTTGAGTCATGGGCTTAAGACAGTAAGACACCAATCATCCAATTAAAAAGTCAAAAACTCCCCTTGTTAATTACTAATTGGTATACGTACAAGTAAGAACATGCCTTAGTTAGTCAATTTCAACTAGATGTACGTTCTCCTCAAAGTCATCTATGAATGCTGGTCGGAAGCTGCAACTGATGGAAAAATAAGAAATAAGACTCAATGGATCTCATTATTAAACTATCCTTTGATGTAGTAACATCATTCCAAAATCACAAGTTTAACATCCTCAAATGCAGTATCAATAGTTTCAGAATCACAAGCTTTCCAAGCAAATCAACAATCAAGTGTTTATCATAAAGACATAAACATAGGGAGGCCAACTCATCATTCAATAGCAGAGCAGTTTTCTAATAAAGTTCTACTAATCAATTGTTGACCATTGATGATACTGCATTAATATAAAAATGTAGAAACATTATACATATGCCAATATGACCTTACCTCAACCAGCGTGTCATCAACCAGCAGTGGCTCATCGTCGCATCGTCTCAACATCAGGAGGCCCATCCGAGCTCAGCATCATCTTCAATTGAGGCCAACAGTGGCGTAGGAAGCGGGACGAGGTGATGGCTCCTTCGAGTTCGACAAACCATGAAAACTTTTGTTTGCAGTCATCTAAAAACTTTTTAATGTTTATTTTTGAGAAAACACTACCATCCACCTCAAATTAATCATAACTAGATAAGATAGAACTTAAATAATGTGCTGAACAGATCAACCCAAAAAAGAAAAATCATGTATATTTATTCGTTAAAAGAAAACTAAAGCACTCTAAGAGCAACGAATAAACACATACCCAAAATGCTGGCAAAGCGCACATCCCTAACCTTGTTGTCACAATTGCAGCTATTAGTGTTCAAATTCACACCACATTCAGGCATTCATCTGCAATGATTAGGAAAAATTGAATGTCGTTGATCAATGATTATGAAAAATTGCATAGTTATGAATCTGGGTTGATTAAATCAGAAATTTTGAAGCATTGAGTGACTGAGATGCCAATTACACTGTACAAGTGATTTTCTCTCTTACATAAGCATGCACATTTCACCAGGAATGAATTATCAGCAATAAGCACCAGATATCAGTAGATCTCTAGTACAAATCAGGGTTATGCAAAATGGCTGATAAAATCATTCATCGGAGGGAGAACATATACTACCATATCTAATGCCATTTAAATACACAGAAAGGGCGACGAACCAAAATGTGCAGAGAAAGCCAAGGTAAACTTCTGCAGGGCAAAAAAAAGGGCAACCACAACTTGTGCAGTGATGAGTATGCTAAGATGAATCTTCATATCATAGGTGTAGTCCAACTCTAAAACGCGCACAAGCTCGACGAAATGCCATTGCTTCTGCCTTCTGCACTGGATCCCCAAAGCCTTTATCGTCCACTGAAGTAGCGCCAATTGACTCCCTATATATCCCCAAATTAATCAATTTATCCCAAACGACCAAACCCTAAAAATTCAGATCTTCAAATAAACTAGATAAACTATCAATCAATACGAAATTCAATATGAAAAAGATTAGAGGGAAGGAGATTTACCATAAATCAAGATAACATGGGTTCAATGATGGAAATTAGATGCGCAGCGGAAGTTTTAGAAACTATTTTCTATCATCTAATCGCAAGGATCTTCATGCATAGAATCAATAGATCAAATCATTGTTCATAGGAGATACCTCTTGATGCGTGAACCGGATCTGAACGGGGAGGATTCGGAAAAGAACTAGAGCCCCACGTGTTGCTCCTCTACTTGGTCCACAAGAGCTCGGTCTAGATCTCCTTTGCCTTAAGCCCATCTTTATAAGCTTATATTTATACCTTACTTGATTAATTATTTATTTCACAAATAAATCTTATCCCATTATTATTAATATATATCTAATATACACTAATAATAAAATCATCTATCTTTTGATCAAGCCCGTCAACTCTAAGTGTGTGACCGTATAGGACCCGTTTATAATAGCCATGGGTTTAACCCGTTTAAGCCCATTAATCGTATTTGGCTTCTAGCAAAGCATTACGACTCCTAAAATAATCGGATTGAATATCTCTATCAATTGTCCTATTCCATAACTAGTCATTGCACATTAAATTAAAGGACACAATTCCTTCAATCTCCCACTTGTCCTTAAACAAGTGTGCAATTTAAGATACCCGTGTCTCTTAATGTCATATTTGATGATATGGTGACATTCATATCTATTATCAAATATATTCCTTGAACTCCGAGTTCGAACTGTCAATTAAACGGATGGTTACAAATAATCCATCCGAGCATGGCCATGCATTTTCAGTTCTTACTCTTCAAGTGGCCTGGACAGCATTCCTTTTCAATGCATCACAGTATGCATGAAGAAGGAGGACATCTACAGTCTTGTACGACTATGGCTCCCACTCAACTTTTGGCAATCCCAACTACGGCCTTTATAACTCCCTGTTACGGAAAGCGTTTAGCCGTGTCAAAGAAATACCAATCATCAAGAGAGACCATAACACACTCATGTATGAGGAATCTACTAATCATGGTTTAACTTAAAACTCAGCAATCCCTTTTGTAGAGTCTTAAGGTGGGTCTGTCCTATATGTATCATCCATACATATATATATGTAATTGACTAGACATCTCCATGTCCCTATAGCCCATGAAACCTGGCGCTATCAGTCAACTTACAATATAGTCATTTAATAAAATCACCTATGTCCAATTTGATGATTTCAGACTACAGACTTGTGATAATTCATAACTGCATTTCACTTAATGGGGTTTCATTTACCAGAACACTTAAGATAAGCCCATTTGCGAACTACGAATTATTTGGACATTTTATTTATTATCGTTCAACACAATATATAAATAAAGATGAAATATCATATATCATAAAATCATCCAGTCGAACATAAAGTTAGTGTCTAACACTCTAAACATAAAATGTAATAGAAAGCAATCTCAAAGCCATTCTCCAATGTGTTTGAGACCCTTAGCCCTAGTGTGACCATCATGCTTGGGCTAGGCATAAGCTTCGTCAATGGATTTGCAATATTGTCATATGTATGCACCTTACACATCTTAATGTCAAATAAGGTGAAACATCCTCATAAAATATACGATCAACTTGTCATCACCCTTAAGAAATCATCCTTGGTTTTTCTCAAGAACTTCTTGATGTTCTTAGCTGCACACTAGTGTGCCTCTCATGGAATCAATTGGTATTTGCTACACCTGCTCATAGCAAATGTAACATTAGGTCGTGTACACACCATGACATAGGTAAAACCCTTTCTTGAAATCTTGCACATTGAATCTGTTAAGAATCTTATCTATATATAAGTTCCTTGATTCAATCTAAGCAATCTCTCAGATCTATCTCTATAGATCTTTATTCCAAGTATGTACACTTCCTCCCCAAAGTCTTTCATTGAGAAACATTTCTTCAGCCATTCCTTAACGGACTCTAACATCGGAATGTCATTCCCAATAAGTAGTATGTCATCCACATACAAAACTAGGAAGACCACTTTACTCCCACTAAACTTCTTGTATACACAAGGGTTCTCTTCACATCTGATGAAATCAAACTCTTTGATCTTTTCATCAAACCGAAAGTTCCAACTCCTGGATGCTTGCTTAAGTCCATATATAGACCTCTTATAAGCTTGCATACCTTCCCTACATCCCTTGGATCTTCAATACACTCTGGATGTGTCATGTACACATCCTCTTCCAAGACTTCATTCAAGAAGGCGGTTTTGACGTCCATTTGCCAAATCTCATAATCATAATATATAAGCGGCAATAGCAAGGATTATCCTAATGGATCTTATCATGACAACTGGTGAAAAGGTCTCTTCATAGTCTATACCATGAGTCTGTTTAAAACCTTTGGCAACTAATCTTGCCTTGCACACAGATACCTTTCCATCCTTATTTGTATTGAGTTTGAAAACTCATTTGCTCCCTATGGGTTTTACCCCAGCTGACAAATCTTTCAAGTCCCATACTTGATTTTCAAACATCGAATCCATTTAGGATCTCATGGCCTCAAGCCATTTTTGGGAGTCTGGACCCGTCGTTGCTTGCTTATAGGTATTAGGCTCATCATGTTCTAGCAGAAGAACATCAAGGTTTACATTCAAGATGAAATCATCATAACGTCTTGGTTGTACCCTTGGCCTATCTGATCTACGGGTAGGTTCAACTGGTTCAACAACTGGAGCTAGAATAGTTTCCACAACTATTTGTGGATCCTCTTGTTCCGGTTCTTGGATGATTTGGGGCCCTTGGCCTTCCAAAACCATCAACTTGTCCTCGACATCATCTATGTCATCTTGTTGTTGAGTTTGTTGCTCTTCATCATGAACTGGTTCAAGATTAATATTTCTCCCACTTGACTTATTGGAAATGAACTCTCTTTCCAAAAAGACAATATCCCTTGCAACAAACACCTTTTGTTCAGCGGGATTATAGAAGTAATATCCAAAACTACCTTTTGGATACCCTATAAAATAGCATTTATCTGATTTAGGGGCAAGCTTATCCGTTTGTAAACGTTTTACATAAGCTTCACATCCCCATATATTCATAAAAGACAATTTTGGAACCTTTCCAGTCCATATCTCATATGGAGTTTTGTCTACAGCTCTAGACGGATTCCTGTTTAGTGTAAGTACGGCAGTTGTGAGGGCATATCCCCAGAAAGATACCGGAGGGTCAGAAAAACTCATCATAGATCGGACAATGTCTAACAGGGTCCTGTTTCTCCTTTCAGATACACCGTTAAGCTGTGGTATTCCTGGAGTAGACAATTGTGTTACTATCCCACAATTTTTCAAATGATGATAAATTCATGGCTCAAGTACTCACCACCACGATCTGATCGAAGTGCTTTTATTTTCTTGCCAGTTTGAGTCTCTACCTCATTTTGAAATTCCTTGAACTTTTCAAAGGATTCCGATTTATGTGACATAAGGTAAATATATCCATATCTACACATGTCATCAGTAAATGTGATGAAGTATTTATAACCACCTCTAGCTTATATACTCATTGGCCCACATACATCAGTATGTATAATGCCCAATAGCTCAGTAGCCCTTTCATTTGTTCATTTGAAAGGTGACCTTGTCATCTTGCCCATCAAACATGACTCACATGTATCAATGGATTCACAATCCACGTCTTTTAGAAGTCCATCTTTATGGAGCTTCTTCATGTGGTCTAAACTGATGCGACCCAAACGATAGTGTCATAGGTAGGCTTCACTCAACTTACTTTATTTTTTTGCCCTTTTTGTATTTATGTTATAAGATTCTGTTGTAAGGTCGAATACAAATATTCCATTAATATCTTGAGCACGAGCATAGAAGATATCATTCTTGTGAATAATTATACCTTCATCTGTAGTGCTAAAATTAAAACCTTCAGAATAAATTATTACAGGCGAAACAAGGTTCTTTGTAATGCTAGGAACAAAATAACAATTATTTAGTTATAAGATTAAACCAGAAGGAAGAGATAAACTAAAATCTCCTACGACAAGTGCAGCAACGCTTGCTCCATTTCCAACGCGTAGCTCTATCTCCCCTATCTTCACTTGTCTCCTATTTCTTAGTCCCTGCACATTTGTAATAATGTGAGCACTACATGCGGTATCTAATACCCAAGTAGGACCATTATCTAATGTGAGGACATTGGTTGACAGTAATTCAATAACATAAATACCTAAAGTGTTGGAACTCAAAGTCTCATTTTTCTTGTCTTCCAAGTACTTGGGACAGTTTCTTTTCCAGTGTCCCTTAGCCTTACAGTGGAAACAATCATGGTCTGCAACCACCCTTGGCTTCTCACCACCCTTAGGTTTTGCAACTTCCTTGCCCTTCCCTTGGGTATTGTTCTTGTTCTTGGCTACCTTCTTGAACCCTTTCCCTCTGTTGACGTTAAGAACTTCCTTCTTGTTGTCAGTGGGAGTATTCTGCTCAGCAGCTTTGAGCATACCATGGAGTTTGTTCAGGTTTTTCTTAATACCATGCATATGGTAGTTCATCCTGAATGATGCAAAGCCATCATGTAAGGAGTGCAAGACGATATCTGTGGCCAACTCTTGGTCATATGGGGTGCCCAGTGTCTCCATACGGCTAAAAAGACCGATCATCTTGATCACATGGGGACCTACTGGCTTTCCCTTCACAATCTTGCTATCCATTATAGCCTTGTGAGTTTCATATCGTTCAATCCTTACCTGTGCCTGAAACAACATTTTTCAGGTTGGTGATGATAGTGTAGGCATCCTGGTATTCAAACCTCTTTTGAAGATCAGGTTCCATGCTTGCTAGCATCAAACAAGTGACATGTAAAGAATCACTCCTTAACTCCATTTCTCTAACTATCTCCTCATCTGATGAGGCATCGGTAATAGTAGGGATAAGGTTTGTTAGGACGTCCTCACACCCTTCAGACCTAAGAACAATTCTCAGATTTCTTTCACAATCAAGAAAGTCCGTTCCATTCAATTTGTTTTTTTTTTTCAACTATTGAGCGCGAGGTGAAATTCAAGTTATCATTAGACATAATGCCTATATAAAAGGAAATGACATACAAATTAGTTTGTGTTCGAAATGCAAATTACTTAAGACTAAACATCTTTAAAATAAGTAAATGCGCATTTTATTCAAATTGTTATTGTTCCTGGTGAATAAAATGATTCCAAGATCCCATTACACACAAGACCCAACGTACTTTTGCACTGTCTTGAGTCTTGTATGCTCAAGGTAAGTAACAATTACTAATTATAACTCCTTATAATTCTTGGTTGATGATCCACATCCAATGTAAAATCATCTTATGCCTCAAGATCCAAAACTTTGCCTTTTGGTCTCTCGTTGGGTACAACCATATCAAAGCTTATGAACCCCTTGTATAGATTCACCCTCATTAGCCCAAGATTATGGAAAGACACCCTCACTTTTGTGAAGCCCATCCAACCAAAAATCCAGAACTTAATGGGTTATGATATGAAAAGACATTGCCCCAATTTACCTTAGGAACTTAAGTCTTTTATTTGCCTTTATTTATAAGTGAAAAAATATCATAAATAAAAACAACATAAAACTTAAAATAAGGCATTCAAAATGCAATGAAATTGTGATCCTAGTATGGCCCCTACGATGTATAAAATAAAGATCTAATCTTCATGGGTCTCCACCCCCGCGCCCTTCATGGATCTCCATCCTTGAACTTCTTATGTCTTCTTGTCTTCTTGTATTAATTACAATATTTTCTAATAATCTAATTATTGAAAATAAATTACAAAAATACATAACGATACGCAGATCGTGTACAAAAAAACATAACGATACGCAGATCGTATTTATGGGTCATACTAGTCACCTTATGTATGCAAGCAATATATCATAATATAAAACAAGCATAATAAATCCATGAACATTATTGATATATTAATTCAAAAACTAGCAATAATATATATGGAATTAATTTTATGGTAACTATTACCTTGTATAATTGGATATAATTTTTTTTATTAGGGATAAGATATCTACCATATCTAATTAAGGTAATTTAAGATTTTACACTAAAATCATAAATATCTTCCATAACCCTAATTCCACCTCCATCAACTCCCACTTAAATTTTGTAACAATTACAAACTTTGCCGATTGTAGGATTAAGATGATATGTTTTCATAAAACATAAAATTTTGACAAATTAATATATAAATCAAATTCACATAAAAAATCCCTCAATTTGACATCTAAATCATGAAATTCTCAATTTCTTAGATTCAAATCAACTTTCACTTTTATAAAATCAAACGTTATATAATTTATACCAGAAATCTCATCTCTTATATAAATCATAGAAACTGATTATAAGAAACATCATCTAAAAGAAAAACCCTTAAAAAAAAAAATTGATGCCGTAAAATTTTTTTTTTTTCTTCTTTTAATTATAATGTTCCTTTACCATTCGGTGTGATCAAATCAGACCATCAAAGATTGGAATTTTATAACTTCCGATATCAAATATATGCGAACAGTGATCTAATTAATTGTAAAGTGAGACTGTCTCATTCAATTGCTATAAACTATAAAGACAACTAATTACGGAGGCTTGGATCGAAATCATATTCCGATACGTTTGTCGAAAACGGTTGTTGATTCACAAAATTGATCAAAATCAATATTTTAATACATCCAATTCCGATCGAAATATCAATCATATATTTCGTACGTACTACAACTGGTATTAAATCGTTTGTCGCGGAATCAAATTCCGAACCCGTGTAAAATTTAATACATCCAATTAATCAAAATTAAAATTTTAATCATACAAATTACTCCATATATCGAATATATTGCTAAATTGAATCAAAACTAACAAGAAAATCAATCGATCATATAAATTTATGCAAGAGGCTCTAATGCCACTGATGGAAATTAGATGCGCAGCGGAAGTTTTAGAAACTATTTTCTATCATCTAATCGCAAAGATCTTCATGCATAAAATCGATAGATCAAATCATTGTTCATAGGAGATACCTCTTGATGCGTGAACCGGATCTGAACGGGGAGGATTCGGAAGAGAACTAGAGCCCCACGTGTTGCTCCTCTATTTGGTCCACAAGAGCCCGGTCTAGATCTCCTTTGCCTTCGACTGCTAGGACGAAGATCGAAAGGTGAACAATCAAATTGCTCTTGATTGATGATGGTGAAATTCAGCCCTCACAAACCAATTCGTGCGGCCAAAACTCACGTCTCTCTTTTGGGATGTTTTTTTTAATTAGGTTAAGTCATAATAAGCCCATCTTTATAAGCTTATATTTATACCTTACTTGATTAATTATTTATTTCACAAATAAATCTTATCCCATTATTATTAATATATATCTAATATACACTAATAATAAAATCATCTATCTTTTGATCAAGCCCGTCAACTCTAAGTGTGTGACCGCATAGGACCCGTTTATAATAGTCATGGGTTTAACCCGTTTAAGCCCATTAATCGTAGTTGGCTTCTAGCAAAACATTACGACTCCTAAAATAATCGGATTGAATATCTCTATCAATTGTCCTATTCCATAACTAGTCATTGCACATTAAATTAAAGGACACAATTCCTTCATTCAAATGGAGGAATAGGCGCCAACAGAGGCGCCACCGCCAGACACCCACGCCACCGGAAGCAGATGGAAAGCACGAGGTTGACGATCCCCCAGAGGCGCTTCACCCCTCGAACGAAGCGGGCGAGGGGCTCGACAGCAAGGGACATGGCGCCCTGGACAACCGAGTTGACCATGAGGCCAAGGGCGCCTACGCGGACCCCAACGGTGTAGGCTGGGTCGCTGACGTCCCTGGCCCCGTACACCTCCTTCCCCATCCAGTCGGTGTTGAAGAGGAATGGTCTAGGGTGGTCGGAGGTGGTGCTCGGTGGTCGGATTAGGGACGGCTCAGCGGGGTCGAGGGTGGCGGTGGTTCAGCTATTAGGGTTTCTCTCTCTCTTCTCCATTTCTTCTTCCTATGCCGAACTCGCCACCTGAAAGCGATGAGCGAGGGCACGCGAGGAGCTGAGTGAGGAGAGAAATGCTAGTCAATTAAAAAAAATTGAATGAGTGCTAGAACGGCCAATAAATAAACTTAAGGTGCTAATAACCTAATTAGATTAGGAAAAAGTGACATTTCACCAAATTTTCTCTTAAAAAAATAAGTAGAATGAGTTGTTTATTTTTTTAACTAGTTAAAGAGGGTATGAACACCCAAAAAATCATAAAAAAGGTTTAGTTAAAAAAAAAAGCTACTTGAGGGAGCTTATTTGGGGTTTATTTTGTTTATTTGGTTTGAAAGTACCACAATACTCTTAATAATAACCAAATAAACTCCACTTTTTACAAATAAATTGTTTTTCGTCCTATACGGAGTTTATATTTTTTCATAAATTTTTAACCACTTTTACCAACAGTTTATAAATTTTTACCCTGTTTATAATTTTAGTTAGTTTATTAACCCCGTCACATACGAACCATAACTCTCTACTTTGGTAGCTATCCCGATGCCACACAGGGCCATAAAACAGTGCCAAATCACAAGAATTGATCAAATGTCAAAACATAAAAAAATTTAGTTCACCAGGTCTCCCTAGTTACTCTTCCCCTCCCTTAGTCAAACCAACCATGAAGCCTTCTTTCCCGAGCACTACTGCCAGCAGATTCTTCATCCATTGCTGAGAAATCACTTGTCAAGTCCTCTTCTTCAAATAGCCTCAGCATGTGGAATGAACTTCTTTGTCGCTTCCCTCTTGTCCTTTTATCCTTTGCGTGCATGACTGCATAGCTCTTGCCAGAGGCCAGAGCAAGTTTTAGGTTCACTCTCAGGCATACCATCCACTCCTCTATCCTCTCCTTCCTGCCCGAGCAACATTTTGTGAGCCTTCCGTGTATTCTCTCTCCTCATCTGCAGCTTCTCTATACTTGAAATCAGTGTGATTGAAAATATGTTTGGTGCAAAATAATCGAAAATTACACCCCTCTAAAATTCTACAACCATTTCTTTCCTTTTAAAGATAGCAGCAGGAATTCAAACTAAGGAAGTGAAGGATTGAGATTCGACAGATCAACAAATCATAGCCTTCAATGCTGCAAATAGGTTAAGGATTTGTTAGCTCTTATTACATCAGCAAACAAAGACTTGTTCTTGGATCCAAACCCACCATCAAAACTCAAGTTCATTGCAACAAACCAAACTCAAATAATCGGGGAATTGACTCAAATTCAACCTTGTTATAGCATATAAGTAAAAGAGAAACTGAAATGAAACCTTGCAAAGAGGGCATTGAACTGAAGAAGCATCTCTGCTGGAAACTACCCTTTCCCAGTGTAATATTCAATCGTAGAACTATCTATCTGCACCACACCACACCACACCACACCAAGACGAATAAATTTTGAAGTTTTAAGGCTCTGATTGCAGAAACAGGATCAAAATTCAGCTAGATCTCTTCTTATTACTTCACTTATATAATTAGTTTAAAAAAATATTCGTCAAAATGAAGTAATGCCTCATGCCCTCAAGGCACAAAGCCCAGTAATAGGTTAATAACATAACTAAACAAAATTAATCGAAAAGAACAGTAAAAATAAAAGTTTTTTTTTTTTTTTTATCAAAACCATTCCCCATTTATGATCCCCAAAATAATTTTGTATCTAATATTCTACCTCTAAATAGGCATGGGCTAATAATGATACAAGTATAATATTTTGACATTGAATGTACTGAAGTGAAAACGATTGCACTCATTCCTCATTCAAGCTCTTCAAAGTCATTCTCATCATAAAGTAAGATCTAAACTTTAACGTATAGGAAATGACATCTTACATAAGATAATATATATATAGCGTGAAAGTCTTAAATTATCACATTCTACATTTGTGATTTTCAGCAGCTCGGGGGCACTAAAATAGTATGTTCTAATAAACTCAACTTTATATAAGATAATAAACATCTCTTCCAAACCCAAACCAGCCAATAACTTCATATCACTTTTTTTCCCCTTGTTGTTCTCCAAAAGCACAGATGTTACTGCATGGAAATCATTATAAAACCATGCTCCAAAAGTACTGAATCCATATCTTTGATTCCCTGACCAAATATTGAGCATGAATCAGATACCGAGTTATGTAAATCAACCCCCAAATATGCAGAAATTTCCTCTTTAGATATAAAGGTAGTTTTGAGTTCATCGGAACTATGAGCAAGAAACTTATGGAATTATGAGCACGAAATGAAATCCTAAATCAGAGATGCCTAATTTCCCAAGAATTTCAGTTTACACCAATCAAAGAGAACGGAGTAAAAAATTAGAGCTTTTGAGAGAATAATTTACAAGTAAAGATACCTCGGACTCGGAGGGAGTGAAAATTGCAGGAGAGTCATATAGCTTCTAGAGACGATCGATACAGATTCGCTCGAGCAAATGATGAAGACGATAGTTCTTCAGACGCAAAGAATTAGCATCTTTTATAAGGGGCTTCGATCGGATGATTCGTCATCGTGTTGGACGTGCTCGACGATAGACCAGCCAATCCAGCCACCTACACCACAGTCTTTGAGACCTCCATCATGCGGTAAAAGTAGGGGTGGGCGCGGGACGGTCCCGCGTCCCGTCCCGCATAATTTTGCGGGACCAAGACGGGACCGGGACGGGACGGGCCTTGTCCCTCAAATAAAAACGATTATAAAAAAATAAAAAATTTCATGTATATTTTACGATTTTCAAAGACATGACAAATATAAATCTACAATTTTTTTATATTTTACGAGTTCCCCTATATACATACATATACGTGTCTGTATATATACACACTGATGAATATTACGTACAGTATATACACATACATATCGATGTGAATTACAGTATGTGTGTATATATAGATGTAGTAGCAGCCACTGTTGCTTTCAAGAAAAAAAGAGAGCATTACGTACATATATATAGATATGCACACTGTTGCTTTCAAGAAAAAAAAATGTACATATTGTATATTTAATATATATACTATAATATATTATGTATAATATACATATTGTATAACATAATAATTTTATATGTATAGTTTTACATTATTTTATTTATCTATATATGTATATGCGGGACGGGACGGGATTTGCGGGATTGAAACGGGTCGTCCCGCGTCCTGTCCCGCACAATTTTTACGGGACGGGCCAGGTACGGGACCGGGATTTGCGGGATTTGTGCCCACCCCTAGGTAAAAGTGCAGTGGTGGAGAGAAAGGAACCAATTCGTCACTCTCGCCTCTACCTCTCAGGTTGTGTACGCCCCAATTGAGCCATCCTTCCTCAAATCTCCTCCTGAACATTCATCGGTCATTCGGTCTTCTCTTGTGATTGAGAGGGAGTCGGAGATCTGGGGAGAGAGAAGATAGTGAGAGAGAGAGAAAGTGGCGTGAAAACTGAGTACGGAAGGAGATATAACTGAAAAAAGTGGGGGGGGGGGGGGGGCGGGGGGTCGGTTTTGATAAATTAAAAAGGGTTGATTTTTATTAAATAAAATAGTTGGATTATTTTGATAAAATAATACTATATACTAAGAGTGTTTGAAAATAAATACATAATAACCTTGAAAATTTTGGAGATTTAAAAATATATTATTGGAATTTTTTTTATTAGGAAAGAATTTGGGCGCGCACGCTCTACCCGACATCATTCTTGCGGATGAGTTCTAAAAGACCTAAATCGTTGTGAATATCGACTCCCCGGGCAGAGTGGCAAATGTGTGCAACCTTATCAACTACTCTATTGCCCAAACGAGGCACATGAAAGAAAAAAACTTATTTCCAAGTCGATAGAAGAAGTTTTACATCGGATAAAATTAGCTCAATTTCCCAAGGACATTTAGACTTTCCGTTTAAGTTGTCAATGATTATACTAGAGTCGCCTTCGATGTGGATTTTGTCAATATTGAGTTGAAAAACATGTTGGATTCCCATTTTAAGAGCAAGTGCTTCTGCTTTGAGAGGGCTTTGCTTACCAAGTTTTTGATAACACGTTCGTATTAGTTGACCATTCCAGTCCCGGATTATGGCGCCCGCTGCACTTTCATTATTTGATAGCGATGATCCGTCAAAATTAAGCTTAAGCGTATCCATTGGGGGTTTGCGCCACAAAATCCTTCTTTTGTTCTTTTTCTTTTTCGGGGTTTGGAGTTTTGTGGCAGTATTGGAAATTCCTTGTCTAGACTAGCCTCCAACAAGGTTGTTTTTCTCCAATTATCGATGTGGGAGTTAATCAAACATAAAGCTATATCTTTCCGCGAGATGGGGACCTGCCGAAACAGATGTTGGTTTCGAATATACCAGACAGACCACCAAAAGAAGGCAAGCACCTCCTTGGCCGACGATTTGAGATCGTTCCCAATGAACGACAAGATAGGTTTAATGTCACGAGAATGAGCTACCATGTTTGTAATAGTCGATTGTACACGAAAAAGAAATTGATAGATAGAGCGTACAAAGGGACATTCCAGCAGGAGGTGGATCTCATCTTCAACTGCGAATTTGCACAGACTACACGTGGAAGGGATAGAGACACCCCTACGGGAAATCCTAGAGGCAGTTGGGAGATCATCCTGAGAAATTAACCTTCCAAAGAAAATTTGTAACCTTTGGCGGGATGTTCGCTTTCCAATGAAATATTATAAGATATTATTGATGAGATTTAAAAATATATTATTATTATTTGGGATTTAAAAACATGATATTATGAGACTCGGATTGGAATTTGGCGCACGTTTTCCAATGTCAGAATTTCTAACTATTTGACTCGGATTTTGAAATGGTTTTCGGGATTAACTCAAGAATCATATGATCGATGACTAACTAGCATGATTGATATGAACTAATGACATGATTGGTTGACTAATATCATGATTACATGTTAAGACTATGTATCGCTAACTTATGCTTTCGAGATATGATGAATATGATGAACTTGATATATGTGACATGCGGATTATTATTGTGGATATAGTGTTGCGAATACATTAATGTGGCTGAATGGAATGATGAAAATGATACAGTCTTGTGGAATGTGGCAATATGATGAATGGTTGGACTGATGGAATGACGATTGCGATATGGTTGCTATTCTCATTGAATGATATGCTTTGAATGCTTTGATGATTAGACGTAGACTTATATATATATATATATATATATATATATATATATATATATATATATATATATATATATATATATATATATATGTTCTGATGTGTATCTAGGTGATACCTGTTGAAGGAGGAAATCGAGATTTGCAAATAAAATATAAATAAAATAAAGCAAACCGATTCCATTCCGAGCAAATAATTACAAGACTCCCTCACGTTGTAGTAGAAGGTAGTCAGACTCGATCCACGAAGAAGCGGGTCAACGGATCTTAGATAGCAGATAGAACACGTTCAGAAGTCAACTCAGTGGCCCTCGATCTTGACTAGGTTGTAGTCGATAGGGATCAGTGCAGTCGATCTCGAGCAGAAAACAACCATATCAGGCAAAAGAGTTACTCGACGTCGACCAGAAGTACTCAACATCGAGTAGAATTTGTCGTCTCCCGTACCTACAAGAGCAAAAACAACAATCGATCTCGAGTTGGGAACTCGATCTCGAGTATTAGCAAGCCACGTCGACTAGATGTAGTCGATGTCGAGTGAACCTGCAGAAAACTTAGTAACGTCGGGAAAGGTGGTCGAAGAGCGTGAGGATGGCAAATAATCGTGGACAGAAATAAACCAAGGTGTGATGATTCGAAATAAACAAATATGAAATAAAACTTCCAAGACCGGGGTTTGCAACAACGATAACCAAACACGCATAAGGCAAGATAAATATAAATAATTATGCAATCACATCAAAGGAGTAAGCTTTCGTCTTTTCCACCAATTAGACAACTCTTTCAAGTAACCCTAATTGTATTTATCAATTTTATGTTTATAATGCAAGTGGTTAACCTGAATATCTATTTTTTTGGAATAAACATAATAAAGATAGTGGATGATCAAAACATAATAAATATCGAATCTTTACCTCAAGCATGCATGACTATCGTCGGGCTCACCCCGGCTCTAGAAGTAGGTGGACTACTCGCTCATTGCCATAGGAACCATGATTGAAAGAAATAAACTTTGCATTAAACTAAATTCGCGACCTTTACAATCCCGGCACTCCAACTTTCGCAAAAGCGTCAAAACCCTAAAAGCCTTGAACTCCGAAACTCTCTACTTGCTATTGGAATTATATATCTGAAATTGAATGAATAAAAACCAACCCCTAGGACTTTATTTATAGGGCTTAATCTTTGCTATCCAAGGAAAGCAATCTCTATATAATCCTAAGGATATAAAACTTGATAAATAAAGATATAAATCTAACTGAGGTAAATAATAATTCTTCCAATGGTAAATAAATCTTCTCCCATGATGATAGATGTTGATAGATAGATGATAGATTTGTCCTTGCTTCGTGGATAAGTCTTCTCCTCGTCCTCGGATTGGCCCAATTCGTTCTCGGCCTAGTAGAATTGTAGTCGACGTCGAGTAGTTTGGTCGACGTCGAGTAGAATGCGGTCGATCCCGGCTATCTTCAGTGCATATCGTGTACCTCTCCTAGTCGGACTCGAGTATGTCTTCAACTTTGGTCGATGCCGAGTAAAAGTGTTCGACGTCGAGTACTTGTCGAGCTCGAGTATTCTTCTGTCAGCTTTCAGCATTCTGCTTCATTTTGAAACGCACTTTCCTGAGTCCTCGTTCGTCTGAGTGATGCATATGAGTATGCGTTGGAAAGCTATTTTTTAGGGTTACAAGTTACAACTCTCATGAAGAAATCAGAACTCGATTCATATTAATGAATGGCGAAAAGTGGGGTTTTCTCCGGTTGCACCATCCTGCGCTCTTCCTTAGCTTCTCCAATGTCTTCATGACTTTCTTTTAAGCTCCAAAGTGCATCCAAACTTCTCCAAATCAGATCTAAACTCCTAAAAATCACATCAAACTTGTGTAGACTCCATATATGGCAATATTAAGCATAACTACACAAATTCCTAATAATTCCATCCCAATATAATAGAATAAAGAGCTTAATTAAACATAAAAACATGGTGTAAAACAGGGACATCAATACCTTGTGATATGAATGATGTATGCCGGATCTTCTATTATTGTGTTCTGCATAGCCAGGTAAGTCTCTTCGGAGCTTACTCAGATTGAAATAGAGATATTCCCTGCTTTAGGTACATGATATATTAGGTGCTTGCATTCATGATCAGCATGCCATGCAGTACCATGCTAGGTTGCATTGACCGTTGACCATTATATTTCTTTATGCGTATATAAACAGAACGGCCATTATCTGGGAAGTATCTAGAGTCTTTGCTAGGGTCATAGGATGGCCCACTCTCATCGGGTCTCGTTATGAGTCATCGAGTCATATGGAACTTCCTTTACATATATTATGGGCATGATTGCGGAAGTTATCTGCGGGCTTTATTTTTCTTGTGGTTACGGGTTGGGCTTGTGGGCCGCCCGATTATGATGGAATGCATTCACGAACTGACCAGTCTCCGCCCTATCGGGGAGGGGGGTGGAGGTAGGAGAGGGTGATACCACTTGATATTTTGTGCTAAGGCCTTATTCTTATTATGCACTTGATCTTAATTAGGAGCATCTTAGTGTGTTAATGTTCCTCCTTGCATCTAGAAACATCTTTATTAGGTATAGCGTATATGTGTGCTTAGGGCCGGGATGCAGAGCCAAAGTGGGCATCGATCTGATCCCGCCCACTATCAGTTTTTTTAGGTATCCGTCATGCTTACTACTATTGATGTTGATTTGGCTCCATGATCGCAGGATCTAACATGACGGAAAGAGAGAGTTGAGACTCCGACTTCACCAATTTAATTACGTTTCGAATTTGAATGATCGATCATGTTTTGACCCCGCTCTTCTGTGGCACCCCATTTGTATTACACTTTACTTCTACTATTTGCGTAGCTATTTGTTTTCTAAGCTTAGACTTACGACAGGTACATGGGACTTCCCCGGGAATTCCAACGATCCCTTCGAACTTGGGTATGAAATCTCACTTTGAAAACGTTAGTTTCGAATTTCAAACCTTCTACCTGTACTCGGGGCGCAAGATCCTAACGAGGGTTTTCATCCATCGAAACGTAACCCGGGAATCATAATCCTGGGTCGTTACAAAACGGATGTTGACTCATTTTTAAGGATTTGATTTTCGTCTTGATTCTCTTCTTCAACAATCGCATTTTTGTTTATAGTGTTATCTAATTTAGTAGAAAACTTCCTTGTGGATTTTTTTAAATGGATAACTATATTTGAAAGGATCTTCTTTTTTTATTTCACCACCTGATGTTAGATTTATCTCATGGCTAATTTCGTTAATGACTTTTAGATTGGTTGAGTGATATACTTCACTTGTTTCTTTTACAATCTTAAATATTTTACTGCTAATATCAATATATAATTGTTCTAGTTTTCTAACTTTGAGTTTTAGATCTATAAGTTGGTATGAAATGACATTTAAAATTGCTCCAAAATGCTTATCATTTGTATCTAAATGTAAAACATGAGGATAAGTCTTATAAGGGCGATTCGTAGACACATCCACATTGTCTTATAGGTAAATACAGATTATTTTTAATTGACTTGGCTCTAATACCAAATTGCAGGATCACGTTAAAAACATAAAAGTACTGAATAATATTAAAGCGGAAATTAGAAAGACAATAACACAAACTAAGGATATAGCTTAAACTGATTAAAAGGTAGGGTTTATTTTTATAATTTTTGGGTCTTTATGAGGCAAAGTTTACAGTTGCATAAAAGTGAATAGTGACTTTTGACTATTCTCCAAAATACTTTAGAGATTTGCCGAAGTCTCGGTTTACAAGCACGCCATGGACAAGGAGACTATCAGACTGGAATTGCCGAAGGATAGGAGAACCTCTCCAATTGCGTGGGAACCTCCGGAACAGGGCTGGATAAAACTAAATACCGATGGAGCTTCCAAGGGGAACCCAGGTCTGGCAGGAGGGGGAGGTGTCTTCCGGGACCATCTGGGCGCTTTCAGGAAGGTTTTTGCGTTCAGGTGCGGGTTCTGCTCGGTTGACAGGGCTGAAATTTGTGCCGTATTACATGGTCTACACATTTCTCGGGATATGAACATTCAAAGGCTTTTTATAAAGACCGACAGTGCAACCACAATTGAAAGACTTAAAGAGGAGAGGACTGTCATTGGTGCGAACAGTCATTTGCTGGAACAATGTCGATCTCTCATCACGACTACTGGATGGGAGGTGAAAATCAGACATGTACGACACCAAGCAAATGGTGTGGCTGATGCACTCGCTAAGCTCGCTTTTGAAATCCACGACCCCCTTTGTGTTTTTAATGCCCTGCCGAACTGCGTCTGTGAGCTTTTGAATGCCACAACTGATGTGCAAAACTAATTCTTTTTTTTTTTATTATTATTAGGTAATAATTCGGATGGAAAAAACCCTATCCGAAAGCATCATGACGGATGAGGCCAAGAAGGCCTGAATCAAGGTATAAATTTGACCCCCTGGTAGAGTAGCAAAGGTGTGCAACCTTATCCGCTACTCGGTTACCAATACGGGGAATATGGGATATACCAACATTCTTTACTTCTTGGAGAAGGGCTTGGATATCGGACATAACCATCTCTATTTCCCAGGGACATCCGACTTTTGTACTTAGGTAGTCCGTGATAATTTTTTAATCACCTTCTATTATTAGATCCATTATCTTTAATTCCATAGCTTTTTCCACCCCAAGACGAAGCGCTAGCGCCTCCGCCGTGAGGGGGGATTGTCCACCAATAGTATTACCACCAATGCTAATAGGATTGCCCAGCCAGTCCCTAATGATGTATCCAATTGAGCTGTTTGAATTAGATATAAATGATCCGTCAAAGTTTAGTTTATACCTGCCCGCAAGAAGTTTCCTCCAACGGTAGGCTTTTTTATTTTATTTTTAGCATGGTCTTTTTCCCCATTCTGTTTTGCTAGATCTTCTATGTCTGTCACATTCCATCTGCTAGCTCGTTTCCAATTTTCAATATTATCCATAATCATTTTCTTGAAACCCTCCGCAGAGGGGATGTTAACATTTCTAAAGATAGTTTGATTTCTAATAAACCAAATAGTCCACCATCTGATTGCTATAT
Organism: Persicaria tinctoria; assembly: GCA_037127255.1. Classification (NCBI taxonomy): domain Eukaryota; kingdom Viridiplantae; phylum Streptophyta; class Magnoliopsida; order Caryophyllales; family Polygonaceae; genus Persicaria; species Persicaria tinctoria. Next base: position 10,630,244 of record JBANSL010000014.1, read on the forward strand.
ATTGTTTCCTTTCCATCGGGAGAGAGGAGCCTAAAATTTGTAAAATTTGATCCATGTCTCTATTTTCCGATAGGAGAGAGTCAATTATTTGGGATATTTCTCTAGGAAATTGATGTTGGAAATTGTTGACAGGGCATTCTATGAATAAGTGAATATCATCTTCCGCACATTGCTTGCAGAAAATACATGTATTTGGCACCGCAACCCCCTTTTGGGATAAACGGGTAGCCGTGGCAAGACCTTTTTGTTTTATTTTCCATATAAAGTTTTTGACTTTTGGAGCGGCGTCAATTCTCCAAATCCAAGAAAACTCATCCGAAGATCTTTATGATGTGGATGAAATTAAGTTGTAGGCACTTGACGTAGTGAACCAACCTTTTTTGGAGGGCCGCCAATACAGTCTGTCTAGAAAGGGGGTGATAGGCAAGGGGATTTTTATAATTTCCTCTGCTAAAGAAACTGGGAGAACAGAGAGGAGCTTCTCCCTCCACCATTGTCTTCCTATTATGAAATCACTTACAGAATCATTTGGATTTATGTTATGTTGAGAGTCAATTCTATCTATAAGAGGTGTCGTTGTTACCCAGTTGTCCTTCCAAAACTTAATTGATTTCCCATCTCCCACCAGCCAGATGAGCCCCGATTTAAATTTCGGAATTAGTGAACTTAGTTTTGACCATTGCCAAGAAGCATTTCCTTTTCTAGAATAAGTAAGGATGTGGTTTTCTTTTAAATATTTGTATTGTATAATTTTGACCCAATTATTCTCCGGTTCTGCCAGTATTTTCCATAGAAGCTTTAGTTGGAGTGCTTCATTCATGTCTCTGGTTTTCCGTAGTCCCAATCCTCCTTCCGCTTTTGATTTACATATTATGTCCCAACTGATGAGCGGGCTATGTTGTGCGTCTTTGTTCCAGAAGAAAGTTCTGTTGATTTGATCTAGTTGTTTATTAACCGCCACTGGAAGCATGAAGCTCTGCATCGAGTATAAAGGTTTTGAAGACAGGTTAGATGCTATTAGGGTTGCTTTGCCTTGTTGTGATAGGGCGTTTGCACGCCATTTGCTCAGCTGATCTTTTGATTTGCATATTATTTCGCCAAAGGTTTCCTTGGTAACCCTCCCATTTATGATCGGGCAACCCAAGTACTTTTCCAAATTTCGTTCTAGGGGTATATTAAGAATTCCTTCTAGGTCTCGTGCTCTTGATCTAAGAATTCCCGGTGTGGTTTGAAAGGACGACTTATGATAGTTTACTTTTTGCCCTGAAAATTTGCAGTAATCTTCAATTATTTCTTTTACTTTTATACAAGCAGAACTACTTCCTTTAGTAAATATGATTATATCATCCGCAAAGGCCTAAAAACGGGACGCAAGGGCCCGTGTGGCCGAATTTAAATCCGATGCTATTATGATTAGACTCAGCCTCCATCGATAATTTTCGAGCTAGAACTTCCGCACCGAGAAGGAAAAGAAAAGGGGAAAGGGGGTCCCCTTGTCTCAAACCCCTCGTTGGTTTGAAAAGATCCGTTGGACCATTGTTTACTAATACAGAGAATGAGACCGTAGTCACACACTCCATAATTATATCCACAAATCTTTGGTGGAATCCAAATTTCTGGAGTAGTGACTTTGTAAATTGCCAATCTACTCTATCATATGCTTTTTCCACATCGAGTTTTATTGCAGTTCCCTTGGAGCCTTTTCTTGTGCGAAAGGAGTGGAATATTTCATTTGCTATAAGGATATTATCTTGAATTGCTCTGTCAAATACAAAGGATCCTTGTAATGTGTGAATAAGTTTTCCCATTATTATTTTTAACCGTTCTTTTATTATCTTGGAAATGATTTTATATAAAGTAGAACACAAACTAATTGGACGATAATGTGTAGTCATAGAAGGATTATCATTTTTCGGTATTAGGGAAATAAAAATGTGGTTGATTTGTTTTAATAGGTTGCTAGAGTGGAAGAAGGCTTTTATAGCCCTGATGGTATCGGAGCCCACAATGTCCCAATATTTTTTATAGAACTCCGTCGTCATACCATCCGGACCGGGAGATTTGTTGTTACCCAATGATAATACTGCTTTTTTTATTTCGCTATTCGTTGGTTGTTGAGTAAGTAATTTGTTTTCTTCTTCTGTAATAACGGGGTTGATCACCGACAGGTACTCTTCCAATTGGAGGGTCGAGTAGGTTTGTTCCCGACTAAATCTTTTTTCAAAATCTTTTTGGATTTCTTTTTTAATATTCTCATCCCCTATTATTTGAGTTCCTTCTGCTGAAGTGATTGTTCTAATTATTTTCCGATTTCTTCTTCCTGTGGCTACCCTATGGAAATAGGAAGAGTTGGTATCTGCTAATTTCAGGTGTTTTGATTTAGCTCTTTGATTCCAGTATGTTTTATGATATAGGAGTAGATTTTCTCTTTTTGATAAGAGGTTCTGTTCTTTTGTGTATATACTTGGGGTTTGATTTGCGTTTTGAAGTGATTGTAGTTCTATTAGAGCCTCGTCCACTTCTTGAAGTTGGCGGAAAATGTTGCCAAATGTTTTCTTGTTCCATATTTTAGCTTTATGTTTGAGAATTTTTGATTTGTGCATGATTTGGAACATAGTCGAGCCGGCGCATGAAGCTCTCCACGATTGTTTAACAATATTTCGAAAGTCTTTTCTCTTGTAACCAAATGTTTTCGAATTTAAACGGGGGTGGTTTGAATGTAGTGTTTTTGGATAGGTTAATTGAAATGGGACAATGATCCGAATTAGAAAATGCACCATTTTTAGTTGCCAAGTCGGGGAACATATCAATGATCTCGTGGTGTACTAAAACCCTATCAAGTTTTTCCTTGATGTTATCTATATCATTTTGATTCTTTCTCCATGTAAATGGGTTACCAAACAAAGGGATATCCACCAGAGAACAAGCATCCTTGAATTCCATCATTCTCTGGAATCTGCCGGGTAACGTCTCTGCCCCTCCATTTTTATCCGAAAATTGGCTTATTTCATTCAAGTCGCCCATGACTAAGCACGGAATGTTGCTTTGAATGATCATTTGGGAGAGGCTTTGCCAAAACTCCTCTTTCTCTGAGGGGTTGGGAGGGGCATACACAAAGAGCATTAAACACTCGAAATTCTCCTTTGTGTTTTCATACCTAACTCCAATAATTCTTGGTAGGTGGATTACCACTGAGATGACTTCGTTTATGAACGAGTTTTCATTCCAAAGTAGGACAATACCCTCGGACCGCCCAGTAGCCGGGGACCAGCAGATGTTTGTAAATCCAACGTTTTTCCATAGAGATTCGTTGGGTTCGCTTTCTGTTTTAGTTTCCGCTAGAATAAGCATTTGTACATGATCAGTTGTTTGCCATGCGTTGATATTTGTCCAAAAGGTTTTCTTTCCTATGCCTCTACAGTTCCAATATCGTATTATCATAACCACTTTGTTTTAGTATGGGCAAGCAAATGGTGATCCTACCCATACAAACACATTTTCTCTTTTATGATTTCTCCTATGGTTTTTATGATTAGTTCATGATCTTGTTTTATCGATTTGGAATGTTCCTGAATACGAGTGCTCTTAGGAGGGTTATTTGCATTCATGAGTGTATTGAACATTTTAATTAAGTAGTGATGACCGATGAAAACTGAGAGTTTGAAATTTATGGTGCATGGGGTGGTTAACATCCTTATTCTGCACAGAGGCAGAAGCAAAGGGTTCTTAATTAAGGATTCATTAAATATCCACCAATGGACAAAATTTGTCACGAACCAAACGAGATTACCATAGAATAGGATTTGTGACGAGCGAGTTTTCATGATAAAACTGGTTTGGTAACTTGGGATGGGGTTTCTATTATATATGTTTTTGAGGAAAGTTAAGCATAGATAAAGGAGGATTAACTCACATATCCAACCGAAAGAGATTCGGAAGAGGAGGCTCACAAGTAAACATGACTTAGAAATAATTTTTACACCGGCAATATTGTAATCAAGCATCCTGAACACCAAAAGTTTCCATTCATTTAGATAGACAAGATCATACACACAACTAATAATGAATTTCATACAAGGCCAAGAATGGCAGTTGCTCCTAGGACGAAGACATATAAACCAATTTTTGGATGGTAAACTAGTATTCATCTTGCCATGTTGAGATATTATACAAGAGAAGTCATACTAAAGATCCAAGTAACATTCTACAAGATTCATTTTGCATTGTGGCATGTTACACAGTAGTGTTAGAGGTAAGGGATCATCAACGAATGCACACCAAAAAGAGATTACGCTGAACATAAACCCCACACTAAGTTGGTAGCACACAAAAAACAACCCTTGATCAATCATGTAATAGCAAGATGGTGAGCGAACCACAAATGTGTTCTTCTCTAATGTTTTCATAAAGAAATAGGAAATGCTCCACCGATCGCCAGTTGCACACAAATTCCACACGTAATAGGCACATGAAGCCAACAAAGCTTGACAAATAAAACAAGGAAAGACATAAGAGGGACATAGGCAAAGGTCAACTAGCATAGCTATTTTCATATTATCATGTCCAAATACCCAATAGTTGCAAAACCAGTAACTACTAAAAACATAGCAGTAACTGTAGTAGACCAAGGGAGTATGCCAGAAGAAATCGTCAACACAGAACTTGAAACATGCAGTACATGACCACAATGTGAAAATTTGTTTTAGGAGGAATTTTGAAATAAGGTACCTGCTTAGGGGGTTAATACTCAAAGAGGTTTCATCCTTAGCAGGATCCTCGACATCAATTGGCTGAACACTTTGATTACCAACAACAGAATTGCACTGATTCCACTCGGGAGTATCGGCTTGCAGAGCTAACATCTTCTTCCTACTGCTTGTGCACCATTTGGGCTTCTTTTCGACTATGAGTTTCAGTTTGAAATTTTGTTCCTCATCGGAGCAAGAGTGCTCCTCGGTGAGTTTAATGCCCTCCGACAATTTGGGGCCCTTTCGGAGGGGGGGGGGGGGGGGGGTAGACTTAGAGGAAGCAGGATCATCTGCTTCCAATGGGTTTTTCCATTTAATAACTCCATAATTATAATCCATAAATGAGGTACCATAGATGATTTTAGACCAAGGCTTGACCAGCCCATATATAGCAAGGCACGATACTTTGAATTGCAAGAAGGGACAAAGATTCATATAGCAATATAGTATCAAATTGCAATTGACGAACATAGATTGAAAGACAACAGTGGTCATTACTTGACAAATTCATATAAAAGAGGATAAACCATAGCCACCAATCAGATGCAACAATAAGACTAATTTGGGCAAATTGAATACCGAAACATATCCGATCTGGTATAGCTCTATGTTTATCTCGTTTGACTGATTCAACCTGAAGGTTTATTCTTCCATCCTTGGGACATAGCAGTCCTAGGGACAAGTTTTCTCCATCGACAAGGAAGAGTGCAAAACTAATTCTTGCTTGTAGTGAATAATGGGCGTTGCCCACCTTTAGCAACAAAAAAAAAAGATTTGGCTATAATCTTAATAACTTTAGATTTTTTTTTTTAGTTTACTCAAAAAATTGAAAGAAGAAGGTAACTTAACAGTGTATTTTAAACCGATGACGTTGATTTTCCTTTAAAGGGGAGAACGTAGCGAAGACGTTTCATTACCAATTCCGGATTCCCAACTCTCTCAACTTCCTTCCATCCATGGGTATTGCGGTGCAGTGGAGCACTCTCCCCGGCGACATCTTAATCGCCATTTCCAAGATTCTCAACACCGATACCGATCTTTTTCGTCTCCGATCCGTCTGTTCCCACTGGCGCTCGTCTCTCCCTCCTCCTCCCAAACAATTCTCCTTTCCCCTCAAAGTTCCTCCACTCCGTCCCCTTGCCGACTGGCTCAGCAGCAACGCCGACAATGGCTACTTCGTTCTCAACCAGAGCACTGTATACCGCCTCGCTCCGCCAGAATACGGTGCCTGCGCTGGCGATGCGACTGATGGCTGGCTTTTCAAAGTTTCGGAGACGAGCACCAACACTTTCTCTCTCCAACTCCCACTCTCCGCCGATAAGATCAAATACGCTACTGGTATGGTTCCGAATCACCTGAATCTACTTGATTACCGTATTTCAGAGATTTCTAAGTCGTATAGTTTTGAGTTTGTTGATCTTGACGATCCCTCCAAGAAATCCCCAATTTACATCGTTAGGAAGGTAATCGTTCTCTGGAATTATGTGGCGGACTGCGTTCTTGCCGTACTGGTTCTGCGCCACTTTGGCCGCATGGTTTACTGGAAGTATGGGGATGAGGAATGGACTGCAGTAGATACCAGTGGCTACGAATTTCAGGATTTGATTTTCTTCGAGGGAAAATGTTACGCAATTTCCCAAAACGGAGTGCTTGTTTTTATTGATTCAGAGTTGAAATTGACCGAGGTTGATTCTTCATCTGTGACTATGGGATGGCAACCAAACCAGCAAAATTATCTGGTGGGATGTAAGTCAGAATTGTTTGTGGTATCCAAGATCTCTGATCCAGAGCCCGAGCTCTACTTTGATTATGCAGAGGAGTGGCCGGTTATGGATATGAGTTCCATAAACATGCCGCTGAGAATCAAGATATTCAAGAAATTTGAAGATTGGGATTATGTGCAGAATCTTGGTTATACGGTCTTATTCTTGGGCGATGATGTGTCATTTGGTGTTTCCGCTGAGGATTTTGATGGGTTCAAAGGCAATTGTGTCTTTCTTACTGATGAGTGTTTCTATGATGAAGGCGTGGGCAGTGTATATGGTGATGATACAGCTGTGTATGATTTGGATCTTCAGAGTGTCAGATCATTGGTCGCAGCCCAAGATCATGCAAAGCTTTTTTGGCCTCCTCCAAGTTGGCTTATGCCTTATGCAAGCTAATCAGGGTGTCTTTATTCCAGGTACCTTCTTAATTCTTATGCTTTGTATTTAAACTTAGTGAAATGTCATCTCTCCTTGCAATTTGTTTTAACCCATAATTCTTGATGCCTTTTAATCATGTGAAGTGCATTAGTTGGGCATGATGGAGAACTGTAGCTTATGTATGCCAAGATATAGCTTATATGTCATGAACTTGATAGAAAAACTATTGGTTGAAGGTCTTGTGAATCAGTTTTGCACACAACAATGCTAGTTGAGATATATTATCAAGTTGCTCTCTGCATTAGTATCATCACTATGTCCTTTGATTTTATTTCTGTTTCCTCTTACTTAACTTAAGTAGTTCAGTGCTATATAATATGGTGATTAGACATTTTGTTTCAGAATAAGAGTTTTCGCTCTTTGTTTGCGTAACTATTTCTGCTGTTTCATTTTATCCCTCCGGGTCCGGGCACACTGTATATAGCATTTAATCCATTTATGAAATACTATATATGCAGGTGTTTGAGCTGATGGGTGATCTCAGGGAGGATTTTGCTTAGAAGTTAATGAAGTTGTTTTCAAATAGGATAAGGCACCACGAAGACACAAACTAGGCTCATTGAACCTGGGATATTGGATGTGGATTCGTTTTCTGGGAATGATATGCTCCGCACTTATTTTGGCCTTTTGCGTTCATCAGTATTACTAGAACATATACTCACTTTCCTATTAAATGTTTCCCTTTTCGTTCAAATGTGAAACTAATTTTAGACCTGTGTTGAGCTCTAAAGCCAATCTCCTGTGCTTTGCCTACCTTTTCTTGATTGAGACGAATGGAGTCTCCTTTACCGGAAGGCGATATCAGCTTCTAAAATGCATAATTCATTGCCATAATGGCAGTGAATACTATACAGAGGATACTCTTTTTTGTCTAATTCTGCTGCACCCTGTTGCCCTTCTACACGAACCAATTGATGTAAATCCTTTCAACTCCGGGTAGAATTAATAAGCATACCTTGGATGTAGGTGGATGGATCATGGATGTGCCTCTACAGAAAGAAGCTGTTTGTCCTAAAGTTGGAAGAAGCTCAGTTTCAATTCGTGGCCTCATTTATTAATCTAGAAAAAAAGTGTCAAATGTGTACACTCGTTAGAGCATTTTTATCGGCATGCTTAGTTACTGTTCAAGAATAATCAAGATACTTAGTGTCATTCTCTACACATTCTAGTGTCGAGAGATATTGTCGACTCGACGGAGACTATTATATGTTGGTAACTGCAGCACAAAGTATGGAAAAGTGGAGGCTGAAAACAAAATCACATGGATTTTACTGGCATGACATTTGGTTGTGGATAGCCTGAAGTGGAAAATAGGGGGCTGACATAGGATTCGCCAAAACCTATTTTCTTTCAACATATAAGGGAATCAAGTAGGGGAGGAGAGAGCTTGATGGTACTGCTTTGAGGTAGGGGGTATACGAGCAATAAGAGCCAAGTAGTAGGATTGCTCGAGTTCGAGTTCAATTTGTATTTGAGCTTAAAAGTTTGCTCAAGCTTGGCTCGTTAGCAGGAAACCGAGCTCAAGCTCAATAAGCTCGTTTGTGTTCGAGTCAAGCTCGAGGGTGGGCCTCTTTTGCATATTCTGCCCTGTGCTTGTTTTGAGATCAGTTTGTTTTTACTCAAATTGGGCTTTATTTGCTCATTGAAGTAGTAATCTCAACCTAAACATGAAATTAAAATGGGGTATAATATGTACACCGTTAATTTTTACTATTTACACCGCAAATCCACCGCATCCCTATGCGGTGAGTTGATCGAATTTTAGCAGGACATACCGCATGTACATGCGGTATGTCCGTTGACCGTATAAAAACACCGCATGTATATGCGGTGGGTTAGGCTAAAACGGAGTCCGTAATAAGAGAAACCGCTTGGGTCGAAGTTATCCGAAACCACCACATGGGTATGCGGTGGTATTATAAAATATTCAAAATTTGGGTAAGATTGTACCGCATCTCCATGCGGTATGTTTTTTACCGTTGGGGGCCCATTATAAATAGGTGTGGGGAGCCCAGTTTTCCGACACACCGAATCTTCTCCGATTCCTTTCTTTCCGAGCCCGACTTTTGGTTCCATCATTCCCCGTCCCCATATCTACCACCAATTTGTACCCGAGTTTTAAGATGGTGAAAGACAACCGTGGAAAAGGCGCGGCTGCTGATGATGTCGGTCTTTTTCGAAGACATCCGTTACAGGTAACATTTAATGTTTATAAAAATCAATGTGCTTTATTTTGTAACCTGAAGGAAATAGTGTTAACATTTAATTGTTATATATAATGTAGCCATAACCCACTATACAGAGGAGGAGGACGACAGATGTACCGCCACAGCTTGAGACACAGACTGAGCAACAACCACAGACTCAGACACAGCCTCAGCCTAAGGTATGTTAAAATCGTTACGGTGTAGGGAAATTGAAATCGAATAAGTATATATTTATGGTTTCTTAGGAGTTGATATTATTAGGTTCAAATCATTAATAAACCTTTGGAAAATCTTGCATCATTTAGTCAGTGACACGATATAGTATCGTATACGAGCCATAGGATTCTGTCAAATACTAGGTGTAAGGAAATTGAAATCGAATAAGTATATATGTTTTCTTAAGATGATATCATTAATAAACCTTACGAAAATCTTGCCACATTTGTCTGCTAGGATTTACGAATAAGTCATACGATATAGTATTGTAATTGAGCGAGAGGATTCTGACAAATATATTATAATTTACACAGTCTGCGTTATCGAGAAATTTAGGAGAGAGGGTGGTTTTGCAATCTGCTAGGAGAGCTGCCCTTAGGGAGAGACAGACGTTGGTGGATGTATCAGTTCCTATGGAGAGGGATAGTGACGCGGTAGATGATGATACTGAGGCTGCCGTTAGGGAGACCCAGACGTTGGAGGATGTAGTGGATCCTCCGGAGAGGGATACTGAGATGGTAGGAGCTGATACTGGGCCATTTTCTCAGTCACTTGTTGACCAGAGTGACGGTTTGGGGCACACGTCCCAGTCGTCTATAGAGACATATCAGAGTCTGGTGCAGATTGAGCTGACCTTGATGTCTGACCACACGGATGACCCAGTGGTGCAGTCGACCGGAGAGTCTAGTCAAGGCGACCAGGGTATTGAGATGGTGGAGGAGTACCTACGAGGGGACCGAGCACGGCAGACGGATGAGCAGTTGCAGACTGGAGCTGAGAGAGTGGATGAGCAGTTGCAGACTCATCATGACAGTTATCAGGAGTACTTTGGGACTGGGTTTGCGAGCGAACAATTGAACTCGTATGACGACACGACACCTCTGCTCGGAGATGTGGGTGTTAGGACGAGTCATGCTCGAGGTGGCGACCAGGAGCCATGGGTCGTTGGGCAGATAGATTTTGCGTCGTTCACCCCGTTAGGATCTACGGGTGTAGGGAGGACGCCTGGGAGTCAGCATGCGGCGCCATCATCGACGCCGAGGACCGCCGAGCCTGAGTCGCTCATCGGGAGTCAACAGGCGGCGCCATCAGCGACACCTAGGAACTTGGAGGGTGTGTCGATTGCCGAGGGGCATGAGAGGCATGTACGTGGACAGAGAAGTTCTTCGGCCCCACCTATTGAGTCAGCTGCACTTTCGAGGCATGTGTTGCTGGACCCCCTCGACCATAGACATGATCCGATGTGGGGGGCATCTGACGATGTTCGTCAGGATATGGGAGGATACCAGGCGGCACAGCCCCCTGTCCGTGTAGTGCAGAGAAGGCGTAGACAGCGTGGCGAGAGCAGTGGTGCTGGGTAGCATGGTAAGGGGAGTAGTGCAGGAGGTGATAGGCAGCATGGCGAGCGTATCAGAACAAGGGTCATTCGGGCTGTTCTGCCCGAATGGCCAGGGGGGCCACATACTGTTTCCCTTCTGAGAGACTACGAGACCCACATTGCACAGGCTGTTTGGAGACGGGAGGACGCAGCCTTGCGTAGGGGTGTGCGTGTGCAGAGACGAGGGCAGTCGCTGGGCCGGGTAGAGGCGTTGTTGGAGGTTGATGGACGGGAGTCCTAGTTTCCCGCAGTGCGTGAGACTGGGTTCTGGGACCTGAGAGATTTCGAGTGGGATCATGTGGATCACACTCTGATCGGTGCGTTTGTTGAGCACTGGCACCCCGAGACGAACAGTTTTCACTTCGCATGGGGAGAGATCACCATCACACTGCACGATGTGTTCTTCATACTTGGCCTTGGTATGGACGGAGAGGAGTATATTCACTTGGATGACGTGGGCGCCTCGAGGGACACAGTTGTGGAGTATTACGGCTTGACTCAGAACGAGCGGACGAGCGCATGGGCCCATGGAGGCCCTACTCTTCAGCTCCTCCTTGAGAAGATAACACTGATGCGACAGCGAGTTCGAGATGGCGCCCCACTAGAGCATGATATGGAGTGCATCTTAGGTGTTGTGATGGGGATGATTGCAACTGGGACCTTGTTCATTGACAAGTCGGGCGGAAGATTGCGTCCGGAGGTGATTCGTAGGTTTATGGATGCAGGGCAGGTGTCGCATCTTTCTATAGCTGCAGGGGTGTTGGCGTGCTTGTACTGGGGATTGGGCGAGGCGACCCGGGAGTTGGCCAAAGACATGGACGGTTGTACAAAACTATTGGAGGTAAGTCATTCGTTCTGTGATTATTTATTTTAAAAGTTTTGTAACTAGGTTATAATGACTATGTTGCTGATAGTATTGTTCCTTTGTAGGTGTGGATATGGTTGCATTTTTCGGTGTTCAAGCCCGGCATGACGCTCGATCGGAGGCTAGCCCGGGATCCGCGACGCGGGTTGAGGTACGTCCTGGGGGCGACCCCATTTTCCACTACCGTGACCCGGGATGATAGGCCTCGCATCGAGCGACTGGATGTTCTGCGGCGGAGGCTTGATGAGATGACTGTCGACGAGGTACGAACACAATTTATATCCGCACTTACATTTGTCATACTATAAACTAGATTTTAGTCGTAATAACAATTTCTATTCCATTGCAGATCGAGTTCATGCCATTTGGTAGACACTTGGTTTTTGATGGAGATCTGCGTCTTTCGAGATATAGGGGCACCATTCGGTGGTTGTTCGAGGAGGAGCTGTATATGTCGGACCGTGTGCTGCAACAGTTTGGTCGGGTTCAGCACATTCCCGCTGATCCAATCAGACCTACCGTAGTGCTCAGACCGAAGTTCGCCAAGTGCAAGAAGGAGGCGTCGTTCCACCCAGCCGACAACCACTGGGCGCACAGGTTCGATCATCTTTTCCCCATGGAGGAGTTGCCACGGACCTCTGAAGAGTACCCATATGGCGTGGCCGATGACTATCTGGAGTGGTTTCACCGCCATAGTCATCCATACCTACTTTCTGACACTCCTCGACACCAGCCCATCATCCCGCCGCCGCCACCCCCGCCGAGCATTATTGAGCAGCGTCATCATGCGGCTGGGTTGGAGATTCAGCGACTCAGGGACCTTGGAGTTGAGTTGACAGCTGCACACCCGGCTCGCATCTATGAGCAATTTTGGGGTCCTCCCCCACCGTGACGGTGCGATCTGGGATGATGTATGTGGTTAGACCTGTCAAACGGGTCATTCGGGTCGGGTTCGGGTCCGGTCACATCGGGTTTCGGGTAAAACGGGTCTCGGGTAAAACGGGTTTCGGGTTTTTCGGGTTGACTCGAACTCGGGTTTGATCGGGTTTCGGGTCGGGTTCGGGTCGATTTCGGGTTTGTCAAATTTTTCTTTTTTAAATTAAAAAAATCATTATTTGATAATTTTGTGATAAATTTTAATTATATATAAAAAAATAATTATATATAATTATAAATCAACCGGGTCAATCGGGTCAAAATTACCGGGTCAATCGGGTCAACGGGTCGAAACCCAGATTACCCGAAAATTTTCGGGTTTTTCGGGTTCGGGTCGGAAAAAATTTTCGGGTCAAAATTTTCGGGTTCGGGTCGGAAATTTTTCGGGTCGGTCGGGTCGGGTCACCGGGTCGGGTTGTGTTTTGACAGGTCTAATGTGGTTGTTCTATTTGCGGGTAGATGGCTTTTTGTGCAGTAGTTGGTAGTTTGGATTTTTTTTTGTGCAGTAGTTTGGATTGTTTTTTGTGCAGTAGTTGATGATTCGATTTCGGATTACGTATTTTGTGTGTTGGTGTAGATTTGATGGTTTGTTACCGTTGCAGATCGTTTTCAAATTTGAATAGTATGTCCATACACAACTTTCAATATCATGATTCGAAACGAACTTTATAAATTACAGGCAACCAAATACAAACGGCCCTAAGTCAAGTGTTACGCACAGTAGCTTCATGATGAGAGGGTTTCTCGACCAAATAAATTTGTAGTCAAGACCCCGCTATAGCATAGGGAGTCAGGATCGTCCACAGGAGAGAGTCAGCGCTTCTTATTTAGTTGCTTTGTCGGGTTGAAAGTAAAAAAAGAGATGGAAGAGGGATGAGCAACGATAAGAGCATAAAATCTGAATTTTAATTAATAAAAGGGAAAAACTTCTAAGGCAAAGGATCACCACAACAATAAATACATGTGCAAATCAATGAATCATATAAAAGATCATGCTTTTATCATCAAAAGAGTCGACTTTCTTTAATCAACAAGCAAATCAATTCACTTTCGCATAAAAGATCTACTTGTTTCTACCTTCTCTTAACTAGGATCCTTTAATTTTCATTAGAAAACCCTAATTACTATCAAGTTAATAATTTCCTCTTTCAAGTTCAATTGCAACCATGAATTCCTTTAGACTTTCATCAAAGGTTAAACACATAGGTAGAAGACAATAAAAACATCACACAATCATAGATTCATTCATTCACACACATCTTATTGTTGGGATCACCCCAACCCTAGAAGAGAAAAGAACTACTCAAACATGGAGTAAATAAACATGAATTTTAGAGAAGAAAACATAAACTGAAATTAAACTAAATACAACCTGGAAATTCAGCGTCTCAATCGCAACAAACACGCCCAAGCTTTCGCCCAAACGCCAAAACAAAACCCTAAAAACGTCTCCTACAGCTGCTGCGCGCAGCCCTTGCGCTGTCTGTCTCCTCTTCTCCCCTCAAAAATCAGCCCCTAATAGGCTTTATTTAAAGATAGAAATTTAAGACTTAATCTCCAAGGAAAGAGATTTTATCTAAGGAAAATAATATAATTTAACTAAGGAAGGATAAAATATCCCAAGTCTATCTAACTAAAAGATCCTAAAAGAGATTTAGAAGAAAACCTAATTAAAAATCCCATTAAGTGAATAAAACAGCCCGCAGAATCTTTTCCTGGTGCGCAGGGTATCGGCGCCGAGGTCTGGGTGTCGGCATCGAGGTATCTCTTCGAATGCAGTAGGTTCTGTTTTTCTCCAGCTTTTTGACTCTGACTTAAATCACACTTTTCCGAGTCCTCGTTAATCCGATTGACGCATATAAATATGCGTTGGAAAACTCTTTTCAAGGACTACAAATCTCATGAAGACTCCAGAACTTGAATCGAAGTGATGGATGGCGAAAATAAGGCTTTTCTCCGGCTACACCACTTTTTGCTTTTGCTTGGCTTCTCCATTGCCTTCATGATTTTTCATTAAGCTCTAAAGTGCGTCGAAACTCTTCCAAATCAGCTCCAAAACCTATAAAATCACACCAAAGCTTGTGTAGACTCCATATCTTAAATAATACGAAAACTAACACAAACGACACACTTTCCTAACACAAAAGCTAAGAAAATGACTCAAATGAAATGAAAACATGATGCAAAATAAGACTAAATATGCGGACATCACTTCACCTAGCTTCATTACGAGAGCCTTTTTTTCCTCTTCCAGAACTGCAACTTGACTTTCCAGGATATCAATCCGCCAACGGGCTTGTTGGTTTTCGACCAGCAGCGACCGATTTTCATCACGTAGTCTCTTTATCATCGCCTCCACCGTCTTTGACCGTGGACTACCAGTGTAGAGAACCGCCTCAAACTCTTCCATCGTGCCTTGACGTATTATGTCGTTGCTTGAGCTTTCTCCGCTGGTGTCCGACATGTTGATGTGTGGTGCCTAGGTCAGAGATTCCGGGCCATATATAGGTTTTAGACACCGCATGGACATGCGGTAGGTAATACCATAGACCGCCCGGGAGACCGAGGACTCGCCACCCCTGTCAGACGAACCCTCTACCTTGGGAACGTGACCGTGCTCGGGCTCAACGTCGGGCAGATAGACAGGCGACCACTGGATCCGCACGAGGGCGAGGCCGAGGTCGGGGTCAACCGGCATCAAACAAAATAGATGACGTGGAAGGTACTGAGGAGGCCACTGGGTCCAACGACATTGCCATCGACGACCGTCGTAGGGGCCGAGGAGTAGGCAGAGGACAAGGACGGGGTCGTGGAAGGGGGACGGGGTCGATCAGCGTCGGAGCCAGCTCCGGAGATTGTAGGTGACAATCCAACACCAGCACCTATGGCGCTTCCACCACATAATCTACCTCGAGTAGAATTCAATTGGGGCACTGGCAACATCGTCGTGATGGTGGCCGTCCCCTTTCGTATTAGCACTTTCCACTTTCTGGTGTCATTTTTCGAACTTCGTATGTTCAATTGGGTTGTATCTTTGTCTATTCCATTTCACAAATTATTTGTCGAACTCCATATTTTCGTCATCGAGGATATTTATCGCACTTTCGTTTTAATCAATGTTGATGCAATATCATCTTTCTTTTGAATTCAACATATGAGTTTTTTCGGATCACTACTTTATTACAAGTTAATTCCACTGTAGAAGGATATAACACCGCAGATGTGCCTGTATTATACGATAAATTCGTAGTGTCGGAGTGTACCGCATACCCAAGCGGTGTCTATCAGTCCCTATCGGTGCCTTCGGTTCCACCAAATAGTTACCCGCAAATCCGGTTATCCGATACCGACCGCATGGGTCTGCGGTGGGGTTGAAACGGAACGGGGGTCCTCACCGCATGTATATGCGGTATGTCACCGCATGTATATGCGGTATACAAACAAGCTGAAAATTACAACAAGTTCGAAATAAAGAAGTTCAAACTAATATTAACAAACCAAATTCAAATGAACAAATTCTTATTACTAAACTAGGTGCTAACTGTCTTACAACCATGAATTTAACAACCTTCATGGACAAATCCAACACGTAGCCAACCCTAAATTCTTAACGATCCATATACATATACATACTAAACTGAAACTTGTGTGGCGACCCATTGCCAAATAGAATACCGAGAGCACAACATTGCACATCCCCCACGTAGTACGGTCGACGAAAAAGATGAAGATGACGATCGATGACGATAAACATGAGAAGATGTGGTTCTACATTATACTTAAAAGAGTTGCAGCGTGGATTGCTCGAAACAAATAAGGCGAAGATTGCATCAACTGATCAACGTGTGTTGTATGAAAATGACATTTCCGCAAGGAGAAAGTATCACCCTCTACTTGTAATTGTTAGATGTCAAAGCCAACTTGAGATATCTAGATTAGGTTAACTGATCAAAATGTGTTCAATTCAAAGTCTAAAATCTTGGGGCAAGTCAAGTTATGGTCAAGTAGTTTGAGCAATCTAAAATTCATCACCAAATCTATTGAAGAAAGAACGGTGGATACAAAAGTGAACTAAGACTAAAACTAGAGTCTACCTGTAAAAAACATGAAGATTAGTAGTGACAGAACACCACACTGCAACATTGGCACCGTCCATGACTTTCACTACCCAATGCTTCATGTTGATGTTGGGCAAGGAAGTTGCGGCTCCTTTCCCAGCTGTGGTTTCCTTCGACAAACACCATTATCAATTTTCTGGAGTACTCCGTTCAAATCCAGAAGAAGTCATCCTATCTTTTCTGTTGCAGTTACTGAAATTTGAATCATGAAAGCTGAATCAACAAGCAACTGACAACTTTGTGAACTTGGCAATGAACAAGCCACTAGTCTGAGACGTTAGGGGATCAAATCTCAGAGTCTTTGGTATTCGGCCACTCTTGCAAGGCCAATCTGTTGAGTTCTCAATTTCTTGTAGCTCTGCTGGACCACGAATAAAACAAAGACACAAGCGCTGAGTACGTTGATATCATAGCTTTTTGAAGGATTCACAATTGCAGAACAATGTCAAGACCTTCAGCTCTATTACAGTGAAAAGGGGCTGAAGGGTTATCAACCAGAAATTGTGGGGTGCTATATTCATAAAGCATCTTAATTGGGATGGTGACTCATTATGATGGTCAGAAGGTGCTTCCTACATGTTTGGCAATCAACTAAGAAAACAAGGCACTACATATCAACATGCTTCAAGGAACTCACCTGCTGATGGATTCTCCGAGAGAAACTTCTGTACCACCTCTTCATTTTGAGCAACTGTCAAGCTATTTATACGGAAAATGGTATAAGGAAGAAGGGCAAAAAAAAAAAGTCAGATAAATGCAGAAAATTAGGCAATAAGAATTGTATACCTGCAGGTACTGTAGACGAGAAAGCCACCAACCTTCAATAATCTGAAACCGTTATTTAGGAGTCGAAACTGTGAAGTAAATAGAATTAATTAGATTAGGACCATCAAGGAGGTTTATAATCCACTTAGCAGCAGTCTTACGCTTCAAATTTCACTTAATCAAATTGAGAAATTCATATTAAAAATATAGTTGCAACCAGAACTATCTACACCAAGGAAAGAACTGAGTGACTCGTGGCACAATACTGAAAACAACCCCAATCATAGAAATCTGGTCAAAAACATAAATGAACCCTTCTCTTAAAGCAACAAATGCAGCTTTATAGTTTGTGGACAACCATTAAGTAGCAACACACTAACATGAAACGTTTCCTGAAGTTGACAAATACAAAAGTTACCTGAAGCATTGTCAAATCATCAGTTCTCTCGGCATCAAGAACGCGTCGCCGAAGTGTTTCCCATCCCCAATTATCAAACTTCTGGACATGTCTAACTGACCCATCATGAGTGCACTCTGCATCCACGAGGACCTGGATTACATGGGATGAATATTTGAGCAGGATGATGAAAAAGCACAGCCAAGATCTAAATATTAAAATCACAAATAGTACAATGAGGAAAAAAACACAAAAAGGAGGTAAAAGGAACATATGCCAGTGATAGTCTAAGATTATAAAGGTATAGAATGGAACACTACAACTAAAGTTCATTTGGTGTGTCCAACTCATATATCATAATCTTATTGTCAAACCTTTATTGGCACAAATAAGCCCTTTATTACCACCTTAAAAGCAATCAACACATATCATCAAATAAACCGTAATCCTCTTCAAAAAAAAAAAAAAGAAGGACAAGCATAACTATAGTACCACATTAATTAGCATAAAATAGGCATTCGAAGTGGCTATAAGAATAAGGTGTGGAAACATCACAAATGTAAAGGCACTGGACTTTAGTGCCAAATGGAACCATATCATAGGGCAATAATAACTACATGCAAAATAGAACAGGGAGTACGGAGCGTGAAGGAATAAATCAACTACCTTATTATACCCACAGCTATGGGTCTCATTCGAACTGGCGATCCTATATATCTCTTCTTTCGTACAGCCAACTACCCCTGAATGCTGGCCATAGAATATGAGTTCCGGTTCTGAAATCGCTGAAGCTGGCAGTATGGAACTTCCCTGTCTAGCTTTTGCTGCCCGTTTTCTTTCTTTCCATGGTTTCCTAGATGACCACTCTTTATAGGTAGACTCTAAAGCAAATTCAGCTGCATGATTCAACAAGGGAAGAAACAACATCAAACATCAACGAATTCGAACTACATTCAAAGTAAAAGAAGAGCAATAATTACAGATCATGGAACAGACAAGAAGTTTTTTTTTAGGCACATACGTAATTTAGGAACTGGATCAACATGGGAAGGAAGCAGAGAAAATGTGGCTCCATCAGCAACAAATAAGCGACAACGCTCGCCAATGCCATACTTCTGCACCATTGTCCTACAAGCAGCTAAGCGATGCCTAGCAACATCAACACCGGTGACAGAGCCAGAATCACAAAGAAGATCCAATAGCAAACAGAGTTTTGCACCTGCAAATAAGAGCCCAATCACATCTGATTCCCTAACGCAAAGTGTACATGCTCATATTGGCCGACAGACAAGAATAAACATAATAATAATTGCTAAGATCATGCCAAACTGATGGAGGAATACAAACAACAGCTCATTAAATTTTGATTATGTAACAGACTTTTGATTCGAGACATAATAATAATCTATGTTATGCAACTGACTTTTGATTCGAGACATTTGTTTGCCGTACCTCTTAAAGTGGTCCATGTAACCAAAAGCTCATTAAATTTTAAAGATTAAACTATTAAACAGCTTCAAAGCATCAAAGTATACATTCATGACTAGCTTAGCCATCATATATGACGATATCAAATCAAGGGGAAGATATTCTACCAGGAGCAGCACAGAGATCAAGAACATGATCCCCTGGAGCAATTCCTAATGCCATAACAGCAGCTCCAGATGCAGCATCAATTCCATATATCTGAACAAAAGCAACAAGCCCTCTGAATCAGAGGATGCAAAAGACGAAGATGCCGCAGTTACAAATGCAAAAGCTGTTGTCTAAAAAGAAATATATTTGGGACAGCTTCTCATTAGATGAAACAAGAAGCTGTTAATCAATACATGGAACATGTCACACAATATCTGAAGGTACATTCACCTTCAAGCAACAGATAAAGCATTTACAGACAGTCAAAACAAACCCGAAGTGGAACAACTAAGAGGCTAAATACTTGGTTGCTTACCTTGCCTTGCTGGTAGGCCTTGGAGCTAGCAATCTGAAAACATGGTGGGAGTGAATAGAAATTTGGCAACCAAACCACTTCATTCAGCTTGCAGTTGATTTCAGCTTCAATCTCCTCAATCTGTTTTTCATAACCCGGCTTCAACCTCTCACACAAATAGCAATGACATCAATCAGTTAAGAGCTTGAAAATGAAGATACGCTGATTTAAAGCAAATAAGGTTCCATAAACTGAACCAAGGATATTTATGGCGAGGAAGAGGAAATTCAATGTGATGGTACCTTATGTAACGGGGAAGTGTGTCAGTGGAAGTATAAATTGATGGATCCAAACCATTCTCTTTCAGAAATTCAAGGAACGCTTCTGGCAATTGAAAACTAGAGCCGGACTCCATGAAAACCTAGAAATTGGACTGCAGAATTCAATAGCAAAATTGGAATTTTAATTTGCCAACACCAAAAACTGAATCGATGGAAGAGACATAATGGAAATTTCAATTTGTGGGATACACTTCATATGATATAACCGAAGACCGTTTCCCTTCCCCAATTTGGTCTTCCATAGTGAGGGGAAATGTCCATTGAGGGCCCCAATTGGGGCCAACAAACCAACCAAAGGCCTAAAACCCGAACTTTGTCATTACATTCCTCTTGAGATTTTATTATTACTAATGAATATAGTCTTTTTTTAATGTTTTTTTTTTAAATTAAACTTTTATAATGTGGCGCCTCTAATTTTTTTTACTATGTTAATCATACAATGAGTATCTAAACAAAAAGCATTGCAGAGAAAACATAGTTGAAATGGTTTAACTTTATTTGCAAACAACATCTTGTAATTGTCCATAGGAGGTACTAAGCTGCGGGACTAAGGGCAAATTTTGAGAGAGGTGAGATAGATACGAGTCATATGACATCAATGATTCTTTTGAAAAAGACAATACTCTGAAACCTTTTCCCATAAAATTGATTTCAAGATTTAAATGTTGAAGGCAACGTTCTCAAGTCTCAAGACTAAAAATAAACTTACGACATTAGGAACCACTTAAATACTAAAAAAGACCTAGCATCTCACCCGTTGAATTCCAGGACTTGCAACAACTTTGTTCAAGTAAGCAGGTTGAAATGTTGAATAGAGTCCACAACCAGGGCACAGATCACAAACCTTTTTTTTAAAATGTCGTACATAGCATTATTGGCTGAATTTGTCCAAAATCCAAATAAGCCTATGCAGTCTAAAAAATTTACTTAAGGGTGCCTAAATAGCTACAATGCAACAGTAAGATCCTAAATAGAGATGCAAATTCTTAAATAAAAATATTTACACCCAAACAAAACAGAAAACTATATAAATGTATACATAAAACTATAATATTCATCAAATGAGCAAGTACTCATACACATTATACTGCAAAATCATACATCCTCCAACGGGTGAGATTTGAGAAACAGCTTGTGTATGCAAATGGAATGCTACAAGGGACAAACACCCATTTCAAAATTTCTCCCAAATCAATACTATCAATTAGCAAAATCCAATACATTTCAATCTCACCAAATCCTGCTGAAATTCAACTAAGAATATGAATAAATGGATGTAAAAGAGAAGGGATTAGAGGAAGTTAGGAAGACTTACAAATTTCTGGATGATCGGTGCTAATTAGGGCAAATTAGGAGGAGGAGGGTATTGAGCCATTAGCTGTCGGAAGCTGCAAGAGGAGGCTTGCCGAGTCGGCGGCAGCACCGTGGTTGTTCTCAAGCAGAGAGAAGACGGCGAGAGAGAGAGAGAGGTTGGCGGGGCTGCTGCGACAGGAGAGAGGTACGAGGACGGCAACAGGGCACGGCGACGCCGGCAAGGTGATGGTGGCTGCTTCTGGCTCCGGCGAGGCCAACGGCGACGGGGCGATGGAAAAAGAGCTGAGGATGTCGGGTCGATGAAGAGAGATAGTAACCCGCTGCACTAATCCGATTCCGATTTCGATTTCCTGGAGTGGATGCCAACGCGCAGCCTCCGCGTAGCAAAACTTTCCGAGTCGACTTGTGTGGGTCCCACCCACCCCTTTCATGGTGATTGGACGGTAAGTAAAATTGAAATTATTTTCTTCCGCAAGTAAACCGCCCAGTCTCCTTCCCGCATTCCCCAGTAGCTTCGAGACACTCCTCGACTCTCCTCCTCCCCTCTATAAACTCCCCTCCCTCCCTCCCTCCCTCCCTCTTCACCCAAACACACAACAGATTTCAAATCAAACAACAAACAGCTTTCACAAACCCCAGTCCTCTCTGTTCTTTCCGCTACTGATTATTTCTCCGACTTTCTTTTTTCCTGTTCGTAATCGAAGAGTTTTGAGATGGCAAAGGGAGAAGGTCCGGCTATTGGAATTGATCTCGGCACTACCTACTCCTGTGTCGGAGTTTGGCAGCACGACCGGGTTGAGATCATCGCCAATGATCAAGGTAACAGGACCACGCCTTCTTACGTCGCCTTCACCGATACCGAGCGTTTGATCGGAGACGCTGCTAAGAATCAGGTCGCTATGAATCCCGTCAACACCGTCTTTGGTATGCTTTCTTTCTTTCTTTTTCCTTCTTTGATTCTGTGCTGCCTTGATTCTTGCTCTCTGTCAATTGATTTGCCGAGGCTGCGACTGGTTTTGGTGTTAATGTTGCGTTTGTCCTTGAGATTTACTACTAAAGTACCAATAAATCAATAATAGAGTTTCTAATCTGGAGATCTGGTCTCAATCAATGAATGAACGTGAAATGTATTGAATGTTTGTTTGCTATGTCCTCTGATTTAATGGTTACCGGTTAGTTTAAAAGTAACAGGTTGCAGCTTCATTATTGTGTTAAGCCAACTTATTGCAGTTGGATTTCTGTGTAACAATGTTCTTGTATGTCAAATCTGTCCCAAGTCTGATCCTCTCAACTATGTTATATGGAATATGAATTTGTTCTTAAACGGGTTTACTTGCTCTCAATTATTTGTTCTTGAACTGTGGGCTTTTGGCTAACTGCTTGTTGTTTTAAGCGACCGATTGCTGACTATTTTATTACTGTGCTGATTTCCTCGTACGTTTCAATTAATCCCAAATTTGATCCCTCAGAATCTCATTTATGGTCAATGAAACGTGAATTGTGACCTTAAACTGGTTTTGGTTTATTTTGGAGGAATTTATAGGAGTGAGAAAGACTTTTAATAATTTGACTTATGTATCTATTTTCTCATGTAAGAACACATATATAATGGACAATGTTCCCCTCTGAACTATGGGGCTAATTGGTTTTTATGTTATATGACAGATGCTAAGAGGTTGATCGGTAGGCGATTTAGTGATCCATCGGTACAGAGTGACATGAAGCACTGGCCATTCAAGGTTATTCCAGGAGCTGCTGATAAGCCGATGATTGTTGTCACCTACAAGGGCGAGGAAAAGCAATTCAGTGCTGAAGAGATTTCCTCAATGGTGCTCACCAAGATGAGGGAAATTGCGGAGGCTTATGTTGGTACAAGCATCAAGAATGCTGTGGTGACAGTCCCTGCTTACTTCAATGACTCCCAACGTCAGGCGACAAAGGATGCTGGTGTTATTGCGGGCTTGAATGTCATGCGAATCATTAATGAGCCCACTGCTGCTGCCATTGCCTATGGCCTTGACAAGAAGGGAAGCAGCAGTGGTGAGAAGAATGTGTTGATCTTTGATCTTGGTGGTGGGACGTTTGATGTTTCTCTCCTTACAATTGAGGAGGGTATTTTCGAGGTCAAGGCAACCGCTGGTGACACCCACCTTGGTGGGGAGGATTTCGATAACAGGCTGGTGAACCACTTTGTCCAGGAGTTCAAGAGAAAGCATAAGAAGGACATCAGTGGTAATCCAAGGGCTCTCAGGAGGCTGAGAACTGCTTGTGAGAGGGCAAAGCGAACTCTTTCCTCCACTGCTCAGACAACCATTGAGATTGATTCTCTTTACGAGGGTGTAGATTTCTACACATCGATTACTCGTGCCAGGTTTGAGGAGTTGAACATGGATCTGTTCAGGAAATGTATGGAGCCTGTTGAGAAGTGTTTGAGGGATGCCAAGATGGACAAGAGTGCGGTTCATGATATTGTTCTTGTTGGTGGCTCAACTAGGATTCCGAAAGTGCAACAGCTTCTGCAGGATTTCTTCAATGGGAAAGAGCTATGCAAGAGCATTAACCCGGATGAAGCTGTGGCATATGGTGCTGCGGTACAGGCTGCAATCTTGAGTGGCGAGGGTAACCAGAGGGTTCAGGATCTTCTATTGTTGGATGTCACTCCCTTGTCACTTGGTTTGGAGACGGCTGGTGGTGTGATGACAGTTTTGATCCCTCGGAACACCACCATCCCGTGCAAGAAGGAGCAGATATTCTCTACCTACTCGGATAACCAGCCAGGTGTGCTTATCCAGGTCTATGAAGGCGAACGTGCAAGGACAAAGGACAACAACTTGTTGGGCAAGTTCGAGCTCTCTGGTATTCCTCCTGCACCAAGGGGTGTTCCTCAGATCAATGTCTGCTTCGACATTGATGCTAACGGCATCTTGAATGTGTCGGCTGAGGACAAGACAACTGGGCAGAAGAACAAGATCACCATCACCAACGACAAAGGCAGGCTGTCCAAGGAGGAGATCGAGAAGATGGTGCAGGAGGCAGAGAAGTACAAGGCAGAGGACGAGGAGCTCAAGAAGAAGGTGGATGCTAAGAATGCGTTGGAGAACTATGCGTACAATATGAGAAACACGATCAACGATGAGAAGATTGGGTCGAAGCTTGGTGCGGACAAGAAGAAGATCGAGGAGGCCATTGATTCAACTATTACCTGGTTGGAGGCTAACCAGCTGGCTGAGGCGGATGAATTTGAGGACAAGATGAAGGAGCTGGAGAGTCTCTGCAACCCAATCATCAGCAAGATGTACCAGGGTGGAGCCGGTATGGGCGGGGCGTCCATGGACGCTGATGGACCGACCAGTGGTGGCAGTGGTTCCGGTCCCAAGATCGAGGAAGTTGACTAAAAGCCAGGAAGTTTATGAACGGGGTGTCATCTTTTGATCATTTGATGGTTGATTCCTTTTCAAGTACTTGTTTGATGTTATCCTCTATGAATTCGAGTTTATGAAAAGTGTTACATTTTGGTATGTGTATTTTGGTATGTATATACTTCCTTTAGAAGTCGCAATTCTCGTACACGGATCACGGATGTATCATCAATGCTTATATGGATTCGAGAGTTGTGATCCATCTTCGTATTAATTTAAATATTTGCATTCAGTGTTTAACAGAAGGGATGTTTCATTGTTTTCCCAAATCAATTCATCATTGCCACCTAAATCCGCCGTCAGCGAATTGAACACTGAATTGATGCAATGTACAAACCCCTTTATTTTCTTTAATGCATTCCACCCGCGGCTCATGATAGCTACTCCATAATTCCATTTTGTTGACATTGTTATTGGTGACACAATGTTACTAAAATCGCGATTCGGATCGTACAATTTTAGGATCTGTGACGCCTAAATTTTAAATAAACCTAAATGATACTCCCTCCGTTCGGCAAAACTTATCGTTTACTATTCATACGCGCTTTTTTACAACGATAAAAACTATATAAAATATTCATTTTTTTATAATTTTTTTTTAACAAGTTTGTACTTATTAATAATAACTACGAAGTTGTTAAAAAAATTATTAAAAAAACTCGATATTTTATATAGTTTTTATCTTTTAAAAAAACGTGCATGAATAGTAAAATGTCAAGTTTTTCCGAACGGAGGTAGTAATTATTTATAAAAAAAATAAAATGTTTACTTAAAAAAAATTATGTTATAGAAAATTTGTTAAAAATACATACAATATCTTATAAAAAATTGTACTATGTATAATTTTTTATTTAATTTAATAAAAGTAAGATTTAAACCGAATTTTTAGAAATTGCAAACTGAAACCGAATCTAATCTCTTAAGTTCGATTTATATTAGTTCCGGTTTTCGATTTGAATCGCAATTTAAACACCTATACTGTCCCTTCCCAGTTCCCCCTATAAACTTCGCCCGTTTCCACAGCACCCAAACACATACCAGCTTTCAAAAACCCTAATCCTCTCTCTGCTCTATCCGTAACCGTAAGCGAAGAGTTTTGACATGGCAAAGGGAGAAGGTCCAGCTATTGGAATTGATCTCGGCACTACCTACTCCTGTGTCGGAGTTTGGCAGCACGACCGGGTTGAGATCATCGCCAATGATCAAGGTAACAGGACCACTCCTTCCTACGTCGCCTTCAACGATACCGAGCGTATGATCGGAGACGCTGCTAAGAATCAGGTCGCCTTGAACCCCGTCAACACCGTCTTTGGTATGATTTCTTTCTTTTACTTGCTTTGATTCTGTTTGTACTGTGTTGACACTTGCTCTCTGTCAACTGATGCTACGCCAAAGTTTCTAATCAATGAACGAAACTGAACTTGAAATCTATAAAGTTGATGTTTCTGTCCTTAAGTTTGTTTTGGTTGCTTTTGGAGAGATTTATCGAATTGGCATCTGTTTGCTTCAATTTCGTAGTTAGTTTTAGATGTAATTACATAACAAATTAAATTCCGCAGTTGGATTTGTTTAATGATAGATGTTCTGTGATCTGATCAAGCACGTATCTGTTGAATTTGAGTGTAGAAATTATTCGATTTAACTGCTTCAACTCAGATGAATTTGCAGCCCTTAAAAATAGCTGCTAATAGCCAGTTATGTTAAATGACAGATGCTAAGAGGTTGATCGGCAGGAGATTTAGCGACCCATTGGTACAGAGTGACATGAAGCTGTGGCCATTCAAGGTTATTCCTGGAGCTGCTGACAAGCCGATGATTGTTGTCACCTACAAGGGCGAGGAAAAGCAATTCAGTGCTGAAGAGATCTCATCAATGGTGCTTACTAAGATGAAGGACACCGCGGAGGCTTATCTCGGTACAACCATCAAGAACGCTGTGGTGACCGTCCCTGCTTACTTCAATGACTCCCAACGGCAGGCGACTAAGGATGCCGGTGTCATTGCAGGCCTAAATGTCATGCGTATCATCAATGAGCCCATCGCTGCTGCTATCGCCTATGGCCTTGACAAGAAGTCGGGCAGCAGCGGCAGGAAGAATGTGCTCATCTTTGATCTTGGTGGCGGCACATTTGATGTTTCTATCCTTACAATTGGGGAGGTCAGTGACGAGAAGGATGTGCTTTTGTTCGATGTGAAGACAACTGCTGGCGACACCCACCTTGGTGGAGAGGATTTCGATAACAGGCTGGTGAACCACTTTATCGAGGTGTTCAAGAGAAAGCATAAGAAGGACATCAGTGGTAATCCGAAGGCCCTTAGGAGATTGAGGACTGTTTGTGAAAGCGGACTCTTTCGACCACAGTTCAGACAACCATTGAGGTTGATTCGCTACATGAGGGTGTAGATTTCAGCACTTCGATTACTCGTGCAAGGTTTGAGAAGTTGAACATGGACCTGTTCATGAAATGTAAGGAGCCGGTTGAGCAGTGTTTGAGGGACGCCAATATGGACAAGAGTGCTGTGCATGATATTGTGCTTGTCGGTGGCTCAACTAGGATTCCAAAAGTGCAACAGCTTCTGCGAGAATTCTTTAACGGCAAAGAGCTAAGCAAAAGCATCAATCCTGATGAAGCTGTGGCATTTGGTGCTGCGGTACTGGCTGCAAAATTGAGTGGCCAGGGTAACCAGAGGGTTCAGGATCTTATGTTGGTCCACGTCACTCCCTTATCACTCGGTGTGGAGATTGTTGGTAGTGTGATGTCTGTTGTGGTCCCTTGGAACACCCCCATCCCGTGCAAGAAGGAGAAGAAATTTACTACTGTTTATGATAACCAGACAAGTATCCTCTTCCAGGTTTATGAAGGTGAGCGAGCCAGTACAATGGACAACAACTTGTTGAGCATGTTCGGGCTCTTTGATATTCCTCCTGCACCAAAGTGCGTTCCTGATATTAATGTCTGCTTTGACATTGATGCTGACGGCATCTTGAAAGTGTCGGCTGAGAACATGAAAACTGGGCAGAAGAACAAGATCACACTCACCAACGACAACGGAAGGCTGTCCAAGGAGGAGATTGAGAAGATGGTGGAGGAGGCTGAGAAATACAAGGCAGAGGATGAGAAGTTCAAGAAGAAGGTGAATGCGAAGATTGCATTGGAGAACTACCTAGACAATATGAGGAGCACTATCAACGATGATCAGGAGATTCAGTCCAAGCTTGGTGCATACAAGAAGAAGATTGAGGAGGCCATTGATTCCACGATGATCTGGCTGGAGGCTACCCATCTGGCCAAGGCAGAGGAATATGAGGACAAGATGAAGGGGCTGGAGAACCTCTGCAACTGCAACCCCGTCATCAGGAAGATGTACCAGGGTGGACACAGAAGGCCCAACCAGTGGTGATGGCCCCAAATTTGAGGAAATCGACTAACCCAGTAAGTTACTTTTCAAGTACTGTTTTGATCGATGTGCTTATCCACCATGAATGCAAGTTGTTGATGTTGTAATTAAGCAGTTGGTAATTTGTCCTACTGTTATACCTCGTCTGATTACTCCGTAAGTATTAGTTTTAATTTCTATCTTATCAAACCATAGGCCCTTTTGATAATTTTCTATATTAGAGAACTAGGGAGACTGAAGCTACATTTGGAGTTCGCCAGATCGGATTCGAAGAAGAACATTATATATACAGTAGTAAATCACCCCACGAAGGCTTGTGACGATTTTTCTTTTAAGTGTGTCCCACTTAAAAAATCAATTTAATTTAATTAATTATAGATTTAATCATATTCACATTAATCTCATTTTTCTAATTAATCTTTTTGTTTATACTCATATCTCTTTCAAACTATTAATAATCTATATAATTTTAGCGAATTCACATTAATCGAATTAATTTGATCGGATTTATTAATTTGCTGATTCTCACCCAAATCGATCTCTAAGAAATTGTTAACCAAATCTCATGTGTGTTAATTTTTTTTGGGTTAAATCTCATATGTGTTAATTATGTTTGAAAATTCATATTTTGACTTAAGGTGGCCTCATTGGATATGAGTAGTCATAGGTGAATTGACTTGTTTGAAGGATGTAGATGAGGTAGATGAGACGGTGGGGTAAAAGGTAGGGATGGCTCGAGTGAGGAGGACCCTAAGGAGATGGCTTCGGCTGAGAGTGGTGATGTCTAGGCTAAGGATGAAGAGGGCACAATTGAGAGTGGTTCGGTTAAGGAGATGGGGCCTAGGGGAAGTGGGTCGAGGGTGGTGACAAAGGGAAGATGTACTTGTTGCTTAGATGATAGGCCTTGCTTCTATTGTTGAGACCATGGGAGTGAGATGAGAGGCTATTGAAGGAGGTTAACTAGAAGGGTCATATGACATGTTGTAGGACACAAAGGGCATATCGATGAAGGTGGACAGACGGGAACACAGACGCATTAAGTAGAACATGATTACTTATGTAGGTTCTTTTATAGGCGTGTTCATGACATATATAGATCCCCTTTGTGACTTGAGTTGTACCCTAATAAAATACACAACATGGTTTTGAATTCCAATATACTGAAGTGATATGGTCAAGAAAGGAAAAACATAAACATCCAAATGAAGGGAGAATATGGACGTCAAGAACCTTGTGATAGAGATGTTGTAAGGGGGATTCGAGAGTCAGGACATGTGTAGGAGTGCGATTGTGTAAATAAATGATTCAGTTCCTTCGTTCAACAATTCTATTTTGATTATGAGTATGAAGACAAGAAACCTGATAAACGATACCCTAAGATTGGAGAAAGGAGAAAACATTACAATATCCTCCCCTCCAAATCCAACTAGTATTTTTTTTTTTTTTAAACGGAAAGAGATTAGAAAGTACTATAATCGATTCGTAGTCCATCCTAGAGCATCCTTTTGGATTATAACTTGCAATTCTAAATTTGTGTTAGGGTTGGTAATAGTGGTTGATATCCGCTACGCTATTAATTTCCCTAAACACGTGATGAATGTGTACTGTCTGAAACCAACAGAGGTCTATCAGGGAATCGGAAATGATCATTTTGATTTCCCAGGGGCATTTCCAAATACCTTTAAGTGCATTGATTATGCAAATGTTATCCCCTTCTATTTCGATGTTCTTAATATTTAGATCTAATGCTTTACGGATTCCCTCTCTCAGAGTTGTAGCTTCAGCTCTGATGACCGAGCACGATGGGATGCTGGTACCCTTCATCGAGACCCAATTGGCTTCGTGATCCCGGATCACAAACCCAATTGCAGATTTCCCGTTGTCTCGGAAGGACCTGTCAAAGTTTAACTTGAAACTTGATCCTTTTGGTTTTTCCCACTTAATGCCTTTTTTTCTTATGTTTTCATAACCAATTGAGTTGTTAGGATAAGTAGAAGTAGACATTGCGTTTGTCTCTTCTTCGTCAATTTTAGCTGTTTTCCAATTGAGGATTTGTTATTTGATAAATTTGATAATATTGTTACCAGTACTGGACTCGTTTTTTAAAACTATTTGATTTCTGAAGTACCAGATACCCCACCAGATGGTTGCCATTATACCTGTTTTATCGGTGCCGATTGTTCAGTGTTTTTATAATGGAGTATTCATCTCTCACATTTCTATTCCATTATAACTTTAAAAAATTTAGCATCTACTTTGTGTATAATATTTTTGACGAAGTTACAATCCATGAATAAATGGAAGAAATCTTCTTTATGATGGTTACAAAATTCGCATTGCATAGGAACTACGATCCTACGTTCTTCCAGTTTTCCTTTTGTTGGTGTTCCTCCCTAGGATGCCCTCCACAAGAAGTGTTTAATTCTAGGGGTGCAATCTAAGTCCCATATTCAGTTTAGATCGGATTTTCAGTGACCTTTTTTTATTTTGAAGGAGATTGATAGATGATTTTGTTGAAAACCACCCGATGATTTTGTTGAAATCCAACTAGTATTCGTTACCCGCATAGTTGCGCGTTTTGTTAATAAATTATATTTTATTATATTAAAATATTATATTAGATTATTAATTGACGTTGCTTAAAAAGTAAAACCAATATTCTTAAATTTGTTGGTATATTTATAATAACATACGATGAAATAATAGATTTTGTAACCACTAAAAGATAGTCCATGCAACTTATTGTTTATGCAAAATAAGTTAGAAAACGATACAACTTATTGTTTACGAAAAAAAGTTTTTGAAAAGTTTTTATTTTATCTTTAAAGAATACAATTAGTTAGAAAACGATACAATCTTATCAAATTAATCAATCTTATTGTTTTCAACCTCTATTTTATTATGCCTAACTCAAATTGTTGTTATTCCACTTATCATCGATCAATTTGAATTGGTTTCAACTTTTGATTTAACTAACCTAGACACGGGATTTTTAAAATTAATCTAATTACACGCATCTTATTTTTCGGATGTTATCATATTAATCAATGCGTTTTCAATGATGAATAAAACATAGTACTCGTCCGGGAAACATTCTGTATTCAATTTCCTTTTTTCCATCAATATATGTCCTTTACCAGGCGTAGATAAGAATGCGTTATCAACTCTTGGCCGAGAAGTTGTTGGTTGAGACACGTTGTCACGCCCTGTTTTTTTTTTTTTTTTTTTTTTTTTGGTATATATTGGGGTTTTTTATCCTAATGTCATATCTCAATACATATGCTTCTACATGTGCCAAACAATCCATTCTTATCGTACCCATTAAGAAAATAAAACAATATCAACAAAAGCTAGGAAAAAAAAAGTGAGAAACAATACTTGTACAAATTTTCCGACCAAAGACCTTAAGAACTCGACTTCAAGGGTTTTAAGCCAGGGAGATATGCAGAGCTCTTCTTCTTCTCTCTTGAATCGGATCCCTCTCTTGGAGTTTGGAAGGGGTATTTATAGGGAGGCTAAGCGAGCAACTTGCTGGTGACCTCGTGGGTTAACAAGGGACACATGTAATGCATGCCCTCATGCTAGGGGGCTAGGCCTCGTGGGTTAGCGGGGAGGTGCTTGGCCAGCGAGCTGCTCATCTTTGCCCTAAGGGGCCACGAGGTATTGCTAGAATACTGATCGTGATGCTCATAGATCGATAATACGTAGGGTAGTGAGTTTGGTCAGGGTCTGACTAAGTGCTTTGCTCGCGATGTATTTCGTAGAGGACCAGATGTCTTTTGTGTTGGGTGGTCTACTTATGACGTCATATCCTTATTAATTAATGGGGTTATTTTCTATGAGATCGTCAAATGTACCTTCGACTTATTTATTTTTGGTAAACAAATGTACCTTCAATTTTTAAACATTTATAACTTTTTGCTCAAATGTAAGATTAGAGTGTATTATATATCAAAACGAAGCTATCGACGTGGAGAATACACTTAGGTAATTCGTCAAATGAGAGGGGAGCATGTGACCCCAAGCCCCCTGGCTCCGCCCCTGTATGCATGATATTTTTGAAATTTTTTTCCATAAATTTTTGTGTTTTTTATTTAATGCAAAATATAGGAACGAAAAATAAACATGACAATGCATTAAATGCAATGTTTCCCCATACTTAAAACTTTTCAATGAAAACGAAGACAATGAAACGTACAAATATTAGAAAAACGGGTGTAAAAGCGACTCAAAATGTGGTGATTATCGGTGACAAAGAAGAAAGAAGCAATGACGACGATGGATGATCCAAGCCAACACACGAACCAAGCACGAAGCTTTGCTGGGCATGTAGCCGCGGGCGCGGCCTTTCTCAGAATTCCAGGGTAGCTTGGCCGCGGGCGCAGCCTTGCTAGCGGCTTTGCCAGCAGCCCCATTTCTCATTGTTTTCCCTGTGTTAGCCAAAAATGTAACATTCCAAACTTATTTATTCAAATAGTAACAAATAAAACCTTCTCGCTTCAGGGGTTGGGCTCCTGCCTCCCTCTCGTTCCCCTTCTCTCTTGGGAGTGGATCCTTGCCGCTGCCTGTTTTTGGCTCGGCGCTGCCGCCGAAGCCTACATGCAACCCTCAAATCTCAGATCTACACAAGGTATTTCTCAAACTTCTTCAAATCTCAAAAAATCAGACTTACAAACCCAAAATCTTCACCCCAAAATTTCACCACCAACACTTTAGATCGAACAGTCGCTAGCTATTTAGGAAAATTTGGGCTCGAATTCACCCCTTTTCAGGCTCAAAAAATAGCATGCAATTGGATCTCTCGACTCAGCAGACCAAGTTTAGGCCTACTACCACAAATTGGTTATGAGACAAGCGATGTTTCCGTCGTCTCAAATCTACACGAGACTTGCCGATTGCTGGGGGTGCTCACTCTTGTCGACCGGCCAAAGAATACAAACTCCAAATCTCCCAACAAGTATGTAAGTATTTATATGTTCCGGATAGATGAGTCTAATTCCAAATCCCTTTTCGATCCTTTGCTTAAGTTTAACTTTGTGGTGCTATATAAATTGGTTTACCTTTGACCGTACTACTCAAAAGCATTATGTGTTTGATCGATATCCCTTTGTGTTACATATTTGTGTAACTAGACTACCTCACTATGATGAATTTAAATATGTGTTGAATGATATCTCTATGCTTGTTTTTAAGCCTATCCTGTCTGGTTATGTGACTCGGGATGCTAGTTTTTACTGACTTAAGCTTCATGTCTCCTTTTGTCTCAATCATAGAAGTAGTAGATTCAATGCTAGATACATCAGTTCAGCACTTTTGTTTTGTATGGGAGTCCTCAGCCTTTTTCAAGTTTTGCTGGGCTCCCGCTATCTTTAAACAATATGATTAACGGATATATTAGCTATTATAATGTGTGTTCTACTTGCTTTGGTGTGCTTTAGTGTGTTGTTTTCTGTTATGTGAGGACTACTGTCTGCTGGAGACCTGGAAGTGGTTGGACTGTTGAGTTTCTCAACTGGCTCTTCTTTGATGCTGGTACTGTTGGGACGACTCACAGAACCTTGTATGGTAAGCATTTTCTCTCCCTTTCTTTTCCTTTCTTGCAAACCTTCTGGCTTAACCCCACCAGCTTTCATAGTTGTGTGGTTGGTGGCCAATATAAAACTTATTACCAACCATTATCAACTACAACTCAATACAAAAATTACTTCTATTCTGATACTCTCAGAGGAAGGACCACAAATGTCAACCCAAAATTTCTTTTTTGCCTATCATTAACCTTGAAACAACACAACAGTAAAGGGAAAGACACAAAATGGTTGATGATCAGCTTTAGCTGGCCTAACAGCTGGTCGACCAAATCCAATAAAAACCATCCCATAAACAGTACTGGATTAGTAATCAACCATAAAACATTTTACAATGCTGAAGCATATACAACTCTATTAAAACAGCCATCCCTTGGGCAGAATTACAAGTTAAATGATTAATATAGGCTATTGGAATATAAGAGGCTCTAGGAGGCCTCTCTTATGGCCAGAATTGAAACACATTCGAATAAAAAATAAATTAGACATCTTGCAGTATCTGAAACAAAAGCCATGACTCCTCCCTCTGAGCTGCAACTTAGAGAGGCTGGTTTCCAAAAGCTGATCTTTGTTGCATCCATAGGTCTCAAAGGAGATATGTGGATACTGATCAGAAATGAAAAGCTTATAGAGGATAGTTGTGTCTTAGAAAAGACAGATCGATTAGTCATGATTAAACTCTATATTGACAAATTAACTATTTTGCTTACAATAGTGTATGCCCCAACTAGTGAAAATGCTAAAAACCAATTCTGGGAAGACATATATATCAAGGCAAACTTGCATAATTTCCCAATTCTTATTATTGGGGACCTAAATGATATAGAGAATGACAATGAAAAGGTTGGTGGCCCTAGCCCTTCCATTAGCAGATTCAGAAGATTAAGGGAAGTTAAGAATGAACTTAACCTCCACACAATTCCTTTCCAAGGCTCACCTTTTACTTGGAGGAAAAATCAAAACAAGATTGACAATACCTATGAATGATTGGATAGAATATTGGCTCATCACAAAATCTATACTAAATTTAGAGATATAGTTGCTCGGCATCACTCATTCTCCTCCTCGGATCACTGTCTGATCACTACGAGTTTGGGAATTCCCTCCACTGACAAAGGCTCTCCTTTCAGATTTGAAATGGCATGGACTTCTAACCCATGTTATGAGAAAATAGTTGCAAATGTCTGGAAAAATAAAATGGCAGGATCCTTTGGCTTCAAGCTTATACAAAAACAGAAGATACTTAAACGGAACACCAAAAATTGGTGTAAAACGAATAAAAACAACTTTGACAAACAACTCCAGGTTGTTGATCAAAATATTCAAGAACTTCAGCAAGCGCTTCCTTGGGGATCTTTGTCTTCACAGGATGTGAACAAACTTAATAGGTTAGAAAATAAAAGACTATAGATTCTTAATTATAGTCATCAATTCTGGAAACAACGAGCAAGAATAAGGCATCTTCAGTTAACTAACAAAAATACTAGGTATTTCCAAACATTAGCTAAGGTGAGAAACAACCATAATATAACGACGAGCTTTACCACAAAAAATGGTGTGATCATCACTGATAAGACCCAAATCAGAGATCACATCACTAACGAGATGAAAGAGCGATTTATAACCTCTAATAGGAATCGAATAGACCCTAATCAACTAACTTTTCTGCAGCCAGAGATCACTCAAGAACAAAATAACATTCTCATCAAACAACCAACAACTAAAGAAATAAAAGATACTATGTTTAGCATGGCAGAAGACAAATCTCCGGGCCCTGATGGCTTCCCCCCGGAATTCTATACCAAGTATTGGAACATAGTAGGAGATTCGGTGTGTAAAGCTGTTAAAGCTTTCTTTCACTCTGGTTCGATTTTAACAGAAATAAACCAAACTTTCCTAACTCTTATACCAAAAGTAGAAAACCCCACGACAATTCACCACTATCGACCTATAAGTCTTTGCAACACAATATATAAAGTTATTACAAAGATTCTCGCAAACCGCTTAAAACCAATCCTCCCGGGCATTATTAATCCATTTCAAGGAGCTTTTGTGCAAGGAAGATCAATTCAAGACAACACACTAATAGCGCATGAAATTTTTCATTCTTTTCATAAGCATAAGGGTAGAGCTGGTTGGATGGCTCTAAAAATGGATATGGAAAAGGCATATGATAAACTTAGTTGGAGCTTCATTGAAGCTTCACTCACAAAACTAGGATTTCATCCCCAATGGATCAAATGGGTCATGAAGTGCATAACTTCAGCAACATTCTCTATCCTTGTCAATAACAATCCTGGTAAAATATTTAAACCTGAAAGGGGCCTCAGGCAGGGTGACCCGCTAGCCCCCTACATTTTCATTATAGTTATGGAAAACTTGGCAAGAGAACTGCAAAAAGAGTCTCAACTGGATGATGCTTTAGTTGGGATCAAAATAACTCCATCTAGTAACCCGATCCCCCTACTAACCTTTGCAGATGATACGATAATTTTTGCAAAAGCATCATATAAAAGCCTAGACACTATCAAGAATATCCTTAACCAATTCTCTAATAGATCAAGACTAACTATAAACTATCAGAAGAGCTCAATACAGTTTTCAAGGAATGTAAACCGGACTAAAGCTCTCAATCTGGCGCAACAAATGAACATCTCCATGGCTAGAGGTATGGAAAAATACTTAGGTATCCCCATAGTTAATGGCCGAGTCAAAAACGAAGTATTCGAAGACGCAATCCAAAAACTCAAGAAGCAACTCCCCAAATGGAAATCTGGATCAATCTCTCAGGCACGCAGAGTGACTTTAATCAAAGCTAATCTTAGCTCAAAAACAAACTATCTAATGCAAAGTTTTCTTCTGCCGAAAGGAATTCTAACAAAGATTGATCAAATAAACAAGAATTTCTTCTGGAACAAGACACAAACCCAAAACTACAAACCCCTTATTAGCTGGGAGAAAATATGTGGACCAAAAAGTGATGGAGGTATTGGCATTAAAAAAGCGGAGGAACAGAACATAGCCTTGCAAATGAAACTATTATGGAAAATCTATACGAACCCGGACAATATTTGAGTTAAAGTCATAAGAGAAAAATACCTTCAGAACCGTAAGATAACTGACTTGAATATACACAATACTTCATGGCAGTTTGGCCGGCTGCTACAACTAAGAGATAGATTTCATAAAGGACTACTTTGGCTTATCGAAGATGGCAAAAACATTAATGTTTGGTCTGATCAGTGGCTAAATGAAACAAACCTTGCACAATATAAACTTGACCACAATCCGGAACTAAAAGTTTCAGACTTAATGACACCAGCAAAGGAGTGGAACATTGCTTTGCTCAACCAACTGTTTCCCCCCTATAGTTGTTCAACAAATCACTGGGATTACAATCCCCTCTTGGGAAGCCGAAGATAAACTGATCTGGCAATTAGATAAGGACGGTATATATACAACTAAATCGAGTAGTGTGATTCCAACTGCCCTAAACCCAAATAGTGATGATACTACTTGGATTTGGAAATTAAAATTACCACCGAGAACCCAAAACTTTATATGGAAAATTACCTCTGATAGCTTGGCAACAAATGATTGCTTAAATAGATACTATAACAGGGTTCCTACCCACTGTAGCCTTTGCAATGCACAGAACGAGGATACAGATCACCTTCTCCTCAAATGCCCAATCTCGAAGATGATTGCAGTCAAATATGAACAACTGGGTGGTGGGAAGCTCTTCGGATTTTCTGACCCAGTAGCATCAACAACCGATTTGCAACACCTTAAAAAGAATAATACTCACTTTGAGCATCTCTGTATTCTATGGCAACATAGCTGGGAATTCCGCAACTCTGTACTCCCTCCGTTCTTTTTTATTTGACTTTTTTACTATTTAGACACGTTTTTTAAGGTGATAAAAACTATATAAAATATTTATTTTTTTAATAATTTTTTTTAATAATCTCATAATTATTAGTAATAGGTTTAATATCATTAAAAAAATTGAAGAAAAAAATAATATTTATATAGTTTTTACCTTTCTAAAAAAACGTGTCGACTTTGAAAATGTCAAATATAAAGGAACGGAGGGAGTAATTTTTAAGGGGTGCAAGCCACATAGGTATGAGGAAACTATAAGGAAAGCAATTCATAGCACAAAAGAATGGATAAATCTACAAAAAGATATTAAGAAACCAAAGAATAAGAGGACCACAAACATCAAATGGGCAAAACCCTCAATGTCTGTCTACAAGATTAATGTAGACGGGTCGGTTAAACCGTCGGGTGATTGCCATATTGGGGGTATAATTAGAGACTGGAATGGTCAAGTTATTGATATTTTTTATGATAAGGTTCCTAAGGGATGTGTAATCCACACAGAATCCCTTGCTTTCTGCAGAGGGTTAGAAATAGCCCGTACTAAAGGCTGAAGTAAGGTAGTCATCAAAGGAGATAGTCTGGGAGTTGTCAAGGCAATAGAAGATCAGAAATCAGCCCCTTGGGAGATTCTAAGAGTAGTCGAGAAGATTCAAATGCTTAAGAAAGAATTCGCCACTGCAACAACTCATCATTGCTATAGAGAAGCTAACCATGCTGTTGGTTATATTGCGAAGAATAGTCACAATATATAGTAGTTCTAGCTTCCCTTTTTATAGGGATCTCTGTAACATCATCCGTCAGGATGATCAAGAATGTTCTTAGTTATAAGATATTTTAATGGTTGCCTACTGTAAAAAAAAAAGTAACAAATAAAAAAACCTACCTATTTACCTAATTACTTGGGTGGAGCTAGAGCTGGCAAAATCTGACCCGACCCGACTCACCCGAACCCGAAAATCTGGAGTCATTCATAACCCGAATCCGAGACC
The DNA here is from genome assembly GCA_037127255.1 of Persicaria tinctoria. NCBI lineage: Eukaryota > Viridiplantae > Streptophyta > Magnoliopsida > Caryophyllales > Polygonaceae > Persicaria > Persicaria tinctoria. The sequence continues at coordinate 10,668,939 of JBANSL010000014.1, forward strand.
GAACCCGACCCGACTCGAAACAGACCCGAACACAGATAAATCCGACCCGACTCTGAACCCGACCCGACTCTCAACCCGACCCGACCCGAATTGAAATGGTTATTTAACATTAACATTTTAATACTTGAATGTTAAATGTTTTTTTATTTTAACACAAGTTTATGATTATACTTTAACATATAAAACAACAATTATTTTTGTTAATTGTTATCATATTAATAAGAAACCAAGTAAAATCAATAAATAAGCAGATAAGTCAATGAATCAAGTAAGTCAACCACCATACATCAAAACATCGATACATTACATTTGAAAATCGGTCGACAACCAATGAGTCAATAACAATGAGTGTATTCAACCGAGTCAAAATTACACGTTCAAGTATTCAACCGAGTCAAAATCGTTTATTTTAAATAAATTACATATATAAGTATTCAACCGAGTCAAAATCAACCTAATTATCCAAACGGGTCGAATATGATTAGATCGAAAACTCAAACCAACTATACCGCTATACCCACTTCGATTCAAAACTCAAATGAGACCGACCCGCCTCTTGACCCGAAACCCGAACGAGACCGACCCGCTTTGACCGGACTTAACCCGAAACCCGATCAATATAAAATTCATTATGACCGAACCCGACCCGAATTGACCCGACCCGAATTGACCCGACCCGAGCAAACCTGACCCGAACCCGACCCGAACGGCCGACTTGCCAGCTCTAGGTGGAGCAACCGAGCAACACCCCTCAAAATCGAATTCGCATTCAATTTTAACTGAGCGGGTATTTCCCAAAACAATTCATCATTGCCAACTAAATCCGCCGTTAACCTCTGCATTTGGATGGAATTGAACACCGAATTGATGCAATGCAATGTACAAACCCCTTCATTTTTTCCAAATGCATTCAACACGCCCGGCTCGCGAAAATGACGAGTCCCAACTCCCAACATATGGACTATGGAGTATCATTTCAATTTTCAATTGCCCGAGTTCACTTCGGTGGGTCCCACGTTCCCCTTCTATAGTAGCTTCGATTCCTCGACTATCCCTCCCCCCTATAAACTTCGCCCGTTTCCACCGCAACCAAACACATACCGGCTTTCACGAACCCTAATCCTCTCTCTGCTCTCCGTAAACGAAGAGTTTGAAATGGCAAATGGAGAAGGTCCAGCTATTGGAATTGATCTCGGCACTACTTACTCCTGTGTCGGAGTTTGGAAGCACGATCGGGTTGAGATCATCGCCAATGATCAAGGTAACAGGACCACGCCTTCCTACGTCGCCTTCAACGATACCGAGCGTATGATCGGAGATGCTGCTAAGAATCAGGTCGCCAGGAACCCAGTCAACTCCGTCTTTGGTATGATTTCTTTCTTTCCTTGCTTTGATTTTGTTTGTACTGTGTTGACTCTTGCTCTCTGTCTCCTGATGTTACGCCAAAGCTTGTAAATTGTAATCAATAAACGAACCAGAACTTGAAATCTATAAAGTTAATGTTTGTTTCCTTGTATGTTCAAATGTATTTGTCCCAAATTTGATTTCTCAGACTCTTAGTTATTGTAAATAAAAGATGAATTGCCCTTAAATTGGGTCGAGTATCTATTAAAACCTACCTAATCGAATTGGCATCTGCTGTTTGCTTCCATTTCCTAATTAGTTTTACATGTAATTACATAACAAAGTAAATTCAACATGTTGGATTTGGTTACTGATAGATGTTTTGTGATCTGATCAAAGGACATATCTGTTGAATTTGAGTGTAGAAATTATTCAGTTTAACTGTTTCAACTGGGATAAAATTCTCAGCCCTTAAAAATAGCTGCTAAGAGCTTGTAATGTTAAATGACAGATGTGAAGAGGTTGATCGGCAGGAGATTTAGCGACCCATTGGTAAAGAGTGACATGACGCTGTGGCCATTCAAGGTTATTCCCGGAGCTTCTGACAAGCCGATGATTGTTGTCACCTACAAGGGCGAGGAAAAGCAATTCAGTGCTGAAGAGATCTCATCAATGGTGCTTACTAAGATGAAAGAGACCGCGGAGGCTTATGTCGGCGAAACCATCAAGAACGCCGTGGTGACCGTCCCTGCTTACTTCAATGACTCCCAACGGCAGGCAACTAAGGAAGCTGGTGTTATTGCGGGCCTGAATGTCATGCGTATCATCAACGAGCCCATCGCTGCTGCCATCGCCTATGGCCTTGGCGAGAAGTTGAGCAGCAATGGCGGGAAGAATGTGCTTATCTTTGATCTTGGTGGTGGCACATTTGATGTTTCTCTCCTTACAATTAATGAGGACAGTGTGCTTGCTTTCGATGTCAAGGCAACTGCTGGTGACAACCACCTTGGTGGAGAGGATTTCGATAACAGGCTGTTGAACCACTTTGTTGAGGAGTTCAAGAGAAAGCATAAGAAGGACATCAGTGGTAATCCGAAGGCCCTTAGGAGATTGAGGACTGCTTGTGAGAGGGCAAAGCGAACTCTTTCGTCCACTCTTCAGACAACCATTGAGATTGATTCGCTATATGCGGGTGTAGATTTCAACGCTTCGATTAATCGTGCCAGGTTTGAGAAGTTGAACAAGGACCTGTTCATGAAATGCCAGGAGCCTGTTGAGCAGTGTTTGAGGGACGCCAAGATGGACAAGAGTGATGTCCATGATATTGTGCTTGTTGGTGGCTCAACTAGGATTCCGAAAGTGCAACAGCTTCTGCGGGAGTTCTTTGATGGCAAAGATCTAAGCAAGAGCATCAACCCAGATGAAGCTGTGGCATGTGGTGCTACTGTACTGGCTGCGAAATTAAGTGGCCAGGCTAACCAGAGGGTTCGGGATCTTCTGTTGTTTGACGTCACTCCTTTATCACTTGGTACGGATGTTATTGGTGATGTAATGTGTGTTATGATCCCTCGGAACACCACCATCCGATGCAAAAAAGAGCAAGTATTTTTTACAATGTTGGATAACCAGACAAGGGTCCCCATCCAGGTCTATGAAGGTGAGCGAGCCAGTACAAAGGACAACAACTTGTTGGGCGAGTTCTGGCTCTCTGGTATTCCTCCTGCTCCAAAGCGCGTTCCTAAGATCAATGTTTGCTTTGACATCGATGCTGACGGCATCTTGAATGTGTCGGCTGAGGACATGAAAACCGGGCAGAAGAAGAAGATCACAATCACCAACGACAAGGGAAGGCTGTCCAAGGATGAGATTGAGAAGATGGTACAGGAGGCCGAGAAGTACAAGGCTGAGGACGAGGAGTTCAAGAAGAAGGTGAAGGCCAAGAATGCATTGGAGAACTACGCTGACAATATGAGGAACACCATCAACGATTTGAAATTTCAGTCCATGCTTGATGCACACAAGAAGGCGATTGAAGCAGCCATTGATTCAACGATTATTTGGTTGGAGGATACCCAGCTGGCCGAGGCGGACGAATATGAGGACAAGATGAAGGAGCTGGAGAACCTCTGCAACCCCATCATCAGGAAGATGTACCATGATTGCGAGTTACTTCTCAAAAATGAGGTGAATTTGAGGAAGATGTGCCATCTGGCCGAGGCGGACAGAAGGCCCAACCAGTGTTAATGGTCCCAAATTTGAGGAAGTCGACTAAGCCACTAAGTTACTTTTCAAGTACTCTTTTGATGTGTTTATCCACCATGAATGCAGGTTGTTGACGTTGTAATGAAGCAGTCAAGCAGTTGGTATTTTGTTCCCACTCTTATCCACCATGAATGCAGGTTCTCTATCTTTTCAAACCATAGTTTCTTTTGATAGTTTTCTATATTAGAGAACAAGGGAAACTGAAGCTGCATTTGGAGTTGGCATTACCTCATTCGAACAAGAACATTAAAACTTTATAGTTTATACATAGTAAATCACCCGACAAGAGACTTCGACCCATTTTGACATTTCATTCGAATAACTCGATAATTCAAATCACACAAACCCAAATAAACCGAACCAGTTAAACCAAAACACAATATGGAACCAAAATTCAAAATAACCTGAATTATTTGGTATATAAGTATATTCTACTAACGTAAAATATAAAAGATGAGTAATGAAATAATCAAAATTTGAAACTAAAAAGGTGTATAAACTCGATTCAACCTGATTTGAAATGACCAAATCACCCGTGATTTGAATACCTGAATACAAACTCGGTCAACTCACCTGGTAATCAACTACATTTGAAAATTGCGAGTGTTACCTATAGAGTACGGAGTATTAAATTGAGGAAACTTAATTATTAAGCTTCACATTCGCTATGAGGATTTTTCGGAAGGTTGTGGTTGTTGTGGTGCCTATGACCACTCCTACGAAGAATGCCCTCTCAATTCTCCTAGGCCTAGAAAGTTCAACCTCATCCTTGAAGAGAACCCCACTGTCGACCTGCTGAATCCCCAACCATCCTGTCAATGTTCCTAGAAATGTTCCCGATCCTAGAATTCCCAGTACCAACAATGCTTTTGTTCCCTTCACTCACCCTGAACCTGACTTCACCCCTGCCACCACCATGGTCCCTAGACTCGGAGACTATGGCCTGTTGCCACTGAATACTAGACTTCCCCAACTGTCTCATGGCAATCTGACTTACTCCCCTGATCTCATCAACCATCTCATTCTCTTAAACAACGCCCATGTGTCTAGGCTTACTGCTGAGTGCTCCATCCCACCTTTTGCCATTGCTCCCTCTATGATTCACACTGTTATGGCCCCAGGAAACTCCAATGCATCTGCGTCTAACTAGCCTTAGGACGACACTCTGCAAGCTGTCATAGCAGGACACGCTAAAGGTAAGGAAATTGATACTGGCTTTGACTCGGAGGGCTCTCAACTCTCCCTGAAATCGGATCACTCTGTGATTCGAAAGATGGGGGGTATTGTTATAAGGCCTCAAGATGAAGACAACAACATGAACCCGAGTGACCCAGGTAAAAGAAGAGACGATGAGGATCAAGCAGAAATATCTTCCCCGACCAACAAGAAGCCTAAGAAGAAGATGTGATGATGTTAGATCGACCTTTGAAGATGTTTGGTCTTAGGCTGTCTACTACTACTCTTAATCTAAATAATCATAGTCCTGCTAGTTCTTATTGTCTTAAGATTTATGTGCGTTTGTGTCTCAATCATGGTAGCAGTAGAGTCAGTGCTAGCAACATCGGCACTGATATTTTGTATGGGAGATCTCAGCCATTTTCAACTCTTGCTGAGCTCCCTCTGTACCTTTAAACAATATTATTAACGACAATGTTAGCTATTATAATGTGTGTCCTACTTTCTCTAGTGTTCTTTGGTATGTGGTTTGCTGTTTCGTTTTGACTCCTGTCTATTGGAGAACTGATTATGGATGGGTTGGTGTATCTCTCAACTGGCTGGCCCTGGATGTTGAACCTGTTGGGGTGATCCACAGGACCTTGTATGGTATGCAATTTCTCTTCCTTTCCTTTCCATTCTTGCAAAACTTCTGGTCTAACCCCACCAACTTTCATAGTTGTGTGGTTGGTGACCGACACAAACCTTACTATCAACCATTATTAGCTAAAATTCACTTCACAAACTCCTATTCTGACTTTCTCAGAGAAAGAGATACAAACTTCAAACCAAAATTTATACTTTGTTTACCAGTAACCATGAAACAGCAACATAATAAAAGGGAAGCCACAAAAGGATTCATGATCAGCTCTAGCCGAACTAGGAGATGGTTGATCTGTGCCAACATAAACCATCTACCAAGCAGTAATGGAATTGGAATCAATTATAAAACAATTTACAATGCTGAAGTACATAGAGATCAACTAAAACAGCCCCTCAGTGGGCAGAATCACAAAATGTTTAATGATTAATATAGGTTATTGGAATATTAGAGGCTCCCGGAGGCCGCTTCTATGGCCAGAATTGAAACACATACGTATAAAAAACAAATTAGACATCCTGGCAGTTTCTGAAACAAAAGCCATGGCTCCCCCCTCTGTGCAGCAACTTAGAGAGGCTGGTTTCCAAAAGCTGATCTTTGTTGCCTCTATAGGTCTCAAAGGAGGTATATGGGTTTTGATCAGAAATGAAAAACTTATAGAGGAAAGCTGCATCCTAGAAAAGACAGATAGATTAGTCATGGTTAAACTCCTCATTGACAAACTAACGATCTTTGTTGCCTCCGGTGGCAGCCTAAATTATAAATTTAGAAGGATCTTTAGTGAAAATTCAATGATATATTATATGAAGGATTAATTTATATGATTTCTTCATTTCAATCTTCACCGAAGATTGGATTTAGAAAAATTAGCGACCACAGATTTTCGATTAATTTCTTCCCTACTAAGGTTATTTATAACCCTGATTAATGTTATCGCAAAATTCCTGCTTTTGGGTTCGATTTCATTGAATTTGAACGTATACTCAATACTCCTAGGATACATCGCAGCTGGGTGATAGGTATGTTATAATATATTCTTTTAATAAGCAAATATTTATATACACTAATTCTTCTATCTTATACTTTGTGATAGATGTCATGGGAAAAGTACATCAAATATCTCCAACCATCGATGGTAGATTTGCTCTTATCTTGAAGAATGTTAGACAAGTTCATTTTTATATACAATGATTTGTATATTTTGTTATATATAAGTTATTTACTTTATCATCTTTGATATTGAAATATTTCACAGGAATCGTATACTGAAGTGCTATGTTGGTCTAGACTTATTTGAACAACTACATACCATCGATCCGGAGCTGAAAAGACAAGTCATTGTCATATTTCAATTTCTTATCGTAAAAGACTCAATTTCTTATTGTAAAAGACGTTGGAAGTAAGTTTCAAATCATATTGACCTTATTTCTAAATATTGTCAATAATTATAATTTCTTTTACTTTACCTCGTGAACTTATATTCTTTACTTTTTATATTTTTACCTTTTGTTGTGTGTAGGTGAGATAATATTATCAACTTTAGCCGATGTGACAAAGTTATATATAAAATCATAGGATCATTTGGATGTTTAGATTTAATATTATTTTGCTATAGAGTTTTCATATTATTATTATATATATATATATATATATATATATATATATATATATATATATATCACCCTTTTAATTATCGATCAAATAAGTAAACAGAGTGAACAGAACCTGTTTAGTATATTTATCATTTAGATGTTTGGATTTGATTTATTTTTATGATTATTTGGATGTTTGGATTTAATAGTATTTGGCTATATATTTTCATAATATTATTATTATTTATATATATAGATAAATTATGATAATATTTTATATAGAATATAATATGCTTTACAAATCCCGTGCGTTACGCATGAGTACTATGCTAGTACTATATGAAAAGAGAAGCATTTATGCCACATGTCCTCTCCATTTTCGAAGTTATTTTTGAAAATATTATTTACATAATACCATTTTATTATGGAAACTATATTTTCTAATATTATTTTTATGAAAAATTTTCTAATATTAATTACCCAATATTATTTTATGTTACATTTTTTTAACCATCTATATATACTAAATTAAAAGAGAATCATTTATGCCACATATCCACTCCATGTTCGAAGTTATTTTTGGAAATATTATTTACATAATATCATTTTATTATGACAACTATATTTTCTAATATTATTTTTATGAAAAATTTTCTAATATTAATTACCCAATATTTTTTTATGTTACATTTTTTTTAACCAGTGAGATTAATTCAAAGCTTTTATCTTTCACTATTTATTATTTATTTTTCTCTTTATCTATTTAACCCAATTGTATTTTTTCTATTATTTTTAACACATTAACTAATCAATGGGTCTTATTCAAAATATTGAATTAATTAAATCTAATGTGTATGATTAATCTATATTTAAATATTATTTATAATTAAAGTTGCGCGTCATGGCACATGTATCGTACTAGTTTCTATTATTTAGGATTAGAATTAGTTAAGGTAGTTCGAGTAAATTTCTCCTCATCTTCTCCATCAAATTACTTCATTGTACGCTGTATATATTTCCTTCCACTATTCATTGCACGCTCTATATATTTCCTTGTACTAATGAATAGAATGTGTGTTCTTCTACACCAATACTTAACATGATATCCGAACCTTTCGCCTAATGGCTTTGATCCTCTCCACTTTCCGCCTTCGGGCAACTATCCAAATTTCGGCACAAACCAATGCTCCGGCATGCTGCCAAGAAATCTATCCTATGGCCTAGGCCACCACAAATCACCTACGGGCAATCCAAACTTGACTCTGGTGCTTCCGTTGCGCCACACTAACCAAAATTTTGGCTTTTGCCATTCCAATTTCGGCCAAAACCATGTCGACCTTTACTTTTGTTTTTGATTTTCGTTGGCCAAGCCATGTCGGCCACACAAAATTGCCTTCGGGCTAATTGCCATCATCAAACTACCCCTAGAAAACTCCTTGATGCTTCTTCCATGGCGTCCTAGTCCTACCACCACTTTCAAAAAGCCCTACTGCAACCACCGAACCACACCAGCCGCTAGGAGGCCAACACCGTCGAAAACCGCGACACCTTCCCTCCCATTGCAGATCAACACCAACTGGTCAACTGCGCAACGTCTGCCACCCTCGCTGCCGCGGCCAAGGGAATCACTGGAGCTTGACAAGCCACAAGCAACCGCACCCAACATCGTCTTCTACCTAGACGCCATCCCCGCCAATCCGCCAAGGGTTCGTCGAAAGTCCCGATTCCCGAAGAGGATGATCCTTGGCCCGAAGAGGAGGTCCTCATAGAACCTGTTCGAAGATTCTCAATGTTGGACGCGGGTCAACGGCGCCTTAAATTGCGCTAGACGTGCATAAATAGGGGAACACATTCAACAATAATTTTTTAAAAAAATATCCTTATTTATGGTATAATCCATATTTATTCAATTTTCAGTTGTTGATATCTCTCGCTTTAACTGCGTGGGCATATTAAGAAAATAATAAATATTTATATTATTAGGATTTAATTAGATTGATTATTTCAATTATTTAGGATTAGAATTAGTCAAGGTATATAGTTAGAGTAAATCTCTTCACACCTTCTCCATCAGATTACATCATTGTAAGCTCTATATATTTCCTTCTACTATTCATTGTACGCTCTATATATTTCCTTCTACTAATAAATAGGATGTGTGTTATTCTACACCAATACTTAACAGTTCATCTGCACGAACTTACTCTGCGCAACCAGACTCGAGATTGATAATGTCGTTGTTCATCTTCCCGTTACTCCCTCCTATGTGGAATCATACGGTTCATCTTAATTCCTTGTTCATCTTCTTGTTACTCCCTCCTATACGGCCAGATCCTTGCTTTGTGATTTTCTTTAACTAGGTTTTTAGTCACATCGGCATGGAATTATACTGTTCATCTTCCTGTTACTCCTCCTATACGGCCAAGTCCTTGCTTGGTGCATCATATCACCATTCTGTTTCTAGACATGAGTAAGGTTCAGATTTCAGTTCCTTGTGTTGTAATGTTTTACCCTTGTAAAATCTAACTAGCAATTTTTAGTTTGTTTTACCTGTATTAGAAGTGTGTTTGCTTTGCTGAAGCACATCATGTCATATTGATTGGAGATATTTGATATATTTTCTGATAGTTCTTTTTTTGTTTGATTCTACAACTCATTTATCTTTTGAATATAACCAGTTGTTTCTTTTGTGTCTGGCTTGCCTATGTTTTCTTGGTACCAATTACAATCATGTGCCTCTAATTACAACTGTGTAATGATACAAATAGTTTTGCTACTGCAATCTTTTATTAAAAAATAACTTATGTGAGTTCTCCTAGGCTAGCTTAAGCTGAAATAGCTACCTGATGTATTGGCTTCATGCAGATTGATGAAGAGATACAAGAAGTCATAAATATGGGATTTGATAGAAACCAATTAGTTGAATCTCTTTGAAATAGAACCCAGAAGGATGTATGGAGTTGAACCTTTGTATCTCAAGGTCTCTAGGTGTATTATAATTATGTCATTCACTCATTCTGTTTTGATGTATGGAGTTGAACCTTCTTTTTTCAGGGAACTATGACTTACTATTTGCTGTTGGACAACCGATTCCGTGCGTCAAGTGGTTACCTCGGTTCTGAAATACGAAGAAACTATGGTGCATTTTAATTTCCTCCTCACTTTTTAAACTTGTACAATGTTCACACAATCACACATATGATGGGATGGACAATTTCGGTTAGTTCATAGCAATGAAATATCTACATGCAGTCTGCATTGATGTCATTCAGGAGTTTGTAGACTAGTTGTGAATGATATGTGGCACCTACAAAAATTATACTCCCTCCGTTCGGCAAAACTTCTCGTTTTAGAGTTTTGTTTTTGTTCGGAAAAACTTGTCATTTTAGGTATTTTTGCTTCTACTTTACTAAAATGCCCTTGATTTGATTGATGTGTTGTGAGTTGTAGTTTTTGATAAAGTAAAAAGTAGAGTAATAAATGAGGGTAAATTAGTAAAAAAGAAGTGTAATTATTAACTTTATTAAAAGTTGTGTGGAGAGTTAAAAATTAAAAAGAAGTGTAATTGTTATCAGTTTGTAATCCTCACCACACCTAAAGGTTTTTGGTGTTTTACTTTCAGGAGGACAACTACAACCGTATGCATCAAATTGAACCTGCTACTGCTGCTGTGCCAAACCGCTACCATGGCTTGAGACATCAAATTTGCTTTTCTGTTTATAGTGTACTTTGTGAGCTTAGATATCGAAGTAATGTTTCATTTCGAAGTTGTTGTGGACCTCTAGACATTTAACTTATGTTGTATCCCGAGTTGCTTGGTTTCTCATGGTCTGCTATCCATTCAACTTGTGTTAGGTTGTGCAAGGTTTAACAATTTTCTGCTTGTACAACCACTTTAAATTTGTAATTTGCATTTAGGCGTTTAGATATGAACCGTGCCGAACGAACTTGAGCGAGCCCAATTGATGAGCTTAGGCTCATTCGTTCAGCTTGTTTGAGCTCAAACAAGTCGAGCACGAGTTTCACCCTGGGCTCGCGAGTCGAGCTTGAGCGTAAAAAAAAAGCTCGAATAGTTTTTGGGCTCGAGCTCGGCTCGACTCACTTTTCGTTCGAGCCAAGCTTCAACATGTCAAGCTCGGCTCATTCGGCTCGAATATCACCCATAAGAGTCTTTAGCACAATAATCATCCACATGTTGTACAAAAAGAGATAGTATCCAAGTACATCAATCCAAAACTCAAAGCACTCCACTAATACACACATTTCACCAATTCTCTCCATAATTCCCAGACAGGGTGAGACTAAAATCGGTTAGAAATTAACTTTGTGGAGCTTCAAAAGATGCACTATTAGGCTTAAATTGGCTTGAAACAATGGATAAAATGTATGGTGGAAAGAGAAGAACATGGCTAATAAAAAGTAATGCGTCAATCACGTGAAAATCACAATAGTGATCAATATAATACGACCTCAACATAGATGTCAATAGCAATTCTAAGAGGTAGAAATCATGGAAGAGTATCACACACCACAAAAGAAGAGGACATGAATATGAAGATCGTCCTAATAAGACCAAAAATACTCTCAAGGGTATTGTAACGGCCCGAGTTAAGGGACCCGAGTTACGCTTCGAAGTATTAAATACCTTCGTTCGGATCTTGCAATTCGAGTACGGGTCGAGTCTTAAAACAAAATGTTGGTACTAAAAGAAGGGATTTCGAACCCTTAAAGATCGTGGATCCATTGAGGACCAAATACCTGCCTTAGTCAAATCCTGAAATCGAGCGAAAGCAGAAATGAAGTTGAATTTAAATACAATCCAAAAAGGGATATAAAAGGGAGGAAGTGTAGTGGTCTCTCAGGCTCTCGATCTAACGCCAAAAGTCTAAACCCGCCAAGCATTAACATAAGCAATGATAGCGGCTAGCGGTTACCTGGATCTAAAAAAAATGATGGGGGTCTGGGTCAATCATCGGGTCACTCATGCGCGTATGTAAACACACTTTGTGAGACATATAATAAGCATCCTATTCCTAAGATGAAATGCGTAATGCGAGGCGAAAATTAAATCATATATATATATATATATATATATATATATATATATATATATATATATATATATATATATATATATATATATATATACACACACACACACTAACAGTTTAATATAATGCAGAAAGTGATAAATGGATCTACACAGAATGTCATGTGGGATGTCCCTCTACTCCCGCACCCCTGCTCATTAGTGCAGGAACCAGTCTCATTTTATAACATTTCATCTCCCGCACCCATGCTCGTTAGTGCGGGAACCGGTTGCGTTTTGTCTCGTACTATACAATCTGACTCGATGAGGACTTACAGATAACGGTCGTTCTCTTGCAAGGACATATAGCAATCTTATGATTATCATTTTAGATCTTAAGCATGATTATAAGTCGTATGGTGCATGAACACTAGCCTACTATATATATAACACCTAGTGCATACAACGCCCATCATGAGTAAGTTCAGACCTGGAGTAGCAAATCAACAAGATGAAAAGCAGCAAGATATAAGCAAGCAGGTTACAGATCACCTATCAATCATTAATAAATATGCATAAGTAAACTGCACAAAACGGGATCCATTTACCACTACATAACATGCTCATCAATCCATTAATCATAGCATCGTTAGCATCATTTATCTCAACTTATCTCAACATCTTATATCATGTTATTCTATTGTCATTTCCATAACTGGCTCGATCATACTTCAATCCATATAATCTCACTAGCTAGTCCAGTTGTTAGTCAAAACAATTACTTTAAAATTATACTTAGGCATTTTTAATTCATAAAATATTTAATCTTTAAAACTACTTCCAAAATTCTGATTAAATAATCCCAGCATACTTTACTTTAATTAAAATCATCATTCTAGGGACCTAAGTAACTTTCAACCGTTATTAAATAATTCAATTTATATACTTTAAAACCGACTCCTTTTTAAATATCGACAACATACACATATAAATCAACCTTCAAATAATCATTTATCGAAAATCGATTAAACATCTAAATAAGTAATTAAATACTACTGAATAAATAAATAAATAAATAGAGGATAAACCAAAATGAACCAACGCTTATAACCCATACCGAACCAAACCGTAAAATCCAACCGGTTAAACAAAATAAACCAAACAAAGGAGGTGAGGCCACGGGCTGACTGGGCAAGGGCCCCACACGTGCCTTCTTCTTCCTTTCAAATGGAGACTCCCGCTCCCTAGCTTGCCGGTGACTGCTCGACCACCTCGACGCAGCTCGGAGGTGAAGGTTCGCCGGAACTCGACGGAGTTCGACCAAGCTTCCCGCACTCGACCCTCACTACCCTCCCGACTAGTTAAGCGCAAGGAACAACGAAAACGAAATGGAAACGAGGAAAGAAGACTCGGGGTCTCACCGGGGTGTTCGCGGATGTCGGAGCTTCGAACGGAGTTCTGGGCGCCGTTGGAGGTTCTCGATGGCTCCTCGGACCTGCGTCGGATGTGGGTGAGTGTAATGGTAGGGCTCGAGAGTGGTTTGGATTGGAAACGAAGGATAACGGCTTACCGAAAGGTTATTTCGCGCTCGAACAGAGGCGACAAAGCCTTGGTGGCTCGGTGGTGGCGCTGGGAGCACCGGGGCTGCTGGAGCTCAGCTGCCGTGGCTTTGGAGAAAGGAGGACGGAGGGGGCTGAGGTGCTCGGTGGTCCTAAGCTTCGAAAACGGGGAGTACAAAGGTGTTGAGTTCGGTGGTGATGGAAGGAGTGCAGATAGGAGGAAGGTGGTGGATGAAGGTGGAGTTTTCGATCTTCAAAAAGAGGAGGACAATTGAAAGATGGAGGGACGGATGTAGCTAATTGGACTGATGGTGATGGTTGGAGCTGGGTCTTATCGAACGGGGAGGATCAGCAGCTAGGGGTAGGGGAAGAGGGGCGTTGCAGGGAGTAGCTGTAGCCTGTAGGGTGGCTTGGATGGGAAGTACATTGATTAGGGGAAAGAGAGGAATCCCACTTTTCAATTTTAACCCGACGCGGAAATAGATTTATTATAAACATTCGAAATCGGATTAAATAACGAAACCCAAAAATATTTTCAAGTCTCGGAAATATAGGGAGAAATAAATTCATGTGGTAAAGTTCGAATAACAAGTTTATGTCGAGATTGGTTTCGAGAAATAGAATAAATCGATTTATCGAGTACGCAAAATTTTAAAAATTTCCGGAGTTTTAGAACTTAAATGAATTTTAATTTAGAATAAATCTATAATTTATATAAATAATATTTTCAAAATCTCGGTCAACACCATCAAAATCTCGGTCAACACCCCAAATCATGCACGTCCTTGGTTAAAAGGAGTAATTAATTTTTTTAAACGCTAATTAGTCAGAAGGGTTGCACGTCCTTAAGGACGTGCATTTTTTACCTTTGGATTTGCGATGTATATAACAACACCCTAAATTAATAAGGCTTAAATATCTAAAATAAGTTATATGATTTCATGACAAAACTATACATCACACTTATTGATGACAAGTGGTCTACATTGGAGGAGATGAGATCTACTCGTAAATGCTATGAATGATATTTTTGGATTTTTTTTAAACTTATCTTGTTTCTTTTTCTTTAATGGAAAATACAGGAGCTAAAAATAAACATGACAATGCATGAATGCAACCCTATAATACTTGAACCTTTTCATTGCCCTCAATGAAAACGAAGACAATAAAACGTACAAACATGAGAAAAAAGGGTGTAAGAATAAGAGTGAACGACTCACAATGTGGTAAATATCGATGGCAAAGAAGCAGCGAACATTGGCGACGATGGATGATCCAAGACAACACATGAACCAAGCACGAAAAGACTTTTCCAGCAGCTCCATTTCTCCTTGAATTGGTAAATAAAGAGCGGTCATTCCGGGATTCGAACTGGGGACCTATGGGTACTACCCACAAGTCCTTTTCAGTGAGTCATTCCGGAATGGTTGCAGCTCCATTTCTCCTGTGTAGCAAAAAATGCAACACTTCAAACTTATTTATTCAAAGAATAGCAAATAAAAAACCTACTTACTCACCTAACTACCTTGGGTTGCTACTTGATAATGTTATTCGAGTCGAAGGAGCCGAGCTTTACATATTCAAGCTTAGTTCGTTTGTTAAAAAAGCTCGAACCAAGCCAAGCTCAAATTTTAAACGAGCTTACTTTTTTTTTTTTTAATCAAGTTTGACTTGTTTAGGAAATAAACGAACTCGAGCCGAGCTTTTTTCGAGTTTTAATTAGTTCTACATATTAACTTAAAGAAAATTTTAGAAATTTAAAAAAATTCGAGCTATTCGAGCTTAAATGTAACGAACTGAGCTTTCAACCGAGCTTAAAATCCTTCTACTTATTCAGGTAGGTGAATTAGCATGAGTCAGACTTTTTTTGAACCGATCTCGAGTCGAGCTCGAATTTTAACTGAGCGGATGTTTCCAACTAACCGAGTTCGGCTTTTAAACGAGCTTTTTATTCACGTAGGGGTGTTCTAGACGAACTAACCGAGTTTGACATGTTCAAGCTTGGTTTGTTTGTTAAACGAGCTCGGATTTTAAACGAGCTTTTTATTTTGTTCAAACTTGGCTTGTTTAGGAAATGAACGATCAAGCTCGAACCGAGTTTTTTTTTTTCAAGCTATAAGTAATTCTACTTGGTTATAACGTGTTAACTTAAAAGAAATTCTATAGAATTTTAACTATTCGAGCTTTATTCGAGCGAGCAGAGCTTTCAACTGAGCTTAAAATTTTATCCACGCTCGACTTGTTTAAATAAGTGAGCTAGCGAGCTCGAGTCAAGTTTTTTAAAGCCGACGCTCGACTTGCGAAAGTGATGAGTTCCAACATATGGAGTATCATTTCAATTTTCAACCGCCCGAGTTCACTTTGGTGGGTCCCACGTTCCCCAAGAGCAAGCTCATCTGTTCAAAACTCGACCTGATCGAACCAAACTTAAACTCGAATTTTTAGAAATTAGGACCGAAACCGAACTTAATGGTTTAAATACGGTTCAGTTTATCAAATCTAAATGAACCTAATTGATAGTTAATTGTAAAATAAAATAAAATGTTTAATTCAAAAAAATTATGTTATACGGAGTAGAAAATTTGTTGAAAATACAAATCTAATGAACAAATTTTTTTTTTATGAGAATTGATTTAACATACAGTAATGTTGTATAATATTTTTATTTAACTTCGTAAAAGTTAGATTTAAACCAAAACAAACCTTAACCGAACCGAATTGAAAATCAAATTTTTATAAATTGCAAATAAAAAACCAAATCTAATCCCTTTCGATTTGAGAGACGAATTTTAAACTTCGCCCGTTACCACCGAACCCAAACACACACCTGCTGCTGCTTTCAAAAACCCTAATCCTCTCTCTGCTCTCTCCGTAAACGAAGAGTTTTGAAATGGCAAATGGAGAAGGTCCAGCTATTGGAATTGATCTCGGCACTACTTACTCCTGTGTCGGAGTTTGGCAGCACGATCGGGTTGAGATCATCGCCAATGATCAAGGTAACAGGACCACTCCTTCCTACGTCGCCTTCAACGATACCGAGCGTATGATCGGAGACGCTGCTAAGAATCAGGTCGCCTTGAACCCACTCAACACCGTGTTTGGTATGATTTCTTTCTTTTCCTTGCTTTCATTCTGTTTGTACTGTGTTGACTCTTGCTCTCTGTCACCGGATGCTACGCCAAAGTCTGTAATCAATGAAGGAACCAGAACTTGAAATCTATGAAGTTAATGTATGTTTCCTTGTATAGTTGTTTCTTTAAATATACTTGTCCCAAATTTGATCTCTCAGACTCCTAGTAATTGTTAATGAAATATGAATGGAGATTAAGGAGTTCTTGAGCTGACTTTGGTTGCTTTTGGAGGATATAGAAGTGGGTATAGTATCCATTAAAACCTATCTAATCGAATTGACGTCTGTTTGCTTCTATTACATAGTTAGTTTACTGTTTGGATAACAGATTCAATTCAACATGTTCGATTTGTTTACTGATAGATATTTTGTGATCTGATCAAGCACATATCTGTTGAAGTTGAGTGTAGAAATTATTCAATTTAATTGTTTCAACTCAGAGAAAATTCGCAGCCCTTGAAAATAGCTGCTAATAGCTTTTTATTTTAAATGACAGATGCGAAGAGGTTGATCGGCAGAAGATTTAGCGACCCATTGGTACAGAGTGACATGAAGCTGTGGCCATTCGAGGTTATTCCCGAAGCTGCTGACAAGCCAATGATTTTTGTCACCTACAAGGGCGAGGAAAAGCAATTCAGTGCTGAAGAGATCTCATCAATGGTGCTTACTAAGATGAAGGACACTGTGGAGGCGGGCGAATTAGAGGACAAGAAGAAGGAGCTGGAGAGCCTCTGCAACCCCATCATCAGCGAGATGTACCAGGGTGGAAATAGAAGGCCCAACCAGTGGTGATGGTCCCACATTTGAGGAAGTTGACTAAGCAAGTAAGTTACTTTTCAGGTACTCTTTTGATGTGATTACTGATTATCCAACATGAATGCAGGTTATTGATGTTGTAATGAAGCAGTTGGTATTTTGTCCTACTCTTAAACTTCGTATGATATAAGTGTAGTTTTCAAGTACTCATTAGTTGTAATCAGGAAGTTGGTATGTTGTAATGAATGCAAGCTAGTAAGTTAATTTTCAAGTACTTTTTTGATCTGTTCACCCGATAAGCAACTTTGACCCCTTTTGACCTTTCATTTGAATAACCCGATAGCTCAAATATATCGACATAAACTCAAATAAACCCATATCAATTCAACCAAAATTGAAACTCAAAAATTGATTCAGCCTATTCTGAATGCGTTCTGCAATTCAAATAGCTATAAAACTCGGCCCAACTCACTCGCTAAGCAACTACATTTGCAAAATGCGATACTAAAACTTAATTATGATGCATGTATGAAGTTATATGATGGTGCATCATGTGCTTGATGCATTGCCGGCCAGAAAATAAGGCCTTGATCAAAGCCAGGACCACAAGGCATTGATCACAGCCAGGACCACCTTATTTTAACTGCATTTCATTTCATTTCACCTGCATTTCCTTATGTCATTACAGCTGTTGCTCTACTTTGTTTGGTAGTGTAATAAGGGCTTGTCCCATTCGTTTTCATCATGTGCAAGGCACATGTACAGCTGTAGGAAGGACTATATATATTTCAGTGCTGGCTCATACCCTTTTGAGTAGGGTTTTGGGGATTGCAGTCGCCTCAAATGAAAGACATTCATTATCCTTTATGAATTTGTCCTATGTCATTTATGATTTTAGATGATCTGTGATCATTCTTTGTTTGCTGCTGCACTTTGATCTTATATTTTCATATGGTATCAGAGCCTGAGGGCTTTATTTGATGATTTACAACTTCTTTTAAGTAATTGCAGCTTAGTTTATGTTTACTACTAGTGGAAGGAACAGAATAGAAGAAGGATCAGTTGAAGAAATGGCTAATCAAGGTAATCCAGGGGATCCTTTATATCTATCTAACTCTGATCATCCAGGGGCTCAACTAGTTGCTATTCCATTTGATGGAAAGAACTACATGACATGGAGCAAAGGTGTCATTATGGCTCTTGGAGCAAAGTGCAAACTGGGATTCATCAATGGATCCTGTGTTAGACCAGCTGCTGGGACTGCTGATCTGGAGAAATGGATCCGTGCAGACTATATGGTGAGGTGTTGGATGCTTAACTCCATGAGTAAGTCTATTGCTGAAGGCTTGATGTTTGTTAATTCATCCAAAGGATTATGGGATGAGATTTTAGAGAGGTTTGGCCAGTACAATGCTCCTCTTATTTTTCAGATCAGGAAAAGGCTTAGTAACATTGTACAAGGAAACATGAGTGTTGCAGATTTATACAATATATTCAAGAGAAACTGGGATGAGTTACAGGTTCTCGAGAATATACCAGAGTGCTCATGTGGAGCTATTGCTACCTGTAAGTGTGATCTGAAAAGAAAATTTGAAGAGATTGAGTCAAGGAACAGATTGATGCAGTTTCTTGTGAG
Source organism: Persicaria tinctoria (assembly GCA_037127255.1). Lineage (NCBI taxonomy): Eukaryota > Viridiplantae > Streptophyta > Magnoliopsida > Caryophyllales > Polygonaceae > Persicaria > Persicaria tinctoria. Next base: position 10,688,063 of record JBANSL010000014.1, read on the forward strand.
TTTGAATGATAACTATGATGCAGCCAGGAATTCTATCTTAGCTACTGATCCTTTACCAAGTATCAACAAAGCTTATTATATTCTCCAGCAAGTTGAGAGGGAAAATGAAGCATCAAATGGCACATCTGGCTCTACATGGATCTCTAGTGACTCTAGTGCCATGACAACTAATAGAGGAGGGAGTTCCTTTCAGTACAAACCTCCAAGGACCGGCAACAGCAATAGCAGCAATCCTCCGTTCAAGAAAGAGTGGAAGGATTGGAGTGAACTGAAAAGGATAAAGCAGAATTCTAAGTGTTCTCATTGTGGCATGAAGGGACATACAACTGATCAGTGTTTCAAGTTGCATGGTATTCCAGATTGGTTCAGAGAGCTGAAAGAAAAGGAAAGAAATGGGACTGATGGGAGAGGTTCAGCAAATGCAGCAGGATCAGTTGGTAACCAGGCGCAAAACACTCCTCTAGATGAGGACAATGCAGATGGAAATGTTGACACAGCTATGGTCAATGCAGTGTATCAGGAAGTTTTGAAGAGGATGAGAGGAAAAGGACAAGCTGAGAGTAGCAGTGGGTCTTTTGCAAACTTTGCAGGTACTCTCTCTATTACTAATGCCAATATAGCTTCTAAAGGAACATTTTTTGATGAATGGATAATTGATATTGGAGCCACTGATCACATGACATATGATTCTCAAAGCATGTTCAACAAGAGAAAGTTGAATAAGCAGGTTCATATAGGGCTGCCTGATGTCTATTAAATCTGTCACTGATGTTGGAATGTTACAGTTAAATGGGAATGTCACATTGGATGATGTTCTACATGTATCTGAATTTAAACACAGGTTATTATCTGTGGGAAAGATTCTTGATGACACTGATATGATAGCTGTATTTACAAAGTCTCATTGTTACTTCCAGGACCTTGGATCTAAGGAAGTGTTGCTGAAAGGAATCAGAAGACATGGCCTATATAAGATTTGCTCAGAACCAGCTCCAGCAGGATCAATGGATCAATTTTTGTTGAAAAGTTGTAATAAAGTTAGTGTGAATCTTGAGACTATTCATGCCAGACTTGGGCATAGTTCTTTATCTAAGCTAAGACATTTAAAAATGTTTAGCTCTTTGCAGTTGAATGATTTCCATTGTGACTCCTGTGCTTTGTCTAAGCACCATAGACTTCCTTTTCAAAGGAGTTTAAATATTGCCAGCAGGCCTTTTGAATTGATTCACATGGATTTATGGGGTCCTTATCATACTGCTACTTATAATGGCTATTCATACTTTCTTACTATTGTGGATGATTGTACAAGGGTCACATGGACTTTTTTGTTGAAGAACAAATTACAGGTGTTCAATGCAATCACTGACTTCATGGCCCATGTTTCAAATCAGTTTGAGTGTTCAATTAAGAATGTGAGAACTGATAATGGAACTGAATTCTTACAAAGGCAGTGTATTGAGCTGTTTGCTTCTAAAGGAATAGTTTATCAAAGATCAGTACCTTATACTCCTCAGCAGAATGGGAGAGTGGAAAGGAAGCATAGACATCTTGTAGAAACTGCAAGATGCTTGAGAATTCATGCAGGGCTTCCCATTAGATTTTGGGGTGAATGTTTATTAGCTGCCACTCATTTGATCAACAAGATGCCAATAGAGATCCTAGACTGGATCACTCCTCATGAAAAATTATTTAAGAAGCCTGCTACCTATGAGGATTTGAGGGTGATTGGATGCTTATGTTATGCTCCTCTACAGCCTAATAAAAGGGATAAAATGAAGGAAAGGGCAAGGCAATGTGTCTTGCTTGGATATCCCTTTGGTCAAAAGGGTTACAAACTCCTCGACTTGGAAACAAGGAAGGTGTTTGTGAGTAGAGATGTCATATGTAGGGAAGATGTTTTTCCCTTCAAAGACAAACTAGATGATCAATCACCTAGTCAGAAGGCAACTGAAATCAGATTACCTTTAGTGAATCCTGCTCCAGATGGAGAAAATTGCTTGCAGGCACCTCTGGTGGTTATAGAAACAGATTCTTCTTCTCCTGGTGGAAACCAGAATGTTGAGTTTAGCTCACCATCCATGCCTTCACAGGTTGCAGATTCTATGAGTTCCACTGGGAACAATGATGTTACAGCAGTTGATTTTCTAAATGATTTAGATACTTTCCCTCCATTAAGAAGATCTACCAGAGAACATGTAGCACCTAGGAGGTATCAAGATTTTGTCTGTAACAATGACAGAAATAGGACCTCTTTATCTCAGTCATTTTTAGTTGAATGTCTTGGCGATGAGATGCACAGTGATCCTGAAATTTTGAAGTCATTTGCTTGCATGGCTAGTGATCCAGAGCCATACACTTACAGACAGGCTGCTCAACATCCTAAATGGATAGATGCTATGAACACTGAGATCAATGCTCTTGAGGAAAACAACACATGGGAACTTACTGATCTCCCTGTTGGACAGAGGGCAATTGGAAGTAAATGGGTCTATAAAATAAAATATAAACCAGATGGCACAATTGAGAGATATAAGGCTAGACTTGTGGCAAAAGGGTATAATCAGATTAAAGGAAAGGATTATAAACATACTTTTTCTCCTGTTGCTAAGTTTGCAACTGTGAGAATTTTGATTGTTGTAGCTACCATTAAAGATTGGCCATTGTATCAGTTTGATGTGAACAATGCATTCTTACATGGTCAACTTGAAGAAGAAGTGTATATGATCCCTCCTAAGGGATATCCATTGGCTCATAAAGGTCAAGTTTGTAAGTTAAAGAGATCTCTTTATGGTCTCAAGCAAGCTTCTAGACAGTGGAACACAGAGTTGTGCATATTTCTAGTGAAATTGGGATTTGTCCAATCTTGTGAAGATTATTCCTTATTCATCAAACATGTTTCCTCTGGCATTGTGGTTGCACTTGTCTATGTTGATGACTTACTGATTACAGGTGATGATGAATCAGTTATTAAATCTACCAAGGAAGCTTTACATAAAGCCTTTACCATCAAGGATCTTGGCAAGGCTAGATACTTCCTTGGTCTAGAGATAATGCATGACAGAAAGGGCACATTGCTACATCAAAGGAAGTACATCCTAGACATTGTGGAGGACTGCAACATGTTAGATTGTAAGCCTGCACATTTCCCTTTACCACGTGGTCTGAAATTGTCCACTGATTCAGGCTTAGTTTTACCTGATCCTGAAAAGTATAGAAGAATTATTGGAAGACTGCTCTTCCTCAATTTATCTAGACCTGACATATCATATGCAGTACAGCATCTCAGCCAGTTCATGGTTGAACCAAGACAGCCTCATTATGATGCTGCTTTACATGTGATCAGGTATTTGAAGGGCACTCTATCAGTTGGTTTACACTATGCCAGAGACTCATTGCCTATCTTGACTGCTTATTGTGATGCTGATTGGGCTGCATGCCAGTTCAGTGCTAAGTCTCTCACAGGCTATTGTGTGTTCATTGGTAAATCTCTGATCTCATGGAAAACTAAGAAGCAAGTGACAATTTCTAAATCCTCAGCTGAAGCAGAATACAGAAGCATGTCTACTTCTACTAGTGAGCTAGTATGGGTTGAAGGTGTCTTACAGAGATTATACCTACCCATTCCTATGCCTATCCCTCTCTATTGTGACAATAAATCTGCCATTCACATTGCTGAAAATCCAGTTTTCCATGAAAGAACAAAGCATCTCAGAATTGATTGTCATTATGTTAGAGAAAAGTTGCAGGAGGGCTTTGTCTTGCCTCAACATATTCGAACTGGTGTGCAAATAGCAGATGTTTTGACAAAGCCTCTTGGAAAGAAGCAACACATCTTTCTCTCACTCAAGTTGGGACTTGTTGGCTTCATATCAAGCCCAACTTGAGGGGGGGATATGAAGTTATATGATGGTGCATCATGTGCTTGACGCATTGCCAGCCAGAAAATAAGGCCTTGATCAAAGCCAGGACCACAAGGCATTGATCACAGCCAGGACCACCTTATTTTAGCTGCATTTCATTTCATTTCACCTGCATTTCCTTGTGTCATTACATCTGTTGCTCTACTTTGTTTGGTAGTGTAATAAGGGCTTGTCCCATTCGTTTTCATCATGTGCAAGGCACATGTACAGCTGTAGGAAGGACTATATATATTTCAGTGCTGGCTCATACCCTTTTGAGTAGGGTTTTGGGGATTGCAGTCGCCTCAAATGAAAGACATTCATTATCCTTTATGAATTTGTCCTATGTCATTTATGATTTTAGATGATCTGTGATCATTCTTTGTTTGCTGCTGCACTTTCATCTTATATTTTCATAGCATGAGATACTAAAACCAACATCTATAAACGTATGTGATTTAGTTGTAATGTATCGAACGTCAAATCACATAGATTGTATCGTCAACCCGATTTAACTAAAAGCTTATATAACTAAGCCAAGAAAATAAGAAAGATATTTATATGGATGGAAAGTAACCAACTAATAATAAATCACTATAGGCACAAAAGTTGATATCAAATTACAATAGATAAAAGGCAAACTAAGGTTAAGGATCACGATAACAGTTCTTTTCTATGTTGTTTTTTCATAGCATGTGTTGATGAATATCCCTTGAATTGAATTAAAGTCCTAAACCATGTCGAAAAATTGCTTCTGTAAATGAAGGGCTAAGACTAATAGTACAAAATCTACATTAGTTGAAGATTAGTGAAAACCAGTGCTCAACTCATCTTGTGATTGCATTTGTTTTCTGAATTTCGATTTGGTTTAAAGAATTTACATATTCAAGTTTCAACGTTTTGGCCATCTTCTAACCTTTGATTGCATTAATAAAGAGATTCTTATAACACACCGAGCATGATCTTAGGGATTCTGATTTTGTTGAATGATATTCTTTCATTGTTAGTTTGGATCAAATGATTTTTGGCTAGGTGATAATTAATTAGCTTGTACATTTTTTTTACAGTGGGCAAAAGGTAGGAGAATTATGCGGATTAACGCAGAATCCCTCCATGATCACCCTGGAGGATAATGGAATACAATTCCTTGTTAAAATGAATAGTCGATCTATTATAAATGATACCATGTCTCGCTATATAATCAGCTACTCTATTGGCTTATCTAAAGCAGTGGTTGAACTCTATCGATTCGAAGAGCTTCGTGAGTTCTTTGATCTTCTCCATTTGATGCATGATTTCCCAATGGGTTCTTGCTTCATCTTTTATCACCTTAATTACCATTTGGTTGTCTCCTTCAATGATGATTTTCCTAAGGCCTTTCTCAGCTGCCCGTTGAAGGCCAATACAAACAGCTGCAACATCTGTCTGTAAAACTGAACCTCTCCTAGTTTCCTGATAAAAATAATCAATAATATTGCAACTAGAGTCTCGGATGACTCCTCTCACCCGTCAAAAGCATGTGGAACTAATAGAGCCATCTACGTTAATTTTGTAGATAGCTCCCTCTGATCTAGTTTCCTCCATTTCGTTTTTCTACCTCTCCTAATAGACTTTTTTATTCGGAGATTTATTTTCTTCGCATTTCCCGTTATTTATGTTGCCAATGATTTGATGCATGAAAGAAACGGAGTTGGGTAATTTTTTATTTTTAAAGATAAGATCATTCCTAACATTCCAAATTGCTTGCCATATGAATTCAAGGTTTTGTAGGTATGAATTCCTGTTTCTATCAAGCAGTAAATATAAGATGTCCAAGTCTTGTACTATTTGATTCATACATTTATGACCTATATGTCTTTCAAATCGGGAAATTAGATCTTTTGTGTATTTACAGTGGAGAAAAAGATGTGTGGAGTCTTCATCATTGGCTTCACAGAGACAGCACTGAGAGGCACTCTGTTCAAGACCATCGATGAGGATTTTCCCAATTAGATTTTTTATTCTTGGGGGTAATTGTAATTTCCAAATCCATTTTAGATCATCACCATTTTGTTGATTCCCTTCTGAAAGCAATTTTGCCGATTTGGTAGTAAAGGAGCTGAGCTAGTGGGGTTTAATTTCCAGATAAGTTTATCAAAGGTATCCCAATCAGGAGTTGAAATTTGCAATTTTTTTTTGAACAATAATGTTTGGAAACAAACTTTTGAAGAACATTTGTGTCCCATTGTTTTTGTGTAGTCATTAGCTGATTAACCGTTGTATTAGGATCCATAGTATTTTTATAGCTTTCCAAAGGGTAATCTTGAACCCAAGGGTCATCCTAGACATTTACCGAGGTGCCTTTTCCTATGATCCAAAGTAGACCTTTGTTGAATTTCTTTCTAAGAGATAAGAGTCTTCCAAATTGCAGGATTTGTTATTGTTTGTGATCTTGTTGATGTTTTCATTTTCCAGATATTTTTCTTTTATTATTTTAACCCATATGTTATCTTTTTTCCGTGTGAATTTTTCAAAGAAGCTTCATTTGAAGACTCTCATTGAATTCTTCCGATTTTCTGAGTCCAAGCCCACTTTGATGTTTAGGTCTATAGATTTTATCCCAACTTACTAGTGGGGTATATCTTTCAGAGTGAAGTTTATTCCAAAAGAAGTTTTTATTAATGTGATCCATTTGATTGAGAATTCTTTTTGGAAGAAGAAAATTTTGCACGAGGTAATTTGATTTGGAGATCAGATTTGCTTGAATGAGAGTTGCATGACTAGCCTGAGAGAGAGTCGAGGCCAGGCTTTCCATTTTGATAATTGTTTCCTGAGGTTTTGCAAGGCTTCTTCAAAAACACAATTTTTTATTCTACCATTTACGAGGGGGATTCCTAGGTATTTTTCAATAGATTTGGAGATGAGAATTCTCATATGGTGAGCAAGGGATGATGCTAAGTTTGGGTTTACATTAGCGGAGAATTGAATAGAGCTTTTGTTATAATTTATGGTTAACCCCGATATATTGGAAAAGTTATATATCATATTTTGGATTGTATTGAGAATCGTGTGAGCTGTTGTAGCAAAAATGATAGTGTCATCGACAAAAGTCAGAAAAGGAATTGGGATGACATTTTTTTTAAGTTTGATGCCCACAAGAGCATCATCTAGAAAAGCCTCTTGGTGTAGTTATCTGGCTGAATTTTCGATAACTAACACAAAGATGTATGGGGCTAGTGGATCACCCTGTCTTATTCCCCGGTTAGGTTTAAACTGCTTTCCTGGAGTGTCATTAACTAAGCCGGAAAAGGTAGGGGTTGTCAGGCAAGTCATTACCCAATTAATCCATAGGGGATGAAATCCATATTTAGTTAAGACTGCTTTAATATAAAACCAGTTAATTTTGTCATAAGTTTTTTCCATGTCTAATTTTAGGGCCATCCAGCCCATTTTACCTTTCTATTTATGGAAGGCATGAATATTTCGTGGGCCATAAGTGTTATCCTGAATGGATCTCCCTTCCACAAAACCACCTTAGAACGGACTAATGAGGCTCGAAAGAATTGGTTTTAATCTATTTGCTAGAATTTTTGTTATTACTTTATAAATGGTGTTGCATAAGGTTATAGGTCTATAGTGGTTGATATTAACGTGTTTTTCTGTTTTCGGGATAAGGGCTATAGAGGTTTGATTTATTTCTCTGAGAAGGCTCCCAGAGTGGGAAAAAGCTTTTATCGCGCGCTTTGCAACCCAAAGGTCCAACTATATGCCAGTACTTGGTATAAAATTCGGGAGGATATCCATCTGGATCAGGAGACTTGTCTTCTACCATACTAGACATAACATTTTTTATTTCAGAGTTTGTAGGTGGTTTTGTTAACTTCTCATTCTCCAAGAAAGAGATCCGAGGTTGAATATTTTTAATATCCTCTGGGTAACTTTCTGTTGGTGAGAAGAGATAAACCTATCTGCCATTTCTGTAGTTATCTTGTCAGATATACAAAATGGATTGGATAAAATACTCCCATCCTTAGTGGTAAAGGAGAGAGTCCTCTTTTTGAAGTTTCGGATTTGGAATTAAATATTTGGTATTCTTAGCTAATAGTTGGATATGTTTAATTCTAGCTCTTTGTTTCCAGAATTTGTAGTTAAAGTCTAGGAACTTGAATTTTTTGTTTTCCAATCTCTCTATTCTTGTATTGTGTTTTGATGTAAGAATTCCCCATGGCAGAAGCATTTGAAGGTTTTGGATATCATCTTCAATTTTTGTTAACTGTTTTTGAATATTGTCTATTCTGCTCTTACACCATTCCTTTGTGTTATTTTTAAGTAGTTTCTGTTTTTGGATAAGTTTATAACTAAAAGATCCAATAGGCTTGTTTTTCCAAACTTTGTTAACCATATTTTCATAAGAAGGATTTTATGCCCAAACCATTTCAAATCTAAAGGGCGAACCTTTCGATAAATCTTTAGAGCCTACTTGCAAGGTTATAGGGCAATGATCTAAAGAGGAAAAAGGGTAATGTTGCACTCTCAAATTACTAAATCTAGTAATTACTATTTGATGAGCTAGAGCTCTATCTAATCTCTCAAAGGTGTTGTTTATTCCCATCTTGTTCTTCCTCCAGGTGAAAGGAGAACCAGTAAATAGGATTGTTGTTAGGTTAAGTTCTTGTTTGACTTGAATGAGCCTTCTAACGCGGATATTTGAGGGTATGGAGCCCCCAATTTTTTATGTATCATTCTCAATGTCATTTCAATCACCTATGATAATGATTGGGATCATGTGTTTATTAACAATTGTGAAGATTTCTTCACAAAAAGTGTTTTTTTCTTGATCAATCGAAGGGGCATAAACAAAGAGGCTTGCAAATGTAAATTCATCTACAGATGTTTTGATCATACAAAATCTGCCACCTTGTTCGATAATAGAGTTTCTTATCAATTTTACCATGATTCTTGTATAAAATACAAAGCCCTCCTTTGTAACCATTATCTTTGATAGAGCGAACCTTGTGAAAACCCATAGATTTAATCTGGGAATCAGGAGGATCCATTGATTTTGTTTCAGCAATTGTAAGGAGATCAAGTTTGTTTGAGTATTGAAGTTGGTTTATTTCATACAACAGAAGAGGACGACGAGTTCTTCTCACGTTCCAATATCCTATTTTAATCATAAAACTTATTATGTCTATGCATTTTTTCGGTTCTAAGTTGAGTGGCATTGTGGATTGAGTAAGAGTTATGAAGAGATCGATCATATTGAAGATAATACTTGATATGCTTTTTCTACTCTTGCATTGTTGATGCACCTTCAGGTTGATGTAGATCATCATTAAGATTAGAGTCTTCATAGTCTTATAATTAAAAATGTAGCTGAGATATAAGTAGAGATTTGCTTTCAACTTGTTATTGTAATGGTTTGTAAGAAAGGTTTATGAGAACTTGTTTGTGTAAAGGGTTGTGTCGGCTTACCTCCTCACCACCCAGAGGGGGTTTATAGGGGCATGGCCAAATTTTTGTTGAGTGCAGGGATGAAAGATGCAAACCTGTCATGGAGCTTAACCAAACTATGTTCTGAGAAATATCATCATGGCCTAAGCAAGACATCCAGATTTATATATATGGTGATACTTTATATTTTTTTGATTAATTAATAGAAAGATTGGAACAATATATTCTTAGGAGGTCGACTTGGACGTAGCACAGAGCTTCTGAAGGTGCTTGATAGAGAAGTATGGCAACATGTTCTACTGGAGGTGTTGGAGTTTACATTAAATTTTCAATTAAAAATTAGTTTAGTCTACTTTAAAATGGAGAACCTGTTGGAATTAGAACATAAAAATTTAGAGAAGATGAATTCGAAGCCCTCACTAAGAACATCTCCAACAGTTTCCCCTCATTTTAGGGATTTTGGAGTTTGTAGAAAATTTTAAGCTATTTTTTGGTCCAACGGATTCCTCATCGATCACATTCTCTAAAATGGAGAAGCATCTCTGGAAAAATAGAGGGGATTCACTAAATCTGCAGCATTCTCCAAACTAAATGATTCTCCGAATCTTCGAAATGGGAAAGTGTTGGAGTTAAAGCACAAATAATTTTAATAATGTGTATTTTGTTTTCCCATTTTGGAAAAAAAATTGCGAAGCTGTTGGAGATGGTCTAATGAGGCCTTTTTTCTTTCCTTTTCCAATAGTTTCCCTTTTCTAACAACCCCTAACTTTCCTTTCCATAAGAAAGAGGCCTTTTTTCTTCAGGAATTGAAATCCAATCCATGGGGTTGCTGTTGAAATTGAAGCTCTTACTAACGAGCACAGTTGAGCTTCTTCTCCTCCCGCTCTGCCTCCTTCCTAGCCCCTCCATAGTCTTCCGACTCGGTCCTTGGTGCAAACACTGACACACTAACAACTTTTTAGGTTCGTTTTCCAATCTGGTATTTTGCCTCTATGACTTTTTATATTGTTGTTCAATTTTTCTGCTCTGTTCCATCTCAATTGCCTCTATTTTGACTACCTGCTAGTCTCCCACGATCTTATTATCGTCCTGAGGATTTGAGACAAGGTTGGGAGTTTTATTGGACAATGGTTTGCCTTGGAATTATATTTGCAGGTTGGTGTGCTACGTTGTTCTTGTTGTGATGCGGGCTTCATGTGAATGATGGTTGATTTGTTGTGTCCTAAAACGTCGTGGAAATGTGATCAATATCTAATGGCTTTGTGGAGTCCATAATATGAGATTTCCGCTAGTGATCCCCAGAGCTGTCTTTGGCGACTTCCTTTTTCTGGTCGATTCATTTGTCGTGTTGGCTTTGGTTTACAGTGTAGAATAGCCTGCACATTTATTTTATTTTTTCATTTTCCTTTTAGTTATTTGCTTCGTGCTATAATTTCATTTATAGCATTTGCTTAGGTTATTCGATTTTGGTTGTACATGATGGTTAGTCCATCTACAGGCTTATCCGGTATCTCAGTTTCTCTAGGCTTGTCTATAGAACTGAATTCTTATATTGCTTCAAAAAAAAATTGAGGGGCACGGGAATTTTTTTACAAACCTTGGTGGTACCGGACGAAATATGTCAAACTATATTATACCTCGCGAATTACCCTTTATCTCAGGGGTACCTCGCGAAAAATCCTTAATTTTAATTTTTAGGGTTTTGTATCCTACTTCGGTATCATGAAAGATTACACAAATCAATGTCTCCAATATTGGTTGAGATATCCTACGAGAGATACTTTTACTATTCACACACGTTTTTTAATGATGATAAAAATTATATAAAATTTTCATTTTTTTATAAATTTGTAAACTAATTTTATACTTCTTAGTTCTTACTAATAAACATAAAATTTATACGAAAAAAGTTAATATTTTATACAGTTTTAATAATCATTAAAAAATGCACATAAATAATAAAAGTCAATTGAAATTAAACTATAGGAGTAGATATATCAACAATAATCAATACACCGTAAAAGCCCTAAATGTGTGTTGAGGAACGCGCGCCGACGCACCCCTCTTTTCCTCCTCCTCACACCTTCCAACCACCCACCGTATGCCATGGTGATCGCCGATCCGCTCCACTGCAACCGTCAAAGGCCGATCTCTCTCTTACTCCCACTTGCCCTGCCATAGCTCCACTTTTAACCGCTATGTCGAATCGGATTTTCACAAATAGCCCCCCCCCCCAATATCTTTACCTCCCTCAACCTATGAAAGGTTCATTGCGGGGAGGCGACACCCCCTGATTCGAGCTTATGTTGGCGAGATAAGTCATCAAAGTGGATATTTCGGATCCTTTTTGGGGCATGAATGTGGGATGGGATCAGCTGGGTCTAGCCGGACGGCAGTGGTCGCTTCTCGCAGAGGCGTGGGTAGGTGTTTGGGTCTCCTTCGTCTGCCTGTTGTGTGCTTCCATCAAATCTACTTTTGAAACTCTCTATAAGTGGTCTCTCTCTCACTAATCTACACTCAAGTATTATGTCTGCTTCCCCGCAGTTGGATTATTTAAGGCCTCCCAAAGAAAATGTGGCTAATAGCTATTTTAAGTTACTGATAATGCATATTTCATATATATAGACATTATAGATATTTCTTATTACATTTAGATATGAGTTTTGCATATGTTTTAGTCTAGTTACATATATTACTTGTGAAGTATTCGAGTTCGGAATCTACGCCTTTTTAGTGTTTATTATGCAGAGTTACATTCCGACCTTGGAGGGATCTTGGAAGAGCTTAAGTGACATGTTTTGGAGCATATGAAGGCCGAGGAAGAGGCTAGAGAGGAGCAAGGAAGCACGACATTAAAGACATTTGAGGAAAAGAGGAAAACCTGTCATTGAGTATGGCGGCGCCCGCCGTGCTTTAGGCAGCGCCCGCCGTGGGCCGGTTTCCAGCGATTGTAATTTCGGATCTAAAGATTCTATTTCCTATTATTATATTATTATATTTCTAGGGTTTCACGACTCTTTATTAGGTTATTTCTATTAGTTACAACCGTGTGTGGCATATGGATTGTGAAACCATGAATACAATAGAGAGAGAGAGAGTCTTGGCCTATGAGCTGTTAAACTCATAGTTTCGCATGTGATTCGAAGACATGGTTATTTAGATTATGAGGATTTGATTCTATTTAGTTATTCATATTCATATTTATCATCTTGTGCTTATTGATTATATTAGTGTTCCTTTCTATGATTGATCACCATGTTAGGAATTGCATCTTAGCTATAAATTCGTTGTTGTATACTTGATAGCAAACGACGGTATTGAAGTAGTGATATTTCTTTGTCTTTGTAGTGGATGATTTCAGTTGATCTATGTTGAGGAGTGTCGATTAGGGCCGATATAGGGTTGTTCCAGTTTGTCTTAATTGCATTGAATCAATATGCCAATTGGTGTAATTACTTGAATCATTAATGCTATTCTTTAGTGATATTAAATAAGGTGATTTCAACCATTATCAAAGAATTTCAACCATTGTCAAAGAATTACAGGTGAAATATCTTCTCTACCTTATTATCAATTTACTTTGCAATCATAAAGTTTGTTACTTTACATCTTGGTTATTTTTCATAAATCATTGTTTGGTCATAGGAGTTCTTGTTAAGAGTTATTGAGTAGTAAATCGCTAATCCCTGTGGGTTCGACTCCGAACTTCATCGCTATACTAGTAGTTATTTGGTTTATCAAGACATTGATTTGCTAATCTATTGGTTTTGTGTTTGAGTTTTTATTTTATTATTATTTGGCAAAGGGCGAAAGTGCCAACGATGTTTGTCCCGCACCGGTTACCCTTTCTTCTTCATCACTTTCTTGTGGAAACTTCATCTCTCTCTAGGCTATGTCTGCTTTCGATTTTGTGGCGTGTTGCCTCGATGTCTAAGTTTCCTAATGTTTTCAATCTAGTTTTTATTTCCTGTTCTTTTTCCTTTTCCAAGGGTGTCGGTGCTACTGCTCTATAGTCGTCTCTTTTCCTATATACTCCCTCCGTCCAAGAATACATAGTCTTTTAGGATCTTACACGCTAATTAAGGAACCTATTTATACTTAAATCTCATCATTATTATTAAAGGTTAAAACTTAAAACCTTTTGGTATCCATATAGAGATGGGAAGATGAAAAGTTTTCTTTAATTTTAATAAGTAAAAAAAGTTGATATTTGAGGGGTAATAATTACCTATACACCTAAAAACCCATGTATTTTCAACAAAGTTTCAAAGCCTAAAAGACTATCTATTCTTGGACGGAGGGAGTATATTCTAAGGTTTACAATCTTGTCTATTGGCACTTATCTTGCTTTGTTTACCTCAGCAAACTGCATTTGGTACTACTGTTGCCTCTGTTTTTTTGCTGGTTTGGTTGTCTAAGGGATTCACTTCATGGAGGGATTGTTTTAGCTTTGGACTTGCTCGTGTACTTTCTGTGGTTCTGGGCGGCGATCTTGTTGCCGCTCGTATAGTCTCAGACCCTGCTGCCTGCTGCTGTGCGTTGTGGGCGCAGCTCCTGCTGGTTTCTATTTTACTGTCACAACAACCGGTTCTCTAGCTTGTTATTTGTGTATGATCTACTTAATACAATTTTGGATATATAAATTGGTACAAACGATTGATTGCTACCAGCACAATGTTACTATCTCAAGAAATTCTGGACAAAATTGTCCCTTCTCATTACAAGACACTCTCCTCTTATTATTCGAAAGGACTTGGCATCAAATGTATGCGTGTGATGTATGGTTTGAGCTTACCAATTTGAGGGATCTTTTGCCTTTGTCTCTTTGGTCGGTTGTGCTCTCTTCTTTACTAAACGAGGATTTGGAACAGGGTTTCAACACCTAGATAGCTACCGCTATAAAATTGTACCAACAGATACGCAAACTTGTTCCCTGTGAATATATGCTCTTGGAATTCATGCGGCGCAGTAGGAACTTCTAGACTAATATCGATATTTTTTGTAAAAATAATCATATTAATGTTCTCGCATTACTGGAAACAAAGACTGATAAGCTACCAAAAGATAGCTTGTGGAAGAAGTATGGGTTCTCTAACGTTGCTTTCGATCCGGCCTCGGGTTTTTCCGGAGGCATTTGTTTGCTCTGGAAAGACTTACCATTGACACATGGTTCTATTGAACTTATTTTGGGTCACAACTATTTTATCCATTTCAATTACCCAGATTATGTGTCTCACATGACGGTTTCCATGATCGTCATATATGCGCCGCGGGATGAGAAATAAAAATTGGTTTTTTGGGATTCTATCACACTCTATTTACAAACCCTTCTCATACCTTACTGTATTATGAGATATTTCAATGAAATTTGTTCTCCGACGGAAAAGATGGATGGAGTCTGTCCAGTTAATTCCAGATCTGTGCATCTAAACGACTTCAAAAACAACTTCTCCTTACAAGAGGGGACCTCATGTAAGGAGAAGTTGTTTGGAGAAATTATGATTGGGAAACAATTCACCTGGAAACGGAAAAAAGATTGGGTTGATAGCTGCTTGGAGAAATTATATCTTTTACTGGTCCACACAGATGTCTTAACAATTTTCGATTCTCTGAGAACTCAAATTCACCCTTTCACAAGATCTGATCATGCACCTATCTCGGCCAATTTCAGTCATAATGCTAAACCAAAGAATGGACCGTTAAAGTTTGAATTAGCTTGGGCAAACCGAGCAGAATATAAAAATCTTGCCTCACAGGCTTGGCGTTTAGACTCAACAGGGTCTCACATGTTTCGCCTTGTTCAAAGGATGAAATTACTAAAGCGACTCTCCAAAACTTGGAACAAGAAAACTTTTCTTAATATTAACAATCAAATTCGGGTTACCGACCTAAAACTACTACAATTACAAACCTCCCTTCTTACTGATAGGTTACAAAGGTATTGGGCCTTACATAGTTCTTATATTGTATAGTGGGCCCAATGGCCCAAAAGGCCCAAAACATTTGTAACGTATATATATGTTTATCAATGAATGGAAACCCTCAAGGAGTACATTACAATCAATCTCGTGGTCTTACACTTACGTACTATAACAATAAAGATCTACAAGTTCTCAAACAACTGCTTCATAAAAGGGAAAGGATGCTCGACTTCCATCACCGTTATTGGAGCCAGCGGGCTAAGGTTAAACACGCTAAATGAAATGACTCGAACTCTGGGTATTTCCACAAGATCGCCTCGGCTAAGTGAGGTAAGAGAGTTATTAAGACGATTACCCTTCCGAACGGTGAAGTCTCGGTAGACTTTCATATTATTCAACAAGAATTTGAAAAGGATTTCAAAGCTCGTTTCCGTTCTTCTACGGGGGATGGAATTGACTTTTCAAGGGATCTGGGAGTTATACCTTCACAAGTTACTCAGTTAGACAACGACATGCTCACAGCCCCTGTATCTAACGAAGAAATTAAAAACGCAGTCTTTTCTATGAGTCCCGATAAGGCGCCAGGCCCGGATGGGTTCTCTGTAGGTTTCTGCCAAAAATTTTGGAAGACTGTTGGCCCTTCAATTATCAAAGCAATTAAGGCGTTGTTTACCAGCGGTAGACTCTTACGGCAAACCAATCATACTTTTATTACCTTACTACCAAAACGAGATGACCCTTCCTCAGTGAACCACTACAGACCGATAAGTTTGTGTTCCACGACATATAAGATTATCGCCAAAGTGATAACAGCAAGATTAAATGCGATCTTTGATAACCCGATACATCCCTTACAAGGAGCCTTTACTAAAGGCAGATCCATTCAGAACAATATATTAATAGCTCATGAGGCCTTCCACTCTTTTAGACTGAAAAAAGGCAAATCAGGCTTGGTTGCCTTGAAACTGGACATGGAAAAGACTTATGGCCGAGTGGAATGGCCCTTTCTCTTTGATGCCATGTCAAGTTTTGGCTTTAGTGACCATTTTATTAGTTGGATCAGGGAGTGCGTAACAACGATTTCATATTCTGTATTGGTTAACGATGAACCAACCACAATTATTGAACCCTCACGGGGACTGAGACAGGGGGACCCTCTTTCACCTTTCCTGTTTATTCTAGCGTCTGAGGTTTTAGCAAGAACTCTGTATCATGAGAGTTTGTCCAACAAAGATATGGGTGTGGTTTTTGGCAGGCCGGGAATCAAAATCCCATTTTTAGCATTCGTTGATGATATCTTGCTTTTCTATAAAGCCTCTCATTTGGCGTGTACATCAGTTTTGGCTATTCTTGACTGGTTTTCTCTGATTTCAGGACACAAAGTAAATTTACACAAATCTAACTTCCAAGCCTCTCCTAACACAACATCAGCAGCTATCAACGCTACTATCGCTGTTCTTGGCATCCCACAAGCGAATAATTTCGATAAGTATCTTGGTTGTCCCATTGTCAATGGTAAGACCAAAAAAGACACGTTCACTAACGTGGTTCTTAAAACCAAACAACAACTTACAAAGTGGAAAGCTTCGTGCCTTTCATCTGAAGGACGTAAGGTCCTCATAAAAGCAAACTTAAGTGCCAAACCGCTCTTTTTAATGCAAGCTTTCTTACTGTTATCTCACATCCATCATGACTTTGACAAGGTTTACAGACAATTCTTTTGGAACAAAAATTCGAATGCACCCCATCTTATAAGCTGGGACAAGATCTGTGTTGACTCTTTGAAGGGAGGCTTAGGGATCCATAAAGCCTAGTCTATGTATATAGCATTACAAATGAAGCTTTTATGGAAAATTTTGGCCGAACCAGACGACATTTGGGTATGAATTGTTTCTCAGAAATATCTAAAGGGGCAAGATCACTTGACATATAAAACCAAAAGTAACTCTTCAAGGCAGTGGAACCGTCTGATGTCTATCCGACACTTATTTCAGTCAGCCATTCAATGGAGCGTTGGTGATGGGAACTCCATTGATTTCTAGACTCATAACTGGGCCTTTTCAACTAGTTTGTATTGGTGATGGGAACTCCATTGATTTCTGGACTCATAACTGGGCCTTCTCAACTAGTTTGGACACTATAATCCTTCGGCCAATCCCAAATCGCTTGTTGGGCATCAAGGTTTCTCACTTTCTTACTGCTAACATGAAGTGGAACAAGCCATTACTGTTTTTGACCTTAAACAATCTCCTCCTGTTGGAAGATATTAATCATCTACATGGGATCATTTTGCCAATTAAATAACCCTATGAAGGATGGTCTTTATTGGGGCCCGAGTAACAATTATTGGTTCTCTACAAATTCTGAAATTCATTACTATAAAAAAACAAAGGTTTACAAGATTTTAATTGTGGATAGATTTGGGACCTGGATGTCCCACCAAAAGTTTGACACTTCCTTTGGAAAATCTCTCGCGATGGTCTACCCATTTCTGAACGACAGCAGAAGTCTCATGTCTTTGTTCCTTTAGGGTTCCTCTTCTGTGATAACACTAATGAAATAGCTACACATCTGTCCATCGAGTGCCTTATGGCCATTCGTCTGCACATGGCATTACGTATCCGTATTCCAAGTTCTTGGGCCACTTCTACAGGGATGGGATGTCTCCACCCCTCAACAGTTTAAAGGTGGCGGTAGGCTCAAAAAACTTTGTCCTTTTAGCTGGCTCTTGATGGTCTATTTGGTTTTTCAGGAACCAATTAGCTTTCGATCACACTGACAATGCCTCCATTACGGAAATGAAAATTTTCTACACAACTTTCAGCTAATGCAGGAAACAAACAAAGATTTCAAACGATGAGGCGCCCAATGGGGGCCGTCGAAATGCTTGTGGAAACCATCACGACATTTCTTTAAGCACCAATACACAACGCATGGCTTCAGGGCGAAACCAGAATCACTCGGGGATATGGGCTAAGCCTGATGTGAGCCTAATTTGCCATGTTTTACACTTACTTTTATAATGATTTCTGCATGCATTTCATGCATTTGGGTTAAAATAGTACAGAATCTATGTAGTTTATGCTTATTTTCCCAATTATGGAGTCTACACAAGTTTCTGTTTAATTTCACATAAATCGAGGCAATTCACAGCAATTCAGAGAAAGGATGGAAAACTCGAAGTCAACTACAGAGAGTCTGAGGTCAAAGAGCAGCTGAACCAGGACAAACTGAGAAGAAAACGAGGAAGAAAAGCACTCGACATATCTAGTTGATATCGACCATTTCTAGCCGATATCGAGTAACCCCAGTCGAAATCCAGAAGTCGAGCAGAGTCCACTCAAGGAGCCCGGTTCTAGTCGACGTCGAGTAAAACTACTCGAAGTCGAGTACACCATATCGAGTTCAGAAGCTACTCGAGCTCGAGTGCAACCCAAGAGGAGAAGAACGTAGTCGACGTCGACTAACTCTAGTCGATGTCGAGTAGGCCAGTGACAAGTCCGAGTCCGAGATCGAGTGGAACCTAAGTTGATTAGCTTTCTTCTACACCAAGGCACATGAATTCTATCAACATCAAGTGAAGATTTATCAAGATGGAAGAGATCTATCCACAATAGTCCTAGTTTTCTAATAGATTTATTTCCTTTATCGTTAATGTTTTATCTTGTGTTTTAGATAGGAAGTTTTACATATAGATATAGTTGTTCTTTCCTAGATCAGCTAGATGTAACACTATAAATAAGGCTTTAGGGGTTGGATTTTATAATCATCCAAGACAAGCCATTAGTTACATCGAGTAGAGAGAGAGAGAGAGAGAGAGAGAGAGAGAGAGTGGAGGCCGAGTGCAAGTTGTAGAAAGCGAGAGCGAGATTTGGCTTCGTTCGGTTGTAAGCTCTACTTTAGCTTATTTAATGCAATTTAGTTTTATGAAATTATTGATGTGTTTATTCATGATGAGGAGCGAGTAGTGACCCAACTTCTAGGTGTTGTGAGGAGGAAATCGAGTATGAAATATAATGAAATAGATCAAACCAGATTCATACCCCAGCAAATAATTACAAGACTCCCTCCAATGTAGTAAGAGAAAGTCAGGATCGAATCCACGAGGAAGCATGTCAGCGGATCCTAGGCAGCTGTAAATCTCACAGAAAAGCAAGCAGAAAAGACAGAAACAAAGAAACAAAGAAAGAAAGACAGAAATAACCAACGAAGACAAGAAATAAAGCAAAGACAGCAACTTTACTCGATCTCGACAACAGAAACTCGAGATCGACAAAACTCAGTAAAAACAGAAACTTCAAAATCGACGAAAGAAGCAGAAACTCAACTCGATCTAGACAAGACCCAACTCGAGATCGAAAAAAGCCCACTCGATCTCGACTAACTCCTCCTCTAGATCGACCAAAACACAGAAAGTATAAATCGCAACTTCGAACACAGATTTTCAGATTTCGACAGAAATAAATTCAATATATGAAAGAACTTTCAAAGCCAGGGTATCAACACCACAACGATAACCATGCAAAGTAAGACATAAAGGCATAAAAGATCATGCTTTCCATCAAAATAACTTTCGTTACTAACAAATAGGCATATAGAGGCTTTCGCATAAACCCTAATTATTACTAACCCTTTTCACATAATTAATCCAAGTTGCATTAAGATTACTTTCACTTCAATAACACAAACAAGGATCACCTTCAACTCTCGCAAAAGAATCATGCTCATAAGGATAGAAGACGAATTGCATAACAAGATCAAACCTTTAACGCATCACCTTACATGGCCACCGTCGGGCTCACCCCAGCCCCAGAAGTGGGTGGACTACTCGCTCTTCATCACCAAGAAAGACATTAAATAACAAAAGGAACTAACTTGCATTGATTTAAATAAAGAAAGCTTACAACCAACAAGACAAATCCGCTTTCGCCTTTCCACCTTGCTTGCCACAAACTCTCTCTTTCTCTACTCCTACTTACTTGAATGGAATTGAATTGGAATAAGATGCCTAATGCTCAGCCCCTAAGACTTTATTTATAGCCTTCTATTCCTTGCTATTCAAGGATAGAATATATCTATCTATATCTAAAAAGCTTAAAAGATAAATAAATGCAATTTAGGAATTAAATCTATAAAGGGAAAATTAAATCTAAAATAGGTAAGTCTCTCCATGTGTGGTAAATCTTCTCCATAGATAGAATTTGATAGATCTCGGATAGACTCGGCTTCCTTCAGCTCCAAGGATTCCCAGCTCGACACGGACAGCTCACCGCGTAACGCGGTTTCGAACACGGCTCTCCTCGATCTCAACCAAGACTCCTCGAGATCGAGTAGGATTGACATCGACCATGGCTGGCTGGACGTCTCGGGTAGCAGTTGCTCGATCAAGCTCGGATCTTGGCTCCTGGCTCCTAGAGATCGAGTAAACAACTCGAGATCGAGTTGGGTGTGCATCGAGGATGGCTGACCTGGTGTTCTCGAGGAGTTGGTACTCGTCATGGCTCGGACTTTGGCTCTCTGAGTCCTCGATCTCGACAAACTTCCTCGAGATCGAGTAAAGGTGGTGCTCGGCTTCTCTGTCTTCGGCTTCTCGACTTGACACAGCTCATCGACTCCGGACATGGTCTCAGGGTGTTGTCGATCTCGACAAGGGGTACTCGAGATCGAGTTGTCTTCCGGGAGTCGGGTTGTCTCTGACTCAGTGTCCTTGATCAGCTCTTCTCGACAGACTCGGACACCCTTCGTCGAGATCGAGTAGACTTGGACTCCTAGCTTGATTCGACTGGTTCCGTTGTTTCTTGACCTTGGACTTCTGTAGTTGATTTCCGAGCTTTTCTGACCTTTCTCAGAACTGCTGTAATTTGCCTCGAATTCTGCGAAATTAAACAGAAACTGGTGTAGATTCCATAATTTGGCAAATAAACATAAACTACATAGATTCTGTATTATTCTAGCCCAAATGCATGAAATGTATGCAGAAAACGATATACAAGTTACTGTAAAACATGGCAGATTCAGCTCACAACACTAGGATCGAGGTGAGCTCGACGGTAGCCATGTAAGGTAATGCGATAAAGGTACATTCTTTTGATGCGATTTCGTCTTCTATCCCTATGAGCATGATTCATTTGCGAAAGTTGAAGGTGATCCTTATTTGTGTTAATGAATCGAATGTGATCTTAATACAACTTGGATTAATTATAGGGGTGTGCATGATTCGGCCCAAACCAAATTTTTGGGCCGAACCAACACAAACCGAGCCGAACCTAACCGAGCCGATGTTTTTCGGTTCGGCTTTCGGTTCTTGAATTTCCGATTTTCGGTTTCGGTTCGGTTTGTGTTCGGTTTGTGTTAACCGATTTTTTTATTTATTTTATTTTTATTTTTTATAGATATGAAAGGATTATAATCTTATTAATTTATGAAACTTATAAATTGTTTTTTTAATGTTTTAACTTTTAATGTCTACTGTCTATACTACACTACAGCTTTCAACTTTCAAGTTTCAACCTTTCCATTGTTCATTTTCCAAAATCCAAAAAATCCCCAATCGACGAAACAGCGAAACCCTAGACGACCTTCCTCGGTAGTCAGTTGCTCCTGCCTCTTGCGCTCGCCTCCCCTCCGACAGTTCGGCGTGGCTGAGGCAGTGAGGCGGCTCGTACCTCTCCAGTCTCCTTCTCTGCTTCTCCAATCTCCAGTCGGCTCTCTCTCGGCATCTCCACTCTTCAGTTCTCACTTCGATATATAGTTCGATCTCCACGGTGTCGGTAAGGTATGGCTTGCTTTTGAATCTGTTTTTGAATTGTTTCCTTGAATCCCTCACTTTAATTAAGTTTCTGTTGCATTTTGATGCTTTGAAATTACTTGAATAATATAGATCCTTGAATCCCTCACTTTAATTAAGTTTCTGATGCTTTGAAATCACTTGAATAATCTGTTTTTGAATTGTTTCCTTGAATCCCTCACTTTAATTATGGATTGGATTGTTAAGCTGTTAGTTATTACTTTCGGCCTAATTCGGTTAAAGCCGAACCGAACACAAGTCGAACCGGAAAATAGTCGAGCCGAACCTAATGCATTCGGTTCGGCTTTCGGTTTGGATTTTTGTGAATTTCGGTTTCGGTTCGGCTCGGTTCGGCCCGGTTCGGCTCGGCTTTGAGCCGATGCACAGCCCTAATTAATTATGTGAAAACGGGGTAGTAACAATTAGGATTTATGCGAAAGCCTCTATTTTCCTACTTGTTAATAACGAAAGTTATTTGATGAAAAGGCATGATCTTTTATACATTTATGCATTATTTTATATGGTTATGGTTTTGGTGTTGAAACCCTGATCTTGGAAGTATTTTAGTTTATTGATTTATTTTCACAAATTTCGTGTTTACATTCGATTTCGTTCGAAAAGTTACGGTTTTCGGTTCTGTTTTTACTCGAGATCGACGACACTGTTTGACTTCGGGTGCTACAGTGGTCGACGTCGAGTACACTGCTCGACATCGACTAGCCTTTGCTATCGTTTTCTTGCGTTTCTTTGCTTTTGTTCTCTGTTTTGCAGACTGATTAGTCGAAATCGACTAAACCTAGTCGAAGTCGAGTGCTTCCTGAGTCAATTTCATGCGGATTTTTGAAACTTGAAAGGCGGGCGCTGACACACTTCCTCGTGGATCGATCCTGACTACCTTCTACTACAACGGGAGGAAGTCTTGTATTTATTTGCTGAGACAAGGAGTCAGTTTGCTTTATATTTTTTTTATATTTCATACTTGACAAACGTCCTTCAACAACAAAGCCACCAATGGATGGCTACAAGCATAATTTTGATGGATATGTAAGACTTGGTGCTTCGGCGTCTTATGGTTTCGTTTTTTGGGATTGACGAGGTGATGTGGTGGCCATGGGAAGGGATACATGTATCAATGTCTCGGGGGCCTATGCTGAAAATCTCGGCCTGAAGATGGGCATCTTACGGGCAAAACAACTAAATATTCAAAACCTCCTGATCGAGGGAGATAACCTACTGGTTATCAAAGCTCTGTTAGGGGATTGGAAATGCCCCTGAAATATCGAGTTGCTTCAATCTGACATTCTTTTAGATACTTTGTCATTCTCTTATGTAGCTATTCGTTATATTTTCAGTGCACATGCATCCCCTGCCGACGGCAGCTACGATGACGATCAAGAACTTAATGTTCTCATCCGCAAGGATGCGCTAGGAAGGGCTTCAGTTACGGCCGACCCGACCTATTTTTTATTCTGCATAAACAAAAAATCACTACTCCGTATAAACCACACTCTTTAACTACTACTCCATCCGTCCCAAAATAGATGTCTTTTACTATTCATGCACGTTTTCTTAAGAAGCTAAAAACTATATAAAATATTAACATTTTATTAAATATTTTTAAATAATATCATACATATTACTAATAAGTATAGAATTATTTTAAAAAATTAATTAAAAAATAGATATTTTATATGGTTTTTAGCTCATTAAAAACATGTATGAATAGTACAAAGACAACTATTGTGGGACAGAGAGAGTATTGTAGTAATTTGTAAAGTTCAAGATGAAAAAATAATTTGTAAAGTGTCGAGTGTTACATTTTGGTATGTATACTTTCTTGGAGAACTCGCAATTATCATACACAGATATATCATCATTGTTGCTATGACCTACAAGACACAACGTCCGTCTTTGAATTAATCTGTTTTAGTTGTATAATCTGACTAGGGTTTAAAGGAGATTTTATTAAGAATGTGGACAAAGAGGAGGTGATGACTCATGTCTAATGTCAGACAAAAGAAAACGAATCTTCTATTCGCACGACGAAATCTCGCAAGACGCACAAAGGAGGTATTGACTTTCTAGGTCGGCAAGGACGGTGATGATCCTGGATTCCTGGATCGGTAGTACGTGGGTAGGCAGTAAGAGTGCAAACACAAACTTCCTAAGTCGGGAGTGGGTAGACAGTGAGAGTGCAGACGCAGACTTCCTAAGTTGGATTCGGGTGGTTATGATGGTCAAACGAACCCTTATAAATAGACTTTGGTTAAGCATGTCGATCTGCAGTCACCTGAATGCCGACACAAGGAGCCAGGATCGCCTTAGGCGATGGGACGTCGTAGGCACGCCAAGCTGCAGCCTTGCAGTTCACATGTCTCGTCGTCGAGAGATCCCACCTACATGTTGACATAGGGAGGCGGCTTCGGCTATAGCCTTTTCGTCTCAGGTGAGCTATGTCGTCAATATCTTTGTCGACTTCAACTGTCGGTACTGACACTGTATCGCTTGCGAGAAATTGACCGTGTATATAATAACCCCCAAAGAAAAAGATATGATCTCCCACAAGCGAGTCCCTCAAAACATACAAATCAAAAGAAAAAAAGAGCAAAGATTAGCGAAATAATATGTTGATCTAATAAGACTAAACACATAAAGCCTAAACAGAGTAAGTTGAGATTGGCCGTGTCGCCAATTAAGTTTGTTTTACGATAAATGTATCGAAATTGAAATTTTCAATGTCTAGCTAACAAATCTGTCGATCTAACAAGACTAAACCCAGAGTGAGTTGAGCTAGTCAACTTCTTCAAAAGCTCCACTGTGTTTAACAAATCTGTCTCAACTCAACAACAACTCTCCTCGAAATTGAATTCTATATTTGCATTCCATTTTAACAGCGGATGTTTCCCAAATCAATTCCCCATTGCTACCATTAACCTGTAGATTTGGACCTAATTGAACACTTGAATTGATGCAATGTACAAACCCCCTTCATTTTCTTAAACATAACCATCTTTCAAAATTGAATTCTATATTCGCAGTCTCCTTTCCACGTTCCCAAGTAGCTTCCACTCCTCGACTATCGTTCCCCCCTGTAAACACCCCCCGTTTCCACCGCACCCAAACACATAACTACCTTTCAAAAACCCTATATTCAAAAAAAAAAAAAAATAATCTTTCAAAAACCCTAATCTTCTCTGTTCTCTCTGTCATCGAAGAGTTTTGAGATGGCAAATGGACCAGCTATTGGAATTGATCTCGGCACTACCTACTCCTGTGTCGGAGTTTGGCAGCACGATCGAGTTGAGATCATCGCCAACGATCAAGGTAACCGAACCACGCCTTCCTACGTCGCCTTCACCGACAACGAGCGTATGATCGGAGACGCTGCAAAGAATCAGGTTGCCAGGAACCCTGTCAACACCGTCTTTGGTATGCTTTCTTTCTTTTCCTTGCTTTGATCCTGTTTGTACTGTGTTGAATCTTGCTCTCTGTCTTCTAATCAACGAACGAACCATAGCTTGAAATCTATGAAGTTAATGTTTTGTTTCCTTGCGTGTTTAAATATATTTGTCCCAAATTTGATCTTCGGACAAGTAATTGCCCAAAACTCGAATTGGCATCTGTTGCTTCTGCTTCATACCTAGTTTTAGATGTAATTGCATAACACATTAAATTCAACAAGTTGGATTTGTTTACTGATAGATGTTTGCTGAGTGTAGAAATTATCCAATTAAACTGTTTCAACTCAGAGAAAATTTGCAGACCTTAAAAATACCTTCTAATGTTAAATGACAGATGCGAAGAGGTTGATTGGCAGGAGATTTAGCGACCCATTGGTACAGAGTGACATGAAGCTGTGGCCATTCAAGGTTATTCCCGGAGCTGCTGACAAGCCGATGATTGTTGCCACCTACAAGGGCGAGGAAAAGCAATTCAGTGCTGAAGAGATCTCATCAATGGTGCTTGCGAAGATGAAGGACACCGCGGAGGCCTATCTCGGTAGAACCATCAAGAACGCTGTGCTGACTGTCCCTGCTTACTTCAATGATTCCCAACGGCAAGCGACTAAGGATGCTGGTGTTATTGTGGGCCTGAATGTCATGCGTATCATCAACGAGCCCATTGCTGCTGCTATCGCCTATGGCCTTGACAAGAAGTCGAGCAGTAGTGGTGGGAAGAATGTGCTCATCTTTGATCTTGGTGGTGGCACATTTGATGTTTCTCTCCTTACAATTGGGGAGGCCAGTGACGAGAAGGATGTGCTTGTCTTCGATGTCAAGGAAACTGCTGGTGATACCCACCTTGGTGGAGAGGATTTCGATAACAAGCTGGTGAACCACTGTGTCCAAGAGTTCGAGAGAAAGCATAAGAAGGACATTAGTGGTAATCCGAGGGCCCTTAGGAGATTGAGGACTGCTTGTGAGAGGGCAAAGCGGACTCTTTCATCCACTGTTCAGACGGACATTGAGATCGATTGTCTATATGAGGGTTTAGATTTCAACACTTTGATTACTCGTGCCATGTTTGAGAAGTTGAACATGGAGTTGTTCATGAAATGTAAGGAGCCTGTTGAGCAGTGTTTGAGGGATGCCAATATGGACGAGAGTGATATACATGATATTGTGCTTGTTGGGGGCTCAACTAGGATTCCGAAAGTGCAACAACTTCTGCAGGAGTTCTTCAATGGTAAAGAGCTAAGCAAGAGCATCAATCCAGATGAAGCTGTGGCATGTGGTGCTGCAGTACTGGCCGCGAAACTGAGTGGCCAGGGTAATCAAAGGGTTCAGGATATTCTGTTGTTGGATGTCACTCCCTTATCACTCGGTGTTGAGGTTCGTGATGGTGTGATGTCTGTTTTTGTCCCTCGGAACACCACCATACCGTGCAAGGAGGAGCGTGTACATACTACTCTCTCTGATAACCAGACAAGTATGCTCTTCCTGGTCTATGAAGGTGAGCGAGCCACAGCAAAGGACAACAACTTGTTGGGCCAGTTCAAGCTCTTTGGTATTCCTCCTGCTCCAAAGGGTGTTGCTAAGATCAATCTCTGCTTTGACATCGATGCTGACGGCATATTGACTGTGTTGGCTGAGAACAAGGAAACCGGGGATAAGAACAAGATCACAATCACCAACGACAAGGGAAGGTTGTCCAAGGAGAAGATCGAGAAGATGGTACAAGAGGCCGAGAAGTACAAGGCAGAGGACGATAAGTTCAAGAAGAAGGTGAAAGCCAAGAATGCATTGGAGAACTACGCAGACAACATGAGGAAGACCATCAACTATGAGATGATTGGTAACAAGCTTGGTGCAGACAAGAAGAAGATTGAGAAGGCCATTGAATCCACGATTACCTGGTTGGAGGCTACCCATCGGGCCGAGGCGGAGGAATATGAGGACAAGATGAAGGAGCTGGAGAACCTCTGCAACCCCATCATCAGCGAGATGTACCAGGGTGGACATAGAAGGCCTAACCAATGGTGATGGTCCCACATTTGAGGAAGTTGACTAAGCTAGTAAGTTACTCAAGTACTCTTTTGATGTGTTCACCCTATAAGCAACTTTGACCCATTTTGACCTTTCATTTGAATAACCCGATAACTCAAATCGACGCAAACTCAAATAAACCCATATCAATTCAACCAAAATTGGAACTCAAAAATTGATTCAACTTACTCGCTGAGCAGCTACATTTGCAAAATGCGAGTGTACTCTATGTAGTACGGAGTATTTCTTTGAGGAAACTTAATTATGATGCATGAGAGGCTAAAACCAGTATCTATAAGCGTATGGGGTTTAGTTGTAATATATCGAGCGTCAAATTATGGGGATTATGTAGTATCGATTGTATCGTCAAGCCAATTTAACTAAAAGCAGATGTAACTAAGCCAAGAAAATAAGAAAAATATTTATATGGATGAAAAATAACCAACTAATAATAAATCACTATACGCACAAAAGTTGATATCAAGTTACAATAGATAAGAGGCAAAACCATGGTTAAGGATCACCACAACAATTATTTTCTTTATTGTTTGTTCATAACATGTGTTGATGAATATCCCTTGAATTGAATTAAAGTCCTAAACCATGTCGAAAAATTGCTTCCGTAAATGAAAGGCTAAGACTAATAGTACAAAATCTACATTAGTTGAAGATTAGTGGAAACCGGTGATAAGCTGCTCAACTCATCTTGTCATTGCATATTTGTTTTCTTAATTTCGATTTGGTTTGAAAATTTACATATTCAAGTTTCAACGTTTTGACCATGCTTCAACATTTGATTGCATTAATAAAGAGATTCTTATACCACACCGAGCATGATCTTAGGGATTTTGATTTTGGTTGAATGTTCTTCAGTTCATTGTTAGTTTGGATCAAATGATTTTTGGCTAGGAGATAATTAATTAGCTTGTACATGATTAATATATATGGTGATACTTTATATTTTTTCGATTATTGAATAGAAAGATTGGAACAATATATTCTTAGGAGGTCGACTTGGACGTACCACAGAGCTTCTGAAGGCGCTTGGCAGAGAAGTATGGCAACATGTTCTACTGAAGGGGTTGGAGTTTACATTAATTTTTTAATTAACAATTAGTTTAGTCTACTCTAAATGGAGAACGAATTGACACATAAAAATTTAGAGAAGATGAATTTGAAGCCCTCACTAACGAGGCCTTTTTTCTTTCCTTGAATAGGTAAATAAAGAGCGGTCATTCCGGAGTTCGAGCCGGGGATCTATGGGTACTACCCACAAGTCCTTTTCGGTGAGCAATTTCGGAATGGTTTGACCTTTTTTCTTTCCTTTTCCAATAGTTTCCCTTTTCTAATAACCCCTAACTTTCCTTTCCATAAGAAAGAGGCTTTTTTTTTCCCTCGAGGAATCGAAATCCAATCCATGGAGTTGCTGTTGAAATTGACTACCTTGTAGTCTTCAACGATCTCGTTATCGTCCTGAATGTTTGAGACAGGGTTGGGAGTTTTATTGGACAATGGTTTGGCTTGGAATTGGATTTGCAAGTTGGTGTGCTACGTTGTTCTTGATGTGATGCAGGCTTCAAGTGAATGATGGTTGATTTGTTGTGTCCGAAAACGTTGTGGAAATGCGATCGATATATATCTGATGACTTTGCAGAGTCCATAATCTGAGATTTCCACTAGTGATCCCCAGAGTTCTCTTTGACGACTTCCTTTTTCTGGTCGATTCGTTTGTCGTGTTGGCTTTGTTTTACAATGTAGGATAGCTTGCACATTTATTTTGTTTTTGTTTTTTCTTTTCGGTTATTTGATTCGTGTTATTTCATTTCTGTCATTTGCTTCTGTTATTTGATTTTGGTTGTACACGATGGTTAGTCCATCTAATGCTTGTCCGGTCTCTCGGTTTCTCTAGGCTTGTCTAGATAAGATAACCAAATTCTTATATTGCTTCCAAAAAAAATATAGAGGGGCACAGACAAGATTTTTACAAACCTTAGTGGTACCGGACGAAATATGTCAAATTGTTGTATACCCTGCGAATTACCCTTTATCTTATGGGTACCTCGCGAAAAATCCGTATTTTTAATTTTTTAGGGTTTTGTATCCTACTTCGGCATCATGATCAAAAATTACACAAATCAATGTCTCCGGCCAATATCGGTTAAGATATCCCACGAAAGATATATCCTTGACTTTTATAACTCACACGTTTTTTTGAACGATGATAAAAATTATATGAAATTTTATTTTTTTTTATAATTTTGAAAAATAATTTTATACTTCTTACTAATAAGCATAAAATTTATATAAAAAAAATTAATATTTTATACAATTTTTATAATAGTTCAAAAACGTATATAAATAATAAAAGTCAATTGAAATTAAACTATAGGAGTAGATATATCAACAATAATCAGTACTCCGTATAAACCACACTCTTTAACTACTACTGTAGTAATTTTCAAAGTTCAAGATGAAAAAATAATAGTGTGATTACCTCGATGTCCATAATTTTGGGATTTATTAGGAAAATGTCCACCACCCTCTCCATATTAGCAAAATGCTGAAATTGTTGCTGAAACCGTGTGACGGGATATAAAATTTAGCTTATGCGGGATTCGAACCCACGTATTTGCGCATAGCACATCGCTCTACCATTGAGCTAAGAGGCTTTTAAAGGAGATTTAAAGCAAGGAACATCAAAATTCATTGCAGTCCGCATTTCAACAATTGCTGGAACTGCAATATGCATTTAAGCAATTGCAGAAATTGCCAATATCCAAACCCAAACCATGTAAAAATCAAGATAATCCATTATTTTTGTGCAGTTTGATAACAATTCAAAAATAAAATATTATAAGATGTTGAAATTATAAGATGCTGAAATAAACAATTAGCATGGAGTGAATAAACAATTATGAATCAATTTGCACAAATTTGCAATGCATTTCAGCAAAATAAAGCACGCATTCATATTTGGATCATTGATTTCGATTTTTCACCTGAATTCAACAAAATAAAGCACGCATTCATATTTCAACAAAATAAAGCACGCATTTCAGCAAAATAAAGCACGACTTTCAGCAAGATAACTCATACTTGGAATCTAAATGTAACGAAAACATATAGATTCAAGATGCTAAGTTGTTCATTTGACGAATGTGAGCTGAAAGCAGCTTGTATTTAAACTCAGTCAAACTTATTCACGAGTGTTATCACTTGAATATTGGCTAAGAACTCGAATTCTAATCTCCATTTCACAACCCAAGGATAAATCACACAATCTATACTAGATTGAAAACCACTGCATCTTTAGTATCAAAAGACGCCATCTCCATCTGATCTTTGTTCTCCATTCAAGAAAGAAATATGCAATATAAAATGACAGTTTATCAGACAAATCAGTGATACAATAAACACTAAGATGGGAAATCAAAAGCCATATTAAGCTCAATTCATATCAAATTCATTCAAATTTGATTCCTTTATCTAACTTATTATTCATTCCAATTCGTTAAAATCCACAGACAAGATCAAACTTAATCAATTCAGCAAGATGGAAACTTGTACAAATACCTCTCAGCGGCGAGAACAGCTAGCCGTCCAGCGACACTACGGACTTTGTTAGATTGCGGCATTTCCTTGCCATCAGATGATTTTGAATTAGGGATAGATTTTAGCAACTGCTTCAACAATCCATGGAAACTGCACTTCGATTGCTGAAACATTAGAGCACAAGCACGAAATAGATGTACAAGAAACATTAGAGCAACGGAATAGATGTACTCCGAAGTCAAGAACCGATTTACCTCGAAGTCGGGAAACAGAGAGTGGAGAAAGATTTCCGACGCCAAGAGCCCTAGATTTCAGCACATCTTCTTCCATCAGCAACGGTGAGTATAAAGCTTAGAAGCAACGATGACAGAGGATGGTGAAAGTGCTGGGGTCGACTTCGGTCGATGCTTCCTCTGAACCAGATCTGAGATCCACCTTCGATCTGAGATCTATCGAGCCATGGAGGAGGCGGAATCGGAAATGGTGTCGGCGTAAGTGGACAGAGGTGACGAAAATCTGAGATCCATCGTCGACCTGAGATCCGCCATTGAAGGCAGGATCAGAAACGGCGCTCAGAGACCGCCACCGCCACCGCCATCACTACTGACGCTCCATTGCCGATGGCGTAGGTAGATGTAGAAGAAAGGAAATGGCGCTCAGATCCACTGCCGACGGCCCTCAGATCAGAAACGGCGTAGGTAGATGTAGAAGAAAGGAGGCTTCAATGGTGTATAGAGGCAGCGAGAGAGAAGGATTTAGATCCGCTGCTGGCGTCGTTGGAGGCGACGGAAGCGATCAGAAGAGGAGATCTGGCGAAAGAGGAGATATCGCGGAAGAGGAGGAACCAGCTAGCAGTTTGAGCGAGAGAGGCAAACAAGAACAAGAAAGAGGAAAGAGGTGATAGGTTTAGATATGGTGCTGAAACGGCAATTGATATGTGAGATTAGGGGGGGAGACAAAATCCTAATTTTAGGTGGACAAAATCCTAATTTTACAAGGGTGGGAGACCCTCTCCAAATAGAGGCCCAAAAATGGGTCCGTTGGGCAAATTTTCTCAAAAATAATTTGTAAAGTGCCGAGTGTTACATTTTGGTATGTATACTTTCTTGGAGAACTCACAATTATCATACACAGATATCATCAATATGTTGCTATGACATCCAAGACTCATCGTCCATCTTTGAATTAATTTGTTTTAGTTGTATAATCTGACCAGGGTTTCATGAGTTCTTATATATATACTCATGAAATCTAACAAATTATAACTCTAGTTTCGCCTCCATAATAAAGAATTCTATTTTTAGCACAAAAAAAAAAAGAATTCTATTTCCTTGCCCATAGACGTGGGTAACACATCTATTAATATTACTAATTCTGCTAGCATTTTACTGACGTGTCACGCCCACAATTAAAGTTGAATTTTTTATTCAAATGAGATTTTCTTATTGGTCAATATTATTATGGAAACTTTAAAATATTTGTTTCCTATTTTTTTAAATATGATTTGAATCCATTCCTTTTTTTTATTTTCGATTATATTGCCGTAAATATTGAGACATGTTTACATTTTTTTTTTCCGATTGCAATATATCTATCTACCTATTAAAATTACTAATTCTGCTAGCATTTTGCTGACGTGTCACGCCCACAATTAAAGTTGAATTTTTTATTCAAATGAGATTTTCTTATTGGTCAATATTATTATGGAAAATTTAAAATATTTATTTCCTATTTTAAATATGATTTGAATCCATTCCTTTTTTTTTCGGTTATATTGCCGTAAATATTGAGACATGTTTACATTTTTTTTTTTCCGATTTCAATATATCTATCTATCTATCTATTAATATTACTAATTCTGCTAGCATTTTGCTGACGTGTCACACCCACAATTAAAGTTGAATTTTTTATTCAAATGAGATTTTCTTATTGGTCAATATTATTATGGAAACTTTAAAATATTTGTTTTCTATTTTAAATATGATTTGAATCCATTCCTTTTTTTTATTTTCGGTTATATTGCCATAAATATTGAGACATGTTTCCATTTTTTTTTCCGATTGCAATATATCTATTATATATCTATCTATTATCTATTATCTATCTATCTATTAATATTACTAATTCTGCTAGCATTTTGCTGACGTGTCACGCCCACAATTAAAGTTGAATTTTTTATTCAAATGAGATTTTCTTATTGATCAATATTATTATGGAAACTTTAAAATATTTGTTTCCTATTTTAAATATGATTTGAATCCATTCCTTTTTTTTTTTATTTTCGGTTATATTGCCATAAATATTGAGACATGTTTCCATTTTTTTTTCCGATTGCAATATATCTATTATATATCTATCTATTATCTATTATCTATCTATCTATCAATCTATTAATATTACTAATTCTACTAGCATTTTGCTGACGTGTCACGCCCACAATTAAAGTTGAATTTTTTATTCAAATGAGATTTTCTTATTGGTCAATATTATAATGGAAACTTTAAAATATTTGTTTCCTATTTTAAATATGATTTGAATCCATTCCCTTTTTTTATTATTTTCGGTTATATTGTCGTAAATATTGAGACATGTTTCCATTTTTTTCCCGATTGCAGTCTCTTTTCGGTTATATTGCTGATGTGTCACGCTCACAATTAAACTTGAATTTTTTATTCAAATGGTATTTTCTTATTGGTCAATATTATTGCTGAAATTTTAAAATATCTGTTTCCTATTTTAAACATATTTGTTTCCTATTTTTATACTAAAATATTATGTAATTTGATATGTTGTATGTCAATTTGTAATCTATTTTAATCGTCTACGTACATTGAACATTCGTCAATTCTTGGCTGATTTTATTCTTGGATATTGAAATTGTTGATTTATCATTTTTAACCGATTGCAATATTCCCCACAATGTCTACATACAACGAACATGTAATAATCAATTTGTAAATATTCGATTTCAAAAATTAATTATAAAAATCAATTAGAGCCAAATAAGTGTTATTTTATAATTTAATTATTTTAGACATCTTAAATGACTATCGAAAAATAAATAATATTTTAAGACTCACAAGCATTACTAATGCTTATTTTACATCTTGGATGAGGCTTCTTAGATCGCTTTTCTACCTTTAAGGATCTTTTTTTTACCATCTTACCTTTATTTTCACTATTAATTTCTCTATCTTTCTAACCATCTTTCTCATGAAAATAATCAATAAGTTATGTACATCTACATATTTAACTTCAAAATTATTCACACAATCATGTGCTTATGATTTTTTAATATTTGTACGGGAGCTTATATTTTACTTTTTTAGATCTATGCTAATGATAATAATTATATATTTATTTCAAATTATATTAGATGGTGTGTTTGAGTATTATTACTAATTTACCTTATTAAATCATTTTCAAAATTTGTATCGTATCTCTTTCCAACTAATTTATAAATTATAAAAAAATATTTTATACATATTTTTGTTGTAAACACGTATATATATATATATATATATATATATATATATATATATATATACGTGTTTACACCCCTTATTGTGTTTTGTGTTAACAAATATAGGCCATTGATTGATTAGGAATGAATGAGTGAGATTAAATAAAAAAGAGTAGGTCCCACCACTTTAATAGCCAACTTGATGTAGAGGAAGCGCGTGCGTTGATTTTTTTAGGTAACGTTTTTTATTTTGGGGATGAGGAGATTTTGCTTCCACTATGCGTTCGATGAAAATATTCGCTAGGATAATAGTAAATATTCGCTGGGATAATAGTAATTATTCGCTAAATTGATTGTTATTATTCGTCTATAAATATGAGTTATCAATAATAGCAAAAGGTTTGTCAATTTTTCAACTATTCGCCAGGCTAATAGTAATTATTCGCCAAGTTGACAGTAATTATTCGCTAGGTTAAAAGAATATATAAATGTAATTCTTGATTTCCACCTCTAATTAACCATATACATAAGAATAATTCTTTACTATCACCGAATAATTCCTTATTATTACCAAATAGAAACTGTGAACTTGTCGAATAATTCCTTACTATCACCGAATAATTCCTTATTATTACCGAATAGAAACTATGAATACTATGAACTTGTCGAATAGTGACTCTAAACATGAGATTAATAGAACAATCATATGAATTCCACCGAATAATTGCTTATTATCACCGAATATCACTATGAAGTTGTCGAATACAAAGACAAAAATGTTGATTCAACAAAAAAAAAACCTGAAATTCAAAGACAAAAACACAAGACGGAGCCATGGAGCTCTTTGCAAATCCATAGGACGAGCCCTCCTCTGGTGAATATCAGCAATTGCCCTTAACATAGTTTCCAAATTCTTTGTCGGCAGATGAAAAACACAAGACTGCAAAATTTCAAAACTCCTCGATGAATTCTCTGTAATAAAAAGGGGAAAAAGGGAGAGATGAAAAATTAAATTTCACACAGCAAACATGAAAAGGGGAAAAACCAATATGAATTCTCTGCAATTTCCCTTAACATAGTTCCCTACGTCATAGTATAGAATTTCACACATCAAACATGAAAAATTAAATTTACTTCATAGAGATGCAACATAAAATGGTATCCAAATCGAAACTAGGAAGTGAAAGGTGATCGAACGAGAGAAAGATCGAGTAACAGGTGAACTTACCAAGGGCGAATTCGACGAGAGATTAGATGAGAACATGACCAAAATACGGTTGGGTGATTTCGAACATCGATGATGTCGCTATCACCGTCGGTTACAATTCACCCAATTGCAGCGGAGCCGAAGAAGGAGTCATTGGATGGCGGGTGGTGGTGGCTGGCTCCTTGGAGTCAGAGGAGTCGGAATCGTCGGTGGTGCCGTAGGGAGCAGACGACATCGAGTGGAGGGGGGGGGGGGGCGAGGCAAGACGAGGTGCGAGCGTCGATTAGGGTAGACGAAAGAGAGGGAGCAGCCTGACCTTTTAATTCACGCGCTAATAGGGTGGGTGGGTTTCTTTATTTTGCATTTAAATTATAATTAAATTAATATTTAGAATAATCCGGGCCATCCATCTTTCCTCAATCAAGGGTCCAAATTTGTTAACACAAAACACAATAAGACTTGTTAACATTTGATCCATCCTCTATATATCAATATAGTATTATATAGATATATAAAATTATGTTCAAATTAAAATGGATCAAGCTCTCGTGCCTTCAAGGCACGGGTATACACTAGTTATTACCTAATCACGTTAAATCTCGATATGTGTCTATCTTTGTCTGTTTATCGTTTTTGTTACAACAATTTGAATATTTAAATTCATTTTTATAAGGTTTTTTTTAGTCAGAAACAGAGATCCAAGCTCTCAATATCCGAAGGAGATTTTATTAAGAATGTATATGATACGGGGTTAGCCGTGTGATGGTCCGATCTTCGACAACAAGCAAGAAACTTCAAGAACTGAACAAGAAACACAAGAACTTAATCAAGAACGATCAAGAACAATAAAAGACGCAGCAAGACTCAACAAGAAAGATGAAAGACTCGACAAAGATTCCAAGAACAAAGGCTGCACTTGAAATCGACAATAACAAGAACAAGACTCGATTAAAGAAAGTTGCAAGAATCGAAAGACACGACCTGATATGGACTGAGTCGATCTATGTAGAACAAGATAGAGACCCCAGGCTTCCGTAGAAGGTAGGAACCAATACCAATGACTACACAACCCGCCTCTACAACCCTACACAATCAAGCGGACAACTTGAAGGCACAAGGAGGGGGCTTGTGGATACTAGATTCACCAAGTCTTGCGAAGTTGATGAACGGCAAAGCAAACCAAGCTGAGATGATATCAATTCGATGACCTAAAGAGCACTGCTCAATTCGGCCAACAACTCTCAAGGTGTAGCACACACGATTTTGAGAAGTAATATGTCTATTATGAATGTTCCAATTGAATTACAAAGCTGAAATCGAAATATATAGGCCATAGGAAGGTGTTGGCCGATTCTAGTTGATAGACTAAGATAGATATAAATACTAATGGGCTTAATAAAATAAACCTAAAGACATAAGTAAATAAGGTCTTAAAAATAATAACTAGAAAAAGCTCAATTCAACCCAATAGAACACTTAAGCTGAAAAATGGGAAATAACACTTAGTAATTTCGGCCAAGACATATTCTAAGGTGGCTCGGCCTCAATGTGAACTCCAATGCACATGTATGTCTTCAATGTAGGCTCGGGGAGTTGAACCTTGCTCGAGAACAATGCATGACCCACAAAGTTGAATGAGTCTCTCTGAAGCTTCTTAGCTCTAGCTCGAGTCATTGGCCCTTCTCCAAGTATGATGGGTGTGTCTGGAGCTGTAGAAGATGGTCCCGCATCAACCTCCCCTTCTTGAAAAGGATTCGACCACGAATCCAAGTCTTCATCCACAGCGAAGTAAGGGATTAGATCCACGACGTTGAATGTAGCGCTCACGCCCATGTCTCCAGGAAGCTCCAATTGGTAGGCATTGTCGCCCACTCTCCTCTTGATCCGAAATGGTCCATCACCACGAGGTGACAGCTTGTTCTTCCGGGCTTCTGGAAATCGCTCCTTCCTCAAGTGCACCCATACAAGATCTCCAGGCTGAAATGTGACCAAGCGACGTCCCTTGTTGGCCTTGTTAGCATTGTATTCAGCCTTCTGCTTCAGCTTCTCTCGAGTTCGTTCATGCAGCTCTTTAATGAACTCGACATGCTTACCTGCCTCAAATGATTCTTTGTCTCTCATAGGATATGGAGTAAGATCAAAAGGGGTTAGTGAATTAACACCATACACACATTCAAATGGACTGATTTTAGTAGCCGAATGCATGGTTCGATTATAAGCAAATTCCACATGAGGTAAGGCTTCTTCCCAAAGTTTCAAATTCTTCCTAATAATGGCTCTTAGGATAGTAGCAAGGGTTCTATTAGTCACTTCAGTTTGGCCATCAATTTGGGGGTGGCTAGAAGTAGAGAATAGCAATCTAGTTCCCAATTTATTCCATAAGGTACGCCAAAAATGACTTAAGAAGTTCACATCCCTATCACTAGCAATGGTTTTAGGCACGCCATGCAACCTAACTACTTCTCTAAAGAATAGATTAGCAACATTGGTAGCATCATCAGTTTTGTGGCATGCAATGAAATGAGCCATTTTAGAGAATCTATCAACCACTACAAAGATTGAATCCCTCCCCTTCTTAGTTCTGGGCAACCCAACTATGAAATCCATAGAAATGTCTTCCCAAGGGGCTGAGGGTATCGGCAGTGGTGTATAAAGGCCATGGGGCATAAGCTTAGCTTTGGCTTTAATGCAATCTATGCATCTCTTAAGGCAATGTTCTACATCTCTAAGCATATGTGGCCAATAAAAATGTGATTTCAGTGTATTATAGGTCTTATCTCTACCAAAATGTCCCATTAATCCACCACTATGGGCTTCACTAACAAGTAATAATCGTAGAGAACATCTAGGAATGCACACTTGATCTTTTCGAAATAAGAATCCTTGATGTATATAAAAGCTGTCATTAGGACCCTTTTCTAAGCATTTTCGAAAGATATCACCAAAATCCAAATCAGATTCATACAATTCCTTTATGTAAACAAAGCCTAAGACTCTGGAATCCAAAGTGGTTAAAAGAACATGTCTCCTAGATAATGCATCAGCTACCACATTGTCTTTGCCTTTCTTATACTTAATTACATAAGGAAATGTTTCAATGAATTCCATCCATCTACCATGCCTTCTATCAAGTTTATCTTGGCTTTTAAAGTGTTTCAAAGACTCATGATCAGTCCTAAGAATAAACTCGCTAGGCCAGAGATAGTGAGACCATGTCTTAAGTACTCTAAACAAAGCATATAATTCCTTATCATAGGTAGAGTAATTAAGACAAGCACCTTTCAACCTCTTAGAAAAGAAAGCAATAGGCTTACCTCCCTGCATAAGGACTCCACCAATTCCGACTCCGCTAGCATCACACTCTACTTCAAAGGGCTGAGTAAAGTCGGGGAGAGCTAGAAGTGGCGCATGGGTTAGCTTGTCCTTAAGCGTGTTGAAAGCTTCCTCTTGAGCTGGTCCCCATGTGAATTCACTCCTCTTTTTCGTGAGCTCAGTGAGGGGTGCCGAGATGGTGCTGAAATCTCGCACGAATCAACGATAGAAGCTCGCCAATCCTTGGAAGCTGCGCACATGGCCGATGTTGGTGGGTGTTGGCCACTCTTGGATCGCCTTGATCTTAGCCTCATCGACACGCAGTCCATTCGAACTCACTACAAATCCAAGAAAAGACACTTGTTCATTACATAATTCACACTTCTTTAAATTAGCATACAAGCGTTCAATTCTCAGCGTTTTAAGCACTTCTCTAAGATGTGATTCATGTTCATTAGAAGACTTGCTATAAATCAAAATATCATCAAAATAAACTACAACAAACTTTTCAATGAAATCTCGAAGCACATGATTCATTAAGCGCATAAAAGTGCTAGGAGCATTAGTTAAACCAAAAGGCATAACCAACCACTCATATAAGTCTAGCTTAGTCTTAAAGGCTGTTTTCCATTCATCACCCTCTTTCATTCTAATTTGATGATAGCCACTCCTAAGATCAATTTTAGAAAATATAGAAGCTCCATGTAACTCATCTAGCATATCATCTAATCTAGGAATAGGGTGACGATATTTAATAGTGATGTTGTTAATAGCCCTACAATCTACACACATTCTCCATGAACCATCTTTCTTAGGGACTAATAACACAGGTACAGCACTAAGACTTAAGCTAATTCGAATATAACCCTTATCTAACCGTTCCTGGACTTGGGTTTGGACCTCTTGGGTCTCAGTGGGATTCATACGATACGCAGGCCTATTAGGCAATGCATCCCCCGGAATAAGATCAATTTGATGCTCAATTCCACGAATAGGGGGTAGACCTGGTGGTATGTCATCGGGGAATACATCCTTAAACTCCTCAAGAAGAGCGAGAATGTTCGATGGAAGAGAATCTTTAAGCTCTTCACTCAACATGCTCAAGCTCTTGCAAAGGCGCATAAGAATAGTTCCACCATCCGCAAATTCGTCCATGAATGTGCTTTTGGAAACCAAGAACACACTCTTACATCGACTCTGAGGATCCACTTGGCTCGACTGAGCCTCCTGATCTAACTCACCTTTACTTACCTTGCGCTTCTCAATCTCATCAGCTACTTGCGTAGGTGTCATGGGCTTGAGAATGACATTCTTTCCCTGAAAAGTAAAGGTATAGCGATTAGTAAACCCATCATGAATAACCTTACGATCAGATTGCCAAGGACGGCCTAAAAGAATATGACAAGCTTGCATAGGCACTATATCACATAAAACATCATCTTCATAATGTCCTAGTTTAATATGCACTTTAACTTGCCTATTCACTTTCAATAAGCCACAATCATTCATTCAATGCAATTTGTAAGGTCTAGGGTGTTGAACAGTAGGTAAATGCAATTTGTCAACCATTTCTTGACTAGCTAAATTACAGAAACTACCTCCATCAATGATCACATTTACAACCTTTCCTTTAACTAGACAACGAGTATGAAACAAATTTTCTCTTTGATTATCATCACATGGTGTAGAAACAATACTTAAAACTCTCCTAACAATCAAAGATTCTCCATGCTCATATTCAACCTCATCATCATCATTTTCATAACAAACAAGGTTTAAGTTCTGATCATTGTCATTATTATCATTCTCATCATGTTCATCACAAGAATTTTCAGATTCATATTCTCCTAGGTGATTAACCATGAGAGTTTTCTTATTAGGGAAATCCTTCATATAATGTCCTCTACCTTGGCATTTAAAGCATACTATATCTCTAGATCTAAGGGTAGAAGGGTTAGGATTACTCCCTTTGGGACCAGTAGATGTCCCAGACGATTCTCGTCCATTCCATGGACCTTTTCCTTTGTCGAGGGGTTGTTGGGGTGCTCGGCTATCTCCCCTCCCTTGGGGCTAGCTTGGTCGATCTCTTGCACCACCATCACCACGCCATTGGGACTGATTTGGCCGAGATTGGCGCCATTGGGGCTGTTGGCCACTCGACACTCTATTGCCTTGGCTTTTGTAGCGTTGTCCCTTTTCTACTTTCATAGCTAGATGTAAAAGCTTAGTAGGAGTAGTATAGGGAAAATAATCAATTTCATGAGCTAAAGCAGGATGTAAGATTCTAAGATATCTAACATTAGTTTTCTCATGAGTTTCTACTATATTAGCTCTAGCCATGGCTTCTTGCATAACATTGAATGTTTCCTCAACAGTTTTGCTACCTTGTTTAAGGTTTTCTAATCTGTTCAATAACTCTCTATCATAATGTTGAGGTACAAACCTATTTCTCATTACCACTTTTAATTGTTCCCAAGAAGCAATAGGTGCATCAAGGGATCTTCTTCTTTCCTTAACAAGATTATCCCACCAGATTAATGCAAAACCTTGAAATTCTAGGGATGCTAGTTGTACCTTCTTAGGTTCTGAGAAATTATGACAATTCCAGATTTGCTCCATTTTAATTTCCCAATCAATATAAGCATCTGGATCAGTCTTACCATCAAAAGGAGGAATCTTTACCTTAACCTTACTCATGCCGTCGTCGTCATTGAACCTAGGTGGTCGGTTCTGATTTCCCCTTTGATTCCGTCTCGGGCGTTGCTCCCAATACTCCTCTTCTTGGAAGTCATCATCTTGCTCCGAGTAATAGAAACACTCTTGATAGCCACGTCCTCTTCCCCTTCCCTGTCCTTGACCTTGCACATTAACAAACCCATTATTCCGATCATTTCTCCCACCTCGTGGAGAGTTGTTTTCATTGAATAAAGGATTCTGGAAATTAACATTATCATTAGGATTAGGATTAGGAATAGGGTTAGGATTAATGACCTCTCTTTCACCTTGAGGCGTCTCTTCACGCCTAGGATTACCTTGACCATCAACTGCTGTGGTAGAGCCACTCGGCCTTGCTTCTAAGGCTGTCAAGCGGTCTAGAATGGATGTCAAGGTGTTGGTAAGGTTGTTGAATTGCTCAGGTGTCACGGTTGCACTCGAGCTACCCCCATTGTTGGGGTTGTTCTCATTGTTAGGATCCTGATTATTAGACATTATAACAAAGAGAAAAGAAACAAAGAACTAGGTTAAAGGTTAGTAAAAATATAAACACCTCACAGATGTGTTTCGCTCACACTCCCTCTCTGATTGATATATCACGCTTGTTAGGGCAATCCGCTTTGGGCAAATCAACTACCAAGCAAAGAACAAAGCAATCAAAGTATATGAATTCAAGAGAATGAACAAAATCACCAACAAAGAGCACTCGACAGGAGGTTCAAGCACTCGACAAGGCAATAAGAGGTACTCGACAAGGCTGCAGACTACTCGACACAACAATGGTGCACTCGACAAGGGTCTAATGCACTCGACACACACAGGAGAGAACTCGGCAAGGGCTAAGATCACTCGACTCCATCAATTCAAGCACTCGATAGTAGCTTAGTACTCGACACAAGAGAAAAGAAAGAAAAATAAAAGAAATACTTTGGAAATTTACCTCTTTGATTGAAAACCTTTAAGTTATGACGTTGTAGTTGTAGGGTAGGGTTTCAATTTTGTGGAGGTGTGTGTTTGGGACAAGAGTTGTCGACTAAGGGCTGTTGAAATCACCAATTTTGGTCCTTGGAGCTTTCTTGCACTAGTAGAACAACACTTTTTTTTTTGACTTACTTTTGCCCCTAGTGAATTTTATCCTCCTAGGTCCAAGTTCAATCTATTTTTTTTGACTGAAATTCGAAACTGATTTTTTTTTATATAACCTAATGCAAGAAAGACTCTAGATGAACATAGGACTCGAAAATTTGAAGCTAATGGTGATAGAAGATAAAATTCAGCCCTAAGATAAATAAATAGACAACTTTAGATAAAATAGGAAAGTGGATATATCTTTAGCCTTTTTAGATAGTTGATAGATATAATAGAAATTAATATCCAACAACTTAATAAAATCTGATTTTAGGCAATAGATAAAAGATAAATCACAATTCCCAAAGACAGAATAGATAAACAAAAGGATAGAAAA
The DNA here is from genome assembly GCA_037127255.1 of Persicaria tinctoria. Taxonomy (NCBI): domain Eukaryota; kingdom Viridiplantae; phylum Streptophyta; class Magnoliopsida; order Caryophyllales; family Polygonaceae; genus Persicaria; species Persicaria tinctoria. The sequence goes on from JBANSL010000014.1 coordinate 10,731,303, forward strand.
GATAGAACAAACTAGGGTTTGTGTATGTGGAGGACTGATTTTCGGCCAAGCAAAGGCTATGGGGACAGCTTGCTGTCGTCGGCTCTAGGGTGTTCACAAGGGGTTGTGTGCACCTTTGGTCGACTCCACGGTCTCGGCTAGGCTTTGTGTTTAGGCTATGCAACCATAAACAATCACAAACTCAAGATTAGTGCAAGAATCAATAAAGAATGCAAGAAGTAAATAACCAAACAAAGAAAAGACTCTATTTTTGTGTTTAGGAAAAGAAAAAGACTCAATCTTGATGTCGGAAACCAAAGCTCTGATGTCAATTTGATACGGGGTTAGCCGTGTGATGGTCCGATCTTCGACAACAAGCAAGAAACTTCAAGAACTGAACAAGAAACACAAGAACTTAATCAAGAACGATCAAGAACAATAAAAGACGCAGCAAGACTCAACAAGAAAGATGAAAGACTCGGCAAAGATTCCAAGAACAAAGGTTGCACTTGAAATCGACAATAACAAGAACAAGACTCGATTAAAGAAAGTTGCAAGAATCGAAAGACACGACCTGATATGGACTGAGTCGATCTATGTAGAACAAGATAGAGACCCCAGGCTTCCGTAGAAGGTAGGAACCAATACCAATGAATACACAACCCGCCTCTACAACCCTACACAATCAAGCGGACAACTTGAAGGCACAAGGAGGGGGCTTGTGGATACTAGATTCACCAAGTCTTGCGAAGTTGATGAACGGCAAAGCAAACCAAGCTGAGATGGTATCAATTCGATGACCTGAAGAGCACTGCTCAATTCAGCCAACAACTCTCAAGGTGTACCACACACGATTTTGAGAAGTAATATGTCTATTATGAATGTTCCAATTGAATTACAAAGCTGAAATCGAAATATATAGACCATAGGAAGGTGTTGGCCGATTCTAGTTGATAGACTAAGATAGATCTAAATACTAATGAGCTTAATAAAATAAACCTAAAGACATAAGTAAATAAGGTCTTAAAAATAATAACTAGAAAAAGCTCAATTCAACCCAATAGAACACTTAAGCTGAAAAATGGGAAATAACACTTAGTAATTTCGGCCAAGACATATTCTAAGGTGGCTCGGCCTCAATGTGAACTCCAATGCACATGTATGTCTTAAATGTAGGCTCGGGGAGTTGAACCTTACTCGAGAACAATGCATGACCCACAAAGTTGAATGAGTCTCTCTGAAGCTTCTTAGCTCTAGCTCGAGTCATTGGCCCTTCTCCAAATATGATATGTGTGTCTGGAGCTGTAGAAGATGGTCCCGCATTAGTATAACTAACAAATCTGTCGATTTAATAAGACTAAACACAGAGTGAGTTGAGCTAATCGGCTTCTTCAAAAGCGCCACCGCGTCTAACAAATCTGTCTCAACTCTCAACTCAACAACAACTCTCCTCGAAATGGAATTCTGTATTTGTATTCAGTTAAAACTGAGCGATGTTTCCCAAATCAACATTGCCACCGTTAACCTGTAGATTTGGACTAAATTTAAATTGAACACTTGAATTGATGCAATGTACAAACCCCCTTCATTTTCTTAAAAAAAAGCTGCAAAATAAGGGCTGCAAAAGCAGCTTTTTCCTTCTTATGCATTCAACACGCTAAATCAATTCATCACTGCCACCTAAATCCGCCGTTAACCTCTGGATTTGGATGGAAGTAAACACCTGAATTGCTGCAATGTACAAACCCCTTCATTTTCTTAAATGCATTCAACACGCTAGTAGGCTCACGCAAATGACGAGTCCCAAGATATGGAGTATCATTTCAACTGGCCGAGTTCCCTTCGATGGGTCCCACCCTTGTGGTTAGAATGACAGGGCGGTAAATATTTAAATTATTACTCCCACAGTTTCCTTTCCACGTTCCCAAGTAGCTTCGACTCCTCTACTATCCTTCCTATAAACTTTCCCTTATTCCACCACTGTCCCCAAACGCATACCAGCTTTCAAAAACCCTAGTCCTATCTGTTCTCTCCGGAATCCATGAGTTTTGAGATGGCTAATGGAGAAGGTCCAGCTATTGGAATTGATCTCGGCACTACCTACTCCTGTGTCGGAGTTTGGCAGCACGATCGGGTCGAGATCATCGCCAATGATCAAGGTAACAGGACCACCCCTTCCTACGTCGCCTTCACCGATACCGACGAGCGTATGATCGGAGACGCTGCTAAGAATCAGGTCGCCAGGAACCCCGTCAACACCGTCTTTGGTAGGATTTCTTTCTTTTCCTTGCTTTGATCCTGTTGGTACTGTGTTGACTCTTGCTCTCTGTATCTAATCAATGAACGAGTCGGAACTTGAAATCTATTAAGTTAATGTTTGTTTCCTTGCATGTTTGAATATATTTGTCTCAAATTTGATCTTCGGACAAGTAATTGTAAATGAAATATGTACGGAGTCCTTGAGCTGATTTTGGTTGCTTTTGGAGGGATTTCTATAGGAGTGGGTCGAGTATCCATTAAAACCTACCTAATCGATTCGGCATCTGTTTGCTTCTATTTCGTACCTAGTTTTAGATGTAATTGCATAACACATTCAATTCAACATGTTGAATTTGTTTACTGATAGATCTTTTGTGATCTGATCAAGCAGATATCTGTGAATTTGAGTTCTGTTGAATTTGAGTGTAGAAATTATTTAATTAAACTGTTTCAAGTCAGAGAAAATTTGCTTAAAAAGAGCTTGTTATGTTAAATGACAGATGCGAAGAGGTTGATCGGCAGGAGATTTAGCGACCCATTGGTACAGAGTTACATGAAGCTGTGGCCATTCAAGGTTATTCCAGGTGCTGCTGACAAGCCAATGATTGTCGTTACCTACAAGGGCGATTAAAAGCAATTCAGTGCTGAAGAGATCTCATCTATGGTGCTTACTACGATGAAGGACACCGCGGAGGCTTATCTCTGTACAACCATCAGGAACGCTGTGGTGACAGTCCCTGCTTATTTCACTGACTCCCAACGGCAGGCGACTAAGGATGCTGGTGTTATTGCGGGCCTGAATGTCATGCGTATCATCAACGAGCCCATCGCAGCTTCTATCGCATATGGCCTTGACCAGAAGTCGAGCAGTAGCGGTGGGAAGAATGTGCTCATCTTTGATCTTGGTGGTGGGACATTTGATGTTTCTCTCCTTACAATTGGGGAGGCCAGTGACGAGAAGGATGTGCTTGTCTTCGATGTCAAGGCAACCGCTGGTGACACCCACCTTGGTGGAGAGGATTTCAATAACAGGCTGGTGAACCACTGTGTCCAGGAGTTCGAGAGAAAGCATAAGAAGGACATTAGTGGTAATCCGAGGGCCCTAAGGAGATTGAGGACTGCTTGTGAGAGGGCAAAGCGGGTTCTTTCATCCACTGTTCAGACGGACATTGAGATCGATTGTCTATATGAGGGTTTAGATTTCAACATTTTGATTACTCGTGCCAAGTTTGAGAAGTTGAACATGGACCTGTTCATGAAATGTAAGGAGCCTGTTGAGCAGTGTTTCAGGGATGCCAATATGGACGAGAGTGATATACATGATATTGTGCTTGTTGGTGGCTCAACTAGGATTTCAAAAGTGCAACAGCTTCCGCAGGAATTCTTTAACGGCAAAGAGCTAAGCAAGAGCATCAACCCGGATGAAGTTGTGGCATGTGGTGCTGCGGTACTGGCTGCGAAATTGAGTGGCCAGGCTAACCAGAGGGTTCAGGATCTTATGTTGTTGGATGTCACTCCCTTATCACTCGGTGTGGAGATTTATGATGGTGTGATGTCCGTTGTGGTCCCTCGGAACACTACCATCCCGTGCAAGAAGGAGAAGGAACACACTACTCGCTTTGATAACCAGACAAGTATCCTCTACCCGGTCTATGAAAGGGAGCGAGCTAGTACAAAGGACAACAACTTGTTGGGCATGTTCGACCTTTCTGGTATTCTTCCTGCTCCAAAGGGTGTTTCTCGGATCAATGTCTGCTTTGAAATTGACGCTGATGGAATCTTGAATGTGTCGGCTGAGGACAAAAAAACCAGGCAGAAGAACAAGATCACAATCACCAACAAGGGAAGGTTGTCCAAGGATGAGATCGAGATGAAGGTGGAGGAGGCCGAGAAGTACAAGGAAGAGGACGAGGAGTTCAAGAAGAATGTTAATGCCAAGATTGCATTGGAGAACTACGCAGAGAATATGAGGAACATCATCAGCGATGAGGAGATTCAGTCAAAGCTTGGTGCATACAAGAAGAAGATTGAGGAGGCCATTGATTCCACGATGATCTGGCTGGAGGATACCCATCTGGCCAAGGCGGAGGAATTAGAGGACAAGATGGAGGAGCTGGAGAACCTCTGCAACCCCATGATCAGGCAGATGTACCAGCGTGGACTCAAAAGGCCCAACCAGTGGTGATGGTCCCAAATCAAATTTGAGGAAATCGACTAAGCGTCTAAGCCAGTAACCTACTGTTCAAGTACTCTTTTAATTTCTATCTTATCAAACCATATGCCCTTTTGATAATTTGCTGTATTACGGAGGAGAAGAAGGGAGACTGAAGCTACATTTGGAGTTCGTAACATTTGATTCGAAATGGAACATTAAAACTTTCTACATTGGTAATCACCGAGGCTTGTGACGATTTTTATTAATCGACTCCACTTCAAAAAACCAATTTAATTTAATTAATTATTAATCTAATCAGATTTACATTAATCTCATTTTTCTAATTAATCTTTTTGTTTATATTCATATCTCTTAATTTCAAACAATTAATCTATATAATTTACTAATTTGTTGATTCTCACCCAAATCGATCTCTTAAAAATTGTTAACCAAATCTCATATGTTTTATTTATGTTTGAAAATTCTAACATATTTTTACCTTTTTCAATTAATTTTACTTCTAAATTTATTTTAACTAAATTTTCACCAAATTTAAAAGTTACTTTTCTTTGCACAAAAATAAATGAAATAAAATCACTCCTGTTTCCATTAACTTGATAAAATATCGACCATTTAGACTCCGTTTAACATAGTTAATAGCCTTTTGAAACTTTTGTTTTTATATTACTTCATATATAGTTTTGAAGAATATAGAATTATTATATTTTATTTTATATTACCTGATCTTATTAACATTATCCTGGCCTCGGTGATTACCACTGGTTGGGTACTTCACTTAATTAATAGGTGTCTTTCCTTATTATTTTAGATTTTTTTTTAGATTAGGCAAGGAATAAAATACCCTGGTCTTGTAGGGTTCATTCTTGATCATCTTTAAGGATGATGTTAATAAGATCCTCATGTAAGGGGAGAGAAGACAATTTCCAGATCTCTTTAGTCTTAGCAATATAACCAGTTGCTACATTTGACTATCTGAAGCAATGCCTGAATTGAATGTGTTCAAATCTTCCTTTCAGTAGAGTGATCTTCTCAATGGTTTTTACAGATTTCCCAATCGACCTTTGAGCAGTCATTTATATCTTCTACTACTTTTAAGTTGTCACCTTCAATGATCACATTTGTAAGCCCGTAGTCTATGGCTTTATGGACTCCCAAGCAGAAGGCCTCGATTTCCGTCTGAAGAATATATCCCTTCCTTTCTTTCAGGTGAAAGATGTTGAGCACCCGCCCTAAACTGTTCCCAATGATGCCCCCAACATGACAATCATCAGGGGCTCTAACCGAGCCATCTACATTTACTTTACAGATGGCATTTGGTGGTTTAGACAACCTAGAGGTTTCCCTTTTTTCTTTGTTATGGGCCTTAGCCTCCTTTTCTTTAGCTTGGTTCTAGTCGCTTATGTTTTGGTGAATACGGACATACGGTGCATAAGGGGGTTGTATAAATACACCTTGCGGTTATTGAAAATGATTTTGTTCTCAGTTCCCATATAGAGTGACAAATAAAGCATAACTCTTCAAAATGAGGGTTATTATTTTTAATGGAGATGAGGTCTTCTTGTATTGACTGAGCTGGCCGGTTTCAAATTAATGAATTATTTACCATTAAGAAATTCATAGTTCAATATAATTGCCCTAGAGATAGGACACTCAAGTAGGATATGATGAGAATCTTCGTCGGCACCTTCACACAGTACACACTGAGTTAGCACCCTATTAAAGTGTTTATTAAGTGTTTGTTTAGTTGGTAATCCTTCCGTCATCACCTTCTAGATGAAGTTTTGTATTTTAGGAGGTAACTTAAGCTTCTAGATCCAGTTGTGATTTATCGGACTTTTTACAACATGGTTTCGAATTTTGTGCGCGGACTTGGTCGTGAATTCACCATTTTTTGTTAGTTTCCATACTAGCTTATCTGGCGTGTTCCAAACTGAAATTGTTATTTCCGAATCACCATCTGAGGTGGGAAGAAATTCCTTAACAAATTAAGGAATATTCCATTGCTTTTTATCAGTAAGAAAATCGGCCACTTTCATCTTAGGATCATTGTTTCCTAAGTAGTCTTGAAGTTGGAGATTGGTTATCCATGAGTCGGTCCAGACATTGATGGAATTTCCATCTCCCAGGATCCATAATAGCCCCTCTCTGAATCTATCCCTTAAATGAAGGAGTCTTCCAAATTGCCAAGATGTATTATGTTTGTTAAACTCAAAGAGTGTTTCATTTTGAAGATACTTCTCATGAATAATAACCTTGACCCATATATTGAGTGGGTTAGTAAGAATTTTCCATAATAGTTTAAGTTGTAAACTGATACGGAGTATTTGTTTCTTCTGCTGTTTTTAGTCCCAAACCACCTTCTTCCTTAGATTTGCAGATTTTATCCCAATTAATAAGCGCATTATATCGTTCAGAGTTGAGCTTATTCCAAAAGAAATTTTTGTTAATTAATATTTGATCAATCTGTTGGAGAATCTCTTTTTGGAGCATAAAGTTCTTCATTAAATAGTTGACCTTTGAACTAAGGTTTGTTTGAATAAGAACTACTTGTTAGAGATGTGGATCACATCTCTAACACTACTCTTCCTGCTTGTGATGAGGTTGAGGCCTTCCACTTTGAAAGTTGTTTTTTCAAACTTTGCACTGCCTCTTCAAAAACACTATTATTGACTCTATCATTTATGATGGGTATAAATAGATATTTTTCTATTCCAGAAGAAATTGGTATGTTCATATCTTGAGAAAGTGAACGCGCCAGATTGGCATTCACATTCCTAGAGACCTGAATTGAACTTTTTTGATAGTTGATCACCATACCTGATTGATTTGAGAGAAGTTAAATTATGAAAATTTAATTTTAAAAAATTCATATTCAATTGATTTGAGATAAAATTATTATTTGGGTCGAGTGAGATTAAGTTGGATGCAAATTGAATTGAATAAATTTGGATTTTAAGTACAAATTCAATTAATAGATTTTTGTTCGGTGCTAAAAAATAATAATGGATTTATTGTATTTAATTTATTTATTTATGGGCAAATTGCATAAAATAACACAAACTTTAGGGGTGGTTGCACTTAGTGGCACAAACTTAAAAAAAATACAAAAATAATCACCAACTTTGGGGTTTAGTTGCGATCAGTGGCACATACCCCATTTCTCGCTAATGTGGACTAGTGGGGTTGCTTACATGAAATTTTTTTAATTAAAAAGGCATATAGCGAGATATGAATTAGTGGGAATGCTTATAAGGCATAAAAGATGTGCCCAAATTATGAAACTAGCTATGATTCATTTTTATTTTTTATTTCATGTAATTCCAAATCAAAGATAATTGTGACAAATATAACATTTGCAAATTAAAATAACTAGTACTAAATTTTAATTTGCAAATGTTATATCTGGCACAATTATCTTTAATTTGGAATTACATGAAGTAAAAGATAAAATTGGAACCTAGCCGGTTTCATAATTTGGGCACATCGTTTATGTCTTTTAATTTTTAAAAAAATCATATAAACATTCCCACTAATCCATATCTCGCTATATGCCTTTTTAATTAAAAAATTCCATGTAAGCACCTCACTAGTCCACATTAGTGAGATAGGGGTACGTGCCACCGACCGCAACTAAACCCCAAAGTTGGTGATTATTTTTGTATTTTTTTAAGTTTGTGCCACTGAGTGCAACTATGCCTAAAGTTCGTGTTATTTTATGCAATTTGCCCTTTATTTATTAAAAACTTGTGCAATATTTTTTTCAATCAAGGAATCATGCAAAGTACGAGTAAATTAGTCAATCCAAATTTTTTTACCTCTAGCTTCTTGTCTCACCGATTTTATTATTTTCATCATAAGCTATCATTTGTACGCATTCTTAATTCTCGATGTTTTGAGCACCTTTAAGCATGTGGACATTAACATTTTGTTTGGCGGTGGACTAAGTTGTTTGTTTGAAGAGGTCATAGATACATGTGTGATCGATTCTTGATGACTTTTAATTTATTAGAGTCAAAATATGAGGGGTTCACAATTGTTCCCTAGGATTTCCATGTACTCTTTCACCGCGCACTTTTCGTAGACTTGTGCGACTTCTTGTCTTCTTTTGCTATTCTCGTATTGGTTTACTTTGATGTTGATGTACTCGGGAACTCTCCGAGCCAATAGGATCGGCGACGACTCCGACGAGGTTCCTCCATTATTTGAAAAGATTACCGAATATGTATGTCAAAATTCATAGGCCTCTCACCCTTAAACCTCTCACACTCGTTCTCAATCCTCTCAGAATTGCACTTTAAGGATCTCAACCCTTCGACATCTTCGCCTCGCACTAGGACCTCTCCCTCGATATCTCACCAAAAGGTTTTATTTTTAACCCGGAATCAAATGAAGCAAATGTACTCAACTTTTTAACCCTAAAATTCAACTTGTACTAGAGAATGACAAGCCTTACAAAATATATAGGAGAAAATTGTTGCCTACTAAGTGTTTACAATAGATGTGGGACCTTTTTTGATAGAAAAATTAAATAAAAATCTATGAACTTAGATCAGGCCTGAATTGCCCAATGGATGTATTCATCAGACAACGACTCTAATCTTGATCTCCTGGACGAGGATCGCAATACTACGATGTTGCCAAACATTTTTCTCAAACGAGGGTTGATATTCGACTCCAGCAACCAAACTTTGTAAGATAAAGGAGTCGAGCTCATTGACGACTACGATCACATCATCCTCTCCTTGAAAAGGATTCGTCATCGAATCCGTGATGGAAACAAGCGACTTCTACATACACGTTTCTTCTTCCTTGAACAGATCTTGAATCGTGAAACGCAAGTAAGACAAAATGAAATAGGTCACATCCAACCACTTAGTCGACATGGAATTCAGAAAGTTAGGCATGTCAGTTGGGATTCGTTTATCCTTCATGGAAAGTACAACCTTGGGAACTTGGATGATTTCCTCGTCTTTCTTTTGCTCGAGGTTGACCTTTGCAATCTCAATCAGAACATCCTTGGATTTGCCTTCTTTAATCTCAAGTACCACGCCTGTGGCCATAGAGGATGTCGTCGTTGAAGAGGGAGGCGATGGTGTTGTGGGCTTTGATAGCATCGACTCCAATGAGATGATGAGTTTTCGAATTTTCTGTACTTGCTGCATTGAGTCTTTCGCGAGCTTACGGATCTCTTGCCAAGGTGGTTCAGCCTAGCTTCTTCTTACGTCGAGCCTCATCCTCTCGAGTCCTTCTCTTTCAATATCTCACCCGAAGCTCTTGATCAACTACATCATCACTAGGCCAAAAACACTATTTTATCCCGGTTCCGTTTGGCCATATATCCCGGTTTTTAACCGTCTTATTTTGTTGCGGGATAAAAAAAACAGGGTGACAGAAACGGGATAAAAAGAGGGTATATATCGCGGTTCATAACCGTGATAAAATCCCCCAAAAACCGCCTTAAGAATTGGGGTTTTCGTGGCATTTGTTATGTACGGAACTGGATACTTGCTTTATAATACCCCTCCGTTTGGAAATATAAGTTCATTGACTTTTTGACACGTTTTTTTAAGAGTTAAAAACTATATAAAATAATATATACTGCTAATAAGTATATAATTATATGTAAAAAAATTAATAAAATATATATTATTTTATATAATTTTTAACTCCTTAAAAAACATGCTAAAAAGTCAATGGACTTATATTTCCAAACGGAGGTAGTAGTAGATTTATCGGAAATTTCGCCTGATACCCCTGAGGTAAGAGCTTTTTCACACGATGTACAAAAGTTTGACATATTTCGCCGGGTACCCCTTAAGTTTTAATTTTTTTCGCCGCGTGCCCCTACATTAAAATCCTTAACGTTTTCCGTTAAAATAATTAAAAATAAAAATAAAATAAAAATACAAAACTCTGTAATTGAAAGACAGGAGCGAGATTTTTCTCTTCGCTCGTGGAGAGAACTTCGCTCATGAAGAGAACGACCTGCCTCTTCGTGACGTCGACGAAGGGAGACACCGACGAGGTGGAGACCTGGGGACGCCGGCAGCCAGAGTAAGCTTTCTTCCCTTTGATCTTGTTGTCAGATTTAGGTTTTTTATTTTCGAATTGGGGGTTTTGGGTTTGTTTGCATATGGAGACTGTTCGGATTGGGGTTTTGGGATCAAATTTAAGAATCAATTTATGCCATGCTAAACTTGTTGGTAAATGATGAAACACGATAGTATATTAGGCCAAGCATTCTGTAAAGGAATTAACTAATTCCTATTATTTAGATCTTATTTTAATGTTATTATTAATTAATGTTATCAATTAGAATAGGTCAAATTAGTTAGAGAGATTCTCTCCACACGTTCAACGGAGCTTACTCATGTATTTGCTATATATATCCTAATTTGGGATTTAATAAATACAATCAGTTGAAGCACAATTGATTTGTCAACATGATATCCGAGCCTTCTTAGCCTAACGGCTCCGATCCTCAAAATTAATGGCTTCCGCCAAACCAAAAACTCTTCAATGGCCAAAACCATGTCGGTCTTTCTTCCTTATTCCCTAACCGCCTACCGGCAATCCAATATTGGCTCCGACCATTACAAAACCGCTTCCGCTCTAACCAAAATTTTTGGCTTTTGCCAACCCAATTTCGGCCAAAACCATGTCGGCCTTTTATTTTTATTCTTGATTTTCATTGGCCAAAACCCATTTCGGCCACACAAGATCGCCTTCGGGCTAATCCAATTTTGGGCTTTTGCCACTAGAACCATCACCATCAATTTCGAGCGGCCTCCCGGTCAATTTCGACGGCAACAACGAGACATCGAGAGCTTGACACCGTCAATGTCATTCGGGTTTCAGATCACAAACCTCTCCATTGGCTCCTCTCTTGGAAAGACCTACCGCAACCACCGAGCCACAACAACCGCCGCAGCCGCCAGGAGGCCAACACCGCCAGAAACCACCACCACCTTCCCTCCCATTGCAGATCAACACCGACGGGTCACCTGCGCGCGCAACAAGCTTCGGCTTTGGGTGGCCTATGTGTCCACCGATGATCAGCTGACTGACTCTTCGACACCGTTTCAACCACCTAGTCTCCAAGTTCGGACTCTTCTCTCCGGCGTCCGACTTGCGGGGGCATGTAAAGGAATTAACTAATTCCTATTATTTAGATCTTATTTTAATGTTATTATTAATTATTGTTATCAATTAGAATAGGTCAAATTAGTTAGAGAGATTCTCTCCACACGTTCAATAGAGCTTACTCATGTATTTGCTATATATATCCTAATTTGGGACTTAATAAATACAATCAGTTGAAGCACAATTGATATGTCAACACATTCATCCAAAAAACAAAGAAAACTAGGAAAGCAATGTAAAATAAGAGCATCTACTGATTTAGACATACTAGAGACATTTAAGTAACCATACATATCATATCTTCGTATTAGCCTATGCGGGAGTCGAACCCACGTTCTTGTGCATAAGCACATGCTCTACCATTGAGCTAATAGGCTTAAACTTAAAATAAATTCTGTCTACCAATAATTAAAACGAATTTTGTACTCAAGCAACACATATTTTTTCTTCAGTAAACTATATATACGGAGTATTCAATTTTCGTATTGCTCCACACAATAACAAAACTATTTTGATATCTCCAAAGCCGTCATTGCTTCTTCTAGCAACGCTGGATCCACTGCGATGCCCAGCTACTATAGAAAGTATCTATTATGACCGACGCAGAAATTTCCCCATAAAAATTGCATTTCCTGATAAAAAACATACATACAGGCAAAGCAGTGGTCAAGAATCAAGATAGTACCTTCGGTGCCACGAGCCATCAAAGCGAAGAAAATATTATTCAGATTCTCCATTTTCTTAGCATCTTGCGCCTGGTCAGTCTTGAATTTGAGGCACTGAACACATCGGATACATCACTACATCAGATCAGTTCAAGATGCTGAATTTTGATTCTTTAACATTGCACATAGTTTGACTAATAACCTAATACATGAATCCAGCTCCAGCCACTATAATTCATGAACAATAGTTTTTCTTATACATAAATACAGGCATAATACCTAAAACTCGCTGAAATCCAGAATTCATGTAAAAGACATACAAGTATAAAACCACTATCCTAAAACTAGCAACCGATTGACACTATTCAACTTTGGAAGGTGGAAATTGAAGTTGGAAGAAGGTAGAAGATGGAGAATTAAAGGTATATTGTATCAATACCTCCTTGTTATCAGTGACCTTGAGAACCAATTTCCCATCACAGTGTCTGTACTTCATCACATAACGAGTCTGTCATCAACAACACAAGCGAATAAGTTGAAGAAAGATGCAAATGTTCAAAACAATCCAGGGATCCACATCATTCATCCACCGTTAGCCTGTAAGGAAAGTCTCGCGAGAGATAATCTGCAATTGCCCTAGTTTTTCCCCCAAATGTGAGTCCAGATTCAAATTGAGTCAATAAAACGACACAAGATCGGAAAAAAAATCGAAGCTTTGGGAGAGTTTTAGGCTTACTCGCGAGCTTGCGGGAGGTCGGCGGTGGGGGCATACCCATTGAAAAGGGAGGAAGAGAGGGAATCGGAGTCGGCGAGCTCGGCGGCGGGGTGGGATCGCCAATCCCGTGTTTTGAACAACCTAGCACAAACATAAAGGTCTTCTCTCGTTGGCCAACATCGGGCACTTGGAACCGTCCTTTTTCCGGCAATCGTCGAGCACCGAGAACCTCTCGTCTCTGTCCTCCTCAAGCTGCGTACGAGGCCCTCACTCTCTTTCTTTTATTTTCTGAAATTTCCGAAGTAAAAAAGAGAAAGTTAACGTTTAACAAACGGAGGGGCACGACGCGGATTTTTCGCAAAACTTAGGGGCACCTGGCGAAATAAACCAAACTGTTGTACACCTCGTGAATTACCTTATACTTGAGGGGTATCTGGCGAAAAAACCGTAGATTTATAATAGTATAAGTTTTCGGTTGATCGGGTTATTGCCTTATGAAAATGTGGACAACTATTTAGGTGAAAGCATGACAAATAGAAGAAGTTCATAAAAACTTCAAAAGTATAGATCAACGTAAGGAAAATCTCACCATGATATATAACTCGGTATTTTGAGTAATGGCAAGGTGAAATGGTTAGAAAGTGGAAAATTGAAATGTGTCAACTAACTAATGTTAATGTGTGGCAGTACGTTGAGATGACCAATAACACAAATATGTAGCATTCCATGTGACAATCTTATATGATTGGCAGATACTATACATTAGTTAAACAATAAATTAAACAACAACCCAAGTGTATCCTGTTGTAGAGGGATAAATTTTTTTTGGGGGGGGGTCACTGGATGTACGCATACAACAGATCATCAGGTGTGACAAGCAGGGAGAGATTCTAGAGCAACAAAGTAAGACATAGTAAAAATAAGATGAAAACACCCAACAAAGAGCAAAGAAGGATGAAGGACTAAAGAATCTAAACAAATTAAGACAATGACACCACAAAACAAGGCCAGATATCGTTGACCATACTCGAATGTGTGTCCTCAGCTATCCTAATATGTGGTCATATCTTCTATAAGTGACAAGAGTGTTAGGTCATGTTGAATAACTTTTATCTAACTCTTTTTGGGTCATTCTCTGTTCCAGCGGACATTCTAAGTCCAATCCCTCACACTGACGCACGTGTTCCGAATGTGATAAACTCTTCTTAGGTCATACTATTATCTTTACCTGATCGAATCAACTTGTTGTACAACTGGTCCTTGAATCAACGGGTAGTACAACTAGAATGTTTAGTTTTGATTTTGTGTGCTAAACAAAAAATCAACTGGTAGTACTACCGGTTGTTTCCAGTTTACAAAAGTTCTCCAAAGCATTCTTGGCATTCATCATCTTCTTGAACTCCTCGTCATGTGCCTTGTATTTCTTGGCATTTCGCACCATCTTTACAATCTCCTCCTTGGACAACCGTCCCTTGTCGTTGGTGATTGTGATCTTGTTCATCTGCCCAATTGTCTTGTCCTCGTCTGACACATTCAAGATGCCATTAGCGTCAATGTCGAAGGAGATAATGACCTTAGGAACACCCTTTGGAGCAGGAGGAATACTAGAGAGCCAGAACTCGCCCAACAAGTTGTTGTCCATTATACTACCGCTCTCACCTTCATAGACCGAGAAAAGGATACTTGTTTGCTTATCAGAGACGGTTGAGAGAACTCATTCCTTCTTGCAAGAGATGGTGGTGTTATGAGGGACCACAACATACATCACACTGCCAACAATCTCCACACCGAGTGATAAGGGAGTGACATCAAACAACAGAATATCCTGAACCCTTTGGTTACCCTGGCCACTCAAGTTCGCAACCAGTAATGCAGCACCAAATGCCACAACTTCATATGGGTTGATGATCTTGAATAGCTCTTTGCCATCAAAGAAGGAGGTGATGTATTGGGGGTGGAAATCCCTAATCTTCGGATCCAATCTTCGCCATCGTCCCTTCAAACGCTACCTTTCATGGCCAATTTTGATAAATCTAAGCCGTTTGGTGCTTCCTCTGTCCACTTTTGCGTCTTCGTGTTCCTCTGTGGCTAGTTTGGGTGGGATGCGAAGTGCCGATAGTCACCCGTTGTTGTTTAAGGCGAGACTTGCTGTCAGTCTTGTTTCTTCTGGCCGATTTGGTGGCAATCGAAGGGCTACTAACCAAGATGAGGCTAAACAAATATATAAATAGAGTCTCTTCTCAATGTTGTCTCTGTAACTCTGAGGATGAGGACATTCATTACCTATTCATGCACAAGTTAGTTGCAAACAAATTGGCTGTCAGAGTTAGTTGCTCAAGTTCATATCAAGCGAACCCTGACCCTTGATCCGGCGGGTCGAACCGTTGGATATCCATTGCTTGCTGAACCGTTGGATGCGAAGTTCATATCCATTGCTTGCTCAAACCGTTGGATATTTTCAACATTTTTTAACACTTCATATCAAGCCAATCCTGACCCTTGACCCGGCGGGTCGAACCCGTCGACCCAGCGGGTCCGACCCGTGGCCACGCCTACTTGCAGGTGGGACTTTCCTTCTGGGCTCATGGCCCTTTCATTTTTATTTTTTTTTAGCTGAGGTGGCAGTGCTTAGGGGCCAGGCAGTGTTTAGGAGCCTAAAGGCCCACTACTGCGGAAGCTCTAAGACCGCACCAAACCGTCTTGACGCTTGATGCTACCGTCAACGTCTATTGCTCAAAATATACAAATCAAAAAAAAAAAAAGGGCAAAGATTTAAATTATTACTCGCAGTCTCCTTTCCACGTTCCCCCCAATAGACCCCCCGTTCCACCGCACCCAAACACATACCAGCTTTCAAAAACCCTAATCTTCTCTGTTCTCTCTGTAATCGAAGTGTTTTGAGATGGCAATGGGAGAAGGTCCGGCTATTGGAATTGATCTCGGCACTACCTACTCCTGTGTCGGAGTTTGGCAACACGATCGAGTTGAGATCATCGCCAACGATCAAGGTAACAGGACCACGCCTTCCTACGTCGCATTCACCGATACTGAGCGTATGATCGGAGACGCTGCTAAGAATCAGGTCGCCAGGAACCCAGTCAACACCGTCTTTGGTAGGATTTCTTTCTTTTCCTTGCTTAATTTGATCCTGTTTGTACTGTGTTGACTCTTGCTCTCTGTCTCCAAAGTTTCTAATCAAAGAACGAACCAGAACTTGAAATCTATGATCAGTTAATGTTTGTTTCCTTGCATGTTTAAATAATTTGTCCCAAATTTCATCTATGAAGTTAGTCTTAGTAATTGTTTCCTTGCATGCTCTCTCTGTAATCTATGAAGTTAATGTTTGGCATCTGCTTGATTCTATTACGTGTAGTTAGTTTTAGATGTAATTGCACAACACATTTAATTCAACATATATGTTGAATTGTTTACTGATAGATGTTTTGTGATCTGAACAAGCACATATCTGTGAATTTGAGTACTGTTGAATTTGAGTGTAGAAATTATTCAATCAAACTGTTTCAACTCAGAGAAAATTTGCAGACCTTAAAAATAGCTTGTTATGTTAAATGACAGATGCGAAGAGGTTGATCGGCAGGAGATTTAGCGACCCATTGGTACAGAGTGACATGAAGCTGTGGCCATTCAAGGTTATTCCCGGAGCTGCTGACAAGCCGATAATTGTTGCCACCTACAAGGGCGAGGAAAAGCAATTCAGTGCTGAAGAGATCTCATCAATGGTGCTTACTAAGATGAAGCACACCGCGGAGGCTTATCTCGGTACAACCATCAAGAACGTTGTGGTGACAATCCCTGCTTATTTCAATGACTCCCAACGACAGGCAACTAAGGATGCTGGTGTTATTGCGGGCCTGAATGTCATGCGTATCATCAACGAGCCCATCGCTGCTGCTATCGCCTATGGCCTTGACAAGAAGTCAATTAACAGTAGCGGTGGGAAGAATGTGCTCATCTTTGATCTTGGTGGTGGCACATTTGATGTTTCTCTCCTTACAATTGGGGAGGTCAGTGACGAGAAGGATGTGCTTGTCTTCGATGTAAAGGCAACTGCTGGTGACACTCACCTTGGTGGAGAGGATTTCGATAACAGGCTGGTGAACCACTTTGTCCAGGAGTTCAAGAGAAAGCATAAGAAGGACATTAGTGGTAATCCGAGGGCCCTTAGGAGATTGAGGACTGCTTGTGAGAGGGCAAAGCGGAGTCTTTCATCCACTGTTCAGGCGGACATTGAGATCGATTGTCTATATCAGGGTATAGATTTCAACACTTTGATTACTCGTGCCAAGTTTGAGAAGCTGAACATGGACCTGTTCATGAAATGTAAGGAGCCTGTTGAGCAGTGTTTGAGGGAAGCCCATATGGACAAGAGTGATGTCCATGATATTGTGCTTGTTGGTGGATCAACTAGGATTCCGAAAGTGCAACAGCTTCTGCAGGAATTCTTTAATGGCAAAGAGCTAAGCAAGTGCATCAACCCGGATGAAGCTATGGCATGTGGTGCTGCGGTACTGGCTGCAAAATTGAGTGGACAGGCTAACCAGAGGGTTCAGGATCTTATGTTGTTGGATGTCACTCCCTTGTCACTCGGTATACAGGTTACTGGTGGTGTGATGTCTGTTGTGGTCCCTCGGAACACGACAATCCCGTGCAAGAAGGAGAAGATATTCCATACTGTCTTTGATTACCAGACAAGGATCCTCTTCCAGGTCTATGAAGGTGAGCGAGCCAGTACAATGGACAACAACAAGTTGGGTGAGTTTAGGCTCTCTGGTATTCCTCCTGCTCCAAAGCGTGTTCCTAAGATCAATGTTTGCTTTGAAATTGACGCTGATGGGATCTTGAATGTGTTGGCTGAGGACAAAAAAACTGGGCAGACGAAGAAGATCACAATCACCAACGACAAGGGAAGGTTGTCCAAGGAGGAGATCGATAAGATGGTTCAGGAGGCCAAGAAATACAAGGCAGAGGACGAGGAGTTCAAGAAGAAGGTTAAGGCCAAGATTGCATTGGAGAACTACGCTGACAATATGAGGAACATCATCAACGACGAGGAGATTCTGTCCAAGCTTGGTGCATACAAAAAGAAGATTGAGGAGGCCATTGATTCCACGATGATCTGGCTGCAGGAGACTACCCATCTGGCCAAGGCGGAGGAATATGAGGACAAGATGAAGGAGCTGGAGAACCTCTGCAACCCAATCATCAGGCAGATGTACCAGCGTGGACACAAAAGGCCCAACCAGTGGTGATGGTTTGAGGAAATCGACTAAGACAGTAGGTTAATTACTTTTCAAGTACTCTTTTGATTTGCTTATCTACCATGAATGAAAGTTGTTGATGTTGTAAGGAAGCAGTTGGTATTTTGTCCTACTCTTACACCTCGTATGATATATAAGTATTAGTTTTAAATTTCTATCTTATGAAACCATAGGCACTTTTGATAATTTTCTGTATTAAGGAGTAGAGAAGAAGGGAGACTGAACCTACATTTGGAGTTCGCAAGACCTGATTCGAACAGGAACATCAAGAAGCATCGTGCTTCACTGGGTTGGCCACCAAAGGTTTTGGCATCGAGAATAGAAGGTGGAGTAGCATCATGAATCCCGAATCCCTTGGTTCTGATGCAAAGAGACAAAAGGGAGAGGTATTCTCAGAGCTTTCTGGCTGTTTGTGCCTTGCAGCATGTGCAGAAAAGGAGGGATGATAGGATAGAACACTTGTTCTTTCAGGGGAGAAGAAGAATGCCTTTGTTGACCTTTGGGCAATTGGTGAATTAGTCTCTCCTATTGCGTCAAGGATTGAGCATCATTTCTTAAAATGGGTCGACCAACCTGAGTTAATTTGTGCTCTTGTTTACAAGGTTACACGTGATTTTATTGAAGGGGTTGATGATGTTTTGCAGCCTCTGATTGATAGAGCTAGGCTGGTTAGTTGCAGTGCCAAAGAAGCTTGGGTCTCCTCAATGGTACGGATGCTCTCCAGTTTTCTGATTAAAATAGTATTGCCAGGTCTTGTTGCAAGATACAAGGAGAAAAACTCTAAAGAGGAAGCCATATCCTCATGGCTTCATCTAATAGATAACATTATTGCACTTGACGAGGGTATGCAATCGCTTCTAAGGTCGGAAACTTGTTTCTTTCTAGGAGAACCTGAAATGTTCGTGGAACCTTCCTCAAGTGTATCTGTGTTGTCTTTCTTTCATGATAAGCCTGATTGGCTTCACACCTGGGCCAAAGTAGAGGTCAAGGATGCATGGAAGAAGCTAAAATCTGAACTGAAGCAAGAGGGAGCTTGGTTGACTGATAAGAACCAAAGTGATAGGCCCCAAATCAGCAGGGAGACTGATCATTACCTCCTTTCGACCAGGGAAGACTTGAAGGCTCCGCCAATTGGAGAGTTTGCTCTCAAAATTGCCTGGCATATGATTGAACGATGCCAAACTTTGCCAGTCATGTCTGCCAGGGTTAAATTTATTCGTTCAAGTGCTTGCAAATTCCTATGGCCGGCACTTTTTCAATGTATTGCTTTTGAGGTTCCAGAACACCGAAATTCCTGCCTATGATTCTGAAGAGAGTATCACAGTTGATTAACGTGGCAAGGTTCTGCGAGTCTAAACTGCAAGAATGGGGTGATGATGTGAACTTTTTAGAGTTAAAGAGTTTCTGAAAAGGAGCTTAATAAGATAGCTGAGACTGGTTGCTTTTTTGACGAAGAAATAAGGAGCTTGGCTGAGCTGCAAACAAATTGGCTGTCAGAGTTAGTTGCTCAAGTTCTTCGTGAATTCGAGAGCTACTCATTTGAATATCTTGATAATATCCAACGGTTTGAGCAAGCAATGGATAGCAATGCTCTGGTTGTATCTGATGACCTTGGAGAAGCTTTGGATAGCCTGAGAGGCCATCTTCTTCTCATCAAGAAGCATCTTAATGCAAAGGACTTCTGGAGAAGCGTAGCAGATGGGCTCGACCTCTTTGTTTTCCGCAGCATCTTTGCCAACTATGCTAGATTCTCCAAGACTGGAGCACAACAGCTAGAGACCGATCTGCAGGGACTTTTCCTTGTTTTCCGGACATTATGTGCTCGCCCAGAAGCATTCTTCCCCTGCATTAGAGACCTCCTTGGCAGTGTCTGGAGAAGGTAATGTTAGGAAATGGTTGCTGGATCATGCTGTATCAACGTTATCCTATGACCAGGTTTTGATGGTATTGAGAAGCACAATTTTTACTGATTGATCACACAAATGAGATCATCTCAGTTTGACTTTCCGATTTTGGAATGTCGAGTGCTGGCTCCCTCTACAACATTAGCTGACAGCCTGACAGTGTCATCTTATTCACAGCTAACAAGTGAAATGCCGTTGTACAATCTGTTCATATTGCAACTGTTGAAGCTTAGGTTGCATCCTAATTTGACATTAAGCAAAAATCACCACTTAAAAAATACCAATTTAATTTAACTAATTATTAATTTAATCAGATTTACATTAATCTCATTTTTCTAATTTATCTTTTTGTTTGTATTTATATCCATCTCTTTCAAACAATTAATCTATATAATTTACTAAATTGTTGATTCTCACCCAAATCCATCTTTTAAGAATTGTTAACCAAATCTCATATATATGTTTTATTTATGTTTGAAAATTCTAACTATTTTTACCTTTTTCAATTAATTTTAGTTCTCATTTTATCTTAACTAAATTTTGGCCAAATTTAAAAGTTACTTTTCTTTACACAAAAATAAATGAAATAAAATATCGACCATTTAGAATCCATTTGACATAGTTAATAGCTTTTTGAAACTTTTGTTCTCTATATTATATAGTTTTGAAGAATATAGAATTGTTATATTTTCTTTTACTTCATGTAATATTTTTTAAATGGAGACAAATGAATTAGCAATGAAATATTGTTTTTTTTTTTGTACTTAAGTTAATTAATAGGTGTCTTTTTTTTAGATTAATTTTTAAAATTTAAGTGAGCATGCAAGATAAGTTTGAGAGAAGTAAAATTTTAATTTAAAAAAATTTAGGGCGGATTTTTTATGGTTGTCAACATTAAGTGAGTTGGGCCTCTTTTGGTTTAGTTAATCATTTCAAATCAATTCATATTCAATTGATTTGGGATGTGATTATTATTTGGGTCGTGCGAGATTAAGTTGGATGCAAAATTAAATTGAATAAATTTAGATTTTAAGTACAAATTCAAGGAGTCATGCAAATTGTATTTTAATTTATTTATTCACTAAAAACTTGTGTAATATTTTTTTTTCATTCAAGGAGTCATGCAAAGTACGAGTAATGAATTAGTCGATTCTAAAAAATTTACCTCTTGCTTCTTGTCTCACCAATTTTATTATTTTCATCATAAGCTACCATTTGTATGCATGTGGACATTGAGATTTTGTATGGTGGTGGATTGAGTTGTTTGTTTGGTGAGGTCATGGATGTATGATCGATTCCTGATGACTTTTATTTGAGTCAAAACATGACGTGTCCCCAATTGTTCTCTAGGATTTCCGTGTGCACTTTTTCAACGAACACTCTTTCATCGCTTTTCGTAGACTTGTGCAACTTTTTCGACGAACACTCTTTCATCGCTTTTCTTAGACTTGCTACATTCGTATTGGTTCACTTTGATGCGTTATCACTTATTTACAAAGAAGTCAGCCTTAATGTAACATTACACAAAAAAGAAGTCAACCTTAAAATGAGTTGTTTTGTCGACCGTGGTGTGGATCATGTATTGGTTTGTGCTTTGGTTAGGAGTGTTTGTGTTCATATTTTTTCGATGCACTCGATATTAGTTTTCCAGACTTCTATTGCAAGCGAGACTCGAGAGTGTCCTGCATGTTCATTGCTATTCATGTGGCTACCATTGCAGTGTGTTTTCATGTCGTTTTTGCAGACGAATGTGTCCTAATGACCACTTTCTGATGTTGACTTGTTGCTTGTTTCTGCCTAGTTCTCACCTACCTTTGGTTCACTTCGATTGACTAGTATTTTCTTGGTTTTCTTGGTTGCTTGCTGAATTTATTTGTGTTTACTTTATCGGTGAAACCGCTTACCGTCTTGATGTTGGTAATCTCGATTTAATATTTTAAACCTCTTTTATTTTTTAAAATAAAAATTTAAAAATATTACCCTAAGTCTCGTTCTCATGTTTCCCAATAGCTTCGACTCCCGCTTGCAGTCTAAGGGCTCGTTTGGTTAGACGTGGGAAGTATAATTCCCGGGAAGTTAACTTCCTAGAAATTCAATTCCCGTAAATTGAAAATCATGGGAATTCAAAAATTGTGTTTGGTTTTGAATTTTGGATTATAGGAATTGAAAAAAAAAAATAGAATTTTACTATTAAAAAGGGTGAAATTGGAACTTACCTAGGGGGACTAGGTAAGTGCACTTCCTCCAAAATGGGGGAATTCAATTTCCCAGGAATTCAACTTCCTGGATTTTTCTGTAGCAAAAAAATCAACCAAACACTGATATTTTTTCCAATTCTTGAGAATTACTACTTCCTAGATTTTTAGAACGTCAACCAAACGAGCTCTAAGCTTTGACTAACCTTGTAACTCAAGGAGAATACTTGAAAAAAAGAAAAAGAAATTTTAACTCTTTTTTTTATCAACAATATTAAGCAAATTATAAATGAAAAGTTGAATCGCTTGCCTTGAACCATAGACGGGTTAGGAAAACCTTGACAATTCCCTAACCTGTGTAAGACAATCAAGATGAGAATTGAACGTGTTGATTTCATTGATTGAGGTAACTGTATAAATATACAAGAAGGAGAGGATTTGGGTCTATCCTTGACACACCAAATCACCTAAAGATTACAACAAGATAATATAAAAAGATACGCAAAATATATACTCTAACAGGCCCCCGCAAGCTCATGGGCGAGGCCGCACATGAAGCTTGACTGTCAAAGAATGGAAACGATGATTACCAACAGCTTTGGTGAAGATGTCCGCGATCTGATCAAGAGAGCGAACATGCCGAACAACTAGATCGCCTGAAGCAACTTGCTCTCTGACAAAATGATAATCAATTTTGATGTGCTTAGAGCGCTGATGAAATACCGGATTGGCAGTCAGGAATGTAGCACTGAGGTTGTCACATAACAGAATCGGTGGGCGAGCAGCCGAAATAGCCATCTCCTGAAGTAACTGTTGAAGCCATAGAAGCTCTGCCGAGGCAAAGGCAATGGCCCTGTACTCGGCCTCGGTGCTGGAGCGGGCGACAACATTATGCTTCCGAGAGGACCAACTGATGAGATTGCCGCCAAAGTAGACGGCGAAACCATGCTGAGACCGACAATCATCCGGATCGGAGGCCCAGCCAGCATCAGAGTAGGCAATGAGGCGATCATCAGACGCCTTACGGAGAGAGAGGCCGGCTGAAATGGAGCCCTTGAGGTAGCGAAGAATCCGCTTCACCGCAGTCCAGTGAATGTCTGTAGGATCATGCATGAACTGGCAGACACGATTCACAGAGTAAGAAATCTCAGGCCGAGTGATTGTGACATATTGGAGAGCACCGACGATGCTTTGGTAGAGATGAGGATCCGAGCATGGATCGCCGGTGCGGATCAGGCGAGAACCGGGCTCAGCAGGAGAGGCAATGGGTTTGACACCCGTCATGCCACAACGATCAAGAATGTCGGCAATGTACTTCTGTTGGCTGAGATGAATAAGAGAAGCCGAGCGATGAACCTCGATGCCTAGAAAATAGCTCAAGGTACCAAGATCCTTTAAGGAGAACGCTTGGCTCAGGCGGACAACAAACTCATCAATGAATGCAGCATGAGATCCCGTGATAATCAAATCATCAACATAAATAAGGACATAGACAACATCACGGCCATGGGATTTGATGAAAAGAGATGAATCGGAAACACAACCTCGAAACCCTTGACGGAGAAGAGCGTCCTTGAGCTTTTGAAACCAAGCCCGAGGAGCTTGTTTGAGGCCGTACAGAGCCTTGCGAAGCCGGCAAACATGATTGGGGCGGTCGGATGCAACAAACCCCTGTGGCTGCGTCATATAAACTGTTTCCGCAAGATCACTATGAAGGAAAGCGTTGTTGACATCCACTTGCCGGAGAGGCCAGGAGCGAGTGAGTGCAAGACCGAGGACAAGGCGAATGGTGGTTGGCTTGACAACCGGACTGAAGGTGTCGAAGAAGTCATCCCCCTCTTCCTGATTGAATCCCTTTGCGAAAAGGCGAGCCTTGTATCAATCAATAGAGCCATCGGACTTTCGTTTGATCCTGTAAACCCACTTGCAACCAACAATGTTAGCATCATGAGGCCGGGGAACTAAGTCCCAGGTCCCATTACGCATTAAGGCGTCATATTCGAGCTGCATAGCATGCTGCCAGGTTGGGATTTTGGATGCTTGGTGAAAGAATTTTGGTTCAGCAGTGGTAATAAGGGACAATGGGAGAGGGTATTTAGTGGCGTGAAAAGATTTGGGTTTTAATGAGTTTGTAGCAGCCCTGGTGGACATTGGGTGGGTGGAAACGTCGGAAGGACGATACCACGAGGGGCCGGTAAGGGGTGGTGGGCTTGGGGACAGGCTGGAAGCCGACGAGGTGGCTGAAGGGGTGTGCTCAGCAGCGATGGAACCGGCTGAACTAGGGGCTTCGATAGAGAGGATGGTGTCTCCAAGCGAGGAGGCTGCAGGACTCATGTGCTGAGAGGACTCCGCTGGTGTTGATGGCAGTGACGCAGGAGACACTGGAGGGGACTGGACAGGGGAGACGTTGATAGAGCGACTCGGGGAGGATGGTGGGGTTACAGGAGGAGACGGCAAGGGTGCCGGGGGGACTGTGGATGACGGACCGACGGTAGAAGCCTGATTAAGGATGCCGAGAGGGAGTGAGGACGACAGGGGGGGTGACTCGGCAGGGGTAATATCGGAGGAGTAGGGAAACATAGACTCATCAAACACGACGAACCTAGAGATGTAACAACGTCGAGTGGGAACATGATAGCAGAAATAGCCTTTGTGTTTCGAACTGTAGCCCAAGAAGACACAGGGAAGAGAGCAGAATTCAATTTTGGAGTGATTGTAGGGGCGAAGAAAAGGATAGCAACGACACCCAAAGGATTTGAGAAAGGCATAGTCCGGGGACTTGCCGTAGAGAGTTTGGAAGGGCGACTTGAAGACCAAATTTGGAGTGATGGTTCTGTTGGAGAGGTATACAGCGGTGTGAAAAGCCTCTTCCCAAAACTGTTGTGGCAAATTGGCATGGGCTAGAAGGGCGAGGCCCTTTTCGACAATGACATGGTTCTGTCGCTCAGACGACCCATTCTGTTGAGGAGTGTAAGGACACGACACCTGATGGTTAATGCCGAGATTGCGTAGCATGGTGGAAACATTGCGATACTCCCCTTCCCAATTGGTTTGGAAATTTTTGACAGTGGTGGAGAATTGTGTTTGAATGAGTTTCAGAAATAACTCAAAAATGGAATAAACTTGGGATTTCGCAGAGATAAAATAAATCCAGACAAACTTGGAGTAATCATCAATAAAACTTATATAATAAGAGTTTCCGTTTGTAGATAAATGAGGGGAAGGTCCCCATACATCAGAATGGACAAGATCAAAAGGCTTCTCTGCAGTGATCGAACGGGCAGGGAGATGAAGACGATGACTTTTACCAAGCTGACAGGCACCACAGACAGCAGCCAATTTATTGGAAGAGACTGGAAGATGCTGACTCGAGACTAGACGACGTAAAACAGACTCATTGGGATGAGCTAGGCGATGATTCCAACAATCGAGAGTGGCACGCTCACCAACAAAGGCAACTGACGGACCGGGAAACGAAGGACGGAGCTTTGACAGACGAGGAAGACGATAGAGACCACCATCAACGAGTCCTCTTAGAAGCACTTGCGCCTGCAGATTCTTAACAAAGCAACAATCTTTGTGAAATTCGAGATAAACATGATTATCCTTGGTTAATTGAGAAACACTTAATAATTGTTTGGAGATATTAGGCACACATAGGACATTTGAGAGGCGTAAAGGGGCTGCGGAAGCATGCTGTGTAGATAAAATAGAGCTGCCCGAATGAGTAATGGGGAGAGACATACCATTCCCGACAACCAGATTATCGTTGCCACCATAGGGCGAGGAAGATTGCAAGCTGGACAGATCATTGGTCACATGAGCGTTGGCGCCGGTGTCGACCACCCACGGATCAAAGATGTCCGACTGACAGCTGATGGAATAGGCTGATCTGTTGGGAGGTGGTGGTGCAGCATCTGATCGGCCGAGAGCAGCAGCGGCATGTCGGTTTGTAACCGGGAAGTCGTTTAGATTGAGACGCCCGAAGCAGTTGAAGGCCTCATGACCCGTCTTTCCGCAGATCTGACAGGTGGGACGAGGAGAACGATCATCTGATGACGAGTTCCCAGATTCATTGCGAGGAGGCCGATCAGTAGTAGAACGGCCACGGCCGCGGCCGCGTCCCCTGGTAGAGGCGGCGTTGGCAGCAAACTGATTGGCATCGGCAAGGGTTTTGGTGTCCTCGGCAAGACTCTGCTCTTCTTGGAGAAGAAAGCCAAGTAGCTGATCAGACGAGACGGGCTCCGATTTGAGGGCAATCGCCGAACGGAAAGAGGCATATTGGGATCCTAATCCGAAGAGGATATAGGAGACAAGATCCGCATCAGTGACAAGACACATACACTCGGCAAGTTCATCGGCAATGGCACGCTTCTTCTCGATATACTCGAGAACCGATAGAGAACCCTTCGATAGTGTCTGCAATTGGTGACGGAGATGCATCTGACGACCGTTGGACTGGGCATGAAACATTGTGGCCAAAATCTGCCACGCCTCAGCCGCAGTAGTAGCCCTAGCAACATGGCCAAGGAGCGGGGTGGTGAGAGCCGATCTGATCCAAAGTAAAACAAGACGATCCTTGCGAACCCACGCAAGATAGACCGGGTTTGGGACATGCGACGATGCTGTGAAGGCAGCAAGGGCCGCTTCGGGTGTGAGGTTTGATGAATCGGTCGAAGCAGGTGGGGGGATGGTGGCTAGTGGGGGCTCGGTAAGGGTGAGGAAGGAGGCAAGATCAAACGCTTCAAGAGCGGATTGAACAGTGCTGCGCCAAAGTGAGTAATTGCTTTGATCCAGGCGAATAGCGAAATTGGGGAGATGAAAATTAGGGTTTGAGCCGTCAGAGGCGGCGGAAAAGAGAAGCTGGCTGGGGGAAGTAGGGTTGGTGGCCATTGTTGATCGAGAGCATCGTGTTTAGGCTGATACCATGTAAGACAATCAAGATGAGAATTGAACGTGTTGATTTCATTGATTGAGGTAACTGTATAAATATACAAGAAGGAGAGGATTTGGGTCTATCCTTGACACACCAAATCACCTAAAGATTACAACAAGATAATATAAAAAGATACGCAAAATATATACTCTAACAACCTGAACCAGTCACCAGATAATTGATCTGACCTTTTTGGTGATATACGTAAATTGTGCTTCATCACCTACGGTAGCTTGCTAGCCTCCACCGATGTCCTTGATTTACTCATCACTTTCGCCGCCCTCTGTTCTTCTCCGGTGATTTGCAATGGAAGCCTCAGGCCGACGAATCAACAGACAGACTAACCGTCGAAAACAATACTGATAGATTACATATATTTAGATATTGTATAGTGAGCTTATTGACTCAGGCCCAATCTGACTTGTAATCTATATATATGAACATTAATGAGGAATGAAACCTTAGGGAGGATTTTACATCAATTGATATCTCTCAACATGGTATCAGAGCCGGGTTCGACTAGTCTGGGCTTCGGATTAGTGGGATTGCTGGCCTTGTTGACATGTCGCAGGCATTGGTTCCCATTTAAGCGCATGTGGTAAGTGCACTTTGTTGGCTAAAAATGTCGTTGCACTTGAGGGGGCGTGTTGGCATGTGGTTGTCCCACATCGGTTATATAGAAAATACTTGAACAACATATAAGGTTGAAGGGTTACTCCTCTCATTGTCAATTGGTTTTGAGATGGAACCCCATTGGGTTTATATGTTGTTCGAGTCTCCCGTATGTGGGCTCGCACACACGATCTCCCCCTCCAGCGTCTTGACCCCACCGGGCCCAACCGAGTTAAAATAGTATCAGAGCCATAGGCTTATCCTATCTCGCCATGTCACATTTGATGAGTCCCACTTTCCCTTCTCTTCTTCTCCTCCACCCTCTCCCACAACTACTGTCTCCTAGTATGAGTCGACGTCAGAGTCTCCCTTCCCGTACTTCCTCCTTCACTAGCGCTCTCCCGGTGCTACTGTTTCTCCCCCACCTCCTTCTCCTCCACCTCACACCGTAGCATCTCTGGTGTGTTCAGACTGAGACAGATTGTATATATGCACGCCTCCCTTAGCCTCGACAACACCCCGCCTCAGACTCTCCCACATCACCTGTTGTCGCAGCCGCAGCATGGTGCTGCACCCGCGGCACACCCCCGTGCATCCTCTACTTTGCCGCGGCCGCAGCCCCTTGACTCCTCTGCTTTACCGTGACCGCAACCCCGTGTCGCACCCGCTGCACCAGTTCACCCCGCCCTCGATTTCGCTGAGGCACCTTGTGCCTCCACCCCGGCCTCGCTTTCCCCCATCCCCACCTCCCACAAAATAGCCCTCCTTGACCCGAATTGGCAGGTGGCCGGCTATGCTCGATGAGTACAGGGCCCTGACAAGGAATGATACTTGGGTTCTTGTTCCTCGCCCTTCTGAGGCGAACTTCATTCGATGCATGTGGCTTGTCCATCACAAGTTCTGCTCTGATGGGACGTTGGAACGCTGCAAAGCTCGTCTTGTGGTTAATGGTCGAGCTCAGCAGGCCGGTATTGATTGTGATGAGACATTCAGCCCCATGGTCAAGCCTCCTACTATCTGGGTGGTGCTAAGCTTAGCGTTATCGCGACATTGGGCCATTCATCAGCTGAATGTCAAGAACGCCTTTCTGCATGGTCATCTGAATGAGACGGTTTATATGTTTCATCCGCCAGGGTTCGTTGATACTGATCGTCCTAAACATGTATGTCTCCTGAAGCGCTCTCTGTATAGTCTGAAACAGGCTCCACGGGCGTGGTTCCAGCGTTATGCATCTCATTTGCTCTGCTTGGGTTTCGTTGGCAGCCGCTCCGACTCATCTCTCTTTATCTATCGCAGATTCTCAGAGGCACAGACATGGCTTTTCTGTTACTTTATGTCGACGACATCCTTCTCACAGCCTCCTTTGATGCACATCGAACATCCATCATTGCCCTGTTGAGCGTTGAGTTCGCCATGTTTGATCTTGGGCCGTTGACTTATTTCTTCGGGGTCTTCGTGCAGCGTCATGCGTCTGGGTTGTTTCTCTCTCAGAGTAAGTATGTTGCAGAAATTGTTGTTCGAGCCAAGAGGAGCAACTGCAAACCTGCCGCCACCCATGTAGATTCCTCCAGCAAGCTCAGTGCCCACTCAGGTCCTCTGTTTGATGATCCCACTTTGTATCGGAGTCTTGTCGGGGCATTACAATATCTTACATTTACTCGGCCAGACATCAGCTATGTCGTTCAGCAGATCTTCTTGTTTATGCATGCGCCTAGGGAGTCGCACT
Organism: Persicaria tinctoria; assembly: GCA_037127255.1. Lineage (NCBI taxonomy): Eukaryota > Viridiplantae > Streptophyta > Magnoliopsida > Caryophyllales > Polygonaceae > Persicaria > Persicaria tinctoria. The sequence continues at coordinate 10,760,892 of JBANSL010000014.1, forward strand.
TTCATGCCTTGAAGCGGATCATTCGGTATATCAGTGTTACACTGGATATGGGTACCACGATCTCCCCTTCCTCTCGGCATGACCTCGTCGCCTACACGGATGCGGATTGGGGTGGATGTCCTGACACTCGTCGCTCTACGTCTGGTTACTGTGTCTTCCTCAACGACACTCTTGTGTCCTGGTCGGCAAAGCGTCAGTCTTTGGTGTCTCGATCTAGCACAGAGGCTAGTACAGGGGTGTCGCCAACGTTGTCTCCGAGTGCTCCTGGCTGCGCAACCTCCTGCTTGAGCTCTGCTGCCCTCTTCAAAAGGCCACCCTAGTCTACACGGACAACGTTTCTGCTGTTTATCTCGCCAGCAACCCGGTCCAGCATCAGCGCACGAAGCACATTGGGCTCGATCTCCATTTTGTTCGGGACAAGGTTGCTCTTGGACGTGTTCGTGTTCTGCATGTCCCATCCTCCTATCAATACGCTGATATCTTCGCCAAGGGTTTACCTCGTCAGTTGTTCCTCGATTTTCGGTCCAGTCTCACTGTTCGGGATCCTCCACTTTCGAATGCGGAATTGGCTCAGGCCTAATCTGACTCGTAATATATATATATATATACACACACAAAGAGAGAGAGAGAGAGAGAGAGAGAGAGAGAGAGAGAGAGAGAGAGAGAGAGAGAGAATGGGTATAAAGTGCACACCCCTTAGGGTGTACTTTGTGCACGATTCCTGGCCTTTGATTTGGAGTAAGCGGATGGCTGAGATTAAAAAGCTTTTTTTATTTTGTTTTAATATAAAAAAAAGGTGGGACCCGCGTCCAGCACTCAAATTAAGAGCGTGAGCGCGTTTAAAAACCTAAATCCCTAATCTTCTTCTTAATGTGGAACAAGGAAGGTCAAGCGGAGGCGATAAGCGAGAGCGGCGGTTAGATCGGCAACGATGAGAGCAGAGGCGATTAGTAGCCGCCGCCGGCGCGAGCAAAGCGTGGAGCCAAGCATCCATGAATGCCGCCGACCTTGGCCTCCTCTCCTCTCTCCCCCGCCGACCTTAATTGGCCTCCTCCGCCTCAATTCGAAGCCGAGCAACCATGAACGGTCTGCTAAGATCTGGGCGGTGGTGGCGGAAGATCTGGGCGGTGGTGGCGACGGTCTGCTAAGATCGAAGGGTCCTGTGCTCGTTCAGAAAAAAAAAAAGGCGATGGGGGAGTTGATGATCGGCGGCGATTGGGGATTTCGACTGGTTCCTAAGTCAAGGGCATCGGCAATGGTGTCGGTGTGTAGGAAGGGTGAGGGCGATTTGTTGGCGGAGGTAGGGCGGACGAGGGCAAAGCAGTGAGGTGCTTCAATTCCTCTTCCTCTATCTCTTCTCTGACCTCTTTCTCTTTACTGTTGGCGCCTGGATCTGGAGGTCCTGAGCCCGGACGATTTCGACTATTCGGGGACCTAGATCTGGAGGTCCGAGCCTGGACGATGAACCCTCTATGGTCGTCGTTCTCTCTTCGGATCTTGCTGATTCTCTCCTTGGCTTCTTGTCCTCCACAACTTATTGGTATTGGGTCGAGACTTCTTCCGATTGCGAATACATCGTTGATGAATTATTCAGTGGAATATAAATATTATTCGGTGAATACCTAATAATTATTCAATAGAATGTCCGTATTTTGTTACTGAGATATTAGATTTTTCATATTATTCATTGAATTCTGAATAATTATTCAACGTAATCTGTATTTTTTTTGATTTGGAATAAACTTGTGATTGAGATATGAGATTGTCGATTCATATTATTCGATGAAATGTGAATACTTATTCAATGGAATATGTGTATTTTATAATTTGAAATCAATGTGTGATTGAGTTATGAGATTTCGATATTATTCGATGAATTATAAATAATTATTCAATGAAATAGGTGTATTTTGTAATTAGAAATTGATGTTTCGAAATAAATAACATAACATTATTCGGTATGATACATTATTCGGTAGGATGTATAATATTATTCGGTGGAATTACAAAATTTTTAAAAAAAACGGAATCAGGTGGATCAATTAACAAATTACTAATAATTATTTATTTTTTCATAAAACCTTTTAAAACAAAATCACCTAAAAAAATATATTCAAAAATGCAAGATTTGGGGTTGAGGTATACGCATTGGGAAGAAGGAGGTGGAAGGAGGTGGTTTTATTTTTGGGCATGTGGACCCCATTATATTAAAAGAAAATAACAAAAATCCCATTTAATCTTGGCCTTTAATTTTCTTTCAATCAAAGACTTAGATTTGTGCACAAAGTACACTATAAGGGGTGTGCCCAAGGGAATCATTCTCTATATATATATAGTGGTTCCCTTGTGCACACTCCTTAAGATATATCTTGTGCACATTTTTTAGTCATTGATGGAGGAAAAATGAAAGGTCATGATTAAAAGAGTTTTTCTTTTTTTTATCTTTTTGAAAGGTGGGACCCATGTGCCAAAAAACCACATCTCCTTTCTTTGTACGTGTGATACACCCCCACACCCCATTTTGCTTTTTTTTTTAATTATTTTTTTGGTATTTTCTTTTTTAAAATTTTGTGTGAAAAGTAAATAATTATGCGGGATTTGATGATGAGATTCAACTGATCTCGTTTTTTTTTCAATTTTTCTAATTCCACCGAATAATATTTCACATTTTACCGAATAATGTTAGGTTATGTTTTTCAATGATAGTGTTCCTAAATATCGATTTCTACTTACAATTTACAAAATTCACATATTTTATTTAATAATTATTATAAATTCAACGAATAATATCGAAAACCTCGCAACTCAACCACACATTGATTTCAAATCACAAAATATACTCAATCTCAATGAATAAGTATTTAGAATTCAACTAATAACATGGATCAACAATCTCAATCACACATTTATTTCGAATTACAAAAGACACCCATTCCGTTGAATAATTATTCAGAATTCAACGAATAATATCGACAATCTCGTATCTCAATCACAAAATACACACATTCCATTGAATAATAATTAGAGATTGACTGAATAATGTTCGTATTCACCGAATGATTCACCTATTGAACAATATCTCGATTTCGAAGGAGCCTCTGCTGGCCGAAAACCGTCGCCGAAAACTGCCCTGTCCAGATCGACAATCTGCTGGCCAGATCCGGCACCACCATCACCCGACAACCCATCCGCCTCTACAGCAACGACGAACCAGGGCAAGAATATCCCTTGAACCGGCTCCAAAGAAGGCAAGTTTCGTTTGTTCCGTTAAACAGAATGTTGACCTCTTTTATGTGTTCTTGGTGTCCTTGGACAGTTTGGCATCATCACCAGGGCAAGAATATCCCTTGAACCGGCTCCAAAGAAGGCAAGTTTCTGTGTGTTAAATCTATTTTTTTTTGCTTAAACAGATAGTTTTCATTTGGATTATGGACTTTTTTTTCTGCTCCAAATTCTGGAATCATAGGTGTGTGTGGCTAAATTGGTCTTTGTTGTGAGGGGTTTTGCAAAGTTCCTCCAAATTCTGGAATCATAGGTGTGTGTGGCTAAATGTATTTCATTTATGTGTGAGTAAAGTTGAGTCAAATGCTTGTTTGCTTATAGCACTTAGGCTGGAATCAAATGTTTGTATGGGTTTATGTAAACCAGTTTTGTATCCTTGTTTGCTTATAGCACCGGTAAGTTTTATCTCTTGGCCTCTTCTTCATCTCCATGATTTTCCCTCTATTGATGCGCCTATGAGTTGTGTCATGTGGTCTAGTTTGGATTCATCTTCGGCTACGGGCTAATGCTCAGAATGATTCTAAGCTTTCAATTGATGCAGTTGATAGTTGATTTCAAGCTTTCAATTGATGCACTTGCTAGTTGATTTTAAGCTTTCAATTGATGCACTTGCCTGATTATGTTGTGTTTTATAGCTAAGCTGGTGGTGATAGGTGAAGGTTATAAAAACTACAGATATTCAATAAGTCATATCACATGAATAAATCAATTTCCTTTTTTCGGATTGGTGAAATGATTTCCATTTGCCACAAATTAGAACGACCATGTGAAAAACCAATACCTTTTTAGATCTGATCCAATCTATAACTATCTATTTGCAATCTGAAATCTGAATGTTTTTTCTATGGAATTTTTTTTATAGGTTCACTCGGAATATCCGGAGGCAGGGGTAGCCATTATAGTTACTTCATCCCACCAGGTTTTTGTCTGCATCTCTTTCTCTCTTATGTGCCTTAGCAAATACTATACAATAGTAGATCTACCTGTGGTACAGAAAGAGGGAAATTACTGTTTCTGATGCTTTGATTTGTATGCATCTGTTTCAAATTGAAATCAAGAAAAAGAATTTTCACTGATTGTGATTTGTGTGCATCTGTTTATGAATCTTTATATAGATTGAGTCAGATGACAAACTGACTTTGTGAAACCAATTCCTGCATTTGTGAAACCAATTTCTGCATTTGTTTTGGACTATCTCTGTAAGTATGTTTCTTGCTGGAATCCTTCTGCACATCCTTTTTTACTTTGTTGAAATATTCAAACCTATACGTATTTGATAGGCACTGTACCTCTCCAAATCTCCATATAGTCTTTTTATTCATTAATGGTGTATTATGGAGATACCATTCCGGAATGGCTCACTGGAAAGGACTTGCTGGTAGTACCCAAAGGTCCCCAGTTCGAACCCCGAATATGGCCGCTATTTATTTACAAATTCAAGGTGTATTCTGGAGTAATTAGATATGAAAAAAGATGCTGGACTTTTGACATATTTTAGTAGACCAAAATGGAAGTGTTGGTCAACAATCACACCACCATTAAAATATTATAAGTCTGGTGGGAGAGTTACATTTCTCAACATCATCCTTGATTTGTTTTCATCTTATCTTTAATATAATTTTGATGGCTCATGTTTTGCTTTTCAGATGGCCTCACTTGCTTCTTACTTTGGTCTTGGCGAGCAGATACACAGGTTCTTTGCTACTTTATGATCTCTGTTTTCATTATGGGGATTTTCTTTGTTTCTCTACACCTCTATCCCAACTTTTGACTAATGGGTTTGGATAGATGGTTTATGATTAGCATGATTCTTCCCTGAGGTGTTATCTTTATATCAACGGCGAAATCTTGTTTCGGGTTGAGATCAAAGATGAAGCAAACCATACAAAGCCCTCTTCAGCAAGAGAAAACACCAGTATCAGTAAAGAGGTAAGCCAATATCAGTAAAGCCATCTTCACCTGTACATGAAAATTCGAGTAGCAATAACGAGGTAAGCCATGTTCCAATTTTGTGATGATTCCTTCTAGAATTTGAATTTCGGTGCATGATAACTTTGATTCATTAGATCTTAACTCAAAGAAAGCAATATTACTTTCATTCTATTATGCAATAAGGCAATTTAGTTTTGAGTCATGAATTGGTCTTGGTATTAATAAACCCCGACGTGTGCCGTTACAAGGAGAATCCGGCAGTCAAGTTATACATACCATTAGAAGGTTTTTCCGCTTGCTAGCTAGGTATAAAATGTTTTTAACTCCGCTTGTGTTTTGACACACAACCGGTCCCAAGCCCGGAAAAAAGGAGGGGAAACATGTTTTATGGTATTTCATATTATTAGATTCTTAAATGTCATCATAAATGTGTCACCGATAAAAATGTCATTAATGAAGTGTAATCAAATTTTATGCTTATATATATGTTATCAATTGTATAAATAAAAATGTCATCAACAAACAATGTCATCACAAATGATTGATATCAATGAGGTTTAATCACAAATATTATCAATGAATAGAGTTATAAATAAAAGATGTCATCAATGAATAAAACTCATAAATAAAAGATGTCATCAATGAAGTTTAATCACATTTTATGCTCTTTTGTCAACAATGGTATAAAAATATAATATAAATGTCACCACAAATGATTACATCAACGAAGTGTAATCACAAATGTGTCATCGGTGAATAAAAATAGAATTAATGAAAATATATCAATATACAATTGAGTAAATTAAAAAATTGGCATCAATTTATTTGATTAAAAAAAGTGGTATCAAAATACTACTTTGAAAAAGTGGCATCACATTAAAGAAAAAAATGACATTAAAACATTACTTTGAAAAAATGACATCATGGTAAAAAGTGACATAAAAAAAATGGCATCACTAAAAACATCATCATAAAAAATTTAAAAAAAAAAAAAAAAAAACCCATTTGAGTCGGTCATCGTTGACCGGCGACTGATATACGAGCTAACGAGCTCGAGTAGTGGGTGTACAAACGAGCCGAGCTCGAGCCTCATTTTCTCGAGTCGAGTCGAGTCGAGCTACTCACAAAATGTAGATCTGTGATTCAAAGTGAATGGAGTCCAAAAGGCAAAGCGGCTGACAGACTCTTTAGAAGAAGAGGTTAAATAAAACCTAGGGACATAACTGTAATTTCACCTACGAAACGAGATATACGCCCTATTTACAAGGGGTTAAATAAAACCTATTTACATGGGGTTAACTAAAACATATGGGAAGAACTGTAATTTCAACCATAAAATGAGCTATACGAGCTACTCGAGCCGAGCTCGAGCTCAGAATTCTGCTCAAGCTTGGCTCATATTTAATTCGAGTGAGCCCGAGTCGAGCTTTTTCCGAGCCGAGCCGAGCTCGAGCTACCCGGCTTAAGTAACGGCCGTCGACCGGTCAACAGTTGGCCATTTTGGGAGGGTACATCTAAACTAATTTTTTTAGAGGCCTAATTTCCTAATTGCATTTTCAAAAAGGTATAAATACCAAATTCACCCTTAATTAATTGAATATTTGAGAGGTAAAAAATATATCATAATCAACTTAAATATCTAACAAAATTGGATAAGACCTTATCTTAAACTTATGTTAATTAATATTTTTGTACAAATATATCAGTATATCAAAATTTGTTAAAAATCTGATCTTAACCATATATAGTTAAATGGATTAAGTGGAGATAGATAAAAAAAATGGGTGATTTAGGTAATTAGGCTATTTAGAATTTTCAATTAGCTAATTAGATAAGAAACTTATTTAATTAGATTAGGTAGTCCATTCCCCAAATGGGATATTAAAGTCAATGATCAATTGTTTGACCATCGACTGGTCAATGAGTTGACCATTGACTGGTTAACGTTGACCGTTGACCGGTCAACGTTGACCAACTCATGTGGATATTTTTTTTTAAGTGATAACATTTTTGTGATGCCATTTTTTTCCGTTTTGATTCCATTTTTTATTACATTTTTTTTTCGCTTTTATGCCACTTTTTAATGACATTTTTTTCAAACTTTGATGACATTTTCTGTGTACTGTGATGCCACGTCGACCATAGATGCCAATTTTTTTTCTGTTGACTACTGATGACACTTTTTTAAAGTTAATTTTTTGATGATTTTTTTTTACCATGATGCCATATTTTTTCAAAATAGTGTTTTGATGACATTTTTTTCTTTAATGTGATGTAACTTTTTCAAAGTAGTGTATTGATGCCATTTTTTCTAATGTAATTATTTGATGCCATTTTTTTAATCAAATCGTTCGATGCCACTTTTTTTTTAATTTAATCAATTGTATATCGATATATTTTCATCGATTCTATTTTTATTCACTGATGACACGTTTGTGATTACATTTTTATTCATTAGTGACATTTATGATTACACTTAATTGATCTCAATCATTTATAAAGACATTGTTTGTTGATGACATCTTTTTATTGATAACTTTTATTCATTGATGACACAATTGTAAGTACAATTAATTGATCTCGATCATTTGTGATGATATTTGTATAAAATTGATGGCATTAAAGTACAAAACATGGAATCAAAACCGTGTCACCAAACAAGGAATTTAACCAAACGAGGAACAACATCAAGATGCACAATAGTGATGGAAGATTTCACAAAGTGATGATAACGTGTCAAATGTAATCCAAACACAACACCAAATGATGAAAATAAAGAGAAAAACAAGTATCAGACTAAATTAAAAGAGAACATGATAGTATGACATCTTCTTTTTATTTCAGATGATCCAGTCGCATTGAACACAGATGAAATTGATGTTTCTTCACTCCTCGGCCTTCATCTTGCTGCGACTTATATATTTATGAAATCAAATAAAACAGTTAATATGCTCATTGATTTAATTTTCTGTGGGGATCTCTTGCTGCTTCTTCACTCCTCAGCCTTCATAAATATCTGACCTGATTGACAAAAACGTAATTGAAAAAACCTAGCAGTTAGACGCATTTATGCATCAAATGCAGAAGGTAGAAACCACAAATATGAATGCAATTCTTTTAGAGACAAAGTCACCTTATCTATTGTAAAGGCAAAATTTTGAAGCTTTGGTTGAACACTCCCTCAGCATGTTCAATATAAATAACAATATCACAATGTCACTTGATCACGGAATCTTTTTCTTTTTCAACAACAAAAAAGGCACCTCATTGAGAGCACCTTGAGAATTAACTCACATGATGTAGAAAGCAATAAGAACAAATTAATCTTACCTAAATTTCAGCAGCACTCTTTTCATTGTCTGGGTTTATATCTGCTAAGTATTTATTCTTCTCTTCCAAATTACACAATCAAGTGCAACTCTTGTCATTAACTGAAGAAAAATGAAAGTGGAAAGGAACAAGATCTAAGAATAAAAATGGAGAGAGGTCGGATACATACCAACCGAGCTGCATATGCAACTAGCCAATCATTGTCAAATTTGCACCAGTTTAGTTGATGTTTGCTTAATCACACCTACTACTAAATCAAAATTAATTAAATTATACAAATAATGAACAGAGTCACCATAACACATAAGCAACATGACCTCAAAAGCAGTTTCAAAGAAAATATACAATTCTATATTATATATTAGGTGCAATCATTTTACCTTTTGAATCACCCTGCATCCATACATTTGAAGGCTAAGTGTCAGCACATGCCCAGTCAGTTTATTTGCCAGTTCCCTTACTTGAGTTGTTGTTCCATGCCCCAAAAAATGAAGAATAGTAAGCAATAGTAAGATAAGTTCATCTTAACATAAACACCACCTTGTAGAGTCTTGAATTGACTTCTTTTCAGCAGAATAATGTTCAGACCAAAGCAAAATGAGGAAATGAAACCAGACAGTAAGTTGCAACGCAGGAGGTTGGGCATATTGTTGGATGCCATCGGCGAGGCCAGATTCTGCAACCCGACACATTGGAGCCAACGAGCCATGACAGCATCGTTAGCGTTACTAGCTGGCTCCGCATTATAGAGGGGCGCACAACCGGAGTGATCGACCATAGCGGTGGAAGCGGCATTGCTCTGCTGCATCTGGCCGCTCATGTGGTGCTGGGAACGGAGTTGGGGCTCCAACTTGCCAAGATCTAGTCAATTAGAGGTTCAGCCAGCAACCAAAAAACAAACAAAACAAATCTAATCAGAGAATAACATAAAATCAAACGCATTGAATCTATACAAACCCTAAGTTTCGCAACACACTCACCCAACGACAATTATTCGAATCCATAGGAGAACATCAACGGAGCTTAATTAACGGAAAGGCCTCCCAGCCACCAAGTCAAAACGGGCGGATGAAATCGAAATTCGACCGATCCGCTGAAATCTTAACCCTAACGCGGCAGAATTCGGAAGACAGGACCAACAATGGACAATATAGAATCGGGAGAAGGAAAGATTCGACGAGGAAGCTCGGCACTACTGTGGTTTGCAACCGGCGGAAATCAACGATGGTGTTGCCAGCGATTATGGTGGACTCGTGATTGAGAGAGAATGGATAGCAGTGTAGCTGATGGGAGAAGGAAGGAAGAAAGGGTAGAAGGGGCTAAAAAAATATGGAAAGAGGCTAGCACGCCTAAAAAAACATTAAAAGTTGTTAATTAGATAATTGAATTGTTAAAAGGGTACAAATTATCAAATTTTCTCTAAAAAAAAAATTCAATTGATTAAAAAATCTGCAATTTAACCGAGAAATCGCCAACATTGCAGGAACTTCTTGGTTGTTTCTAATATGGTGTACATTCAAATATCAAATCCACAATTAAAAAAAAAATTGTATATTCAGTTTTGATTCGTTGCAAAGTACATAGAAAATTTGTTTCAGGGCTTTAGTTTTATACTGTTTGATAAAGAAATTACACATATCATCAATTTATTAGGATATATAAAACATGCAATTAATTCAAATTGAACAATATAAACATCAAGATACCATCTTTTATTTAAATCCTTTCAAACGCAATGGGGAGAAGTTTCGAAGGAAAGAATACTCATTATGTAGGAAAGATTGATGAATCGAAAGAATTTGTAAATCATCAAGCAATAGGTACATAACTAATTATTTTATATTATTTTAATTAACTAAAAAAATATGCATAAATAATAGAATACATATTTTTTTTAACGGATAGAATATAACTTTTATTAGATTGGTGTACATCTATCCATCGACCACTTGCTTTATGTTCAAATTAATTACCTTCATCGATCTTTTTTTTTAAGTTTGTTATAAAAAAAATAGATTTTGTGTTACGATAGGAGGTCAAATATTTATATTAAAATGATATATATTTTGTAAATAACTAAGATATGAAGTTGAATATATTTATTAAAAATGATAGAATTTTCAACTAATTAAGATATGAAATTGAATATTAAAAATAAACCAGAAAATTTGATGGATGTGAAATCACACCAGATAAAATATATATAGATTTTTTTTTGGTCGAAGTTTTAATATATATAGATTTGATATACCGATTTTTTGATATCGATGATGATATCAAGATATCAGCCGATACGAGCGCTAAGACTTCCGTTTCCTCCCGCACCCAAACACACCCTTCTTTCAAAAACCCTAAATCCTCTCTGTTCTCTCCAACTGCAGATCGTAATCGAAGAGTTTTGAGATGACAAAGAGAGAAGGTCCAGCTATTGGAATTGATCTCGGCACTACCTACTCCTGTGTCGGAGTTTGGCAGCGCAATCGGGTTGAGATCATCGCCAATGATCAAGGTAACAGGACCACCCCTTCCTACGTCGCCTTTACTGATACCCAGCATTTGATTGGAGACGCTGGTAAGAACCAGGTCCCCATGAACCCCGTCAACACCGTCTTTGGTATGCTTTCTTTCTTTCTTTTGACTGCTTTGATAATCCTGTATACACTGTGTTGGTGACTCTTGCTCTCTGTCCCCTGTTCAAACCTTGAAATCTATAACATGTTTGTGTCCTTGCACTTTTAAATTTGCCCCAAATTTAGGCTCTCTTAGTTATGGTAATTAAATCAAATATGAATGGAGTCCTTGAGATGGTTTTGTTTCCTTTTGGAGGGATTTATCGGACTGGATTTTGAAATTCTCGTTGACGAATTCCTATTTGTACGGCACTGCTTTTTGGAAGCCATATATTATGGATCGGATCAGTTCGTGTTTTAGACTTTAGTTGTAATTGCACAACACATTAAATTCAACAAGTTATTTGTTTACTGGTAGATTTTTTGGGATCTGATCAAGCAAATCTCCTCATAACTGTAGTACAGTTAAAAATTAATGAAAGTAGTTACCATGTAAGGGATCACTCATTCAGAATATGTTGCCTTAATTACCACCATTAATAGTAGTTTTTCTTCGTACGCCCTCAAAGGGAAAAAAATTGTTCAGGTGCATTCGTTTACCCAAACTTTCAATTGGACGTAACACTCTTACACAAATTCTTTCTACTTCTAAAAAAAAAGAAGTGGCTAATAGCTAGTTATGTTGATGACAGATGCGAAGAGGTTGATCGGCAGGAGATTTAGCGACACAATAGTACAGAGTGATATGAAGTTGTGGCCATTCAAGGTTATTCGAGGAGCTGATGACAAGCCGATGATTGTTGTCACTTACCAGGGCAAGAAAAAGCAATTCAGTGCTGAAGAGATCTCATCAATGGTGCTTACTAAGATGAAGCACACCGCGGAAGCTTATCTGAGCACAACCATAAGCAACGCTGTGGTGACTGTCCCTGCTTACTTCAATGACTCTCAACGGCAGGCGACTAAAGATGCTGGTGTTATTGCGGGCTTGAATGTCATGCGTATCATTAATGAGCCCACGGCTGCAGCCATTGCCTATGGCCTTGACAATAAGATGAGCAGCATTTGTGAGAAGAATGTGCTCATCTTTGATCTTGGTGGTGGCACGTTTGATGTATCACTCCTTACAATTGAGGAGGGTATTTTCGAAGTCAAGGCAACCGCTGGTGACACTCACCTTGGAGGGGTGGATTTCGACAACAGGCTGGTGAACCACTTTTTTGAGGAGTTCAAGAGAAAGCATAAGAAGGACATCAGTGGTAATCCGAGGGCCCTTGGGAGATTGAGGGCTGCTTGTGAGAGGGTGAAGCGGACTCTTTCGTCCACTGCTGAGACGACCATTGAGATTGACTCCCTTTACAAGGGTGTAGATTTGTACACTTCGATTAGCCGTGCCAGGTTTGAAAATTTGAACATGGACCTGTTCATGAAATGTATGGACCCCGTTGAGCAGTGTTTGAGTGACGCCAAGATGGACAAGAGTTCTGTCCATGATATCGTGCTTGTTGGTGGCTCAACTAGGATTCCAAAAGTCCAACATCTTCTGCAGGATTTCTTTAATGGGAAAGAGCTATGCAAGAGCATCAACCCAGATGAAGCCGTGGCATCTGGTGCTGCGTTACTGGCTGCGAAATTGAGTGGCAATTGTAATAAGAGGGTTCAGGATCTTGTGTTGTTGGATGTCACTCCGTTATCACTCGGTATTGAGACCACTGGTGGTGTGATGTCTGTTGTGGTCCCTCGGAACACCACCATCCCTTGTATGAAGGAGAGGTTATTCCATGTTGAGGATAACCAGACAAGTACCAGCATCAATGTGTATGAAGGTGAGCGAGCCAGTATAAAGAACAACAAATTATTGGGCAAGTTCGTACTCTATGGTATTCATCCTGCTCCAAGGCATGCTACTCCCCTCAACGTCTGCTTCGACATTGATGCTGATGGCATTTTGAATGTGTCGGCCGAGGACAAGACAACCGGGAATAAGAACAAGATCACAATCACCAATGATAAGGGAAGGCTCTCCAAGGAGGAGATCGAGAAGATGGTGCGGGAAGCCGAGAAGTACAAGGCAGAGGACGAGGAGTTCAAGAAGAAGGTGAATGCGAAGATTGCTTTGGAGAACTACACATACAATATGAAGAACGCCATCAACGATGATAAGATTGGGTCGAAGCTTGGTGCAGACAAGAAGAAGATCAAGGCGGCCATTGATTCCACTATTACCTGGTTGGAGAAGAACCAGCTGGCTGAGGTTGTCAAATTTAAGGCCAAGAAGAAGGAGCTGGAGAACCTCTGCAACCCCATCACGAGGAAGATGTACGAGGGTGGACACAGATGGCCAATGAGCCCTAAGATTGAGGAAGTCGATTAGGCAAACAAGTTTAAGAACTGTGTCATTTTCAACTACTCTTTTGATGATACCGTACGTGAATTAAAGTTGATGTTGTAAAGAAACAGGTGGTATTTTGTTTTACTCATAGTCAGTATTATATAAATATTGGTTTTCTATCCTATCAAACCATTTTAACTGATATTTGAATAAAACATTAATTTGTTATCGTTTGGATGTTGAATTTAATAGTAAGGCATCCTTCACTTCGTTGTTATTGAAGGTTGATATTCATTTCATAATGTGATATGTGAAACCCCTTTTAAGTAAAAGCCAACCTATCTTTTAAATTTTATTGACCTATTGATAAAGCCTTAGGTATGCTAAAGTTTCAATGCATCTTATATTTGTCAGAATCAATAGATCGAGATGATTTAATTACAAGCTGAGTTTGACATGTACGTTATGTGGACTAGTCCTTCCATGAAGTTCAACAAATAAAAGTTGTAATGAAGGATAATAACCCACATTTGAAGGAGTAGGGCAACGAAGGCAATCTCACCATTTGTCATGTTTGCCTCTTGAATTTGCGTTCTTATTCCTACTTTGATTTGCCTAATTGGATTGTGTTATATAATTGGGCTTTTTGTGGCATTTTTTTTAATAGGTAAGAATTCGGTTGGAAAAATCCTAACCGATAGCATCCCATCGGATGAGATCAATAAGATCTGAATAAAACTCAAGTGCAGCTTCACTAACAAGACGATCAAGGTGTGCAACATTGTCAACCGTCTTGTTACCCTCGCGGGGCACATGAGAGAAGACTACGCTATTAAACTCCTAGATCTGCCTTTTAATATCCCCATTAGTAATTCAATTTCCCAAGGCATTGACTGTTAGATTTTAAATGATCAATAATGATAAGAGGGTCTCCCTCTATCACTATCTTATCTTGCCTGATATATCTAGCATAGGTGATACCTTCTCTAAGAGCTATCGTCTCAAATAAAAGAGGTGATAAGTGACCTAGCTCCTTGGCGCTCACTTTATGAAAATAGGAGGAATTTGAGTCAAAGAGCTTGATAGGTTTTGTCTTAAATCTTTGGTTCCAAAAGCTCTTTTGGAATACTTCCTTCTTGCGTATTAAATTCATTTCCTTTTGTGCATATCTTACAGAAGGGAAGGGGTTGTTGGTCAGACTGGTTTGTAAGCAGCGAAGCCGAGCTTCAGCTTCAACTTTGTCAAGTTGCCTAAAAATATTTCCGAAAGATGATTTATTCTAAATTTTGGCTCTTTTTTCAAAACTTTTGTCTTATATGCTAATTTGAACATTGTCGAACCAACGCCAGACGCTCTCCAGGCTTGTTTAACTACATTCCTAAATTCTTTTCTATACATCCATGAGTTCTCAAATTTAAATGGTGGAACCTTTGACATACAAGACGTCGTGAGCTTAATGGTGATTGGGCAATGATCTGATGATGAGAATGCTCCATTGAAGGTGCTAAGGGCCGTAAATTTTTGGATAATTTGGCGGTGGACAAGAACACGATCTAATTTTTTCTTGATGGGTGAATCTAGAGGGAAGAGTCTTAGCACCTCCGACTTTGTCATTAAAGCAAATGATTTCATTAAGGTCACCAATTACAATGCTTGGTAGTGGACAAGATTGGATTAGCTGTGTTAAATTATTCCAAAAAGACAATTTATGCCTAGGATCCGGAGGGGCGTAAACAAACCAAAATCTACAAGAGAAATCGTCCCTTGGGTTTATGTAGTTTATTGCAATGATCCTTGGCAGTTGGAGAACAACAGAGACATTCTCTAAGGGCATTTGGAAGGACTTCCAGAGAACCCCAATACCACCCGCCTTTCCTATAGCCGGAGACCAAATGGCACAGTCAAAGCCAGATGTTTTCCAGATCTCTTCCTCTGGAATTTTATCCGATTTAGTTTCCACAAGGGCAAGAATTTGAATGGATTGATTGGCGCACCACGTATGTATCGATATTAGTCTAAAACAACTTCTTTCCCATACCCCGACAATTCCAATATGCAACTTTCATAAGATCACTCCAAATGGGTTAGGGAGGAGGGGTGGCTCCCTAAACCCGGGCATAAGGTTCCAACTAGCTGTTTTATTATAATGGTGAGGTTCAAAATGAGATCAACTTGAGCTGAATAGACAGTGAATGAGATTTTAACCCATTTAGTAACCAATGCATTTGCAGAAAGCTATGAACAGATGGAGATTGTCGAAGAGACAACGACCTATGAACCAGTGTTGATACTTGATAGTAGAGTACCTATCACGAAGCAGAAAGCTTCCACTATATTTAGGACAAGCTGAAGCTCCATGAATAGAGAAGGAGAGATTTGTAAATGGCAACTGGAGAGTTCATTGAGGAATCCCCCAACCAACCATTGATAGCAAGAGATGTTATCAACCTTACCACTACAAATTCGAGGTCGGATCATCCCGGGGAGTGGTAGTACAGCAGTCCAACTGTCATGGTTAATACGGTTAATTTGTAGAGCCAGAGCAATCAGCTGATAGCCAGCACCAACCGATTTCAGCTGTGTTTTAAAACACAAAGGTCTGTCCAAACTGAGATGCAAATAGAGCGAGCAACCGCATTTAAAATCAATAGGAGCCTGAGCCTCCCTTGATCTGTTTGTCGAGCCTGAGGCTCTTTGTATGAAAGATCATTAAAGATCCAATTGTTGAGATGTTTAGAAGCAACCATGGTAGTAGAACATAACAAGTTGAACAAATTTTTACAAAAGACTAGCATCACAGCCACCTTCCACTTCCAACCCCTAGGGAGGCAAAAACAAGCAGCTCCCTGAATTTTCCTAACCAAGATGTATAATCCCCACAACCCAACAGATTTACAACAAAGGAGTAGGGATTTCGCCAACAGGAAAGCTTGTGATGGCTTGATTTTGTCCACCCAAACATTGGCAAAGCCATCAGAAAAAAAGCCAATGTGAAGGATATTGAACACACTTACAGGGAGAAGCTTCTGCGACTACAAAAATGGTTTGTGCATCCTCCAAAGAGGTGGTGTTTCCCTTTCGGGGGTTTGATTGCTCAAGAGCAGTTTCTTCCTCGACAAGAGGTTGTTTTCCTTTGAAGGTGTGTTCCACCACAGAGAGCTCAGAGGGAAAAAAGGTTTTAGAATTGGGTAGCAGAGAGGGGCAGTAGGAGAAGTACGTTGTGTGAAGAGAAATGATCCCCAACACAACTTTAGTTTCCACAAGAGGCAATCACACTGAGTATTTAATTGGTCTTTAACACAACTTTTTATGTATTATTATTATAGATAGATATTTTATAGAACGAGTTTATAGGCCGAGTTTTTCGCTCCTTAAAACTCCGTTTCCTCCTCCGCACCTAAACACACACCTGCTTTCAAAAACCCTAAATCCTCTCTGTTCTCTCCAACTCCAGTTGGTAATCGAAGAGTTTTGACTTTTGAGATGACAAAGAGAGAAGGTCCAGCTATTGGAATAGATCTCGGCACTACCTACTCCTGTGTTGGAGTTTGGCACCACGATCGGGTTGAGATCATCGCCAATGATCAAGGTAACCGGACCACTCCTTCCTACGTCGCCTTTACTGATACCCAGCGTAGGATTGGAGACGCTGCTAAGAACCAGGTCGCCATGAACCCCGTCAACACCGTCTTTGGTATAGATAGATTATAGATATAGATATGGATAGATATTTAAAACTCCGTTTCCTCCGCACCTAATCACACACCTGCTTTCAAAAACCCTAAAATCCTCTCTGTTCTCTCCAACTCCAGTTCCTAATCGAAGAGTTTTGAGATGACAAAGAGGGAAGGTCCAGCTATTGGAATTGATCTCGGCACTACCTACTCCTGTGTCGGAGTTTGGCAGCGCAATCGGGTTGAGATCATCGCCAATGATCAAGGTAACAGGACCACGCCTTCCTACGTCGCCTTTACTGATACCCAGCGTTTGATTGGAGACGCTGCTAAGAACCAGGTCCCCATGAACCCCGTCAACACCGTCTTTGGTATGCCCTCTGTCACCTGTTCAAACCTTGAAATCTATAACATGTTTGTTTGGCTCTCTTAGTTATGGTAATTAAATCAAACATTGATTGGAGTCCTTATGATGGTTTTGTTTGCTCTTGGAGGTATTTATCGGACTAGATTTTGAAATTCTTGTTGACGAATTCCTATTTGTACGGCACTACTTTTTGGAAGTTCGTGTTTTAGACTTTAGTTGTAATTGCCCAACACATTAAATTCAACAAGTTGGATTCGTTTACTGGTAGATATTTTGGCATCTGATCAAGCACATCTCCTCATAACTGTAGTACAGTTAAAATTAGTGAAAGTAGTTACAATGTAAGGTATCGCTCATTCAGAATATGTTGCCTTAATTACCACCATTAAGAGTAGTTTTTCTTCGTCTGCTCTGAAAGGGAAAAAAATTGTTCAGGTGCATTCGTATACCTAAACTTCCAATTGGACGTCACATTCTTACATAAATTCTTTCTACTTTTCAAAAAAAAAAAAAAAAAAAAGTGGCTAACTGCTTGTTATGTTTGACAGATGCGAAGAGGTTGATCGGCAGGAGATTTAGTGACCCATTGCTACAGAGTGATATGAAGCTGTGACCATTCAAGGTTATTCAAGGAGCTGCTGACAAGCCGATGATTGTTGTCACTTACAAGGGCGAGAAAAAGCAATTCAGTGCTGAAGAGATCTCATCAATGGTGCTTACTAAGATGAAGGATACCGCGGAGGCTTATCTTGGTACAACCATAAGCAACGCTGCAGTGACCGTCCCTGCTTACTTCAATGACTCTCAACGGCAGGCGACTAAAGATGCTGGTGTTATTGTGGGCTTGAATGTCATGCGTATCATTAATGAGCCCACGGCTGCTGCCATTGCCTATGGCCTTGACAAGAAGGCAAGCAACCGCGGTGAAAAGAATGTGTTGATCTTTGATCTTGGTGGTGGGACGTTTGATGTTTCTCTCCTTACAATTGAGGAGGGTATTTTTGAGGTCAAGGCAACCGCTGGTGACACCCACCTTGGCGGAGTGGATTTCGACAACAGGCTGGTGAACCACTTTGTCGAGGAGTTCAAGAGAAAGCATAATAAGGACATCAGTGGTAATCCAAGGGCCATTGGGAGATTAAAGGCTGCATGTGAGAGGGTGAAGCGGACTCTTTCATCTGCTGTTCAAACGACCATTGAGATTGATTCTCTTGATGAGGGTGTAGATTTGCACACTTCGATTAGTCGTGCCAGGTTTGAAAAGTTGAACATGGACCTGTTCATGAAATGTAGGGAGCCTGTTGAGCAGTGTTTGAGTGACGCCAAGATGGCCAAGAGTTCTGTCCATGATATCGTGCTTGTTGGTGGCTCAACTAGGATTCCGAAAGTGCAACAGCTTCTGCAGGAATTCTTTAATGGGAAAGAGTTGTGCAAGAGCATCAACCCAGATGAAGCTGTGGCATGTGGTGCTGCGTTACTGGCTGCGAAATTGAGTGGCGGTTGTAATAAGTGGGTTCAGGATTTTGTGTTGTTGGATGTCACTCCGTTATCACTCGGTATTGAGACCACAGGTGGTGTGATGTATGTTGTGGTCCCTCGGAACACCACCATCCCGTGTAGGAAGGACCAGGTATTCTTTAATTCCTACGATTACCATACATTTGTACGCATCGATGTCTATGAAGGGGAGCGGGCCAGTATAATGGACAACAAATTCTTGGGCAGGTTCTTTCTCTCTGGTATTGATCCTGCTCCAGTGGGTTTTTCTTGGATCTATGTCTGCTTTGACATTGACGCTGATGGCATTTTGAATGTGTCTGCTGAGGAATTGACAATCGGGAAGAAGAACAAGATCACAATCACCAATGATAAGGGAAGGCTGTCCAAGGAGGAGATCGAGAAGATGGTGCGGGAGGCTGAGAAGTACAAGGCAGAGGACGAGGAGCTCAAGAAGAAGGTCAATGCGAAGATTGCTTTGGAGAACTACGCATACTTTATGAAGAAGGCCATCAACGATGAGAAGACTGGGTCCAAGCTTGGTGTGGACAAGAAGAAGATCGAGGCAGCCATTGATTCCACGATTAACTGGTTGGAGGCTAACCAGCTGGCTGAGGCGGACGAATTTGAGGACAAGATGGAGGAGCTGGAGAACCTCTGCAACCCCTTCATCAGGAAGATGTACCATGAGCCCTAAGATTGAGGAAGTCGAATAGGCAAACAAGTTTAAGAACTGTGTCATTTTCAACTGGTCTTTTGATGATATCATGAATTAAAGTTGTCGATGTTGTAAAGAAACAGCCAACAGGTGGTATTTTGGTTTACTCTAATACTCCGTATTATATAAAAGTATTGGTTTTCTATCCTATCAAAACATTGTTTCTTTTGATAATTGCTATGTCAGAACAAAGGGAAATAATTACATAGACGACCCCAAACCGATTGATCTGAATATCTAAAAGGGGTGATTACCTCGACATTCTAAATATTGGCCTTTATTAGGAAAAGGTCTTCCTTGAATTGGTAAATAAAGAGCGGCCATTCCGGGGTTCGAACCGGGGACCTATGACTATTATCCAGAAGTCCTTTCCGGTGAGCCATTCCGGAATGGTAGGAAAAAGTCTTCCACCTCTTCTAAATTAGCTAAACATTCACCGCTCCCCGTGCCCCCCTCCCGTCTCATAATTTTTTTTTGTTTTTTTTCCCCGCGTTTCCAGAGTTGCTGAAACGAAATTGCTGAAACTTCTGTTTCAGCAGATACGGTTTCAGCAACCCCTTTTTCAATTTTTTTTTGTTTTTTTTTCCAATTTTTTTTTTCGCGTTGTTGAAACCGCGTGTGCTGATGCTGAAACTCCTATTTCAGCACATGCGGTTTCAGCAACCCTGTTTCAGTTTTTAATTTTTTTTATTTTACCGCATTGCTGAAACAGGGGTTTCAGCACATACGATTTCAGCAACCCCTGCTTCAATTTTTTTTTATCGCATTGCTAGCTGAAACGGAGTTGCGGAAACCCCTGTTTCAGCACATTCGATTTCAGCAACCCCTGTTTTCAATGGGTTTTTTTTTTACCGCGTTGTTGAAACAAGGGTTGTTGATGTTGAAAACCCGGTTTCAGCAAAGTTGTTGATGCTGAAACCCCGGTTTTAGATGCTGAAATTGTTGCTGAAACCGGAGTTAATTTTTTTTTTCCTTTTTTTTTCCCGGATCACCACTTCGATACCGAAGGTGTTGAAACAGGAGTTGCTTTTTTTTTTCGCGTCACCACTTCGACGCCGGAATTGCTGCAATCGGAGTTTGTTTTTTTCAAAAATTCTAAAATGCTGAAATATTGAAATAGTTCCTCATACAATTTTATAAGAATTGATTTCAGCATACTAGGTGCATCATTTGGATACATTTGGCAGATCCGAGCAACAAGAATAGCCCAGTTCACACCACCTAGAAAAATCTAAAATGCTGAAATTTTGACCCTCCATCAGCACTTCGACGCCGAGGTTGCTGAAATAGTATTGCTGAAATTATGTGGACACACAAATTCACCAAGTAGAACAACCCAAAAATACACTAAAAAGATGTGGACAACAATATATAAATTTAAGCATTTAAGCATTTCAACATCATACTTACAAGTCGATTCCTTGATCAAGCTGCTCTAAATAAGCATTTCAGCATTATACATATAAAATCTAAGAGATTATATTTAATTTTCTAGTTGAAAGAATCTATTGAATTAGACCAATTAATCACCCATTTAAATGTTACACCAATACTAATTTTATATTTATGTATTATTATGGCAAAGATCTATTCTATTGCAATGGGCAATTCATCGAACAGCTTCTGTGCATCTCCAATGAGCCCACACTTGGCATACACATTAACAAGGGATGACATCACAAATACATCCAAAATTTCAAGTTCCTATATGTACACATTCCTGCAACAATGGACATAAAAGGGAGATTGAACTTGCGCACCTTCCTTGATCATAGACGGAAATTACTTGTCTTACTCTCTGGTAAGTTTACTCAAGGGTATTCCCATGTCCAAGGAAAAAGTGAAATAAAAAGAAATGTTTTAATAGGGGATAAATAGGTTTGTTTTTTTGTGAGGTTCCATGCACCCCTATGTCATAATTACTACCCCTAATTACTACAAGTCTACAACTACCATTATTTCTCCTACTAAATACGAAAATGGTGATAATTAAATTATTTATGTGTTACTTTACTCCGTATAATTTATACTTTGAAGTATATAAGTACTTTGTAGATAAATTAGTTGGATCTCAAATTTTTTTATACTTTGTTTACATTTTACAATTTATACTTTGTAATTAAATATTTTTATACTTTGTTTATACTATACAATTTAATTAGTTCGAACTCCTATTTTTTATACTTTGGAATGTTTTAATAGGGGATAAATAGGTTTGTTTTTTTGTGAGGTTCCATGCACTCCTATGTCATAATTACTACCTCTAATTACTACAAGTCTACAACTACCATTATTTCTCCTACTAAATACGAAAATGTGAAAATTAAATTATTTGTGTTACTTTACTCCGTATAATTTATACTTTGAAGTATATAAGTACTTTGTAGATAAATTAGTTGGATCTCAAATTTTTTTTATACTTTGTTTACATTTTACAATTTATACTTTGTAATTAAATATTTTTATACTTTGTTTATACTATACAATTTAATTAGTTCGAACTCCTATTTTTTATACTTTGGAATGTAATTAGTTCGAGCTCTCATTAACTCGGATCGGATACATGCAAGCATGGATGCAATATGGAATATGCCATCAAAATCAAACAGGATATAGGAATCGATAATATAAAGTCAAAAAAACACTTGCTTCACTAAATTAGCTTGCATACAGATGTAATGTGATTTTCACCCATTTTTTTTTTATATAATTGGTATGGAGAACATATTTTTCCTCAGAATTTTTGTTTTGTTTTTATGTTTAATGAAATAAAATTTTAATTTGGTCGAAGCAGCTTGATTTTATTATTATGTTTAATTGAAGATGTATCCATACTGTCGGGCTAGGCGTCAGGGTAACAAAAATCACAAATTTGAGCAAATAAAATTATTTCGAGCTCTCGTTAAACAGATTCGGGTTAACATATGATCAAGAATTCGGAGAAATAAAATTCGTTATAGCTCTCGTTAACCAGGGTTGTGTTAACATGAAATTGAAATACCCCAAATTATTTTTTGGTATATCGTTTTAAGTAAATATGTTTTTTAATAAAGTTCTTTTATTTTGAACTTAGAAATTTTTTTCAAATTAAACATATACAAAATCTTATATGTTATAATACTACTACTTATTATAGGTGATGTTACACCTCTCCATATTCCACACCATTATGTAGCTTCTATAACACTCACATGGTGGAAAACCAAAGGTCCATATTGATGACCCTCTTATCTTGTAACTCTCTCCATCTATGCCTATATAAGGCCTTGTAGTTCTCATTGAGAAGGACACACCAATACAATACAATCTCTCCTCTCTACATACTTCTTATCTTATTTTATCACGTTATCAGCACGATTCGCTCGGTAAGAATTTGCCGACATGCATGCTTTGTTCGGCCGATATAATCATCCTTGTTTCTTATTGATTTCCCACCTATATATACATATGCTTCAAAATTGCCGATTAATTTGCAATACATATTTGCATGCAGTTTGTGAATTATCAATATATACAAATTATGCATACTACTGTCTGTATATATGGCGGAGATAATTTTTTTTTGTTGTTGTTAATTATCGTTGCAAAACATATGCTCGGCCACTGCATCTTGTTTCTTATATATTGATATGCATGAAATTTGATTTTGTCATTAACCGGCATTAGAATTTGATTAATTAACATGTGAATGCAATAATATGTATGTTTGTTACCGGCCACTGCATTTTCTTGTTTGTTAATCTGTGCATATATGCATATCAGCATATGCCTATGTACTGATCGCATGCAATTATATATCACTTTTGATTTGACATACAATTATGTTAATTTGCTCATGTGCATAAGGTCAAATCTCCCCTTTTGTTTATCCGATTAAAATTGTATAACATGATTTTTGTTTAATTTGTTTGGCTCCGTATATATATTGTTGTTATTTTTTTTGTTATATCTCTTGAAGAGATTAACGAGTATTAAGTTATCCCTCGAAGAGGATATACTATATATATTTGAACAAAATTGTCCTTGAAGAGACAAAAATATTTATCATCCCCCGAAGTGGATATACATAAGCATCTCCGTAGAGATGATCGATTGCCTCCCCTGAAGTAGATGGTTGATAGAAATTATAATTTGTGATGACTAATCCCCAGAAGCGGATGGTTCATCTCATTATTATCTCCCGAAGTAGATAACATTAATATTTTTTTATTACATATAATGCATGGAAAACGGTGCATGAGATTGAAGAAAAAAAATCATGGGGTTGACTTCATTTTATATGTTTTTTATAGAAATGTCAAACATTTCACGGTTGGAGTTCACCGCCCTTGATGTTTTCGGAAGAAACTATCTCACATGAGTGTAGGATGCGGAACTCCACTTGATTAGTCAGAATTTGGGAGAGACTATCATACCAGGCAATAGCGCATCCCAGCAGGATTGTGCTAAGGCGATGATCATATTGCATCATCATCTTCACGAGAGCCTGAAAGCTCAGTACTTGATAGTGAAGAGTCCCTCAGAGCTCTAGATAAGTCTCAAAGATCGCTTTGAGCACCAGAAGACTATCATCTTGCCTCGTGCGAGGTATGAGTGGATGCACTTGAGGATGCAAGATTTCAAGAAGGTCTCGGACTACACCTCTGAAATACATCGCATTTCATCAATGCTGAAATTATGTGGAGAAAACATACAAGATGCGGATATGTTGGAGAAAACATTCTCAACTTTCCATGCATCAAACCTTGTGCTGCAGCAGCAGTACATGGAACGCGGGTTCAAAACATTTGATGAGCTCATCTCAAACTTGCTTTTAGCAGAAGAGAATAATCAGTTGTTTTTTAACAACCATGATAAAAGACCTACAGGGTCGGCTCCACTTTCTGACAACAATCAAGGCACGCCTGAAGCGAATGTCACCTCCTCCCGAAGAGGTGTTGTCACTAATTTTGTCATAGGAGAGAGCCTCGATGACTCTTCCTTTGGCGGGCTTGAGGATACATATCTTGTGACATCTAATTTCCTTCAACAAGATGGAAATGACAAGATCTCGCCCAAGCTTGAGAAAAATGTTGTTGATCTCCCTAATTATGCCGCAGATCTCTCAAATGATCGCACCACCCTCTTTGATTAAATCTTCAACTATTTGGCTATTTTCATATTTTCAATTTCGCATCCTAATTTTACCTAAAGTTTGCTTGCTTGCTATTTCCCTTTTTCAATGTAGTTGACTTATTTCCATTTTAAATAAAGTTTTGGGCAATATCGGTTTTATTTATACATGTTTTATTTATTTGTATAGAATGGATCACCCAAGTGGAAAGTTCAATGGTGGGGAGATTTGCCTCATAGATAGTGCCACGACTCATACTATTTTGAAAAACCCGAAGTTTTTCATGAACCTGCAAATGGTGAAGACCAGTGTCAATACCATATTTGGAACAAGCAATCTTATAGAAGGTTCCGGAAGAGCCTCTATCTTGTTACCCGAAGGAACAAGAATATATGTCAAAGATGCTTTGTATTCCAGTAACTCACAACGGAATTTGTTGAGTTTCAAAGATATAAGATTAAATGGTTATCACATGGAAACCATGAATGAGAATGATACGGAATATCTATTTCTCACATCTTTTAAGACGGGCCAGAAGCAAGTCTTAGAAAAGATGAGAACATTAACACCTGGTTTATATGGAACAGTTATATACCCCATTGAGAGTTACAATGTCACAAACCAGAAGTTAGTTGACAATGCAAAATTTTCTTTGTGGCATGATAGACTCGGTCACCCTGGTGATACAATGATGCGCAGGATCATTGAAAGTTCACACGGACACCCGATAAAGGACCTGAAGTTCCTATCAAGGGGTGACTTGACATGTACGGCTTGTTCTCTTGGCAAATTAATAACAAGGCCGTCAATGACAAAGGTCAACGCAGAATCTCCTATGTTCCTTGACCGGATTCAAGGTGACATATGCGGACTGATTACACCGCCATGTGGACCATTTAGATATTTTATGGTGTTGATAGATGCTTCAACATGATGGTCACACGTAAGCTTGCTATCAACACGGAATGTTGCATTTGCAAGGCTATTAGCCCATATTATTAAATTAAGGGCTCACTTTCCTGATTATTCGATTAAAAGAATCAGGTTAGACAATGCGAGAGAATTTACATCGAAGTCTTTTAATGACTATTGTCAATCGATTGGTATTGTGGTTGAGCACCCGGTGGCCCATGTCCATACCCAAAACGGCCTTGCAGAGTTGTTATTCAAGCGGTTACAGATAATAGCTAGACCGATGTTAATGAGGGCTAGATTACCTTCATCGGCTTGGGGCCATGCAATTTTGCATGCTGCAGCTTTAATTCGTCTTAGACCGACCGCTAATAATAAGTTCTCCCCATTACAGCTTGTCTCCGGAAGAGAACCCAATATTTCATATTTGAAAATTTTCGGATGCGCGGTGTATGTCCCTATTCCTCCCCCTCAACGGACTAAAATGGGACCACAAAGAAGGTTGGGAATATACTTGGGGTTTGAGTCCCCATCAATTATAAAATACCTAGAGCCTATGATTGGTGATCTATTTACAGCTCGGTATTTAGATTGTCACTTTGATGAAACAAAATTTTCAACTCTAGGGGGAGAAGATAAGAAGATAATTAAGAAAGAGATTTCGTGGAATTCCACTTCTCTATCATTTCTAGATCCAAGAACAAATGAAAGTGAACTTGAAGTTCAAAGGATCATACATTTGCAAAGTGTTGCTAATAGATTACCAGATGCGTTTACAGATGCCAAGAAGGTGACGATGTCACATATACCAGCTGAAAATGCACCAGCTCGATTGTAGATTCCTGTAGTAGCTCCAAACCAACAAATAGCTAGTGATTCTCAAGCACGCCGAAAGCGTGGGAGACCACTAGGCTCTAAGGATACAATTCCCCGGAAGAGGAAAGAGACAATAACAACACATAAAGGTGTTGATACTCCTATCACTAACATCCATGAAGATATAATCCCAGAAGAGATATTATCTAAGGACCCCGAAAGCAAAGAAAAGGATGTCGAGGATAATTTTGAGATGTCAATTAACTATGCAACTACCGGTTTGGGGTGGCATCGAAATGACATAGTCCTAGATGACATATTTGCTTATACGGTGGCAATAGAAGTCATGGATGAAGATGACAATGGTCCTCAAACAATGATGGAATGTCAAAATCGAAATGATTGGGAGAGTTGGAAAGGTGCAATCAAAATAGAGCTGGATTCTTTAAACAAACGCGGTGTTTTTGGACCAGTAGCTCCAACACCAAAAGGCGTTAAACCAGTCGACTTTAAATGGGTGTTCGTACGAAAACGCAATGAGCGTAATGAAGTAGTAAGATATAAAGCCAAACTCGTTGCACAAGGCTTTTCACAAAAGCCAGGAGTGGATTATATAGAAACGTATTCACCTGTAGTGGATGCAACAACACTTAGATTCCTAGTTGGTTTGGCAGTTGTTGAACAACTTCAAATGCAACTTATGGATGTGGTAACTGCTTACCTTTATGGATCATTAGATACAGATATATACATGAAAATCCCCGAAGGATTAGAAATGCCTGAAGCATTAAGATCAAAACCTCGTCACATGTACTCCATCAAGGTAAATAGGTCCTTATATGGGTTGAAGCAATCAGGTCGCATGTGGTATAACCGTCTTAGTGAGTTCCTACTAAGACATGGTTTTATAAATAACCAAGTAAGCCCTTGCGTCTTTATAAAGAGGACAAAGTCGGGTTATGTAATTATAGCAGTTTATGTTGATGATCTAAATATTATTGGGACTCCTGAAGAGATTCAACAAACAGCTAATTACATGAAAAAGGAATTTGAAATGAAAGATCTTAGAACAACGAAGTATTGCCTCGGCCTGCAGTTCGAGCATACAAGAAATGGAATTTTCATCCATCAGTCAACTTATGTTGAAAAGGTCCTAAAACGCTTTAACATGGACAAAGCATATCCATTGAGTACACCTATGGTTGTACGATCACTTGATGTGGACAAGGACCCTTTTCGTCCTCGATTAAACAATGAAGAGATATTAGGTCCTGAAGTACCATATCTCAGTGCAGTTGGTGCACTTATGTATCTTGCTACGAATACCCGACCAGATATAGCTTTTGCAGTTAATCTACTAGCAAGATATAGTTCAATGCCAACAAAAAGACATTGGAATGGTGTCAAGCACATTCTACGTTATTTACGTGGAACAAGTGGCATGGGGTTATATTTTGAAAGATCTAAAGGAGTACATGGTGCAAAATTGGTTGGTTATTTTGATGCAGGTTATTTGTCAGACCCTCACAAGGCCATCTCGCAAACGGGGTATTTATTCATGTATGGTGGAACTGCCATTTCTTGGCGTTCAACAAAGCAGTCTCTTGTAGCTACATCATCAAATCATGCAGAGCTTATCGCATTGTATGAGACAGAAAGAGAAAGTATGTGGCTCAGATCACTCATCCAACATGTCCAGGAATCTTGTGGGTTGGAGTCCATTGTAAAACACCCGACAGTGTTGTATGAAGATAATGCAGCTTGCATCGTCCAAATCAAGGAAGGTTACATTAAAGGTGACAAGACCAAGCATATATCGCCGAAATTATTCTCCACCCATGAACTCCAGGTTGAAGGCAAAGTTGATGTCCAGAAGATTGCATCAAGTGAAAATCTGGCAGATTTGTTCACTAAAGCATTGCCTACAAGGGTATTTAAGCAACTGGTACACAATATGAGAATGCGACGATTGAAGGACGTGTGCAAAGTTGAGGGGGAGTAGTTTGCTCTAGTATTGTACTCTTTTTTCCTTGATCTTGGTTTTTATCCCAATGGGTTTTTCCAGACAAGGTTTTTAACGAGGCAATACGCAAACTACGAGGTGCACATCAAGGGGGAGTGTTATAATACTACTACTTATTATAGGTGATGTTACACCTCTCCATATTCCACACCATTATGTAGCTTCTATAACACCCACATAGTGGAAAACCAAAGGTCCATATTGATGGCCCTCTTATCTTGTAACTCTCTCCATCTATGTCTATATAAGGCTTTGTAGTTCTCATTGAGAAGGACACACCAATACAATACAATCTCTTCTCTCTACATACTTCTTATCTTATTTTATCATTATAACTATTTTTGAGATATTTCATCGTTATTCTTATGTGCACTTATAATAAATTAATTAGTTTTCTTAAGTTATATTATTTTGAAATATTTAATAGATATGTAAACATATAAATCGAAACAAGCTTTTGGTTTGTTAAGTCGGATGAACCGAGCCAAATCAAAAATAAAATAAAGAGAAAAAAAGGTGAACCGGTTCAGGTGAACCGCTTCCCCTTTCTCTTCCCGTGTACAGCTCAAGAGGCCCTTCAATGGTGGTTTTTCATTTTGCGACGTTTCACCTCCAAAACGTCTTCATTAACTACTATTCAACATCCCCATGTCAAAAATGTGTTTAAGGGGTGATATGATCAACAAATTCAACCCCGTTTTCGTCCAAATTCGTTTTGCCCCAAATCGAATTTGGCGTCTGTTGGGATGATTTTTTCAACCGTTTATTGCAATTGAATATATCATATTGATCAGCATCCGAAAAGGAACAATTTGGTATACTCGATTTTGGATTTGGTTCACATTTTAAGATCGACTGGGAGAGAAAGAAGAAGAAGCGGTGGTTGTGGGTGCCAGAGGATCAAGAAGGAGTAGACGAGGCCCGGAGAGGAAGGCAAAGGCAATGGAATATGTGAGATACGCAACCATGGAAGGAAGCCGGAAGCGGAGCGGAGGAGCCGACGTGAAGCCGACGAGCAACCATGGGAGGAGGATGAAATTCCTCTCTCCTTTGACCTCCTCTCTCCCCGTTTCAATTTCCTATAAAAAAAATCAATTTTCTTTAAAAAAAAAAGGAAAAAAAAAGTGGGTGGGTTATATTTGAGTTTTGAATTTAAATTTGATAGAAATTATTGACTTCGGCGGGTAAAATCAAAAATCAAATTTTGGCTGAATTTTTTTGGCGGGAAGAAATGGCTTTTCTGGACTCCTATGTAGCCACCCACACTTTATTTTGTTTTTGTTAAAATCAGCACCCTAAGTCTTTAATAATTGTCCATACTTTTCTTTTTTATTCCAAATCAGCACCCTGCACCTAATACATTCTTATGCAAAATCCGTAGACTTAAAGAAAAAAGATAACTTAAATTCATAATATATATATATGTACAATTGATACTTATAAACTCAAATTAGTAAAAAAAAAATTATACACACTCTAAGTGTATGACTATATGAATTTTGTTTTATGTGATCATAGTTGAACGTACATCTTACTTATTTAAACTCATATTTATATAAATTCTTATCTAAACTTATAAAGATATAACTTATATGATCAACCGTTCTATGCACTGTAAATGACTATTCCAAGATCTATTTTAATAGGAAGATTTATCCTCTAATTAAATTGAAATGACATTCATTCTTTTTTCATAATCATTTTATTAGTCGATGACTTTTGAAGTTTCGAGTAATCTAGTAGACCGACTTCTTTGCGAGGTAATCTTAAATACTAATAAAGTAAATAAATTATTGCCTATATTAAAATAATTAAACAAGATTAATTACTTTAATATTCCTCGTATATATAAATTCATCTCTGATTATTACATAATTTATAAACAAGATTAATTACTTTAATATTCCTCGTATTATTAGATTATTACATAATTTATAAATCGATTTATTTTTTAAATTTGATCGATCATTTTATTCATTTCAAGTGATTTGATCGAGCATTTTATTTTTGATAATTTTACCTATGTGAGATAATATAAAATTCTAAATACAAGTATTAAGTATACAACTTATAAAATTATCATATATTCATATTCCCGTAATCTTGTTTTTTTAAACCCATATTCAATTATTTTGTTAGATAGTTATGTATTGAAGTAGATGATATAAAATTCGTTATAAACAAATTATTATCTTTTGTGTCTAAATAAAGTTACGATTTTATATTTTAATCATTACAAATGATTAAATTGATCATTTTATTTTTATTAGTTAGATTATTACATAAGTAAAATTAATATAAAACTATTTATAAAAAAAGTAGTTTAGGATTATAAAAGTAGTTGAGATTGAAGCTTTATATATCATTCGAATCTAGCTAGGGTATTTCTTATGTAATGCAAAAAATAAAATAAATATGAAGGAAATCTTCATCCCTATTGGTGCAAGGATGAGCCAACGGATTGAAATCTTGCACCGTTGGATTTCAATAAATAAAGGGCCAAGATTGCATACAAGCCATGCGAATGGCTGATGCATTCCTAGATGCTTCGGACCCACAATAGTCCCGGCCAATCATAGTCCAACGCGTGTCCCATGATCCATAAATGCTACTTTTTTTTAAAAAATCACAAATTGTTTTTAGAGTTCAATTCGGTCAGATTTAATGTTATTATTATTAGTATTATTACGGAGTAATAATTTGTATAATAATAATAATTATTATTATTAATAATTAATATTAGATTATTTTATTAATAATAATAATAATAATTATTATTATTATTAGAAATTATTATTATTTTTATTATTATTACTATTACTATTATGAAAAATTACAAAATTGAGAAAATTATTATTATTACTATTATGAAAATTACAAAATTTAGAAAATTATTATTTTTATTTTTATTATTATTACTATTATAAAAAATTATTATTATTACTATTAAGAATAAAGTTGGGTAGAAAATTACAAAATTTAGAAAATTCATCTTCTTCCTCGTTAACCAGTGGTCAACCTCCATGGATCTGCTACAAACCTACAATGGAGAAATGTGAACCAAATCCAAAATTGAGTATACCAAACTGTTCCTCTTCTGATGCTGATCGATCTGATATATTCAATTGCAATGAATAGTTGAAAAAATCATCCCAAACGACACCAAATTCGATTTGGGGCAAAACGAACTTGGACGAAAACGGGGTTGAATTCGTTGATCATATCACAAGTTAAACACGTTTTTGACATTGGGATGTTGAATAGCAGTTAAACGAGGGCTGAATTCGCTGATCCTTCACAAATATTGGGATGTTAAACACGTTTTTGACATTCGGTTTTTGACATTGGGATGTTGAATAGCAGTGGGAGACATCGGAGCCAAGGGCACCAGTGGCCAATTGGGGGAGGAAGAAGGAGGAGGGAGGCGCGGATTCGGACAATTGGGGAGGAAGAAAACCGAACTCGCGGAGGCGGTGGTGGCGGATAGGAGGTGGTGGGCTGGAGGATGACAGAGGCCGTGGGGTGCACAAGAGGGCGAAGGCGGTGGCGGTGGGATGGAAGAGGGCGGAGGCGGTGGTGGTGAGCAGGAGCTGATGGGCTGAAGGAGGGCGGAGGCGATGGGCTGGAGGATGGCGGAAGCGGTGGTGGTGGTTACTGTTACTGGTGAAGAAAGGAGTAATTTGTATAATAATAATAATTAACAATAATGCAATTTTAATCCGCTTTTTATTCGTTAAATTTTGTCCACATTATTTTTCAGTTTTAAATTTTATAATTTGCAAAAAAAAAAAGGGTCACGATTGGTGCAAGGCTGAGCCACCGGATTGACATCTTGCACCGTTGGATTTCAAGAAATAAAGGGTCACGATTGCATACAAGTAGATCTGTCAAAACACAACCCGATCCGGTGACCCGACCCGATCGACCCGAAAATTTTCCGACCCGAACCCGAAAATTTTGACCCGAATTTTTTTTTCGACCCGAACCCGAAAAACCCGAAATTTTTCGGGTAATCTGGGTTTCGACCCGTTGACCCGATTGACCCGGTAATTTTGACCCGATTGACCCGATGACCCGATTGACCCGGTTGATTTATAATTATATATAATTATTTTTTATATATATAATTAAAATTTATCACAAAATTATCAAATAATGATTTTTTTAATTTAAAAAAGAAAAATTTGACAAACCCGAAATCGACCCGAACCCGACCCGAAACCCGATCAAACCCGAGTTCGAGTCAACCCGAAAAACCCGAAACCCGTTTTACCCGAGACCCGTTTTACCCGAAGTGACCGGACCCGAACCCGACCCGAATGACCCGTTTGACAGGTCTACATACAAGCCATGCGAATGGTTGATGCTTTCCATGTTGCTTCGGACCCACAACAGTCCCGACCAATCATAGCCTATCGCGTGTCCCATGATCCATAAATGCTACTTGTATTTTTTTTTAAAATTCACAAATGGTATTTTGAGTTAATTTTGGTCAGATGTATTATTATTATTAGTAGTATTACTACAGAGTAGTAATTTGTATAATAATAATAATTAACAATAATAATTAATATTAGAGTATTTTATTAATAATAATAATAATTATTATTATTATAAATTATTATTATTATTATTATTATTACAAAGGAGAATTAAAAAAATCAAAGAAAAATGGAAAAAAACATATTATAAATTATTTTTATTTTCCTCAAATTTATTTACGACTATCTATGTGAATTTAACTCTAAATACAAAGTAGTTTAGATTTATAAAAGTTTTCTTTTATAACAAAATAAAATTTATAGATCTTGGAGATATTTAGTCAATTACAGTGTATAGAACGGTTGATCATATAAGTTATATCTTTATAGGTTTAGATGTGAATTTATATAAATGTGAGTTTACGGGAATTGGAGATATTTGTAAGTTATATCTTTATAAGTTTAGATGTGAATTGGAGATATTTGGTAAAAAAATATTGAGCTTAGTAGGGTAAAATTCAAAATTCAAAATTTGGGTGAAATTTTTTACGGGAAAAAAATGGTTTTTCTTAACCGCTATGTAGCCACCCATTATTTTTTTTTTTTAAAATCAGCACCCTAAGTCTTTAATAATTGTCCATATATTATTTTTTTTCAAAAGCAGCACCATGTACGTAATACATTTTTTATGCAAAATTTGTAAACTTAAAAAACAAAGATAACTCAAATTCATAAAATATATATGAATGAATAAAATCTAATATCATAAATCTTACTCATGTAAAAGTTAAACTCACAAACTTTAATTATCAAATTAATAACAAGAAAGAATCAAAACAAGTACAATTGGTACTTATAAACTCAAATTAATAATTTTGATATTATATATGTATGTTTTTTATTATATAAACTCAAATTGATAAAAAAAAGGATAAAATTATTTTTTTGATAACATATGTAATTTTTTTATTATATAAACTTATACAAATAAACTTATATGATCAAATCAAAACCAATTTTTTATTATATAAACTTGTGATAACATATGTAGTTTTTTTTGCTATCCTATCATATATCTTATATTCTTACCTATATAACTATGAATCATTTTTTTTTTCTCAAAAAAAAAAAAGAACCTTAACACAAGAAAAATAGAATACAATTGACCAAGAATCAAAATTACCACAAGAACCTAATTGATCAAACATCAAACAACATAAAATTTCAACTTGTGAAAAAATTTCACATTTTTAACCAATAGGATAAATCAAAACAATTTATTTTTTCAATCCATGTCTAATTATGATATCTAGCAACCAATTATGCATAACTTCATGTTAGTACTAAAATATATTAATTGTGTCTTTTAGGGTTGAACCTAGGGTGCTCATTTGAAAAAAAATTAAAAACTTTGATTGGGTGTACAAAAACTAGGGTGTTCATTTGATAGGAAAAAAAAAGTTTTAGACAATTATGTAAGAAATAGGATTTTTTTTTAAGAATATAGGAAGTTTAAGTATCATATTGTAAGAACAAAATATTTTTCTACTTAAAGCCCATACCAATATAGTCCAATATAACCCAATATTATCTATCAGATCCCAAAAAAACCCTAAAGCCGAATTCTAAACAAATGAACGTCACGTCATCCATCCTCTCCGCACCTTTGTTTGCTCGCTAAACTAATGGAGCGTCTCTTGCCGGAGGCGGATGGATGCAAACTGCTTGCGCCGCCGCTCTGGTCTCCGACGTCGGATTCGTCCGCGTCTGATGTCGCCGCCCTCGTCTCTCTTCTCCTCAATCCTCTGGCACCCACAACCACCACCGCTTCCTCATTCTTTCTCTCCCAACCGCCCCCCTACTCCTTCCTCTCCAATTGTCCGAAACCGCGCCACCCTCCTCTTCCTTCCTCCCCCTATTGGCCAATGGTGTCGGAGAAGTCTCCCTCCTCCTTATTCCCTCCTCAATTTTCCGAATCTGCACCTCCGCTTGAGAAGGAATCGAAGTCGGGAGTTGCTGAAATAGGTGAGGGCACACCGAAATTTCAAAATTGGTTATGAGAATCTACATAACAACACATGGGGAAGCTTTTAGAATGGATTTGGTTCAATTTCGAGTGAGATTGGAGGGGTTGAAATTTTAC
This sequence comes from Persicaria tinctoria, assembly GCA_037127255.1. Classification (NCBI taxonomy): domain Eukaryota; kingdom Viridiplantae; phylum Streptophyta; class Magnoliopsida; order Caryophyllales; family Polygonaceae; genus Persicaria; species Persicaria tinctoria. The sequence goes on from JBANSL010000014.1 coordinate 10,796,082, forward strand.
CCATTTTTACAGATGGGATCGGAGGTTGAAGATGATGAAGCTGAACCGGTCCGGTTCACTCTTTTTCTTTTTTCAATGGGTTCGGTTCAGTTAACCAACTTAGACCCCATATTATATTATATAATCCACTTATATATATATATTGGAATTATTTTATTTAAAATTTATAAATTAAATACTTAGAATAATAAGGGGTGTTATCACTTTAAATAAATTCTTATTATTTTACTTAAAATAATAATGAAAATTATTCTAAAACTTACAAATTTTTACTCAAAATTTATGTTTACAACATACAAATTTTATTTTCTCAGCCTTCTTTATCACATGCAAAAATAATGGTGCTAACAACCCTTTAATTTATTAATGAACAGAGTTTAAACAAGCCCAACTTTTTTTATATACATTTACATATGTGTGACATAGATAAAAAATTTGAGAGCTCTAAATAATTTTCTCAACCTTATTTATCAAACACACATAATTTTTTTTTTGAAATTATAGGCTTTAGGATATAGTGTAGTCTAGGAAATAGGAGTAATAAAGAGTAATACAAAAAGCTACAGGTAATTATTACCCTACTATCTCTATTTTCATTTCTTTTTTTTTTAAGTTTTACCAGAAGGATGTTACAATTTTACCCCGGGTAAACTTACCAGAGGGTAAGAGAATCACTGTACATCATAGACAGTGCTTGCTTGATGGCGCTGAATTCCAATCCAGTCGCATTTGATAGGAACTTAGATGGCTTATAGTTGCTTGATGGCACTGAATTCCTTGATCATAAACAGTGCTTGCTTGCGCACCGCCGTTCGTCCATCACGATCTGTCGAGAGGCAACACAATACCTGCGGAAATCAGTACATACCCCAATCTGCTGAATCAGTAACCACCAACGTTGTTCGATCCCCACTGTTGCTTCATCGTCCTCTCCTCCTTCCCGTCTCTGCCTCGCTTCCTCTCCTAATCACCACCCCGACCCCTTTCCTCGCCGTCGTTGAACTCAGGAGGAGCCGAGATCGATGCCGGAACGACACTGCGGAAACTGGGCGGCAATTTCAGCAACTAGAGCATCTGAGATCAAGGCGGGATCGATGCAACGCTGCAGAAACTGGAGCATCTGAGATCGAGCCAGCATCTGAGATCGTAGAAGAATTCAGAAGACGACAGAGCCGAGATTGACGCCTAATTTCCAGCGCAGAAGCCGACAGAGCCGAGATTGACACCTAATTTCCATGAAGATCTGCGAGAGGAACCAAGGATCTAAGCGAAGAGAACCTTAGATCTATGGAAGAGGGAGTAGGAGAGAATAGATCTAGGATTTTCGGATCTGGAGAACAACTTTCTTACCCCATTGATGCGGCTAGCGATGAATCTGTTGAAGTGCGCCCAAGTTCACCGTCTCTCTCAGCGCGCGGCAGCAACAGATCCGAAGATCGATGGTGCTCGATCCGGTGAAGATGATGACGAGGAAGATCTGCTGAAGTGCGGCTGCCGACGGTGCTTCTCCGCCAATTTTTCATCTGTTGAAGGCGGCCGCACTGCTGCACCATCAGGGCGGCGAAGATGATGACGAGGAAGATCGACGGCGCTCTAGATCCGTTGAAGACGAGGAAGATCCGAGGAAGAAGGAGAGAGATCGATCCAAACGAGGGAGCCGGCTGAGGAAGAAGGCGAGAGAGAACTGATGAGCGAGGTTTAGGGGAGGGGAGGCCAAGATTGAGGTCGTGGACTTTTTGCTAATTTGGAAGAGTTGGAAGACAATTAATTAATTTGACCTAAAATTTGCGCATTCGGCGCAAATTTTCTCTATCTAAAAACTTAATTCGTGCACAATATATCACTCAAAATCGACCCGAAGTACCCATTTTAACTGATATTTGAATAACCAATAACTTAAACCCGAAAAAACCCAACCCAATAAGACACGAACTCGTTCTTCTACCTCCGACTTGGGTATGTTAAAGGCTATTCCCATTTTAGTAACATTAATTTGTTTTCGTTTGGATATTGAATTTAATAGTAAGGCATCCTTCACTTGGTTGTTATTGAAGGCTGATAATCATTTCATAATGTGATATGTGAATCCCCTTTTAAGTAAAACCAACCTAGCTATCTTTTAAATTTTATTGACCTATTGATAAAACCTTTTAGGTATGCTAAAGTTTCAATGTTATATTTGCCAGAATAAATAGATCGAGATGATTTAATTATAAGCTGAGTTTGACATGTACGTTATGTGGTCTAGTCCTTCCCTGAAGTTCAGCAAATAAAAGTTATAATGAAGGGGAAGAAGCAAGAGGAATCTAAGAGATAAGCCGGTGAAAGGCGCCGTAGTCAAAGGAAGAGGAAGAGAAGGATAATAACCCACGTTTGGAGGAGTATGGGAACGAAGGCAATCTCACCATTTGTCAATGTTTGCCTCTTGAATTTGAGTTCTTAATACCTCTTATTTTTACAACATCAACCACTTGCATTCAAAAGATTATTTGAAAAGGAAACCAAATTCAAAAGATGCGGTCTTGGGATCAGCATAACTGGTTGTGCTTCTGGAATTGGTCGATGATGAAGTTCCAGAGCTTCGCCAACTCCGCCATCTTGTCCACAAATTCCGCAACCTCAGCCAACTTGTTGGTGTCCAACCACTTAATCGTGGAATCAATGGCCTCCTCGATCTTATTCTTGTATGCACGAAGCTTTGACCAAATCTTCTCATCGTTGATGGCGTTCCACAATTTTTTTAATGCATTCCATATGTTGTTTACAAAGTTCTCAAAGCATTCTTGGCATTCACCTTCTTCTTGAACTCCGCATCCTGTGTCTTGTACTTCTTCGCCTTTCGCACCATCTTTATAATATCCTCCTTGGACAGCCTTCCCTTGTCGTTTGTGATTTTGATCTGATATGCGAATATCGAATAGATTCGAAGTTTGAGATACGAGTTCGAAGGTTTTAGCAAGATCAAACAATGTAGAAGCATAAATAACACACCAAGTTTTACGAGGTTTGGATCTAAAGATCCTACGTCCTCGGGGCCTCAAGAAGAAGGTCAATGCGAAGATTGCTTTGGAGAACTACGCATACTTTATGAAGAAGGCCATCAACGATGAGAAGATTGGGTCGAAGCTTGGTGCGGACAAGAAGAAGATCGAGGAGGCCATTGATTCCACGATTAACTGGTTGGAGGCTAACCAGCTGGCTGAGGCGGACGAATTTGAGGACAAGATGGAGGAACTGGAGAACCTCTTAAACCCCATGAGCCATTGATTCCACTATCCTCCATATTATATAAATATTAGTTTTCTATTCTATCAAACCATTGTTTCTTTTGAATTTTTTTTATCAGAACAAGGGAAACTAGGTTGGCTATACACGACCCCCAAACCTAGAGCTGGCAATACCGATCCGAGAAATCTGATCCGACTGATTCGACTCGAACTCATCCGACATCCGAATAATTAAAAAAAAAGTTTGGATCCGAGATCGACCGACCCGATCCAAGTTAAGTATGAACCCGAAAGCAATCTGAACTCAATAATAACCCGAACTCGATTATACTTCTTGATGGTCCGACCCGAAAGCAATCCGAAACTCGAAATTGTCAGGTCCGAACATATTCGAATCCTGAAATTACCCGAAAGCGATTATACCTGACACCCGAAACAACTCAAACTCGATTATATCCGAAACCAACAAAAATCTTAGCATTTTCTCTAAAATACTCAAAACAACCTAAGTATTTGATTACTTAATAATGGATGTTAATATTATCACGCATATAGTATAATTAAATATAATTTTATACTCTCTCCATTAAAAAAAAGTCATTTGACTTTTTAGCATTTTTCAAGACGCTAAAACTATATAAATATCTTCTTCTTTTTATAATTTTGTAGCTAGTTATGAGTAATAAGTATGAAATTAATATTCAAAAAATAATATTTTATATAATGTTGACTTTTTTTAAAAATGTTCTAAAAGGTGAGAAGACTTACATTTTTTTTAACGAATGTAGTATTGATTAAGAATCGATAAACATTAGCTTAATCTATGTAAAAAAAGATAAATATCTCATAAGTAAAAAAAATTAAATAAATTTGACTTGATTTATCCAATATGATTCTTGCGCGTTCGATTTGAGTGAACCCGAATTGATCGAAACCGTTTTGACCAAAACCCGATTCACACGAACCCTTTTAGACCGAAACCCGATTCACTCAAACCCGTTTAACCCGAAACCCGATTCACTCGAACTGAATGGGACCCGAGAATCCGATTGTATCCGATAAAATAATGCCCGAATAAACCCGACCCGAACCTGATTAGACTCGAATTGTCATCAGACCCGATATCAACCCGAGTCCGAAATGACCCGAAATCGAACAACTCGACCCAACTCTCCCGATTGCCACCTCTACCCAAACCAATTGAGCCGAATATCTAAAAACTTAATTAGGAATATATCACCCAAATCGACCAGACCCATTTTAACTGATATTCGAATAACCCGATAACTTAAACCCGAATAAATTGAACCCAATAAGACATGAACTCGTTCTTCTACCTCCAATTTGGATAAGGCATGTACGCTTGACGTACACAAAAAAGCCCATTGTACGAATAAACTATGAAGAAGTGGTGGGCAAATCACTCTTGAGCCAAGATAGGCTAATAAAAGCAAACAAAAATACAATTTTACCTTTAATTATTACTTTACTTTTCTACTTTTGTTGAAAACTACAACTAACAAATCCCTAATCATTACAAGGGTAATTTTAAAAATTAAACACCAAAATACCTAAAACAACATGTTTTTCTTAACAAGATTTTACTCCTAAAATGACATGTTTTTCTTAACGGATAGAGTATTTTTTTTGTCAAAAAACAAGATCCAAGCTCTCATCATCCGCAGGAGATTTTATTAAGAACGTGGACAAAAGATGCGGTGATGACAAGCACGAAAACATAAATTAAAATTTGGGGGCCTAGATAGACTAAAATTTTCTCATTATGTAATTTTTATTAACAAAACCTTTAATTTAATAAAAAAATATTTTTTTTTATTTTTGACCTATTATTTTATTTTTGTAAAAATGGGACGGATTGGAGCAGACCCCAGTCCGCCCTGAAATATGAATGGAGTCCTTGAGCTGATTTTGGTTGCTTTTGGAGGGATTTATATATAGGAGTCGGTCGAGTGTCCATTAAAACCTACCTAATCGAACTGACATCTGTTTGCTTCTATTTCGTAATTAATTTGGAGGGATTTATCACTACAAGAAAAATCAGTTTGGGCGACAAAACATTTCGTCGCACAAAGTGATATTTTTGTCACCCAAAGTTGTTTGTGATAAAATGAGTTTCGTCCCCTGTTTTGTCGCCTCAGCCCCGCCGCACAAAGTCTGGGCGACCAAAAGAAATTCATCGCCATAAGTAACTTTTGTGATGAAATCCAAATTTCATGCCCCAAGAGTTTTGTGACAAACTTTTAAACTTGGTCGCCCAGTGTTAGTTTGTCGCCCAAAGAACCTATTTTTTCTGACGAATTTTTTCTTTTGTCACCCACTGTACCCATGTTTTTATGATAAATTTTTTTATTTGTCACAAAAGATAAAATTGATAAAATATAATATATCCCCCAAGAATTATGTTTTGACACCCTATTTAACCTTTAGTGACAAAATTATATTTTGACACCGCCAACCAAACACACCCTTATGATATTTCTAGCAACCTTACCAACTAATGCTACTGATGGTGGGGCATTCCGAGAATCGTTGTCGGACCTCTCGCTTTTAGGTGCGAGAATCATTCCATTAGACCAAATGCACTATTGACTCAAAATTATCAAATCCATGATGATATCAAAAGAGAGCTAAAAGAAATCAAACTTTCAACTTCATCTATCAGCAAATAGAAATCTCAGTTCTCCTATTTCTTGTATCTCAAACAAACAGAAAGACAAAAATCTCAGTTAATGCTGCAATCTTAACCGGCAAAGAAACAATTCAGGAGAAAAAGGAGAGAGTAATTAAGAAATAAAGGAAGAACATTAATGTTATATGGGAATTTCACCAGAGTGAATTCCAACATGAAAATTTATAATCTCTAAACCTGTTGGGTTCCCTCCCTAATCAAGGTAAAGCCCAAGAATTTATGGGTTAAAAGATCATTGGCCCAATTAGTTGTTGATGGGCATAGACCAAGATCATGAATCTTGGAGAGATCTCTAGACTATTCCTACAAATAAGCTCTCTAATTAGTCTAGAACAATCTAGGGAGGAGGAGTCTAGAACTATCAAGTGAAATGTCTTCATTCTAGAATTGTGGATGCAAGGCTATAAATAGCCCCATGGAGCATCAATCCAAGATCAATCCAAGCAAAGCAAATCCAAGCCTAAGTGTAGAGAGATCAAGCCTAGTAAGAGTGAGTGTAAGTGAGCCACAAAATTATATAGTGAGAGTTATATCCTTGTAAAGTTTTCCACTATATAATAAAAGTGCCACTTCTATACAAAGTGAGTATTTGCCCATCTTAATCACACGAAGAGGGAAAACCCGATTTTTCCCAACAGTGGTATCAGAGCGAGGTTCATTGTCGGAAGGTGTTAGCTCGTGCGGATCAAGATGGAGGCTAGCGTCACTTACGAGGGTGACATGTTCAAGCTCACGGCAGACAACTACTCTTATTGGAAGCCGATGATGGAGGATCATCTCTACTGCAAGGACCTGTACGAACCCGTCTTCAACAAGGACAAGCCTCAAGGAAAGAGCGATAAGGAGTGGGATCTCCTTAATCGGAAGGCGGTCGCCATGATCCGTAAGTACATCGATAAAACTCTCTTTGAGCATGTTTCTAATTATACAAATGCTTTTGAATTGTGGACAAAGCTTGAGTCCATGATTCAAAAGAAATCGCCTCGTAACATGGCCCTCCTAGCTAGACGGTTGGTGAAGATGGAGTATAAGGATGGCCAAAGCATGATTGAGCACTTGAATAATTTCAAGGGGCTTGTCAATCAGCTAAGTAAGGTGGATATGGTGCTTGATGACAAGTTACAAGCCATCCTACTCCTCACCTCTCTGCCAGAGAGTTGGGATACTCTGGTAGTTACTCTAAGTAACTCATCACCGGACGGGAAGCTCACCATGGATACCGTCTGTGATAGTCTTCTGAATGAAGAAGCTAGGAGGAAAGAGAGAGGAATAACCAATCATTCCGAGGCTAATGTCCTTGACAACCGGACTAGTAATGATGTCCGTGGACGGAAGCAAAACCGAGACCGAGATCAGTCTCGAGGGCGGTCCAAGTCACGCACCAGGGTCACGTGCTACTACTGTGGCAAACCGGGCCACAAGAGGCAAGAGTGTCGCATCCTCAAGAGAGATCAGAAGGCCGGAAACGTGAAGCCGGACCAGATCAATCCTACGAGGAGACGAGAAGAAAGGAGTACTACCGTCATGGCTGATGAAGGCGAGGATTCATATCTCGTTGAAGGAGGTAACATTCTAAACATTGAAAGTAATGATATCTCCTGGATTGTCGATTCTGGTGCCTCCTTTCATGTTACCCCACACAAAAACTTCTTCTCATCCTACCGAAGTGGAGACTTCGGTACCGTCCTGATGGGAAATCATGGATGGAGCAAGATCGTGGGGAGAGGAGATATTATCCTCACATCCAACACGGGATGCAAGCTCATTCTAAAAGATGTGAGGCATGTCCCTGATATGAGACGTAACCTCATATCAACTGGAAGGCTAGACGATGATGGCTACTTTAGTCAAAATGGCGGAGGCAAATGGAAGCTGACTAAAGGTAACCTAACTGTGGCTCGAGGAAGAAAAGAAGGCACATTGTACTGGACAGAAGCAAAGGTCTGCAAGGGAGAGGTGAACGTTGCCAGCACCGACATGGAGATCTGGCACCAAAGACTTGGACACATGAGCGAGAAGGGCATTCAAATCCTCGCTCGAAGGCAGCTCCTCCCTAATCTGAAAGGTACTTCCCTCGACCCATGCTCTGATTGTTTAGTCGGTAAACAACATAGAGTAGCTTTCCAGAGATCATCTCCACCCACAAGGAGGAAGCATGTCCTAGACCTCGTACACACAGACGTGTGTTCAATGACAGAAAAATCCAATGGAGGTGCACTGTATTTTGTGACCTTCATTGATGATCACTCAAGGAAGGTCTGGGTGCATCTACTGAAATCAAAGGATCAAGTCCTCGAAGCATTCAAGGAGTTCCATCCCAAGGTGGAACGGGAAACTGGTCGGAAACTCAAGTGTGTCCGATCAGACAATGGTGGTGAGTACCGAGGACCCTTTGAGGCGTATTGTAGCTCCTATGGGATCAGACTTGAGAAGACACCGCCTAAGACGCCACAACTAAACGGGGTTGCTGAGAGGATGAACCGTACTCTCACAGAGAGAGTCCGATGCATGCTCTCTCATGCCAAATTACCCAAGTCGTTCTGGGGAGAAGCCTTGATGACCGCCGTCGACATCATCAACCTCACACCTTCTGTCCCTCTAAACGGAGATATCCCAGAAGAGGTCTGGTCAGGGAAGAAGGCCTCATACAAACACTTGAAGGTGTTCGGGTGCAGAGCGTTCGTTCACATTCCAAGGGACGAGCGGGCCAAGCTTGATGCTAAGACAAAGGAGTGCATCTATCTTGGTTCACCAAGAGATGAGTTCGGCTATCGGCTATGGGATCCGGCCACCAGCAAGGTTATTAGAAGCCGAGATGTTGTGTTCTTCGAAGATCAGACGCTTGAAGATATCCGAAGATCAACAAAGCCGACGCTAAGACGAAGGAGGGAAGAGGAAATTCCCTCGAATGCACAACGGGGCGATCCAGAAGAAGCTCCGATCGAGAGCGATGATGAAGCTGATGATGAAGATCATTCTCAAGAGCAGAATGATCAAGAAGATGCCCCAGTTGAGCCGGAAGCAGAATCCAGCACTCCACTAGAGCCTGAGCTGAGGCGGTCCTCTAGAGATAAGCGACCGTCCAACCGATACAGCTCAGATGAGTATGTGACCCTCACGGATGAGGGGGAGCCTCAGAGCTATAAGGAGGCTATGGATGATATCCACAAGGCTGAGTGGCTAAGAGCCATGCAAGAAGAGATGCAATCCTTGCATGAGAACCACACCTACGAGCTGGTAAAGCTACCAAAAGGGAGACGAGCCTTGAAGAACAAATGGGTGTATCGGTTGAAAACCGAGGACAGCAACTCGAAGCCCCGATACAAGGCTCGATTAGTCGTGAAAGGGTTCAGCCAGAAGAAGGGCATCGACTTCGAAGAAATATTCTCTCCGGTCGTGAAGATGTCATCTATCCGAGTTGTTCTAGGCTTAGCAGCAAGCCTAGACTTGGAGATTGAACAACTCGATGTCAAGACAGCATTCCTCCATGGTGACCTTGAAGAGGAGATATACATGGAGCAGCCTGAAGGATTCAAAGTTCCAGGCAAGGAGAATTTGGTGTGCAGACTCACGAAGAGTCTCTACGGCCTAAAGCAAGCACCAAGACAGTGGTACAAGAAGTTCGACTCTTTCATGGCGGATCACAACTTCAAGAAAACCATGAATGACCACTGTGTCTTCATGAAGAGACTTGGGACCGGCAAGGCAAATCCTTGGGATGACAATCACTCGTGATAGAACGAGGAAGCTATTGTGGATATCCCAAGAGAGATACATCGAGAAGGTTCTGGAAAGATTCAACATGCACAAAGCCAAGCCGGTTAGCACGCCACTTGCTGGACACTTCAAGCTAAGTTCGAAGCAAAGTCCAACAAGTGAGAAGGAGAAGCAAGAGATGAAGAGTACTCCATATTCTTCCGCGGTAGGTAGTCTCATGTATGCAATGGTCTGTACGAGGCCTGACATCGCCTACGCCGTCGGGGTCGTAAGCCGCTTCTTGGCAAATCCGGGGAAGGAACACTGGGCTGCAGTGAAATGGATCCTCCGGTATCTACGGGGTACTTCTAAACGGTGCTTATGCTTCGGCAATGGGAAGCCTGTGCTAGAAGGATACACAGATGCAGATTGGGCCGGAGACAATGATTCCAGGAAATCAACGTCAGGGTATCTAACTACCTTTGCAGGGGGAGCTGTTTCCTGGCAATCAAAGTTACAAAAGACTGTTGCCTTGTCCACCACTGAAGCGGAATACATCGCATCTACGGAAGCCTGCAAAGAGATGCTATGGATGAAGAGCTTCTTACTCGAGCTGGGAGTAGAGCAAGACAAATATGTCTTGCAGTGTGACAATCAAAGTGCTATTCATCTGGCGAAGAACCCGACCTATCACTCTCGCTCGAAGCACATCGATATTCGATATCATTGGATCCGAGACATTCTCGAAGAGAAGCTCCTACAGCTTGACAAGGTGCATACGGAGAAGAACTGGTCCGACATGATGACCAAGGTAATCCCGACAAATAAGTTTGAAGATTGTTGTCAAGGATCCGGCATCGTGACACGTCCATGATTAAGTCGGGAAGGGGGAGATTTGTTGGGTTCCCTCCCTAATCAAGGTAAAGCCCAAGAATTTATGGGTTAAAAGATCATTGGCCCAATTAGTTGTTGATGGGCATAGACCAAGATCATGAATCTTGGAGAGATCTCTAGACTATTCCTACAAATAAGCTCTCTAATTAGTCTAGAACAATCTAGGGAGGAGGAGTCTAGAACTATCAAGTGAAATGTCTTCATTCTAGAATTGTGGATGCAAGGCTATAAATAGCCCCATGGAGCATCAATCCAAGATCAATCCAAGCAAAGCAAATCCAAGCCTAAGTGTAGAGAGATCAAGCCTAGTAAGAGTGAGTGTAAGTGAGCCACAAAATTATATAGTGAGAGTTATATCCTTGTAAAGTTTTCCACTATATAATAAAAGTGCCACTTCTATACAAAGTGAGTATTTGCCCATCTTAATCACACGAAGAGGGAAAACCCGATTTTTCCCAACAAAACCATACCTTAAACTTTCCAAACACTAGATTTTGCAAAGCCACTGCACTAAAATTGTCACTGCTTATATGTGGAACAAATTAAGACAACTGGAAAAATCTCATCGTTGCATTAATTTTACTCATGAAATGAACACAAAATGTGTTTCTACATACACAAATGGACCTTAAAATTTATGGTTGGACTGACTTTAGCCTTGACTCCTGCAAAAGAAGGCACGAAGTCGGACTTTCAGCTAATTGAGACCCTCATCAGATTATCTTCTCTTGAATTGTAAGAACAAATACAAATGATTCTCAAGATGCGAGTGATTTCTGCAACAAAAACGCCTCTTTGAACCGTCTATGATTCTCAAGATGCGTGTGGTTTCTGCAACAAAAACGCCTCTCTGAACCGTCTTATTCTTTCCGAAACAGTCATGTGCAACAAAAAGAAACTAACAATATGATTATGAATCTGTTTGGATGTCATGCTCATTGGGCACTCTTTTTTCTACCCTTACTAGCCATCAGCATAAATTGAATAAAGTGATTCCTAAACAATATGATTCAGCATTAATTGAATAAAGTGATGCAACATTAATTGAATAAAGTGAAAAAATAAGATTATTTTTAGCCTTACTAGCCAAGAAGTAAAGAGATCACAAAATTGCAGGCAGTAATCAAATCATCGTGATGCACCAAATTGGAGAGGTCTAACCATCAGAGGTCATGCTTAAAAATGCATATAAAATGATAAAACTATCCATGGATTGTACAATATGATACTTGGAGAGAGCATGTGTCTTACTGCATTTGAAGGAGATGGCCAACAGTGCAGTGCAGCACCTGCATGGACAACATCAACTGAAGTAGATGCAAAGGGAGCCTAGAAACATCTGCTCGAACAAGAGCAAGATCTCTACACCTTTTTAATGGATAAGCGAATCGATCTACTTCAATCTTATGAGACATTACATCATCTAAGAATGTCTTATCATAAGAGAAAAAAAAGACTGACTTAGATAGCATGGCATCCTCTTTCTTGATAAAATCATAACACTGACGAAGCATATTTTCAGAGAAATCAAGGGCTATTAATCCTGAATAGATACCAGAGTTGGCGAATTTACGGGAAAACAGACCACTCCCACAGCTGACAATGACATCTACAAGGAGTACGTCCTCCTTCAATAGGTTTAAAGTACTCCTGTGCCATCTTGAACTGCATATTATGAAGAGGTCAAAAGCCATACCAGAGATCATAAATTATCTTGTTACGTTACAAGTTATTCAATTAGAAGAGCAATGTATCCAAGACAAAACAGTAACAGCAATAGCAGTTATCTTGCAATGTATCCAAGACAAAACTGTAACAGCAATAGCAGAGATGAATAATTTTGCATACTTTATATCTCCTATTGTGTACCTATATTAAGCAAGATCCAAGGTAAAATAGATAGCAAATGGAATACTACTAACCTCTTCTTCCAGACCAGGAAAACCACTTCGATCTGTTGAAGTTTTGCCTCCAGCCCCTTTCGTACAAAAAAGACACAAGTGGAATCCTGTTCCAAGTTTTCAGTGATCAACAAGAATACTAACATTTTAAGAAACAAAAGATAGATAAAGTCATATTTACAAAAGGCAGATAATTCTCTATCGATTTAATATGCACATTTGAGCTGGCTTGAGGCTTCAGTTCTTTAGTAGTAATCTATGATACCCTGAAACTCCATTTCATAGCGGTTTCACGTTTCTGAATATAAAGAAACTCCGAAATTCCATGGAAACACCTCAGAAACATTTCTGAGAGGTCAGAAACTTTGACCGTTTCGTTGATCAGTAAAGTCAGAAACCTTGACCGTTTCCGCTTGGTCAGAAACGTTTCTCACTTTCCAGGTGGCGTTTTCACTAATTTTATAATTGAAAAATAAATAAATAACCAAACTCTAAATCATTCTTCTCATTTCTCCCGTCTGAAACTCTCGTTTCCCTCTAAGCTTGCCGCCTTCTTCTCTTCCATTTTTTGTCTTCCCTACTATCCTCCCTTCCGACGACCCTCTCTCGGTGTGCTCTCCTGGTAAAATCTCACTTGTTCAGTGCTCTCTCCCTCTCAGCTCTAACTATGTCATCCTCAAATGCGAGTAGCGGTCCTAGCGGAAGTCCTAGTGTTGAACAAAGCCAACAAACCGTCTCTGCAGCTGATGGAGTTGAAGAAGAGTAAGGACATTAAAAATGTTTGACATATCTGTATTGATTTCTGTTAAGGAGTAAAGGACATTGTATTTCACAGAATTGAACATTTCAATTTGTAGCAATGTAGTCTAATGTTGCATTCTATGTGTATAACTTGGTGATATGTTTATTGCTCTTATTTAGACCTTTAAATGAACATATAATTCATATTACCGTTTCCACAGCGTTTCCGTTCCCTACAAAATTTGGATTGCCGTTTCCCCGTTTCCGTTTTCGTTTCCCTTCCGGTTTCCGTTTCTGTTTCCGTGTAACATAGGTAGTAATTAGCACCAACTTAAAATAAATTAGGCTTCTTTTTCCATTGACCTACAAAAATAAATTAGGGAAAGAGAATTATGGTTTATGTTACCTCACCTGCAATTTTCATTTCAAAGTTCCTCTTTTCAACTTGAAATGAAAAAACATCCAGTTTTGAGAAAGAATAGATGAGGATGATATGCATTAAAATAATGCAAATATTAAACATGTCCAATGATGAGCGGCTTGGTGGCCCATCCAATCCTGTTTTTTTATAAAGGATGCATCTTATATCAATTTAGAGGTGATATAGTGGTGTGTAGCTTCTAAAATATAGCTACCTCATCCACGAAACTCAACAAGCAGGAGTTGTGTTTGCTTCAACTGCTTGTAATTTTGCCTTGACTGTTTCATGGCAAACCTCGAGATTCTTCAACTCTTTAGTATCAGAAAAAGCACTAGCAAGCTAAATCAATAGGTAAAGTTGTAAATCCATGTGGATTCTGGAATGATTTAGAATACAAGTGATGTTTTCTCTTGTGTTTGTCAAAAATCAAAGGTGGTATGCTACCAAAAAATTAAAGATAGTAAGGATAGAAACAACTGATACTTACAAACTAGGATAACTATATACACACTCTTCTGAAACAATACCACCCTTATATGTACAAGAAGCACAATCTCGGATGTTTCTTCTCCATCCAAGACACAAATAATATGTAAATTGTGATGGCTACCCATGGTAAAAACAGAAATGAAACTCACAAGACCTATGTCACCTAGAAAGTTAATTATAATCGTATAGATGAGAAAAGAATTGCTTCGAATTCCTTCGATGTTTTCAGATTAGGTAAACAAGTGTAAGAAAATCGATAGTCATAAAGCGAGTAATGCTAATAGATCTAGTTACAAGTGGAGGGAAACTCTCACTCTGTATTTTCATTGAATTGAAGGCTTACTACAAAGTCATGTATTTATACAAAAATACAGATCCACCCAACTACTTGATAAGCCCAATCTAGAAGCCCAAAACAAATAGGCCCAATCTACAATACCCCACCTCAAGATCGAGTCGGGGCATCGACCAATTGAGCACGAGTGAAGATATTAGAAAGAGTAATGAGACCCTCAAGAAACTTCTCTGGAGCAAAATAGTAATCTAACTAATCTAACTCAATATGTTTGGTACGCTCCTGGAAAACAGGGTTGCGAGTGATATACACAGCAACTTGATTATCAAATCTGACATGGATGGGATCAATGTGAGGGAGCACCAAGCTCTACACTCTCCTGATAGAGCGGTATTCAACTTCTACCGAAGACAAAGAAACAAACACCTGTTTCTTTGATTTCCATGACAACAAGCTTGCATCAAGAAAAACCAAGTACCCATTGATTGACCGGCGAGAGAAAGGGTTGCTGGCCCAATTGGCATCACAAAAAGCTTGCAATCAGAAATCTGAAGTCTCAGTAAACATCAAGCCTTTAGAACTCATCCCTTTCAAATATTGCAAAACCTGACATGCTTCACAAAGGTGAGTTTGCCGAGGGGATTGCATAAATTGGCTTAGCAATTGAACAGAAAAAGCCAAATCAGGACGAGTATGGAAATTCAGTTTGCCAACCAATCTCCGATAGACCGACAGATCCTCAAGAAGCAAACCATTAGGGGGAGACAAACGTAGCTGGGTATCAAGGGGACTAACCACAACAGAGCCAGAGCATGAAAAATCTTGTAGCAAAACCTCAATGAAATGCCTCTGTGTAAGAACCAATCCCTCAGGAGTACGAAGAAACTCAATTCTGAGAAAAAAACTTAACTCGCCAAGATCTTTAATTTTGAATTCATCATTAAAAAATTGCTTGAGAGCCAACATCTCTGTATCATCACTCCTTGTGAGAAGCAAATCATCAACATACACTCCCACAAACACATCACCAGAAATCTGCTTCTTATAGAACAAAGAATAATCATTCTTTGATTGAGAGTAACCACGAGCCTTCAAAGCAATTGACAGATGAGCATGCCACTGCCTTGAGGCTTGCTTAAGCCCGTACAAAGATCTCTGTAAACGACATACCATGTTAGCACCCTGAACATCCAAAATTGGGGGCAGTTTCATGTACACCTACTCATTTAAATGCCCATGCAAGAAGGCATTATTAACGTCTAGTTGCATAATTTTCCAGCTTTTCTTAAGTGCCACGGCAATCAAAGCCCTCAAACTGGTCATCTTAACCACTGGTGAGAAAGTTTCAGTAAAATCCACCCCTTCCTTTTGTGTATAACCTTTCACTACCAACCTGGCTTTATACCTCTCGAGACTACCATCAACACCTCTCTTGATCTTATTGACCCACTGACAACCTATGGCCTTCTTTCCATTAGGCAAAGGCACAACAGACCAAGTTTGATTTGAATCAAGAGCATGGAATTCATCCATCATAGCATCTTGCCAAACCTGATGCTTACAAGCCTCATCATAAGACCACAGTTCCACATCAGGAAGAATGGAAGAAGGAAGATCAACACTGGGAAAGCTCACAGTGGATGTAATAATATGACAACAATTGATCATGGAAGAACAAGCATGACCACACAAGTAGTCAGAAAGGTATGTTGGTGGGTGAGACACTTGAGTTGACCTCCTAACACCAGGATCATGGCCAACAACAGGTTGAGTGGAAGGAAGAGAAGAGAAATGAGGAGTATATTGATCAACACCCTCAAAAGATTGGTCCCCTTGAATGGAAAAGGATGGGAAGGGATAACTTACAGTGATCTGAGCACTCTTGTAAAGGAAAATTCACTCTTGAAATGAAACATCCATAGAATGAATCACTGCCCTGTTGTCAAGCCGGAGCAATGCATATCCTTTCTTCCCAGACGGATATCCCAACATCACACATGGTATCGCTCTAGGAAAGAACTTGTCTCGTCCATGGCTCAAAGTGGAAGCAAAGCATAGACTCCCGAAGCACCTAAGTAACTCATAATCAGAGGCTTTGTTGTACAACAACTCATAGGGAGACTTCATCTGCAACACCTTGCTTGGTAATCGATTGATCAAATGTATGGCCATTAACACGTTGTCTCCCCAAAATTCTCTTGGCAACTTGGACTCAAACATTAATCCCCTAGCTACTTCAAGAAGGTGCCTATGCTTTCTCTCAACCACCCCATTATGTTGGGGAGTAGCCACACGTGAGGTTTGATGGACGACACCTTGATCAAGCAAATACTATAACACCCATTTATAATCCAAAAGGGATGTTGCAGCGCCAATAATTATCCAGACTTGAATGTCTTCATAATTACCTTAGGCTTATAGGGACATGCAACCATGCTCACATAAACAAGGCGATAAATAATATATTATAGGAGAAGACTTGAAGTATTTTTGTTTTTATCATCAAACATGGTGCAAAGCTTTTACATATATTTCCCATAATCTTGAAAGATAAAGTGAAATCTCATACATAAAGTATAGAAATTTGAAAGACTTTATAACAAAATGTTTAAAATCTTTACTTGTACAATGTCAACTTTCAAGGAATCCTTACCTAACCTGCAAAATTTTTGGCTGATGTACATCGTATGCAGACGACGCACAACAGTCAACCATTTCACAACATGGTCAGTTAGTTCGGCGAAGAACTAGCAAATGACGGAACGAAATAAATGATAACAACTTAAAACCCAGTGTCCGTAATATGGGGTAGGTTTAAGGAGATATATAATTTACAATGTAGTAAATTATATAGAGTATTTACAATGCACGGTTTTCCATTAGTTTGCCCATTGATTCCACAATATTTTATTTGACATACATGACTCGGATAATTCCTAAGGATTTGGTAAGAAAAATATTTAGTAATATCAAACAATGATTACTTAATCCCAACTACTTATTTAGTAAGGCATTAATACTTATTTTTATAAAATATTTATTTATTTATCACTCACTTATATTTTTTTAATTAAAGCATGTTGTACTTGACATAACAATAACAATGTCATACCGGCACATACCTATTTACCACTCATTTGGGTAAAATTATCATTTTGATAATATTCAAAATGAACTTTTCATCAAAAGCTTATAAAGCAAGACGTAACGAGTCTTGACCTATTATGATCACGTACATTCACACACACACACACCCTCGTATCACTCCTTTTGTTACTAGATTAGTAACACACATGTGTCACATTATAAAGATTCATTAGATGAACCCGTGTACTTTCCCACTATATAAATCTATCTCGTTAGCTGCCAAGGTGTATGTACGTTCAACTTACACAATAAATAAGTATTAGATCAAAAAATCAATCAAAGTCCACACCTGGAAAGTATATTACTGGTTTGAATAGAGAATGAATGAATAGAGATTGCAAGAATATAATATGTTCAAACTAACTAGCTTGAACAGAGAAGGAGTGAACAGAAATTTCAAGAATAAATAGACTTTGCAATTTATTTCCAACGAATAGAGATACTTGATAATTAACAACTGACACAGATTAAAAGAAAGACATTGAGTCTATTAAGAAGAGCAAATAAGACAAAGTCACTTGTCTTGGTTATAAACCCGAAGTTTGCGAATATAAAAGATTATGATTAACCAAGAGATTTAATTCCTTCCGAAAACATAGGGTCTCGATTAACGTCACCAATGATAGGATAATGCCGGATCGTCCCAAAAATACAATGACTGAATAATAATCAACGTCACCTGGAATCGATGTAGTATCTTGGTTGAAAAGCCGAAAGGCTTCCAATATATTATATGGAGTAAACACGATCTATGCTCGGAAGAGGATCCAACATAAGCACAGATCCTCGAGCATTGAGATAAGAATCATTGATTCCCATCAACAACTCAATTAGTCTCTCATTCTCGCTATATGTCATCAACTCATTTGCAGCACCACAAACACAGATCGGCAAATTCTGAGTACTATCAAGTTCATCCCAAAATGATTTAATCTTGGTAAAATAGGTAGGAAAAGACATCGTACCTTTCTCTACACGACTAGTTTTCCGCTTGATGGAAAACAGTTGAGTTCCTCCTATTTTACCATATCTGGAAACAAGAGATCGCCCAATTCCTTGAGTAGTTTCGGTATATATCAAACTCCTCTTGATCTCGGGGGCTCAAACTGTTTAGAATCCAAGCAGTAACCATGTCATTGCATCTCCTCCAATGATGGAGCTTTGGAGAAGCTGGATCTGGACGCGGAACATCTCCGTTGCAAAATCCAAGTTTGTTTTTCGTTGACAACGCTATCAACACAAAACACCTCCATTCTCCAAGGTTTCTCCCATCAAACGCATGAGTAACCAGGACAGTTCCTGTATTGTCCCTAGGATGAAGATAAAATGGATCATTTGGATCGATTCGATTTTCATCATTTGCCACAGCTTCAGATCACCAGGAAAAAGGAACAACGATCGTGGAAGAATCTGGAGCAAAGAGATCCGATCTAGCGACAATCGCAATTCTCAGCCTCCTTTTGAACAACATCGAGCAAGACACCAGACTAACCAAACACGAAGTTATTCGGCATGAAAACCTGGTCTTACGGTCCAACTCTGATGCTGTCAACGAGTTTGGGCCTTACATTCATCAAAACCGCTCTCGGAATGAACCTCCTATGACTTGCCTTATTTTCATAGACATTGATGCGCCCAAGATGCAGATCCGAGTCCCCATGGTATTGTCCAGTGGAATCAATGTTGTGCTCGACTCAAACGACCTCCCAACAGTTGGCCCCGATCTGGTTACCGAACTGACCGCCATGAATTGGAAGATTTCCTTCATTTTTTTATGTTTTGGGTGGAGGAGAACTGAAAATGGGATCAATGGTTCAAAGAGAGCGAGGTGGAGGGTAATTAAATGGAAATGCAAATCATATTAAATGGGCGACCAAACACCTTTTTTTCGTAGCCCTAGATTCTTTTGGACGACAATTTTAATTTTTCGTCAAGGAAAATGTGTTATAGGCGAGAAAGTATATTTTTGTCATTGAAAACCTAGTTTGGGCAAAGGTAATTTTTTTTTCACCTTAATTTCACACAATTGGTCGCCCGAGATCATTTTTCTTGTAGTGTATATAGGAGTCCTTGTATGTTTCCTTCTATTTCGTAATTATTTTTAGATGTAATTACTTTTAGATGTAATTACATAACACAGGGAACCGTATACGCAAAAGTTCCTCTTACTCGATCCCAAAAAAATTATCTTTCTTTTCCTAAACTTCTAAGCTCTGCTCTCTAAACGGATGAAACGATAGTGGTCGAAAGAGCCCAAGATCAACACCACCTTCTCAGTAATCACTTGGTAGATCTGATGAAATCCCATTTTTCCGCTCCTTCACCATGGAGGGAAGGCAACCAAAATCTCTATTTCGGAGGATCTGCCTTGGAACCAACTAGGATCCTAGTCATCGTCATCTTCATCTCCTACGTCGATCTCCATGGAAGTGAGGTCAGAGGTCAGAGACGGACACAAAGAGGTGGACAACGAGGACGAAGGTCGGAGATGACCATAACGGAAAACCTTCCTCTCTCTCGCCCTCGGTGGAGCTTAAGCAAGCCATCACACTGTTAAATAGAGAGAGAAACGAGTAACAATTTCTATTGGAGAATATTATCTTTTGTAAATGTAGATGACATATATTAACGTATATTAGGCTAGAAGGCTTAAGTAGTTGTAAATATATTATTTATTTTCCGTTTTTCTATTTCGGCATTAGGGTTGTGATTTAGTATATATTGTATCATCTTTAATCAATGAAGGCAGAGCAAAATTTCCACATATTGGTTCTTACATGGAACCAGAGCCAAACCCTTAAACACATTCACCTACCTCACCCGTAGGATGTTATTCGAGCCGAACGAGCCGAGTTTGGCATGTTCAAGCTTGTTTGTTTGTTAAACGAGCTCGAGCCGAGCCGAGCCTAATTTTTAAATGAGCTTTTAATTTTGTTCAAGCTCAGCTTGTTTAGGAAATGAACGAGCTCGAGCCGAGCTTTTTTTGATCTTTAAGTAGTTCAACTTGGTTATAACATGTTAACTTAAAGGAAATTTTAGAAATTCTATAGAATTCGAGCTATTCGAGCTTTATTCGAATGAGCCGAGCTTTCAACCGAGCTTAAAATTTTATTCAAGCTCGGCTTGTTTAAATAAGTGAGCGAGCTCGAGTCGAGATTTTTCGAGCCGATCCCGAGTCGAGCTCGAGCTGTTCAGTTCATGTAACAACCCTACTCACCAGTGATGAGAGAGTTTCTTGACCAAATAAATTTATAGTCAAGACCCCGCTATTAAGTCAGGTTCGTCCTCAGGAGAGAAGTTAGCGGTTCTAGGTTTAGTTGGTTTTGAGGTTCGGGAATAGCGGGAAAAGGTGATGAGGGTTGTTGTCGACGTCGACTAAGACTTGGTCTGTAACGGCCCGGATATAAATACCCGGGTTACGTTTCAAACCTCTTTAAGCATTAGTAATTAAAGCGGGGATTTCGAACCCCAAAACAATCGTAGGGCCGTTGGGTACCCTTAACCTGTCCTAAGGACTAAATCACGGAAATTCGTTTAAGGAAAGCGGAAAGGAAGGCGGAAGTAGAATACAACTTACCACGGCAGAACCGGGTCAAACCAAAACCATAAAACTTAATCAAATACTCTGTAATACTTAGCCAAATTAGTGGGTTAGGCCGGTTCTTCACTTTCGCCCATGAGGATTCCTCATCATAGAAGCATGGAGCAAACAAGGAGCAAGTACCTAACACTATCCACGAAGTCAGGCCCAGAGACACCTGCGGGCCTTAAAGACCGCACTGAGGCCATATATTATGCCTATGCCTAGAATAAAAGATGGTCTAATATTGCAATACAGAATTTAAACACAGAAAACATGCTTTTATCAAGGTATATAAGATAATGAAGAAAGACTGTAAAGGGCCCCAGACAATGCCAAGTGGCATATTCCTCTCATAATTCTACCCTTTTTTTCATAAGTGGACCTGGCCAGTACGGTACCCATTGTTTCCTAACTCCGCCCCCTTTTTCATGAGTGGACTTGGCCAGTACGTCACTTATTGTTTCCTTATATATGTGTGCACATCATCATCATCATCAAGCATAACATAACGTAAATCAAGCTCATGCCTGATGGTGCTGGGCTATCGTCTCATCGCATATAATGACTACATGACTCAGGACAAACCCGATAGTGCGGGGCTATCCTATGGCCTTAGAAAAGACTCTAGGACTTATAGATAACAATCGTTCTATTTTCAAACACACCAAGTTGCCAAATGCTAGCATGATACTACATGGAATGCTTTTATCATATGCAATACCTTCACACTATATGGAATGCTTTTATCATATGCAATACCTTCACACTATATGACACATCAGGCAGGAGGTCCGAGTTGCTGAGTAAGCTTCCGTAGGATACTTACCTGGAAATGTCGAACAACAAAGATGCGCAAGCGAAGACCCAAAAGCAACAAACACCTATAATCACATAGATTCCATAAGCTACCATACTACCACTCATACACACAGAAATGAGTCCACAGAACGTTTCCAAAACCAAGCGAGAGTAAAACCATTCCAAAGTCTTTCAATATGATAAAACACCAAACGAGGTCATCCAATCAACTCAATCCCATCAATACTCATTTCACAAAGTTCATTTCCAAAACCAATATCGATCATAAAACCAAGTTAAAGAATCCCAACAAGAAAATGAAATCCTTCAATACGTTTTCCAATCATAAAACCCGATAGTTCAAACTCCGTCAAAATTCCACAAATATTTAATAATAAAATAATGTCCCAAGATCCCGCTTCTAAAATCATTCATCGTCTAAAAACATATTAAAAAGAATCGGGTCAAAAACCAACAAGGAACCCAAAGGAGGCAAGGCGTGACTCGACCAAGTCACTAGGACATCTTGCGGCCGCGAGATGCTCCCAATTTCTCCACGCGAGATGATGGCCTTCACTGGTCGTGACACAAGGATCTTGCGGTCACGAAACCTGCGGTCGCGACTGCGAAAGGTCATCCCCTACCTCTGGACGTTGTGTTCTTCCTCGCCGCGGCGACCATGGTTTTGTCGCGGCGAGATTCGAAACGAATCTTGCTCGTTTTTGCTTGTTTCAGATCCATTCAAACTCAAACTTATTTTAAAACGTTTATAACTCAAAATACAATACAAATAACACAAAAAAGACTCCAATAGACACACAAAAGGCCTCAAACAAGGACTAGAAGGGAGAGCGGAAGAGGGATTACCTAACCTCTTTAAGGCTCTTCGAAATCTTCAAGGAAGGGAATCCTTGGCTTCAATTCGAAAATCCTTTGCTATGAAAGGGCCCAGGAGAGATAGATCTAGCTTAAAAGAAGACCTTTACAATGGTTTAGATCCAAACACGAGAGGATTTTAAGAGGGACAACTTACCTTGCCCAAAACAGTAAGAGAGGATATAATGGGCTCAAATACTCTTTCAAAGGTGTTAAATCTGACTTTTTCTTGACCTCATACAGTAGAGGAGAGAGTGAGGAACAATTGGAAACAAACGGGGAAGAAAATGTAGTTAAAACGAGGGAGAACGAAGGATTTTATCGAGACGTTGCCGGATCTGGGTGTTGAACTCGCAGCGGCGAAATTACTGTTCGCGGCGGCGAACATGAGCTCATGGCGGCGAACATGAACTCGTGGTGGCGAATATGAGTTTGTTCTTTTGGGTTTATACTCGCGGCGGCGAAAGTACTATTCGCGACAACGAAATTCCCCAAAAACTTTCATTTTCGATAGAAACGACCGACTGAATCTGATTTTAGAGTTGTTTTCTTGAGAGGATATCTTCTTGAGGGAGTTTAGAGACTATCTAGGGTATGAGAAACAAGAAGTGGAAGATGAGAGGAGAGAGATTTGGATCAAAGGAGAGAAATGGTGAGGATTTTCGGTTTTTTTTGGGGATTTTTGGGTTTTGATCTTCAATCCCTTTTGGGGAGGCAAGGGTTTCTTGTGGTGGCTAAGAATTTGAAGGCATAAGGATCCATTTAGGGATGGATGAGCATTTATATAGGGGAGGAAAAAGGCTCTTTCATAAGCTAAAAGACGAAACACTTAATGAGGAAAGAGAAAGAGAAAGAGTGTGTGTGTGGCATGTGGAGAGAGTGAGAGTGAGGGTTATTCCGCTCTACCGATTTTAAATCCCGACATCCCACCCTGAAATCCGACACCCCGAAATCCGAAGTCCCGAAATCTGATACACCAAAATCCGACGTTTCGAAAATCCGACCGGGAATTCAAATTCATTTCAAACGACTCTCGAACTCTCAAAACCAAACTCCAATAGATAAGATTTAGAATCCGTCAAATTGAATTTTAAAAGTTTGTCGGGATATTTTCGAAGGGCTTTCCGAAAATAGAAATTGCTCGAGGACGGGTTTTTCCGAAAACTTTCCCTTTTTAGAAATTCCCAAAATCCGGTCTTTACATGGTCGATGTCGAGGGATGGAGAGGGAATGGTGGTTGTTGTCGAGTAGAATCTGTGCAGAATAAAAGTAATGAAATAAAACAAATAAAGATGCAAACTTCCATGGTTAGAGATCACCACAACAATAAAAATATATGTAGATTATAAATCACATAAAGATCCATGCTTTATATCAAATTACTTTTGTTATTAACAAGTAGGAATATAGAGGCTTTCGCATAAACCCTAAGTGTTACTATCACAATTTCATAATTAATCCAAATTCATAAAAAGATCACTTTTGCTTCAATATTATAAATAAGGATCACCTACTACTCTCGTAAAAGAATCATTCATATAGGATAGAAGATGATAAAGACATACAAATTCATAAATAAAACACACATATCTGTGTTGGAATCACACTAACCCTAGAAGAAGGAAATTAGAAACAAGACATCATAAAAGAAAATAACTTTATCATAAAATAAAATCCTAAACTTACAACCATTCGTTCCTTCCTCCTCTCTCTCTCTCTCGCCTCTCTCCTCTCTTCCTTCTAACTATTTGCATCCGAAAATGACTTGACTTGAATGAATGAAAAACCAGCCCCTAGGGCTTTATTTATAGGGCTCAATCCTTGCTACCCAAGGAGAGCAAATATCTATCATCTATCTAATTCTATCTAAAGATAAAAGTTTGAAACCAGCCCCTCGGTAAATAAGAGTTTAACCAAAGAGGATAAATGTTCATCAAAGTAGATCAAAGATCTTTACTTCGTGGCTAAGCAATCTCCATTGAATTCAGACTCTCTTGATCTTCAAATGACTCTATATCGACTCGTGTGTGTGGTCTCGAGTCATGGAACACTCGATCTCGGGTCTTTGATGTAGTATCAAGTGGAAGTTCACTCAATATAGAGTCATGGGACTCGATATCGAGTGGTCTATGTTGAGTCGAGTGTTCCTGTTATCTTTCAGCATTCTACTCCATTTTGAAACACACTTTTCTGAGTCCTCGTTCGTCCAATTGACGCATATGAGTATGCATTGGAAAGCTATTTTAGAGGGATACAACTCTCATGAAGGAATCAAAACTTGATTCAAAATGATGAATGGAGAAAAGTTGGCTTTTCTCCAGCTGCACCATCTTACGCTCTTCCTTAGCTTCTCCAATGTCTTCATGGTTTTTTTTAAGCTCCAAAGTGCATCCAAACCTCTCCAAATAAGCTCTAAATACCTGAAATCACACTAAACTTTGTGTAGACTCCATAACTTGCAATTAATCAACAACTACACAAATTCCTAATAATCCCATCCTAGAATGCAAATATAACATAAAATTGGCATAAAAGATAGGCATAAAACATGGTGAAATGAGTACACATCAACCAGCGTATTCCTCCGCACCGATAAACCTAAATAAAACTTGGTTTCTTCATTGATCGATTGATATGAAGTTATGATGAATGACCAGAATCTTGCCCAATTGAGGGCTCTTGCTTGTCAGCACCAAGAGGCTTTTACCAGGCATGTAAAGGTGGTGGCGGTGGCGCTGACCACTTTGAAGAAACCAGTCGAAGGCGTTGTCAAAGCTATTGGCACTTCAACACCTTCATATACAACCTATGACCGAGAGTTCTTCAATCCAGTGATTATTGATTTTCAGTGGATCATTGTGATAAATATGCTCAAGAAGTTGCATGCTAAGCACTCAAACGATAATCAAATGGGTAAGAAAATTGACCGATGGATTTTAGATACGGGTGCATCGTATCATATGACTGGTAGAAAGGAGTTACTTATTGATTTGCGTGATGTACAACCTACTCACATATTATTGTCGGATCGTACTATATCTATTGCTGTTCAATCTAGAAGTGTGCATCTGGGAGGTAATTTGATTATTCCAAATGTCTTATATGTTCATGCTTTTCATTGCAATTTGATATCATTTCTGACCCTGACCAGAGAAAAAATTTGTTTAGTGACAATGACAGATGAACTTTGTGTTCTTCAAGACCGCACTTCAAGGGCAGTGATTGGAGTCGAGGAAGGCCGAGAAGTCGTCTGAACTTTGGAACATGCGGAGGGTTCATCCGTCCTATCAAGTATTATTTGCATTCCATGGCATTCAATCTGATAGAAAGCATTCGAGTGACCCTTGTTCTGTTTGTTTTGAAGCAAAGAAAACTAGTGCGAGTTTTCCTGATTCTGTTACTAAAGCCGCTGAATTATTTGAGTTAGTACACGCTGATGTTTGGGGACCCTATAGAGTACTTTCTTCGAATAGTACTAAATTTATCTTGACCTTGGTGGATGATTTCTGTAGATATGTTTGGGTCTTCTTGATTGGCTCTAAGAATGAGGTTGTGAAATGTGTTAAGAATTTCTTTATGCTTGTCAAGACTCAGTTTGGTAGGACCGTGAAACGCTTTCGGGCTGACAATAGCACCGAATTTTCTCCTCTACGAAAATTCTTTGACAACTCTAGTGTTGTGTTTGAGACTTCTTGTATTGATACTCCCCAACAGAATGGGAGAGTAGAAATGTAAGCATCGTCATTTTCTTAATGTTGTTTGTGCTATTATGTTTCAAGCATCTATTCCGATTGTCTATTGGGGAGAATGTGTTCTAACTTCAATTTACTTGATCAATCATATACCATATAGCCTTCTTCAAGGAAAGACTCCATATTTTATGTTATATCAGTAGGAACCTATACTCTCTAAGGGAAAACGTTGTATTTTTCTAGGCTATCCATATGAGAAGAAGGGATGGTGTGTGCTTGATGTTGAAACTGACATGATTTTTGTTTCTCGTGATGTTGTCTTCTTTGAAGAACAATTCCTTTTTTCTGAATCACCATCTAAAGTTGACGTCTCTATTGAGTCTCAAGAGACTCATCCTGCTATTTTTTATGCTGATCTTGAAACTACTCCTATGTTGTCGTCAGCTCTTGCAGAAGGTGGACCATCTATGTTTGACTCAGTTGTGTTACCTTCTGTCGATTTTCCTGGAGTTGATCCAGTAGTTTGTCACAGTTCCCAAGAGCGTGTTCTGAATGTTTGCCTTCAGGATTATATATGTAATACATTTTATTCTCCAAGTGCCTCATCAGGTATAACCCAATAGCTAACTATGTTACTATTGGCAATTTTTCTCCCCGTCATGTGTAGTTACTTACAACTGTTACTGCTATTGCCAAACCCAACTCTTACTTTGAGGTTGTTCAAGATGAGAAATGGATAAGTGCTATGAAATATGAACTTGATGCTTTAGAATGAAATGACACTTGGGCGTTGACTTTTCTACCTCATGACAAGAAACCCATTGGTTGCAAATGGGTTTTCCGGACCAAGTTAAAATCTGATAGGACTGTAGAGTGTTACAAGGGCCGGCTTGTTGCTCTTGGAAACAAACAAGTCGAAGGCATTGATTATATTATAATGAAAGTGCTGCTCTAATTGCAAAGATGACATCGGTATGTTTGTTTCTCTCTTTTGCCACCATCAAGGGATGGCATCTTCATCAAATGGATGTTCAAAATGCCTTTATACACGGTGATCTAGATGAGGAGGTGTATATGCTCCTCCCCCCTATTTTTTTTGCCTCAGGTGATCGTGTATGTCACCTACGAAAGTCTCTATATGGACTTCGTCAGGCTCCTAGAAATTGGTTTGCCAAACTAGCTCCCGCTCTTCTCAGGTTTGTCTTCAAACACTCTTATGTCGATTGTTCTTTGTTTTCTCTCATTCGCAATACCAAGGTGCTTTATGTCCTAGTATATGTGGATGACTTGATGCATTGGTGGGAACGACTTGATGCATTGGTAGGAAAGACTTGGGTGTTCTGAAATATTTCTTAGGCATTGAAATTGCCCATGGCACTGATGGTCTCTTTCATAGTCAACGCAACTGTGCTCTTGAGATATTATCTGATGCAGTTTTATTAGGTGCTAAACCTGTTGAGTTTCCACTGCCTCAAAATCATGATCTCGCCTTGTCTACTGGCCCAACCTACTCCGATCCAAAGCAGTATCTTCAGCTGGTTGGATGACTGATCTATTTGACTATTACTCGCCTTGAGCTAAGTTATGTTGTTCATATTCTTTTTCAGTTTATGTAGGCTCATACGGAGGATTATTGGCAACTTTATGGGTTCTTTGCTACATAAAGGCTCATCCAGGTCAAGGAATTGTTTTATCTAGAGGGAGTTCTCTACAACTTCGTGCCTACTGAGATTCTGATTGGGCTTCTTGCATGTCCCATCACTCGCCGTTCTTTGACAGGTTAGTATGTTTTTCTTGGAGATTCACCTATATCTTGGAAAACAAAGAAGCAACCAACTGTCTCTCGTTCGTTTGCTGAGGGAGAATATCGTTCCATGGCAGCTGCTTGTTGTGAGCTTCTTTGGCTCAAATCGTTTCTTCGCTCCCTTGGAGATATATATATATACATCGATCTCCCATGCAACTCTATTGTGACAGTCAAGTGGCCTTACATATTTCTGCAAATCTAGTCTTCCATGAACGAACAAAGCACATTGAGGTAGATTTTCACTTCATTCGAGATCTATTCACTTTTGGTGTTATTGCTGCCTCCCATATCCGCACTAAGGACCAACCAACTGATATCTTGACCAAAGCCCTTGTTCGTTAGTAGTTCTCTCATCTCCTTCGCAAGTTGGGCATTCATGGCTTGCATGCTCCAACTTGAAGGAGAGTATTAAAGAATATTATCTTTTGTAAATATAGATGACATATATTAGGCTAGAAGGCTTAAGTAGTTGTAAATATATTATTTAGTTTCTGTTTTCCTATTTCGGCATTAGGGTTGTAATTTAGTATATATTGTATCATCTTCAATCAATCAAGGCAGAGGAAAATTTCCACAGATTGGTTCTTACAATTTCAGTAGACAAAAAAAATTGATTAGACGCTTCTCAAATATTTGAACAAATACACAATGCAGCCAATTAAGTGAAAAAGCGGAACTAAACCTAATTACATCACTGCATCAAGGCTTCGAGAAATCCTTTAGTCCGAGAAATAAAGAAAGTGTACGTTGACAACCACAGTTTTCGTCGAATTCAGTCCAAGAAATCCTTCAACATCAACAAGATAGAAGGCGGCTCGTCTTGACATCAACCACATCCGATCTAGAGGAAGTGCGGACAAAAAGACAGACAACCTCTTACAAAAAGGCGGACGTTGTCAATGTCTCAACACCGCCTTCAACCACTGCCAAGGAGATCTGAAGGCGGACACAAAAAGGCGGACAACTCGATCTCCATGAAAGCTTAAGATTTGATGAATGGAAGATGGGTTTGATGAAAAAGAGGGACAAAATTCATGTCTTTTATAGCCAAATCTTCATCGATTTTTCAAACAACGAGAGTGGAAACTAGATCCGGCCATGAAGAGAGGAGGCAAGAGATTAGGCAGAGAGAGTGTCGACTGAGAAAACGGGAAGGAAATTAGGCGACGAAGGGAGATAGGTGAAGTGCGGAATAGGCAGATAAAAGGCTAACAAATACTCTAGGGGGGGGGGGGGATGAATAGAGTATGAGAACTTTTCGCAATCTCAAAAACGGTAAGACCTTACCAATCAGAGATAAGACCTTATCAAAAATATGCAGAGACAAGATATGAATAAAACAGAGAATAATAAGATAGAAAAAGATAAACAATAAAGATAAAGAGCATAAGAGAAAGGGACACGCGATATGTTAACGAGGTTCAGCACAACTTGGCTTACGTCCCCGCCTAGGGTTATCCAACTCATATGATTCAAAACAACTTTATTTCACTTCTTCCTATGAGTTCTAGATACAACCTTTAGAAGATCTTCCCTCTTCTAAACTCAGAAGCCTCACACTTCCTATCTAGCAACCCAAACACCCTAGTGAAACAAAATCCTACCGATACCGAAGTATCTTATACGTTTGGGTAGAATTGTACCCTTAGTATAAACTTAATGAATTGCACAATAAAGCTCAGTGTAAACCTCACACACTCAAAGAAATACAACGCTCAAACAAGGAGAGATGTGAGATCGGCACGTGCTATAGGAGACAAAGGATTGCAGGAGAACTGTATACGTTGATGATGATGCTTGTATCGACTGCCATCCTCTTTGTCTTCCTATAAAGGACATCCCATCCGAGTTTGAATGGATTCAAACGATAGAACTTTGGGCGCCCGATTTGTTGAAAGACGTGCTATATATTCTTACGGAGAGAAGAACCTGCAATTTAAAACGTTGAAGCTACGCTTGGGATTTGGATGATTTGAAACGTTGAAGGCTGAAGGCTTGGTCAAATCAAATCCCTTGAAGATCTCAACAAACAAATTAATGTCTATGTCTTTGGTTAGTAAATAAAATCTCAAAGCAAATAAACCAAAAGCAACTAAAAACAAAACCTGAGCAAATAACTGACACATAAAATAAATCTAAGCCCAATAACATATTGGTCCAAATAAGGTCGAAATAATAAGCCCATTAAAACAAATAAATCTGAGCAAATAACTGACTCTTTTTTGGTACTGATGGTTTGATTTGAAACGTTGAAGGTAGCTGGAGATTGGTTCGACCAAATCTCTTGAAGATCTCAACAAACCAACAATCATATCTCCAAGATATGTAGGCTTAATGATCTTTGAAACAACCTGGATATATCTCCCTTGACTAAGATATATTTGAACTTAATTCTTCTTGAAGCCACCGAACATATTTTTGAACTCTCCCTGCATTTTAGTAAAACAAAATACAATCCAAACAATCTAAAGCCATAGCACAATTTTAACAAACAAATCCACATATATCCACAAATAAAACAAATAACTTTTAGAACATTCACTCAATTTAGCAAAACATATAAAAAATATGTGAGCCAAATAAATAAAGTCCAAGATAAATAAATCACATAAATAATCTAATTGATATTTGTATAAAATAAATACTACATACTTTTCTTTATCTTCCATCATACATATAATGTACTACTCTGTATCAAGATAGAGACAACAATAGGGTTAGGGTAAGAGCTGACCGGTGGACATTAATCTAATTTAGACTAGCCGGTGAACATTGGTTTAATTAGGGCAAGGGCTTAATTTCCCCAATTTTTATTAGTCAATCAGTTTGTTTTTAATTGATTTTTTTTAAGTGATGGACATTTTTTAGAAGGTAAAAACTACTTAGATATTAAATTTTTTTAATAATATTATACTTATTCCTAATAAGTATAAGATTATTAAAAAATATTAAAAAAATAAATATTTTACATAATTTTTTATCACAGTAAAAAAACATACTTGTGTAGTAAAAGGTCAAATAAAAGTGAACGGAGTCAACTCCATCTTCAACCTTCGGACCCTGCTCCGCTGCCACAAGGGGGAAACAGGATCGAATTTGAATCAGTCGTATCCACGTGAATTAATTTGGATCCACCGAAAATGACAAGTATTGACCTTGACCCAACTACAAGTCTACAAGTCTAAGTTATACTTGTCATTTTAGTTTAAATTAATTAGTTTCTTCAGCAAGCTAGTAAACCACCCAATCTCCTATGTAACACAACAGATTTGAAATCAAACAAGTTCTTCCTATTCCTAGAGTTTCGAATTGGCAATGGCAGAAGGTCCGGCTATTGGAATTGATCTCGGCACTACCTACTCCTGTGTCGGAGTTTGGCAGCACGATCGGGTTGAGATCATCGTCAATGATCAAGGTAACAGGACCACGCCTTCCTACGTCGCATTCAACGATACCGAGCGTATGATCGGAGAAGCTGCTAAGAATCAGGTGGCCATGAACCCACTCAACACCGTCTTTGGTATGATTTCTTTCTTTTCCTTGCTTTCATTCTGTTTGTGCTGTGTTGAAGCTGCTAAGAATCAGGTCGCCAAAGGTTCTAATCAATGAACAAACCAGAGCTTGAAATCTATGAAGTTAATGTTTGTTTCCTTGTATGTTTAAATATATTTGTTCCAATTTGATCTCTGTCACCTGGTTGCTTTAGTTGAAATTAATTAGTTTCCTTGCTTTTGATCTCTCAGACAGTCAGACTCTTAGTAATTCTGCTTGTGCTGTGTTGACTCTTGCTTTTGGAGTCGGCCGAGTATGCATTAAAACCTACCTAATCGAACTGGCATATGTTTGCTTCGATTTCGTAATTAGTTTTAGAAGTAACATATTCAATTCAACATGTTGGATTTGTTTACTGATAAATGTTTTGAGTGTAGAAGTTATTCAATTTTAACTGTTTCAACTCCGAGAAAATTTCCAGACCTTAAAAATAGCTAGTTATGTTAAATGACAGATGCGAAGAGGTTGATCGGCAGGAGATTTAGCGACCCATTGGTACAGACTGACATGAAGTTGTGGCCATTCGAGGTTATTCCCGGAGCTGCTGACAAGCCGATGATTGCTGTCACCTACAAGGGCGAGGAAAAGCAATTCAGTGCTGAAGAGATCTCATCAATGGTGCTTACTAAGATGAAGGAAACTGCAGAGGCTTATCTCGGTACACCCATCAAGAACGCTGTAGTGACAGTCCCTGCTTACTTCAAGGACTCCCAACGGCAGGCGACTAAGGATGCCGGAGTTATCGCCGGCTTGAATGTCATGCGTATCGTCAACGAGCCCATAGCTGCTGCCATTGCCTATGGCTTTGACAAGAAATTGAGCAGCAGCGGCGGGAAGAATGTGCTCATCTTTGATCTTGGTGGTGGCACATTTGATATTTCTCTCCTTACAATTGGGGAGGCCAGTGACAAGAAGGGTTTGCTTGTTTTCGATGTCAAGGCAACTGCTGGTCACACCCATCTTGGTGGAGAGGATTTCGATAACGAGCTGGTTAACCACTTTGTCGAAGAGTTCAAGAGAAAGCATAAGAAGGACATCAGTGGTAATCCGAGGGCCCTTAGGAGATTGAGGACTGCTTGTGAGAGGGCGAAGAGAACTCTTTCGTCTACTGTTCAGACAACCATTGAGGTTGATTCTCTATATGCAGGTGTAGATTTCTACACTACGATTACTCGTGCAAGGTTTGAGAAGTTGAACTTGGACCTGTTCGTGAAATGTAAGGAGCCCCTCGAGCAGTGTTTGAGGGTCGCGAAGATGGACAAGAGTGATGTCCATGATATTGTGCTTGTTGGGGGCTCAACTAGGATTCCGAAAGTGCAACAACTTCTGCAAGAGTTCTTCAATGGTAAAGAGCTAAGCAAGAGCATCAACCCGGATGAAGCTGTGGCATGTGGTGCTGCGGTACTGGCCGCGAAATTGAGTGGCCAGGGTAACCAAAGGGTTCAAGATATTCTGTTGTCGGATGTCACTCCCTTATCACTTGGTGTGGAGATTTGTGAAGATGAGATGTCTGTTGTGGTCCCTCGAAACACCACCATCCCGTGCAAGAAGGAGAAGGAATACACTACTCGCTTTGATAACCAGACAAGTATCCGCTTCCAGGTATATGAAGGTGAGCGAGCCAATACAAAGGACAACAACTTGTTGGGCAAGTTCAGTCTCTCTGGTATTCCTCCTGCTCCAAAGGATGTTCCTAAGATCAATGTCTGCTTTGACATCAATGCTAATGGCATATTGACTGTGTCGGCTGAGAACAAGGAAACTGGGGATAAGAACAAGATCACAATCACCAACGACAAGGGAAGGTTGTCCAAGGAGGAGATTGATAAGATGGTACAGGAGGCGGAGAAGTACAAGGCAGAGGACGAGGAGTTCAAGAAGAAGGCGAATGCCAAGAATGCATTGGAGAGATACGTGGACAATATGAGGAACACCATCAACACTGAGGAGATTCAGTCCAAGCTTGGTGCAGACAAGAAGAAGATTGAGGAGGCCATTGATTCCACGATTATTTGGTTGGAGGCTACCCATCTTTCCGAGTCGAACGAATTTGAGGATAAGATGAAGAAGCTGGAGAACCTCTGGAACCCCATCATCAGCAAGATGTGCCAGGATTGACACAGAAGGCCCAACCAGTGGTGCTAGTCCCAAGATTGAGGAAGTCGACTCAGCTAGGTAGTTTCCTTTTCAACTACTCTTGTGATGTTGTCATCCTCTATTGTTTAGGGCCGTTCAATGAATTTTGGAGGTCCGGATCATAAGTTGCTACTGATATTTTTCAATAAAATTAATATTAACAATTTTTTTTTTATCGTAGTACATCGTATGCACTAAATTATTTGTATTATATTTTTTGTATTTGAAGTAAACTTTAAGTTATTAGCAAATTTGCTTTAACTAGTTGTGGATACTTATTTTGGAAAAAATATTTTTATCTTCTTTTTTAGAAAAACGAGTTTTAGTTGTGAAAAATATAAATTAGAAGCAATTTTGAGTAATTATTGTGAAATTAAATATATCGGTGAAGAACTTAAAGGTGCTTTGATTAAAATTGCATAAAGTTTTTTCATATTTATGAAATACAGCATTAATCTAAGTTGTTCAATTTATTTCAAAATATTATATAAGATGGTTTTATAAAAGAAAATTTATAAAAGATTGTTGGTTAAATCCAAAAGGGATTTTAAAGAAATAATTCTAAAATTTATAATTTAATCATCTCTCGTTAAAAAATTTATATTAGTTTTTATTAACATTTGATTAATTTAGGGTTATTTGGGTAACTAACACATTATAAATATCTAATTAGCTAACTAGCACCCAAACAAAATTAATTAACTAACCTAGCACCCTTCCCAATTTGACTATTGACCGTTGACCGGTCAACACCGGTCAACAGACTCTTTTTTTTTTTATACCAATGATGCCATTTTTTGTCGTTTTGATGCCTTTTTTTTCTACATTTTATTTTCACTTTGATGTCACTTTTCTAATAAAATGGATTGATGACACTTTTTTAATGCCACTTTTTTCAAATCTTGCTGATATTTTTTTGTTTACTGTGATGCCACATTGACCATTGATGCAATTTTTTTTACCGTTGACTACTGATGACACTTTTTTTATATCAATTTTTTGATGATATTTTTTTTTTACCGTGATGCCATATTTTTTCAAGGTAATGTTTTCGTGATGCCATATTTTTTCAAGGTAATGTTTTGATGACATTTTTTTCTTTTAATGTGATGCAACTTTTTCAAATTAGTGTTTTGATGCCATTTTTCTAATGTAATTATTTGATGCCATTTTTTTAATCAAATCGTTTGATCCCACTTTTTTTTAATTTAATCAATTGTATATCGATATATTTTCATCGATTCTACTTTTATTTACTGATGACACATTTGTGATTACACTTCATTGATAACATTAGTTATTACACTTTATTAATCTCAATCATTTGTGATGACATTGTTTATTGATGATATTTTTATTGATAACATTTTTTGTTTACAAGTCATTGGTGACATCTTTTTATTATTGACAATTTTATTGGTTACTTTTATTCATTGACGACACATTTATAAGTACAATTTTTTTAAGTTCAAAAGGTGATATTCTACCAAAAATTTTGTTATCAAGGTAAAATTCGGACGACGAACGGGCTAATCGTCGTGATACTAATAAACTAAATATATAGATGGTTGGCTAAAAAACCGGGGTACAAAATTCGTAAGACCATAACGCGAGTCGTACGGTAAAATCACGGATCCAACAAACTTCTACCACACACTTGCTACCACCAATGCTATATCACCACAAAAGTATAGCCTCATACACGTCAGTCCTACTAACCACACAAATGAAATTCAACTTTCCACCTAATGATTCCACTAGTGAGGACATCACACTACATGATAATCTCACAAACCAAAGTCAACTTTTGACCAAAAGCAAAAATAAAAAGCTGCATGTAAAAGCAGCTTTAATTAATGCAAAGAGGAAAAGAAGACTCGGTCCAGCGCATCATCTTCACGCAACCTCCACCACCGGGGCCAAGCATCGCCACCAGCGCCAACAGAAACAGCCCTCCACACCAGATCCGGCGCCTCCACACCAGATCCGGCGCTCCCTCACCAGATCCGCCCTCCTTGGCCACGTACCGCCCTCCCCGACGCACCAGCAGCCTCCTCCTTCCCCTTCACGGCCAAGATCCGCCATTACCGAGCACTGAACCTCCCAATTTTCGACCTTCATTCCACCAGTTCCGGCCATCCCGAGCCCAAATCCAGCCGCTCCGACACCCAGCCCCCACCGACGAAGCCTCGCAAACTCCCTCCCGCTCTTGCACCTGCCCAGAAGCTTCACCGAAGATCTCTGACCACCCATTCCGGCCACCTCTCACCAGATCCGAGTCGGATCCACCACCCTCGCACATCGCCGAGCCGGATTCCTCACCGTCCAGTGGTTGGAGGAGAAGTCCAAAAGAAAAACAGCGTGAGAGAGACTAATTTATTTTCTTAGGGTGCTAATAACCTAATGGAATTAGCAAAAGGTGATATTCCACAAAATTTTCTCATTAATTTACTACATTTTCTAGCAAAAAAAAAAATTACTATATTTTCTTTTCTTTTCTTTTTTGGGAGAATTTACTACATTTTTTTTAACAATCATTAAAGTAGAAATGGAAAGATTAAACTAACTACATTAATCACTAATACACGGTAATGAAAATAATATGTACATGCTAGTATTAAAAAAGGAGGGGGTTATGACTTTACAATTAAAAAAGGAAAAAAAAAAAGGGCGAAAATAAGTAGCAAATGCCAAATGGGGTTCGAACTCTGCCAAGAAGGAAAAGATCAGCGTTCCAACCCTTCCCGTAAACCAGCATGGTAAAGAAAACAATTAGTCACTTTGTAAACAATTTTTAATATATACTAAATTTAAAAAATAAGGCCCTATAAAATCGGAGGCCTGGGCAAGCGCCCTCTTCGCCCTTGCCCAGGGCCGGGCTTGCTATTGTTGATGTTGTAATGAATCAGTTGTGTTAGGGATTTAGTGGTAATAAGAACCACGAGCGCGCAGCGGAAAGAACGGAATCACGAATAGAGAGAGTAAGGCAAGATAGAACACACAAATTTAACGTGAGAAACCCGAGTACCAGGAGGAAAACCCACGAGTGGCAAGAGCCAACAAATCCACTATCAAATAAGAAAGAGTACAACGAACCTTGTAGGAAATACAAGGGGCAATGGACAAAACTCTCTCTTTACAATATAGTAGAATAGAATGTGTTTGTATGATGAAGGCTTTGTGTGGAGGCTTGGATAGACAAATGTGGATGGAGCTTTAATGATGTGGGATGATTCAAGGGAATGATCCACTAAGAAACTAAGCTTGAGTCTCTATTTATAGGGATCATGCTTGGGTAGGAAGGGATGAATAAGGCTTGAGAAGATTCTAGAGAAAGGTGGAATGATAGGGCTTCGAGAAGTTTCAAGAACCTTTCGAGAAGCATTGAGAAACTAGTAGAACACTTTCTTCTAGATCTTTCTTTTGTCCAATAGAAGTCGAGCTCAATCAATCAAGCCCAAATAAAATCAAGCCCAATCAAAATTAACCAAGCCCAAATGAGGATTTGAATGCAAACCCAACAAACTCCGCCTTGCATCAATATCCGAATGAGATCTTTGCCACATAAAGGCCGAAGGGCATTCAGAATGGAGCGTTTGAGCAATCTTGGGGCATAGAAAGAACCACAAAGACTTTGCATAAAGTCACCAATAACGGTCAGCAAAATACGAACGCCCATTAAGATAAATAACACAAGAAGGACTCCATCAAAGAGAATGAGCATGATCCAAAACATCGAAAGGTGTAGACGAACTTTGGCAATGGTGGCATTTTCTGAATGCCAAAGATAGAATGCTCACAAATGTTGATCTTCAAAAGCTAGCGGTTGAAAAGACCTCTCCTTGAGAACAATACATATTCTTTTCACGAAAGTGGCCAAAACTCATATGCCACAATTGAGTATCATCATAACGAGAGGTAGAAGATTCTCAAGATCAACAATAGAAAAGAACTCATGGAGATGAGTATAAATAGAGGTACCTTCAACCAAACGAAGAGTATAGAGACGCTCCTTCATGACAAAACTCTTCGTCATATAAAGTAATCTAAGATCCAACCACAAACCAACAACTTGGTCTTTAACTTCCATCCAAAGCTTGAGAAGGGCCTTCAACCGAACTCTCCAACAGTGATTCCCAAAATGATCTTAAGACGCTCTGATACCACTTGTTAGGGATTTAGTGGTAATAAGAGCAACGAGCGCGCAGCGGAAAGAACGGAATCACGAATAGAGAGAGTAAGGCAAGATAGAACACACAAATTTAACGTGGGAAACCCGAGTACCGGGAGGAAAACCCACGAGTGGCAAGAGCCAATAAATCCACTATCAAATAAGAAAGAGTACAACGAACCTTGTAGTAAATACAAGGGGCAATGGACAAAACTCTCTCTTTACAATATAGTGGAATAGAATGTGTTTGTATGATGAAGGCTTTGTGTGGAAGTTTGGATAGACAAATGTGGATGGAGTTTGAATGATGTGGGATGATTCAAGGGAATGATCCACTAAGAAACTAAGCTTGAGTCTCTATTTATAGGCATCATGCTTGGGTAGGAAGAGATGGATAAGGCTTGAGAAGATTCTAGAGAAAGGTGGAATGATAGGGCTTCGAGAAGCTTCAAGAACCTTTCGAGAAGCATTAAGAAGCTAGTAGAACACTTTCTTCTAGATCTTTCTTTTGTCCAATAGAAGTCGAGCCCAATCAATCAAGTCCAAATAAAATCAAGCCCAATCAAAATTAACCAAGCCCAAATGAGGATTTGAATGCAAACCCAATAACCTGGTATGTCGTTCTACTCTTATATACCGTATGACATAAGTGTTGGTTTTCTATCCTATAAAACCATAGGTTCTTTTTATTATGTTATGCGTTAGATCAAGGGAAACTGCAGCTACATTTAAAGTTTGCAGGATCTTACCCAAACTCAAAAAACTTGTCAAAAATTGATTGACCTGAATGTCTGGAAACTTAATATACACATTGCGTCATCACTTGAAAACCTACCAGACCCATTTTTACTCGACATCTGAATAACTACTTATAGCATCTTTAATGGTGGTATTTCAAGTACCATAACAATTAAAGAAAAATAAAATGTAAGAAAAAGTAAGATTTTTGAAAGAACCCATAAAGAAAAGTGAGCTCAAGTATCATGTGTATGATACTCATTCTTACACAATACCATAGAATATTATCCAATCAAAAATTAATAGTGGATCTTATTTGATTTTTACTTCCAAAAAAAAATTACAAAAAGCAATTTTGATGCAAAAAGTGAAGATACTCATGTCAAGTATCATGGTTGTAGAGTATCAAATATTAAAAAGAGATGGATGTAAGAGAAATGACAAAAAGCATGTTATGGTACTCAATATGAGTACCAAGGTTAAAGATGTTCTAAACAAACGCCACATAAACTAAAATGAACTGAACCAATTTAACCGAAATCCAAAACCCAAACTTGTTATAATCGAAACTCAAATAACCTGAGTTTATTATAATAGAAACTATTTTAGTAAAAATTTTAAAAAAAAATACTGTGATAAGCAAAATTCGAAATAATCAAAATTCAAAACAACCAAGCACCAAAATGTGTATAAATCTAATTCAACATTCCCCAACTCAAATGACAAAATCACGGGACATTACATGAAATCCGAATGAACCAACCCACCTGATAACCAACTACATTTGTAAAATGCGGGTGTTACGATCTAATATGTATTCTTTCTTTGAGGAAGCTTAATTATCATACACGAATGTATCATCAAAGCTTTTTGATTGCCAAGACTTGAGATCAGAATCGCTACAATACTCCTAGATAGCAAGGACGGGGCAGTAGTGTTAAAGACCACTACAACTTTTAACCTTCTCCACGTCTTCTTCCATTCGAATCTGCATTCTTTCCATTTGGTTACACCTCTAGAAGTCAGCAACTTTTGCCAACGCATCAAACCCTTTGCAATCATCGGATAGCATATATGCATCCTCCATGAACAAACCACCAAAAGACATTTGGTTGAAGCAAGAATTGCAACTCCTAACCTACTGTCTCATATCGTGCTTGACAAATGTATAGGAAAAAGGCAGGTAGAGGGAATGCTAAAATGAATCAGACAGAGGACGAGGAAAGGGTTACTCTTCTTGGAGGAGGATTTGAACTGCGGCAGTCAGAGGTAAATCTTTCAGAGGCACAAGAAAATAGAGAATGTTGGGATACAAAAACATCCCACATGGTAAAAGACATAAAATATAAGGAGAGGTGAATCCTTATCCAATGGCTTAAGTTTTGGGGTTAAAAGGGTGGATCCCTACTTTATAACCAAAAACAAAATAAATCTGATGTCCGATCAAATTTCACGTGGTATCAGAGTAGGTTCGAGTGCTCGAGTCAGGTTGGTTTGAGGGGCATGTTTGAAGCTCCTATGCAATGATTAAGCTTTTGTGTTAGAAGATGATCTGACCTTATAACTGAAAATGACACCATACACATATAATTGTGTCAAACTACAAGGAATGGTGTGTTAAGTGGGAAGAAGTGCGTATCCCCATTCATAATTTTTTATTACTCAATCCGTTTGTTTTTAATTGAGTTTTTCAAGTGATGTACATTTTTTTTTAAAAGATAAAAAAATATTTAAATATTAATTTTTTATTATAAAATATTAGTAAGTGAGCCGTTATATCATCTTTGCTGGTGATATTCATAGGCCTATCTTTTTAGATCATTTCCAGTTCAAGTGGATTTAGCCCACTCTACATCTGGATCGGGTTACTGTAGGCCCATTTAAGGGGTTGACCCTCCCACTCACCAGCGTCTTCATGTTTTCACGGGGATTCGAACTTCGAACCTCAAAGCATTGGATGTAGTTCCATAACCACTACACCAACTTGTGATTGGTTAGAAAATAATGGACACTATATCAGTATCTACCAGTTGAGAATATTGGGATGTGCAACTCTCCGCCCTATATATCTTAACTGAAAAAAAACGCATGTTTGTATACTCTGACAGATCACCATTACTTGAACCATCCCCACAATTACAAACACATACATTATTTTCACCAAAAAAAAAAAAACAAACACATACATTATATGCATTCTACAACCAATCCCAACAACTCCAAAACAAGCAAGAAATACAACAAAATCCAAATCAATACCCAAGAGTGGACACAACTCTTCAAGTATATACAAAGTACGTGATCGATAGTTTACCAAGTGGCAGACTAGTTGGATTACCCATTGATGAAGATTTAGACCGTTGAACCATTGCCCTCTTTGCTCGGGTTTGGTAGGACCAGCCATCGTCGGAGATATTCATGTAGCTGCCCCTAGCCATCGCCCTGAGTGAGAGCTCATCCCTGACAGAATGCACACCCTTCTGGTTGCCTCATACGTCTGCCTACTCGACTAATTCTGCTGCATCTCTAGCTTTGAGCTCAGCATCCAATGCAACAAACATCTGATCTTTGGCCTTTGCTGACGCTGTCGACACCAACCTCTTACAGCAATCTTCGAGCACAGAAACAACATTGTCTAGACCCCTTGCAACTCAACTGCAGCTCCCGCTTGTCCCATAGCTTCTCCGGCTTGTA
This sequence comes from Persicaria tinctoria, assembly GCA_037127255.1. Classification (NCBI taxonomy): domain Eukaryota; kingdom Viridiplantae; phylum Streptophyta; class Magnoliopsida; order Caryophyllales; family Polygonaceae; genus Persicaria; species Persicaria tinctoria. The sequence goes on from JBANSL010000014.1 coordinate 10,837,650, forward strand.
GCCGATTGCGCTGCCTGTCTCTCTATGGAAACCGACTCATCCCCATCGACGGTTTCCGGCCTCTCAATCATCATTTCTTCGCCTTCCAAGGTCACTGGTTATTTAGTCACAGACTCACAGGGTCCTTGTGGACACACTTGACTTTCAGCAACACAAAAGAGATGAAGTCTCTCTATCTTTGTTGGCATAAGGGATCTGGAGCACTAGTATGCTGGCAAATAATCATATTCTACAGCATAAGCAGGCCTTAGCATTGTACAGTTCTCAAGCCCACAAAGTGTTCTTAACAGAGGCAGCTGCAGTCTCTCAGGCAAACCAGTTGAAAATCCCAGTAATTAAACAAGTTTTGTTTTTATTAAAAAAAAACATTTTTAAATATTGAGAGATAAATATAAGACTTTCAAACAAAAGGGGATGTAGTTCATAAAGCATCATCTCGAAACAATAGTTAGAATACCGGGACATAAAGCTCAAGCACAGTTCGACCCTCTGGCTCAAGGAAAATCTGATGGGATTCTTTGTCTTGAAATCTAACAATCTAATATTAAAAAAAAAAAAATTAGGGTCACAAACACTATAGATAATTATACGAGCAAGCTACCTTATTCCAAATCAAATATGAAAGTCTATTTCACATATTTCAGAGATCAAGAATCCACTCAATGACAAATTGAGAAGTGAAATCAGTTCAGTTTCGGATGAAGCTCTTTTAAAGACAGTAGCAATAACTACTACGTTAACTGATAAATATACCTTATTATCTTCAATAGAAGGACAATATCTGGGACCCTTGGCCTCCACCCATCCTCCATAAGTTGGAGTTTCATGCACATTTTCTAATCATTTCATGAGTAGTCTTTGTGGTACGAGTCAAATAGCAGCACATTTGTTCCCTTTCGATGTGGAATTCAGGATCAAAGCTAAACCAACTAACCTGCTTGAAAGCCATTTCACTGTCATAATAGTTCTTCTGTTACAACCAAATACATAATGGGACTGTCACATGTTCATTTTAAGATCTATGATGAAAACAATACACATTCAAAGTGTAAGGTAGGCTGTTTTTCATGTAAACTCTAAGGGCCCGTTTGGTTGCATAGAAAGGAAAGAAGGAAATGGACACAAACCTACTATACCAAATATTGAGTTAAACTTTTATCAAATTTCAGTCCAGTGATTTTGGAGATATATAAGTATATAAGGCTGATTAATTGCCCAGAGAACTCTGAATCAGCAAATCCATATCAACTCAATTTTCACAAAACTGCAATTTTTATGGCCAAACAAACAGGGAAGTTCATAAATAGATCAATCGAAAACTCATCTGATCCGAAGATTCAAGGATTGAGCAGTCAAAAAATTATTTCATAAGCATGACAGAAAAAAGCAATCTGAACTTATGAATCCGAGCGTACTCTTGAATCAGCAGATCAATATCAACTAAAAAAATTTAACAGACCTGCGATTTTTATGGCTAAAAAAAGGAAGTTCACAATTAGATCAAACGAATTCATCTGATCCAAAGATTCATGGAACGAGCAATCAAAAAATGATATGATTAAAAAAAACACCAAGCTGAACCTGTAATATGAATCCGGAGAAAACGATAGATAGTAGTAGAGCAAACCCTATATTCGTCTGCAGTTAGATATGGGTGGCATAGAGACAGCCCTGAACTTGAATTCTTCGATTCGATTTCGAATCCCAAGGACGAACTAAATCGCCTCGAGAAAGGGGTGAGATGAAGCGACGCCTAGAGAAAGGAAGGAGCGAGATTGAGAACACCTAGCGAAGGAGCGAGATGGAGAAGGATGGAGGCGTTGGCGTACAATCCTGTAGAAGGAGAGGCACCAGAAGAAAGAAAATAAGAGAGATGCTGGTTAAAAATTCTATAAACCAACAATTAGAAACTACAAAAGAATTGAGGATAGAACATGAGGGTCAAATTAGCACATCCCATTTTGTTTGAGAAAGTGAGATTCAATTGAGAACGATGAAAATGAATTAAACCCTTGTAGTAACAAATAAATGATGATGATGTGAAAGTATCTGTTAATTATGTTAAAAGATAAATTCGCTTAAAAGCATAGGAATGCGTTTTTTTTTTTGCATTCATGACTTGCAGGTAGAGACATAGATTACGTACATTGACACCAACCTTTGGTAGCAATCAGTTTTGGAGGACACTACTAAACATTATTTCCTCCGATCGGAAATATTTGATGTTTTAGGAGGTGAAATTTAATCAACAATATTTGATGTTTTAGAAGTAATAATTACACTCCTTTTTACTTTTAAATTAATAATAATATAATTTGTACTTTTTTTGGGTCAACCAATCACATTTGTGCATAATAAATGTGATTGAGGAGTAAAAGTTATTTGATGGGTATTTAAAGGTGGAAGTGATCTTTCTTAATCTTTGTGCAGATCTCTAAAACATCGTTTATTTTCGATTGGAAGGAGTACTAGATCAAAATGTCATATTAGATTCCTTTGCACTACATAGCATCACATACTCAGACCCAACAAAAAAAAACAAGTCCATTAAGAGACTCATCTTTCAAATGAATTCTAGCAACACCAATCTTTAACAAGTTTATTACAAGCCCTAGCAACACCAATCTTTAACAAGTTTATTACAAGCCCTGAAACCAACTACATCAACTTGGTGAACTGTAACCATTTAAAGCTTATTAACATCCTCTATAATTATGAAAATTGTGCATCAAGAAATAAAAAATGAGAAATCATTAGCCGACAAGTGGGAAGAAAGCTCTTACAAGTAGTTTAGGTAAACAAAAGAGCAAGATAAGAAAAATTGAGCGGGAAACTCATTTCATATGTTGCAATATTTGTATGAGCTAGGAGTGCCCGGTAAAAAACTGAGAGGAGAGCAAATTCATTTAACCGAAAGGAAAATAGAAAGAGATAAATTTGATTAAACTACAAGAAAATCCTAAATGGCACAACCTAAAAATTCAAATTAGAACCTAGAAAAATTTAAAATTTCATGGAGTCAATCCTCAGTTCTTCTGAGGCCCTAATCCTCAATCTCGAGACTATAACCCTGAATTTAAAGGTCATATTCCTTAATTTTCTGAGGCCCTAATCCTCAATCTCAAGACTATAACCCTGAATTTAAAGGTCATATTCCTTAATTCCAAGACCTTAATTCTCGATTTCAATAGTACATCAGGGCGTAGACTTCAATTTCAAGTCCTCAATCCGCAAGTTAAAGGTGAGCAGGTGACTGTGCACCGTTTCTGATTGCAATAGGCTTGAAAAGTAAACAAAAAAATCCCAATCCCCAGTTTCAAGCCCAAAAACTTCAATTTCACATCTCCAATCCTTAATTTTAAGGTCAAACCCTTAATTCCAAGACCCTAATCATATTAGATCAGGCCATAAAGTTCAATTTCAAGTCACCAATCGTACACCATTTCTAAGCTTAAGATGAGCTAAACATGCGGAACATTTTTGTTGAGAAGGATGTAATTTATGTAAGTCACTTCTATTCTTTCATCTCACCCAATCTTATAATCATGTCTCTTCTATTCTTTCATTTCTAGTCAATCTTATCATCTTGTGTCTTCTATTCCTTTATTTCTTGCAATCTTATGATTCAAAGATTAGATACATCAGCGGAGTTGATATGACTGCAATTCATTTTTCTCAGGGTGAAGTTCGTAATCTGCAGCATGATGCCACAATTCCGCTACAAGCAAGAAGTGAGAAATATGGAAAGGTATGCTCTCTTAGTGATCGAAAATAATACTTTAAAACTTTTGTGTGTCGGTTGTATAGCCTCTGTGAGTGTATGACATGTTCCTATGCCAGAATGCTACCAGTTAAGTAGTGAAATATATTTAACTACTCACTCTAGACACGTGGGCTCCAGATTTGCTATAAAAATTTTCAAGTGTGGCACAAGCAGATGTTGAAGATTTACTTGCGTTGCATAAGCCCGTCAGTTTTACTGTTGCTATCTTCAATTGTTATGTGATATTTATCTCAAAATAATGTGTTTTGACATGTCTAGGTGGTTGTTTTTTGAATGCATGTTTGTCCATCTTTCTTCAGGATGAGTTAGCCAAGAAATTCTTTAAGGAAGAAAGGCAATTTGATCTGGAAGGTGAGCTTAGGTTTGGTGTTAATTCAAGCATTCATTTCATAAATTTTTTTGGTTGATTAATTACACTTTTGATTTACTGCTTCAAAATTTACAATAAGATACTGACTTTTGCTGTAGTTCCATGTTGACTCTGTACCTTCTGGCTTTTAGGGCCAGTTAAGTGCATAGCAAAAAGGCCTTTTGAGTCTTTTGACTGCCATAATTGTAGTTCAAACGGATCTTTTGTATCAGCTAATCTGGTTGCTAAGCTGGTTTATTTATGGATATTTGATCATAATCTAACTGCTATCTCCTGTCGATGAAGACACATGAATTGTATTTCATAGAAGAAATACCCCATCGATTTCTAAACTCTATATTATTGATAAATGTAAATAATTGATCAGAGTGTTTATTTTTTCTTTCTTTGTTTTGGTTGAAAAACTAGAGGAAAAAGGAAATTAACCAAATCCTGATTTCTACAAAGAGGGCTTCCAGCAGCTAGAAGTTAATCCAGTGAATTGTATATTCATTGATGACAGGTTATTGCTAAATCTTATGGGTATTTTTAAATACACCGCAAATCCACCTTTAAAAATGCACGTTGTTTTGGATGTGCAAGCCACCAACACTAATTAGCACTTTTTAAAAATTAATTAACCCACTTTAACCCTGCACGTCGGAATTGACGTGCAGGGTTTGTGGTGTATATAGCGAAGGCGAATCTTATTCACATGAAAACTTTCTAACAGTTGTTATTTGTTTTACAAAGCTTATACTTGACCTTATAATTGCTTATATAATTATGAGCTTTCTTAGTATAAGGCTATCATGAATAGACTTGAATGCTCAGTATGCGATTTTGTCTAATTTATAACTAAATTTCTAAACAAAAATCTTATTTGGTAAGACAATTATTTTGTAAAAGTAGGACAAAAGTGTAGCACAAAGCAAAAAAATATTATGCAGCAATAATTAATCTGGCCTTTAATCAAAGTACCTGCTTATTTGGTAAGGAGACGTAAGCATCATTTCTACAATCTAGAGGAGCAAGACCCTAATTCCAATCCTCAATTTAAAGGCCATAACCTTTAATTCCTGACCCTAATTCTGGATTTCAATATTACATAAGGCCTTCCATTTCAAGTCCTCAATCCTCAATTTCAAGTCCCCAATCGTGCACCGTTTCTAAAAGCAAAGCCTTGATAGGTAAAGTAAAAAATCACAATCCTCGATTTGAAGGCCAAAAACATCAATTTCAAGTCTACAATCCTCAATTTGAAGGTCATAACCCTTAACTCCAAGACCCTAATCCTGGATTTCACTATTACATAAGGCCATAAAGGTCAATTTCAAGTCCTCAATCCTAAATTTCAAGACCGAAATCCTCAATTTAAACATCATAACCCTTAATCGCAAGATCCCAGTCCTGGATTGTTGCAATCTAAGTTTTTTTTGCTGAACTCAAGTACTAATAGGAAAGATAACCTAAAACAAATCAGAGTAATAAACTCCAAAAACCCGAATGCAAGGTGTAATTAAGGGGAAAAATAAGAGAAAAGTTGGATTTCCTGTACCTTTTCGACACTAGGTAAAGTTGGTGATGGCAATGAACAACCCGTAATTCAGGGGAAAAAGAAGAGAGAAGTTGGATTGTTTGTACCTTTTCGACACTAAAGTTGGTGATGGCGGCCGGTGGCGGCGAAATCCAGACACGGTGAATCGATTGCGATGCGAAGAGCTCTTGGTGGAAAGGTGGAGATCAGGAAAGGCAGAGAGGCAACTCGAGTGCTATACGGAGAGGTCTTGGTGGAAAGGCGGAGGTCAGGAAAAGTGGAGAGAGGGCTTTAGAAATCAGGAGTTAGAGAGGCGGCGATGATGATCAATTAGGAAGCACGAGGTTTCAAGGAGGACACAAGGCGGGGAAAAAATCTATAAGGTCGAAGGCGGCGAAAAGGAGTAAGCAGGAGGAGGTGGAGAGGTTGAAGGCGAAGGCGGCGAACTTGATTCCGTTTGTCAACGTCCCTTTTCGGATGGTGAGTAAACTTGGGATTTAGCAAAAAAAAAAAAAAGTCCAAAGATATTTCGACAATAGTCAAATCTCCAAAGTATTTTGGAGAATAGCCAAAAGTCACTATTTATTTTTATGTAATTGTAAGTTTTGCCCCATAAAAAACAAAAAATTATAAAAATAAACTCAATTTTTTAATAAGTTTAAATTAAATCCTTAGTTTGTGTTATTAGTTTCCGCTTTAATATTATTCAGTATTTTCATTTTAACGTGATCCTGCAATTTGGTATCAGAGCCTAGTTAATTAAACATAAATAAAAAAATTTGCAAAACAGGCATTTTTTTGGACAAATTTGCAAAATGGCCACGTTTTTTTGACAAATTAGCAAGATGGCCACTATATATACTTATTTACTCATTGTACGGACACTTTTTCTGTTTCAAAAAAATCCGAACTCTCTCTTCTTCGGAACTCTCTCTTTGCGCGATTCGTTCTTCGTCGGTTCTTCGTCTGCTTTTTTCCGCTTGGTTCGTCCTGCTTCCTTCAATCTTTGATAAAGTAGGGAGTTTTTGGTCGATTGTTCTTCATTGCTGTGCTAAAGTAGGGAGTTTTCGTCGATTGCTTCAATGTCGTCATCCAGCAGTTGAGGTATCAATTTCGTTTCTTTTTTTCGAACTGTATCGTGCTAAGGTTTTGGATCCATGGCTTCCTCTGTTGATTGCAATCAGATCTCATCATCGATCTGATTTTCGTCGGCGGGATGAACATCTAGATATCGCACCAGATCTCGCACCGGCACCGGCAGAATCGAAGAGGAAGAATCTCGTCGATCGCTCGGAATTCTCTGATTGTGGATTTCTGCCTTTCAGTTCCCGGAGTTCGCTTGAAGAATCGGAGGTATGTCTCTTTCACTCTTAATTTGGAAATTTGTGAAATCAAAATTGATAATTTGTTTACTGTCAAAATTGATAGTGTGCAGAGAATTCTGATTTTTGAGATTGGAGGTGGTGTATTGGTTTCCCTTCCATTTTGTTCAATCATAAAACATCAAATCCTGTTTCTGATTAGGCTGTGTTTGGCTGCACTAGGAGATTGTTAGATTATTGAGATTTTCGTAGATGGTAAGAGATGAAAATAGATTGTGTAGATTAATGAGATTTTTGTAGATGTAAGGAGATAGAGATTTATTTGTAGAGAAATCTCGAAATGGTGTTTGATTGGCATTAGATGGTAGTGTATTTGGAGGTGGGAAAATGACCCTATTACCCCCACTTTTTGAAAAACCACACACCCCTCACCTTGGCCTTTATTTAGGTCAGTTGTGGAGAACTCCCCCGACAGTCACCCCCACCCCCTCCAAAAGGCTGAGCGTTTTGAGGAGCGACGACCGGTGAACTCCGATGGCAGAAGACGCAGTCACCGCCACGACACGTAGACCGTATCCGAGTGGAGCAAGACGGGTTGAGAAGCCTGAGGGCCAGGCTTTTTGCCGCGATTGCCGCAAGCCGCAACCCCAACAACATCGGCGTTGAGCAGGTACGTCGTAATTTCAGTGTAATTGCTGTAGGTGCCGGATTACCACCGGGAAGTAGATTAGGATTTCGAAAAACTAGGTTAGTATCCCGCTCCAATTGAAATGAACAAGTGATTTGGTGACCCAACGTAATTAGGGTTTGTAGAAATTGAAATTTGGGGAATCAAGTCTCGATGGCCATGGGATGAAATTAGAGGGAATAAGTACGAATTGGGGGGATGACGAACCAATCCCCGAAATCCATCAGCCAGATGCAGTTGAGGACGACTGTGATGAGCGATTTCGTTGCGCTGTCGTGATGTGGGTCGTGTTTAGCTGGTGTTTTTGGGCACCTACATGATTGTAGCCTAGAAATTGCTCTTGCATGAATAATTATATGTCAATTTTCATATTTGCCTGTATTAGTCAATAGGTTTGTGAATGTTGTTTCGAACCATTCAAAATTGTGTCCATGGTTGATGTGTATGTGATTATATGAAATACAAATTGATTTTGATGTGCACACGACTGAGGTATTGTTTGTGAGGTTGTGGCTAAAATGTTGGTATTTTGGTGTGCTAACGAACTGTTATCAGTACGCAAGTGTGTAGGAATGGCTTCAACAAGCAAACCCCCGCACAAAGATAAGGAAAAAAAGGACAAGGTCCCGAAGGAGAAAGCGTTCCTATGGACCCCAACTCTGCTGAAGCAATTCTTGAACCTATTGATTGCCTATCAGCATAAGTTTGGGAGAGATTAGGGGCTTAGTTGGGTCGTTCTGACTATCTAGTTTGAGGAAGCGACTGGACAAAAGTGCGGCTCCAACACCCTTAAGAACAAACACGCAACTATGAAAGAGCGATGGAGGGACTGGAAAGACCTTAAGCATGGGGAGACTGGATTGGGCTGGGACTATGAAAAAGGGTGCATCAATGCCAGTGACGAGTGGTGGGAGCGTAAAATTCAGGTTTGTAACCTACTCAAGTGCACGCACTTATGTTTTTTTGGAATAAGGTTATGCGCTCTTCACCTTCGGTGAACCGAAGGTGTTGTGCAATGGACTGTAACATTTATGTCACCTGAACGTGTAGGAGAAGCCGGACTTCGGGAAACTGAGGAAGAAGTGTATTCCACTCGATTTGGAGGAAGCTTGGGACCAAATATATGGGGGCACAGTTGCTACGGGAAAGCACTGCATCTCTCCGTCTATGGATCCGGCGTCGTCGGGCCCTGTACCCATGTCCATTACATAAGACAAGGTACAGCCGACGCATGCCCCACGTCCAACTAGGGAAAAGGTAAACCTTGAGGACGACGAGGAAGAGATCGATGAATTCAACCTCCATCGCTTCCCGGACATGGTGAGGGGAGGAAGCTCCTCCGCACCCCCAGGCCCTGTTCAGCAGCCCCCTCCACCCACCTCCACGCCCGGCTGCAGCTCCTTCCCTACCAGGTCCGGAAAGCGAGCCTCAGTGTCAAATGCCACCACATCAGTGAAGAGACGCTCCGCCAGAAGGTCCGTCGGGTCGGTCATGCACGACAGGCACATGGAGTTTGTTGATGAATCAACCTCGAATCTGCTGAAGTATGTGATGCAAGACGACGTCGTGTCTATGAACAAACAAGTTAGCCGGGAGGCTGAGGTGATGAAGGTGCTTGACAAACTGGTCGTTGATGGACTAGTCGAAGACGAGAGTCCCTTGTTATGCTTCGCTATGGAGGCGCTGATCAAGCCCGAGCGGGCGAGGATGTTCCTGGCCTACGAACGTAGTGACGTGATGCATCTTGCGTGGCTGAAGTATCACTTTCGGAGGTGTGGTGGGGACAAGTAGTGGCCTCACTGCTGATGACTTGTCAAGACCATCTGCCGTGTTACGCGAATAAGCATTTCAGTTTCCTTAGTGTTTGCGAAAATTGCAGGGTGTATGACCCAATTTGTTTGTGCTTTTTTAAGACTTGTTGTTGACGTTGTTTCCCTTTTCTTTCCTGAGTTGGTTTCGTATGGAACCGGGTTGTGTGTTTTTACAATGCTTCGAACCGCTTATCGTATTGACTCTATGATTTTATGAATGTTTTAAGTGTTTGTTTTATTCGGTTTTCATTCCCTTACCTAGCTCGCAGTGTGAATGTCATGGACTCCGACGACGAACAACACAGCACCAATTTCCTGGATTCCAACGACGAACAATGCAACACGAATTTCCCGGACTCTGACGACGAACAACGCAGTGACAATGTCATCGACTCGGAGGATGAACGCTGCAAAAGGAGGCGTCGTTGTAAGACAGCTGCCCCCATAGCAGCTGTTTGTGCTACTCGGATCGGTTTACAAGTACGAGCATTACTACAAGTACGTGCACAAGGTGCCGTGCTACAATTCCGCCTACATCGGTGCTCGCTTGATCCAAGACATACTCTCCCACGAGACCGATCTGCGATGCATGCAAGTGTTTCGGATGCCGAAGCAGGTGTTCACGGCTTTGTGCTCGATGCTCGAACACAGGTACGGGTTACAGGGATCAAAGAACATGTCCCCCATGGAGAAAGTGGCCATCTTTATCAATACCATGGCCTGGGGGTCATCTCATCGAGAGACATGTGAGCGGTTTCAACGATCTACTTCCACCATTAGTGAGGCTATAGCCGACGTTGTCGAGGTCCTCGTTGGGCGACACAAAGGGTGGGACGGTCTGGCTCGTGACATGCTCGAACCAGTTGACCCCAACTATGGGGAGGTGCCGAAGTAGATCAGGGAGGACAGTCGATACAACCGCTATTTCAAGGTACTCTATCCCCCATGCGCAAAGTGACATTGGCAATTACAGAAATGACGGTCGTAACACCCTATGAATGTCTACCAGGGATGTATTGGAGCCCTAGACGGAACACACATCGAAGCATGTATTCCTCGTGAGGAGCAACTGCCTTACCGGGGCCACAAGGGAATCACAACGTATTGAAATTGCAAAACCAATAACCAAAAAAACACAAAATTCATCCAATTCAATGACTGTGGGTTCGGCCATGTCGGGTTTGGGGATATCGGCATTTCAGATTTGGGGGTTTAGGGTTTGCACATTGACATTGTCAAAGACGATCGGTTGGGGTTCGACAGGGGAGGTGTGGGAGGTTCCATGATATAGCTACATGGGGGATGTTGTGACAAACCGGTTGGGGTTCGACAGGGGAGGTGTGGGAGGTGGGGGTTTCTAGACACGGGTCCATCGCCTCCAGATGTGATCGTTGACAAGGAGGGCCGTTGGTTCGACGCCAGACCTCCGGCGTCCCCCTGTACTCCGTCCCCGCCAAGCCACGCCTCAGGCTTCCATGGCCGCCCTTCTCCATTTCAGTCCCCCCCCACCAAGGTCGAACACCCAAAGGTGACACCTTTTGCCGCCGTCGGCCGTCGTCTAACCTAACCTGTGCAAATACATCAGAGGGAGAAGAGGAACTCACCCGGGTTATCGATTTCGCCGATTGAAGAGGTTGAAGAAGAACATTGTTTGGAGATCTGGAAATTTGGGGGCAACAAATGTGTGAAATGAGGGGCAAAATGGCGAGATATAAATCTCCATAATCCCCTAATCCCCATAATCTTGACCCCCCCCCCCCCCCCCCCCCCCGATTCCATTTTCGCCCATTTTTCATCCCCTACAATCTCCACAATCTCCACCATATCTTGGCAGCCGAACACCAGTTTGGAGATTGTATTTTTTTTTTAATCTCACGCCATCCCCAAATCTCCTAATCTAGTGGCAGCCGAACACAGCCTAACTTGTATGCTAAAAAATCTGATTTCTATATTCTGAAAAATCTGATTTCTGTATAATTTGCTGAATCTTTAACTTTAATCTGTACATTCTATATTCTGATTTCTGTATATTCTGATTTCTGTATGATTTGTTGAATCTGAAAAATATGTAATCTATATGCTGCTGAAAAATTTGTAATCTGTATGGTGCTGAAAAATCTGTATGCTTGAATCTGAAAAATCTGTAATCTGTATGCTGCTGAAAAATCTATATGATTTCTGTATATTCTGATTTTTGTATGATATCTGCTAAAAAATCTATATGCTCTTGAATTTGTATGATTTCTGTATATTCTGATTTCTATTATTGTCATTAGGGAGTTAATTGAACAAATCTACTTTCAAGTGAAGGTAGCGTTGTGGTGCGGCGATTGTTACTGCTAAGGTACTTCTTTCTGCTAGTTCTGTACTTATTTGTGCATATAAAGTACATATAATGAGGCACCAATACTAATGTTATGCAGTTTTGATGCGGGATCATCCAAGACACCTCCGGACACACCTATACTTGGGGATGGACCTATGATCCGAGCTCGTAAAATGATGTCATCCTCAAGAGGAAGAAGAAGGCTCCACCATGGGAGAAGGTGCAAAGGTGGAAGCTTGACGTTTTTTAGATTCGTTCAGCATTTGACAGCTTTTCGACATTTCAGTAAATTGAGTCGTACGGAGTCAATATTAATCGAATTGAGGCGTGCCATACCTTGTTGGAACAAGGACGAAGAGATCTACAACTTTGACGTTGAATGTTTTTCCAGATTCAACCTAGAGCTTTGCCGAAAATCACATTCTTTGAGCTGTCACTGTTTTTAGACGAATTTATCTTATTTTTAGTATTTCTTTTAGGTTTATTTTAATTTATTCTTTAAGTTATTATTTTAATTAATTTAGGCCGAAATTCAGTCTTGTTTGGTTAAGTAGTCGGCCGACCCTTCATTGTAGAACTTCACGTACAATTTTATGAGAAATTCATCCTTTGTGTGAAACACAATTGTGAGAAAGCCAATCGATTCGTAGCGTTGCTCATCGATTGCACAATTGGTTCTTGATCTAACTTGGTGTGCTTTGAGTTCGTCAACCTCGCGAGAGCTTGGTGATCTTGGTAATCACAAGTCCCCTCCTTGTGCCTCCAAGTTGTCCGCTTGGTTGTGTAAGGTTGTAGAGGCGGGCTTTATAGTCGTTGATACTTGGTTCCTACCCTCTAAGGAGGCTTGGGGTCTTTATCTCGTTCTATTTTAGTTCGAATCAACCAATCTATCGGTCTTTTCATTACTTTTGTCGAGTCTTCTATTGCTGCGTTTTGAGTCTTTGTTCTTGTTCTTGAGTCTTTTCTTTTGTTCTTTTGTGTCCAGTACTGGTCGAGTGTCATTTGTTCTGGTCGAGTGCCGCTCGAGTGCTGCTCGAGTGTCTGCTCCTGTCAAATACGACAGCCTTTTGTCGAGTGTTCTTGCTATTGTTCAGTCCCTTGTTGTCCAGTTTCTGTCAAGTTTGTCATTGTGTTGTTCTCTTTCTTGTTCCCTTGCCTTGCATTGTTAGGTCCTTGCTTGAGTGTTGATTTGCCCAAAGCGGATTGCCCCAACAAGCTTGTCATACCGATTAGAGAGGAAAGTGTGAGAGAAACACATCGTGAGATTGTTTTTATTTTGCTAATCTTGACATAGTTCCGTGTTTGTTTTAAATGCAATGTCTCAGCAGGTAAACGACGCGAACAATGCCAACAATGGCAACAATGACGACAACTCCAACACATCCGTGTCAGCCGAGGTGTTCAACAACACCATGAACACTCTTATGGAGACCTTGGCTAAGATAGATAAAAGATTGAGGGCACAAGAGCTTCGGTTCGGCTTACCGGTACAAAGTATTGATTGTTCTAACCCTGTGTTTAGTTCTTGTTTTGGCTCTAACACGGTGCCCGGACACGAAGTACCGCCTAAAGATGACGTGCCACCACCGAAGGAAAGGGAAGAAACTCATCCTATTTCTACTTAACTTAATGTTTCTCCTAGCATAGCTATTAAGCTTGTTGATAAAATTAAAGAGCATGTTAATAATGATCAAGATGTTAATTTACTTGCCTATGATCATGATTGCGTTGGATATGAGCATGATGATTCTTTGATTGATTTAAGTGTTCAACCTATGCCTTGTGATGATAAGCAAAGAGACGAATTGTGTCATACTACATGCTTAGAAAAAGGCAATGTTTCTAAGTTGATCATTGATGGTGAAAATTGTCCTAATATTGTTAGCCTTGACTTAATTGAAAATCAAGCCTTGAAAAAGGATGACTCCTTGCTAGCTTTAGATGACAACTTAGAGATAAATGAACACGCTCAATTGCATATTCAATTCGAACCTTATGACGATGAAATGAAATATGATTTATGCACTAATAAGACTTCTTTTCTTGGTGTTGTAGTGACCTATTATGGCCTTGAGAGGAGTTTCCATGGGCATAAGGTATTCGATCCAGGAGGTCGTGTGGGTGCATTTGCAGAATCATATGCAGCCTTGGATTCAAGGTCGAATCCTTTTCAAGAAAAGGGGAATGATGCGGGACCATCCAAGACACCTCCGGACACACCTATACTTGGGGATGGACCTATGATCCGAGCTCGTGAGAATGATGTCATCCTCAAGAGGAAGAAGAAGGCTCCATGACAGGACAAAATTGTCGGGTTCCTATCAAAAGAATATCCAAACTAACCAACTAGTATAGCTAGTAAGTCCGGAGTCGATCCACAGGGAACTACCTTTACTTTATGCGTTATAATCACCAACAAGAGTAAACAAGGGGGTTGTAGAGATGTAAAGATGCAAAGAATTGAAGAAGTAAATAATGGTGATGGTTGTAAACAATGATGAATGAGATGTTTCACCTACGATTCTCTCAACTTTGGTTCGTCTCCTTGATCATAGTTCTTCCTTCTAGTTGTATCTTTTCTATATCCACTCTTATCTTGATTTAAATAGATTATTAGTCATATGAGTCCTAATAATCTCTTATTCCTAGGCAATCTTAACACGGATTAAGGTTTAATTTTAGGAATAGCACTAAGTCTTAAGATATATTAAGCTTATAAGCAATATTAATTCCCTAAAGAACTAACATTTAACCTATAGTCAATTTCTTATACAATCAAGCTTTTCTATGAGATCTACTCAATTGTATTTGCTACTTTGGATTAGGTTTCACAAACGTATGAATCAAAACCCTAGCAATGATGCAATTCTAACGAGGTCGTGAATCAAGATAGAATCAACACCACAAGCAATTAAATCACAAAGAAATTGAAGTAGATAATAGAAAACAACTAGAATTCCAAACTCACAATTCAACAAAACCAAGTCTTGATCGTAGGCAAAACAAGATGAGTTTAGTTGCTCATGCTCCTAAACACCGCTTCTCAATTCCTCAAAGGATAAAAGATGACCTAAAACCATCTAAAATAAGTCTTTAAATACCTAAGAATACCGTCATAAAAAACCTAGAAAGTGTTTCCCAAAGATAGGCCCACTTAATAGGAATAGAAAATCGGCGCTGATTCCGGCCCAGGAAACCGCGGGTGCTGCCCTCTTGGCCGCGGGATCGGCTACTGCAGAGAACCTTGGAATTCTGGCAGCACGTGCGGTTTTGGTGGCCGCGGGTGCGGTTTTCTGTCTTGCCTTGTTCCTCTAGCCGCGGGTGCTGTTTTTCACTCTTGTATGCCCTTTTCCTCTTCCTTGTGCATTCTAACTTGCTTCTCTAGCTCGTTCCTTCCCTCCATATGATCCATATGACTCTAATGAATGACCTCCTCCATTCTTCAAATCCAAAATCTGCAATTACTCACTAAACTTGTAAAGATTCCGCACTTAAGTACCAAATGAGCAAACAAGTAAACTAACCCTTTTAAATGCAATATATACATCTAAATGACCCTAAAACTACTCTATAATGTCTATCTAAATATGCATTATCAAACTCCCCCACACTTAGCCTTTTGCTTGTCCTCGAGCAAAAAAAACATTTATGAGTCATTCATCCCACAAACACAACCCTTCATGCAATAGCCTCATCAAAAGCAACATCTCATTAAAGTGCAAACATAGACAAGGCACACAAATGTCCTAGCAAGTATTTATGTGATCAAGTAACCCGCATGCTTATCCTTCCAACCTCACCGGGAATAAAGTGTTTTTTCTCTCACTCAAGTGTTTAGGTTTATCAATGAACACTCAAACTCTATCCAAAATGCAACTAAACTACATAAGAATTGAAATTGAATCACAATCTCCACCGTGGATGTTATTACCGGCAAAAATCATCATGAGGTCTTTTTATGGGTTGTAATGGGGCCAAGGTTGAAAACATAAGGTATAGAACAATTTAGGTCATGTGGTGCTCATAATCCGGGAACTAAGGAAGCAACCAAATCACAATACCACTCATAAACTCATACCATAACTCTACAATGTGATACAACTCCATTCTCAAGCATATACCTTTACAAACCATACTCAACTCATTCCTTTATTCTTTTTCTTTTCTTTTCTTTTTCTCCCTTTATTTTTTTTTTCATGCTATATCAAATGATTTTCCTTGACTTTTACCCCTAAGTGAATTTTATCCTCCTTAGGTCCCAAGTAATGAATGTACTAGCATTAATAAGACATCTCATAAGATCACATCAAACATACAATCCACCAGTAAAAACCATCATCCACAATAGAAATATTCACCAACCATTCCTAATTCCCGGATGGGGTCAGGCTATAATTGGGTATGGAAAATTTTGGTGGAGCTATAAAAGAATAGGCAATTAGGCTCAAATTGGCTTCAAGCAGAGGATCATATGTAAGGTGGAATAGAGTCAAATAGGGCTAATAAAGGTGCCTCAATCATGTGAAATTCACCAATAAAAAACATATAAGTACAGCCTTGACATAGATAACAAAATCAATTCCAAGAGGTAGAAGCATTGGAGAGTATTCACACACATGAAACAAGAGCAAAAAGGACTCAATGAAGTGCTGTCCCAATAAGGCCAAAAATGAATCTCACAAGGTTAATTTTTTGTTGGATTTCAGTCATGCTAGGAACTTAGATCATACAAGCTCGATTATGTTCACATAGCTATGTTTCACATAAAAACAATAAGTGGGATAAGGCTAAAGTAATTCAAACATGTCATGGGACTTATATGATCATAATTTCAATAAAATTTTGAGAACTCACTCGGCTTTGTGGTTGTTAAAACAATGACATATTCTATGCAAATGCATGATTTTTTTTTCTTTTCTTTCATTTTTTTCAATATTTTTTTCTTTTTGTTTTTCTTAAAATAAACTAACATGTGAAGCATTAAGATGCAACACATGAATATTATGCAAACTAATTTAAACATGCTTGATATGCAATGCAACTCTAATACGTACACTAATCCCCTCCCCCAAACTTGAAACTTTCATTGTCGCAATGAAATCAACACAACAAAAATTAGAAAGAACAAGGGAGGAGAAAAGTAAAACTCACGTGCTCGCTGGTATGGAGGAAGTGGAGGTGAAGCACGAAAGAAAGAGCATCGAAAATGAGTGAAAAGGAGGCTACATGCTGAGGCCGCAGGTGCTGCCCCCTGGGCCGCGGGTGCTGCCATTCCAGAACCCTCCCCAATATTGGCCGCGGGTGCGGTTTAAGTGTTGTTGCCCAGATTTGTCGCGACCGTTGCCTTTCCAAAACGTTGCCTTTCCTACCTTCTTCGTTCTTCCCCCTGAAAGGTTAGTCTAACATGGCGGAAAACAACTTCCTAAAATCTACGACGGTTCTAATTATGTTAAAAAAAATGAAAAATTAATAGAGAAAAGAAAACTTATAGTTTACTTACCTCGGGTTGCCTCCCGAGAAGCGCCTTTGTTTCTCACCCTTGGCTTGGCTTTGTGTTGAAGCTTAAGACACTAATCAGACATAGTCAAAGCCCTCAGCAACCTGTCAAACTCTTGTGCACAACTAACAAACAAGCATGCACTACATACAAATAAATTGAAACTAAATAATAATACATTTAAGAACCGTTTCGACTTATTGTATTCATGAGCTTGACTACCCATAGAGGGTATATAATACCACCAATTTAGTTCTATTGGTGGCTTGTCAAAGTAGCAGTCAAATGGATCAACGTATCCACCAATATTCTCTCTAGTGCAGGAGACAACCTTTACCTGCTCTGTAGCCTCAACAATAGGCTCTTGACCTGATTCATCAATGGGTGAACTAGTGATGATCTCGTCAGATGGAGTGTCTTCTTCCTCTATCTTCTCAATGTGATTTTCCCCAATGACCTCAAAAGGTGCAATAGAGGTCTCAACGATTTGAGATACATGAGGAAGTGACTCTTTCTGCGCACATTGATAATCCATGTAGCAGAAAAATTCCCACATCTCCAAGAGTCCCATATCTAATAAACCTCCATCACTCATGTGCTCAGCAAGGCTCCGTGTCTCAGTAGTCATACCATCAAAGATGCATAGAAGAACTTCCCTTGTACTAGCTTGATAACCCCAAGAACAAAGATCATTAATGTACTCATGTAGTCTAATGAAGTATTGATGAAAACTCTCTCCGTCTAACTGCAATAATCTCACCTTCAAGGCTTCAACATATGTTAGTAGCACGAGTGCGGACCATATAAGTGGTCCACACCAAGGTTAGTAATTAAACACACAAGGTAAACAAATAATAGTTCCCCGGCAACGGCTAAATTTTGACAGGACAAAATTGTCGGGTTCCTATCAAAAGAATATCCAAACTAACCAACTAGTATAGCTAGTAAGTCCGGAGTCGATCCACAGGGAACTACCTTTACTTTATGCATTATAATCACCAACAAGAGTAAACAAGGGGGTTGTAGAGATGTAAAGATGCAAAGAATTGAAGAAGTAAATAATGGTGATGGTTGTAAACAATGATGAATGAGATGTTTCACCTACGATTCTCTCAACTTTGGTTCGTCTCCTTGATCATAGTTCTTCCTTCTAGTTGTATCTTTTCTATATCCACTCTTATCTTGATTTAAATAGATTATTAGTCATATGAGTCCTAATAATCCCTTATTCCTAGGCAATCTTAACACGGATTAAGGTTTAATCCTAGGAATAGCACTAAGTCTCAAGATATATTAAGCTTATAAGCAATATTAATTCCCTAAAGAACTAACATTTAACCTATTGTCAATTTCTTATACAATCAAGCTTTTCTATGAGACCTACTCAATTGTATTTGCTACTTTGGATTAGGTTTCACAAACGTATGAATCAAAACCCTAGCAATGATGCAATTCTAACGAGGTCGCGAATCAAGATAGAATCAACACCACAAGCAATTAAAGCACAAAGAAATTGAAGTAGATAATAGAAAACAACTAGAACTCCAAACTCACAATTCAACAAAACCAAGTCTTGATCGTAAGCAAAACAAGATGAGTTTAGTTGCTAATGCTCCTAAATACCGCTTCTCAATTCTTCAAAGGATAAAAGATTACCTAAAACCATCTAAAATAAGTCTTTAAATACCTAAGAATACCGTCATAAAAAACCTAGAAAGTGTTTCCCAAAGATAGGCCCACTTAAGAGGAATAGAAAATCGGCACTGAATCCGGCCCAGGAAAACCGCGGGTGATGACCCCTTGGCCGCGGGTGCGGCTACTGCAGAGAACCTTGGAATTCTGGCAGCACGTGCGGTTTTGGTGGCCGCGGGTGCGGTTTTCTGTCTTGCCTTGTTCCTCTAGCCGCGGGTGCTGTTTTTCACTCTTGTATGCCCTTTTCCTCTTCCTTGTGCATTCTAACTTGCTTCTCTAGCTCGTTCCTTGCCTCCATATGATCCATATGACTCTAATGAATGACCTCCTCCATTCTTCGAATCCAAAATCTGCAATTACTCGCTAAACTTGTGTAGATTCCGTACTTAAGTACCAAATGAGCAAACAAGTAAACAAACCCCTTTAAATGCAATATATACATCTAAATGACCCTATAACTACTCTATAATGCCTATCTAAATATGCATTATCACTCCACCATGGGAGAAGGTGCAAAGGTGGAAGCTTGACATTTTTTAGATTCGTTCAGCATTTGACAGCTTTTCGACGTCTCAGTAAATTGAGTCGTACGGAGTCAATATTAATCGAATTGAGGCGTGTCATACCTTGTTGGAACGAGGACGAAAAGATCTACAACTTTTTTTGTTGAAGGTTTTTCCTTATTCAACCTAGAGCTTTGCCGAAAATCACATTCTTTGAGCTGTCACTGTTTTTAGACGAATTTATCTTATTTTTAGTGTTTCTTTTAGGTTTATTTTAATTAATTCTTTAAGGTATTATTTTAATTAATTTAGGCCAAAATTCACTCTTGTTAGGTTAAATAGTTGGCCGACCTTTCATTGTAGAACTTCACGTACAATTTTATGAGAAATTCATCCTTTGTGTGAAACACAAGTGTGAGAAAGCCAATCGATTCGTAGCGTTGCTCGTCGATTGCACAATTGGTTCTTGATCTAACTTGGTTTGCTTTGAGTTCGTCAACCTCGCGAGAGCTTGGTGATCCTGGTAATCACAAGTCCCCTCCTTGTGCCTCCAAGTTGTCCGCTTGGTTGTGTAAGGTTGTAGAGGCGGGCTTTATAGTTGTTGATACTTGGTTCCTACCCTCTAAGGAGGCCTGGGGTCTTTATCTCGTTCTATTTTAGTTCGAATCAACCAATCTATCAGTCTTTTCATTACTTTTGTCGAGTCTTCTATTGCTGCCTTTTGAGTCTTTGTTCTTGTTCTTGAGTCTTTGCTTCCGTTCTTGTCGTTGAGTCTTGATTGTCGAAGATCGGGCCATCCTACGGCTAACCCTGTATCAAGTTTATTTAAAACAAGGTTGATGTGAAGCTTACTCAGACTGAAATTGGTGAACTTGCTAGTGTACTCATAAAGGCATTACATGTTGGCAAGAATCTTGTTTGCACTGAATGCCTTTGTTTGGAGCTATTAATTTGGTTGTGGAGTTATTGAGTTTCCTAGTCGAATGCTTTTAGCCTATTAGCTCAGATGGGAGAGCATTGTGCTCGTGCACAAAGATGTGGGTTCGAATCCCATGTAGGCATATTGAATTGTGATTAAAAGGTGCAAATTTAGTTTGAATTTTACTTTTTAGTGTTTGAATTGTGATTTTTTTCTTGAATGGGTTTTGTACCCTCGATTAATGAGTTTTGTGGTGACAGAAGGGGTTGGATTGGATGAATGGGTTTTGTGCTCTTATTTTTGCTCAACATGGGCCGTTTAGTGGAAATTTGACACTGTTGGTTAGAGTAGTTTGAAGTATTTGTGACACTAGCCTTGTATTTTTATATTTTGAAGTGTATGTGGTGGCACTAGGTGGTTAAGGTCCAAAGTAGTGCTGACACTGATATTAGTTACAAGTAGTGGTGACATTAGCCTTGTATTTTTTGATTTTGAAGTGTATGTGGTGACACTAGGTGGTTAAGGCCCAAAGTAGTGGTGACACTGATATCAATCAATATCAATATACATATATATATATATAATACTAAAACAGAGGCGTGGAAATCCTATGTGGCGGGCTCTGGTGCGATTCGCTTACGTGTCGTTCTCTGGTGTAATCTGGTCCGAATTTTTTGACACGTCAATTAATGATGATCCAATATATTTAAGCCATATCAATTAATGATTTCACATCTTTAGCCACATCATTAACTTATCGTTATTTAACAATCACAATTGATTTAAATAACAAAATCTTATCATATTTTGATTAGTTACATTTTGATAAATTTTTTTGACTTATTTAAATAAATCTAAAGAATTTTGATAAATAACATCTTATAAATATATCATGATAAACTAAACATCTAATAAATATATCATAGAAAAGCACTAATTTTTTTAAAAACTTCCGCACTAACTATTGATAAACACTTCTAAATATATATCTATCATAAAAAACCACTAAATTTTTTTTTGAAACTTCCGCCCTAACTATTAAAAAATTGGAATTGGGTAAAGTAGAATTTTTGTATAGGTTTTAATATGGACCCTTTAAAAAAAGGATTTTTTATTGATTTAAAAAAAATCACTTAATTAAAGTTATAAATATATCATGATAAATTTATAAATAAATATATCATAATTGTTTTGACTTATTTAAATAAATCTAATGAATTTTGATAAATTAAACATCTTATAAATATATCATGATAAACTAAACATCTTATAAATATATCCTAGAAAAACACTAATTTTTTAAAAACTTCCGCACTAACTATTGATAAACATCTTCTAAATATAGTTTACCAAAAAAAAAATCTTCTAAATATATATCTATCATAGAAAAGCATTAAATTTTTTTAAAACTTCGGCACTAACTATTAAAAAATTAGAATTGGGTAAAGTAGAATTTTTTTTTATAGGTTTTAATATGTACCCTTTAAAAAAAGGATTTTTTTTTATTTCAAAAAATCACTTAATTAATTTTATAATTTATTATTCTTAATAGTTAGTAACAATCACAATTAATATAAATAATAAAATTTTATCATATCTCAATTAGTTACATTTTGATAATTTTTTTGAATAAATCTAATGAATTTCGACAAACTAAATAATCTTAAAAATTGAGATAATAATGTTAGTACTAGCACAAAACACAAAATAATGTGGTCATTTATTTATTTAAGAATTAGGATATATAGTAATTCATTCGATCTAAAATATTAAAGTTCTATTATATTTTAAACAAATTTAATATTTATTAATAATTATTATTGAATTTTTTAAAAATATTAATATTTTATATAGTTTTTAGCTCATTCAAATACATGTAAAAAAGGCAAACATCTTACCTTCTTGATCGGAGGGAGTAATAAGATTTTAAGGAAGAGAATCAAAATTCTAATAATCTTGCGCACCTCAACATTTTAATCCAACATGTATGTTTAATATATATACTATGTATTTTTTTTTGTAGAGTTTATGAATTTTTTATAAACTTTTGTACGCATTTAACAAAATTAAAAAAAATCTTTATTTAAATTCCCCCTACATAATTCAATATTTTAGGGTCAAATATTAAAAAAACCTCAAAACCGCGGGTAATATAACTAGTTAGTTACAAGTAGTGATGACACTAGCCTTGTGTTTTCTGATATTGAAGTATATGTGGTGACGTTTTCTGTTTTTGAAGTGTATGTGGTGACACTAGGTGGTTAAGGCCTAAAGTAGTGCTGACACTGATATTAGTTACAAGTAGTGGTGACACTAGCCTTGTATTTTTTGATTTTGAAGTGTATGTGATGACACTAGGTGGTTAAGGCCCAAAGTAGTGCTGACACTGATATTAGTTACAAGTAGTGGTGACACTAGCCTTGTGTTTTCTGATATTGAAGTATATGTGGTGACCAGGCACGGAACCAGGATTATAATATTGGGTATGCTGAATTTACATGTAATTTTAATTTTTCCCCATCTATCACTATATCTATTAGTAAATTTTAATTTTTACAAAAAAAAATTAGAGATATTTATTTATTGATAATTAAATTAGCAATAATAGAATTAACTACTTATCATATATTCTTTAAGCTTTTTATATATCAAATACCCATCAAATGAAATTCATCCTTGTTTTTTTTATCTTTTATCACTAATTTATTTAAATTGATTTCAAAAAAATATAATTTATTTAAATTAGTGATTTCAATTTTATTTAAATTACTAATTTATTTAAACTATTTTAAATAAATTAGTGATAAAGATCACTAAGTTAAATAAATTACTAATTTATTTAAACTAATTTATTCTCATGCCCAGTAAAAAAATCACTAATTTATAGGTATATCAAATAGCTAAAAATATACTTTAACAAGTGTCCCATGTGTGTCCAAATGATCTGGCAGCAGTGGGTCCCACGTTTAATTCTTCAAATTTGAGAAGGTGGGCTTCAGAATGCATAGGGAAAAATAAAACTGAAGAGTGGAGTATTCAAACCTGGGACTATACGCTCCCGGTCTTGACTTCCAACCAATTGGGCCACTGGAAAAATGTGATACATGTATACCCTATATTATATATATTACTAGTAAAATGGGGTGGGCTGTAGCATGCACCAGCCCACCCCTAGTTCCGTCCCTCGTGGTGACGTTTTCTATTTTTAAAGTGTATGTGGTGACACTAGGTGGTTAAGGTCCAAAGTAGTGCTGACACTGATATTAGTTACAAGTAGTGGTGACACTAGGTGGTTAAGGCCCAAAATAGTGTTGACACTGATATTAGTTACAAGTAGTGGTGACACTAGCCTTGTGTTTTCTGATATTGAAGTGTATATGGTGACGTTTTCTGTTATTGAAGTTTATGTGGTGACACTAGGTGGTTAAGTCTCAAAGTAGTGCTGACATTGATATTAGTTACAAGTAGTGGTGACACTAGCCTTGTATTTTTCTATTTTGAAGTGTTATGTTGCACAATATTGTCTTATTTTTGCTCAATAATAGATTATATTTGCACAATAATCGAAGAGTTGTTAAATTGCGCTCAATAGACTATGATTATAAAACATGGGGAATTAATGGAATTTTGCTCAACATCATCTTATTTTTGCTCAACTATAGGTTATTTTTGCACAACAGTCGAGATTTTGTGAATTTGTTTTCAACATGATCTTATTTTCTCTCAATATAATTTCATACTTTCTCAATAAATTATTGCACAACATGCTCTTATTTTTGCTCATCAATAATTTATTTTTGCACAATTAGTGGTGAAAATTAGTGCTGACACTGATTTTAGTTACAATTAGTGCTGACAGTGATATTAGTTACAATTAGTGATGAAAATTTTCTCAACATGGTGAGAATACCATGTTGAGAAGCAATAAATTATTGCACAACATGCTCTTATTTTTGCTCATCAATATATACTTTATTTTTGCACAACATTCGAGACTTGTGAAATTGTGTCTCAACATGATCTTATTTTTTGTAAATATAATTTTATACTTTTTTAATAGATTGTTTCACAACATGATCTTATTTTTGCTCATTAACAGACAATAATTGCACAACATGGGGGATTGGTGAAATTTTGCTCAACATCATCTTATTTTTTTTATCAACTATAGGTTATTTTTGCACAACAATCAAAACTTGTGAATTTGTTCTCAACATGATCTTATTTTCTCTCAATATAATTTCATACTTTCTCAATAAATTATTGCACAACATGCTCTTATTTTTGCTCATCAATAATTTATTTTTCCACAACATTCAAGACTTGTGAAATTATGTCTCAACGTGATCTTACTTTTTGTAAATATAATTTTATACTTTTTAATTGATTGTTGCACAACATGGTCTTATTTTTGCTAATCAATAGACAATAATTGCACAACATGGGGGATTGGTGAAATTTTGCTCAACATCATCTTATTTTTGCTCAACTATAGGTTATTTTTGCACAACAATCGAGATTTGTGAATTTGTTTTCAACATGATCTTATTTTCTCTCAATATAATTTCATACTTTCTCAATAAATTATTGCACAACATGCTCTAATTTTTTGTCATCAATACTTTATTTTTGCACAACATTCGAGACTTGTGAAATTGTGTCTCAACATGATATTACTTTTTGTAAATATAATTTTATACTTTTTGAATAGATTATTGCACAACATGAACTTATTTTTGCTCATCAATAGACAATAATTGCATAACATGGGGCATTGGTGAAATTTTGCTCAACATCATCTTATTTTTGCTCAACTATAGGTTATTTTTGCACAACAATAGAGACTTGTGAATTTGTTTTCAACATGATCTTATTTTCTCTTAATATAATTTCATACTTTCTCAATAAATTATTGCACAACATGCTCTTATTTTTGCTCATCAATACTTTATTTTTTCACAACTAGTGGTGAAAATTAGTGATGACACTGATATTAGTTACAATTAGTGCTGACACTGATATTAGTTACAATTAGTGCTGACACTGATATTAGTTACAATTAGTGCTGACACTAATGTTAGTTACAATTAGTGGTGAAAATTTGCTCAACATGTGGAGAATACCATGTTGTTTCTTAACATGGTATTGTTTTTTTTAAGTAAACAATAATGATAAAATCTAAAATTTGATGAGTACCGATGATAGAATTGTGCTGACATATAAAAAAGAATACACAAACTTGTATTATTACATGATAAAACCTAAAATATTATTCTATAATATTTAATTAATGTTTAATATGGAACATAAATGTCTAAGATATAATCTTTCCTAGTAGTACTTTTATATAGTACTGATGACAGAATTGTGCTGACAAACTTATTTTGAATGCTTTATCCTTCTCCTGAACTCTCCTATTGAAATCTTTCTATTGCAGGGTGGTCTTCCTTTTCTCGAAAATCAGTAGGCAGTCCCTCTGTTGAGAAAAGAAGAAATCAATTACACCATTGGAAATCAATGCAAATGAAGAAAATGAATGAACTAAAATATGGATGTCAGACATACTAATAAGCTATCAAATATGAATTTCAGTTTCAAAGACCAAACATAATTAACTTGCCTCTGCACAGAGAAGGAAATAACAGTGATGACAATATCAACAGTTCAAATACAAGAATAGTGAATATGTAAATACAAGATGGAAGTGGGCAAATACAAGAAGAGAAAATTTGTGCCTTCGGCACAAATTTTCAGCAACAACAAACATGATCATTAAATCAACTAGATGAATAGAATACCCCATTTATGAACACAATCCTACAAAATTTGCACCTCCGGTGCAAATTTTCTATGATTCAAGTGCAATGATGACATGAGCAATGAAAGTGTAATAAGGAATGGGTACTTCATTATATTGTCAAATGCAATAATGGATGCAATAGTGGGGAATGCATATCTTTAAATCAACTAGATGAATAGAATACACCAGTTATGAACACAATCCTACAATGTGCTTACACTAGGTGCAAATTTTCTATGATTCAAGTGCAGTGTTGACATGAACAATCAACTATATGAATAAAATATACACCACTTATAAACACAATCTATCAAAATTTGCACCTCCGGTGAAAATTTTCCATGATTCAAATGCAGTGCTGACATGGAGCAATCAAAGTGTAATAAGAAATGTGGAGTTCATTTTATTGCCAAATGCAATAATGGATGCAACAGTGAGGAATGCATATCATTAAATCAACTAGATCAATAGTGTAAGCACATTATTTGGGATGTATTTGATCTAGATATAGCAATGTTACATTTAAAGTGCAAGCACATTATTCGAATGAGCATAAAGAAGCATGGATTCAAAAAGAGACTTCAAAATCTCATCCAATACATAAAAAATGAAATAAAATTTACCAATGTAACATATTAACGAGCATACATAAGCATAAACAAGCACATATTCGATTGGAGACTTGAAAATCACACACATATAGCAAAAAACGATCATAATCAGTAATTGATGCTTCAAAAATCAATCAAAATTTGCGCCTTTGACGTAAATTTTGAGGCATTCCATAGCTGTAATCACTCGATTTGACTGTATTTCATAGAGATATAGCATAAATAAGTATAAACAAGCACAAATTCGATTAGAGACTTGAACATTACACACTTATAGCAAAAAACGATCAAAATCAGTAATTGATGCTTAAAATACAGGTTATGTGCAAAACATAAAACCACATATCAATCACAAACATAAAACAACAAGGACAAGATTTCAGATTTCATTCAGCAATTGTAGCCATCACAAACAAAATCGATCGAAGATCGATTGATAAGGAAAACAGTCGGAAGCAAAGATCGATCAGTCGAAAGCAAAAATCGAGTTCCTTATCAATCGATCGACGTAAAAATACAGTTACATAAAACATAAAACAACATATAAATCACAGTTAGGTCCCATTTCGTGGCCATTTCGCAAATTGCCCCAAAATAAATCTGTATTTATCTATAAGACAATCTGGAGGTGTCTACTAATTGCCCCCATAAGACTTATCCTCATGCTTTACATTTAGATATAAACGATAGGCATTTTGGAGCAATTTTAAATGCCATTTCAGACAAACTTATAGATCTAAAACTCGAAGTTAAAAAATTAGAACAATTATATATTGAGATTAGCAGTAAAATATTTAAGACTGTAAAAGAAACAGGAGAAGTACATCACTCAACAAATCTAAAAGCCATTAACGAAATTAGCCATCAGATAAGCCTAACATCATATGGTGAAATTAAGAAATGAGATCCTTTTAAATATAGTTATCCATTTAAAAAATCCAAAAAGAAGTTTTCTACTAAATTAGATAATATAAAGAACAAGGCAACGGTAGAAGAAGATCAAGACGAAAATCAAAACCCTAAAAATGAATCAACATCCAATTCGACAAATAAAGAGATTTAGCACTAAGTTGGATGATCCAGAATGGAAGATGAAATTACAGAAACAAAAAGCCATTGAAACCAACTTTATGAACCAAGAGGTCATGAGCGACGACGAGTCTGAAAAGAACTCAGATGAAGAAGTTGTGTATCAGCAAATGGGATTAATTAACCTAAAAGACATGGAAATTAAAACATTCCCATATCTAAAGTCCAAAGAAGGTTAAATGAAATTTTAAGACAAAGAAGGCTGAGGGAGAATGAACCTGTAGAACAAAATGAAGCTAGAAGACATTACAGACGATATGAACATGGTTCTACCAGCAATTACAGACCTAGGTTAAAGCCTAAAGAATTTCTTGAGAAGAAGGAAAGATGTAGAGTAAGCATTATGTTAAACCATAGACCAAATCAAAGAGAAATTAACCTAGAACCCATAAGTGAAACAGGTTATAAATTAAACCTAGATGGTGTAAGGAATAGCCGTGAAATCATAGAGTTCTGGAAGAAAAGTATGATGAGTGTATTAAACATGAATGTAGGTTGGAACTCTTCTCAATTCCTTAATTACATAGAACATAGTTTCTATGGATGTATTGTCGACTGGTATGGAGCTATTGGTGATGAACCAAAACAAGAGCTTAGGAATTTGGCAAACCCATGACGATGTTCACATTAATATGTGATTTGATAGAAGATGAATTCATTGGAGAAAAAGAAGATGAAGATAAGGAAGCTTTAAAATGGCAAAGAACCTTAAACAATCTTGAAATCTGTAACATGAAATATGTTGATAATTACATATATAACAGAATTCAAGAAGTATTATTATAAGATAAGGGAAAACAACACTAATCTGCAAATGTTCTTTGATAAACTTCCTGCCCCAATTAATGAACAAATAAGTGAAGAGTATCGAGAGTTAATTAAAAATGGAGATAAAAGATACTCTTGGTAACAGAATTTCCTATGTTAGGAAATGGGTCGAGAAAAAATGTCGAGACGTAAGAAGCACCCAAAGAATGAAAAAATAATTCTTAACTTGTTGGGAGACGCCAACAAAATGGGGATGTGATAATAGAGATTACCAAGGAAAAAGAAACTATAAGAGAAAAAGTTTCAATAAACAAAGAGGTGAAAAATATGATAAGAAGTATGATAAAAAAAACCATTCTCTAAAAATAGGAGGTTTTTCCAGAAAGCCTCATTCTGTCCTGAGAAAAAAGTAGATTAGCAGAAGCCCTAGGAAGTTTGGATTATATCGAGTTGTCTGAAGATGAAGCAGTAGACCTCGCCCTAAGAAATAACAAAGGGATAGTAGAAATAATAGAAGAAAAACTTGAAGAATAAATAGAATCTGAAAATGAGTCAATAGAAGGTGAAGAGATAAATGAAATGATGGAAGGAGAATCTCCTAGTGAGTTCTCTGATGAATATGAAATGACTACTTTAGCTCAACTTCAGCAAGTTGAAACCTCTATTGATGAAGAACAAGTTGAAGAAATGAAAAGGTCAGGGGTTGATTTCCCGATCATCGTTAAAGAACAGTTTGTTAAAAAAATTATTATTCTGTAAATATACTAAATATGTTTGCGAAGAAATGTCTGGAGATGTAAATGTCAAGAACAATGAGAATCAAGCAACTGAAGTAAACTTAATTAATTGGGCAAACATTCAAAAACATAACAAAGATAAAAAAATCTATACTATATATATAATTTTGGGTGAAAGCCCATTAATTGCACCTATTAAATACTTACAAATAAATCTAATATATATTTAATATTAGCTTATTAGCTTAAGAAAACAAAAAGTTATTGCAGCTTATTGGTTATAGGTATACTTCCAATCCACCATGCCAAGGACTCAAATCTCTATAATTACAACATTTTTCAAGTTTATAGTATATTTTTTTTTTTTTAAACCTAAACGCAAGCATTTCTAAAGCAATTATCATTTAGAAGTGAGTAAGAACAGAGTCAAATTAATATATTTGTCGAATTTCAAAGATAAATTAAACATATTAAAACTTTTAGAGATAATGCATTTCTAAAGCAATTGCCATTTTTATTTTGCTTATATAGTTGAACTGCATGTAAAAGTGAGTAAAAAGATAAATAGAACCAAGTTAATATATTTATCGAATTTCAAATATAAATAAACATATTAAAACTTTTAGAGATAAAAATTATTAGTAATCAAATTAAAATGATAATATATTAATTAAAAATATATATTTAAAACATATTAAAACATTTTTCAAGTTTATACTATTTTTTTTAATTTGTTTTAAATCTAACACATGCATTTCTAAAGAAATTATCATTTTTTTTTTGCTTATATAGTACGTTGAATTGCATGTAGAAGTGAGTAAGAAGAAAAATAGAGTCAAGTTAATATCTCTCGAATTTCAAAAATAAATAAACATATTAAAACTTTTAGAGATAAAAATTATTAGTAATAAAATTGTAATGATAATATATTAATTAAATATACATATTTAAAATAAATCCCGTGCGTAGCACGAGCATGCTTACTAGTTTAAATATATTTTCATATGTGGCATCCAAGTAATTATAACTCCATTACAAGAATTTGGAAAAGATGTGCAATGCATTAATTTTGTTTGTGACATTAGGCATAAAAAGTTTAGTGATCAATGCATCAGTGGTATAGTCTGTAATTTGAGTCAAGGAGTAGTTTCTTGGATCTGTAGGCCTAACTATTATGTTAGTTTAGAAGATCATTATGCATCTAAGTTCTTAGCTATAAAATTGTTAACAGAAAGTATTAGTATGCATAAGGGAACTTGTCCTTTACAATTAAAGTGGAAGGTAGTTTATAAATTTGAGAATACTACAAATCCTCCACAAAAATGTCATATAGTGGAAGCTGAGAAACACGAGGTTGTAGGTCCAAGCAAAGAGGTTGTACCTCTTAAGCTAAGACCTGATCAAATAAGACTTAAGATCATTTGGATAAACGCATTTGAAAATTCTACGGGTACTAGCAGTAATAAGATTTTAACCATTGATGAAGAAGGTAGAATCCATACGAAGGCTAAACCACCAGTCAGTCTCTCTAGATGTCCATGTTTATCTAGAAACACTAGTTTTAGGTTCAATCCTAATCTTAGTATTACTCCGAGGAATCAGGGAGCTACGGCTAGTAGAAAAGACAAATCATTTGTGGTAGATGAAGACATAGTAAGCATGATAGCAACATTAAACAAGAGGTTAGAAAATAAAATTTTTAAAGAACCAGCAAGACATAGTATAGATCTAGGTTCTAGCCCATTTAGGGAATCAATACCATCAATTCCACCAATAGTTCAAAAGGTTAGAGAAAATCAAGAAGGATCATCTAGTTCTGAGCCAAAAGAAAAGCTAATAGGGTATTCCACTAAAACCATTAGTGAACCTATCTATGAAAATTATCCAAGGGCTAAATATTTAAAAAAATCTCTCACAGATTCTTTATTTGAAGACGAATTAGGAATGAGAATGGAAGTACTAGACCTCAGACATCTCTATGGAGATAATATGAGGGTAGAGGAAAGTCTTGAACATGACTACAAAGAGCCACTAAAGAAAAATTATATAGAATTACCAACCCTAATAGCATTTATATTCCAATAAGTATTTGCTTAGAAGGGTTCAATAAATATGAATTATGTGCCTTTGTAGACACCGGATGTTCAGTATGCTTTGGTAAAAAGGCATTATTTCCTGAGTTTATTTGGCAGAAGTCTCGTAGACCAATTCAAGTTAGAATAGTTGATGATAATATCATGATTAATTCAGAATTAGCTTTTGATGTACCTATCATGATATGAGGAGTTCAATGTGTAATTCCTACACTCTGGGCAACTGATCAGCCATCCCATGATATGTTAATTGGAAATAACTTCCAAAGACTTCATGTTCCAGTCACTCAACACCTAGATATGATGGTCTTCAACATTCATGGAGAAGATGCTTGGGTGAAAAAGATTAAGCAAGCCTATACACACCAAGCAATAGAGTTTACGCGCACTAAGCGTGGTGTGGAGTATATTCTTCCTACACAAAGAGAATTTACACTCTCCATATGTGAGGTAACATTAAAAGATAAAATCCTTAAACAACAAGAAAAAATGTGTAAGGGGTTATATTATGAAAATCCTTTAAAATTTTGGGAAAAAGATAAATCATTTGCTACCATAGAATTAATAGATCCAAAAGCCTTTATTAGGGTAAAACAAATGGTTTACACTTATAAGGATCAACAAGAATTTAAAGAACAAATAGATGAGCTTTTAAAGAAAGGTTTAATTCGAGAAAGTAAAAGTCCTCATTCTAATCTTGCCTTTATGGTCAGGAATCATGCTGAAGAAAAAAGAGAAAAAGCTAGAATGATTATCAAATATAAAAAGCTTAATGATAATACTGTTTTTGATGGATATTATATCCCTAATAAGACAGTTTTATTTAATAGAATACAGGGAGCCACTTGGTTCTCTAAAATGGATTGTAAAAGTGGTTATTGGCAGGTAAGAATGGATGAAAAGAGTATTCCACTTACTTCATTTAGTGCTCCACAAGGACACTATGAATGGGTAGTCATGCCTTTTGGTTTGAAAAATGCACCACAGATATTTCAGAGAAGAATGGACAATGTCTTCAAAAAATTTAAACATTGCTGTCTTGTTTATATTGATGATATCTTAATCTTCTCTAAAACTATAGAACAACATAAGCATGACTTGAAAGCTATAACTAAAAAATGTATTGACCATGGAATCATTTTAGGACATAAAAAATGCATTTATGCTGAGCCTGAAATTGAGTTCTTAGGATTAAAGATTAAAGCAGGTCAAATTGTTTTGCAAGAACATATTCTAGAAAAGGTAGAAAGATTTCGTGATGAAATCAAGGATAGATAACAACTAGAAAGATTTCTAGGTTGTCTTACTTATGCTTCTGATTTTATTAAAGATCTAGCCAAATTGAGAAAACCTCTACAGGTTAAATTAAAAAAAAGATCAAGTTTGGAGTTGGACTCACTTAGATACTAAAATAGTCAAAGAGCTGAAAAGAAGATGTGAAAAACTTCCAATATTGACTTTACCTAATGAAGAGGATGAGCTAGTTCTAGAAATAGATGCTAGTGATTATTATTGGGGAGCTGTTTTAAAAATAAAGAAAGATAACAAG
This sequence comes from Persicaria tinctoria, assembly GCA_037127255.1. Taxonomy (NCBI): domain Eukaryota; kingdom Viridiplantae; phylum Streptophyta; class Magnoliopsida; order Caryophyllales; family Polygonaceae; genus Persicaria; species Persicaria tinctoria. Next base: position 10,870,725 of record JBANSL010000014.1, read on the forward strand.
CTTTCAGGTATAGCAGTGGCAGCTTCAACAAATCTGAGTATAATTACACTGTCAAGGAAAAGGAGATTCTTGCAATTTATCGTGGAATTTAGAAGTTTATAATCTTCTTAGCTCCTAAACCTTTTACAGTCAGAACAGATTGTAAAGGAATATTGGGTTTTATAAATAACAATCTTGATAATATGAAAGCGCATGGGAGACTCATGCGTTGGCAATTAGCCCTTAATCAATTCACTTTTACCATTGAACATGTGCAGGGATCGAAAAAATTCTCTAGCTGACAGCTTAACGAGAGAGTTAGCTGATGGATCAGAGAAATCAAACGCGGTGGGAAAATCCGCAGTGGGTATTCCACCCATGGGATATTAATCTCTTAGGAGAAATAGGAGGATACCAAGGATGGGTTTCCCCTCCAAGTTTTTATATTTCTGTTGATTTTGGAAGATTTACTGAGAATAGATTATGTTGTGGACTCTTACAAGCGAGACACAGAGCGGTTATACCAATGTTAACCCTAGAGATAATTATAAAGGTTCTCCAGCTACCTATTGAACTCTAGGAAGACATCTGTAGAAGATGGAGAATGAGAGATTTCGAAAACTTCTACTGGATGGTAGCAATGAGAGATCACGATACTCCAGCAAGAATAAGAGAATGGTGTAACCATTTTTGTGTAAACAATGGCGCCGGATTGAGAGGATTATCATTACCCATCATGCCAGATGAAGATGCAGATTACTTAAAATCATAGAAATATGGAATGTGTAATGGAATCTACAATTACAGGCGACCATGGCCAAAGAAAGAAGAAGAGAGCATCTTGTACAAGTACTTCACTAAGTTCCAGAACGAGGTCTTCCTCAGAGCAGCAAAATTTGAAAAGATAGAAGACATAAATTGTTGCCGTGTGGTCAGTGCCTGCATGGATGTTAGCCAGGGAAAAACCCAGCTACTACATTACCTAATCTTCCTACTATTAAGGGAAGACTACTGGTACGTGAAAGATCCAATAGTGGAAGGAAGAATCAACGTAGTAAGGTATACATGGGAGGCAAGAGCAAAAGGATTCTTTTACATCTACTACGGCATCACCAAGTATAGACACACTGACTGTGGGATATTCAAAGTTGGAAATACAACCTTCATCGTAACCCCACAACTCAAGCCATTAATGCAGCAAGCCATAAACATGACCGAATCCATCGAGCTTTACTTAGCAGAAATAGAGGCCGGTCACTTTTTAGATAAAAGAGGACACGAGAGGATGATCGATTTACTAATTGCATGAGCTCAAGAATACACTGAAGGATTAATGCTTGATCTCGATCTAGACAACGATCAAGATCTAAAGTTTGATAATACTCTAGATCTAGTTCAAGATTACAATGATGATGATCTGGAAGCCAATATGAGAGACGAAGGGGTCCAGAACCTGGATGACTGAAAGCCATGCATCATCATCCACCAAGCACAATTATTGTACTTTCTGATTTATTTTTGCTTTTACCACGTGAACCTGTAATGGGTGTACTGTGTGCTTTATCAGGCCAACCTGTAGGCCACTTGATTTAGTCGTTGGAGAGGCATCCAATGCCCTTCAAATAGCTCTATATAAGGGGCTCTCCTCAGACTTCCCAGGACACACAATTTCGGAGAGAGAGAAAAACCATAGGAGAAGAGAGAAAGAGTCTTGTAAATTAGAAATAGAAGTAGAAGCGTTTTGAATTTAAGTAGATTGGTGTTTCCATCACTCCAAGGTTCAAAACCCTTCAATGGATCTTCTGATATGAGTGTTAAGTGTGTTTAAGTTCTAAATTAGGAGTACTTGTGTGTTGTAATATTTCCCAGATTCAATAAAGTTTGTTTTAAGAAAGGGAAAGCTACTTAATTGAACACTATGTTCTGAATATTTTGTTTTCTTGATTCTAATCCCTTCACCATCTCAAAATCAAAACCAAAAGCTAGAGACTACGGTCTGAGGTAGGAAACGAAACAGATTTGTGCTGAGTCTGAACTAAGGGAGGCCTGGTTGAAGGTTAGCCATCTCTAGAAAGTCGGAAGCTAAGGAACGCCGGTGGTCCAGAGTAACTACGTTCAGGTATGGGTCAAACCTCTTTAGCTTGAAGTTTTAGTTGCAGAGCGTGGTGGACTTAAAACAACAGAAAACTTATTATTCATAATATAGTTAGTAGATTATAGTGTAGTTAGTACCACCAAAAGTCATTTTATAAGCAATTAGTATTAAGTTCGTATTAATATTTTAACGTCTAAGAAATTTCGGATGATATTGGTAATTTAGCATTAATAGAGATATCTTTCTATAATTAAAAAGTCAAAAAGTCAACACTTTGGCTACTTCCCTAAATAGTTTCAAAGTTTGGCTACTTCCCTAAATAGTTTTAGAATTTTGATTTTTTAGCTAATTAAATCGCTTTTGGTTTTAATAATTTATAATTTTAAATAAGTTAAATATACGATTTTAATTTAATTAGCTTTTGAAATTGGATTTTCAACAACTACTAACCGCAAGCTTTTCAGAATTCTATTCATTTTCTCTTATCTAATCTGTTAGTTTGTATCGGTTGCTCTATCAGCTGGGTTATCAAACACTTTACTAGCTTATGAAAACTCCAATTTAACATATATTTAATACACTTAATCCATCAGCTTCAGCTACCCCATCACATCCGTATTACCAAACTGACCCTAAGCAGGAGTGGAGAAAGGTAGGACGAAGCAAGAGGTCGAAGGCTCAACAGTTGATCTAAGATTTTAAGTTTCGTGAGTGGACGGCCAAATATCACTCTCTTTCCAATATTTTATAATAGTAAGGATTATATTTATAAGATTATTTAAAAAAAAAAATTATATATATATTATTACAAGGAACCCACTTTCGATGGTAAATCCCGAACAACTAGAGCCATAATCATAATCGGCTTGTGCTAAAATTTTATATATTTTTTTATCACCGTCAAAAACATACCTTTGTAGTAAAAGGTCAAATAAGAGTGAACGGAGTCAACTCCATCTTCAAGATTCGGACCCCGCTCCGCTGCCACAAGGGGGAAACAGGATGGAATTTGAATCAGTCGTATCCGCGTGAATTAATTTGGATCAAATTGAACCCTTTTCATTTATTTCATACCAACGGCCACCGAAAATGACAAGTATATATTGAAGTTGTTCCATCTACAAATATAAGTTATACATATCATTTTAGTTGAAATTAATTAGTTTCTGCAGCAAGTAAACCACCCAATCCCCTCTGTCACACAACATTTTTGAAATCAAACAAGTTATTCCTATTCCTAGTTTCGAATTGGCAATGGGAGAAGGTCCGGCTATTGGAATTGATCTCGGCACTACTTACTCCTGTGTCGGAGTTTGGCAGCACGACCGGGTTGAGATCATCGCCAATGATCAAGGTAACCGGACCACGCCTTCCTATGTTGCTTTTAAGGATACCGAGCGTTTGATCGGAGACGCTGCTAAGAATCAGGTGGCCATGAACCCAACCAACTCCATCTTTGGTATGATTTCTTTCTTTTATTGTCTAAAAAAGCGTTGATTCTTGCTCTCTGTCACCTGATTTTACTACCAGTATGTTTGTTTCTAATCAGGAGATCTATCTCAAATTCTTAATGAATCAACCAGAGCTTGAAATCTATTTCATGTTTGTTTGCTTTATTTTTATTGGCTTAGTTGCCAATTGTGACAATGTACTCTAATTTAATGTTTACTAGTTCAAACAAGATCATCTACACAACATTTTCCTACTCCACTTCCTTAACACTAAATTATTTTTACATTTAATTTATTTCATCTTACAAAACTTATATTTATATTCCTAACATCTATTTTAATTTATTTTGAAAAATCATGTTTTAAAATTTTTAATAATTACATTTTGTAAAATATTGCCTTTTAAAATTTTAAAAATTCTGAATAATGATTTTTCAAAATAAAATTTTTAAATATATAAAAGTAGATGTTAGTAATATAAATATAATTTTTAAAATTTTTTAAGATTAAATAAATATAAAAATAATTTAGTGTGGTAGAGGGTTGACTAGGGAATGTTGTAGACTAGTAGAAGATTTGTAGGGTTACTAGTTGGTTTAAAAGTAAACAGGTTAGAGCTTGATTACACTAAAACGATGACTAATTTACCATTGGTGATGACTAAAATGATGACTAACCATTGCCGTCTGTAATCTCAAAAAAAAAGAAAAAAAAAGAAAAGAGGATAAATGCTTGTTATGATAAATGACAGATGCAAAGAGGTTGATCGGCAGGAGATTTAGCGACCCATTGGTACAGAGTGACATGAAGTTGTGGCCATTCAAGTTTATTCCTGGAGCTGATGACAAGCCGATGATTGTTGTCACCTACAAAGGCGAGGAAAAGCAATTCAGTGCCGAAGAGATCTCATCAATGGTGCTTACGAAGATGAAGGACACCGCGGAGGCTTATCTTGGTAAAACCATCAAGAACGCTGTGGTGACAGTCCCTGCTACTTCAATGACTCCCAACGGCAGGCGACTAAGGATGCTGGTGCTATTGCGGGCCTGAATGTCATGCGTATCATCAACGAGCCCATCGCAGCTGCCATCGCCTATGGCCTTAACAAGTCGAGCAACAGTAGGAAGAATGTGATCATCTTTGTACCAACAGTAGGAAGAATGATTTGCTTGTTTTCGATGTCAAGGCAACCGCTGGTGACACCCACCTTGGTGGAGAGGATTTCGATAACAAGTTGGTGTACCACTTTGTCCAGGAGTTCAAGAGAGAGCATAAGATGGACATCGGTGGTAATCCGAGGGCCCTTAGGAGATTGAGGACTTCTTGTGAGAGGGCAAAGCGAACTCTTTCATCCACTGTTCTGGCGAACATTGAGATTGATAGTCTATACGAGGGTATAGATTTCTACACTTCGATTACTCGTGCCAAGTTTGAGATGTTGAACATGGACCTGTTCAAGAAATGTATAGAGCCGGTCGAGCAGTGTTTGAGGGACGCCAAGATGGAAAAGAGTGATGTCCATGATATTGTGCTTGTTGGTGGCTCAACTAGGATTCCGAAAGTGCAACAGCTTCTACAGGACTTCTTTAATGGGAAAGAGCTATGCAAGTGCATCAACCCGGATGAAGCTGTGGCATGTGGTGCTGCGTTATTGGCTGCAAACTTGAGTGGCCTGGGTAACCAGAGGGTTCAGGAACTTGTGTTGAGGGATGTCACTCCCTTATCACTCGGTGTGGAGGTTCGTGATGGTGTGATGTCTGTTGTGGTCCCTCGGAACATCACCATCCCATGCAAGAAGGAGCAGGAATACCAGACTACCATGGATTACTTAACAAGTGTGGCCATCCAGGTCTATGAAGGTGAGAGAGCCAGGACAAAGGACAACAACTTTTTGGGCGAGTTCAGTTTCTTTGGTATTCTATCTGCTCCAAGGGGTGTTCCCAGAGTCAATATCTGCTTCGAGATTGACGATAACGGCATCTTGAATGTGGCAGCTGAGGACAAGACAACCGGGCTGAAGAACAAGATGACGATCACAAATGACAAAGGAAGGCTGTCCACGGCGGAGATTGAGAAGATGATGCAGGAGGCCGAGAAGTACAAGCTAGAGGACGAGGAATTCAAGAAGAAGGCGAATGCGAAGAATACTTTGGAGAACTACGCGAACAAAATAAGGAACACCATCAACGATGAGAAGATATATATTGCAGACAAGATGAACATTGAGGAAGGCATTAATTCCACAATTAACTGGTTGGAAACCAACAAGTTGGCTAGGGTAGACGAATATGAAGACATGATGAAGAAGCTGGAGAAACCCTGGAACCCCATCGTCAGCAAGATATACTAGGGTGCTGATCCCAAGTTTATAAATAGCACTCCTCTTTTAATTAATGTTAATTGGTTTCCTCTTCAACTAGTCTTTTGAGTTTGTTATCCTCCATGAATAAAAACAACAGTAATGTCCTGCTTGCATATCCGAATTAATCTATATCTATCTATTAATCTATCTGTACTACAGGATTAGAAGGCAAAGGCAGGTAAACTGGCAACCGAAATCAGCAGTTAACAACTAAGATAATTAAACTGTAAATGAGCCTAATCCTACCCAACTCAACAAAAGCTCCAATTTCCAGAACGGATTACAAATGACTCAATGTTTACTTGAACTATTTGACAATCAACTTCTCGATCATGATCTCATCCCACCAATTCAAACTTCTACTATCCCTGGCGGTCTATCCAAAAGAAACAACTCAAGAGAATCCTCCAAATTATTGATGGCCCAAAACAAAACAACATTAACCTCTACTTAATACTTAAAGGTGCAAACACTTGAATATTAAGGAAAATTTTTAAGTGATAACTGCTGATCGAATAAGGCAAATAAAGAGACCAAATGCAATTAGGGAATAACACCTCCAAAAAATTTTGTGCCTTAATAACAGCAAATACTATTTTATCACTGCCCTAGACAGTTGTCACAATATTTTCAACACGAGTCACCTTAAAATGCCGAAGATTAAATTGGATAAGAAATCTTAATCTCACTTTCTTAAATGTAAATTAAATTTGCATTGGTTGCAATGTTAAATGGTGTATCAATATTAGAATAAGATAAATAGCAGGGATTTAAGGGCTAATTATAAACAAAAAGCGGGAAATTATCAAGGTAATTTTCATAGCCTAAATAGAACTCTCGTATATAGTATAAAATAATGAAATCAAAATCTTTGAACAACACATGATATCCCATGAGTTTCATTATACTTCTAATATATAAGGTTCAATCTCTCCCTTTCCATTGTCGGTAAACCTAACTACCAATCTAAGAAGAGGAGTAAAAAATCATCCATTTGTCTAAAGAAGAGAGAAGCCTTCGCGATTTTAAAGAAAAGCAATAGGAAGTATGGTAATGAGTTCGTCAGTTAATGGATCACATGGAAGTTAGTCTTGAAGAATGCAATTACAGCAGGAACATAAAAAGCAAACAACAACAATGGTGTTGATCCTCTACCGGCACTAACATTTCTGCTAGAATTATTTTATAATTCGGACATTATTTTATATATACGCCGAAAAGATATAAAAGCCTAATTTACGTAATTAGGTAAGTAATTTTTATTCGTTAAGAATTAACTAATATTGGGATAAATAATATATGTTCGTTATATATTTATTTATCTAATAAATAAAAGAGATAAATAGGAGAGACTCCTCTCCCCTAATCTCGAACTGAAACCCTAGAGTCTGTTCGTCAGACGTTCCTCTCAGGAAAGAAAACCCACGTAGAATTCTCTCCTTCGTGGAGAGAGTCTCCTTCCTCTCCAATGCTCTGTGAATAGTAGGTTCTTCCCTGCTCCCGAATCTCTAACGAGATTTAGGGCGATGGAGATCTACCCGGTGATCAAATTCAAAGGCAAGACGATCTAGATTCCGCTTCCGCTATTCGAGGTAATCCGTATATCCCTCAAATTCTAACATTGGTATCTTTAGGCTCAAATTGCCTTTGAATTTGTGAATAACAGCGTGAATTAGGTTTTTATAACTAGATTCAATCAAATAGAAGTCCGATGTGTGTATTTGACGTGTTCGAATTCTTGATGAACTGCGCACTCAATCTTCACAAATTAATTATATGCTGAGTCGTACCGCACTACCAATACTTGCCTAGAAGTGGGATGGCGTCATCTTCTATCTTCGTCCCCTCCTCCTACTTGCGATCTCTCTGCGATAAAGCATGCTTATTGTTGATCTGATTATGTTTCAGTCTCCATGTATATGCGTGTTTGTACTGTTGAATTTGTTGCTTGGATTTAGGGATTTTTGTTCCAGATTTCTTCGAGGTAGCAAATTTGGTGTTTTGATAGATTTGGGGTTGAATTCAAATGAATTCGACGTCTGGGAAATGTCGATTGCATTCGTTGCGATTGAGTTTGATCGATCTGATGTGTCCTTGATTGAGATCTCTTGGCCAGACTTTGGGCTTGGCGGTGTCGGACTTGCCATCGTCCTCCTTACCGGAGCTACTGGAGGCAGCGGCGCCACCGCCCAGGTTGTCGACGGCAAAAGGTTGTGTCCCTGTTTTAAGCTGGACTCGACCGAAACCCCTCATTCGTTGTGGTGGTTGGTTGATCGGTGACCAGATGGGGGAGAAGAGATGCTCACGCCGTCGGTGAGGGTTGTCGATCCTTCTCCTTCGAGTTCGACCGCAGATGGAAACCTCGCTGGGGATATCAGGTTTGGCGGCGCTTGCTCGCCACCGTCCTCATGGCAGAGCACTTGGAGGCGGCAGCGCCACCGCTTGTATCGACGGTGAGTTCCCGTCGGAGGGGGTGACGAACGAAGCTCCGAGTCTTTCCAAGATCGCAGCCATGGTCAGCAGGAGGCTTGAACTCACTGTCTTCCACCCTTGCTCGCTCCTGTTGTCCTCGCCGGAGGTCCATGGCATGGCGGCGCCACTGCCACCGTGCTTCTCAACGAGGCACTCGGAGGCGGCGGCGCCACCGCCTGGGTCGTCGACGGTGGGGAAGCTCCTGCACAGTGAGAGAGAGGAGATTCGAGCTCACTGCTATGGCGGCCTAGCTCCATCGGGTCTCTTCGGGTTTGGCTTCGGGCCGAGCCGGGCTGCAGTGACCTAGAGTCACGGGCTAGGGTGGGCTTCGGGTCGCGCCTGGGCTTATCTCCTTATGTGAAGATTGGGCCTAATAGTGTTTGGGCCTAATTTTGTAAAACTGGCTGAGCATATATTTGTTGGACTTTTGCTGCTATATGTTGAACGTGACTAGTTTGTCCAGATTCGTTTTGGACCGTGACTTGTCGTGTTTGACTGATCATTGGAGTTGTCTTAGTCGGGTTCGGACCCGGACTGAGACATTGGTGGGTTGTGTTTGATGAATTGGGCTTAGCCCGATTCGGTTCGAACGCGAATCATCGCTTTTATATGACCGAGTTGTGACTAAGTTATGTGAATTGGGTCAGTTGACACAGCTTTTCGGTTATGTTTGCTCTCAAAATTTTGATCGGACTATGTGTCTGATTGAATTTTGATTGAAGCGAACAAACTTGAAAGTTATATGATATATCGACCTACGTGGACCTTTTATCTAATAACGAGCGATGATGAGTCCTAAGCTATGTTGATACGTTCACATACGAACTGAGCTCTCTAAAATTCTTTTTCAAAGAATTTGTTTATTCAAGGATGTTTAACTTTGGTTGAATATCGTTTTACTTGAAAATTGAGCGGATTTAAATAATTCAATCGTGAATTGTTTGAAATTATTTTGAGTTAACGGATAGTTATTGCGTATAACCTATTAACTTAAAATGAAAAATTGACTTTATGTAAGTTAATTAAAATCTGAGAAATAAATCTTTTATGTAAAGATTGTAAGAGATAGGCATTTAGGATGCATCTCTGAACCTTGCGAATAATTTCTTGTTTTACTACTAACGTAGTGATGTACTTGAAATTATGGAAAAAAACACTGAATTTGTTTGAGTGTGATTGCAAGGTAATCGAGCAAGTAATTCATTTGTTAAATGGATGAAATATGTTCAGTAATTTTGAATAACATTTTTAAACGTAGGTCCAAAAATTCTGAATAAACCCTTAAGCGGCAATGACCTATATGTCTAGAATCCTCAAAGTCGATAGTCCTAATGAAGACATGTTATCTGACTTTGCTCGATTAGACTGGATTTGTTCTAGTGTATATCCATACGTTGGACATACAAATAAAGTGATCTGATGTTTGAGTACTTCGGGTACGTCAACAGTAAAGGAGTTCCCTTGAGAATTAGAAAATGAGCAGATGGACTTGAGAGTTTGACTCTTGAGTCCTAGGCTTTAAAAATTATTTTCTAATTTGTAAAGCTCACTTTGGATTTTCTCAGTCAAGAGAGTTGTAAAACTGAATTTCATGGTCCTAAGGCATTTTCATGCTAAGGAAGATTGTCATTCAGTATACTCTGTTTCACTTAGGGACATGGTCCTAGTGGAAGCAAATCTTTAGACTGACTCGCACAGTTCAAAAGATAATCTTAAACATACGTTGTTTGAAAATCGTCAGATGGGCGATTACGTCGTCATGAGTGTTCTAACGGAGTTGATTGCATGCTACTAGTATGTTTTTGCTTCGAAGGTCATGGTAAATGATGATATGTGTTGGTTTGTGCTTCGTGCATAAACGGTAACATGTTTCTGGTCAATGGTGATAGACGGGTAATATACTCATTTCACTGATCTGAATCAGAAGTTAGCAGAACTGAGGTTACATCGATTTATATCGTAGTAATAAAAGTTTAGCTTTCCTGAAAATGTCAGGGGCTTATGAAGTTTCCTTACAAAGACCATGTGATGTCATGATGCTAGTAATGGAACATACCTTGAGATCTTATTGGATTTCGGTTCCAATGTTAAGATCAGAAGTTTACTGTTTTTTGGTTCAGTAACAAGAGGTTAATTTGTCACTTTTGTGATAATGGTTGCAAATAAGATTTGTAGCTTATGCATAATCTGATCATTGGGAGTAAGCAAGTCGTTGCTAGGTCCAAATGATGAAGTTGCGATCTACTTGGTTCAAGTTGATCACTAGGCAACTAGATCAGATGATATACCCAAAGATTGGTGCTAAACTTCGAAGTTTAGCTGAAGCCAAACGTATAAGATGATGTCAAGTTCAGATCTTGACATTTTCTAATCCTCACTGAATTGTTGTAATTCATGAGAAGTATCACTATGGAACCATAGTTTAACCACTTTGCAAAGTGATAAATGGTAGATGAAATGCATCCTCTAAAAGGTATTCTACTCGCGAGTGGGAGTATAGGTTCAACGGAACCTGAGAAAAGACAGAGTTGTCAGAAGAGGATGTTTCCTTATCTGAAAATGATGTGACACACCTTGGGGTATGTCCAGGATGATCATTGAGGGATTGTCCAAAGAGATTAGATGCTTATTGCGTTAAGCACTTCTCTTGAGGCTTCAAGGGTAATCTGTTACTTGTAACAGATCATTACATTTTTGTAGATTGCGTTCTACAAAATTTAGAAGCTCAAAGCACAAATTCTATTGTGTTGTTTGAATTTCATGATCTTCTAAGATCAATATGGGTCTAAGGGTGTATAGATGGATGTTGGTATACAAGGTAAACTTGTTGGTTAACATATATCCATTCTTTCTCTCACATTGAGTGATGGAGAAATCAGATGAAATTCAAAAGGTTTTTCTGTCTTAAATTCTTTTGTTGACTGAAATTGCCCGAAATGGTCAAATCCGAGCACCAAGCATTGGTTTCTGCTGAGTGCGTATTATGCTGATTTGTGGAGTGGTTCATTTGTTGGACACTCCTTGGTCAGTTACTTCCTGAAAATGGCACATGTGTCATGTTAAAGGCTAAAGTCATAAGAGGATCTCTGGAGATATACTTATGATTGAGGGTCACTTGGTGAACCTTAAGATTTAGAATAAGCTTAACAGCTAGTTCTTGAAAATTTTAGCCTTATCTGTTTAGTTGCATCAAATCCATTTGGATAAAAGGTAACATGTAGAATGTGTGAACTAGGCACGAGGCTAGGTACATGATCACATTCTTAAATCATCTTGGAAATGCGAACTTCTAAGATTGATGAGAGCAATCTGATAAGGAAAATGAGTTTTCGTAGCTCAGGGATTCTTAATCATGATTGTGAGACAGTTGTTAAGACAACTTAGGATGAGTTTTGATTGATGAAACCACAGCATAGCCTCTGGTAGTTCAGTTATTACATTATCCTATGATAGTTGTGATACAAGTTGTCTTGCCACATTAGCATTCAGGATATTCTGGGTCAAACGTAATCTAGTGTTCCTGAGAATGTTCAGAGCTAAAGAAGTTTCGTTCTTGGCTCACAATTTGTTGAACAAATGTGTTTCGAGTTCAGGATTTTCATCTAGAACGATTGTGATCATATCGAAACCACTTTAGAGTGGGAGTTGTTTTGAACACGAGGTATCTCAGAAACACATTAGATGTGGTTGCTCCAAAATTATCCAAATGAGATAGCACTAATCACCACTTAGAGTCTGTGATCTATCGGTAGATCTAAGACACAACCAACGGACGGTGATGACAGATAATGAGTCCATGGAAGAAGCCATGTTTCGAACTGGTTTCTATCCTGCCTAGACATAAAGCAATGAGATAATTGGGTTCTTAAAGCTTTATAGGCCGAGTGATCCATTGAGAGTTATACCCTAGATCAAGAGAGTTAGGTTGGAACCTTCTCTCTACTTGGTTAGATTGTGTTCAATGAGACCGATGAATGGCTACAAAAGCTTGTATTCGTTTACAAGTTGACCTAGATAGCAAAGTTTTTCCCAGTGGGAGGACTTCTGGAAATTCGTTTTTCTAGATAAGTTTCTGCTAAGGTTTTGAGAAAGACACTAGTCTTGTACTCATACCTATGTAAGCATTTAAACATGCATCTAGATGACAATGATAAGATATTTTGTACTTTGTGTTCAAAATATGGATCATTGTAAGTATGTCATATTGGAAAGTTTAACTTTTTGATGTTGCAGATAACACACTGATAGCCAACTATGTTGTGATTCTAGCATGACAACTTTGATACAATTGTTAGGTGAATCTGTTATATAGAAAATGGGTAGTTGTCTATGAGGTTATTTCGTATAATCTTAAGCATGTCATTCTCATATTTGGAAATGTGTAAATGGACTTATGTAGGAAGTGGATTAAGTGAGGAACACTTGAGAAACTGAGTGCAATCTCGCATTCTGTTGTATGCTGAGATGAGACAAGCGAACATGTGTTTGTTTACAAACTGATTCGAGTCTTATGCACTGAACACAGTGAATGATTGCAAAAGCACTCTTGTAGACTGTGTATTGTGTTATGGTGGATGATATCTATGTCCATGTTGGAACATAGATGTGGATATTAGTGATCTAAGGGAGGAGACACTGATGTATGTATCAACATCAGTCCATAGGTCTCATCTCCAAGGAGAAGAGACGTTGTTGTCTAGCAAGAAACTGTCTTGCTTATCCTTCCATCTCCGAGGAGATTATGAAAAAGGATTCTCCAGAAAACACAAAATTTGGTTGTGGCAAAATATGGTGAGCGGATGTCATGACTATGGGTTGTGACTGACCATTTTTATCAATACCAGGATTTCCAAATGATGTTGGAGATCAAATGATATTCAGATCAAACCCTGTCTAGTTAGAGAGACGTTGTTCAAGAACAAAGTTGTCATAATATGTTTGACTCTTGATGGTTATGCGAGCCACCTCTCTGATTTGAGTTTTTAGCAAGTGGGAGACTTTGGTCTTAACTCATATGTTGTGCCATTGATGTGGTGAAAACTGGTGATGTAAACGTGAAATATGTTACATGTCACTGAACCATAGTTTGTTCTCTCACACGAACAAACGTTCCTATAAGTGTTCGTCACTATAGGTGTAAGGTATCTCAATTCTTATGGGAACGGAATGAGACGATAACCGCCTTGACTATCTTTGGATGTCAGGATGAAGTCTCTCCGGTTGGGAAAGACTGAATGGGTAATTTATACTAAGTCATTTATATGACTTGTAACTATGCTCCTGCGCCCATTGGTTCAGAAAAGCAAGGTGTTGTAGGGTAAATGGTTCTCAAGTCTACGTGACTGTGAGATAAACACCTTTACAGATTGAGTGGACAACGCTTTAAAGAAGCGCTCCCTGTAGCACACTCTCATACTAGTGTGTGCTAGTCGACCCTATGAGGTGATAGATTGATCCCATCTCTATCACTGTGTGAGCTAAGATATATGTAAACATGGCAACCCTTAGTGACTAACGGCTTGGTTTACTGATTGTGGTGGTGATGCGCTACTTTGGTTGTGTTCTGATGGCCATGAGTGATGCGGTCTAAGTGGGGCACTTCTGGGAAAGTGGTCATCATTTACATGAAAGTAATGCCAATGCGAAAGGAAGGGATTATGAGTAATCGTTGACGAAAATGGGATTTGCTGGATGCGACAGTTACGTACTGTTGTGAATCGCCATTGCAGTTGAACAAAACTGAGAGGGATCCAGTTTTGTGTATCAACTAGTCTGATGAAAGATAATCCTAGGGATGCAGCAATACTTTTCAACTAACGTTGTGACCTAGTCCCTAGCGGGATTTTTATGCAGGTAGTATTGCCGGGTCGCACGGCCTATACACGACAAGTATGAGATTGAGTTTTGGAGGAACATAATCTTTTGTGCGAGTGGGAGATGTTAGAATTATTTTATAATTCGGACATTATTTTATATATACGCCCAAAAGATATAAAAGCCTAATTTACGTAATTAGGTAAGTAATTCTTATTCGTTAAGAATTAACTAATATTGGGATAAATAATATATATTCGTTATATACTTATTTATCTAATAAATAAAAGAGATAAATAAGAGAGACGCCTCTCCCCTAATCTCGAACTGAAACCCTAGAGTCTGTTCGTCAGACGTTCCTCTGAGGAAAGAAAACCCACGTAGAATTCTCTCCTTCGTGGAGAGAGTCTCCTTCCTCTCCAATGCTCTCACATGGTGTGTAGGCTGTGAATAGTAGGTTCTCCACTGCTCCCAAATCTCTAACGAGATTTAGGGCTATGGAGATCTACCCGGTGATCAAATTTGAAGGCAAGACGATCTAGATTCCGCTTCCGCTATTCGAGGTAATCCGTATATCCCTCAAATTCTAACAATTTCAAACTGCAATTTAACAATATAAATCTTAAACTAATCCAAACAAAAGGATACAACATATTAGAACAACGAAATTGATTCTACAATAAGAAGAATATGTACGTATTAGCAGAAACCCATCGAAGGGTAGCAAGCCAAAGGAAAGAGATGAAAGCTGAAATCCCAACAACCAAACTCTAACTAAGACCATGAAAAGCAGTGGATTTGGATATCAATTTCATAAGAATATCAAATTTAATCTCTAATTTAAGAATCAAGCAAATGGCTCTAGAAGGTTGTTCATACACAAATTTAGAACCCTTTCTTTTTTTCTGTCAAATAGCATGAGAATTGAAAACAACTATATTCATATTTTGTTAAAAAACAATTGAGCTCAACTGAAAGATGCAGGTCTTGCCATTATATAGGTAGCTTGCCTACACACATGAATCAAAATTCGAACCTCAAAACTAGTACATGAGAGTTCAGACAAGCCATAATTCCTTGTGGTAGGAATCATCAGAGATCCATAAAGACAGTAAAACTCACCCACGATATAATAGAGTGAATCTATTGAGCCGGATCCTGATTTATTAAAGCTACCAACTACATGAATAACAAATCAAATAAAAAATTAGGATAACATATCAGTATGTGTAATAGTAGATCGGATAAAAAAAAAGTATGTGTAATAGTAAAGATAGGTTTCCAAAACTACCAAGTGAAGCATGAGCCAGGAAAAAAAAAATATAACTTCCAAGTGAAATGACCTCTAGCTCTTTCTTGTTAAAAATAGCTTTAAACTTTGACATATGCATTCATGTACGTTTATTAATTTATATTGATAATAAATGAGCACAGCCCCAAATTAAGTCTCCACATTATAGCTTTTACTCCCCTTACATCCGTATCACAGTGACAAGCTAGGTGATTTCAAGTTCAACACTTCCATGCAGCTTAATCTTTGTGAAAAATAGGAAATAATATAGAACTTCACAATGAATAAATAAATAAATAAAAGATCTACCTGCCCATCTTTTTACATTCCATGCATGTTTTCAAGTTCAACTCAGATCTATAGCAGTATATCTTAATCCTTTTTTTTCCTAATCATACTATTTGTTGCATCAAACAAGCACCTTGCTAATTAATTAAATACTACTGTAGTTCAATTTCATGTTAAAATGGAGATGTAAGATCATTAAGTTCATCTTCTATGCAGTCGCAGACTATATATATATATAGACACGGAACCAGGATTTAAATCTTGGGTATGCTGAATTTGCATATAATTTTATGTTTTTGCCTATATCTATTAAGTTAAAAATTAGAGAGGTTTTTTTTAACTATATATATTAGACCTGTCAAACGGGTCATTCGGGTCGGGTCACTTCGGGTCTCGGGTAAAACGGGTCCCGGGTAAAACGGGTCCCGGGTATTTCCGGGTTGACTAGAACCCGGGTTTGACCGGGTTTCGGGTCGATTTCGGATTTGTCAATTTTTTCCTTTTTAAATTAAAAAAATCATGATTTGATAATTTTGCAATAAATTTTAATTATATATAAAAAAATTAATTATATTTAATTAAAAATCAACCGGGTCAACCGGGTCACCGGGTCAATCGGGTAAAATCGGGTCAAAATTATCGGGTTAATCGGGTCACCGGGTCGAAACCCAGATGACCCGGAAAATTTCCGGTTTTTCGGGTTCGGGTCGAAAAAAATTTCCGGGTCAAAATATCCGGGTTCGGGTCGAAGATTTTCCGAGCGATCGGGTCGGGTCGACCGGGTCGGGTTGTGTTTTGACAGGTCTAATATATATATATATATATATAACACGCACGGAACCAGGATTTAAATCTTGAGTATGCTGAATTTGCATATAATTTTATGTTTTTGCCTATATTAAGTTAAAAATTAGAGAGGTTTTTTTTTAATCTATATTTAAATTAACGATAAAATTACTTATCAAATATCCTTTAAGTTATATATATATATATTATAGTGTTATATGTCTTCTACCTTGTATTTAAGAAAGATAAATGATGAAATTAATCTATGGTAAAAAATTGTCTGCAATAAAGGGTAAAATTAATGTATGGGAAAAAAAAATGGAGTGGAAGGTTGGAAGCTACTTTGTGTGTGATGGAAAATGGGAGAAATTAATCTATGGGGAAAAAAATGGAGTGGGAGGCTGGAAGTTGAAGGGACTGAGAAAGGGGGATTCGAACCCGGCTCTAATTGATACCCATCTTACCTTTCTACCACCTGAGCTAATTAAGTAATATGTCCATAATTATACCTATACTATACATATTACTGGGAATATGGGGTGGGCTGATATATATATATATATATATATATATAGGGATGGTTCAAGTGTAATCAAGGCTTATTGTCTAACATGTGAACACATCTGGGCCGTTGATTGGATGAAATGGATGGTCGAGAATAAAAGGCAATTTTAGCCTTTTTTTAAATTAAAAATAAGTGGGAACCACGATTTTTCATGCCCACTTGCTGAATTGGGGGAGTGTGTGATGCACTCTCTTGAAATTATTCGATGGTATATCTGGATTAGTCGATCGCATCGACGGATTATGCGATCATATATCTGGATTATTCGATTGTATATCTGGATTATTCGATCGTATCGACGGATTATGCGATCGTATCGATAGATTATTCGATGGTATCCACTTGCCACATGATGGGGCGGTTATTTTTTTCTTCGAATTATATATTCGATATTATCACTCGATTGTTCGATCGTATCAATGGATTCTGCAATAGTATCGATGGATTATTCTAATCGGGTAGCACCCTGAAAACGTCCTATTATTCAATGGTATCGTTTAATTATTCGATGGTATCGCTTGATTATTCGATTATATCGCTGGATTATTCAATGGTTCCGTTACTTGTGTCATTTTAACAAATAACTAAAAATTATTCAATAATATCACTGGATTATTCGATTACATCACATGATTATTCGATGGTATCGATACATTCGATATGCCCTAAACAAACTATAATGCAAAAACAAGATATCAACAAAATTGATACATCCTTGGTGCTCGAACAATCCAATTTAATTAAGCACAAAAAACCCAAATTGAATTCCAAATGAGCAACACAATCCGAAGCAATAGTGAACCTATACAAGTTTGTGCGATGCAAATAACCACCGAATACCAAAGAGCAAAACCTAATTCCTGCTGCTGCATTAACCAACCAAACTGATAAGATTCATCTTATAATATATTCAAACAAAGATTGTTCCAAGTTGAAGTTATCTCAAAAACTGGTAATTCCTTCTTCTTTGCCTTTCTATATAGGATGCAGATGCATATACCAATTAACAATTTGACATAAAATACTTACAGAAACCCTGGAATGGAGTGAAGAACAATGGAACAATTTCTAGATCCACCGAGTCCCAAACTAACCCTAACTGAACTCAAATCAGGAACATTAAGCATCGCGTACGAGCCGATCGAGCAGACCCGAAGAGAGATTGGCGGCCCTCCGTCCCTCCGTCGTCGCTGTCATCTTCCCTTGCCGGCCCTTCGATTCAATTCTCTCGGACGCCTCCTCGCCGGCCTTCAACTCGACTTCCCACATCCGAATCGCCTCCTCGCCTTCGCCTCGTCTAGGCTCTCCGCCTTTGAAACAGGGCCGTTGATGGATTGAAATCAGGGCCAGCCGCCTTCGCTTCACCGACCGCCTTCGAATTCGCTTTCGTCGATCGTCCCCAATTGGTTTTCTCTCTCCTCAATGGTTGAGAAAGGAGGGTTTGGGATAACATGCGCTAAAGTGAAGGGGTGGGTTGGGTTTTTTTTTTAAATTAATCTAATTTATCAATTAATCTCAGCCATTCAATTACACTAAATCAATGGCTATGATGTGTGGATTACATATGATCTATCCTATATATATATATATTCTACAACTAAACCACCAGACTTGGCAAGTTAAAAGGGAATAAGTTCATCTTCTATGCAGACTATATATATATAGAAAGCATAGAAGAATTCAGAGGGATAAACAGAGAATTACCATACCCAACTGGTCGTCAACTGGATCAATTATTGAAGAAAAAGTGAAGAATCTGATCGATCCGGAAGGTAAAGAGAATTAGCAGGAAGGACCACCAGTCCTACTCTCCTCATGTCCTAAACCACATGCTTGCTCATGAAACAGGTGCTCTGCCGGCTGCTGCTGATGTTCAATTGTCTGGACGGCCTCCGATTCCGACTGCTGCGGTTGTTTAAGCAACAACAGCGGTTGCTGTTCATCCTGGTGTTGCTGCTGAATCTGATAAGGGTTCCCTACAAATCCGCTCCCACCCAGTGCCAACAATGGCGATGTTCAGGTGCCTTGGGTTCCCATTTGACAACTCGACACCGTCACCTCCACCACCAGCCTCGTACTCATTCCCATCAAACCTCAGAAGTTGTTGTGGGTGTTGGTGTTGTTATTGCTGGAGCAGGAGCTGGTGGTGATGATGTGGATGGAAGTGGAACAATGTGATGACTGATTCAAAATTGATTTCAAAAGTCTCGAATCCTCAATTTGAAGGTCATAGGCTCATAGCCCTTAATTCGAAGACCCTAATCCTGGATTTGAATATTACAACAGGCCATGAAGTTCAATTTGAAGTCCCCATTGCTCAATTTCAAGACCACAATCCTCAATTTGAAGGTCATAGCCCTGAATTGCAAGACTCCAATCCTTGATTGTTGCAAGCTATGTTTATTCCCTCAACTCAAGCATTAATCGGAAAAAAACGTAAAACAAAATCTATGTTGAGCATTTCTACGAACACCTTGGAGGCATAAAAACAAACAACTACAACTACAACTACAACTAAAACTAAAGCAAATCACAAGCATAATTATTACAATGCAATCGTAATTCAATACAGGACTACACCCAGTTCAGACCAGGTAAACCGAAGCAGCGAATATGCAAAAAGTGAAATAATGAATCTGGTGAATTGCTTAAACAGAAAAGAAAGAGAAAGAGAACAGGTAGAGAGATAGGCAATTGGAATTATCCGATCAAATTCAAAATTCTGAATTTTACTAGTACATAAACCTGTTTTATTCTATTCTGTTTAGCTTATTCTGAAATGTATGTTCAATTCTGAATTTTTTAGGCAAAGGCTAATCAAGGTCTCTCGGGGTTGGAAAAGTTTCTGGCTAGTCACTTTGATTCTAAAAACAAGATTGCAGACCGATCGAGCTTTGTGTCAAACTCATCTATTTCGGCATATTATAAGTGGGTATGGGTCTTGTACAGTTGTGACACCTTGTAACTTGTAAGAAATTGTTTCAAAAATATTGCTTTTGCACCTTTGTCTTTTGAGACCTTGTAAGAACTTAAACCTTGCAAATCGATCTTCAATATAATTAATTGGATTATTTCATGTGCTGGGTTTTTCATTTGTGGTTGTGACTTGATTTAAAGTTAATTACCAAGGTCTTGTTTTAATAGAAGATAAATTATAGGCTAATAGGTGTTTTTTTTTTTTTGACGCTAGATAAAGATTAGGTCAGATCAGCCGCAGCAGAGGTCATTCCTAGCGCATCCTTCCGGACGAGAACATGCAGTTCTAGATCATCCTCACAACAGATGTCGGCAGGGGATGCATGGGCACTACGAGCAAGATAGTCGGCCACAACATGAGATTCTCTGAAAATATGACGAATAACAACATAAGTAAAGGATGAAATATCTGACAAAATATTCGATTGTAGCATCTCGATCGTCCAAGGGCATTTCCAATCCCCCAGTAGAGCTTTAATAACTAGTAAGTTGTCCCTTTCGATCAGAAGGTTTGGAATCTGCAACGCCTTAGCGCGTAGAATTCCCAATTGGAGGTCAAGGTTTTCGGCATATACCACTGAGATATTTGTACAAACAGACCGCCCAAGAGCGACAACCTCTGCAACCGAGTCACATATTACGTAACCGTACGAAGCTGAACCACCCAGGATAACCGACTCATCGAAGTTAAGCTTATAGGAATTTGTAGGGGGTTTATCCCACTTCCCATACCGACGCAAAGACCTGCCTGGGATAACACCTATTAAGCTTAATTAATAGGTGTATTCTGAATATATATGAATGCACCAGATATTACAAAAAAAAAAAGAAAAAAAAACATTATGTAGCCCGGGCCTCTTTGATCCGGTATAAAAACGATTTGAAATGTGTGATCACTGGGAGAATATACCCCGGACTAAGCGTATTTTATAGCACGGATTGGCAATAATTATAGCCCGAAATGAATGTCCATATATATCCCGGATATTGGAGATTTGGAGGCATATACCCCGGCGTATTTTCCACCTCATTTTATTGGGATTTTTTGTAGGAATCTATACCCGGATTATTTTTGTTAATACATGGGGTATAAAGTCAGACCCATTTTTTACCCTAATCTATCTCTGAAGCCCGGAGCAAAAATCTGTCAGATCCAGGGTATATGTTTCAAAACGCCCGGGGTAAAAAATGGTTTTTGAACTAGTGGTAGGATTAATTGGATGTGTAGGAAGTCAAATTATATGTTAAATATCGACTCGTAGATTGATATTGCATGTATCTTGATTAATTTATATTCTTAATGCTATTTCTAGGTTAAATCTTAATCGTGTTAGAGATAAGGGTTGGTAGGACTCGTAGGACTAGTAATCTATATAAGACATGGACAAGAATATTCGTAGGAAAAGACAAGGAATAGAGGCTGAAACAAGGATCAAAATTCATCAGTTAAAGTGACAAATTGTAGGTGAATCTAATTCTCTCAATTGCATTCAAAACACATTCGTAGGAAAAATAAGGGTTGATAAAGGCGGATTTTTTTTTTCTCACTAAAATTTTCGATCCCCATAGACAACAAACCTGAGAGTACCCGGTGACAAGAGTGCTGTCCATGATATAAGCAAACGGAGTCAACTACACCACCCCGCTGCCACTACGGGGAACAGGATCGAGTTTGAATCCGTCGTATCCGCGTGAATCCGTCTTATCATGTTAGTTTAAATTAATTAGCTTCTTCAGCAAGTAAACCTCCCAATCTCTGGCTCTGTCACACAACATATTTGAAATCAAACAAGTTCTTCCTATTCCTAGAGTTTCGAATTGGCAATGGCAGAAGGCCCGGCTATTGGAATTGATCTCGGCACTACCTACTCCTGCGTCGCAGTTTGGCAGAACGATCGGGTTGAGATCATCGCCAATGATCAAGGTAACCGGACCACGCCCTCCTACGTCACCTTCAACGATACCGAGCGTATGATCGGAGATGCTGCTAAGAATCAGGTTGCCATGAACCCACTCAACACTGTCTTTGGTATGATTTCTTTCTTTTCCTTGCTTTCATTTTGTTTGTGTTGTGTTGACTCTTTCATTCTATCACCTGATGCTACGCCAAAGATTCTAATCAATGAACAAACCAGAACTTGAAATCTATGAAGTTAATGTTTGTTTCCTTGTATATGTTTAAATATATTTGTCCCAAATTTGATCTCTCGGACTCTTAGTAATTGTAAATGAGATATGAATGGAGTCCTTCAGCAGTTGAGTTGATTTTGGTTGCTTTTGGAGGAATTTATATAGTAGGCCACTAGGCCAAGTATCCATTAAAACCTACCTAATCGATCGAACTGGGATCTGTTTAATTGCTTCTATTTCGTAATTAGTTTTAGATGTAATTGCATAACAAATTCATTTCAACACGTTGGATTTGTTATGTTAAATGGCAGATGCGAAGAGGTTGATTGGCAGGAGATTTAGCGACCCATTGGTACAGAGTGACATGAAGCTTTGGCCATTCGAGGTTATTACCGGAGCTGCTGACAAGCCGATGATTGCTGTCACCTACAAGGGCGAGGAAAAGCAATTCAGTGCTGAAGAGATCTCATCAATGGTGCTTACTAAGATGAAGGAAACTGCAGAGGCTTATCTCGGTACAGCCATCAAGAGCGCTGTAGTGACAGTCCCGGCTTACTTCAATGACTCCCAACGGCAGGCGACTAAGGATGTTGGGGTTATTGCGGGCTTGAATGTTATGCGTATCGTCAATGAGCCCATAGCTGCTGCCATTGCCTATGGCTTTGACAAGAAGTTGAGCAGCAGTAGCGGGAAGAATGTGCTCATCTTTGATCTTGGTGGTGGCACATTTGATGTTTCTCTACTTACAATTAGGGAGGCCAGTGACGAGAAGGATGAGCTTGTTTTCGATGTCAAGGCAACTGCTGGTGACACCCACCTTGGTGGAGAGGATTTCGATAACGAGTTGGTGAACCACTTTGTCCAGGAGTTCAAGAGAAAGCATAAGAAGGACATCAGTGGCAATCCGAAAGCCCTTAGGAGATTGAGAACTGCTTGTGAGAGGGCGAAGAGAACTCTTTCGTCTACTGTTCAGACAACCATTGAAGTTGATTCTCTATATGCAGGTGTAGATTTATACACTACGATTACTCGTGCCAAGTTTGAGAAGTTGAACTTGGACTTGTTTTTGAAATGTAAGGAGCCCCTCGAGCAGTGTTTGAGGGATGCGAAGATGGACAAGATTAATGTCCATGATATTGTGCTTGTTGGGGGCTCAACTAGGATTCCGAAAGTGCAACAACTTCTGCAAGAGTTCTTCAATGGTAAAGAGCTAAGCAAGAGCATCAACCCAGATGAAGCTGTGGCATTTGGTGATGCGGTACTGGCTGTGAAATTGAGTGGCCAGGGTAACCAAAGGGTTCAGGATATTCTGTTGTCGGATGTCACTCCATTATCACTCGGTGTGGAGATTGATGGAGATGTGATGTCTGTTGTGGTCCCTCGGAACACCACCATCCCGTGCAAGGAGGAGAAGTTATACAGTACTCGCTATGATAACCAGACAAGTATCCTCTTCCAGGTCTATGAAGGTGAACGTCCAAGGACAAAGGACAACAACTTATTGGGCAAGTTCGAGCTCTCTGGTATTCCTCCCGCTCCAAATCATGTTCCTAAGATCAATGTTTGCTTTGACATCGATGCTGACGGCATCTTGAATGTGTCGGCTGAGGACAAGAAAACCAGGTAGAAGAACAAGATCACAATCACCAACAACAAGGGAAGGTTGTCCAAGGAGGAGATCAAGAAGATGGTGGAGGAGGCCGAGAAGTACAAGGCAGGGGATGGGGAGTTCAAGAAGAAGGTGAGTGCCAAGATTGCATTGGAGAAATACGCGGACAATATCAGGAACACCATCAACAATGTGGAGATTCAGTCCAAGCTTGGTGCAGACAAGAAGAAGATTGAGGAGACCATTGATTCCACGATTATTTGGTTGGAGGCTACCCATCTTGCTGAGGCGGACAAATTTGAGGGCAAGATGAAGAAGTTGGAGAACCTCTGGAACCCCATCATTAGCAAGATGTACCAGGAATGACACAAAAGGCCCAACCAGTGGTGCTAGTCCCAAGATTGAGGAAGTCGAGCTAGGTAGTTTCCTTTTCAACTACTCTTTTGATGTTGTTATCCTCTATGAATGCAAGTTGTTGATGCTGTAATGAATCAGCTGGTATTTCTCGTTCTACTCTTATATTCCGTATGACACAAGTATTGATTTTCTATCCTATCAAACCACCTGTTCTTTTGATAATTTTCTGCGTTACATAAAGGGATACTGAAGCTACATTTAAAGTTGGCAGGATCTTACCCAAACTAAAAAACTTGTCAAAAATTGATTGAAATTTCTTTTTTCAAAATATTCGTTGGAAAATAAATAATTATACATTTATTGATGAATCGAAACTATTTACAAAAATATTCATTTTTTTAAGGGAGATCAGAAAAACGCAGTCTGAAACCGCATTTCATTCGAAAGCTGTAAAATTTAAAATCTATATCTATATAATATCTATCTATATATAAAATAGAGAAAATTTGTCCAACGGACCCATTTTTGGGCCTTTATTTGGAGAGTGTCTCCCACCCTTGTAAAATTAGGGTTTTGTCCACATAAATTTTTCTGGACAAAATTACCCCCTAATTTCTTACATCCTTCGCCGTTTCAGCACCACAAATCCATGGTAAGTTCTCACCCTCCCTCCCCCCGCCTTTCTCGCTCTCTCCGTCTCCCTCCCTCGGCCGGAGTCCGGTGCTCACCGGCGATTCCGAGTCTTCCTCGTCCTCCATCTCCTTCCTCAATCAACATTTCGACGATGGCAACCAGATCGACAGTGCTCCATTGAAGGATCTCAGATCTCATGGCTCTCTCCCATGGTCGCTCCCATGGTTGTTCCTCGATGGCTCGATTGGTTGTTTTCTCTCTGATTTTCGTCGACTCACTCCACCTACGCCGACGCCGTCTTCCTCCTCCGACTCTATCCTCCTCCCATCCACAGATCCAGGATCCGATCGAAGGCGCGGATTTGACCAGCGGTGCAGAACTCCAGATCAAGGATCATCATCACCAGCAGCAACCGGCGCTGATCTGGTGGGGCTCCGACGAAGCCGACGCCGTTTTCTATCATAATTGGAGCGTTCTCGTTTTGCCGGATCTCCATTGCTGAAGTTGGCGGATGTCCCTTGCAGGAACTTCATTGCTGAAATCGGCGGCTCCGTCGCTCCCTTGCCGGATCTCCCTGTTCTCGGCGCTGTCTTCGATTTCCGAGGACCAGTGATTCGATCTCAGATCTCAGATCGGTGATTTCCGAGACAGAGGCGCTACCTCTCAACCAGATCTGCCGCTGGTGTGGTTTGCTGAAATCCGTTGCCAGATCTGTCGCTTCCTCCCAACTAGATTTGTCACTTCTTCCCCCTGTGTCGCTTCCTCTCCATGGTAAGCAATTTCACGGAGACGCTGCTACGAATCAAGTCGCCATGAACCCCGTCAACACCATCTTTGGTATGCTTTCTCCCTCTGCTGAAATCGAAGAGGAGGAGGATGAATCGAAGAGGAAGAACCGTCCTCTCCACCCTATCTCCCTCTGCTGAAATTGCCGGTGGACTTGTGAAGCTCGTCGGATCGATAACTCCGGGGACACATGGTGCAGGCACTCCTCGATTGTGATTACACTCGTTACTTCGAATCCTAGGTGCAGTAGAAGACCTCTGGTAACTAGTAAGTGATATGCGATCTTAGTCCTTCAATTTTCAGATATCAGTTTTATTTGAACTGGTAATTTGTTTGTGTTTCCAAGTGGTATTCTACTGTCATCCAGGATTTCATGATTGAAGGAGGAGATTTCGATAAATAATAAAATGCTGAAATGAGTACTGAAATGCTGAAATAAATACTGAAATGCTGAAATGAGTACTGAAATGCTTTAAATCTTCTTTAAAAGCCTCTTAGCTCAATGGTAGAGTGCTGTGCTATGCACAAATACGTGGGTTCGAATCCTGCATAGGCTAAATTTTATATCCCGTAGCACGGTTTCATTAACAATTTCAGCATCAACAACGTTGCTGAAATCGGGGTTTTAGCATCAACAACATTGCTGAAACCGTGGGTTTAGCATCAACAACGTTGCTGGAACCGTGGTTTCGGCATCAACAACAGTGCTGAAATCGGGGTTTCAGCAACTCCGGTTTCAGCAACGTGAAAAAAAAAACAGTAACGCAAAGAAAAAAACTGCTGAAACAGAGGGTGGCACAGGAGTTTCAGCAACTCTGGAAACGCGGAAAAAAAAACGAAAAAAAACTGCTGAAACAGAGGGTGGCACAGGGGTTTCAGCAAATCTGGAAATGCGAAAAAAAAACGAAAAAAAAGAGCGAAAAAAAAACAAAAAAAAAAGCGAAAAAAAAAACTGTTGAAACAGAGATTCGCACAGGAGTTTCAGCAACTTTATTTTTGGGTGGACATTTTGCTAATATGGAGAGAGTGGTGGATATTTTCCTAATAAAACCCAAAATTATGGACATCGAGTTAATCACCCCTATAAAATACTAAAACAGAGGTCTAAAACGGCATCTGGATCTCGCATGCATGGAATTTTCCAGATTAAAACGGGATTATTTTTTCTTACATGTCATATTCTGAATTAAAATGGTACTAGTATAATCCCCGCACCATGGCGCGTATTTTTCTTTTTAAAAAATAAAAATAAAATTTTATAAGTATAAAAACTACTATTATAAAATTAAATAAAGTATTACTAAACATTAAAATAAAAAAGAAAAAAATAGAATTGATAAAGTAAGTAAAAATAATAAAAATATTTATGAAAAATGTGTAAAAACTACATGAGTTTGACATTTCAGTAGAATAGGTTGATTGAGTAAAAATCCTAAAATGAAGTAGCTAATAAAAAAATACTTATGATTTATTAGTTGCATATATCTAGAATAGATTGATTAAAGAAAGGTGTATAAATTTCATTAGTTGGAAGTTTTTTTCTGAATTTATTTGATTGGGAGGAAATCGTAAAATTAAAGTGATTATGATTTATGACATATATAAGCAAAAGTATTTCTCACTTAATAGTTAGAATAGAAAAATCTCATTGGTTAAAAAAATGTTTTATAACTTTATTATTTGAAAATCTATGTAGATTAGTTTGACTGGCGAAAATCAAATAAATTGATTATATATATATATAAAATAGTTTTCAATATACATATATATAGAAAGGGAGAGAGACATGTTGCTCCGGAAAAAAAATTCATATATTTGGAACTATGTATTTTTTTTTTTGAAGTTTTAATTTAATCTCATTGTTTTTTTTAATAGCATGAAATGATATCATGTAATTATATACAATGAAATATATTTTATAGTTATTATTAGCTTTATTTAAAAAATACTTTGAATTAATCACATTGGTTAAAAATGTAGTGTGAAATGATATTGTGTAAATAATATTAGATAATTTAATTACCATAATTAAATGATATTGTGTAAATAATACCTTACAAAAATAACATTGCATGAGAAAACGACATGTGGCATTAGGGCTTCTCTTTTAATATAGTACTAGTATTCGGTACCCGTCCGTTGTGCGGTTTCTTAATAAACAAAATAATGTTTAATTTATATTTTTTTAAAATTTAAAGTTATAATTGTTTGGTTGAAATCTTTAGATATTTTAATAACAATCAACTAAATTAAGAGTATATTTAGTTCATATCAATATAAAACATATTATATATATATATATATATATATATAGGTCGACTCCGATGAAAACCAAATTTTATGGTAAAAACTGTGAGGACCAATTTGATTGGTTGAATGAATCCTTATACACATCTACTCGACTCCGGGCGCGTCAAGTTCCCCTTTATTTTCTGTTCATCTTCTCCTCTCTCCGTGCGACGAAGATCGAACATCTCGCCTTTGCTGCGTTCAGCCCTTTCCATGCCGCCATTGCCTACGAGGCTGCGAAGAGATCCGCCTGCAACTTCTCG
Source organism: Persicaria tinctoria (assembly GCA_037127255.1). Taxonomy (NCBI): domain Eukaryota; kingdom Viridiplantae; phylum Streptophyta; class Magnoliopsida; order Caryophyllales; family Polygonaceae; genus Persicaria; species Persicaria tinctoria. Next base: position 10,898,871 of record JBANSL010000014.1, read on the forward strand.
CAAGTCTAAACTCTCCCTGCTTCTTCTCTCGAAATTTAGTCATCACTCTCAGTAACACTGATAGCGTCGCAATCTCACATCTCGTCTCGCCTCCAACCTCCACGCCTTTGCCTCTCAGTGCTTTTCCGAAGATTGTCGGATTTATGTTTGTTTCCTCCAATCTCTACACCAAAAGGTTTCCCCTAATTCTCTCTCTGTAATTTCTACTTGTTACATGTTATTTGAATTAGGTCTTTGATTAATTGAATTAGAAATTGGTCTTTAATGAATTAGATTAGGGAGTTTGTTAATTTATTAGGAATTTGCTGGGGAATTTGGATAAATTTGGAATTAGATATTGATTTTTAGTGGTTGGTTACATTCATGCTTGCAAGGTGTTTGTAAAAATTTCCAAGAGAGACTTTTGCTCAATGTTTTGGCTTTTGACTTGGAATTGTGAGGTTTTTGTTTAAATTTATATATTCATGAAAGGAGATCCACACATCTCCTCTCTTCCTCCAGTTTTTTTATTGAGTTTTTTGAGAAACTAGCTGGCCATTTTCGTTGAACTTTGATGGTAGCTGTCGTAGATCACAAGTTTATTGGCAAACCGCTTGGCGCTTGGTTAGTCATATTGATGGTTTCTGCATTATGATTATTTGTTCTTGCCAATTTCTCATTACACCCATTCAACTATTCAAGTACAAACAAGTAAGTACAATCTATGAATCTATGCATTCAATCAGACAACATAAAATTCTGAAGGCGAGAATTAATATATGCTAAAAAAATCGCTGATTCAAGTACAAACAAGTATCTACTCACCACTGTTACTACTGATGATACTATTATTGACCCCTGATACAGAGGTTGCTGTTGTAGCTCCACGTACCCTTGATTTTTTATGTGTTTTGTATAACCAGATATTGTAGACAGGTGCAGAGAAAAATGTGTTTGGAATTCATCCAGCTGCAGAATTGCATGATCTCCCTCCTGCTTTTGCCTTAGACCTGTTGAAGCATGTATGCAATGGAGGCAAGGAAGATGTGCAAAAATGTAGCCTCAGCATTAGAGATTGTGGAGGTTGATCTTCCTTTCCAAGAGAAATCACTCACTAATGAGACTACATGAAATCAGCAAGTCAAGGAGCCGTAAGAGAAGATGATCCCCCCTCCCCAACAATATTTTAGCAAAGCCAGATGATAAATAGATGAACAAAAAAGTCAAATATTATGCTGTACAGTGCGTGAAATTCCATCTCCAATCAAAGAAATATTGTATTAAATTGATTTTGCTTCCCAAAATCAGAAAGCAACCACATGGAAATTACAAAAATCTTGTTCTACTTGCAGGCGTTGAACTTGTCATGGAATGGAACCCGCTCAATTAATATGAAATGCAGTCTATGTATATGAAAACAAATCTCCCTGACGAGCTAACCACCGCCATATATCTCTATTCACTATTTTCTATTCTATATTATATCGGTTATATTTTGTTCTCTTCTTCCATCTATATATTAATTTCCTTGCTCAGCAAAACCTTAAAGCTAGCTTGTCTTAATTAAAATAAAATCATTTTGTTTCATATAGCTCAAATTCCATTAAGTAGGTAAAACGAAAACAGTATATGGGAAGCATTTGCAATGATATTCCAAGCCATGTATTCAGCCTCCGAGTGAAAAAGGTGTAGGTCGACCATGTTGGTTAGATATAACTATGGGTTCAAATTTAAAAATTTTGAACCTACTTTGAATGGAGACGATACATCATAATAAAAACTTGAACCTATTTAATAAACCATCATTAAATGTAAGACAACAAGATGTCACTTTAAGACTATATATAAGGTATATAACTATGGGTTCAAAATTTAAAAATCTTGAACCTACTTTAAATTAAGTCAATACATCACAATAAAAACTTGAACCTATTTAATAAACCGACATGAAATGTAAAACAACAAGATGTCACTTTAGAGTTATATATAACCATGGATTCAAGATTTAAAAATCTTGAACCTACTTTAATTGAGACAGTACATTATAATAAAAACTTAAACCTACTTAATAAACTGAGATGAAACGTAAGACAACAAGATGTCATTTTAGGGCTATATATAACTATGAGTTCAAGATTTAAAAATCTTGAACTTACATTAAATGGAGGCAATACATGATAATAAAACTTGAACCTACTTAATAAACTCGCAAGAAATGTAAGATAACAAGATGTCACTTTTGAGCTATATATAACTATAGGTTCAAGATTTAAAAATCTTGAACCTACTTTAAATAGAGGTAATACATCATAATAAAAATTTGAACTTACTTAATAAACCGACATGAAATGTAAGACAACAAGATATCACTTTAGGGCTATATATAACTATGAGTTCAAGATTTAAAAATCTTGAACCTACATTAAATGGAGGCAATACACGATAATAAAGCTTGAACCTACTTAATAAACTCACATGAAATGTAAGACAACAAGATGTCACTTTTGGGCTATATATAACTATAGGTTCAAGATTTTAAAATCTTGAACCTACTTTAAATAGAGGTAATACATCATAATAAAAATTTGAACCTACTTAATAAACCGACATGAAATGTAAGACAACAAGATATTACTTTAGGGCTATATATAACTATGGGTTCAAGATTTAAAAATCTTGAACTCACTTTAAATGGAGGCTATACATCATAATAAAAATATGAACCTACTTAATAAACCGACATGAAACATAAGACAACAAGATGTCACTTTAAGACTATACGGAGTATATAATTATGGGTTCAAGGTGTAAAAATCTTAAACCTGCTTTAAATGGAGACAGTACATCATAATAAAAACTTGAACCGACTTAATAAACCGACATGAAATATAAGACAACAAGATGTCACTTTAGGGCTTTATATAACCATGGGTCAAAATTTTAAAATCTTGAATCTACTTTAAATGGAGACAATACATCATAATAAAACATGAACCTACTTAATAAATCGACATGATATGTAAGATAACAAGATGTCACTTTAGAGCTATATATAACTACAAGTTCAAGATTTAAAAACCTTGAACCTACTTTAAATGGAGCGGTACATCATAATAAAAACTTGAAGTCGGCTTGAACCACTGTTATATATATAAAAATCTATATAAAAGTAGATTGAATTTAGGAAATATTAAACTTAAAGCATACAATTGGTAGGCAGTTATGATAAATAAATAATTGCTAAAAAAATTAAAGCCTAATTGATTCCATATCTAATATCCTAATTGATTTATTTATTTATATATATAAAATATTGAATTTGGGAAATATTAAAGCCTGCAATGGTAGCCAACTAGGATAAACAAAAATAGATGCAAATAAAGATATGAATATTTTATACCTAGTTCAATTATAAGGATAAATAAAAACAGATGCAAATAAATTTAAAAAAGCTTCCTTACCCAGTTGGTTGACCTGCGCGTGTATTATTTGAGTAAGTTGCAAAGCGACTCGGGTTCGACTCCAGAGACTAGTATGCGCGTTTCTTTTTTCATTTTCTTTTTTTTCCCTTCCTGTTTTCGCGCGCGTTTCCCTTTTTTTCCCCTTTGTTTTCCACTAACGCCGTGACGCGCGTGTAAGGGAAGCTGGGACGCGCCTTAATTTATTTCAACCAATGAAAACAGTCCTCACGGTTTTCACCCTAATTTTGGTTTTCACCGGAGCGCAACCATATATATATATATATATATAAAATAGATAAATAAATTGTATTTTTTAAATTTACCCGCGACCTACACGGGTTTTTAATAAGTTATATATTATTTTATTGTATTTATTATAAATAAATATAAAATTATATATAAATAAATTATTTGAAATTTTATATAATTTTAATTCTCTTAAAAAATATGCTAAAACACAAAGTGGTATGGTTTTATTAAAAAAAGAACGATTGTTTGACAATATTATATTTTAACCCGCAATAATAAGATAATTTATAAAAATTATATTTATTTTTATAAATGATAATTCATATAAAATTTACTTTTTAAAAATTGTGAAAAAATCACAAAGAATAAAAATTTAAAATAATTTTGACAAAAATCTACGTAGTTGTTAGCTTGAATGTTTTAATTTTAATTATTTTCTAAAATTTATTTCTTTATATTTTTTCATAATTTTTTATATAAAAAAGATATTCAGATTCAATTTAATAAAAATAATATATATAATCCATGGTAGATTAAAGAATGTAAGTTTAAGCATATTAGTTTCAAAATAATTTAAAAATATATTTATTTCATAGATGATATTTTAAATACATTTTTCTTTGAAAAATCATAAAGAATAAAATTTTAAAATAATTTTCAATTAAAAGCTAGGGCTGATGTTAACATGAATCTTTTAATATTAATTATTTATAAATTTTATTTCTTTATGATTTATTATTATTTTTATATAAAAAAAGATATTCAGATTCAAGCTGTATATATAATTAAAATTTTCTATATTTCTTTTTGTAAAAGCTAGGGTAGATTAAAGAATGCACGTTTAACAAATCATATGTACATTTCATTGGTACTACTATGACAAAATAAAACCGTACAACAAAAAATTTAATCTGTGTAAAAAATCATGGTTACTTTGAATATTATTTTAATTTGTGTAAAAAATCATGGTTACTTTGAATATTATTTTAATTTGTGTAAAAAATCAACTATAAGTGAAAACCGTACTATTATCAAATCGTACTACTGTATTAGGAGTATATATGAGCAAAACAATTTAAACTAAGTTTAGTTCCAAAAATAAATAGTAATGAACCAAATATTAAATATATTATTTGATTTAAAAAGATAAGTTTTCTAAATTGAAGAATTAATTAGCATAGATGATCAAAACCACGTGCCAGAATGCCGAAAGTATAATATTCTCTCTTTTTTACTTGAATAGTACAAAAGTATATGAATTGAAGGATTATATAATCAAAGCAAATCTGATATTGAATCAACAAAACTAATCATTACAAAACTAAGATAAAGTCCTAAACTAATTGATTAATTAGAAAGTGGATCCAATATCAATATTTATGAGATTAAATACAAAATAAAGTCCAAAACGAAGTAGTACGTACAAAAAACTAAGATATATTTATAAAGCTATATAAATACGGGTGCACTGTGCACACGTACATACTTATGAAATAGTTTTATCCTTATTATATACTTTCAACAATAAGTTATTATTATATTTGATTAATTAGTCAGATTGGATATGTTTTCAACAAAATCGTTTATACTCTAATTAAAATATAAGTTATAAGGTTATAATTAGTTAGATTGGATGTGGTCCAAAAATATAATACTAATTTAATTCAAAATCATCATCGTTTTATTCGGTATAATGAAATTTGAAAGTTTATAAATTGAATATTCCTTGAGAAAATTTATTTGAGATAAAAAATGGAACCATATCTTCTATCATGGAATCCTGCATGTAAAATTCAAATAAGGAAAAATTAACACTTTAATCAAAACTGCATTAATTACCTTAAATTAAAATAAGGGGTAATTAATATAAGGACTTACTTCTTCATCTAAGAGAACCATTCATATATCTTCTTTCTCCGTTTTCTTCTTCTTCACTGTCCACAACCGTACGTATCACACCAACTTTAATGACTCAATCACTTCTGTCCAGGTTAATTTCATTAACCTTATTGTATACATTCGACATTGTAACAATTGGAAAAAAAACGATAAATATATGGATATAAAGCTATTTTAGGGATACAAACACGTAGTAGCTAGGATTTATATATGATGAATAAATTGTCAAAACTACTATACCTCGATTGCAACTTTGCTAATGATTGCATTGAAGGTTGCAGCAACTTTTCTAACGAATGAAGCGGCTAACGATGATAATGGAGGTTTGCTGTTTGGGGATACCTCGTAGATAACCTCTATATATATACGAACTACAATACTCTATCTTAAACACTTAATTAATTATCTATTCAACATAAAATCTCATGAGATATATATCCATACATATATATAATTTATATATCATCATAGATAGGTTTTTTTTACCTAATTTAGATATAAGGTTGAATGTTAATAATGAACCAGATATTAGATAGATTATTTATTTTAAAAAGATAAATTTTCTAACTAATTAAAATTTAGTTTGAATATTTATTCAAATATATTCAATTTCATCTAAAAAGGATAAAATATAAATTATAACTAATCCCAATCACTTTAGGTAAATTGTAATTTTTAGATAAGTTTTAGTACGTACGATATATTGAGGTTATTAGATAAGTTTTTAGTAGGTACGATTGAGGTTATATGGAAATTATGGAATAGATAAAATATACATAAGTGATATATCATATATTTAATACATAAATAGGTACTCCGTAGTAATTATTTTAGGAATTGCTTAAGGTAACCAACTACTTTAGGGTTAAGTTGACACGTAGATACTCTAGATAAATATCTTAATCACACACTCTAATTAAAATATAAGCTATAAGGTTATATTGAATATATTATGTAAAAAGATAAATTTTTAGCTAACTATATTCGTTTATTAATTGTTGTGGGCCAGAAATTTAATACCACTTTAATCCAGAAAATGTCACGCAAGCAAAAATAATCTCATTTAATTCAGAAAATTTCGTAGCCGCGAGGTCGCTCCATTGGCCTCTGTTTTAGTATTTTATATATATAGATAGATAGATATAGATATAGATTATATTGTTGAGTCACCTCAATTAATAAGTCAATATAGTTAGCATCTTTTAATTTCATATCTTATTTAAGATTCTTACTAATATAATAATAATATAATAACTTAGTTAGGATATTATAAATAATAATTCAATTTTTTTTTTTTATCTTTATTCAATCCATTTTTTTAATCCATTCGTTCTCAATTATTTTAAGGGGCATTTTGCAAAATAGCCACCAAAATGGGCTTATTTTGCGAAATGTCCGCGCTTTGAGACAATTTTGTAAAATGTCCTAAATATAAACCCTTCCCTCTCTCCCATGCGTCTTTCTCTCTCCTCTGCGCTCTCCCTCTCCTCCGCGCTCTCCTCCGCGCTTCTCCCCCTCCGATCTCCGCCTTCCTCTTCCCGTTCCTCAGATCCGCGCCTTCCTCGGAGATCCGAGAGCGAGCGATCGATGGAGCGACTCCTACGCGCGCACGCGCTCTCTCTCCCGTCCATCTTGCGAGCGACTCCTTCCTCCGTCCATCTTACCCCATCTCCGGCGATTCCTGAATCCAGCGCGCTCCTCCGTCCATCTTTGGTCCTCTCGCTCGTAGATCTGGCTACTTGGCTTCGTAGATCTAGATCTCGGATTGTTTAGGGTTTCGATCTGTTCGAGAGAGACATCCAATCGATCTGGTTGTATGGAGGTAAGTAGATCTGTCTCAACCTCTATGAAATTTGTACGTGCTGATTGTGCTCGATTGTTTAGGGTTTTTGCGTTTCTGTCATATGTTTGATTTCAATTCAATTGATTGCAATTTGGATCTCTGGTGTCATCGGCACATTTCCTCTTGCTCAGCGTTCACTTGGAACGAAAAGAGTGCTCACTCGAATCAAACATAATCAGACACAAAATCTGGTTTTCTTCTTCTCCCTTCTTCACGTTTACTTGCTCTAGTTTCTGTGTTATGAGATTCCTAGCTGCTATTTTGAACTACTGAATCCCTGATCATGTAGATCAAGAGTTTTGTTGTGTGATTGCTCTAGTGTCTGTGTTATGAGATTCCTAGCTGCTATTTTGAACTACTTGCTCTAGTTTCTGTGTTATGAGATTCCTAGCTGCTATTTGGTATTCTCAGCTGATGTTGAAATTTTCCTAGAGTTTCACAACTCGAGCCTAGAGTTGCACAACTCGAGCCTAGAGGTGCACAACTCGAGCCTAGAGTTGCAGGGGGCTTATCAATCGATCTTCGATCGATTGATAAGGAAATCGATCTAATATTTTGCTGGTGCTTGATTTGCTGGTCTTTTTCTTTTTCTTGATTTTGCTGGTGCTTGATTTTGGTTCAATTTCATGATTTTGTAGCTACTTTGCTGGCTTCATTGCCTAAAGAAGACTTTGGATAAAGCTTCCCGATCATAGGAGGCGGTGTTGAGAGATTTCTAGAATTTGGACCCTCGAAGAATTTGGATGAGTTTTGTGGATCATGAAGAGATTGTTGAACTCTTGAGGTAGGGCTATAACTACTTGATTAGGATCATATGATTGCAAACCGTTCAATGCTATTAACTGTGCACTACCAACAAAGTGCTGGAAAACTAGCCCAGAGTTGGCTTCTACTACCCATATTAATTGACTATATGCTATAATGGAGTCTCAGATTTTTATTAATTCGACCTTTCATATGTGTGACTTCTGTAATGGTAGTTTTACCTGTGAGACTGATACTTTTTTTCGAAATCTCATTCTGTGTTGAAATTGGCTTCAATCTTCATTTGTTTGAGCATTTTTACTAAATGTTTCTCTAGCTTTACTTTCATAAATTGATCTTCCCAGTTGCAAGAATTTGGATGGATATATAGGACCTAGAAATACAATCCGATAGTTCACTAGGCAAGAAGGTTTTCTTTAAAGAGTATATATGTTCAAATGATTTATTTGAAATGCTCAAATGCATCTCTAATTATTGGTAATGTTTTATGCAGGTACATCTTCACAGGGAATCACAGGTGACACGGATAACCCAGGAAGCGATGGGTGTATATAGAAGTTGTTCTTCTTGTTCAATGAAGATTTCTTACTAGTTGTAGCCGTAGCTCTAGCACTGGGTGTTCAAGCTTCATCACTTGCTGAACTGGCTATTTGGGGTTGAAATGATACAACTTATACAATTACACAACTCACACCTTCAACAATCAACACACCTCTTTGTTTACTTGCAGACTGAACTGAGGTTACAGAATTTCAGTGTTAAAACACTTGCCTAACTATTTCATCTCAACTGGCTGGACCATATCATATGTTACCCGGAATCTCCAGAGGGACAAACGTTCCCATTTCCGTTTTATGGGGACACATGTATCTCTATGTACGTGTATCCTTGTGTAAAACATATCCAAATTCATATCGTTTCTGTTTTTCATACCTGTATTTGTTTCAGTGAAGATATATTTTGCTAACTTTAGGTGCATCAGTTGCAATTGCAAGGCTTGTAACCCCAAACGGGAGAAATCAAATTTATGTATTGTTAAATGCAAATATGAATATTATGGTTTGATATGCCCTCTGCATGTAGCTAAAGTTGAAGATGTGGTTATTAAATTGTTCTTTTTAACCCTATATTTATTAGAAAATGTTATCTTAAGTTAAGAGCGTAATAATCTATTAAAAAAATATAAAATTATATTTACAAAAATAAGATCATGTTGTGTAATAATCTATTAAAAAAGTATAAAATTATCTTAAGTTAAGGCGTGCAACTCTTAAAACAGAGTCGTGCAACCCTTACAACAGATGCGTGCAACTCTTAAAACTGAGTCGTGCAACTCTTACAACAGAGTCGTGCAACTCTTAAAAAAGAGTCGTGCAACTCTTACAATAGAGTCGTGCAACTCTTACAACAGAGTCGTACAAATTTTCACCACTAATTGTAACTAATATCAGTGTCAGCATTAATTTTTACCACTAGTTGTGCAAAAATAAAGTATTTTCCTTGAGCTGGCATGATTGCAGCCAAAGAACAGGGTCAGTTTTTCCTTGAGCTGCTATTTCTCTTTAATATGATTAGTGTTTCATCTTATCTTATCTTATGTGACAATATTCTAAAAAAAATCTATTGAAGTTATACAGTAAAAGAAGGGCTTGTTTCGTGGACTGGAAATATAATATTTATTAAAAATAAGTTAATTTGGTTAAGGGGAGAATAATAGTAAGAAGGTCTCTATTTGTGCAATTTTACTCTATTGATGAGCAAAAATAAGACCGTGTTTGCAATAATCTATTAAAAAAGTAGAAAATTATATTTACAAAAAATAAGATTATGTGGAGACACAATTTCACAAGTCTTGATTTTTGTGCAAAAATAAAGAATTGTTGAGCAAAAATAAGAGCATGTTGTGCAAATATAAGAGTACGATGTGAAAATATGAATCAAATCTAATTTTTTTTTGTTTATTTTTTTTAACATTTTGTCGTGCAAATATAAGAGTACGATGTGCAAATATAACCGTAAATTGTGCAAATATGATCCAAGTCTAGTTTAGAGTTGCACTTTTTTCCGTGTCGGCACTTTTTTTCCCATGTCAGCATATTTTTTAGAGTTGCACAAGCATAGATAACAATTTCACAAAGAATCGAAGAAGTGCAGGACAAATGAATCATAAGCCGATCAGATGATGTCGAACAATTCCATCAAACCTGGATAACAATTTCACAAATATGATCCAAATCTAGTTTTTTTTTGGTTTTTTTTTACATGGATAACAATTTTTTTTTAACTTTACATGGTCAAAAAGCAAAGGTTATATACTCCGTATATTACAGCACTGAAGCCTAAAGGACTTGGATACTTTCATAACCATAGTCACTCTTTACTAAACTATCGAATATAGTTTATCAATATGAGTCACTCCAGAGAATTTCATCAATCCCTTTTGCTGGCCTAGGGTGGAGATTCTTTAAAGAGAGCTAAAATTAATGGAGGGTGAGAAACTGAGAATGGTTAATCATCAGACTTTTTGCAACATCTATCTGTATTTCTCTCAGAAATCGGTATCTTACATGAGATTGTCGAAGGAGTCTATACTCTCACATTGTCAGAAAAGCCCATCAATAAACTAAAAGCAAAAATAGAAGAAATTCAGAAAATGTTATGTCTACCTACTGCACATTAATCTCTAATGTTCGGTTTGCCGCCCTGGCCTTGGGGACGACTACTTGCAAGACACCGTCCTTTACCTCTGCCTTAATCATCTCGTGTATGACGGTCTCTGGCAGCACAACCCTGTTGTAGTACTTGCCATAGCTCTCAGCAGGCCACTCGTCTTCCTTCACATCCTGATTAGTTTTGAGATCAACTTGCCCGTCTTGGCTTCTACCTGGCGTCTTCTCAGCCTCTACAACCAGTGTTTTCTCCTCAACCCACACCTTCACATCCTTCCTAGTCATACCTGGCATGTCAAACCTAATGTTATAGCCCACCTCGCTTTCTTTGACAGCCCAGGGTGTCCTTCCACTTCTGTATTCATTAACCTCTGTGGCAGGAGCTGATGGCCAAGTAATACTACCATGGGCGAATGGATTCTGCACCATCCCCGCCATGGTGTCCATCATCTGCTGCACATATCTTGCCACTGGAAAACTATCCCACGGCACTGCAAAAAGATTAAGCCATGCACATCATGTATAAGTATTTTTTATGTTTCAATAGGATGAATTTACAACAAATAAGAGAAGGTGAGCAAGGACTGAAACCAGAACTGGAGGTGTCTAAAAACTAACAATCTAACAATGATTTGCTGTTATTAACATTTGATATGCCATAATTACAAACTTTGTCTATCGTCTATCATCTATCAAATGCAAATCCTTGTCTACCCTGTCATTGCTGGGGTTATTTCATGAACTTGAACCTTTCTTTGTAAGCTTACCTGCGGCAGCAAGAGCGATAGGCGAGTACTGCTCGACTACCTGAACCAACCAAATACTCTTATAGATACTCAGAATGTTTATAACAGGACACAACATTCCTCCAAACTGTGGCTGGTGCCATGTATTTTCTTATGGCCACTCCATTTGACTCATGAAGAAGGAGAGAGTGAAATCAGTAAACTCGGCAAATGCTCACAAGTCATTAAGAAAGTTAAGATTGAGGGAGACTAAAGAGTCTTTGGTTCAACCAAGCATCTGGATTGGGAAAGTGAAACAAAAAGGGAAAAGCATTTTCTACATCGAGGAGTTGCGTATTTTTCAATTGTCAGTTCCCATTCGTTTCTCAAATTAATCAGATCACCCCAAAACGAAAACAATTTCCGATTGCCTGGCAGTCTTAGACTCCTAGTTTAGTGAGTATCCCAAAACCCTCCAAATTTGCTGCTTTTGGTGATCAAACAACTTTCCCAAATAAAATTCCCAATCTTGAAAGAAACATCCCATCCCCTTTCATGCAGCAATTCAAACAGCCTTATAACTTCTAATCAAATACCTAAAGCCATAACCGACCTCACATACTCTCCTAGTTTTTGTCTTACGCCAGATCATGAACCAAAACCTCTCAACTATTTAGCTCAGTATTGGTTTTCCGATTCAGAAAATTTATCCTTCAATTGGTTAATTTTATAACGATCATGTCAAATGCCAAACAATTGACATAATTTCTGACAACAAACCCTTACAGTGAGGCATATTATCATAGAAGAAGTAGTAACTCACTTTGCATTTTAGAAAGCATCCTCATAAGACTCATTAAGATGTAACTGTTGGCCTGTTCATCTTTTGCAGGTTGTCCGCTAATGACGGCCTCAGGTTGTGTCTTCCTTATCCTCTTATTAATTAGGCAGAAATGGTCATACATGTAGCAGCAACTGCGGTCAGAGTTAGGATATCGCTTGTGTTGGTACCGCTGATGGCTGAGCCTAAGATAGTGCTGAGCTGTTCCCTCTTGGCCCCCATCAGCTCAGCCATCTGAGCACACTGGGAAGGCCACCATGGTGGCTGCGGATGCAAGCGCTGCTTCCCTCTCCTTGTCGGATTCCTCGTTGTGGTCACCCTCAGCTGCAACTGCTGCCAGTGCTGCTACTAGGCTTGCTATCATAGCAAAATCCATTCAAGCTACTAGAAATGTTGCATTCATAATTATAGAGACCGATGCAGAATCCATTCAAGCTACTAGAAAGAAACACTTGATCAATTATACTCATTTTCTACAAACTTTAAAACATGAGTTGACAATCCACTCTCTTCTGACTTGAAGCATCATCATCAGCTTCTAAATAGGTTCGGAAATTCAATTTGAAGATCTACAGTTGTAAAAGCAAGAGCTAGAATAGGTGAAATGATCAAACAATCACAGATTTTTCATTCTGTCGAACCTATGAGCCGAAATTAGTGGGTGAGCAAAGATAAGGAGATGCTCACTACAAATTTTTCCAGATTGCAACCTTGAATTCATAGAAAATTAATGGAGAAAAACCCTAATTCGGTCAAATTTGAAGTCAATTTAGGTTAAGATGTTACTTGTGTGAAACGCGGAGAGGAAAGACGTTGAGCCGGCCGCTCCGGATTCTCAGATCCGGCCAACGCTCCCTCGCTCGGCCTCGCTCGCTCCGAGGAGACGAGAAGAAGATCCGAGATCTGACGGACGAGATCCGGCGATGCTCCCGCACCCTCGCTTCCTCGCTCAGCCTCGCTCGCTCGCTCGAGGAGATCTCGGATCCGGCGCTCGCTCGATCGACCTCGCACCCGCCTCCGGAGCTCGCTCCGCCGCTCGCTCGAGAGCTCCATCGCCTGAGATTGGAGTGACGATGGGATTGGGGCAACGATCAGGAAAAATAAAATAAAATTGAGAATTAGTATATATAGTGAGCATTTTACTAAATTGTTCAAAAACGTGACCATTTTACAAATTCGACCAAAAAAAGTGCATGGTTTGCAAATTTTTTCTTATTTTAATTGATGACAAAGGCTATCAATTTTATTTTTAAAAAAATCTATCTTCTACGCACTACAATTTTACAACACAATATAATTACAAAACTCATGGAATTGTCATAGAATTAATTACTTTACTTTATATTAGATTCAATTCAATTCAATGTATATCCAAATTTTTATGGGGCAACAATATGTAAAATGTCAAAAAAAATTGCTCTAATTAGAGGAGTGTCCAAAAATTTGTAAAAATTGGTGGAAGTGAAAAAAGTGAAAGCGCATTTTTTTATGAGAAAATTTGTCCAACGGATCCATTTTTGGACCTCTGTTTGAAGATGTCTCCCATCTTTGTAAAATTAGGATTTTGTCCACCACAAAATTTCTGAACAAAATTACCCCTAATTTCAGATATCCATAGCCTTTTCAGCACCAAAACTAAAACCCGACATTACCACCACAGATCTCACCAAAACTAAAACCCAACATTACCACCACAGATCTGTTGGAAATTCGTTCCTCTTCCTGCTCTCTCCCTCTCCTTTCGAAATCGGCAGCCCAGATCCCCGGATTCGTCTGCAAATCACCACGACGGAGGAAGGAGGAAACGACGGAGGTGAAATCGAAACCACCACCACCACCGGATCTGGACGGAGGCGGTGAAATCGACGACGGAGGAAGGAGGAAACGGCGAAGGCGACCGGATCCGATTGCACGACTTGGAAGATGGCGATCTGATCTGGAATTTGCCGATATGTCTGAGTTGGCCGGGGATCCGATGTGTCTGAGTGTGGCGGCGTTGATTGCGGAGGCGTGGTGAGTGTTCTTGCCGTCAACGATACGGTCGTCGTGGCTAGTAGCTTTGATGAGCGCCGCCTCTAGCGCGGGGGTGCGGAACTGGTGGCGATGACCGAGCGCCGCTAGCCAGAGGCTGTTGCGGTCCTTCATTGCACCGGAGACGCGCTGCCACAGCTTCATCGATCTCGCGCTGCCACAGCTTTGATGATGTTGATGACGATGCGAGGGCGAGAAATTTGACCGATTTCAACAAGATCCAGGGGAGAAAACGGGAGCAAGGCTTGAATCTGGCCACGTTTCAGCAAGATGATGTGTTGGATTCAGGGGAGAAAACGCCATCCCCATCCTTTAATTGTTTCAACAAGATCCAGGGGAGAAAGGAGCAAGCCTGATGTTTCCGCATCTCATATCCAGGTACATATTAGGTTTTCAAATATGAATTTGTGTTTCTCTTTTCAATTAGGAATCTGAATTTGGGGATTGATTTTCTGCCAAGTAATACTGATTTTCAGCAAGTACTGATGCTTGTATTTGTTTTCTGGGATGATATTTGCTTATTTTTGACAGGATCAGTGTATTTGTGTATGGATTGATTTTTATATAGATTTTCAGCAAGTAAAATGACATTGGAGCGCCTTTAGTAATATCCTGCAAAATCTTAGCTACCATTTTTATGTCAGCGAATTTCCGTAAGCAATTACATTTTTGAACACTAGATATTCCCGTCCACATTTCATGGTTATTGCTGCTGTCATAGGTGCACCTTTGCTGCTGTTCACGCTTGTGTTGCTGCTACTGTTCGGTCTGCTGGAGGGTTTTGCTGCGCAAAGTTTGTTGTTCAGGTGGTACATTGGAGTGGTTCCGTCAAGGGTTGCTGCCGATCTTCGGTTTCCTTGGGCAGCCTGAGCCGGTGGGACTGGCAGATGATGTTTGCCGGTTATTATTTTTGGTGGAAGCACTACATTTCTAGGATGGCCTCTTGAGCTTAGTTTGCTGTTATAGTTCTAAGTTGGTAGCTTTATTTTTTGCTGGGTTGGGCTTACGTATTAGATTAGAAATTAGGCCCTTTTTGAGAGTTGGGTGGGTCCGATTTATTTGGAGATTGGTTGGTAAATTTTAGGGGCGAGTAGGTTATTTCATTTTGGCTTCTTATTTTATATTGCATGGTTTCATATAATTATGATTCAACTCCGATTTCAGCACTTTTAACGGGTAGAGCCGATGTTTTTAATTAGCTAATGTAAAAGGTCGGTAGAGGTACTTCTTTTCGTTACCTTGGTTTAACCACCACATCTATATATTTATTTTTTCATACTAGAATCTGCTGAAATTATTGTTGCTGAACTTGCTTTAAAACTAGAATTTGCTGAAATTGTTGTTGTTGAACTTGCTTAAAATCTCCTTTAAAAGCCTCTTAGCTCAATGGTAGAGCGATGTGCTATGCACAAATACGTGGCTTCGAATCCCGCATAGGCTAAATTTTATATCTCGTAACACGGTTTCAGCAACAATTTCAGCATCAACAATGTTGCTGAAATCGGGGTTTCAGCATCAACAACATTGCTGAAACCGTGGGTTTAGCATAAACAACGTTGCTGGAACCGTGGTTTCGGCATCAACAACAGTGCTGAAATCGGGGTTTCAGCAACTCCGGATTTGGCAACGTGAAAAAAAACAGTAACGCGAAAAAAAACCCGCTGAAACAGAGGGTGGCACAGGGGTTTCAACAACTCTGGAAACGCGAAAAAAAAACGAAAAAAAACCCCGCTGAAACCCCTGAAACAGATGGTGGCATAGGGGTTTCAGCAACTCTGGAAATGCGGAAAAAAAAAAGAAAAAAAAGCGAAAAAAAAAACTTTTGAAACATAGGTTAGCACATGAGTTTCAGCAACTTTATTTTAGGGGTGGACATTTTGCTAATATGGAGAGGGTGGTGGACATTTTCCTAATAAAGCCCAAAATTATGGACATCGAGATAATCACCCTTTTTTTTTATTAAGTTAATAGAAATGGACACTCTACCAATTTTTACAAAAACTAGGACACTCCTATAATTACAGCGAAATTTTCCCAATTCTTATTCATAAGGGCTTTAGGCAAGATGTCGGAATGGCTATTGACAAGATAATTTCACCTAAATTATCACAGGTCCTTTTCATTTTTTCTAAACACATTGCAAAAAGGGACAAAACTCTCTTTTCCCGAATCGAAACCTAAATCTATTGAACGAATTGTTTTGATTGAAAACAGCCTAAAATCGATGAAATTAATCAAAAGATCAATCAATCAACACACGAATTGGTATATCGGTCGCTTTACATGATTATCAAATGACAATTTTTGGTCTTCGTTCGAAAAAACCGTCGAAGGAAGTAGCTCGACAGATAGAAACGTCGGCAGAATGAGACGAGCTTAATACGTAACCTCAGCAAACAAAAATGAGGTTATGATGGAGCCTCGTCTACGTTTTGTGAGGTTTATAAGGACCCCTTTTGAAGATCTTATCTAAATTCTCATACATTTAAGCCAGGCTTAATAAATAACCTCGGCTTCTGTTGTTGAGGTTAAGGAGGGACCTCGGCTTCTGTTGTTGAGGTTATTGAGGGAGCTCGACTACTGTTGTTGAGGTTATAAAATAGCCTCATTGACACGTATTGCATAAATTCATTAAATTGTGTAGAGGTATGTGTGATGGATCTTGTTATAATGCAAATTCATATGCTTCTAAGAATGAGACAGACTAAATAACCATATTAGTTTAGAAAATGTTGTTTTTCCCACTTTTGATTGTAACTCTCAGTGACTAAATCAACATCATAACTTTATCTAAATAGAAAATTAGTTGTTCTTAATCAGACATGAAACAGATTAATGCATATTTTAATGTTTTATCTTCTAGTAATTGTTTCAAGTGGCCACTTCCTACCTATCCTCAAAATTAGATTTGACATGTTAAGCTAATTAATTAATGAAGTAAAAAAATAACAGAATTACAAAAATAGAGAGAGAAGAACGGAGAACAAAATCACACTATTAAGCAATGATTTGCGAAGAACTCAAGGATAAGTTGAGAATCTCCACATTGGTCATGAAGAATTCGTTCCATTGTATGTAAATTATTTCCAATGTAGCTTTAAACTCATTTTTTAATATAGGTTGCAGTTACACAAAATACCTTATATGTAAATAAGAAAAATGTAATTATTTGGAGCTACATTACTTGTACTAATCTAAATAACAAGTCATTGGTAGTGACTGTTGTTATGCTATGGAAATCTAATGTATTAGCAATAAAAAAACAACTAGGAATTACATCCACGTTACATTCACGATGGTTTCATGAACAAAAAATATTAATGATATATGTCAGTTCGACAAGTAATATTGAAATCTTAAATTACCTCTATTGATGTTACATTCATGACGAATACGTCTATCCACTAGTGTTTTGGCCTGTGCTACGCACGAGTCTAATTCTTTTTTTTTATATAAATTATATATAAAATAATATTTTTATGTTATAATTATTAAATATTTATCGCTAGGGAAAAATATTTATGTATAAATATATTGAGATTATTTATGATGAACTTTAACCGCTAAATTGTTATCAAATGTATAGTTTTTCGTGCATCATACTAATATTTATATTTAACACCACAAACATTATACAACTAACCTTTTTCTTGCTTCTATTTATTCAAATTAATATGATATATTATGGTTTCTAATATTAATTTTGAAATGATGAAATTAAATAAATGAGTAATGTTAATCTAAAAAGGATATTTCTAACTGATGAGAAAGCATTTAGTGAATGAAGCTATTTATAACCTCAACAAAAGTAGCCGAGCTCCCTCACTAACCTCAACAACAGAAGCCGAGCTCCCTCTCTAACCTCAACAACAGAAGCCGAGCTCCCTCCTTAACCTCAACAACAGAAGTCGAGGTTAATTATTTATCTAGCTCGGCTTATGTCAATGAGGATTTAGATAAGATCTTCAAAGGCGTCATTATATACCTCCTAAAACGTAGACGAGGCTCCTTCATAACCTCGTGTTTATGCGCCGAGGTTACGTATTCACCTCACCTAAATCTGTCGAGCTTATTCATGCACCTCATTCTTATCTGCCGAGCTCCTTCCTTTGACGGTTTGTTCGAACGAAAACCAAAAATCGCCTTTCGATTATCACGTAACGCTAGCGATATACCAATTCGTGTGTCGATCAATTGATATTTTGATTCATTTCATCGATTTTAAGATGTTTTCAATCAAAACAATTCGTTCGTCAGATTTTGGTTTCGATTCGGAAAAGAGAGTTTTGGGTCTTTTTGCAATGTGTTCGGAAAAAATGAAAAGGACTTGTGGTAATTTAGGTGAAATTATCTTGTTAATAGCCATTCCGACATCTTGCCTCTAGCCTCACTCATTTTTATTAAGTACTGTACTTTTTATCTTCAGTACGTGTTTCAAATTTTCCAGTTTTTGGTGGAGATTCCATGATTCATGAAATTCGTCAAAAAAGATGATCATCATCATTTTCTTGCCATGATTAGTTTATTTATTCGATGGAATATTAAATAAACGAGCTTTAAATAATCAACCTATCTTTTTTGAAAGAGAAATTAAACATGATTAGGATGACTTTATTGTAAATAATATAATAATACAAATTAATATAAATATAAATTAAAAATAAGTTCGAAACGATGATATAGCTTCACCGATGATATAGCTTCACTGAAGCATCAAGATTTTATATATTCTCTTCTTTAATCTATTTTTTTATTATTTAAATTAATACAATGCTATATAAAATATAATTGATTATGATAAAAGAACACATACAATTGCAACTTTATCACTAAAATGTTATATATCTTGATTTTGTATATTCTCTTCTTTAATCTCAACCGGCTTCTCCTTTATTATATATAATTGATTATGATAAAAAAAACACATACAATTGCAACTTTATCACTAAAATGTTATATATCTTGATTAGTAACTTTGAATATATATATAGGGAAGCGTTAAAATGTAAAATATCCTTAGGGTGTAAAATTGTTTAAGGTGTAAAATTTTATATTTTAATAGATAGGCCTCGTTTGGTACGAATGTAGTAATCGGAATGGGAATGGAAATCGGAATCGGAATCAAAAATGGGAATGAGTGATTTCCTATGCATGTTGTTTGGTATAATATTGGAATGAAAATTTCACAAATCCAAACTAAATATCCAAAAATTCAAAGTACCAAATTCAAGGGCAAATCAATTCAATCTTTCAAATTAACAATAAAAATACACAAAATCAACATACAATTTCAGAAATTCAACACAAAAATCAACAAATTTAAAGTGTGGAACTTGGATGGTGGGTGAGAGAAACCCTAACCGGAGGCTGGAGGACGGAAACCGGAGGCCGATCTGGACGGAGGATGGAGGAAGGAAGCCGATCTGAACGAAGGACGGATGAAGGAGGCCGATCTGGATGAAGGTCGACGGAGGAAGGAGGCCGATCTGGATTCGACGGAGGAGCGCAGCTGTGGATTCGACGCGGAGAGAGAGAGAGAGAGAGAGAGAGAGAGAGAGAGAGAGAGAGAGAGAGAGAGAGAGAGAGAGAGAGAGAGGTGGGGAGAGGATAACCAGATCTGGATTCGACGACGGTGATGGCGATGGCGACTTCAAATCTGGACGGTGGTGGTGGCGACGATAACGACGAGCTTGGACGGTGGTGGTAGCAGCGGCGACGGCGGCGGGTTCGGATCTGGACGGTGGCGCTAGTGACGAGCTTGGATGTTGGTGGTAGCAGCGGCGACGGCGGGGGGTTCGGATCTGGACGTTGGCGCTAGAGGTGGAGTTTCAGGGAGGAGAGGGTGAAGATGGGGGGTTTTGTGGGAAATTGGTAATGAGCCATTCCCTAGGTTTTCCATTGGAATGAAAGGGGTTCAAAATTGGGAATGACAAGATCCCTGGGAATCAGTTTAATTCCCATTTTTTACCTACCAAACACTAAAACGGGAATCAATCGTTCCCATTCTCATTCCCATTCCCAATTTCGAACCATACCAAACATGCCCTTGTAATAGAATGGACGCGCGGGTTAGAGGAAAAAAAGCAAGCGAACTGAACCGGAAAAAAAGGAAATGATCCAGTCTATCCCTCTCTGCTCCCATCCACACTTCGCTCCTTCTCTGCTGCTCCAATGGCACCACTCCCTCTCCGTCCCTCTCCGCTCGAAATCTCCCTTGCTCGCTTGCTCTCGCCCTAGCACTCTCCCTCGGTCGCTCGCGCTCGCACTGTCATTTCCTCTGTGCTCGCAATCCCATCGGTTGTGGACTAATTAGGGATTGGAATCCAATTTTAATTAGGGATATGAGATCTGAAATCCTTGGAAGACTTCGACCGCCTCTAGATCGAGCTCGCCGAGGCCATGGCGGAGCAAGCTCACCCAGATTTATCTTTTGCACGGTACGTCTTTTCTTTGATTTGCTTCTTTTCGATTCTGAATTTGTTTTTTGATAAAATCGGTTCTGATTTTTGCTTTTCGATTCTGATTTTTTTTGATAAAATCGGTTTTGATTTTTGCTTCAAGGTAATTGACAGTTTAAAATCTCATCCGAATAGAATTGTCATCCATCTATGCTTCAACGATCATTTATAAAAGCAAGAAATGCTTTATCCAGTCCTAATTGTTGGAAGATAAAATCGGTTCTGATTTTTTTATCCAAGGTAATTGGTAATCGGTTCTGATTTGTTTCTTGAGTGCTTGACTAATGACCACTCCTAATTGTTTGAAGATAACCTTCGAAGTACATGTCTGACAGTAGAATTGCTACTAGTCTATCCAGCATGTACGTGGGAGTGACAAACTATCTGATTTTAAAGGTGAAAAGAACATCAGCTATCAAATACGCGGTGTTGGGACGAATCACGAATCTATATTTTGAACCCTTATAAATTCCTTGGGAGTTCTATGCATTGCAGTTTTATCCTTGTTCAAATGCAAGTGTTTGTCTGAGGGATAGCCTTATACTCTAGGCTAGAATTCAGTGAAAGGGAATAACTTGTTATTACTAAATAGATCATGAAGGTCAGCTTTTGTCAATACTCAATGCCTTCTATAAAGAGGAGGATAAATGTTGCAAGCTGTTACAGTTTACAAATTATTTTAATGATACTGGTCATGGTATGCTTTTGAGGAGAATTACAATATTCACTTCCTTAAGTTGCTAATAGCCTAAGATACATGCTGGAGGATGCTTTATTTATTTATTAAGGTCAGGATTAGGATTTGGGTTAGTTCATACTCATGTAGCAATGTAGCATGAACCAGCTGAAAAGAGTTATTCTGAATGAGAAAATGATAACCGAAGAGTTCAAATTGATTACCAGAACTAGATCAAAGAGATGAAAATATATTTTTTTAAATGCAAAATAGCATAAAGTATGACATGCCACTTGTCATGCTTTCAGGGAATATGATTTTCCACTATATTGTTGTTATATAGAAGAAACTAATAGACCTTTTCTTCTTTTTTGCTGTTTGATTTTGGTCCTATTTCTTGGTGCACTCTTATTATTAAGTATTAAAAATTTCAGCTAATATTCATTTTTACTAGGTTTAAGCCAAAATCATCTAATGTTCTTGTCTAAAGATTATTTGCTTAATTCTTACAAAAAATGTTCTTAGCTTGAAAAAGTGCAATTTTAGTTTGATAATGTGCAAATATAAAACCGAAAAGTGCAATTTTAGAACTCAAATGTTCTTAGCTTGTCCATATTTGGGTTAGCTTGTTACTTGTGTTAAGATCCATAAGCTCAATTAGGAATGAGCGCCTGTTGTTCAGGATCTTGGTGGTTCGACTCCACCCGGATCTATATACTCTGTTTCAATGTTTAATTCGGAATATCATGTCTGCTAATAATAGGGCATCAATTAGAAAGCTCAGGCAATGGATTGGTTTCAGTTTTGAATGAACTATTGGTTGAAAATTTTGAAACAAATTCTTAGTTTGAGAAAGGTGATGGGATTATGAGTTTTTTTTGGCGTACCTTACTTTTGCACAATTATATTTTAAATCTGAACAATTATATCTTTTGCACATTATTATTCTAAATGTGCACAATTGTATCTTATTTTTGCACAATTGTATTCTAAATCTGCACAGTTGTATCTTACTTTTGCACAATTGTATTCTAAATCTGCACAATTGCATTCTCAATCTGCACAATTGTATCTTACTTTTGCACAATTGTATTCTAAATCTGCACAATTGTATCTTACTTTTGCACAATTGTAGTTTAAATCTGCACAATTATATCTTACTTTTGCACACTATTATTCTAAATGTGCACAATTGTATCTTACTTTTGCACAATTGTATTTTAAATCTGCACAACTGTATCTTACTTTTGCACACTATTGTTCTAAATGTGCACAATTGTATCTTACTTTTGCACAATTGTATTCTAAATCTGCACAATTGTATTTTACTTTTGTACAATTGTATCTTACTTTTGCACAATTGTATTCTAAATGTATACAATTGCATTCTAAATCTGCACAATTGTATCTTACTTTTGCACAATTGTAGTTTAAATCTGCACAATTATATATTACTTTTGCACATTTGTAGTTTAAATCTGCACATATGTATTGTGGTAATTTTTTTATTATAGTAGCCTATGCGGGATTTGAACCCACATCCTTGTGTATGAACACATCGCTCTACCATTGAGCTAATAGGCTTGCAACTATAGTAAAAAAATATACTTAAGATAAAGAAGGCACCAATAAAGAACAATACTTAAACTATTAAGTAACGGAAAGTGCGTTCGGATTAATGACATAAATAATAAATCAACCACATTAATTACAGATTGATAGCCGATAGGGAACATGAGCACTTTCCATTACGAGCAAACACATAGTGCCTAAAGGGCTATAATAAATATATTTCATCATATCACGAAATCTGCAGATTGAATACACATGGAATAATGTGATAGAAAAGCACCTGTTCATCTGCTGCATTGAGTTCTATAAAAAGTTCAAATGTTGAATTGATGACATAGTCGGGACGGGTAGAAGGTCTGTCTATCTTGTTAACCACAACTACAACTGCATGTCCAAATTCAATAACCTTTTTCAAAACAAATCTTGTTTGTGGCATTGGACCTTCAACAGAATCCACCTACAAATGCAAACATCCATGTAAGTGTCAGTTTTCAACTAAAAAGAGAAGTTATTGAAAAGCTGCTAAAAAAATAGAGGAAAATCCCTTCCACCAAAAAGAGACATGGGCGCACCACTAAAAGAACCCCTTCCACCACGTTCAACTTCACCTCCAAAATCAGAGTGCCCGGGAGTGTCTATAATGTTAACTTTCCAATTTTCACAAAATTCCAACCTTAACCAACACAATGTAAAGAATATAAATAAACACAATCCCAACCTCAACCAACACAATGTTAAGAATTAAGAAATGTCGAAATACCAACCTGGATTCCAGATTCAAACTGATCGGTCCATTCAGTAGGAAGCTGCAATTCATGACAGAAAGCACAAGAAGGGAAAATAAAAAAGATAGATGGATTTGGATAACATGATCATCAAAATTCAAAACATGAGCATAACATATACGAAACATATAATCATTTTTGAAATCCCCTTTTACGAGACATACAACATCAAATGAGCTTTGCCAGTAGTTAGAGACATTGGGTTCGCATTCAGAAGGCTCTTTGAAGACCCATTTGTGGCATTTATCAGAAGCAACTTTTCCCATTAACCTGAATTAGATTCTCTTTATAATGAAAATCTGTCTGAATTTTAGTTCTTGTACACTGATGATATAGTCCAACTGAATGAGGTATAAGAGATCCCGGAGTTGTTCAGTTGGCATCTTATTAGTTTGTGTTAAAAAAGAGGAAGGAGTTGTTGAGTTAGTATTTAAAAAAAAAACAATTAGGCAAGGATTCTAGAGTTAAAAAAGAGGAAGGAGATGATGTTATGAAAATGGAGCAGGTTAACAATGAAACGTGGGCCGGCCCATTGAAGTTACTTATTTTGATCGCAAATTGTCCCTTAAAGGAAATTTTACACCTTAAGCAAATTTTACACCCTAAGGATATTTTACATTTGAACCATTCCCTATATATATCATCTTACCTTGCTAAGTTATAATGAAAATAGGACAATTTTATACAATTTAAACCATATCCAAAAAAAACTCATATCATTAAGAAGTTTACTTAACTTTGTACAAATAAAGTCGGTTCTAACAACATAGGTCTTCTGATAAAGAAAAATTAAGTAGAATATAGAAATATAATTTGGAATTGATATAATATTTAAAAATTAATTAAATAACACTACTACATTACCGACCTTTAGTGGCGGTAAAAAAACCGCTGCCTAAAGCCCTATAACAGCTGCCTAAGATCTTTGGTGGCGGTTTACCGACCGCACCATCTGCTCCCGTTTCCATAGACCTATGACAACGGTTTCAACAACCTATGGCTATGGCTCTCGCTAGACGAATAGACCGCTGCCAAAGGTACCTTGAACCGCTGCCACAATCCAAGCCAAATTTCTCAATCAATCTTATTCCAATCCCAAATTCCCCACGATTAAATCCCAAATTCATGCAGACATTCTCAGATTTCTCAACCTTAACAAATTAGGAAAACCCTAGAAATTGGGTTTTTTTTTTTTGAGAAACTCACATCAAGGGCTTCAATGGAGGAGTGAGGAGAGAAAGGTGGACGGAGAAACTGCTTGGAGCTTCCACTGGGCTGGCATCGGGTGCTGCGGGTAATGCGCTGCTCGGGCGAGGCGCACGGTGCTCGTAAGGCCTGCTGCTCGCGTGAGGAAGAAGGACGACCATGGAGGGAGGGAGTTTGAGCAACGAGAGCAAGAGAGAAGCAAGAGAGGGCTGCCATGGTAGCTTGAGCTCGGTTTTGACGGGGAAGAGGCGGGTGGGTTTGAGGAAGAAGAGGGTGGCATCGATCGAGAAGGAGATGAGATCTGAGAGGCGGGTGGGTTTAAAGTGCTTTATTTTTTAGGCGGCCCTTCAAAATATTGGGAAAAGTTAAACCCGCCAATTTGAAGAACTGTTGCCTTAATGATTTTTTTTAGCGGGTTTTGGTGAACCGCCGCCCATAGCAATAATCGCTTAAATAAACCATTGCCAAAAGATACTTGGACCACCTCTATAGGTATAAGTTTTAAAAACCACTCCCTAAACCGACTCCATAGACTAATTCAATTCAAACTTCGTAAAATACTCCTAAATCGCCGCGTCAAATCGCTGTTATTGAACTGCGGCCATAAATCACTTCTTCTGCTCAGAATTGTAGTAGTGTAGATTGATCTTTTTTTCAAGACATTATAAAATGATTCGTACATTTATTTATACATGTTATATATTGATTTAAAGTGAATTTAATCTTAGGTTAATTTTTGATAATTGCAAACTTCCATAGAAGGATTTTAAGTAAACTATTTTAACCTTCATAAATTAATAATAAATGTAATAACACATTAATGATATAATAAACCATAATTTATTAGAACACCGTACAAGATCGCGGGCCATAAGACTAGTGGAAAAAAAAAAAAACCAAATCGGTATTTAAAACTGGTAATGTTGGACATTTGAGTATTTAAAAAGACTCCGGTGTCAAATCGATATTTAAAACTGCACCGTTTGACAAATTGGTATTTTTTCTTGTCGGAATTTCATTTTCATGCGCGTGACTCATACGCGTATACTAAACCCTTTTTGTTTAGCTTGGATTGGTTTTCAGTATACGCGCTGAAGGCACGCGCATGAAAATCGAAATTTCGACCGGAAAAATACCAAATTTTCCCTCGGTACAGTTTTAAATACCAATTTGGCATCTGAGTCTTTTTAAATACATAAATGTCCAACGTTGTCAGTTTTAAATATCAATTTGGTATTTTGGCCGCGTTATAATAGTACGTAGATTTATAATAGTATAAGTTTTTCGGTGATCGGTTAATTTCTTGCCTTATGACAATTTGGTATTTCGGTGATCGGTGATCGAGTATACTTTCCTTGATTAAGGAAAATACCCTTTGTACTTTGATGAACTTGAAGTCCAAGGAAGAAACTTAATTCTCCCATCATGCTCATCTCGAATTCCTTGCACATGATATTTGAAAAATCCTTGCACAGAGATTCGTTAGTAGCTCCAAATAGAATATCATCCACATAAATTTGTACGACAAGAATATCATTTCCATGGGTTTTGATAAATAAAGTTTTGTCAATTAACCCCCTTTTAAAATTATTTTCTAAAAGATATTTTGAAAGACGCTCATACCAAGCATTTGGGGCTTGCTTTAAGCTGTAAAGAACTTTGTCGAGGTTATAGACATGATCCAGAAACTCATCATTTTCAAAACCGGGAGGTTGATCAACATGAACTTCTTCATCTAAAAACCTATTTAAAAAGGCACACTTTACGTCCATTTGAAAGAGTTTTATGCTCATAAAAGATACAAAGGAAAGAAGCATACGAATAGCTTCAAGTCTGGGTACAAGAGCGAAAGTCTCCTCGTAGTTAATACCTTCCTCCTCATTGTAGCCTTAAGCAACAAGACGTGCCTTTTTCCAAATGATATTTCCACTCTCATCCAGCTTATTTCGAAATACCCATTGAGTTCCAATAATAGATTTACCCTTCGGCTTGCCATAAGAGTCCATACTTTATTGTGTTCGAACTCGTTAAGCTCATTCTGCATAGCTATAATCCAGTTGGGTTCTTGAAGAGCTTTGGTGTATTTCTTGGGTTCTACAAGAGAAACAAATGCGTGAAAAGCACATAAATTTCTAAGTTTAGAGCGAGTTTGAATGCCAGATGAGGGATTATAAATGATATCCAAAGATGAATGGGATGACACATGTTTGAATTTCCTCCTTGCAGATCCCTGGTTAGGATTACTGGGTGCTGGATCGTTAGGAATTGGAGGATAAGGCTCCTGACGTTCAGGAGGATATGGCTCCTTTGGTTCAGGAGGTGGTCCATTTCCAAGACTAGCTTCATTGGTAAGACTTTGAGACATTGTTTCAAGACCTTGCGATAGCTCAGTAAGGTCTTGAAATGGCTCCTGCATATCTGTGAGACATTGTTTCAAGAACTGCAAGTGTGTTGACCTCTTGAGCAAGCATTGCATTATATCATCTACCTTGATGTTTAGATCAGGAAGACCTCGAACAAGATCCTTTGATTGGAGTTTGCAAAGAGTGTGCATACTTATATGTCCGAGACGTCTATGCTCCACTCTTGGATCTTCTGATAAGGCCTTGAGACATTTTAGATTTGTACCTGAAATTTGATTAGTGTTTACAACATAAATATTCGAATCTCTATACGCAGTTAACACAATATCTCCAATCTCTTCATTATGTACGACCCACTTCTTCTTGTTGAAGCTAACGAAGTTGCCTCTATCACAAAGCTGTGAAACACTAAGAAGGTTATATTTTAGACCATCAACAAGATACACATCATTAATATGATTATTTGAATCAACACCAATGTTACCGATACCAACGATGTCACATTTCCCTTTATCACCAAGAGTTATAGTGCCACTGGATTGCTTCTTTAGATTGTGAAAAAGAGATTCTTTTCCACTCATATGCCTTGAGAAACCACTATCCATTATCCACTTTTGATCCTTAGTCTTGGTGATATCCTACAAAACAAAAAATTAACCTTTCCGGCTTGACCAATAAACCGATTTGGATCCATTATGGGGGTAAACCATGTTTGACAACCTTCTCCCTTTAGGAACCCAAATTTGTCTTATCCATTCATTTAAGCGTACAAGAAATGTGTTTCTAATGATGTAAAGATCTGTTCTCCTATAAGGACAAGTTTCCTTTACATGACCCTTTTTGCAACAAAAGAAACAAGTGGAAGATCGCCAACTTTCTTTTTCCTTAACAAACTTGGTAGTAGGCTTTACAGGAAAATTCCTGTTATATCTTATACCACTTCGATTCAAGGAAAGTTGTTGTTCTCCATGCATCTTGTTAAGAGTGGCTTTGGATCTAGTGAATTGCACTAGGGCTGTTTGTTGATCTTGACAGCTTCCTTATGCACACTTCTTGATCCTTTACATTCTCTTTCAAGGTGCTGATTTCTTTGTTGCAATTTTTTTCATTGGAGATCATATTTTTCTGAAATTCTGATAAGACAGCAGTAGGACAAGATATACAATTTCTTACTACTCCATGTAGATGTCTATCCTTATTTCCATCGGTCTTTGCCATTTGACAGAGGTTGGCATGTTCGTCTTCCGAATCTGAATCACTTGAATTATTCCATGACTTTCTTGTTGGATTCCTTCTTCTTGGTTTTGTTTCTCTTCTTTTGTAGACACTCCTTGACAAGATGGTCTGTTTCACCACATTCATAACAATTTAGAACACCGCTCTTCTTTGAGGGGTTAGGAGACTTACCTTTGTATTTAGAAGATCTGCCAAATTCTCTATTAGAGAATTGTTTCTTCATCTTCAATATTCGAGCTAGCCCTCGTGTGATAAGAGCGAAAGGATCTTCATCATCGTCACTATTAGAATCTTCTGGTAGTTCCTCTTTTTTCGCTTTGAGTGCCAAATTCTTGACATTTGTGGGAAGTTCCCCATCATCCTCATTGAGGATCATTTCATGGGTGATTAACTTGCCCACTAAGTCATCAATAGCTAGCGTTCTAAGGTCTTGCGCTTCTTCTATGACAGTCACCTTGGGACCCCATTTAGATTTGGGTAAGCATCTGAGTATCTTTCTAACCTTCTCTTCATTTTGGAAAGTTTTTCCCAATGAGTCATGGTTGTTAATGATCTCCGTAAAATGGGTGAACATTGCTTTTACTGACTCATCTTTGTTCATCTTAAACAATTCATATTGTCTAAGATAGATACTGATTTTAGTCTCTTTGACCTGGCTAGTCCCTTTATAAGTGACCACCAATTTATCCCAAATTTCCTTTGCAGTCCTGAAAGATGAGATACGATTGTATTCGTCAGTAGTTAAACCACAATACAATGAATGGATGGCTATAAAAAAAATTTAGCCACACTTTCTAGATCTGTCTGAGTGTATTCTTCTTCTGGCTTGTTTACTCTCGTGCCATTGGGCCCTTCCTTCTTGGGGATATTAGGTCCTCGGGTAATGATATGCCAGAGTTCCAAATCTTGATCAATGATAAACATTTGCATCAACGATTTCTAGTGCATGAAGTTGTTCCCGGCAAAGAGAGGAGGACGAGAGACAGATCTTCCTTCACCGAAGCCGCCTTTGACCTTCGCCGGCCATGGTTAGACTCACAGATAGTAATATCTAAGATACGTGAGTTAGGCTTTGATACCAATTGAAGTGCAGAATAGGCAGATAAATAGCTAACAAATACTCTATAAGGGGGGATGAATATAGTATGAGAATTTTTTGCAATCTCAGAAATTGTAAGACCTTACCAAAAAGAGATAAGACCTTATCTGAAACACAGAGAAAAGTTAAGAATAAAATAACGAATAATAAGCAAAACAACGATAAATAATAAAGATAGAGAGCAGAAAGGAAAGGACACGCGATATGTTAACGAGGATCGGCACAATTTTGCCTACGTCTCTGCCTAGGGTTATCCAACCTGTAGGATTCAACACAATTTTATTTCACTTCTTCCTATGAGTTCTAGATACAACCTTTAGATAGGGGTGTGCAAAAAAAACCCGACACGACCGACACGACACGAAAACACGACACGAAAAAACACGAAACCGAAAAGACACGACACGAAAATGACACGAACCGAGAAAACACGACTTTAAACGGTTCGTGTTCGGATCGGACATATCACCTTGTCGGATACCTGACACGAACCGTTTATTTTTTTTATAATTTTTTAAAAAAGTATTATAGTACTAGTATAGATAGATTCTCCTATCTAATAATAAGTTTCGCTAGCCTAGTTGGTTCAAGGGAAAGCTAAGTGCTGGGCTAGGTAAATAAACTCGTGTTCGAGGGATGACGCTCTATTTTTTTTCTTTTCCATTCTTTTTCTCACCCTTTTTCTTTTGTTTTTAAAAATCATTTAATGTTAAAGCAAGCCCAATTGCCCAAGCCCAATTAATTGCCCAAATCCAAATCAGTAACCCTAATGTTCGAACGTCGATGTCATTTAGCACTTTAGCAACGCCTCGTCTCTCTCTCTCTCTCTCTCTCTCTCTCTCTCTCTCTCTCTCTCTCACATCTCTGGTTCTCATCGTCTCTGTCAAAGTCTTTCCCGGTGAATCTTCTCCATATCCAGCAAAATCTATAACTCCAACTACATCTCCTTGGTTGTTCTCTCCGGCTGCGAGTCTGGTTCTCTCCGGATGCGAGTCTAGTTCTCTCCAATTCGCCGGCGAGGTTTCAACATTCATCAGATCTTCAACTCCGATGACATTTTCTCCGCTATTCTCCACCTCATGCGCTGAATCTCTTTGTTCTCTCCAGATCCGACGGCTTTCAAGGGCGATTTCTAGCAATTACTTTGACACCTCAATCTGGATCTTTGTTAATTGTGTAGATGTACTGTGCAGTAAACATACAGACGAGAGAAAAAAAAAGTAACGGTTCGTGTCGGATTACCCGGTATCCAACACGGATCCGAATAGCTTAACCGTGTCGGATACCGGCTTAAGATGGTTCGTGTACGGTTCGGGCATTTTGGACTAAACGGTTTCGGGTACCCAGAACAATTATCCGGTTCGTGTCAGGTACTCGGATATGCCCACCCCTACCTTTAGAAAACCTTCCCAATCAAATAGTTCTCACTCTTACAAATTAGTATAATTGGCAAGAAAGAGGTCGAATCGATTTAAGATTTCACAATGCAATTTGATCACCAACAAGTAACAAAAGTGGGAAAAGATGCAACTTTTAAATAAGAAGGTAAAATAATGTAAAGATGGAATTTTGTTATATATAAAATCAAGAGTAGAGAACGATTCCACCTATGAATTCTTTGACATTGGTTGGCTTATCGATCATCGAATTCTTTTCAAGCTATTAACTTTCCTACAAATTCCTCTCGTCTTGGTTTATATAGATTAAAAGTCCTACGAGTCCAATTAATCCCTTCCACCTCGATGCAATCATAACACGGTTAAGATTTAACAAAGAGATAGTAAAACATCCAAAGAAGTTGAGCACATAAATAACACCAATTAAACACGGTAAATCGATGTTTAAGATATATGCAAACTTCCTACATAATCATGCTTCAAACACAGAATCCACAATCTTATGCATGCTACTACGAAATTAATACAAATACAAAAGCATTAAATCCTAGCACGAAATCAATATTATTGAGTTGGCCAAGCAAGATAACATTAATAACATAACAATAAGCACAAGGAAGTTGAAGGAATTATAATATAGGAAAGATAACTTGAATTAAAAACTCACAATTCACCAACCAAGTCTCCAAAAATTAACGTAGGCGAAACACTAGGAAAATTAGCCGCTCATGGGTTACCTAACCTCTCTTCTCATCTATGGCGATTGTTCCACTTGAATTAATTAGAAAACTAATCCTAGAACATCCTATTTATAAGCCTTAAGTCTTGCATAAACAAGGTAAAAGATAGACAAATAAGATAGAAACTTCCTAAACAAACTAGATAGAAGATAGACTTTCCAATTTTAATTCAGCGTCAGATTCCACTGGCAGGGAGAATTTCCGCTAGTAGTGAATGGGCTTGATTTAGCTACTGTTGGATTTTCGCGACCACCTCGCTACCACACTCGATGTCAGCGAATCTTCATGCCTTAGAATTTTCTCAAGCCTCCAAGGTCCTCCTGATTCCGCTGTCGCGAGTCCCCGAATCCGCTGCAGCAAGAGCTCCCATCCGCAGGCGCGAGTTCGGTCGTCCCCTGAAGCGAGTGACCTTCGGAGCTGAGTTGTCGTCCTGGTGCAACCCGCTGGCTTCAAGGGCTTCCCGCGTCATCGAATGACTCGCTGCAGCGAGTACAGTCGCTGACAACGATTCATGTCTTTGGCTTGCTTCCTCTGCTCTTGCTTTTGGTTTCACTCGCTGGCAGCGACTGGAGCATTCGCTGTCAGCGATAGATGCCAATAAACTTGATTCTTCATCAGTCTTCCCTCGTTCTTTCTTTCCTCCTTTCTTCCTCTTCTTAGCTTGATTTCTTGACTTCACTTGGCCATGTTCAACAATGTTCCCTTGCTTTCCGCCATGTCAGATCTACGATTATGCACAATTCAACCGAAATAGCGTAGATTCCGAACTTTGCCGCAAAAAGAATTTAATCTAAATTAACACTAAAACATGCATATTCTACAATGCAAATGCAACTAAACTATCCTATAATGCCCATTAGAAATGCACATTATCACCTTTCCATCTTCTAAACTTCCTATCTAGCAACCCAAACACACTAGTGAAACAAAGTTCTATGCATACTGAAGTACCCTATACATTTGGGTAAAGAACCCTTAGTATAATCCTAATGAATTGTACTATAATGCTCAAATGAAACCTCACACACTCAAGGAAATAACAACGCTTAAAACAAAGAGAGATGTGAGATCGATTGTTGCAGGAGACAAGGGATTGCAGAAGACGTTATGCGCTGTAAGTAATGCTTGTACTGACTGCTCTCCCCTTCATCTCCTTATAAAGGCCAGCCCGTCCAATCTTTGAATTGAATGTTTGAATTCAGCTTCAAGGTTTGTTGAGAGACGTTGTACAATATCCGCCTGGGAGAAGCTACAACCTTTTGAAATTCGTTCCAGAAGCTTCACCTGGATACGTCTGGGATTTGATCAAGTAGAGACGTTGGAGTAGCTATAGACTTGTTCAACCAAATCCCTTACAAATCTCCACAAACAAAGCTATCATATATTTGGTTAGATAAGATAGAATTTAAATAGGTAAACCAAATATATCAAAGTCTGAATTGATATAAGTCTGGCCCAATAAACAAATCTCGACCCAATAAAATGTTGGTCCAGATAATGTCAAAATAACAGGCCCATAGAAACATGCCCATTAATGCTGAGACCGTGTAACACTTGAGCCAATATGGTAAGGTCTTACCAAAATCTGGAAACCAGGGTTTTGACTTTCATCAACCAGTAAGGCCTTATTAACCTCTAATAAGGTCTTTTTTTTTTTTTGAACAAGAAAGAATTTGGCTGCTTGTCAGAGCAAACTACCCAAGAGCATCCTTACGGATGATACTTCTAAGAACTGCATTTGAAGGATAAGTCAAGTCGGAGAAAATTGTCCCAAGGTGAGATAGTCGATCAGCTGCTTGATTACCATTCCTAAAGACATGCAAAATCTCATATTCTGAAAACATGCTCAGAGCATATAGTGAGTCGGATATTAACATCTTGATCTCACTAGAGCAAGACGTACCTGACTTGAAACTTTTGATAATACTGAGATTATCGCCTTCAATGCAGATACACACTATTTTTAGTTCTATTGCTTTAAGTACTCCTTTCCACAGACCAAAGCATTCTAATCCGATAACAGAAGAAAATGGGGAAGGACCAGATTCTGCATAATGAGTTCGCCCCATACAATCCCTAATGAGAAAACCATAAGAGCCATTGTTGCTGGAGGATAAAGCTCGATCAAAGTTAAGTTTATACCAGTCTCGTCTTGGTTTAGTCCATTTAGCTATTCGTTTTCTGTTGCTCCCTACATTTAGGCTTTTGTTGCGAATGCTCTCTTCCTTGCTTAAGTCATCAGTTTTTTATTTTTCCCAATTAGTTATTTGGTTGGTTATGAATGTTGCTATTGTTTTAGGGTTAGGAGTAACATTGTCGAAGAGGGCTTTGTTTCTGAAGTACCAAGAGCACCACCAAGTTGTAGCTAGTGATGAGAATTCTGTTTTACTTAGTGATGTGTAGAGGGCGCATATTGTTTCGTTCGTGTTGGAAGCGGAACCGTAGACACGTCGAATAGTGTTATAGATTTTTTGAGAGAGGTGGTGTATTGTTTGTGTAGTTATTGGGCAATGGAATAGAAGATGGTCAGTGTCCTCAAAGTTCATTCCACATAAGGGAAAGTTAGGGGGGAAGCCTATTCCACGAGAAGCAAGTTTGACAGATGTCGGGAGTCCATTATTGGAGACTCACCACAAGAAGTCTTTGGTTTTCAGACCTACATATAGTTTCCATATCCAGTGCAATTGAGACATGGAGTGATTTCTTACTTTGTTGATGAGATTAATGGCCGAAGCCGTAGAGAACCAAACATTTTTACTATGGGTCCAGTATAGTCTATCTTGGTGGATGTGCTTTCGGATTGTCATGCATTTGAGTAATCTTTCCCAGAGTTTCCCTGATGAATAGGGTGCCTAAATCGTTGTGTAATTTATTGGTGTCCCATACATGGTCTTCAGATAGAAATATGCCAAGCATTAGGGTGTTGTCTAATAAGATTGGGTTTGATATATGAGTTATCAAAGGGTCATTCCCAATCCAAAGGTCATGCCAAAAGTTTACTGATTTGCCAATTGCAATGCCCCAACGAAGCCCACTTTTAAATTGAGGAATAAGAGAAGCCAGTTTTGACCATTCTCATGATAAATTTTCTTTTTTCTCATAATTTAGGATATGCATATCCTTTAAATATTTTTGGGTTATTAATTTAAGCCAAGGGTTATTTGGTTCAGCTAGGATTTTTCAGAGAAGTTTAAGTTGAAGGGTTTTGTTCATGTCTTCTAATAAGCGCAGGCCCAAACCCCCATTAGAGCGTGATTTGCACACCTCAAACCAATTAATTAGGGGTTTGTGTTTCGGTCCCTTGTTCAATAGAAAGTTTCTGTTGATCTTGTCTAGCTCCTTATGGATATGGGTCGGTAGTAAGAAGCATTGCACAATGTGTAATGGTTTTGCCGCTAAATTTGATTTGATTAGTGTGCACCTTCCAGCCTATGATAAGTTGTTTGCTGTCCATTTTGTAAGTTGTGTTTTACTTGAGTTTGTAATGTCTTCGAAGGTGGAATTGGTTACTTTAGTAGTAATTACAGGGCACCCAAGATATTTCCCTAAATTAGTTGTGTATGGTATTTGAAGTTCGTTTTTAATGCTGTTTTTTTTTATAGTGTTGTTAGTGTTTTGTGTGGTGTAAAATGCTTATTTGTGAAAATTGATACGCTGACCCGAGTATTGGCAAAAGTTATGGGTAACTGCATTGATTTGGTCACAGGGTTTTTTGGAGGCAGAGGCGAAGATGATAATATCATCTGCAAAAGCCAAAAAATGAACTTTGTAGCAAGCTCGTTTGATTGAGATGCCTAGGTGGTTGCCCTGTATTGTTGACTTGGCTTAGAGTCCTCTAGCAAGGACTTCAGAGACGAGGAGGAAAAGGTATGGGGATAGAGGATCTCCTTATCTCAACCCCTTTGTTGGTGTGAGTAGGTCCGTTGGTTCATTGTTAACTAATACGGAGTATGTTACTGTTGTTATGCATTCCTTAATCCAACCGCAAAATTTTCTACTAGCCAAACTTTTCTAGGATTTTTTGTAGAAAGTCACATCGGACCATGTCGAAGGCTTTTTCCATATCCAGCTTAACCGCCATCCAACCAGTGGATCTTTTTTATGCTGGAAGGAGTGGAATATTTCGTTTGCAATTAAGATATTATCTTGAATCGAGCGTTTAGCTATGAATGCACTTTGTAATGGGTGAATTAGCTTGGGAAGGATTTGTCGTAGTCTGGTAGCTAGGATCTTAGAGATAATTTTGTATACAGATGAGCATAGACTAATGGGCCTAAAATTGTTTGTCGTTTGTGGGTTGTCGCATTTGGGTATAAGTGCAATAAATGTGTGATTTATTTGTTTAAGTATCTTCCCACTGGAGAAGAAACCCTTTGTGGCTTTGATGACAGAGGGGTCGACAATGTGCCAGTAGATACGGAAGAACCCATCAGGGAAACCATTCGGGCCCGGAGACTTGTCACTGGCAAGGGAGAAGACATCAGTCTTGACTTCGGAGTTCGATATTGGTTGGGTTAGCCAGTCATTGTGTTCTGTTGTGAGAGATGGTGTAATGTGCTCTAAAAGCCAACAAGTACCCTGTATTTGAGGTGTTGTTGAATAACGGCCTGAAAAATCAGATTTGATCTCTTCTCGGATTTGCGATACTGAATCAAGATTGACCCCGCCCTTGGTGATGAGTTTTTTTTATTATATTTCGGTTCCTTCAGCTAGTCGTCACACGATGGAAGTATTTGGAGTTTGTGTTCATGTTTTTAATATGTACGTATTCTCTTTGCTCTCTGTCCCCAATAGGTTTTTTGAAAATTCACTAGTTGGTTGTATTTGTGTAGCAGACGTTTGTGTTTCATATTTATGTTCTTATCATAGTTTATGAAAAGTTGAGATTGGAGATGTTGCATTTCAGTTTCAGTGTTTGCAATATGTGTGAAGATATTTCCGAATGTTCTTTTGCACCAAAGTTTGCTTTTCTTTTTGAGTTCCTGGAGGCGCTTGACAAGCTTAAAAAGGTGGGAGCCAGTAGGGTTAAGTTGCCAAGCCTTTCGTACTAGGTTTTCATAGTCTTTGTGCTTTGTCCAAACTAATTCAAATTTAAATGGTTGCATTATTGACAGTTCGTTTGGAAAAAGCTCTAAAGTTATCTGAGTGTGGTCGGATGTTGTGAAGGAATGATATTTTGTAGTTAGGTGTGGGATTGCGACATATATGTTTTTGTGGACCAGGAATCTGTCTAGTTTTTCGTAGGTATTGTTTTCTGCCTGAGAACTTTTCCGCCAAGTAAATTGGTTGCCAATTGTGGGGAGGTCTATCAAATCATGTCTCAGGATGAAGTCTGTGTGAGCCTATGGAACCTCGAGGGAGTGGGAGTGACCCCTCCTTGTTTGTCGGGAGTGGGAGGTTTATCATCAAGGTGGAGTTAACACAACTCTAAATATCAAATGGAGTTTTAACGTAGAATAAAATACTACTGTTTCATTACATTCATGGGAATAAAAATTAGAAACATCAAAAGATTGCTTGAAACGGAAACCAAATTCAAAACATGACACTGTTTGTAGACTTCCTGGCATAGTGGACTTTCTTAATCTTGGGATGAGCATCACTGGTTGTACTTCTGGAATTCGTCGATGATGAAATTCCAGAGCTTCTCCAACTCCGTCATCTTGGCCACAAATTCATCAACCTCAGCCAACTTGTTGGTATCCAACCACTTAATCGTGGAATTAATGGCATCGTCGATCTTCTTCTTGTATTCACGAAGCTTGGACCGAATCTTCATATCGTTGATGGCGTTCCACATTTTTTTTAATGCATTCCATATATTATTTACAAAGCCCTCCAAAGCATTCTTGGCATTTACCTTCTTCTTGAACTCCTCGTCCTGTGTCTTGTACTTATTCGCCTTTCGCACCATCTTTAAAATCTCCTCCTTGGACAACCTTCCCTTGTCGTTTGTGATTGTGATCTTGTTCATCTGCCCAGTTGCCATGTCCTCAGCCGACACATTCAAGATGCCATTAGCGTCAATGTCGAAGGAGACAATGACCTTAGGAACACCGTTTGGAGCAGGAGGAATACCAGAGAGCCGGAACTCTCCCAACAAGCTATTGTCCATTATACTGCCGCCCTCGCCTTCATAGACCGAGAAGAGGAGACTTGTTTGGTTATCCATGGAAGTATTAAATACCTTGTCCTTCTTGCATGGGATGGTGGTATTCCGAGGGACCACAACAGACATCACACTGCCAACAGTCTCCACACCGAGTGATAAGGGAGTGACATCAAACAACAGAATATCCTGAACCCTTTGGTTACCCTGGCCACTCAAGTTCGCAGCCAGTAAAGCAGCACCAGATGCTACAGCTTCATCCGGGTTGATGCTCTTGAATAGCTCTTTGCCATCAAAGAAGTCCTGTAGAAGCTGCTGCACTTTCGGAATCCTAGTTGAGCCACCAACAAGCACAATATCATGGACATCACTCTTGTCCATCTTGG
Source organism: Persicaria tinctoria (assembly GCA_037127255.1). Lineage (NCBI taxonomy): Eukaryota > Viridiplantae > Streptophyta > Magnoliopsida > Caryophyllales > Polygonaceae > Persicaria > Persicaria tinctoria. The sequence goes on from JBANSL010000014.1 coordinate 10,937,360, forward strand.
CGTCTCTCAAACAGTGCTCAATGGTTTCTATACATTTCTTGAACAGGTCCATGTTCAACATCTCAAACTTGGCACGAGTAATCGAAGTGTGGAAATCTATATCCTCATATAGACAATCAATCTCAATGGGTGCCTGAACAGTGGACGAAAGAGTTCGCTTTGCCCTCTCACAAGCAGTCCTCAATCTCCTAAGGGCCCTTGGATTACCATTGATGTCCTTCTTATTCTTTCTATTGAATTCCCGGACAAAGTGGTACACCAACTCGTTATCGAAATCCTCTCCACCAAGGTGGGGGTCGCCAGCGGTTGCCTTGACACTGAAAACAAGCGAATCATTCTTGTCGCTGTCCTCACCAATTGTAAGGACGGAAACATCAAATGTGCCACCACCAAGATCAAAGATGAGTATATTCTTCCCCCCGCTGCTACTAAACTTCTGGTCAAGGCCATAGGCGATAGCAGCAGCAATGGGCTCATTGATGATACGCATGACATTCAAGCCCGCAATAACACCGGCATCCTTGGTCGCCTGCCGTTGGGAGTCAGTGAAGTAAGCAGGGACGGTCACCACAGCGTTGGTTATGGTTGTATCGAGATAAGCCTCCGCGGTGTCCTTCATTTTAGTAAGCACCATAGATGAGATCTCTTCAGCACTGAATTGCTTTTCATCGCCCTTGTAGGTAACGACAATCATCGGCTTGTCAGCAGCACCTGGAATAACCTTGAATGGCCATAGCTTCATGTCGCTCTGTACCACTGGGTCGCTAAATCTCCTGCCCATCAACCTCTTTGCATCTGTCATTTTTTTTAACGTACGTAGAAAGAATATGGTAAGAGAAGTACGGTCCTGACTTGCAATTCAAAGGTTGCAAGTCAATAAAAAAAGCAAACGAATTACATGATTCCATGAAATAGATTTCAAGGTCTGGTTGATTCATTGAGACAGATCTCCTGATTAGAAACAAACATATATTATATACTGGTCTTAAATCAGGTGACAGCGAGCAAGAATCAACGCTGTTATAGTCGTAGACAAGACAATACAGGAAAGAAATCATACCAAAGACGGTGTTGATTGGGTTCCCGGCGACCTGATTCTTAGCAGCATCTCCGATAAAACGCTCGGTATCTTTAAAGGCAACATAGGAAGGCGTGGTCCTGTTACCTTGATCATTGACGATGATCTTAGCCCGGTTCTCCTGATATTGATAAACTCCGACACAGGAGTAGGTAGTGCCGAGATCAATTCCAATAGCTGGACCTTCTCCCTTTGCCATCTCGAAACTAGGAATAGGAAGATCTTGTTTGATTGGGCGTTGTACTTTTTTTTTGCTGAAGAAACTAATTTGTTTAAACTAAAATGACCAGTCTAACCGGTGTTGGGTAATACTGTCATTTTCGCGGGTCATGGGTATTGGAGGTATGTAAGAAAAAAGGGTTCACTTCGATACAAATTCACGCGGATACGACTGATTCAAATTCTATCCTGATTCCCTCTAGTGGCAGCGGCGAGCGAGGCAGTCGGAAGGTTGAAGATCGAGGGAGTTGACTCCCGCTCGACTTGGGCAATCTGATTTCTTAAAAATCAAAATAATAATTAAAAAAAAAATTGAACGGGATTAGCTGTGTTTTTTTTTTTAGTAAGATAAGAATTCGGTTTTCTAGACAAACTTAGAGAAACCGAGACACCGGACAAGTCGGTAGATGGACTAACCATCATATACAAAAGTAAATAACTGAAGCAAATGATATAAATGAAATTACAGAAACAAAAGACATAAATAGAAAATACAAGAAAAGTACAAGTCATCCTACACTGCGAAACACAAGCCAAAAGACGAACGAAACGATCGGCCAAAGGGACAACGCACACAGAGAACTCTGGGGACCTCAGCGGACACCTTAGATTATGGACTCAAGCGAGCCTTCAGATTTCAATCGCACATCCACGACATCATCGAACATGACAAATCAACAATCGTTCACAAGAAGCCTGCAACACAACAACAATACAGTACACTACGAGATTAGCTGTTATGCACTCGTAACACCATACATTTTTGGTTTTATTTGTAAAACTAGAAGTTCACGCATTTTGCACGTGCAAGTTTTTGGGGTTTTTTTTTGTGCAAGTTTTTTTTAACATCATGCGTTTGAAATGAAAAATGTTATATAATTAAGTAAATTAACCCCTAAACTCATACTAAGTGGCGGACCCAGGAAGTTTTTAGCGGGGGGTCATCATAGTAGTCGACAATAAGATCGAGAAAAAAAATCGCAAAACACCACGTGATCGATAGTACAAACTAGTGTCAACCTATGGTTTCGAAAATACTACAAATATATAATACGAAAATAAGGATAAAAAACGAAAAATAAAGATATAAAACGCAATAAATAAACATTGCATTATTAACATGTAATAATGTATAACTAGATATAAAAAAAAATTAAACTTGCATAACTTCTTATCATATTCTCAAAATAAGTAATATAACCTATGGTTTCGAAGCTCTCGAGATGAATTATAATATGTGAGTGTCAATTTAAGTAAAATATTAAAGTATTATTTTTTTTTGGTGGAAAAATATTAAAGTATTATAGTATATTGAAATAAACTAAAGTGATTAATACTGCTATAATTTTCAAACATTTATAACTTTTTACTCAGATGTCGGATTAGGGCGTATTATATATCAAAACGAAGCTATCGACGAGGAGAATACACCTAGGTCATTTTTCGGACGAGGAGGGGGTCACGTGACCCCATAGGACCCCCCTAGGTCCGCCTCTACTCATACTTCTATTGTACTATTTTTAAAAAAAAATTGAATTTAAATAAAATTGTGCCACCACTTGTTCAACTAATTGATTTCTTTTAATATTTTAAAGTTGTTAACACTACTAAAAACGCAGAAAATAGCTACGGATATCAACAACGAAGTTAGCAACGAATGACCGTGGCTAACCTATTTAGCCACGACATCAGCAACATGCGGGCCATCCGGCCATAACCATATTGCTCGTGACTAATGGCGATGGCTATATAGCAACGGGTTTAGCAACGAAAAAATATAGTCATGGCTAAGCCCGTGGTGGGGTATGCCCATGTGACTGTCGTGGCTGTGGCGACGAAGATAGCTTCGAGATGCAGTCATCGCAGAATTTGTGGCTAAGGTCGTTGCTGGTTTCGTTGCTGCAAATAGGTCATAGGTCTTGCTGATTCCATAGTTGTGTCATTATAATGTTTGTTGCTAACACCAGTGCTCATTTCATAGGTAATGTTGTTTCTAGGGTACATTGTTGCTATGGTTGTCGCTAATGCCAGTTCTCGTTTCATTGCTATTTTTGAGGGAAAAGTCGTGGTTGATGCTGATTTTCATTTCATTCATAATTTTGTTGCGCATTTTGTATCGTCATATATTGGAGTTATTATATATGATATAGAAAATATACACACACATAATGTTATAGTTACTGCATGTTAATACACAAAACGAAACGTGTCATGCACATAATCAATATGTTCTACCTTCCGACATACACACATCAAGCAATTGTCTGCAGTGTTCGACATTCCAAAATATCAACTAACAATTTTGAGAACCAAAATAGAACAAAAGTCTAAACAACCACATTGCACATAAATAACCCGACCTCCTTACTTTGTTGGGCATTTGTGTAACACTCCCGTCCCACATCGGATATCATAAGGATGTTGGGAGTGATTTATAAGTGATTCAAGCCCTACCCATGTCACAAGAGCTCTTTCTTTTCAGGCTCCAAGTGAGGACAACGGACCTGAGAGGGATAGGGTGGCATGGGCTTGCGCCTCTAGGCCCCGGGTCTTACAGACCACCACTCCTCGGAACCTGGCTCTCATCTGTAAGACCCGGGGTCTTAAGAGGCCCCAACCCATTCCACCTAGCCGTCTCAGGTCCGTTGTCTTCACTTGGAGCCTTAAAAGGAAGAGCTCTCATGACATGGGTAGGGCTTGTATCACTTATAAATCACTCCCAGCATCCTTATGATATACGATGCGGGACGGGGGTGTTACAGTTTGCCCTTGTAGAACTGCATCATGGTGTTGAGAGGCTTCTTCTACCACTCCTCATTGGCCTTCCTAGTCTTACCCATCATTTGCTCCCTAAAAGCTGCCATGTCTTGCTTTACACTTTAGCTAACCTGTTCCTGCATTCGATCTCCAAAGGAAGACATTTCTTCCCTGAGGTTTGTGGCCACATGTGTCTGCACTTGATCCCCCAACTCCACCATTTCTTTCCTCAAGTCTTGATTGATTGTCGAAGGTTCAGACATCATGTAGTTCTTGAAATTGCCACAACCACCAGCAGGAGAAACCTGAGCAACAATGTGTGTGTGTGTGTAATGCATTGACTGCAAGATAGGTTGACACTCCGATCCCATGCCCACAACCCGGCCTTTCTATACACCACCTGTTGCCTTGATCCAAAGAGTGTTGTGTCAACCGAATGGGATATATCCATTCTCAGAGACTACATCCACATCTAAGGTTTTTTCTTCAAGAAACTGGTCATGTGAACATATCAACGGAAGAATCAGCTTGGAACAAAATGCTCAAACGAAGATGACAACCAAGAATAACTTGGAACACCAAAACCAAATATATCAAAATAACATATCACATCCTTATCAATCTCAGTTAATCACTTGTTTTCATCATCTCAGTAGATTTTATAATTAAACTACTTTCTTTCACCATCTTGGTAGATTTTGAAGTAATAGATAGCACAATAGATCACGGCTTTATCAATTTGTTGGTGGATACTTGCTTTCTAACATACCACATCAGCAAAAAAAAAGGGAAAAGAGGTGGTATAAGAACCTCCAAGTTGCCACCTAATGAAACTATAGCCAAGTATGAAACACATGCACAATATCAACACAAAGAGGACAATACCAGTTCAAATGTTCCTGACCCAACATTTGAATTTCTAAGTGACAAAAACAGTACCAGTTCAAATGCCGGAACAAGTGAATAGACAGTAAATGGAAAAACAATAAGTAATTTATTCCTTGAATTTCTAAGTTACAACAGCACCGGTTCAAATCATGCACATCACACAAACAAAAGCATTAAGTAATTAAGGGGTTACTTGGAATTCTAAGTTACCACAGTTTCTTGGCATTGAGCGCCCGTCCAAGAACCATTTCTTTTTTTGTGACACCGTTTGACGGAGGAGGAAATCAAGTTCAATAAATATAAATATAAACTAAACCGGAAATTGCCCATGCAAATAAATAAAAGACTTTCTCCCGCTGTGTCAGCGCTCGCTTTTTCCGTCCCAGAATCCTCTCGTTTCGACTAGCAGAAGTCCTCGACATTGAGTAGGGTAGTCTATCTCGACCACACCGTCGACTAAACTGAAAAACAGAAAGCAACAGAAATGCAAACGAAGCAAATCGAGTAACACAGAGTACTCGACGTCGACCAGACTACTCGACATCGAGTACAAATCAGTCGAAATCGAGTGTTATGTAGTGTAAAAACGTGACCTTTGCAATGACAGAAATAAAACAAAAGCAACACGAAAATTGTGGGAAAGTCAATAAACTAAAAGACTTCCAGAATCGGGGCATCAATGCCACAACGATAACCATATAATATAATGAACAAAGGTATAAAATATCGTGCTTTTTATCAAATAACTTTCGTTATTAACAAATAGGAAAATAGAGGCTTCCGCATAAACCCTAATTGTTGCTAACCCTTTTCACATAATTAATCCAAGTTGTATTAAGATCATTTTCGCTTCAATAACACAAACAAGGATCACCTTCGGTTGTTGCAAAAGAATCATGCTCGTAGGGATAGAAGATGAAATTGCATCAAAAGATTGTACCTTTATCGCATTACCTTACATAGCTACCGTCGATCGGGCTCACCCCGACCCTAGAAGTTGGGTGACTACTCGCTGTTCATCATAAAGAAACTCATCAATAATAAAAGGGAACTAAATTGCATTGATGAAATAAAACAAAGTTTACAGCCGATCGAAGGCAATTCTGCTCTCGCCAAACAAGCTCCACTCGGCCAAGCTCTCTCTCTCTCTCTCTCTCTCTCTCTCTCTCTCTCTCTCTCTCTCCTACTCGCTATGTATTGTGTGTAAATTGGAATGTCTAAAACTCAGCCCCTACGGCCTTATTTATAGTATTCAAACCCGGCTATCCAAGGAAAGAATATTCTATCTATATCTATTTCTATCTATCTAAAGACTTTATGATAAAATTTTGATAAAAAAAAATAAATCCTTAAGGGGAAATAAGACTAAAGTGGATAAATATATTCTCTCTTGGTAGATCTTCATGTCTCTTGATAGAACATCTCATATCTTTGCTTGCAAGTAATCTCTTCGGCTCGGACTCCACTCGATCTCGGCTTGGACTGCTTCTGGATAGTACTCGACGTCGACCAAAGTACTCGACGTCGAGTAGATCTTCTTCTCCTCGTGTTCACTCAAGCTCGGGTACCTTCTGGACTCGATATGTGTACTCGACGTCGACTAACTTACTCGACGTCGAGTAGAGTTGTGCTCCTTAAGTGCTTTGCTGCTCGACTTGCTGAATTCTGGTCCAGGTGTACTCGACATCGAGTAAACTCCTCGACGTCGAGTAGACATTGTCGAGTGCTTCTTCCTTGATTTCTTCTCGATTTGTCTTGGTTCAACTTTTGTTTGACCTTGAACTTTTTGTTGTTGACCTCGAGCATCTTGGTGGTTTCCTGACCTCTTTCGAATTGCTGTAAAATGCCTCAATCTCTGGGAAATAAAACAGAAACTAGTGTAGACTTCAAAATTTGGCAAATAAGCATAAACTACATAGATTATGTACTATTCTAACCCAAATGTATGAAATGCATGCAGAAATCGATATAAAAGTTGAGGTAAAACTTGGCAAATTAAGCTCACAACACCGTTCAAATGCATGTTTCCTTTGGTGTGGGATCTTTTCCAAGCTTCTTCCTCTGTGGAAAAAAAAATTATTCGTTTAGTTAAGTAGATATATAAACTGCATAAATAGTAAATGGGAAAACAACATGAGGACAGAGGACATCTAAGGTGTGCACACAATTCTATTCTTGATTACGGTTGTCGAAACCGAACCGCCACTGAAAATTAAAGTGCCCTTCTCTATTTCTATAGCTGTGTTTTCCATGTTCACTTCAGATTGGTGTAGAAATTTGTCCCCTTTTTCCCATATCTCCCACATTTGGGTCCATATAACTTATTTCACCCATGTAGCCTTTTTCTTTGTTCTCCCCGTGTGTGCCTTCCCAAAAACGTTCCTTAGGTGGTCCCCTTCTTTAGTGTTGAAAGCCTTGCGCACTACAGATTATGGATATGCATTTTCATCCCATGTACATCGATGCTGAACAAACAAATTAAGCACTATACATTATTTATTCAGTCAAATGGAAGTAATAAAATTAACCATGTTATTCAATTGTTTTATACCTTGAACATTTCCCATCATAACTCGAATGTTGGGTCAGGAACATCGCTCCACCGTATGTGTGGGCCATCAAAATACGAATGAATAATCTGTGTCAGGACTCCAAAAGCAGGATTGTTTGCATCGAAGCTTCATCAGGTAATACTAAAAAAAAGGAAATGTGTTAGCATTGGTCACTTGCTCAGCACATAGAATAAATGGCTAATAGTAGGACTCCAATCATACACAGTTGTTTCTGATGACATATGCTTAGAAATTACTAATGAATCAATCCTAGGACCATGAACCTCAACCATTGTCAAAGAATTACAGGTGAAATATTTCTTCTATCTTATTATCAACACTTTGCAATCATTACTTCTCTTTACTTTACTTTGTCATCAGTTTGCTACAAATTATTGCTTTTATCATAAGAATCATTGTTAGAAACATTGCATAGCAATCGTTCTTCTCTGTGGGTTCGAATCCATACTTCATCGCTATACTAGTTGTTGGTTTATCAATTCATTGGTTTACTAATCTATTGGTTTTGAGCTTCGAGTTAGGATATTATTACTATTTGGCAAAGGGAGAAATTGTCAACGACGTTCGCCCCGCACCAATAGTCTTATACAGGAACAGGATTACAGGTAAGAGAACTACGTAGTCTTTGATTCCTCAACCCTGGGAGGATACGTAGGCAATCGGAAAACTGATTCAAGCTCTCTTCTTCTTAATTTTTTCCCCCAACTAAAATGTTCATAAACCGAAAAAAAATCAAAATGAAGTGTCAACTTGATTATGTCGATATTTTAAGTGAGAAAAACAACATTAAATTTATTGTTTTATTTCAAAATCCCTTTCCTGAAATGCTTCGCGAAAATATTGGAAGTTGGAACACAAGTTCCAATATTTTCGCAAAACATTTCAGGAAAGGGAATTTGAAAGAAAACAATAAATTTGATGTTGTTTCTCACTTTAAATATCGACATAAGCAAGTTGACACTTCATTATGATTATTTTTCGGTTTATTTACGTTTGCCGAAAACATTACGTAAAGTCATAAACGGTGAACACAAAACGCTATATTCAAATCAAAGTGTACGTCAAATCATCATAAAGAAGTAACCCTTTCATCCTGAACCCTAAGTGGCGATTCGACCCGAAACCCGACAGGTCGACCAATCGACCCGCCGGTTTGACAAGTTCTAATATTTTCGCAAAGCATTTCAAGAAAGGGAATTTGAAAGAAAACAATAAATATATTTGATGTTGTTTCTCACTTAAAATATCGACATAAGAAAGTTGACACTCCATTTTGATTATTTTTCGGTTTATTTACGTTTGCTGAAAACATTACGTAAAGTCATAAACGGTGAACACGAAACGCTATATTCAAATCAAAGTGTCAAATCATCGGAAAGAAGTAACCCTTTCAACCCGAACCCTATGTGGCGATTCGACATGGAACCCGACGGGTCGACCCGTCGACCAGGGGCAGAGCTGAAGGGGGGCATACGGGGCCACATGCCCCCTCTCATGTGACAAACTACTTTGGTGTGTTCTCTTCATCAATAGCTTCGTTTTGATATATAATACGCCTTAATCCGATATCTGAGTAAAAAGTTATGAATGTTTAAAAATTAAAGGTATGTTAATCACTTTAATTTTGTTTTAATAGACTATAATGTGTTTTATATTTTACTTAAATTAATATGCACATACTATAATTCATCTTGAGAGCTTCAAAATGAGAGGTTATACTAATCATTTCAACAATTGTATAAGAAGTTACGTAAGTTTAAAATTTTTATATTTGGTTATACATTATTATATGTTATGAGTGGAACACATTATATATATTAACTAGAGTTGTTATTTGAGCCAAACAAGTTTAATATTATTTGATTATATTTAGTTCATTTAGAAATAAGTCAAGCTCGAGTCAAACTTATATTTGAACCCGAGCTCATACTCGACTTGTTCGGTTAATGAACGAGCTTGAGTTGAGTTTTTTTTTCCCCCGAGTATTATGCAACTTTACTTGCTTATGACATAGTAACTTAAAAGAAAATTTGTGAATTTCACAAAATTCATGTTATTTGAGTGTTGGTCGAGCCGAGCTAAGCTTTAAATCAAGCATAAAAATGTGCTCATAATCAACTCATTTTGTAAATGATGCTCAAGCCGAGCTTTTATTTACCAAAACTTGAGCCAAGCTCTAACTACTTAGCTCATACAACAACCATAATCTTAACTTAATATTTATTATATTGTGTTTCCTATGCAACTATACTTAATTATTTAGTTCATGTTTATAGGATATTTCATTTATATATTTATATTTTTTAGGTGCGAAAAAAACGATAGCGTTTTATTATAAACCGATGACATTTTATTTTAAAATAACATCATTTATTATCGTATTATATATAATTCTTTACGTCAATTTAATCCAAAACTATATCTCACTTAAAATATCGGCATAAGCAAGTTGACACTTCATTTTGATTATTTTTTTGGTTTATTTACGTTTGCAGAAAACATTACGTAAAGTCATAAGCAGTGAACACGAAACGCTATATTCAAATCAAAGTGTCAAATCATCGGAAAGTGGTAACCCTTTCAACCAGAACCCTAAGTGGCGATTCGACCCGGAACCCGACGGGTCGACCCTGTGACCCGCCGGGTGACCTGAATCCGTAGACCCGTTGGATTCCCGGGTTAGGGTTCGGGTCACCCCTCCCCGACCCTTGATCCGGCGGGTCGGACCCGTGGCCACGGCTATATGTATGTATGTATGTATGTGTGTGTATGTAAGTAAGTATGCATGAATGCATGCATGCATGTGTGTATGTATGTCATACTCACTTTAATTTTAAGATTTCCTCCTAATCAACTAAATCTAGAAAAAAAAACCCTACTAATGAAATTTGTACATGCTCATATGTATTTTTTACAAATTTTTCATAAATATTTGTATTATTTTTTTACTTACTTTACCAAAACAAATTTTCTATTTTAGGTTAACGTTTGGTAATAGTTTGTTTAATTTTATAATAGTAATTTTTTACACTTGTAAATAAAAAATTTCTAAAAGAAAAATGAGCATCATGACAAGGGGATTGTACTAGTCTAAATATTCAATATCGACAATCATAAATCTTAGTAATCATTTATGAATAATTCTGATTTGAATTCCAATAAATACAAAGCAATTATAAAATAATTTTTGAACGAATCATTTATAATACAAAGTGTGTAAGATGTTGACAGAAAACCATAAATTATTGTATAAATATGATTTTTGTTTAGGAAAAAAAAATTCGCGGTATATATAATAAAGAAATTTTTTTAAATATATTGAAAGAAAATCATAAATTATTGTATAAATATGATATTTTATTATAAAAATCCGTACAATAATTTAATCATTATATGTGTGTGTGGGTGGGGGGGGGCATGATTATGATTTTTTAAAACATTGAAAGAAAATTATAAATTTTTTAAAGAATTTGTCATTTGTAAATGGAAAAAAAAATTGATAGGATTGAAAAATGTGGCAAAAAAAACTCATAAATTGTGGTTTGAATATGACATTGATAGTAAAAAAATTTCATAGGAATAAAAATTAGAAGAATTTTTAAAAATATATGTCTAACCTAATGAACAATCTTATGAAAATATTGAAAGAAAAATATATAATTTGATTTAAATATGACATTTATAATACGAAAAATTTGGTAGGAATAAAAAGTAGTGCAAAAAGGTAAGCAATGAGGTTTGACATCATGACCTCTTACATTACTTTTGCTTCCCTTCCCCTCTTTACCTACTAAGCTAGACAACTTTTATGTTCTTTTAGACATATTTTTTTATTTTTTTAAAATATTACAAATTTCCATCGCTGGAGGGACGGGAGCACCCCCGCGCACCCCTTGTGGCCACCACTGACGCTTTCCTGCATTGCCTTTAAGGATACCGAGCATTTGATGGGAGATGCATTGCTAAGAATTAGGTCGCCGTGAATATATATGTTAGCACAATATTATAAAATTACATCTATTATCTATTAAAAAAATTTAAATATATGACAAAAAAAACATTTTGAATTATAATGTGATAACTCAACAAATAACAATCAAAGTGTGCAGAAATATAAAAAGTAAAAATTAATCTAGAACTAAATAGTTCATTTTATCAAAAAAAATAATTTAGATATAAATAAAATAATAGCTATTAAATAATTAATTTTGATATAAATAATTCTTTCCACCAAAAAAATCTAGATATGAATAAAATAACACTAATCAAATATATATCTATTAGTATTTTTGGTAAGCATTGCTATGAAATAGTTTTGATTTATATATTTATCAATTAATTTTTTTTTGATAAGGTAAGAATTCGAGTTCAGAAATAACTGAAACTCGAGGGCCGAACGAGCCGGTAGACGGAGGAACCGTTTAAAAAACCTAACATTCAATAAAACACCGGTGCAAACACAACCAAATGACTCTACAAAACAACGAACCCAAAAGAAATAATCCAAGCCAGATGTGGCGGATGCCGACGGACGAAGCCAAGCCCCACACTGAAGCAGAACCGTAGGTTAGCGATACATCAGAACCCGGTCATCTTGTGGGCGGTGAGGACAAAACTCTAGGGAAGCAGTTAACCCGATAATGGAGACACCACGATGCACACTACCACGACCCAACCTATCCCGACTCCGACAGCCGAAACAAATCTCTATCAATTAACTAAAATATCATAGACATATTGTGGATTACAATAATAATTAAATCTTTGTCCTTTTTTTGATGTCTGTGATATGGAAACAAAGCACAAGACTGAAAATGCAAAGAGAAAATAGTATCCAATATATCACTTTGTTGGGCTCTTTGCAAAAATGACAATTCTCTTTAAAATTTACAAAAGTAGCAATTAAGCCCAAAATTTGGCAAAAATAACCGGTTATCTTGACCTCTTTTCACAGGTCACCTGTTGAACCAAACCCTCGTCGCCCCCACCTCCTTCTTCTCTCCGGCCGTTCCCAGCCCTCCACGAGCCACCTCCGGCCAACCCTTCCTGCCAGACTGTTTCATTGTAGAGAAGCGAAGACTGAAGAAGCGAATCGCTGTTCCCCCAGTCTCCATCGCCATCTTCATTTCTTCGTCCTCGGAATCTCCAATCTCCAGATCGAAGATGGGGAAGAGCCACAAGCCATGGATCTTCTCTCTCCTTTGTGCTCTCCTCTTCTTCGTCGCTCCGTTTCTCTCCTTTTTCAATTTGTTCCATCTTCATCTGTTGTTGGCTTGAGGATTTCGAAACAATGTCGATCTTTCACGAAATTCTCTTTTCGGTTCTCGTGTACAAGAACCCTAATTCCTCTGCTAGAACCACAACAAATGGATCCCGATGAGAAGGTCCTTAATCCCGCTGGTGATGGTGCCAATCTGAACCCTGATATTATCGAGGAGTTCGGGGAGGTGTTGGTAAGGTCCTTAATCCCTAATCAGTAAGCACCACCTACTAATTCATCTTTTCGATTCGGGTTGTTTAAATCTTATAATAGTTTGCAATTTTAGTTTGAATTGGGTTGCTTTCACCTCTTCTTTCAATTTAAAATTTGCATATTTTCGAATTTGGATTGTTTGTAGACTACATAGGCTCGCAATTTCAGTTTGATTTGGGTTGGGCATAGCTCATAAAAGCTTGCAATTTTAGGCTAGGAATGTGAAATTTATTACGCACGCAAGGTGCTCGATGAAATGCTAACTAATTAATGGGGTGTAAATAGAGAACGTTGGTGTTATATTGTTACATTTTGTTTGACGTGGATATTTAACTATGTTTTTGAATTATACTAATGCATGATCATGTTATTAGTAGAAGTGACTTGGTCTAAATTACAATTTTGGATCATTAGTAATGTTTTACATCTCATTTAGTCCATGAGTGTACTAAACAATACAAGAAATCAAGAAAAATGTTAATAGGTGCAGCTGAATGTGACATAAACTGATCCCAAAGGTTTAACTTTAGCAGTCGCAAATCAGAAAATTCCCATAAAGCTTGCTAAATTATGTAATAACATATCCAACATCTCAAAGGAGCGTGGGAAGATTATCTTTCTTTGTATCTTCCTTCCCCTCACAAACTGATATTCATGTGATGTTACAAAGTTATGATGCTAGTTTGAAAATTTTTAAATCATACAGTATTGAAGTGTGATGCATTGAGATTTGTTCAGTAGGCTGCACATGGAAACACGGCTGATGTATTGAGATTTGTTCAGGGGCTCATTTGGGAAAATGTGATCATAAGACTATCAACATGCTTAGTTTATCTTTTATAATAATCCAATTTTTTCCTTGGAATTTGGTGGCATTCCTTGTTCTGATCTTTTTGTCCTTTTTGAAGGTTTACTTGTATGGTGCTCAAGTGACTTCTTGGAAAAATGATCACAAAGATGAGATGCTTTTTGTTAGTAATAAGGTAAGTTTTGTTGACTTAATGTGGATGATTTCAGCATTATCTATGTAGGGCTTCCTTATTGCCTTTGCTTGGATAATAATTACGATTAATTACATGGTGTCGTGGTAGTATTTAAGTCTTCATATTTATCTTCTATTGGTAACCTTAACTGCTCCGTAGTTGTGTAGTTGTGTCATTTGTGTAATGTTATATGTTTTGGCAGACGTATTATTTTGATTGGCTAGACATATGTATATATTGGCAATGATTATTGCTAAAATGGGTATTATCTGAACACATGTATGACAGATTAAGGAGACAATGAGAAAAATGAAAGGAAAAATTGTATTTCATAATCTTGTTAATGCAGCTGCAAAAATAGTCATACATTGTTTCCCTTTGTTACATAGTGCATTGTTGTGACATGAGCATATCAGCATCTGAGCATTTCTATCATGGCAGACATTTTTTTTTTGCATGGCAAGAATTATTTCATGACTGGCTAGCTTTTTTTATTTACTGTCATTGGTGTTACCAACCTCTGAGCAGGTTATTCAATCATGCATGTGGACTCGTATGCAACTTCATATTGTTGTATTTGTGTTGGTGATATTAATCGTGAAATGGGATATATGTGCAACCGACATTAACTTTAGAGGGAGGTCTAGCCACTTCTCGAAGATGGGCCTCCTGGATCACATGAACCATGCCCTCGTTGCTGCAGACTGGAAGATGTTGAAGGAAAGCAGCCGACATTAGCTTTAGTACTTCGTTATGTTTGTTTTAGGTCTAAATAACAAAAACCATACTTTACCTTGAGTTCATGCAAAATAACAAAAACCATCCTTCGCCAACTGAAAAGAAAAGGCGTACGTACGACGAGCGGCATATGATGACCTTACCATTCCACACTTACTTAGGTTTTAATTGTTTAATCGTTTCCACCTTTTGGATGACTTGTGTTTGATTACTAATAAGGTATGTTGTGGTCTTGTGGTCACTTGTTTATATGTGTTATGGATGGTTATTGTGAATTCTGCGTTATGGCGCATTTCGTTTGAGTTTAATGGTCGATATAATTAGGATGAGAAGTTTATGAGATAAATAAGATGTGTTAGGGGTTATTATCTTATTGGCATAGACTTTGATTTTATTGGCTATGGAAAATCATATACTGGCTAGTAAACAAAAAATCGCATACATTTGTCTTTTGCATCGTCGACAAACTAAACAACCAGTTATGTACATTCAAAACCACCAAAACCCCAAAGTGTCATTGAGTTACAAGCAAACTAACAAAATACTACATTCGACTACGCAAAAGAAGAGTTACCCAACTAGACATCAATTTCTTCACCTTGCCACGCCACGCTTGCTTATGTCCTCCGACGCTTCCGGCGAAGGAACTCTCCCCAAGACGGGTACCTGCTTGTCTCCATTATCTTGTTCCTGACGGACCTAAACGACATGCTCTTCTCTATGAGCATTGCCCCCTCCTCCATGTCCACGTCGGGAGCTTTACCTTTCATCTCCGGAGCAACGATTGTCGGTTCTACCCATTATGTTGTTTTGTACTTAACTTGTTATGTATTGGTTAGGAACTTTAGTACTTTGTAGTTTTTGGTTTAGGTCTTAATTGTTTAATCGTTTCCACATCGCGAGCTTTATCTTTCATCTCCGGAGAAATGATTGTCGGTTCTTTCCCGATTTTCTGGTTTATCTTGCCAGTTGTGTGAATTTCCGTGCCAGCTGAATTGTTGTATTTGCCATCCAAATGGTTATCCATGCCATACTCCAAATTAAGATCAAGATGCGATATAGACCAAACTTTACTTCAAAATATTTTTTTCCATAAACATATACAAAGTGGGTGTCTATAGATAGATAAAATTAAATTAAGTTCAAAAATAAATTTATTTTTTAATTTTAACAAATAAAAATGACTGAAATTTAGTTTAAAACAATTAAATGGGTCTCTTTCTCTCTCCCCCCTCACTCTCTCTCCCACCATCTTTCCATTCGACACGTGTCCAAAATTTTCACACCCTCTTTCCCAGTTTGTGCAAAGTGTAACCGACAACCTGTTGAGATTAATTTAATTGTCATTCTTTTGCCAATTTTTTAGGTGTAGGTTATTTTTGCAAAGTGAACCATGAAATGATATATCCATACAAATCAGCCAAATGCAAATTGGTAGATTCTCCATTCTTTTTATTTGAATTTAAAAAAAAAATGGTTTCAAAGAAAGTTGGCCCAATCTCTTGGAAGCTTGGAGCGCCCAAGCAATCCAACCGGCTCATTTGATAAGTTCATCCCCAAGGAATGAGTTGACTCAGCTTAGTCTACTCTGTGCTCAATCTTTCGACGTAAAGAAAACGAGTGGGGATGGAGATTACGATTTGAAAGGTTGGGGGTTTTTGTCTCCGCACCAATATTCTCCAACCAAGTAAAAATCAAAACGAATCGCAGGAAGAGGAGCGTAACACCATTCTTTTTTTGCTTTTAATTATATATGATAACTCCCTCCCTTGATGAAAATCGGAATAAATGGTTCAAAGGCCTTGACAGAATGTTTGTGTCAAAGGTCTTGGAGCATTAACAGTTGATGAAATACAAAATCTGATTTTATAAGTCCGAATATTATTTAATCTTATTATATACTTCCTTTATATTATATATATATGCTTGACTAATCTTTCAGGAAGTTTTTCGAATTATTTCGTTCCTTGTGACAAGTGTTGAGAAGGTTCAAA
Source organism: Persicaria tinctoria (assembly GCA_037127255.1). NCBI lineage: Eukaryota > Viridiplantae > Streptophyta > Magnoliopsida > Caryophyllales > Polygonaceae > Persicaria > Persicaria tinctoria. The sequence goes on from JBANSL010000014.1 coordinate 10,954,063, forward strand.
TCGGAAAGATCATGGCTTCATTTGTTTCCAAGTTTAGAAGATCTTAAAGATGGCCATAATCTGGAACAACCGTTGGAGAAGATTCTCGGCGCCGATTTGTCTCAATAAATAGAGAAGGAAGATGAAGACAGAAGATACAAGTTCTACACGAGCTTTCATTCATTCAAGCAAGATCTGTCTTCCAAAGTGTCTCTCTGCTAGCGCTCAAGAGTTTGTTGTTTATTTCAAGCCTTTGAGAGTCACTGTGAGCTTATAGGATATATTCATTTATAGTGTTACTCGAGAGTTTCTAACTCGGGAAGTTGCACTAGGCTATTGATTTGTGAGAGTAAGAGGATTGTACTAGATAGCTGAGAGAGGTGGGGCTCTTCTAGATTGGTCTAGGACTCCAAGGGAACGTGAGTTGACTAGATTGCAATTGTATAGGAGATAGGCTTCTCGGTGAGCTATTAGGATCCTAAGCTAAGCGAATCAATAAAGCCTTTTGAATCCTAGGGTTGTGGAAGAACCCTAGGCGGGGACGTAGGCCAAGTTCGTGTTGAAACTCGTAAACAATTATTCGTGTCCTTTATCTATTTCTTTACCTTATTTCCGCACTTGGTTCGATTGTCTAACTTTGTGATTCAGGTTTAATCTCACGGGGTTTTATACGAGCTCCAAAAGTGTTGAGACTTTCTGCGAAAAACGGGCATACTCTATTCAACCCCCCTTCTAGAGTATTTCTATTACATTGTTTTTTATATTATCGAACCTTCAATTGGTATCAGAGCTTTACTCACTGTTTTTGATCTAACAATCTTGTGAGTTTTCGATCATGTCTGGTGAAGCAAGCGGAGGATTTGCACAGGGAAGGTCCACAAGCAGACCGCCACTCTTTGTGGGAAACAACTTTATCCACTGGAGATCCTTGATGAAAATGTTCATCATAGACCAAGATCTAGAGCTTTGGAACATTATAGAGAATGATCCGAAGATTCCAGAGAAAGATGGACCGAATGACACCAAAGTTGCAAAGAAGAAGTCTGAATACAACCAATCAGATCTTGAAATCGTCTCCAAAAACTACAGGGCTATTAACTTACTTTATTGTGGTCTTAGCACTGATGAGTTTAACCGTATTTCATCTTGTAGGTCAGCCAAAGAGATTTGGGACAAACTGGTCGTCACCTATGAAGGAACGAGCCAAGTGAAAGACACCAAGATCAGCATCTTCCTTCGAAAATACGAACTCTTCAAGATGAAGCCTGATGAGACAATCAAGGCCATGTTCACACGATTCACAGAGATCATCAACAACCTTGACTCTCTCGGCAAGAGCTTTACCAACGTTGAGAAAGTAAGGAAGATACTGAGATGCCTTCCAAAGGAAAAATGGGGTCCAAAAGTAACAGCTATAGAGGAAGCCCAGGACCTCACCACTCTACCCCTTGATGACCTTCTTAGGAAGCTGATCACGCATGAGATGATCCTTAATGAAGACGATGGAGGACTTCCAGCTAGCACTAAAAACTTGGCACTCAAGTCTAAGAAGGATGAGCCTAAAGATGGATCTGATTCCGAAAATGAGGACGGCGATGAGGATGATCCCTTTGCTCTTATCACAAGAGGCCTTGCTCGAATTCTCAAAATGAAGAAGCAATTCAACAACAAGGATGGATCAGAGTCTTCAAAATTTCGAGGTAAGCCTCAATACAACAAGTATGAAAAGAAGACTAAACCGTTGTCTTGTTTTGAATGTGGTGAAACAGATCATCTTGTGAAGGACTGCCCTCAAAAGACAAAGAGCCAGTCCAAGAAAGGTGACAAATGGAAGAAGAAAGCCATGGTGGCAACTTGGAGTGATTCCGATTCTGACTCCGATGATGAGAAGGCCAATATTTGTGTTATGGCCTCAGAAGATGAATCCCATAATGAAAAGCTTGAAGCTACTGTAAGGGAACTTATGGCAAGTCCAAAAGAGGTATTATCAGAATTCCTTTCAAATATGATTTCCAATGAAGAGAAGCTTATTGCCCAAACTAACACTCTTATTAAGAGAACTGTGGACCAGGAAAGAACTATTGAGGATCTGTCTATGAGGGTCAAGAGTCTTGAAGCTTCTTATTCAGGTCTTGACATTAAAGTCAAGACGCTTGACTCGGAGAAATCTGAACTCAAGCAAGATCTCTCCTCTCTAAGAAATGAGCATCATGACTTAGAGAACGAGAAGATCTCCCTGAATAATAAGATTCAAGACCAACATACAGCCCTCATAAGTTTTACCAAATCCAAAGGTACTCTCGATAGGATGTTAGGTGAGCAACAAAGCTCTCTAAACAAAAGTGGTATTGGTTACAATCCCAGGTTTTTAAAGAAGCAACACATTACCACTTTTGTAAAGGCAAAAGGAAGCAGAACCTCTCCTATATGTCACCATTGTGCTAGAAAGGGACATGTAAAAGAGACCTGCCCCTATAGAAGAAAGGATCCATATATTATTCGCAATACATTTCCTGTTCATTTGAGAAAAGAACGGATAACACAAGTTTGGGTTCCAAAAGGCACTATTTTACCAAATATGGTTTACCCCAACAATGAATCCAAATTTGCTTATTGGTCTAGCCACAAAGGTTGATGTTTGTCTTGCAGGAAATCACCAAGGTGAAAGAACACAAATGGATTATTGATAGTGGATGCTCGAGGCATATGAGTGGGAAGAGTTCTCTCTTTCATGATCTAAAGGAGCAATCCACGGGAACAATCACTCTTGGTGACAAAGGAAAATGTGACATCGTTGGTATCGGTAGTGTTGGAAATGATTCCAGCCATAGTATTAAAAATGTCTATCTTGTTAATGGTTTAAAGTATAATTTGCTTAGTGTCTCTCAATTATGTGATAGTGGTAACATTGTCAGATTTAACAAGAAAAGATGTACAGTGTGTAAAGAAGATACAGGTGAAGTTATATTGACTGCATATCGTTACAACAATATATACGCCGTAAATGCTGATCAAGTGGCACAAGGAAGGTTAACCTGTCTAAAGGCTTTGACGGATGATCCAAAGCTCTGGCACAGGAGACTCGGTCATGTGAATCCACATACACGACAGAAGCTTGTGTCCAAAGGGCTTGTAAGAGGGCTACCTGAGATGGACTTAAAAGGTATTGATATGTGCAATGCATGCACACGAGGTAAACAGACTCGTAGCTCTTTCAAACCCAAAAAGGTTGTAAGTTCTTCTAGACCCCTTGAACTTTTACATATGGATTTATGTGGTCCTATGCAAGTCAAATCTCCCAATGGTAAAAAGTACATGCTAGTTGTTGTTGATGATTTTTCTAGATATACTTGGGTTGCTTTTTTAAAACAAAAATCAGAGGCCTTATTTGAGTTTTCAAAACTGTGTAAGGAGTTGCAAACTTTAAGAAATGAGCCCATAGTGTCAATTCGGAGTGATCATGGTAGGGAGTTTGATCAACTTCAGTTTGATTTGTTTTGTGGTAAATATGGCATCTCCCATAACTTTTCTGCTCCTAGGACACCTCAACAAAACGGGGTTGTGGAACGCAAGAACCGCACCTTAGAGGATATGGCCAGGACTATGCTTTTAGAAAATGCATTACCTAAAACCTATTGGGCTGAAGTTGTTAACACAACTAACTACATTTTTAATCGTTGTCTTATTCGTTCCATCTTAAAGAAAACTCCTTATGAACTTTTCAAAGGTCGCAAACCACTTATATCTTATTTTAAACCCTTTGGCTGTACTTGTTTTGTTCATAACAATGGAAAAGATAACCTTGGGAAATTTGATGCGCGTAGTGATGAAGGTATATTTCTTGGCTACTCCACAAGTAGCAAAGCTTATAGAATCTTCAATAAAAGGACCCAGGTAGTTGAAGAAAGTATACATGTTATTTTTGATGAATGCAATGACGGTGCTTTGAGTGAAAGTGTTGCAGATATAGATCTTAACATCCATGAAGAGAACGAGGAAGGTGATGGTGCTGCTATCAAGAACACAGAGAAGACGAACATGCAGGAACAGATTCTTAACACTGAAGAATTGGCCCAAGGTGTTGAAGATTCGTCCAAAGCCCTTGGTGTCCAATCCAACAGTGTTGAGATGTCAGAAACTGCTGTGACTGAACCTAGCAGGACCACGGTGTCAGATGTACCACAAGTCAATCCTACCAGTGTGACGAATCAAGGAGCTGAGACTAGCAAGAGGAAATTCAAATACTCCTCATCACACTCATTAAAGGATATCATTTCTTACCCTACTTCTAGTGTTCAAACTCGTTCTAAACTTAAAGATCTTTGTGCTTTTCACGCGTTTGTTTCTCTTATTGAACCAAAGAAGGTAGATGAGGCACTTCAAGAGCCAGATTGGATCATTGCTATGCAAAGCGAGCTTAACGAATTTGAAAGAAACAAAGTCTGGACCTTGAAGCCAAGGCCAAAGCATCAATCAGTCATTGGCACACGATGGGTATTTCGAAACAAGCTAGATGAGAATGGTAAGATCGTGAGGAACAAGGCAAGGCTTATTGCTCAAGGCTACAATCAAGAGGAAGGTATTGACTACGAGGAGACCTTTGCTCCCGTAGCCAAGCTTGAAGCTATTCGTATTCTATTGGCATTTGCATCTTTTATGAGCATAAAGTTATATCAAATGGATGTCAAGTGTGCTTTTCTTAATGGTTTCTTAGAGGAAGAAGTATATGTCGCTCAACCCCCAGGTTTTGAAAGTTCAGAATTTCCCAATCATGTTTATAAACTTGACAAAGTGCTTTATGGTTTGAAACAAGCCCCAAGAGCTTGGTACGAGCGCTTGTCAAAATATCTTTTAGAAAATGATTTTAAAAGGGGGTTGATCGACAAAACTCTTTTTATCAAAACCAAAGGAAAGGACATTTTGGTTATTCAAATTTATGTTGATGATATATTATTTGGTGCTACTAACACATCTTTGTGCAAGGAATTTTCTGACATCATGTGTAGTGAATTCGAGATGAGCTTGATGGGTGAACTCAATTTCTTTTTGGGATTACAAGTTCATCAATCCAAGAAAGGGATCTTTGTCAACCAAAGCAAGTATACTAAAGATCTATTGAAGAAGTTCAAGATGGATTAATCCAAAGCAGCCAAGACTCCCATGAGCTCAACATTGTCTCTAGATCAAGATAAGACTGGAATAAGTGTCAATCAAAAGGAGTATCGAGGAATGATTGAATCTTTATTATATCTCACGGCTAGTAGACCTGACATCATGTTTAGTGTTTGCATGTGTGCTAGGTTTCAAGCTGATCCTAAAGAATCTCACCTCGTGGCTGTGAAGAGGATCTTCCGATATCTCAATGGCACTAAGGAGCTTGGACTATGGTACCCAAAGCAAAAGGATTTCACACTAATTGGATATTCTGATGCAGATTTTGCAGGCTATAAGGTGGATAGGAAGAGCACATCAGGATGTTGCCAATTCTTAGGAGCATCTTTGATTAGTTGGCACTCAAAGAAACAAAACTCAGTGGCTCTATCCACTACAGAAGCCGAATACATTGCAGCCGGAACTTGTTGCTCCCAAATCCTTTGGATAGCTCAACAAATGCGAGATCTTGGCATCAACCTTAAAGGCATTCCAATTAAGTGTGACAATCCAAGTGTCATCTCCATCACTAAGAATCATGTTCAGCATTCAAGGACCAAACATATTGATGTGAGACATCATTTCATTAGAGACCACGTTGAAAAAGGTGATGTGTCCATTTCATTTATATCAACTGATTATCAATGGGCTGACATTTTCACTAAGCCTTTGGCAGAGGACAGGTTCACCTTCATAAGACGTGAAATTGGGATGCTTAACAAGGATGCACTTTCGTAGGGGGAGCATTCCCTTTACGAAAGATAAAATCTACTAAATGTCAAGACCCTTGAGAACTATGTCAAGGTGTGTGAACGAAATGGTGGATTACATATATCGGATCACATATTTTTGGTTAATATCTCTTTAGATATTTAATCAATTATATTTTTATCGGATTTCAAAATTGCCTATTTATGTTATATTCTTAACCGTTAAGATTTTTTATTTTTGGAACTAAATCCTTCAGTTTTCAGTCCGATTTTGTTGGAATTATTTGAATTTTGAATTGGAAACTTTTCAAATTTTGGCAATGGTATCATTACCCTCCCTTGGAACCCTAAACCCGTCCCATCACTCCATCATCTCTCTCTACTTAAACCCAATTCTGTACCCGATTACATCACAAACCTAGAACTAATCCAAACCCTTTTCACCTTCTCCTTCTTCAATCTCAATCTGTTCTAAGAAAACCCTAGCCGATTTCCTCCATGGCACCCAAAACAAAGAAAGCTGTCACACCCAAAAGACTTGGCGCCTCCCCCAAGGGACGTCAGGCCACTGCCACCTCTCCCGCACCTAAACCCACTCATCAAGCCATTGTCTCAGCTGTTGTCCAGAGCACCATAACTGAGAGCACGGCCACTGTTACTAAGGGCTCTCAAAAGCGCTCTGCTAAGAAGCCTTTCAGTGCCAAACAGAAAGGGAAGAGGAAGATTTTGGCTGAGGAAGTGGACGAGGAAGAGGAGGAAGATGACCTAGATGCCATCCTGGAAAGAGATGCTGCCAAGGAGGCCGAGGAGGAAGCCCTGAAGAAGAAAAAGGCTGATGAGGAGGCCGAGCTTGCTAGGAAACTGGCAGAGGAGGAAGCTGAGAGGATTCGGAAGGAAGCTGAAGCCGAGGAGGTTCCCTCCGAGGAGGAGCCTAAGGAAGAAGAAGAAGAGCAAGAGGGACCTGGAGATGACGAGGAAGCTGAAGGTGATGAAGCGGGGTCCGGTGAGGACTCGGGGTCTGAGAAAGAGGATGAAGAATCTCCCTCTCCTTCTCCTCCTCCCCCGTCTCCAAAGAAGCAGAAAGCCCCTGCTGCTGTCAAGCCTCCATCTCCCAAGCGCACCAGGAAGGGCACCCTCAGGAGTCTTGAAGCGCCTGTCAAGAGAGCTGCTCCTACTATTGCACGCAGGAAGAATGCCGACCCACCTGCATATATCCAAGTAAATCAATCCTTGCCCTCCTCTTGGTTTCAAGATGCTGAGACTGCTGGTAAGTGGGTAGATGAGTTTCGAACTCGTAAGATTTGTTGTTCTGATTTTTTGGATTTTGAGTTCTTCGAAGCTTTGAAGTTACCCTGCATTGATCTTCTCAAAAAATCCCAAGCCTGGACCCTTCTCAATCTTGAAACTGTCTACTATCCCCAGCTTACCCGCCTGTTCTACATTAACCTAAAAGCCAAACACGACACCAACGGTTGGTCTTCGGAGTCTGTTGTCAAAGGGGTTAGAATCTCTCTCAACTCCAATGACTTTGCATATTTCCTTGGCTTACCTAGCCTAGTTCCACCCTCTGAAATACACCCCTCAAAAGAGAATTGCATCATTCTTGCCCGAGCCAAGTACCTCCTACCCGAAGCATCCAACAGCACCTCAAAGCAACTCACCCACTCATCCCTAACCCTTGAGGCAAAAATCATTTTCAACATCATTGTTCGATCCCTCTTACCCCGTCTTAACTCTGGCTCACTCCTTACTGACAATGCCATGGTCCTGCTCTACCGTATCTTAAATGGCCTTGATCTTGATCTGGCCAACACTATCCTTGGAACCATGGCTCATGCCAGAAAAGCTAGAAAAGGCTCTCCCCTCCCCTTTGCTACCCTTTTGACCCCTCTCTTCAAAGCTTCTGGAATTGATGTAAAAAATGAAGAACAGCAGCGTCATATGGGTGAGTTCGACTCTAAGGGCCTTGAAAAGATTGGCATCACTCGGTCTCCCCAAGGGACCTTGAGTCTTGCCACTCCTTCAAAAGCCCTTCCCACTGCCTCAGCTTTCGATGAACGCATAGACAACCTAGAGTTGGGCTTGGAGGAAGTTCGCCTAGATATCAAGGAGCTGCATAAAGAGTTTATGACGGAGATGAGCGGGATTTCCAAGATGCTACAAGGACTGTGGACAAGGCTCACTGATGATGCTCCGGACGACGAAGCTTAAGCCCTACCCTACCCTATCCCAACCCTGAAACTTGATACATTGCTGGTTTTTGGAAACGTTTTCAAAACATTTGGTGACTATTTTGGTGACTGTTTTACCTCCTCCCTTTGTTGAAAGACAAAAAAGGGGAGATGATTTGTGGTTGTTTAGACTTTTAAAACCTCTATCTGCTTGAAGGTCTTGGAAGACCTTGGTTTTTGGTTTTTGGTTTTCGGTTGGATGGCTTTTGCAAGCTTTAAAATTTGATCCAACACTTGTCTAACCCATGCAGGTATTTCCGATTTCTCTTATATCATTTATGCTTGACTAAGTTGCAGGGATGCACAGGTTTTGTCTTTCATCAAGGGGGAGATTGATAACTCCCTCCCTTGATGAAAATCGGAATAAATGGTTCAAAGGCCTTGACAGAATGTTTGTGTCAAAGGTCTTGGAGCATTAACAGCTGATGAAATACAAAATATGTTTTATAAGTCCGAATATTATTTAATCTTATTATATACTTCCTTTATATTATATATATATGCTTGACTAATCTTTCAGGAAGTTTTTCGAATTATTTCCTTCCTTATGGAAAGTGTTGAGAAGGTTCAAATCGGAAAGATCATGGCTTCATTTGTTTCCAAGTTTAGAAGATCTTAAAGATGGCCATAATCTGGAACAGCCGTTGGAGAAGATTCTCGGCGCCGATTTGTCTCAATAAATAGAGAAGGAAGATGAAGACAGAAGATACAAGTGCTACACAAGCTTTCATTCATTCAAGCAAGATCTGTCTTCCAAAGTGTCTCTCTGCTAGCGCTCAAGAGTTTGTTGTTTATTTCAAGCCTTTGAGAGTCACTGTGAGCTTATAGGATATATTCATTTATAGTGTTACTCGAGAGTTTCTAACTTGGGAAGTTGCACTAGGCTATTGATTTGTGAGAGTAAGAGGATTGTACTAGATAGCTGAGAGAGGTGGGGCTCTTCTAGATTGGTCTAGGACTCCAAGAGAACGTGAGTTGACTAGATTGCAACTGTATAGGAGAGAGGCTTCTCGGTGAGCTATTAGGATCCTAAGCTAAGCGAATCAATAAAGCCTTTTGAATCCTAGGGTTGTGGAAGAACCCTAGGCGGGGACGTAGGCCAAGTTCGTGCTGAACCTCGTAAACAATTACTCCTGTCCCTTATCTATTGCTTTACCTTATTTCCGCACTTGGTTCGATTGTCTAACTTTGTGATTCAGGTTTAATCTCACGGGGTTTTATACGAGCTCCAAAAGTGTTGAGACTTTCTGCGAAAAACGGGCATACTCTATTCAACCCCCTTCTAGAGTATTTCTATTACATTGTTTTTTATATTATCGAACCTTCAATATATTATTTTGGATTTTAAGCAATCAAATTGGAAGAAGAGCCTAAGTTGAGCTGAGCTCCAGTCAACTTCTTCTTCAACCTTCCGACACCGCCCCGCTGCCACTAGGGGCGAATCAGGATCGAATTTGAATCCTTCGTATCCGCGTGAATTTGGTCGATGACGTTGACCCATCAAACGCTCCAGTCAACTTTTTTTGCTTTTAATTATATATATACTAATTTCTTTAATTCCGAGTAATACCGAGTAAATACCGAGTAATACCCACGGACACCAAAAATGACAATTCACAATACTTGTCATTTAATTTACTTTAAATTAATTAGTTTCTTCAGCAAGTAAACCGCCCAATCTCCTCTAGATTTCACACAACAGATTTGAAATCAAACAAGTTCTTCCTATTCCTACTTTCGAAACGGCAATGGGGAGAAGGTCCGGCTATTGGAATTGATCTTGGCACTACCTACTCCTGCGTCGGAGTTTGGCAGCACGATCGGGTTGAGATCATCGCCAATGATCAAGGTAACAGGACCACTCCTTCCTACGTTGCCTTCAACGATACCGAGCGTATGATCGGAGACGCAGCTAAGAATCAGGTCGCCATGAACCCACTCAACACCGTCTTTGGTATGATTTCTTTCTTTTTCTAGCTTTCATTCCGTTTGTGCTGTGTTGACGCTGCTAAGAATCAGGTTATCAAAGTTTCTAATCAATGAAAAAAACCAGATCGAACATGAAATCTATGAAGTTAATTTGATCTGTCACCTGGTTGCTTTAGTTGAAATTAATTAGTTTCATTGCTTATGATCCCTCGGGCTCTTAATAATTCTGTTTGTGCTGTGTTGACTCTTGCTTTTGGAGTCGGCCGAGTATGCATTAAAACCTACCTAATCGAACTGCCATCTGTTTTCTTCTATTTCGTAATTAGTTTTAGATGTAAAATATTCAATTCAACATGTTGGATTTGTTTACTGATAAATGTTTTGAGTGTAGAAGTTATTCAATTTTAACTAGTTCAACTCGGAGAAAATTCGCAGACCTTAAATATAGCCGGTTATGTTAAATGACAGATGCGAAGAGGTTGATCGGTAGGAGATTTAGCGACCCATTTGTACAAAGTGACATGAAGCTGTGGCCATTCGAGGTTATTCCTGGAGCTGCTGACAAGCCGATGATTGTTGTCACCTACAAGGGTGAAGAAAAGCAATTCAGTGCTGAAGAGATATCATCAATGGTGCTTACCAAGATGAAGGACACCGCGGAGACTTATCTCGGTACAACCATCAAGAACGCTGTAGTGACAGTCCCTGCTTACTTCAATGACTCCCAACGACAGGCGACTTAGGATGTCGGGGTTATTGCGGGCTTGAATGTCATGCGTACCCTCAACGAGCCCATAGCTGCGGCCATTGCCTATGGCTTTGACAAGAAGTTGAGCAGCAGCAATGGGAAGAATGTGCTCATCTTTGATCTTGGTGGTGGCACATTTGATGTTTCTCTACTTACAATTGGGGAGGCCAGTGACGAGAAGGATGTGCTTGTTTTCGGTGTCAAGGCAACTGATGGTGACACCCACCTTGGTGGAGAGGATTTCGATAACGAGTTGGTGAACCAATTTGTCGAGGAGTTCAAGAGAAAGCATAAGAAGGACATCAGTGGTAATCCGAGGGCCCTTAGGAGATTGAGGACTGCTTGTGAGAGGGCGAAGAGAACTCTTTCGTCTACTGTTCAAACAACCATTGAGATTGATTCTCTATATGCAGGTGTAGATTTATACACTACGATTACTCGTGCCAAGTTTGAGAAGTTGAACTTGGACCTGTTCGTGAAATGTAAGGAACCCCTCGATCAGTGTTTGAGGGTTGCGAAGATGGACAAGAGTGATGTCCATGATATTGTGCTTGTTGGGGGCTCAACTAGGATTTCGAAAGTGCAACAACTTCTGCAGGAGTTCTTCAATGGTAAAGAGCTAAGCAAGAGCATCAACCCGGATGAAGCCGTGGCATGTGGTGCTGCGGTACTGGCCGCGAAATTGAGTGGCCAGGGTAACCAAAGGGTTCAAGATATTCTGTTGTCGGATGTCACTCCCTTATCACTTGGTGTGGAGATTTTTGAAGATGAGATGTCTGTTGTGGTCCCTCGGAACACCACCATCCCGTGCAAGAAGGAGAAGGTATATACAACTTTCTTTGATAACCAGACAACTATGCGCTTCCAGGTCTATGAAGGTGAGCGAGCCAGTACAAAGGACAACAACTTGTTGGGCGAGTTCGTGCTCTTTGGTATTCCTCCTGCTCCAAAGAATGTTCCTAAGATCAATGTCTTCTTTGACATCGATGCTGATGGCATATTGACTGTGTCGGCTGAGAACAAGGAAACTGGGGATAAGAACAAGATCACAATCACCAACGACAAAGGAAGGTTGTCCAAGGAGGAGATCAAGAAGATGGTGGAGGAGGCCGAGAAGTACAAGGCAGAGGACGAGAAGTTCAAGTAGAAGGTTAATGCCAAGAATGCATTGGAGAAATACGCGGACAATGTGAGGAACACCATCAACAATGAGAAGATTCAGTCCAAGCTTGGTGCAGACAAGAAGAAGATTGAGGAGGCCATTGATTCCACGATTATCTGGTTGGAGGCTACCCATCTTGCTGAGTCGGAGGAATTTGAGGACAAGATGAAGAAGTTGGAGAACCTCTGGAACTCCATCATCAGCAAGATATACCAGGATTGACATAGAAGGCCCAACCAGTGGTGCTAGTCCCAAGATTGAGGAAGTCGAATTGGTTTTCTAGGTAGTTTTTTTTTTCAACTACTCTTTTGCTGTTGTCATCCTCTATTGTTGATGTTTTAATGAATCAACCGATATTTTGTTCTACTCTTATTTTCCGTATGACACAAGTATGAATTGGTTTTCTATCCTATCAAACCATAGGTTCTTTTGATTATGTTATGTGTTAGATCAAGGGAAACTGAAGCTACATTTAAAGTTTGTAGGATCTTACCAAAACTCAAAAACTTGTCAAAAATTGATTGACCCGAATGTCTAGAAACTTAATATACACAGTGCGTCATCACTTGAAAACCTACAAGACCCATTTTGACTCGAGTTCTGAATAACCACTAAATCAATGTCACATAATCTAAAATGAACTGAACCAATTTAATCGAAATCCAAAATCTAAACTTGTTATAATCGAAACCCAAATAACCTGAGTTTATTATAATAGAAACTATTTTTGTAAAATTTTAAAAATAAATATTGAGATAAACAAAATTCGAAATAATCAAAATTCAAAACAATCAAGCCCCAAAATGTATACAAAATCAAATCTTGACAAATCAAAATCTTGACAAATCTTGACAAATCAAAATCAAATAATATAAAGTAAATGCGGAATATAAAAGATGAACACACGAATTGTTAACGAGGTTCGACACGAACTTGGCATACATCCCTGCCTAGGGTTATCCAACCTGTAGGATTCAAACCTCTTTATTTCACTTTCCTTGAGACTAGAACTTCCTATGAGAACTTCCCTTCCCCTATACAAACCCTCACCGCTTCTATTCTAGCTCTCAACTTTACAAGTGAAATAGAGAAACCAACTACACACCAACGTGTGCTATCACGAGTACAAAACTCAAAGAGTGAATCAAATGACTTGTACAATAATGAGTTGTGGCCCATTTGATGTTTCTATCCTTACAATTGGGGAGCCTAGTGACGAGGAGGATGTGCTTGTTTTCGATGTCAAGGCAACTGTTGGTGACACCCACCTTGGTTGAGAGGATTTCGATAACGAGTTGGTGAACCACTTTATCGAGGAGTTCAAAAGAAAGCATAAGAAGGACATCAGTGGCAATCCGAAGGCCCTTAGGAGATTAAGGGCTGATTGGGAGAGGGCGAAGAGAACTCTTTCGTCTACTGTTCAAACGAGCATTGAGATTGATTGTCTATATGAGGGTGTAGATTTCTATACTTCGCTTACTCGGGCTAAGTTCGAGGAGCTGAACATGGACCTGTTCAGGAAATGTATAGAGCTGGTCGAGCAGTGTTTGAGGGACGTCAAGATGGACAAGAGTGATGTCCATGATATTGTGCTTGTTGGTGGCTCAACCCAAATTCCACAAGTGCAACAGCTTCTGCAGGAATTCTTCAACGGCAAAGAGCTAACCAAAAGCATCAACCCGGATGAAGTTGTACCATTTGGTGCTGCGGTAATGGCTGCGAAATTGAGTGACCAAGGTAACCAGAGGGTTCAGGATCTTCTGTTGTTTGACGTCACTCCTTTATCACTTGGTACGGATGTTGTTGGTGATGTGATGTGGGTTATGGTCCCTCGGAATACCACCATCTCATGCAAAAAAGAGCATGTATTTTTTACAGTGTTGGATAACCAGACAAGGTGTTATTATATGCAATGTATTTGGGACTTAGGCCTTATCTTTGATTTGGTCTAAGCCCACATATTCTGTATAAATAGGAATTCTGACGAATAATGAGTTTAGTTTTCGATTTTCCCTCCTTACACTGTATTTCTTCCTCCTTTCACTCTCGTTAAGACGTCTGCACTAGTTTTCTCCAGATCTGTCGATCAATTCATCATCCTAAATGGTATCAGTCCTCTAGATCGATAGATGTAGTGTTCTTTTGCCGAATTTGCGGTTCAATTTCACACAGAATCGCCGATTTCGGTGTCTTTGCGTTGTTTGTAATCTGCGATGGCTATAGATGGAGAGGAACTCAAAATTGATCCCATTGATCCTTATTACATACATCCTAGTGATCATATCGGCACGGTCTTGGTCGCTCCGTCGTTTGATGGATGGCAATATTGCGAGTGGCGGTGTTCTGTCAAGGTCGCGCTCGAAGCGAAGAACAAAATCGGATTTCTCACAGGTAAGATTCCGAGGCCTGATGCTGGTTCTCCGAGGCGGAAGTTGTGGGACAGGTGCAATGCGATGGTTATCTCCTGGTTAACCAACAGCCTAAGCACGGAGATCCGACGAAGTGTCATCTACACTGACACTGCGCAACGAATCTGGAAGCAGCTTGAGTCTAGGTTTCGAAAGATTGGAGCAACGCAACTTTATGCAATTCAGCAGGAGATGAGCTGCGCAGGTCAAGGTACGACCTCTTTCCCTGAGTATTTCACAAAGATTAAATCGCTTTGGGATGAACTAGATAGCATTAGACCTCTGCCTATGTGCACTTGTGGTGCGACAAAGGATTTTCAGAAAATTGAGGATGATCAGCGAGTCGTTCAATTACTGATGGGATTGAACGAGTCGTATACTGCTACTCGTGGCTCGATCTTAATGATGGAGCCCTTTCCGGATGTAGATCGAGCTTATTCTTTGCTCAAACATGAGGAAATTCAGCGTGAGGTAAAATCTGGTTTGCCTTCCTCTCTGATGGATGGGGCTGCTATGTTTGCTAAGGATAATAAATCTGTTTCTTCTTGTGCTCCTTCTGGTTCTGCTCCCAGTCCGGACAAGAAATCTAATGTTGATAAGAGACCGCCTCTATTTTGTACGAACTGCAAGAAAACCAATGATAATGTTGATCGATGTTTCTTTATTATTGGATTCCCTGCTGGCTATGCTGATGGAAAAGGTAAGGGAAAGAAACACTATGCCGAAAAGAAATTTGTTGGTAATGCTAATGCACATACAAGTGCTTCTGAGTTTTCACCAGGACAGTTAGCACAACTAATGAGCATGTTGCAGTCGGCTAATGTTGGTTGCAGGAGGATGGTCAAGTATGAAATATAAATGAACTATAAAGAAAACTGACTCCCTGTCTCAGCAAATGAATACAAGACTTCCTCCCGTTGTAGTAGAAGGTTGTCAGGATCGAATCCACGAGGAAGCACGTCAGCAAATCTCAGGTAGCTGCAAATCTTACGGACAGAATAGCAGAAAGACAAAAAGAAAGACGGATAAACAAAGCAAAACAGAAAATAAAAGCAAACACAAAAGCTGGTCGATCTCAACTAAGACCTACTCGAGATCGACTAAAACTGTCGACAAGTAGAAACTTCAGAATCGACAAACAACAACTCAATCTAGACAAAAACCCTACTCGATCTCGACCAAAAGTACTCGAGATCGACTAAAGACAGTTTATCGAGATCGAGTAAAGACAGTTCCATAGTAATACTTGGTCTTTCAAAAATGATAAGATAGTTGTTGTAGGGAGGAAATCGAGATCAAAATATAATGAAATTAATAGATCAAACCAGATTCGTGCCCAAGAAAATGATTACAAGACTTCCTCCCGATGTAGCAGTCGGAAGTCAGGATCGATCCTCGAGGAAGCGTGTTAGCGGATCTCAGGTAGCGGAGGAATCTCAAAGGCAAAAAATCAAACAGACAGGAAGAAACAACAGAGAAAAGCAGAAAGAAAGAAAAGCAGCAATTTTTGGTCGATATCGACTACTAGTACTCGATATCGAGTAAGGAAATCGACTACAGAAACTCGAAATCGACTCAACAAAAAGCAAAAATCAGCAAAATAACTCGATTTCGACAAAATTCAACTCGACATCGACCAAATTCCTCGATGTCGACCAAATCTTCTCGACTTCGAGTAACTCAGAAACAGAAATTTGCAACTTTTAGAACGAAAAAGAATGTAAACACGAAATTAACTCAATAAACTAAAGACTTCCAAGATCAGGGTTTCAACACCACAACGATAACCATGTAAAATAACACATAAAGGCATAAAAGATCATGCTTTTCATGAAATAACTTTCGTTATTAACAAATAGGAATATAGAGGCCTTTACATAAACCCTAATTGTTACTAACCCTTTTCACATAATTAATCCAAGTTGTATTAAGATCACTTTTGCTTCAATAACACAAATAAGGATCACCTTCAACTTTCGCAAAAGAATCATGCTCGCAGGGATAGAAGACGAATTGCATAAAAAGCTTGTACCTTTACCGCATCACCTCACATGGCTACCGCCGGGCTCACCCTGACCCTAGAAGTGGGTGGACTACTCGCTGTTCATCATGAATAAACTCATCAAAGATTTCCGGAAAATAAGTTGCATTAAAAATAACCAAAACTTACAACCAATCGAAGCCAATACCGCTTTTGCCATCTCCAACTCCTCTCGGCTACAAGCTCTCTCTCTCTCTACTTACTACCTCTTTTCCTTCTCTAGAATTGAATTAATAAAATCCAGCCCCTAAGGCTTTATTTATACCCTTCATTCCCTCTCTAATTTAGGATAGAAAACTATATCTAAATCTATATCTATCTATCTTTTATCTAAAGATTAAAACATGGAAATAAATAAATAAATCAACTAGGACTATATCTAATTGTGGATAAATCCTCCTACAACTTGATAGATCTTGATAGAATTTGCTCTTGTGGATATCTCCATTGGATTCGGGATAGAAACTTAACAAGATCGGGATACCTCGATTTCTGTCGCCTGGGATCAACTCGATATCGAGTAGTGTTACTCGATATCGACCAAGGTTTTCTCCGTCTTCAGCTTCTTGACTCGATCTCGGCTCCCAGGATGCATGTCGACTTGATGATTACACGATATCGAGTAAGTTAACTCGATATCGACTTGAATCTCTCAGCTCCCGCTTGCTTTGTCGATTCCTGGATCTTGGCTCAGTATAGGTTACTCGATATCAAGTACATCAACTCGATATCAACCAATTTTCCGAACTTTGTCGATTCTGGCTCTTTCTGGGTAGAAATCGACTGATGTACTCGATATCGACAAGGCTTAGTTGATATCGACCAATGTGTTGTCGAGAAGAACAAAATCGGATTTCTCATTGGTGAGATTCCGAGGCCTGATGCTGGTTCTCCGAGGCGGAAGTTGTGGGACAGGTGCAATGCGATGGTTATCTCCTGGTTAACCAACAGCCTGAGCACAGAGATCTGACGAAGTGTCATCTACACTGACACTGCGCAACGAATTTGGATGCAGCTTGAGTCTAGGTTTCGAAAGATTGGAGCAACGCAACTTTATGCAATTCAACAGGACATGAGTTGTGCAGGTCAAGGTACGATCTCTTTCCTTGAGTATTTCACAAAGATTAAATCGCTTTGGGATGAACTAGATAACATTAGACCTCTGCATATGTGCACTTGTGGTGCGGCAAAGGATTTTCAGAAAATTAAGGATGATCAGCGAGTCGTTCAATTACTGATGGGATTGAACGAGTCGTATACTGCTACTCGTGGCTCGATCTTAATGATGGAGCCCTTTCCGGATGTAGATCGAGCTTATTCTTTGCTCAAACATGAGGAAATTCATCGTAAGGTAAAATCTGGTTTGCCTTCCTCTCTGATGGATGGGGCTGCTATGTTTGCTAAGGATAATAAATCTGTTTCTTCTTGTGCTCCTTCTGTTTCTGCTCCCAGTTCGGACAAGAAATCTAATGCTGATAAGAGACCGCCTCTATTTTGTACGAACTGCAAGAAAACCAATGATAATGTTGATCGATGTTTCTTTATTATTGGATTCCCTACTGGCTATGCTGATGGAAAAGGTAAGGGAAAGAAACACTATGCCGAAAAGAAATTTGCTGGTAATGCTAATGCACATACAAGTGCTTCTGAGTTTTCACCAGGACAGTTAGCACAACTCATGAGCATGCTGCAGTCGGCTAACTTGCAGGCTTCTCAGAAGCAACCATTGGAGTCCGACTTTGCAGGTTTTTCAGGTACGACCCTATATGAACATGTGCTCAATGGTGTAAATTGAATTGTAGACAGTGGTGCTAGTGGCCACATGTGCAGTGACTCGACGCTTTTTCGAAGCACGTTTGCCTTGTCCAAGCCTTTTGTGGTAACTTTAACTACTGGTCAAACAACGACAGTAACAACTGCCGGATCGGTGGAAGTTATGTCTGGATTGATGCTGCACAATGTGTTGTTGTTGTCTCAATTCAAGTGTAACCTTCTTTCTATTGGGCACATTGTGCGAGATCTTGGTTGTTTCGTTTTGTTTACACCAATGGGTTGCTATTTGCAGGCACCTCATATGAAACAACCTTTGAAGATTGGTGAAATCATTGGGGATTTATTTGTGCTCAAGCAACAACAAAGAGGTTCTGGATGTTCGGTTATTGCAGCAACTGCAGGAAATAATACTAAAGGCATGCTTAGTTCTAGTCTTTGGCATAAGAGACTAGGTCACTTGCCACACTATAGACTCAAAGATTTTCAGTTTTTTGTTCCAAATAATGATCATGACAGTGGTTTGGAATCCAGTAATGTTTGTGCATGGGCCAGACAAGCTCGAATTCCTTTTCCTTTGAGCTCGATCAAGACTAAAGCCGTGTTTGACTTGTTACATATTGATGTTTGGGGGCCGTATAGAGTGCCTACCTATGATGGTTTTAAGTATTTCTTAACTGACATTGATGATTTTTCTCGGCATACATGGGTCTATTTGTTACCAACTAAGGGCATTTCTTTCATGGTTGTCAAGTAATTTCTTGCTATGGCTGAGAGGTTCTTCAATACGAAAGTAAAGGCTATTCGTAGTGATAATTCCTTAGAACTAGGATCCGGTACACATCTTGCTCAGTGTCTTGCCGATCTTGGTGTGTTGCATCAAACTTCCTACGTTGCTACACCTCAGCAGAACATGGTAGTTGAGCGGAAGCATCGACATTTGCTCGAGGTTGCCAGGGCCTTGATGTTTGAATCAGGGTTACCTATTCGTTTTTGGGGAGAGAGCGTCCTTACTGCAGTACACATTATAAATCGGCTTTCGAGTAAGTTGCTTAAATCCAAAACTCCTAATGAGTTGCTCCACTCTAAGTCACCTTCATATGAGCATTTGCGGGTATTTGGGAGTCTCTGTTTTGCTTCCACCCTACAGCATATCCGAGATAAATTTGCTGATCGAGCCAAGGCGTGTGTCATGCTTGGATATCCTATGGGAAAAAAGGCTTATAAGCTTTGGGATATTGCTTCGGGTCAAGTGTTGTTTTCACGAGATGTTGTATTCCATGAGTCCTTCTTCCCATTCAAAGACAATCTAGAGCCCATCACTTACAGTATTCAACCTGTTTCCCCTTCTTCTTCCGATCAATTTGAGAATGATGATTCTCCTACTTCTGATTCAAACTCGGATCATGTCGATTCAGCTACGGATTATGTTGATTCCTCTACATCTCCTACTGTTGTCGTAGCTGATGTCTAGGAGTCTTCTTCTCAGGGTACTGCCCAGGCTGAAGTGGTTGTTCAACGCTCAATAAGGGAGTCTCGATCGCCTGCTTATTTGTCTGATTATGTGTGTTCTGTGGCGTGCAACACACCTTTCACTTGCTATCATACTTTGACGTCAACACTGGATTTTCATACTTCCTCGGTTTCTTCTTATTCCAGACCCAACCATGAGCCTCTCACTTATGCTGAGGCTTGTCGATTCTTAGTATGGCAACAAGCTATGTAGGATGAATTTCTTTCCTTAGAACGTATTGGCACTTGGGATATTGTGTCTTTACCACCGGGCAAACGGGCCATTAGTTGTCGATGGGTATATAAAGTCAAGCGTCACGCAGATGGCTCGATTGAGCGTTATAAAGCTCACCTTGTAGTCAAGGGTTTCACTCAGCAAGAAGGGATTGATTACCACGAAACCTTCTCACCGGTGACCAAAATAACTACAGTCCGAGCTCTTGTTTGCGTTGCTTTGTCGAGAGGATGGTCCTTGTTTCAGCTAGACGTGAACAACGCCTTTCTCCATGGGACACTTGATGAAGAGGTATTCATGAAACCTCCTCCTGGACTTGTGCTATCTGATGGTTCTTCGGTTTGTCGCCTTCGACGTTCCCTCTACGGCTTGAAACAAGCCTCGCGTCAGTGGTATGCTCGGCTCTCTGAAGCATTGTCGAGTCGTGGATATCAACAGTCTTTGAATGATTACTCCCTCTTCTCACATTCTCAGGGTCCTCTAGTTGTCTTCGTCGCCGTTTATGTCGATAACATACTAGTTACTGGTGACAATGTTGGGGAAATAGATGCTCTCAAGCTCTTTCTTGATGCTGAATTTAAGATCAAAGATTTGGGATTCCTTCATTATTTTTTGGGGCTGGAATTCATTCGGGTTGTTGATGGTTTAGTTCTTATCCAACGAAATTTCATTGATGAAATCTTTCGAGACTTTCCCTGCTCAAGCCCTGCTACTGCTAGCCCTTTAGCCCTGCAATTCAAACTTTCTCTTGACGATGGTGAGCTGTTGTCCGATCCTACATCCTACCATCGGTTAATTGGGAAATTGAATTTTTTGGTGCACTCTCGTCCAGATTTGACTTACAGCGTGCAGTTTTTGAGCCAATTTATGCAGCAGCCTCGGTCAGCCCACTTGTATGCTGCCTTCCATGTCCTTCGTTACTTGAAGGGTATAATTCATAAAGGCCTCTTGCTCTCTCGTCATTCCAGTTTAAAGCTCCAGGTGTATTGTGATGCCAATTGAGCTGCCCTTTTTCTCGGCGGTCTGTCAGGGGCTACGTCGTGATGCTAGGCTCCAATTTTCTCTCCTGGAAGTCGAAGAAACAACAAACGGTTTCGCTATCAACTACTGAGGCTGAGTACCTCTCTTTGAGGCGTGTGTATATGGAGTTAGGTTGGCTTAGTCGCTTGTTGAGTGAGCTGCAAGTCCCTGATGTGGTTCCCGTTCCTGTCAAGTGTGACAACTTGGCTGCGATTTATATTGCTTGAAATCCAATTTTTCACGAGCGCACCAAGCACATCGAGCTTGATTGCCATTTTGCTCGTGAAAAACTCCTTGAAGGCCTGATTTCTCTATCACATGTCCCTACTCATGAGCAGCTTGCTAATTTTTTGACCAATAGTATTCCTGGTGTTCATTTGAAGAAGGTTCTTCGCAAGCTCGGTTTGGTTGATCATCACCTAACTCGAGCTTGAGGGAGGATGTTATCATATGCAATGTATTTGGGCCTTAGGTCTTATCTTTGATTTGGGCTAAGCCCACATTTGCTGTATAAATAGGAATTCAGATGAATAATGAGTTTAGTTTTCAGTTTTCCCTCCTTACACTGTATTTCTTCCTCCTTTCACTCTCGTTACGAGGTCTGCACTAGTTTTCCCCAGATCTGTCGATCAATTCATCATCCTACACAAAGAAACAACATCCAGGTCTATGAAGGTGAGCGAGCTAGTACAAAGGACAACAACTTGTTGGGTGGGTTCTCTTTCTCTGGTATTCCATCTGCACCAAGGGGCGTTCCCAAGATCAATGTCTGCTTCGAGATAGATGATAACGACATCTTGAATGTGTCAGCTGAGGACAAGACAACCGGGCGGAAGAACAAGATGACGATCACAAATGACAAATGAAGGTTGTCCAAGGAGCAGATTGAGAAGATGGTGCAGGAGATCGAGAAGTACAAGCTTGAGGACGAGGAATTCAAGAAGAAGGCAAAAGCCAAGAATACTTTGGAGAACTACGCGAACAATATAAGGAACACCATCAATGTTGAGAAAATTGGGTCTAAGCTTGGTGAAGACAAGAAGAAGATTGAGGGGGCCATTGATTCCACAATTAAGTGGTTGGACAACAACAGGATGGTTGGGGTAGACGAATTTGAGGACATGATGAAGAAGCTGGAGAATCTCTAGAACCCCATCGTCCGCAAGATATACTAGGGCCAGTGTTGATCCCATGTTTACAAAGAGTGTCATCGATCTTTTAAATTGTTTTAATTAATGTTGGTTTCCTATTCAACTACACTTTTGAGTTTGTTATCCTCCTCCATGAATAAAAACTTTCCAAATCTATAACTATATCAATATTTCTATATTATGAGAAACAATTTTTCCACATATCATGATTTTATGCCAAGTTATTTTAGATAAGTGTATTTCCATAATAATATAACTAGTGAAGTGCACGGGCCATGCTTATATAAATTGAGACCTAGAACATTTTCTTATATAAATTGGGTGAGTGTCCCAAACGGACAATTTTACCCCTTCTTATATAATCCCCTTTTTTTCATCTCCTTCACCTGGCAAAACTCAGTCTGCCCTTGGTAACCCTGAGGTTTCGAAAAGATTTGTCTCGCGGCCCAAAATATGTGGAGCGGGTAAATAATGTAATATTACTTTGGCCAAAAACCTTTTTAATCTTCTATCTGGAAAATATTACTTTGGCAAAAAAACGTCATTTTTAAGTTGTAAGCGAGTAAATAATGTAATATCAACAAAATATGTGGAGCCTTTTCACAAATAAAAACCTTTTTAATCTTCTATCTGGACGATTATATTGAACGAAGAGATGAGCAAAGGCAGGCCGACGGCAGCGATAGGTGACTCTGGTGGTGGCGGTGCGGGCGGTGCGGTTGACATTGGTGGCAAAGTCGGATGTGGGCTATGTTACCCGGATAATCCTAGAAAGTGTCGTATCCCGTATCGTATCGTATGCGATACTTGGATCCCTCGGATACGTATCCTCTTCTCCCCACCCTCAACTTTTCTCATCCTCTTTACTCTCTCATTGATTTACTTCCCCCCTTTTACTTTTTTTTTTAACCGAAAAGAATTTGGCTATAGGGGTGCCTGTAAGCCAAGGGCATCCGAAGAACTCACAAAGCGCTGAGTCGTCAGGAGCCAGATGGCTATAAAAAGCAACGTACAGATGCGATAAGCGGTCCACAACTCGGTTAGCTTCCCGTAACACATAACGAATCTTAATTGAGTGGAAAAAGCCAAGCGAGACTAGACTGTCTGAGACAATCATTTCAGAGTCTCCTGTTGGCTTTCCCAAGCCTAAAAGGTTGTTAATGATATTTAAATTATCACCTTCGATTTTGAGATTAGTTATGCTAAGATCACGAGCAGCTTGCAAGCCTTTCCAAAGACCAAGTGCCTTAGAACAAGAAATAGAAGGGATTGGACAAAACCCAGATCCAAAGAAAATAGGGGTGCCTTTATAGTCTCTGATGATGAATCCGTAAGAGCCTTTAGAAGAAAATAGGGCTCCATCAAAGTTAAGTTTATAATTACCCTGTGATGGGGGCATCCATTTCTCCTTTTGGCCTCCGATTTATTTATTAGAGGTTGTTTTCCTATTTTTTGATGGCTGGAACAATCTTCAATATTCTTGTTCAAGTTCCATAGTAATACTTGGTCTTTCAAAAATGATAAGATAGTTGTTGTAGGGAGGAAATCGAGTTCAAAATATAATGAAATTAATAGATCGAACCAGATCCGTGCCCACGCAAATGATTACAAGACTTACTCCTGATGTAGCAGTGGGAAGTCAGGATCGATCCTCGAGGAAGCATGTCAGCGGATCTCAGGTAGCGGAGGAATCTAACAGGCAAAAAATCAAACAGATAGGAAGAAACAACAGAGAAAAGCAGAAAGAAAGAAAAGCAGTAATTTTTGGTCGATATCGACTACTAGTACTCGATATCGAGTAAGGAAATCGACTACAGAAACTCAAAATCGACTCAACAGAAAGCAAAAATCAGCAAAATAACTCGATTTCGACAAAACTCAACTCGACATCGACCAAATTCCTCGATGTCGACCAAATCTTCTCGACTTCGAGTAACTCAGAAAAAAAGAAATTTGCAACTTTTCGAACGAAAAAGAATGTAAACACGAAATTAACTCAATAAACTAAAGACTTCCAAGATCAGGGTTTCAACACCACAACGATAACCATGTAAAATAACACATAAAGGCATAAAAGATCATGCTTGTCATGAAATAACTTTCGTTATTAACAAATAGGAATATAGAGGCCTTCACATAAACACTAATTGTTACTAACCCTTTTCACATAATTAATCCAATTTGTATTAAGATCACTTTTGCTTCAATAACACAAATAAGGATCACCTTCAACTTTCGCAAAAGAATCATGCTCGCAGGAATAGAAGACGAATTGCATAAAAAGCTTGTACCTTTACCGCATCACCTCACATGGCTACCGCCGGGCTCAACCTGACCCTAGAAGTGGCTGGACTACTCGCTCTTCATCATAAATAAACTCATCAAAGATTTTAGGAAAATAAATTGCATTAAAAATAACCAAAACTTACAACCGATCGAAGCCAATACCGCTTTCGCCAACTCCAACTCCTCTCGGCTACAAGCTCTCTCTCTCTCTACTTACTACCTCTTCTCCTTCTCTAGAATTGAATTAATAAAATACAGCCCCTAAGGCTTTATTTATAGCCTTCATTCCCTCTCTAATTTAGGAAAGAAAACTATATCTAAATCTATATCTATCTATCTTTTATCTAAAGATTAAAACATGGAAATAAATAAATAAATCAACTAGGACTATATCTAATTATGGATAAATCCTCCTCCAACTTGATAGATCTTGATAGAATTTGCTCTTGCGGATATCTCCATTGGATTCGGGATAGAAACTTAACAAGATTCGGATACCTCGATTTCTGTCGCCTGGGATCAACTCGATATCGAGTAGTGTTACTCGATATCGACCAAGGTTTTCTTCGTCTTCAGCTTCTTGACTCGATCTCGGCTCCCAGGATGCATGTCGACTTGATGATTACTCGATATCAAGTAAGTTAACTCGATATCGACTTGAATCTCTCAGCTCCCGCTTGCTTTGTCGATTCCTGGATCTTGGCTCAGTATAGGTTACTCGATATCGAGTACATCAACTCGATATCGACCAAATTTCTGGACTTTGTCGATTCTGGCTCTTTCTGGGTGGAAATCGACTGATGTACTCGATATCGACAAGGCTTAGTCGATATCGACCAATGTGTTGTCGAGTAGATTTCCTTCTTTCCAGCTTGATTTGTCCTTGTTCCGTTGCTCCTTGACCTCGGACTTTCTGTAGTTGACTTCGAGCTTTTCCTCCTTTATCAGAACTGCTATAAATTGCTTCGATTTCTGCGAAATTAAACAGAATTTGTTGTAGATTCCATAATTTCGAAAATAAGCATAAAATACATAGATTCTATACTATTCTAGCCCAAATGTATAAAATGCATGCAGAAAACGATATAAAAGTAACTATAAAGCATGGTGAATTAGGCTCACAACAAACACCCCATACTTAAGCTTGCTTGTCCTCAAGCAATACTTTTAATTGTCATCCAGGGGAAGAAATCAAAACTCTCAACATATAAGATTCATTGCCATATAACCCTGCAATCAATTACCATCCTCGAAAAGGTACTAGTGTCACAAATCCATTCATGTGCAATTAAAAAGCAACATCTACTCACAAAAGGAGGGTTATGCAAAACAATTCATAAGTGACAAAGCATTAATAATCAAGAGGACTTTAATTTAAGCTCAATAAGGAGTAGATTGGTAAAAGGCTAAAGGTGGGCTTTATTTTTGGCAATGTGGTGCTAATGATCCGGGGAAATGGAGTATTTTTCAAACTGAATTTCCACATTTCTTCTTCATAAGAATCATCACCTTTCTCTCATTTGCTCATTGCTTTTTTTAATTATAATGTTTTTGCCTCTCTAACCTCAGCACTGCCTTCTCGCGAGTCGCAAACATGGGTGTCATGAATGGCCCCGGGTACTTAGTGCTTTGGACTCCTCACCTGTATGTCCCATCTCACTGAACTATTATCTCAGCAAGCAGGGTCGATCTACCTTTATCTCCTAAGGTGATCGGATTTTTTCTTACTCATTAAATTTTCCATATATATCAAACAATTTCCTACCAAACTCAAATAATGATAACAACAACACAAACACCATATGATAATCTCCATAATGTAACATCATTCTCAACAGAATCCCCGGATGGAAATAAGGTAAAAAATGGGCAATATTTAGATCTTGTGGAGCAATAATATGAAATAAGGCTCAATATGGCTTTTGTGATGCATAAGCATAGGTAAGGCTAAGGAATATAAACATATGAGCATTATATGGAAATAGAAAGTCCACCATCCTCTTATTATGCAACATGTCAAAAGCAATTTCAAATTATACCTTCTTTCATGGTTTTCAAGAAAACTATGCACTTCATTGTGACTTCCCTTTACTAGGCAATTTCATGCTATATCTCTAATGAATCCAATTTTGCATCGTCGAGTTCAATATTACTTCCATGACATTTATCAAAAATTTTCAATGGGGGTCATTTTTTCAAACGTTTGGAAAACATGCATGTAAGCACATAAATCAATGATGAATTCCAAAATAGCCATGTATAAGCAATTCAAGAAATAATGTACAAATAATGTAAAATAAATCAAATATGCACAAAGTAAGCCCTTTCCCCACCCCATACTTAAACATTACAGTGTCCTCACTGTATAAAAAATAAAGGTAAAGAACGAAACTCACTAGACAGGTGTGCAGGATGCCGGAATCGAGTGCAATGCTGCTGCAGAGGTGGTCGACATCGACAAGGGTTGGTCGATTTCGAGGAAGCTGGTCGATGTCGACCAAGGCTACTCGAGATCAAGTAAAGTGATGCCTCCAGGGTGGGTTTCCTCGACCACAGGCTCCTTTTTGCTAAATGTGTTTGGTCGATGTCGAATAAATTACTCGTCGTCGAGTAAGTCTGCAGCTTTTTCTTCCTTGCAAGATTTGTTAGAAAAGAAATACCCACAATTGAAAAACTTAAAAACAATGTCAAAAACAAAAGCAAGAATGTCCAAAAATCCCAAAAATAAATGTCTATTTACAAGCTCTAGATTTTATAGTCGCTAGGCCGACTTTCTCCATGAAGCTCAAGGTGGCATTTGCAGGGCCCATGTAGCTTGGGCTTCAACCATGACTCCATTCTTGTCTATCAGTTGCAGTCCGCCTGAATGGATTTTGTTCACCGTGAAGGGCCCAATCTTCTTCTTGTTGAATTTGTTGGGAAACCAATGATCCTTTGATTTGGCAACATAGACTTTGTCACCAACTTCATACTTATTAGGCTCATCATTGGAAATCCTACATAATCGCACATACCAAGGCAAACCTCTCACATGTATAGATAAATCATCAATAGAAATAGGAGAAAAAAGATCCATACCTTGGCTTACCTTCGCAGAATCGGATTCGGGGACCTCCTGTTCTGGTCGATTTCGAGTAAGATTACTCGACATCGAGGAATTCGGCTCTTCTGGTGGAATATCAATCGATATGGAGGGAGATGGGTCAATGTTTTCAGGTCGATATCGAGTAAAGTTACTCGATATCGAGTGCTTCTACTCCAAATCGGCTTGGCTCGGCTCAA
Source organism: Persicaria tinctoria (assembly GCA_037127255.1). Lineage (NCBI taxonomy): Eukaryota > Viridiplantae > Streptophyta > Magnoliopsida > Caryophyllales > Polygonaceae > Persicaria > Persicaria tinctoria. The sequence continues at coordinate 10,981,678 of JBANSL010000014.1, forward strand.
TATGGGGAATCGGCTCGATGTGTGGAGATCGATATCGACCACAGTGAGTCGATATCGAGTTGGTTGAGTCAATTTTCTCCTGCTCGACTTCTGGGGGGGTCAGCTCGACATGGGTAGGTCGATATCCACTTGTTGTGGTCGATATCGAGTTGTTTTCTGGGCCCGTCGATTTCTTCTGGTCAATATTGACCCCATACTTAAGACCTGGCAAGGCATCTGAAAAATAGTTAGTCCAAATTGACGTACCTGGGTCTATGTCGATTGGATTTTCTGCTTCTTTGTTCAGGATGGCCAAGATCTCTTCCACCTGGGCTTCCATATCCCTCTTTTCTAGCTCTTTGGGAGTCATATTTTTTACCTTAAGCTCCCCGCAAGTAATGTAACCAGCCGATATAGACTTTACCTCTTCCATGGGACCTGTATGCCTTTCAGTTTTATTAAAGGAATACTCAGTTACCTCATCGCTGATGTTGAAAGTGAGCACTCCCTTTCTTACGCTTATGTTGGCATCCACCATCGCCAAGAAAGGCCTCCCTAGAATAATTGGACAAGAAGGGTCCTTCGCCATATCAATAACTAAGAAATCAGCAGGGACGAAGAACTTACCTACTTGTACTGGCACATTGTCCACCATGCCTGTTGGGATGACCACTGTGTTGTTTTCCATATAAAGCTTTGCATCCACAGGCTCTAGGGCACCTATCTTAATCTTGGACCATATTGATAGAGGCATTATACTCACACTGGCTCCAAGATCACATAATGCATTAAATTTGTATTGACCAAATCCAATGGTTATAGCGAACTTACCTGGATCTGGGCTTTTCTCTAGTACGTCCATTTGGCTGCACTCTCCTGCGATCTCAGCCATTGATCGCTTCTTGCTTAGAATATCCTTTAGGAACTTGACGTATGATGGCATCTCATTCAAAGCTTCTGTGAATGGTATGGTGACATTGAGCCTCTAAAGCATCTTGATGAAGCGCTGAAATTTCTTTTCTGCTGGATCCTTTGGAGATTTCGTCATGAAAGGCAGCTTCTTTTTCTGCTTCGGAGCCAGAACAGATGTTGGAGGTGTTGCAGCATCCTCGATGTCGACTTGATTCTCCTCGACGTCGACTTGATGTTGCTCGAAATCGACCATTGTAGTCGATTTCGAGTTGGAGTGTTGTGCAGACGAATCTTGGCCAAGCTGTTGCTCGATTTCGACTTGATATTGCTCGACCTCGACCAAATTTTGGTCGATATCGAGTTGCTGTTGGTCGTTGTCGAGTTGCTTCTCAGCTTCGTCCTGCTGCTTTCCGACCTCTGGCTCGCATAGTTGGTACCCGCTCTAGAGCTTTACGGCTGCGACGTGTCCAGTCTTCCCCTTGGAATTTAGTTCTGTTGGTCGTTCGTGGAATTTGTGCCGCGAATTGACCCATCTGGGTCTCTATGTTCCTCTTCCAGATGTCCATCTCTCCAAATCTTATATTGAGGTTCTGGAGCTGATTGTTAATGGCGCTTGTAGACTGCTGCTGTTGTGCCTGATTCTGGCGCATCTCATCGAGGATCATCTGTAGATCATCTTTCCGTTGATCTCTTCCTAGATGTCCTAGAGCTCTATATGGATGGAGGTTCCTAGGGGCATTTTGGTTCCATTGTGGTTGCTGAAACCTTTGGTCCCCTATATAGTGATTGGGACCCCCTGCGTAAGCTACCTCTTCGTGGGTTTCTACCATCCTGACTTGCTCCGTGTGTGGGCACTCAGTGGTGGTGTGCCGATGTGAGCCGCATTCGATGCAGGGCTGGTTAACAAAAAGATACTTAACTTGCTTGAGGAGCTTGCGATTCTGATCTCTGTAGTACTGCTCCTTGACATCTGGGTCAATCTCCTTAGAAGGCTCATAGAGGGGCATGGATAGGGCTGACCTGGCATAGGAATTCTCATCATAATTTGTCGGAGTCCCATACTTATTGTCGTAGTTGGTAAGCTTGTCGAGGGTAGCCCATGCGTCCGCTGGTGGCATTTCCAGATACTCATAATGAGTATACTGGTTGATCATATCCTTAGCGGCCAGATCAAGAGAATTGAAGAAGATCTCCTGAACGACGTAGGGTGGCTATCCATGTGTAGGGCAGGATCGCAGTAGATCCTTATATCGTTCCCATGCTTTTGCTAGCGGCTCCCCAGGCTTTTGTTTGAAAGCTGTAATCTTCTGGCGGAGGAGCGCTGTCTTGGCAGGAGGAAAGAATTTGTTGAGAAATTCCTGCCTTACTTCAGCCCATGTTGTTAGGGATCGTGGAGGGAGACCTTCAAGCCACATCAATGCTGGACCGGCCAGAGACCATCGAAAAGCTTTCATCTTGACATATTCCAGAGTAGTACCTTCAGCAAGAGTATGACACATGTAAGAGAAATTGGTAATATGTTCAAGAGGGCATTCATTAAATCTTCCATAGAAGGCATTCTTTTTAATCTCAATCAGGAAAGGAGTGCGAATTTCAAAATTAATTTCAGGGATTAGAATGGTCGATTCAGGCACGACGAGAGTCGGGTGCATGTAATCCTCTACAGTGGTAGGGTATTGAGCAAGCTCAACTTCTGCTTGCCTCCTTCGCTCAGCTTCCTGCGCAGTGCGTGCTCTCTCAGTGGTGAGAGCAGTATCCTTGGCGGCTAGTTCCCTCTGAAGCCTCTCAATCATCTCAGCTTGTGTTTCTGCGGTCGCCATGATCCTTTTCAGTATAGAATTGATGTGTATAAGACGTTCCGGATCGTCTAAGGCGTCAAACTCAGGTAGTTGACCAGAACGGCGCATACACCTACAAAATCAAAACTTAAAGAAAACGTGAGATCTAACTACCTAAGGCGCGAATGATTACCTCCCCGGCAACGGCGCCAATTTGTTGTAGGAGGAAATTGAGTTCAAAATATAATGAAACAGATCAAACCAAATTCGTGCCCACGCAAATGATTACAAGACTTCCTCCCGATGCAGCAGTGGGAAGTCAGGATCGATCCTCGAGGAAGCGTGTCAGCGGATCTCAGGTAGCGGAGGAATCTCACATGAAAAAAATCAAACAGACAGACATAAACAATAGAGAAAAGCAGAAAAGAAAGCAAAGCAGCAATTTTTGGTCGATATTGACTACCAGTACTCGATATCGAGTAAGGAAATCGACTACATAAACTCTATATCGACTGACAAAAAGCAAAACTCAGCAAAATAACTCGATTTCGACAAAACTCAACTCGACATCGACCAAATTCCTCGATGTCGACCAAATCTTCTCGACTTCGAGTAACTCAGAAACAAAATTTTGCAACTTTTCGAACGAAAACGAATATAAACACGAAATTAACTCAATAAACTAAAGACTTCCAAGATTAGGGTTTCAACACCACAACGATAAACATGTAAAATAACACATAAAGGCATAAAAGATCATGCTTTTCATCAAATAACTTTCGTTATTAATAAATAGGAATATAGAGGCTTTCGCATAAACCCTAATTGTTACTAACCCTTTTCACATTATTAATCCAAGTTGTATTAAGATCACTTTCGCTTCAATAACACAAACAAGTATCACCTTCAACTTTCGCAAAAGAATCATGCTCGCAGGGATAGAAGACGAATTGCATAAAAAGCTTGTACCTTTACCGCATCACCTCACATGGCTACCGCCGGGCTCACCCCGACCCTAGAAGTGGGTGGACTACTCGCTTTTCATCATGAATAAACTCATCTAAGATTTCAGGAATATAAATTGCATTAAAAATAACCAAAACTTACAACCGATCGAAGCCAAAACCGCTTTCGCTAACTTCAACTCCTCTCGGCTACAAGCTCTCTCTCTCTCTCTCTACTTACTACCTCTTCTCCTTCTCTAGAATTGAATTAATAAAATCCAGCCCCTAAGGCTTTATTTATAGCCTTAATTTCCTCTCTAATTAGGAAAGAAAACTATATCTATCTATCTTTTATTAAAACATGGAGATAAATAAATAAATCAACTAGGAATATATCTAATTGTGGATAAATCCTCCTCCAATTTGATAGATCTTGATAGAATTTGCTATTGCGGATATCTCCATTGGATTCGAGATAGAAACTTAACAAGACTCGGATAGCTCGATTTCTGCCGCCTGGGATCAACTCGATATCGAGTAGTGTTACTCGATATCGACCAAGGTTTTCTCCGTCTTCAGCTTCTTGACTCGATCTCGGCTCCCAGAATGCATGTCGACTTGATGATTACTCGATATCGAGTAAGTTAACTCGATATCAACTTGAATCTCTCAGCTCCCGCTTGCTTCGTCGATTCCTGGATCTTGGCTCAATATAGGTTACTCGATATCGAGTACAGCAACTCGATATTGACCAATTTTTAGGACTTAGTCGATTCGGGCTCTTTCTGTGTGGAAATCGACTGATGTACTCGATATCGACAAGGCTTAGTCGATATCGACCAATGTGTTGTCGAGTAGATTTGCTTCTTTCCATCTTGATTTGTCCTGGTTCCGCTGCTCCTTGACCTCGGACTTTCTGTAGTTGACTTCGAGCTTTTCCTCCTTTCTCGAAACTGCTGTAAATTGCTTCGAATTCTGCGAAATTAAACAGAAACTGGTATAGATTCCATAATTTGGAAAATAAGCATAAACTACATAGATTATGTACTATTCTAGCCCAAATGTATGAAATGCATACAGAAAACGATATAAAAGTAACTATAAAACATGGTGAATTTGGCTCACAACAATACTCCTAGGATCGGGTTTAGCGTTCTCAAAAAGTGCTTTGTTGCGAAAATATCAAATAATCCACCAGGCAAAGGCGAGCTTAGTGAAACGAGTAGTGCCAATGGTCTCCTTGATTTGTTGAAAGGTGGTGTTTAGATCAGAAGTTTGCAAAAAGTTGTTGTTTGTAACAAATAAAGAATAGTCTATCATTGTGATTACATTTCGTGAAATAGGACAGTTCCAGAGCAGGTGGGCTAGGTCTTCGTAGCTCGAATCGCACTACGGGCAAGATGTGGGAATATATCTCGGATACGTATCCTCTGCTGCCCACCCTCAACTTTTCTCATCCTCTTTACTCTCTCATTGATTTACTTCCCCCCTTTACTTTTTTTTTTGAACCAACAAGAATTTGGCTATAGGGGCAAGCCATGTAAGCCAAGGGCATCCGAAGAACTCACGAAACGCTGAGTCGTCAGGAGCCAGATGGCTATGGAAATCATCGTACAGATGCGATAAGTGGTCCGCAACTCGGTTAGCTTCCTGGAACACATGACGAATCTTAATTGAGTGGAAAAAAGCCAAGCGAGACTAGACTGTTCGAGAGAATCATTTTAGAGTCTCCTGTTGGCTTCCCAAGCCGAAAAGGTTGTTAATGATAGTTATATTATCACCTTCGATTTCGAGATTAGTTATGCTAAGATCATGAGCAGCTTGCAAGCCTTTCCAAAGACCAAGTGCCTCAGAACCAAAAATGGAAGGGATTGGACAAGACCCAGATCCAAAGAAAATAGGGGTGCCTTTACAGTCTCTGATGATGAATCCGTAAGAGCCTTTGGAAGAAGAGGACTAGGCTCCATCAAAGTTAAGTTTGTAATTACCCTGTGACGGGGGCATCCATTTTGCTTTTCTTCTTTTGGCCTCCGATTTATTTGTTAGGGGTTGTTTTCCTGTTTGTTGATGGTTGAAACAATCTTCAATATTATTGTTCGAGTTCCATAGTAATACTTGGTCTTTCAGAAAGGATAAGATACTCCTAGGATCAGGTTTAGCGTTGTCAAAAAGTTCTTTGTTGCGGAAATACCAAATACTCCACCAGGCAAAGGCGAGCTTAGTGAAGCGAGTAGTACCAATGGTCTCCTTGATTTGTTGAATGGTGGTGTTTAGATCAGAAGTTTGCAAAAAGTTGTTGTTTATTGTAACAATTAAAGAACCGTCCATCATTGTGATTACATTTCGTGAAATAAGACAGTTCTAGAGCAGGTGGGCAAGGTCTTCGTAGTTCGAATCGCACTGCGGGCAAGATGTGGGAATTCCATACCCTCGATAGGCAAGCCTAACCGAAGTGGGCACCCCATTTTTCATGATTTTCCAAAGTAGTGTTTTGACTTTTGGTGGGGCATCAAGTTTCCAGATCCAATTCATGCATATCTTTCTTTTGGTAATTCTTCCTCTTGTTTATCATTTCTGTTGCAGAGTTAGTGGAGAACCATCCATTCCGACTCCATTTCCAATAAAGTCTATCCATATGTATGTTCTTGGGTATTGGTGTTGTTGTTATGGAGTCTAATACTTCCATAGGTATTATATGTTTGACAACGTCATCTAATTTTGTGAGATTCCATGCTTTATCATGTGTCAGGAATTGGTTTATTTTAGTCGTGGTATCGATCTATTGTATATCCAATACAAAGGTAATAAGTGGGGAGTCTCCAATCCAGTGGTCAGTCCAGAATTTTATGTTTTCCCCATTGCCAATAGACCATCGAATACCTTCCTTAAAAAGTGAAATCAATTTAGTGAGCTAGGTCCATTTCCACGAGGCTCCACTTTTCCTATGATATTGCAGTATGTTCTGTCCTTTGAGATACTTTTAATACATTATGGAAACCCAAGGATCGTTTGGTTCCGCTAGAATCTTCCACAATAGCTTTAGTTGTAGTGCTGTATTCATATCCTCCTATTTTCGGAGTCCGAGACCCCCATTCTCTTTTGTTTTACAGATCTCATACCAGCTCACTAGTGGTTTATGTGTGGGGCCCTTATTCCATAGGAAGTTTCGGTTTATCTTATCGAGTTCCGCATGTACAGATTTAGGTAATAAGAAACATTGCATAAGATGCAATGGTTTAGCTGATAAAGTTGTCTTAATTAAAGTACAACGTCCAGCCCGGGACAGGCAGTTTGCCTTCCATTTATGGAGTTGATTTTTTTGTGGAGGTTAGCAATTCCTTGAAATCATCTTTTGTGGTGCGACCACAGATGATAGGGCAACCTAGGTTAGTGGTATATTGAATTTCTAGTTCGTTATGAATATTATTTTTTTGAGCTGCTGTTATGTTTGGGGACGTTTGGAAATGCGATTTATGTCTGTTTACTTTTTGCCCCAAGATAGAAGTGTATTCCCTAAGAATCATATTGATTTGGTCACAACAAGTTTTGGTAGCTGAGGTGAAAATAAAGATATCATCAGCGAATGCTAAATATGGGATCTTAGTTCCACTCCATGTCATTCTGATTCCTGGGTGGCTCTGGGGTTTGGCTGATTCATTGTGTAATCCTCTGGCTAGTATTTCAGAAAGGATGAGGAAAAGCTAGGGTGATAGAGGGTCTCCTTGACGAAGTCCCCGTTGTGGAGTGAATAGATCCGTTGGTTCATTATTCACTAGTACCGAGTACGTAACTGTGGTTATGCACTTCTTGATCCAACCCTAAAAACGGGAAGAGAAGCCAAATCTATCCATTACTGATAAGAGGAAGTCCCAGTCCACTAGATCAAAAGTCTTTTCCATGTCTAGTTTAATTGTCATCCAACCCGCTTTGCCTTTCTTCTTCGAGAAAGAATGAAAAATTTCATTGGCAATGAAGATGTTGTCTTGTATCGATCCCCCTACTGAAAATGCACTTTGTAACGGGTTAATTATTTTAGGGATAATTTTTTTTAGTCTTCCCGCTAGTATTGTAGAGATGATTTTGTACGAAGTCGAGCATAGGCTAATAGGTCTGTAATGGGATGTTGTCGTCGGGTTGTCACATTTTGGTATTAGCGCGATAAAAGTGTGGTTTATTTGTTTGAGGATCCTCCCACTGAGGAAGAAACACTTAACCGCCTTAATGACAGAAGGTTCTATAATGTGCCAGTATTTCTTGTAGAAACCCGCCGAAAAACCATCAGATCCGGGTGATTTTCGTTTGCTAGACTAAATACTGCATTTTTTTTTCCGGAGTTTGTAACTTGTCTAGTCATCCAGTCATTGTCCATATCTGTAATTTCGGTACCAATATTATTGAGAAGGTTGCTCGGAATTCTTCATCTTTGGTTTCGTGAGAATATGCTAACAAATTCGTTCTTGATGGTATCCCGTATATCCTTTTCACTTGTTATGGTAATACCGGCTATTGTTTGGATGTTTCTTATTATGTTCTTGTTCCGTCTCCCCGTTGCAATCCTGTGGAAGTACTCAGTGTTAGCATCCACCGAGTTTATATGGGTTCGTTTTGCCCTTTGCCCCCAGTATTTCTACTGGTAGCTTAAAAGAGATGCATGCTTTACAGTTAATCTTTTTATTTTATTATCTAAGTTTTTATCATAAGAGTTTGATAGCATGCATTTAGGAAGGCATATTAGGTTGCACTTAGCATGATTTAGATGTATATAATGCATGGTTTAGGCTAGAATTGCATTTATACTTGTTTTGTTGGTAGAGTCGGAATCTACACGCTTTTATGGATTATTTCAGGTATATGTGGATCCGACGAGGAATGAGGAAGCTCATGGATGAAGGAAGAGTGAAGAGGAGGAGGAAAAGTGAAGAGCCCGAGAGCGGAATCGAAGTTAGAGAGCCTAAGTGAAGAACAAGTCAGCAGAAGTTGTCGCCGGACATGCTGAACTTGTTTCGCACTTTCTGGAGGCCTCGGTGGTTCGATTGACTATTATAAGCATGCGTTGGAAATCTCTTTAAGAGATATACAACTTTCATGTTGACATTGAGACCAAATTCAAAACGGAAAAATCGCTGTGAATAGTAAAAGTCGCCCCGCGGCCAAGAAAATCGCCTCGTGGCTCGTAGCTCAGAAGAAGATTTCGCTGATCGCCCTAACAAAGCTTAATTTTGAGATAATGTAGTTCTGATTCCACTAGTGTTATCTGGCAGAAGATATTGCCGAAAGTGACTTTGCTCCATAATTTACTTTTCTTTTTAACTTCATGCAATTTTTTGGTTAGTTTGTACATGTGAGATCCTAGAGTGTCAACACGCCAAGCATCACGAATAATTTTTTCGAAGTCTGCTGGCCTAGAACTCCAGGCCATTTAAAATTTGGAAGGTTGCAGTATGGGTTTCTGGTTGTCCATTAGGTCAAGTGTGATTTGAGTATGATCCGATCTGATAAAAGCCTGGTTTTTTGTGCAAAGATTCAAAAAGCGTTGTAAAAGGCTATGGCTTACTAAGGCTCTATCTAGTTTCTCAAAAATATTGTCAATCACATGAGGGCGTTTCCTCCAGGTGAATCTGTTTCCAAAGGTTGGGGCATCTATGAGGTTGTGCGTTGTAATTATCTCCTTTAGTCTAGAAAATCTGCGCGAGCTAGGAGGGTTGCCACCCATTTTGTCGTTTGGTTCGAGAATCTCATTTAAGTCGCTAATTATAATCACTTGGCCCTTTATACTGTTGATGGTAGCTGCCAGAGAGGTCCAGAACAAGTTTTTATCTCCTTCTTGGGCTGGTGCGTAGACAAACAGAATTGTGATTTTTAAATTTATTGTGTTATATATTTCTATATGTTGCTTGTGCTATTCTATTTTCCTAATTTGTTACTGTAAATGTTTCATTTTGAAATTGGGATTCCTTCCACAAGAGGCAGAGCCCACCGGCGAGCCCCGTGGAGAGGCAGAAATGTATTTTATCGAATCTGGGTTTTCTCCAGCATCTATCCGAGGGGGGATGTTGCAACTTTGTTTCCGCTAACATTAGAATTCTAATGTGATCCATTCTGCATGTTGATTCTATTTGGGTCCATATATTCCTCCTATTCAGACCTCTTATATTCCAATAGCTAAACTTCATTTGACACTTTTATGGGAAGCTAGGTAAATCTTGTGAAAACTATATTTGGATTTATCTGGTTCATTCAAGGCTTGATTGATTTTTTCCGGTTGTGATTCAGCTAGTTTGGGAGCATAGTTCCTTGAAGAGATATAGATATATATGTTGAGGGCGGAGATGTAATTATGAGTGTTGAGGGCAGAGGTCGGCCAAAAAACCCACAACCAGTTAGTTAAGCATCTCGTTAGCATTAGAATGTTACCATGTGAAGAATAAGAAATAGATTGGTTTATGGAGCTTATTAAGAGATAATGTAGTGGTAGTAATTGGCCCCAAAACCAAAAATTAGAATCACATTGCTGTAGACCAACGAAACCAAGAGTACAAAACTGTGGCAACATAGTATAAACAGAGAATAGTAGAAGATAATTTACAGAGTGATGTATAAGTTTGAGAGTCCAAAGCTTATTACAATCAGTAAATTCACAAATTGTAAGTTCAGGGCACAAATGAACCAGGAGCTCCAGGGGAACAGAGTCGTTCATTGCAGCCTGGTAACCTTAGTTGTTGTGTGGATAGCATACATGGGAAGCACTACGCATAGAGGAAAGTAGAATAGATATGTAGTCAAAAAGGAGTTGATGTGTACAGTCCATAGAAAGATACAAATACTGCTTGCAAGTTTCCATGAACTGCATAATGAAATTACAAACGTAAAAGTTGGGATGTTATTGCCATGATCTTTGTTGGAGGTGTTGGCTCGGTTCACTTGGTTTCTCAATAGCCGTTGACTGATGCTATGCTGTAGTTCAGCAGAAACGAGGAGAAGAGACCCTCCTCTGCACATTCGATTGCCTGTGACATAGTTAATTTTTCAACATGCTCAAGAGGAAAATGCTCCCGAGCAAGGTTAGTTCTTGTGTGATTTAATACAAAGTGTAAAGAATATGGGTGAACAATGATTGATACAAGGTGTAAAGAATATGGGTGAAGAATCAAGTGGTGCTTTGTGCAGTATAGAGTGACAGAAGTGAGCCCTGTAGTGGTTTGCCAATATAAGTAAAGCACTAATAAAAGGAACATAGTTAAGCAATAGAGGTGATCATAAAGATTGATATGCCAAGGATGCCAGATTACACATAGATGTCTAATAACCTGATAACATGGATAGAATAAGCAGCAGGAGTACCAGATTACCGGTAGGTGCCCATCAAAATAAAGCTTGGAATGCAGGCTGTAGAAGTAAGCATTAGATTGAACATTACTGACTGTGGTGGTGATCATAAAGATATGTAAAAGGTTCCCTCCTTTTACTTGCTATTGTTGTTAACATATGACTACTTTCACAATTGTGTTTTCCAGAAGATTACATTAACTTTAACTTTTATGTGTTTGAACTTTTAACTCGTTCATATTTCTGTTTTTTTTTTCATGAATTCAGTAGTGGTAAGACCTAATAGTTTAAATGTAGTTCGTTTTATATATATTTTATGATATAGATCTATTATTTTCATTAAGATATTTAAAAGAACATATAAATTATCTTGGTGTATCCTATATTGTATCCTATATTTTTTGGATTGTTGTATCCCCGTATTTTTATGGTGTCATATCCCCGTAACATAGGTTGCGGGCGGATGCGATTTAAGGTAAGTTTCCAGAGTTCGAAAATTTTAAATAGGTTCGACCGAAATCCAAATCCGGCAAGGTTAGGGTTCATCGGTCCTCCTCCAAATCGAAAGATGGCCTCAAAAACAGAGACCCGCTGCTGCCGCCGGCCCTCCAAATTTCATCAATTTTTTTTTGTATACCTTATAAGAAGATTTTTTTTTTTAAATATTGAAAAAACACTAAAATTGTGATTTATTTATGATATTTTGTATTTAAATAGTTGAGAGAAAAAATATATAAAAAATAATGAAGAATTACATTTAAAGCAATATTGAAAGAAACGTTCAATCTATCTATATCTATATATAACTTTAAATCAGAAGACTTTTCCTACGTGTCTTCTCCACCTCAATTTTAGTTATTTCAACCAATATCAATTTTTTTTTTTACTTTTATATCCTCTAAGTTTTAGTTCCAGTTTCTAAAAACAATCTTCTCTCCACCGTATTCTAGGATTACTCTACTTGCCTCCTTCTATTTGCAATGGAACCTGATTCACATCCTGCTGTAACTACTTCAATTCAATCTCTTTCCTCTATCAATTAGTTTCTTCATCGATCGATCAATTAAATCGCGCATTGCCTGATTCTGTTTCAGGTGCTGGGCTCAGCGCCTCCAGCGAAGGACACCGATCGTGACGGCTTACCAGCAGTGCTACAGAAGGCGGCGGAGGGGAACAACAAGATGATGATAATCGCGGTCAGCAACAAAGCCTACGTGGAGTGGATCGACGACGATCAGCCGTCGGACATGCTCGACCTCTTCCTCCAGAGCTTCTGGCTCGGCGAGGGGACTTGTGTTTTTTGGTAATGGTTAATCTTCTTCGAGATACGATTGTGGAAGCAACGATCCAAAGGAAGAGCAAATCAGCTGCTTCTGATTCTCGAATCTCATAATCAAATCTCTCACACACACAATGATTAAACTTGATCTTGATTGTTCTCACTGGAATTTCTCTCCCTCTTAATTCCTCTTCGTTCTATTCAATATATATTTTTAAAATTCGAGTGTGGTTTTGATTTGATTTTATTTTATTTTAGTTTTGATTTGCTTGTTGTTGCCTGTATTGTTATCTATAAAATTAACCGATTCCCCAATTTGAGTAATTTATAGAGATTATATTTGAGTTTGAATTGGTGAAAACGTAAAAAAAGTTATTATCCAGTTACTCAACGTAAAAAAAAAGTGAATGATTGGTGTACTTAGATGTCAATTTTGGAGGATAAAAAAATAAAAATGGAAAAATAAAATCAATTTATTACTTTAATTTTTAATTTTTATATCTTAATTCTTAATTTTTTTTCTATATTTTATCATATCTTACCTTTTTATCTGGTTTTATCATTTTTATTTTTTTTCCCCAATGACATGAAAAGATTAATCTAACTTAAAATTAAAATTTAGATACAATTATTGTAGAGATATATAAAACTTTGGGCCAAATTTCTTCTAAAACTTTTATCTTTTGTAGATAATAAAAAAAAACGAGTTTTATCTTTAAAATACGATAAGATATAGGGAAAAACGAATTTTTAATAAATAAAATTTCAATTTTTTACAATTATATTTTTTTATTTTTTTCAATAATTGACTCATTTTTAATTTATTACGAAATATTGATATTTTTTTCACACTTTTGACATTAGGAACATCAAGAATCCAGAATTAAAAGTATAACTTACTTACCATATATAATGATTTTTATTTATTTTTTATATAAACGCGTCATGGCGCGGGGATTATACTAGTGTACAATTTAAATATAAATATGATATTTTTTAATAAAATAGTTGAGAGAAACAAAAAAATAAAGAAATAAATAGGGATTTTTTTTTTGGTTGAAACGAGAGTCGGCACCCTCCACGCATCTAGTTTCACATTATTAATAATTTGAAAAAAGGGCCAAGTAGTCAGCATACTGGGGATAGCCCAACCCATAACATCATTTTGCAGGAAACATAAAACACCCTCGGGAGGGTAAATCAATACATGTAAACTAGTGTCATAAGAAAAGCTAAATTAGCCAAATGGTCCACTACGCAGTTAGCTTCGCGATACCCATGTCAAAACTGGATAGTCCAATCCCTATTTAAAAAGTCTTGGCACTTGGCCACAAGACAAACTAGCGGATAACACCGCTGCAGCTGCGCCCCTAGGAGGGAGACTATCAGAGGTGAGTCCGTTTACAACATCACCTGTCTGTACCCTCCCTCCAAAGCAAGCTTCAACCCTTGTAACACTCCTCACAACCCCGCCATAGGGATCGTACATGAGCCGATGTTCATAACAAAGCCCCGGTGGCACTCGTCAGCATTATTCCTAATAACCCTAGCCGTCGTCGCATGATCGTCGCGCCTTACCGCACCGTCCATTAATGATGTAGTAAAACAAATAAAAAAAAATTAAAGAATTGAGATTTGAACTCAAGACCTTTAGATTCTCCTTCCTTCCCTTTACTATTTGACTTAAATATTCTTACAAATATCATAAGGCCCCGCTTGGTATGAGTGCTGAAATCGAAATCGGTATGGAATAATAAAATCGTAATGACCCATTACTGAAGCTTGTTGTTTGGTATGCTGTCGGAATGAACCATTCCTAAAATAATAATAGTAATAATAATAATAAAATAAATAAATAAATAAATAAAATAATGATAAAAGTAATAATATTAATAGAAATATATTATTATTATTAAAAATAAAAATAAAAGATAATATATATTAAATAATAAAATATTGATAATAATAATAATAATATAACTATATAAGTATAAATATAATATAATTAATAATAATATAAATGAATACATATAAAATAATAAAATATTGATAAAAAGAATAATATTTTTAGTAGAAATATATTATTATTATTATTAAAAATAGAAATATAATATAATACTCCCTCCGTTAATTAAAACTTGACGTTTTACTATTCATGCACGCTTTTTTAGGTGTTAAAAACTATATAAAATATTAACTTTTAAAAAAAAAAAATTTTTAATAATTTCATAAGTAATACAATTAACTATAAATTTATAAAAACAAATGTTGAAAAATATTAATATTTTATATAGTTTTTATCATTCTAAAAATACGTGTATAAATAGTAAACGACAAGTTTTAATTAACAGAGGGAGTATATTTTAAATAATAAAGTATTGATTGATTTTTTCAGGTGCCCAATTTCCTCAATTTTTATTACTCAATCCGTTTGTTTTTAATTGATATCTTCTATTTTCAAGTGATGTATATTTTTTTAAGAATGTAAAAACTACTTAAATATTATTTGTATTTAATATTTTTTAATAATTTTATACTTATTATAATAAGTATAAGATTATTTAAAAAAACTATTAAAACATAAATATTTTATATAATTTTTTATCACCTTAAAAACAGAACTACATAGTAAAAGGTCAACCTGGATTTGGAATCTTAATACTCCGCCCAAAACTAAATTTTTTTTTGTGGAAAATCTCCCAAAAAGGACTCCCCACTGCTGAATGGCTTAACCAACGATGTGTATCTGTTCCTTCCACTTGTTGTCTTTGCAACTCTGCGGTTGAAGACGACACTCACTTGCTTGTTCAATGTCCTTATATGAACCTGTTGCACTCTTTCCCAATGACTATTAGGTTAAAATTTTCAAATTTGATTGGTCAATCATGCGACTTTAAGCCCATCCTCAACTTTATCGGAAATACATTTTCAATAAAGGAGAAGGATAAACTTGCGTTTACTTGGTGGACTACGTGGTACATTAGAAACCAATTTCTGTTTAAACAAGTTGTCATCCCCAACACATCCAAAACAAGTCATCTTATACAAACTCACATTGATAATTGGAAAAAAAACATTTGTGTTCGATGACGGTGTGAATGCGGTGGATTCTACTACTAAGAAAGTTGCCTTGTTGCAGGTCAAACAAAATCAAAGCAAAAACATCAATTGCCGAAAGCCTTCTATAGGTTATTATAAGCTTAATTTTGATGGCTCAACGCTGGCTAACTCAAACAGCTTTGCTGGCATAGTTATTCAGGACTGGTTGGGGAATCCGCTTCACATTGGGTCCCGGCAACTGGGATCCCAAACTCCACTTAAATCGACCAGAAGCTCTTGCCCTTTAATTAGAGGTACAAAAAATTAGACAACTGCATATAAACAAAGTACAAATTGACGAAGATTCTTTAATAATAATAATAAATCATCTAAAAAATAAGCATAACTCCCCTTGGAAAATTGAATTAATCATGACTGATATCAAAACCCTTTTATCGGTTGTGAAAGAAGTCTCTTTTATTTACATTCCCCGCATGGGCCATAGAGTGGCTGACAAGGTTGCACACCTTGGCCACTCTGTCCAGAATACGGACATCTCAAACAATTCAGGTCTACAGGACCTCATCCATAAGGATGCTCGAGAGTTATCTCACCCGAAATCTTTCTTAATTAAAAAAAAACATAGTAAAAGGTCAAATAAAAGTGAAAGGAATGAACTCCGTCTTCAACTTCGGACCCCGCTTCGCTGCCACTAGGGGGAAACAGGATCGAATTTGCATCAGTCGTATCCGCGTGAATTAATTTGGATCAAATTGAACCCTTTTCATTTATTTCATACCAACGGCCACCGAAAATGACAAGTATTGAAGTTCATCCATCTACAAATATAAGTTATACATATCATTTTAGTTAAAATTAATTAGTTTCTTCAGCAAATAAACCACCGAATCTCCTCTGTCACACAAGATATTTGAAATCAAACAAGTTCTTCCTATTCCTAGTTTCGAATTGGCAATGGGAGAAGGTCCGGCTATTGGAATTGATCTTGGCACTACCTACTCCTGTGTCGGAGTTTGGCAGCACGATCGGGTTGAGATCATCGCCAATGATCAAGTTAACAGGACTACACCTTCCTATGTTGCCTTTAAGGATACCGAGCGTTTGATCGGAGACGCTGCTGAGAATCAGGTGGCCAGGAACCCAATCAACACCATCTTCGGTATGACTTCTCTCTGTCACCTGATTTAATACCAGTATGTTTATTTCTAACTAGGAGATCTGTCACAATGAATCAACCAGAGCTTGAAATCTATTTCCTGTTTGTTTCTGATAGATTACATAGTCTTCATATTGTATAGTGGGTCAAAAGGCTCAATCTATTGTAACCTATATATATGATTGATTAATGAATGAAACCATCAAGGGGGACTTTACATCAATTCCATTATTCTACCTGGTATCACAGCCTTTTCTTCCTCACGGAACCCTAATTTGATCCTCCCGCCCCACCCCTCCTCTTACCGCCGTCGGCATCGTCCCATCGCCACCGATCTCTCTCTCCCCTCGCCTCACAGGCCCACCCCTCCCTGCCGCCGACCGGCCTCCCTCTCGGCCCCTCTCTCTCCCTCTCTCCTCACCAGCATATGCAGCGCCACCGTCCCCTTCCCCATCTCGGCACCATGCCCAGCATAAGCGGCGGCCGCGGCATATGTTGCGGTCGCGACATATGCAGCTTCTGCAGCAGCCGCAGCTATCGGCAACGCCCGCAGCATCGGTGGACTGGTGGCCCTCGATGGTCCCTGGTGCCTGGCTTCAACCCTCATTGGATGCAATCCGGCTTTCCTGCCCCTCGACATGCCGGTCCTCAGGCCTATCTAACATCGTCTGATCAAGGCTATGTTCCGTCTGCTGGGCATCACGCCTTCTCCTCTATGCAGCCGACATCTCCCGACTCTTCTTGGTACATGAAAACTGGGGCCACTTCCCACATGACAAACTCCTCAGGTAACCTCTCTTCTATTTCCTTTAAAGGTCCTGCACACTCTACTATCGTCGGCAATGTTGGTCGCCTTGCTACTTCGGGGATTGGCCACGCCAAATTACAGACCCCAACCCACCCACTACACCTTAACAACGTCCTCATTGCCACAAAGATTGTCAAAAACCTTATCTCTCTCCGTCGGTTCACTACTGACAATAACGTTTCTCTTGCGTTTGATCTCTTTGGTTTCTCTGTCAATGATCTTACTACAAGGGTTACTCACTTGAGATGTAACAGCACCGGGAAGCTCTACCCTATCACACCACCTTCTACATCCAGTTAGTCTTGCTCGGTCGCCCTCTAGGCATCGTCATCCAGCTTGTGGCATGCACGCCTGGGCCATCTCAGTGTTGCCGTTCTAGATGTCCTCCGTTCTCAGAGTCTTGTCAACTGTAATAGAGAGTTGCGCTCTAGTTTAGGCTCTTCCTGTCAGTTAGGCAAACATGCCAGACTACCGTTTCAACGGTCTTTGAACTCTACTTTTGCATTTTTTGATATAATTCATAATGACATTTCGACCTCTCCCGTGCCTAGCAAGGAGGGTCACAAGTACTACATCTTGTTTCTTGATGATTACAGTCATTTCTTATGAGTTTTCCCGTTGCATTTCAAGTCTCATGTGTTTCCTATCTTTGTAAAATTTCATGCTTACATCAAAACACAATTTCAAACATCCATCGAATGTTTCCAATGTGACAATGGCCGTGAATTTGATAACAAAGACCTTCACTCTTTCTTTGGGATCTCCTATCGGTTTTTTTGCCCCTATACTTCCCAGCAGAATGGCAAGGCTGAGCGAATCATTCGAACCATAACCAACATGATACGCTCTCTCCTCTTTCAGCATATATTCCCCTTACCTATTGGCCTCACGCTTTATCAACCACATGTTATCTCCTCAATATTCTCCCATCTACTACCCTACACCATCGCTCGGCCACTCATGCCCTATATTGCACCTTACTTAGGTATGATCACCTTCGTACCTTTGGGTGCTTGTGCTTCCCCAACCAGTCCTTCACCGCCCCACACAATCTCCACCCGCGCTCTACTCCATGTGTCTTCCTAGGCTATCCGTCTTATCATCGCGGTTACCTTTGCCTCGATGTTCAGAGCCATATGCTTATTCTGTCACGTCATGTCACTTTTGATGAGTCTCGCTTTCCCTTCTCTTCCCCTTCTCCCCTCTCTCCCACACCCACTGTCTCCTAGTCTGAGTCAGAGTCTCCTTTCCCACACTTCCTTCTTCCCAAGAGCTCTACTGGTGCTCCTGTTTCTCCCCCTACACGGCTACACCGCCCCCACCACCGCCCCCTCCCCTACCACCAGACCGCACACCCGTAGCATCTCCGGTGTGTTCAAACTGAGACAAATTGTCTCTATGTCCGCCTCCGATCACCCCAACACCACTCACCCTCAGCCTCACCCCCCCATATCCCGTGGCCCATAACTTGCCAGTTGCCGCAGCCGCAACAGAGTGCTGCGCTCGCGGCACATCTACCTGCCGCGTCCCCTGCCTCCCCTCCCTTGCCGCGGTCGCAGCCCCATGCCGCACAGTCAACACCCGCCCCCACCGTCCCCATGGCTTCTCCTACCTCTCCTCCAGCCTCCTTTTCCCCCATCCCCACCGTCCCCATGGCTTCTCCTACCTCTCCCCATGGCTTCGTTGGCAGCCACTCAGATACGTCTCTGTTTATCTATCGTAGAGGCACAGACATGGCCTTTCTATTACTATATGTCGACGACATCATACTCATTGCCTCTTCTGATGCTCTTCGGATGTCTATTGTTGCCCAGTTGAGCGCTGAGTTCGCCATGTCAAATCTGGGTCCGTTTTCTTACTTCTTGGACGTCGATGTGCAGCGTCATGCGTTTGGGTTGTTTCTCTCTCAGAGTAAGTATGCTGCCGAAATTGTTGCTCGGGCCAAGATGAGCAACTGCAAGCCCATCGTCACCCATGTGGATACCTCCAACAAGCTCAGTGCTCACTCTGGACCTCTGTTTGATGATTTGACGTTGTACCGGAGTCTCGCCGGTGCATTGCAGTATCTTACCTTTACTCGGCCAGACATCAGTTACGCCGTTCAGCAGATCTCCATGTCCATGCATGCGCCCAGGGAACCAGACTTTCAGGCCTTGAAGCGGATCATCCGGTACATCAGCGGTACCCTCGAGCTGGGCACCACAATCACCCCTTCCTCTCGGCATGACCTCGTTGCTTACACTGAAGCAGATTGGGGTGGTTGTCCTAACACACGCCGCTCCATGTCTACTGTGTCTTCCTCAATGACACTCTTGTGTCGTGGTCAGCGAAGCGTCATTCTTTGGTGTCTCGCTCTAGCGCCGAGGCTGAGTACAGGGGCGTCGCCAACGTTGTCTCCGAGTGCTCATGGCTGCGAAATCTCCTCCTTGAGCTCCGCTACCCTATTCAGAAGGGCACCCTGGTCTACACTGACAACGTCTCCGCCGTCTATCTGGCTAGCAACCCAGTCCAGCATTAGCACACGAAGCACATTGAGCTCGATCTCCACTTCGTTCGAGACAAGGTTGCTATTGGACATGTTCGTGTTCTACATGTCCCGTCCTCCTATCAGTACGCTGATATATTCAACAAGGGTTTATCTCGTCAGTTGTTCCTTGATTTTCGGTCTAGTCTCACTGTATGGGACCCTCCACTTTCGACTGCGGGGGTTTGATAGATTACATAGTCTTCATATTGTATAGTGGGCCAAAAGGCCCAATCTATTATAACTTATATATATGATTGATTAATGAATGAAGCCCTCTAGGAGGACTTTACATCAATTTCATTATTCTACAGTTTCCTTTTTTATTGGCTTAGTTACCAATTTTGACAGTGTACTCTAATTTAATGTTTACTAGTTTCCAATTGTTATAGGTGCAAAGAGGTTGATCGGCAGGAGATTTAGTGACTCATTGGTACATATTGATATGAAGTTGTGGCCATTCAAGGTTATTCCCGAAGCTGCTGACAAGCCGATGATTGTTGTTACCTTCAAGGGCAAGGAAAAACAATTCAGTGTTGAAGAGATCTCATCAATGGTGCTTACGAAGATGAAGCACCCCGCAGAGGCTTATCTTGGTAAAACCATCAAGAACGCTGTGGTGACAGTCCCTGCTTACTTCAATGAGTCCCAACGACAGGCGACTAAGGATGCTGGTGTTATTGCGGGCCTGAATGTCATGCGTATCATCAACGAGCCCATCGCAGCTGCCATCGCCTATGGCCTTAACAAGCCGAGCAACAGTGGGAAGAATGTGATCATCTTTGATCTTGGTGGTGGCACATTTGATGTTTCCCTCCTTGCAATTGTTAAGAACAACCACAAGAATGATTTGCTTGTTTTCGATGTCAAGGCAACCGCTGGTGACACCCACCTTGGTGGAGAGGATTTCGATAACGAGTTGGTGTACCACTTTGTCCAAGAGTTACAGAGAAAGCATAAGATGGACATCAGTGGTGATCCGAGGGCCCTTAGGAGATTGAGGACTTCTTGTGAGAGGGCAAAGCGAACTCTTTCGTCTACTGTTACGACAGACTTTGAGATTGATTCTCTATACGAGGGTATAGATTTCAACACTACGATTACTCGTGCCAAGTTTGAGATGTTGAACATGAACATGTTCAAGAAATGTATAGAGCCGGTCGAGCAATGTTTGAGGGACGCCAAGATGGAAAAGAGTGATGTCCATGATATTTTGATTGTTGGTGGCTCAACTAGGATTCCGAAAGTGCAGCAGCTTCTACAAGAATTCTTTGATGGAAAAGAGCTAAGAAAGAGCATCAACCCGGATGAAGCTGTGGCATGTGGTGCTGCGTTACTAGCTGCGAACTTGAGTGGCAAGGCCAACCAGAAGGTCCAAGATTTTCTGTTGTTAGAGGTCACTCCCTTATCACTCGGTGTGCAGACTATTGGGGAAGTGATGCATGTTGTGGTCCCTCGGAACACCAGCATCCCGTGCAATAAGGAGGACATATTCTGGACTACCGAGGATAACCAGAAAAGTATCCTCTTCCAGGTCTTTGAAGGTGAGAGAGCCAGGTCAACAGACAACAACTTGTTAGGCAAGTTCGAGGTCTCTGGTATTCCTCCTGCTCCAAAGGGTGTTCCTAAGTTTGTTGTCTGCTTCAACATTGACGTTAATTGCATATTGAACGTGTCAGCTGAGGACAAGGCAACCGGGCAGGAGAATGAGATCACAATCACAAACAACAAGGGAAGGCTGTCAAAAAAGGTGATTGAGACGATGGTGCAGGAGGCAATAAAGTACAAGAAAGAGGACGAGGAGTTCAAGAAGAAGGTGAATGCCAAGAATGCATTGGAGGACTACGCAAATAATATAAGGATCGCCATCAATGATGAGAAGATTGGGTTGAAGCTTGGTTCAGACAAGAAGAAGATTGAGGAGGCCATTGATTCCACAATTACCTGGTTGGACGCCAACAAGCTGGCTAAGGTGGATGAATTTGAGAAAAAGATGAAGAAGCTAAAGAAACTCTGAGACCCCATCGTCCGCAAGATATACTAGCTATAGGGTGAACATAAATGGCGTAAACAATGTAATCTTTTGATTTTTTTTCCTTGTCACCATTTCCTTTATTTTTCCTTGTCACCATTTCACCCGGCCAATGTCTAAACTCGACAAGTTATTGACAGTTGTAATGAATCAGTTGGTATTTTGTTTTTCCCTGATACTCTGTATGATATATATATGTAGGAAAAATTTGGTGAATATTCATATTAGAAGTGATTATGACAATTTTACCTTTGGTTTTAATTTCTTCCCCAAATAAGATCTAAAACCCCAATCGCATGTCCTTCCCTCAACAAGAGTGACCGCCCTCGTTAGTTCCTTCGCTTTGTCACATAAGCATCCAGTCAAGGAGGATTTCGGTGGTTTTGTGGGAGTATCATCAGATTCAAACAATTAGATCGAAGAGGATTTCGATTGATTGTGCAGATTAGACCTCGAATCCAACCAAAATTGAGTGGTTGATAGAGATTTCATTATCAAATCGAAGAGAATTTGTAACCATTTGATCAGATTAATTAAAGACTATTTTGATTGTTTGTGTTAAATTCATCATCATTCTTCTTATATTGAAGAGATTCATCATCAAATTGTCATCCTATATATTGCTTTAGGTGTAATCAATCATCTCTTTTTTTTTAATTCATGATGACAATGAATCCTCTTGTTGAATAATTTGAATACGATTTAAAATTTGATATGAGTTTGATGACACATATCTCTTATGATGACTATCATTATTAGAAACTTCAGTAATGTGTAATTAGTGACAATATTAATGTATTTTTTCCATGTAGGCCTAGGAACATCTCTTTTTTTTCCATGTGTAATTAGTGACTCTCACCTTCTTTTAGGTGATAATCATCTCTCTTTTGATAAGTGTCATCGCTAGGACAATATTTTGTTGGATTTCAATCATGCCTTAGAACATTAGATCATACATCTTCTTATGTTCACCCATTCATGCTTCACATAAAAACCAAAGTATACAACAATGCTAAGTAATCCAAACATGCTATGGAACTTATAGAACCGATCTATAAAATCATAGGTTTTAGCCCGGTTTTGAATAAAACCGAGTTATAAAGTCACTGTGTAATTTTGAAACATGAGTTTTTAGCACGATTTTTAGATTTGACCGAATTATAAAGTCATGTGTATTTTAAAACTATATTTTTTAGCACGTTGTAAAGTCACTGTTTTTCGCACAGGTTTCAAATAAACCAAGCTATAAAGAGAGCCTGGACCTTTTCCATAGCATATGGAACAAGGTCAGTGCTGCAATTTCATACATTATAAGCATCATACTTCTGACAGACAATTAGCACATTGTAGAAAATGAACCCTGCTTTTAAACATCCTGTAATGAAGTGTGGTATCTCATCTAATGGTACTATTTTTTTTTTTATGTTGTATGTGGTAGGAGGTATTCTCATCATAGTCGGATTGTACAGTCACCTGGGCATCCCATAGAGAAAAACAAGCAGCTCTGGCAGTTCCTTCTCACACAGCTCGATCAACCGAATTAACCTCTAATCCATAGGGATGTAGGTATGAGCAAGCTTCTAAATATCCTTACCGGCAGTGCCGCCACAGGACCATCACACAAGAGATTGGATTAGCCGACACAAGTAGCTTCTCCTTATCCTGTACATGGGTCCATGGTGATAGTAATACAAACCACATACTGCATGCCTTTACATTGATTAGTTTAGGCCTGTATTTTATGCATTCAGAGATCATAATAAAATCCCATCATCTATTTAGATCTGTGTTTTTGGTTCTTGTAATGTTGATGTGGCTTGTGGGTGACAAGGAAAACCAATACATATTTTTTCCTATATATCATCTATTTAGATCTCTTGGTGTCAATGCATATATTACATTTAAGAAATTTTTTCCAATGTGTTTTTTTAACCTAATGTTAAAAAATCAATGATTTTTTCCTAAGAAAAAAATGTATATATTAACTATGACTTACCGATATTCAAAGATTAAGAAAATACTAAAAATGTATATATTAAACTATGTTTCCCGGACAAGTACTATGTTTTGTATATATTAATAAAATGTATATATTAAACATCTGAAAAGTAAGATGAGTGTATGTAGATTAATTTTAAAATATCCGTGTGTGGCGCACGGGGTCTAGACTAGTTTAAATAAAAATCTGGAGTATATAGTAATATCATTTGGCCATAATTTAAATGGTATATATACCGGATAAATATGATCCGGGGTATATGATTTTTTTTATAAATTTTTTTTTTAATATCTATTCAGACATTACATATTCAACATGTAATTCTCATCCATTCAGATCTACATCATATAGGCAACCACTAAATCCACAATTGAACAACACATATATTAAACAAAGTTCCAACTATTTCCACATTTTTAAGCTAAGGCAATGTCCTTCAAAACAATTACGCTAAGGCAATGCCATTCGGAAAAGCTAATTGGCAATGCATGAGTACATGTTCAACAACAAAAGTAGAATAGTGTCTTCCTAATAGCTAAGCTTCAAAATACATGAACCATACCCATATAGTCCCACACATTCGCCATTTGTAAGGGTAAACTCGTGTTTGGTCAAGTAATATTGACACCACAAACATTAAGATGTATGTTATGGGGAGAAACTTGCCTTCCCAAATGTATCATGATCATAAACCTCCAGCACGAGCATGTCGTTCAATCCATTCTCCACAAGGAAGTCGAATGTTTCATTCCAAACTTGGTCAGGCATTCATTAACAACCTGGAGGAAAACATAACATGTCAAAAGAATGAAATTTTAGGAATGAGATCCTAATGGATTAAGATTTTATCCCTTTTTCTCAATTTTTATTTCATCCATTTCAATTTAGTAATTGTAACTCCAACGGATCCCAACAGGGCTTGCAAGACATGGGGAAAATAGCTCACCCTTGTGTTTATCCTTTGTTTCAGATTTCTTCATCTTGACCACAACAAATGGATCAGATTTTCCTGTAAGATCAGTTGCAGGCAAGTCTTCAGCAGATATCACAGTGACTGAAAGGACTCTATTAACGATTTCTCCATCGCTCCTCAGTGTTGAGCATACGCCGTTTTCAGCAGCTATCATTCCACCAGTCATGGCCCTCTCCAGGGATGTTGCAGAATGATGTGGATCGTAAAAAGTCGTGTCACCCTATCCAGACGTACTCGGGAAGTACAGAAGCTCCAATTGTACCTACAGCTGCAGTTTGGAGAAAAGAAAGCAAGTGACTAATTGTTCCAAACAAGATTTAACAAAATACAACTGGCTTAACTACCTGCAAGTTGAAGGCCAAATAGAGCCACTATACTGCAACTCAAATCTATGAATAGCCGTGAAACATCAAGGCATGCTCACCTCTCCCCTTTTCTTGTTATCCCGCTGGATGTCCAAATCTTTTACGAGTTTCAACCACACATTTTTTACTTTACCAGGTTCAAGATTTTTTAGGTGGAACTGAGCAAGGCCTATGATTTCAGTTAGAGCAAGCGTGCTCTAACTGAAATTAAAGTTGAAACTAAAAGGCAGAAATAAAAAGCAAAAATCAAACTACTAATGAAGGAATATAATGAAAGAGTACAATAAAACATAAAACTCAAAGGGGGAAAAAGGGTAACTAACCAGATCATCTTAGGTCGGTTGAAGAGTATTTGAATCAGTTGTTCCACTCAATGGTTTGTAGCTGCTTGGAGTCTAATCTGCTCATGCAGTTTGAGACAACTCTCTTCGCGGGACTCCCTGAGTTCCCTATATTGTATATCTGTCATGACCCGAAGGTCGGTGGCTGAAAGCCTGGCTTTCAATGGTGATTTGGAGAGGAAAAGGGAAAGGAGAGAGGTTTCAAGGAGGGAGAAGGATGTCCCGTACAATACATCCCCTTGGGTATTTATACACTAAAATATCCAATTCCTAGTAAATACATGACAATACTCTCCCTTATAGTGGTAAATAAAGAGCAGTCATTCCGGAGTTCGAACCGGGGACCTATGGGTACTACCCACAAGTCATTTCCGGTGAGCCATTCCGAAATGGTTATGACAATACTCTCCCTCTTATAAGCTTTGTCCTCAAAGCTTATTTGCAATTAAAAAAAAAACTACTGTATAACTGAATCCAAACAAGTCACTTTGAACACAAAGTGGACATTGTTCATGTTTTTTATTGTAGGCTTTGACTAGTCCCCCCTTACACAGCCCAGCTAGCATTTTCTCCTCTATGATGTGCATCCCTGTGAAGTTTCACTTTGAACTTACAACACCAGCAATCTAAAGCCATGAAGCACTCTTAGCCATGTGTTGGCTTGTAGGCACCTCTTATACAAACCACCCTGAGCACCTACATACTTGATGGCTGCTGCCCACCTCTTTAGGGGCACAATCACCTACACAATCACACCTAAACCACTAACCATAGTCTCTCATACCATTGGAAGAGATTCAGTTTAAACTGCTATAGGAGGCGTCAAATTCTTTAGTTTCTGAAACCCTGAATCAGCTACATGATACCGTAGCTACATGAAACCCTTCGTATGACAACAACACTTATCCCAGACAGCCCAAAAAATCAACAGTACTATGCGCTTCACCATGAAGACCGTCCAAAATCCCTTAGAAGGAAAAATAATCCAGAGTTCACACATTCCTCCTGGATCAGAAACTAAAACTACTACAACCTTTAGACCAAAGGTGGCCGTCCAGAACCCAGTTGCACATGAAGAACAATACTTCTATCTTTTCTTCTATAAAAAGGCACCACTGTATTTGCTTTCTCAAGGTATCAAATGGAAACAAAATTGAATAATCACCCTTTGTGCATTCAGAATTTCTATTAAATGCCTTGAATTCATCCTAAAATCAGTTCCCTTAATAACGATCGACTCTGTCCAGAGATCAATCGACTCATGCTTTCCTTCTGGTTCAACATACGCTACTACCACTAAAGGAAGGGAAATGTTCTTCAATCTCTAACTGTAGCGAGGCTGCAAAGGGCTTTAAGGTCCCTTCGATGTCGATTTCTTGAATTGAGTCTATGATCGTTTCTTCCATTTGATTCTTATCAACCATCGAGAGTTCAACACGTTGCCCAAATCGGGAATCGATCTTCGTCGACTGGACTATCGCAGCCATGTCTGAAGGCTTGTGATGACCATCTCAATCAACACGTCGATCTTGCGATTCGTCTCCACTTGGCGCTTGACTGAATCTTGAAGGGCTTGTTGAGTCCATAACGCGAATTGTTGAAGATCTTGCTACTGGTCATCCATCTTGTGCCAATGTTCTTCCATTGTCGCCAAGCTGACATTGTCAAGAAACTATGGTATGTTAGAATTATATAGCATTTGATTTTTTTTATCCCTTGGTTATTAATATAATTTGTTAGAACAATATATCACCTTTGTTATCTTGCACCGCCAAGCACCTTTTTAATCACATAGTAATTTATTTTGCGGTTGATTAATTATAGGGTGGAAGAGAGCTTCATCTCTAAGATTGTGTACAAATGGCTTGCATGAATGAATATGATAAATAAACCGTAGAAAAGTTTAGCTGAATGAATTCCAAAAGGATTAATCTATTATGAATTTTGAGAGGGGTTTGCTTCATATGCTCTAATTCGATCTGCACACCCCCACTTTAGTTTTTCCCTTCATCATATTCTTGATTTGGTAAATTTGTGTAGTATCAACTAGACAATTTTATGAACACCTTCTAATTCACACCAGCAAAACACATGATATATATTTCTGGCTATACAGTATCAGTCTAAGGGCGGAGATGCTATCAGAAATCTCATATTTCAAGTACGATTTAAAGCAATATATGGTAGATTTAGGGGACCTAGTGCAGGCAAATGTGAGTACAAATTAATATAAGGCAAGAAATGGCATCTTTTGGGGAACAAGTCATGGTCGAGACTAAGAAAGGTCAACGAAGAATGGCAAGAAAAGCTTCTTGTCACCATGATGCAGTTTTATCAAGGCAAGCATCACCCATCTAAACAGTTTTTGTTATATGCAACATCTATATGGTTATGAGTCTGTATTTCGTATGTTTGGACTTGTGATGCATTATGGTTTATTAACTTGTCTTATTTTCTATGTTTAGACTAGTTATGCGTATTTGGAATGAACAATGGTAGCTTTACCTCCATATCTTTCTATTGATTATTTACATTATATTAGCAACTAACTCAATAACAGACCCGACCACAAATTAATATCGGTAGACATGCATGAAACTAGCAATTTTTCAATGAAACTAGCATCAATTAAAAGTGGCAATGACCTTGCCTCAAAACTACCTATAAAATTAGCAAAGAAATCCACCATGAATGTTGCTTTGAACCCACATACCTATGAAACTGCCAATGACATTGGCCACATTTGAACAAACACAGATCTCAAATTGAAGCAATGAAATTCGAGATTGTCAATCAAGAAACCTCCTCTCAACCTCCATTGTTTCACAACAAGAGGAAGGAGTTTGTTACAGAAAATTGAACCAAACTCCGGTGATCAAGTTGAGCAACAGAAAATGACCAAAATACCCTCCAGCCACCTAACTAATAACCCATACACATATCTAACATATGTGTATGATATAGCTCTATATACCCCCCTCAAGCTGGCGTTGCAGAAGGTAAAACCAAACCCAGCTTGGAACGCAGGAAACCATGTTGCTTAGCCTCCAAAGCCTTGGTTAAAATGTCAACTATCTGCAAAGATGATGAAACATGTGTTGTACGAATGCAAAGAACCCTGTTAGCATCATCTTGCCAATAGAATTTATTAGAGATATGAGATCTTCTTATTTATACCGTCCTTGTATATTACGATTTGTATAGATTTGTTCTTATCTCTTTGTAACCGTAACTATCTATATAATATCATATCCTCTGAATGACGAAATCATCAGAGCTTCCACATGTTTTATGGTATCAAGAGCCAATTTTTTTCTAAACCCTAATTTCCCCTTCCCGTCCGGCCATCATCACCACCGACACCATGTCAGCTGTCAACAGCACCTCCGGCAGCAACTCCAGCGACAAAACCCCGCCTGTCAACCCACCTCCTCCCTCCGACGATAGCTCTTCATCCCATTTCTCCGGCGCTTCCCTCTTGGTCGCCACCCTGAACCCTTCCGGCAACTCTAACCTCCAATTGCCTACCTTTTCCGTCAAGCTAGACGCTCCAACTATACGATCTGGCGAGCCAATCTCATTGATACCCTATATGCCTATGAACTCGAGGACCATGTCCTCATCGGCACCTCTCCACCCAAAACCATCGATGTCACCTCCGACGACACGTCCAAACCTCAAACCAACCCAAACCCTGAGTACCTTACATGGAAACACAGGGACAAGTTTGTCTTTGTGTGGATCCGGACTACTATATCATCCAACCTCTTTGGCTATGTCACTCGCGCCGCCACTGCTTGTGAGGCTTGGCTCACGCTCGAACATATGTTCCAAGCCCAATCCCGTGCTCGTTCTATGCACCTCAAGTCTCAACTGCACTCCCTTCCCAAAGGAAATCTCTCGATCATCGATCGAGTACTTTGAGAAGAAGCGAGACATCGCTGATGCCCTTGCAAACTGTCTTCATCCGGTCTCCGAGGATGAATTTATCGCCTCGGTTCTCCATGGCCTGGATACGTCATACGACCCCTTCTGTGCAGCCATCAACGTCCACCTTGATACTCTGACCTCCGACAAGCTCCTCGTGTTCTTGCTTCGTGAGGAAGAGGGTCTACTTGAAGTTGGCCGCTTTCTTCAATCTCACCAACCAGTGGCCAACTATGGCCAGTCGCGCCCTCGCCGTGCTAATCAGCCATCGACCCGTGCCAACCAGTCTCCGTCCCAGCAGCCTGGTCCTCCTCCTGAGCGCTCGTCTTCCTGCTCGACCGGCAACCTCTCGACTGGCAATGAGGACCACGTTGCTCGCTCTCGCAACTGCCCACAATGCCAGCTTTGTGATCGCACCGGGCACCTGTCTAAGGACTGCTTCAGCCGCCTGAATCTTCAGGCCATTCCGTCCCGACACCCGAGTGAGCGGCTCAACCAGCAACCGTCCACAACCCCTTCTGCATATGCCACGTCCACGTCGTCCCTTCACGATCCGGCGTGGTACTTTGACATTGGTGCTACCGACCATGTCACCAATGACTTCAACAAGGTCTCCATCAAATCCGACTACAATGGTGGTGATCAACTAGCCCTCGGTAATGGTTTTACCCTACCTATTTCACATGTTGGCAGCACCTCTTTTCCCACGTACACCCTCTCACCATATTTCCTTATCCAATGTCCTTATTGTGCCTTCCATGCAGAAAAACCTTGTTAGCAACTCCAAACTAATCCGTGATAATAATGTTTTTCTTAAATTACATCCTACTTTTTGCTTGATTAAGAACATGCTAGGGCGACCTCTTCTCAAAGGCCTTGTCAACGGTGGCTTATATATACAAGTTGCCTCCGTCAACTTTTGCGGTCTCCAAGCAAGTTCTGGTGGGTGAGCGCACCTCTCCGGCACACTGGGACAATCGTTTTGGTCATCTGAGTCATGCAATGTTACAATACATGTTGCGTCAGTTTCATTTACCTGTTGTGTCGAATAAGGCCTCTGGCTCCTGTCAGTCCTGTTCCTTAGAGAAAAGTAAGCGTCTCCCTATTGTGTCGAGCCATGTTCCCAAAACATCTCCTTTTGAATTGGTTTATTCAGACGTTTGGGGTCCTGCACCCACTTTATCTTTAAATGTTGTCGTTAATTACTTTGTGTTATTTGTTGATGATTGCACTCGCTTCACTTGGACATATTTCTTGACCCACAAATCTCAAGTCTTGGACAATTTTCGCTTATTTCAATCCATGATCAAAACACAATTCAATGTCACCATCAAAGAACTACAAACTGACTGGGGGTGAATTCCGGTCTCTCACCTTCATGCTACAACGGCAAGGGATTCTCCATCGAATCTCCTGCGCCCACACACTCCATCCCAGAATGGTATGTTTAAACGTCGCAACCATACAATCCAAGAAAAAGGCATTACCTTGCTTGCTCAATCTCGACTCTCACCCCAGTTTTGGGAGCATGCGTTCCGTACTACCATCTATCTCCACAATCAAACACCCACCCAAGCCTTACAATTTGACTCACCCTATCTCCGTCTGTACAAGCGTCTACCTTACTACAAGTCACTTCGGTCCTTTGGTTGTCTTTGTTTCCCGTACTTAGGACCATACAGGTCCAACAAGTTGGAGTTTAAAACCCTACCTTGTGTCTTCTTAGGCTACATTTTCTCTCATCGCGGCTACCTCTGCTTCCATGCAGACACGAACCGCACCTAGGCCAGTCGTCATGTCATATTTCATGAGTCCCAGTTCCCATCCGTTGGTTCGTCATCCTCTTCTCCTCCTTCGATGTCCGATTCTTCTGTTCCTCTACCCGTGCTAGTGTCGCCTGATCTCTTAGGTGCGACATTAGCCGTTCCCCAGGTGCCGCCAACTCTCTCACCACCGGACTTGACCGCTTTCGAATCTGCCTCACCGACCAGTCCTAGCGACAGTGAGACGTCGTCTCCGTCTACAACCTCGACATCCCCCTCTACGTCCCATATCGCTGATCCACCACCCTCTCCCGAGGTTACCACCCTTGGCCATGGCCTCCCGCCGCCAGCCTCATTACCCCATATCCGTCATGCTGACCACAACACCCATCCCATGAGGACTCGTGCTCAATTTGGGAAGCTCAAACCAAAGGTCCTCACTTCTTCTCGACATCCTCTCCCACTCGACCCCCATCCTGAACTTAAACCCAAAATCTTCCGCCAAGCCACCTCACTAGCAGTGGGTCACCGCCTTGAAAGCCGAGTTCGATGCCCTTTGTCGCACAGGTACATGGTTGTTGGTGCCCCGCCCTACTCAGGCCAACATTGTTGGGTGGAAATGGGTCTATAAGATCAAAAGGAAAGTAGATGGTTCGATTTACAGGTACAAGGCTCATTTGGTTGCTAAGGGATATCATCAGGAGGAAGGTGTTGATTACTTCGACACCTTTAGTCCAGTCATTCGCTCCACTATCATTCGCCTTGTCCTCACCATTGCTCTGTCGCGTTAGTGGCCAATTCGCCAACTCGATGTCAACAATGCGTTTCTGAATGGGGACTTAGCTAATGAGGTGTATATGGAGCAGCCACAGGGGTTTGTGGATGCTAATCGCCCCTCTCATGTCTGTTTGTTACGAAAGGCCTTGTATGGCCTAAAACAGGCTCTGCGGGCTTGGTTCAATAAGCTTAAGGCCTTTCTCCTTGCCTCTGGCTTTCGAAGTTGTCAGTCCGACTACTCGCTCTTTGTTCACTCCCACTCTGCTTGCACCGTTTATGTCCTTATCTATGTCGACGATCTGATTGTGACAGGAAGCTCTATACCTCATATCGACCGCTTCATCGCCCAGCTCAACCGTGCGTTCTCCTTGAAGAATCTGGGAGACCTCCATTACTTCCTCGGCATTGAGGTTACTCGGACGCCCGATGGTCTTCACCTGTGCCAAAGCCATCTCCACCCCTGCCAATCGAGCCCCAATCCTGTCTGACTCTCTCTGGTGATCCGATGCATGATCCGTCTCTCTATAGGAGCATCGTTGGTGCTCTTCAATACGTCACTATCACTTGACCTGAGATCTCTAGTGAATCGCGTGTGTCAGTATATGCATCGTTCGACTGATGGGCACTATTCAGCCGTCAAGCGCATTCTTCGCTACTTGAAAGGAACTATCTCATATCGTTTCACTCTTCACCCTACCTCGGAGTTTGCTTTGACCGCTTTCTCGGATGCAGGTTGGACCTCTGATCTAGATGAATGTCGGTCACAGTTTGGATATGTGATCTACTTTGGTTCATCTCTCATCAGCTGAACTTCTCGGAAGCAGCGGGTTGTAGCACGGTCTAGCACTGAGGGTGAGTATCGCGTTGTTGCGGCTGCTGTAGCGGAATTCAGTTGGGTTCAGCTCCTGCTTCTCGACCTCTAACAGTCTCTGGTTCGCCCTCCGTCGCTCCTATGTGACAGTCTGAGTGCTACGTTCATGACTCGCAATCCTGTCCTCAACAACCGCTCCAAGCATATTCATATCGACTTTCACTTTGTTCGAGTAAAGGTTGATGCTCGTGAGCTCTTTGTTCGTCAGATCGATCAGTACGCATGATCAGATTGCAAATATCTTCATCAAAGCCCTTGGCTCCCGTCGGTTTGATCTCCTCCGCTCCAAGCTCCACGTCGGTCCTCCTCCTTGAGCTTGTCGGGGGTATTAGAGATATGAGATCTTCTTGTTTATACTATCCTTCTATATTACGATTTGTATAGATTTGTTTCAATCTTTTGTAACCGTAACTATCTATATAATATCATATTCTCCCAATGACAAACTCATAAGAGCTTCCACATCTTTTAGGATTATAAAATAAGTGTACACTATACAAATTGAAACGGAAATAAGCACAGCCCGCGAAATTACCGTTGACCAACTTGTCATTTATTTAATTAGTTTACAAAGTTTGGACGTTCCGAGTTGACTTGGGTTGGTCGCACCACTCGCAACCTCCTTAATTAGGATGGCCTGGGTGGAACAAAGATTTCTCTGACATACAGCAACAGATTGGAAAACAAATAACTTCTTCCTTAATTTTCGTAATCGAAGATTTTCGAGATGGCAAAGCGAGAAGGTCCGGCTATTGGTATTGATCTCGGCACTACCTACTCCTGTGTTGGAGTATTGCAGCACGACTGGGTTGTTATCATCACCAATGATCAAGGTAACAGGACCACGCCTTCCTACGTTGCCTTCACCGATACTGAGCGCTTGATCGGAGACGCTGCTAAGAATCAGGTCGCCATGAACTCCGTCAACACCGTCTTTGGTATCGCTTTCTTTCTTTTTGCCTTATTTGATTCTAAAAGTTATACTTCAGTTTTCTGGGAAAACAAATTGAAAATTTTGAAACAATATTTTGTAAAGCAACAAAAAAGAAAGAATAAGTGAACTTTATTGGTAACAACTTATTTATATATTAACAAAAAATCATAATTGTAACAACTAATGAAAATAATAATTATAACATAAATATTAGACCCCCAACCCTGGACGAGTGAAGCGAGCAAGAAAAATGATTCGGTGTATTTTACATTAAACTCAGTTGAGAAAATTGCACAATAAGTTAATAACTAATTAAAACTTTAAAAGATTAAGGATATCCATGATACAATGATATGAAAATTGCATAAGTTTTATTTTGTCTAAAAACTGAAAAAATTATGAAAATGACATTTTTAAGTTTTATTTTTTGCCACTAGCTAATAAAGAAATGCTATGTTTTTAAACAAAACAAAACTTAAAAAAGGGTCAATACATATCAAGTGAAAAAAAACAAACTAAATTAAAATGATCTACATTACATTTCCCTTCTATTTCAACAAAACAAAATTTATTTCGCTCCAATTTGCAACATATAAAATTATTTTAGTTTACTACGGAGTATATAGTCAATACTCAATAATGTATACTGTATGTATAATATAACCAATTTAGCCATATGGTTTAGGTTAAAATTTTAAAAAAATATCAATTATAAAGTAGTTAATATAAATAAAATGATTGATCAAATTGTTTAAAATATATAGACCCGGTTTGATTAGAAACTTGAATGAGACCATATTGACGAAATCAAGTGAAGATCTGAGAGAATTGAGTACAAAAGAGGGAGATCGAGAGAGATTGAATGAAGAAGATGAGTTGAGCTCAAATGCAGCTTCTAGCTACTGTTCCATTGAAATTGAGAGTGTTTTGTAAATGTGATTACTATGTAAATCTAATCTATTACAAAGTTGAAGTAAAAGTTATTTATACTACTTGAGTTAAACAATGTAAAGGAAGATACAAAAACCAGTAAGAGATTTTCTAGTCATGGGGCATGACTTCCAGTCAGCATCACAATAAGCAATTAGCTTTAAGTCAGAGTTCTTAGCCAGTAGAAGACCTTGTCCAGGAGCTCCTTTGATGTATCTCATCAGATGCTTGACAACCTTCCAATGATCTATGCATGGTTCTTGCATGAACTGACTCAGAATTTGAACACTGTAAGAAATATCTGGTCGAGTTACGGTCAGATATATTAGCTTCCCAGCAAGACGCCTGTACAGATGAGGATTCTTCATTTTCTCCCCCTCTTTGGTCAGCTTCTCATGAGTATCAAGAGGTCGGGTTGCTGAGAGGCTTTGCATTGCTCATCCCAGCTTCCTCTAGCATCTCCATTGTGTACTTCCTCTGATTGAGAATCACTCCTTCAGGAGTTCTATCAATCTCAATCCCTAGAAAGTATCTCATTTCACCAAGATCTTTCAATTGAAACTTGCTTTGCAGATGTCTCTTGAGATTGTTGATTTCAGACTGGTCATTCCCTGTAATAACCATATCATCAACATACTAGTAAGGCAGTAAATGAGTGCCCTTTCTTCCTGGTGAACAATGAGTAATCTGCTTTAGATTGTATGTAGCTTGCTTCTTG
Organism: Persicaria tinctoria; assembly: GCA_037127255.1. Lineage (NCBI taxonomy): Eukaryota > Viridiplantae > Streptophyta > Magnoliopsida > Caryophyllales > Polygonaceae > Persicaria > Persicaria tinctoria. Next base: position 11,017,074 of record JBANSL010000014.1, read on the forward strand.
CACAGCTCCTGGAAATTTTGCAAACCATTGTCTTGGGGCTTGCTTTAGCCCATAGAGAGACTTCCTGAGTTTGCATACAAGTGGTGAACCATTGGCCTCATCATATATCTCCCCCTGAGGGAAATGATCATGAACATTCTCCCCCAGTTTGGATGCCTGTATGCACTTGAGAAATGAATAAGCAGGAGGAAGAGTCATATACACATCCTCCTCTAAATCACCATGAAGAAAAGCATTTGTCACATCCATCTGGAGCAGTGGCCAGTTCTGAGATGAAGCAACAACAAGCAAAGTTTGTACTGTGATTATCCTAGCTACAGGAGCAAATGTCTCAGAGTAATCAATCCCTTCCACCTGAGTGAACCCCCAAGCCACCAACCTGGCTTTGTGCCTCTCTAAAGACCCATCACTGTTATATTTCAGCTTGAAAAGCCACTTGCAAGTGACTAGAGACTAGTCTTCAGGTAAATTTTGAATAACCCATGTGCCATTTCTCTCTAGAGTATCAAGCTCCAACAATATAGCCTCAAACCAAGCAGGATTGGTCAATGCTTCCTCAATAGGAGATGGTTCAGAATAGTTAGCAACAGTGGCCACAAAAGCTTGATAAGAAGGAGAGTAAGCGCAATAAGAGAAAATATGATAGAGATGCTTAGCTGCAGATGAGGATGACACATTTGATGAGTCCTTTGAAGTCATGTACACATATTCCTTTAACCATGAAGGTGGTTTGTGTTCTCTGGTGGACTGTCTTGGTGGGATGGTATGGGAAATTGTGTCATCAAAAGAAGGTGACACAGGTGTGGGTATGTACTCTGCATGGGATGCAGGTTGTTGATCAGAAGGAGTAGGAGAATCCATGAAGACAGATGAGTGATCAAAGGACATATAGTCCTTGGGAAAGTTGTGATCAACAAACTCTATGAATGTAGCTGGGTAAGAGGTCTCAGTTTTGTGGTCAGAGTAGAGTTTGTAGGGAAAGATATGTTCAAGAAATCTGACATCCCTACTGATCATAGACTTGTGAGTTTTTAAGTTGAAGAGTTTGTAACCTTTAACCCCATATGGGTACCCCACAAACAGACAGGGGTCAGATCTAGCATGGAACTTCTTCCTGTGAGGATCATGTGTTGTAGAGGCAAAGCACAGGCAAGGCAACCAAACACTTTGAGATGCTCATAAGAGGGTGATGATTTGTAGAGGATGTCATAAGGTGTTTTGTTTTGGATGAGAGGGTTGGGTAAACTGTTGATAATTTAGGTTGCAGTTAGGATGCTCTCTCCCCAGAATTGGGTGTGCAACCCAGATTGAATCATGAAGGATCTGGCAACCTAAGGATGTATCTATGGCGCCTCTCAACTCTTCCATTTTGTTGTGGTGTGTAGGTGCAGATAGTTTGATGAACAATTCCATGGGATTGGATGAATTGAGAGACAGCTGAGTTTAGAAACTCAGTGCTCTGGTCAGATCTCAGGGTTTTAACTATGGCATTGAATTGGGTTTGAATAAGTGGGATAAAAGATTTTAAATGTGATATGACTTCACTTTTGTGTCTCATTATGAATGCCCATACACTCCTTCTTTTATCATCAACAATAGTGAGGAAGAATCTGTATCCCTCTCTTGTACGAGCATCATAAGGTCCACATACATCACAATGTAATAACTCAAAGATATGATCAGCAGTGGATGTACTTGAGGGAAAAGAACATTTAGTATGCTTAGATAAAGGACACACAAGACATTCATGATCAAAACTGAGTTTTATATCATTTGAAATAGCTAGAACATGTTTTAACTTCACAATAGAAGCATGTCCAAGACGCAAGTGCCACAAGGCAGTGTTGTTTGACAAAGAAGATTTGTCTTTAGGTAAAAACAAAGGTAAAGAGGACATGGATGTAAAACTGAAAAGTCTTGACAGGGATAGATCACTTGGGGCTACTCCACAGGTTGCAGGATCCATGTAGTACATGGATCCTGCAAGACAATCATGATCAAAACTGAGTTTTATATCATTTGAAATAGCTAGAACATGTTTTAACTTCACAATAGGAGCATGTCCAAGACGCAAGTGCCACAAGGCAGTGTTGTTTGACAAAGAAGATTTGTCTTTAGGTAAAAACAAAGGTAAAGAGGACATAGATGTAAAGCTGAAAAGTCTTGACTGGGATAGATCACTTGGGGCTACTCCACAGGTTGCAAGATCCATGTAGTACATGCCTTGAAAGTACCTACCAAATGCAATCATCCTCGTCCTTGCTTGGTCATGGACAACACAGAACTCATATGTGAGTTCAATGTGGAATTTAAGATATCTGGCCAGCTTTGGTAAAGACAAGAGGTTAAAGTGAAATGAAGGAACATAAAGAACATGAGTGAAAGTTAGATTAGGCAATTGAACTAAGCCAATATGTGTGATAGGACAAGAGCTTCCATTAGCAAAATTAATGACAGAAGGATTTGGTATAGGCATAGGGTTCACAAGGATACTCCAATCAAAGGTCATGTGATCGGTAGCTACACTATCCGTTATCCACCATTTGCTATTTTTAGAAGCATTGAAACAAAGTTTACCTGCAAGGTGAGATTCATGTGTGGAGCTATCTGCCTGTCTGAGAAGAGAAATAAGAGATCCAAGCAGCTTCTGGTGATCAATGTTCAAGGAATTTGCACTGGCTTGTGTAAACTCTTGTGTAGTGTTCACTGCTGCATTTGCTTTAGGAGACTGAGAGTAACCAAACCTTTTACCTTGCTCATAGTTTTTTGGCCGAGTGGTTTGAGGTTTGATCTTACTCTTTGAGTGCCAGCTGGGATATCCAACCAACTCCCAGCATCTCTCCATCTTGTGATTCCCAGAGCAATGACCACACTTCTCCCTCCTGTATCTATTCTCATCTTGATTGACTGAGAGTGCCTGGCGCTTCTGCTTATCTTCTTCTTGCTTAGCCACCAAAGCAGTGGTAGCTGCAGTATCTGGCTTGACAATTCTCTTCTCTGAGAACTTCTACCCCTGATCTCCTTGAAGAAGGAGTGAGTGTGCAATGCTTGGTGATGGGAGAGAAGTGGTCATGAGCATCTGCCTTCGTGCTCCATCATATCTCTCATGAAGCCCCATGAGAAATGTCATGAGCTTATTCTCAAGATCAGCTTCTTCTGCCTGTTTCTACAAATCGCATTCACACTTTCCACATTTGCATTTTATAGATGGCACAATCACATATTGTCTACTCCACAGACCCTTGAGCTTAGTAAAGTACTCAGTGAGCTCGGAATCATCCTGTCTACACTCATGGATTTCTCGTTTGATCTCAAAGATCAGAGGTCCATTTTTCTGACCATGGCTCTCCTCTAGATCGAGCCACATGTCTCTAGCAGTATCATATTCGTCAATAGTGTTATAGATGTCCTTTGAGATAGTGTTCAGAAGCCATGAACACACCATGTCATTACATCTATCCCACTGGAGAGCATTCTCAGCCGATCGAGCAATTAAGCCATCAATGAGCCACAATTTGTTCTTCACTGAGAGAGCTTTGGTGAATGATCGACTCCGGCGTCGATAATTCTCACCAACAAGCTTAATAGCACAGAGATTCATACCTGAATTATCAGAAGGATGTATGAATAGAGGATTCTGGAGATCAGTCATGGTGATCTGTGTTCCTCGTCGTCGATCAGAGGCAACAAAACCTGATCCTGGTGAGTGTGGATGAGAGCGATCGGCCATGGATCCAGCGAGCAATTAAGCAGGTCTAGCACATATCTAGAGCATAAGAGCCTGCTCTGATACCATATTGACAAAATCAAGTGTGAAGACCTGAGAGAATTGAGTACAAAGGGAGGTCGAGAGAGATTGAATGAAGAAGATGAGCTAAGCTCAAATGCAGCTTCTAGCTACTGTTCCATTGAAATTGAGAGTGTTTTGTAAATGTGATTACTATGTAAATCTAATCTATTACAAAGTTGAAGTATAAGCTATTTATACTACTTGAGCTAAACAATGTAAAGGACAAACTTATTCTCCGAGCTACTGCATTAGGATATCCGACATAAAGTTCGGATCATATCCATTTTAACAGACCACCCGACTCTTGAACCAAAACCCGAATGAGCCCAATCCGAATTTACCCGAAACCCAAATGAAACCGATTCAACCTGAAACTCGACCAAGTTGAAATTCATATAGACCGAACCCAATCGGACCCGGCCAACGATCGACTACAAATTAATTTTACCCAAACTGACCTGACCCGTTAGTGACCTGATCCGAATGAGCTAGACCCGAACCGACCCGATCAACCGAATTAGCGCATACATGTTCTCTAAATTTAAAATTAGAATTGCAAGCCGGAACTTCTCTTACCAAATTCTTTTACTTCAAAATAAAATAAAATCGCTAATGGATTCCTACGTTAAATGAAACAGATGCAAAGAGGTTGATCGGAAAGAGATTTAGCGATCCATTGCTACAGAGCGACATGAAGCTGTGGCCGTTCAATGTTATTCCCGGAGCTACTGACAAGCCGATGATTGTTGCCACCTATAAGGGAGAGGACAAGGAATTCAGTGCTGAAGAGATCTCATCAATGGTGCTTACTAAGATGAGGGAAACCGCGGAGGCTTATCTTGGTACACCGATCAAGAACGTTGTAGTGACAGTCCCGGCTTACTTCAATGACTCCCAACGGCAGGCGACTAAGGATGCCGGCATTATTGCAGGCTTGAACGTTATGCGCATCATCAACGAGCCCATCGCTGCTGCCATCGCCTATGGCCACGACAAAAAGCCGACCAGCAGTGGCGGGAAGAATGTGCTCATCTTTGATCTTGGTGGTGGAACATTTGATGTTTCCATCCTTACAATTGGTGAGGACAGTGTGCTTGTTTTCGATATGAAGGCAACCGCTGGCAACACCCACCTTGGTGGAGAGGATTTCGACAACAGGATGGTGAAACACTTTGTCAAGGAGTTCGAGAGAAAGCATAAGAAGGACATCACTGGTGATCTGAGGGCCCTTGGGAGATTGAGAGCTGCTTGTGAGAGGGTGAAGCGAACTCTTTCGTCCACTGTTAAAGCGACCATTGAGATTGATTGTTTGTATAAGGGTTTAGATTTGTACACCTCGATTACTCGTGCCAGGTTTGAGGAGTTGAACATGGACCTTTTCAAGAAATGTATGCAGCCTGTCGACAAGTGTTTGAGGGACGCCAAGATGGGCAAGAGTGATGTCCATGATATTGTGCTTGTTGGTGGTTCAACTAGGATTCCGAAGATTCAACAGCTTCTGCAGGAATTCTTTGATGGCAAAGAGCTAAGCAGGAGCATCAACCCGGATGAAGTTGTGGCATCCGGTGCTGCGTTACTGGCAGCGAAATTGAGTGGTCAGGGTAACCAGAGGGTTCAAGATTTTCTGTTGTTGGATGTCACTCCCTTATCACTCGGTGTGAAGGATGATCGTGGTTTGATGTCTGTTGTGGTCCCTCGGAACACCACCGTCTCGTGCAAGAAGGAGAAGGTATACTATACTGTCTCTGATAACCAGTCTAGTATCCTCTTTGAGATCTATGAAGGTGAGCGAACCAGGGCAAGGTCCAACAACTTGTTGGGCGACTTCGAACTCTATGGTATTCCTCCTGCTCCAAAGGGTGTTCCCAAGATCAATGTCTGCTTCCAAATTGGTGCTGATGGCATCTTGAATGTGTCGGCTGAGGATAAGGTAACAGGACAGAAGAACAAGATCATAATCAGCAAGGACAAGAGAAGGTTGTCCAAGGTGGAGATCGAGAAGATGGTGCAGGAGGCCGAGAATTACAAGACTGAGGACGAGGATTTCAAGAAGAAGGTGAATGCCAATAATGCATTGGAGGACTACGCGAACAATATTTGGAACACTATCAACGATGAGAAGATTAGGTCCATGCTCGGTGCAGACAAGAAGGAGATCAAGAATGTCGTTGTTTCTATAGATAGCTGGTTGGACGCCAACGAGCTGGCTAAGGCAGAGCAATTTGAGGACAAGATGAAGGAGTTGGAGAACCTTTGGAACCCCATCATTAGCAAGATGTACAAGGGTGTCCTCTTTTGATGTTTCTTTCCTTTTCAATTACTTGTTATCCTCCATGAATGCAAGTTGTTGATGTTGTAATTGTAATGAAGTGTTGGTATTTTGTTCTACTCTAATAACTCTTATGATACAAAAGTATTGGTTTTCTATCCTGTCACACCATTGTTTTTTTTGTTTTATAATTTCTGTATTAGAACAAGGGAAACTGAAGCTATATTTAGTACACAATACATCACCCAAAAATCAATCCGGCACATTTTGCCTGACATCCGGATAATCTGACAACCCAAACAGACCCAAGACATTAGGTTGAAGCAAGAGTTGCAACTAAGGTGGCTCAAAATGGACCCGACCCGGAAACCCGACCCGGAAAACGCGGGGTCGAGGTTGACCCGAGACCCCTAGGGGTCGGGTCTCGGGTCGAATTTTAGGAAATCCCGGGTCAACGGGCGGGTCTCGGGTTTGACCCGTTGACCCAGATTTTTTTTTTATTGTTCTATCACTTCTGTGTGTGCTTTACTAGAAACATGTGCTAGCTGAATAAACACGGTATGCAAAAGAAGTTTTTTTTTAATTGTTCTTTCTTAATATTTTGATCGATTAGATTAAGTAATTTTAACTACTCCGTAGTACTACGAATATATTACTCAATTACTGTTAAAAGTGTAATAATAAATTAAAAGTAGAAATGCTCATGTTATCATTATATTTTCAAAATGATCCTATATTCCTTAGGCCATGTTTATCAGGTACTATTCAAGATACTAAAATTACTACTTTTTTATTCATCTCTCTCTGTCACATCAGCATAGCATCCCTTTCTCACTTTTTCCCGTTTAACAATAGCATTTCTAGCATCCCACAATCCATTTTTTTTTACCAATTCAATTTACGAATATACCCTTCTATAACAATTATTTCCAACATGTTTATAATATTATGATTATAATATTATATTAGTATTTAATTACTAAAATGTAATTATAAAATTTAGATTTAAAATAAAATATAAAACTTCATTGATTAAAAAAAATTACACAAAAACTAATACATAAATTAAATTGCAACGTACGAAACATAATACGAAATTTGCGAACCCCAAATGGCTTAAAAAGCCCGTAGGTCACGGCGAAGCGGTGAGTTTTGTTCGTGACGCGATTCCCTATCCGGAAAGGTATTATAATAAGCAATCGGACACTGAATGATCAAGATCCAATTTACCTAGCAAAATTACAATATAATTATATCAAAATAAATCATTTTTTTCAAATTACGTCGAAACATATTCAAATTTGATGTCTACGTATAGAGAAAAATAAATATAGTATTATGGTAATTTTTAAATTTTTTCTTTTTACATTTTACATACCAAAATTAGCATTATTTAAGTTTAATTACAATCGGTCAAATTGCATCTGGGCCGTCCGTTCCTTTCCATCACAGTCATCCGTGCCTCCTCCTATAGTGTTGCGACACGTGGCCTGCTCCCTCTGCAGAAGCGCGTCAGCCGCAGCTCCTCCCTCCAGTGGTGTTGCGCCATGTGTCAATTTATTGCTTTTCATTTCCGGAAAAAAAAATTAAGCCCTGACACAACATTAATTTCCCCTATATAGCATCGATTCCAATTTAACATCCCACAAGCATCCGAGAACGCTCTTCCCCATTATTTTATTTTATTTTTAACCTAGGCATCTCAAATAGTTCCACCATTAAAATTGCTCTTAGCCTCTTAATATGGGTTGTAATAGGGTATAGGAATTTATATATATACACCATACATATATACTGTAATAGGACACCATCAAGGAAATAACTAATATTGTAATAGGACACCATCAAGGAAATAACTAATATGCGGATGAAAAGTAAAAAAAATTCCTTTTTATTTAATTTAAATATTGTAATAACTAACAAAATTTTATTACTCGGGTTTTCGGGTGAACCCGTCACCTGACCCGGAAAACCCGGAATTACAAATCTCGGGTTTGTGTCGGGTGGCGGGTCGCATTTTTAAAAATCCAGGGCCTTCGGGTTGACCCTCACCCGGAATTTTCGGGTCGGGTCGGGTCGAGTCGACCTGGATGAGCCACCCTAGATGCAACTCATAATCAAACACCTCATATCAAGCTTGACATATGTAAAATTTGGAGGATACTGCTCAGGCAATATATTTCTGTTATGTGTTTATAATCCTTGTAATATGTTGTAAACGAGACATTGGTTTATTTGGTTTGTAAGATGCACTAGCTATTAGGACAGGTTCACTAAGGGTTCAACATAACCTAGCCATTGCCATGGTCAAGGAAAAGCACATTGGACCCATGGTTGCACCATGATAGGGACCAATGGCTAGTCTTGAATCATAAGGTGAAGCTTGGGTGTGTGTGATGCCTAAGTGTTTAGTGTTGGGTCCTTTGTGTTTGATGTTTGCAGGACTAAGCTCGTATAGATTTGGGCCTATTCCATTTGGCCCAAATCTGAGCCCATATCTCTCGACTTCCATTCGAACGTTGTAACCCTAGCCTTTATAAACCCTCTTTGGACTGCTCTGAGAACTGTAACATCGCTCTCACTCTCATTGGTAAGCCAAGGGGAAACTGGGTTAGGGTTTGGGAGAAAAACACTAGGGTTCGACTTTCCAGCCACCCAACGTCGGCGATTCTATTCAAGGGTGCTCTTCTGGGTTGATGCTACCTGAGTGCCTTCTCGTTTGACGAAGAAGAAGCTGAAAGGAGGGTTCTGCAAGGAGAAATCTCACCTGAGATTCGTCGGTGTCCTTCACGGACGATTTCTAACCTTATTCCTAGCTTGTTTATCGTCTTAGTCCTTGTTTAGCTAGAATCAAGTCTTAGTGCTTGTGCATCTGAAACCTTTGTAATCTGTCTCTGAATGTTTGGATGCTTAGTGAAATTGGGTGAACCTCCCCTCCTGAGGTTCCACAGATGTAGGGAAACAGAACCGCGTAAACAAAGCTTGTGTGTGCTTTCGTTGTTGCTTTTGTTTTCATTTTGTTCGCTTCTGCAGAGTGATTCAAGACTAAGAAACCCTAGTTCGAACAAATTGGTATCAAAGCCTTGGCTTGGCCCTCTTTCGATCTCTAAAAAGGGTTGAACTGGCCTTGATCCTTTTGAGCTTCCGCTGGATCTAGGGTTTATTGTCTTTGTTTAGCCCTTTTTGTGTGTTATTGATATTTAACAATAAGAAAAACCATAAAAATATCTTTGTTTACTTTAGGGTTTCCTAGATCTAGCCTTCCTCGCTTCAGATCCTCTGTATTAAGTTTTTCCCTAACTTATTTTTGTGTTTTTCTATGGCATAGAACACAGTGAGGATGAAGCCCTTTGATGGGTTTACTGACTTTTCCATGTGGCAAGTCAAACTGAAGGTTGTGTTGATCAAGGAGAAGTGATGGAAGACTGTTACAGAAGCCTATCCTACTGGCACTACAGATATATCCAAGTCTGAAATGGATGAGCAAGCTCATTCGTAAATAATGATAAGGTTAGCTGACGACGAGGCTCGTCATGTGGTGAGCAAAACTTCTGCTAAATCTCTCTGGGATGCACTTGAAACTCTTTATTTGACAAAATCTTTGCCTAGAAATATTTCTTTGTTGTGTCGATTGTTCACATTTAAAATGGATATTAACCTGTCAATAAATGAAAACTTGATTAATTTCTTAGACTCACACAAGAGCTTGAAAGATGTGATGATAAGGTTAAAGATATTCATCAAGCTGTTTTGTTATTGAACTCCCTGCCTTCATAGTTTGACACTTTTAAGGATGTGATTCAATTTAGTAATAATGATTTGAGTAAAGAAAAAATTCTTGAGTCTATTATTGAAAAGAATGAAATTTTGAAAGTGTTCAAAAACAAAAATGAGAAGAAAACTGAGAACAAACTTGAGGCTCCCATTACTAAGGCTAGGAGTAAGAACAATAACAAGAAGTCTAAGAAGAAAGATAAGGAAAAGGATGATTCTAATTCTTATAGGGAAGGTAACAGCAATAGAAATTGCCATTATTGTGATAAACCTGGGCATTCCATTAAAGATTGTTATAAAAAGAAAAAGGTTGATGAAAACAAGAAGAAAAAGGAAACTGCTGCTATGCTTGAACAACAAACTGATTATTCTCATCAACTGCTCGTGTGTTCCTCTGATGTGCCTTCTAATACTTGGATTTTAGACTCTGGTTGCACCATTCATGCTACTCACGACATATCCATGTTTAGTTCTTTATCTGAGTGTAATGGTGGTGATGTGTTGCTTAGTGATAACAATGCATTGTCTATTAAAGGTATTGGGAATGTGCCTATTAGAATATTTGATGGGAAAGTCAGGGTTCTCCAAAAGGTCAGGTGGGTGCCTGATCTTAAGAGAAATATGAAAAGCAAGAACGAATTAGTAATAACAGTCGAACAAGTAATAAGCGAAAGTAAAGAACGGAAAGTAAAGAACACGATACTTGTTAATGAGGTTCGACACAACCGCCTACGTCCCCGCCTAGGGTTATCCAACCCGTAGGATTCAGCAAACTTTATTTCACTTTATCTTATGAGCCCTAGATACAACCTTTAGAAGACTTGCCCTCTTTTAGACTAACTTCCTATCTAGCAACCCAAGCGCACTAGTGAAACAAAGCTTCTAAGGATACCGAGGTACCCTATACGTTTGGGTAAAGGAACCCTTAGTATAACCTAGATGAATTGTACTATAAAGCTTGAATGAAACCTCACACGCACTCAAAGTAAATACAACACTCAGCAAGGAGAGCGACGTGTGATCGAATGCTTTACAGGAGACTTGATTGCAGTAGACGTTGAGTGTTGTGGAGTTCTATAATATGAAATCTTCCTCTTCTCCTTTATATAGGCCAGTACACTTGATTTGAAAATCGAACGTTTGAAAGAAACGTTTTCTCCGAACTTCCTGGAGAAATCTTTGGCCGAAACAATAAACTTCTGGAATATTCACTTTCGGATATGTTGAGATCTTGAAGCTGTTGGGGAGGATGTCTTTGTTCAACCAAATCCCTGAAATATCTCAACAATATATCTAACAAGAGATAAAGAAAACAATATATAGATTCAAACCCATTTCCATCAACCAAACAAATATTCACACGGCCCAATCGGAAACACACGGGCCAATGGAATTGAACAACATTTTAGGCCCACACAAACATATGCACAAACATAGGCCCAATAGCAATTGGTTCAGAATTGGATCTCGGATCTGTAAGGTTAAATAGGCATGTTTAATAAATAGGCCCATTCAACCCATTCAACAGAGTTCAAGTTCACTGGAAACCCGAGTTTTGGCTTTCATCAACCCAGGCTTTAATCTTCATTAGTCCGGTCTTATCATTAAGGTGGAGTTAACAATCTCCCCTTTGATGAAAGACAAAACCTGTAAGCCTGCACCTGTTACCAATGGAGAATAAACCAGCAACAAATATAACATAATGCAATAGGAAATGTTGGATCAAAGTTTTTCAAAACCAATAACGCCAGCAAAGCAAAGGTAAGGCCTTATACCCTAAAACTAGAGTTCTCCCCCTTTTTGTCTTTCAACAAGAAGGAGAGAGAGAGAGAGAGAGAGAGAGAGAGAGAGAGAGAGAGAGAGAGAGAGACAGCACGACCACCTGCTCATACCATTGGCCAAACTTGGGAGAAACACCATCTTCGTCTGGGCGTCCTCGGAAGATCTTCTCTTGCCATCGATTCTTCGCGTTCAGCATGGTGGTTCTTCCACATTTCAGCTTGCCTCCTAGCCTCTGCATCCCACCATTTCTTGACAATGTCGTACTCCTCCACAGTGAGGATGTTCGGCTCAGGGAAAAGTGGGTGTAGGATGAAGCGTTTCAGCACCTTGCGTTCACATTTGAGGAGGACATTCTTGGCAGTTTCCTCTACGTTCTTGACAGAGTCTGCATCCATCGGCATAATAGAGGTGGTGGCTCTATGGTTCATGCCACAAAGCATGAAAAGCTGGTTCAGCTTTTCATCCATGATCAAGATCTGCTGATGACTGTCATCCTGTCGGTCCACAATGTCTGCTCTGGCGGCGTTTAGATCCTTCCGAAGCGCGTCCACCTCAGCTTCCAAGTACTCCACCCTCTGCTCCAGCTTCACAGTATCTCCTTGGGATGGTGACTTCAGAATCCAGCCACCGGCCAGATTCTGCTCAATTCCAATTCGATTCCAGCAGTCTTCATCAATTCGGCCAGTGTGGGAGACATGTTACTCCCCTTGTGTGTCAATGTTGAAGAACTCAATGATCTTAAGGAGGAAATTGGCATATGGGAGTGGAGCGGTCAGAGAGGTATTGATGGTGTGAAGCATGTATGTGAGAATCAGAGCAGGGACATTAACCTCATGACCCGCCATGATCAGGTAGCTAGAGCACGTGAAGCAAATTGTCATTGACAAGTTCGCGAGAGTTCTTCCTAGGCAGTACACAACGAGCGAGAATTGTGAAAACCATCTTAGTTTCAAGGGACATGATATTGTGCGTGTGTTTGGGCATGGGCTTGAAAGATTTAGGAGGAGGGACAGGATACACAAAGAACTCTTTTTCATCTTTACGGAGACAATACGCTTTGGAGGGGTGATCTTGAGTGTTGACATTTTCAAGGATGCCAAGGATGAGGGCTAAGGATGAGCAGGTAAGGGTAATCTCACACTGCTTCACTTGAGATGAGAGAGTAAGTACTCCTTTTTCTCTGTTGGCAGTGTGATTCACAAAAAACAATCTAGTGAGGCGAGGATAGGCGACAATGCCAGGGTTTAGGAGGGACCAGATGTTTGAGTTCTTTAAAAGATTAACACACAGGAGGTTTGTGGATTCTAGACAGTCTAGATCCACATGCTCGCAGAAGTTGATGGGTCGATTAACATACCCATCTTTCCACATCCCGGATTTTGTGTGACTAACGAACCAGGAGAGAGGGGCATCGGAGAATACCTCGTGATTGGTCGGGATCTGAAGATGATGTTGATGCGGGGCCTTCTTAGGAGCGCGAGGATTGACCTATCGAGGATGATTGCGAGGAGAAGGACGGGGTTCCCTCTTGATGATTTTCCGACGGCCACGGGATGCTTCATCCTCGCTCTCCGAGGAGGTCTCCGGTTGCCGAAGTGTAGCCTTGCCCTTGTAGTCGTCCTCAACCACGACCTTCCCCTTGTGGTTAGATGACCGGAGCCACTTGGATCCGGACCGAGAACCAGGAGAGGAGGTGGAAGGTTTCTTCGGAGACATGGAAGCAATGGAGAACTTGAGTATTCTTGGGAAGTGGAGAAATCAGAGAGAGAGAGAGAGAGAGAGAGAGGGAAAAGAAAAGTGGACGTGTGATGTGACCGGGAGGAGTGAAAGGTATAAGTAAGGGAGATGAGTCTTTAGAACTTCCAAAGACTTTAAATCCCGTACAAAAAATCCGGCCAAATCTTTCTAAAAGATAACCACTTTTCAAATTTTAAATAAAAGGATAAATACAATGAACATAGATGAGGTAAATCCAGATTTTAAGAAAATCTTAACCGAAAAAAAATCTAGAGATTTAAAGAAAATTCTTTTTGGTAAATATCTAAAGAGATAAAACCGAAAAGATTTAATCCATAATTTTTTTTTTTTTTGAATTTTAATTTAACGTCATACTATGTCGTAGTAAGACTTTAAATTTTATTTCAAGATCTTGATGTAGGGAATAATACTGATATCATAAGATACGATTGCTCCCCCTACATCGATCCTTCCTTGTTAACCATCCCAAGTTCTAATCTGATTAAATTAAATCTGTCTTCGGGCAAGGGTTTTGTAAAGATATCTGAAAGTTGTAGCTCCGTAGAGATGAATGTCAATGACACGTCACCCTTTTCGACATGATCTCGGATAAAGTGGTGGCAAATTTAACGGAGGGAAAACCTGTTGTTGATCCGCCAAAGTAAATCTCAAACCTATAACTAGTATAGCAATAAGCAAGAGGTCGATCCCACAGGGAAATTATTATTCAAGTGTAATTTAAGTGCCAATTAAAGTAACCAAAAGGGGGTTTTTGTTTGTGAAAGTTCCGCCTTTTATCAAAGCGGAGTAAAGAAAGCAAAGTAAATGAATTTGTTTAGACAATTTGGAGAAGCAATTCTACCTACAATTTTCCACTTTATTGGATTGAAGCGATCATTGTAACCTCTTCTCGTCCTATTAAGTTTCTTATGAATGCCCTTGTCCCGACCTAATATAGTTACTAGTCCAACCAGTCCTAGCAACCCTTATCAATCGAACAGTCCATAAAAAAGGACTTAATCCAATTGATAGCTTTAAGTTCAGAGATTAGCCAAGGTATTTTCAGTCCCTAAAGAGGGATTTAACAACACATTCAATTTCCTACTCATTCAATTAGTTCAACCAGCCCTAAAGGAACAAGTTTGCCACTTAGGTTAAGGTTCACAACCGGGAATCTACAAAACCTTAGCGATTGAATTGATCTAACAAGTTGGCCAGACAAGATAGAACAAAACAATAAACAATCAAGCACAAAGAAGTTAAAGCATTCAAATATAGAAAATAAGGAACGAGAATTAGAAACTCACAATCAATCCAAATAAAGCTTCAAATTGCAGGCATAATAGATGAGTTTAGTTCCTCATGGAAGACATCGCTCAAAATCTATAAAGTGTCTGATGAACGTAAGAATAGAATTAATGGAAAAATAACTAAAAGTGGCCTTAAATATCATCCAAAGTCGGCCATGAAATAAATAAAGGGATCTAGGTTTTTTTAATATTTAAAACGCCGCGCATCCGCGCTCATGACCAATGCTGCGGGCGCAACATACTACTTCTTCGTATCCTGTAAATTGATTGGCGGCGGGCGCCGCAAGTTTGCTACGGCCGCAGCCAGGGGCCTTTCACGGAAAATCCGCCTTGAATTTGCTTTTCTTGTCAACAGGAAAGTTGTAGCTCCTTGAAAGAGCTTTCCAACGCATGGTCATAATAGTCAATCGGACAACCGAGGCCTCCAAAAAATGCAAAACAAGTTCAGCATGTCTGGCGACAACTTCTGCAGACTTGTTCTTCGTTTAGATTCGCTTCTTCTTCTCAGGACCTCTTGAGATCTTCATGTGAGCTTCTTCGATCAACTAGACATTCTCATATAATGCGTTATCAACTCATGTCTCCTCCTCGGATCCACCATTACCTAAAATAATCAATAAAAGCGTGTAGATTCCGACTCCGACAACATAGAGAACTAATATGCAAATCATACTTAAACCATGCATGATATGCATCATAACTAAGCTAAATGCAACCTATTATGCCTACCTAAATGCATGCTATCAGGAGTCTCACATCAATGTGCTTTGTTCTTGAGTGTTGTACATGGTTTTTAGAGTTAAAAATAGCACTGGTGTTATCACATTTTACGGGGATGCCCTTATAGTTGATTCCAAGATCTTGGAGTTGTTGTGCAATCCATAAGACTTGCGAACAACAAGCTTCAGCAGCAATGTATTCGGCTTCGGCCGTTGAAAGCGCCACTGAATTTTGCTTCTTGGAATGCCAACTTATAAGGGATGTCCTAAGAAATTGACAACACCCTGATGTGCTTTTTGTATCCACTTTATACCCTGCAAAATCAGCATCGGGATATCCGATAAGATCAAAGCTTGTTTGATTAGGATACCATAATTCGAGATCTTTAGTACCATTAAGATATCTTAAAATCGTTTTTACCGCAATCAGATGTGATTCCTTCGGATTAGCTTGGAATCTTGCACACATACAGACACTGAACATGATGTCAAGTTTGCTTGCTGTAAGATAGAGAAGGGAGCCGATCATACCTCGATATTCTTTTTGATTTACCTCTTTGTCGGTAAGATCTTGATCTAGAGAAAGAGTGGAACTCATTGGAGTTTTAGCCACTTTGGAATCAATCATCTTGTACTACTTGAGTAGCTCTCGTGTATATTTCCCTTGGTTAAGGAAAATACCTTTTGAACTTTGTTGCACATGAAGTCCAAGGAAGAAATTCAGCTCTCCCATCATGCTCATCTCGAACTCCTTGCACATAATATTAGAAAATTCTTTGCACAAGGAATCGTTAGTAGCTCTGAAAAGAATATCATCTACATAAATTTGGACGACAAGTATATCCTTTCCATGGGTTTTAATGAAGAGAGTTTTGTCAATCAACCCCCTTTTAAAGTTATTTTCCAAGAGATATTTTGAAAGCCGCTCGTACCAAGCTCTTAGGGCTTGCTTTAAGCCGTAAAAAGCTTTGTCAAGCTTAAATACATGCTCTGGAAATTCATCGTTCTCAAAACCTGGAGGTTGAGCAACATAAACTTCTTCATCTAGAAATCCATTAAGAAAGGCACACTTCACATCCATTTGATAAAGCTTGATATTCACAAAAGAAGCGAAAGCAAGAAGCATACGAATGGCTTCAAGTCTCATCGTAGTCAATACCTTCTTCTTGATTATATCCTTGTGCAACCCATCGTGCCTTATTTCGGATAATATTACCTCTTTCGTCTAGCTTGTTTCGAAATACCCATCGAGTTCCAATAATAGACTTTCCCTTCGGCTTAGCCGTAAGGGTCCATACTTTATTGCGCTCGAACTCGTTGAGCTCATTTTGCATAGCTATGATCTAATCTGGTTCTTTGAGAGCATCAGTGTATTTCTTTGGTTCTACAAGAGAATCAAATGCATGAAACGCACATAAGTTTCTAAGTTTAGAACGAGTTTGGACACTAGATGAAGGATCTAAAATGATAACTGCCAAGGAGTGAGAAGAAGCATGTTTGAGTTTTCTTCTTGCCGATCCTTGATTAGGTGGTGAAGCTTCAGGAACAAGTGAAAAAGGCTCCTGAGGTTCAGGAGGACTAGTAGGATACGGTTCCAGAGGCTCAGGAGGTATTTCATCTTCAAGACTAGCTCCATTTGTAAGGCCTTGAGGCTGAGTTCTAGGGCCTTGTGATAGCTCAGTAAGATCTTGAAATGGCTCCTGCATATTTCTAGATTTGCTCTTCCCCTGACCATTGGCTTCTCCTTCTCACTCATCTTCCTCATAAGTATTCAAGTAGAGATCTACAAACCCTTCACTCAAGGTACCGTTATCACTTTCATCAAATAACACATGTATGCTTTCTTCGACTAATTTGGTACGTTTACTATAAATTCGATAAGCCTTGCTTTGAGTCGAATATCCAATAAATATACCTTCGTCGCTACGCGCTTCAAACTTCCCAAGATTATCATGACCATTGGTATGCACGTAACACGTACATCCAAATGGTTTAAAATACGATATGCTTGGTTTTCTTCCTTTAAAAAGCTCATAAGGAGTTTTCTTTAAAATTAATCGAATCAAACATCTATTGAGAATATAATTTGATGTATTCACATCCTCTGCCTAGTATGACTTTGGTAGATTATTCTCTAATAGCATTGTCCTTGACATCTCCTCTAGGGTGCGGTTTTTTTGTTCCACAACCCCATTTTGTTGAGGTGTCCTTGGAGCTGAAAAATTGTGAGAGATACCATATTTCGCACAAATAAATCGAAGTTTAATTGATCAAATTCTCTACCATGATCACTTCTAATAGAAACAATAGGTAGTTTTTTCAAGGTTTGTAACTCTTTACAAAGTTTTGAAAAATAAAAAAGAGTTTCTGATTTATCTTTAAGAAAGAAAACCCAAGTGAATCGAGAATAATCATCAACAACAACAAGTATGTATTGCTTACCTTTAGGAGATTTGACACGCATAGGTCCACATAGATCCATGTGTAGAAGTTCTAAAGGTCTAGTAGTACTAACAAACTTCTTTTTCTTGAAAGAGCTACGAGTATGTTGAGCAAGCTTTGCAAAGATCATCCACCTTGAATTAAAATTCAAACCAGGAAGGCCTCGGACAAGATCCTTAAAATGGATTTTACCGAGAGTGTGCATGCTTATATGTCCAAGTCTCCTATACCACACCCTTGGATCCTCTGATAAGGCCTTGAGGCATTTCAGATTGGAGGCCGGAATTCGATCTGTATTAAGAGCATAAATATTAGAATCTATATATGCAGTAAGAATAATATCTCCTGTCTTCTCATCCTGTACGATGCATTTCTCCTTATTGAAGCTTACACGATTGCCTTTATCAAAAAGCTGTGAAACACTAAGAAGGTTATATTTAAGTCCATCAACAAGATATACATCTTTAATGAAATTATTTGGATCAACACCAATGTTACCAATACCTACGATGTCACATTTTCCTTTATCACCAAGGGTTATAGTACCACTGGATTGATTCTTTAGATGATGAAAAAGATATTCTTTTCCACTCATATGCCTAGAGCAACAACTATCCATAATCCACTTTTGATCCTTGGTCTTTCTTGGTGATATCCTACAAAACAAAAATCAACCTTTCCGGCTTGACCAATAGACCGATTTGGATCCATTATGGGGGTAAACCATATTTGGCAACCTTGTTCCTATAGGGACCCAAACTTGCCTTATTCATTCATTTAAGCGTACGGGAAATGTGTTTTGGATAATGTAACGATTCGTTCTCCTATAAGGACACGTCTCCTTTACATGACCTTTTTTGCAACAAAAGAAACAAGTGGAAGATCTCCAACTTCTTTTTGCCTTGACGAATTTGGTAGTAGGCTTAACAGGAAAATTCTTGTTATATCCTATACCACTTCGGTTTAAGGAAAGTTGTTGCTCTCCAAGCATCCTGTCAAGAGTGGCTTTGGATCTAGTAAATTGCGCCAAGGCTGTTTCTTGATCTTGACATTTCTCAGATAATTTCACTTTTTCATTCTCAAGGTCAATGTTCTGAACCTTAAGAGATGAAAGGTTAGCCTTGAGTTCGGAAATTTCCGATCATAAGGTCTTACCTTCCGTGATAAGATTTGAGTTTTTGCTGTCAAGATCTTGCAATTTCTGCGACAGCCTCCTTATGCAGATTTCTTGATCCAACACCTTCTCCTATAAGATGTTGATTTCTTTGTTACAACTTTCTTCATTTGAAATCATGTTTTTGAGAAATTCAGATAACCCTAACACGGGGCTTGACAGCAGTCATTCCATCAAATATGCACACACACATTTCTCGCATTCCATATTGATAACCTAATGAACCAAGGTCGTAAACATACTTCTGCAATCTAGTGAAATATTGGTGAAAGTTCTCACCTTTAAACTCCGCTAATCTCAACATCGTAAAAAACTAGTAGCAAGGGTGATATGAACCTTAAGATAGGTTCACAACAAAGTTAGATATATAAACAAAAATCAATAAATACACAAAACAAAGAAATAAACTTTGATTTCCCGGCAAAGGCGCCAAAATTTGACAGGAGAAAACTGTCGTTGTTCCCATCAAAGTATAACTCAAACCTACAAACTAGTATAGTAAGCAAGTAAGAGGTCGATCCCACAGAGAATTGAGTATTCCTAAGCAATGTATATATTTACAAATTAATAGAAAAGAAGGGTTTTGGTGATTGAAGATAAGAAAATAAACTATAAACAAGTCAGTAGAGATAACAATTGAGAAAATATTTTCATCTATAAATATCCACTTTAGTTTGGTTGATTGATCATCGATTCTTCTTCAGTTTCTCTTTTCATCCTATTATTGTTCCTGTCCTATTCTTGTGTTAATTACTAGTCCTACGAGTCCTAGTAATCCTTACTAATTAGATAACCCTAACACGGTCAAGATTTAACCTAATAATAGCATTAAGATTAAGGATTAACCAAGATACATGCAACACCAAGCTACAAGTCAACATTCAACATATAATTGATTCTCTACACACCAATTTAGTCCTACGAGTCCTAAAAAGGCATGCTTGTTACTATGGATTAAGGTTCGCTTCAAGAAATCTACAAAATCCTAGCAATAATCTCAACTAGTTGTACGGACTAGTAGAAATAAACAATATTCGCAAAAGAATCAATACGAATCAATAGGAATAGAACAAGAATAGAAATCTCACAACTTTATCAAACCAAAGCTTTAATCCATAGACGAAACGGAAGAGTTTAGCACTCCATGGCTAGGGAGGCTCCCTTCTAGGGTTCTCTTAATTGATAATTTCCCGGTGCATAAACTAAAGAATTAGATCCTAAAATAAAATCCTAAAACGTCCTTAAAAAGCCTCAAAAAGTCGGCCAAATAATAATTCTAAAAACTAATTAAAGAGGTAAAAAGTCCATTCAGCAGATTCGACATTTCTGCAGAGGCCGCGGGGCGGCCAAGTGATCAACGAATCCTTCGTCAGAGCTTCAGGCCGCGGGGCGGTTTGCTTGGCCGCGGGGCGGCTTTTACTGTTCACATCGATTTTTTTCTCTTCGCATTTGGTCCCGATGTCAACACGAAAGTTGTAGATCTTGGAAAGAGATTTCCAACGCATGCTTATAATAGCCAATCGGACAACCGAGGCCTCCAGACAATTCAAAACAAGTTCAGCATGTCTGGCGACAATTTATACGGACTTGTTCTTCACTTAGGCTCTCAAACTTCGATTCCGCTCCCAGGCTCTTCACTTTTCCTCCTCCGCTTCACTCTTCCTTCATCCATGAGCTTCCTCATTCCTCGCCGGATCCACATATATATGAAATAATCCATAAAATCGTGTAGATTCCGACTCTACCAACAAAACAAGTATAAATGGAATTCTAGTCTAAACCATGCATTATATACATCTAAATCATGATAAATGCATCCTAATATGCCTATCTAAATGTGTGATATCATCCTCCTTATGCAGATTTCATGATCCAACACCTTCTCCTGTAAGCTGCTTATTTCTTTGTTACAACTTTCTTCATTTGAAATCATGTTTTTGAGAAATTCAGATAACACGGAAGTGGAACTAGAAAGGAGGTTTCTTACCACTCCGTCTAGGTGTTGATCTTTTGCATCGTTCTTTGCCATTAGACAAAGATTGGCGTGTTCTTCTTCTAACTCCGAGTCGCTTGAAGAATCTGAGTCACTCCATGCAGCCATCACTTTCTTGTTTGAATCTTTCCTCTTAGCCTTGTTCCGCTTCTTGAGAGGGCATTCCTTAACGAGATTGTCTGTTTCACCACATTCATAGCAAGTTAGGACACGATTTCTTTTTGAGGGGGTAGAGGACTTAGCTTGATTCCTCGATGATCCTCCAAACTCTTTATTTGAGAATTGCTTCTTCATTTTTAGAATGCGAGCCAATCCTCTTGTAATAAGAGCAAAAGGATCTTCCTCATCTTCATTCTCGGAGTCCTCGGGTGATTCTTCTTTCTTAAGCTTCAGTGCTAAGTTTTTGACATTTATGGAAGGCTTCTCATCGTCCTCATTGAGGATCATCTCATGGGTGATCAATTTTTCCAGTAAGTCATCAATAGCTACTGTGCTAAGGTCTTGAGCTTCTTCTATGGCTGTCACCTTGGGACCCCATTTTGATTTAGGTAAGCACCTAAGTATCTTTGGAACTTTCGTATCATTTTGGAAAGTCTTTCCCAATGAGTCGAGATTATTAATGATCTCCGCAAAACAGGTGAACATTACTTTCACACACTCATCCAGATTCATCTTAAACCATTCATATTGTCTAAGATAGATACTAATTTTGGTCTCTTTGACCTGGCTAGTTCCTTCATAGGTCACGACCAATTTATCCCAAATTTCCTTTGCAGATCTATCATTGCAAATACGATTAAATTCGTCGGTGCTTAGTCCGAAATACAGAGCATGGACGGCTTTGAAGTTCTTAGTCGTGCTCTCTAAATCTTGCTGAGTGTATTCGTCTTCTGTCTTGTCCAACTTTGTTCCATTGGGTCTATCCTTCTTGGGTACATTCGGCCCTCGCGTAATGATATGCCAGAGCTCTAGATCCTGATCAATGATGAACATTTTCATCAAGGATTTCCAATGCATAAAGTTGTCCCTAACGAAGAAAGGTGGACGAGAGACAGATCTTCTTTGACCGAACCCGCCTTGACCTTCGCCTGCCATGGTTAGACTCACAGATAGTAATATCTAAGGCACGTGAGTTAGGCTCTGATACCAATTGAAGTGCGGAATAGGCATATATAAAGCACGCTAATACTCTAGAAGGGGATTGGATAGAGTATGTAAACTTTTCACAATTACAGAAAAGGTAAGACCTTATCTGAAAAGCAAGAACGAATTAGTAATAACAGACGAACAAGTAATAAGAGAAAGTAAAGAACGAAAAGTAAAGAACACGATACTTGTTAACGAGGTTCGGCACAACCGCCTACGTCCCCGCCTAGGGTTATCCAACCCGTAGGATTCAACAAACTTTATTTCACTTTATCTTATGAGCCCTAGATACAACCTCTAGAAGACTTGCCCTCTTCTAGACTTACTTCCTATCTAGCAACCCAAGCGCACTAGTGAAACAAAGTTTCTAAGGATACCGAGGTACCCTATACGTTTGGGTAAAGGAACCCTTAGTATAACCTAGATGAATTGTATTATAAAGCTTGAATGAAACCTCACATGCACTCAAAGTAAATACAACACTCAGCAAGGAGAGCGACGTGTGATCGAATGCTTTACAGGAGACTTGATTGCAGTAGACGTTGAGCGCTGTGGAGTTCTATAATCTGCAATCTTCCTCTTCTCCTTTATATAGGCCAGTACACTTGATTTGAAAATCGAACGTTTGAAAGAAACGTTTGCTCCAAACTTCCTGGAGAAATCTTTGGCTGAAACAATGAACTTCTGGAATCTTCACTTTCGGATATGTTGAGATCTTGAAGTTGTTGGGGAGCATGTCTTTGTTCAACCAAATCCCTGGAATATCTCAACAATATATCTAACAAGAGATAAAGAAAACAATATATAGATTCAAAGCCATTTCCATCAACCAAACAAATATTCACACGGCCCAATCGAAAATACATGGGCCAATGGAATTGAACAACATTTTAGGCCCACTCAAACATATGCACAAACATAGGCCAAATAGCAATTGGTCCAGAATTGGATCTCGGATCTGTAAGGTTAAATAGACCCGTTTAATAAATAGGCTCATTCAACCCATTCAACAAAGTTCGAGTCCATTGGAAACCCGAGTTTTGACTTTCATCAACCAAGGTTTTAATCTTCGTTAATCCGGTCTTATCATCAAGGTGGAGTTAACACATTTGACATTGCCTGAATGCCTGCATCCTGATCGAATGTCCGGACCAAATTTGAGCTAACCCACATCCAAATATCCAAATAGAAGAAGACTTCAAAGTCGAGAGATTCATAACACAAAACCGCCAATGGAATATAACAGAACTGAATCGCCAACTCCCTTGCCACGACCTTGTGGAGTTTGCGGACGTACAAAAATAGAAGAATCTTCGAGAACAACCAAGCAATATCAATCCAAAATATGGAAGCGCTCACATGCAGAACCATAGCAAATTGGGACAAAAAAAAAGGGATTATAGAGAGAGAGCCATATGAATGGAAGTCTTCTTCCATTCATATTTGGATATTTGGAATCCTATCTTACTTTTGCACAATTGTATTATTAGATATGCACAACATAATGTTACATTTGCAAAACATAGTGTTATATTTTCACAACTTAAAGTTATATTTTGCACAATATAATGTTATATTCGCACAACATAATATTATATGTGCACAACGTAACATTATATTATTAGATATGCACAACATAATGTTACATTTGCAAAACATAGTGTTATATTTGCACACCTTAAAGTCATATTTGCACAATATAATGTTATATTCGCACAACATAATATTATATGTGCACAACGTAACATTATATTATTAGATATGCACAATATAATGTTACATTTGCAAAACATAGTGTTAAATTTGCACAACTTAAAGTTATATTTGCACAATATAATGTTATATATGCATTATATCATCTTATTTGTGCACATTATCATTTTATTATTGCACTTTATAATCTTATTCATGAACGGGAACACAAAAAAAGCAACCATAAATAGCTTATGCGGGATTTTGAACTCGAACCTTTGTGCATGGGCACATGACTATACCATTTTTTGAGCTAATAGGCTTTTAATGGCACATGTTGCATTAAAGTACAAAACTGTCATAAAATAGCGGTCCATAAAGAAAATTTTTGGTATGACACATTATGAAAATGCACATTTATTAATAATAACATTTATTGTATTATTTGTTCACTTTATATTTTGTAATCTCATCTTTTTCCCTTTTTAAAATAAAGACAAAAACTGTGATGTAACATTCTTGTTGTATTTTTTTAATATTATAGTTGCACCTTACAATATTATTTCAAATAAAAATTACGGGCTAAAATCTGTCATTTTCATAATTGAAATAAGGGCAATATTCGTATGAATGGAAAGTTTGGGGGAGGCGTGTGAAATTTACCCCATAATTAGGGTCATTTAACCATTTTCCCATTTACTCGTAAAATTAGGCTCATTTACACCAAAATTATGCCCATTTATTCATTACTCATTTAATTAGGCCAATTTACCTTTAAATTAGGCCCATTTACCTCCAAATTAGACTATTTTCACTTTAGGAGGGATTTTCATCTTAAGCCCCATTTTCATTTGAACATTTACCTATATATATATATATATATATATTTAAGGATATTCGGGTCAGGTTGGAAGTCGGGTCAGTCGAGAGTCGGGTCGGGTTGGAATTCGGGTCGGGTTCGGGTTGAGTCGGGTTTGTCTGTATTCGGGTTTCGGGTCAACATCGGTCGGGCTCAGTTTCGGGTTCGGGTTATGCATAACGCCAAATTTTCTGGTTCGGTCGGGTTTTGGGTCGGGTGAGTCGGTCGGGATTTTCGGGTCGAATCAGGAATTGCCAGCTCTAGGTCTAACTGTATCCAAATTATTACCCCTTTTTTATAAAAAAGAAAAAAGAAAAAAGAAAAGAAAAACAAACAGCACTACATACTTTTGATAATCCAGCCAGCCCTCGAAATTTTATAATCTTACCCTTTTAACAATCGTGCCACCTAAACCTTCCAATTGCGTTAGTTTTTTAAGTTAAAAGTTCGACCCGAGTTGACTAGAGTTATCATCTCTGACTTCCCATACTCTCTGTTTTCTTGTTCTTAATCAAAGCTTTTCTCTGATCCAAAAAAAAAAAACAAAAATCAAAGCTTTTCGAGATGGCAAACCGAGGAGTTCCGGCTATTGGAATCGATCTCGGCACTACCTACTCCTGTGTAGGAGTATGGCAGCATGACCAGGTTGAGATCATCGCCAATGATCAAGGTAACAGGACCACGCCTTCCTACGTCGCCTTCACCAACACCGAACGTATGATCGGAGACGCTGCTAAGAATCAGGTCTCTATGAACCCACTCAACACAGTCTTTGGTATGATTTCTTTCTTTTGCTTGCTTTTCTTTGATTCTATACTGTACGTGTTCATTAATTCTATATTTATATAACATATAAAAGAATTACAATATGATCTATATATCTATATAACATATAAAAGATTAGTTTTTGCCCATTTAATACCTAATTGAAAGCCAAACACCTTTGTTAAAAAAAAAAAGATAACCCACCTAATTTATAATAATAATAATAATAATAATAATAATAATCTATAATTATAATAATATATTTTTATTAATTTTCAATACTTTTTTTTTATCATAGTTCAGGATTTTTTATTTTTTTTTACATATACATAGTAATAAGTTTAGAATCTATCCTAATAAGAGTAGATGATAATATAAACAAAAATAATTAGAAAATATTTAAGATTAAAAATAATTAAAATATATTTATTTAGAATAACCATTTTAATTAAAAACAATATTATAAATCATAGTATTTCATATAATTTGCATAAACATCGATAATTTATTTTATTAAAAAATATCTTCTTAATTGTAAGAATTAACTTATAAAAGATGTTTTTTCCCAATAAATTTATCAACTAAATATCTCATCAACTATTAGAAAAAACCTTTAGATTAACAACAACGACAACTGCACATCCGTTTAGATTAACCATTTTAAAATTAATATATATAGCACACAACATAATATATCATAGAATTTACAACTTTGCATAAATATTGTCTTTCTTTATTTAAAAAATCAATATCTTAAATTTGAAGAATGAATAGAAACAAGTAAAATGTTAAATTGTATAATTTTTGTGAGATTAAATATTAATATGAGTATAAATTCAGAAAAACTATGCATTTGATAATAATTTAGCGGTTGATATTAACTATAAAAAAATCTTACTAATATATTTGTATAAAAACTTTTTCAATACTAATATATTATAAAACAATATATATATACATACACACACATTAATACGGTGTAAGTTGAAAATAATAGAAACGGTAAATTGTAGGAAACCACCCCTTAAATAGGGTGATTTGCTCAAAACCACCTTTTAGATACGTAATTGTTGGAAACCACCCCTTAAAATACTCTCTCTTACAAACAACCACCCATTTCATATTTCCGTCAAATATCTGTCAAACATGGCCCACATTTTTTTTTTATTGTTTTCTCTGAATAAATGAAAAATATAAGTTGAAAAAAAATCATAAATGAAAACCAATTATATCTCAAATAGAAAGTTCAACCCAAAAAATCAAATATCCAAGCAAATCCCTAAAACAAAATCCAATCCAAAAAAATTCAGAATCAATGAACAACAATGACGATTACAGGTTCATATTTTCTAATTCCAATTTTAAATTCGGCCTTCACTGTCACCATACACACACACACACACACGATGCCATCAGAGGAAGACAGGGAGGTGGCGGTTAATTAGGTGACGAGCAACCCCCGGCGACGGGGCTGCTTCGAGCCACCCGACGCACCACCGTCTACCGCAACCACAACACACACACGATGCCATCAAAGGATCGAATACGAAGAAGTGGTGGTCGGGCGTCGAGCAACCCCCGACAAAGGGGAGTGGCAACGTCGCTCTGAGCCACCCGGTGCACTGCTGCAACCAAAACCCTAGATCCAATCTCAAATGCCGCCCGAGCCAAATTTCCCCTAAATCATAACAGATCTAGATCGTTTAAAGCTGAAATTGCAAGATCCAAACGGAAAATGAAGTTGATGAAAGATTGTTGCCTGGATTCCGAGTTGCATCGGCCTGGAAACAATTGGGCAGGGATATTAACTCAATTGCAACCCGGATTCCTCCACTGGCCATAACAATTTACAGTCCGGAACCTTGAAATAATCGCTAGATATGACGAATGCCTTGAAATTGCTATTCGAGCGATTTAAAAAAAAAATCCAGCAATGAAATTGGAGGATTCCGACAATGGCGACGAGGGTGAGAGGGTTTAATGTTTGTGAATTGCAAGGTTTGGAATGGGAATATGAGATATCTCTCATCAAATCCTTTCAAGCAACACTCGCGCCAAGGCAATGGACAACATATGACATTAGATCTCCGAACTCTGGTCTTCCATGAACTTCCAGGTGAGTCAGTGACAGATGCGGTGACGAATTTTGGAAGAGTCGTCAATGGAGGTGGAGATGAGGCAAAATTATTATATATTTAAAAATATATAATAATTTTATTGATTTATGACATTGTTATGTATTTAAAAAAATCAAGGGCAAAATTGTAATTTCATAGGTTTAACAGAGACTTTAATGGAAATATGAAATGGGTGGTTGTTTGCAAATGAGAGTCTTGTAAGGGGTGGTTTCCTGCAATTACGTATTTAAGTGATGGTTTTAAGCAAATCGTCATATTTAAATGGTGGTTTCCTGCAGTTTACCCTAATAGAAATTCAAGCCAACATATATAGGCATTAGAAGCAAGGTGGGCCATAATCCTTTAGGGAAAATAAGACGTGCGGTGAGAGTATCCGACGATCAAAGTCTGTCTTCAACCTTTCCGGTGCATGGCCGTGGGAGCTAGGGAGTCTCGCCGATCCGTGCGAGGTTCATAGTGTTCGTGGTTAGTTGCGTACAGGTTTGGGAAGGTTTGCGGGATAGGGGGAATCAAGGTTAGGTTTTTTCAATCGAGGACGGGGCAAACATTCATCTAACGAGGGATGAGAGGGAGGCGGAGGAGATTGGGCAGTCATAGCGGCGATGGGAGGGGGTATAGGGTTTCGATTCTCATTGGGTTGCTGAAGACGACCCGACCGTTCAACTCCTTTGCTTTGAACACGTCGATGAAAGGGGCGTGGAAGGTGAGGAAGGGATATCACTTCAGGGAATTGGCGACGAATGTCTTCTCCTTTCAGTTCAGTGATCAGGCGAAGAAAGAAAGGGTTTACAAGGGCGTACCATAGGCATTCGATAGAGCCCTGCTAGTGTTGCGGGAACCAGGACCGGAGCAACCATGGAAGATGACGTTCAACAAGAATCCGATATGGATACGACTATATGATTTACCCTTCGGGGCGATCACGAAGGATGTCGTATGGGTCGAGGGTCAGGAAGGTGATGGAAGTGGATGAAGGAACAGTGGAGGTACGTGGTAAATTTGTTCATTTGAAAGTTATGGTGGATATTACCAAACCATTGAGAAGAGGAGTGATGGTCATGATGGAACGAAAAAAGATGTGGATTGTTGTAAAGTATGAACGTCTTCTGAACTTTTGTTATGAATGTGATCGGGTGGGACATGTGGAGACTGATTGCGAACATGAGGATGCGAAATAGTATTGGTTGTGAGCTTCCCCAATGAGGGTAGTTCCGAGAGGCTCGGGAGGACGAAGTGACATGAGGAAAGGGGGTCGGAGGGAGGTGGAGAAGGGGATAGGGATGGAGGGGTGGTGGATGGGGGAAGTATTACACGAAAAGGGTCAAGGAGAACCTTGGTAGAGGGGCTAGGGGAAGAGAGTGATGGGGAAGGGAATGAGAGCCATGAGAAAGAGCAAAGTGTGGAGCAGGTGAAAGTGGTGAAGTATATACAAAGGGTGGACTTGGAGAAAAAAAATATTAGGGGGAAAGGTAAATGAGAATAAGGGATGGGAGATAAGTAAGGGGAAACAAAATGAGGTTTTGTGACAAGTTACAGATGGAAAGGGGGGAAGTACGGAGGGGAATACGGGATTGACTGTGGAAGTGAGAGTGGAGGGAGGTGTGGAAAGAAAGAAGCAATGGAAAAGGGCTACTAGGAGAGGGATGGAGGTTGATTAAATAAAAATATGGAGGTGGTGAGAAAGAAATGGAAAATGGGGGGCGGGATATCTCTAGGAAGAGGAAGAAGGGAGAGGGGGATGTAGGGGAAGATATGATAATTGATAATGCAGGCGAGGGGAAGAAAAGAAAGGTGATTCTGGGTAAGATCCAGTTTTGATATTGGCGGAAGAGATGGGGAGTCTCTTCTGTCGGACGACGTGAATGTTATGAGCTATAACTGCTTGGGATTGGGGGAAGGCCATGCAATGACACAGCTCACCGAATTGGTGAGAAGGGAAGCCCCTAAAGTGATGTTGTTAATGGAAACAAAAAGCACAAAGTAGAGAATGGAATTCATTCGGATAAAATTAGGTATGACGGGATGTTTTACAGTCGACTGTGTAGGAAGGTCAGGTGGGCTATGTCTCCTTTGGGTGGAAGAGGTGGTAATGAATGTGAAGACGTGCATGAGACATCACATCGATGCTCGGATTACTTTTGAAGAAAACTCTTGGAGGTTCACAGGTGTGTATGGATGGCCTAGAAAGGTGGAGAAGCGCCATACTTGGGGTTTGATTGATCGACTTCATGAGGAAAGTCATGCGGGGTGGCTATGTGTGGGGGATTTTAATCAAGTCCTGAGGCAGGAGGATAAGAAAGGAGGGGCTCCAGTGGATTTGGACTTGATTTTCGAGTTCAGAGAGGTGCTTGATAAGTGTGTGCTTCGGGAGATCGGATATGAGGGCAATACTTTTACTTGGGATAACAAGAGATGAGGGGGCCATTACATTCAAGAAAGGCTGGATATGGGGTTTGCTAATCCCACTCTTTTGGAAGCCTACCCGGATGTTCGAGTCTACCATTTATCGTGGACGGGATCGGATCATGTTCCAATATCCATCAATTTTTGCTCAGACGGGGATGTGGGGAAAAGAAAGAGGTGCGAGGTTGTTTCGATTTGAAGCAATGTGACTTAATGATGAGGGGTGTCGAGAGGTGATTGTGAATGGCTAGGGCAATCTTGGAACCTCAAGTGTTGATGCAAGTATAATGGGAAAAATAGTTAGATGCGCGGGGGATCTCAAGGAGTGGGAATGGGAACATTTTGAGAATGTCATAATGGACCTTATGAAGATTAGAGAGGAGCTTGGAAAAATGAGGGAAAGGGAAATGACGGGCGAGATGGTCGCTAGGAGAAGGGAGATCGAGGCGAAGAAGATGGAGCTAATAGGTCAGGAAGAGTTGTATGGTACCAACAGGCCAAGGCAAATGAGCAAAAATGGTCGTGGGGAAAGAAATACTCGATTTTGTGGAGGAGTGGATAGGGCTAATAATGAGGTGTGTTGGATCGATTTCTTTCTCGGTATTGATTGATGGAATGCTATCACCTATGTTTAAACCGGAGAAAGGCTTGAGACAGGGGGATCCCCTCTCCCCATACTTGTTCCTGTTATGTGCCGAGGGTCTTTCGGGAATGCTTCGGATGAGTGAACAAGAAGGTCAACTTGAGGGCATTGTTATAGCTCGGGGGGGGGGGGGGGGGACCGACAGTCTCACACTTATTTTTTTTGCTGATGACAGTGTATTACTTGCACATATACTCTTTGAATACGGAAAGGCATCGGGACAACAAGTGAACCTTGTGAAGTCGGAACTCTCGTTCAACACTAATTTTGGTGAGGCTATGAGAAGAGAGTTGTAGCAAGTGATACAAGTGCATGAAGTTGAGCGGCATGACAAGAGGCGCTTATAAAATCAGTGGCTCAGGCGATTCCAACATATATAATGTCTTGCTTCAAATTACCAATAGGTATATGCAGGGATATCGAGCAATGGATGTGCCAATTCAGGTGGGGAGATGGAATGGACAAGCGAAAAATCCACTGGATGAAGTGGAAGTAAATGTGCACATCGAAGGAATGGGGTTCCGGGATATGGAAACGTTCAACAAAGAATTGCTAGCAAGGCAAGGTTGGAGATTAATTCAAGAGTTGGAGTCCTTGTTAGCAAAGATGTTGAGGGTGCACTACTATCCTCGGACATCCTTTCTACAAGCTCAAAGAGGGTTCCAATCTTCCTACACATGGAGAAGCCTGATCGAAGGGAAGGATGCGCTATTACAGGGGGTTGCGCTATCAGGTTGGGAATGGAGTGAATGTGGCTGTGTTCGGGCATCTGTGGCTGCCTAGACCATCTACATTCAAACCTATTGCGAACCCTTGGAACTTTGGGGCAGATTTAAGAGTAGTGGACCAGATAGATTGGGAGATAGGGGGTTGGAATGAGGACATTGTAAGGGAGGTTTTAGTGCTGATGGATGCAGAGATTGTGTTGAAAATGAGACTGGCAGAGGCGAATGTCCAGGATGAATAGATATGGCATCATACAAGGGATGGGAATTTTACTATTCGATCATGCTATCATCTTCTCATGGCAAATGAAGAGGGGCCGGAAAGGCGGAGCTTCAACAGAGGATGGTAGATCAGTGGATTACCGACTACAACAGAGGGCCGGATAGGGTACAGTAGGTCTGTGACAACAATGGAAGTGGGAGAAGTCGCCGCCGTAGTTTGCAAAAGTTAATAGCGACACGGCAGTGGAAGACACTAAGGGGAATGGGATTGGCTGTGTAGCCCGAGTTTACATGGGGAAGGTGTTGTTCGCAGCAGCTAAGAGAACACAAGATGTGAACAAGGCGGAGTTGTTAGAGGCGAAGGGGATTGCGTGGCCTCTGGACCCGTGTTTACAACAGGGTTTGCCGAGAATCTGGATAGAAAGTGACTGTTTGGGTCCTCAACATGGTCCAGCGCAACGTGGCTCCAAGATTTCTATACAATGATTCTAAGATTTCTGACTGCCTCTAATTTATCTATTGAATAAAAATTGCGGAGTATAATTTTATTAATATTTTATAACATAAAAGTAGTGCATTTTCTATTTATTGTTTTATCTATTTTTAATGTTACAAATATATTTAAATGTAAAATATAATAAAATTATTAAAGTAGTGTATAAGCTAAAAATTAAAGGTAATATATTTTCAATATTATTTTTTCTATTTATTTGTTAAATATGGAGTAAAATTTATCATAATATTAATATTAGAACTTAAAAATAATATATTTTTCATATCATGCATGTTATCCATTTCATAAGGGTTATAGACAAGATGATGAATTGGCTATTTACAAGAGAAACTTTGCCAAATTGCACACTTACTCCATCTAACTCTTCTCCACCGGGCGACTCTACATCGCCGCCTCCCCTTTCACCTCCTGCCAGTCACCGCATCCCAAAATTCACTATTATATTTGAATTGAAACGATCCCAAAATTCAATACTATATTTGAATTGAAACGATCAATTTGGCTAGACGTTTCAATATTTTTTTTGAGAAACGAGGAATTAACCCTATCGGCCAGTCCTCAATGGAGCATTCAAACTGATCGGAAAATGTTCCTCAAAACAAGTAAGAAAAGGTCATGTCGGTCAAACTTCAACACAATTAATTATCAATTAACTGGGCGTTTCAAATTAATTGCAAAACAATTATCAATTACCAAAATTTCAGTACCCTATTTTGAATTGAAACCAACAATTAATTGATACAAGTCTACAAGTTAATCCGCCGAAGGTGCCCTCATCGCCCGACCTAGCCTCAATCCTGGACACCGCTCATTCCTCTCCGCCATCAACAGTTGACGCCGGACTTCCGCCACCGACGGCAGAGCCCACTCCTCTAGTCTCTTCACCGCCGTCGCACAACCACCAGCTTGACAACCCTCCGCCTCTCGACCGCTCCTTTCACCGCACTCGTTCACCCACCATGTACTATTGGAGTACTTGAAGATGGGCTCTGCCACTGGTGGAGGACGTGGAGATGTCGACGGTGCAACAAGGATGAGGGCGGCGGATTGGAAGTGATTAAAGAGGATGGAGATGTGTTTGGGCTGAATTGTAGAAACAAAGGAGGAGAGAGAAAGGGAGATTTGGGGGAGACATTTCAAATTGGATGAATAGTAAAAAGGTTTAATGTGAAATTTAGTGAAAATTGTCTTGTCATTAGTTGTTATCTTGTCTCCAGCCTCACTCTATCCATTTAGTTAATCCCCCCACTAATATAATAAATATTATGCAATATTAGTAACATATTTTCATCCTTATATTTAGTTATCTATTAGTTAATGCTAAGACTATTTTACCTAAATAGAAATATAAAATTTAATAAATATGTTAAAGTAATTTTTTTTTATTAAGTAATAATTAAGATGCGAACCGCTATCCGACAGGATCCTTTCGGATGAGGTCAATAAGACCTAGGTCAGTGTATAGAGAAGGGGTGGAGGCAATTGGAGCAAGGTCTACAACCTTATCTGCCACACAATTGTCGTTACGAAGAACGTGTGTAAACGAGACTTCGTAAAACCTCGTAAGTAGAGTGCTAATATCTGACATAATTAGTTTAATTTCCCATGGACATTTGATTCTAGACTGTAAATGATTGATGATGATCAGTGAATCTTCTTCGATTATAATTTTGGGGATTTTCATCTCGAGAGCCCTCAGAACGCCCACTCTCAACGCCAAGGTTTCGTACATTAAAGGGGATTGGTGTCCAATTAGATTACTTCTCATTGCTTCTGAATTCCCTGTGTTGTCACGAATGATGTAGCCTATCGAGCTTTGCCGTTGGACGGAGGCGGAACTATCAAAATTTAGTTTTAATTTCCTAGTTGGTGGTTTTTTCCATTTTTCCTTCTTAATACTCCCATTTTCCTTAGGGTTATTTACTCACTGTTGTATTTTGTTGCTATCCTCTTCGTTGTGCTTTCATGCTTTACTCCATTCATTAATATATGAGTCGACAAGTTTTTCAAATCATCTTGCATTTGACACTTTTTGTTGTTGGAAAATCAGTTTATTACAAATAATCCAGATGGTCCACCAGTGGAATACCAGTTTCTGTTTTTTTTTTTTTGTGTGTGTATCAAGTAGTCTGTCTAATTTTTTCATTAATGCCTCGACATTTCTCGATAATATGATATTGTCTGAAATTTCTGATTTCACTCTTGGTGATAAGCTTGAACAATAGAGTATTCAAACAATATGTGAGTAGTGTCTTCTTCATGGTGATTGCACAAGGCACAATAAGGTGGTATTGCTATTCCTCTTCTGGCGAGACGGGCAGCTGTTGGGAGTCCATTATGACAGACTTTCCACATGAAATTCTTAATTTTAGGTGGAACGTTCAAGTTCCAGATCCATTCATTATTGTCATTATTAAGCTCTATTGTTTTTGTATTAAGTTTATACGCACTAGACGTCGTAAACCATCCTTTTTTGTCCTGCCACCAATACATTTTGTCCTGTATTTGATTTATTGGGAGGGGAATCTCTGCTATTTGGTACGCAATATCATTTGGCATTATCGTTCTATGTTTTTCCAGATTCCCTACCCTATTTTGAATGTACTGATCAGTAGTTTCTTCCCAGTTGATTTTTTTCGGGTCGAGACAAGCATTATGAATATTTTTAACCGGATCGCACTTGTCATGCCAGAACTTGATTGTTTTCCCATCGCCGACTTACCATGCTAGGCCTTCCTTAAATGGATTAATGAGTTTTCTCAGTTGCGTCCATTGCCATGAGGCATTTCCTTTCTTCTCAAATTTAAGTATTGGCGTTGACTTTAGATACTTATGGTTGATAGTTTTGCCCCAACAATTATCTGGTTCTGCAATTATTTTCCAAATAAGTTTCATTTTTAATGCCTCATTCATTTCCTTTGTTTTTCTTAATCCCATTCCTCCTTTTGCTTTTGGTTTACATACTTTGTCCCATCCTATAAGGGGTTTGTATTGGAGGTCTTTGTTTCAGAAGAAGGTCCTATTGATTTTGTCTAATGCTGAGTGAATTGTCACTGGGAGCATGAAGCTTTGCATAGTGAACAGTGGTTTAGAAGCTAAATTTGAATTTATTAACACCGACCTCCCATGTTGAGATAGTGAATCGGCTCTCCATTTTGATAATTGATTAGTTGTTTTGCCAATAATTTCTTCAAAGGTGCTTTTGTTTGCTCTACCATCAACAATCGGACACCCCAGATATTTGTCCAGTTTAACGTGCTTTGATATACTTAAACATCCTTCAATAGTTGCTATTCGCGACGCATGTATCCCTGGAGATCCTTGAAATGCAGATTTGTTGTAGTTTACTTTTGGTCCTCACAATTGACAGTAATCATCAACAATTTTCCTTACT
Source organism: Persicaria tinctoria (assembly GCA_037127255.1). NCBI lineage: Eukaryota > Viridiplantae > Streptophyta > Magnoliopsida > Caryophyllales > Polygonaceae > Persicaria > Persicaria tinctoria. The sequence continues at coordinate 11,052,565 of JBANSL010000014.1, forward strand.
TTTTCACATACTGGCATGTTGCCTTTGGTGAAGATGATGATATCATCAACAAACGCCAGAAATGAGATTCTTGGTCCAGATGAACAAAACCTAAAGCCAGTGCCAGATTGGTTGAGATTGGACTCAACTGTTAGTTTTTTAGCGAGCACTCAGCTGTTAAAGTATTGACTTAAAGACAATATATTTTACAGAATATTTTATCTATTTGGTAAAGCAATAAATACCTACAAACTTGAAAATAATTAATACTTCAAGAACCTTTGTCTACTTGTAGTTAGTTAATTAGTGTTTGTTAGCACGAGATTATAGACTTTTGTACCGGTGAATTTATACTTCAAGAACCTTTGTTTACTTGTAGTTAGTTTGTGTGGACGTGTGCTACACATGAGATTATCGACTTTTGTACCAGTGAATTTATTATTCAAGAACCTTATAGTTAGTTGGTGTGTGTGCACGCGCTATGCACTGAATTATCGACTTTTGTACCAGTGAATTTATATATTCATATTTTAATTCAAATAAAAATAAAAAATTAATTTAATAGGAATTTGGTCTAATCTATTTGATTTTTTTAAGACTTTTTCATTTTATATTTTAGTTATTTTTTAAATTAAGTATGGAAGGTTTTAATTTTCCATCTAGATTGTGCTAAAACTATTTTAGTTAATTTTCCATCTCGCAGAAAACTACCCTTAGATTAGATTAGATGTTTGGATGTAATAATATCTCCAAATTCATTTTTGTTGCTCTACTTTTTTATTTTTTTCACAGTAGGCATCTCGCAAGACGATGTTCTGAAACTCACAACAACAAGCAATTATTGATTTTTTTTTTTAAAAAAAAAAAAGGCTAATTGCTTAATATGTTAATGACACAGATGCAAAGAGGTTGATCGGCAAGAGATTTAGCGATCCATGGGTACAGAGCGACATGAAGCTATGGCCATTCAAGGTTATTCCCGGAGCTGCTGACAAGCCGATGATTGCTGTCACCTACAAGGGTAGGCAAAAGCTATTCAGTGCTGAAGAGATCTCATCAATGGTGCTTACTAAGATGAAGGACATCGCGGAGGCTTATCTCGGTAAAGCCGTCAAGAACGCAGTGGTGACCGTCCCTGCTTACTTCAATGAATCCCAACGTCAGGGGACTATGGATGCCGGTGTTATTGCAGGCCTGAATGTCCTGGGTATCGTCAACGAGCCCAATGCTGCTGCCATCGCCTATGGCCTTGACAAGAAGTCGAGCCACCGAGGCAAGAAGAATGTGCTCATCTTTGATCTTGGTGGTGGCACATTTGATGTTTCTATTCTTACGATTGAGGAGGGTAATTTTGTGGTCAAGGCAACCTCTGGTGACACCCACCTTGGTGGAGAGGATTTCGATAACGAGCTGGTGAAGTACTTTGTCCAGGAGTTCAAGAGAAAGCATAAGGAGGACATCAGTGGTAATCCAAAGGCCCTTAGGAGATTGAGGACTGCTTGTGAGAGGGCGAAGCGAACTCTTTCGTCCACTGTCGAGACGAACATTGAGATTGAGTGTTTGTATCAGGGTGTAGATTTCATCACTAAGATCACTCGTGCCAAGTTTGAGAATTTGAACATGGACTTGTTCATGAAATGTAGGGATCCCGTCAGGCGGAGCTTGAGGGATGCCAAGATGGACAAGAGTGATGTCCATGAGATCGTGCTTGTTGGTGGCTCAACTAGGATTCCGAAAGTGCAACAGCTTCTGCAGGAGTTCTTCAATGGGAAAGAGCTATGCAAGAGCATCAACCCGGATGAAGCCGTGGCATGGGGTGCTGCGGTACTGGCTGCAAAATGGAGTGGCCAGGGTAGCCGGAGGGTTCAGGATCTTATGTTGTTTGATGTCACTCCCTTATCACTCGGTGTCGATACTATTAATGGTGTGATGTCTGTTGTGGTCCCTCGGAACACCACCATTCCGTGCAAGATGGACAAGCTATTCACGACTTCTGAGGATAACCAGTCAGTTATCGCCTTCGAGGTCTATGAAGGTGAGCGAGCCAGGGGGATGGACAACAACTTGTTGGGCAAGTTTAAGCTCTATGATATTCCTCCTGCTCCAAAGGGTGTTCCAGATATCAATGTCTGCTTCCACATTGATGCTGATGGCATCTTGAATGTGTCGGCCAAGGACAATGTAACCGGGCAGATGAACAATATCACAATCACCAAGGACAAGAGAAGGCTGACCAAGGAGGAAATCGAGAAGATGGTGGAGGATGCCAAGAAGTACAAGGCAGAGGACGTGGAGTTCAAGAAGAAGGTGAAGGCCAAGAATGCTTTAGAGAACTACGTGAACGATGTGAGGAAGACCATCAACGATGAGAGGATTGGTTCCAACCTTGGTGGTGCAGACAAGAATAAGATGGAGGATGCCATTGATTACACGAATAACTGGTTGAAGGCCAACAAGCAGGCTAAGGCGGACGAAGTTCAGGACTTGATGAAGAAGCTGGAGAAGCTCTGGAACCCCATCATCGGCAAGATATACCAGGGTAGACACAGGAACCCCGACCACTGGTGATGGTCCCGAGATCGAGGAAGTCGAATAAGCCAAGAAGTCATCTTTTGATGTTGGTTTCCATTTCAAGTACTCTTTTGATGTTGTAATGAAACAGTTGCTATTTTGTTCTACTCTTCTAATAATCCGTACATGATACAAAAGTATGGGTTTTCTATCCTATCAAACCATTGTTTATATATATTTTGGCAAGACAAGACCCGAACCCAAAAACCCAACCTAACCCGTCCGAAACCGATTGATCTTAATTCCCGAAAACTTATTAGATAGTAACCAAAACACACACGAACCCACACGATTTTAAAAATGAATATTGTAATAATCAAAAGCAGAAATAAGTGAATTTCGAAACAATTGAAACTCAAAATGAGTATAAATCCGATTTATCGGATCCGACCCAAAGACCAAATCATCTGACATTACCCGAAACTCGAATAACCTGCAACCCAGATGCCCGAGCTCAAACTCGACCTGACCCACCTGATTGCCAAGTCTTATAGCTACATACATTAATGTGATTTGTTAAATTAGTAGAAGGAAATACAATTGGTCGGAATAACCAGCTACATTCGCAAAATGAGTGTTACACTCGTATGTATTCTTTGTTTAAGGAAACTTTTAATTCTCATACACAAAGCTTTATGATTGCCAAGACTGGAGAGAACCACTACATTACTCCTAGATAGCATGGATGGGGCAGTTTTAAAGACCGCTACAACTTTTCACATTCGCGAGGGCTTCTTCTTCCATTTCAACTAGTAGCCTGCAGAATGATTCAGCATCACGAGCTTCTTCTTGGAATGCGAATCTGCATTCTTTCCATTGGGTTACACCTGCAGAGCTCGCAACTTTTGCCAACACATCAAACCCTTTGCGATCAACGGAGAGCATATATGCATCCTTCATGAACAAACCACAAAGTCATTAGGTTCAATCGAGAATTGCAACGGGAAGCATATACCTCAGCTGGAGCTTGACAAATGTCAAACTTGGATGACAATGTGTTTGCCAAGTGTTAAAAGAACCTTGGTTCATTGCTTGGAAGACCAACTGAAACAACAACGGGTAAGCAACCTAAGCTTAAAGTTGCTAAACTTAATCATCGTCTCAAAACAGACTCACTAGTCACTACTGATAAAGAAGAAGTGAGAAAGATTCAAATATGAAGCCTTGGCCAAAAGGCTCACACAGTTGTTTGTTCTCCTTTCCCTCATTAGAGGGATCAATACACTTGCAAGCCATTTACCACATGCAGTCAGCAAAAGGAAAAAAATTCTTTGATCTTAGGATTTTAGCTACATCTGAGGATGTCAAGTTATTTTATAAATAAGAAAGCTGTGTGGTTCAGTCGGTACCCTGTGGTTTTCTAAAGTACAGAAATGAAAGCAGGAAAATATGTTAGTAAGAGCATATGATCTCTTTTATTTTTTCTGTTAATCATTGGCAACATCAGTTAATGTTATAATCATTCTAGTGAAGTAAAAGGACAAATAGGAGGAACAGGATCAGTCTCTCACCTTTGCACGAGTGTTCATGTATACAAAACAGAATACCACCAGAGCCCTACGTCTCACCTCGCTTTGATTGATACCATCAATTAGTTTTGTTGCAAATGAAGCTGCAAGAACATGTGTTTTTAGTAAGTTGCAACTTCATAATAGACAACCAAAGAAAACTAATTGAAAGGTAAAACTTGAAGCCTCACATAATTTATCAGCCTTTGACTTGCCAAGTTCCTCCATGTCTACTTTATGAGTGCCTCCATTTCCGTCAATGAACATACATGAGCTAGGGAGATAGAGATGGTTATTGTCTATTATAAACCAAGTGAAACACTGAAACCCCGAGCAAAATTTTAAATTTGTCGAAGAAGAAGAAAAAAAATAGATAGCTTGCTTCCAACAAACACATAATCTGACTAAATGCACAGTTAAGCCTAGAAACTTTTTATTTATAAAGGAAGGCATAAATACTCGATTCTTCCACCTGAATGAGATGCTTAGTTGAAGATAATTGGAAACAACGAATTTTAAATATGAAATGAGAAACTTAATTTTCCTTGTCCATGAAGAACATACAGGAAAGGGAGAGAAGAAGAAAATTAGTTACATAGTTTACATTTCCTAGAAATTAGTTAGATGTAACCCGTCTCGAGTGGAGGATAAACCAATAAAATGAAAATGAAATTTCATAAAGCAACAACGGCCTGAGCAGCAGCAGACATGAAATTCAGCTTTATTTACCGAACTTAGAGGAAAAATACTTGGGTTGTAGTGTGAAAAGATTCAAATGAATAATTCGACACCAATACCAAGGAAATATCAAAACTAGCATAAGAGAATAAAAATGTTATTAATATACCTTATGTCGAGCTTGTAAATTGTGTAACTCTCATCACTGTCAAGTATCTCAAGGAGATTTTCACTTCGAGATGTATTACCAAAAGTTGAAGAACTCAATATTCCAGAAACTGCATAGCTAGACCCAGCAAATGATTCTTGTTCAGATGTAATAACCTGCTGGAGATATTCCATAGCAGAAGAGACCTATACCAGATGCACAAGAAAAAAACCCATCAAGGAATGACTTCGAGTGCTACATGTAAACATTGTTGGATGTTTTGTCCATAGCAGAAGAGACGTAACAACTCTTTGGAATCAAATGAAGATAGATTAAACTTACCTTCCCATCATGAAGAGGTACAACTTCCCCAGACAGAGCAACTCGAGCTGGCAACTGCAGCAACATGGATTGATAAGAAGCCTTTAAAGCAATTGGTATGGAGAGTTTACCTCGGCTGACATTCAATATGGACCTTGCACCAACCTTCTTCATTGATTTTAGTAAATTGCCAAGTTGCCCGGTGAAGGGACTAGCAACAGCAAATGAAGCACGTTCATCAATGACAGCATTCTACATGCAACAGAGGTAGATTACAAGTGTCAGATCAAATGAAGGTCAATTAAATACATGGTTCCTAAGTACCCCTTAATTGCTCAGATGCTCATGTAAAGATTGCAAAACATAGGAACATAAAAACTAAGCATCAACATGACAGCAAGTCCTATAAACACAAAAACATACTCTGTATAATAGAAAATGATTAAACATGAGTTGATGTTTTCACACATAACTCTGAGAAGCAAAAAAATGCATCAAACTCATTACCATCTAAAACTACATATCCAGTTTTAGTTTTTCCCAGACAAAGTAAGAGGCTCTTAAGCTGAACTGAGCATATCATGAACATGGGAATCCATACTGCTTTTCTAAACTCAATATCCTAAAATATTTTTCCTTTTTTGATGTCTAAATCATGCTGATTCTCAACAGATTAAAGTACAAAACACAATGCTAAAATGCAAATATATATAACAGTCTACATACTGTATTATGCAAATCTTTCTCGGGGACCCATATGTACGGCTTTCCCTTCCTCAGCAAGTACTTCACCCTTGAAGTGTGTATCTCTTGCTTACTGAAATAAGCGGCGGGGAAACGAATTACCATTTAGGTATAAAGAAATTGAAGGCAATTGATAGGATGAGGCAGCTTTACCTTCCTTCGACATTAACTTTAATGGTGTTCAGCTTACCTTGCCAATTTGATGCCAAAATATTCTGCAAATTTAAAGTTCTAACTCAAGTTAAGACAAGCTACAGATGCAGAGCAGCATCCAGAAAGTGTGGAAGGGAGAGAGTGACACCTTGCATTTCTCCGCTATCGTTAACACTTTGGCACTTTGACCCCTCATCGATCCGATTGTTGGTTTCAGAGTTTTCGCCCTCAAGGTGTTCGACGAAATGTCCCTGAGAGAAGATGGCTTTTAGGTATTCGTTGTCTTCGGCATGAAAGAACTTGTCTTGCAAATTGGGTCATTTTTAAAAGGCCCGAAGCTGAAAGGCTGCCCGACCCGGCCCCAACTCTCTCCCCTTTTTTTTCTTTTTTTTTTTTTAGAAAAAAAGAAGAAAATCGCAGAAGTTGATCCGTCAGTCCGTCTGTTAGAAAAAAAAAAGCCATAGCGAGAAATTACAAACGCCGACGGCCGATTGCGGTGCGGATCCAGTGAGAGGTGACTGCGGTGGTGGTGTAGTGGCTTCCCGCGATTCCCTTCGGATCTTCCTTGCTCGATTCCTGGTGTCGTATCGGTAAGGTAATTGCTTGTTTGCTCCGCCTTCTGAACTAAGCCCTAGCTACTTGTAAGTGATGAGTGATTACTGATGACAATTAACACTGATTGGATATCTTATATTAGTTGATTTTATAGTATGCTTACGAATCTACGATCCGATAAAACCATACCATTCGCTTTGCACGCTAGTGATCTGATCCTATCCTGATTTCAACTTTTATCTTATATGGAATTTAGGCCCCGTTTGGTATCGATATCTAGATATCAGATATCGGGGTCGATAATTTCCCTCTTTTTCGGCCTGATATACTAATTTGAAGGTTCGTATCACTTGATATATCTGGATATGAAGACATCATTACCAAGTGGATTTATAATCACATCTGAATTTGTTATATGCAATTTGGAATGAAATTCCCATTTCTTGTGGGAAAATGCCGATAGAAGAAAGTGTTGATAAGAACAAAGGAAAGTACTAATGTACCATTTATGTTACTTATTTGTACTTCTTCGTTGTTGCTATTTTCTGATATTCATTCTTGCCACGAATCGAACTGCTTCCAGGTGAGAGTCTGCTGTTTGAGCAGTTCATCTGTAACTGCAGGCAGATTCTGATCCAGAAATGGACTCTGATTTGAGTTCATTTGACAAGAACCAGCATGTTATGTTCTTAGATATGATGTGCGAACTACTTCCGAGTGCATACCAGAGCCAAGAGATCAACCATCTAACACTGGCCTACTTTGCCATTTCTTCCCTGGACATTATTGGGGCTTTAGATCATGTATGTCCTTATTGGTTCCTTTTCTTTATCACTTACCTCTCCTGGATGGGCAACTGATGCATTTCTAGGTCCCTAACTTTGTGTCCCTTTTGGTTACAAGTACGCAGACATATTTTGGGAAAACAATAAAATTGTTTTAAAGGTTGGATTTATAAACCTGGAAAGTGAAATTGCATCAAGATTTAGTTAAACTACTTCCTATTCCCTAGTCCCTTCTTTCCTAGACAACTATGCCAAAAATAAGAAGGTTGAAATTGTCTTTTGTTTTCATGCATCTCCCTGATAAATATTTAGCATCAAACCTAAAGATCAAACCTAACGATGTTTGATTTATAGGTTGACAAGAAAGAAATTGCAAACTGGGTCTTATCATTTCAAGTCCAGCCACCTGATGATGTTGGCCAGCAAAATGGTGAGTTCTGTATTATCTCCCTGCAGACATGTTTCAGTTTTATGTATCCAGTTGATGAACAACACTATTCTGCAGGACATTTTTATGGGTTTCATGGTTCGAGATCATCACAATATTCATCAGATGCCTATAAGGTATAAAAACAATTAGACAAGAGAACTTTTTATCCTTCATTTTTCTACCTTGTAGCTTAAACACGGAAAACGTTCTCCGTTCTTTTTATCCCACCCCTGATTTTGATTTTGATCCTTGTAGCCAGAAAAATGCAATAGCAGTCACCTAGCAAGCACATACTGCGCACTTGCAATACTTAAGATTGTTGGGTATGACTTGTCCCAAATTAGCACTCAATCTATTGCAGCAACAATGAAAAACATCCAGCTTCCAGATGGGAGGTACTGACTGATATTTCACTATCACTTCTTGAAAATCTTATGGTTTCCACATGTCATTGATTTGGCTTCTCTCTTCTGAGTTAATTTTCTTCTTTTCCTTGATTCGTGTTTGATTATTCCTTGCATTTGTTACAGTTTCATACCCATCCATATTGGGGCTGAAGCAGATCTCCGTTTCTTATATTGTGCTGGTAAGCGAAAAACACAATAGATCTTTTACTTGTGTGCTTCTTAATTTTTATAATTCAGATACTATATTCGTTATTGCTATTTCCATTGTCAGCTGCCATTTCTTATATGTTGGATAATTGGAGTGGCGTGGACAAAGTAAAAGCTAAGCAATACATAATGAGTTGCCAGGTTAGCATGATAACTTGTTCTTTTATCTAATTGCTAATTCCAAAGTTGTAACATTTCAAGTACTGAACTATTTGATTGTGTTTTATTCTGGTAGTCATATGATGGTGGATTTGGATTAAGCCCTGGTCTAGAATCCCATGGTGAGTAAGCACACCATATGCATTTTGATGCATCTCTTTTAATTTAAATTTTTAACTTCAGCGGTTACATATTTATAAATAAAAATATAAAAACAACAGCCTCGCTACATTAGCTTGTCTTTATCATTGAGGATTAGATCAAGTTAAATTAGTCATATTATCACTTTGATGGTCGTTCTAGCTTTTTCTTCCATTTAATTGAATTCTGCTGACATAAATAGTACTGTACAACTTCTCATTACGCTATCACTAGAAATTATTTCTGAAGTAGATTTAGTTAACCTGAACAGCCTCTTGAGATGTTAAGTTCCAATGAATTACCATGATTCTGAAATCTTAATTATTTTACCTATTCTTCTGGCTGAAATATCCTTATTAATTAATTCTTTAATCTGTTATGACTTATTTTGAATAGCCAAAAATTCATTTAGAATAAACTTTTCTTAGTAAAAATTACTGCTTTTAAGGAAAGATTGCTTCATGAAAGCTTTCCTCATTGCCATTACCTCGCCTCCTTGTATTAAGAAATGTTTTTTGATATATGATGCCATGTGTTAGTGTGACAGGTGGTGCAACTTTTTGCGCTATAGCATCTCTTCGACTGATGGGATTTGTTGAAGACAAAGTGACTCTGTCAAAAGATGATACATCCTCTCCCATTGACATGCCACTTCTTCTTGATTGGCTTATGCAAGTATGTTTGTAAGCCATCTTTTCTCTAATTATTCTTGGATACAACATGGCTCATTTTCTAGATGAAAATTTGCATTTCCTCTGTGGTCTCTGTTCTTTCAAGTGTTCAGATGGATTGACAGTTCAAATTTGGATTGTTTATCATGATGGGACTTGTTAAATCTACTGTTAGTGACTATATTTCTAATTCAGAGGCAAGCAAGTGATGGTGGATTCCAGGGACGATCAAACAAACCCAGTGATACATGTTATGCTTTCTGGTGAGCAAGAGGAATATTCTATTGTTGGAGGTTGCATGTATGTTACTTTATAGTTGCAATTTGCTTATGAGAGATTGAGTGGGTTATTGACATCCAACAATTGCTGATTGTAGGGTTGGTGGTGTGTTGAAAATGTTAGGGTGCTATGAATTTGTCGACAGGGAAGCCTTACGTGGATCACTTCTGACTTGTCAGTCTAAGGTACCAATTTCTGCAATACGAACAATCTCTTGCTCATGAATTCTACTACATGTTTGTAACATATTTGAATGTGGCATGAGCTCTGGAAAAATAAACTGTTCTACTTCGTGCAATTGAATGGAGATTCTAATGTAGATGGGAAATGAAACCAAGCACAGAAGATTTCACAACTTCTAATCCTTTTTACCCACAATACCAAAAGTGCTAAGGCCTCACCCCATATTTCTCTATTCAGTTGGTTCGAACTAGTGTTAGTCCAGCTTTCTTCCACTCTTGTTTCTAATCTTTGCATCTCATATGCAGTATGGAGGATTCAGCAAATTTGCAGGGGAGATGCCCGAGCTGTATCATTCATATTATGGGTTCTCTGCATTTAGCCTTTTGGAAGAGCCTGGATTGAATCCACTTTTCGTGGAGCTTGGAATAACACAGAGAGCTACTCATGGAACATAACCCACAGAATATGAGACAAATTTACACCATAGTTCTGTGACGTTCAATGGGAGGGATAAACTTGCGCATAGCTTGCTTTTTGGGCTGCATTTTTCATCATAACTGAAGAAGCTTTTAGCAACTTATTAGGTGAAGAATGCACGTTACGCTCTTCAAGTGATGTGTCAACAAAGAATTATGCCTCTGAGGACTTTGTAGCAGGGAAATGTATTGAATTCCCAAGCAGTAAAACCTCTTCATTGTTATTCCTTTCTTAATACTCCGTAGGTCAAGCGAGAAAGATAGCAAAATCTGCAACATAATGTATTGAATTCCCAAGTGGAATACATTTACATACCAATTTCAAATGGACAAGTTTGAATTGTTCATACTATATTTCCGAGCCATTCTTGTAGCGCCGAAAGCAGTATAACCCCTCTTCATATATTGTTATTTATTGCCCGGGAAATTGATTCCTATTTTTGCAAGGGGGGGCACTTTTTAATCGGAGTATAACAGGTTCAAAGATTAATACTTCTTATTTGGGGAAAAAATGCTTAAAATAGAAATTACATATTTGAATTATAATTTTTGATGATTTTTATTTCCTACTGGGGTCGTGTGCACACGTGCGCCCTTGCGTCAATAGCCTAGCACATAATAGCCTAGCACATAAGTTGAGCGATGTTCATCATAAAATCAATTGGCAATAACCCACTAGCTTATATACTAAGACTTCTTTGTTCATATTGTCGATGTGAGACTGTTTTGGTCTCTTCACATCTTTCATTCCCTCAACCCAATAACCAATTGTTTTTTTTTTTTAATGTTCACCCTCTTATCTTGATAATCCGTAAATTGAGTAAATTTTAATGTCAGATAGGAATTCCGATTCCAAAAACCTTACTTTTCTATCACTTTCGACAATAATCCCAGTATAACAAGAAAAACAATAGTATTAGGATAATATATAATCATTTATAGTTTAAAAGGAGATATATATACCAGTTGCTAAATAAAAGTGTAGCTATTCTTGATTGCAATAATAATATTTTTTTTAAAAAAAAAAAGTATAAACTGTGGTAGCGGTTAACAGAAAAGAGAAACGAGAGTGAAGTGAAGTATGGATGGAGAAAATTAAGCAAGGATTTGAAAAGAAACGTGATGGGTGACGTGATGGAGGAACCCCCTTGGGCGGGTTGTACGTACTTGTTTAAAGGATTGGATTGGCTTTGCCTTACCTTTCCCCGTCGGACTGATTTAAAAATGGAGCAATCAAACAGCCGACCTCATCTCTCTTGTAATCACATCTATGAGCAAGACTCCCAGGCGCCACATATATATATATATAAATCTAACTTCAATTATTGGCCATTTTTAATTAGTTAAATCTATTTGGGAAGCTCACTAGATAATATATTTTTATTCAGATTTATAATTAACAACTTATTGTATATATGTGGACAGTGGACTACTAGTAATAAATTGTATTCACATATATATGTTATAGTGACGACAGGGGCTGGACGGTACTGGTTATCTGAAGATCTAGTTGTTCACCTTTTAGCTTCTTCAAAATTAATTTTAACAACTCTAAATTATCCTTGTATAGCAAAACTACTAGTATAAGTTTTCTTATCTAGGTCGTGGTTCTCCCAAGTGTTGTTCACATGATATATATTGCGGAACTTGATTGAGGGTGTGTTTGCCAAAATGGTAGTTGTTGGTGTAAAAAGGAAATTTTGATGGTGGTATTGGCTACAGCTTAGCCTAAACTATGTAAAAGCAAACTCAAAATATGTATGTATGTATAAGATGAATATTCATCATTTGGAAACTCTCATTCTTTAGGGTTAAGCAGACGGCAGCAGTGCTGCAATTCATTCATTCTCACACACCTCAAAATAACAAAAATGCAGAGTATATATAGTCCCTAAAGTTGGCCCCACATTTGGCCTTATTCGGACAAGAAACTAAACATGAAAGAGCCAGAAAATGCTAAGGAAAAGATATCCATAAGGGGTGTGTTTAGCTAGCTGATTATGCTTAACTAACCAACTAACCACCAGCTTATGCAGCAAGTCTCTCAATACCCCCTCCTCAAGTTAGAGTTGGAGAGAAATCCACACGTCCCAACTTGCTGAAGAAGTGTTTGCATTGCTCCTTACCCAGTGCCTTAGTCATCAAATCAGCAACTTGAAGACCAGTGCGAATGTGAGGGGTGCATATGAAGCCTTCAAGTACTTTCTCTCTAATAAAGTGGCAATCCACCTTAATATGTTTAGTCCTCTCATGGAAGACGGGATTTGCAGCAATGTAAATTGTTGCTCTACTATCACAGTGAAGGGGAATAGGTAATGTGGGTGATATGGAGAGATCCTCAAGTAACCCAGTGATCCATACTAGTTCACTGGCAGTTCTAGACATGCTCCTTTACTCAGATTCAACTGAAGACTTTGACACAATCAGTTTCTTCTTAGTCTTCCAAGACACCAAGGATCTCCCAAAGAACACACAAAAGCCAGTCAAAGACCTAAAACTGTAGGTACATGACCCCCAATCAGCATCACATTACCCTGTGATGTTGTAGTCTCCATCCTTAGCAAGAAATAGGCCAATTCCAACCGTCCCTGCCAGAAATCTGATCACGTGTAATGCAGCTTCCATATGAGGCTCTCTCGGATCATTCATATATTGGCTTAGATGATGAACAGTATATGACAGATCAGGTCTAGTTAGGTTGAGAAACAACAATCTCCCTATCAATCTTCTGTACTTGTCAGGTTCTCTTAGAGGAGTTCCTGTGCTTAATGACAGCTTCAAACCTCTGGGTAAAGGTAAGCCACTAGGCTTGCACCCTCCCATTCCACAATCCTCAATTATATCGAGAATGTATTTCCTCTGGTGCAAGGAGATACCAGCTTCTGATCTAGTAACCTCAAGCCCCAAAAAATATATTGCTATGCCTAAGTCTTTGATGGTATATGCCTGATGCAATGACCTTTCCACAGACTCAATAACTTCTTCATCATCCCCAATTAGGAGGAGATCATCAACATAAACTAAGGCTATCACAAGCCCTTTCTTCACAGACTTAGTGAACAAGCTGTAGTCATTTTTGGACTGCTTAAAACCAAGAGAGACAAGGAAATGAGTTAGCTCAGTGTTCCATTGTCTAGTCGCCTGTTTAAGTCCATATAAGGACTTCTGTAATTTGCAAACAAGACCTGGCTTGGCTGCATAACCCTCTGGTGGCCACATATAGACTTCTTCTTCCAATTCTCCATGCAAGAATGCATTGTTAATATCCAATTGAAAGATTGAACCGTCCTTCTTTGCTGCAAGGGAAAAAACAAGTCTCACTGTTGGCAACTTTGCCACTGGTGAGAACGTGTGTTTGTAATCCTTCCCTTCAATCTGTATGTATCCCTTGGCTACCAATCTTGCTTTATACCTCTCCACAGACCCATCTGGCTTATACTTTATCTTATACACCCATCTACACCCAATTGGCTTATGACCATGAGGTAGAGGTATTAGAGACCAAGTCTCATTTTGTTCCAATGCAACAAGCTCTTTGCTCATTGCTTCCTGCCAAAGTGAGTTCTTTGACGCCTCTCTGTATGATCCTGGCTCGGGAATGCTCACCATGTTAGAAAAGGACTGTATGAAACTATTCTCATATTGATTCAAATCTCCCAAAACTCTGGCTAGAAACACACTAGACTGCCTTTCTGCCACTGCATTGCACACATAATCAGTAAATCTTCTTGGCTTGCCAGCCTGCCTAGTTGATCTCCTCAAAGGTGGAAAATCCACCTCATTCAATACTTGTTGAACTCCTTCAACATTAGGAATCACTCCCCAAGGAGATGGATTTGAACTATGATCACTTGCTGGAGTAATGATCTGAGGTAATTAATGGGCCTGTTGAGACAACAGGAGTGGGATTGTACTGAACATATTGCTCCTCAAAATCTACTGTTGGGTTCACCAAAGGTAAAGTCTGTATCTCCTATACCTGATTCTCTTCTACCATCTTATTAATGTAGGGAAAAATTTCCTCATTGAAGACCACGTCCCTACTAACAAATACTTGCTTGGTCTTCAAATCAAACAGTCTATATCCTTTCTGCCCATGTGGATATCCCAACAACACACATCTCCTTCCCTTTGCCTCAAATTTATCCCTCTCTGAATGAGCAACTGGTGCATAACAAAGGCACCCTATAATTCTCAGATCATCATAATTAAGAAGGTTTCCTTTTAAACAAAATTTCAATTTGTGCCTTCCACTGCAAAACATCAGTTGGTAGTTTATTTATCACATGTGTAGCAGCCAATATGCACTCACTCCACATATTAAGTGGAAGGGATTCTCATAGCCCTTGCAGTCTCCAGAAGGTGTCTATGTTTTCTTTCAACTCTCCCATTTTGTTGAGGAGTGTATGGGATGCTTCTTTGATGAACTATCCCATTGTCATCAAAAAACTCTGCACATTCTCTGTTCATAATCTCAGTCCCATTGTCACTCCTTCTTATTAAAATGAGTGTCTGCATACCTCACAAATTTCTTAATAATGCTACTGGTTTCCCATTTCTCCTTCATCAAGAAGGTCCAAGTGGCTCTACTATGATCATCTACCACTGTCAAGAAGTAATTTGCACCTATGATGCTTTGTGTCCTATAAGTACCCCACAAATCAACATGAATCAAATCAAAAAGATCATTTGCCTTAGAATTACTTAACTGAAAGGGAAATCTATGATGTTTAGCAAGATTGCAAGTATCACAACACATATCACTTTTATCAAAGTGATTTAAATACTCTAAATGTCTCAATTTAGATAAGGACGTATGTCCAAGTCTTGCATGATGCATATGCAGATTAACTTTAGCAGAAGCAAAAACTGAAGACATTGTTGGCCTGTTTCCCATGCCTTCATTATTCCTGAGCTGCAACACCTTGTAAATACCTCCTCATCTGTATCCCTTAAGCAAGACTCCATCACATCCAGGGCCCTGTAAGACACACCCATTCTTATCAAAGACTGCCTTAAAATCTGTATTATCAACTAATCTTCCAACTGACAACAGATTATGTTTGAACCCAGGCACATATAAGACATTCATCAGTGTCACATGTTGATTCAAGAAAACCTTCCCTGATTCTTTAACCAGAATAATATGGCCATCAGGCATGCCAACATAAAAAGGTTGTGTCAACCTCCTTCTATCTAATATCAGTTTCTCATCATTCGCCATGTGGTATGTGGCACCTGTGTCTATTATCTACTCCACACCAACTTCTTCTTTACTAACAGAGTCAAGAGTAGCAAAGCAATATGTACCTGCAAAGTTGGCTGCCGTAGATGACACAGCATGGCCCTTTCCCTTCATCATCTTCGTTACTTCTTGGCAGACAGCATTGACAAGGCTCTTATTGAGTCCTCCATCTCATGCACTTCTCTGAGCTTTCTCATCATCAAGTTGAGTGTCCTGATCCTGCATCCCCACTGAATTAGCTGCTGGCTTTACATTATCCTTTGACCCTTGCCACCATTTTTGGTATCCGTGAAGCTTGAAACAATGCTACATATAATGTCCTCTCTAATTACAGAAGTTTCACTTTCTGTCGGACTTGTCAACTCTGTTATTCCGGTTTCTTTAATTCCAATTCCTTTCATTACAGTTTCTATCACTCCTCATCTGGCTATCCTTTCTAAAATCTCTCCTGTCTGGATTCCCACTGCCCTGGTAGTTTCCTCCTTGCCCAAAATTTCTGGTAGGAGGCCTGTTGCTTTGCTTGCCAGCTGCAAGGGCACTTGCATCCTGAGATGATGCTCCAACATTTCCTCCATCCTTCTGGCTTTCAGCTTGGCTAGCAAGATAATATGCTCTATTCAGATTAGGCATAGGGTCTGTTGATAAAATCTGACTTCTAACACCTTCATAAGAGTTGTTTAATCCCATCAAAAACTACATCATTCTATTTCTCATTTCCATATCATTCATCCTTTTCTGCAGATCACATCTACATTGTGATATACCACCACAAGTGCACACAGGGATACCTTCTAAGACCTGCAGCTGGTCCCAAATAACCTTCAATTTGTTGAAATAATCAACAACTAAAGAGTTTCCCTGCACAATCAGACCAAGTTTCTTCTTAAGTTTGAAAATCAAAGGTCCATTTGCTTGACCATACCTTTCTGCTATTTCATCCCAAAGCTGCTTTGCAGATTCAACATACATAAAGCTTTCCTTGATGGAATTCACCATTGAGTTCAACAACCAGCATCTCACCATAAAATCGGCCCTTGTCCATTTCTGAGCCTCCATGGATCCCTCTGGAACCGGCTTAACACAAGACCCATTTATAAAACCCAGCTTTTTCTTGGCTCCTAAGGCCATTGTCACTCCCCTCATCCAAGGAAGGAAGTTCAAACCATTAAAAACTGTGGTGACCAGCTGTGCACCAGGATGGTCTGAATTAGCAAAAAAAAAGGGGATCACCGAAGTTACCTTGTGACTCTTGTGACCCATAGCCACCATGAGGAGGTGTTCTATCTTCAGGTAATGTTATCTGGTTCTCCATGCTCCCTCTAGCTTCGTAACGACAAACGGAGAATCGCCCCTAGGGCTCTGATACCATGTAAAAAGGAAATTTTAATGGCGGTAGTGGCTACAACTTAGCCTAAACTATGTAAAAGCAAACTCAAAATATGTATGTATGTATAAGATGAATATTCATCATTTGGAAGCTCTCATTCTCTAGGGTTAAGCAGACGGCAGCAGTGCTGCAATTCATTCATTCTCACACACCTCAAAATAACAGAAATGCAGAGTATATATAGTCCCTACAGTTGGCCCCACATTTGGCCTTATTCGGACAAGAAACTAAACATGAAAGAGCCAGAAAATGCTAAGGAAAAGATATCCATAAGGGGTGTGTTTAGCTCGCTGATTATGCTTAACTAACCAACTAACCACCAGCTTATGGAGCAAGTCTCTAAATACCCCCTCCTCAAGTTAGAGTTGGTGATATAAAGAATTCTCAGAATTCTCTTGGCATTGACAAGATCCTTCATATCAAAGTGATTCATCAGGTTCCTTTTAGTATCAGCAATGATTCTCATAGAAGCACATACAAGGGGAATATCATCCACATACAGAAGAATAAACAGAGAAAACTTGGTGGTGACACCTTTGATATATAAGCAGGAATCATAATGACTTCTAATAAAACCCAGAGATCTCATGCAAGAATCAAATTTTATGTTCCACTGTCTAGGAGACTGTTTCAGACCATAAATAGATTTTTTTAAGAAGGCAGACATAGTCAGGTTTCTTCTTATCAGTGAACCCCTTAGGTTGTTTCATGAAAACAGTTTCATCAAGATCTCCATGCAGAAAAGCTGTTTTGACATCCATTTGTTCAAGTTCCCAATCAAAGACAGTGGCAATAGCAAGAAGTAATCTCAGAGTTTTGTATTTCACAACTGGAACAAATATATCATTATAATCCAACCCTTCTCTTTAACTGTGTGGCTTTGAATTTAGGTAGCTCATCAGTTTTAACCCCTTCTTTAATCTTAAAGACCCATTTACAATCAATAGCTTTAGCATGAGCAGGGTTAGGAACAAGAACCCATGGTGTTGTTTGTTTTCATAGATTCAAGTTTTTCAAGCATAGCCTTGTACCATATTTTACAGAACTAGAGGATCTCATAGCAGATTCAAAGGTTTTAGGGGGGGTTATTTTTAATGATCTCAGAGGCAACAAAGGCAAACTCAACAATATTAATGTCATCAGTGTATCTCCTATTAGGAATCCTATAGTTCTAGGAATCCTATCCCTAACAAGTTGATAATCATTTGCAACAGACTTATCATTGAAAGGCACAGAAGAATTCACATAAGTAGAGGAAGAAGCATGATTAGAAGATGAAGGTGAAGATGCATCAATAGGCACAGAATCAGAGTCAAATGTAGAATTGGAAGAGTTAGAATTACTTCCCTGAGGTGGATCTTCTCCTTCTTCAACTTATTCATCGTCATTTTCTCCGGCCTCTTAATTGTTGAGGTTGCTGAACTGGTGTGACAGGAGAAGTTCTTATTTGAGCAGAGAAGAAAGTTGGAACATGACCTGTGTCAAACTCATCTTCTTCAACTGGCTCAGTCACAAAGTCCCTGAGTTGATCATCAGGTACAAAGAACTTGGAGGGCTGTTCAGTGTTGCCTGCATTCTCATTTCTAGGTGTAAGGATATTTTTGAAGTGAAAATCAGTTTCATTAAATGTAACATTTCTAGCAACAATAACTTTATATCCACCAGGTTGAATGAGAAGAATTTTATAGCCCTTCACACCTTTAGTGTAACCCAACATCATACCCTTTAAGGCTCTAGGCTGTAACTTACCTTGGGAAACCTGAGCATAAGCAGTGCAACCAAAAGGTTTAAGGTATGACAGAATTGGGTACCTTACTAATCCACGGTTCTTGTGGAGTTTTGAAGCCAGTTACAGAGGAGGGGCTCATGTTGATCAGATAAGAGGCAGTGACCACAGCTCTCCCCAAAGACTATGCTTCATTCCTGCAGTGAAGAGAAGGCATCTGGCCTTCTCCAACAATGTCATGTTCATCCTCTCAGCAGTGCCATTCTGCTGAAGGGTGCCAGACACTGTGAGTTGCCTTTTGATCCCATTCTCCCTGCAGAAATAATTGAAAGCAGCATTGCAAAACTCAAGGCCATTGTCAGTCTTAAAGCATGCAATTTTATAACCAGATTGAAGCTCTACATTTGATTTCCAAGATTTGAAAGCCTGGAAGGCCTCATCCTTAGATTTAAGGAGAGTAAGCCATACCTTTCTAGAGAAGTGATCAATGAAGAAAATAAAGTATTTCTTACCAGCAATAGTGTCTACCTGTGCAGAACCCCAGAGGTCAGAGTGTACATATTCAAGAGGCTTGGTGGCCTTGTACACAGAGTTAGGAAACACATGTTTGGTCGCTTTGCCAAAGACACAATTCTCACAAAAAGACATATCGGAGAGCTTATCAAATATTAAACCAGGTTTATGCAAATAATACAGGCCTTTGTTTCCAATGTGCCCTAACCTGAGATGCCAAAGTTTGGTTAGATGAGAAGTATCAATAAGATTGCACTCATTAGCAAGAGTGATGACATGATATAACCCTTTCTTTCTAACAGACTTGACAATGCAGTTACCATTAAAAGAAACAGTTTTAATGCCACCACCAGTATGGATATCATAATTCATGCAATCAAACACAGATTCAAACATTAAACTCCTCCTTAAATCAGGAACCCATTTGACATCTTTCAGAGTGATGACATTTCCATCAAACATCTTCACATGAACATCTCCAACCCCCTTGATGGTAAGTGTGTGATGGTCACCAAGCTTGACCACCCCACACCTACTCTGATCAAGATTGGCAAAGCTAGCTTTGGTGGGTGTGGCATGTATGGTGCAACTAGAGTCCAGGATCCAAGTGCCTGGATCACCTTCCTCTGGTGTACACATGAAGAGTTCATTGGGATATGCACCACTATCATACTCAAGCAATGAAACAGAAATATCATTTTTGAGTTTATTTTCATCAACTCTTTTGTTTTTCCTGCAATCTTTAATCCAGTGACCTAGGTGACCACAGTAGTTGCATTTAGAATCTTTAGGCACCTTGGTTGTAGACTCGGGTTGTTTAGCATTAGAATTCTCATCTTCCTTAGCAGGTTTCTTCTTCCTGTTCTTATTTCTATTCCCATTAGACTTGTTGAAATTAGTAAACAAGACTTCAGATTTTTCAGTGTTATCAGATTAGGACCAAATTTAGATTTGAAAACCTTTAGCATCTCATTCTTCTCAGAGATAGTCTCAACTATCCTTTCCTTAGTGAGAGGCTCCCTTGAGAATTGAATAACATCCTTAAAGTGATCAAACTGTGAAGGCAAAGAATTAAGCAACAAGATAACCTGATGAGAATCCTTAATACTATCATCACATCTCTCTAACTCTTGGGTCATTTTTAGAAACTTGTCTAAGTTGTCATTTAAAGTGATGTTGGTATCCATTTTAAATGTAAACAACCTGCAGAGAAGAGAAATGCGACTAGGTAGAGATTTGACAAGAAAAAGTTCCTCCAAGGCTTATCACTGAGCCCTGTGGTCATTTACCTTCACTGCCTATCTTGCAACATCATCAGTGAGTCTGAGCATGATCTCAGCATGAGCTTGCTTAGACATTTCAGGTGGAATGGGAGCTGGTTGGACTGGAGGACCTCCCTCTGGTGCATTTGTAGCAGGAAGTTCTAGTGCAAGAGGAGCAATTGCTCTCCAACAATTTTCCTTGAAAGGATTGCTTTCATCTTGACTTGCCACATGGCAAAGTCAATCTTACCATCAAATGGTCGGATCTTGACATATGAGTCAGCCATGGTACCTACACACAAAGCTAAACAAAGTTAGATAGCTCAAAGCAAAAAACAGTAACAACAAGAACTACTTAAAGCAAGAGCTATTCAACAAAGTATAGCACAAAAAAACTGGTTTTGAAAAACAGAAGAACAAAACTAGTTTTGAAAACAAGGTGTGGTACGTCGAACGGGAGAGGAACAGCGCCTGATCGTGGATACGTTATATGGCCTGCCCAATGTCCACGCCCCCAAATCTATTACCCACGTCTACAGAGACGAGAGAAAGGAAGAAATGGGACACTCAAACTCTGATACCACTTTGTAGAAAACGATTTGATCCTAGAAGCTAGCACAGAAGCGAGATCGAATAACAAACATGCAAAGCGGAAGCTAAAGACACACAGATTGATGACGCAGTTCGGTTTCCCTACTCTGCGGAGCCTCAAGAGGGAAAGACCCAAACCCTAGAATCCACTAAGTATGAACGAGTACAGATCATGGATACAAGTAGTGACGAGCTCAAGGAAACAAATCTAGGTCAAGTAACTTAGAGACACAGGCGGACAAGGAGAAAAACATAGAAGAGGAACAGATACTCCCTTCACTCTTAAGAACATCAAAGTCGGATGGGAGCAGGTGAAGACGACGCTGAAGTGGTTGAGAAACCAGGCCGGAAGCTCGTCTTCTTCCTCTTCAATGTGAGATCTCCAATGGTGGCACTTGGGAACCTAGAGTTTCGCTTCTTCTGCTCTCTCTTTCTCTTGGTTGATGAAGAACAGTGAAGTAGCTCGCGATTATGGTTTCGGAGAAAGAGGCCTATTATAGGGAGCATCACTTAGGCAAAACGCAGCGTTTGAGACAAGCACATCAATGAGCCGTTGGAAGCCCTTCAGAGTTGGAGCAGAGAAGTGGGTTGGGCCTCAATTGGATTAGACCAACATATAAGATGAACCAAGTTCATCTTTATATCGATCCAACATATCAGCTGTAGGAAGACGCCTACCAAGTCACCAAGCACCACTGACTAGCTCACACCGAGCCATCCATGACACTTATGCATACATCTGGATTACATAGACATTACTGATAGATTACTTAGGTCTTAATATTGTATAGTGAGCTAAAAGCCCATTAAGGCTCAATACCATTGTAACCTATATATATGTTATATCAATGAATTGAAACCCTCAATGATGACTTTACGTCAATTCTACAATCCTACATGGTATCACAACCTTTTTCTTCCTAACGGAACCCTAAATTGATCCTCCCGCCTCTCCAGTCTCTTCCTCCGACTCGCCCCCTCGCCGCCCACCTCTGGTGACCACAAGCCCAGATCTTCCCTTCCCTTCTCCACTCGTTGAGTCCCGCTCTCCGGCCTCCTCTCTATCTCGCTCGACCTCGACCTATCTCTTTCTCCCAACCGTCATAGCCATCTCCCTCTTGCTCTCGCTGCTCACCACCGACAGCACCCCTGACCACCAGATCCGCCATGCTTCTCCCCCTCGTAGCCCCTCCTTCCTCTCGTTCTCGCAGTACCCAAACCACAACCGCCGCCACACCTTCCCATTCCCAGATTCGGCCGCCCACTCTCCCTGCGCACCATCACCAGTCTCGCCAAGCCAAGAACCGGCCACTATATCCCCCACCTTCTCCTTCCTCTCCTTCCGCTCTGATGGGACGTTGGAGCGCTACAAGGCTCGTCTTGTGGTGAACGGTAGATCTCAGCAGGCCGATACTGATTGTGATGAGACCTTCAGCCCTGTGGTCAAGCCTGCCACTATCCGAGTGGTCCTGAGTCTGGCTCTGTCGCGCAACTGGGCCATCCGTCAGTTAGATGTCAAGAACGCCTTTCTGCATGGTCATCTGAACGAGACAGTTTACATGTTTCAGCCGCCGGGGTTTACTGATGCTAAGCGTCCAAAGCATGTCTTTCTCCTCAAGCGCTCTCTATATGGTCTGAAACAGGCTCCGCGGGCGTGGTTCCAGCGTTTTGCCTCTCATCTGCTCTGTTTGGGTTTCACTGGCAGCCGTTCAGATACGTCTCTGTTTATCTATCGCAGAGGCTCAGACTTGGCATTCCTGCTGCTTTATGTCGACGACATCATTCTCAGCGCCTCTTCTGATGCTCTTCGGACATCGATAATCTCGCAGTTGAGTGCAGAATTCGCCATGTCTGATCTGGGTCAGCTGTCTTACTTCTGGGGTGTTGCTGTTCAGCGGCATGCGTCTGGTCTGTTTCTCTCACAAAGTAAGTATGCTGCAGAGATTGTTGCTCGGGCTAAGATGGTCAATTGTAATCCCGTCGCGACCCCAGTCGATACATCCAACAAGCTCAGTGCTCATTCTGGTCCTTTGGTTGACGATCCCACACTGTACAGGAGCCTCGCTGGTGCTCTTCAGTATCTCACTTTCACCAGGCCTGATATCAGTTACGCCGTTCAGCAGATCTGCTTGTTCATGCATGCCCCTAGGGAACTTCACTTTCAGGCTTTGAAGCGGATCATTCGGTACATCAGCGGCACCCTCGAGCTCGGCACCACCATCACTCCTTCCTCTAAGCTTGATCTTGTGGCTTACACTGATGCGGATTGGGGTGGTTGTCCAGACACACGTCGCTCCACGTCTGGTTACTGTGTCTTCCTCAATGACACTCTTGTATCTTGGTCAGCCAAGCGTCAGTCCATCGTGTCACGCTCCAGTGCTGAAGCCGAATATAGGGGTGTTGCCAACGTTGTCTCCGAGTGCTCTTGGCTCCGCAATCTCCTGCTTGAGCTACGATGCCCCTTGCAGAAGGCCACTCTGGTCTACACTGACAACGTCTTCGCTGTCTACCTGGCTAGCAACCCAGTCCAGCATCAACGCACGAAGCACATTGAGCTTGATCTCCACTTCGTCAGGGACAAGGTTGCCATTGGACATGTCCGCGTTCTACATGTCCCATCCTCTTATCAGTACGCTGATATATTCACCAAGGGTTTACCTAGACAGTTGTTCATTAATTTTCGTTCCAGTCTCACTGTACGGACCCCTCCCATTTCGACTGCGGGGGTTTGATAGATTATATATGTTATATCAATAAATGGAAATCTCAATGAGGATTTTACATCAATTCTACAATCCTACAATTACAACTACATTATTACTCCGGTACACTGACGTATTTATTTATTCTTTTAAATTTAAAAACACCCACAAAATGAGGGATGACGTGGGTGCTCTTATAAAAAACGAAATTATTAGACCATCTTCCTCTTGCTTGGATTTTTCATATGGATTGAAGATGGTGTAAAAATGTAAATTAATTTAAGTGATTAATATTAGCTTCGATATACGGTGGTTGATTAATTCAAAACCAAATTAAGGAAGGGTTGACAGACTGCTCACCACATCGTTTGAATTGAAAGTCTCTTAGACTGCTCAGTCCAATTCAGATCGATCTCACAAATATATTATATTATTGCGTGGCGCCCTCCTCCTCCTCTAAGGCTGTATAATATAATGTATACCTCCATGGCTCCATCCATGTGACACCCTCACTACTGACCTTTGTTTTTGTTTAGGTTATGAATTTCCTGGCCCGGTTCATCTCTTGACAAACCTCATCTCAATTTTCAAATTTAATATTTCAATTATATATATATATATTTACGGATCAATTAAATTATTTTGATGCTCGATCCATGATGTCACGAGAGGTCATATTGCCTCCATGATCAATTTAATTAATTATATAAACTACATTACCTCTTAACTATCAACAAAAACAAATTAATCAAAATTCCCATCATGCAAACCAATTAAAAGTGTATCCACTTCAAAATATTACCAAATCTTTGGCCAGTTGTTGAAAGTCCACTTCCATGCCACACAGTCCGAACAAAAAAGGTTCATATATATGGGACCCACCTACATAGCTGGTCTACTCTATATAAACTCTCGCGGGCAAACAAGCGGAAACCCACTCTCATACATCAATTAATTAAACGTCGTCGTTTTCTGATGGGTATCCTCAGAAACGCGTCGTCGGCGTTGAGCTACACGAGAGTAGAGGAGTGGGACCAGGATGAGAAGAGGCACAGACAAGCCCAGTTTCTGATCTACAAGAATCTGCAGCAAGTGGATCGCGTCATCGGCGGCTTCAGAGGGAAGCCGGCTTCAAGGTCCGGCAGCTTACTCCTTCGGCTCAGACTCTCCAAGCTTCGAGTGAAGATCGGAAGGCGGCTCATGCGGCTAAGGAAGACCGTCGTCTTCCGCTTCACCAAAGCCAGAGTCAGCCTCTGCCGGCAGGTCTCCGGCCGCTTCAAGGTGTGGGGCCGCCTCTTTCACGGTGGCGCCGCCGTTCCCTCAGCCGCTCTCCCTCAGCCTTTGGTCGCTTAATTCAAAGCTGGCCGGAGTTGGGAGTTTCTACTTCCTTTCGTTTTTTTTGTGGGGCCCGGCCCGGCTGTTATGGTTGGGCTCTGCTTTTGGAAGGCGGTCGTGTATACCGGTTTACCTTTTGGTTTGCACTTTGTGTTAAAATTATATATGTAAATTAGTGCAAGTTTCTCGTTCGCGTAACATAATATTTTCAAAAAAAAAAAATTCTATCAAAATTTAATTTACAAGATGGTAATTGTCATAATAAATGTAAATACTAAAAAATAATTAGGCTATTAATACTACATAATTAATATATTTATTTAATGATATAGAAATTAATGTTAAGTTTTACCCTAGTTTAGTTGATATGAATGATATATAGCTGGCAAGAAATTAGCGTCGGCTATTTGACGTGGTAAAAAACCTATTTGATGGAGTAAAAGAGAGATAAATACGACTCTAGCGATGAAAAACAAGGCATGGCTATTGGTAGTTAATATTTTATGTAAAATATGGTTAGCATAATATATATAGTTTTTATATGCAATTAACGGGTACAGGTCGATGGGTAGCTAGGTAGGCGGGTTCGAGTTAGGGTTGACACCCCACCCCACCAAGTCGAATGTGTTTTTTTATATATAAAAAATTGAAATGTTGGAGAGTTGGAGGTGGGGCCCAGAGGCCGACCAGGTAGAGTTTGAAAAAAATAGTCATTAGGGGCTATATTTTCTGCTATAAAAATGTCTCATCATATATCCATTCCATTTTTTTATCATCCAAATTTCAATTCTTGTTATAAAACTAGGGCAAAGAAAAGAGGGGAGAATATGAGATTGTATTCAACTAATAATCTCTTGTGTGGTATCCACCAATACAATATATATATAGGAGTTATATCCTTAACCTCCAAGTATAAGATAAATCTATCTAAGTAAAGTGTATATCTTGTACATCCAAATAATAATAATATTATAACACTCCCCCTTGGATGTACATTCCTTGTTTCTCCAGCTGCCTCGTTAAAAACCTAGCTAGGAAAACCCAATGGGACAAAACCATAGCTTAGGGAAAAAGAGTGCAGCCTTCTACGTACGCTCTTATTGTACTGCCTCGTTAAAAACCTTATCAGGAAAACCCAGTGGGACAAAACCTGATTGAAGGGAAAAAGAGTGCAGTGCGTGTATGCTCCCCTTGAATTCAACATCCTTCTCGAAGTCATCTCATTCTTCTTACTGTCGCCGTCTTCATAAGCTTGTGGTCGAATCTCAACATTATCTTTGTTGTGTATAAGTTGGAATGTCTTCATGATTGACTTTGACGCGCTTGACTTCCATGTATGGGTGTTGAGCTGCTTTGGATGCACACGAATAAGGTACTTCAGGACCTAGTGTGCTTTTCATTGTTGATCTGGGGGATCTGATGTATTAAATGGTGGTTAAGTTGCCTCATTAAAAACCTTACCTTGGAAAAACCCAGTGGGATAAAAACCAAGATTAAGGAAAAGAGTACAACTTTGTATGGTACTTCAGGACCTAATTATATGTCACCACTTTCACAAATATAGGTAATTCATGTACTCTATAATAAGGATCTTTAACCAACTGCATGTGGCATGACTTTGATAATAATGCTTCAGGCATTTTTAATCGATCCTTTCCGTTTATATGGGTATACACCTACAATGTCATTCATTTACATTTGGGGCCAAAATTATATTCACTCCTGGTGAATACATTCTCATGTAACCTTTAATAAGCTTTTGTGCAATCAATTTGGCTTTATATTTTCCTTTGTACAAACACTCACTTAAACCAATTGATACTACACTTTTCAATGTTGGATCTACAGGTCCAAAAACTTCATGATTAAATAATCCATCTTTACATGAATTATTTCTTTGTAGATTTTGGGATATACCATGTATCCTTGTGAGGGGAGTTGACTCGTTAAAAACCTTGCTTTGGAAAAACCCAAATGGGACAAAAACCAAAGTTAAGAAAAAGAGTACAACTTTTCTCCCCCTCAATTTAGCATATAAATCACCAATCAAAGATGAAAAGATCATTTGTCTTCATATCGTAATATATCTCTCTTTGTACACTCGAACTACAGGTCGAGATATTTTTAGAAGCTCTAATTATTCTTATCAACCACTTCCAAGTGCAAACTTAGATATGTGCCATCAACGATAATCAAGGATCTGGTCAATTCAAGACAACTCATAATCAATTCTAACACAATCAACGTTCAAGAAATCTCTTCAGGAGTTTTATACCAGTGGACATATCACCATTGTTTGAAGTTACTACTAGAACCTCGATCTAAATCATGCTAGTGCATTATTTGTTGTAAATGTGACTTTTGTCAAAATCTTTACATTTACTAATGTCTTTACTAGCTTGTTTGCTATATAGTTTATTGAACTTCTGGTTCCCTTCTAGTTCATGCAACATATTACTTCTTGATACCCGTTTCCTCTCCCCCTAAATACCGAGTATTTTATCATCCGTGATAAACTCTAGGTATTTGATCATCTATGGGGACCCAATCCTCCATACACATCATCTTTCTTGGTTTACAACAACTTAGTGTCATCTGGGGAGATTTCGGTACCTATACCAAACATTTAAAACCTTATAAATATAAAATTCACTTCTGGAGATAAATTACAAAGCGGAATTTATTCTATTGTTGACCGAAATCGAATCAATCTCTTGATGTTCATGCCTGCTTGTTAGCTATTATTGACGACTCTACTGGGTCATTCTATGCATTAGCATTATCCCGAACGATAATCTCATAAGTAACGACTTTAGTTGGTTGATTTAATCGTCAGCTTCTCAATGCTCATTTATCCAACATATCAATTTTATTGATAGCATTTTCATATTACATCCACATTGCCAACATGGGTATTCTATTTATTATCTGTTGGATCTTTGTTTGACATCCTCGACTAGAGGAAAACCATGCTTCTGGCAATTATCGGCTTTCACAATCCCAATTTATCTGTCATTACTCCTTCTCTTTAGAGTGTACGTTTTGACGCTCTTCTAGAGCCATCTTTTTATATGAATTTATTGCTTGATTATATCAACAGTCATTCGAGGACTAATTTGATGCTCTTCTGGAGATATACATGCATAAGTTTTAATTATGCCAAGTATAGAATTTATACAAATACTCACTGGTTATTTCATCCCGTAAACTTAAGGTTTTCTTTATCATCAAGTACCAAGCTCTAAACCATTCTAACATTTTCATGAGATGATTCATTCACAGTTTGGGAGATTACAAATCCAATAGGTAAACCATCATCTTTGACTTGTTCTTCCACATTCTCCTTGATGTGGGAGTCGACTCATATATGATTATCTATAATTATTTTCAAAATTATGACCAGTATCCTAACACCGGCCACGCACACCGTATCCTCTTTATGTCCTCTGCTAGAGGTAATAATATATATTGCATCTGGCAATAAAAGAGGTTGTTATGAACCATAGGTCATTTAGCTGGCTATTTATTTGAGTTCTACCATACCCATGTAGATTAAGAACAAGATCCCAAAATAAAGAGTCTTCGGGCTCTCAAGAATAAATTTATCGATTTCACACAATTTAACAAGGATTTGCTTCAAACTCTTCTTCCAAATCATCATTGGTTGAATAAAATTGGCATCATCTACCCATAATGGTTTCTTCAAGAAACATTTCCAATGCATATACATATACATAAAATGCAAATCAAATCAAATAGATAAATAAAACATAGATTCCATGTGGCTTCAAATAGCCAAATTATACTAATAACAAACCAAATACGACCAAGTTTGCAGAATCAAAGGTGTTGGATCATCTATGCTCTTTCGCTGATAATCTTTCATATGTAGAGATAAGTTTATCTACTTCAAGAGATAACTTTTATTAACACAAACAATATATATAATATAAAACCATATATGTTTATGACATACAAACTCTTAACAAGTTGTTTCTTCTGGAAACAGTTTGAGTTTTGAATGATATATACACCTCACAAGTGAATAACAAAAGTAATCTCAATAAAAATAAATACACTAGAAACATAATTAAAATTTATTTGACCACTTCAGGTGGATATCGATTCAGATATTCATCATTTGTTTCAATAAACAATACAATTCACATATAGATTAATATGTCAACTTAAAGTGATAGGTTCAATAACTATCTCCAATTTAAGTTATATACAAATCAACTTCATGACACATAAATAATGTCAACTTCTGGTGACCAGGAATCAAACAAGTTTAACCACTTCAGGAGTTTATATTTCACATTCTATGAAACAAATCATATACTGTATGAAACAAATAGTTACAAGTATAAGATGGAATCAACACTATCATCTTAGCTCATCACTACAAAGATGAGGCTTATTTTTTTAATCGATGCATGATGACGTTATTTATTCATCAACTTATCAATATATCAATTCATTTAGATATCATTTATCATGTATCCATCCAATATGTGGTCAATTTATCCAATAACCATATCTATATCATATATGCATCGTCAACATCAAATCGCACATAATTTATCAATGCTCTAAATTCTTATATATCAAAGTATATTAGCACTATGGCATGATTTATGATATAAAATCTACATGTGCAATCAATAACGTCATTTTACAATTAGCAACTAAATGGTAATCTATATTTATTGTATGAGATGAACTCATAACACACATATATAATCACTAATGATCAAGGGGAACAAAAATCATAATTCAAATATATGATGTTTAGGCTTACCTGACCGCAAGATCGATCACATGCATATACCAATATTGAAAATCAGTACAACTCCATCACGAGCCTTAAAGTCGAGTCTAACCCATATAGACCCACTACCAAGTAGAGTTCAATCTTCTAGATTCGCCTCCTTTTACCATGATATCCTCTTATGTGAGCCACGCGTACATAATCACACTCCAAAACAGATTTACAATATTATCATAATGCCTTATTTTGATTAACTTTCCAATTGGCGATAATCTATTTTATTCACTATCTACTTCGAGAGATATGACTTTTCATCTACTTCAGGAGATGATGAATATAATATACAAATAAAAACAAAAAAAAAACAAAACAATAATCATTATTCATCGCTACATGGATGATACTTATTGTTTCATCACTACGGGGATGAAATTTATCAATCATATCAAGTGATTCATAATATCAATTTCTTTACTTTTATCCACTTCGAGAGATTTAATATTTTCTACTTCGGGAGCCCAATTAAATTATTTATAAATAAAATAATAAATTAGAAAAATCAAATTGTACTTACCTCCACTTACCTCTACGACGACGCACTTCGGTGATTGATATAATTTATGTATACATCCTCTTCGGGTGATGTATTTATCTACACCAGTCGCTAAATCTCATCGCTTCTAGGAAGAGATTTTCCACTCATCGGATCCTTCACTAGGAAGGACTCTAAAAGTTTGGGTCTTTTCTGTTATTTATCAAAAATACATGTCAATTCGAAATTTTGATATATTCAGGGCTGGTTTTGTAATTAACACAAAATTGCACCAAAAATCCTTCATCTTCTTCATTTTGGATTTTCAGAGGCGGCAACGGCATGACATCGGTTGTTCCTGGGCTCGCGTGCAGGTCGCCCATGGAGTCAGAACCTCCGCGGGACAGTTTCCGAGCCTCGATCGGCAGATCCCGACAGTTTTCGATCCTCGATCGGCATGATGAGAACTTCTCGCTCCCGGCGGAAGATCTCGCTCGAGTTCTGCATCGATCGACGTGATGACAACTTCTCGCTCCCGACGGAAGATCTCGTTCGACGTTCTGCGTCGATCGGTGTGATGAGAACTTCTCGCTCCCGGCGGAAGATCTCGTTTGACGTTCTGCGTCGATCGCCGTGGTGAGAAATTCTCGCTCCCGGCGGAAGATCTCTTCGACGGTGGCAAAATCAGGCCGCTGAAGCCGCCGCCTGGCCTTCAACTCGGCTGCGGCGAGTCCTCTGATTATGCGGGCGGCGGCTGCCGGACAAGGCCGAGGTTCAATTGATAAATCAATTGACGTTTCTAGACAAATCACATTAATTAATAGGCATACACATGTGAACCGTTTCAAAATTGATTTAGAAATCATATAAATTAATTAAAATTCAACCTTTACCAAGACTTGTAATTCATAAGAGCTTTGTTCAAAATCAAAATTTATCACATGATATGATCATGAAGGCAGAAGCTTGCATATATACCCATGTATAAAGAAGAGACATTGAATTCATACCTTTGACTGCAATTCATACCTTTGATTGCATAAGGAAAAATTACGGTGCAGACTACCTTGATCGGAGGGCGCTCCGAACACCGACGGATTTGATAGGGCAGGAGTCAAGCACCTGCATACGCGTCTTGATGGTGTCTACGGAGAACATGGGCGGCTGGTGATAAGTTAGGCGGCGTATGCGGGACAGGAGAACAATTAGGGTTTTTGCTATTTTAGAAACTATCGTGCTGATAACGTGTTATAAAACTAGGGCAAAGAAAAGAGGGGAGAATATGAGATTGTATTCAACTAATAATCTCTTGTGTGGTATCCACCAATACAATATATATAGGAGTTATATCCTTAACCTCCAAGTATAAGATAAATCTATCTAAGTAAAGTGTATATCTTGTACATCCAAATAATAATAATATTATAACACTTCTCAATTTTTTAATTTCATTATCATGGTTGATCAATCTCGAAGCGAGGATGACATATATTCCACGGTAACATTTGTTCACAAGATATTTCGAGAAGGATGAGATAAGACATGGCTACTTCGAAGAGATTTGTAAGCATTGTAATCATAGATACAAGGTGAAAAACAACTTTAGCTATGGGAGTTTGAAGAAGCACATTGTGAAGAAGCATCCCATGAAGATCGGAACAACGAGTAATTAATTATATTGCATGTAGGAACAACCAAAATCCATTTTTTATCCGCCAATAAGGCCACCAAACCGTCTTGACGCTTATGGTACCCACTGTCAAGTATTCACCAAGCGTCTTTTAAAACATTTTTTTTACAGTAGGCAAACATTAGGAGCTGCTACCTAAAATAATAGCCTAACTCCAAGATCATCCTGAAGGATGATGTTACAAAAATCCCTATGATAGGGGATAGACTGCAAATTACAGATAATTCCTTTTCTACCTATATAATCCGCTGACATGTTAGACTCTCTATAGACATGGTGGATATCTGTCATCCAGAATTCTGATAGAAGCTTGATAATGTCTTCAACTTGTCGCATAACATCCCATCTTGGTTGTTGCAGTCGCTTAATAGACTTAACCAGAACTTGGTTATCACTCTCAAGAATGATCTTCATAATACCTTCCTCCTTTGCACGTTGCAACCCAAAAAGGATTGCTGAAGCCTCCGTTTGGAAGACTGAGCCTTCACTTATTTCATTATGAAATATATCAATAATCTGACCATAATTGGAATCCCGAATGACTCCTCCAATCTGGCACTTGCCAGAAAGGGCGATAGAACCATCTACATTAATTTTGTAGATAGTTCTAGGTGGTCTACTCCACTTGGCAGTAGCCCTTCTGCTTCTAACTTTATTGGCTTGTAAAGTGCTACCATACCCCTCGTCCCAATTAAGGAGAGTCTGTCTGATTCTTTGGACTACTTAGGCTACATCATTTGTACTCTTCTGCCTGAAATTTTCTCATTCCTAATTTCCCAAATAACTTGCCAAATGCAGGCAAGAACTTCGAATATGCTATTTGCTTTTTTTAATATTTTCTAAATTTACATGGAGTGGACCTAGATTGTTAGTTCAGGGAAACACATACCTTCGTGTTGCTCATATTAGGCTAATACTTCTCTAGCAAAAGTGCACCTTGGAAAAAGATGAGTTGCATCTTCGTCTGACTGATTGTAGAGAGAACATTGACTTGCACTACGCCAGATTGCGTCTCGCTCGACGGAACTCAAAAGGTTCATCGCCTGAATCAGGTTCGGGCGACGAACTTACTAAGGCCCGTCGCCTGAACGTTGGGAGGCCCAAACCACCTCCAACCCATGTTCAGCCGAACAGAAAACCTCAATGTTCGTCGGCTGAACTGTACTCAGGCGACAGAATAAATTCAGGCGACGAACTTTGCTCAAGATCGGTCGCCCAAATAGGTATCCGAATGACGGCTGTCAGAATGGGCCTTTGTAGCGACGGAAATACTAGTGGTTCGTCGCCTGAGCGTTGTTTGGGCCTTTGTAGCGACGGAAGTTCTTGTGGTTCGTCGCCTGAACGTTGGACTTTTTCAAAAGTAGAGTAATAAAGTCCGGTTGGTTGGGGATAGTAAATACTGTTCATTCAGGAGACGAATATTTAAATATGTCTGTCGCCTGAAAAGTGGGGTAGTTGACCCCATATTTATTACGATTCACTCAGGAGACGGAGTTATATATATGTCCGTCGCCTGAATGTGTTTTCCGTAGCAAACAATTAAAATCGGTTGTATTGTACAATAAATTATTCTCATCTTCATCCTTTCTCCCAAAATAACCTAGAGGGCTCGAAAACTCTTTCCCCATTTCACACCTCCATTGAAGGTATGTATAAATTTTAAATTTTTTTGTTTTTTTTTGTTGAATATATGCATATACATTGTTTGTTTGGATATTTGATGATGAGCTTGTCTTTTTTAATGGAGTTTGGATGGTAAAAAAGTTGTTTGAATGGAGTTTATGAGGGGAAAGAGTTGTGTATGTATATATGGAGTTGAAATTGAGGTTAAATGGAGGTTAAATTGAGTTTGTGTTATGAATTGCTTGTTTATGTGAATAGATTGGTTATGTTCAATTTTATTTTAGAATGTGGTGTAGAATGACATAGATGATGAGAATGGAATTTTTATTTGAGTTTTTGATGAAAATGGAATTTAGAACGTTATGATTGGAAATTGATTTTAAATTGAGTTTGAGGTATGAATGGATTGTGTATGTGAATGGATTGTTTATGTTCAATTTTATTTTAGAATGTGGTGTAGAATGACATAGATGATTAGAATGGATTGTTTATGTGCAATTTCATTTTAGAATGTGATGAATTCATATGAATGGATTGATAATGATAGGACGATAATGGGCGACAAAAGTTGGATGCTACTCCCTCACGCTCACGGGGAGTATCAAAATGGAATATTTCTCTTTGTGCAGAATCTTAGAGATAATGCGAATGGAATGACTCATTTCCTATGTCCGTGTCGGAGATGCTGCAACAATGAATGGCACCCAATAGATGAAATACGCAGTCATTTGGCCCACATGGGAATGTGGCCTAGTTATACTGTTTGGGACAAGCATGGCGAAGCCCCGGTTGATAGGACAAATGAGCAACGACGAACGCAGATCCTGGAGGAAGGGGCATCTTCCTCCGTTGATGGTCCTGCTATGAACATTTTGCACGATGCTTTTCCGTTTCATGCCGGATATGAAGCGCACTCTGTCCCCGACGATCCTCCATTCCAATATGTTGTTGACGATGATTATGAGAAATATAATAGGCTTGTAGAGGCAGCAAACATGCCATTGTGTGAGAACAGCGATATGGCTGTTCTGGATGCCTGTCTAGATGCAATGCAGATGAAGTCAGAGTTTGGTTGGACAGATAGGAGCATGGACGCCATGTGCGCACACATTGCTCGCATGTTGCCGAAAGGACATAAACATCCTACGGATGGAG
The DNA here is from genome assembly GCA_037127255.1 of Persicaria tinctoria. NCBI lineage: Eukaryota > Viridiplantae > Streptophyta > Magnoliopsida > Caryophyllales > Polygonaceae > Persicaria > Persicaria tinctoria. Next base: position 11,087,492 of record JBANSL010000014.1, read on the forward strand.
TGAAGATGAAGAGTGTGATTAGGGACCTTGCATTTGGGTACGAGCTTATCGACGCTTGTGAGTATAACTGTGTGCTATTTCGCAAATAATATGCATATCTCGAAGCGTGCCCCAAGTGCAACACACCTAGGTGGTGTACTAGGGAGAGTACGAGAGGCAAGGTTCCCAGGAAGGTTCTCCGGTACTTTCCCTTAACCCCTAGACTGAAGAGATTGTTCATGGAGCCGAACATTGCAAAGGCTATGCGATGGCATGGTGAGCGGGTGAGAGATGCAGAATGTTTGAAACACCCATCAGATGGTGAGGCATGGAAAGAATTCAACAAAACCTACCCGCATTTCTCTGAAGACGTGAGGAATGTGAGACTTGCACTTGCAACCGATGGATTCAATCCATTTGGGAATCAGTCAACCCTCCATAGCACATGGCCTGTCATAGTGATGCCATACAACTTGCCTCCGTCATTGTGCATGAAGAAGGAATTCAACATGTTAGCGTTGTTGATTCCGGGACCAAAGTCTCCAGGAAAGTGTCTTAGTGTGTTCATGCAGCCGTTGATCGATGAGCTTCGCCACTTATGGGGGACTGGAGTATATACTGTTGATCGATACTCAAGGTCCACTTTCACGATGAAAGCAGCAGTGTTGTGGACTATAAGCGACTTTCCTGGCTTGGGGATGTTGGCTGGAGCTGCGACGAAGGGGTATAAAGCCTGCCCTATTTGCTTGGACGGTACTTCTGCAGCGCATGAACAAGGGAGAATGGTTTACGATGGGCACCGTAGATGGCTTCCACTAAACCACCCATGGCGAACCGATGGTATGTCATTCAATGGAAGCGAAGAACACAGAACACGCCCTTATGCTTGGAACGGGGAGCAAATTCTTTCACAGATCGATAGGTACGAGAACTACCTCTCTTTTCACTCTCTTTTCACTCTCTTTTCACTCTCTTTTCCCTTTTCATACGTTTGTCCGATGTCTTTCTCATTATGTTTCCATCTGTTTCAACAGGATCAACTTCCCCGTCCTCAGCTCGCACCCTGCTTTCAAGGCCCCATACAGTGTGACTAACAGAATGTGTTGGACCAACAAGTTCGAGTTATGGAGATTGCCTTACTGGCGTCACATTAGAGTCAGACATGCACTCGATGTTATGCACATTGAGAAGAACGTCTTCGACAACATCATCGGCACTACTCTTAACATAGAAGGGAAGACAAAAGATGGTCCCAAAGCTCGAGCCGCATTGTAGGAGAGAGGGGTGCGGAGAAGCCAGGCACAGAAGAGAGATGGAACACTCCCTCATGCGCCATTCCTGGTGAAACGGGAGGACATACTAGATATATTCGAATGGTTCGGTGCAGTGAAGTACCCCCATGGGTACGCTGGATCTTTGCACAACAAGGTCAAAATTGCAGAGAGAAAGTTCCACGGCCTAAAGACCCATGACATTCATGTTATGTTTCAGCGTCTTCTTCCCATTGTCGTCCATGCATACCTGCCGTTGGGTGTTGCCAAGACTTTGGTTGCGCTAGCGAAATGGTTTAAGAAATTGTGTGCTAGGGAGGTGAGGAAGGAGGATGTTCGCCAGATGGAGGATGAGATAGTTCAGATTCTTTGCAGACTGGAGATGATTTATCCCCCGCACTTTTTCACAATCATGGTACACCTTCTAGTTCACCTACCGCAACAAGTGTTAGAAACTGGACCAGTACATTACACCTGGATGTACCCAATAGAAAGGTATGCTACTTATAGATTAAATTCATCTCATAATTTCACGTCCATCTTACCCCTCCAAAACTTCTTCCTTTGTTTTATAGGCAACTTGGCAAATATAAGGCTCAAGTGAAGAACTACTGTTACCCGGAGGGAAGTATTTCAGAGCGTTACGTTTTAAATGAGGCAACAACATACTGCAACTTGTATCTCGGGGGTCGAGATGAGAGCTGTGCAGGTACAAATGTTATGGAGGAGTTGAGCTATGATATTTCTGTCGTTTCAAGCCTCGTGCGTCCTCACGGTGAAATCATGAGAGAAAGGTTAGGAGAACCTATGATTGCAGAGGCTCACTAGCAGGTTTTAACCAACTGCAAGGAAGTTGAGTTCTACTTGACATCGCATGAGAACCTGTATAGTGAGGCTTACCCGGAGTATGAAGAATGGGACCGTAGAAAAGATTTTCTCAGTTATTTCTACCCATGGGTAAGAACGAACGTGATGTTTCATTGAACAAATTGCATGTTTGTTTTCCCAAAATAGAACTCTAACATGTTATGTTGTATAGGTTTCTAAGTTGCACAGAGATGGAGACAACTACCTAAAACCGGAGGTTCTGAACTTGGCAAAGGGGCCACTACAATGCAAACTGTATTGGGCCTGCTCTGTCCATGGGGTGAAGTTTGTGGCATGGGACAAAGACAAAGATTTGAGAACACAAAATTCAGGGGTGATGGTGGAAACTTCGGATGCTAAGTACTATGGGGTACTTGAACAAGTGGTAGAGCTGATATACGCTACTTGTATGCCAGTTGTGTTGTTTAAATGCAAGTGGTTTGACACCGACCCTGAAAATAGTGGAAGCACCAAGGTAGATATGGGTTTGCTCTCTGTGGACACAAACAGCAGTTGGTATGAGGATTCCCCGTTTTGTCTTGCACGCTCGGCGAGGCAAGTGTTTTACGTGGATGATCCAAAGGGGGGTGATGCTTGGAAAGTAGTTAATGTGATGTCCCATAGAAACGTGTATGATCCTCAAACTCTAGCAACTCGCGGAGATGATCTTACCAATGAGGTGGAAGAAGATTATCAGGAGATTGGCCCGGTGATCTATTTAGAAAATTTGAACCTCGCCATTGATCTTGAAATGGAGGAAGAAGAAAAAGAAGACGATGATGATGAAGATGAAGATGAAGATGAACATGATGAAGATGAATATGAAGATGAAGATGAAGACGACGATGAAGATGAAGATGAACAAGAGGATGACGAAGAGGAAAATGACGATGACGAAGGTTGATAATGTCTTCGGATTCCATAAATCATATATTGTAATTGTTGTTTTTGTGAGACATGGAGGTTATTTTCGTATGTGTATGACATGGTTGGTATCATGGCTTCTAAGACTATTTTTTTGGTGAAATTTGTCATTAAGTTATGGTAAACAGGGCAATAACACATGCCAAGTGCTCTTTTTAAAAAAATCTGTATTTTTTCAGGCGACGGAAAAATTAAATTTCCGTCGCCTGAGAGTATTCAGCAGACGAACTTATTGAAAGTACGTCTCCCCAATGGAAAAGTGAATTTCACACCATTTTGACTCGAATAAAATTTCATTTCCCACCTTTATTTTCACCAAAATTTGAATTTCCGCCAAATGGTCAGTCGACGGAATTGTTTATTTTTCGTCGCCTGAAATGATTCAGGAGACGAACTTATTACTAGTACGTCTCCCCAATGGAAAAGTAAATTTTTGCCCCATTTTGGCTCGAATAAAATTTCATTTCCCACCATTATTTTCACCAAAATTTGAATTTCCGCCAAATGGTCAGTCGACAGAATTGTTTATTTTTCGTCGCCTGAAATGATTCAGGAGACGAACTTAATATTAGTACGTCTCCCCAATTGAAAAGTGAATTTTCCCCCTATATTTTCATGAAATTTTGAATTTCCGCCAAATTTTCAGGTGACAATATTTTTTTAAATGTCCGTCGCCTGAACATGTAGGATTTTACAAACTCGGACTCCTCCCCTAACCCTAGCCCCAAATCATTTTCACTCATCGCTCTCTATCTCTCTCTCTCTGTCTCTCCTCCGCCTCCTCTCTCTCCAACTTGCCTCTGTCCCTCCTCCGCCTCTCCTCCGCCGCTCCTCTCGTCCCTCCTCCACCTCTCCTCCGCCGCTCCTCTCGTCCCTCCTCCACCTCTCCTCCGCCGCTCCTCTCGTCCCTCCTCCACCTCTCCTCCGACCTCTCCTCCTCCATGCCTCCTAAATGTCGCCCTGTGAAGGGGAAAAAGAAGCAAACCTCGTCCACTCCGTCCCCGATTCCTCCACCGCTGCAAACCTCGCCATCGAACTCAGTCGCTTCAACGCCTCCGGCTCCCTCTCCAAACCCGGCCCCGACTCCCACTCCCACTCCCACTCCCTCTCCAAACCCGGCCCCGACTCCCACTCCCTCTCCAAACTCGGCCCCGACTCCTCCTCCTGCCTCAGGGACTCCTACTCCCTCTCCCACTCCCTCTGCAACAACCCCGGTGCCACCTCCTCTCATATCTCTCACCAATGGCAACCCTGCGCCATCCACGGCCATTGTCGGCGCCAACCCAGTAGCTACGTCATCAGGCGAGGCCCCTCGCTCCATCCGATGTCGTGGTTTGCACCTCTCTCTCCCTCTGTCAGATTCTTTAAAATTGTATAAGGATTTAGGGTTTCAATTTGTATACTGATTTAGGATTTAGGGTTTCAATCTCATAGGATTTAGGATTTAGGGTTTCAATTTGTATAAGGATTTAGGGTTTTAATCTAATTTAGGATTTAGGATTTAGGGTTTCAATCTGATTTAGGATTTAGGGTTTCAATTTGATTTGTGTGAAATTGAACAGGAAGTATGTTCAACGTCCTTTTGTTTTAACTGGCTGCAGTGATTCTTTTTTTGCTCGAATAAAATTTCATTTCTCACCATTATTTTCACCAAAATTTGAATTTCCGCCAAATGGTCAGTCGACAGAATTGTTTATTTTTCGTTGCCTGAAATGATTCAGGAGACGAACTTAATATTAGTATGTCTCCCCAATGCAAAAGTGAATTCCCCCCCTATATTTTCATGAAATTTTGAATTTCCGCCAAATTTTCAGGCGACAATATTTTTTTAAATGTCCGTCGCCTGAACATGTAGGATTTTACAAACCCGGACTCCTCCCCTAACCCTAGCCCCAAATCATTTTCACTTATCGCTCTCTATCTCTCTCTCTCTGTCTCTCTTCCGCCTCCTCTCTCTCCAACTTGCCTCTGTCCCTCCTCCGCCTCTCCTCCGCCGCTCCTCTCGTCCCTCCTCCACCTCTCCTTCGCCGCTCCTCTCGTCCCTCCTCCACCTCTCCTCCGACCTCTCCTCCTCCATGCCTCCTAAATGCCGCCCTGTGAAGGGGAAAAAGAAGCAAACCTCGTCCACTCCGTCCCCGATTCCTCCACCGCTGCAAACCTCGCCATCGAACTCAGCCGCTTCAGCTCCTCCGGCTCCCTCTCCAAACCCGGCCCCGACTCCCACTCCCACTCCCTCTCCAAATCCATCCCCGACTCCCACTCCCACTCCCTCTCCAAATCCGGCCCCGACTCCCACTCCCACTCCCACTCCCACTCCCTCTCCAAACTCGGCCCCGACTCCTTCTCCTGCCTCAGGGACTCCTACTCCCTCTCCCACTCCCTCTGCAACAACCCCGGTGCCACCTCCTCTCCTATCTCTCACCAATGGCAACCCTGCGCCATCCACGGCCATTGTCGGCGCCAACCCAGTAGCTACGTCATCAGGCGAGGCCCCTCGCTCCATCCGATGTCGTGGTTTGCACCTCTCTCTCCCTCTGTCAGATTCTTTAAAATTGTATAAGGATTTAGGGTTTCAATTTGTATACTGATTTAGGATTTAGGGTTTCAATCTCATAGGATTTAGGATTTAGGGTTTCAATTTGTATAAGGATTTAGGGTTTTAATCTAATTTAGGATTTAGGATTTAGGGTTTCAATCTGATTTAGGATTTAGGGTTTCAATTTGATTTGTGTGAAATTGAAAAGGAAGTATGTTCAATATCTTTTTGTTTTAACTGGCTGCAGTGATTCTTTTTTTTTCCTTTGGCTTGATATTTGTGGACTTAGCCTTGGAATGAGACTAAATGTTACTTCCTAAATGTTACTGGCTGCAGTGTAGTTGCTTTCTTTTTCTTTTTTTTTTCCTTTGGCTTGATATTTGTGGACTTAGCCTTGGAATGAGACTAAATGTTACTTCCTTTGGCTTGATATTTGCTGGCTGAGTTTATCCAAAAACTTTGCTTTCTTTTTCTCTGCCTTAGAAAAGTCATGACTGCAGTGTAGTTGCTTTCTAAATGTTACTAAATGTTACTTCCTAAATGTTGCTTTGCTTTCTAAATGTTACTAAATGTTACTTCCTAAAAGTCTTGACACACAAGCATTACCTCCTAAATGTTACTTACCTCCTAAATGTTACTTATGTTGAATATACACACAAGCATTCTATTACTCCTTCCCCAACAATCTGTTACATTACCTAACCTTCACCATAGCCATATCACTACATGTTGCTTTTTTTTTGTTGCTTATTAATGTTACTTATGTTCATGATGATTGTGTTTGTTGCTTATTAGACCTGCCACTGCTGGATTTGGATTTGGAATTGTGTTTGTTCCATGGTTCTATTTTAGATTTAGGATTTATGTTGCTTATTGCTAATAATAATGATTAAACTGGATATTATAGGTAAATATCAACTGTCTTATTATCTCAACTGTTATCTGATATGTTCTTATGATTTTTAGGTAAATATCGAACCATCAAGAGTCACAAAACAGCACTCCTCAAAGCAGCAGCAGGGAAGAAGCTGAAGATTGAGTGGTCCTGCTTCCACAAGGGGCTTGGCCTCAAGCAACTGCATGACACCTTTGTCCGAGACATTGGGTGTGCTATCAGGGACAAAGTGTCGATGCTTGCATCAACATGGAGCAAACTAACAGATGAGCAACAGTCCCCCGTAAGAGATTACTTGGAGGTAGTTTATTTTTTTTATTATCTTTTATTTAAGTACTTATTACTTATATCTTTATAGTGTGATCTGTGTTTGCTTTCTTGACTGTTGCTTATTTTTACCTAAAAAATACGTATTACTTATATCTTTTACCTAAAAAATATGCTTATCTACTGCACTTATTACTTATATCTTTTACCTAAAAAATATGCTTATCTACTATACTTATCTACTGTACTTATTATTTAGATATTTATAGTGTGATCTGGCCTCAAGCAACTTTTACCTAAGTACTTATTACTTATATCTTTTACCTAAAAAATAATTTGGTTTTGTGCTTCACATCTATTATGCACTGATTTTTTTTTGTTTGCTTGCTTGGTTGTTGCCTATCTTCTGTCGTGTGTGGATGCACTATGAGATTTGTTTGCTTGCTTGACTGTTGCTTATTTTGCTTGCTTATCTACTATGAGATTTTTTTAGTTTGCTCGCTTGGCTGTTGCCTATCTTATTTTTGCTTCACAATATTCTTATCTATTGTTGCTTTTCATCTATTTGCTATGAATTTTTTTTCTTACTTATCTACTATGAGATTTGTTTGCTTGCTTGACTGTTGCTTATTTTTTCTTGCTTATCTACTATTAGATTTTTTTAGTTTGCTTGCTTGGCTGTTGCCTATCTTATTTTTCCTTCACAAAATGCTTATCTACTGTTGCTTTTCATCTATTTGCTCTGAATTTTTTTTTCTTGCTTAACTGTTGCTTGATTGTTGCTTTTTTTTTTGTTTCCTTGCTTGGTTGTGCTTATCTACTTTTGCTTATCTCCTATTCAATTTTTTTTTCTAATATGGATGTGTAGATGTACTATGAGATTGACCCTGCAGTTGACTCATACGTGGAGAAGAAGAGCGGAAAAGCATATGGGGCCTGGAAGTATGACTGTCATCAACACTTCCTGGAGTGGGGGGGCGAGGACATACCACTTGAGTTTGTCGCTCGCCCTGAGCAGTGGCGGTTCTTGGTGAGTGACTTCACAGACGAAGCGAGAATGGTAATTTCTCATTAATTCCATAACTTGTTTTTTTATTCGTCGTTTATCTTATTGTTTATCACTTGTGATTTCTGATTGACTATCTTTTTACAGGCCCTGTGTGAGCGAAACAAGCAAAACAGGACCAAGAACCCGAACCCCCTTAATCATCACAATGGGTCCAAGCCCCTGAGCTTCCGAGCAGAAGAGCTCATCGTTAAGGAAAACCATCCGGCGGCATGGCTTAAGACAACCATAGAAGCCTACGAGGGGTGTCCGGGTGCGCAAGATGGACTGGTATGACCTTTTTTTTCTGTAATTTTTCCTAAGTACTTAGGTTTTACTTATATTATTGCATTTCTTATAAATCCTGTTAAAAATGCATTTCTGTATGACTTTCTTATTTCTCCTAAGTACTTAGGTTTTACTTAGGTACTTAGTGATACGTTTGGGATACCCGATCCTTCGCCTGTGGGCTTCAGATCAAGAACCACGCCGTATATTTGCTTCTGATTTGGAACAATTTAAACAACTAGTTAAAATTCTGGAATAGCGACAGAATTTATACTTAGAAATCTCAGCAACTTGAAACAGAGAAATAGCGACAGAAACTAAAACGAAGAACAGCGAAGAAGTAGCGAGGGCTGGCGCGCAGGTCTCAGGCACACAGGACACGGGTCCTCAGGGTGTGCGGGTGGATGCGCGTGGGACGACGCTCGCTGGGAGCGAAGGTGCCAGCGACTGGGTATGCGCGGCTGCGAGGGCGAGCGAAGGCGAGCAGGGGCGCGCGGGGAGTGTCGAAGACGCCTGGGCGCTGGCGTACGCGGAGCGGATGCCTTCCACGCTCGCTGGGAGCGGATCAGGCCGCGGATAGCACCACGGCTGGGCTTTCCTTCTTGCGATGGTTTCCGGTTTAGGGTTAGGGTTTGGTTTAGGGTTGTCGATTGAGAACAAGGTGATTGTGATGATTTGTGGAGGCCGAAATACATAGAACACAAAAGCTTTGGGATTGAAATCAAAGAACCCTTTAATCCATAAAGGGGTTCCTCAATTCTATTCAATCTGATTTTAATAAAGATGCATAACATGAATTTATAGTAAGCTATGAAAGATCTATCCAATCCTTCCTTGCAAAGGAAAGGGGTTTGGATAGATTAATTCTATCTAAAGATAAATGAAATAACATAAGATAAATAAATCCTAATGAGATAGAAATTTAATAACTTGGTGGTCAAGTATTATATCTAGAAGAGATATAATTAAATTCCACCTTATTTATCTAAGTGTATGAAATAACAAATTAATCAAATCCGGCCCAACACAAGTGTGACTCGGCCCATGCTCTTCGACAAGACCAATGGCCCACTCGGCCGAGTGGCTTCTTGGTGATGCCGAGTTCAGTTGAATCATGGCGGGTACAGACGAGTCTTCATGAGCTCCGTGTGTGGACGTAGGCTCACTTCTTGTACTGGCGGTGTAACCTTGAGCCAAGTGATCCAGGATGGCCTGAACCCTTGCTCTAATGTCCCATGGTGACGAACAAGAAAGGCCTTGGTTGCATTTTGAATCTTCGTGGCCCTTGAACGAGTGACAGGGCCATCAAATGGAACCTTCATCTTGTCCTCAATGTCACCAGGAGTCATCGATATTTGAACGGCATCATTCTCCTCCACTTGACTTCGATTTGTCCTCAAATCGTCGTCAGAGTCATCGTCAGGCACGAACAAGGATAGATCGGCGACGTTGAATGTAGAATGGACGTTGTACTTATCGGCAGGGAGATCCAGCTTGTAAGCATTAGGACCCATCTTTCGAACCACTTTGAATGGGCCATCTCCCCTGGGGTCCAGCTTAGATTTCCATTGTTGGGGAAACCTTTCCTTCCTGAGATGCAGCCAGACCAGATCACCAAAGTTGAACTGCACATCTTTGCGATGCTTGTCCTTCCCGGCCTTGTATTGCACAGTCTTCCTCTCCAGCTGCACCTTGGTACGCTCATGCAAGCTTTTGATGAAGTCTACTTGCTTAGCTGCATCCATGCTCTCCTTGTTCTTATATGGCCGAGGCATCATGTCCACTGGAGTGAGTGGATTTCGGCCATATACCACCTCGAAGGGGGTCATCTTTGTTGCAGAGTGCCTAGACCTATTATATGCAAACTCTACAAATGGTAGACAGTCTTCCCATCTCCGGAGGTTAGTTCGCAGCATGACTCTAAGGAGAGCCCCAAGAGTTCTATTTGTGACCTTAGTTTGGCCATCAGTTTGTGGGTGACAAGAAGTAGAAAATAGTAATTTTGTACCCAATTTAGACCATAGAGTTTTCCAAAAAGAGCTTAAGAATTTAGGATCACGGTCAGAAACTATAGATAATGGCAATCCATGTAAGCGAACTACATCTTTGAAGAATAACAGAGCAACATGAATAGCATCATCAGTTTTATGACATGGGATAAAATGAGCCATTTTGGAAAATCTGTCTACAACAACAAATATGGAATCATGACCCTTAGAAGTTCTAGGCAATCCTACAATAAAATCCATAGAAACATCTTCCCAGGGTGCATTAGCAATAGGCAAAGGTTGGTATAGACCATTAGCATTGGATTTCGATTTGGCTTTAGCACATGTAACACAACTTTTGACAAATCTCAACACATAATTAGACATCTTAGGCCAAAAGTAGTGTTCCTTTAGTCCAGCTAAGGTTTTTTCGAAACCCCCATGTCCCCTAGATTCATGAATTTCTTGGGTTAACAATCGGTGAATAGAAGAAGATGGGATACAAAGTTTGCCCATCTTAAACAAATACCCATTATCAATAAAATATGAATCAACTTCACCTTTGGACACACATTGAGCATATATAGTTTTGAAGAAACCATCAGAAGCATACAGTTCCTTTATCAAAGCAAAACCCAAAACATGTGCATCCATATGGTTTAAGAGGACATACCTGCGTGATAGCGCGTCAGCTACCACATTATCATTTCCCTTCTTGTGGTGGACCACATAGGAAAAGGTCTCTATAAACTCCACCCATCGAGCAAGTCGCCTGCTGAGCACTGCTTGTCCTTTGAGGTACTTTAGAGCTTCATGATCGGAATGAATCACAAACTCCTTAGGCCATAGATAATGTTGCCAAGTCTGTAAGCAGCGAACCAGTGCAAATAGCTCCTTGTCGTAGGTAGAATAGTTGAGCTCAGCGGTGCCCAACTTTTCGCTGAAGTAGGTGATGGGACGCTTGTTTTGCAGCAGGACCCCTCCAATGCCAGTGCCAGAAGCGTCACACTCGAGCTCAAAAGGTTGAGCAAAGTCAGGTAACTGCAGCACTGGGGCGTGTGTCAGGCGGTCCTTCAGGGCGTCGAAAGCCGTTTGATGTGAGTCAGACCAGCGAAATGTCACATCTTTCTTTGTCAACTCATGTAGGGGGGCGGCAATCAGGCTGAAGTCCTTGACAAAACGTCGATAGAAGCCAGCAAGGCCCAAAAATGAGCGGACATGGGTGGGTGTAGTCGGCCTAGCCCACTCCTGAATAGCACGAATCTTCTCCTCATCGACCTTTAATCCAGATGCAGTCACTACGAAACCAAGAAAAATGGTAGACTCGGATGCAAAAGAACACTTCTTTAAATTGGCATATAATTTCTCTTTCCTTAGACAATCAAAAACCAATTTTAAGTGACTTAAATGATCATGCATATTCTTACTGTAGATTAAGATATCGTCAAAATAGACAACGACAAATTTACCTAAGTGTCTTCTAAGCACATGGTTCATAAGCCTCATAAATGTAGAAGGTGCATTAGTTAATCCAAAAGGCATTACTAACCATTCATATAACCCATACTTAGTTTTAAAAGCCGTTTTCCATTCATCACCCTGTTTCATCCTAATTTGATGATATCCACTTCTAAGGTCAATTTTAGAAAAAATAGAAGCACCATGAAGTTCATCAAGCATATCATCTAAACGAGGAATAGGGTGGCGATACTTAACCGTTATTTGGTTGATCGCGCGGCAATCAACACACATGCGCCAGGAGCCATCCTTCTTTGGAACCAAAATGACCGGCACGGCACAGGGAGAGAGGCTTTCTCGCACAAAGCCCTTGTCCATCAAATCTGTGACTTGTCGTTGCAGCTCCTTTGTTTCCTCAGGGCTAGCTCTATAAGCGGCGCGATTAGGCAAGGCTGCTCCAGGAACAAAGTCAATCTGATGCTCAATACCTCTAATAGGAGGCAAGCCTTGGGGTAGGTCAGCTGGAAGCACATCCAAATAGTCCTGCAGAAGAGCAGCAATAGGTGCAGGAATATGACTTAATTCAACATTAATTAATACCTGTTTCATGACCAGTAGAATATGAGGTCGATGAGCATTCCAGGTGATGGTCCCTTGCTGAGAGTGAGAGACCAAAGATCGACGTTCCACAGAGCCTTTAAGTGATGCAGAAGAGGGCTTAGGTGGCGTCGAATGGGGAGGAGAAGGCGGCAAGGGGGCTGCAGGGCCGGCTGCGGGCGCTGCTGTTGGGGCTGCGGGCGCGGCATGCTGGGCCGCGGGGGCGGTTTGGTCAGCCGAGCTCCCTTTGAGCTTCTCCAATCGTTCAGCTTCTCTTTCGGCGTTCCTTTGTTGCTGCTTGCGAACCTGGTCCTTCAGAATAATTTGTGGCGAAAGGGGTAGGAGAGTAACTCTCCTCCCATCATAGGTGAAAGCATATGTATTTGCACGACCATCATGAAGGACATTACGATCATATAACCAATGACGCCCTAACAATATATGACTACAATCCATGCGAGCAACATCACATAATATTTTATCATGATAGGTTCCAATAGAAATAGAAACTAAACATTGTTTGGTGACCAATATATCAGAACCATCATCAGTAATGCCATTTAAACCATAGTGAGTAGCTCTAGGAGTAGTAGGTAAATGGAGGAAATTTACTACCTTTTCACTGATGAGATTGCAGCAACTCCCACCGTCGATGATAAGGGTTAAGGTAGCTTCGCGAACCAAACATCGTGTGTGGAATAAGTTCTCCCTTTGATCCGCCACGGGAGATTCCTGAATGTGTAGGACCCGTCGATTGGCGATGCAAAGAACGTTGTCGTACTGTGAAGTATCGATCTCCTCAATAGGCTCAGTCGACTGGTCCTCCTCCACTTCACTCGAAACTACCAGGTCCTCAGCAGTCTCCTCGTCGTAGTAATGGTCTCCCAAATCATTGAGAAGAACCTTCCTTTTCTGGGGGCAATTGCGAGAGACATGCCCAGACCCACCACAAGTGAAGCAGCGGATATCTTTATTACGATCTGTAGATGGTGCAGCAACTCTTCTAGTTTCAACCTGATAACCTTGTTGAGGTGAGTTGGAAACTCCCTTTTGCTGCATAGAAGGGTTAGAAGTAGAAGGTTTCGATTGACTGGAAGAGTTAAAGGGAACAAACCTGCGACCTTGAGAGGTCTGGTCCACTCGGTTTCTTTGTAGCCGAAGCTGCTGCTGCTGTTGCTCATACATCAGCTGTGCTTTATGAGTCAAAGTGTTAATATCTCTAATGGAATGGATAGCTAAAGGATTTTTAATAGAAATATTAAGACCAACAAGAAATTGAGTACACAAAGCACGTTCAGTAAGAAAAACATTAGCCTGATGGGAGAGTCGTTCTAGTTCATCCCTATATTCATTAGGAGAGCGAGTTCCTTGGCGGCAAGTCGCCAATTGCATCCTCATGGATTCTGTGAATTCCTCAGGCACATGTCTCTTTTTCAGGAGATAGCGAAGTTGTGGCCAAGTCTCAACAGGTTGCTTGTCCTGATGACGGCGCATCTCACGAGTGCAGAACCACCAGGTGCGAGCTTTACCTACTAAATGCAATATAACAACTTCCAATTTCTCCGTTTCCTCATAGCGTAAATGTTCAAGCAGATAGTCAGTATGATTTTCCCAAACAAGATAAGCTTCAGGATCAGTATTACCATCAAAGGTTTCTAATTTAAGCTTAACATCTCGTCTTTGTATAGCTTGAGCATTATCAAATCTAGGACGACCAAAATTAGGAGGGGGTAAATCATCAAAGTTAGGATTTACCTCATGGTAAGCATCCTCCAGATGTGGCGTCTCATATAGATCATTGTTGCTGTGGCTGTCATCCTAGTTAGCACGGGTATGAAACGGCTGCTGCTGCGGACGCTGAATGGGTCTCCCTTGCTGATGCCGTGGTGGGGTATGTTCACGGCGATCCTGGTGTTCGTTGAAGCCCGCTAGATGATCGTTGTCATTCTCTCCATTGAAAGGATTAGGAGTAGCAAACTTAAGTTGATAATGTAATTGACCAGAAGGGGGAGGGTTAACTGAACGAGAAGGGTTACCTGTAGGTGGAACATTACCTGAAGGAGGTGTAGGAGCCGTAGGTGGTGGGGGCAGTCTACCTCCTGAGGGAGGTGTAGATCCAGAAGCCTCCGCCTGCTTTGCCTCCTCCAATTGGCATGTAACTGCCTGTTTGATGAGGTTAGACCACAAAACGCGGTCCTCCTGGCGTTCAATAGCCCGACGATTTTCAGCCTCCGCCATTTCCTTTCGAAAAGCCAAGGTAGATTCTCGTACAGCAGAGTCAATAAGGAACCGCATATTATCAGCAGAAATGCCAGCAGATGGGGTAGGGGAAGGGTTGGGGTCGCTATCGTTCGACATGTTCCTAGAAGAGCAACAAGTAAACGAAGCAAAGACCAGAAACCAAGTAATGCAAGCTCTGGTGATTCCTAAGAGTGATTCAAGTTTTAGAAATCAAAGAGCGAGAAAACAAGGCACAATATTCAAGCAATTCCCCTGGACACAGAATTTTGCAATATTGAAGACAGCAAGTAATAATCAAATTGCAATTTAAATCAACCACAAGTCGGATATCAAGGATAGCAAGTATAAACAAGCGGCTGAATGTGTATAGAATAAGAACTACAATGTGATGCTTGAATAATATGAATTTGTAATAGTCGAATGTAGCAATCACTAGGGCAATCAAGTGCACACACTCCGTCAACTATTATTTGACGGTTGCAACACGGTTCAGAGAAAGAGGGGTGTGACCAAGGCTCCAGTGTCGACACAGCACAAAATCACACAAGTAGGGTTCTGTTGTAATGCTTAAAACCGTTTAGATCATCTAACAAGTAGCAATCAAAGAAGAGTTACTAACTCAACGATGTAATGAAGGCATGCTCTATATTTTTTTTTTTTGAATTAAGGCTCGGCTTTTTTCTGTTTTTTTTTTTATATATATATATGGTGAACAAGCTGCTGTAAAATGGAGGTAGCAGCCGAAAATTGAAGAGCAAGAAAAAAAAATAAAATTAAAAAGCTACGATGATCTAAAAGTAAGCAAAAATAAAGAAAATAGGGAAAATAGGCTTGAAACTGGAAAAATTAGGGTTCTTTAGTGGTGCAAGTTTATATAATGCTTTGAATCCAAGAATCACAGTCATAGGCATGATATGTAGCAAGTAGGAATAAAAGATCACAACTTGCAGTCAAGAACTCAATATCTTCTAAATTATAGATCCAAACAAAGAATAACAAAAATAAAGTGCCAATTTTGATGGGTGAATAATAAAGATTCAATTTTTATGCAGCGGCTATGGTGAAAAATAAGGCACGAAAAATAAATCACTAAAATAGAAATCAAGAGAGTAAAGAACTTGCATTAACCTGAAATCCGATACCACTTAATACGTTTGGGATACCCGATCCTTCGCCCGTGGGCTTCAGATCAAGAACCACGCCGTATATTTGCTTCGATCTTGCAATGCTCTTTGATATCTCCTGATTTGGAACAATTTAAACAACTAGTTAAAATTCTGGAATAGCGACAGAATTTATACTTAGAAATCTCAGCAACTTGAAACAGAGAAATAGCGACAGAAACTAAAACGAAGAACAGCGAAGAAGTAGCGAGGGCTGGCGCGCAGGTCTCGGGGACACAGGACACGGGTCCTCAGGGTGTGCGGGTGGATGCGCGCGGGACGACGCTCGCTGGGAGCGAAGGTGCCAGCGACTGGGTATGCGCGGCTGCGAGGGCGAGCGAAGGCGAGCAGGGGCGCGCGGCGAGTGTCGAAGACGCCTGGGCGCTGGCGTACGCGGAGCGGATGCCTTCCACGCTCGCTGGGAGCGGATCAGGCCGCGGATGTCACCACGGCTGGGCTTTCCTTCTTGCGATGGTTTCCGGTTTAGGGTTATGGTTTGGTTTAGGGTTGTCGATTGAGAACAAGGTGATTGTGATGATTTGTGGAGGCCGAAATACATAGAACACAAAAGCTTTGGGATTGAAATCGAAGAACCCTTTAATCCATAAAGGGGTTCCTCAATTCTATTCAATCTGATTTTAATAAAGATGCATAACATGAATTTATAGTAAGCTATGAAAGATCTATCCAATCCTTCCTTGCAAAGGAAAGGGGTTTGGATAGATTAATTCTATCTAAAGATAAATGAAATAACATAAGATAAATAAATCCTAATGAGATAGAAATTTAATAACTTGGTGGTCAAGTATTATATCTAGAAGAGATATAATTAAATTCCACCTTATTTATCTAATTGCATGAAATAACAAATTAATCAAATCCGGCCCAACACAAGTGTGACTCGGCCCATGCTCTTCGACAAGACCAATGGCCCACTCAGCCGAGTGGCTTGTTGGTGATGCCGAGTTCAGTTGAATCATGGCGGGTACAGACGAGTCTTCATGAGCTCCGTGTGTGGACGTAGGCTCACTTCTTGTGCTGGCGGTGTAACCTTGAGCCAAGTGATCCAGGGTGGCCTGAACCCTTGCTCTAAAGTCCCATGGTGACGGACAAGAAAGGCCTTGGTTGCATTTTGAATCTTCGTGGCCCTTGAACGAGTGACAGGGCCATCAAATGGAACCTTCATGTTGTCCTCAATGTCACCAGGAGTCATCGATATTTGAACGGCATCACTTAGGTTTTACTTAGGTTTTCTGTATGAGTTTCTGTATGACTTTCTTATTTTCTGTATGAGTTTTACTGACTGTAATTTTTGTATGACTTTCTTATTTCTTATAAATTGTAAAATCAGAAGTTCAAAAATGCATTTCTGTAATTTTTCCTAAGTTTGTGTACATCCTATAACTTGTATGACTTTCTTATTCTCTGTATGACTTTCTTATTCTCTGTATAACTTGTATGACTTTCTTATTTTCTGTAATTTTTTCCTAAGTTTCTGTATGACTTTCTTATTCTCTGAGTTTGTGTACATCCTATAACTTGTTTTACCTATATATATTCCTTTTACTTATATATTCCTTTTACTGGTTTGAAATCAATATATGCATTCCTTTCTGTGTTTTACTTATATATATATATATTCATTTTACTTATAAATTTATGTGTTTGTAGGCCAAATTGAAACGTCGTCTTGATGAAGTCTGCACTGTTGGAGAAGGAGCAGAAGACCCAAGCCAAATACCACCCCTCTCTGTCGAAGAACAAACACAGATCATCTTGGATTGCTTTGGGGAAAGAAAAGGAACAGAAGTTCAAGGTATAGTTCAATCCCACTTATTTTATTATTGTTTTACAATTTTCAGAAGTTCATAAAAATATTTTACTTGTTGTAATTCATATCAAGATTTTACTTATGTTTGAATTTCTGATTTTACAATTTCCATTACAAGATTGTACTTACGTTTTCAATCTTGTTTTCATAACAATATTTTATTTATGTTTTACAATTTCCATTACTGATTTTACTTATAGTTCATAACAATATTTTACTTATGTTTTCAATCTTTTTCTACTTACAACTCTTATTATGTGTTCAATCCCACTGATTTTACTTATTATGTTTTCAATCTTTTTTTAAAAGGAATGGGTGCAGCTGGAGAGCGGCCTGCAAAGAAAAGAGGGGGTCCATGGGTAGCAAGGGCTGCAGAGAGGGACAAGGAGCTGGAGGAGGCGAAGGCTGAAATTGTAAGGCTGCGTGAGAAAACCACCCTAACCGAGACCAAGAATGAGAAGCTGGAGGAGCGTATGGCCAGCATCGAGAGGCTCATGATGGGCATGCTAAGTGGTCAGGCCAACTCACAACCATCCGTCACCTCCGTAGTGTGTCCTTAGGCTGTCCCTTCAGCCACAGCTTCTCCTCAGCCCTCCACCAACTCAGCTGGTCATCCAACAGACAGTCAGCCCTCCCCCCAGCCGAAATAGCTAGGTAAGGACGCCCTCCTCATATCCCTCTAACTAAAACTTGGGTTTGGTTTTTTGGAGAAACATTTAGAACTTGTGTATTCTGGAATTTGTAGTATTTGTATATACTTTTTGTGAAGTTTTTTGTGAAGTTGCTCAAGATGGATATTTGTCACATACTTTTGGTATGTTGGACAAGGTTTATGGTGGATTACAAGGTTTTTAATGTGATGGGTTGAATTGCTTGTGCTTGTGTGTTGTTGAGTATGTTGTTGTTTGTGTTGTTGTTTATAGAGTTTAGGACAGGAGCACAACATGTGCTATAAGGTACATTCGAACAGGGGGCACCTGCCCTATTAAATTTTATTTTTTAAAATCAAAACAATTCAGGCGACGAACAAACAACCTTACATCGTCTTATTACTAAAAAAAAAAATTAAACCTATTCAGGTGACGGACTTATATAAAATTTCGTCTCCTGAACACTCCAGCTACGGACATACAACTGAGAATGCATCTTTAGACTACACTCAGGAGACAAAACAATTCTATGTCCGTCTCCTGAAACTATCTAGGCGACGACACATAAAGAAAAAAGTTCGTCGCCTGGATGCTTTCATAGCCCTATGGACCGACTCAGGCGACGATCTTATGACACTAAACTCGTCGCTTGAGTCTTAATGGGCGGGCCTGGATGGCCCTTGGCCTCTGACAACATCATCAGTCGACAGACACTTTTTCCGTCGCCTGAGTTCACTCCGCCGACGAACATACAGATGCTCGTCGACTGAATGGTGGAAGGATGAAAGTCACCCGACCACAACTCAGGCGACGGAAGTTCGTCGCCTGAGTTGTCAGAGGGCAAAAAACACCTTTCAGGCGACGACGTAGGTCCGTCGCCCGAAAGGCCATCTGGCGTAGTGTTGGTACCCTGTTAACATACCTGTTGAGCCGAGCAGCCGTCGGAAGTCTATCTATTTTTATTTTCCATAGGAAGTTTTTGATTCTAGGGGGTAGTTTTAGCTTCCATATCCAGGTGTGCATCAGGTTCATGTGATGGTGGCGCTAGAATGTTCCTTGCTGATTTTGTGGTGAAATTCCCAGCTGGATCAGGCTTTCAAATCATCTTGTCTTGAACCTGAGAGGAGGGAATTTTTATAGATCAAATCATCTTGTCAAGAGGTTTCCTTGTTGCTATAGCTCCTTATATTTTCATGTTGAAGGTATTTTTCTTTTATAACTCTCACCAAATACTATCCTCGTTGTTATATATTTTCCAACGGAGTTTCATCTGTAAACAAATATTGAGATCTTATGCTTTTCTAAGTCTCAAACCTCCCTGAGATTTACGTTTACAAATGTGATCCCAGCTAATGAGAGGGATATATCTATCTGATTGAGATTTATTCTATAAAAAGTTTCTGTTAATTTGATCAATTTGGTTGAGAATACTATTTGAAAGTAACCTGAGATAGTTTGTCTTTGAGCTAAGATTGGATTGGAGGCGTCTTTTAAAACATTGATGAAAAATAAATTCCTAAAAAGCATACTTCTTATATGCTTCCTATATTTAACCAAACAGGCCCTAAATATATCTAACAACATTCCTATTTCCTAATACGAGGTGGCGAAGCAGTTAGGATGAGAATAAAAATAAAAAGCCCAAATTGAATACGAAGAGTTGATTTCGGCCTTCGTATCGTATCTTTAACCTCCACTTGAGCCGTTTTGGTTTCTCTCCAAACCTCAAAACCCTCTCTGAGTTCAGAACTTCAGACAATCCATCCATGGCTTCTCAATCTCAAGCAACTCTCCTCCTCCAAAAGCAGTTTAAAGGTACTCAAATTTCTACTCTTGGTTTTTAGTCTTCTTCTGTTTTCCTTTTCCTGATTCTCGCCTTGTTTGATCTCTTTGATTCGATTTCTTCTCTGTTGTGCGGTTTGCTGTCAGATCTCTCTAGAAACCCGGTCGATGGCTTCTCCGCCGGACTCATCGATGAAAGCAACGTCTTTGAATGGGGTGTCACCATTATTGGCCCTCCTTACACTCCCTAGTAAGTTCTCAATCCGCTCTGATTCCTTCTCCCCCTTAGTTTTTTTACAGTGTGATTTTGAACTGAAATTTCTTTGTTTGATTGATCTAATTGTTGCCTTTTCCCCCTCTTGAGAATGGTTTTGCTTTGCATGATTCAGCAGCTGTTCAATGTATATGTTTAATTGTTCAATGTGCTCCGTATATGATTATGCTGTAATCTTCATTGTAGATTGATTTGCTTGTGGGAACTGAATTTCTTGCTGATCAGGAACCTAATTAAGTCAACTGTCTGAAACTGTTTTCTGGTCGGTTGATGAATTTGATGAGGGCCAAATTGCCAGATTGGTATAAATAGAGCATCACAAATGACAGATTGGTATAAAAAAACGATAAAGTGACAAATAGGTATAAAAAATGATATTGGTGTGACAAATTGGTATATTTTCTTTAAAATTTTGATTTTTAATAAAATAACATCAATTCACTTAATAAACCAATTTATTTATTTTTAATTAAACATTAGGCCAATAGGGATAAAATAAATCTATTAAAAAAATTATTTTACATTTTAAATTATATATTATAAAATTTGAAAATTTCGATGAATTTTATTTCAAATTTTTAGGGAACTTTTGAAGAAAAAAAATTAACCTAGATTTTATTTCGAAGGTTGAGATATATATTTTTTAAAATTAATTTTTTTTTCACTTTGCTATCGGTGTTTACAAATTGAATAAAATATTACATTAACTTTAACCTGAATTATTAAAAATCAGGACTATTATAAAAATTATATAATGTTAATGATTTATAAACTTATTTTGAATTTAATTAAAAAATAATCTATAAAAAAATATTTTTAAACTTTATAAACTTTTTCAATAATAAAAGGGGAGAAGTGGTACCGATATGCCAATCAAGTTTAAAAAAATTTATATATATTGAAAAAATATAATTTAAATAGATTTAGTATAAAATTTAAATATAAAACTTAAAATATTAAAAAATAGAATGTAAATTATGTTAATTTTTTATATTTTAAATGAAAATAAGTTCAAGAGATATAAATTAACTTAATTTATTAAAAAACAGATTTTTTAAGGAAAATATACCAATTTGACGCGCTGATGTTATTTTTTATACCTATTTGTCGCTTTAAGTCTTTTTTGTACCAATTTGTCGTTTGTAGCGCATTTTTTATACCAATTTGGTAATTTGGCCATTTGATGAGTTAATTTCATTGCCTATTTAGCGGGTGGAGTGACGGATACAAAGGGAGAGTTATAAAAGAGTGTAATGTTCACCTAGAAATTGTAATGTTGGATAATATGACTGGCTATGTGTACTTATCTAGATGTTGAAGAGATTCTCGAGTTATCGTTTGGACTAATTTCTCTTACAGTTGTTTGAGTTATGGAGGCTGATGTGCTGCGATCCATCTAATGTTCTCCTATCTTATGGCCGTCTTTGGTTTCGTTGCAGTGAAGGAGGCTTCTTTAATGCGATAATGAGTTTCCCGTCAAATTATCCCAACAGTCCGCCAACAGTAAGGTTTACATCAGAGATGTGGCATCCTAATGGTGAGTCATAATTTGATGTTCTGATATCCTGCTTGGATGCCAACAGCACGATCCATAGAAAATGGTTTTCAACTTTACTCTCTAGCGGATTTCTTATCTAACTCTGGCAATAACCGTTGCAGTTTATTCTGATGGGAGGGTTTGCATTTCAATACTTCATCCACCCGGTGATGATCCAAACGGCTATGAGCTAGCTAGTGAGCGCTGGTTGCCTGTTCATACAGTAAGATTACAGCATCCTGCATAGTTAATTGTTGTTAATAGTTTGCATTTTTACTCTTGTGATGATTTAAACTTGCAGGTTGAGAGCATAGTTGTGAGCATCATCTCCATGCTTTCAAGCCCGAATGATGAATCCCCTGCAAATGTTGATGCTGCGGTAAGCAAACCATTCTCCCAACATTTTATACCCATGATTGTGGTAATTGGTTTATACATAACTCAATATATAGTGTGATTGAGCTTCCTATTTGGAGTACCGATTGCACGGTTATCCTTATGCACTGTTTTGAGAATCTAAAACTGACCGGAAACACTTGATCCGTGGTTGCAGAAAGAATGGAGGGTAAACAGGAACGAATTCAAGCGGAAAGTAGGCAGATGCGTTAGGAAATCCCAAGAAATGTTGTGATTATGGATCGTTTATGGATTCTCAGATGTGAATTTCAATTGGTTGTCCTCATCATCTGCCATCACCATTTGCTTGCAGGATTGTTCGTTCGTATGGATAAAACAGTTTTGAACAAATTGATTTTATTGTGAATTAGCGAAATCATTTAATGTTAGAACTAGTCGAAGACCTGTGCATGGATATATTAATTTAGTTGAAATGATAATTTAGAAAAAAAATTCAAAATATATTGTTAAAAGTTAAAGGTCAATTAATAAATAAAACTAATATAAGTAATATAGTACAATATTGATTGTTTGTATAGGATGCATAGAAAAAGTTAAGCTGGGTTTTTTGGGTTTGAATGGGCAATAGTGTGGTTTGTGTGTAGATTTACGATTGGTGTGCTTTTTTGTTCTTTTTGTATTGCATATTTCATGTGAATGATGGTTTGATTTGCCATGTTTGGAAATGTCATGGAAATGTGATCAACCTCTAATCGGTGATCAACATACCTCTAATGGCTTTTAGAGTCCATATTTTGAGGTGTCCACTAGTGATCTTAAGAGTTTTCTATGCGCGTCTTCTTTTTGGTTGGTTGATTCGTGTATTCTGTTGACTTGTATTTTACAATGTTGGATGGCATGTACTTTTATTTATGCATTTTTTTTTTCCGTCATTTGCTTCATGCAATTTTCTTTATGTCATTTACTTCTGGTTGTACATGATGATTAGTTCATCTATCGGCTTGTCCAATCCCTCGGTTTCGGTTTCTATAGGCTTGTCTAGATAATCGAATTCTTTAAAAAAAAATCTTTTATTTTAGTATTGTAGATAGGATTCAATTCGAATTAGAGTAAGTAGTAGAATCATGGTAGGATCAGAAGATTATACTTTTTTCTTAGTTGCTTTTTCACAATAATTTTTTTAAAAAACTAATAGAAATAATTTAAGCTTTTGAATGATTTTTTTTATAAGGAAAAAATTTGAGAGATCAAGATTGACTTGATCCTCGAAAGGTCGACAAGTAAGCAAACAGATAAACCGTCAAACATACAATATAAAACCGAAAAATGGCGCATCTACCAAGCAATATGCACTCTACAAAAGGACGAAACTAAGCACAACTGAACTCAACAAGTTGAGGATGCAGACGAAAACTGAACTCAACAAGTTGAGGACGCAGACGAAGAACGAAGTCAAGCAATACCATGACGTAGTAATACCGATGGCCGGTGGTACACAAGAACTCTATCTTCTGTGGGTAGTGAAGACAAAAACTCAGAAGAAACTCTTTTTCGGATACGAAATCGCTCTGAACACACCACTACGACCCAGACAGTCCCAACTCTGGTCGCCACAAACCCAACCAAAATCACCTAGAGACACCAAAAGCAAAACCACACTTTCAAATACCGGGAGGAACTAGAATCACAATCTCAACAATGAAGCCGGAAATTCTTGATACTCGGGTGGTTAATGTGTACTTACACATTAACAATAACAACAAATATAGCTAGTTAATTAATTTCTACTCAGAGCAGAGTCTGAAAGTCAAGATTTTCTCACTACGTCGAAAGAGTGTTTTTAAGTGACCAAAACACATGCAAATACAAAGATATGCCCCTAGATACTTGAAGTTGCTTTTCATAGGTATAATATTTTGACTTAACAACTCCCCTTTCCTCCTCTCCCACTCCAAAAAAAATTGAACTCCACACACCCCAGCTTTCATCTTATCGACTAAATCTAAATCATGTACAAATAACATACACTGCAAAACCCGTTCTTAATCTCTCTTCACACCACGTCTGCTTGAGCCTGATTTCTACCACCTTTTCTCCTTTTCCCAAACCCACAACCCAACTCTCCCATTTAACTAGTGCTCTCCTATTCCATTCCGTTCCGTTCCTATTCCGTTCCATTCATCCCCTTTGCAGATGACACTCTATTTTTTGGACGCGCTGATGAGTTAAGTCTTCATACGATTAGAAATCTGTTGAATATTTTTTCCAATATGTTCTGATTAACTATTAACTACAATATGAATTCTTTACAAGTTTCCAAAAATATTCCTTTCAATAAAGTCGAATCCATTGCTCAACAACTAAATATTCCACTTACTAAATCTATGGAAAAATACCTTGGTATACCACTTATTAGTGGTAGGGTGTGTAATGTTTTGTTTGATGAGGCAATAACTAGCTTCAAAAAACAGATGTCAAAGTGGAAATCCAACACTCTCTCTCAAGTCGGTATATCGGTACTAATTCAGGCAAATCTAAATTCTAAGACAAATTATTTAATGCAATCATTTCTCCTTCCAAAAGGAGTTCTACAAAAAATTGATCAGATCAACAAAAAATTCTTTTGGAATAAGATTCAGTCTGATAATTATCATCAGTTAATCAGCTGGGAACATCTGTGTACTCCTAAAAAAGATGGTGGATTAGGTTTTAAATCGACTGAGCAAATTAATATTGGGATGCAAATGAAACTTCTTTGGAGAATTATGGCTAATCCTGATAATATTTGGTCTAATGTAATTACGGATAAATATCTCACGAAAGAATCTCTTATGGAAAGACAAAGATTCAAAACTTCTTGACAATTTGGAAGGCTTCTTAATATAAGAGATCTTTTCTCCAAATGTTTGCTCTGGCTAGTCGGTAATGGGAAAACCATAAACGTTTGGTCTGACATTTGGGTAAGTGTGGAATCTCTACAAAGATTTCGGAATGATCGTGATCCTAATTTAAAAGTTTGCGATTTATTTATAAATACCAACTTCTAGGATATTGATAAATTAAATTGTATTTTCCCCTCTCATATTGTTCAAGCAATAACTAATATCCATATTCTAGTAACTGATATTCCAGACAAGCTAATTTTGATTTATAGTAATAATGGAAATTTCTCTGTTAAATCACTTAAATCCACATCCTCTCTTTGTAAGTCGAGGAATATAAAGACAATCTCAGCTGATTAGATTTGGAAACTTAATATTCCTCCGAATATTAAAAACTTTATGTGGAAAATTATTTTAGATATCTTGCTCACTACTGTCCGGTTAAATAGATATATAAATAGAGTTCCTAGCACTTGCTCTCTTTGTAATTCTGATATAGAAGATACAAATCATTTACTGTTTAATTGTCAGATTACAATATCCCTTCTTAAAAGTCTGGGTGTTAGATTGAAAAAATGTTTTGCTATACCAAATTTAACAAATGATTTCTCAGAAAATATTCTAAATATTAGGGCTCTTAATATAGTTTTTACATACTTATGTCATTTATGGCATTCAATTTGGGACCTCAGAAATAGAATTATTTTTCGAAATACTACTGATTCGGGTATTATCCATGCTTTTATTCAAGCTATTGATAATATCTCTTGCTAGAGTAAAGGGCAGGTAAAAACAAAAGTACATAAACGTGTTCGGCCTCCCGATAAAATGATTTGAAAATGTCCTCCACTAAATGTCATTAAGATCAATGTGGATGCTTCGGTGAAAATTGATTCTCAATCACAGGTTGGTTGTATTGTAAGGAATAATGAAGGTCAAGTTATTCAGATTCATAAATGTAACGTCAGGAGGGGTTCTGTAATTCTAGCAGAAGCTTTTGCTATTTATACAGGTATAAGATTGGGAGCGGAGATGGGGATTCGAAGAGTGATAGTTGAAAGTGATTGTGCTATCATCATTGACGCCATCAATCATGCGAACAATATTCCTTGGGAGGTTGTTCAAATTGTCCAAGAGATCCACGCATTAAGTAGAGATTTTGAGAGCATCCCTTTTCAGCATTGCTATAGAGAGGTCAATGGTGTTGCTAACTTTATTGTTAAATCTCAGTTGAATTGTAATGTTATTTTGAGTGCTTGTTGTTGTGAGTTCTAGAACATCATCTTGCGAGATGATCATGGAGGTCGGTAGTGCATCCTTATTTTTGCCTACTGTATATAAAAAAAACTAGTGTTCTCCTAAACAAATATTTATTTTAATTTTGGGTTTGATTGTTTTCTAAAAAGTAAAAAACTAATTATAAATGGTATGTTTATGCCCTAAATCACACCAAAACAACTAACCAGAAAACTAAGAAAAAGCTCTAACGACAAACAATCAAATGGAAAAAACCTCCTTTAGGTACGTTCAAACTCCACTTTGATGGATCAACTCTTACGAATAACAACAGCTCGACTGGTTTTATTATTCAAGACTGGGAGGGCCGACCCATTCATATTGGCTGCGACATGATTGGTAACCAGACCCCTCTAAAGGCAGAAGCGTTTGCTTAAGACAAGGCGTTGCCCAATCTGCATGTGGAGTTGAGTATAAACAAATTACATATTGAAGAAGATTCCCTAATAATCATAAATCACCTTAAAAAGCAAACCACATGCCCTTGGGAAATCGAAATGACCATATCAGACATTAAAACCCTTCCGTCGAGAGTGAGAGATGTGTCTTTCTCTCACGTACCCCGTGATGGCAACAGAGTAGCTGATAAGGTTGCACATCTTTGCCGCTCTACCAGGGGTCTCGACATCTATAACGACATAGGTCTTCAAGACTCATCCGTAAGGATGCTCTCGGGTAGGTTCTCCACCCAAATTTTTACATAATAAAAAAAACACAAGGTAAGGACTCTGGACTCCTTACTCTCTTCGTCTAAAAAACATTGATGTTTTACTTGTTTTTTTATTTATTAGGTAACAATTCGGGAGTGGGAGCACTATCGATAACATCCTGGTCCTTGAGACTTAGATGTTTTACTTGTCGGCATGCTTGTTAACAAGCTAACTTTTTTTAATAATTTCTTTTTATAATTTCATAGATAATAATATTAATACAAAATTATAAATAAAAAAAATAAAAAAATTTATATTATATATAGTTTTTATTTTTTTTAAAAATTAGTAAAAATATGTAGGGTTGGCATGATACGGTAACCACCAAAAAATGGTGATTACCATGTATCAACCACAAACTGGTGGTACGCAAATTTTCATACCACGTACCAACCAAAAGTCGTGGTTACCGCATATGTGGTAACCACGACTTTTGGTTACCATCGGTACATTACCATGGTTACCAAGCAGTAATTCTGTTTGTATTTTTTTGAAACCCTTTGGCTACCTTCCGGTAGTCATCAAAGTTATCGAACGAAAAAATATGGTTACCAAAAATAAAATTGGTGTGACATATTAAAAGATCAAATAAATCAAGTTCACAACCTAAAGTAGAAACCAATTCAAACCAAAAAAGTTCAAAGTCTTGAAACAAACCAAGTTCAAAGTGTTCAAACATTCAAAATGTTCCTATTATTTCTTGTAGAAAAAGTAGAAAGAACCAATTTAGGTCAAAATCAAAACACAAAATATAAATTCAAAACATTTAAAATTAAAGTTAATAATATTAAAACATTAAATAAAAAAATTAATATATATACTTGGTAACCATGGTAACCATGGTATTCAGATTTCATTACCATTACTGTACCACCTTCACGTGGTTACCACCAAAATGGTTACCATCATGTTGGTTACCACAAGTGTGGTTACCAACATAGTCGGTTTGTGGTTGGTACGTGGTTGGTATGGTAATTTCTGTACCATTTGTCAGCCCTAAAAATATGAATTATCAAACTTTTTAAAATTTTTAGATGGAGAGAGTATCAATTAATTAGTTTTTTTTAATATAAAAAAATTCTCCGATACCATCTCTTCATTGCTTTCAGACACCTATGTTCAGGCTATAGCCATTTTCTGCAATTCAACTTACCAAACGTAGAATGTCAGAGTTGATGACTCTGAGACGAATGGTATAAATCAATCTAGGATTAAGATCTGTGGAACCGCTACATTCTCTAAATCAACTGGCCATACCGCTTCCAGAGCTGAGAAATGGAAAAAAACCACCTACGGGATATTACAAACTGAACTCTGATGGCTCTTACTACCAGTCGGGGGTCGGAACCTTCAACTTCGTGATTCGGGATCATATGAGAAATATAAACTGTCCCTAGGAGGGGGTCCTTTGTAATAATAGCTCCGCTGTTTTCGCTGAGGCCATGGGCCTTCAGATGGGGGTTTCTAAGGCCAAATCAATGGGAATAAATAACTTTCTGATCGAAGGAGATTGCTTGGTCGTCATAAAGGCTCTGCTGGGGAACTGGACTTGCCCCTGGAATATCGAGCTGCTGATGGCTGGTACGACTGTCGATTTATATACATTCTCTCATGTTGCTATTCCTCATATTTCCAAGGATTCTAATGTTCTGGCTGACAGGATTGCACGTCTGGCCTACACTGTTGCTGCCGATGATAGCTTCACTGATGATCCAGAACTTCGTGTTTTCGTCCGCTCGAACGCTTTAGGAAAGAAGCCGGATCGTCGACGTTTTTCCTAATCCTTATCTGCTTCAAAAAAAAAAAACGTTGAATATGATTAATTTACCCATATAAAATTTCTAACTATGTACCCATAATCATATGACATTTGAGCTAATTAAGAAGATATCCATATTGATGTACATGTGTCCTCTTAAAGAAATTTTTAACTATCGACAAATTTGAAATTATATATATGCTCGGCCTTAATTTACGGACTGAATATGACAACAAACTTCACTCTTTTATTGCTACTCCGTATCCACTAATTACCATTCATCAAATCTTTATGCTATAACTTCAAAGAAATCACTGATCAAGTCCTGAAAATAAGGCCTGGGGTTACCAAATTAAACTGACACATACCACCTAAGTCATACCAAATCCTTATAGCTATACATGTTACCTTAATTAATTAATTAGTTAATTGACAACTGCTTAATGAAGAGAGATGGACCATACATATATATACACATGACTCAACACTGACAAAAAGATGTGTGCAAAACTCTCTAGATTTGTAGTGGCATGTTAAAAAAAAGAGAGGTTAATATATGATGGAGCAGTTGGCATGAGATCTCTAGCTAGCACTGAATTGATTATGTGGGAGAAAAAGCACTCAAAAGGATCAAAGTTGGCATGAAATTAGGTGAATCAAGTTTGAAATTTGAGACCCTCCCATGCTGGTGGGCCTTGATTTATGGCCTATAAAAGGGTTAAGAACTTAGCTCATTTAAACCAAGTTAAACACACACTTCACTATCATACAGGTTATGGAGATGATTGGGAGGTTGTTAAGATGTTATGGAGTGTCTTATGCAAGCTTTTTAGTGGTGATTTTGGTGAGCGGAGCAGCGGTGGCCAATGGGAGGAGGCTTAATGAAGGGGAAACGGAGGGTTTTGGGGGCGGATTTGGAGAGGCCCATGGCATTGGTGGTGGTTATGGTGGTGGAGGTGGCGGCTTTGGGGGTGGGTTTCCTGGTGGAGGTTATGGAGGAGGACATGGTGGAGGGATTGGGGGTGGATTTGGCCATGAAGGTGGGTTCGGAGGACATGGTGGAATTGGTGGTGGTTATGGAGGAGGTGTAGGTGGTGGAAGTGGTGGTTATGGAGGAGGTGTAGGAGGCGGTGGTGGTGGCTACGGAGGAGGAGGTGGTTTTGGTGGTGGACATGGAGGAGAAGCCGGCGGTGGAATTGGAGGAGGTCATGGTGGTGGTCCGGGTGGAGGTATTGGAGGTGGCTATGGAGGAGGACATGGTGGTGGTGTGGGTGGAGGTGTTGGAGGTGGCTATGGAGGAGGGCATGGTGGTGGTGCGGGTGGAGGTGGCTATGGAGGAGGACATGGTGGTGGTGCGGGTGGAGGTGGCTATGGAGGAGGGCATGGAGGAGGTGTAGGTGGTGGACACGAAGGTGGTGTTGGTGGAGGTATTGGAGGTGGATCGGGCAGTGGAAAAGGAGGAGGTATTGGCGGTGCCTATGGAGGGGGGCATGGTGGAGGAATAGGCGGTGGAGTTGGTGGTGGCCATGGTGGCGGAGTAGGCGGTGGGTATGGTGGAGGAACAGGTGGTGGAGTTGGTGGTGGTTATGGAGGAGGACATGGTGGAGGCTATGGCGGTGGCCATGAAGGAGGTGGTACTGGTGGTGGCTATGGAAAGGGTGGAGGAGTGGGCGGTGGGATAGGAGGTGGGATAGGAGGTGGATATGGCAAGGGCGGAGGAATAGGTGGTGGGTATGGTGGGGGACACGGTGGAG
The DNA here is from genome assembly GCA_037127255.1 of Persicaria tinctoria. NCBI lineage: Eukaryota > Viridiplantae > Streptophyta > Magnoliopsida > Caryophyllales > Polygonaceae > Persicaria > Persicaria tinctoria. Next base: position 11,117,843 of record JBANSL010000014.1, read on the forward strand.
GAATAGGAGGTGGAGTTGGTAAGGGAGGTGGAATTGGCGGTGGTTATGGAGGAGGACATGGTGGAGGGGTAGGAGGTGGAGTTGGTGGAGGCTATGGTGGTGGTGTTGGTGGAGGCATTGGAGGTGGAGTAGGCGGTGGCCATGAAGGCGGTGTTGGTGGTGGCTATGGCAAGGGTGGAGGAGTGGGCGGTGGGTACGGAGGTGGGATTGGCGGTGGATATGGTAAGGGCGGAGGAGTGGGCGGTGGAACAGGTGGTGGGTATGGTGGTGGAGTTGGCGGTGGCCAAGGAGGTGGAGGAGGTTGCGGAGGACATGGTGGTGGCCATTGAAAGTGGAGGAGGAGAATGGTGATTCACATGAATGGATAGGATAGGCTACGTGCATGTGCATGTGTAATAACAATGTCATTCCTATGTGTTGGCTGATAAATTATTTCAGTTTACTTATGTGCAGTATGTACTTCTACACTTTTGTTGGAAACTAGCTAATGGTGTTGTGTTCGGCATGCCCTTGATTTGATTGATGTGTTGTGAGTTGTAGTTTTTGATAAAGTAAAAAGTTGAGTAATAATCGAGAGTAAATTAGTAAAAAAGTAGCGTAATTATTAACTTTATTAAAAGTTGTTTAGAGAATTAAAATGACAAGTTTTAGTGAACGGAGGGAGTATTAAGTAGATTGAATTCGAATCTCCACAAGGAAATACCAAATCAGAAAACAAAAATAATAGAGGGTTTTGCTTTTAGTTTTGGGATTCCATTAAAGATAACATAGAGAGCTTTGCTTGAAAGTCCAAGCCCAAAATATATTGGCTATCATATCCATGGAAAACATACCTGGCATTGAAGCTAGTTTGGGTTGGGTAAACCACATGAAGATATAAGTATGGCTTTCTGCAAATTTGTAGGGAAAATAAGAAAAGGATAATGGTTTATAATTGCTTTGATCAAGTCATTAACAACCGAGACCAAGTGTACGAATATCATTGTCCTAACAAATATCTTTTATTTTTATTGTCCTAACAAATATCTCATGTTAAAAAGTTGTTCGGGAAAATTGTGAGAAATTTTTAACCACAAAATGAAACAAATTTTTGATAAACTTGAGGATAATTCTAACTTTTTTTAAAAAAAAAAAAATCAAAGAAACGGTAAAACAAATGAGAGGTTATTATACATACGACCAATTTCTTGTCGAAAGTACGATAAAATATGTCACGGTCGACAAAAAAAAAGCCAGTATCAACAAGCTGTTTTTTAGCCGTGTATTTGGCTAGAAATTGGTAGTGAATGTAAGTGACAAGCCATAACAAATTTGTATGGAAAATAATGGTTGTAGGTTTGATCAATATAAACTAGATTTGCTCAGTTTAACCAATTCATATAATTAGTTTGTTGATTGAAGCCATGTTTTCACTAGTCTAGTTGGTAATTTGCTCTTGAACTGCTGGACCATAAGATTCAGGGTTGGTTGTATCTCTCCTTTTTTTTTAATTGAAACAGTATGAACAGTACAATTTCTGGTTACCTTTTATAATTGTAGGAGCCATTATAATATTGGGCCATTTTCTGATGGTTAACTTGTTTGAAAATGAGTTATATTTTAATTTACAATGAAAAATAAAACACAGTTCTCTTTCCATCTCAACAGGGTAATCATTTTCAAGAGCAAAGGATCAGCCAAACTACTTCAATAACCTCATTACAGATATAATGACAACAATGCAGCAAACATTGCATCGTGTCGAACTGAAACTGGAAAATAGACTACGGAATAACAGCAGTAAACACTCGTAGCAGCCACTGTTTCGGACTCTTCTCAATCTGCAAATATATATCAACCGAAGATTAGTTATGGTACCCCAACATCAAAGTACAAAGAGTGAACAATGTGATCAGTTGCTAGGAATTTGCATCAGTACTTGCATATCAGATCAGATTTCTAGAACAATGCAGGAACTCGATTACCTGATTTTTTCAAAGTATCTTCAGTAGCTTCTTCATCAGCTTCGCTTTCTTCTTCAGCAGTGTCTTCAACATCGCTTGTTTTTGAAGCGTACGGGTCATCTTTATATGCAGGGAGCTCCACTCTGCCTGCCATGATATCCTCCACATCGGCAACAAGATCATCATAATACTTCTTCACTTCTTGTGCCGTCTTCCCGCCTCCAACCTGGGTAGCAATCTTCTCCCAGCGGTCAGGGTCGTCTTCTGCATAGTCAAGGATTGCAGCCTCCACAGCCTTCATCTGCTGGAAAGTCAATGAACCAGACGCCATGTTCTCGAGAAGACGTGAGTGAAAGGAAGAATGCACAAAGGTGGCCAGAAGTGTGGGGAATAAATAGGGAAAGAGAAAGAGCAGGCTGTCCCATGCAAAATATGTGAAGCAGTTGCCTCAAACAGAATTTGCAGATTGCTGTGGGATTGTGTGGGGTTTCTGAAGCATATGCTGATGCCATATATGAAGCAGGTGAGATTGCTGGATACATTTTTTTTTTATTCTTCATATATACTTGTTTTTGCAGCAAAAGCTCATGTTGTTGAATGCAGAGATGATCCCCAAAGCATGAAGATGTTATGAATAAAAGAATGGAAAAGGAAATTATACACAAATATAATGGGAACTAGGAAGTCCCCCTCATTGGCAACTGAATCATCAACATCAACACAGTTCATATTTATAATAATGCATGACAATTAGATGGTTGTTTAGGGATGTTTATTCCAGTTCAACAGAGATTATTATGTTTCATACAATGAAACATTATTCCTGCTAATCAGTTGGGGAAATTTTCTTTCAAAATTTGGGATAGATATGAACTCAATGACACAACTCTCATCTTAAACTTGGCTCTGTAATGGAAGGAATAGTGTGGAACATAAACATCAAGGGATGTTATAAATGGATTCCAAAACATCTGCTCTGAATAATGAGATTTGACGCAAGCATCATCTTCTCGTTGGTGATTCGAAAATATCTGGCATATAAGTGACTGGGACATAGTTGAATGACATGTGAATCTAGACTAACAACACTTGAAAACTTGAAAAAGAACAAAAAAAAAAATCCGGCGGTATCATGTGAATTTGAGAATTACTCAAAGATACCATGAGGAGAGGTTATCTCTGCTCAACACATCTTCTGGGTTCATCCCTCAAATCCAATATTATGATGATCAACTCTACTCTTATATATATAACTTCTGAAAATATACAAATATTTGAAAGAAATGAAGGGACAGGGAAACTGTACACTTTGAGAAATCTCAGTCAGAGATTTGTACATGTTTCTCGCTTTTCGCGAGGCGTACCTTATTTAGGGACTCCTTGAAGGCCTGCCATGCGACCATATAGTGATCCTGTGACAACATCCCTTCTTCAACAAGCTGCATTGCTCTTCGGTGCAAGTGATCATACCACTGCATCGGGTTTGTAATATCGACAGCATTTGAGCTGTTGTCCAGCACATATGACCTCTTGCAATCTTTTCTCCATCGGGGGAGAATGTAATGTGGTGGAATCTCTTCAACCCCATTGCAGTTTAGGACACACAAGGCATGGCGACAAAGGTAGCCATTTATGTAGAAGCAGCCACAAATACAGCGCACCTCTGATGTTGTTTTATCATACATGACTTCAAAGTTCCTGAATTCTCTTGCTGGCCCAGTCTCTCGTTCTTTGATCATGTACGTGGTGACTGGCCCGCTAGCATGGACCTCAGAGATGTTAACGCAAGAAGATATCATCTCTACTTCAGCTTGAAACTTATGGAATATCTCTTTGGTGTACAGTTTAGAAAGTTGTATCTGAAAGGGGTGCCCCAAAGAAGAGCTTGAATCTGAACATGACTCGTAATCAGCCAGCACTTCCATTTGACGTTTTTTCTGCACAACTGCTTCATAAATGTTGAAGAATTCCCTCAAAGAAGTTCTCTCATGAACACAACCGTTGAAGAATGGGATCATGGGATCGGCGGGAGACATGAACAGCCCAGCAAGAAAAGTGTCCTTCAGGTACACAGGGGCCCATCTTTCCCGATCTTCATACAAATTCTGAAGCCAGTCAAGATCCTCCATTCCATAATGCTGAACCATCGCTACCCAAGAATTCTCAAATTCGTCTACTCTTATGAAGCCATACACTGTTCTATTTAATATTGAACCAAACCCTTCAGACTCCCTTGGATGCCCCATGTTCCGGAATATGCTCTGCAACACTAGTGGCAAAGAAAGCCGATGATGTGCCCTAGGAAATACCTCTGCGATTGCAATTTGAATGGCTTTACCCTGATCCGTTATAATAGTTTGAGGTGGTCGACCCAACATGCATGTAAGCCATGCTCTAAAAACCCATACATAGGTTTCAACAGTTTCATCTGCAAGCAAGCCACAACCAAACAAAATAGATTGACCGTGGTGATTAATTCCAACAAATACCACAAGCGGAGTATCGTACTTGTTTGACAGATATGTTGTATCAATTGCAACAACATCACCAAAGTAACTATAAGCACCCCTTGATCTGGAATCAATCCAAAAAACATTCCTCAGTTGGCTTTCATCATTCAAATCCATCAAATAGAGGAAGTTAGGGTTTCCTAGCTGTTCCTGACAAAAGTAATCATGAATAGCTTGTACGTCCCCTTCTTTAAGCTTCAAGCGCTTGGACAGGATGTCAATACCACTATCTTTCCCACCTGAGCTAACACTTGTACAAGCGACCACGTCACTGGTGGAGGTGCAATAAAGCTTTATTGTTCTCACTTCTACATCAAGCAAAGGTTCCGAGTTGTTTCGTGCCCCAACGTCCATTTTCTTATGTGACTTGGAGTTTAGCGCCCTTTCAGGATCAAATGAGTGATTGTGGTCAAGTTTAACCTCATCCACCCTCCACCTATTAGATTCTGCTAATCTTAACCTTATCATTGCAAGACATCCAGTCCTAGTTTCCTTCCTTCTGCTTGCTGCTTCTTTAGCTGTTTTGAATCCCTCACAATTGCAGCAGAGAACTGCACCACGTTTTTCTTTACTGTTACGCTTTGTCCATGAAGATTTTACCCTGATAGCAAATCCCAGTTCCTTTGCATAGCAATTGTAATAACTGTAACCATCATCATATGACTCAAACTCCATGCCCATGAAAGGAGGGGGATAGTATTTGTCTTGCAACACACTAGATTGATCATCAACACTCATTATCTGTCTTTGACTGTCAGCTTGGACCCGTTCAGCATCTTCATTTTGAAGCACATGACCACTGCCATTCACATGATTGTTTCCCTGGAGTTCAAGCACCAATTCATTCCCATCCTCATGGTCCTCCTTTTCCATCCCAAGCAACTGCCGAGTGAAATTATCAGGGTCACAACACTGACTTTCTAACAGTTCATTATTCACATTCTCAAGGTCATTGCTCTCCATTTCAAACCTCTGATGCCTTTCACTTTCGAGTTCACTGTCTTCAAAATCAAGCATCTGCTGACTGCTGTTATCAGGGTCATCACATTCATATCTGCCATCTTCATCCATGTGTAGATCCTCACTTTTTGGGGAACCTTCATCAGCCTGCATTAAAATAGATTAATTTCATTACAAAACTACCAAAAAAAAAAGAATCAAGCTAGAACTTTGTAGGTTAAATAAATGAGCAAAGATTCTGGACTAGAACTTTGTAAGATATAACCCGTACTAGAACAGCACATGTAGTTAAAAAAAAATGAATCAACCTATAGGATCAGGGGATGCAAAAAATACTATGATATCTCTTGCAAAATTTTCAACTGCTGAGAATCAAATGTAACTCAACCAATCAAAATGAAAGTTAAATCATCTTTCCCCTAAATGTAGATGCCAGAGACCTTGAGTTAGAACCCAGACACTTAAATAGTCATCAAAGCTTTCCTCTGGTTCGGAATAATTACCTACAAAGAATCCCTGCCATTCATTGAGACATTAAGGAATTAACAAGTTCAGGTAAGGTTATATTAATTTTACTAACTTGAGATACAAACATCATCCCCTCTCTCTTCTGCCTCCATTTCACTCAATCATCCTCATCTTCTCCTAAGAAACTAGTCAGAAAGACGCGTTTGTTGATGAAGAGTCAACTAATCAGGAGCTGGCATCATTATCACCATCTCAGCCATATTAAAACACATCATCTCATCTATCATCATTTCATCCATATTTTTGTGCATAAATCACTTCTCTGCTCAAGTTAGACAACATACTAGTTGCAAATTGCAATTTCACAACTTGCCAGTGTAATCGAATTTTCCTATCTTATAACTGGCTTGAGTAATCTATATAAGCCTTGGCTTGAGTAATCTATATAAGCCTAGACATATTATATGGTTTCCAGGAACAATTAGGATTAGGTTGATCAACTATCAAAATCAAAAAACGAAATGCACAAGTAAACACATCTTCAGAAAAATTAACAAGCTGAACCAAAAAAAATGCAAATTAATAAGCAGTGAACCGAAAAAAATCAACAAAGAATGAGCAATTTGCAACCAGACAAAGCAACTAGAAATCAAAAAAAGAATAGAGAGAAGGAGAACGAGAGCAGATTCGCAGCCAACAAAACCTAGATCTGAAATTTCCAACAAACCTTGAAGAGCCCAGCAGAGAAGGAGAAAGACCGAGGACGGGGGCGAACCCAATCTGCGCGCTCTCAGGGCGGAGTGAAGAACAGAGACCTTGGTCTCTCTCTGGCTCAAGACTTGAAATTGGGGGCGGCTTAATGAATAGTCATCCAAACCAACCCGAGAGGTCCGAGAAGAGGACCAGAACAGGAGAGAAGGCCCGATAGGCGATAACTATGTCATTTACTATTACTTTACAGGGATTATAACCACTATAAAAAATACGGAGGATTTATTTTTTATAATTTTTTTAACCGTTCCATAAGAGTCCGAATCCTCTGAGACCTAGCGTATAACCATCCATACGCCCTTTTGTCTTATTCATCCACGTGTCACATATTTTAATTTCAAAAGATGGGCCGTTCCGGGAAACAAAAATTTTAATTTCAAAAAATTGATTTATTTTTAATTAGAAAAAGTAGGAAAAGATTAAAAAAAATTCTTTTACCCTCTTTTCCTTATCCACCCGTCCTTTGAAGTTTGAAGAGCTCCAGGACAGAGACGGAGAGAGACGAAGCCTCATTCATCCCGGCTTCCATGTTCTGCCTGCGATTCTTGTTCGACGATGAAGGAAATTTATCCTCGTTGGTCGATGCTACTGGTATCTCCGTTCAACGATGAAACTAGGAGGCAAAGCCATCGCCTCCAAAGTTGGGAGACGACGAAGCCGCCACCGCCAAACCTGAAAGAGCAAAGCCGATCGACGATGACGAAATTGGGCGTCAAAGTCAAATAACTGATGTTGATGATGATCGATGTTAGTTCTGTGAGATTTTAAATTTGGGTTCAAAGTTGCCAGGTAAACCAATTTATTGAATTTGCTAAATTTGGTGTAGGCAGTTGATTTAGGTTATCAATTTAGGGTTATATAATTTCGATTTCATATAATTTTTTTCCCATTGTTCAAAATCAAATCGAAACTGATCTCAGAGTCCAATTTATATGAAATTTATCCAAATATAATTTTTTCCCATTGTTCAAAATCAAATCAAAACGGATCTTGGAGTCCAATTTATCTGAAATTTATCCAATTTCTCACTCTCTTGATTATAAAGTTTACTAGGTTGACACCATGGATCAGTAACTAGGACTTGAATCTTTTGAATTTTCTGAATTTAATTGAGCTGTCATTGAGAGGTTGTAGTCTGCAGAGGTGTGAAATTTATCAAATTTGTCACTCTCTTGATTATATGTAGTTGACTCAATAAGTCTGTTGGGCATTTCCTCTTTGTGCTTGTAAAATAGCCTATTCAGGCTTTGGAGATTATGTTCATCATAAGAATGCAGTGACAGGGTTTAGATATTCTGCTAAAAGATGTTAGATTCTCAGCAGATCATCTCAACTGGTTGGACAAGCCTGATCTCTCTTTTTGCTAACTTGGTGGCTTGGTGCTTATTTTTTATTGAATTTTGCTGTCATGTTACAACTTAGCTTGGTTATTCTTTTTTTTTTTTGGTGAATTTACAAAGTTCAATTTGATTATTACATTGTTTTAGTTCAGTTAAGATTATTTCTTATCTAATAAAGTTTGGCTTATTAGCTCAATTGGGAGAGTAATGTGCTTAGGCACAGAGATGTGGGTTCGAATCCCACATAAGCCTCTATAACCTTATCTGTATGGATTAAGAGTTGCTGTGATTGTAGAATGCACAAAGTTAACTACTGGAAAGCTAGGTTGCCAACAGCTGCCAGTTTAAAACATATCCAAACCATAAAAAATCACAAGTTTCCCTTCCAAGGGCAAAAACACAAAATGATCTTTAATACCTATAATATCAACTGAAATTTCCCTTCCAGAGGCAAAATGATCCCCAATGCCTATAATATCAACAAAATTTTAAATCATACCCAAACCATAAACAATTACAAGTTTCCCTTCCGAAGGCAAAATGATCTTCAATACCTATAATATCAACAAAAGTTTCCCATCCAAAGCAAAATACAGTGGGAAAAGGCAAATTGATCTTCGAGGTATATACGTCGTCCAAAAAAATCTGGAATGGGCATGAGAAAGCTTCATCTAGGCTGAACCTGTCATAATCATTGTTGTGGTAAATGCTTTGAGCTAGATACTATAAAACATAATTAAAAACATATCCAAACACAATTATGATATCCTTTTACATGTTCACCTGAGGCACTCCAATACTAGTCAATAATGTCGTGTGACTGGGCTGAGCAACTAGTGAGCTAATATGCATGTTCCCATGTATATTGTAGTCTAAAGGTGCCGAATAGTTGTGCATAGATGGATCACATGGATGGATGAAATAAGTTGATCCCATAGCTGAATGGTTCCCCTGTAAATTGAAGAATTGAAAATTTGAAGAATTCAAGTGTAATAAAACAATTTATAAAACAGCAGTAACTTCAACTGAGTACAAAAATATCATGAAACTCTATTATACTTGTTCAAGAGCAACCAAATTAGTATGAAGTGATGTGTTCTGCTTAAGCCTTTTGCTTCTGTTTGTTGCTTTTTCAAGAGCACTTTTGGGCCTCTTACTTGATTGAGTTCCAGATTTAGGCTTCAGTTTCACACCTTTAACTGTCTGTATCTTGTCATTGGCACTCATACCCATATCATGATTTGCTTCATTTCTTCCCAACTGATTTTGCAAGCTGGATTGCAATGATCTGTCATTGTTCCTTGCATTAATTTCTCTCATCAGATTAAGAAGAATCTCTTTCACAAGGGCGTACCCATCTTCAAATTCTGCAGCTCTTGCAAATAAGCGAGTAGATTGACGACATAAATCCCTATAGCGTCTTCTCGCCGCTGTTTTAGGATCTTCCTCAACATTTGAACTCTCACAAGTAGCTTTAGTGTTTCCTCTTTTAGCATCCTTTGTCCATCTTTTCAAAATGTACTTGCTAGGAATTTTAGGAATTTCTCTATAAGAGAAAACCTTGATTATGTGACTACACAACAAACCAGCAAATTCAAATTTCCTACAAGTACAACAAACTGTTCCTTCTCTATCATCATAAAAAGAGACAGTGAAGCTACAATGCCTCCGCTTATCAGGAGGTGTGACCACATATTTCAAAGGTTTTTCCGTATCACTACAAACCTGAAGATGATAATCATAGGTTGTATATACTTGTTGCTGGAACAGCGCAAACACTTCAGGTGTATAAACACTCGCAGCATGCTTCAAAATTGATATTGGAAACCATAATGCTACTTTACTTTTGGCTTGCCTTAAAATCAGCAAACATCTCACCATAGCGGCGATCATCAATTAGTCGCTGAAAGTTCTCAAAAAAATTTCTCAAATCATGCTTATAACTTATATAACCCTTTATGAGTTTGTTCATGCTTTCACTTCTTTGAGTAGTGACCATGTCTGCACAAAATGTATCTCGCCCATAAACTAATGCCCATTTTTCTCTGATGCTAAACATTCTCTTCAACCAACTATTATCTTGTAGCCCATACTTTTCTAGCATTTTATTCCAAGCATCCAAAAAGTCTTCCTCATACTCATAATCATAAATGCAATTACTAAAATCTCTAGAAAACTCGGGGTTATACCTTGAGAAAACAGCACTCAAATGAATTGCAACATTCTGAAAGATGTGCCAGACGCATAGACGGTGACGAGTCTCTGGCCATTGGAGACGAAGGGCTGTTGACATTGCAATATCTTGATCGGTAAGCATTGTCTTGGGCAGTTTGCCTCCCATAGCCCTAGAATAGGTGTCAAACAACCATATAAATGTCTCAGATTTCTCATCGTACAGTAATGCAGCCCCGAAGATAGTAGTTTGCTTATGATGATTCACCCCGACGAATAAAGCAATTGGCCGACCATCCTTATGCTTGCGATATGTTGTATCAAAGCAAACAACATCACCAAAATCATCATAGTCATCCATCATTTTCGCATCAGCCCAAAATATATTAGTTATCAAATCATCTTCATCCACCTAAATAGCATAAAAGAAACTAGGATCTTGCACTTTCATTCTTTGCAAATACTCAAGAACACCACCAGTATCCCCTGCTTTTATTTCCAAAGTACGCTTACTACGCAAATAGTTCTTATAATCCACATGCGCAAATCCAAGATTTTCACGTCCTCCTGCTTGTCTTGCCATGAACTCAAAGGCCTGTTTTGGAGCAATTCCAGAAATATCAGCCAAGTCAACTTCTAATGCTTGAGATGTCGTCATTCTCCGATGTGATCTAAATAAATGAGCCTTGCTTGGGCTTGCCAGTGCATGATTATGATCAGCAATGAAGTTGGCAACACGGTATTTGCTTGTTTGTCGACAGTTTATTCTAAACATTGCCAAACAACCGAATCTTGTCTCCGCACGATGGGGTCTATAAACATCATCTCGTTTGTCGGGTCTTCGTTTACCTTGGCAAGAACAAACAAAAATTCTGTCCAACACTTCCCCTTTGTATTTGTGAGTTGTGCTTCTTCGAATAGAAAAGCCAGCCGCCAAAGCATAAGCATTGTAGAACTCATAAGCTTCATCTTCACTTTTAAACTCCATACCAACTCTTGGAATAATCTCCTCAGATAACTTCGAATGGATTGGTTGCATCATTTCATCTCCATGATAAGCAAGTGGTAAATCTCCATCTTGCTCAAATTCGAGTCGACGACGGGGCTGCGTTTCTTCTCTATCAATCTCCATAGCCTTTAAACAAATTCAATTACTCAATTATGGTGGTAAATTCAATGATTCCAAAACAAACAATCTTACTAAATTCAATAACAGAATTGATTGCATCCACATTTATAATCAGAAGTTCACAAAAATCCATCTAAGATTGAACTTAGCAATTAGATGGATACATCACCAACATGTACCACATAACCAGTGTTCCAACATTTCTTTTGAAATCCAACCCATATTTCTTTTATAATTGCAATTTCATTCCATTTTCATACAAATTAAATATAATCCACACAAAGATAAGGTGAGAAACTATAATCCAAGGCACTAATAAGATATAAGATTATCCTATTATCCTATTCAATCCATTAAAATTATCCTATTCAATCCATCAAAACAGAACATGGAAAAAAAAAACAAAGTAACTAAAATGTATAATGGTCTAACCAGATACTGGATTACAAGCAGTAAAAAGGCTGAAGTTCAGAATGACAAAAATGTGTGAACGTGTGAACTGTGAAGTTTATATTCTCTAGCTCTCTGTTATTGTGAGAGTAGTGTGAATATGTACTCTTTGATGAAGAGGGTAGTAAATTGGGAGGGAAAAGTACAAGTGGGGACAAAAAATGAGAGGGAAAAGCTTTCTTTTACTTTTTGCTAATATTTAAAACAAATCAGCTACTCCATTTGAAATTGAATTACGTGGACCAATAAATTAAAGGGTGTACATAGGATTGTATACAAAGTCTCAGAAGATCCTGACTCGTTCCATAATTATCCACCCCTTATACTTCTAATTTTAGAAGCAATGTATTCATGATGTGGTCTAAACCAACACAAGAATAGTGTAGCCTGAACCAACCTCGCAAGAATACGAGATCAATTGCAGTATACGGATATCGATCACGGGGATTATATATGTATCAATCGTTATCTAGAACTAATAAGCTAAGCCAAGAAAGAGGGATTTGATTTTCATCTAAACTAAGAAAAACAAGCAAAGATTATGAAGAAAATATTTAAGAGAAGTAATTCTAGAGTTAAAGATTCTCACGACAATGCCACAAAGAATTCAACCCGATATTCACTCGAACTTCATCCTCTTAATATGTAAAATTGAAGGTAAATTATCTAAAGTCATCACTACTCAGCTGTCGCATGTTGTAGTAATTGTGTCTAAATTAACCAAATCTAGACCCTTTAAGCTCTTTATAGATCTTAGGAGAAAATCAATTAAACTTTCGCTGTCGCACTCCGCCTAACCGATTCACACCTAATAATCTACGATAATTCATTAATCCTCAAGAGTCCTCAACAATCGTTTAAATGTCACAATAACAATTGTTGATTCCTCAAGTTCAATCCTAGGGTTCCGATGAAACCAATCCTTCTTTCGGGTTCATGAATTTCATCTATTTATCCAATTTCAATTCGCAGCGGTAGCATCTTGAATCTAAAAAGGATTCCAATCGATTGACATCAATTAGGTTAAGCAACTAGGATCAAATCAATTTATAGAATTCATACTAGGTTCAAGCAAACATCGAAATCAAACAATTCGCGACATTGTCGGGTTCACCCTAACCCCAGAACGGAAAATCTAGCTAAACATAATATAGAAAACAATATAATGAATTAAAGACATGCATAAAATAAGATGCAAACCAGAAATCTTCGTCCTCAATCCAAACGGTAAAATGCCAAAAACAAAAAAACCTAAACTAAAACCTAAACTACGAAGTGCTGTGCGGCAAAGCTCCGCGGCGTTCCAAGTCCGAACTCTGGCCTCCCCTCCTAATGTGTTCTTTCACACGAGTATATATATTAGAAATTTGATAAAATTACAATTTAACCCACACAATTTGAGAATTAAAATTCATCCCAACACCTAATTATAATTGCAGATCATCACCCAATTTCCAAATCTGACCGTTTCCGCACTTTAGCTTTCAAGGTTCGATCCAATCATTCTCGCTCCTCCGTATTGACTCTTTAATTTCTTCAATATTAGTCCCAAAATGCCTGAAATAAATAACAACTCCATGTAGACTCCGAAAATGCAAAATGAAATAAATAAAGTATAAAATATGATAAATATGCATGAAAATGACCTAAAGTAGTGTGCAAATGCAACCATAAAATATGACTAAATTAGATGTCATCAATTCACAAAATATTGAGCCACGTGTCCTTCTACGAAGGAAATTAAGAAGCCAAATTTTAAGCATTTCACCCCACCCACGTTCTCTCCATGGATTCAACTGCTCCCAATACCAATTCCAAGTTAAAATTGATTTCTCCTTCAACTGTCTCACCCACATTATCTCCTGCCAATACCAAAATTGAAATTGGTTTTCTCACCCACGTTTACCTTCTTCTTCAAAATCATCTTTTTCCTATCTGTTGGTAAACAGAAAGGGATTTCTCGGGTTGGTTCGTTTTGGAGAAACCCTTGATGATGGAGTTACATATGTAGAGAATGCAATGGGGCAAGCGGAAAAAGAGTTGGTAAGTGCGTGTGTCGGAGGAGGTTGTGAGGGTGGCGATGAGTTTGCCGGTGGCGAAAGGGTCGAAGACAATTCCTGTGACTATGAGATGGAATCTGATTTGGCGAAGATGGGAGGCGGTTAGGCATGGATGATGGAAACTCTTTGCCTTGATTTCTTCAAGTATTTGCCTTTGGTGGGAGGAGCATAATTCATCCCTAATTGAGGACTCACAGAGAAAGAAAGATAATTGAGAGAAAGAGGAGAAGTGAAGATGGAGGCCGCTCTTCAAAAGTTCGGATCTGCGTTTGAGAGAAGTGAAGATGGAGGCCGCTCTTCGGAAGTTCAGATCTGCGTTTGAGAGAGAGAAAAAGTAGAAACTGAAGATGAGGAACCGTCGGCTTTAATTAGTGGAGGCTAGGGTTTGGACTTTAAGTGGTTGGACTTTAATTGGTTTTAATTAATTAATTTATATAAAAAAAAGTTCTACTTTTTAGAACAATCCATTTTACTTTTTCAGAACAAGTTAGCTTTACCCTCAAAATTTTCAAAAATTACACAAATATCCTCTTTCTCTCTCCTCCTGTTTGTTCGGACTTCAGAGGTTGGGGGATGGGTTGCTGGACTGCGAAGCACGTCGGCGCAAACTAGCACCGAACCTCCTCTGTTGTGGCTTCTCCTTTCTTCCTCCATTTCTCCCATCGGAGATTTTCAATTGCTTTTCTGTAATCTTTCGGCATTCGCCGTTCCCACGACATTCGATTTCAGATTCATGGTGCGGAAAGACGGATTTCGCATTCACTGCGATTTGGGGGAAATAAAGATTCATTTGATTTTGGATTTGGTGATTAATCGATTTGAGGGAAACAAAGATTAATTGATTGATATTGTAGTTTATTGAAATGTGTGTATTTGGTGATTAATCGAAAGATTTGGTGATTCATTTGATTTCTTTCAATTCTAGGGTTCATGGAGAGAGACTCTTCGGCCTTTGAAAGCTCTCCTGCGTTCGGCAAAGAAAAAGTATTTGCAGGATTTTGTGCGCACTGGTGCAATGGAGAAGAAGCCACTTTTTATCCCGGTTCCAAAAATAACCGAGCTAAAAAGACCCCTTTTTTAATTCATGATAACTATTTTAGCTCGGTTCAGTTTATAACCGGGCTAAAAACCCCTGGTCGTTGCGACCAAAAAAATTGAAGAAAAATGGGTTAAAGCGGGATTTGAACCTTGGGGGACGGAGCACTGTGTGAAAGAAAAGTCCCGCACCTTTACCATCTACGCCAGTGGAGCATCATGTACCTTGCGGGAACTTTATTTATATCTTACATATTATTACCGTACCAAAAATTAAAAAAATTAAAAATAAACGGATCGTGTCGGGTATCCGATAAGGGGATATGCCCGATCCGAACACGAACCGTTTAATGTCGTGTTTTATCGGTTTGTGTCATTATCGTATCGTGTCTTTTCGGTTTCGTGTTTTTTCGTGTCGTATCAAATACAATATGAGTTAAAAAAACCCCAAAATTATAAACATTTGAAAAGAAATTAATCATCTAATAGAGTTCAACTTAAAATAATCAGACCCCGATTAAAAATACAAATAGCCTTAAAACAAGTAAAAATATAAATAATTTATTTTCTTCGGCCCAATTCACATGTATGGTATATTGTGATGGGTAAATAAGGTTTCAATATTAAATACAATAACAATACAAAAAACAAAAAGTAAAAACATTTGAAAATAAATAATCTATTATAGGTCAATCTGGAATAATTGGATTCTCATGAAAATACACAAAGCCTTAAAACAAGTAAAAACATAAATTATTCAGTTTATTCAACCCGATTCAAAGGCATGTTGTGAAATATATTATGACGATGAAAATTAGGTTTCAATATTAAATACAATAGGAATAACAAATCCAACAAATTAAAATATCTAAAAAGAAATAACATATTAGAGCTCAAAGAGGAATAATTAGGCCCTGATTGAATTAAACACAGCCTTAAAACGACTAAAAACATAAATCATTCATTTTTTACAGGCTGTTTCACTGGCATATTATGAAATATGTTATGGTTATGAAAAATAATTTTCAATATTAAATACAAAGGGAATCAAAGAACAAAAAATACTCGATGCTTAACAAGGGTTCCAAGCTCAAAATGTTAGAATCTCAAGCACGTTGAATTCGGTAAATGTTTGTCTTGATTTGTAATTTGCTTTCTATTATTTCTCAAAGTCAATCCATTGAATTTTGGGGCTCCTTAATCCATCTCTTCCTAAATTGCAAATTTGTATTTTTCAATTTTACAAAGCATAATTTAGGATATTCGGATATGCAGAGAATGTAGAACTTACTTGAATTAAATATCGATTTGCTAACGAGATCGATCTTGAGTGTTCATATCTTTTTTTTTGGTCGATCATGCATTGTTGATGCACAATCTTTATTCACTATCGGTTAAAACTACATTTTCTAGCATTTTTGTCTTTAGGAAAAATCATTTCAGAGCTTTTAGGAGTTGTATAGGTCATCTCTACTTGAAATTATCCAATTTGCAAACCAACATTTCAGTTGACAATATTGAGATCGTAGTAAGAGAGGTGGAGTGGCTAACGGATAGTGATAAAAATGCCAACACTGCGAACACAAAGAGATTCAACCAGGGTCTAATACATCATCTCTTCAGCGAGGTTGTGACCTCTCTTAGACCATACTCACTAAAGGTCTATCTCACTAGCCTGATTAACTAGAATGCAAATAGTATTTGATCCTGGTAACTTTGAGAGGCATTGAAGCCTTTAATTGGTTTTTAACGGGAAGCTGAATTACAAGCTTATCTTTCTGGATTTCAAGAGAACAAGGGTCTAAATGTCTAATCACGATTAAAGTTGTGGTGTATATGCTCGAGAAATGGTGTGTGATGGGGTCAAGAGTGGAGGGCTATGCAGGTATAGCAGAGAGTATAATTAATTATACATGCAGTCGGTAATAAAAATCCTCTTGCAATTACTTACTAGCTAAAGGTATGCATCCTATGCCTTTATTATCACAGGAATAGCCAGTAGAGTTGAACCTACAATTTCTCGGGGTAGACACAGCCTGGTCGATAAGGATTCGTTTGATGGGGAGTGCCAGTTCCCACTCATGATTCTTGATGATGGATCCTTATTACTATGAGGATACATGAGAGAGTATTGTTTGGTACATGGGTTTTTTTTATGCTAATTCAGACCTTTAACTAGATAGCAAGCATGGATTATGAATTAATAACTTAACTATGGATATACTTATGTATTAAATTAAAGTAGGAACCAGTGTACCTCTCTCAATATTGAAACATAACTTCGAAGCACTAAGATCATCTACCCAACCATCCTCTTCCATGGTGAAAAGTATAGGTTTGCTTATGCTGTTTCAGATCCTTAGTGAGACATATTGGAATCTTAGGCCATGAACAACAAAAAGTTCTTTTCTTTGCTTTCAAGTAGAGTACATAGATGTTCAGAGAAGTGTAGAAGTGGTCGATCTTATATATATTATCAAATTCGAAGTATCGATCTTTTCGATAAAAGACTTCTCCATGACAACCAAAGATTTTTAAAAAACAACATGGTGAAAAGTATGATCATATACCTTTCTCATGTGGTGTTCGATGAATTAATGCATCTAAAAAGTACTTAATATTTCAAATTTGGAATTTGATTTAAAGTTAATTTTTAAAATTTGACATATTGAAATTGATGTATAATCTACACTAATTTGAGAGATTTAACACTTTTTTTTAATACTTTGGTATCTTAGGGTTTATGCGTTTAAATATAGGATACTAAATATCATTTTTAAGGTTTTAGCTCTATAGGGTTTATACATTTAAATATAGAATATTTTTTTTTCTCAAAATGTTTATAATTTATACCAATTTAAGAAGTGTAAAATGGTGTGTAACACATAAAATACTACAGAGGATCCAAACTCGATTTTATTTGGCGAAAACGGCAAGACTTTTGTTCTTTTATATGAAGTAGAGCGGATGTTAGAAGAAGTGTGAAAGCAATTGATATACTATTTTTTGTTCAGATTCGTAGTATCGGTCGTCTCGATAAAAGACTTCGTTATAACAATCGAAGATTTAAAAGAACGACATGTTGAAGAGAATGGACAAAATGGTATGTTAGTAGAAAATTAACATGCATCGAATACTTGTGTGGTATGTCATACTCGCTAAAAAAATATTATTAAAAAAAACCCGAACATGGTTCGGGAAAAGTACTAGTTAACAGTATATGTGAAATTGTTAAAAAAATAAAATTACGGAGTACAAAAATATGGATATTTTATACTCCCTCCATTCGCAAAAACATATTGTTTTACTATTCACACATGCATTTGTAAGGAATAAAAACTATATAAAATATCTATTTTTTTTAGTCATTTTTGAAATTAACTTTGTAGTTATTATTAATAAGTACGAACTTATTAACAAAAATTATAAAAAGATGGATATTTTATATAGTTTTTATCGTCCTAAAAAGTGTGGGTGAATAGTAAACGACATGTTTTCGCAAACAGATGAAGTATAGTTTTTATCAACCTAAAAAGATATGTGTAAATAGTAGATAACATGTTTTGCTAAAGGTTTTGGCCATTGGAGAGAGAAAACTAATGAGAGAAATTGAGAAACTCTCGTGGGAGTTCCTCTTCTCCAGTACTCCCGGTTCTCTGTTTCTTGCACGACCTTTACTTCAGCCCACGATTGGGTTTTTTTTAAGGATAATTCGTGTTTCCTTTAAAAAAATGGTGGGTTTCAATTGGTTTTAATATTTACCGGTTTTAATTTCATAGGCATTTAGGGTTCCGTCTTGGCTATTGGCACTATCGCTATGTGTTATTGTTGGGTGCGGTTCCTGAACAGTTTTGGCTTAGACCTGGATCCATTTGCTTGGGTCTTGGTTGGATCTGGAGTCTCCTTAGGTTGTTCCTGTTTCTTCTTCGGATCTAGTCGGGTGGTTGTTCGTTGCTATGTTTTGTGGTCGTTGTCCGTAGTGCTTGTTGTTGTTTCGGCCCAACTATAGATGGACTTTGGTTGTGGGTGGTTCGGTTGTGCAAACTAGTTCGTGACGGGGCGGATGAAGGGTTCTCGCAATCGCTCCTCTTGGTTTGGCTGGGCTGCGATTATTTCTTCGTTCGCCATGTGGCTCGGTCCTGGCTGTCAGTGGTGTTCGAATTTCCCCCTTTTGCTGGGTTGCAACCCTGTCCCCGATCATGTCTCCTTTTAAGATGTTATTTGTGGGTTGGTCCGAATAGCTGCCTCTTGCTTCTTCTTGGTTTTGTCCATGGTGCTATTGTTTCGGGTGCAAGGAGCGATTTTATTTTACAATTGGGTTGGAAGGGGGTGGTGGTCCACAAACGTCATTAGCTTTCGCTTCGCCCAAATAATAATGAGATCCTAACTCAATGCTTAAACCAAATATTAGTATAGCAATGAAAGTCCGGAGTCGAACCCACAGAGAGAAAAGTGTTTAACCTTAACAGTCCTATCAATGATTTCTTAAGAAAATAGCAATAGTTTATAACAACTTAATGAACTAACAAAGTAAAGTAAATAGAATAATGATTGCAAAATATTGATAATCAGATAGAAAAGCGTTTCACATATAATTCTCGACAATGGTTGAGTTTCAAGATTCTAGGATTGATTCAATAGTATTTATAGAATATATGTCGACTTACCCTAATGTCGATTGTTCCGCAAAGATATAATCTTCTTATTCAATATCACTAAAGAATAGCATTAACCATTCAAGTTCTTAATAGCAATTGGCACACAATTCAATGCAAATAGAAAACGAGGGAGCAACCCACTGGGCCCAATACACTTCTACTCGACATAGTTCAATCGTTATCATCCACTACAAAAGCATAGAAATATCACTAAATCAATGACTTCGTTTGCTATCTAGAAACTAACAACGGATTCATAGAATTGATACAATTCCTAACATAGTGATCAATCATAGAAAGGAACACAAATACATATTAATAAGAACAAGATGATAAAAATACTCATAAATAACTAATTGAAACCAAATCCTCACAATTCATTCAACCATGTCTTCGAACCACAGGCAAAACTATGAGTTTAGCAACTCATAACCTGAAATACCCCAAATTATCTTTGGGTATTTTGTTTTAAGTAAATATAATTTTCGTAATAAGAGTTATTTTATTTTGAACTTAGAAATTCTAAAGTGGATATATATAAGTTTTATAACTAGTTTAAAGATGTTTTATCTTAGGTTCATATATAGTAAATAAATCAGTTTTTAAGTTATAGTGTTAAGTTTTAAGACAAAGTGATATATATTTTCTTAAAAAAAAATAATAAAAAAATAAGGAAGGATTCATAATTTATTTAATTTACGTAAAATATTTAATATAAGGTTTTAGAAAAATGTTGTTACACAAAATAAAATGTATTTAAATAAAATGTGTTGTTATTTTGTTATTTAAGTTGTGTAAGATTTTAATAAGTAAAATTCCGGATATAAATATAATTGTATTTATTAATAGGAATAGGGCTTGAACCTGTTTTCTTTTAGTTCAAGTGAACCGGACCGAACCCATCAGAAAATAAAAAGAAAAGGCTTGAACCGGACCAGCCGCCTTCTTCAACCTCGTCTGTCTCTAAAGGGACGATTTGCGAATCCCTCAAATCTCGCCCGTATCTCAGCCGAATCAACTCTAAAACCTTCCTAAAGGGATACATATCTGATTCCATTAACCAATTTTGAGATTAGAGATCCTAATTCAATCCCCGTTGAGAGCTACGCCAAACCCCGGATTGACCCTAAACAACTCACCCCATCTCATCCTTCAAACGAAGTCGCCGCCGAATCCTCCTGCTCCACCACCGTTGTCGACCACCACTGCACCTAGGAGTCCCCAGGAGAGGTACTACGCAGCCAGGTCGATCGAAGTAGCTCCGAACGAAGGCCAAGGCCAGCAGTCCTGCCTCTGTGCTGCGAGATGCTCAACACAGCCACCTTTCGAGCTCCGTCGATGCCTCCATACTGGACCGTTGCTCCTGTCATTAGTTCCGTCGTAAAGCTTGCAGCGCTTTCATGCCAACGCCCCTGCTCGCAACCCCTACGGTGTCCTGAAGCCTCCGTGCTAAGTCTCCGAATATACCTCGGTGAGATATTATCATTCGAACTCGATTTCAGATTTCAATCGGATAATTAATCGACTATGTCAGATGATTAATTAACATCAATGGTTTCATTCTGGTCCTAAACTGTAGATCCATTCCCCATAATCAGTAAGAGAATCGGTCCCTAATTCCTTGGTTTCTATTTTTGAGATCGAGGCTCCGATCGAAATTAACCGAGTGAGGATGTTTATGCCTCAGACGTTGCGGTTCTAGTCGTCGATCATGACTGCGACCCCAGGCGTATCAAACATCACATATCCATGTTCAATCGGTAAGTTGAAACGAACTTGATTCGTTGATCCTGAACCATATCAATTTGGGGTCGAACTTACCTAACCAAGCATATGTGTGCGTGTGCTGTTTTGTTCAAATCGCAGCTACTGTTCAGGCACTTGTCTCGACATTTTCGTCCACCCTTCGACAAAACTAACACAGCCAGACTAAAGTAGAGATTGCACTTGTCAGTTTGATATGTCATACGCATCAATCGGAGCTCTGTGCAACGAGAACAAGCCGTCGGAAGATCCCCGAAAAACACTGTTGAAGCTGCGAGAAGGTGACTGTCGGGCTGTTGTAGGAGATGGTATAATTACGCGAAACCTCCCACACTTTCAGTGTTTGTAAAATATGCCCCTGTTCTAGTTTCTAAAATTTCAGAAATTACCCCACAGTTTTAGATATTGTTCTAACTCGCACAATCTCCTTAATCCGCAGCGTCATCGTCGAACCTCTACCCATCCCCAATGTTTGAGGGTCCCAAGGAGATCATCTTGGTATTATTTCCGACTCCTTAAATTAATTCGATTTTTAGTCGAATTAAATAAGTTAGATCCGTTTATTAAATACTTCCTTATGTCTTGTATTTCATACATATAGAGATGTCCATAGACTCTGTCAACTCCGTCACCAAGTACTTTGAAGTCCATAGTTGGTACCGAAATCCAACAAGACGAATCAGGCAAGTGACATTCCGAGCCTTTCTGCTCAATTGGTGTCTTCGTGTCTTGTTTGTTTTTCCTACCTTTGATTGCTTGCCAAGTTAAATAAAATAAATTGCAATTCACCTGCTTGTGTGATTTATTTACCGTTCAGTTTGAATTTGGCAAGTTTAATTGGGTGACCTTAACATAAGATAATAATATAGTTACCCACCGTTTAATTAAAGCATGATTTATCCTTATTCTATCATGCTAACTGGTTAGGAATGGAACATGCCTTTTTCTTTGATGTTTCCATCCTTTATTTTAATTGCTTTAATTTCATTTGGCATCCATGTTACCTATAAATAACATGGGTTATAGTGTGTTGTGTGATCACCTAGAATGTCTTAAGTAAATAGTTAACAATGTGAGGATTTTGTGTTACGATTGGAACTCAATTGAATCAAGAACAATCAAATAAAACGTGTCAATCAATGCAGAGTAAAGTGAATGCAGTATGTAAAGTAATAAAAATAATGGAAACAAGTCGGGACTGTGTGTGCCCGGTCTATAAAGGGTTTCATGAAACTAACACATTTCCGTAGAGAAATGTTAAACTACCTCCGGTAGTAGGCTGCTATCTGCTAGTGAGAGCGGGGCTGGTATCATATTATAACAAATAGTGTGTGATGTAAATCATTCAACTTATATTAAAAGTGGTAAACGTGTTAAGTCTGTAACCTTGTGTTTAAGCGACTCAACGTGAGAATGTGAGTGAAATGTGTGTTAAATAAATTTGTGGTTAAGCTACTCAACGTGAGGAAGTGAGTGAAGTGTGTGATATACATATATTTTGTTAACATAGTGAGAACAAAGCTTTATAGTGATCACAATTAATTCAAGCTATATCATATTCCATCTGTAATCGGAGTATGATTCCTAAGAGTGTTTGTCGCTCGCATCTTTTGTTACTCAATCCTACTGGATTATCCGTGTCACATGAGTCGTGTCTTAAAATGTTAAGCCTACATAAAATATTCTCAATAATCACATTTGGGTTTAGATTCATACCTTATCATGGTCACTGAATTTGAATCCAAAGTAGTCCCAGTTTTCGAGCCGTTGCTTGCTAGTTCTTATGAACTAACCGTCCTATTGTTTGTGACGGCAGGTTTAGGTCGAGTCTCAGAAGAGAAGACGAAGAGAAGTTGAGAAGACATTTGAATTAGTTTAACATTATGTTTAAATTTTAAATTCCTAGATACAATGTATAGAAGTTCTATTGTTTACTTTTATTTAAAATTCTTCCGCTGTCTTTTTTTTTTCAATTTGTAATTAAATCCTCAGTTTTAGAGTAAAGATTAATAAATAGTTATTTTTCTTTATTCAAGTCTTCCGCTATTTAATTGTATTTTCTTTATGTATTTAGTTATTATCATCTTGTTTATGGGAGCATGGGAGCATGGTTGTATGTCCCTATAAGCCTAAGGTGGTTACAAAGACATTAAAGTCCGAGTAATCACTGGCGCTGTGACATTCCCTTGGGTTATAAAAAGGGGTGTTACATAACCAAAGTAACGCTCATTTCTCTCTCGAAATGTCTCATGGCAAAGCATCCACCTGTCAACAATAAGATGAAAATAACCTAAATAGAGTCGTGCAAAACCCTAGAGAATAAGATAAGAAGATAATAATAAAATAGAATCTTCGGGCTAAAACCGGCGTTTGCTGAACACGGAGGACCGGCGGGCATCGCTCCTCAGGCTCCACAATCTTTCCTTAGCTTCGAAGTTGTGCTTCCTTGCTCCCTTGATGCTCATTTCTTAGCCTTCTTATGTTCCAAAATCAGTCATTCAAGCTCCTCCAAAATCTCATCCAAGGTCAGAATGTAAAACTGCAGAATAAACACTAAAAAGGCGTAGATTCTGAACTCAAATACTTCACAAGAAAGATATAAAAATAGACCAAAACATATGCAATACCACTATTTAAATGCAATAAGAACTACCTATAATGCCTATCTAAAATATGCATTATCAAGGAGCTCATTTCCCTTAGTTTTTTGGGAGCATGTCGGATGCCACTTCAAAGTTGTCCGATCTGGCTGTTCGTTTATATGGGTTGGAAATTTATGGGTTTGTGCTTTGTTTTGAAGCTTGTGTCGATCTACTATTTGCTTGTGTTGGGGCTTCTGGCTGCTGGTGCTCTATTTGGGGATGTTGGGGGTGTCGTGGGGATGTGTTCAACCATGTTGGTGTTTATGGTGTCAGGTTGGCGTCGGTGATCACTCGGGCGACCGGTGCTTGGGTGGTGCATCCTTCCGCTCAAGGCGCACCGAGGTGGGATAGGGGAAAGGGGTTCCGAAGAACCCGCTCGTCAGAAGAGAGGAAGAGGGCGACTGAAACCAGACGGAGTACCAGAGGACACTAGGGGGGGGGGGGGGGGCGACAGAAATCGGCCGACACAGGTGGTCCACAACCACGGCAAAAAGCCCCAATTTGATTAGGGATTCCAGGAAAGATTTGCCCCGGAAAGCAAGCAAGTGAGGTGTAGTGCGAGGGAGAACCAGGCAAGCTAGGGGTGTTATGTGAACATGAGTAGCTCGGATTCGACTCGAAAAAACTCGGCTCGAACTCGTTCACATTTAAAAACGAGCCGAATACGAGCAGGGTTTCAAGCTCGTCACGAGCTCGAGCCGAGCTTTATTCGAGCTACTCGTTTAGCTCGTTTTACATGCATAATGACAGTTTTACTCTTAGGGTTTTTTTCACCCTTTTAGGTCTTCTATCTGCCTCTATATAAATGTCACACTCAATCCCCAGATCTCATAGAGGGGCACAGATTCCCTCTTGCCGCCTCCATCCTGGATGCCTCATCGGAGTGGCCGCTTCCACCCTTGGTGCCTCGCCGAAGTCGTCGCTTTAGATCTAGTCATGCCGTCTCTAGTGGCCCTCGTCCTTCTCACTTCCGACGGTCACAGATCCCATCTTTCCGGTGTCACGACATCTGACCTTGCCTCATCGAAGTCGCCGCCTCTAGGGGTAGCCTCAGGTTCGTTTGTATTTCTTGCCTTTCTCATCCCTTTTCAATTCTAACCCTTTGTTTCAATCTCTCGCAGATCTGTAGCCTTCCAATCCCTTTGGCCTTCACGCTAATAAAAAAAAATTCATCTCCAACGTGGTGAGATCTCGCCCTTCTTATCCTTGATTGTTGCCCCCTTTCTTTGAAACCCCTCTTTTCTTTACTGAGGTACCATATAAACCCCTAATTTTGATTTTTGTCTTATAGGCAGATTGCGAGTGTTGTTAAAAAGACAGTGTAGA
The DNA here is from genome assembly GCA_037127255.1 of Persicaria tinctoria. NCBI lineage: Eukaryota > Viridiplantae > Streptophyta > Magnoliopsida > Caryophyllales > Polygonaceae > Persicaria > Persicaria tinctoria. The sequence goes on from JBANSL010000014.1 coordinate 11,143,071, forward strand.
TTTGTGAATTTTTTTGAATTGATTGTAAATAGCAGTTGACAGATCTCACCATGTGTAAATGACATTCGGATATTATGTAGTTTGATTAGAACTATTGCAGTGCGCTCATCCAGATTCATTCCAAATCCTTCAAGAAACTTGCAGCAATGGTGTCGGCCGTCGGGCAGTGCTTGAAAGCCTTCAAGTTGAAATTTTAGGGTTGTAGTGATATGGAAATTTGTAATGGCCGTTCACATTTAAGACTTTTAGCATTTCAACACAAATGAGCTTGAAATCTAAGTAAATTAGGAAAAACAAGCCAATCAAGCAAATTGAATAAAACAAGTCCAACAATCAAAATGATAAAACGAGCTAAAAACGAGCCTATACAAAATGAGCTCGAAAACGAGCTCGGCTCGACAAAAAACGAGCTAAACGAGCTCGAGCTCGAGCTTGTTAAAATACTCGCGAGCCGAGTTCGAGCTTGCTTCTAAGCTCGATTAAAATTCGAGCCGAGCTCGAGCTCGAGCTTGAACAGTACCGAGCCGAGTATGAGCAGTTCACTACTCGGCTCGTTCGACTCGAATAACACCCCTAAGGCAAGTCGAGACAGCCCGAAACTCCGACACAGGTGGGGTTACGCCGAGAAGCGGCGCCGACGCACGAGCGAGCCGACGACGCAAGGTGGGGCAGGCCCGAAGCCTTGGACCAAAGGGCTGGTTTTTAACCTCCGAAGAGGGTTTTCAGCCTCCGAAGAGGAGTTTTTTGACCTCCGAAGAGGTTGTCGGAGGAGAACCCCAAACCATGGGATTTTGGTTTTCTGGCGAGGGGATAAAACGAGAACCCCAAACAGTGACTTATTGGTTATAAGTTTGAATTCTCTTTCCTTATTGTAATTATATTGGGGTATGATATGTACACCGCTAATTTTTACTATTTACACCGCAAATCCACCGCATACCTATGCGGTGTCTTAATCAAAATTTAGCCCGACATACCGCATGTACATGCGGTATGTCCGTTGACCGTATAAAAACACCGCATGTACGTGCGGTGGGTTAGATTGAAACGGAGTCCGTAATACGATAATCCGGTTGGGTCGAAGTTATCCCAAACAAACCGCATACCCATGCGGTGGAAATTTAAAATATTTAAAACGTATACCGCATACCCATGCGGTATGATTTTAAAATAGCGAAAATTTGGGCAAAAAAATACCGCATCTCCATACGGTATTTTTTTACCGTTGTGACAACGGTAAAAACACACCGCATGGAGATACGGTATGTTTTTTACCGTTGTCACAACGGTCAAAAGATACCGCATGGAGATGCGGTATTTTTTAACCGTTGGGGGCCCATTATAAATAGGCGTCGGGGGCCCAGTTGTCCGACACACCGAATCTTCTCCGATTCCTTTCTTTCCGAGCCCAACTCGAATCTCCTCCGATTCCTTTCTTTTCGAGCCTGACTTTTAGTTCCGTCCATTCCCCGTCCCTATATCTACCACCACTTTGTACCCGAGTTTTGAGATGGTGAAAGACAATCGTGGAAAAGCCACGGTTGATGATGTCGGTCCTTTTCGGAGACATCCGTTACAGGTAACATTTAATGTTTATAAAAATCAATTTGCTATATTTTTTAATTTGAAGTAAATAGTGTTAACATTTCATTGTTATATATAATGTAGCCGGAACCCACTATACAGAGGCGGAAGACGACAGATGTACCGCCACCGCTGGAGACACAGCCTCAGCCTACGGTATGTTAAAATTGTTACTAGGTGTAGGGAAATTGATATCGAATAAGTATATATTTCTGTTTTCTTACGAATTGATAGTATTAGGCTGAAATCATTTATAAACCTATGGAAAATCTTGCAACATTTAGTCAGTCATACGAAATAGTATCGTATTCGAGCCATAGGATTCTGACAAATACTAGGTGTAGGGAAATTGAAATCGAATAAGTATATATTTATGTTTTCTTATGAATTGTTAGTATTAAGATGATATCATTAATATACTTACGAAAATCTTGCCACATTTAGATAGTCATACGATATAGTATTGTAATTGAGCGATAGGATTTTGATAAATATATTTTAATTTACACAGTCTGTGTTATCGAGAAATTTGGGAGAGAGGGTAGTGTTGCAATCTGCTAGGAGAGCTGCCATTAGGGAGAGGCAGACGTTGGAGGATGTATCAGTTCCTATGGAGACGGATAGCGACACGGTAGATGATGATACCGAGGCTGCGATCAGGGAGAGCCAGACGGTGGAGGATGTAGTGGATCCTCCGCAGAGGGATATTGAGACTGTCGGAGTTGATATTGGGCCATCTTCTCAGTCACGTGTTGACCAGAGTGACGGTTTGGGGCCCACGTCCCAGTTGTCTATAGAGACAAATCAGAGTCTAGTGCAGATTGAGCTGGTCTTGATGTCTGACCACGGATGACCCAGTGGTGCAGTCGACCGGAGAGTCTGGTCAAGGCGACCAGGGTGTTGAGATGGTGGAGGAGTACCTACGAGGGGACCGAGCACGGCAGACGGATGAGCATGTGCAGACTGGAGCTGAGAGAGTGGTAGAGCAGTTGCCGACTCATTATGACAATTATCAGGACTACTTTGGGACTCAGTTTGCCAGTGAACAATTGAACTCGTATGTCGACACGGCACCTCTGCTCGGAGATGTGGGTGTTGGGACGAGTCATGCTAGAGGTGGCGACCAGGAGCCATGGGCCGTTGGGCAGATAGATTTTGCGTCGTTCACCCCGGTAGGTTCTACGGGTGTAGGGAGAACGCCTGGGAGTCAGCATGCGGCGCCATCGTCGACGCCGAGGACCGCCGAGCCTGAGCCGATCATCAGGAGTCAGCAGGTGGTGACAGCAGCGACACCTAGGAACTTGGAGGGTGTGCCGATTGCCGGGGGGCATGAGAGGGATGTACGTGGACAGAGAAGTTCTTCGGCCCCACCTATTGAGTCAGCTGCACTTTCGAGGCATGTGTCGCTGGATATGGGAGGAGACCAGAGGCATGATCCGATGTATGGGGCATCTGACGATGTTCGTCAGGATATGGGAGGAGACCAGGCGGCACAGCCCCCTGTCCGTGTAGTGCAGAGGAGGCGGAGACAGCGTGGCGAGAGCAGTAGGGCAGGTGGTGCTGGGCAGCATGGTGAGGGGAGTAGTGCAGGAGGTGATAGGCAGCATGGCGAGCCTAGTAGGACAGGGGTCATTCGGGCTGTTCTGCCCGAATGGCCAGGGGGGCCACATACCGTTTCCCTTCTAAGAGACTACGAGACCCACATTGCACAGGCTGTTTGGAGACGGGAGGACGAAGCCTTGTGTAGGGGTGTGCGTGTGCAGAGACGAGGGCAGTCTCTGGGCCGTGTAGAGGCGTTGTTGGAGGTTGATGGACGGGAGTCATGGTTTCCCGCAGTGCGGGAGACTGGGTTCTGGGACCTGAGAGATTTCGAGTGGGATCATGTGGATCACACTCTGATCGGTGCGTTTGTTGAGCACTGGCACCCCGAGACGAACAGTTTTCACTTCGCATGAGGAGAGATCACCATCACACTGCACGATGTGGTCTTCATACTTGGCCTTGGTTTGGACGGAGAAGAGTGTATTCACTTGGATGACGTGGGCGTCTCGAGGGACACATTTGTGGATTATTACGGCTTGACTCAGAACGAGCGGACGAGCGCATGGGCCCATGGAGGCCCTACTGTTCAGCTCCTCCTTCAGAAGATAGCACCGATGCGACAGCGGGTTCTAGATGGCGCCCCACTTGAGCATGATATGGAGTGCATCTTGGGTGTTCTGATGGGGATGATTGCGACTGCGACCTTGTTCATCGACAAGTCGGGCGGAAGATTGCGTCTGGAGGTGATCCGTAGGTTTATGGATGTAGCGCAGGTGTCGCATCTTTCTCTAGCTGCAGGGGTCTTGGCGTGCTTGTATCGGGGATTGGGCGAGGCGACCCGGGAGTTGGCCAAAGACATGGACGGTTGTACAAAACTATTGGAGGTAAGTCATTCGTTCTGTGATTATTTATTTTATAAGTTTTGTAACTATGTTATAATGATTATGTTGCTGATTGTATTGTTCCCTTGTAGGTGTGGATATGGCTGCATTTTCCGGTGTTCAAGCCCGGCATGACGCTCGATCGGAAGCTTGCCCGGGATCCGCGACACGGGGTGAGGTACGTCCTAGGGGCGACGCCATTTTCCACTACGGTCACCCAGGATGATAGGCCTCGCATCGAGCGACTGGATGTTCTGCGGCGGAGGCTGGATGAGATGACTGTCGACGAGGTACGAACACAATTTATATCCGCACTTACATTTGTCATACTATAAACTAGATTTTAGTCATAATAACAATTTCTATTCCATTGCAGATCAATTTCATGCCATTTGGTAGACACTTGGATTTTGATGGAGATCTGCGTCTTTCGAGATATAGGGGCACCATTCGGTGGTTGTTCGAGGAGGAGCCGTATATGCCGGACCGTGTGCTGCGACAGTTTGGTCGGGTTCAGCACATTCCCGCTGATCCAATCAGACCTACCGTAGTGCTCAGACCGAAGTCCGCCAAGTGCAAGAAGGAGGCGTCGTTCCACCCAGCTGACAACCACTGGGCGCACAGGTTCGATCATCTTTTCCCCATGGAGGAGTTGCCACGAACCTCTGAAGAGTACCCATATGGCGTGGCCGATGACTATCTGGAGTGGTTTCAACGCCATAGTCATCCATACCTACTTCCTGACACTCCTCGACACCAGCCCATCATCCCACCGCCGCCACCCCCGCCGTCGCCACCCCCGCCACCGCCGCCGTCGCCAACCCAGCAGCGCTATAATGCGGTTGGGTTGGAGATTCGGCGACTCAAGGACCTTGGAGTTTAGTTGACAGCTGCACACCTGGCTCGCATCTACGAACAATTTTGGGGTCCTCCCCCACCGTGGCGGTGCGATCTGGGATGATGTATGTGGTTGTTCTGTTTGCGGGTAGATGACTTTTTTGTGTAGTAGTTGGTAGTTTGGATTCTTTTTTGTGCAGTAGTTTGGATTGTTTTTTGGGCAGTAGTTGATGATTCGATTTCGGATTACGTAATTTGTGTGTTGGTGTGGATTTGATGGTTTGTTACCGTTGCAGATCGTTTTCAAATTTGAATAGTACGTCCGTACACATCTTTCAATATCATGATTCGAAACGAAGTTTATAAATTAAAAGCAACCTACTACAAACGACCCTAATATAGTCAAGTGTTACGCACAGTAGCTTCACCTAGCTTCATTAGAAGAGCCTTTTTTTCCTCTTCCAGAACTGCAACTTGACTTTCCAGGATATCAATCCGCCAACGGGCTTGTTGGTTTTCGACCAGCAGCGACCGATTTTCTTCACGTAGTCTCTTTATCATCGCCTCCACCGTCTTTGACCGTGGACTACCAGTGTAGATAACCGCCTCAAACTCTTCCATCGTGCCTTGACGTATTATGTCGTTGCTTGAGCTTTCCCCGCTGGTGTCAGACATGTTGATGTGTGGTACCTTGGTTAGAGACTCCGGGCCATATATAGGTTTTAGACACCGCATGACCATGCGGTATATTCGACCGCATTTTGCGGGATAAGGGTTACTACTACTGTACGAGGAGATCCCCTAACGATCCCAACAGGCTTCAAGATCTATTCATCGCCCATATAGACGCTCGCCATCTTCTAGCCATGTTTCCATACGTCGTCCTCGTCGATAGTACATACCGGACGAATGCGTAAGTTTCTATATACACTTATTCTTTTACCCCTTCCTAACAGGGTCTGCGAACTCAAATATTTCATTGTGCAGGTACGGGATCCCTTTGTGTGAGTTCGTTGGATTTACTTGCACAAAGAAGAACTTCGTCATCGGGTTCTGCTTCATGTCGCACAAGAACACAGATACGTACATTTGGGTGTTGAGGCAACTCGTTTACCTCATGCGAGGTAATCTTCCTAACGTTGTTGTCACTGATCGAGAGTTGGGGTTGATTGCGGCGCTACGAGAAGTTCTTCCCAATGTCAGGCATATGTTGTGCACAGTGCACGTCCTCCGACGATGCGAAGAAGCTGCTTTCCAGAAGTCAAAGAATCTTGATGTTGCTAGGCGTTTCAAGAACGCATGTGTTGGCCTGTTCCAATCCAGATCGGTTGAAACTTTCGCCGCTAGAAGGAGGGGTATGCATGCAGAGTGGGGGCATATTGAAGGGCTTATGTCGTATTTGGAGGCGAAGTGGTTACGAGATTACTCGGAGCAGATAGTTCATGCATGGACAGACGCAATCCAGCATTTTGGTACGACCACGACGAACAGGTGCGCCTACGTTTTCATTATAAAATTCATTATACACGTTATTTGTTTACATATAACGATCTTCACCTGCGAGTCTCACTTATCTTTTAGGGTTGAGGCTGCTCATTCTGTGTTGAAAAAGACCTTAAACTCTACAGTCGGTGATTTCACTCATGTGATAAACACAATCGATTTGATGATGGCAGATCAAATATGGGAGGTGAAGAATACATTGGGGAGAGCGAACAACACCTGGCCTACAGACTCCCACGACCTATGGATTTTCGATCGAATTCGGAATATTGTGTCGAAGGAATGTTTCAACCTGTTGTTCGAAATCTACACAAAGATGGAAGCCGAGCCACCGTCGCAACCATGCAGAGATGCATACTGGAGGGACGTCTACGGTCTTCCATGCACACATGACATGCAAGCTTGTCGAGACACGCAGATACCCATCAGACCATCCCAGATACACATTTTTTGGAAGCAATTGGATTTCAAGAGGCCTCATGTTGACAACGTCCAGGATAACACTCCCTTCAGCAGAGCTGATGTGGACATGTCGCGCATGATCAGTTTGTTCCAGAGCGGAGCTATGGACGAGGATACTCGTTGGAGAATCGCGTCGGCATTCAACGACGGGGATCGTCCCTCCCATACACCGTTGACCACCCCTGACCCGGAGGACCGTAGATCGCCAGGGAGACCGAGGACTCGCCACCCCTGTCAGACGAACCCTCTACCCTGGGAACGTGAGCGTGCTCGGGCTCAACGTCGGGCAGATAGACAGGCGACCACTGGATCCGCACGAGGGCGAGGCCGAGGTCGGGGTCAACCAGCATCAAACGAAACAGATGACGTGGAAGGTACTGAGGAGGCCACTGGGTCCAACGACGTTGCCATCGACGACCCTCCTAGGGGCCGAGGAGTAGGCAGAGGACGAGGACGGGGTCGTGGAAGGGGACGTGGATGAGGTCGATCAGCGTCGGAGCCACCTCCGCAGATTTTAGGTGACACTCCAACACCAGAACCTACGACGCTACCACCACAGAATCTACCTCGAGTAGAATTCAATTGGGGCACTGGCAACATTGACGAATTCATGATTACTTTCATACGAGCCGTCACAAATGTTGCAGGTGATGGTCACTGTGGGTATAGGTCTTTTGCTTGTCTGCTGAACTTGGGACAAGACGCATGGCCTCGAGTTCGACGAGAGCTGGCCGTTGAGCTGCAGGTGCATTCAGATCGGTACCATTACTATCCGGCCTTACATGAGCTCATCATGAGGGTCAACTATTTCGGCACGTGTCATGATGCTACGTATTGGATGGAGATTCCGATCATGGGCGAGGTGTTTGCCACGCTTCACCAGCGTCCTTTGGTGATTTTGTCACAGATGATGCCTATGTTGTGCCTACCTCTATACGCCACCGGTGGCCCGTCAGTACCGGCCTATGAGGAGCTAGATGGAATAGCTTTAGTCGGCAACAGCAACCATTTCGTTCCGGTACGTTTCATATTTCATATTCATTAATTTGTTAATGTTTTGTTTATCTTTTCTGATGTCAATATTCACCTTGTATTCACAGATTTGGTTGTTGCCTGGTTCACCTCTTCCTCCAGTCTACGTCACATGGACACGACATCACCATCGCACGGTCGACGGTTGGGAAGAGCAGTTTGTAGCGAGGATAGCACGATATAGAGCTTACCGTCGTCGTGATGGTGGCCGTCCCCTATCGTATTAGCACTTTCCACTTTCTGGTGTCATTTTTCGAACTTCGTTTGTTCAATTAGGTTGTATCTTTGTCTATTCCCTTTCACAAATTATTTTTCGAACTTCATATTTTCGTCATGGAGGATATTTATCGCACTTTCGTTTTAATCAATGTTGATGCAATATCATCTTTCTTTTGAATTCAACTCGTCATCGAGGATATTTATCGCACTTTCGTTTTAATCAATGTTGATGCAATATCATCTTCCTTTTGAATTCAACAAATGAGTTTTTTCAGATCACGACATTATTACAAGTTAATTCCACTTTTGAAGGATATAACACCGCAGATGTGCCTGTATTATACGATAAATTTATAGTGTCAGAGTATACCGCATACCCAAGAGGTGTCTATCGGTCCCTATCGGTGCCTTCGGCTCCACCGAATAGTTGCCCGCAAATCCGGTTATCCGATACTACCGCATGGGTCTGAGGTGGGGTTGAAACGGAACGGGGGTACTCACCGCATGAAGCAAGACATACCGCATATACATGCGGTATGTCACCGCATGTATATGCGGTATGTGCGTTGACCGTCATTAACTCACCGCATATCTATGCGGTGGTTAGCGGTGGAAATAATAAAAATTAGCGGTGTAGATATCGTTTCCGAATTATATTTTTGTCTAAATCACAAAATAAAATATTTAACACAAACCTTTTGGAAATAACGATGCATATCTACCGACCAAAACCCCACCCGAAAGGGCTTGAATTAAATCCCGAAAAGTCTAGATCTATGTGTCAAAATTCCGTAAGGACTTGAAGAAATCATGGAAGAACACGTTTTAAATTCCGAAAGGGCTTCTGCTTCTGATGGGTCTCATTTATCTTCTTCTTGGTTGGGTTATAGCGTCTGTAGTCGGGACTTTTTGAGGTCGATGTGATGTGTACGGGGCGATTCCGTGTTTGGGAATTAGGAACTTCCTTTGAGGTTTGTCTTCATTGCTCACAGATAATGCCTGGCCTCGCTCTTTGTCTATTTCCCCAACTTGTAGGATTTAGGTCTACTTAGATTGGTTCCGTTGAATTAAGTGTGCTTGTTGTCTTTCTTCTTCGCAACTTTTATGCTTTCTATTGTATTTTTTTTTTACGTACGATATATGTCTCTCGGCTTATCATCCTCTCGAAAATCGGGCTTGTCCGATCTCGAATTATTACTTTAACAAAATTGAAATAAAAAATTATTACTTAAAAAATTTACATAAATAATAAACATGTTTTTGGTTGACGAAATGTGAACAAAATTTCACAAAGTGTAGGATTACGTAACACCCCATATTGCGTACACTTAATTATTTTAATGATAATTTCACATTATGAAAGACTAGATGGATTCACATTATGAAAGATTAGATGGCCGGATTTCACATTATAAAGAATAAGCCCGCATTTGTTTCGGTCACTAAAACTTGCTATCATATGCATGTGCAGGGAATAAGAAATTAAGAATAGATGGTTTGTTTCGGTCACTAAAACTTGCTATCATATGCATGTGGAATAAGAAATTAAGAATAGATGGACTACTTAATTTCCTAAACCTACCATATGCAATTATGCATGGATTAATTATGCTCGATCTCAATGGCCATTCATAATACCCCCTTGTCTTTTCCCGGCACAAACAACTTGCCCTGGGCCCCACATTTATTATACACCCCTATGTGTGACACAAAGATTAATTATGTTAAATATTGAGATAATAGCATTCAATATACCACTTTCCCTAACCATTGGCAAAACTAACCTCCCCTCATTGAAAAATTGCAAAAATAGCATATGGTCTGAACAAATTGCAAAAAATAACAGGTTTATTAAGGGGGTAGAAGGTAAGCCAGTAGGGGGTAGAAGGTAAGCCAGTTGAAGCGGTTTCAAAGCACAAGGGAAGGAGCGGTGACGCGGGAGGAGAAGACGCCATATCCGGGAGGTGAGGAAGCCGGTGACGCCATATCCAGATAGGGAGAAGACGCCATATCCGGGAGGAAGCCGGTGACGCCGGTGACGCGGGAGGAAGACAGTTGAAACCGTGACACCGAAGCCGGGTGGAAAGCCGGGGAAGCCCTGCTTTTGCGTTTGGAGAAGGACGAAGAGCAAGAGAAAATCGCTGAAGCACCTGCCGATTTTGAGGAAGAAGAAGACTGCATCTAACAACGAAGAAGACCGCATCTGCCGGAAGAAGAACGACCAAGAGGCATCGTTTTCCCCATCTACAGTTGCGAATGTGATGGGGTAGATTTTATGGTCCGCGTCTTGGGTTGTAGCCGATAGCGTCGTCCCCTTGTACTTTCCCTTCAGAAAGCTCCCGTCCACACCTACGACATGTGCAAAGGATACAGTTGGCACACACATTTCAAGGGACATGACATGCATTTCAATGTGTCTGGCTAACAAAACTTTTGCACTAGCACATTGTGAAATTAGTAGTGATTGGGACGTACCTTGCGAAGGTGGGGGACTGCCCTCATTGGTTGATGCGTTATCGTGGTTGTGCGGGTTTCAGGCGCTGAATTATCCTTGATAGAGGTTGAAAATTCTGTGCCAGCATCTCGGTTTTTGGTGCCAGACATGGAATTTTGTATGCCAAACTTTGTACTCTCCATGTGCTTCGGCTCGTTGATGCCCAGGTACGCAGAACGGACTGCACCTCCGAATGGGTTGGTTTTTGGAGACAAGTCTATCACCACAGACTAGAGGCCTACCTGGATGCCGATTTCTTTCAATGACACGTACAACGGAGAGGGCCACGCTCGTTCTCCTATGGTCGAGTTGAGAAACTTGAACGCATCCCAGTCGGACTGGTCGTACACTAGTCGACCACAATCGTAACAAATACGAGCTCTTTCTCCCCTGCACTCGTAAAAGCATAAAATGATTTTACCAATTTCAATGGGGATATGAAGAAAACGGAAGTAGTTATGTCCATAAATAAACCCACAAGATAGCTTACCCATTTTTGTTATTGTCCACTGTATGGTGTTGGCACGTGTTACTTTTTCTCTGGCAGGTAGAACTCAGTTGTTGTCCCGTTTTCCTGGATGTGCGACATGTAACTGGTAATTGGCCCCACATTTGCCTCCCGATCACCTTCAATGGAGACCCTCTTAATCCCCCCCCTACCTTGAGATTCTTAAGCTTCCTTTTTTTTTGGCAGAAAAAAGAAGGGGATTTAAAAGGTTAATAATTGTTCCTTCCTTTTTTTTTGGCGCCAAATATGAAAAGGGATGTGCATTTAATGCACATTACATCACCCGCCTTTGGACATCACTCAAGCCCGCTTCTTCATTGCTTTCAAACTATCCCACATTAACATGTCATCATCCACTTTACAAAGTAGAAAAGTGGTGTAGTATTTAATTTAATTTTTTTTATCGGGAACCGGATGGAACTTGGTTCCGTTATTTGCAAAAATAGCAAGTGATATCCCCCGTGCAATTTTTACCCCCCTCCCCAATGCTATTTATACCAAAGTGGTAGAAAAGTGGTATATTTATGCAAATATTCCTTAAATATTTATGATAAAAAAAAATTAAAAAAATTCCATCCGTTCCAAAATACATGGGTTTTTATTTTCGGCATGCTTTTTAAAGAGCGGAAAACTCTATAAAATATTATTTTTAGTTAAATTTTTTTTATATAATTTGATACTTATTACTAATAAGTGTCAACTTATATAAAAACTTATATAAAAAAATAATATTTTATAGAGTTTTCCACTCCTTACAAAACGTGTTAAAAAGCAAAAGCCCATGTATTTTAAAACGGAGGTAGTATATTTATATTGCAAATACTAATCATATACTCCTTATATTTGTAATATAATTTTTCCATGAAAAACATATTTTTAAAAATATTAAAATTATTATTATTATCAAATCATCATCCTTTCAATTTTAATATTTTTTAAAATATGTTTTTCATGAAAAAATTATACAAATATATATGATTAGTAATTTGTAACATAAATATATTTTTTCAATTTTTTTTAATAATCAGCATTTAACATAATTAATTTCGTGTCACACATGAAGATATATTTGGAGAGGATTTTCACCCCTTTGTTTTGTTTTATACTCGTACATAAAAATATGGGGCAATTTGCGAAATAGCCACGAAATAGGGACAAATTGGTGAAATGTCCACGCTTTGGGACAAATTTGTGAAATGTCCACGCTTTGGGACAAATTTGTGAAATGTCCTAAATATAAACCCCCTCCCTTCTCCCACACGCGTTTCTCTCTCCTCCGCGCTCTCACTCCCCGGACGCTCTCTCTCGTACTGCTCAACGACAATTTCACAGAATTAGTGCCGATCATCTCTCCAATCACATCAAAACCGCTGATTTCAACGCTTCTTCAATCGAATCAAGTATGTACATCATTGCATTAATCATTGAATTCGAAATTGCATAGAAATCACGGAAAATTTGCGCCTCCGGCGCAAATTTTCTTCGAATTCCATTAATCATTGACGTTTCTGTTTGTGATGGCTGCGATTGATCATTGGCATTTCCATTAATCATTTTCGTTTCTTCGAATTCCATTAATCATTGACGTTTCTTCAATCGATCGAAGATCGATTGATCGATTGCTTCCCTCCTGGCCTTCTCCTGCTTTTGTCTGTGATGGCTGCGATTGCTTCTCCTGCTTAATTTGTTCGATTTCTTGCTTTTCTTTTCTACTTGGCTATGATGTGGAGATTTATCAGTTAACGTTTTCTTTCCTGATTACAGAGGTACTCTTTTAGGCAGATTTTATTTTCGCTTTGTTTTGTTGCACTCAAGGTGTTTGTGTTTATGTTTCTTTGTCAAATTGCATTGTGAAGGCTTTGAAATTGAGCATACATGTGACAGATTTTGGTATGAATTTGGGATGTTTGATTCACTGCACTTCTTTCATCTTTCTGAAATTGCCCTGAAAATGCAGACTTTGTGCCCTCAACGCTCAACCTGTTCGACAAAATGCCAAAGAGACAAACCACAGTTTGCGTGTTGTCCGACTGTTTTAGTTCAGCAGTTTGTGGCTTGAACTTGTGGCATGGAATGTAGGTTTCTCTCTCTCCCGCTACAGATTCTCCGTGTTCCGCATTCTATGTCGCTCGATTTCCTTATCAATCGATCGAAGATCGATTGATAAGGAACTCGATTTTGTTTGTGATGGCTGCAATTGCTGAACAAAATCTGAAATCTTGTCCTTGTTGTTTTATGTTTGTGATTGATATGTTGTTTTATGTTTTGCACATAACTAGTTTGATGAAATGCCCCAATAGGCCTAGTGACTGTATTTTTACTAGTCGATGTTTCCTTATCAATCGATCGAAGATCGATTGAAAAGGAAATCAATCTTTGCTTTTACCGACTTTGCTTCTTTGCTTGCAGGATCACTGTCGATCAATTTTTATGAGCCGAGGTTTCGATCTTTACTTCTGCTGAGCGATTCTTCAAGCAGCGTATTTGCACACATCAAGGAGATGGGGCACACTTCAAGGAGATGGGGCACTGCTGAGCAATTTTGAACTTTGTCTGTGGATTCTTCAAGGAGCCTGAAAATTTGTGCCGAAGGCACAAATTTTCTCTTCTTGTATTTGCACACTTCCATCTTGTATTTGCATATGCACTATTCTTGTATTTCAACTTTTGATGCTGTGATCACTGTTATTTCATTCTCTGTGTAGAGGCAAGTTAATTCTGTTTGGTCTTTGAAACTGAAATTCATACTTGATAGCTTATTAGTATGTCTGACACCCCTATTTTAGTTCATTCATTTTCTTCATTTGCCTTGATTTGCAATGGTGTAATTGGATTTCTTATTTGCTCGACAGAGGGACCGCCTACTGATTTTCGAGAGCAGGAAGACCACCCTGCATTAGAAAGATTTCAATAGGAGAGTTCAAGAGAAGGATAAAGCATTCAAAATAAAGCTGTCAGCACTATTCTGTCATCGGTACTATATAAAAGTACTACTAGGAAAGATTATATCTTAGACATTTATGTTCCATATTAAACATTAATTCAATATTATAGAATAATATTTTAGGTTTTATCATGTAATAAGACAAGTTTGTGTATTCTTTTTTTATATGTTAGCACAATTCTGTCATCGGTACTCATCAAATTTTAGATTTTATCATTATTGTTTACTTAAAAAAACAATACCATGTTGAGAAACAACATGGTATTGCTTCTCAACATGGTATTCTCACCGTGGTATTTCTCAACATGTTGAGCAAATTTTCACCACTAATTGTAACTAATATCAGTGTCAGCACTAATTGTAACTAAAATCAGTATCAACACTAATTTTCACCACTAGTTGTGCAAAAATAAAGTATTGATGAGCAAAAATAAGAGCATGTTGTGCAATAATTTATTGAGAAAATATGAAATTATATTGAGAGAAAATAAGATCATGTTGAAAACTATTTCACAAAGTCTCGATTGTTGTGCAAAAATAACCTACAGTTGAGCAAAAATAAGATGATGTTGAGCAACATTTCACCAATCCCCCATGTTGTGCAATTATAGTCTATTGATGAGTAAAAATAAGACCATGTTGTGCAATAATATATTACAAAAGTATAAAATTATATTTACAAAAAATAAGATCATGTTGAGACACAATTTCACAAGTCTCGAATGTTGTGCAAAAATAAAGTATTGATGAGCAAAAATAAGAGTATGTTGTGCAATAATTCATTGAGAAAGTATGAAATTATATTGAGAGAAAATAAGATCATGTTGAAAACAATTTCACAAAGTCTCGATTGTTGTGCAAAAATAACCTATAGTTGAGCAAAAATAAGATGATGTTGAGCAAAATTTCACCAATCCCCCATGTTGTGCAATTATTGTCTATTGATAAGCAAAAATAAGACCATGTTGTGCAATAATCTATTAACAAAGTATAAAATTATATTTACAAAAAATAAGATCATATTGAGACACAATTTCAGAAGTCTCGAATGTTGTGCAAAAAAAAAGTATTGATGAGCAAAAATAAGAGCATGTTGTGCAATAATTTATTACTTCTCAACATGTTATTCTCACCATGGTATTTCTCAACATGTTGAGCAAATTTTCACCACTAATTGTAACTAAAATCAGTGTGAACACTTATTTTCACCACTAGTTGTGTAAAAATAAAGTATTGATGAGCAAAAATAAGAGCATGTTGAGCAAAAATTCCATTAATTTCCCATGTTCTACAATCATAGTCTATTGAGCGCAATTTCACAACTCTTCGATTATTATGCAAATATAATCAATTATTGAGCAAAAATAAGATAATGGTGTGCAACATAACACTTCAAAATAGAAAAATACAAGGCTAGTATCACCACTACTTGTAACTAATATCAATGTCAGCACTACTTTGAGACTTAACCACCTAGTATCACCACATAAACTTCAATAACAGAAAACGTCACCACATACACTTCAATATCAGAAAACACAAGGCTAGTGTCACCAGTACTACTTGTAACTAATATCAGTGTCAGCACTACTTTGGGCCTTAACCACTTAGTGTCACCACATACACTTCAAAATAAAAAAATACAAGGCTAGTGTCACTACTACTTGTAACTAATATCAGTGTCAGCACTACTTTGAGACTTAACCACCTAGCTAGTCTCACCACATAAACTTCAATAAAAGAAAACGTCACCACATACACTTCAACATCAGAAAACACAAGGCTAGTGTCACCACTACTTATAACTAATATCAGTGTCAGCACTACTTAGGGCCTAAACCACCTAGTGTCACCACATACACTTCAAAATAAAAAAAATACAAGGCTAGTGTCACCACTAATTGTAGCTAATATCAGTGTCAGCACTACTTTGGGCATTAACCACTTAGTGTCACCACATACACTTCAAAATCAAAAAAAATACAAGGCTAGTGTCACCACTAATTGTAACTAATATCAATGTCAGCACTACTTTGGGCCTTAACCACCTAGTGTCACCACATACACTTCAAAATAAAAAAACACATTCATCTAGTGTACAAAACCAATTCAAGAAAAAATCACAATTCAAACACTAAAAAGTAAAATTCAAACTAAAATTGCACATTTTAATCACAATTCAATTTGCCTACATGGGATTCGAACCCACATATTTGTGCATGAGCACAATGCTCTCTGAGTCTCCCATTTGAGCTAATAGGCTACACTACAAAAAAAAACATATTAGCCATGCATTGTAGCAACGGAAGTGATTTGCCGTGGCCATTGGATTAGAAAAAACAACTTAGCCTCCAATGATAGCAACGACAGGGTTTGCCGTGGCCATTGGGCCGATATTTACCACGACATGCCACAGCTCGTTGCCAACTTTGTCGTAGCTTGGTAATATTTGCGACGGCAGTAGAGTTCCCGTTGCTAACCCTAACCCTAGTATATAAGCGGCCTCCACTTCATTGTCCAAACAAGCGCCCCTCTTTCAGATCTGAAGGCCAAACCCTATCTCCCTTGCTCCCTCTGTTCGTCCATCTCCCTCTCAACTCTCAAACCCATCCACTTTCGCCCTCTCTCCTTCCTCAGTTCCTCATCTTTGTTTATCTTCATCCTCCATTGTAGACCACTAGAAGCTCTCAATCCCTAGTTCTTCCTAGCTCTCTGTCTCAACGAAGAAGGGCGATGTCGACCTCCTTTCTTACTGAAAAACTCGCACTCCTCATCTCCACATCTCTCTCTCTCTCTCTCTCCTCATCGCCATTTCAACGCCTTGGAAGAGAGGGCCGAAGAACCCGCAGAAGAGCGATTCGCTATTTCACTCCTCCGCCGAACCAACATTTTCCGGCTCCTCTAGACAATGGCTGTATCAAACTCCCCCGCCCCACTGCTCCATCGCTGAGTCGCTGCATCTCCACGACCCATGACCTATTCCGCCCCCCACAGCTCGGCTCCAGTTCGAACTTCAAAGGTGAGCAAATTTCTGATTTTTATTAGTTAATAGGTTCAATTTGATATTCAATTTCTGAATTTGTGAGTTCTTAAAGCAAATTTGTGAGTTCTCAACAATTTGATATTCAATTTCTGATTTTTATGAGTTAATAGGTTCAATTTGATATTCAATTTCTGAATGTGATAATCAATTTTGTCAAATTCCAAATAGGGGTTGATAAAGTTCTTAGAAGAGATATGTAATCTGATAAAAGATATAATCTGGTGCTTTTACAAGTTGTTGAATATATAATCTGGTGTTTCTACATCCCCTAGACCAACATGCAAAAGATAAGAGAAGTCCAAGTTCATGAAACTAATCATATCAGAATTTGTGGAGTGAGTATTCATCTGACCTTCATACTGAAGCAGCTGAATAAGTATCATGAGTTTGTTGTCCGCTTAGGCACTGCAAATGTTAGGTACTTACTATTTATAAATGCAGTTTTTTTAACTTATGATGTTCACGAAGGCTAACCGGTTTGAAGCATTTTGGGTGTCTTCACATGAGGCAAACAATTCTATTGCTTTCGGATCTTCCAAGGAAGCAGATGGACAATATAGCAGACTTTTAGGCGTAATGATTCTGCTATAGATAGTAGACTTCTTACTCTATCATGCTAGTGTAGTTATTAGGTTTTGCTTTAATTCTGATTATGGCCATTGGCCTTCCTAGTCCCTGCCCATTTCTTGTATATGTTCAGTTCCTTTCTCAATGGAAATTGGAGCAGAGTTTCCGCCTCTTCCAAAAGAACCAAATTTTCCTTTATCCTTTCCTGAATAGCATGTTGTTATCTTTTTTTTTTTTGGAACCAATGTTTAACGGGCTTCACATGAAATCTATCTTGAGAAGTTATTTTGAGACAATAGTGTCAAGGTAGTTGATTTTGGTGGAATTATGATACTCTCAGAGTGATTCAGGGATATTTGTACCCAAATCAACCCCTCAAAAGAGACAAATTAAATTGTGTCAATAGGTTTCTCTTGATTTATTCAACTTGCACATCTTTTGCCTGCTATAACCTTTGCTTTGCAATTTCAATCTGCAGTTGCAGCCTCAGCTTGACAAAATCATTCGAGAGAGCTGCGGCACATAAGGCTCGTGCCATTATTTTATTGCCAACGAAAGGAAATAGGTGAGACTGACATCAGTTTACATTCTGTATGCTTTTGGCTTGTGTGCGACGAGTTTCCATTTTGTCAAATTTTAAATATTTGTTAGTTTCATAATGATAATGGTATTTATACTGATTCTAAGAATTATGTGAAGTGTCATTTATGCTCAACTTTTTGACAAGGGATATTTTCTACCAGTAGTCTTTACTTCAGGAAACTTCTTCTGCTTATTTATTGAATAACAACAAAAACAACAATATATTCCGTATTATCTATATGAATCATGGGAACAAACCGAACAGCCTAGACAACATATGCTGATTTGAAAGTTATAACATGATATGTTTTAGTTCAGAAGTGCTAGACGCAAGAAGGCGAAAAGAGAGTGGAAATGAATGGCTCGTTTGTCTGAGAAGGAACGGGTGAATGGTTTTTGATAAATTGGATGATTATCTGTGTTTTCTAATGCATTTCAAATTTAAATCTAGCTTCAATGTACTCTTCCGAATGGTTTGTGATAACATTCTAGCTAATAGTGATTCATTATTGTTGTGTATTTGTTGCAGTTTCTCAAGAAACAATTAGTTGAGGAAGATCTCAAAGCAGACTTGGGTTCTAATAAAGATCAGACTCTGGGTTCTGAGATTCCGCCCCAAGAACCAGAGTCAGACGTAGATGAAGTTAGTGACACTGAAGATGATGTTGTTGTTGTAATGATGCAGCTGGTTCTTTTTGTTTCCATTTCTTTTTTTACCTGCAGATTTCTTACATGGAAACTGGCGTGCCTTCTTTCATCTATTGTCTTCGTGTATTTTCTTAAAATTAGTAAACTTGGTATTCCAATTAAGACTACTGTATCAACAACTGTGTTGGAGGAGGCATTGAATGGAAAGGTATTCATTCATCCACTTCCTCTTGGACAACCTTTGCTTAGAAAGGTAATGATTCAGTAAATGTCCCTTGAAATGAATTCTTCTGTACTTTTATTTTCTTAAAAAAAAAAACTCATTGGTGTATGTTATGCTTAATTTTTTAAAAGTTTTGCCCCTCGCGTGGGTTGAGAAGCAGGGTGCCCACTTAATTTTACTCTATTTGTATGACAGAGGAGGATCTAAGTGGAGGAATTGTATGTCATGTTCATTCATAAGATAAAAGCAAATTCAAGGTATGTTTTGGCAACAAAGATAGCATCTTGAAGTAATATTACACATTAGTTGGCAATTGGCATGCATGATGCATCTGCTGCTTTTTTAAATGATATATTAATCCATTCTTGGGCGTGTCTTCCCTTTTCTTTTCTGTTAAGTTTTGTGTTTATCTTGTATCACCACAGGCACATTAACCAGATAATAGCTTTGATACTTAGCCCCTTAGTGTTGCAAGCTTGCAATAACACAATTGATTCGATTATGTGTGTATCTCTGCTGCTTTCACACTCCAATTGGTTTTTTTACCTCAACCACCAAATTCGTTTGCAGAACATGCACATTATTTTAACTTTAAACTAAATCTTTGGCATACAAGTCTAAACGTTAGGATGAGATTGGGTTGAATAATATACTTTACTCTAGTTCAGTTTGACCATTTCTACATCTAATCTAACATAATGTCAACATTAAATAGTAGATGGTTGCTCACCCAATGGTTTTAAGCTTTAAAGTGGTTTTCATTAAAGTGGTTGTATGTGCACATGACATCTATCACTCCTTTAAATTCAATATCCTTTTTCTCCTCTAGAGTGAAGTAATGCTAATTATCCTTTAAATTCCATGCACATTAACATGGCAATCGAAGTTTGGAAATGAATTTGCTACTAAAGACTTTTTGCAGCAAATAGGCTAAACTTTTTCTAGTAATTTCCATCAGCGCTAGTTAATATTTATTTATTTGTTTTTCAAAAATTTGAATGCTATATCTGATTAGCTCAAATTATTGCAGCTATTGTACTTTGAGGAAGAAGAGAATGGTGGTTTAAGTCTTGCCCTGCATGTACCAATCATTTCGTACGTTTTCATTTTTAGTAGAAAATGACATCTTTACATTAACAAGATTTCATTAAGTTGTTCTCTGTTAGCACTTCAAGGAGATTGTAGATTCTAATATGTTTTTTTTTTGCTCAAAGCCTAAAATGACTTCTAGTATTTCTATTCTGACATATACTACCATGAGGTACAATTATTATCTCTTAATTTCATATCTGACTATAAACTATTTGCATCTTATGTTATATAGGAGGACAGTACCAAAACCGGGAAGACCACATTTGAGGAATCTGTACAAGAAGCTACTGTAATTCTGTAAACATAAATTTCAGAAAACTATATATATATTTTTTGCTTCATGTTTTATTAGAAAACTTACCGTAGACTTGAATTGGCAGGATATCTAGCTATGTTATGTAATTTTGTTTGGTGTTTGCTTAATATGAAAGTGTGTTGTGGAAGAAACAGCTTGTTATGTTGAATACTTTTGATAAATGTTTGGTCTGGAAATTAAAACAGGTAAAAATATGAGTGCGAATTGGAAACAGTAGCTTGTCGTAACCAATTATTGAATTTAAGGCCAAACCTTTAGCAACGGCAACTTGATGTGGCCAATTATTGAAAAAGGAGCCAAATTTTCGGCGGGAAATCCCATTAAAACAACTCACTTCTCTAGTCACGGCAGCTTACCGTCGCAAATTGTGAAAAAGGGCGCCAAAAAATTGGTGGGAAACGTTTGACTGCTTGGCGCCCTAAAATTCCATAGCCACGGCAAGTCCCGTCGCTTAAATTGGATTCTCTAGGATGGCAACGCTTTGCCGTCGCTTAATTGTGGCTAGGAAGCTAGTCATGACTGTCACCGTTGCAAATATCTTTTTGCCACCGCGAGTTTGGTTACGCCTGACTTGCCGTGGCTACAACCGTTGCTAGCCCCTTTTGGCCACAGCAAATTCACTTCTAGCCACGGTACTTTGCCGTTGCTAATATGTTTTTTTTTGTAGTGCTAAAAGCATTCGACTAGGAAACACAATAACTCCACAACCAAATGAATAGGTCGAAACAAAGGCAATCAAAACAAGATTCTTGCCAACATGTAAAGCCTTTATGAGTACACTAGCAAGTTCACCAATTTCAGTCCGAGTAAGCTTCACATAAACCTTGTTCTAAAGAAACTGCATTAACATTAGTATTGGTGCCTCATTATACGTGCTTTATATGCACAAATAAGTACAGAATGAGCAGAAAGAAGTACCTTAGCAGTAACAATCGCCGCACCACAATGCTACCTTCACTTGAAAGTAGATTTGTTCAATTAACTCCCTAATGACAATAACAGATATCAAAATATACAGAAATCATACAAATTCAAGAGCATACAGATTTTTCAGCAGTTATCAAACAAATATCAAAATATACAGAAATCATATAGATTTTTTAGCAGCATACAGATTACATATTTTTCAGATTCAAGCATACAGATTTTTCAGCAGCATACAGATTACAGATTTTTCAGCGGCATACAGATTACAGATTTTTCATATTCAACAAATTATACATAAACCAGAATATACAGAAATCATAATATAGAATGTACAGATTAAAGTTAAAGATTCAATAAATTATACAGAAATCAGATTTTTCAGAAAATAGAAATCAGATTTTTCAGCATACAAGTTAATCAAGAACAGGATTTGATGTTTTATGATTGAACAAAATGGAATGGAAACCAATACACCACCTCCAAGCTAAAAAATCAGAATTCTCTGCACAATATCAATTTTGACAGTAAACAAATTATCAATTTATCAATTTTGATTTCACAAATTTCCAAATTAAGAGTGAAAGAGACATACCTCCGATTCTCCAAACGAACTCCGGGATATGAAAGGCAGAAATCCACAATTAGAGAATTTCGAGCGATCGATGGGATTCTTCCTCTTCGATTCTGCCGGTGCTGGTGCGAGATCTAGATGTTCATCCCGCCAACGGAAATCAGATCTATGATGAGATCTGATTGCAATCAACAGAGGAAGCCATGGATCCGAGATCCGATTGCAATCAACAGAGGAAGCCATGGAAATCAGATCTCTGATTGCAATCAGATCGATGATGAGGAGATCTGAGATCTGGCGAGATCCGGAGGTTTCAGATCCGGCGATGCTCCCGCTCCCTCGCTCAGCCTCGCTCGATCGCTGGAGGAGATCTCGGATCCGGCGCTCGCTCGCTCCGCCGCTCGCTCGCCACCAGACAACGGCTCCGACGCCGGAGAGATCGAGACCTCCATTGCCTTCAATCGGGAGCGGAGAGAGTTTGGAGAGACGATGGGGGAAACTATCGGATAAAAAAAAAAAAAAAAAAAAAAGTTGAGAATTAGTATATATAGCGGACATTTTGCTAATTTGTTCAAAAAAGGTGAACATTTTACTAATTTGTCCAAAAAAGTGACTGTTTGGCAAATTTTTTCTAAAAATATTCAGGTGACAAGTAATCCTTGATGTTAGATTCCTATGCTTAGTTTCCTATATAAAAAATAGACCCTGTTATCTTGTTTCTCGCATAAACTTGTTAATTATCGATGGATGATTGGTTGAGCTTCCTACCATGGATTCTGCTCTCATGGGCAGCCATCCACCTTCTCCTTTCCCGCCACAAAAACCTCCCCCCGGGCCCATTTCCATTGCCCATCTTCGGCAACCTCTTCCTCCTCATGGGCGGCGCGCCCTACAAGTCCATGGCGGAGCTTGCCAAGATCCATGGCCCTGTTATGCATCTTCAACTGGGAAGCCAAAGGACGGTAGTCATCTCCTCCGCCTCCGCCGCCAAAGAAGCTCTTCACAAGAACGGCGCCTCATTCGGTAACAGGGAAATCGTTGACTCCTTCACTGCTCTTCAACACCATGAATCCTCCTTCCTTTTCTTGCCCATAGGCGACCGTTGGAAGAGCTTCCGTAAGATATTCACCAACCATGTCTTCTCGAGAGGCCGGCTGGATGCAAGCCAGTCGATAAGAGTGAAGAAGCTCGACGAGCTTCTCTCTTACGTCAAGCTATGCAGCCAAGAAGGGGAAGCAGTTGATGTAGGCCAAGTGGCCTTCAACACCACCCTCAATATCCTTTCAAACACCTTCTACTCGATCGACCTCGCGGACCCGAAGTCGAGCACTTCCAGGGAGTTCAAGGAGGCGTTCTGGCAGGTGATGGCGGAAGCTGCTAAGCCAAACTTAGCAGACTATTTTCCAGTGCTCAAGTGCGTTGATCTGCAGAGGATCAAGCATCGTGTGGGAGTTCATTTACAGAAGGTGATTGACCTTCTCAACTCGATCATTAGTAAGCGGGTGGCTGAGAGAGAAGCTGCAGGGTTAGTTCTCTCAGATGATAATGATGCTCTCGATGCTTTGCTCAATGTCATGGATGATCATAACAGTGGACAGCTTGAGCTTACAGACATCCCACACTTGTTGCTGGTAAAGTACAGTACATTATTTTGAAGTTGCTGAATGCAGGCTCACATATACACTATTGAAGCATCTGTTGTTTAATTTTATTTATTTTTCTATGTTTGTTGTTTAATTTTATGTCATATTCAACTGTTTGTTGAATATGACATATATCATTAAAAATATCACCAACTAGCCATATATAACTTCTTATAATCTTGTCATTTTCTATAATGGGATTATCCTTCACAATCCAACAACAAATTAATATCACTATTTTTACTTAATGAATACTTGTATTAGTAACTCATATACAAGATATTCCATTTTTTTTTTATTATCTTAGTTCAGTTCGATCGACTCGGTCGCTCTACTTGTTTATGATGAAAAATTATATTTTAAAAAATATTAAATTACTAACATCAAATAATCATCTTTTCAAATATAGTATTTTTCAAAATATAAATTTTAATGATAAAATTATATAAATACATAAGATTGGTTGATTATACTATAAATATAATTTTTTGAAAATTTTTATTATAAATTTTTACCTTAATTAATTTAGTGTCCCACCATAGGGCAGGTGCAAAGTATTGTGGAGGATCATTTCTCTGTTTTAAGGGTTGCCTACACCAAAGCCACTCATTGCTGGCTACTCCATCCGTTCAAAAATATAAGTCATTTTAGGCTTAAATTTTTGTTTGAAAATATAACTCTTTTTTAGGTTTTTTAGGTATTGGGATAGGAGAATTGTTATTTTTTGGCTTTTTGCTCAAATTTTATTAGTTGACGAGGGTAATGGATAATTAATGAGGGGTATAAATAAGAATAAGTTTATAATTTTTTAAAGGAATTATATTTTTGAACAGAAGTAATATTACCAAAACTTAGTGACCTCATGGCTCCTTTACGAAGGAAAAAAGTAAAACAGTGATCTTAAGGCGAAAACAGTTTTAATTAGTTGTAGGCTTGAAGCTAGTATTGTGTCATGTATTAATGGTCCTTGTACGTAATATCTTGCAGGAGATATTTGTTGGGGGAACTGACTCAACCCCAAATACAATTGAATGGGCAATGGCGGAATTGCTTCGCAGCCCTGATAAGATGAAGGCGGCTCGAGATGAGCTTGAGCGTGTCGTGGGTAGAGGCATTCCGGTCAAGGAAGAAGACATTCCGAGGCTGACATACTTGCAAGCGATTATAAAGGAGACTTTTAGGAAGTATGGACCAGTCCCATTTATATCCCGAAAAGCAAATTGTGATGTCGAGCTTTGTGGGTTCACAGTGCCAAAGAATTCACAAATCCTCGTCAATTTGTGGGCTATAGGGAAAGATCCAATCTTGTGGGACAACCAGGGCTCGTTTGAACCAGAAAGGTTTCTTGGCAGAGAGATTGATGTTAAGGGGCGTGACTTTGAACTCATCCCGTTTGGTGCTGGACGGAGAATCTGCCCTGGGCTGCCGCTAGCCATGTTGATGTTAAGTCTAATGTTGGGTTCCCTGATCAATTGTTTCGATTGGAAGCTTGTTGATGGCGTTGAACCGGAAAGCGTGAACATGGATGCTAAATTTGGGTTTACGCTGCGTAAGGCTCAGCCCTTGCGAGCCATTCCTATTGCCATCATATAGTTGTATTGTCATCTACGTACGACGATGAAGGTTTTCTTCACTCTTCAAGGATCAAGTCCTTCTTGGTTCTAGCCTTCTAGGCATTGTAGAAATTGCTGTGATAACAAAAGCTTGAAACCCAGTGCTTTGGGTTTTATACGTTAGATTTTAATTGCCCATTTCTGCATTTGTTTCAGTTTAATTGTTGTAAGCATCTTGTCTTCCGAACATGTAATCTATGCGTCAGTTTGGTAACGCGGAGCTGATAGGGTAGCTGAAGCTGATGGATTAAGTGTGTTAAATATACGTTAAATTGGAGTTTTCATAAGCTAGGAAGATGTTTGATAACTCAATTGATAGAGTAGTTTATACAAACTAGCTGATCAGATATAAGAAAATGAATAGAATTCTGAAAAGCTTGCGGTTAGTATATAGCCGTTGAAAATCCAATTTCAAAAGCTAATTAAATTAAAATCTTATATTTAGCTTATTTAAAACTATAAATTATTAAAACCAAAAGCTCCGAAAAGCTACATTCATTTCCAAACAGACCCTATGAGAAGTTATGTTTGCCATATAGTTCAATTGATTTCTGCATTTCTGTATTTGTTTAAGCTATGTGAATTTATGTTTCTTATCAGTAAAACCGATATACGCGGCACGCCAGTCCATATCCTCTGCAGTGATCCCTTTGATGCATCACAAAATTATTTCAAGCATAAATAAACATTGGAAAAAAAAATTAAAAATATTTTCCGATTCTACACCCTTATATTGATATGTTTATAAAATTTTATCATGAAAATTCATGTATTTAAAAATATATATAGATAATTAAAATATCGATTACTTTAGAAAATATTTTTTTATTATTTCGTAAAACATGAATTTCAATAATAAAATTTTATAAACATTTCAATATACGGGTGTAGAATTTTGAAATATTTTTTATATTTTTTTTCAATATTTATTTATATCCGAAATAAAGGGAGCACTGTAGAGGGCAGAGGATCCGAACTGCATATACCCCTATTATTATTGTTGTAATGATTGGACCATCGGGTTCAGTCGCTACCTACCTGGTACCGCGATTATTTCAAAAGGATACCCTAGTGAAAGGTGCTTGATAATTTCATACCGAGAATAAGTCCAAATAACATATCCAAATTAGGGCTGGATTTTTGGTTTGGACCGCATGACGGTGTTATAGAAAGTATCTCCCTTATCTAATAGGAATATGACATCACAGGTGAGTCACCCAACGCAAAAGACGCACTAGGTATGATATCATCCATCGCGAGCCTCCTGTCACTCAAACCATGATCGGACTCCTCTAAAAGAACCACACATAAGATCGCGATCATGGTTCCCACATCATCTCATCCCATTAATAAGAGCAAGCAACTCGTTGGTCAAGCACCTCTTCGCTAACATCTACATATGTAATGAAGGCGGTCGTATCCTGTTTCCAAACAGCTTTGGCAATGTGTGTCAGGTAATCTCTCAGCAGTGATGTGGTACTAGACCCCCCGCCCCATGCGGGGTCAACTACCCCTGATCCGCTCGCCTGGTCCTCCTGGCCTCGGTCCGTCGCCACATGATGCACGGGGGCAGCGCCCATCTGGTCTCCTCCCATCTTCTGATCTTGGCCAGCGCCATGCTACCCCATAAGGTCGTACCTCTCCTGCCCTCCGACACCAATGGTTACCCTAGCTGCCCGGACTTTGGACTTAGTGTCTAAATCAACCGCCACCTGGCTCACACCGTCACCCTGAATCGGTGACAAACCCGAAAAATCATTGTCCTCGAGGTTGTACTCCTGCTCGATTATGGTCCCTTGACTAGTCGCGAGACCTCCCTCCCCAGCATGGCTAGTCCCCCCCCCCCCCCCCCCCCCCCAATCTCCGACCAAGGGTGTCGTGTCATTGTACGAGTTCAGCTGATCGCTCCCAAACAAATTACCAAAATCAGATCACCCACATGCTCTGTTGGGTTCGTGGCCTCTATCATCAGCTCCTGCACCATCGTCTCCACTTCGAGCTCCATTATAGCAAGCCTCCACAGTCTCCTCAAAACGACCAGACTCATCACCCATCTGCACTACTGCGTCTTCAGTATGGTCTATCATCAACTCATCCTCTATCGCCACCAACATGGGGTCCACTATAGTCTCTATAGCCGTCTCCGTTGTATGGGGTCGTACGTCACCGGGGTCGACAACTGACTGAATAGAAGACTCAACCCCCCTTTCAACTCCTATCGAACTATCCCTACCCATAGGATCCTCTACATCCTGCAAACGAAAAGGAATAGACTCAATCTGGGCACGTGACTCTCGCAACGTCTCTCTTGCCCTAAGAGCGGCGCTCCAGGCGGTCTGCAAAACCACCCTATGAGCTAATCCCCGCAATAAGTTATGTATAGGATTAAAAATAAAATTCTAAATCCTATTGATTAAACATATTATTCTCTAATTCACACACGGAATTCTAAATCCTATCAATTAAACAGAATTCTAATTGTTGTAGCTAATTTCACTCTATGTTTATTCCTTCTCTAGCTAACTAGGGGTACTTCATACATATTAGAACATTTCCCTACAAATATTTACTTACTCGATGCTATTATTTTCATATGAAATAAAGAACTCTGTCTAATGAATCGCACATAACTCCCGTATGCTGAACGTCCCTCTTCCTCCACATCCACGACCACGACCACGACTACGTTTCTGAATCGTCGGAACTGGCTACAATTCATACATCAATAATATATTACCACTAACTTCTTCTCATTCCAAAAAAATTATTGAATTGAATTGAATTCAATAATCTTTACGTTTTTACTTGTAATGGATCTCGTGCACCACGATCATCACCACGACCCTGATCTCCATCATGACTACTCTTCCTCACCATTGTTTTCGAGATATCACGAAAACGGACGAGAGGCAAAGAACGGGTGAGAAAAAAAAGGACAAAATGCAAAGAAAAGATGAAAAGCGGAGAAAGGACAAAAGGTGGAGAAGGACGAGGGAATAAGCTAGGCAAGAAAGTTGTGTCGGGTTTTGGGGCCCTCATATCTATTTATGGGCCCAAAACCCCACCTATCCCCATGCGGTGGGCGTATTTGTCATTTTAAAATCCACTACATGTGGATACGGTAGGTAGTGTTCTAAAAATTGCACCTAGGCACTGCCTGGGCGCTAGGTGGGAGGGCACCTAGGAATTTTTAAGCCTAGGCGGTCTTCTAGGCGGAAATCCGCCTATGGCCCGCCTAGTCCCATCTAGGCGCCGTCTAGACTTCGCCTACACCCGCCTAGTTCCGTCTAGGCGCCGCCTAGGCCCGCCTAGCCCAACGATTATTCAAATTTAGGTTATAGGCATGTGATTAGTCAATATAGGAATTTTTTATCACCCAAGTCGGGATGTATTAGCCATTTAATCGAACCCATTGTTTTAGATTTTAGGAGGTTTAGAGTCACTAGTCAGATGCGTACTTTTTGCGTTTATTTATTTTAGTGTTAGTTAAGCACCACAAATTTGGGTTTATAAGTGATATTATGAATTATTATTACATTATTTGAGTTACTGACATGTGGTATGCACTAAAATATAAGGAAATAATCACGTTTTTTCTAAGTCCGCCTAAGCACCGTCTTGGCACCGGCTTGCCGCCTAGGCGCTAGGTGGCCATCCACCGCCTAGCGGCCACCTAGCGCCTTTTAGAACATTGGCGGTAGGTGCACCGCAAACACATGCGGTGGGTTTTAACATAATGGACCCTTATATGCCAACATCCACCGTTGTATGCGACGGTGGATCCATATACGGTTTATCTCCCATCGTTGTATGCTATGGTGGCCTCTGGAAAACGTCATTAAGGTCACCGTTAATGTCTACGGTGATTAGCGGTGGACATAGTAGAAATTAGTGATGAAGATATCCGTCGCGGTAAATATGGGATTTTACGAAAATAAAACAAAAAGACCAAAATAGGCATGATGAATGGGGGCAAATTCAAAATCTAAAACAAGAAAATTGAATTAAAAATAAACAAAAAATATAAATAACAATACATAGGTTGTATTTTGAAAGAAAAAAGAAAATTAGGGTAGTATTTTGACAATATTATTAAGCTTGCCTTGGGTAGTTTAACCAAAAATATATACATAAAAAAGTTTGGTGATTTTGCAAAAAAAAAAATACAAATTTAATTTCAGAAAGACCAAAATAGACATGAATAGAAAAAAAAAATACATATTTTAAAATTGAAACTTTGATGGGTAAATATGAGATTTTACAAAAATAAAACAAAAACCAAAATAGGCATGATGAATTTTTTCTTTTTTTATTAGGAAAAAGTTCGGGGGAGAAAAAAACTCTACTCGAAGGGATCCTTTCGGATGAGGTCAACAAGACAAGGATCATTTTCAATATTAGTACCCAAGGCAGATCTGTCTGGAGTACATGAAGTAAAGAAACATTTTCCATATTTGTT
Organism: Persicaria tinctoria; assembly: GCA_037127255.1. NCBI lineage: Eukaryota > Viridiplantae > Streptophyta > Magnoliopsida > Caryophyllales > Polygonaceae > Persicaria > Persicaria tinctoria. The sequence continues at coordinate 11,172,761 of JBANSL010000014.1, forward strand.
AACATAGTTGTAATATCTGACAAGATAAGTTCTATTTCTCATGGACATTTTGTTTTTCTGTTGAGATGGTCAATAATTATTTTCGAGTCCCCCTCTATTTGAAGGTTGGTAATTCGTAAGTTTATTGCGTTATGTACCCCGAGTTTTAAGGCAAGGGCTTTAGCTTTTAATGGACTTTGATTACCCAATTTTTAAGGCGAGGGTTGGTAATTCGTAGATTTATTTGTTATCCGCCCGATCCAGGTGGTCAACGAGTACATCAATCAGAGTCGGCGAATAGGAATCCACGTGATAGCAGAGGGAGTTCTTCGAATTCGCATGCGGGAAAAGCTTCCTTGCTTGGATCCGGACCACCTGGCAGAGAAATTCCAGGAGCAAGATCGCACTCATATTGCAATGGCGGTCAGGACAATTACAGTGAAGGTCCGTCGGAAACCAGAATTCCGCGCCTTCCGAAGCTTGATTTTCCGGTCTTCGATGGGACAAGGCCGAGAAACTGGATCCGGAAATGTGACAAATACTTCGGGATATTTGCGATTTCGGAGACACATCGAGTAGAGATAGCGGCGATGTATCTCACCGATAAAGCCGATACTTGGTTGCAAGGCTATCTGATGCAGAACGCAAACGTCAACTGGAAGGATTTCTGTGAGGACATCTGTATCCGTTTTGGAGATTGGTGGGAAGCTGAGGTAGTAGGAGAATTCAACAAGCTTGAGGATCTTGAAGAGTATAACGAACGATTTGAGGACCTCAGGGCCGATATGCTATCGTTTAATCCGCAATTGTCAGAATCATACTTTGTTTCGAGTTATATTAGTGGTCTAAAAGCAGAGATCCAATCATTGGTTAAATTGGGGAGGCCAAGATTCATGGCGGATGTAATCGAGCAAGCCCGTCTCCATTACAAATCAGTGCAGGCACTGATTCGGATTTCCAGGAATCCATGGAAGCCTTCTTCAGGTGAATCAATTACGCAAAGCTCCAAGAATTGGGGTCGTGATGTTGCAAGTAAATCGGAATCCAAGGGAGTTGGGACGACAACGTCTGATTCCAAGATAACTGCACAGGCTGCAAAGTCGGGATTGTCCTCATCTTCGGAAGGAAGCACGGCTAGAACCAGTGAAGCAAAGAAAGGTTTGTGCTATAAGTGTGGTGATCGTTATTTTTTTGGGCATAAGTGCAAGAATCAGTCATTGTTTAGCCTAGTCGCCCAAGAGATTCAAGATCCAGAATCACTGACAGAAAATGATGGTAATGGATGGGAACCGGACACTGAGACGGAAGATACCGAAGTGTATGTCCATGCTATCACTAGTGGAGAGTCAGGTAGCGAAATTAGGGTGAAAAGGAATGTCAAGGGCAGAGAGATCACTATCCTTATTGATAGCGGGGCCACCCATAGCTTTCTTGATTCAAGAGTAGCTCAAGAAACTGGGTTTGATTCGTGCAAATCCGGGGTAATGCAAGTCAATACAATCAATGGCACCATGTTTAGCAGCAAGACTTGCAAGGGGTTCAGTTGGGAGATGCAAGGCTCAAGCTACGAGTATGATATACGATTGCTGAAAATGGAAAGTAGTGATATGATTCTGGGGATAGACTGGCTTGTGGGATTCAATTTGGTTCTGTTCGACTTTGTAGAAGTGCAAATCTCTTTCCAGAAGTTGGGGAAAAGAGTGGTGATTCAGGGCATCAAGGAGAAGGACCCAGAGACGGCTTATGTTAAGACGATGTCTGGAAGGCAGTTGTATAAGTTGTGCATCAACCAGCCACCACTGTTGATAGCTCAAGTGGCCCAGGTTTGCACCATCAGGGTTACTGAAGATCTCTTACCTGTTGAAATTGAGAGTGTGATTGCTGAGTTTGATGATGTGTTCCAGGAGCCTAAGGAGCTTCCTCCAATCTGTAACCATGAGCATGCCATCACTCTTAAAGAGGGGGCGTCACCAGTAGCATCCAGGCCCTACAGATACCCGTACCTGCAGAAATCTGAGATTGAGAGACAGGTTTCGGAGATGCTCATGAACGGGGTTATCAGGCCTAGCCATAGTCCCTTTGCATCACCAACCTTGTTAGTCAAAAAGAAGGATGGTACTTGGCGATTTTGCATAGATTACAGAAAATTAAATGAGGTTACCATCAAGGACAAGTTTCTGATACCCCATATAGAAGACCTGCTTGATGAACTAAATGGAGCCTGCATATTCTCTAAGTTGGACTTAAGGGCGGGTTACCATCAAGTCCGAATGGTAGAAGAAGACATTTCCAAGACTGCATTCCGAACTCACCATGGCCATTACGAGTTTCGGGTCATGCCATTTGGGTTGACAAATGTACCGGCCACATTCCAAAGCTTGATGAATGATGTGTTTGGCCATCTATCGAGAAAATCGGTTCTGGTGTTTTTTGATGAGATTTTGATTTACATCACCTCCATTGATCAGCATGTTTGTCATCTTAAAGAAGTGTTATCCATAATGAGGGCGCACAGATTATTTGCTAAACGTTCTAAGTGTGAGTTTGCCCAGAAAGAAGTTGAATATTTGGGTCATGTCATCTCAGGTGGAGGTGTGTCTACTGACCCAAAGAAGATAGAAGCGATGCTTCGTTGGCCAGCTCCCACGTCATTAAAAGCTTTGCGAGTTTTTTTGGGTCTAACGAGGTATTATAAGAGATTTATCAAGGGCTATGGCACTGTAGCTAAGCATCTAACAGATTTGTTGAAGAAGGACAGCTTTGCCTGGAATACCCAAACTGAGAGGGCTTTCAACAACCTTAAAACTATCCTCACTTCCCCTCTAGTTTTAGCTATGCCCGATTTCACAGTCCCATTTGTGGTAGAAACGGATGCTTGTGATTCCGGAATTGATGCAGTCCTTATGCAGAGTGGAAGACCAATTGCTTTCATCAGTCAAGCATTGCAAGGAAGGCACTTGTTACTGGCAGCTTATGAAAAGGAATTAATGGCGATTCTGTTTGCAATTGATAAGTGGAGGCATTACCTGGAAGGAAGGAGGTTTATCATTAAAACTAACCACCAACCCTTGAAGCATTTGCTTGATCAAAAACTGTCTACCCATCTCCAGAAAAAAGATGTGAGGAAGCTTCTGGGATTGCAGTATGATATTGCATACAAGAAAGGAATTGATAACAAAGCTGCTGATGCGCTTTCACGGGTCTTTGAGGAGCAACATGGTAATTGTGCTGCTATCTCCTTGGTTCAGCCTTCTTGGGTCAAGGATATTTTGGAAAGTTATCAAGGGGATACTGTTGCTCAGGAATTGATAGTGATTGCACTATCTGCTACTCCTGGTCCCTTTTCTGTGACAAAGGGGTTGCTGCGTTATAAGGGACGTCTATTCATAGGGAGCCATGGACTGCTCAGGGATAAGATTCTCCACATTCTTCATGAAGAAGCAGTAGGGGGTCACTCTGGAATACATGCCACTTATCACCGGGTCAAGAGCTTATTTTACTGGACAGGGTTGAAGGCACAAGTGACCACATTTGTAAAGGAATGTGATACTTGTTAAAGGAGCAAACCTGAGAATGTCGCATCCCCGGGTCTACTGCAACCTCTGCCTATTCCAGAGCGGGCTTGGAGTCACATTAGTATGGACTTTGTGGAGGGCCTTCCGAAATCGAGTGGGAAAGATTCGATTTTGGTGGTGGTAGATCGCCTTACGAAATATGCACACTTTATTCCACTCTGCCACCCCTTCTCAGCTGAAAAGGTTGTTGCCGCCTTCATGGAAAACATCTACAAGTTACATGGGATGCCTATCGGCATTGTCTCGGACAGAGACAAAATCTTTGTGAGTCAATTTTGGCAACAATTATTTAAATCATTACACACCAGCTTGGATATGAGCTCTTCCTACCACCCTCAATCGGATGGTCAAACGGAGAGAGTAAATCGATGTCTTTAAACATATTTGAGATGTTTGTCCTTCGACAATCCGCGTAAGTGGGTTCAATGGTTGTTCCTTGTCGAGTGGTGGTACAACACCGGCTTTCATTCAGCCATTAGGATGACCCCTTTTGAAGCCTTGTATGGCTGTCCTCCATGCCAATTGGGTCTGCCAACATTGTCGGCTTCCGGGTCACCAGTGGATGAGTGGTTAACAGGAAGGCAAAATATGATTAGGCAACTCAAGGACCACTTGCAGTAGCCTCAAGCTCGAATGAAGGCAATGGCGGATACTCATAGAACTGACAGAGAGTTACAGGTGGGGGACTGGGCCTTTGTTAAGCTCCAACCTTACCGCCAATCTACTGCTGCTGTAAGAAAGAATGTGAAGTTGAGTGCTCGTTTCTTTGGTCCTTACAAGGTGATAGCACGTATTGGGAAGGTGGCGTATAAACTGCAGCTGCCACCTACTGCCCGGATTCACCCTGTGTTCCACATATCGCAACTTAAATTGAAACATGGCCAACATGAGGAGGTGGGAGATGGGTTGCCGGAAGCTAATGAGGAGGGTGAAGTCTCACTACTAAAAACGCAGGAAATAGCTACGGAAAATAGCAACGGCATTGGCCACGAATGACCGTGGCTAACCGGTTTAGCCACGGAAATAGCCACGGATGGGCCTTCCATCGCCATATGCCTCGTGACTAATAGCGACGACTGTTTAGCAATGGATTTAGCAACGAATTGTCAGGTCGTGGCTAATGTCGTTGCTAGTGATGGACATTTGAATGTCGTGGCTGAGGCCACGAATTCAGCTTCGGAATTAGGCCATTGCTGAATTCATGGCTATGTTCGTAGCTAGATTCGTTTCTACAAATAGGTCATGGGCCTTGCTGATTTCGTGGCTGAGTTGTTGCTCGTTTCATTGGTAATGTTGTTGCTAAGGTTGTTGCTAGAGTTGTTGGTAACGCCGGTATTTGTCATTGCTATTGTTGTTGCTCATTTCATTACTAATGTTTTATATACTTAAAAATGTACAAAACTTTTATGAATACATCCAAAGCAATAACAAATCTAAATATACATAAGTAGGGTACAAAAATAAAAAATATATTCTAGATACAAAAAAAACCCAAACTACAAATGAACAAATCAAAACATCCAATTTCTTGTTGACACAAACTCATGTTTATAGTAATCCTTGAATCAATTGACACCCCACCCCAATAACCTGAAGCAGCCTGCAAGATGAAATACAACATTGTAAGATGAAATAAAATATTAAAATTAGGTATTAAAAAATCTAGACAATCTAAGTTTATATCACCTAGAAACGAAATTTGTGAAACAAAATTTAAACGAAATTTGTGTGAAATAGAAAAACGAAATCAAAGTCAGGGAAATTCAGCCCTTTCATGCATCTCCCCTTTTACTGAATTTACCTCTGCACCTAGTTTTCTTTGTAATTTTCTGGACTTTTTTTTCCGAGACCTTCATCTTTGTAATTAATAAAGAAGCGCAATACCCACTTTCAGACCAAAAAAAAAGACTAGGAAATTGAAATATCAAAAAGAAGCAAAAAATGGGGAGAATACAGAGGGGAGAAAAAATCATCCTAACAGATCCAGAGGGGAGAAACAATCAGATAAAAAAAAGAATCAGATCCAGAGGGGAGAAACAATCCAGAGGGGAGAAACAATCAGAAAAAATCATCCCAACATCTGCTGAAGAAGGGGAGAAACAATCAGACACAAAAAATTGGGTCCGGAGGTTCTTCATCGGAGGTTCTTCATCTCAGGCAAAAGAAGGGGAGAAAGAAAAAACTTACAAACCAGCCATCACCGGAGGTTCTTCATCTGCTGAAGTTCTGCAACTTCTTCGATCCGGAGGGTCTTCGAGCAAGGTTCTTCATCTGCAAAAGGTCGTCACCGGAGCCCTTTCAACAGGTCGAATGGAGAGGGAAGGAGGACGAACAAGGGTGGGCGTCTTCGATGGTGGGCGCGCGACAGAAGACACGAGAGGGAGAGGTAGAGGACAACCATGGAGAGGCGGAGTACAAGGACGGGAAAGAGAGGCGCTGAGAGAGAGGACAGCCATGGAGGGTCTGCCATGGAGAGGCGGAGTACAACTGTACAAGGACGAGAAAGAGAGGACAACCATGGAGAGGCAAAGATGAATCTGAAGGAGAGGCGTTGGATGGAAGAGGGCTTTAGGGTTAGAAAGTATAAAGTTCCCCTTTATACCCACCTTGGGCCACCCATCTAAAATTTCAAAGTCCGGAAAGTTTCCCTCAAAAATAAAAATACTCCGCCAAAATTTTGTACTCAGCGCCCAAAATTTCGTACTCAGCGCCAATTCCGCCAAAATTTCGATAGAAAATTTTTCAACATATATTCACTTTTTCTATATACATACATACATACTAATAAAAGTTAAGATATCTTTTAAAATAACTAAAAAGTCAAATATTCTTTCAAATTTTAATGACAATTGTAAAAATAAAATTACTTGTATATTATTCTCATAAGAATTTATTAATTAACATAAAATTTTATTCAACACTTATTAGTTACTTATATAAGTTTTCTTCAAAACAAGTACGAGTCTTATATTATTCTCATAAAAATTTATTAGCTAATATAAGATTTTATTAAACATGTATTCGTTACTTATATAAGTTTTCTTGAAAATATTCTCTTATAGTTCTAATAAAAGTTATTAGCCAATGTCATGTTTTATTAAATATTTGTTTGTTTATATGAGTTTTCCTCAAAACATACCCTTATATATTCTAATACGGATTTTTTAATTAATATAAGGTTTTATTAAACATATATTTGTCACTTATATGAATTTTTCTCAAAACATACTAGCTCTTATAGTATTTTAATAACAATTTATTACTTAATATAAGGTTTTATTCAACACTTATTAGTTTCATATGAGTTTTCCAGAAAACATAACCTTATAATATTCTAATAAGAATTTGTTACTTAATATAAAGTTTTATTCAACACTCGTTAGTTACTTATATGAATTTTACTCAAAAAACACCCTTATTATATTATAATATGCATTTATTACTTAATATAAGGTTTTATCAGCTACTTATATGAGTTTTACTCAAAACATACTCTTAGAGTATTCTAATAAGAATTTATTAGTTAATATAAGGTTTTATTAGTTACTTATATAAATTTTCTTCAAAACATAACCTTATAGTATTAAAATAAGAATTTATTACTTAATATAAGGTTTTATTAGCTACTTATATGAGTTTTACTCAAAACATACTCTTAGAGTATTCTAATAAGAATTTATTAGTTAATATAAGCTTTTATTAGTCACTTATATGAGTTTTACTCAAAACATAACCTTATAGTATTATAATAAGAATTAATTACATAATATAAGGTTTTATTAGCTACTTATTTGAGTTTTACTCAAAACATACCCTTATGGTATTATAATATGCATTTATTACTTAATATAAGGTTTTATTAGCTACTTATATGAGTTTTACTCAAAACATACTCTTAGAGTATTCTAATAAAAATTTATTAGTTAATATAAGGTTTTATTAGTTACTTATATGAGTTTTACTCAAAACATAACCTTATAATATTATAATAAGAATTTATTACTTAATATAAGGTTTTATTAGCTAATTATATGAGTTTTACTCAAAACATACTCTTAGAGTATTCTAATAAGAATTTATTAGTTAATATAAGGTTTTATTAGTCACTTATATGAGTTTTACTCAAAACATAACCTTATAGTGTTATAATAAGAATTTATTACATAATATAAGGTTTTATTAGCTACTTATTTCAGTTTTACTCAAAATATACTCTTAGAGTATTCTAATAAGAATTTATTAGTTAATATAAGGTTTTATTAGTTACTTATATGAGTTTTACTCAAAACATAACATTATAGTATTATAATAAGAATTTATTACTTAATATAAGGTTTTATTAGCTACTTATATGAGCTTTACTCAAAACATACTCTTAGAGTATTCTAATAAGAATTTATTATTTAATATAAGGTTTTATTAGTCACTTATATGAGTTTTACTCAAAACATAACCTTATAGTGTTATAATAAGAATTTATTACATAATATAAGGTTTTATTAGCTACTTATTTGAGTTTTACTCAAAATATACTCTTAGAGTATTCTAATAAGAATTTATTAGTTAATATAAGGTTTTATTAGTTACTTATATGAGTTTTACTCAAAACATAACATTATAGTATTATAATAAGAATTTATTACTTAATATAAGGTTTTATTAGCTACTTATATGAGTTTTACTCAAAACATACTCTTAGAGTATTTTAATAAGAATTTATTAGTTAATATAAGGTTTTATTAGTCACTTATATGAGTTTTACTCAAAACATAACCTTATAGTGTTATAATAAGAATTTATTACATAATATACGGTTTTATTAGCTACTTATTTGAGTTTTACTCAAAATATACTCTTAGAGTATTCTAATAACAATTTATTACTTAATATAAAGTTTTATTCAACACTTTTTAGTTACTTATATGAATTTTACTCAAAACATACCCTTATAGTATTATAATAAGCATTTATTACTTAATATAATGTTTTATTAGCTACTTATATGAGTTTTAATCAAAACATACGCTTAGAGTATTCTAATAAGAATTTATTACTTAATACAAGGCTTTATTAGTTACTTATATGAGTTTTACTCAAAACATAACCTTATAGTATTATAATAAGAATTTATTACTTAATATAAGGTTTTATTAGGTACTTATATGAGTTTTACTCAAAATATACTCTTAGAGTATTCTAATAAGAATTTATTAGTTAATATAAGGTTTTATTAGTTACTTATATGAGTTTTACTCAAAAGTCAAAACATAACCTTATAATATTCTAATAAGAATTTATTAGTTAATATAAGATCTTATTGAACTTTTATTAGTTATTTATATGAGTTTTCCTCAAAACAAACCCTTATAGTATTCTAATAAGTATTTATTACTTACTATAATGTTTAATTAAACATTTATTAGACACTTACATGAGTTTTACTCAAAACACCCTTATAATATTCTAATAAGAATTTATTAGTCAATATAAAGTTTTATTAAACATTTATTAGTAACTTATATCAATTTTTCTCAAAACATACTCTTATAGTGTTTTAATAAGAATTTATTACTTAATATAAGGTTTTATTAAACATTTATTAGTTACTTATATGAGTTTTCCTCAAAACATACCCTTATTATATTCTCATAAGAATTTATTAATTATTTAATATATTTATTTTTTCAACACTTGTTAATTTATGTAAAAAAATTTCATAGGCATATTTGGGCCCAACAATGGGCCAATCGTGGAAAACAGTCATATTTGGGCTGATGTAGCCACGGATTTAGCAACGGATTCAATCGTCGCTAAATCACCACTTCATTTAATGGACCGAGATAAGATATTTGGGCTTTCACTAGCTTCTAATGGGCCGAGCCCAAAAAATTTGGGAGGGTTTGTACCCGAATTTAGCCACGGATTGAGTTTAATCGGATATCCCATTCATGATATATATCCGGCCCGCCTACAATTAGTGACCCAAAGTCCACTCACCACATATGTTCATTTGATTTCCGATGATTAATAGCCATGAATTTAGCGACGGATATTGTGTTGTGGCCATATTAGCGTCGAAAACAGCCACGACAATCCTATTTGTGGCTACGTTTGTGGCTATTTACTGACACTAACACATATCGAGCCACGAAATCAGCTACGGACATCTGGGTCGTTGCTAATAGCCACGAATGTTTTGGCATGTCATACCAGGATGAGTATTAGCCACGAATATAGCCACGGTCAGGAACAGTCGTGGCCCATGTCATCGCTAATGGCCACGAATACAGGGTCGCATATAATCCGTGACTAACCATCTGTAGTTATTTCCTGTTTTTTTAGTAGTGTCTTGGCTGAGCCAGAGGCAATTTTGGATTCTCGAGTGCACAGTCTTCCCAATGGAGAACCTATGACGGAATGGCTGGTTAAGTGGGCGAATCTCAACAATGACAAGGCCACCTGGGAAGCTGCAGCTCACATTATCAGACAATTCCCGAATTTTAAACTTAGGCAGTGAGTTTGATTGTATGCCTTATGGCCTTGTTTTGATTGTAAGCCTTGAGACAAGGCTTTTAATGGGATGGGCATTGTTATGGCCTTGTTTTGATTGTAAGTAGGAAATAAGGCGTAAGTGCTGATCATTGCAGAGCATATATTGTAAATGTCTATAAATAGGCATGTACAGCTCAACCTAACTCTCCTCTCCATTACTGTAATCCCCGTCTCTCTTCTGTCTCTACAACTCAACCTTCATCTCTCCCTTTCTCTTATTCACTAGCTATTTTCCTATCCCTACTAGTCTCCTAACCAGCTCCCTCATCTTGTGCTCAGGGACGTAATTAACAGATTCCTTCGAACTATAAACTTCACGAAAGTTGACATTCTAGTCCTAAACTGGAAATAAAAGCCTCTAAAACACTCTAAAATGAGCTAAATAGACATGAAATTCAATGCAAAAGTGAGTTTTATCATTTCAGTCATCATGAAAGACGAGCATTGTTTGTTTATACTATTTATTTAGCCTGCTTTTTTTTTTATATATATATAGTATATTCAGCTTATTTAGAAACGAGTTGAGTTCGAGTCGAACCTAAATTTTAAATTGGGTTTAAAAATGTGCTCATATTTGACTCATTTAGGAAATAAACGAGCTCCAGCCGAGCTTATTTTCGAACAGTAAGCATCCCTATTTGCTCAAAACAAGTAACTTAAAGTAAATTTTGAAATTTCATGAAATTCGATCTATTCGAGTTTAAATCGAGCGAGCCGCGCTTTGAACCGAGCGTAAAAATGTGTTCATACTCGGCTTGATTAGAAAATGAACGAGCTCGAGCCGAGCTTTTACCGAGTCGAGCTCGAGTCGAACCTAAATTTGGAATCAGGCTTAAAATGTGCTCATATTTGACTCATTTGGGAAATGAACGAGCTCAAGCCGAGCTTTTTTCGAGCAGTAAGCATCCCTATTTGCTCAAAATATAGTAACTTAAAGTAACTTTAGAAATTTCATGAAATTCGAGCTATTCGAGTTTAAATCGAGCGAGCTGCGCTTTGAACCGAGCGTAAAAATGTGTTCATACTCGGCTTGATTAGAAAATGAACGAGCTCGAGCCGAGCTTTTATCGAGTCGAGCCTGAACTGAATTCGAGCTACTTGACTCATATAGCAACCCTACTAAAAAGTAATGGCTGATTAATAAAAAAAAATTAATGATAGAAATATTATTACTTGTTAATCATAATCATTTTTTAAAGCAAGAAAAGAAATTAGGAACAAAGCCTCTTCTGCTACCGAGTAGTACTCCCTCCTAAAGCGTCATTTCAAATGAGAACATGAATTTTTGCATCTTTTTCCAAACATCCTTTGATCGGAATACTATAAGTCAGAGGTGCAATCTCATTAACCACAACATTCACTTCCCTAAAAATATAAAGATGGCAACATCAAAAAAAAAAAAACTATAATCCAATTATCTCCTTCAAAATAAAATAAAAAACAAGTCATTCTATTAAACTAGCACAATTATTTGTGTTTGGCATTATGGGCGCAAGATCTAGTCATGGGATTTTGTCCTTAATTAGCCTTCTTTTGTTAACTACTTATGTCATTACAGCAAGTGCCGCTAGAGTTTGAGATTATATACGTGGAGTAATACTTAAAATATTTAAGTATAATTTTATATTATAAAAAATATATTTATATTGCTGAGAGTTTTACTAACTAATTATAATTTTCGATCTCTCAATTTCTAAAACAATGATGTTGTTTGAGACTTTGAATTCTTACCTTAAAAAAAAATTGGCTGATTAGATGATATATATGTAGGCAGTGACTCCCATAGAGTTTTTTTAAAACTCTATAGGAACCGAATCCACTTATCGTTTATAAGTTTGAATTCTCTTTCATTATTGTAATCTATAGTAGTTTTGACAATTTATTAATCATATATAAATCCTACTACGTATATATATGCCTAAAATAACTTTATATTCATATATTTATCGTTTTTTTTCTTCCATTGTTACAATGGCGAATGTATACAATAAGGTTAATGAAATTAACCCAGAAAGAAGTGATTAGGTCATTAAACTTGGTGTGATACGGTTGTGGACAGTGAAGAAGAAAAAAACGGAGAAAGAAGATATAGGAATAGTTCTCTAAACAGAGGCCGCACATAATTTTCTGGATTAAAGCGGGATTATTTTTGCTTGCGTGACATTTTTTGGATTAAAGTGGTATTATATTTCTGTACTACATCAATTAATAAACAAATATAGTTAGCTAAAAACTTATCTTTTTACATAATTTATTCAATATAACCTTATAACTTATATTTTAATTAGATTATGTGATTGAGATATTTATCAATTTAACAAAATATAATTAACAAATGCATCCATATCATGAACGATGCAAATTTTAGTTAATTATTCTACGTTTTAAATCAAATTGAATATACATATATGATAAAATCTCATGAACAATAAAATCTCGGTGCTGTCTCACTCTCTATACTATGTTCTATGTCTCTTCCCTTTCCTTATTTTTTGTTATCTTCCTTATCAAGTAGTTATTTTTTTCAAATAAAATTTTAGAAAAGAAATCAACGGGATCCATAAAATTTTATGTAGATATTGATATTTTATATATTAGTGAATTAATAAAATAAAAAAACTTTGGGAAAAAAAATTAAAATTTACCACTTTATATAATCTGGGGGTATGGTATGAATTTTATCATGGGATTTATAAAAAAAAATAAAAAAAAAAAAAGAGAGAGGCAACGAAATTTGGTAAAGCAAAAATATTCAACCTTATATCTTAAATAGATTTTTTTTATAAATATTCAACCTTATATCTTAATTAGGTAAAAAACTTATCGTTTTAGATAAATTTATCTAATGTTATTCATGTTGGAAATTTTTTTTTTACTTAATTTAACACGTATTATAAATATTTTTACCTAATTATATTTAAAATGAATACAATCCCGGCAAAACTAGCTCTTTGCCTAATTTAAGCAATGGAATTATTAAAATAATTTTATGGATTAAGATAAAAGTGGAAGAAGAAAATAAAATAAAAATAATTAACGTAGGATAACTTTTGCACAAGAAGACAAAGTTATGGTATATTATTAATTTTTTTATTTTTTTTTTTATTTTTTGAAATCAAACAACCAAATGTTTACAAGAAGTTAGCAGACAGCCGAGAAACAAGCTGCGCGCCAACCCCCTTAGCAATGGAAAAACAAACTCTGGTAAAAATATGAGCAGCTAGGCGAGAACTAGAATCTAAGGCTAAAGAGAAAGACCGAATCCGTCCCAGCAGCGCAACAGCATCCCCTTCCAGCTCACCAAAGGAGGAGAAAGAAAAAGGCAAAAACCCATAACCAGCAGCAGAGCACACATCCCGATACTTGGTGCACTTACGCCGCGCAGCGTCGAGAACACACCGTCCAGGAGCGAAGGAAGTCAAGCAAGTCTGAGTGAGGGGGGAGGAACCAGTGATATCAACACACACATCTCGACCCCGATCCCAAGAGTAAAGAAGAATGTCAGCGGGCCTAAGGGGCCCGCCAAGACTGTCAACAACACCAATGTCCACCTCCTTCCCAGAGGAGATCCCGGCACGGAAGCAAATGTCGAAAAGGGTATCACGAACAAGATTATGCCGATGTTTGAGCCCAACGGAACTCGAACATGACACGGTGTGATCCCCAAAAATATCATCCTCAAAAACCCGACCACATGCAGAGCAAGGAAGACCAGCCCGAAATAAAGGGATACCCAAACGATAACAGAGCACAGACCTGTAAGTCCTACCATTCATGGTTTGACCGAGCCCCGAAATAGGAACAGCTCTGAGCCAATCAGACGAATGGGGCCCATGCTGAGACCTCCACAACACCACCTGCCGCGGGGTCAATGAAAAAACCATCTCAGAAGAAGCCACAATCCGGGCGAAGTACACATCTGCCAATTTCTTCATAAGTTTGGGGGCAGCGAACTCGCAAGAATCACGACTAAAGTCAGAATCGGTAAGACCATTGAAGTCACACAGTGCAGCGTCGAAAGAGGGCCCCTCACCCAGGGGCAGCCCAGCAAGGCGGAGGAGCGAGGACTGCAACCCAGAAGACTGCATGCGCGAGGCCAGAAAAGAATAATGCATGACGTCACCAACCGCATAAACACCAAGCCCACCGTACTGAAACGGAAGAGTAGCCAACCTCCACTGCCAATCACCAAACCCGGGTCCAGAAGCAGCCACAATACGCTCTAAACAGGCACGGAGGACACTGTCAAAAGTAGACTGAGCTGGGACAACGGCCCCCGGCGGACAAGTACGCAAGGTGAAGTAGAGTCTAGAGATACCCGAACAAGCCCGAATCAAAAGCAGCTCACTCTGCGGAATACTATTATTATTATTAAGAAGCCGCACAACGCGCAGGTACCGAATAGTAGTTAATTATATATTTGTCTAAATGCCTACTTATAAACCCAAAAAATATTTATATTGATATATCGATATATTTATCAATATAACGTAAACCATCAACATATTTTGAGTATAATTATTATATTTTCGTAAAACAGTACGTGTATATCGATCAATATAAATTTTATTTTATAAAATATTAATATAAATAATAATACTTGAAATACTTCATTGTACGACTTGATAGATTACATAGGTCTTAATATTGTATAGTGGGCTAAAAGCCCATTAAGGCCCAATACTTTTGTAACCTATATATATATGTTATATCAATGAATGAAAACCCTAAGGAGGACTTTACATCAATTCTATCATTCTACATGGTATCACAGTCTTTTCTTCCTCACGGAACCCTGATTTGATCCTCCCGTCCCACCCCTCCCCGCCGCCGACCGACCTCCCTCTCGGCCCCTCACCGACCTCCTCCTCTCGGTCCAGATCCCGCACTCACCGGTCTCTCTCACAAGCCCCATTCCCTTCCCCTCTCTCCCGCACTCCTGCGCCCCTGCGCCGCCGCCACCTGCTCACCGTCACACCTCGCGCGTCTCCGATCCGGCCTCCACGAGCCCGCACCCTTTCTCCCGCTGTCCTCCCTCGCTTCTTCGCTGCCCAGATCCGGAATCTCCGGCCACCACCAGCACATATCCGGCCACTCTCAGCCCGGATCCACCGTTGCCCGTCACCGCCGAGCCATCTTCGTCTCGGTCCGTGCTTCCAAGTTCCAAAGAAGAAGAAAGCTACGTGCTTTTGAATCTCTTTTCACGTAATTACGGAAACGTCCTTCTATTTTCCTATTTTTCGTTTCTGACCCTAAGTTAATTGTTTATTAAAAAAAAAAAAAATATGCACCGATACTCTGGAGATCCTACCCCTCGACATGCCGGTCCTCAGGCCTCTTTGACATCGCCTGACCCAAGCTATGTTCCGCCAGCTCTGCATCACGCATTCTCCTCTACGCAGCCGACATCTTCAGACTCTTCTTGGTACATGGACACTGGTGTCACCTCCCACATGACGAACTCCTCAGGCTATGTTCCGTCAGCTCTGCATCACGCCTTCTCCTCTACGCAACCGACATCTTCAGACCCTTCTTGGTACATGGACACTGGTGCCACCTCTCACATGACGAACTCCTCAGGTAACCTCTCATCTATTTCTTTTAAGGGCCCTGCCCACTCTATTATCGTCGGAAATGGTGGTCGTCTTGCTACTTCGGGAATTGGCCACGCAAAATTACAGACCCCAACCCACCCACTACACCTCAACAATGTCCTTATTGCCCCAAAGATTGTCAAAAACCTTATCTTTGTCCGTCGGTTCACTACTGACAACAACGTTTCCCTTACGTTTGATCCCTATGGTTTCTCTGTGAACGATCTTACGACGGGGGTTACTCGCATGAGATGTAACAGCACCTGGGAGCTCTACCCTGTCACACCACCTCCTGCGTCCAGTCAGTCGTGTCCGGTCGCCCTCTCGGCATCATCGTCTAGCCTCTGGCATGCATGCCTGGGCCATCCCAGCGCTGCCGTTCTAGACGTCCTCCGTTCCCAGAACCTTGTCACCTGTACTAAAGACCCACGCTCTGCTTTATGCTCTTCCTGCCAACTAGGCAAACATGCCAGACTACCGTTCCAACGGTCTTTGACCTCTACCCTTGCTCCCTTTGATATCATTCACAGCGACATTTGGACCTCTCCCGTGCCTAGCAAGGAGGGTCACAAGTACTACCTTTTGTTTCTTGATGATTACACTCATTACTTATGGGTCTCCCCGTTGCATTTCAAGTCCCAAGTGTTTCCTATCTTTGCCAGATTCCATACCTACATCAAAACACAGTTTCACATGTCCATCAAATGTTTCCAATGTGACAATGGCCGTAAATTTGACAACAAAGACTTTCACTCCTTCTTTTCCGCAAATGGGATCTCCTATCGCTTGTCTTGCCCCTATACTTCTCAGCAGAATGGCAAGGCAAAAAGAATCATCAGAACCATTACCAACATGATGCGCTCTCTCCTCTTCCACGCATCTATTCCCCTTCCCTATTGGCCTCACGCCTTATCCACCACATGTTATCTCCTAAACATTCTCCCTTCCACTACCCTACACCATCGCTCGCCAGCTCAGACACTTTATTACGCCGAGCCTAGGTATGATCACCTTCGCACCTTCGGGTGCTTGTGTTTCCCAAACCAGTCCTCCACAGCCCCGCACAAGCTTCACCCGCGCTCCACTCCATGTGTCTTCCTAGGCTATCCGTCTGATCATCGCGGTTATATTTGCCTCGATATCAAGACCCACAAGATCATTCTCTCACGTCATGTCACCTTTGACGAGTCGCGATTTCCCTTTGCGTCTCCCACACCCCCTGTGTCTCCGTCAGAGTCTGAGTCACCATTCCCTCACTTCCTTTTTCCCCAGAGCTCTCCTGGTGCTCCTGCGTCTCCCCCTCCCCCACCCCCACCACCCCCCACCACCAGACCACACACCCGCAACGTCTTCGGTGTCTTCCGACCCCGTCAGATTGTATCCATGACTACCACCCATCGCCCCACCATCCAACCTCATGGCCTAGCAAAGCAGTCTCCCCGCCAAACACCAATGTCGCGGGCGCCGCACACTGCTGCGCCCGCAGCCTATCAATTGCCCATGCCCCCAGCATCGCATCACCTACTGGCGGCGCCCGCCGCAACACGTGTTGCGCCCGCCGCATCCCTCCCCGTCTCGCATCACCCACTTGTATGTTGCGCCCGTCGCATCCCACACCGCCTCTGCACCCCTTACTCGCAGCTCTGATGCGCCCGCCGCCTCATCCCCATGCTTAGCCCCTCTTTCTCCCATCCGTCCCGACACCCAATCACCCTCTGCCTCCACCCAAACCTTCCTCTCCCCCATTCCCACCTCCCACAAAACAGCCCTCCAAGACCCGAATTGGCAGGCGGCTATGCTCTACGAATACAGGGCCCTTACGAAAAATGGTACTTGGATTCTTGTTCCTCGCCCTCCTGCGGCGAACGTCATTCGTTGTATGTGGCTCTTTCGTCACAAGTTCCGATCTGATGGGACTTTGGAGCGCTATAAGGCCCGTCTTGTGGTGAACGGTAGATCTCAGTAGACAGGTATTGATTGTGATGAGACGTTCAGCCCTGTGGTCAAGCCTGCCACTATCCGAGTGGTCCTGAGTCTAGCTATGTCGCGCAACTGGGCCATCCATCAGTTAGATGTCAAGAACGCATTTCTCCATGGCCATCTGAATGAGACTGTCTACTTGTTTCAGCCGCCGGGGTTTGCTGATGCTGACCGTCCGAAGCATGTCTGTCTCCTCAAGCGCTCTTTGTATGGTCTGAAACAGGCTCCGCGGGCTTGGTTCCAGCGTTTTGCCTCTCATCTGCTCCGTTTGGGTTTCACTGGCATCCGTTCCGATTCGTCTCTGTTTATCTATCGCCGAGGCTCAGACTTGGCATTCCTGTTGCTATATGTCGACGACATCATTCTCACCGCCTCTTCTGATGCTCTTCGGACGTCTATTATTTCGCAGTTGAGTGCGGAATTCGCCATGTCTGATCTGGTTCAGTTGTCTTATTTTTTGGGAGTTGCTGTTCAGCGTCATGCGTCAAGTTTGTTTCTCTCACAGAGTAAGTATGCTGCAGAGATTGTTGCTCGGGCTAAGATGGTCAACTGTAATCCAGTCGTCACCCCTGTCGATACATCCAACAAGCTCAATGCTCATTCTGGTCCTTTGTTTGATGACCCGACATTGTACAGGAGCCTCGCTGGTGCTCTTCAGTATCTCACTTTCACCAGGCCTAACATTAGTTACGCCGTTCAGCAGGTCTGCTTGTTCATGCATGCACCTAGGGAACCTCACTTTCAGGCTTTGAAGCGGATCATTCGGTACATCAGCGGCACTCTTGAGCTCGGCACCACGATCACTCCTTCCTCTAAGCTCGATCTTGTTGCTTACACTGATGCAGATAGGGGTGATTGTCCTGACACACGTCGCTCCACGTCTGGGTACTGCGTCTTCCTCAACGACACCCTTGTGTCATGGTCTGCCAAGCATCAGTCCGTCGTATCTCGCTCCAGCGCTGAGGCCGAATACAGGGGTGTTGCCAACGTTGTGTCCGAGTGCTCTTGGCTCCGGAACCTCCTCCTTGAGCTACGTTGTCCCCTTCAGAAGGTCACTCTGGTCTATACGGACAACGTCTCCGCCGTCTACCTGGCTAGCAACCCAGTCCAGCATCAACGCACGAAGCACATTGAGCTTGATCTCCACTTTGTAAGGGACAAGGTTGCCATTGGACATGTCCGCGTTCTCCATGTCCCGTCCACTTATCAGTACGCTGATATATTCACCAAGGGTTTACCTCGGCAGTTATTCATTGATTTTCGTTCCAGTCTCACTGTAAGGACCCCTCCCGTTTCGACTGCGGGGGTTTGATAGATTACATAGGTCTTAATATTGTATAGTGGGCTAAAAGCCCATTAAGGCCCAATACCTTTGTAACCTATATATATATTATATCAATGAATGGAAACCCTAAGGAGGACTTTACATCAATTCTATCATTCTACACTACTCAGTATTATATACTTCCTCCTTTAAACAAAATATGTCAGTTTATGTTTTTTTAAGAGCTAAAACTTATATAATTTTTTTTTATAATTTCATATTTAATACTAAAAAGTAAAAACTAAACGACATGTTTGATTAACGAAATGAATTCAAATTATGACAACTTATAATGTAACACCCAATATTACACTTAGTTATTTTAAAGATAATTTCCCGTTAGATGGATTTCACATTATAAAGAATAAACCCACGTTTATTTCTCACTAAAACTTGCTATCAATTGCAGGGAATAATATTAGATGGATTCTTCTAAAAAATAAATAAATAGATGTCTTAGTGTGCTTCCTAAACCTAAAATATGCACACACACAAAAAAAGCCGTCCTAAATGCACCACCAAAATTTACTATATACACCACAAACTTTGCGCTTGTTGAGATGTAGGTGTTTTTTTTAACGTGTGCGCTTCTTGAAGCGTAGGGTTGTAGTGTATATAGTAAAATTTTGTGATGTAAATAGTATCACCCTTATGAGTTGGATCAAGTGAGTTAAGTTGGAGATGGCGGGTCAATGGCCATGACTCATGAGAGCATATTCCATGCATATTGTAGGTTTTTTTTCATGAGTCATGGCCATTGGCCAGCCATCCCCAGCTTAACTCACCTGATCCAACCCATAAACGATGCATATCTACTGACCCAAACCCCAACCGAAAGGGTTTGAATTAAATCCCTGAAAATTTAGACGTGTCAAAACTCTGAAAGGGCTTGAAGAAATCCCAAAAGGGTGTGCTTTAAATTCTGAAAGGGCTTCTGCTTGTGATGGGTCTCAGTGATCTTCTTCTTTGTTGGGGTTCTAGCGTTTGGAGACAGGGTTAGTTGGAGTCGAGAGGTGGTGTGTACGGGGCGACTCCGTGTTCGGAAAAGCTTCCTTGAAAGCCTGTCTTCATTGCCTACATGAATTCCTGCTATATCGCTGGTCAACGGTACTACCTCTTGGTTTGGCCTCACTCTTAGTCTATGTCCCCAACGTGTAGGATTTAGGTCTACTTAGATTCGTTTCATTGAAGTGTACATTGTCTTTCATCTTCACGCCTTTTATGCTTTCTATTATATTTTTTACGATCTACGTCTGTCGACTTATCAGCCTCTTGAAAATTGGGCTTGTCCGATCTCGAATTATTACTTTAACAAAACTAAAAAAAAAATTATTACTTTAAAAAAAAGTTACATAAATCATGTTTTGGTTAACGATGAGTACAAATTATCACAACGTGTAGGATTACGTAACACCCAATATTGCGTACACTTAATTATTTTAATGATAATTTCACATTATGAAAGACTAGATGGATTCACATTATGAAAGACTAGATGGATTTCACATTATTCCCGCTTTTGTTTCTTGATCACTAAAACTTACTATTATAGGCAGGGAATAAGAAATTAAGACATAGATATCAATCACAGGTTGATGTAGCGGTTATAACCTGTGGGGCTACATCACATGTTAAGAGATTCGAAGTTTGAATCCTCTTGAAAAAATAGAGTCGCCACATAGTATTCGATTCAGATGTAGAACAATTGAGTCTATCGAAATGGAGTAAGATAAAGAAAAATGAAATTAAGAATAGATGGATTACTTAATTTCCTAAACCTACCCATATCCATGGAAATAATCTTGCACTGGGCCCCACATTTACTACAACTCTTTGTTTTGTTTTGTACATGAAAATATTCGAGAAATCAGGCATATCTAATCCTTGACGTTAGATTCGTATGTTTAGTTTCCTATATAAAAAAGAGAACCTGTTATCTAGTTTCTCCCATAAACTTGTAATCGTTGGCAGGGAAGAAGTTAAGATTAGATGGATTATTTGTTGAGCTTCCTGCCATGGATTCTGCTCTCATGGGCAGCCATCCACCTTCTCCTTTCCCGCCACAAAAACCTCCCCCCGGGGCCATTTCCATTGCCCATCTTCGGCAACCTCTTCCTCCTCATGGGCGGCGCGCCCTACAAGTCCATGGCGGAGCTTGCCAAGATCCATGGCCCCGTTATGCATCTCCAACTGGGAAGCCAAAGGACAATAGTTATCTCCTCCGCTTCCATGGCTAAGGAAGTCTTTCACAAGAACGACGCCTTATTCCGCAACAGGATCATTCCTGATTCCTTCACTGCTCTTCAACACCATGAATCTTCCTTTCTTTTCTTGCCTGTAGGGGATCGTTGGAAGAGCATCCGTAAGGTATTCAATACCCATGTCTTCTCGAGAAGTCGCCTGGAAGCGGGCAAGTTGATTAGAGTAAAGAAGCTGGAGGAGCTTCTCTGTTATGTCAAGCTATGCAGCCAAGCTGGAGAAGCCGTTGATATAGGTCAGATGGCCTTTAACACCGTCCTCAATATTCTGTCAAACAACTTCTTCTCTATCGACCTTGCAGACCCGAACTCGAGCACTTCCAGGGAGTTCAAGGAGTCATTCTGGCAGCTAATGGTGGAAGTTACTAAGCCTAACTTAGCAGATTTTTTTCCAGTGCTCAAGTGCTTTGATCTACAAAGGATTAGGCATCGTGTCGGAGTTCAATTACAGAAGGTGATTGACCTTCTCAACTCGATCATTAGTAAGCGGATGGCTGAGCGAGAAGCTGGGTACTCGAATGACAGTGATGCTCTCGATGCTTTGCTCGATGTCATCCATGATAACACTGAAGAGCTTGAGCTTACTGACATCCCACATTTGCTACAGGTACATACATAACGTAATTGCTACAGTTATATAGAAATATATATATGCTTTTTTTTATTAAGAAAAATTTTAGGTAGAAAAAACTTATGCCCAATAGCATCCAAAAGGATGAAGTCTCGTAGACCTGGTGTTGGGAAAATACCGAAACTATTCCGATTTATAAGATTGATGAGAATGAAAATAAATAATACAAAACACACACTTGTCTTCCCAATCCCATTATATACTCACTGACTCGGGTATTGGGATGGATTTGCTGATCTAAGTTGATTCTATTTGATAAATTAAAGGTTCTAGCGAGACCTATTTGTCTTCCCAAAATTAATCTAACAAGTTTTCCGTCTCCTATAGTCCAAATAAGGCCTGATTTGAATTTATCTATTAGAAAGCTGGCTTTTTGCCACTGCCAAGAGACATTGCCTTTCCGCTTATAGTTTAGGATGTCAGTTTCCTTCATGTATTTGTATCTTATAATCTTAACTCAATAATTATCTGGTTCAACTAGCGTTTTCCACAATAATTTCATTTAGAGAGCTTCATTCATGTCTTTAGATTTCCTTTATCCCGATCCACCTTTTCTTTTTTGTTTACAAATTCTATTCTAGCTGATGAGTGGTCTATCTTACACATCTTTGTACGTTCCAGAAGAAGATTATGCTTACTTTATCCAATTCTTTATGGATGCTAAGCATAAAGCTTTGCATTGTGTAAAGAGGTTTGGATGCCAGATTTGAGTTGATTAGGATTGATCTTCCCTATTGTGAGAGAGCAGTATCTCTCCATTTGCTATAGGTACATTATTTTATTTTATTTTTGATGAGGAAAAAATTTAGGGAGGAAAAATTTTAGGTAGGAAAAAAACCTATCCAATAGCATCCGAATGGATAAGGTTCCGAAGACCTAAATCAGTGTAGATGTCAAGACTCTCAGCCGAGCGGTTAACCTTATATGCCGCTCTATTGCCAGGAGCATATGAGAAAAAGGATACTTTTCTCACTCTGAACAAAATTGTTGCAATATCAGACATAAGAAGTTCCATTTTCCATGAACATCTGTCATTTGTTTTAAGTTGGTTGATAATGATAAGATAATCTTCCTTAACTTGTAGTTTGTTTATCCCTAATTCAACTACTTTATGAATACCTTGTCCTGAATTGGTTGATCATTCCAGTCTCTGATAGTCTCATCCTAGATATACATTTGTAATTCATTTACCGAATACAAGATATATATTTGTAATTCATTTGCCATATATGGTTCTTGTAATTCTTTTGCAGGAGCTATTTGTTGGGGGAACTGACTCATCCCCCAATATAATTGAATGGGCAATGGCGGAATTGCTACGCAACCCTGACAAGATGAAGGCGGCTCGAAAGGAGCTGGAGCGTGTTGTGGGTAGAGGCATTCCGGTCAAGGAGGAAGACATTCCGAGGCTCACGTACTTGCAAGCGATTATGAAGGAGACTTTTAGGAAGTACGGACCAGTCCCATTGATATCCCGGAAAGTAGATTGTGATGTTGAGCTTTGCGGATTCACAGTGCCAAAGAATTCACAAATCCTCATCAACTTGTGGGCTATAGGGAAAGATCCAAGCTTGTGGGACAACCCGAACTCATTTGAGCCAGAAAGGTTTCTTGACAGAGATATTGATGTTAAGGGACGCGACTTTGAGCTCATCCCGTTTGGTGCTGGACGGAGAATCTGCCCTGGAGTGCCGCTAGCGTTGCTAATGTTAAGTCTAATGTTGGGTTCCCTGATCAATTGTTTCGACTGGAAGCTAATAGATGGCGTTGAACCAGAAAGCATGGACATGGATGCTAAATTTGGTATTGCGTTGCGTAAAGCTCATCCCCTTCGAGCCATTCCGATTGCCATCATATAGTTGTCTAGTCATCTATGGCGATGAAGGCTTTCTTCACGTACTCTAGCTTGAAGGATCGATTTCTTTCTTGGTTCTTAGCACTGCAAAAGTTGGTGTAATAATAAAAGTTTGAAACCATTTCTGCATTTGTTTCCCTTTGTTGTAAAAGCATCATGTCTTCGGGACATGTAATCTATGCGAAGTTATGTTTGCCATATAGTTCAATTGATTTTAAATTTGAGGAAAGGGTAGTAATTAGACCAAAAAATGGGCCTTTTTGCTAAACTGGACATGTACCTAAAAAATTGACTAGGGGTAGAAAGTGGTGTATTTTTGCAAATGCAAAAATACCACCGGCAGTGGAGGTAGCAGGTGAAGGGGAGTTGAGCACTGTAGCTCCATCATTTGAAAAACAGAAATTAGGAGGGGGAGGTGCTGGACATGGTGTGTGGCTCAAATAAAGTAGGAAAATGGGGGGGCATTTATGAGGGGAAATTTCAATGATTGAATTAAGGCTGTCAATCAACCCTTAGAAAATCTTGATTGATGGGTGTCATTCCTTATTAAATGCTCTGCAAAAAAGGGATCCAACATAGGAGACGAGTGGAAAGTTGAGGGCAAAGCATCACCTTCATTTTTGGGAACTGAAAACGGTTGGCTTACCAATAGAGGACAAATATCTTACCAATAGCCGACATGTGTCTTACCGATAGGAAAAACTTATCCTACCATACATTGAAATTTTGGAGATAATATGGAGGGGAATGTCCATAGCGATTTTGGCGGGATGTCCGTGTAATTTTGGCGTCAAAATAGGGTTCTTCATTGGGGGAAGAGGGAGAGCATCTGTCTGACCAATATGGTACAGTTATCTAACCAATAGCATATAGTTATCCTACAAATAGGCTTAAAATGTCTTACCATACCTGAAAATTTGGAGAAATTTGGAACGGATTGACCGTAGCTGTTTTGGCGGGTTGTCAGTGTAATTTTGGCGCCAAAACGGGGTTCTTCATTGGGGGGAAGGGGGGAGCATTTATGATGGAAAAATGCAATTATTGCATTGATGGGTGTTCCCCAAGCACATATATAAGCTTGAGAGGAGGATCTCAAACACCCCAACATGCCCTGCAAAAAGTGAGGCAGAGCAGGAGAGAGGCGGAAAGGACGGGAGAAAAGGCACACGTGGATCTGAGGAAACGATACAGTTGTCCTCCTATCAATAGTACAGTTCTGGCCTACCAACAGTGTTCAACTGTCTTTCCATTCCAAGAAAAGTGCAACAAGCTTGTGAGTGGCAGTGGCAGCGATGGGTAAGTCATCTTGTACCTTTCCTTTGTAGTTGTTCCTCTTTCCTATATCAGAACTACCCCCTAGGCTGATCCTCTATTCCCGTGGCGTACCCCAGGTGATATGGTATGTATAAACGTCGTGTGCGGCGGTTGGTGGGCTCCCGGGAGTGGGAGCTTGGTGTTCAAGGGAGAGGCACGTACTGCAGCTATGGTGGTGGCACAGAATATTGTTTACGCCCAATTGAAGGAGAAAATTGTTTCCAAATTCGACGTGGACATGGTATTGTACTACATGTCGTCCTACCACTATCTTCTCTTTGTCTACCCAATAGTTAAAACGTATCCGACCATAACATTTTCTTTATCTTACCAATTCCTTCTCAACTTAACTGCAATTGACATCCTCAACAATGTTTAGGTATATCATGCCAAAAGTGTCGTCTTATCTTGCCAATAGTTTCGTATAATCTTACCACTTATAACATTCATGCAAATGTAAACTTACCAACTCTGCTATCCTTTTCTGTCCTACCATTTTCGAATTTCATACAAGTTTGGTTCATTTTACCTCTTTCCCAACCCAAGAGATATCCAAAGTAATTCACCAACACCAACACCAATTGACCAACAATTCATCATACATATAGGCATTTAACCAAAAATAATTCACACATTAAGTTTCAAACATATAGCCAAACACCTACTCTGTCATACCAACATGTCTTACTTGTTTTCTTCATTTTACCTCTTTAACAACACAGCATATAGGCAATGAGACTAACCAAAACCAAATCACCATTTATTCATCATATTTTTAGGCATTTCATCAAACACTTGGTGGGCGCTTACGGTTTCAACATTAAAAACCAATCAACCAAAATTCCTTCATCCCACTCGGCATACCAGATGTTCAATTTTATCCTACCAATTTCATTACCCGGTGCTACGAAATCTGCTACCCCAATCCTTTTCCCGACACCCACAAACCCTAATCGAACCCGCCTCCCCAAAATCGACTCACAATGGCACCCCTAACCCCTCCTACTTCATTCCTCCTCTATTGCTAGGCACTTACCCCAAATTCATCTCAAATCCTTCACAAAACCGCACCCCCATTACCCCAATTTTGCAACTTAAAGAAAAAACTCCACAGTTGCTTACCTTTGTCTTCGTCTTCAACCTTCTCCTTCCTCCCTCGCTGTGACTGGTGGCCTTCTTCTTCAACCGGTTCTCCGTCTCTCTGTCTATCGCCTCCTCTCTGTCTGTCACCTCCTCCTTTCGCTATTCCGTCTCTCTGTCTTCGTCGCCTCCTCCTTTCGGTTTTGAGAACATGTAACCATCTCTCTCCCTCCCTCCTCCTTTTAATTTCACAAATACTCACCCACTACAGCCGGTTATGTACAGTAAAAAAAATCGGCACTTTAATTGGCATGGGGGTAGAGAGGTTAGTTTGGGCCAATTTTTGGACTAGTGGTCTAGTTTAGCAATTAGGCCCCTTTTTTGGTCTAGTTTAGCAAATCGGCCTTTAAATTTCTTATCAAGCTCCTGGCACTCTTAAGCACAACTTGAACCCAAAGTGTACGTGGTTGTCTCTCGTGGGACCTACATATTATGAAATATTTCTATCTAAACCCCAAATAGCATGAGAGGTCACTATACATCAAAGTTGAAGAAATAATACTCTAGAAGGGGATGAATAGAGCATCCTCGATTTTTGCAAAATAAAACCTTAAGGAGATTTTCAAACCAACTTGTCAAGATCTTGATATAGCTATCAAATCTTGATGAAGTAAAATCGAACAATGTAAAGTAAATACGGAATGTAAAAAGATGAACACACGAATTGTTAACGACGTTCGGCACGAACTTGGCCTACGTCTCCGCCTATTGGTTATCCAACCCGTAAGATTCAACACTTCTTATTTCACTTCCTTGAGCCTAGAACTTCCTAGAAGAACCACCCTTCTTCTATACAAAGCATCACCGCTTCTATTCTAACACTCAACCTTACAAGTGAAATAATTAAAAGCTATCACCACACACCGGAGTGTGCCTTAGATCGAGTATATGATACTCTGAAAGCAAAATGAATGACTTGTACAATAAATGCTTGTGTTTCCCTCAACTCTCAAAAAATAAACAATACTAGACTTTATGAGAACGTAAGAGAGAAACTGGATCAACAAATGCTTAAGATGACTTGATCGCTTTAGAATGAATGCTTGCTCAGTTGTTGTTTACCATCTTCTTGCACCCGTCTTTATATAATTGATCAGCTTCAAAGATAGGGATTGAAGGAAGCAAAGCTCAACTGTGCTCGGACATGGCGGGAAAACAGAAAGGGAAAACGAGAGAGAAGAGGAAAAAGGAATTTCTGTATATTTTTGTTATTATAGTTCAATCAGTTGTTCAGTTACAAGGGTGTGGTATTTATACACACTAAGAACATATAAGCTTGTTGTAACAACCTTCTAATGCAATCTATGTTACATCCAACATCCCTCCCCAAGCGAAAGGTGATGAAATCAACTAAGCTTGAACAACCTAATTGAGATCATAGATTGAACAAGGACTGAACTTTAACAAACTAATTGAAAACATCGATTGGAGCCAACATCCCTCCTCACCCTGGAGAGGGGGAAACAAGCTGTAGTTGGGGTAAAGGTTTGTGATGACGAGGGCCATAGAGAGACTTAGTGAAGATGTCTGCTAGCTGGGTAGTAGTAGGAACATATGTCAAGCTAATAAGTTCTTCCTGCAACTTGTGACGAACCAAATGGCAGTCTAAATCTATATGTTTTGTACGCTCATGAAACACTGGATAGCGGGCGATGTGGATGGATGCTTGGTTGTCACACTTGACTGGAATAGGAATAACATCAGCAACACCCAGTTCATGAACTAAGCGAGAGAGCCAAGCCAATTCAGTGGTGATGCGCCTGAGAGACCGGTATTCAGCTTTTGCAGAGGACAGGGACACAATTGATTGTTTATTTGATTTCCAAGCAATGGGACAACCTCCAAACAAGATGAAATAGCCACAAACAGATCGACGTGTGTGGGTGCAAGCTGCCCAATCAGCATCACAATAGCCCTGAATCTGTGTGTCAACAGAGGAGTTGAGAAATATGCCTAGATCAGGCTTGCCTTTGAGATACCTCAATGTATGGAGAGCAGCTTTGAGATGATCTTCAGTGGGGTGCTGCATAAATTGACTTAGGAATTGAACTGCAAAGGCCAAATCCGGGCGTGTATGAACTAGAAAATTCAATTTTCCAACAAGCTTTCTGTAGACAGTAGCATCAAGAAGTGTTGGAGCAGTGGACTCATGAAGCTTCAAACTCACCTCAAGAGGTGTTGTGACAGGTGACAAAGAAGCACAATTGAACTCATCAAGGAGTTCTAGCAAAAACTTTTTCTGGCTTAAGACATACCCATCATTCACTGTGATCAATTCTATCCCAAGAAAGTAATGAAGAGTTCCCAAGTCCTTTATCCTAAACTGGTCATCCAAAAATTGGTTCAACCTGGCCATCTCAATTCTGTCATTCCCAGTTAATAGGATGTCATCAACATAGACAGCCAGAAACACCATCTTCTCCCCAACTTTCTTAGAGAAAAGAGAGTGATCATTTTGTGAATGCACATACCCCTGGGAGTGTAAACACTGAGACAACTTGGCATACCATTGCCGAGAGGCTTGTTTTAAGCCATATAGGGACTTGTTCATCAGCTTGCACACCCTAGAAGGTTCAGGGAGTACAATACCTTATGGTGGCACCATGTAAACCTCCTCATGGAGATCCCCGTGTAGAAAAGTATTATTAACATCCAATTGCTCAATAGACTAATTTCTTTTCAAAGCAACAGAAACAAGAGTTCTTACAGTTGTCATTTTGACCACATGAGAAAAGGTCTCGGTATAATCCACACCAGCCTTTTGAGTGAAACCCCTGATCACCAACCTTGCTTTGTGTCTGTCAATTGTTCCATCAGCCCTCAGTTTCAACTTGAAGACCCACTTGCAGGTAATGGGTTTCTTGTCAGTAGGTAAATGAACCAAGTCCCAAGTTCTATTGAGATCCAAAGCAACAAATTCCTTATCCATTGCTTCTTGCCAAGCTGGATGTTTGGCTGCCTCAGAGTAAGAAGTAGGTTCCTTTGCAACAATTAGGTTAGAAAAAAATTGATGATCATCCAAGGATATAGAACTAGCACAGATTGGAGATGGAGAAGACAGTAGAGAAGTGATGGTGTGGGAGCAAGATGAAGAACAAGCAGTGGTGCAAATATAATCTTGTAAGTAAGAAGGTGCATGGTGGGATCTGGTGGATCTGCGAGGGGGAATCAACTGTGGCTCAGGAAATGAAGGATCTTGAGTATGACGGTGGGCAATGGTCTCAGAAGAATCAGGTTGTGGTTCACGATCAGAAATGGGAAAGGGCAAGGTAACCTCTGGGGGAGATTCAAGCAAAGGAAACACATGTTCATAGAACATCACATCTCTGGGCACAAATATCTGTTTGGTTTCAATATTCAAAAGCTTGTAAGCTTTCTTGCCAAAGCGAAAGCCAATGAAAATGGAAGCTTGTAAGCTTTCTATTTGGTTTCAATATCCCTATCCCTCTGTAAGGTGGATGCATAACAAAGACATCCAAATGGTTTTATGTGGTCATAAGAAGGAGGTTTGGAAAATAGGACTTCAAATGGGGTTAAGCCCTTCAACACCCTTGAGGGTGATCTGTTGACAAGGTATGTATCCATAAGGACACACTGTCCCCAGTATTTGAAAGGTAGGTTTGACTGAAAAAGAAAGGCTCTTGAGGTTTCCAAAAGGTTTTTGTGTTTTCTCTCAACCACTCCATTTTGTTGTGGTGTATAGGGACAACTGGTTTGATGGAGTATGCCATGAGCTTTGAAAAAGGCAACTGCTTCATGACTTGATCCCAATTCAAAGGCATTATCAGATCTGATAGTGTTTGGGGTGCAGGAAAAATGGTTCTGAATCATTTTGACAAAAGCTTTCAAAAGAGGAAAAGCATTGCTCTTCACACTGAGCAGATGTGTCCATGTACAGCGAGAGAAATCATCCACAATGGTCATAAAGTACTTGTAGCTATCATGGGTAGCTGTGTGATAGGGTCCCCACAGATCAACATGCACCAGTTCAAAGGGAAATTTGGAAGAAATTTGGCTAGAAGGAAATGGCAATTTGTGTTGTCTGGCTTTATGACAGATATCACATGGGTCATGTGTTTTCTTATGTGCTACAATGCCAGGATCAATAACAGAGACAAGTTTATTGAGTTTATTAAAAGGCATGTGACCAAGTCTAACATGCCACAATGTAAAAAGATCCAACATACAAGCAAAAGTTTTGCTAGAAGAAGAAATACAGTCAACTGTAGGTAAAAGAGGAAACTGTAAAGGTGAACTGGAGTCCATGGATTTGTCTGTTTGCTTAGAGTGTAGCAGGTACAGTCCTCCCTGGTTACTACCAAGAACCAGATAGGACATTGTGTAGCAAAATGTGGAGGAAAATGTGGAGGAAAAATCAAAGGACATGACTGTGATGCAGGAAGCATTTGGCAAAGTAATTTTGTGAGTTCTTGAAAGAGGTTTTAAGGAAAGGAAATGGTGTTTATTGGAGCACATGTGGTCAGTTGCACCAGAATCTATAATCCAAGTCAGATCATCAAGATTTGAACCACATGAAGCATTAAAACCATACTTCAAATAACAAGTCATGACAAAAGATTCAATACCTGCCATAGTGCAGCCTGCCATGGGAGATGAATAGATGATGCAACTGGAGAATAGGTTTGACCAAGAAAAATTCGCAGTTGTGCACATTATTCAGCAGTGAATCCAGGTATAGGAGATGATGATGAAGCTTCATTCTCGGTGGTGACATTTGCAGCAATCTTCTTCTTTGATGATCCAGAATGAGTGGAAGAGGTGGTGGGATATCCGATAAGCTTGTAGCAAAATTCCACTTTGTGTCCAGTTTTCTTGCAATGAGTGCAGACATAAGTCGGTCTCCTCGTTGGAACCGTCCCTTCCTGCTTTGGCTTGTGTCCTTGCGAGGATATAGCCGACGAATCTGGAGCAATCTGATGAGTGGACCTCATTTCCCTCTGCTTCTCTTCCTGATTGATTGATCATGGCATAGGGTTCTGCAACTGAAGGCACCGGGTTCATCATCAAGATAGTGGCTCGTAAGCCTGCGTAGCTGTCGTTGAGAGCCATAAGCAACTGGATCAGCTTCTGTTCTTCAGCTTCTTTGCGAATTGCGGCGTTCCCGTTACAAGAACAAACAGTCAAACTCTTCAATGATCTTTCTTCCTCTCAGAGACGTCTAATCTTTGTGAAAAAGGCAATGAAGCTATCATTGCCTTGAGAAATGTTACAAATATCCTTCTGAATGGAAAACTTATGTGCGAGATTCGTTTGTTCGAATCTTGTGCACAAATCAGTCCAAATCTCAGATGCAAGTGCAATTTGGATTATGCTTTCGGCAATCTCCTTGCCAAGTGCATGTATGATCCAAGAAATAACTAGGTCGTTGCATCGATCCCAAATTCGACACTCAAGATCGCCAATTGTCGGTCGTTGTAGCTCGATCTCCTGTAATGAAACGGATCTTGTTCTTCGCTGAGAGTGCAATTAACACTGATCTCTGGATTATCCGAGGGATGAATGTAGAGCGGATTTTGAGTATCCATTATCGATGCTTGACCACCGATGAGATCTGTAACGTTCTGAGGAGGAACTGCCATGGAAATGAGCTAGAGATTCAAGCGGAAGACGGAAAAGAGCTATGTTGCTCTGATACCATGTAAGAAGCAAAGCTCAAATGTGCTTGAACATGGCGGGAAAACAGAAAGGGAAAACGAGAGAGAAGAGGAAAAAGGAACTTCTGTATATTTTTGTTATTACAGTTCAATCAGTTGTTCAGTTACAAGGGTGTGGTATTTATACACACTAAGAACATATAAGCTTGTTGTAACAACCTTCTAATGCAATCTATGTTACATCCAACAAGGATGGAGAGCCGTTTGAATTTTGAATTCTTTCCAAGTGAATTTGAATTCCTTCCGAATCCATTCTTTCCAAATCCATGGCCTGCAATCTTCTCCATGATCAAGCATGTACTCTTGGAAGATCGGATCACCCCTTGTCCTTATATAGCTCTCTCAATCTTTCCTGAAATACAATTAAAGGAATTCTACCACATAATAGGTTAGGAGAGCACATGAATATTTGAATATGGCCCAATCCAAGATGACTGCATTAAGGCCTAATGAAAGGCCCATAAATAATCTTGGCTCAAAAGATTGGCCTTGTCTCAATTCCTTCACTTAAACAAATCAATTCATAGACAAGATAGTATTCGATCAAACATTTTATACAAGGTTTCAAGACCTTGAAACTAGGCCTTGTTGTTTTGTATTTCATCACCCTTAGAAACAACCTGCAAGTTAGTATCTCCAGATCTTACAATTAAGGTGGACTCTTCAAAAGTATATGCACAAGAGATTGGAATGTACTATAAAGATATGAAACTAATTAGGTGTACCTTAATAACTCTTATCTAACTGGATAAATCAACACAACATCAAGCATATGTGTCACATATACATATAATGCAAGGTAAATCACACCCGTACAAGTACCACTTAGACTATCCACAATGGTTTTGCTCATAATGTATACATTTGTACAAGATGTGTAAAAATACACCTTATTTTTTAGTATTTTACTCAAATGGTCAAATGTGTATTTTTTACACATCATTCAAATACAATTAATTTAAAACAAAAAAGAAAACAAACATCATAAAAAATACACCAATAAAATTGGTTTGCTTTTTGAAAAAGTTTTTTGCACATGGGGATGTGATGTGCTCAAATTTGCATATTACATGTTCAAATGTGCACATTTGCACACCTCAAAAACAACCAATTGAGCTAAAAAATGTCTAAAAAATACACATTTGCACATTTACACACAACCATTGGAGTTTGTCTTAGGGATCATATGATAGAACGTACAATGATAACACGTAATGGTCATAAAAAAACATGAATAGAACAACACAAGTATTACATGTCGCATAAAACATCAACATCATATGGTAGTGATACGAGTATATTAGGAAACGGTAAAGATTGTATTCTATCTTATTTTATCTCTTTATAATTTGTATCTATCTTTATATATATCCTTGGTGTTAAGTCTAAAATAAATATATCGCTCTCTGATTGAATTCAATCAACATAGATTACAACCAATTTTTCTATAATCTTTTATGGTATCCAGAGCCGGTTCAAAACCCTAATTTTTTTTTTCTCTCCCTACTGCCGCCGGTCACCATGTCCACCAATTCCACTTCGACCAACCCCAATCCCACTCCCGACTGCACCCACACCACCAATGCTTCTGGAAATCTTCTCTCGGCTACCATTGGTTCCCAACCCACTTTTAACCTTCAATTTCCCTAATTCACCGTCAAATTGGATCGCTCTAATTTCTCTATTTGGCGCGCCAATGTTCTTGATGCTCTTGATGCATTTGATCTCAAGGATTTTGTGTTCACTGACACAATCCCGCCAAAAACCGTTCCTCCTGCCGCATCCAACCCCATTGATGCTGCTACTACCGATGCTTAATCGTCGGCCCTCAACTCCGACTATGTTGCGTGGCGGAAAAAGGATAAGTTTATCCTTTTCTGGCTCCGCACTGCTGTCTCTGCTACTCTGGCATGCTACCTCGTCAAACCCACGACTTCTCGTGAAGTGTGGGTCGTCATTAACGATATGTTCCAGCACCAGTCTCGGGCCAAGGCGATGTTCTTTAAGCAACAGCTTCATACCGTTCCCAAATCCGGTTCTTCTATGATCGAGTACTTCGAGAAGAAATTAACAGGTCATGGCTGATTCCCTTGCCGACTGCCTTTAACCTGACCCTGACGATGAGTTCATCACTTGCGCTCTTCAGGGTTTGGATACGTCATATGGTATGTTCCAGGCCGCCATTCACTTCCGCTCCGAGTCGCTTACTTCAGCAACACTTCTCAGCCACTTGCTGCGTGAGGAGCAGCGTCTTCAGGACGAATCTCGCGCCTCCTTTGGTGTCGATCAGCCCTTTGCTCACTATGGGCAGTTCTGCTTTTCCTCCACGCCTCAACAGCGCTCCGACGGGCCCTCTAGTCGCTCGGGGCAAGGTCGTTAATCCTTTGTGCCTCCCATAATCACGCAGCAGGATTCTTCCTCCCGAACACTCGTCCCTTCCAGAAGGTTCCTTGCCAGATTTGTGACCGTACGGGCCGGGGCATGCCGCAAAGGATTGCTTCAAAAATCTTGATATTCAGGCCTTCCCGTCTCGCCATCCTCCTGAGCGCCTGCAGCACCAACCTCCATCTTATCCCGCGGCATACATGGCGTCTCCGTCGACTATAGTTGATCCAAACTGGTATTTTGACTTAGGGGTCAAGGATCACATCACTGGTGATCTCAGCAAGATCTCCATCAACTCGGCGTATGGTGGAGGTGACTCTAAGAGAGGCAATAATGCCTATCTTGAGTTACATCCCTTCCTATATCTCATATTGCCAATCTTGAGTTATCTCTCGCTTAACGAGAGGCAATAATGCCTATCTTGAGTTACATCCCTTATTCTGTTCGTTGAAGAATTTGCAGGGAAGGGTGTTTCTCAAAGGAATCGTTGACAATGGGCTCTATAATCTTTCTCACCTCCAGTCGACAGTTCCTCCTCGTGTTCTTGTCAGCGAACGAACCAGTCTGAGTCTGTGGCACCATCGTTTGGGTCATTCTAGTCCTCAAATTTTTTGCATCTTATGCAATTCTTTCAATTTACCATATCTAGTTCTACACCTAAGTGTTAGTCTTGCTCCTTAGGAAAGAGTCGTCGTTTACCTATTTTATCTACGCATGGGTCCAAAACTACTCTGTTTGAACTTGTTTACTCTGATGTTTGGGGCCCTGCTCCATCACTATCAATAAATGGTTGCCGCTATTTTGTTCTGTTTGTGTATGATTGCACTCGCTTTACTTGGATTTATTTTATGTCACAAAAGTCTTAGGTTCTCCACTACTTCAAACTCTTCCAGGACATGGTCCACACTCAATTCAATAAGACCATCAAAGCCCTCCAAATAGACTGGGGAGGAGAGTACCGCAATGACGTCTCTTCTCTCCTTCAATCCCAAAGCATTGTTCACTGCATCTTATGGCTTCACACCCCTACTCAAAATGGAATGGTTGAACGGAGAAATAGAACAATTCAGGAAAAGGGTCTTACACTCCTCACTCACTCCAAACTCCCACCGAAGTTTTGGGAACATGCCTTTCACACCGCCATCTACCTTCACAATCGCACCCCTACCCCCATTCTTCGCAACCAATCCTCTTATCATTGTTTATTCAGAAGACCTCCTGACTACTCCATTCTCCGCTCTTTTGGGTGTCTCTGCTTCCCCTTTCTTGGTCCCTATCGAGCCAACAAACTTGAGTTTAAAACCAAAGCTTGCATTTTCTTGGGGTATAATGAAAGTCACAGGGTTCACCTATACTATGATTCCACAACCAAACATGTTTATGTTAGTCGTCATGTCGTATTTCATGAGTTTGTCTTCCCCTCTCTATCCTCAGCACCCGTGTCATCCACCTCAAGCTCTCCGCCACCCGGCCTCCCTATCTACATGTTGGTTGTCGCTTCTACATCCCCTATGCCATCTCCATCTTCTGATCTTGAGCTTGTTGTCGATACCACTTCAGCACCGTCTTCCCCTCTCCCTGAAGGTTCCTCGACATCAGCATCTCTTTCACCGGTGTCAGGTTTCTTGGCTACACCCGTCTCTTCCCCGCCTATGAGCCCGTCTTCCGCCACTCTCTCCTCGTCTTATGCCTCTCCAGGCCATACATCAGCCGCCACCTTTAGCTCCTCCATTTCCCCCATCTTGTTGACAACTCCGCCTCATCTCCCTCATCTTCGGCCTAGCAACGCCTCTGTCCACCCTATGACCACCCGTTCTCAAAAGGGCACCCTCAAACCGAAAGCCCTCCTCACATCAAAGCACCCGCTACCCCCGCCCTCCTTATCTGAAATAGAACCCAAAACCCATCGCCAAGCTGAGAAGTGTCCTCACTAGGTTTCTTCCATGTGCTCTGAGATCGATGCCCTCGCTAACTTTGGTATGTGGTCGCTTGTTCCTCGACATCCTTCTATGAATATTGTTGGTTGCAAATGGGTTTACATGATCAAACGGAATGTTGATGGCTCTATCGATCGCTACAAGGCCAAGCTTGTTGCAAAGGGGTACAATCAAGAAGAAGGTGTTGGCTATTTTGACACATTTAGCCCTGTTGTTCGTCCCACGACCATTCGTCTCGTGCTCTGCATTGCTCTTTCCAGAGACTAGCCTATCCGTCAGCTTGACATCAACAATGCCTTCCTGAATGGCGATTTGTCAAAGGATGTTTACATGGACCAGCCTCCGGTCTTTGTGGATCTCTCTCGCCCTGGCCATGTCTATCATCTCCGCAAAGCTTTATATGGTCTCAATCAGGCCCCTCGGGCTTGGTTCATCAAGCTCAAATCGTTCTTGATACTCTCCGGGTTCCATGCTTGCCAATCGGATTGCTCCCTGTTTGTGTTGGCATCACTATCTTGTCTTATTTATGTCCTTATTTATGTTGATTACATTATCATAACAGGGAGTGTTCCTTCTGCCATCACTCGCTTCATAGCACGTCTTCACAAGGATTTTTCACTCAAGGATCTCGGCCCTATGCACTTTTTCCTCGGTGTTTAGGTCTCTCGCTTGCTTGACCGAATGCTCCTCTCTCAGCAGCAGTACATTCGTGATCTTCTTGCTCACTCTAAGATGGAGAAAGCCAAGCTGATTTATAGTCCTGCTAAGCCTCACTCTCGGCTTCATCTCGTTGGGGATCCCATGCCTGATTTGTCGCTCTATCGCAGTGTTGTTGGTGCTTTACAATATGTGGTCATCACTCGGACTGAGATTACTTATGTTGTGAATCAGGTTTTTCAGTATATCCAGTGTTCGACTGAGGATCATTGGGTTGTTGTTGAGCGCATTATGTGCTATCTTAAGGGCACTATATCAAATTCCTTTCAGCTTCGTCTGTGCACCCAGCTTTGGGTCATTGCGTTTACCGATGCTGGCTGGGTGTCTGATTCTGATGACTGTCGTTTGCAATATGGGTTCGTTGTCTTCTTCGGGAACTCTATTATCAGTTGGAATTTCAAGAACCAGCAGGTTGTTGCTCGCACCAGCACAGAGGTTGAGTATCGCACTATTGCCGAGACTGTCGCTGAACTCAACTGGATTCAACAGCTCCTCATTGTGTGGAAAGATGTGAAATATGCATCCCACATTGATTAGATGATGAATCCAAGCCTTGCATATAAGTCGGTGGGCTACCCCACCTAACACCAATTGGTTTTAGGATGGAACCCCACTCGGCTTGTGTGCTCGGCTTGATTAACGCATGGTACGCTCGGACGTGCGTGACCCCCCACGTCATATGGCCCGCCGGAATTTAACATGGTATATATCAGAGCGGTGCGGTCTGAGATCCTGGTATAATGGGTTGGCCGGCCTTAAGGCTTAAGTCGTCAAGTGCAACTGGCAGATATTGTGGGGCCAGACAGTTGCACTTGAGGGCGTGTGTGTGGAAACATGTGAAATATGCATCCCACATTGATTGGATGATGAATCCAAGCCTTGCATATAAGCCGGTGGGCTACCCCACCTAACACCAATTGGTTTTAGGATGGAACCCCACTCGGCTTGTGTGCTCGGTTTGATTAGCGCATGGTGCGCTCGGACGTGCGTGACCCCCCACGTCATATGGCCCGCCGGAATTTAACACTCGTCAATCTTAAGTCGCGCCTCACAGGTCTCCCTATTGTCTTATGTGACTCGTTGAGCGCCACCTTCATGACGAGGAACCCAGTCCTCACGAGTCGTTCCAAGCCTAACCATCTTCTTATCCTATAACTATAAAGAAAGAAACCAATTAGATGGAAAAAAGATAGAGAGTCTGTTGATGAGTTTACCCGTTTCTGAGGTATCTATTTCTTTTTTTTTTTACTATAATACCTTGTTTTGACTATATCGCACTATGTATCATTTTATAACTTCCGAAACCCTCTACCTTTCTTTTTGTTTCCGGTCTCATTTTAAATGGAGGAATTCCGAGGATATTTAGAACTAGATAGATCTTGACAATCCTTTTTATATCCACTTATCTTTCAGGAATATATCTTTGCACTTGTACATGATCAGGATATAAGTTCTATCCGTATACGTTCTGATCGCCAATTCATACTAATTCATACTAATCTAGATGCATTTCATTTGAATGATTTGAATTGATAGAATAACAAAAATGAATTTAACTTATACTTTACTTAACGCTCCGTTTCTGAAGTAACTCTCATCAACTAGCACTATCCTAATGTAGTAGGGGTAATTCATCAAATTCGTTCGATCGAAAATAAGAACGTCCCCTCATATGACCCTGCCCTAGATATCTACAAGCACTGACTTTCTCATGGACCGGCCGTGATTTTAAAATCGTTCAAATGACTTTATCCCTATATAAGCTTTCATATGCATAAGAGTTCTTGCGCTTATGTTCGAAAGAAATCACGCATTAGAACATATTCCACTTTTCATTTTCAATAAAAAAAAATGGAGTATTATGATTCAATTAAGTCTAAATCTTGAAAAAGTTTGATTGGGCCTAACCAGCCAGCCTAAACAATCTTGTTTTTTTGAACATGAAGAAATAAAGAAGCCATTGCAATTGCCGGAAATACTAGGCCTACGAAAGGCACAAAAATAGAGGGAAGGTTTATATATGTCATAGAATGGGTACCTCGGTTGACTATTTGTACCTGTTTGTTATATTGTTCTAAAATTCTCTTAACTTAATTCGAATTCTAATTCTATATAATTATACTAATTATATCCCAGTGAGTATAGTATATACTAAGTTCAAGAAATGTAGAACTAACTAAATAAACTTAATTATCCTTCGAAACAAAAAGGATATGTTGGATAATAAACTTTTTGATTCTTCATCTTTTGCCCCTGTCTTTTAATTGAATTCAATATCAATGAAGAAAGAGTTGTTTACAAAGTCCCGTTCGAATCGGATCCAAGAGAAATTCTCTTGTTAGTCAAAATGGAGAGTCTTCAACAAGGAAATATATTAAAATGCAAAAGGCCCTTTTTGCGCAATTTCCATTTGGCAAATGGAAATTGACAGAAGTAAGAATGTTGATAGAATAGAGGTTCTCTGAGTAGTAATCAGGAATGGAATATGAAGTCAAATAAAAAAAGTAAAAAAATTGATCCGCAACTTTTGATTCTTTATATATAGTTATAGATTATAGATAGATTATGGATAGATATAGAATTAGTAGTTATAGAGATAGAATTAGTATGGTAACCGCGAAAAGCCCACCCTACTATTCTATTATGATTGATGATTGATTCTTTATCGTTTTGACTTTGATGGATTACGATAACTAACGACCTTTTTGCCACAAATAAAAAATAGTTGACCTTACTGATGGGTCGAATTTTGATTCAAAGGAAAGAAAGCATGCAACCGAAATAACTCGCTTAAAGTGGGTTTTAAAGGATTACGTGGTACAATTGGATCGAATAAACCCTTATCGAATAAATATTCAGCTTCTTGTGAACCGTCAGGTACTGCCGTATTCAATGTTTCTTCAATTACTCTTTTACCCGCAAACGCTACGTGGGCATTGGGTTCGCACATAATGATATCTCTCAACATACCAAAACTAGTTGTCACGCCTCCAGATAAATTGTTAAAGCTTCCATAAAAGCCAAACTAAGCAATAAAGTACCTCGTATTTTACCCTCTGCTTCGGGCTGTCTAGCAATACCTTCTACAGCTTGGCCTGCAGCAGTGCCTTGACCAACTCCCGGTCCAATAGAAGCAAGCCCTACAGCCAATCCAGCATCAATAACGGAAGCGGCAGAAATAATTGGATTCATGTTAAGTTCCTCGCACAAAAAAAAAGAAATGGTTAATGATACAATCAACGAATAAATTATGACTTAATTATTCCATCAACTAAGATTCAGCCAGTCGAAGTCAGTAAGAACTCCGAAGTGAATAATATTAAATAGTAATTAAATTAAAGTATTAAAGTAGGGCTTAATATTAGTTCATATATAACTAGTCAATATCTAATATCCAATATACATGTCTTTCTTCCATAACGTAAACCTAGTATTCTGCCTTAAATTTTATTGGATTGGATTATAGAATCTTTTAGTCATTCGATTCCAGATACCTAGTTCGGCCTTTCTATACTAACCACTCCTCGCCCCCTTGCTATTTATTACTTTCTATTACTAAAACAACATACTTGTATGTTCCCTAAGTAAATTCTCTTGAAACATATATTTACTTTTTCTATTTCTAAGAAAAAAGACTCTTTCGAAACTGAATTAATGATGACCCTCCATGGACTCGCCTATATAAGTTGCGGCTAAAGTTGCAAAAATAAGAGCCTGAATACCACTTGTAAATAATCCAAGAAACATGACAGGTATAGGAACTACTAAAGGTACTAAAGAAACAAGAACAACAACGACTAATTCATCGGCTAATATATTTCCGAAAAGTCGAAAACTAAGGGATAGGGGTTTTGTGAAATCTTCTAAGATGTTAATGGGTAAAAGAATTGGAGTTGGTTGAATGTATTTACTAAAATAACCCAACCCTTTTTTTGCAAGACCTGCGTAGAAATAGGCTACTGACGTGAGTAAAGCTAAAGCTACGGTCGTATTTATATCATTCGTAGGTGCAGCTAACTCCCCATGAGGTCACTGTATTATTTTCCAAGGTAAAAGAGCCCCTGACCAATTAGAAACAAAAATAAATAGAAACATAGTTCCAATAAAGGGAACCCAAGGACGATATTCTTCTCCAATCTGAGTTTTGCTCACGTCTCGAATGAATTCAAGGACATATTCAAAGAAATTCTGACCGTCAATCGGAATGGTTTGTGGATTCTGAACAGCTATGGCGGCTGAGCTTAATAAGATAGCAATTACAACCCAAGAAGTAATAAGTACTTGGCCGTGGACTTGGAAACCACCTATTTGCCAATAGAAATGTTGGCCGACTTCTACACCGGATATATCATATAATCCCTTTAGTGTATTGATTGAACATGATAGAACATTCATATTGTCCTCTGACAGAAATATAACCTTAAAAAAATATTATTTTTATCCAATCATTGATTTCTCGACTTGTCTACTTCAATCGTATATAATACCAACTAATCACACCATATCCCCAGTTATTTTTATATCCTTTTTGATATTCAGGAATCCTAATCGAATCTACTCTATTTAATTCGAATTCAATTAGAGAGTTCACTAAAGTCATGCTTTTTTTATGAATCAAGGATTTCTGATATAGCTAGAACAACCTTCACAAATTGCGACTACTAATTTGGTGAGAATTAAGCGGATTGAAACTATAGTGTCATCATTCGCCGGAATCGAAATATCTGCAAGATCGGGGTCACAATTTGTATCGATTAAAGAAATCGTTGGAATTCCCAAAGTAATACATTCTCGAAGGGCTGTATATTCTTCTTGCTGATCAACGATGATTACAATATCCGGTAACCCTCACTTCGTTCGTGAGAAGGTAGAGGCTGGTAAGCTCTTGGTTCATCACATTGATTCTCATAATCAAACTGTTGATATCTTCACCAAGACTCTAGGCAATCGTCGTTTTGAGTTGCTACGTTCCAAGCTTCATGTCACTCCCCCTCCGTGAGCTTGCGGGTATTAGAAAAGGATAAAGATTGTATTCTATCTTATTTTATCTCCTTATGATTTGTATCTATCTTTATTTATATCCTTGGTGTAAAGTCTAACATAAATAGCATACCGTAAAGACGGGGTGGCGTTGAAGCACACAACTCAGTCATGATCTTTATAAACTCTGCGTAAACATGACATGTATTGCTGATCTTCACGCGACAAATGCAAGTAATAAAACATGAATTATCAAGTCTTTCCATATATGTTGAATGTTGTGTTGCGTTAACAATATGAATTAACAAAGCAAGAAACAATTAAAGGATGGTTCATCCTAACCTAAGGCATCACATATATCAATCAAATAAAGGTACCAACATATTCTTCAATACACGAATCAGAACGAGCAAAGCCACAAACAAGCAGCACCCTCCCCCAACGCTCGTCAAATACCCATTTCTTCCCTCTTCCGCCTCGTTTGCCTCTCCACCGGCTTCGTCTTCAACCCTGCAACCAACGCATCTCATCGTCATCAGCAACACTAACCAAATCAAACCTCACTCTCTTTCTCTAATTAGCTAATCAAACGATCGAGCAATCGAAATTCAATTCCATGCTTACTTATAATAAGCATCGGCTTCTGGGACCGCCCCTGCTCCTTGCAGCTTAGGCACCTGTGAGTGCGCCAAGGCTGCCCTCTCGTCGTCTTCCATTGGGATCTTCGCCTTCCTCGCCTTGGAAAAGTATAATTCATCAACAAATTGATCGACCTTCATTTGGAATTGGATCGTTCCATAACATATACACAAGGAATTTGATCTTACCAGAGTTCGGAACTGGAGATTGTACAGCAATTCGATGTACCTTTGCTTAGCTCTCTTCGTCTCGCTATTCAGGTGCCTCCAGAAGCCGTAGATAGAGCTCATGTTCACCACTCTTTCTGCATACATCTTCCATGTATAGCTGCATTCATTTCGTTTTCCTTTACCTTTCGTAATCTTATACAAATCGATCTAAACCAATTGCATTTTGAGTCGAGTTCTTTACCATTCATTTATCCGGCAAAGGCTGGCCGCAGACACTCTCTCCCAGCACTGAGGGTCCACCTTACACCTCTCAAAGAACTTCACAATCTTGGCACTCGACGCATTGCCATCCCTGGGGTCAATATGGAACCCAGAAACCTCATCGACAATGATCTCGAGGGGGCCACCTTGGTTGGTGGCGAAAGTGGGCAGGCCACAGCTCATTGCCTCCACCACCGTGAGGCCGAACGCCTCGTACAGCGCGGGCTGCACGAATGCGCCTCGAGTGTCCGCGATGCAGCGGTAGAGCTCCCCGTTGCGACCGCGGTCGGTCTGTGCGGATATCCACCTCAACTGCCCCTTGAGCTCGTATTCGCTTATCAGGCCGTGCATCCGGTTGATCTCCTCCACCTCCTCGCGGTCCTTGGATTTCGATGCGTAGATGGTCCCGCCTACGATCACGAGGTTCGCCAGCTGGCGTAGCGTCGGGTTGGCGGCGTACCATTGGACCAGTGAGGCCATGTTTTTCACCTTGTCAAGCCTTGCCATGGAGAAGATTATCGGCTTGCTGCGGTCTTCCAGGTACCCTCTTGAGTCCCCAAACATACAAAAAATTGTTAGGCTCTGTTTGGTTCGGTTTTGAGTTGTAAGTTTTGTTTTCCTTTATTTCCACTTTGGATTTTTTTTTACCCGGTTGTATTTTTATTTTTTTTGTTATAAACAGTGACGGAGCCAGAAATTTATCAAAGTTCCCTCTTCGATAGATTTTTTCTTTAGTTAAGCATATAAAAACTATGATATTTTAGTTTAAACGACGATGTTTTAGTTCAAAACAATGATATTTTTGCTCAAAACAACATTTTAATTCAAAATTGTGTCATTAATTGTTGTATATTTTTTTCTTAAATTGTTGTATATTTTTTTCTATTTAAACGAATAAAACGGTGTCGTTTTAGTCTATAACGATATTATTTTTCTATTAAAAGACACCTTTTGAAACCTAACAACGATTGAATATGTAA
The DNA here is from genome assembly GCA_037127255.1 of Persicaria tinctoria. NCBI lineage: Eukaryota > Viridiplantae > Streptophyta > Magnoliopsida > Caryophyllales > Polygonaceae > Persicaria > Persicaria tinctoria. The sequence goes on from JBANSL010000014.1 coordinate 11,216,707, forward strand.
TTTGTTGTTCTTTTAGCATACAGTAGTGTATAACAAGATATAAAAAAATTTAACCTTGCATAATTTCTTATCTAATGGTTGAATTTAATAATGTAAACTCTTGTTATGAAGTTCTTGGGTTGAATTATATTATTTAAATATCAAGTTAAAGTAAAATAGAAAAGCATTGTGGTTTATTAAAAGAATTAATCTGTATTTAATTTTCAAACGCTATAACTTTCTACTCGGGTATCGGATTGATGCTTATAATATATCAAAACAAAACTACCGACGAGTAGAATAAGTATATGTGATTCGTCAGATGAAAGGAGGAGATGTATGCATTTGAGCAAAATAAAAACAGGAAACTCACAACTATGCCAAACGAGTCGTAAGATCAAATGTGTGTAAACTGTAAAGATGGTGAGAGAGCTTTGACTTACATATGCTCATCATTTTCATCCCTGCTATAGAGCAACTCTTCAATGGCGGGATGAAATGACGAGAGACGCTTTTCCTTGTGGTAGTAAGGGAAGTAGATGGACTCGTCAGCACCCGGTGCAACTATGTTGAACTTTGGATCGAACACGTTGATTCCGGATACTACACGACACACCCCTGGCATGGTGAACGCTGTATGAGATTCGTATTGTCCTGGCCTATCTTTGCTGCATCATCATCATCCCGCCAAGAGTTGAATACAATGCATATATTGAACAATGTTTTCATGAAGTATAAGATCATTAAGGACAAAATGTACCAACCTTCCTGCGATTTCTTGATACGTGCTGGTGATGATGAAATCAGCTGCGTTCATTGCGATGAGATCAGCTGTGAATTGACACGAGAAGTGATACTTGTCATCGAAATCTCTCCAATTGATGTCGGAGTCTTCGTACTTGGTTTTCTCCAGCGCATGAGCAATGGTTCCCTATCATCATCTCAAACCAAATATCTAATTAGGTCACATATATAGGACTTGGAAATCAACAACAACAACAACAACATTCCCAGTTTTCCCGCTAGAGCAGGGTCTGGGGGCCAAAATGTACACTCCGAGTTTGGAAATCAAGCCTTGAAATTAACTAGTGCAGTACCTGTGTGACTCCGAGTTTGGCAGCAACGAGAGAGGCAACGAGGTTTCCATCGGTATAGTTGCCGATTATAAGGTCCGGTTTGCACTCCATGTGCTCAAGAATCTTGCTAGTAGCATCCTACAACACAAATCGATGCACACAATTTGCAACAAGATCCAATCAAACACTGTGTCGATCAAACGTTCATATAAATCACTTAACGGGAAATGACCCGAAAAAGTCCACCGAATGCCTAATAATCCCGTTATACAGGAAAACGTAAGTATCATACCCTTTTCTAACGAATCATCTAGTTCTACTATTTCGTTGACTACTAAAGTTATTAAAAAGGGAATTAAGGAGCTAGGAATGAGGGCAAATCATATATGCATGCCTGAGTGAATCGGTTGAGGTAAGGAAAGACGTCGAAGCGAGAAACCCAACGTCGGAGGACTGACCCTGTGTCGTCTGTCACAAAAGGCACCCTTAGGATGAAAGAATGTTTGGTGTTGTAAATGGCTTCAAGCTCTTGATTGCACGTCGTCCCTTGCGCCTCTGGTATTAGTCGAGTCACCACAAGAATACAAGGCTTGAACGCGGTCAAGCCTTGTTGCCTCAGTCTAATCAACAGCTCTTCCTCCAGAGCTCTAACCTGATCCAAGATGTACACCACCTGTACTCAAACAATGTCGCAAACAATACGAATCAGATATCAAACAAGCACGAATAATGAACGAATATACCGCATTGAGCAATTGCTAGAAGCAATCGAGTACCTGGCCTCCTGTATCGGGTAAGCCAAGCACGCCAGACTGGCCAAAGTAGCCGTGAGGAGAAAAGATGACGACATTGAAGGTGGTGGGAATCCGGCTGAAGAAGCACTCGAGCTTGACAGGGTCAGGCGCCTGAAGAGCCTCAGCCAGCGCCCTCATTGTGTCCAGCGCTCTCTCCGCGGTGTCTCCCCATCCCTTGTCGAATCCCCACTCTTTTATCCTCGACTCGTAGTCTTGGGAGGGTGTTTCCTTAGGAAGAGTTGAGAGGAACATATCCGCATATTCAAGTGCTCCTTCGAGCTTCGTTACTGTGTTGAGAGTCTCGTTGATCAGAAGCTTCTGCACGTATTGTGTTTACAAGGTCAGCATCCTGTCATTCACCCTTTTAACACAAAAACTTAATCGACTAACCTGGCCTTGATGCTCCAAAGCCAGTAAGTAATCAAGCAGAGGATTGGCGTTTTCCGATGCATTGCTGAGGCTGGAGCTGATGAATCGCGACACGACGCTGAATCCCTTGCCGATTGAGTCAGACTGAGTTAGTCGCGGAATGGAGAAGTCTAAGGCTTCGAAGTCTATCTCCAGCGCATTCTCGTCGTTTGCCCTGTCAGAGAGTAAAATCTCACTCAACCTCGTCTACTAAATGTTAATCGTTGGATCAAAAATCAGAGCTGGACTTGCCATTGTAGGTCGTGGATACTTTCTTTGGCCTTCAAATAATCGACGGGGGTGATTCCTTCAACGGCGAGAGTATCGGCGTTAACTCGAAGGTACTCCCAGAACCCGGGCTGGGGTCTAACCGCCAATGCAACTTCCGGTGGTACAACCGCTGCTTCCTGTGGTTTAAAAGATTCGGGTCATACTCATCCGACAATTGAGAAACCATCGGCTCTTATGTTAAAAATCCCGGATGGTCGCACTCTATTTACCAAAATCAACATAAAGAGTAGCATCAAAAGTTGATATATGACCTGGGTGATGCTGAGAGCATAGCCTAGCAAGCCTTGCAAGACCTTGGTCCTCTCGGCCTCATCTGGGATCGACTCTTCGATCTCCCTCATCAAGCATCCGCTCTTAACTAACCTCCTTCCGCTCGAAACAAACCTCGAGAAGCATCTCTTCGTGTGATACCGATTCTCCCTGAGCGCCTCCGGCATGCTCTCCGCTATCGTGTTCGAACGTGTCAGGGCCTTGTGCGGTGGTAAAGATTTCGACTCATCTCCCTCCATTCTCGGACGAAACTAGGCCTAATTTAATATGTCAAGATCAATTCCTGGCTCAAAGTGTACAATGGGAGATTGTGTAGGGACAAAGGAAGTGAAGAAGGTGGGTTTATATTTAACTTGGGAGAGCACATTGGTGAAAAGGAAAGAACATTCCCTGGAAAGGAGAGAGGGGAAAGCCACATAGTAAGATGACCAAAAAAATAAGGTATCCTTCATTCATTCATGTGGTGCTAACCCTAACCCTAAGCCTAAACCTCTTTATTTGTATTCTTTGCTTGTATGTAATATGCAATAGATGTGAAACAATGTGATGGTAGTTTTGTGGGTTTCATTTTCCCCTGCCATGTCAATCAAACTGTGTACTTTGTACCTTTTCTTCCCTTTTGTACCTTCCCCAGGTATTGTTCTAATTTTATCAGATGTCTCCGAAGAGACTCGTACCTTTTTTTTTATGAAGAACAAAAACAGAATAATCAAACCAATGAAGATCTTCTGCTTCACACTCAAAAGGGAACAAACCCAAGAATACTACCCATAATACAAGTTACCTTCAAAGGCTGCGATATTTCATAACTTGCACTCTAAAGAATGCAACTTTCCTGGATATCTCATGCTATTTGATCCTAACGACATGTCAAAGAGCTTTAATATTGCACACAAACATGCCTTAAACACGTTTTGTTTAGAGTTACAACGCCATTTTGTATACTTGCCAGAATTCAGATCTTTATGGAACACACAACACGGAATGCAGAACAAAAATTCAAAACTATAGGTCTGTAATTCCAAGATCCGATTGAAAAGGACTCCAAGTGAACAAAAATGAACTTCAGCTAGCTGGGAACAGGTGAGTTTACCTTATGGAAGTACATTATATTCAATGCAGTAGATGGGAGGTCATAGTCCGGTCCCAGGTTCGAAAACCAGGATGCAATGTTGCTTTCTGAAGGGTGAGAGGGTTTACTACCTTCCCACTTATCCACCAGCTTGAATCCAAACTCGGATGCCGCTGCAAGGATTGATGGCTCGTCAACTCTTCGCACGACATGGCAGAGGATCAATGCTGGCTGCGGGCACGCATCAGCTTCATTGCCTCCTTGGCATGAAATGAGCTCTTGAGCAGTTGCAAAGAGGGGTGTGATAGCTTCAGCAACATAAGTTACGTCTGTTCCTAGGATGATATCGAAGCCTGCTGTGTTCAGTTTCTTAATAGCAGCTATATGTTCTTGATTTCCCCACTGAAGTTCCTTAATGGTTACTGTGCCGAGTGTGGGTTGAGAGAGATTGGAAGCGATGTTCTCAGTTAGCAGCTTCAGGGCTTTACCGTCTCCATCTGATGCAACAACAAGATCTGCAACTCCGGCAGCAACCATCGAGCATATGCCCGTGCAACCACAGCCCAGCTCCAGCACTCTCCTGCCTGAAAGAATGGATGGGTTTCGGGCGAGAATGAAAGCCATCAAGCGAGCAGATTCCCATAACATTAAACCAGTTGATGTGCATGTGTGCTGGAACTCCTTGGAAAGCAGCTTGATCTTAAAGCTTAGGTCGCCAATATTTACATCAATAACCTGAGAGGAGTTTATGATCAGTTGACTACTGATTTAAAAATATCACAAATCATCACTCGTGAACGCCATGAGATTGCGACAGATGAGCCAAGTTTAGCATAGCAAAATTAATCTAAAAGGTAGCGAGGTTTACATTTTGAGGTTGAATTGTTTTCATAGGTTATCAGATCAGACTAGGAAGATTAACATAAAGCCTTTGAATGTTTTGTTCTATGTCATGTTTGAGAGTTTAAAAAAAAATTAATCATTTCATATCACGCACAGCTATAGCCTATAATGATTCACAAACAATGCAGACAGCCAAAATTCACAAATACAGAACACAAGCGCATAAGGCGGCGCAATAAAAACAATGAAAAATCAGCACCGACTTCCAAGCAGAGTTAGGTTATTTTTTGGAGTGGGTGGAGGTGTCAAGACATTGAACTAGTTGTATAATCAGAACATCATAAACAACAGAAGGTAATTTGTTCCACATAAGGTATCACAGTTCCCCGAATCAAAGGAACCTACAGGCTAGGATGTACCACGTACCTCATCTTCGGAATAAGTCAGACCAAACATATCCAACGCCATTCCTTCTGACATGTCAACCTCAATGTCACAGTTGGTATCATTTGAAGGTTTTATGCAGGAACCGTTCAAAGTGGATGAAGAACCAAATGCAGCTTGGATCCAACGCCTAAAAGTATGCCAAAATCAGGGAAATAAGATAGTTGCAGAATGATCCATCACACATTTAACCAAATATCAACAGAACATATTAGAAATCTTCAAAACCCGAACATGACATGATCATTAAGTAAAAGGTCCATGAAAGCAAGTAGATAAGAATACAGAAATTTACAACAGGGAAGTCTTTTTCTCCCTGCAGCTCTTGTCCAAGTAAATCACATGGAAAATCAAGTTGAATATTAACTAAATTTTAACTTGTACTACCAAAGGCAAATATATCTACCACATACCGATTCATTAACAATGCCCTTGATCGGTTCTCTATTTGCTTGGAATGCACACCAATTTCTGTTGTATCGAACCCATTTTGTCCAAACAAAAGCTTAAGGTATTCTTCAGAAAAATAATATGCCCGCTGAAAAAGATGAAGGTTATCAGTTATCACAGCATCACTAGAAGCCACCACAATGAACTATAGGAATGGAGTCTCAGAAACACACCGTGCCATCACCCCTAACATAAAAGTTTTCACTGATTTTTTGATCCTTGGATGTCAGTCTCTCCTGCAACATAAAACAGAGCAAAGAATCCATCAATTACAGTCATTATATCAGTTTTCAACGGCATTTCTATAATGTTTGCCATCTCACATCTCCTGCCCACCCCTTCCACAAAAGGAAAGGAGGGACACAAAGGGGAAACAATTTAGACATGTAAACTGACCAACATATTCCAAACAGGAAATTGCCCAGTTGTTCATCAGGGAAAAAAAAATTCAGTGGATCAGATCTTGCAGTACAAAAGAGCAAAAGCAGGAAGCATTAATTTTAAAATACGGCGTAAAATTTTTAAAATAGACTCGAATGCAGAATAATTTGTTCACATTTGACTTTAAATAGCATGAAAGGGAAGTTCTACCTGAGCAAGATCGCCAGTGGCATAATCGCGAAATAATACACAACCATTTGGCTGTAAAGTCGAAGCAGATCAGGTCAGTATACAGACTCGGTAGTTCAAATGAATCCATCAAATAATGAAGAATACTTTGATCGCATATTGAATTACGACTCATGAGAATCTCTTACTTTGAGTACTTTCTGTATATTCTGCAACACTGTGACCATTTTTTCAGGTGATACTGCAGATAATACAAAAATCTATTTGAAATGTCAGCCAGAAGACAATTTATAAAGAATAGTTACATGCATATATTTATACAACTATTTATTCACCACAATCACTGCAAAATCTTTTCCAGAGATTTTTATAGATTCAGTTCAAAGAAATGCACACTCCCAACCCTCATGAAATGATTTACCTCCTTCAAAAAATAGTGCAATGCTTATCGCATTCTGCACTTCATAGTTTCAAATGCAGCTGAAATGAGAATAACAAAAAAATAAAGTCCATCTGGAATTAATTATTAAAGATGATTATCCTAGAACTGCGAAATTGAGATATCAGCACAGGAGCATTATGGAACCTTAACCCTGCCTTCGTGCATAATAGCATTAAGCCATTATCCTCTCAATATTGACACTAACACATTACTAGCACTGCGTGTATATTGGCTAATTGACAATTAAAACTCTACATGTAAACCACAAGTACTTCATTATCTTGGCACCCAGCTGACTCATGACGCTATTCATTCAAACCTCAAGAAATCCAAACCCCACCTTACTAGCAGTGAACTTCAACATTATCAGGACATTCAACACCATGGACCTAGGGTGTGTTTGCCAACACAAATAGCTTTTCAGTGCTTTTTGTTTTAATATTATATAGTTTTAAATAAAATAAAGCTAAGATTATATTTTAATTAGTGTTTTGTAATTGAATTTTCAACATAACCTCCCCCCCCCCCCCCCTCTCTTCCCCCGAGCTTTTCAGAGCTTTTCTTTTTATACACACAAATCTATTCATTTTTTCCTCTTTTATCAGCTAGCTATCCTATAAGCTAAGGTTACCAAGCACATTACTAGCTTATCAACCGTTTAATTTAACATATATTTTAAACAACTAACCATTCAGTTTTAGCTACCCAATGAGCTTCAGCTACCCGAAAAGCTCCAGAAACCAGACACACCCCTAGTATACAAATAAACAGTCAAACAAATATACTGCCAATACATGAATGCGGAAATCATGAAACTAAGGCTACACTAGATAAAATTAGAATACGTGAAGTCCAGTTAGTATGCTAAACACAAGTAACAGTTTGGGACATTAAAGTGATCTCAAAAGATAATAAAGAAAAAGATGTATTCTTCTTTATATGTCAAATGAGGATCAAGTGTAAAGCAGGATCTTGGGATTCGCAAACAACTAAAGTGCGTGCTTATTAGGCTCAAAATTTTATAAACATTTCCTGAAGGATATAATCACAGGTACTCCTACTACTAAGTTATCTCACAAACTTTACGTATCTGTAGTTGTAACTTAAAAGTAGGTAACATCTACCAACTGCAGGTCAATTCCCAAGGAAAAGTAGATCAACGTCTGTTCTATAGTAAATCAATGCTTTTATATAAAATCGATGTATGACAGTAACATTTACTTTTTTATACCATAGTAACAATGTCAACTGAAGCAGGAGCAATATGCACACTGAGGTCATCACTTGTCAGATCACATACAAACGCGTTAATCCGAGTATCTGTGAATTCACTATGTGCCTGCAAGGAGATAAAGCTGTCAATTTACTCCAGAGACAAATGCACACGCAAACAGAAATCTGCAATTGAGAATTCAAACCTTCACTAAGTTCACAGCTCGTGCAGAGAAGTCACATGCATGCACATACAGATCTGGATAAGAAGCAACTAGAGGGAAGATGGTATTTCCAACCCCACAACCAACCTATGCAGCCATTTTAGATACAAGATGTCAACATAAAGTGTTTATTCACTGGAAAATTGGAAAACTGAAAACAAAGGTTTCGAAAAATAAATAAAATCAAGGCTTCCCAGGACCCGAGGATAGGGACGTTAGCAGATACATAAAATCAGTGCCAAATGATAGGGACGTTAGCAGAGACAAAATAATAGAACACAGGAATCAGGTTTGCGTTGATATGTTGGAAATTTTAATGCAGTCTAAGAAAGGGGTCTCTCAGGACCCGAGGAACTGTCTTGGCTATTTGGTGTGATCCTTCACTAACACTAACGGAAACTCATACCACTATAACATAAGTTTGGGGGTGTGGAGTACACACTTATGTAAATAGTTCCGTAGTTCAAGGGAACGCAGGAGTATTTAAGGGTGTTCAGGACCCTCTGAAACTTGTCCCTTGTGGACAAACACAAATGATCTCTTTGGACCAATTATTGGTACAGGAGTACTAGTGGCAAAGGTACATGAGTATTTGACCCTATGTTAGTTACCTCCAACATAAGCTGCAATTATTTGTAGGTTGTACCCACAGTTTGCCCATGATCTGCATGTTCTTGTGGCTACTCTCTCCCTTTATAAAGGGTGAAGAGAGGTTAGTGTTCACAATGATGAAAAACTAGGGATTTCCCTCATCTTAGAGCTTTCTCCACAAATGCTCTCTCTAGTGTGATTCATGATTTCAAGACCATGTCTGAATTAGTTGGTTGGTCTTATCTCACTTCTGCTTTCCTGGATTGATGGGGGTTTATTAATAAGAACTACCATGTGCTCATGGGTATTGCAGTGACGCACATGTTTTTATATCACAGTATTTTGGCTTACCATCCATGCAATCTAAATCTACTAGAGATGAAGTAGTACATAGTTTTTACCTCTAGAAGAACTTTCCTTCCTATCCCCTGCAATAGTATAAAGATAAATATGTTAAGACTTTAGAAATTTCCTGATATTCTAAATCATTCTAGAAAGCGTTCTCCGTTAGAACTTACGGTCAAGTAGTGTCCCCATTCCTTGTCCAAGTAGTGACGATCTTTGAAGAACTGTGAATAGTTAAAGCAGATTAAGAGTTCAGATCATTGTCTGAATGTCCCCAACCGTAATCACCAAGAGAGTTATAATATTGAACAACAAAAATTTCATCAATACCCACCCAAATAGAAGAAACAGAAGCCTTAAGAATTCTTGAAGACAATATAAGCAGAACTATAGCCAAGAAGCATGTTAAACTAAACTAACCCCTTCCCCCTTGTCCCTCGCCCCTAACTCCTTTCTTGATGGTTCTAAATGGGATTGTTACTCGCTAAAGAATCAATGTGGGCAAAATGTCTTGCAGAATTTAAGATAACTTAGGGCCCGTTTGGAAAGGGTATATGGATATCAGATACCGGAGATGAGAATTAGATATGGATATCAAAATATAGGTATTAGATATGGATATTAGATTGATATTGATATCTTATATATGTTATTTGGAATCAAATATCAAGTATTAGAAGTCAAATGAAACTGCAAAGATCCATTTCAGATGGAAAAAAAAAAAAAATGTGCCTAGAAAACCCCATATGAAATTGCAAAGACCCATTACAGACTCCAATTGTATAATCACTCAAATTAATTGATTAAGTAAACGGAGTTTTAGGAGACCGGTGGAAATCGGCATAGCACAGGTAACCTTCCCAAGAAACTTGTACCTTTTTCTTTTCTCTAAGTTAAAACATTCAGTGACTAATCATAACTTCGGGCTGTTAAGAAGATCAAAATTCCTAATTTTCAGCAAAATAAAGAGAATAGAAGATAATCCTACATTAACTAATATCCCAGCAGTAACATACTAGTATGCAAACTCTATGTATTCTATGGATTAAGAAGTAGAAAGGGAAGAGAACGGGACATTTCAAACAGGATGCAGATAGAGTATATTCTGTAATACTGATACAAAAACAACTTGAACCATAAACAGAGAACCAGTTTTACAAGAAGAATGGAAAAAAGAGAATCTAAGATACTATCTGGCCGCCATAGTAATTCCTAGAATATACCTCTTATTGAGAAGCCAAACCTTTATGTCACCTCAATTTCCTCTTTGCACCCTATCCTCACTTCACTTTTCTCCTTTTTCAAATTCTCCAGTTCAGAAAAGAGGCCCATACCATACCCTAACTCTTCCCTCTTCCATGCTTAAGCTAGTCAGTATACTAAAGGTGCAACTTTCTTTTGAACTTGGAACTAATAATCAGCTAAAGGATAGCACACAAGATTTAAGCAGATAAAAATTTCCTCAAAATCAGAGCTGCACATAGGTAATAATTAGAGCAGGTAGGAAGTTCAGGGTTAAATTGGTTAGCACAGAATCAAAGTGAGGTAACTTGATCTGGGTCAATTGGGTTTCGTATCTCAATTCCTAGCGGATAAATTTATTCCGGATGAATTACATTTTAAACCAGTTCAAGGTGAAGCATTCAACTATGGTTGTATCTACATCTCCTTTTTGTAACACTCGTGTCATACGGCCAGACATCTCATGGGAATTGATTGATAAAAACCAGAAACAAACGCTAATATCATGTGACCCTAAATTAGCACGTCTGCAACAATGAGAATTAAAACAAATGTATATCTATCAAAAAGCCAGAACCCTAGACTTACTTTGTCTTGATGGCGTCTGTAAAAGGTATCCCAATACCGTTGCGCGTCTCTCTCATATTTGTCTGCGCGATGATATGAGAAATCAATCAAAAAGCCAAACTTTATTTGTTTAGGACAAAGCTAGAAATCAAGTAACAGGGAGAAATCAAAAGCAAGTTGGATTATAGAAAAGAGAGGGGGAGAGAACCTCTCCAGAAGGCCGAGACGCGGTCGGTGGATGTAGGGTAAATTTGAATCCTAGGCGATGGTTGTTGCTCCGGAGGAGTTTCAAGCTGCTGTTTGGGTTCCATTACTCTTCGGTCTTCAACTCTCCTTGGACTGGAACGAATGTTGATACTGATATTTAAATTGCGCAGTTGTTAGGGCTTTACTGCATCGACTTTTTTTTCAATAAATTCCGTTTGGTGGCCCTGAATTTTTTACAATTCCGCTTGGTGTCTCACACTATTTTTTTGTCCAAATGGTATCCTGAGTTTTGTCAAAAGTTTGGCGTTCAAAACTCTTACAGTATTTTGATTATTTTCTTCTTTATAATGAATAAAATCCCCTTCATAAGAGCTATAGACAAAATGTGAAAATGACTATTGACAAGATTATTTTCACAAATTTGCGCACACAAGTACTTTATCTATTCGAAAGCAAAAACCCTAAATTCAAACCATCTATCGGAAGATTTGAAATATATTTCAACAAATTAATCAAATTACAAGTAATAATTTTTCATTTACAATTGATTAATAAGGTGAGAGAAACCCTTGATAAATTTTAATTTATCAATCAACGGTGGTTGAATGGTAGAGGAGTAGAGGCACCGCACCGCCGCAACTACCCTTGCAAGGCTTTGGACGCTTAAAATCCATCTGCGACGGCGAGCGCCGAAGACGAGTACAATGCTCTCGTCTCCAAGCGCATCGGTGATTCATCGTTGATGATGAATTAAGACGGCGCCGAAAGCAGTTACCGCGATGTCGGCGAGGAGGAGGACGATTGGTCTAATGAATCCGACGGTGGCGGATCGGAGGGGGCGAAAGCGATTGCGGTGAGGTCGGCGAGGAGGAGAACTAGACGAAGAGCGCCCTCCCCTATTGGTCTGATGAATCCCATTGTGGCGGGGTCGGAGGGGCTGAAAGGGGCTACTGCGCACGATGTCGGCGAGGAGGAAAGACTAGACGAAGAGCTCTTCGCTCGTCCTCCATAATTGATCTGATGAAGAAGGGTGCAATCGACCAGTGCCTTTGTAATGTTTGCATATCAATTGAGCACATACCATCAATTGAGCACTTTCGCAACCTATCTCGGTTAAGAAGTACAGTGGGACTTGTCCAACAATTTTGGGTGAAGCCATTTGTAGTCTTGCCTATAGCCTCACCCATCAGCCTTTATTATTTATTTCTTCACAAAAAACCCCTTTTCTTTTAACATTAACGGAAATTACCTCTTATTTGACTAAATTCAACACAAAAGTGATCAAATTTCCCTTATTTTAAAAATTTTACAAAATCACATATTATTTCCAAAACTTTTTGTCGCAAAATCACCCTTGTTTTCAAAAAAAAAAAATCACTAAGGTTTTTAACATTGTACAAAAGATCTATTATTTTTCCATAGTTTGCCCAAAAAAAACACTCATTATTCGCCAAACACAAGGGATATGACAAGATACTGAAACGACCATTAACAAGATAATTTTAATAAAATTGCAACTTCAAATCCTTTTCCATTCTCTAAACTACCAGCAAAGAGTTAGAGTTTTTTTTTTTTCTTTCTTTTGGGGATGAGTTACTCTCATTACAAGTTCAACTCAACCACCATCGGCCACCACCACCATTGACACACCAACACCAACCACTAACCCGTCAGCCCAATCACTATTTTGCGAAACCATGTTCATAATTGTTACGAAAATCACAAACCCTAATTTTGCGAACTTGCAAAACAACCACCACTAGCCACCACCCTCCCGCAAACCCTAATTTTCAGATTCAATCTAGAATGCGCTCTAGATGAACAAGGCAACATGTGCATAAACTAATTATTTTGATTCAATTAGCGCTAATTAGTGCTAATCCGGACGGTTAATCGCCCCAATTCAGTTAGTGCTAATCCGGATTGAATTCTTGATGGCCCTAATTGTCACAGAGAAGTAAAAAAGAGAAGAAGATTAGATCAAGTCACTCGGCTCTCTTTTTCAAATAAAATTTTTATCTTTTTAGTGACTTGTAATGTTTGTAATCCTTGTAATTGATGTACAAAAACATTGGACTATGGTTTAAAATGTATTGTTTGCACAAGCTCTAGGTTGTTGGTTCCTTAGTGCCACGTACCACCTAGCCATTGCCGTGACCATGGAAAAGCTCATTGGTCCCTTGGTTTGACCAAGTTTGGATCCAATGGCTAGCCATGGTTCACAAGGTGAAGCTAAGTGTGGTATATAGGCCTAAGCTAGACATATATGTGGGTTATGTCTCGGTTATGTATGTTGGACAGATTTTGAGCTCTCACATTGGGCTTAAATTGTTAGGCCCATTTCTGTAATCCCACAGCTCTGCTCCTTCAGTCGACCGTTGTAGCTCGCATATATATATGTTCTTAAGGGGAAACCCTAAGAACTGTAGCACATAGCTCCAAAGGTAAGTAAACCCTAATCGGCTAGGGTTTCTGGAGAGCTCCCTGAAGACGGCGATTCCAGAGGTGCTCGATTTGCTTAAGTGCTACATGAGTACCTGGTTGAGCAACGAAGACGAAGAAGAAGACAAGGAGAAGATGGGAGTGATAAATCTCAAGGGACATTTCTCGGTGTCCTTAATCGGACGATTTCTTCCCTATCTCTATTCATCTTTGTTTTGTTGAGTCTTGTCTAGAATCGTCGCTTAGTGCTTGTGCATTCATACCTCTGTAACCAGTTCTTTGGCCTTGGATGCCTAGTGAATTGGGTGAACCTCCCCTCCTGAGGTTCCGCGGATGTAGGGAAACCGAACCGTGTAAACAAAGCCTTGTGTGTTTGTGTTTGGTTCTCGTTTAAGTTCTGTTAAGCATTTTTCGTTTGTTTATCAACTTCGATCTTAAGGAACCCTAGAATCAACAAGTGGTATCAGAGCACTGGTTCTGATTGTCATTCGCTTCCGCTCTTTTTAGGGTTTCTCTGTTCGTTGTTGGTTTTTACTTGTGTTTCTCGTTCGTTTAAGAAAAACCTAAAAACCACAAAAATACGGCTTTGTTTATTTCTAGTTCTCTACCTGTTAGATCTAGCCTTTACAGTTAATCCTCATTTAGTTAAAGTTATTCACTAACTTTCTGTGTGTTTCTCAATGGCAGATAACACCATGAGGATGAAGCCCTTCGATGGGACGACAGACTTCGCCATGTGGCAAGTCAAGATGAAGGTTGTGATGATAAAAGAGAAGTGCTAGAAGGCTGTGACTGGAACTCACCCTGAAAGCACCTCAGATTCATCCAAACTGGAAATGGATGAGCAAGCTCATTCAGAGATAATGATTAGGTTGTCCGACGACGTAGCTCGTCAGGTGGTGAGTAAAACTACTGTTAAGTCCCTTTGGGAAGCTCTTGAATCTTTATATTTGACAAAGTCATTACCTTGAAAGATTTCACTGCTCAGTAGACTATTCACATTTAAAATGGATACTAATATGTCTCTAAATGAAAACTTGGACAAATTTCTTAGGCTAACACAAGAATTGGAAAGAGTTTATGATAAGGTTAAAGACACTCACCAAGCTGTGTTATTGTTAAACTCTTTACCTGCTCAGTTTGATAATTTCAAAGATGTCATACAGTACAACAATGATGACCTTAGTAAAAATAAAATTCTAGAGTCTATCATTGAGAAAAATGAAATTATGAAGGTTTTTAAAACCAAATCTGAAAAGCAAGTTGAGCCTAAACCTGAGGCTCTTGTAGCTAAGGGAAAAGGTAAAGGAAACAACAAGAAGTCTAAGAAGAAAGATAAGGAAAAAGATAACAAATTTGGTGGAGAAGGGAGTAACAATGGTAACTGTCATTATTGTGATAAACCTGGTCATTTCATCAAAGATTGCTACAAGAAGAAAAAAGCTGATGAAAATAAAAGAGCTAAAGAAACTGCTGCTGTGCTTGATTCTAATGTTGAGTATCCTCATCAACTACTTATTTGTTCTTCACTAACCTCTAATGACACTTGGATACTAGATTCTGGATGCACCATTCATTCTACCTATGATAGGTCAATGTTCAAAACCTTCAAGGAGTATGATGGTGGGGAGGTGTTACTGGGAGATGACTCATCCCTGGAGATCAAAGGTATAGGCACAGTTGCCTTGAGTATGTTTGATGGTAATGTAAGGGTACTTCAACAAGTAAGATGGGTGCCTGATCTTAAGAGGCACCTTATGTTTGAATCTGTATTGGATGATCAAGGATATGACATTAGGACTCGAAATGGGATTAAGGAAGTCTCTAAAAATGGGACTATACTTATAAAAAGTATCAAGAAAGGAGGGTTGTACTGTGTACTTGGTACTCCTGAATTGAACTTTGCCTATGTGAGTCTTAATGTTATGACTGATCAAACCAAATTATGGCACACTAGACTTGGTCACATTGGTATTCATGGTCTGCATCAGTTGTTTAAACATGGTATTATCTCTGTGAAGCCTGTTGACTTGAGTTTTTGTGAAGATTGCATTCTTGGAAAAAAAAGTCTAAGCATGTTTTTCCTAAATCCACTTACACTGCTAAAGAACCTCTTGCATATGTTCATTCTAACTTATGGGGCCCTACCCAAGTTGATAAAGTTGGTGGTAGGAAATATTTTATCTCTTTCATAGATCATCATTCTAGAAAGGTTTGGATTTATCTGCTTAGGTCTAAAGATGAAGCTTTTAACAGTTTTAAAACCTGGAAATTGCTTGTTGAGAATGAATCTAATCACAAACTTAAGTGTCTTAAAACTGATAATGGTCTTGAATTTTGTAATCATGCTTTTAATGATTTTTGTTTGCAACATGGCATCAAAAGACACCTCACTGTTCCTGGCACCCCTCAGCAGAATGGGACTGCTGAGAGGATGAACAGAACCTTGCTTGAAAGAGCAAGGTGTCTGCTTATAAGTGCTGGAATGAAACCTTCTTTATGGGGTGAAGCAGTCACCACTGTTGCATACCTCATAAACAGGTCCCCATCATCTGTGATTGAGTTCAAAACTCCACAAAAGATGTGGACTGGAAGGAAACCTGACATATCCCATCCGAGGCCCTTTGGATGCACTACCTACACTCATGTGTCTCAAGGTAAGCTGCAACCAAGGGCCCAGAAAGGGGTACTGTTAGGTTATCCCGAAAGTACTAAAGGTTACAAGGTGTTGCTTGTGCAACCCCATGGTTACAAAGTGATCATATCCAGAAATGTAACCTTTAATGAGGTGGATTTTTACTTTAAGAACAAGCTGACCAGTTCAACTGAGTGTGCAGGTACAGATCAAGACACAACAGCTCCCTCATCTTTCTATCTAACTCATGAAAGGGAGGTGGCTGGAGATGAGGATGAAGATCAGGATGATGATGACCCAACTCCCCCTCAAGACCACCAGGATGCCTTATCTCAGGATGGTCATGCTGAAAATGATCAGCAAGACCTTGAAGGTCATCAAAATGACCACACACCCCCTCCTGCTGCAGCAGCCCCCCATCTAGTCGATGGGGAAGTAAGCTCCTCTTCCTCCCTATCTAACTCTCAGTCTGGAGAGTCCTCTATGCATCTTGATAATGAAAATGTGTTAAGTGATTATCAACTTACTAGAGATAGGGAACCTAGGGTTGTTAAACCTAATAGGTGGTATATAAATTTTGTTGACTTAAAAGATGTTGACATTGTGGAGTTTGCTTTCATTGCTGCTGATATTATTAGATCCTACACTCCTGAAACTTTTGACCAAGCTATAAATTGTAAACAATCTGATCTGTGGTTAAAAGCTATGAAGGAAGAAATTCAGTCTATGATCTCTAACAAAACTTGGATATTGGTGCCTAAGCCTAAAAATGCTAGAGTCATAGCCTGTAAATGGATCTATAAACTGAAAGAAAGTGTTAAACCCTCAGAACCACCTAGATTCAAAGCTAGTTTAGTTGCCAAGGGTTTCACTCAAAAAGAAGGAATCGGCTACAATGACATTTTTGCACTAGTGGTTAAATACAAAACACTTAGACTAATGCTTGCCATTACTACTGTGTTTGATTGGGACTTAGAACAGATGGATGTGAAGACTGCTTTCTTACATGGTGATCTGCATGAGACTACTTATATGTCACAACCTAAGGGTTTTGTTGATAAACTGAATTCTGAACATGTGTGCTTGCTAAAGAAATCAATTTATGGTTTGAAACAAAGCCCTAGACAGTGGAACTTAAAATTTGACTCATGTATGAAGAAACTGGGTTTTCTGAGAAGCAGTTATGGTACATGCCTATATTTTAAGGGTGTCAAGTCTAAATCTCCTTTATTTGTGCTTCTGTATGTGGATGACATTCTTATCATGTGCAATTCCAAAGTGATCATTTCTGGTGTGAAAAGGGATCTAAAATTGCATTTTGACATGAAAGATTTAGGAGCAGCTAAAAGGATCCTAGGGATTAACATCACTAGAGACAGAAAAAGAAAAATCATGTGGCTTTCTCAAGGTGATTATATCCAAAAGGTGTTAGAAAAATTCAACATGCTTGATTCTAAACCTGCTAGTATCCCCTTAGGAGGGCACCTAGACTTATCTAGACACCACTTTCCCACTTATACTGCTGAGAGAGAAAAAAATGGCTAAGGTTCCTTATGATGTGGTTGTAGGGTCTGTTATGTATGTTATGCTTTGCACCAGACCTGGTCTTGCTTTTGCCATTAGTGTGCTCAGTAGATTTATGTCCAATCCTGGAGAGCTTCATTGGACTGCCATGAAATATTTGCTTAGATACCTCTGTGCAACTAGAAACTATGGTTTGGTGTTTTCTGAACATGCTTCAAAGCATGATTTGCATGGTTTTTGTGACTCGGATTATGCAGGAGATAAAGATAATAGGAAGTCCACAACTGCCTATTATTACACCTGGGCAGGTAACTGCATCTCTTGGAAATCACAGCAACAATCAATTGTTGCTCTTTCCTCTATAGAAGCTGAGTATGTTGCTGCAACAGAGGCTGCTAAGGAAGCTTCATGGCTTACTGGGCTTATTGGTGAAATCTTACCTATGTCTTTCTTACCTGTCTTGCATATGGATAGTCAGAGTGCCTTGTATCTATGTAAGGATCCAGTTCATCATGAACGGACCAAACACATTGATGTGAGGCACCATTTTATTCGTGTACAGGTTGAAAAGAATCTCATAGATGTCAAAAAGATTAAAGGTGACCTTAATCCTGCAGATTTTGGAACCAAGATTGTCACTGCTGACAAATTCTCATTTTGCAGGGATTCCCTGCATATTTGGGAAGTTCCATGAGTCTCTTGACTCTTCTTGAACCGAGGACGGACAGTTGGAACACTCTCTTCACTACTGGTGATCAAGGCTTACACAACCACAAGGATTAGGAGGGCATTTTGTAATGTTTGTAATCCTTGTAATTGATGTACAAAAACATTGGACTATGGTTTAAGTTGTATTGTTTGCACAAGCTCTAGGTTGTTGGTTCCTTAGTGCCACGTACCACCTAGCCATTGCCGTGACCATGGAAAAGCTCATTAGTCCCTTGGTTTGACCAAGTTTGGATCCAATAGCTAGCCATGGTTCACAAGGTGAAGCTAAGTGTGGTATATAGACCTAAGCTAGACATATATGTGGGTTATGTCTCAGTTATGTATGTTGGACAGATCTTGAGCTCTCGCATTGGGCTTAAATTGTTAGGCCCATTTCTGTAAGCCCACAGCTCTGCTCCTTCAGTCGACCGTTGTAGCTTGCATATATATATATATATATATATATATATATATATATATATATATATATATATATATATATATATATATATATATATATATATATATATGTATATATATATATATATATATATATATATGTTCTTAAGGGGAAACCCTAAGAACTGTAGCACAGAGCTCCAAAGGTAAGTAAACCCTAATCGGCTAGGGTTTCTGGAGAGCTCCCTGAAGACGGCGATTCCAGAGGTGCTCGATTTTCTTAAGTGCTACCTGAGTACCTGGTTGAGTAACGAAGACGAAGAAGAAGACAAGGAGAAGCTGGGAGTGAGAAATCTCAAGGGAGACTTCTCGGTGTCCTTAATCGGACGATTTCTTCCCTATCTCTGTTCATCTTTGTTTTGTTGAGTCTTGTCTAGAATCGTCATTCGTCGCTTAGTGCTTGTGCATTCATACCTCTGTAACCAGTTCTTTGGCCTTGGATGCCTAGTGAATTGGGTAAACCTCCCCTCCTGAGGTTCCGCGGATGTAGGGAAACCGAACCGCGTAAACAAAGCCTTGTGTGTTTGTGTTTGGTTCTCGTTTAAGTTCTGTTAAGCGTTTTTCGTTTGTTTATCAACTTCGATCTTAAGGAACCCTAGAATCAACAAGTGACGGATGATGGTGGAAGTGTACAAGGTGTTTGGATGAGGGGTCCAATTTCAGAATTTTAGTGACGGATGATGGTGGAAGTATACAAGGTGTTTGGGTGAGGTGTTTGGGTGAGCGTACAAGGTGTTTGGGTGAGGTGTTTGGGTGAGCGTACAAGCGTACAAGGTGTTTGCGTAAAAGAGAAGAAGATTAATCTTTTCAAATAAAAATTAATTTTTTTTTATCAATTTAACCAAATACTCGATTAGAATTTTATTGAAAAAAGAAAAGTAAATTTATTTATTTCATTTTCTTTTTTTATCAAAGAAAAATATAATAAAAGATTAATCATTCTTATCTTATTAGGTTTTATGTATTCCAAATAAAAGAAATTAAAAACACCTTCTTTTATAACAAAAGAAGTGGTTTTGTGCATTTTTTTAAAGCATTGAACTATCAGTGGTAATAGGGAATGCACCATTAAGACGCATGGAAAGCGTCACCTTCACTACGGTTCGTCTTCCAACCATTTATAATGTTATTCTAGGAAGGGTCACTCAGTTTAACTTCCAAATGGCCATTTCTCTGTATCATTTCGTAGCCAAGTTCCCTTTTCCAACGGGAGGTATAGGTGAAGTTCGCGGACAACAACCTGAGAGCAGAAGTTGCTACCTCACATTTGTGAAGAAAAGCAAAGAGGTTTTTTGTGTATGTGAATCCTCTATGGGGGACGTGGAGAAAGAGTATAAAGGAAGAAGTTCTGAAGGCTCTTTTGTGGAAGATAGCCAACCACAATAAGCTGATTTGGAAGTGCAACCTCATATCCGGAAGATCCCAATCGTGGATGAGAAAGCAACATGCAGACCATTTGCCAATCCGGACGAGGTGATATACTTAGGACGAGCACTAGATGACCTCAAAAGAGAGCGGGTGTTGAATATCATAGTCGGGTCAAGAGATTTGTTTGTTTGGGCTCCTCGGGATCTTAGAGGTGTGTCTGCTTCAATAGCGATGCAAACTTTAAGAATTCACCATGGGGCCCGACCAGCAATCCAGAAAAAGAGAAAAATGACCCCTGATAAAGCCAAAGTAGCTAAAGAAGAAACAGATAAGTTGCTCAACGCAGGCCGGCTTCATTGAAGAAGTAGAAGACTCAGAATGTGCTGGTAAAAAAATCCATCGACAAGTGGTGAATGTGTGTGGATTTCTCCAATTTGAACAAGACTTGCCCCAAAGATAGTTATGTGTTGCCTTTCATAGATGAGCTTGTAGATGGAACATCGGGGCACGAAGTGTTGAGTTTTCTAGATGCCTACTCTAGGTATAATCAAATCCGGATGGATCTTGTGGATAAGAAGGCCACCACCTTCATTACCAATCAAGGAATCTATTGTTACCGGGTGATGCCTTTTGGACAAATGAATGTTAAAGCAACCTTTCAAATAACTGTAGATCGGATATTCCGCAAGCAAATCGGTAGGAACGTTTCAGTCTATGTGGATGATGTCAGCGTCAAGAGTCAAAGGAAAGAGGATCATGCGGTTAATTTGCAAGAAACATTTGACTCTCTTAGGAGAAGCGGTCTTTGTTTAAATGCTGACAAATGTATGTTCGGAGTGGAGTCTGGAAAATTTCTGGGTTTTATGGTTAGTCAGATGGGCATTGATGTCAATCTTGAAAAAGTGACTACAGTTCAGAACATGCATCCCCCGCGGACTATAAATGAGGTTCAAGTTCTAAATTGAGATGTCAATTATCTCAGCCAATTTTGCTCAAGATTGGTTGAAGGGTCCAAACCTTTCTTTGCCCTTTTAATGCTTTGAGGGGTGGTTAAGTGGACTCATTGGTTGAAAGAAGCTTTTGATGGACTCAAACAATACCTTGCCGAGCTGCCAACCCTTCGCCAACCAGAGGAGCAGAAACTCGTGCAGTTGTATCTATCAGTTGGAATAGTGACTTGAGCGTCGTCCTTCTCTCAGAAACAAAGTATCCAATTTACTACGTAAGTAAGATGATGCAGAATGTTGAAACCCTGTATGAACAAATTGAAAAGATAGTTCTCTGTCTTGTTTTCGTTGTGCGTGAAGTGTTGACAGATCTACCATTACGACAGATCCTTCATTCCCCTTATTTGCCGGGAAGGATGAACAAGTAGGTCGTGGAGTTGTCCAAATTTGAAGTTTCATACCAGCCAAGAAAGGCACAACTCGCCCAATCTTTACCAAACTTTGTGGTAGAGACAAGCTTTGAGGACAATCCTCGAGATGAAGGAGCTGAGTGGGTTATCCACGTGGACGGATCTGCTAACAACGAGGGATGTGGAGTAGGAGTTTCCATTACTCCACCGTTTGGGGATACCTTAAGATTTGTCTATCGCTTGGACTTCCAAGCAACTAATAATGAAGCACTACTAGCTGGCATGGAACTGGTTCTGATCTGCTGCGCCAGACAGGTAAAGGCATTCACTGACTCTAAAGTCATTGCACGACAGTTTGAAGGCACGTACGAAGCCAAAACTGGATTGCTCCCGAATTACCTTAGGAAAGTGGAAGATCTTAGGTCCGTATTCACTCGATTCACTTTGATTTCGGTGCCTAGGACCAAGAACCAACACGCGAACGCATTGGCAAAAGTAAGTGTTGCGATGCCTTCGGAAGTGAGGGATAAAGTTGTTTATGAAAAACGCTTACAGAGGAGGATCCTAAATGATGTCTATCAGGTGGTCATGGAAGAAGAAAACAACTAGAGATCCCTTATAATCAAGTATTTGAGCAAAGGAGAATTACCGGAGGATAAAGCAGAGGCAAGCCGAGTCATTATGTAGGCGGCCCAGTTTACAATCTGCGGAGGGAAACTATACAAGAGGGGTTTTCATATTCCAGACCTACTCTGCGCTTTCAGTAAAGAAAGGTTGCAACTTGTAGAAGAGCTTCACAGGGGGGTGTGCATTCACCATCGGGGAAGGAGAACATTGTTAGCTAAGATTACCCGGTTAGGGTATTACTGGCCCACTAAAAAAAAGACACTCATAGCTTTGTAATCCATTGCGAAACTTGCCAACGACATGGCAACCAGGGACATCAACCCGCAACTGAGTTAAAGAGCATCCATGTGCCCTATCCGTTCACAATCTGGGGGATGGATATACTAGGGCCATTTTCGACCGCTCCCGAGCAGTTGAAGTTCGTATTAGTAATTGTTGACTACTTCACCAAATGGGTTGAAGCGGAAGCCATGGGAACCATAACAGCGAGAAAAAGTCATAAACTTCATTTGGAAGAACTTGGTGTGTCATTTCGGTGTACCCAAAGCCATCGTCACGGACAATGGGCCGCAATTTGATTGTGAAGTAATTAGGTATTTTTACGTTGGCCTGAAAACGAAGCTCCGATTCTCGTCTGCAGTATCCCATTCCCAAACCAACAAATAGACGGAGACAACCAATAGACATATTTTAGAGGGAATCAAGATGAAGCTAGAACAAACTGCGCAAAGGAGCATTGGGCGGAGCTTCTACCTTTGGTACTCTAGTCTTGTCAAACTTCCTCCAAGATGCCAACAGGCAAGACTCCTTTTGCACTAACCTATGGCGTAGATGCAGTTGTGCCCATCGAACGATTGGTTCCTTCGGCACGAGTCCTCAACTTTGATTAATTTGCCAACGGTGAAGAATTGGGGATATAATTGCAAAACAGAGAGGAAAGGTGCATGGTGGTGACTCTCAAGGCTAGCGAATACAAGAGAAAACAAAGAACTACTACAACAGAAGAGTATGAAGCCAGGCAGTGGCGGAGCTAGGATTTCGGGCAGGGGGTGCTAAAAAAAATTCGTGAAATATTTTTTTTGGTATATACTTGATAAGAATATTTTGTAAAAAAAATATTGAAAAAACACTAAAATTGTGATTTTTTAATGATTTTTTTTTATTTAAATATTTGAGAGTAACCAAAAAAATAGAAGAGAAACAAAAAATATAGAAAAAAATGATGAAGAATTATTTTAAATCAACATCGAAAGAAAAAAGTTTAATATATAATCTAAACATAACAAAAAATATAAAGAGAAATTAAGAAGAATTAATGAGAAAGTAAAACAAATACAAAAAAATAGAAGAGAAACAAAAAATATAGAAAAAAATGACGAAGAATTATTCTAAATCAACATTGAAAGAAAAAGTTTAATATATAATTTAAACATAACAAAAAAATATAAAGAGAAATTAAGAAGAAAGTAAAACAAATAAAAAGGTAAGGAGGTGGAATTTGAACCCAAGACCTTTTAATTCTCCTTGCTTTCCCAATCCTTCCCTTACCACTTGAGCAAGATAGCATTTTTGTTTCAAATATCATTTAAATGTACTCCCTCTGTTAATTAAAACTTGTCATTTACTATTCATGCACGCTTTTTTATAATAATAAAAACTATATAAAGTATTAACTTTTTTTTACATTTGTTTTTATAAATTCATACTTAATAGTAATAAGTATGAAATTAGTTTAAAAAATTATTTAAAAAGTTAATATTTTATATAGTTTTTAACACCTAAAAAAGCGTGCGTGAATAGTAAAACGTCATGTTTTAATTAACGGAGGGAGTATTATATTATCTTAAAAATACTAAATATATGCAAAAAAATTATTTTTTTTGTATTTTTTTTCCCGAGCCAGGGGGTGCTCGAGCACCCCCCAGCTCCGCCACTGAACCCAGGACCTTTAAGAAAGGCGATCTAGTCTTGACGCTGACAACACCCACCAACAAACTTGATGCCAAATGGGAGGGCCCTTACATTATCAATGAATTCATCGGAAGCAGAGCCTACAAGTTAAAGACGTCGAAGGGAGTAGTCCTTAATAAGACTTGAAATGTGGAACACTTGAAGAAATACTACGTATAATGAGACATGATTCCAATCTCAAGCTAGTAATCACCCCTGCTTTGTTAAGCGATTTGTGGGCGTTTTTAATAACTACAAACCCCCCGAAGAAACCAAGTCCATTCGATGGAGTTGGACCCCAAGGGTCGTTCGTGAAAGGCCTCCTGACTGAAGGTCTAATCTCTCGGAGAAACCAAGTCCTTTCGCTGGAGCTAGACCTCGAGATCCGCCCGTGGAAGGCCTCCTGATTGAAGCTCTAATCTCTTGGAGAAACTAACTCCTTTAGTTGGAGCTGGACCCCGAGATCCGTCTGTGGAAGGGCTCCTGATTAAAGCTTTAAGCTCTCGGAGAAACTAAGTCATTTCGCTAGAGTTGGACCCCGAGGTCTGTCCGTGGAAGGCCTCTTGACTGAAGCTCTAATCTCTCATAGAAACCAAGTCCTTTCACTAGAGCTGGACCCCGAGGTCGATCTGTTCGTGGAACGCCTCCTGACTGAAGCTCTAAGCTCTCGGAGAAACCAAGTCCTTTCGCTGAAGCTGAACCCTAAGGTCCGTTCGCAGAAGGCCTTTTGATTGAAGTTCTAAGCTCTCGGAGAAACCAAGTCCTTTCACTGGAGCTGGACCTCGAGGTCCGTCCGCGGAAGGCCTCTTGATTGAAGCTCTAAGCTCCCAGAGAAACCAAGTCCTTTCGCTGGATCTGGACCCCGAGGTCGGTCCGCAGAAGGCCTTCTGATTGAAGCTCTAAGCTCTCGAAGAAACCAAGTCTTTTCATTGGAGCTGGACCCCGAGGTTCGCCTGCGAAAGGCCTCCTAATAATAGCTTGTTGTGAGCTGAATCTGCCATGTTTTACAGTAACTTTTATATCGTTTTCTGCATACATTGCATGCATTTGGGTTAGAATAATACAGAATCTATGTAGTTTACACTTATTTTCCAAATTATGGAGTCTACACAAGTTTTTGTTATATTTTGCAGAAATCAGAGGCACTTTGGCGCTTAAAGGAAAGTCATGAAGAAGCTAAGGATAGTGCAGCTGGAGAAAAGGGCGTTTTTCACCATTCATCATTCTGAATCAAGCTTTGATGTCTTCATGAGAGTCGTAGCCCTCTAAAAGAGCTTTCCAACGCATGGTCATATGCGTCAATCTGACAAACGATGACTCGGGAAAGTGCGTTTCAAGAACAGAGCAGGATGCTGAGAAGACTAGTCGATATCGACCAAGCACACTCAATATCGACCAGATTTAGGTCGAAATTCTCCAAATCAACTCAGAGTTGGCTAGAATCGACTAAGGAAGAAAGGAAGAGGTCGATATTGACTAACCAAAGTCGATATCGAGTACCCAAATCGAGTCAATATTCCAGAAGTCGGCCCAACGCAAGCAGCTGAAGAGAAACCGAGGAAGCACAGGTCAATATCGACTTAACTAGGTCAATATCGACTTCACTAGGTCAATATCGACTTAACCCAGTCAATATCGACTGGGCCCACGGCGGCGAATCCCGAGCTATCCGAATTTCTTGTTAAGTTTCTATCCCGAAGCCAATGGTGATGTTTTCGAGACGAAATTATATCCACATCTATCAAGAGCTATCAAGAGGAGAAGAGATTTATCCACTTTAGATATAATCGTAGTAGATTTATTTCTTTATTTCCATGTTTTTATCTTAATTAGATAGATAGATATAGATATAGATAGAGTTTCTTTCCTAGATTAGCTTGGAATGAAGCCTATAAATAAAGCCTTAGGGGGGGCTGATTTTCATTCATTCAAGTCAAGTTGTCTTAGGGCGCAAGGAGAGAGGAGGAGAAGGCGAGAAAGTAGAGAGAGAGAGAGAGAGAGAGAGAGAGAGAGAGGATGAGGCGAGAGAGAAGGAGAAGGAAGGAGACGAACGGTTGTAAGTTTTAGTTTATTTTATGTTAAAGTTAATTTCTTTTATTATGGTTTGTTTCTAATTTCCTTCTTCTAGGGTTGGGGTGATCCCAACATAGATATGTGTGTTTGATTTATAAATCCATGAATTTGTATGTCTTTATCATCATCTACCTATGTGCTTAATCCTTTGCGAAAGTTGAGGAAATTCCTTATTCGTGATATTGAAGCGAAAGTGAATTAATTATGAATTTTGATAGTAATTAGGCTTTGCTTGCGAAAGTTGGTTGATCCTAATTAAGAAAAGGTAGTAACACTTAGGGTTTATGCGAAAGCCTCTATATTCCTATTTGTTAATAACGAAAGTTATTTGATATAAAGCATGCATCTTTATGTGATTTATGATATGCACATATGTTTATTATTGTGGTGATCCCTAACCTTGGAAGTTTGCATCTTTATTTATTTTATTTCATTATTTTTATCCTGCAAAGTTACCCGACTCCGACCACCTCTTCTTCTATCATTCCCTCGACATCGACCAAGTCTTAGTCGACATCGACAGCAACCTCCCCACCTTTTCCCGCTATCCCTGAACCCCAAAACACACTAAACCTAGAATCGCTGACTTCTCTCCTGAGGACAAACCTGACCCCCCTATACTATAGCGGGGGTCTTGACTACAAATTTATTTGGTCGAGAAACCCTCTCGTCATAGCTCAAAAGAAAAACCGTGTGTTATACATGCAATACGAAGGGGGGAAAGCTATTTAACCTTTACACATGGCACACATGCACTGTTAATAAAAATTGGTCGCATGGATGCTATAAGACTATTGGGCAGTAAGCCCCCAGTCACGGACGTACTTTTAGGTTCATTGGAAAGCTCTAGGGTTAAGGTTTTGTGATTCACTATTTCATTTAACTATCCAGCAATACAATCAGTATTTGTATATACATCAATGACAACAAACTAAACTACATAGAGTAGGGCCTTAAATGACCGGGCTGGAATGGGCTTCAATGATTTGGGCTTCATTAATGACTTGTGACTCAGTACTCCCCCACGATCCGAGTTGCCTGAGGCAAAGGAAGGATCGATTTCTGTTGAATGCTGATGATGACAGAGGCTTGGTCAAGGAGTCAGCAATCTGGTCTTTGGAGGAGACAAAAGCAACTCGAAGAGACCCGTTAGCGACCCTTTCGCGCACAAAATGGTAGTCTAAGGAGAGATGCTTGATGCGATGGTGTAGTACAGGGTTCATAGCGAGGTAAGTGGCCCCGATATTATCACACCAGAGTTTTGGGGACTGCGGAAGGAAGATTCCCAGATCAGCAAGCAAGGTTTGAATCCATATTGCTTCGCAGGTCGCATTGGCCAAGGCTCAATACTCCGCTTCGGTGGAAGAACGGGAAACCGTATGTTGCTTCTTGGTAGACCAGGAGACCAAATTGGAACCATGGTAGATGCAGTAGGCGAACACAGAGCGTCGATTGGAACGATCACTACCCCAGCCGGCATCGGAGAAGGCCGAAAGTGAGTGGCCTGAAGTGGCGGAGATGTAGAATTGTAGGTCAGCAGTCACATTGAGATATCGGAGAAGGCGTTTAACTGCTTGCCAATCAGAGTCCCTGGGTGAATGCATAACCTAGGCAACCTTGTTGACGGCGAACGACACATCGGGTCGAGTGAATTGAAGGTATTGGAGGCTGGCGACGATGCTTCGATATAGTTGGGGATTGGCAAAGGGTGGTGACGAGTCTGTGGGATCAAGGTGAGGAGCCATAGGGGTGTTGATAGGTTTCGAATTGGCCATGCCGACACGAGTCACCAAGTCACGGATGTGTTTGGATTGGGAAAGGAAGAAGCCAGTGGGATTTCTATGAATTTCAATGCCAAGAAATAAATGGGATGGCCCCAAAGTCTTGACAGGGAATTGCTTGGAGAGAGAGTTGATAAACTTGACAGACAGTGAAGGATTAGAGGCGACAACGAGCAAATCGTCAACATACACTAGGATGAACACATATTGAGCCCCTAGGCGATGGATGAATAAAAAAGAATCAGCTTGAGAAGGAACAAATCCCATTTGAATCAATGCATCACTAAGACAAGCAAACCAAGCTCGGGGAGCTTGTTTTCAAACCATATAAAGATTTATGGAGTTTGCAAACATGAGAGGGAAAGTGAGGATGTACAAAACCTGGCGGTTGAGACACAAAGACGTCTTCATCCAAGTGACCATGAAGGAAGGCATTTTGAATGTCTAGTTGCTCGACCGTCCATCGGTTCGTCGCTGCAAGGGAGAGAAGAAGTCGAATGGTATCCGGTTTTGCTAAGGGACTAAAGGTCTCGTGATAGTCTATGCCCGCAAGTTGGTGAAACCCCTTGGCAACAAGGCGCGCTTTCCGGCGTTCAATGGTACCATCAGCCCGTCGCTTTGTTTTGAAGACCCATTTGACCCCGAGAATGTTCATGGAGGGTTGGCGGGGCACAAGGGACCAAATGTGTGTGTCTAATAAGGCTTGAAACTCATTTTCCATGGCCTTTCGCCACAGAAGGTGTTTAGATGCCTCGGTAAAGCAAGTGGGCTCTTCGGGAACAAGGGTGGTGGCGGAGCAAGAAGGCCACGGTATGGTACCGTCGGTGCAGGTCTTAGGGAGGGAGATGTGGTCTCGTGCTCGAGTGATCATAGGGTGTGTAGGCAGTGGGTTGAGAGAAGGGAAAGGTGTGGTAGACGGGGCCGTAGATGGTGAAGAAGGAGAAGTGGGGGGTGAATTAATGGGAGTGGATAGTATAGGAGAGGTTTGGGGGATTTCTAAAGTAGTAGAGGGCTGATTTGGAGTGGAGACTAGTGACGAGGGCCCACAAGATGAAGGCAACCCAAAAAGTGGAAGTGAGGCCATATCACAATCAGAAGGGTAGGTGGGCACTTGAAGGGTAGCAAAAGGGAAGATGTCCTCGTGAAATATAACATCTCGGGAAATATATTTACGACTAGCATGCCAATCAAAACATATGTAACCACAGTGATGAGGGTTATAGCCAAGGAAAATGGAAGGGGTAGATAAAAAATTGAGTTTGTGTTTATTATAAGGCCGAAGGTTTGGGAAACATAAGCATCCAAACACCCTAAGAAATTTGTAATCAGGAGGTTGATTAAAGAGGACCTCAAATGCAGATCTGTTGGATAATGTAGGCGTGGGAAGACGGTTGATTAAATAAGTGGCGGTTTTAAAGGCAAAGTCCCAAAAAGTGAGTGGGAGGGAAGAGTGTTTTAGGAGGGTAAGGCCGGAATCAACAATACGCCTATGGCGGGATTCAACACTCCCATTTTGTTGGTTGGAGTAGGGACAAGTGAGGCGGTGATTTATCCCCAAGGATGCAAAAAAAGGCTTTAATGGGGAAAATTCGGTGCCATTGTCGGTTTGGACCGAAATAACATTTTGGGAGAAGAAATTGGACACAAGTTTAATAAAATTTATAACAATCTATGGAACTTGTGTTTTTGATTGAAAAGGAAACAACCAAGTAAAATGAGAAAAATCATCCACTAGTGAAATATAATATTTGTTGACATTAAGAGAGGTTTGATAGGCTGAGCCCCATACATCAAGGAAGAGTAATTCTAAAACTCGGGTAGACTTAGACGGGCTAGGTGGGTGTGGTAGAGAATGAGCTTTAGCCCAGGAGCAATCTTGACAAAAGGGGTCAGGTTTGGGCCTTTCACTTGGGCTGAGACCAAAACTTGTGATCACAGTTTGAGTGACCCTTGGAGACGGGTGACCTAATCGTTTATGCCAGACAAAAGGAGCATCGGCTGAAATAGTGGTTGAGTGCAGCGACGGCGATGGAGAAGTTGGAACCAGCCAGACATAAAGCCCCCCTTCAACGGTGCCCTTGAGAAGAAGGTCATGCGTCAAAGAGTCCTTCAAAGAGAAGTGATTAGAATGGAATTCAAAGAAGACTTTGTTGTCTCGACAGAAACGATTCACATAGAGAAGGTTTCGCTTCAAAGCATGAGCATGAAGTAAATTAGATAAACGAAATGAAGAATTAGGAGTAGAGATAGAAGATGAACCATGGTTTTGAATCGGAATGGAGGATCCATCATCCAGCGAGACAGTTTCAGTGCCGTGATAGGGAATGTTGTCAAGGCGGAGATTGGCCAGGTCAGGGGTGAAATGATGGGTGGCTGCGGTGTCGGGATACCAGGGACTCAGGGCATCTCCCACCATATGCCAAAAAAAGAGTTTTAGCCTTTTTTTTCTCCTATCATAGGCCAAAACCCATTTTGGCCAATTTTTTTTGGCCTATTTCTAAAATAAAGGCCAAATTTGGCTTGGCATTTTAGAAGGCCAAATGTAAATTCCACCATTTTATTTATTTATTTTTAATTGTTCATTATTGATATAAATTTATAAATCACATAATTAATTGTATATAAACTATATAATTATAATTTTTTATCAAAAATAAAAGTTATAGTTTGTAAACATATTGATGAGTTCTTTGATATGACTATAATATTTAATATGTTTGGATTATATTTGCATAAATAATTAATATCTTTAGAAAAAACATATTCATTTTATATTATTACATCTTCATCAAAATCATATCTCATAAATAAATATCGAGTTGCATAAATTACTATATTTGAAAATAATAATAAAAAATCTCAAAACACATCAAAACCATAATATGAAGTAAATTTATAAATAATACAATTATAAATCTATATATTATATAGTTATGATTTTCAATTAAAAATAAAATTTGTAGTATTGTTAAGATATTCAAGAGTTCTTCGATATGACAATAATATTCGACATAATTGAATTATTATTGCATAAATAATATTTTTAGAAAATGACATTAATATTCTTTTATTATAAATTCATCAAAATTATAATAAAAAATAAATATTAAGTTGCTTAAAGTACTAAAGAAGAAAAATCAAATATAAAATGAAACAACCAACTTAGCCTACGGTGGGAAATGAGTATGAAAGTTCTAAATTACATGAGTTTTTATAGAAAATTTGCCTGTCAAATTTAGCATACGGTGGGAACAACAAAAACATTTAATAGGCCAAAAGAGAATATTTTATAGAATATTCTCTTTTTGTAGGCTATTTCCCTTGGCTATTCTAGCCTACGGGGGAATATGCTCTCATGGTGGTGTTGTTGGCCTGAAAAGATGGCGGTGGTGGAGACTGATAAGCTCTGTCAAAACGATGCCAACAGGACATGGCGGAATGGCCAAATTTGTGACATAGTTGACATGTGGGGCGCGAATCAGAGG
Organism: Persicaria tinctoria; assembly: GCA_037127255.1. Classification (NCBI taxonomy): domain Eukaryota; kingdom Viridiplantae; phylum Streptophyta; class Magnoliopsida; order Caryophyllales; family Polygonaceae; genus Persicaria; species Persicaria tinctoria. The sequence goes on from JBANSL010000014.1 coordinate 11,248,143, forward strand.
CACCCGAGAAGGTAGTATGGGTGGATCGGCCGCCACGGGAGGAGCTTCGTCCTCCTCGATACTCGTCGCGAGTGGAGCCTCGACCACCACGGTAATCACCTCTGAAGGACGAACGACCGCCGCGAGACTCGGTTTTCGTAGAGGTCTGATTGACCTCGGGATTCGGTTGGGTGCTGGTGGAGTTGAGTGAGAGACGTATGGAGGTTTGAAGAGCCGTCGTATTGCGTAGATTACGATGATCCTGCATCATCATATAATGGAGGACAAGACTAGGAGAAGGCATAGGCTGCTAGGTAGAGACAGTGGTTACCATGGCGTCAAAGTCCGGGCCCAAACCGGCAAGAAGATAGACCACAAACTCATCATCCGAGACCGGTTGTCCAGCTGCTTAGAGAGAAAGAACAAGAGCTTTGCCCTTGTTGTAATATTCAGAAACAGACTCTGCACCTTTCTTCAAGCTAGCGAGCTGCAGTCGAGTTTGAACGACTTGTACTTGGGATCGAGCGGAGTAGAGCTCGTGAACTCTGTCCCAGATCTCTTTGGAGGTGGAACACTCCAAGGTGTGGACCATTACAGCTTCAGTGAAGGAAGAGGACAAGAGAGCTATAACAAGCTGGTCTTTAGAGGTCAAAGTGGTGTGATGTGTAGTGGTTTCTGGAGTAAGGGGAGGACATGGATTAGACCCATCAACAAAGGAAAAGAGCTGCTGAGATCGGAGATAAGCGGATACTTGACGGACCCAAATGGAGAAATTATCAAGGGAAAGTTTAATAGTATTGATAGTGTGAAAGCTGGGAGTGTTTGGATTTGTGTTTGGAGGAGATATAGCCATGGTGGCTTGGATCTGAGATTTGAGGGTAGCTAGTTGGGCTTCATCCATGGTGGCGGCTGTTTTGACGTTTGTCACTTTGGCTCGGATACCATTCTAGGGTTAAGGTTTTGTGATTCACTATTTCATTGAACTATCCATCATTACAATTAGTATTTATACTAGTGTAATACCCGTGCCTTGAAGGCACGGGAGCTTGATCCATTTTAATTTGAACATCATTTTATATATCTATATAATACTATATTAATATATACATGTTTACAACAAAAATATATGTATAAAGTATTTTTTTATAATTTATAAATTAGTTTGAAAGCGATACGATACAAATTTTAAAAATGACTTAATAAGGTAAAGTAGTAATAATACTCAAACACACCACCTAATACAATTTGAAATAAATATATAATTATTATCATTAACATAGATCTAAAAAGTAAAATATAAGTTCTCATACAAATATTTAAAAAATCATAAGCACATGATTGTGTGAATAATTTTGAAGTTATGTAGATATAAATAACTTATTTATTATTTTCATGAGAAAGATGGTTAGAAAGAGAGGGAAATAAATAGTGAAAATAAAGGTAAGATGGTAAAAAAAAAAGGATCCAAAAAGGTAGAAAAGTGATCTAAATAGCCTTATCCAATATGTAAAATAAGTATTAGTAATGCTTCTAAGTCTTAAAATATTATTTATTTTTCGATAATCATTTAAGATGTCTAAAATAATTAAATTATATATAAAAAAAACTTTTCGAAATTAATAGATTACCCATTATCGAAATTAATTTATAAAAAATTTTAAAAAATAATATTTTATGTAATTTTTACCATCATAACAGAGCGTGAATGAATATTAAACAACATATTTAGCTAAATAAATAGAGGGAGTAGTAAATTTTAACATGATTGGGATAAATGTGATATAATAAACAAATATTTAAATGAATTCAATCTGTTAAGATAATGAATGCAGGCAATCCGAGTACATCGATCTTTGATTAATTTATTTGAAAATGAAATACTTGCAGGGTTGGTGAGAAAATATGAACATATGTGAAAGTTAATTTATACTCCGTAGCATTTTATAAACTGACAATGGGATATGGGTTTATGTAGAGTATAAATTTCCAAACCATTCCGGAATGGCTCACTGGAAAGGACTTGCGGCTAGTACCCAGAGGTCCCCAGTTCGAACCCCGGATATGGCCGCTCTTTATTTACAAATTCAAAGAGTATAAATTTCCAAAAAAAAAATATATATCAAGATTCAAATTTAAGTTCAATGTATGTAGACGAATTATGAGAATATTGCAATCAGAAAAAAAATGGAAACATATCTCAATATTTACCGCAATATAACCGACAAATAAAAAAAAGGAATGGATTCATGCCATATTTAAAATAGGAAACAAATATTTTAAAATTTCCATAATAATATTGACCAATAAGAAAATTTCATTTGAATAAAAAAATCAACTTTAATTGTAGGCGTGACACGTCAGTAAAATACTAGCAGAATTAGTAATATTAATAGATAGATAGATATACATCAATGACAACAAACTAAACTACATAGAGTAGGGCCTTAAATAACTGGGCTGGAATGGGCTTCAATGATTTGGGCTTCATTGATGACTTGTGACTCGGTAGAAAAGGGGGGGCAGGGGGATTTTTAATATAAATAAGGGTAGCCATAGTATTCATTTGACAAACACAAGGCGAAAATCATCTCCTCCAAGCCAAACCCACAAGCTTTCTTTAGGGTCATCGACGTGTTAGAGCAACTACACAAGATTTATGGTACGAGCTGGGTCAAGGGTGGCACGAGTTTGCATCGGCTAATGGGCTTCAAGTTGGATCAGCCATGGTGTTCATATATAAAGAAAACTCTTAGTTTCAAGTAATTGTAATGGAGTCGGACAGGCAGACAACGATGATGAAGAAGGTCCTAAAGCGAAATAGGGAAGCGTACCACCCTCCATTATAAGGATATGATCTGAACCAAAAGGAAATTAATTTTAGATGCTTTAAGATAAATCACGGTTTGAGTTCATGTTAGGACCTTTTTTCTGTAAAGACCGAAAAATATTTAAATAATATTTTAATCTAATAATGATTTAAAATGGAAAAAATTGGAATTTTGAAAATTTTAGCAAATTTCCGTCCTCGGGCTATCAGATTATTTAAAATTTTCTAAAATAAGTTCCGGCATGGTTTTGAATGGATTCTTCTAGCGGAATTGAATTCCGCTAGTATGATTTGAGATTTTAAAATGTGAACGAGGTTTTATTGGATTAATTATTTCGGATTTAAAAATTCGATTTGAAATTTGTTGAGTCGGGATTTGAGTGGAGCGATTGGATGTCAAGATTCGAATTTTGGGTATTTGAATTGGGTCCTTGGGACCACTTCTCTCTCTCTTTCTCTCGCACGCGCGCGCGCCACCTTCTTTGCCATGTTTGTCTTCTTCTTCCCTTTTGTTCAACAACAACACCCACAAATCCCACATTGCCCCTATATAAATGGCATGTCTCAACCCTTAAACAGTTAAACCATATCAAAATCTGAAGTCTGTTTTATAGAGGAGGGGAGCACTAATTCGTAGTTGGTACTCCCTGCCTTTCTACAATATCTTCTTTCTCTCCCTCCCCTCTCCTCTCCTCGATTACTATTACTTCAATGGCAGATGCAGGTGGAGCACTGCACCTCGAGCAAGATGTCCTCCCAGACCAAGATCTCACCGATCAAAATGCTACTCTTCACAGGTTTTTTTAGATTTGTAATCCTCTTCTGCTCCATCATATTGATTTCCATTGGATCCTATGTATTGAGGGGGAGTTCAAGAGGCGTTCTTCAAAAATATGGGCCAACATAGGAATCACAATGAGTTTGAGTATTGTGGTAGCTATTATTGGGTGTGCTGGCCATGATTGAGTGGTAGTGATTGAAAATAACATGTGGGTCAGCTACGTGGGTTTCCTCATATCTGTTTTGGTCTCGGTTGCCGTCAACTTGATCATTACTGATGTAGCACCGGGGACGACTCCGGTGATATGTGTTTATATGATTTGGGCCTGGATTTTGGAGATCACTACTGGGTTTACACAACTTTATCACCGTTGATGCGATGCACAAGAAAAAATACTCACGATTGGGGTTTCTGGCTTTTTTTGATAATCCTACTTCTGGTGTTGTAGCTCGCTACCCCTTGGGCAAATGGCAAGTTATACGGTGATGGTGATCAAGAGCAGAACCCTGCTTTGGATCAAGGTACCCTCAAAATCATTCATCTCCTTGCACATCATATTAGAAACACAACCCATCCTCTTCCATTTCGGATTCAAACAAGCTCCAAAGCCTCACCTTGCTCCTCCATTGTTGAATCCAAACACACCTCAAACACCACCTTTGTTCTTGAGATTTTTGAGCCAAAAGATCACCAAAATGACCTCACAACCCTTCCTCCTCGTGTCCCGATGAAGGAAGAAGGAGCCCAGCCCACCATCGTCTTCGTCCAATAGCTGCAAAAGGTGCCAGCTCTGTTTTGACGCCAGTTCGCCGCTGCAAGATGCCCGTGAGACCCCCTGTTCTCGAGTTCAAGCGCGGTGAGCTTCGTTTCCACTCCCTTTAGCTTCCAATCTTCGTAAAGGTGTACCTTTATTCACTTCTCCAACTTTTTAGGCCAAGAGGAACTTGATCCAAGCCCTGGAGCAACAAGATCGAGCTCACCGTTCGACCTCTCCCCTGTTTTCCGTTAAAAGGTTGGTCTCTCCTTTTCCCTCTCGTTTTCAACTCTAAACCCCATAAAAGAAGACCTTTACTCATCTTCTTATGTTCCTAGGCTCTGAACAAGCTCCCTTGTCGTCTTTAGAGCTCGAAATCCGCCATTGAAGATCCTTGGAGTTTTTTTTTTCCAAAGAACTTCGGCAAATCCCCTTTTCCTCCTTTGTCGGTGATGTCTTTTGTTTCTTTAATGCTAGAGGAGGCCGGGGAGGGCTATCGGTGAGCATGAGTGGGACTTTGGTGAGAAACCGTGGGATTCAAGGCAAAAGCGAGCCAGAAACGCGTGTTTCGCCGCGCCGAACACAAACTGGGTCTGAAGAAGAAGAAGAAGAAGACTTTCGCCGCGGTGAAAGGGGCTTTCTGAGAAAGCGAGAGCCATCCTTCGCAGGGCGAGTGATAAGGCATGTTTCCAATAGGCATTATAGGTTAGTTTAGTTGCATTTCATTGTTATATAATCATGTTTTAGTGTTAATTAGATTAGCATTCATTTTGTGGGAAAGTTCGGAATCTACGCTATTTCGATGGTTTTATGTAGATTCGTAGATCCGAGGCAAAGAACACGAGGAACGGAGCTAAGTAAGGCTAAGGCGAGACTTGGGAGAGCTTAAGGAAGAAGTCCCAAAGAGAATGGAACAACCTAAGGAGCAACGGAGAACGAAATCGAGGTCTAAGAGAGAAAACAAGGACGAGTTGCGAAAGCTGTCCGCTCGGCGAGCTGAACTTGTAACGCACTTTCCGGAGGCCTCGGATGTCCGATCGACGCATATGAGCATGCGTTGGAAAGCTCTTTCGAAGATCTACATGATGGTGTTCTGTTGGATTTTCGCTGCCAGAGAATGCCTTTCCGCTGCAGCGAATCAAGTCAGCAACAACATGTGCGAGAAGGTGGCCGGCCTGAGCATGAGTCGCTGCCAGCGAATGGCATCTCGCTGCCAGCGACTGGAGTCAGCGGAAGCATGTCCAGGAGCAGCATGACTCGCTGCCAGCGAAAGGAAACTCGCTGCCAGCGAATGGAGTCGCTGCCAGCGGACGACCGGATTCGCTGCAGCGGATGTAAGCTTTCGCGGCAGCGAATGGAGACTCTCGCGACAGCGGAAGGGTGGACTCGCGGAAGCGGAATCGAAGAAGCTTGAAAATATTCTAAGGCATGGACATTCGCTGCCAGCGAGTGTGGTAGCGAGTGTGGTAGCGAAAATCCAACAGGAGCTTGATTGACGCCATTCGCTGCCAGCGGAAATTTTCGCTGCCAGCGGAATTTGACGTTGAACTATACATGGAAAGTCTATCTTTTATCTAGTTTGTTTAGGAAGTTTCTATCTTTTATCTACCTTTTATGGAAGACATTAGGCTTATAAATAGGATGTTCTAGGGTTAGTTTAAATGAAGTTTCAAAAAAAATTCCAAGTAGAGAAACCACCATTGAAGAGAAGAAAGTTTAGGTAAGCCATGTTTGGCTAATTTTGTAGTTTTCGCCTACACTTTCGAGACTTGGTTGGTGGTTTGTGAGTTTCTAATTTAAGTTATTTTTCCTCTATAATTCTTTCAACTTCTTTATGTGATATTGATTATGTTATTGGTGTTATCTTGATTAGCTACCTTGATAATATTGATTTCATGCTAGGATTTAATACTTTCGTATTTGTGTTATTTCCGTAGTAGCACGCATAAGATTGTGGATTCCGTGTTTGAAGCATGATTATGTAGGGAGTTGACATATATCTTAAACATTGATTTACCGTGTTTAATTGGTGTTATTTATATGCTCAAGTTCTTGGGACTATTTGCTATCTCTTTGTTAAATCTTGACCGTGTTAAGGTTGCATTGAGGTGTAAGGGATTAATTGGACTCGTAGGACTTTTAATCTACTTAAACCAAGACGAGAGGAATTCGTAGGAAAAGATAATAACTTGAAAAGGATTCGAAGATCAATAAAACCAACCAAAGTCGAGAACTTGTAGGTGGAAACGCTTTTCTTCTATCCTTTACTTGTTTTTGTCAATATTATTTTCTTTTATTTTCATTCATAAAAACCGTTTCTTTTATATTGATAAATACACAATATTTAGAAATACTTGATTCTCTAGGGTTCGACCCCTTACTTGCATACTATACTAGTTTGTTTGTTTGGGATTTATTTTTGCCGAGGTAAATCAACGACTTTCCCTCCGTCAGCGAGCAGCCATTTCACTGCGGCGAAACCGAAACCCCATTCTGGACCTTGGCTAAGGCCAGTTCTCTCTCTACTTCCTTGGGTCTTTGGCCCGATTTTGTTGAACCAGTTTTGATGTGTGTGTGTATGTGTTGGGTTATGTTATAATATTATATTATTATATGATGATTTTATATGTGTGATTTAATTGTATTTGATGTGAAATTTTAATGTTATTTTATAAAAGGTGGTTTATTGAAAATGAAATGATTTAGTAATTTATTCGATTTAAATAGTGTTTGATAAAGTACTTAAAGGGTATTTTGGAATTTTGTAAAATGTGTTGAACGGGTATTTTGAAACCCTAGTTGTTAATTGAAGAATTTTAATGATGATATTTAACTTGTATTTTGGGAAATGTTTTCTCAAAGGATTTGTTTTTTTTTTAAATCGAAAATGTCGGGATTCCTTTAACGCTATAAATTTGACCTATTTAACTAGACTTAACAATTTGAAAATGACCTTGGCATAACTGTATTTCACGAACTTTGCTCTAACGGATTGATCTAACATATTGAACCTTGGACCTATTTTGACTGGACTTATTGGACTATTTAACTGAACTTGGACTTGGACCTTGTATTATGATTGAACTAAACCTATAGACTGATATGAGACATTGGACTGCAAAAGAGACGGTTGGACGTATTAACGATAATGGGTTGTTGGAAATTAATATGGAATGTTAACCTTTATGATATCTCGACTTTCGGATGTTTTCTTACTTTATCGAGTGTTTTACCTTATCGGATGATTTTTGGAAAGGCTTTTTTTGTGTGTGTATTTCTCTGTGTTTAGTTATCTAGAACATTAGACTTATTGAGTTTATTATTATTCATATATGCTAGGTGACCTGTGAATTGCCTCGACTTCTATTCTCTGTTGTTTCTTTGTTGTTTGACATTTCAGGTAAGTTCCCCAGGGGGTTTACTCAAGTTGGACTCTCATGCCTGTTGTTGCATCTTGTGCTAGGTGTTACATTTGCATATCGCATGACCATGTAGTACCCTGCTTAGGTTTTGCACAAACGAATGAGCATCAATATTCTCTTTGTGTAGGCTATAATGACCATCAACTTGTGAGTCATAGAGTCGTTGCTAGGGTCATAGAACAATCCAGTCTCATCGGGTTTTGTCCTCATCGAGTCATATTTTATATACCACGAGATACGATATGAGCATGAAATATGATACGAGATGAGCATGAGTTATGATATATGATATGAGATATGATTTATGCTATAGCATTGAACTCGCAAGTGCCTGCACTAACGAGAATGGGTGCAGGGGTAGAAGAGGGACATGCCACTTGACATTCTATGCGAGTACCCTTTACAGTATTTTATGCACTTATATAAACTGCTAGCATGCTTGATTGTTTAAGATTCATGTACTACATAAGAAGCATCTTTATTAGGAATAACACATACTATGTGGCCTCAGTGAGGATTGTCGGTCCCGCATGTGTGGTTCGACTTAACACCTTTCCCCGTTCTTTTTTTAAAGGTTTGAATTGTCTGTAGATTCTGAGTTGTTCTGTGCTGCTTGACGGGGATGTCCTTATGACACATTATGTCAGAGAGACTAACTAGACGTACTCTACCATGTTTTTTTAGATTTCGTACTATTACTTGTCATTTTGGTTTTGACTTGGCTCTGCCGCGACAACTTTGTATTATATTTATGTTTACCTGATTTCATCTAAAATCCATTTTCCGCGACTTAGAACCTTAGGACAGGTTGGTCCCCATTCTCCAATGGACCTTAAGCGAGTTTTAGGGTTCCGAAATCCCTTCTTTCCATCTAACTTTTGAGTTTGAAACCTCAACCCGTACTTGTATTGCAAGATTCGAACGAAGGTATCCAACCTTCGAAACATAACTCAAATATTATATTCGGGCCGTTACATTTTCATCTTTTAACAATGTAATCTGGACGTTTGGGTTTCGTTTCTTATATCCTGCCTCAAACCGTCGGAACATTTGATATCTAGGATGACAATAATGATAAGTTTTTAATCACCAAGATATTGGAGGGTCTTGTGATAGACATCAAAACATTATTCCGCTCGAACAAAACCGATATGTCCATCCGCGGAGGACCTCCTGCTCGAAACCTAATGCTATCCAACCCTAGTTCTTAATTAGATAATCTCTAACCTAATTCTATCTATAATAATATGATAGAAACTTCTTCCTAATATAAATATATCATAACTAAAAGTCTATTAAGATAAAAACTAATTAGAGATAATATTAATTAATTGGAAATTAAAATAACTAAAAGACATTATTCTAATTTACATTATTCCTAATTAAATAAAAAAACATATAAAATATAATGTCTAAATGATACACTAATTATGGAAAGGTAACTAATCTTGTCAAAATAGTAGACAATTGCAAAGATGGCGACTTTCAGGTATGTTTAGGGTCGAGGATGGAAAAACTTTCAACATAAAAGTTGTAGATTTTTTATTCATCTTTTCAACAAAATATGGTACGAACCAATCCAATAAATAAAGACTCTGAACAACTCATTTCAGTGAAATGTCACTAAGTTATCAAATATGTCTCAAAGATCCAAAACTTGAGCATAAGCCATCCTTGATTCTTTGTACCTTTGCCATGGTGGAGCCTTCTTAGGATACTTTAGAAGTACATACTTGGTCTCGAACTGATCTTGATTTGTTGCATGGGTCAAGTTCATTCTTTTGCCTACAAAACTCATTCTTAATTGCATCTGATTTGAAATGGTATGTATAGATAATCTTTTAACGTTTTTCTCCTACATTGAAATAAAGTACGTGGATAAAGTGATATGAAGTTATATAATCTTCTCATATCACTTTTTAAAAATAGTCAATTTTGTTTTTAATCATTTTTTTTAAATAAGCCAACTCGACGGATCGACCAGTAACCCACCGAATCATATGGACACGCTGATCAGTGGCCATGGTAAGTAATTAGGTTTCGAGTTGGGATATATGAGTCACAACTATAGGAGTTATGGCTGAGTGAGAAATGAGATTTTGGAAAAAACAAATAACGTCATTTATATATATATATATATATATATATATATATATATATATATATATTAAATTAACATGTTGCCCAACTGGGTCAGCCTAAACCCGGTTCACCCCAAAATTTTCCGGTTAATTGGATTCGAGTCAAGAAAATAATTTCAGGACTTAACCTAAAAATATCAAGTATTCCAATCAGATTTTTCAAATCGAATTTCATTTTTGGCAGGTTTATCTCTAAATCAATTGAAAGTATTATTTGGAAGTGTCGATACCCTAGGTTGTACAAAACTTCGCCAATGTGAAAATCGTGGCAGGATGTTTTGTTAGACCAAATTGTCCAACAACTCTCGTCACATTTGTAATTTGGACTCTAAACTTCAGATATTATAAACTTGTTCCTAGATGTAAAAGCTTTTCCTATAGCTTCCACAGTCTCTTCAATGTTATCATCATTAAAGGTAAAAGAGACAAGAAATCTATTAAATGGGCTAACACGTTAGAAAAGGAGGATAATTGGAACTTTTGGGCAACTAAATGAGTTAGAATATGCAATTGTTGTGTTGTGTCGATTGCATTTTGTCAATTCTAGAGTCATACCGAGCATCTTATTAGGATTGACGCAACACAACAATTGCAAAATGTAACTCCTCCATTTTTGAAGGTTCTAATTACCAGACCTGCTTCCCTAAGACATTAGTCCCTTTGATGACCGAACTGACTATTAATTTCCGTGATAATATTGGAGAGATTATGGAAGATAGATGGGAAGATTTTGCATCTAGGAACATCTTTCTCAATAATTACACAACATCATCATATATCATATATGAAGTTCAAACTATGGTTGTGAAACTGAAGTTCACGACACTTCTTCAATGCCTCCACATGACTTTCTCCTCTGGTCACCAAACACGATTGATTCTAAAACGGAGTTCTCCTCTTTCTTGAAGGAGATTATACTAGAACATGCCAAGACATCCCTCATAGAAGAGTGCATCAAGTCACTGACTCACTTAAGTTTGATTGTGGAGCTTCAACAAACAAATCAACCTATAGGCCAACATCGTTGCCGAGGAAGTACGATTTTTAATTGTTTTTATGATTCCCCTCCAGAAACAATTTTAGACAATCAACGACATTTTGCTAAAGTTTTACTCCCTCCAATTATAAATGTAAGACTCTTGTCCGACCATCATTTCCGTTCGTTGTCGCCGCGACCGCCCTCTTCCGGCCAATTTGGGGTCCCTTTAGTGCTGACATCCTTGTCGCTGCGGGGTGCTCTCGCCACTGTTGCCCATTTTGGAGATGGTGGGAAATAATTATTTATATATTTATTTATATATAAATATCAAGACAAGATGGATGTGTTATATAAATATGATCTCATATGGTTGGATTTGTATAGTTTGATCCATACTTTGAGTAATCCACCCGATTAGGGTGGAACTAAATCCTGCAAGAGCTTGATTAAATCCGAAAGGGCTACAAAGAAATCCCGAAAGGGCTTTTTGGTGCTTGTTACATGGGTGGTTCTCGCCTGCGAGTTTGGTGGTTCTTGGCGTTCCTCTTCTGAGTTGGAGCTCTGGCGTCCGGTGTCGGGTCTGGCTGAGGTCAAGGCGGTGTGTATCGAGGCGACTCCGCGATACGGAAATTTCCTTGGAGGATCGCCTTCACTGCCCACAGGGACTCCTGATGTACCGTTGTCCAGCGGTGTCACTGCTTGATGGTGCTTGGCATCGACTCTTCGTCTATGTTGTCCCCAGATTTTCTTGGATTGGTTCGATTATTCGACTGCATTTGTGTTCGTAGTTTAAAGAGTTAAAAGTTATATAAAATATTATTATTTTTAATTAATTTTGTTTACAATATAAGACTTATTAGTACAAGTCTTAAATTATAAAAAAAAATTAATATTTTATAGTTTTTAACTCCTTAAACTACGTGTATGAAAGTAAAAAAAATCATATATTTATGGTAGGAGGGAGTAGTATATTTGCTTGAAAAAATTCTTGTTTTAATTTAATAAATCTTTCCCTAACAACTTCATTTGCTAACTTATCCAGAAGTTCAATGAAATATAATAATATATTCGGTCTTATAATATAAATTGAAAATAGAAAAGTCCAAAGAAAAAAAAAACAATTGGGATGATGATTAATATGAGATGGACGGTCCACATTCATCCTTGTCATAGGGGCCCTGTTTACGGACGGTCCATATGAACAACGAAGGGGAAGAAGAATTGGCGGGGGATAAAATTCACGTGGGATTGCGTCTCCAATCCCCATCTCTCCAAATCCTCTCAGAAACTCCATTCCATACCTCTCTCTCTTTCTCTGTGGTGGGGGCGGTCAGCACTGGCTAGCTCCTTCTTCAACAACCCATTCCCCCCTTTTTTGTCTCCCCCTTCCGGAACTCCCCTCCTCCGATTTCCTCAGGATTATTCGCCTATTTTCCCGAGACTTTTGACGGTATACTCAGTCCTATAATCATGTATCCTTCTCTCTTGATTGCGATCGTTTCTGTATATTTAAGTTGGAGAACATGCAAAGGCCCCGTTTTTTGTACTGATTCTAATTTCGGAATGTTGTGTGTTATGGCGTCTTAGGGTTTTCCGGGTTCTGATTATCCCCCAATTGCTGTATTGTAATCTCCTGTGTCGTTTGACTGTTAGGAGTTCTTCCGGTAGGGGTTAATCGTTGTTTGCTGCATTTATGGTGTGTTATGGTCGGGGTTGGTGGAAGTTGTAGCTATGAATTGTGACAACCCTAGCTCTTTATTGCCCTTGGTTTCAGGATTGTAATATCCAATCAACCTTAATATCAATTATGTAGAGAAAAAGTTTTTCTTTTCATGAAAAATGTATTCCTGACTGCCAAATTGTTACCATTGTATGAAATACAAATCTTCCTTTAGGAAACATGATTTGACTTTCATTTTGTTCCCCTGTAATATGGCCTACTATGGATGGTGCTATGACAGATACACAAGTTTTATATTGACTTTGTGGTTCTTTGGTTTGCAGATTGGGGTTTTGATACGATCCCAGGAATCCAATTAGCTTAGCTTAATTTATATTATTTCAGTATTTAATTCTAGTGTTTATTCTTCTATTTTTAGGGTAGTTATTTGAAGGGGAAGAGTCAAAGTTAGTTTCCTTCATTTGTAGTGCATTAGAAGTTAGTGGGTTTAGTGGGTAGTTATGGGTAGTTTCTGCAGTAGGCTATTTAAGTCTTAGTTAAGTTTATTTGTAAGGACATGGAAGTTTATTAATCAATTGAGTCACAAAAGTGGGATATTTCTCCTGCACAAATTGTCCTCTTGGTAGTTGCCTAGAGTGGTTTTCCTCTTGCAAATCAATTGCTTGAGTGGTGTCCTGTGTACGAGTCCTTCGTACTCAGTGGAATCTACCAATTGGTATCAGAGCCTCGTCGATCCGACGTGGTGATGGTGTCAGCCCGTTATCCTTCGTTCCACCACAACCACCACCACAACTTTCCACCATATCCATCAACCTACTACACCTATACTGACGAACTAGCTTCGGTTATCTCTCAATTGAAGAAAATTCTGCCTCTTTTGAGTGCTGAAGTTTCAAGGCTGCAGGTGTACTATGGCCCTCAACAGCCCATCAACAACATCCCTGAAACAATGGAGCCAATGAAAGCGGCTGCAGTGGTCTTAGAGAAAAAGAAAGCTGCAGCAGAAGAGGAGATGAAGGTTGCTACAGTGACAGCAAAGGAGGAGCCTCTGAAAGCTGATGCAGAAGAGGAAATGGAGGCTGGTCTAATGGCAGCAGAGGAAATGGAGGCTGCAGTGGCAGCAGAGGAGGATGTGAAGGTTGCTCAGGTGACAAAAGAGGGGGAGATTGAGGCAAAATCTGATGAAGAAGAATGTCCCAGAGCTCTTAATAACCCCACATTTCAGCCCTCTCATATCCTACCACTTATCACCAGTCTCCTCCTCAAGGGCCTCAACCGTGATATCCCACAAAATCAAAAGTCCTCCATCACCATCCTCTTTTTCGAAGAAGGGCCAGAAATGTCACGAGCTAGTCAAGGCATAGAGGAACCATGGGGAAGCTACATGGGTGCGGTTACATAGAAGGCCAATAGGGGTGCCTAAAATTTCGCCTTGTGGACAAGGCGATTTTTGAGGGGCATGCAATGATACGATCCCAGGAATCCAATTAGCTTAGCTTAATTTATATTATTTCAGTATTTAATTCTAGTGTTTATTCTTCTATTTTTAGGGTAGTTATTTGAAGGGGAAGAGTCAAAGTTAGTTTCCTTCATTTGTAGTGCATTAGAAGTTAGTGGGTTTAGTGGGTAGTTATGGGTAGTTTCTGCAGTAGGCTATTTAAGTCTTAGTTAAGTTTATTTGTAAGGACATGGAAGTTTATTAATCAATTGAGTCACAAAAGTGGGATATTTCTCCTGCACAAATTGTCCTCTTGGTAGTTGCCTAGAGTGGTTTTCCTCTTGCAAATCAATTGCTTGAGTGGTGTCCTGTGTACGAGTCCTTCGTACTCAGTGGAATCTATCAGGTTTTAATGGTATCTAGCACTTGAAAAGGGATGGTAATAGTTAATTGTGGTTGAGAGGCAGATGTCTGAGTACAAAGCCATGAGTGATTATTTGCGTTTACCTGAAACACGGGCAAACATGGAGTCCGGTATGGGCAATAATAAAGGGAAATCTAGGCTCTCTTTAGTTGCTGCCATCCCGAAAATTTATCCTGAAAAGGAGCTTAAAAAGACTGCTTCGACAGATCAAAACATACCTGGTTTGGAAACAGCTGTGGAAATTGGATGGTTCCTTCTCAAGGTGGCAACTCTGGATGTGATAAGAAGATTCTCAAAGGCTCACTGCCCCTCGGTGTGGCATGCTCTTCAAGCACTGCAAGTTATTAGTTATTCTCCATTTAAGTGGATCGAGCAGTGGCAACCTCTAAAGTTTGTGGTGAAATTTATGCAGGTTCGTTAATATTTCTGTTGTACTGCTGTTAAGGTCATCCTGTAACTGGGCAGTCTATTAGGGTGTTTAATTTGACACAAACTAGATGCAAGTATGCAACTGTGAGTTGTCGTTGTTATTTTCTCAAGGAATGTGTTTTTAAGATTCAGACATGATTCTTATTCCTATATTATGGTTCAGTGGTACCAAGTACTTTTTAGTATTTCAGACAGGGCTGCTCTTTGGATTTTTTTTTTTTTTTTTTTTGGGGTGGGGGGTTTAATACAAAATAGTGTTCAAAAAATAGATTGAGATTTTTTAACCTTGGGAAAGAAGAGTGCTTGTTATGCTTGCCTGTTGATGCAATGCTTTCTTAGAGGGATCCTCTCCGTTGCAACTTTGTGTTCAATAAATCTTATAATAACTTTCTGATCATAGAATTTGTCCCGGCCACTCTTGCTCCTCTCTGTTGCAACGTCTATTTCTGAATGGTCTTCCCTAGCTGAACCTGAAGATAGCTCAAGCAGTTCAGACAGTTCTCAGGCATGTGGAGATCCGCCATCTAACTCAATTTGTGAGTTAACAACATCAGATACCAGGTGAATATGCTAGAGAATTCTTTTTGTATCAATGATCCAGTCTTATTGATGACTAATTCAATTAGAGAACCTTTCTGCTATTGAGTTCTCTCCAACTGATGTCAGATATGCTGCTGATCCTCAGCAAAGTCTAACCTTTGGAAGTTGGATGTCACAGCTTTCCTCTGAGCTACACAAGGAGGGAATCATCCTTCCAGAAAGGTAATGCCTTCTTCAGTGTGAGACTTTTTAGATTATTTAGAGCTGTTATATATTCAAACCCATCCTGGAATTCTGCTTTAAACTTATATCAGATTAGTAGCTATTATGTATAATAGGTAGTGCCTTGTGATAGGAACATCCATTAGCGGTGACAAGCTGGTTTATTGGAGAAATTTTGGTTAATTTAATCTATGCTGGAGATTTGTATTTTAATCTAGTGTCATGGTCAGCTTGGATTTTCTGTTATAGATATCCCTTTCTTTGATTTGCCTTTATTTGCATATCTCCTCCAGGAGCTTTACATGCCCTTCCATTGGAAATAAAAGCATTTTTTCATCTCAACATTCTCCATCCCCTTTTACTATCTGCTTGGAACATTAAACTGATCTCATTTCTATCTTGATTTCCACTTCTCTACAAACGTTTGAAAGTGATTTTTGGAACTTGTATGGATCAAGCTTAATAATTCATGAAATTCTACTTGATTGAATGATTGTTCAACAGTATTTTCCAATTTGGAAATAGCCTTATTGCGTGTTGATTGCTTACTATGGATTCTTTAAATTGCCCAATGTCTCTTATTCCTTTTAAAGAGAATCAGCTTGGGCTTAAATAGAAGCTTATTAGTCTTTTTGTTTGCTGTGGGAAGAATCTTGAAACATGGATATTCTACAGGATAAATGAGGATGAGCTTCATAGATTTTACACTGCCACAAATGGCGACTTTTCAAGCTTTTTCTCAGCAATCAAGAAGACTGTTCATTGGAGACAGGACTTCAAATTCCTTTCATTGCAAGAGCTTGAAGATTGGTCTACGGTTGTGTTTTGGCATGGCCGTGATAAAAAAAGACGCCCCTGCCTGTTTGTTAGACTTGGACTAGCTTGCTCCAATGCAGCACCAAAAGATAATTCTCTTCTGAATGAAGTAGTTGGTATGTGTTTAGCCCTTAAAATTCTAAATCTCATACTTTACTTGATTGTATTGCAAAAGCTGTCAGTTGAGACTAGGGAACCACTGTGACGTCAGGGACTCGGGCTTAGTCAACGCTAATAATAATGATGTCAAAATGGAGAACTTTATTCTTTTGTTGCTTGAGTTTAAAGGGAATTTATTTTCTGCTGATGAAGATAAACACTAATCTTATGAAGCATGGGCAAATCGGGTGGGTTTCGTTTCACATGTAGGACACTTGGGGATTACCAGAAACTCAAGGAAACCCTGTTGCACTTAGAGGACACTCGTGGGACAATTTTTATTGGATGTTTCCCCCCTTTTTTGTTCTCTGGAGTGGTGAACAACAACATTACTCAAGTTTTCATGCATTTTCATTTATTTTAGTACTTTAATTGGGAAATTTTCTTCTCTAAATTGTTATTCAAGTTGTTAAATTTATATTTTATTGATTATGTGGTATTAGTTTATTGCTATACTTCTACATAGGTTTAATGCTCTTTATTAGTGTTTATTTATTTGTTTTATGTAGACTTTTAAAATATGATATTAGTTATATTGACATTTCTTTGCTGTGTTCAATCCTATATTTTAATAGTCTTTTTATTTCCATGTTGTGCCATGTCTGTCTCCCATATCTGTTTATATTTTTACACACTTATCAATTTCCCACTTCAAAACTTGTAAAGTTAGGGTTTGCAGCCCTTGGCTCAAGTTGAGGAGTTTTTAGTGAAAATTTATGTAATGTGGTGAGCAACGTGAAATATTATTGATATCATCGTTACTACTATTGTCAGAGATAATTATTGATTTTTGTGTACTAGTTTCTCAGATAGAGCATGGAGTTCTCAACCTAGTTGATTCAGAAGATCATCAAATCATAGTCGTGATGGACTGTGAAGGGTTAACACCATTTCGCTTCCCAATGCAAACAATGAGATCCTGTGCTATTCTTCTGCAAGACCATTACCCTAATCGCCTTGCTGCTCTCTTTGTCGTACGGTTGCCTTCCATTGCACGTGTCATTGCGCAAACTCTTTTCAAGGTAACCATCTTGGTTCAGTTCAAATTTATGCTATAACCTTCTACATCTAAGCAAATTATCTATACTTGTTTCAGTAAAAGTAACTACTACAATATCTGAATTATGAATTCAATTTCAGTAAAAGTAACTACAATTATCTATTGTTATTTGAGAATATATAATTGTCAAAACTCCCCACTCATCTTCATTACTCTCTATAGCAGTCTCCTTATCCCAGTTATCATACTTTTCCTGTAAGTTGAATACTGCATAATTACAATTTCAGCTATCCACATTCTTGTTTAATTATTTTAATTTATGATCCCAATTATTCATAATAGTCTTTCTGCTGAACATTATCCCCTGATAAAAAAAAAGAGAATAAAATTAAAATTGGGAAGCATCTTGATTTTTTCAGTTTTTCTACCAGCAGCATGAAAAAATTTCCAAGTTCTTTCCTAGATTAATCAAAGAAAAGAGGGTAGCTGCTGTTGAGAGAATATTACATACCTTTCCCATTGTGTCGGAGATTAGGTTGACTGACGTGAAGTTGCATCAAATAGTGATTTTATGGATTAGTGCAGTCGTCTGAATTTTTCCTCTTCTTTGTAAGACATCTTGATTTCCTGCTGTCAAACTCTAGGTATTGAGACCTGGCACACGGAAAAAGCTGAGGATTGAAGGAAGTAACTACAAGCAAGTTCTATCTGAGCTTTTTGAGACGTTGCCATCCTTTCTCGACGGTGACTGCACTTGTCCAAAATGTGCAAATCTTGCCGGTGTGCAGGATCCAACGCAAGAAAAGACCACTTTGGCTGGACCAAGCACAGAAATAACCGATTCACAAAGCACCAGCTATCCGCTGACTGTGTACCAGAAGGAAGACAGAGATTATGTAGGCTGTAAACGAGCATTGAAGATGGCCATCATAAGCTCTCTGATTCTGTTTTGTATAGCTTTCTTCTTGGCGATTCATAATTCCTAGATATCAGACTCTTTGAGCCGTACTGCTTTCTTCTTTCCTGGACATGGTTGGTGCACAAAGCTTGGAAGAAAATCTATGATAAAACACCAATCTGAAGATATCCTCTTTTCTTCCCCCCAAGTGATGGCAATAGCATAAATAATAAGCCTTGAAGGTGTTTGTTTTTAGTTGGAGGCTTGAAAGCATAACTACTCAATAGGAATATGCTTTTCTTTATCCAAATAAATATTCCAACCCTTAACACTTGCCTATTTCAAAGTCAGAAAAATTATGGTTGAGATAGGGTTTAATGGACCGTAAAATGGACTATAAAAGTGGACCAGATGATCTTTGTTGGAAAAATTATGGTTCAGATAAGGGAGTTCACCCCACAAAGCCCTTGCAAGGTCAAAATTTCACAATTCCTCGTATCATCGTATGATGAAATACTAATTTGGTTTGTAAATTATTGATACCGTAAATAATCCACCTTTAGAAACTTTACGGGTTGGCTATATACACCCCAAACCATGCACGTAGTGCATGGTTAAAAGGGGTTAATTAAATTTTTTTAAAGTTAATTAGTCACAAGATTTGCACGTCAAGGACGTGCATTTTCAGCCTTTGGATTTGTGGTGTATATAACCAGTAACCACACCCAAACTTTATCCCTTAAATTCGGATGAATTTCCAGTGTTATCATGCTTTGTAATGTTAAAGCCAATTCTATAAACAGAGGATTTTATAAAGCCAGAAAAACAACAATTAACGAGAATATGAATTTTATACTGTATTTGTTTTCTACTACATTCTCAATACAAGATTTAAAAACTGAGTTTTTAAAATAGGCAAAACCATCAAATTTTGGCACGAGATTTGAAGTTTGAAGTTTTTGATATTCACAACACCTTATTAGTATGAAATATAGAAATTATGGAGCCTAAGGGGCAAGACCATGGTTGTGTGTTGCCCCTTGGGATAAGAGAGTTCAACCAACAAAACCGTGCTGAGCCTAATTCAAGGTTCTTCTATTTTTGGTGGGTGGAGATTAATGAGGGAGGTGTAGATTATATTGGTAGATTATAAGTACGTGTGTGTAGAAACATAAAGAACTCATCTTAAGAGTGGATGAAACTAATGGAAATTAAGGATGAATTCTATAAGTGAAAATTTTGTAAGGGGTTTGTTTCCTACACTTGGTTAGACAGATTAGAGAGAAGAAAAAACTTTGTAAGGGGTTTGTTATCTCCCTCTCCAACATTGAAGATAGATTGTACTTAAAACCAAGACTAGTGGATCGGAATTTTCGAGAACATGGACCGCAGATCGGATCGGTACCGAGAAATATGGTCTCGGATTTTCCAGTCCGCGGATCGGAAAGATCGGTTGAATCGTTTTATTCCTGCAACCCCGTTTTTTTTTTGGCACAACACGGCATCCCCAAATTTCTGTATTTTACAACAGCCAATGGTGACTGAGGGAAGAAGAACGCTTACTGGGAAGACTTGGCTACTGCCATTGTGTGTGTGTGTCCACAATTTACAATTTTGCAGAGTCTTAGAATGAGAGTGAATTCTCGCTTCCTTGACGGGGATGGTGTTTTGTGATAAGGTATAATGCACTTGTCATAGAAAACCATTTGCTTCTATTAGGCCTGAGCAATAAATGAATTATCGCTTCCTTGACGGGATGGTGATTTGTGATGAAGTATAAATCTATGATGCACTTGTCATAGAAAACCACCATCCCGTCAAGGAAGCAATAATTCATTTATTTGGAACATCGACTACATTCCAGAGACAAAAAAAAACTTTATCTATAAAGTTATAAAGAACAGAATTCCGACCAAGATTGGACTCTCATATATAGAAAGTGTTGTGCCGAGAAGCAAGGGACGTCAGACAAATTCCTTTGGACAAGAACTGTAAATCAGAGAGCCAAACTCAAGCAACTTAAACCAACAATCAGACACAAACAGAAGATAAAATAACCAAGCACAAAGAACACCAGATTTACGTGGAAAACCCCAAAACGGGGAAAAAACTACGGGAGCCAGAAACTTCCACTATCAACAATAACAAGTGGGTACAATCTTCCCTAGACAAAGCTAGAGGCATACAACATCATCAAGCATCAACAAGCTTGGACAAATCTCCAATTTCATCACCCAATTGGTGGAAATCAACAAAACCCAAGAGAGGACACTAGCAAAAGGGATATGAGATTGGAGGCTCAAAACGACGATCTAACGGTACAAAATGAAGTCTATGATGAGGTGAACAACATAGTAGAAAATCGTCTCGATCGGAGGTCGTTTGGTCGTCGATCGGGACACTTCAAAATGGGCTGAACTATTGGATACAAATTTCTCCAAGCTCTCTCTTTTTCTCCCTTTCTTTTTTTTCTCTCTCTCTCTTACTTTCCCAATTGGAAAGGCATCCCCTTTTATAAAGGAGTTAAAACTTCACATGGTAAAAACCTGGTAAACTTTCATTGGACTCTTCCCCCCATATAGGAGGGAACACAACATAGCTCCCCATCAATCCTATATGGGGGGCTCGAGCAAGCCCGCCTTTGAGCGGCACTTGATGAGCTTCTCCTTTGATAAAGTCTTCGTCAGCATATCTGATCCGTTGTCATTTGTATGGATCTTCATGAGCTCAAAATCTTCATCTTATACTCTTTCTTGAAGCCAATGATACCTTCTCCGAATGTGCTTGGTTCGAGAATGGTAGGCAACATTCTTGGCAAGGTGGATGGCACTCTAATTGTCATAATAAAGTGGGTAGCTAGCTTGCTCCACTCCCAACTCCTCTAGGAAGTCTCTCATCCATATCAGCTCCTTACCAGCTTCAACTGCAGCCATATACTCTGCTTCTGTCGTTGACAAAGCAACACACTTCTGCAGTCTCGATTGTCATGAGACTGCTCCCCCTGCGAATGTAATCAGATATCCAGATGTGGATCGACTCGTGTCAATATCACCTAACATGTCTGCATCTGTAAAACCATAAAGCATAGGTTTTCCAGGACCAAAGCACAAACACACTCTTAAAGTGCCTCTGAGATACTTGAGAATCCATTTCACAGCTGCCCAATGCTCCTTTCCAGGATTACTCATGAACCTGCTAATAACCTCAACTCCATAGGCGATGTCTGGCCTAGTGCATACCATGACATACATCAGACTACCAACGGCTGAAGCATAAGGCACCTTCTTCATCTCCTGTTTCTCTTTCTTACTTGTAGGACACTGATCAGAACTCAACTTCATGTTCACTGCAAGTGGAGAACTCACGGGTTTAGCCTTGTCCATGTTGAATCTTTGCAGCACCTTCTCAATGTATCTTTCTTGTGATATCCACAACTTGTGATTCTTTTTGTCACGGGTAATCTGCATACCCAAAATATGTCTTGCAGGACCAAGGTCCTTCATAGCAAATGACTTCTTCAATGTAGTCTTCAAACTAGCAATCTTGTTGGTATCCCGACCAACAATAAGCATATCATCCACATAAAGCAAGAGAATCAAAAAGTCACCTTCGGCGTAATTCTTCACAAACACGCAGTGGTCGGCATGTGTCTTGTGGAATTTGTAGTCGATCATAAAAGACTCGAATTTCTTGTACCATTGCCGAGACGCTTGTTTCAAACCACACAAGCTCTTTCTGAAACGACAAACCATCTTCTCTTTTCCCTTGACTTCAAAACCTTCAAGTTGCTCCATATAAATTTCTTCTTCCAAATCACCATGAAGGAAGACGGTTTTCACATCAAGCTGCTCGACCTCTAGGTTCATCCGGATGGATGACATCTTCACAACTGGAGAGAAAACCTCATCGAAATCTACACATTTTTTCTGCTCAAAACCCTTCACCACAACTCTGGCTTTGAACTTTGGAGGTGTACCATCTTCTCCAGACTTCAAACGAAAAACCCATTTATTCTTGAGATCTTTCTTGCCCTTAGGCAATTTCACCAACTCAACTTCAGGTTGGATAGGGGGCTCATCTTGTTGAGGTTGTGGAACTTCTGGTGGATCAACATCACCATCATCATGCTCATCTTCCTGCTGATTCTGAACTGAACTTCTCTGCACATCTTGAGGGAGAACGGGATCAAAGGTGACTGGAGCAGGAGAGAAAGACGATGATCGCTGGAGCTTCAAGTCATCAATAGTCTTGTCTTCTATGAACATAACATCTCTGCTTCTGACCACTTTCTTTTTTTGTAAGATCCCACAATCTGTACCCAAATTCATCCTCTGAGTACCATAGGAAGATTCATGGCTTTGTCTTGCTATCAAGCTTGGATCTTTGATCTCTAGCAACATGAACATATGCTAGGCATCCAAAGACTCTCAAATGTTGGAAGAAAACATCTCTTTCAGTGCAAACCCTATGTGAAACATCACCATCAAGAGGAACTGAAGGCGAGCGGTTGATGAGATACACAACAGACAACATTGCCTCCGCCCAATAGGACTTTGGCAGCTTTGCAGTCGACAACATACTTCTGACTCTTTCTGCTATGGTTCTGTTCATCCTCTCTGCGAGGCCATTCAATTGTGGCGTCTTCGGAACTGTTTTCTCAATCCTGATGCCCTGACTCTTGCAATACTGCTCAAACGGACCCCTGTACTCTCCTTGAATAGGTAAATAAAGAGCGGCCACTCCGGGGATCGAACCGGGGACCTATGGGTACTACCCATAAGTCCTTTCCGGTAAGCCATTCCGGTTATCTGATCTGACATACTTCAACTTCAAACCAGTCTCTCGTTCAACTCTGGCTTGGAACTCCTTGAAAACTGTCAGAACCTGATCTTTGATTTTCAACACAAAAGGCCACAATTTTCTAGAATGATCATCGATAAAAGTGACAAAATATTGGGAACCACCATGTGACTTGCAATCCATAGAGCACACATCAGTATGAACAAGATCTAATGTATGCTTTCTTCTAGATGGAGGTCGAGTATGAAATGCTACTCGATGTTGCTTTCCAGCTAAGCAATCAACACAAGGTTTGAGAGAAATATCTTGCATAT
The DNA here is from genome assembly GCA_037127255.1 of Persicaria tinctoria. Lineage (NCBI taxonomy): Eukaryota > Viridiplantae > Streptophyta > Magnoliopsida > Caryophyllales > Polygonaceae > Persicaria > Persicaria tinctoria. The sequence goes on from JBANSL010000014.1 coordinate 11,271,747, forward strand.
ACGGGAGAATGTCCTTCTTGGCAAGCATTTGCAAACCCCGCTAGCTCATGTGTCCAAGCCGCTTGTGCCATAGCTCTCCGGCACCATCATCAATCACATATGATTCTTCTCTGCAAATCTTGGCTTGCATCACATACATGGTATTCTACTTCTTTGCTCGGGCTACAATCAAGTTTCCCTTGGAGCACTTCCAAACACCGCTTTGTGTATTTTGAGCATAACCATCATTATCAAGTATCCCAGAAGATATCAAATTTAATCTGATATCAGGAACATGACGAACATTTCTCAAAACTAAACTGCAACCAGTGGATGTCAACAAACAAACTGTGCCCATACCAACAACATTGGACACACCATCATTTCCCATCCTCACACGACCAAAATCTCCACAAGTGTAAGACGAGAAGTACTCCTTGCGTGGAGTAATGTGATATGAAGCAACTGAATCAACAATCCAAGTGCACTCATCACTTGCAAGATTCAAGGAACCTTCATCAGCCACCACAAACAACTCCACTATTTCATCACTGATTGTAAGAGCAGCAATGTCTTTATCTTCTTGATTTCTCAACGTCTCCGACTTCTCAGGTTCTTTGCCTTTGTCCCTCTTGAACTTTCGGGAATACTTTTGAATGTGACCCGGCTTCTCACAATAATAGCAAATGTACTTGCTTCTAGACTTCGATCTCCCTTTGGACTTGTCTCTGTTCTGCTGTTGTCGTTGCTTACTCCTTCCTCTGTTGTTACCAGAACCCTGCGTCACATTAGCCTCTGATTGTGAGGAGACACCCATCTCCTTCCTTCTAGTCTCTTCATTCAAAAGACTAGCCTTCACACATTCCATAGTCAGCTTGCCTTCCAGAGCGGAATTACTAAGTGACACAACAAGTGTATCCCAACTATCCGGCAACGAGGAGAGTAGTAGTAGAGCTTGCAACTCATCATCTAACGACATCTTCGCAGAATCCAACTGATTCACAAAGCCCTGAAATGTGCTCAAATGCACAACAATGCTCTCACCATCTTTGTACTTCAATTTCACAAGCTTTCTCATCAATGGCGCCTTGTTGAGGGCATTCTTCCTCTCATACATCCCTTCAAGCTTATACCATAACTCATAAGCATTCGTGTCATTGGCAATATGATGGAGCACACTCACATCAACAAATTGTTTGATCGCAGCTACCGCTTTCCGATTCAGAATCTTCCATTCAACATCAACGGCACCCGTTGGAATCTCTTTGTGCACAATCGGCTCATACAAATCTTTCACATACAAAAGATCTTCCATTTTTATCTTCCAATCTGAGTAGTTGCCTAAATTCAACACAATCATTCCCTGAAAACTGTTATTTTCCTCCATCCTAAACCAAAAGCTTTGATACCAGTCTCTTGTGCCGGGAAGCAGGGGACGTCAGACAAACCCCTTTAACACACACGAATCGGGATGGACAAGAACTGTAAACCAGAGAGCCAAACTCAAGTAACTCAAACCAACAATCAAACACAAACAGAAGATAAAATAATCAAGCACAAAGAACACCAGATTTACATGGAAAACCCCAAAACGGGGAAAAAACCACGGGAGCCAGACACTTCCACTATCAACAATAACAAGTGGGTACAATCTTCCCTAGACAAAGCTAGAGGCAAACAACATCATCAAGCATCAACAAGTTTGGACAGATCTCCCATTTCATCGCCTAATTGGTGGAAATCAACAAAATCCAAGAGATGACACTAGCAAAGGGGATATGAGATTGGAGGCTCAAAACGACAATCCAACCGTACATAATGAAGCCTATAATGAGGTGAACAACATAGCAGAAAATCATCCCAATCGGAGGTTGTTTGGTTGTCGATCGGGGCACTTCAAAATGGGCTAAACTATTAGATACGAATTTCTCCAAGCTCTCTCTTTTTCGCTCTTTGTTTTTTCTATCTTACTTTCTCAATTGGAAAGGCATCCCTTTTTATAAAGGAGGTAAAACTTCATATGGTAAAAACCATATGGTAAACTAATCCATTGGACTCTTCCCCCCATATAGGAGGTACACAACAGAAAGGTGTCCTGTATCATTGAACTGCTCCTTTTTTAGTCCAGCAGATCAACATACCACACATCTCTTCATCGATCAAATACTCACATAATCTACAATTAATCAAAAAGATTGACCATAACATCAACAAGAAATCGTGAGAACTAGCACGTATAATAAGGGCAGGAGGGAAATAATGTCACAAATCTTTGCAAACATACAAAATGGAAGAAAAAAAAACCGCGCTAGCTAATGCGTGATGGATTATTTGGACAATTTGAAATAGGAAAAATCATCGATGATCAAAATCAACGCAACTACAAGCGGGGAGGATGTGTGTATAGAAATAGTTATAAAAAAAATTAAACAAAAAAAAAATCATTTATAAAGATGACCAAGATACAAGAACCCCGTTATGAATCCGAATCTAAGAAAGAAAAAGAATCTTCGATGGAAGAAATCATCGGTAAGAAGGAGCAAAATCAACTTTGACAGAGCTAAACTCCCTTGTAGTGAGGTAGCGGTAGGCTATGTTATTCGTAATCAAGCGGGTGACATCATTACTTGTGATGCAGCATGGTGCGGGTCGATTTCTGCTCTTATTGTCAAGGCTTCAAGTCTCCATTTGGACCCGATGGAAGCTAAGAAGATGGGTTCAAAAGGATTGAGGTGGAGGGTAACACTTGGACATTCATCGATTGCATCAAAGGTTATGGCGTTTTCTTTGGAAGATTAAAGTGATAATCTCGGATTCGCTCATGCTCTTCCAATCTTCCTATTATTCTTCATGTGAACATATGTTTAGAGAAGTCAACACAGCGGCCAATAAGATGCGAGCATCTGAGACTATCGTCGGATCTTCGTCATTTGGTTTCACATTTTGACCTTCTTATTCTCATAAAAAAATAATAACACCATTGGGTGGGTTTCACATCTTGACCTTCTTATTCTCATAAAAAATTAATAACACCTTTGGGTAGGGGTGGAAATAGGGCGGGTTATGGTGGATGAAGCCATTCCATCACCTGCCCCACTTCATCAACCCATAACCTGTCTCGCTGGTAAATAATTTCACCCATCACCCGCAAAGTCGCAAACCTCTTCACCCTCATCTGACTCGTGCGGGTGATGCGGGTGGAGCGGGTGCCTCATGGTTGAAAGTAATATAGTTATGATTTTTTTAATAAAATTGAATTATGAATAAAAATTAAATTTTAATGTACAAATAATAGAAATATGAATTTGTGTACATACATACATACATACGTACATACGTACATGTGTACATACGCACGTACGGCCCGTAACGGATACCCACTATTTTTTTATAAATTATAAAAAATATATATAATAAGTATTAATTATTAATTTTAATAAGAAAAAAATAAAGTAAAAAGACATATACAACAACTTTTTTTTAGGGTTGAATTGTTTAACTTTGCTCCAAAAATAATTAAATTGTTTAACTTTAACTACGTACAGTAGTTGCCTTAGAGCATCCACATCCATGAAATCCGATTCGGTTCCTTAACTTTCATTTTTATTTTTCTCTCTTCTTAAGAAACCCAACTTATCTCTTAGAATCAGGATTCTCTCCTAATAAATTGCTTCCTAATATTTTTCTAACAAAACAATAACAACCATTGGATTTTATGAAGGGCCGGGATTAAATGCTACAATAAATTAATTAAAATCAAATCAAATAAATTACAGCCCAATTTACTATTCAATACGGTAGGGTAAATCCCTCATTCATGAGACTTTTTTTTATCGATCAAACTTTTTTTGATCGTCCTTTGATGTGGAGTCTGTACGTGCAGTAGTGTGTTGGGGTAGTTCATCTTGTTCAACTCCTTGGTTTGTCAAAATATTGTAAGTTATTTATTCTATTATAATTTTTCTTTGAACTTCTGTTCAATTTTGTTATTTTGCAATGGATTTATTGAGGAATGCTGCAAAGTATACAATCATCTTCTCTTTGCAATTTCTTTGAATTTATATAGCTTAGTTAATTAATTTAGGGTTTATCTTATCAAACTAAGTGAAGACGTGATTAAGTAAACAACACTTAGATTTTGATCAATTAAAAACAGTCCTGAGATTAAGTAATTTAAGTTTTAGGGTTTAATTAATTTAATACTAAGTATGATATATACACTTTTAATATATTATATCATACTCTAAATTAATGCTCATACCTTCTGTTTTTTCTTTTGATTATTACTTCTAAGTTTTGAGATTAGAGAAGATGGAAGAAACAAGAACAAAACCTAGAATCGATATGGTGTTTGATTCCGAGAATGATGCATAGAAATTCTATAATGCATACGGATGCAGTGAAGGATTTAGTATTAGAAGAGAAGCTGGTCCCAAGGATAAACAAGGTGTCTTGACTTCAAGAACTTTCGTATGTTGTAAGGAAGGTTTTCGAAAGCACGATAAGAGAGATGATTTGACGAAAAATCCAAGAGCACATACAAGGACAGGATGTGGAGCTCATATGGGGATTAAGTTGGTTAGGGGCACTGGTAAGTATCGGATTTATCGTTTTATTGAAGAGCATAACCATCTTCTTGTCAGTGAAGATGTTGTGCATATGATGCCATCTCAACGAACTATGACAACAACAGACAATGCATTTATAGATCTGACTGCAAATTCTGGATTGCCACCAAAATGTGCATTTGAGTTGATGGGTCAACAAGCTGGTGGTAGGGAGTTGTTGGGATTTACAAAGCAAGACCATAAGAATTATCTTCGAAGTGTTCGACAAAACAAGTTGAAATTTGGAGAGGCTGGTTATCTGCTGGAATACTTCGCAAAGCAAACATTGGAAAATCCATCGTTTTTCTATGAGATGCAGTTGGACACTGAGGAGCATATCACCAACATTTTTTTGGCAGATGCAAAAATGATTATGGATTATAGCTTATTTGGAGATGTGGTAAGTTTTGATACTACATACAAACTGAATGAAGCAAATCGTCCATTTGTAGTGTTTGTGGGACTCTATCACCATAGAGAAACGGTTATATTTGGAGCTGCTCTAATGTATGATGAGACTGATGCATCCTTTATATGGTTGTTTGAAACTTTTTTTAAGGCAATGAGTGGGAGGCCTCCACAAACTATTTTTACTGATCAAGACGCAGCAATAGCTAAGGTTGTATTACAGGTGATGCCTGATACTTACCACCGTCTTTGTATATGGCATTTGATGCAAAATGCTCTAAAGAAAGCAGGCTACTTATTCCGAGATCACCGTGAACACGATGCTAATGTCTTCAGCAAATTTATGTATGAGATTGAAGAAGAGGAGGAGTTCATGAGTGCTTGGCAGTCCATGCTTGATGAGTATGATGTACATGATGATCCTTGGTTGGGTGCAACATTTGCAATAAGGGAAAAATGGGGGCAAGCATATGTTAAGTGGGCATGGTCAGCAGGAATGCAAACAACACAACTTAGTGAAAGCCTTAATGCTACGTTGAAGGGGTATTTGAAATCAGACCTGCAGTTGCCTGAGTTTTTTATTCACTTTGAAAGAATGGTACAAGATAAGAGATATAAGGAATTGGAAGCTGAGTATGATCTAGTTTTCCGTACTGTTCACTGCAAGATGGAGGTAAGTCTGTTGATACATGCACGGGATATTTACACCAAAGCGATATTTAAAGTATTTCAGGCTCAGTTTGAAGATTCTTTGAAGTCTTCCATTACGAAGTGTGTGCCCACCGACGAGAAATTTATCTTCACTGTTGTGAGGGATGGATTCACTAAGGAGCGGATAGTAACAAGAGAAGGCGAGTTTGCTGTTTATTGCAGTTGCAGAATGTTTGAGACTGTAGGTGTCTTGTGCAGGCATTGTATCAAAGTCATGGCAGAAGGAAGAGAGACTACACTAATAAAAAAAAATTCCTGAGCAATATGTCTTGAAGAGGTGGACCAAAAATGCAAGAGTTGATAGTGTTGTGAAAGACATGCTTGGACATGAGATTGTAGCAAATCCAAGAATGGAGCAAACTTTTCGATATAGAAGTCTATGTTCTAAACTTGTTCGGATAGCATCCAGAGCATCCGAGAATGAGAAGGCGTATCAGCTAGCTAATATTGAGGTTGACAAGTTATCAAAGATGGTTGAAGATTTGTTACGTTTAGAAATAAATAGTGACAAAGTTGTGGAAGATCTAGACCAAAATGCATTGCTAGATTCGTCTAATGCTCCTCCAACGTTGAATGCAAAAGGATTCAAGAAGAAAGAAGCTACTCATCGTGGCAAACGTAGACCAAAGGGAGGCTTCGAAGCTAAGTTAAACAAAAGCAAAAAGAAGCTTGCACAGGTAATGACTAAAATCATTATTTATTTTTGGACAGATAAGTATTATTTACTTCACCAATCCTCTAATTCTATATAATGATGATAGGTAAATGGAGTTCCAAAAAACAATGTTGCAGTGGACCAATCTCCTATACCTTCTTCACTTCAACCTCATGTTGCGAATGATGGATTTATGTCAATGTTGCTTCATCCTTATAATGTGAGTATGTTTACTATTAATTGTTTCAGTTTTTTTCCTATTTTGTTTGTTTAATTAGTGGTATTTTGACAGATGCATGAACATGAGTTAAACTTGTCAAACCGAATGCATTGGATGCCTCAACCAGAATTCTTCGGACCAAGTTCACAAGCATCTACTCAATCAAATATCACAAGACCTCCTTTTGTAGGGCAAGAGCAAGGAGCTTCAAATTGTGACAAAAACTAGTCTTTTGGGCATATTGACAGTTTTTAGTGTTATTTTGAACTAATACCATTTGTAGGAGATTTCTACTTGATTCATATTGACAGATTTTTAGTTAATCAATTTGTTAAAGAAAACAACTATATCAATCTCAGTTTGCAAGACCTAAATGTTTGTTTGCCTGCCAAAAAAATGTCTTTAAAACTTGCTGGTAAGCCAGACAATTTTACAGCAAATTAAGAGTGCTAGAATAGATTAGCTTATGTGGGAGTCGAACCCACATCCTTGTGCACAAGCACATCGCTCTACCAATTGAGCTAATAGGATAATTTTCACCATACAAAATTGATAAACAAGCTCAATGGCAAAGTCAATCTCAAACTAAGTAAGGCCATAAATCACCCAGCATAATATAAGTCATCCTGTCTTTATCTCAATATCAATTAAGCTAAGATATAAACAAGCTAACTAACAAAGTCATAACCAAGCTCGATGAAAACTTAAAAACAAACAGAGAACACCCAGCTAACTCAATTCCATAAAAAATCAGATGTGACAAATTGATGTAAACAAACAGAGACCACCCAACTCAATTTCAGGTGTGTGTTGTCTTTGTACTGGGTAGCTTGGACCTGCTGAACTTCCATCACCCTCAATTGAGTGTGTAAAATCAGCCATCTCAGTAAACATTGCTCCTTATGGATATAAACCCATATTGCTGTCTTTGTTTCATATGGATAAAATCAGCCATCTCAGCCAACTCAATTTCAGGTGTGTGCTGTCTTTGTTTCTCTAACACGATGGATATAAACCCAAATTGCTAGAATGTAAGCTAAGGATCAAAAGATGTGAAGGAACTCACTGTAAACATTGCTCCATACGTTTGAATATTCTGATTGACTGAGAACGAATAGATTTGTACTCGTGCGCGTATGAATCTAATGATGTTGCTGCAATTCGAATGACACACTTTCAACCATTTATTGAAATAGATTCTTTGAGGGAGGAGGGAGAAGGGAGAAGTATGCACCTTAAACCGTCGATTGAATCGATTATTTCCTCATCTTCATGGCAGAAGGCAGATCCGAGGAAATATGAACGATTGGAAGAAACAATTGATCTCGGGATCGAAATGAGGAAATAGGAAAAGGAAAGAGGGAAAGAACCTGTACTGGCAGCCTTCCTCTCCGGCGTCGTCCCTCCTCGGCGTCGACATTAACCTAGCAAAGACAAGGGGAAACCTCAGATCTGGCCTCCCTTTGTGGGTACCCCTCTCCAACGGCACCTCCGGCATCGGAGAAACCTTTTCGTAACATCCGGCCTCCATGGGCTTCCCTCTCCAGCGGCGGCCTCGGCAGATCGTTCTCTCTCCCTCCATTGGTATCGTCCTCTGCACATCTGACTTCTCTCCCTGACGGCCTCACGACAAATTGAAAAAGTGTTGTAAATTGGGCTGTAATTTATTTGATTTGATTTTAATTAATTTATTGTAGCATTTAATCCTGGCCCTTCATAAAATCCAATGGTTGTTATTGTTTTGTAAGGAAAATATTAGGAAGCAATCTATTAGGAGAGAACCATGATTCTAATTTTTAACCCGCATCACTACAACCTATTTTATTATAAATAAATAATATAAAATTGAAAATAGCCCCACCACTTACCTTAAACCCATATCTTTCTCTTTCCTCTTCTCTCACTCATATCCCCCACCTTCTTTCTTTCTTGGGTTTTAAGGGTATATTAGTAGTGAACCCATCAAATCATTCCTTACCAAAATATATCTCTCCTTTATTATTTTATTATTACGTTTCCTATTTTTCTCTTTAAAACACCCCAATATACGTGGGTGCTCTTACTATGTATTTGGGTTGAAGTAGCGGCAAGAGCAAAAAAAAAAAAAAATGGTTACATCAACTCATTTTTTTTATGTGTTGAATAGTTGAATTACAGTAGGTTTGGTAGTGGCAACAACAAAAATGAATTAGGTTTGCGGTTACCTGCGGGTAGCCCGTGCCCGCGTTCCCGGACGAGCTTGGACACGACATCCAACCCATTAAGCGGGCTTAGCCCGGCCCGTGCCCGCAACAAACGGATAAAATCTTGGGTAAAACCCGTCCCAAGCCCGGCCTGCGCCCACGTTTGCCCGGGTCTAGGAGCTTATAGTCAGTGTTCTTGTGAAGCGAACAAAAATGGATGATAGGAACAAGATGATTCGGTTTCTCATGAGACTGAATGGAGGATATGACAGTCTGAGGAATCAAATCCTTGCAACAGAGCCTATGCCAACACTGAACTAAGCATTCTATCTGGTTCAACAAGTTGACACGAAAGGTACTGGATCAACTGGTGAGAGCAGTAATGATTCGAAGACATTCTTTGCTAACAAGCCAGTTGATGGGAAAAGGGATTACTAGAAAGAGAAAGAAAACAAGAAGTGTTCACATTGTGGCATGTCTGGATATGTAAAAAATGAATGCTTTAAGATAATCGGGTATCTCGATTGGTTCAAGGCACCAAAAGGAAAATCTGGGGCTAAAGCTAATGCTACGGATGAAGAGATTAAGAATTCTCCAATATCCGAGGTAGGGAATTGTTATGCTATACACATTGATGAAGATTTCATTAGCTCTATGATTCAAGAAGTAATCAGAGCCATGAAAGGCAAATGAGTTGCAGGAGCAGGAGAAAATTTTGTTGGTAAGTCTCCTGCCTTTACCTCCTTCAATAATGCCTTTGCATTAAGTACTATTGCTAGAAAACATTGTGAGTGTAGCAATGTATGGATAATAGACAGTGGAGCTACTGATCACATGGTTTTTGATGATCAGTTAATGTAGTTTAAAAGAAAATTGAAATTTCCTATTAGAATCTCATTGCCAGATGGGTCTATTAAGAAAGTTACAGAGGTTGGGGATGTACATCTTGCGCCAGGGTTGATTCTATATGATGTTTTCTCCATACCTGAGTTAAAGATCGACCTTTTGTCTGTTGGAAAGGTCATTGATGATTTTGGTGTTGATGTGAATTTTCATAAGAAAACATGTGTTTTACAGGATCTTAGGAATTGTCGTGCAGTTCTTGCTGGACATAGAGTTCACAACAGGTTGTTCAAGGCTACTCTAGAGCATGTAGATGCTGCATCATAGGTGACCAAAGGCTTGTCACAAGTTCATGAAGGCAAGGATGAGACTCAACATTTCAATAATCAGTCTTCCCTTAATAATGTAGTTTCAGATCCTAGTAAATATGTTTTACATGCTAGGTTGGGGCATGCTTCTATGTCAAAGATGGTTCACATTCCTTGTTGTAAAGACACTAGTGTTGATGATTTCAGTTGTGAATCTTGTATTCTTGCCGAGCATCATGCTTTGTCATTCAATACACAAGTGATTCTATTGCTAGTATGTGATTTGAGCTGTTGCATGTTGATCTATGGGGACCTTACAAAGTACATAATTTGAATGGAGCAAGGTATTCTGTTACCATCCTAGATGGTTATAGTAGAGCAGTTTGGACTCATCTAGTTCAGATAAAAGAGCAAGTGAGCTCAGTCATTAGCTCATTTGTTTTGATGGTAGAGAAACAATTAAGCATTAAAGTCAAGAAGGTTCGAAGCTAGTGACAATGGAACTGAATTCTTCAAATGCCAATTTTTTTTTAGGATAAAGGAATTGTTCATCAATTGTCTCCTCCATATGTTCCCCAACAAAATGGAAGAGTAGAAAGAAAGCATAGGCACCTCATAAAAACTGCCCGTGCCATCAAACTGCATGCCAATTTACTCTTGAAGTTTTGGGGAGATTGTGTGCTTTCATATACTCATATTATTAATCTATTGCCTACTGCAATTCTTAATCGGGTAACTCCTTATGAAAGGTTAATTATGTGGGAAACCTCCTGTGTACAGTCATTTGAGAGTGGCGGGTTGCTTAGCTTATGCATTGGCTAGGGATCAGCCAAAGGATAAGTTTGCTGCTAAGGCTCACAAGTGTATATTTCTAGGTTATCATGTTGGGTAGAAAGCATACAGATTGTATGACTTAGTGAATCAGAAGGTGATCATAAGTAGGGATGTTACTTTTAAAGAACACATTTTCCCTTTTCAGACCATTGATAAGAAGGTTATCACTCCCAATTCAGCTCCTTCTTCTTTGCCCTTGGTTAATCCTGTTAATGACCTGAGTGATAGCATTGTTGTTGAACCAAGTGTGCTTCCACATGATGTTTCAGCTCAATTTGTTCATTTGGATGTTACAACTAATGCGTTTGTGGGTGATTCCATTGATTCAAATTCATCAATTCATCCTACAGATTCTCTTATCGGTGAAGCTCCAGTAGCAGCTTCTCATGTTCCCTTGAGAAGGTCTCACAGGCAAACTCAATTGCCTGCCCGACTTGCTGACTTCATTCTTCAGTGTTCTCCTGCAACTCAATCACAGTCTCAATCCTTAATGGTCAATGATCTCTCTTATCACAACTATTATTCCATAGCATATTGGCTTCTTTGGCTCATCTTTTGGCAATTCCTGAACCTCGGACTTACAAACAAGTTGATGCAGGTCCATTGTGGTTGGAGGCTATGAGAAAAGAACTTGATGCATTGGAGAGCAATAGTACTTAGGAGATCACTGATATGCATATATGCCATGAAGCAATTGGATGCAAATGGGTCTATAAAATCAAGTTTCGACCAGATGATTTAGTTGAAAGGTTCAAAGCTCGATCGGTTGCAAAGAGATACAACCAAATCAAAGGAAAAGATTATCATCACACCTTCTCTCATGTGGCCAAATTCACAACTGTGAGGTTATTGCTGGCTCTGGCTACATTGAGACATTGGCATGTACGTACATCAATTAGGTGTCAATGATGCTTTCTTGCATGGGTTTTTGGATGAGGAAGTGTATATGAAGAATCCTGAAGGTTATGATAAAGCAAGCCATCCTCAAGTTTGAAAACTCAAGAGGTCTTTATATGGCTTGAAACAAGCTTCCCACCATTGGAATGATGAGCTATGTAGGTTCTTACAACAACTGGGTTTTGTTTAGTCTTCTTATGATTACTACATGTTCACCAAGATGATTCATGATGGCATTGTGGTGGTGCTGGTCTATGTAGATGATCTGCTTTTCCGGGACATACTTGAAGATACCCAGATGACATTTGGGTTTGGAGATTTCTCGTTCAGCTCATGGTACTTTACTCAATCAGAGTAAGTATGTCCGGGACATACTGGAAGATACCCAGATGGTTAATTGCAAGAGTGCTTCCTTTCCTTTACAGAGGGGATTACAATTGTCCAATGATGATGGTGAGGAGCTTGAAGATGCTGAGAGATACAGATGTCTGGTGGGTCGTCTTCTGTTTCTTAATATGACTCACCCAGATATCTCGTTTGCAGTCCAGCATCTAAGCCAGTTCATGGCTTGTTCCAGAGTTCCTCATTGGGAAGTTGCTCTACATGTGGTTAGGTATCTCCATGGCACTCCTGATCTAGGATTGCTCTATCCTGCCAACAATGAAGCATCTTTCACTGCCTTTTGTGATGCCGATTGGGGGAATGGTGTTTTCAGTGGGAGATCTGTGATTGGCTTTTGTGTGTTCCTGGGGAATGCACTTGTCTCATGGAATGGCTCACTGGAAAGGACTTGTGGATAATAGTCATAGGTCCCCGGTTCGAACCCCGAAATGGCCGCTCTTTATTTACCAATTCAAGGGGAATGCACTTGTCTCATGGAAAACTAAGAAACAAACCACTGTTTCTAAGTCCTCGGTAGAAGCTGAATATCACAGTATGTCTAAGACTGCAAGGGAGCTTGTTTGGTTGGACTCTTTAGCATCTGACTTATGTTGTGAGATTCCCAAGCCAATTTCTTTGCATTGTGATAGTAAATCAGCCATTCACATTGTTGAAAACCCAGTGTTTCATGAGCGGATGAAACACTTAAAGTTGGATTGCCATTATGTCCGGGAGCAGCTCCAATCAGGCTTCCTCAGTCCATCTTTTGTTCGTTCACAGCATCAGCTCGCAGATGTTTTCACCAAGTCTCTGGGTGAAGTTCAGCATTGGTTCCTTCTGTCCAAGTTAGGCCTTGTTTCCATCACAAATCCAACTTGAAGGGGGATATAGAGTATGCTGTATAAGATGTATAAGAGGGCAATTTAGTCATTCTGTATGCAAGTGTAATGGCTATATAAACCAAGATGCTGAGCTAATAGAGCACGAGAGAGTGTAACAGAATCAAGAAAATATACAACAAACTTTCTGGTTCATTTTCTTCGTTTGTTACGGATCACATCTCATGGAGTTCTGAGTGTGATTCACCAAGATATCACACGTTTTCATATTTCAATGATATGAGATGTTGATAATTCCCAATTTTTATTGGTATTGTACTTATTTTTTTTACTTACCCTGATCAACATGACAACATCATCAACTTCTTGGATAGATTCCAAGTAGGGTGGTTTTATATGACATTTTTTTGTCGACCGTCATTCATATTTCACTTAGCATTTATTTTTCCCCAATTTGTCATTTGTTTTATGGATTGAATTGATTGAACATCGGTTACATCCATACAAATTGCTTGCATATTTGTTAAGTCATGAGTGGTGTATCATAATAGGTCTCTTAGCTGCTAATTTTACAAAATTGAGCGTTTTTTTTAACCGGTAAATATATACTCCCTCCGTTCCATAATACATGGGTTTTTAGTTTTCGGCACGCTTTTTAAGGAGTGAAAAACTATATGAAATATTATTTTTTTAATTAAAATTTTTATATAACTTGATACTTATTAGTAATAAGTATCAAATGATATAAAAAATTTGATTAAAAAAATAATATTTCATTGATTTTTTCGCTCCTTAAAAAACGTGTCAAAAAAGAAAAGCCCATGTATTATGGAACGGAGGTAGTATAAGATAGGTGTAACCAAGTTTCAAAAACACGTAGACCAAACAAAGAGTCTTGTGGAAAAATACATGTGCAATATACCTCATAAAAAACCCCAAAAAACTCCTTACCAAAAAGACTATCGACTCAAAAAAACTCTATACATCCATCCTCTAAGACTCACCAAGCCCCAACTAACACATGAGCCTCCTCACCCAATCTCTCTCCACCCTGGACTTACACTTGCACTTGATTGATATTTTGTTATTGCACGCTTTTATAATTTCCATGGCACATTCGGCATGATTGCAATCTTCACCCATGAAGATCACTCGATTTTGAGCTCTCCATGTCATGTACACAAGGGCACACAACATAAGCAACTTGCCCTAGAAAAGCGCCCCCTTCCTCGTCCCTTCCGTCTCACGCTCGAACCACTGCAACCATTCATGAAGGGTACAAAACCTCACCCCCACGCCTAGCCAATTCAGCACCCTGTTCTGTACCTCCTTCCCCACTCTGCATTCGAACCATAAGTGGTCCTTGGACTCCTCTTCCTCCTTGCATAACGCACACCAAACGGCATCCGAGCCCTTCCAATGCTTAACGATGCGCCCAGTTTGGAGTCTTTTCCTTGCTGCGAGTCATGTGATGAACGACCATCTCCTGCATTGCGCTCACTTCCAGATGAACCTCCCCCACTGGCAACTCTCCCCATGGTCTCGAATCAACTCATATACGTTTGCACTCATCAGCCTCCCACTCGGATGTATAAGAGACCCAGTCTACCGATCCACCATGAGGCTGCAGAAGCACCTGAAGCTTGTCCCTCACCCGCTCATTATTTAGCTCTAGGGGTGGAAATGGGGAGAGTTATGGGTGGATGAAGTCATCCTATCACCCGCTCCGTGGGTAAATTTGTCCACCCATTCAATCCATCACCTACAAATCTCTTCACCCTCATACGACCTGCGCGGGTGGAGCAGGTGTCCAATGGGTGAAAGTAATATAATTATGATTTTTTTAATAAAATCGAAAGATGAATACAAATTAAATTTTAATTTACAAATACTAGAAATATGAGTTCGTGGAAGTCAAATACGTGCCATGCATAAAAATAACATGTTGCTTAAAAGATACAAAATGAAAACGCATACATACATACATGCATGCATACATAGATACATAGAGATAGAGCATAAAAACAACATGTTGCTTAAAAGATACAAAATGAAAACGCATACATGCATGCATGCATACATAGATAGATAGATAGAGAGAGAGAGAGAGAGAGAGAGAGATCAAATAATAACATGTTACTCAAGACTCGAGATTATTTTAGAGGGTAAAATAGTAAAAACAAACGCATACATAAAAAAATTTAGGGTTTTATGTAGGTATGTAGGACTGGTTAATGGATGGACTAGTGGGGCGGGTAATGGGTGAAAAATCTTCAGTCATAATCTATCAATCACCCGCCTCACCCGTACCAGCACCACCCGTCACCTACTTTATTACGGGTTTTAACCTGCACAATTAATGCGGGTGGAGTGGGTGGATTAGATATCCGCGGGTTATATTCAGCCTACCTTTGGACGGTGGTTCATCATTGTTAATATAATATTCGACATTTTATTTGTCATTTATTATTTGGTTCTTTCGAAAAAGATCTCATAGAGGGACATCCACAACTCATTTGTCCTTATAAAAGATTATGGTTCTTTCATTCCCTACTTGCAAAATTAAGTTTTTGTGTCCTACGTTTTTGTTGTTGGATGACGGTTTGCTGTCTTGATAATCACACTGTTCGTTAAACTATTTACAGTATTTAAAAAAGGGTTTAGTCATTTCACTGCTATGATGGGGATGAATTAGCAATAATACCTAAATGTTCCCAGTTTTACTTCTTTTCTCGTTCTTCAAATTTTCAAATATTGGACAAAAGGAGTGAACATTTTCGCATCTAAGTTCAAAATTGACTATTTTCATGAATAACAAGATGCTGGTTGTCCAGTGGCAACTTTTTGAAGCAATTCCAACCAAAAAAGAGAGAATTACGGACACAGCTCCATACAATCAAGAAGCCATTAAAACTGGATAAAACTCACAACATATGCAACACCCATTGAGCCATTAACACTTACTAGAGCTCTTTTACACTGGATCACAAACAAAAACATAACATACCATCCACAAAAAAAGTGCAGCTTACGGCTTGGAAATCTGGTTCAGACACATCGACATCAACACAAGGCAGCGACAAACTGATTGCCCTCATTGTCTGCTTCATCTTCATCAACCCCCTCGTTGAGAAGCTTATAGCTGCTGAAGTGGTTGACCTTGAATTTCCATTCTCCTTTGACAGGATCGTAGGACACAAACTCTGCACCCTGATCCTCTGCCTTTTTCCTTAGCATCTCCTTGTACTTCTCAATTTTCGGCCCTTCTGTGAACTGCTCTCCTGTCTTTTTGTTGAAACATTTGATGTTCAGAAGTGTAACCTCAGCAGGCTTGTTGAGGCCTTGTCCAACCGGAGGTTTCTTAGAGTCATCCATGTATACGATTACCTCTCGGTTGTTGAACTGGATTAGTGATTCAAGATCAAGCCGTCTCACATCAGTTTCGCCGAAGAATTTGATGCTTCCGTATCCATGCCTACCAACGATGAAGTTCTTCACGCGCCGGCAGAAGCCTGGCTCAGCCCTTTCTTTTGCAGCAAGTTCCTGGATTCTCGGCTCTGTATA
Organism: Persicaria tinctoria; assembly: GCA_037127255.1. Lineage (NCBI taxonomy): Eukaryota > Viridiplantae > Streptophyta > Magnoliopsida > Caryophyllales > Polygonaceae > Persicaria > Persicaria tinctoria. Next base: position 11,288,176 of record JBANSL010000014.1, read on the forward strand.
GTAATCCGAGTGCCTGAGTTTGGGCATTGTGGCCTCAATGTCAGCCCCATGCTCATATGCGATAGCTGCCTCCCCAGCTCTATGCCCAGCAAGTGTAATATATGAATCTCCTTTCTGGCTTTGATGATCATCATGGATGCCATTTGAGTGCTGGCCCTGGCTGGCTTTGGTTTTAGACCGATCTTCCTTCTCGGATTCATCTTCAACAACGGCCTCTGCACACAGGCCACCAAAGAGATGATTAATAACCTTCAGAATCACAAAACAAAATTTAAGCTGAATTTATGTTTTTGGCTGTGAAGATGAGAAAACTTACTCCCTTTATTTGCAGTGTTGGAGCCATTAGGGGTATGTTCATTCTCCTTGGTGGGTGCCCTTCCTAAATAAGACAAACCAGAGCAAGATAAAACTCAGTAACAGTATACGACACAAGTCAAGAAAACATTTTAAATAGCAAGCATCTAATACCTAAATGCTCTAGAGTCTAGACAGAAAGCACCAAACTCAGCCAGATTAAACATTGTTCAGCAAGCATTTTTAGCTTCCAATGTGTTCCAAACATGCATTTTCATATTAGATTGAACATGACCTTTATAGATCCCCAAGAACAATCTACATTATTTCAGGCCGATTTCTCAACGTCGGTAGTTATGCTTCATATTAGATTAAACATGACCTTTAAGATCCCCATGAACAACCTACATAATTTCAGGCTGACTGCTCAACTTCAGTAGTTATATTGTCCGTGGTTGACATCACTATAACGCCCTAAATGTCACAATAGTAAGGAAGGAGTTTCAAGAAAGGAAAGATACCCCACCAGATGCATATTTTAACACAAATAGGCAGAAAACAACTGTACTCATTACGTTACAGGCAGGCATTTTACTCATTACATTCCTAGCTGATAATGTATTTAGCTGGTACAGCAGTTGATATGGTCTTATAAAGTAACTGATCATTACAACGTAGTTCATAAGGTAGCTTCACAGGGTAACTGATATCTGATACACAGGCCTGATAAATGTAGATTACAACATGTCAAAAAAATATCCTTCATTAATATTTTTTTTTCAAAAAAAAAAACTTAATTGAATATGAATTACCATTTTCTTGAGGCATTTTAGTTGTATCCTTCAATGGAGATGACTTGTCCATATTTGCTTTCGAAGGCCAGTGATCCATAGGCCTTATAATCAAAGATCTTGGATTCTCTCTAGGAATGAAAACAGCATCTGCTTTTGGGGTGCTTGGTGTTTGTTCATCATCACTGAAAAAGGCCACCTGCAATTGATTCCAGATGGAAAGCTGAAACAAATCTATGCAATTCCAAATATGTAGTAAATAAAAAGTTAAATGGATAATACCTATCCTTACCTTCTGACTGTCACTCTTGGGGTGATATTTTCTGGCAGGCAGTTTAATTCGCCTCTGTGATAAGTGCCTTGAGGTTAAAAGGGAAGAAATTCTGGCTGGAGCAGGTTTATCAACCACCTGTAAACAAAAATTCATCACAATCTGCACAGCAAACAAGGTACATTTCATATAAAATAGTAAAAGAAGACCATACTTACAGGCATGCTAGAAATTCCATATTGAATTGATGGTGATGTTCCATTCTGACCAATAGATATCTGAGGCATTGCAGGCAACACTCCAAATGGATTTGTGATAGTTGTAGGTTGGACCACTGCAGGATTCTGAGCAACAGATCTGTATAGATGATGTAAGAGATAAAACTTAAGAAACTGGCCAGGTAACAAATATGGCATCAATAGTAAATGCCATGTTCATTAGTGGTTAACCAAGAAAGATTTTGCATAGCATACTGCTAACAGTCAGAAATTTTAAATGGGCAGGAAACATAAGCCAATGGAATAAAGCATGACACATCGGCAACAATGAAGCACTCCTAAAGAGATAATGTACAAGGGAAAGAGAAGCATACAATTGTCCAGCATTTTGTCCAAAAATGCTTGATCCACCAAACATACCCATACCTGCTTCAGCATCAACGAAATCATGACGAGCAGTTAGTCAAGAGTCAAAATTTGATAAGATTGGTAAACAAAGATAACCAACAGAGAAATTTCTAACCTGGTTGTGTCTGATTCAAGTTTCCAAAATTGAATGCATTGCTTGTCTGTGCTGGTTGAGCTGATGGGAAAGGAGTTGAAAGAGATGGCTAGAAGCAGAGGTGAGCAACCAATAAGTACACACAGATCAAAACTGATTCAAGGTACTTCTTTCTAATCTAACTTCATATAAAATCACACAAACCAGCTGATGTAGAATCAAACAGTCACAACAAGCAAATTAGGTATGGACATGGGATAAAAAAGAATCCCAAGTATCTTGTTTTGTTCTTTTAAATAGAGATGTCAACATATAAACATTTCACTTCAGACATACATACAAAAATACGAGCACAAAACATTCAGAAAGCATAGCAAATCTTACCATTGTTTGACCAAACAGTGAAGAAGAGTTTGAGAATAAATTTCCTCCTCCAAATGATGAAGGTGTGCTAAACAAGCCTGATTGCCCAAAAGAAGCAGTAGAAGTTGGCTGGAAGGACAAACCAGATTGCCCAAAAGCACCACTCGTCTGTCCCATTGATGGTGTAGTTGACTGAAATGGCTGAGATGATGTATTAAGAAAGTTCAAACCAGAAACAAATGATGGAGTTGTTCCTTGAGCTGAAGCAGAGCCAAACAGAGAAGGTGATGATCCAAATGCTGAAGAACCCGTTGTCCCAAAAATAGATGTGCTGGAACCAAATGGTGTACTAGACGGTGTTGGAAAAAGAGAGGTTGTGGCAGCTGATGATGCCCCAAAAGGATTTGACGTATTTGTAGGGGCAAAGCCTGATGACCCAAATCCAGAAGTTGTTGTTCCAAAACCTGTGCTTCCAAAGGGTGAAGGTTTCGCCCCAAACGGATTGGATGCGGTTGTAGTGGAAAATGGATTTGAAGACGATTGACCAAATGTTGATGAAGATGCAAAAGGATTAGATTGGGTTGGAGATGCACCAAAGGGAACAGTGGAAGTGGACTGGCCTGCAGGATTAGGTCCACCTGAAGCAGAAAAGAAAAGGTCCAGTCAGGTCTATTCAAAGGATGTGCAACATATACATGAGTTTCAGAAACTACAAAACTAACTCATTTCAATGACACTCAAAAGAGACACCTTTCCAGTTCAGGGAAAAAAAGATACTTTTCCTACAACACTAAGTCACTTCAGTGGAGGATTGTACTCAAAAGGGATGTACAATCAACATCAACAATAGAATATATCAATATCCAAACGATGGCATGACAGCATGGGATAAATAATCATACTCAAAACTCGTGGTGGTCCAAGTTAATGGGTCAAGGTATTAATAGTCAACATTGTATAATTGTATATAACAAGGGACGAAAAGACAATGTCAACAAAGCAAACCTTTATCACCCTGCTGATAGTCCTCCCATCTAAGTTCTTCATGGCTTTTTTCTTTGTACGCAGGCATGGCAGATATTGACTCCAGCTTTCCAGGCGTTTGACCAGCAGCAACATCCGCTTCAGGAGTTGGGGTATAAGGTGCAACTCTACTTCCTGCACGCTGAGCCCCAAAGGTGGACTGCCCAAAGGCACCGCCACCAAAAGTTGGTGTAGTGGCCTGGGATCCTACACAAACAATTAGACAGAAAACATGACAACATAGCATGCATTATGCATAAGTGCATAACTAGATAACAACTCGCAATCATCTAAATGTAATCCAATTAAGGGAATCCTACCAAATGCAGAACTCTGTGCGCCAAAAGGAGATGTGGTGGACCCAAATGGGCTACTTCCAAATGGAGAAGTAGTCTGGCCAAAAGTTGGGGACGATCCAAAGCTGAAGGATGGCGTGCTAGATGAACCAAAAGCAGAAGTACTTGCCACACCAAATGCTGGGGTACTAGAAGCACCAAATGCAGGCATAGTTGAAGTACCAAAAGATGGACTGCTCGTAGCACCAAATGCAGGAGCAGTGGAAGCACCAAAGGCAGGAGAACTTGATGCACCAAATGCAGGAGTGCTTGAAGCTCCAAATACTCCCCCAGACCCAAAAGGGGTAGCTGATACGCCAAAACCTGTTCCTGTATTGCCAAAAGTAGTTGTATTTGTTGACCCAAACGCTGGAGTACTGCTGGCGCCAAAAGCAGGGGTAGTATTAGCACCAAAAGCAGGTGTAGAGGCCCCAAATGCAGGTGTACTTGTAGAACCAAAAGCTGGAGTACTAGAGGAACCAAAAGCTGGGGTGCTGGAAGAACCAAATGCCGGAGTGCTGGAGGAGCCAAATAGATTGCTACCAAACGATGGTTGTGACTGTTGAAAAGTGCTCCCAAAAGGACTAGACGGGGTAGAAGAGCCAAAACCTCCAAATGCAGGCTTTTGGCCAAATACTGAGGATCCTATATGTTTCATAAAACACAATTATGGAACAAATCAGGGAAGGAAAGCAGAATGTACATGGACACCAATTTATATGTTGTAATTATCTAACCATACCTAAAATAATTTTATTTCACAACCATGTAAAACATTCCCAACAATTTCAAAAAACACAAGCATAGAGATGAACAAAGTCTTGGTAGAATATCAACTTTAAAATAGGTAAACTAAATGCGACAGGAATATAGTTCTTTGGATCACAAAAGAAAGCCTTCCATAATCACTAAGCACTTCACAGGATAGCTTACGGCATAAAGTACTCTAGATGAAACTGCAATTTTATCAAATGTAAGAAGGGGGAAATGAAAGGCTGTAAGATAATAATAAGCTTTCTCTTCCATGGGAAGACATTATGGATTTCTTCCAAATTAAAAACACAACCTGGAAATTGAGGCTTTTAACAGTTTCTTCAGCAAAGAACAGCCAGCATCTTCTAAATTCAAATGATGCTTGCCTATTTAAATGACAAAAAAATGTATGCTAACTTACATGAACTGTCCAAGCAACATCCTTTACAATATCTACACACACCTACTCTTATGTCTGGAAAGCAACTTTCCTCGCCTCCAATACCAACATTTCAAAAAGATGATTCATAACAATTTTTTTTTACCAATGTGCTTAGTGAACCCATAACTTAGAGCTCGTTTGGTTCGAAGAAACTTCCGAGCAGTTCAATACAACAAATGCATTTGGCTGAAATTCTTTTGGGGGAATCCATTTGACAGAGGAATTTAAATTCCTCTGAAATACAGGCATTGTAATCACCTAGAGGTTATCAAATCTCCTATCTACCACCCAAAATATCAAATATCCTATCTACCCACATTTTAACCAACCACATTAGGAAGTGTAATTTCTTGGAAACCAGGAAATAACATCCCACAATATACTTCTCACATTCAACCAAATGAACCCTTAATATGAGTTTATCAAGAGGATTGTCTGCCGATCTAGCTATTGCTCACACATCACAGTCAAATACTCCCTCTGTAAGCAATATTTGTCCTTTTAGATACAATTAATGTTCAAAGTTTCTAATTTTTTAAATCTGTCTCATTCATTGTGTTTAATTTCCAAGAGATTCTATTAGTGCTCCAACTTCCCATATTATTTTCCTTTGCTCATTAGCTTATTTGTTTTTTACATCATTTATTTGTTGCGTTGAGAATTAAATTTGCTAAAAGTTTAATTATTCTTTTTTCTCTCTTAATCTTTCTTAAAACGTGTGCCATTGGCCAAAGGGTTAAATATTCCGTTATGGAGAGAGTATCATGCTGACAATTGTCCTTTGCTTCATGCCTTTAGAACCTGTACTGTGATAGTAGACATCATCAGAATTCAAATGCCACAGTTTTTTAATGCCTATTCTATCAAGCGCACTTTCCTTGAACCTTCCTAGAATTGGGGATGGGATAGGTACGATAGGAACATCCAATTCATTAATATCTAAGAGTTATTATGAATAGTTAGAAACCGATTCCCAAGCGAATCAAGAATGATATTCACAAGCCTGAACCCTCCCATAGTCCAATCGATTCTATTCATTCAATCCCTCCCTTTTAATGTGCAGCTCCCAACCTATCTTGCTTTGTGAAAAAAATACACATGATATCAGCAAAAACAAAATCCAATTCAATTCATCCTCATTTTGTCTCTCATTTTCAAAGTTAAAAAGTACACTAGACAATGAACTAAACTGGCGTAAAAATGTTTGTTACTCTTTTCCAAATGTCATGGTACGAGCCATCGTTATATAAAAAATCATAACAAGTTGACGCATAAATTTTGATGATGGTAGGCTGGTGTGTGCACATGATCGATGGTGAAACATAGATTTGAGGGACAGTTTCTAGATGTGTTGCTTCTTTTATATAATTACATACCCTATTTGAACATTTATTTTGATTGTTTGAAGAAGGAATAAAAACTTGCTTGCAAGAGACTATTCTACTAATAAATTGGTTTATTTTTCAAACAAAACTCTGAAATAAAAACATTGAATTTATCAAACACTGACTGCGGTATAGAAGGTGTGTCAAGTGTCAACACAGAACAAATGTAAAATATATTATATGTACAACTTTCATACAACAACAACGATATACCCAGGATATCCCGCTTCAAGCGGGGTCTAGGGGGTCGAGATGTACGCACCCTTTACCCAGCTAAGTCGAGAGGATGTTCCATTTAACCCAGGCTTAGACTAATAAGTAGGGAAGCAATAGAATAGAATAGGTGGAGTAGATTGAAAAATTGACAACGCAATCAGATGCCAAACAAACTCCAAAAACAACTGAGAGACAGACAATGATATCCCACAAAGTCTAAGAAACAATGATATCCCACAAAACAATGATATGCCTGGAAACAATGAAGAACAGATTCTATAAATGTTGCAAAACAATGATATCCCACAAAGTCTACGAAAATCAGAAGGAATACACTATAAGGCAGTAACCACCAATTAGCTGATGTTGGAGCTCTTATGCACATAACAAAAAAGTGCTTCTCTATTCATTACTAGATCCACTATGTATGATATTATCATGAAACTTTCCAAATTGTAAATCTCAAAGGATCTAAACTTTAGACACATGGCATCTTGAATTGACACCGTGTCTTCCAATGTTGAACATGTCCAACATATTTCTATGTTCTCCGTAGTTTGGGGATTCAATTTTTAGCATGATTTTGCTTAAGAAATCAGAGTTATTTTTTCCATGTATTTTCCAATGTAACTAAAGACAGAAATCAATGATACAGTTTCTCGTCTGCGCGAATACATTTAAAAGTACCAAAATCATTCATAAACTAAACTCACAAACATGTTGTTTTCCCTTTGTTACACAAGTAAAACACAACATACTTACCCCCAAATGATGGCGAAGAACTACCAAAAGTCGGAGTTGTGGAAGCTCCAAAAGCAGGTGTTGATGATACACCAAATGCCGGGGCTGAGGACAAGGGTGATGAGGATTGAGTGGCACCAAAAACACCAGTTGAAGTGCTGCCAAATATGGGACTCCCTGTCTGTGAACCAAAGGGGTTTGGGCTACCAAAAGGCTTTGGAGCAAAGGGATTACTATTCTGGTTGTTCATTTGCCCAAAAACTGATTGAGACCCAAAAGGACTTCCAGAAGACTGCCCAAATGCTGAAACATATAATGAAGTAATTAGATTTTTGTAGCTAGCTCAAAGCGGTCATAAAAGCTTTGGGAACAGAGAAAAAGACAACCGTCTAGCTACCTACAGATGGGATGGCGAAATAATAAAATCATAGGTAGCATTACCAAACGATCCAACACCTAAATGAACTCACTCGATATGTGTTTAATGTGCTTTAGAAGGGTAAAAAGTGGCATATATTTTGCACTCTTGAACTCCTTTTTTTGTGGCAAAAAGTCTTTTACATTTGTTGGTCAAGTAAACTATGCTACTAGACTTTACTCAATTATACTTACCACTGCTTGAGCCAAACATCTTCTCTAAGGAGAAGCCAAACCAGATCAAGTCCAAATCTCACTGATAATCTGGGGGTAGAAAGACACAAACAAAGCATGAAAAATCAGAACATTTAATAGTGTACATAATGAGGAGATTAATGCACTGAATTTCATGATTCTGAGTTCACGCACTTGGTAAAATCATCTCATATCATTAGCAAAGAAAAAGAGCACTGCCTATCTTTTCCTACATGACAAACTCAACTGCCGTTTTTTTTTCTGCATACTGCTTTTTTCCAGGCCATCCTTAAGGTGACATTGATGTGGCTTTATTTCCATTAATTTAGGCAAAACAATCTTGCATTGAACGTCTCTAAGTTTCAATTCATCATGCACAATCCAAACAGCCAACAATTATGACGAGTAAAGCATCCATCCGCGGACAATAATCAAGACCAAAACTCAAGATTGCATTCATGTTATCACAATCCCTTAAAAATTTAAGATACATCAAGAAAGAAATACATGACAGTGAGAATAAAATGAAACCGATAAATTGACCGCTTGCTTATCGCACGAAAATTCAGAGACACTTAATATGTGATGGTGATATGAATACCGACGGGATCACAGACTTAAGCACTTTCTGAGATAACAACACTTGAAACTTCCAAAACTACAAGAACAAGATTACTCCCCGAAACCATAAGACATCAAGGCCTCTCCAAAATACTCAGAAAGAAAAATTAAGGACAGGACGGACCGACTCGGCTTCATCGAAAATCAAAATTCTGGAAAGACCATAGGGTTTCCGATCGCGAGAGTTGAGAAATCACGAAATCAAAACCAGAATCAAACGCAAGAACGGATCTGAGAGTCTGAAACCGAAGAACTAGTGAGGAATTCCGACGCATAGCGATCGGAGAGCGAGTAGTGAATGTCTTCGCAGGAGAGTTTTTACCTTGGGAGGAGGGCCTTCAGTTTGCAAGGGATCGATTTCGGTCGCTTCTCGAAGAATCGAGAGGGCGCCGGAGAGAGGCGATTGGAAGACGGTGGGATTAGCAGAGGCGAAGGAGGAGAAAGTGGAACCGGGGTGGGGAGTGCCGGAAGCGTAGGGGAGGAGAGGGGGGAGAGAGATGAGGAGTGAGGAGGACGCAGGGACAGCGAAAACGGCGAAGTTTTGTGGATGCCACAAATATTTCTTTGCCCAAATTTTATCAAATTGCACAACATTTTGCGGATCTACGCTACCTCCAGGGTCGATATAATTAAATATTTATATTTAATAATATGTATATATAACATATTATAATTTATAATAATAATAATATAAATTTAGATGAAAGAATTGTATTGTTGAAAAAAATTACAATTATTTTCCAGTCTTTTTAAAAATATCTGCCTCTTTGGAAAATTCAACCTACATATCTATGATCAATTTGTAGAATTAATTTATAAAATAATACTATTGTTATGTAAATTAAAATAAGTATATTCTTATTATTAGTATATTGTTAAATTGCCAACTTGCAAAGTATTAAAATTTGAAATGACGAATTGATGTTTAAGTTTTATTATGGTCGTTTTTATTGAACCTATTTTGGTTAAAATTGCTAACATGATGATAATTGAGAAATGATAAATTAGTAGTAATTGGTGTGATGTGTGATTGGAAAAAATTGGCACCTTAAAAGGTAAAGATTGCACCTTTTAAGTTGGGTAGCACATGATGAAAAATAATACAGTACAGTAATTCCCGATTACAAACATTCGATTTTTTTTTCAGTTTATGTTTACGGTTTCACATTAAGGAGATCACGTTATGAACAAATCATTCTGGAATTGGAGTCACAATAGTTGATGTTTTCATCACATTCACGAATTGGACAAGAGTGTACTCTCCCACCACCACGGTGAAATGATTTTACTCACTGTTTTCATATTCTTCAGATTTCATTTTCATCCTCTACACTGAGAAGGGGCTCGGGTAGCACTTGTCACAGTGGGCAGTGCAATCTATGCGAGGAGAAGATGGCGGCTTTGCGAAAGACGATTAGAGCGACAATGGAGAGTGGTGCAAAACTGTGGCAGGCACAAACAACGGAAGCATCGTATTTCAACTTGATTCCAAATATGAGTTGAGTTAACCCCATGTGCATTAGCAATGAAGAAGGAAAATAGTTGTGAATTCAATTAAAAACAAAACATGTACTAGATCTTGGCTCAAGTAGATTCAGCAGTTCCTGCCAAAGACACTGCTCTAATAGCTCAACTGTTTAGGATTCTGGTGGCTTCCAACCAAAACCAACTCTTAAGATCACAAACAGGGTCAAATATTCTCCTCCTTTATTCCATGTTAGAAACAATAAGAATGATACGACATATGTAGAGATTGAAGCTTTGAGCCAACTGTCACCTGCAAGAGAGTGGCAAGGTATTTTCGTTAAAAACGATAGGAATGGATGAATAAATACTGTGTAAAAGGCAGTGCAGGAATCGAGGGGGTGAAGACTGAAGAGGGCAAAGGAAACATCAGCATAGATAAAACTCAGAAATTCAAGTCTCCCGCAAATGGAAGCGTATTGAAACTCAGAAATTCTTATCAAGCAAATAGGCAAATCATGGATTCTAAAAAACTGATCGAATATATGTTGTACTAATAGTTACTTTAAACAATTACACTACATAGGCCCATTTCCAGTTAGGAACAACCAGCATCCTTCAAGAGTCAACAATGCAAAAAGGCCAAGGCCGAAACGCCACAAGATGACAAAAAGGTTATTCAGAGTGTGGTCAGAAAGTGAAGTGCCTACATACATGAAAATATACATGGAATGTCTGTAAAACAGTTGTACAAGTCCTGCATGAGTAGTCAGAGAGAAAAATATAACACTACCCTTACTTCATTAGCAAGGCCTTAAAAGCGACTAAATACTTGTAAAAAAAAGTTCCAAAGACGTTCTTTCATTGGAAAAAAAAGAGGGTTTGAAACACAAAATCAAGTGAAAGTGACATAGGTATATAGCATGTTATATCCCTAAATTTGTACAAAAGAATGACATTGAGAAAAACATTGCTCATTATTTTGGGAGTTGGATTCGCCTAACTGCTGCCGCAACTTACAAGTAGTTACCTAGCATAAAACATTATATCATGTGAGAATACAAACCACACATTATATTGAAGCATAGGTTGCTCTACATAAATTTAATATCAAACATTAACAGATGATCATCTATAGAGTTTGAAACTCATGTACACATACGTGTTTATTATATGTATGCATTCATTATGGACATAGGTTTCTAAGAGTATGTGGGTTTTGAGATGGTGTGCTTTTTCCTAAACCTCAATGAAATGGAGGTTTAAGTTGTCTCAGCTTACCTTGAAAAATACACCCTCCGTCCATCAATACATGGGTTTTTAGAGGTAAAATTTTGTCCAACAATAGATGGGCTTTTATGTTTTGTAGGTAGGAAGCTGTAATGATTTGTGTTGGTTTGTGTGTTGTTGACTTTCTAAAATAATTTGATTGGTTAAAATGTGTAGTGGGTGTTAAAAAATAATAAAATTTATGAAAAAGTTAGTGCAATGATGATGTTTTTTTAAAAGTAAAGTGTTTTATTAAAACTTGTGCAAAATGCTAAAAGGCCATGTATTTTAGGACGGAGGTGGTATAAAATAACAGTCTCACCCGTAAGGAGTCTGTACTCCTAGCAACTTAGCTGTCAATGAGATACCAGTAAGAAATGAGGCACAAGGTTCAAGATTTAAGGAAGTAAGAGCATGTACAATGGTGGGCCTTGAGCCTCTTATAATTGCCACATAAGAAAAAAATGGTAAAAAATAAAATTTTAATATAAGGGCCCATTGTTTGGGGCTCTTATATATGAGACCCAAAAAGTAGGGCTCATAACTGCCACATGGCAAAATTTATGTTTTATTTACTTTTAAATGATGTTCGGTTGTTTTTCATTTGTTTAAAACTAATAAAAAAATTATTTTTGAATTTAATTTATTTTTATCTACACATACACACCCCTCTTGCATATGTTTGTTAGAAAAAAATTCATTTGAATAATACTCATATTTTCATTTTTAAACATTAAAAAATTATTTTTTATGCTATGTTATTATAAATTAATTACTTAATACTTTTTTATTATTATTAATAATAAAAGAATTGAGTAAATAAAAAGGAAAAATAATAAAAGGTAATTTAAGAGCCCAAGACTCGGGCTCACGAATGAATGTGAAAAATTAAAAAGTTAGAATGAGGCTGTTAAGCTGATGTGACATAAGAAAAGTAAGTTAAGGGCCCGAGGTTGGGGCTCACCATTGCACATGCTCTAAGGAACTTATTAATTTTGAATATCATGAGACTATTCACTCTTGTAATCAATAATTCTCTGTCACTGGGATGATGCCTTACCTATTTACATATTTTTCTATGCATGTTTAAGATCTAATAATTCATGCTAAAAGATGGTTAAAATCCCGATTTTATTTGGCCTCTAAAAGCAAACCTAAACTCCAAATGTAATATATGGAAGAGAACCTATTTTTCTTCCACCTACCTAGCTTTAGAACAATTAGAAACCATAACAACAACATTTCATGTAACAATGTTCATGAGCCATGATACACAAATAACTGGAGCTGAGGACAAGGTTTATGAGGATAGAGTGGGACCAAAAACAACAGTTGAAGTGCTGCCAAATATGGGACTCCCTGTTTGTGAACCAAAGGATTTGGGATACTAAAAGGCTTTGGAACCAAGGGATTACTATTTTGGTTGTTCATTTGCCCCAAAACTGATTGGGGCCCAAAAGAATTGCTAGACTGCCCAAATGCTGAAACATATAATGAAGTAATTAAATTTTTGGAGTTATCTTTCTTGAAAGCATTTGAAATGGAGCAAAAGACAATATAGTCCGGCCAGCTAACTAGTGATGGAATGGCTGAATAATAAAATCATAGGAAGCAAATGCTACATTACCAAAATGAACTCTCTCAAGGGTAAAAAGTGACAACTATTGTGCACTCTTCAACGGCGTTTTTTTTGTGGCAAAAACTCTTTTACTTCTGTTGGTCAAGATTACTTTACTACTAGACAATTTGATTACAGCTCTCCATAACCTAGACACCAGCAAACAGAGAGAGGAAGCAGCCATTCTCTCTAAAAATAGGTGCCCACTTATGAAGATTCAGTGGCTCTCCATAGAACTTTGGAGCCTTATACAGATACTTCATTCTCTCTAAACAAATGTGAAAGAGGTAATGATACTTCAGTTACCTTGGGTGTCGACCAATTCCATTTAGAATTATGTTATATTTCTAAACTCATTAACTCATGGAACTCGACTAAAAACCTAAAGTTGCAAAACGAATAAGATAGATAATCTACTCGGGTAAAATAACAGCAAAACAGTACAGGAATCGGGTTCACTAATCTCTTCTTTTTGGCACAAGGTGGCCAGGTTGGAATGATTCCTCTGGGTTGAGTTCCAGTTTCAATCATTTACATCCTAGATAAACTAAGACCCTCGTACAAGTATATAGGGAAACAAATAAAAAAGAGAGTCCAAAGGACATGAATTTTTCAAATTATAAGTCTGTACTGACAGGGTCACAATATACTCAAGTACTCAACAATCAACATGCAGTAAGAGGTGTCAAATTCTCAATTTTAGGGCAGCCAAATCGATTAAAAAAAAACAAAACAAAAAAAAAGCTAAAAAACAATAATAATACCTCATAATCTCCACAGCTAACATGGTAGCAGTTCATTCAGCAAAACAAAACAAGCATTTCCAACAATGAATTCAGACCCTAAAACTTCAAACTTACAATAATCTAACCACAAAAAATTCCATCACAATAGCAACGCCTAGCCATGAAAAAAGAGAAATCAAAGCTCGCTTAACCTTGAAATAGTAAAAACTCACAAGCAAATAGCCAGAAATAGGTGAAAATGAAAAGAAGGGGGACGATCACAGTGGGACTTGAACCCACGACCTTTAGATTCGGAGTCTAACGCGATATCCACTTCGCTATGCGACCTTCCTGATGCCACTTCTTGTTCACAGTGCAACTACATTGCCTAATTCAGACAAACCGAGACCTGCTAGGAGAAGACAAAAATGAAGCCTGAAAGCTACTTCTAACCTTGGAATTTTCTCGCAAACAAACTCACTCATCACTCATCTATAATTCCACTCGGGCTGAACCAGGGACACAAACATTTTTTTTTTCTCTCAGAAAGGGAAAACTAGCAAACAATAACCTAGTTTTCCATATACAACCAAGAGACAAATGTAAAAAAGAGGTTCCCGATCACGAAAGCACAGAAATCGCAAAACAAATGCGAAACCAAACAGAAGAACGAATCTGGAAGGATGGGATCACCTGGAGAGTCGTTAATTCGGATGCTATCGTGAAAGGCATACATCCAATACAGAAAATAACCACGATCTCCAAATACAGCCGGAAGAAGGCACAGGTTTAGCGGGGATCGAATGATCGATTTCCATTGAACCAATCGGAATCGGAATCGGAATCGGATTCGGAATCGGATTCGAAAGGCGGCAACACGCCGGGAGCGCCGAACTTCGAGTTGGAACTTGGAGGAAAAGAAAGCGATGTGGTCATGTTGGTGGGGGAGCGCCGGTGGACGGGTTTCCTTGGTTTGTTGGGCCGGTGACAATAAAATGGGTTCGATAGTGTTTTCTTTTTTCTTTTTTTCTCTCTCTTATCTCTTAGGGTATTTTTATCGGACTATTTACTGTTCAAGATACTAGGAGTTTTAGAGCCCGTTTGATACTGATATACGTATATCAGATATGGGTATGGGTATCACTCATACCCATACCTAGTGTTTGGTGAATAGGTATATGGATATCAAACTGATATACCCATATTTCCCTTCCTTTATAATTTCCCCAAATTCCATATACCCATTGGATATCAAAATAGAACCTGCGCTTCTTTTCTCCAACGCTTCACTGTTGCCTCCCTCTTGCTCCGCTCTCAATATCGCTACCACCAGTCTCAACTCGTCCCGGCCTTCGATTTCACTCCCTCCATCCGCTCCAAAATCGATCCAGAACAACTTGTTCACACCTTTGATGTCCGGCGCTAGGGAAACTAGGGCGAGGCTAGGGCTGAGGTCGATTGGGTAGTCTTCTGGGTAGGCAATCGCAGAGGGTGTAGTGGTGGGGGTGGGGGTGGGAGGTGGGGGGTAATTGGGGTCGGGCTAGCAGATCGAGCGGTGTAGGTGTAGGGCTCGGGAGTTCGATCAAGCAAGGGTCGAGCAGTTTAGGTGGGAGCTCGGCATAGTTGGGTGTCACCGGAGGTTCAGGCGGGGTTGGGTTGGTGCGAGTTTGGTCGTCGGGGAGAGAGCGCTGGTAGAAAGTTTGATATCTAATACCCATATCTAAAACATTCCAAACAAGAAACCGGATATCAGATATCAGATTTGATACCCATATCCATGATATCGATATCTCATACCCATATCCGATATCTGATATACGTATATGGATACTAAACAGGCCCTTAACAATACAAAATTAGAATAGTGGTATTGTGATACTAGGCCGATACTAGTGAAGTATCGATACTAGCTCAAATTGCATTCAATCCGTGTCAGGCCAGCTGGAAAGCAATTTGATTTTTCGGATACACAGGCGCAAAAAGACGTCGCTCGGGGGGTGAAAGGAGCGAAGATGTTGCGTCTATAGCTCACGCGCCACCCTTCTTCCAGCTACTGAGGGGGATGCATGTCGTGCCCTCATTCGCCTGCAAGAGATGCGCCCGAATGGAGGGCACATGTGTAGTGATGGACGAGTGAGATTTTGGCTGGGAAAAATCAGTTTTACACATTAAAATTAAAATTTCGGTAAAAAAAAATGTAAAAAAAAATTACCACAATACTAGATTCATTTTTATATACATATAGACATAAATTTTGAATATGTTTGAGTATATTTTTTTAAAAAAAAATATTTCTATTTGATTATAAATATGCAAAATAAAATCCGAAAATTGAAGTATAATTATAGAATAATTTGAAATAATAAATAATACAAGATATAAAATAAATAATTATTAAAAAAAGTTAAATGTGGAAGTTGATATGAATAGTTTTGGCTATAAATACATACCTTTACCAACACCATAACATACACTAATTCTCTTCTTCACCATCTTCCCCATCATGGATCAATTCCAAAATCCTTATGATAATGTCTTCTTCTCTAGCTTCGATAATATGTCACTTTCGTCTGAATACGATCTGGCATATTACTCACAAGTTCTATAAAACTATACCCCAAACACTGCAGGAATTGAAAATGCACAAGGCTCCCAGTCGATCCTAACATATAGTACCCAACCATGTGTTGGCGATCCCCCAACAGGTGATAGTGGAGGTTCTCGTGGCCGAGGTCGTTCTAGTGCTCGTGGCCGTGGTGGTGCCTGTTGTCGTGGTGAAGCCACGGAAGGTGTTAATAAAGTTTGTGGTCCTCACGCCTACTGGAGTGTGGAAGACGATAATCTCCTAGTTAGCACTTTCATTAACATATCCACTAACGCGATCACCAATACAGACCAAGACTCGCAAGCATTTTGGGCTAGGATCAAATCTTTCTATACCGAGTGAAAAAGAGAAATATTGAATGTAAGGCACGATGCCGCACCCACATTGAGCGAGGAAGGGAGAGAGGTCATGCCCAGTTGTCTGACGATTACTTTGCGGAGGTCGCAACATACCCAGATGAGGTCTTCCGTGACTTCCGTCGCAGGTTTCGAATGAGTAAGGGTTTTTTAATCGCATACAAAGTCAATATGCAACTTTTTGTTCTACTCTTAACATACAATAACATGTAACAAGATATACAAACTTTAAACTTGAATAATTTCTTATATAATTATCAAATTTAGTAATATACCTCTTGTCTAGAAGCTCTTGAGTTGAATTATATCACCAAAATATCAAATTAAGTAAAATATAAAAGCATCATGATTTATTAAAAGACATTTGAAATAAATAAGATGTGTTTAACTTTCAAACATTCATAACTTTTACTCAGCTATCGGAATAATCGAGGCTTATAATATATCAAAATGAAGCTATCGATGAGTAGAACAAATATAGGTGATTCATCGGAAGAAAGGGGGCAAATATTCCCGCTTGCCCTCGCCTAGCTCCGCCCATAGATACGGACAGTCCTCCCAGATTCTTTTAGCCCCCGTTTGATATCCATATCCTGATAAGTTCCAAAATAAAAGTCGTTTGTTTTTTTGTGCACGTTTTTTAAGGAGGTAAAAATACTATATAAAATTATTATTGTTTTAATCAATTTTTTTTAATAATTTCATACTTGTTGTCATAAGTATGAACTTATAAAAGCAAATTTATTAAAAAAATATATATTTTATAGATTTTTTACCTTCTGTCTACAAAAAAAGAGTTTTTACCTTCTTAAAATGCATGTCGAAAAGTGAAATGACTTTTATTTTGGAACAGAGAGAGTATCAGATATGGGTATCAGATATAGACATTAGAGATATGTCAATGGGTATCAAATCTAATATCTGATATCCCTGTTTGGTATTACATGATATGAGTTGCAGATTTGATAAAGTCTAGTGTTATATAACCTTCATCATTCATCAATTTGAAAACAACTAGGATTTCAAATCAAATTTCATACGCTATTCAATTAAGAAACAACAACAACAATAGTAAAAAAAAATCAATACCAAATGTTATGCAACACTGCAAGTACCAATAGTGGCTTAAGATCTCCTGGGTTAGCAAAACGCACTTCAAACCAACCCGTTGAACGATCAACCATAATCACTATGCAGTTTAGTTTTAAGCTTAGTGAAATCAGAAAAAATCGCCAAACAAAGTATCAATCAACACAGTTTAACGCGAAGCAACAACTTTACTACGCATCCCAAGTCACCTGTCGAAGTAGCTAACTGGAGCCTCCGGTGTATGTATCCACCTTGGCAGGATGGACATAAATATTTTTATGTGTCATACACAAGGTGACACATAAGGTTGTAGGTAATCTTATGTTTGTGTTGCCGATCTTGCCTTTAAATTCTTATCAATATCAAGATGGACCATGAGCAGCCAAACAAAAGAGAGAAATTCCCCGCCTTGCTTAAGTTTATCCGCATGGACGTTAGGTCTGCATTTTCTTGCTGCATAGCAGAGCAACTTCACCCATCCCCTTGCCAGGAACTCCCATCTATCTTCATCCTTGATTTCACCAAAAACTTTCATTGCATTGTTAGTAAGAGTCTCAAACTTTTCCTCTTCCCTACAACAACGATTTTGAATCCAAAGAAGAATTTCAAAGATAGTCCACATATGTTCCGATACAATTAAGGGCTTTTCACTTCATTCCACAAGTTGCTAGCTAGTTCAAGATTAATATGAAATTAAAAATAAATCTGTTGTAATTAAGCTATTTTTTTCATTATTCTTATCCGATAAATTCTTAGAGCAAGCCCAACAGGTTTTGTAAATATTCTCTAAAATAGAGATCAAAATATCAAAATCTCTAAAAAATTTACCCTCAAACTCCAACGGCTTTTCTATTATACAGATTTCTACATTAATTATTATATAATATAATAAATACAAAAAATTTCCCTCTCTCCCAAATCAATTGATGTCCCCCCCTCTCTCCCAAAACAATTAATGATTTCCCTCCTTTTTCCCCAAAACGGTGGATCCAACCAAAAAAGAGACGGTGGAGCATTAAATTTTTTCCTCTATCTCCCAAAATAATTAATGTTTAGAGTGAGTTTGTTTTGCTGTAAATATAGATAAAAATGTAGTCTCTCTCCAAACTTCTCTATTTTGCAGATGGATATACAAAAGTTGTTGGAGTAAAAAAAACACTCATTTTCTCCAAATTCTCCATCTCTATTTTAGAGATGTTGTTGGGGTTGCTCATAGAGAGTTTTTAGGGAGACCCTTATAATTAGACTAGAGATGGCCTAAAATCCAGTAGTTGGAGATTTGAGCTTCACAAGGTTCAAATTTGATCAACCAAAATGCATACATGTAATTAACCCTCCATACATTCATAACTCGTAAGGATAATTTAAAGGGCGGAAGTTTGTTCCAATAATCATTTTTGAAATTCTAAATATGCTAATTAACCCTCCATAAATTTTACTTGCATGGTTATCTAACCATCTATTTTTCAGACTATTGTTTTTAAACCATTACTAATATTTTTGGGATCAATGTTTGTTGATCGATCGATCACTTTTGACAGTTAATGTTAAATTTTTATGCCATTTTTTTATGTTAATGTATTGATTCCAATTTTCAACATTGATGACACTATTTTGGTTTTTAAAATTAATAACATATTTATATATACATTAATAATACCTTATTTAATACGTTTTTTTGTTGATAAAACTTTATAGATTTCAATTTGTCATTATTAATTTATATTACAACCTTAACCGATTGATATTATATTATTATATAGTACAAATGACATGAACTCGAATTAAATTCCTATCTACACAATTTTAGATGTAAATAACTGCTATTTTTTTTTTTTCTTTGTCCAAGCTGGGGTTTTGCTACATCTTTGCATTGCATTCATAATCATGTTACTTCATGTATGTGTACTGTGTAGTGAAGTTATTTGTTCTTGATTTGATTTTACTTCTTATGTTGTTGATTTAGTGGAAACGAATGAAAAATGTAGCTGGACCTGAGATCGGAGTGAGAAAGAGCGAAGAGGGAGATGAGCTGAAAGAAGCAGTCGGAAAACTAATTTCTATATTTGGGAGGTTTCTGAATGAATTACAACTTGTTCTACGGGCCTTATTTATACTACATGATAACGGGCCTAAACCATACTATCTGAACTACAACCCCAGTACTTTAACCCTCACATTTGCAAGCTTGAAGTGGCGAAGCTTGAAGTGCAAGAAGTCGTTTCAAAGAGTATAGCTTGTGTGTTGGAGAGCCCCTTTGCGTCTCCAATATTGCTGGTCAAGAAGAAGGATGGGGTCTCGGTGATTTTGTGTGGACTACAGACAACTCAACCATCTTACAATAAAGGACAAATTCCCAATTCCGCACATTGAAGAACTCCTCGATGAGCTAGAAGGTACCTTTGTATTCTCAAAACTGGACTTGAGTTGTGTATCATCATATCAGAGTATTGGAAAGTGACATCCCTAAGACAACCTTTCGGACTCACCACGGGTATTATGAGTTAGAATGCCCTTTTGGGCTAACTAATGCCCAACTACATTATTAATTGCTATTGTATTGCCCTATATATCAAACCTCATAATTACGTTAAAATTAAATAATTCCATATTTATTTTTATATCAAGGCCGTAACAGAGATTATATAAACCCAATATACTTAAAATTTTAGCATCTGAACTTACTCGAGGTCGCGGTCGGATATATCATCTTCATTGACGACACCCAAGTTGACGTCTATGTAATATAGAAGTTTGTCTCTATCTGCCAAGAGAATTGAATTTCTATAATTAAATAATACTACTATACTCCGATCCAATAATAGATAGATAGAATAGGTGTGGAGTAATATATATTGTGACCTGTTGTAGCAGCCATCATGTCCGGTTGGAATAAAATAAGATAGGCCAAGTATCTGGTAAGAGCTAAGGAGATGTGTTTCCAATCAATGACAGCGGAGGAGGTCAGAGGTGATCCATCATCAACATCAACATCAACAACAACATCATGATGATATACGGTCAGTTGGAAGTACCCGATGGCGACATGCAAGTAGTCCTCATCCAAATTAAAGGGTGACAAAACTCTATCTAACAAACTATCAATGTCTTCTTCATCCACACCATTTTGTAGGTTTAGTACTTTGCTGTTTTTATCCCCATTCTTCTTAATAAGATTGATTAGCACATCAAATATGAATTCCCATATCTCACTTGTTAACCTTTTCCTTATCACTACTGCTCTTCTCATACCGAATTTCTCAAGGTGCAATCGTTCGAGTACTTTAGACCGCTTATGCTCCCCCTTTATGGCGGTTCCATCCACCTCATGTATCGACTCCGACCACCGTCCAAGAAACGCCCTCCTAAACCATGACCATATTAACTGCACTCTTATTGATGACGACGATGAAGACTCTGCTTGCTGCTGCTGCTTCCAATTCCAATTGTACTGGGTTCGACCAGCAAGAAACACGTCAATCATCCAACATTGTTTCTTATTATTAAGACAGCTAGCTGCTGCAATGCTCCAATCCGACAAATGGATCCTCAAGAATGCAAACACGTCCACCACAATGGCTCCAACCACCAATGCGTACGTGATTCGGATGTCGTAACTTGGATACCCTTGTTTACCTACAAAGCACCAGATTACAAGGCCTGCCACCTCCAACGACAACACAACATAGCGAAGGATCTTCCATGTAGTCTTGTGAATCACCGCCATCTTGGTGTAGATAGCTTCATACGTAAAGTTGAGCTGGATCTCCAACAATGTGTATGCCTCCTCAGGCGTCCTCCTCGACAAGTACTTGGAAGTACTTCTCCGCAAGGCCCTGCTTAGACTGCGATCAGCGAACAACTTCTTGTGGCATTGAAAGAGAATGAAAGCGTCTCTTACCATTTCCACATTGGAAAGGCGCTCTTTCATTTCATTTGCTTTCAGTTGCTCCAGATATAATTTATCAGGTCCCTTGTTGAAGTCGGCCAAGCGCCCGTGGAACAAAGACATGACTCGCTCGAGATACTTGATGATCCCGGCAAAGAACATCAACACAGTCGCAGCCCACAAGCCGCTGCTCCTGGTCGACCTGAACAGGACCCCAAGAGAGCCATAGGCCTGCACTCCAAGATGCAGGGCAGTACGGAGCCACAACTCATTGTCTTCGAGCGCAAACGCAGTGATGGTGTCGGGGCCACCGAGGTGGATCAACAGAAACTGCGCCCAAAAGGAGAAGAGGTAGGCTAGATCATCGGTGACGGATTGGCAACCGGGCTCGGTGGCCTTTATAATGAGACCGATGGCCTGCGCCGCAACCCAGTCGGCTAGTAGGTAGGAGAGCCAAAGGGAGGCGCGAGTGATGACGTCTGAGGTGCGTTTGCGTAACGGGGCGGCGAGAATGAGGAGAAGTTGGAAAGTGAAGCTCGCGATCAAAAAGGATCGAATGTCCCATTTGCTCCATAGGACTTGGAGAACGGCGACCCTGGACAGAATCAGGCTTAGGGTTGATATGAATGTCATGATTTGAGGCTTTTTTGGATTTGGTATAATATTCAATTCAATTGATCGAGCGGTGAATTATTTAATTTTAAGTGATGGGTATGTGGAGAGTGATTGAAAAATATAATATCACAATATGAGCAAAGTTATTAAAGTGTTATTCTTGCAAGACATTCAAGGAATGTTTAGTTTCAAAGGTTGGTATATATTCAGATGGATGCATGTCACAAGCAACGAACCTATTAAAACATAGAAAACAATATTATTCCAAAGTTTAAATACTATTGTTAAGTAAAGAATGAGATTCTGATACTTTCTTAATTTCATTCATCACAAGTAACGTACCCAACTTTAAAAACTTTTGAGTATCCATAATGTGTACTTTACGTCGACCCAAAAAAATTTGCAAGTGATAACAGTAGATTTCGTTTGAACAAAATAGTTGTTATAGCGAGAATGATAAAAGCGAAAAAAGACAAAGATTTATTTGGTTCGGAAACGGTGTGTTATTTACGTCCATGGGCAGAGAACCAGTTTTGTATTAGATGAGATGAAAACAGATTAGGGTTACAATTGATTGAAAGCCCAAAACAGACAGATGATAGGCCTGTTTACAATAAACATCGCATACCGTAAAGACAGAGTTGCGCTGCCCCCCCCCCCCCCTCCCCCCGCGCGGCAGGGACGTGTCGCCCCCTTGAGCCCCGACTCGCTGACCACCGCCAGGGGGCTCCATCCCCCGGACCTCCCGATGCGTCGCCGGTCAACGATTATTTAAGGCACATTAACAATAGTAATCACTCGCCCTAGTTAACGGGGTGGTCCAGTAATATGAAGTAAGGGGAGAGATTAGGAGGTCTCGAGTTCTATCCCTGTCTCCGCCTTTTTCCTAGTTTGGGTGAAAATCCTAGGTTTGTCTTGCTTGACACCAGTGGGTCGAGTCGATCGACGTAAGTCAGTTTACCTAGTGAGTGACTATTGTCGACTAGGTCACGCTCCCAGAATTTGCAACCAAATAATGAGTTTTCTCGTTATAAAAAAAATAGTAATCACTCTAAAGCTACTACTCACGATTTCTATTTAGCGTAGGGAGTTTTGCCGTTTAGCGCAAGACCACATGGTCGCAACGAACAAACCCACAAATGGTCGCACCGACCATACCTCCACTTGGTCATTGCGACCAACCTGCCAGTGGTCATTGCGACAACTCACATAAATGGTCATTGCGACCAAACTTATAAGTGGTCATTGCGACCAATACCACAGATGGTCATTGCGACCATACCCAGAAGTGGTCGTTGCGACCAATGGCCAATATGGTCATTACGACCAGTTTGTTTATGTGATGAAAAAGCAAAATCGGCTTATAAATATACGTGAGCATTAGAAAACCCTAGACCGTGCGATTTTTTCGACTGAGCATAGAATAATTAAGTTGTAAACATGTCGAAAGGGAAGGATGAGTGGAGTAAAGTCATATACTTGTTCATTTACACACATACATGACAGATATCCCTAAAAAAATTATTTTACTTACCTATTTCCAAACCAATCAACAAAAACAAAAACAAAAAAAAAAGCTCTTATAAAACATCAGGAAAAAAAAAACAATCAACATACATAGTCATAAAAATCAAATATCGACACCACAATTATAAAAAAATGCGTAATGAATATAAAATTGCAAACTTTCATGAAAGTGCAATATTTTTTAGGATTAATGAAAATTTGGATTAAGAATATAACATTACAAACCTTCTAAGGTTAAAAAGAATTAGGATTCATGAAATTTTATGGCATTGCGAATATAAATTTGCAAATTTTCATGAAATTGCAATCTTTTATAGGGTTAATGAAATTTTGGATTGAGAATATAACATTACTCTCAAACATGCATGCGTAGTAGAATAATTTAATTTCAATCTTTTTATTTTAACCAATTTATTAGAATAATGGGGTTAATGAATAAATTATATATTAATTTAATGATATGAATTATATACTAATTTCAGTCATTCTACCTAAAAGTGACAGGCAAGATTTTTAGATCGCAAACTATTTGTACGAAATCTGAAAGCATTCCACGTGCAAGTTCTATGGAGTTTAAAGGAAATCAACAAGAAAAATTAATTAATGGCATTCAAGAACGATGCATTTTAAGTACAAAACAGAGAAAAGGGGTCTCATATTACCAAATCTAATTACATATACATACATGGCTTCAAGAAAGAATCAATCTCTCTCACAAGCCGGAAGAGCCACACTAATTAGGGCAAATCTTAGCTCAAAAACAAACTACCTAATGCAAAGTTTCCTATTACCCAAAGGTATACTCAACCAAATCGACCAAATCAATAAAAATTTCTTCTGGAATAAATTAAGGACAGAAAGATATAGCCCTCTCATTAATTGGGATAAAATATGCTCCCCAAAAGAGGCGGGTGGCCTTGGTTTTAGAACTGCTGAAGAAAGAAACATTACCCTCCAAATGAAACTGCTTTGGAAATTGAACACCCAACCAGACAACATATGGGTTAAGGTAATACAGGAAAAATACTTACACAATAATGATTTTATGGATCTACATATCCACAATACCTCCTGGCAGTTTGGCCGACTCCTTCAGCTTAGAAATACTTTTCAGAATGGCCTTCTTTGGATAGTGGACAATGGAGACAATATCAATGTTTGGAAGGACCCATGGGTAAACAATATCCCTCTCCAATCTTATCAGCAAAATTTTGATCCTAACATGAGGGTTTCAGAATTAATAAATACCAATAAAAACTGGAACGTACAATTACTTACTCAAATTTTCCCTCTGTCAACAGTCAAACAAATATTAGAAATTCCCATCCCTAATTTTAATACACCTGATAAGCTCATCTGGAAAATTAATAAAGATGGTAAATTCACTACTAAATCAGCCTATGACCTTTTAAGGAACAATAACCTCTCGAATACCAATCATGACTGGATATGGAATCTGCGACTTCCCCCTAGAACCCAGAATCTTATTTGGAAAATCAACATGGATGCTTTAGCAACTAAGACAAGACTTAACAGATTTTACAATAGGGTGCCCTCCCAATGTTGTCTTTGCGAAATGAAAGACGAGGATGACACACATCTATTTCTTAAATGTCCAGTCTCTAAAACCATAATCAGAAATTATGAACTAACCACTGGCAAGTGCTTCTTGGGTTTGGGAAACTCAAACTCATTACAGGATGACCTGTGCCAGATTAGAAAAAATAATATCTACTTTGAAGATCTATGTATAATCTGGCAGAACATTTGGGAAATTGGAAATTCTATCATTTTTAAGAATGGTAGAATGGAGGACATGGTAAGAATTATACAAAAAAATTTGAAATCCAAGGCTGAGTGGAATGAAGCAAGCCATATAACAAAGACGGAAGGTAAGAAACCAAGAGGAAAGCATATAAAATGGACGAGACCGGCTCATGGAGTTTACAAAATCAATGTAGATGGAGCAGTAAACAAAGATGGAATGTGCAAAATAGGGGGTATTGCCAGAAATTGGAATGGAGAAGTAGTCGAAGTCTTCCAAGAAAAGACTACTAAGGGATCAATAATTTTCACCGAAGCCTTGGCTGTGCACAAGGGGATCGAGCTAGCTTGTAGTAGAGGCTGGCAGAATGTTATCATTGAAGGAGACAGTTTATCAGTGATCAAAGCTATCACAGGAGATGCAAACATACCATGGGAAATTCTGAGGATCATTGAGAGCATTAGAAGAATGAAGACTCAAATTAACACCGTCAGTTTCAGACATATCTTCAGGGAAGCAAATGCAGCAGCAGATTTTATTGCTAGATTTGAATCTGATTGTAATCTTAATTCCCTCCCTATGAATAGGGTCTTTTGTAACATCATCTGCAAGGATGATCAAGATCGTTCTTTTTTTTAGAAGACGTTCTAATTTTTGCCCACTGTAAAAAAAAAAAAAAAAAAAAAAAAAAAAAATTAGAGACCTAAAAAAAACGAGCAGCAAACAGAAGATAAACGAGCAGCAAACATGGCTTCAGTCGCAGCGATCGGTGGCCTTATGGTCGCAGCGATCGGTGCCCTTATGGTCGCAGCGACCATGGCTTCTACCTTCGGTTCTGCGAAAATCAGATCTCGTAAAACCGGAAGCAAATGTGAATTTCGACCTTACCAAATTGTAGATCTGAGTATTAGATACCTACAAACTACTTCTTCTTTTTTAGCACAATCACTCTATTTTCCGCCCAAAATCTCCAATCTAAACCTCAAAATATCAAAATCCCTAAAAACTATTTCAACAACTCTAAATTACATTGCAAGTGGTGAAATTGTCCCTTATGTGTGATAGATCTTCGAATATATAACACCTTTGATTGAACAAACCGGGAGAACTTTGCAATTTATGTGGATTGTTTGAAAGTGTGGAGTGCTTGAACCCAAAATCGCCGCCAGCCTGAGCGTGGGAGCGTTTGAGTTGTGAGAGGATGGGTGGGGTAGGAGTAGTGGGCAGGGTGTAATTTTTTTTAATTTTGAGGGTATTATCGGTTTGCTCTAAATGGATTTTTTACCCTGTTTTAAAAAGTAGAGCTCCTACTCACGATTTCATTTAATTAAGATATATTCCCGTCATATGCCAAAAATATATTCCCTTCATTTTCCATATACTTAATAAATTAAATATGTTGAAATATCTAAACTAATTCATGTACTAATGTCATGTATAGAGATTATATGGTTCGTATTAGGGATTAGCTTGTATACATATATCTTGTATTAGAGATATCATTAATGAAATAATCAAGTGAAAGCAATATCCTTTTCTCCTGCAACTCAGTGCACCCTAGAATTGTGTTTTCAAGTATCAATATAACAAATGTTTGTCTCGACAAAAAAAATAAAAAAAATATAACAAATGTTTGTCATATGGAATCCCGCACATGCATCTTCATAAAATAAGTGAAAATCCGCAAGTTTGATTTCAAAAACAGTAAAAATGAAAAGGTTAGATTCATTGCTTGACACTAATTAATTAAAGTAAAAAGTACATACAAATAATAAAAAATACATGATAGAGAAGGAATTGAATATCTTGTTGTTATAATATGATTATAGAATCTCTCAAATTTCTCTTATGTGTAACGTTTTGATATTAACAAATAATTAATTTAGAATTCTAACTTAATATACGGAGAGTACATGATGATATTTACCAAACTAATTAACCTTAATTACATGCTAACATGCATACATAATAAATATATATATTAAAAAGGAATTGGTGAACAAAAAGGAACTTGCAGGATGATGGAATTGTAACATAGGATATATAGTTGTTCATTTATTTATTTATATATACAATGAACTTATATACACACAGACGATGATAGAAAAATCAAAAAATGAGCAACTTTTTTAAGCTAGCTTGAAGCTATAGTGTCAATGTTTTGAAGGTACTAGACTTGCAAGATATCATAATGAGTTAAAATATGCTGGGTTACATAAAGAATAAAGTTCTAATACTTTCTTTATACTCCGTAGTTATCACAAGCAAAGTATCCAATTTTCAAATCTTTGAAGATGCATGATATGATATATGTACTTGCATCTCATAGATCACATAGATATATACAAGTTGAGTATTTCAAAATAACAGATGTTTTTCATAACGGAAAAAAAACATGCAAAACAGTGATCCAGTGTTATAAAAAGTGTTAGGCGTATCTTAGGTGGTGAGGGGCCGCCTAGCGTCTAGGCATCACCCAGGCGGTCAAGGTGGGCGTCTAGACATATGGAAGGAGGCCATCTAACACCTAGACGGGATCTAGACAGGATTTTTAAAACAGTGTGGTGATCACATTGTCCTTACAATGCCTAAAGCATTAGTCCCCTTCTTGTCTACAATTGTGTTTCAAGGACCAATCTAACAAATATTTACGAGGCCGACCCGTCTTGATAGAATGAGTGAAGATCCGTAAATCCAACAAAACAATATAATTAAACAAACTCATATTGTGTAATCAAAATACTACATTCATGTCATAAAAAATACTACATTCATTTTATGACAACAAATTGAAAGACAAAACATGACATATATAGAGTTCGACAAAAAAACCGTTAAATGGAAAAAATCACCTATTGACATGTTTAAAATAAATTTCGACATATCCACACTTAATAATAAAAATAGCTCAATTGGATATCATTCATGACTGGAAAGGAAAAACGGTACACATTGGATACGACAAAATCGGGAACCAGGCTCCACTGAAAGCAGAAGCAGTGGCACTGCCACTAAGACATGGTTTACTATAAATTCGTACGCTGGGTATAAACAGGTTGTAAATTTAAGGGGCTCCCTTATAATCATAAATCATTTAAAAACAATTCTACATGCCCATGGGAAATTGAACTGGTAATGTCCGATATTAGAACAGTGTTGTCGAGTGTAAGAGAAGTTTCTTTCTTTCACGTACCCCACATTGGCAACAGAGTGACTGATAAGCTTGCACACATTTGCCGCTCTGTCAGAGGCCTTAACATTTACTCTGATTCAGGTATTCAATACCTTATCTGCAAGGACGCTCTCGGGTAGGATCATTCCACCCGAATTATTACCTGTTCAAAAAAAACATATACAGAGTTCAATAAAGAATAGCTCGAGTTCAATAAAGAATAGCTATATTTTATTGACGATTGAATGCCAGATTTAATAATTTTTCTAAATACATCTAAGGTGTGATTAGAAGAGATTACATAACACTTATACGAAACCTAAAATCTCCGTTAGACTAAATGTATGAATAATGCGCAAATGGATAAACCTAATCCAAGTCGCAAATTTAAGACATCCCAGTATAATTAAAAAAT
This sequence comes from Persicaria tinctoria, assembly GCA_037127255.1. NCBI lineage: Eukaryota > Viridiplantae > Streptophyta > Magnoliopsida > Caryophyllales > Polygonaceae > Persicaria > Persicaria tinctoria. The sequence continues at coordinate 11,317,252 of JBANSL010000014.1, forward strand.
TTCTTTTAAAAAACACGAACAAATTTGGATTATGATATTTCTCTCTAAGCTTGACTTGTATTATTGTATTATCCATTGTGACAAACTGATATCTAGTTAATCAAATTAAGTTTATAATATGATAACAATGATGCATGCTTTAAATATAAACATCTACAAACTCTCGAAGAAATATATTTTGCCCCTAAATTTCTAGATCACGAGGAAGTGGTTGGTTACATGAAATCTTTCAAACATTCTAGCAGCAGAAGAAGAGAAATCGTTTAACAATTTCAGGTGTATCGTGAAATTTTTCAACACTTACTATCAGTATTTGTTTAAATATGTTGGATACTTTTTAAGTTTGACGAATAGTTGGTTATGTATTATGAAATTTATCGGGTTAGTTTTCTTTGATATCGGGTTGGGTTTGACGAATGGTTTGTCATGTTTCATTAAGTTTCATCTCCAACAAAAAGATACGGAATTGACATCTTACACTGAATAATTTCTCATATTAAATCGAATAATAACTACTATTTCCTTCCATAACCCACTAGTATAATTATTCGATTAGTTATAACGTTTTATTTAGTATAATAACTCATTTTTATATGTGTTATAGGTTATCATTGATAGACAGTTTTTATAAGTCATTTTTATACTTTTTGCATGACTTTTATATATTTTTTATTATTATGTTTTCATAATAGATATTTACATTCGTGTTTTTATGTGTGTTTAGGTAAGTTGGAGCTTCTTTTATTTCATTTTGCAATCACGATGGAATAAAATTCATCGAAGCCACGTTCACGAATGCCCACACATCCTTGCATAGTGGTCTCAGGTGCTAACAATCAACCTACGGAAAGCTTATTTCCGAGCTGACGTTTTTCGGACAGTTTCTATACTTGGCAACATCTCGACAAAATGAGTCTTTTGAGCTCTATAAAAATTTGGATCGAGTCGCTTTATATCTTTCGTATACGGGCGAGCAATTCCACACTTAACGGCAAACTTCATTTGTCCTCCAAAGATACCCTTTTTATTTGATCTCGGCAAACTTCATTTGTCCTCCAAAGATACCCTTTTTATTTGATCTCAAGTTTCGTCATGGCAGGGGATTCTCTCTATTTGTTGATGCCTCTCAAACATACATATATCTCAATAATATTGGCTATTTTCTTAAACTAAATTTCATGCATTAAATCAGTGTTGCTTCACAGTAAAAAAATCCATTCCAAAAAACTATAAAATGTATGGGTTTCACATTTCACTCTAACCCGACTTCTAAGTTCTAAGATGAAATTTTCCATGGTACAATCAAATTAAAGAGAACTACAATCAATTTAATTTGACAAAGATTAGAGAAAAGATATGTGATGATATGCTCTCAAACATGATTGAGAATAAGAATAAATTATGACAATAGATAAAATAAAGCTCAGATAAGGTACTTATCATGTATCCATCACAAGTTTTCTGTCTTCTAATATCTACAGGCTCCATTAGTGTATTGCACTATTGTAGATCCACTCATGACTCAGCATGTCTTTCCAATGCACTTAATAAGATGAGGCTGAAAATCATAGTGAATTACTGAAAAGGGATAAGTTTAGAATCTTAAGATATATCTTCTTTTAACTACAAGAAAGGATGACCAAGAGGGGAAGATACATGTTGAATTGTGTTTAGCTGACTTTGTTTTGTTGTGTAATAGTCTTTTCTCATTTGTATCAAAGTATACAACTTGAGTTAAATTTATAAAGCAAAAAACGAAGATATATATATATATATATATATATATATATATATATATATATATATATATATATATATATATATATATATATAAGCACAAGAACGTGACAGGACTGGAGAACTCACCGTTATAGGATAGGAGGAAGAGCCCGTTCAGAAGCCCTTTCTTTCATTGTAGGCCACAGCATAACGTTCTTCCAGATTTTTTGTTTCAAGAAAAAACATAGTTCTTTGACCTTCTACCCGTGATCCCCTCCCTTCTATAGAGAGCTAGATTCTGCTATACATATGGAATATGAATAAATAAGCATGAGAATGACAGAATACATGAAATAGTACGGAACAATCTCCCATAAATTGTCTTATAGTCGGAGAGCAAAAAATTTGAATGTTTGCGTCTTGCCTGTAGCTTTCACCCAAGATTCATTTCTCCTTAGATATCAACAATCAAATACATGTATCAAACATCTATAATAGTAATGCTTAAAGCAACCCGTTCGGGGAATTGACCAAATTTAGGGAATTAACTTTGGATCTTATTTTAGGATTTTAATTAATTAACTAACCTCATTTATTTTAGGGAGTCTTAATATATGTCTTCTTTAGGGTGGTTTATACATTAATTTTGTAGTCTATCCCATCAATTTCCACCTAGGGTCAATGAAAAAAAAGCCTCAATAGGTATATAGCTCTTAGTACCATCATAAGCCTTACTGATGCAGTAGGTAGCATTGTTTGGCAATGTATAGTTGAAAGCCTATATGAATATTTCAGGAATATTTTAGAATTTTGTATTAAAAATCATTTCACTTTCTCACTTCCATAAGGTGAACAAATTCAAAAGGAAATCAGCAGAAACCATAGGATTGTTGAGCTCATTTCTCATAGCAGTATACTAACACCAGATCTCCTTCAATTAAGGGCCTTCAATCTTCATAACTATCCCCTAGATCAAATTTAGGGGCTATGAATCAAATAAACCTAGTGTATCATTACCATACATGGCATAGACTTGGACTAAAAATCCCATACAATTGTCATAGATATTGAGAAAGATCTTTTCTCATTTGGATATTAACTGAACTACAAGGCATAGGAATATGCAAGATGCTCAACAAAAACCACTAAATTCTCAACTGAAGAGAAATTAAATCAACCGAAAACATACGAATGTTGTGAAGAAAAACCTCATAAGGGTATTATTAGTCATACCAATCCCGTCTTCACGACATCAAATGAGAAAGATTGCGAATAGTTGGTAGCGAAGTGAAGGTCTTGCGGACCCGGACTAATTTGCGGATTGCTTGAATGAGAACTTTGTTTCTCCTATAAAAGAATCCAACTATGATCATCTAAAATTGAAAATAAAAACAGGAGAAAAAAAAGCTTAAATAGGTCTAAAATACATTAAAGCTCCCCAAATAGAATGGGTAGTAGCTCTAAAGATATCATCTCAAGAGCCACCCACTTATTCACAAGATGGGGCAACAAATTTTATAGTTTCAAGCATTTAACGCTTATCATTATGCTTGTACACTACCCTTCTAAGCTCCAAGGCAATTAAACTGACATAAAACAATAATTTTATGCTAGGAAGGAAAATGAGCACTTTCTCAGGAATTTTGTCCATTCTCAGATCATAAAACTATAAAATGATCGATGTTATACGGAAGAAATGATCAAAGCCTTTGATTCAAAGGTTTGATAATTTAAGAAGAAAACATACTATATAGTATACTACAACATGCTAGCTATCAAATACATAATTAAACCTTAGCCACCCAATAGGAAATTATGTTATCATTTTTTATTTTTGGTATTTGATATTCCTATTGTATTTAATATTGAAACCTGATTTTCATCGTCATAATATATTTCATACCATGCCAGTGAATTGGACTGAATAAAATGAATGATTTATGTTTTTTACTCGTTTTAAGGTTCTGTGTATTATCATGAGCATCCAATTACTTCAAATTGACCTATAATAGATGATTTATTTTTAGATGTTTTCAGTGATTTTTTTATTATTGTATTTAATATTGAAACTTGATGTTCATCGTCATAATATATTTCACACTATATCTCTAAACTGGGTTGAAGAAAATAATTGATTAGGCATGTTGAATGAGTTATAATTCTAAAACCCTTAACCTTAATTTCTTTAGAATAGGGATGGCTTCAAATTGAACACATACCTCTGAATAAAGTTTCGGCACCGCCCGCGAGTCGCCATTGGCCATTGGTATCATTGTCAAAATGATCTGGATATCTATGCAAGTAAACAAAACGGAAGTGAATGAGAAATAAAGAAAAAAAAACAGATTGAAGAATCACATCAAAATACGCCTCAAAAGTTGGCATAGTACAGCTTGATCAATTACGATAAAAAAGGGAAAAATAAGTCCAACTCGGCATTGCATAACTTGATGACTGTTGCAAATATATCCCCAATATTACGAAATCAATAATCTATAATCAAATGAAGGTGAGCTAGATAAAAAAACATAACCTTTAAACTGAATGAAATAAGTTTAGTTTACAAAAACCTAGCTAGCTTGAGAATCTTCGATCATGACCCGATCAAAATTAAATTTAAATAATGTCGTCAAAATGTAAAATATGATGGAGTTATCGTATAGATGGTAATAAATAATAATAACCAATAAGAAAACAGCAACTTGTCAATGCAAATGACATCCTCTTATAATATATGTAAATCCAAGTTGGGAGAAGAAAAGGAAAAAGCATATCAACATTTAACAACTAACATAAATACCTTAGACATAATAGGGCAATTATCCAAATCTCAAACACACACAAAAAAAAAGGATATCATTAGAAATTTAGAATACGAAACAAACTAAAATTCGAAACAACAAAATCTCACCAACTCACGATGAAACATCACAAGGAAAGATATAATCAAAATACTCATGTAAGATAATAATAATAACCTCCAACACCACAACTCCATAAACTGTTTGATTCTTATTGCTTCTTGATAAATTAGACATCTAACCCATGATTATGTGTGAGGATTTCATCTCAAAGAGTTAAATTCTTGTTCATTCTAAATTGTGCATGAGATTAAAGAAAGAAGAAAATACTTGTGGAGTCGCAATGTACCAACTCTTCCTTGAATTGGTAAATAAAGAGCGGTCATTCTGGAATGTACCAACTCTTCCAACAATAGAGAGAAGGCTCATTTGAACCTCACCCCCTAGTAAATGAGAGCAGTCGGCCAGAAACGTACATTAAATATAATATATATATCACTAATGATAGTTTTTTTGGCTTCTTGTTCCTTCCATTGTGACCTAATACATATATCTTCAATTCATAATAAAGACTTCCATGAGTTTTGTAGCATATCTTAGCTCTACTTCCGAGGTAGCTAAATACATCAGAACCTTGAGATCTAAAATTTTCATATTGGTCCATTTTGGTTGGGCTGTCTCCTTTCATAAATGTGAAACATAACTCTTCATTAAACTTTTAAAGTATGCTTTAAATTCCTACAATATTGAATATGGAACAACCAACTAAGTTTTCAAGTTTTTAACCAAAATCTTAGATCCTGGATAAAGAAATAAGAATAAATAAAGATGGATATAGGCAGCTTACTTATAGCAGTTTCCCGTGAATTAATTAGCGGCCGATCATTCCAAAATGCAAGAAAAGCTATTTACCCAATAAAATCACCCAATTGTTTCAAATAATGCAGGAAAAGTGTAAAAGGGTGACACTCTAAATTTGTGATTGTGATAAACCTTCATATTTTTCATGTTTACTGCAAGAGTCATTCAGCTTAAGACTAATAGGCATATGATGAATGAGCTTCTAGTTGAAAGTATACCCATCACAAGGACAATGAAGACGCACATTCACTGGCATCCAGCAACCAATTCTTGAACTATGTAAAAAGATTGTCTCTGCGTTTGAGAGGATGCCAAGAGAAGTGATTGTTATCTGTAAAAGCAACATTAATTAATATAGTAGTGTCAGATTTTACTCTTCAAGTTTGAACATCTAAAATTAAAGATTTTTTAAACTAAAAAAATCTCCAAATCACATCTAACAATTATAAAGATTCTCATCGATTCCTCAAAACCTAAATTGAAGTCAATCCTAAGCAACCATAAACACTTGAAAAGGGGAAAAACTTAAAATGTGGAGATTTTCCATCAGAAGGATGGCCTGGAGAAGAGGAAGGGTGATTCGCTGAATATACAGGCCACCCAAAACAGATCTCAATGTCGAATATTGTTAACTCGCTCTCAAAATGGACCATAGGATGATGACTGAGAGGAGGGAGGAGCCATAACTCTTTTTTTGATGAGAAGAGAGCGTGGGTAGGTGACTAAACTGCCTTCAATAGTTGCCCTATGAAACAACACGCACCAAATTGTATTCTAATACGCGACTAAATAAATAAAATTTCCAAAATCCCCAAATCTCTTCCCTAAACCCTAAAAATTTGAATTAAAATGAAAAAATAATTGAAAAGCATACTTGAAGAGCAACCAGGTTCTTCACACCACGCACACCGACGTTGGGTTTTTTGCACCACCCACACCACCGTCGAGTTCAACGCGGCTACTGGATTGTTCTCCGCCATCAATTGGAATAGGAAGAACTAAGAAGTAGGCCTCGGGCAGGCTGTCAGTTCCGTCGTCGGGAGCGAGATGCAAGAAGGAAGTGCCATGTGAGAGTTTAGATTTGGCCTTTGAGAGGGGCAAAAAGCCAGGAGGGTTTTTGAGAGTTGAGCGGAGCGATTGGTGCCTGTGGAGAAGAGAACGTGGTTGCTGAAAGCAGTTTCTGATTACTGAAAGTAGTTTCTTAATTTTGTAAAGGAAGGACTGCTTCTAGTTTTATACTCCGGTAAGTATAAGGGAGGGATTTTAAACGGACGGAGTGACGGGGGTAGTGAGTTAATTGTACTGATGATGTGATGATGTGAGTTATTGTGCTGATGTGAAGGGGGGGGGGGAGTGAGTTAAGAATGGAGAAGTGTTTCCACACCTAATTTACAGTACAAAGATCAGCAGCAGTTTTTCGACCAAAAAAAAAAGATAAAGAGGCAGTTTAGCAACAAACCTTTTTCATCTTGCGGAGGCAAAATGTGTAGCTTAGAAAAGCGCTTTAACGTTTACATCCTAACCCTTACCGGTGACGGCGAGCACCGTCTCAATCCAACCCTAATCGCCGCCATCAGATCCGCCCTCTCTCGTGTCAAATCGGAGATCTCAGCCACCAATTCTCCAGGAAGTGGCGCCGCGCTCACAGGGCCGATCCTAATGTACTAGAGGCCCGGGGCGAAAAAAAAATCAAGGGCCCTAAAAAATTAAAATTTCTAACTATCAATAACATATTTAAATAACTTTAAAATCCATATATTTCTAAAATAAAATAAGAATTTCCTAAAAATATATTTACTTTATCACTATATTAAAAAATTTTTTGATTAGAAAACGAATTTTATCACTATATTAATAGTTTGTCACTAAATTAAGCCCTAAAAAACCCTTTTTTCTAAAAAAATTAAAAAGGCCCTAATAACTGGTTGTTTGCAACATTGCAACCATATAATTAGATTTTAATAAAAAAAAATTATCCTTTTTACTTTTCAATCCATTTGTTGATCGGTGTGGGCTGGGAGTTATGGAGCTTGGCCTTTATTTTTTTCATCTTCAGATAAGTGTGGGCTGGGAGTTGAGCTTGGGCCTTTATTTGAAGATAAGAAAAATGGACTAATTTTTTTATGAAAATAAATGGACTCATTGTTCCTACACAAATATATACCGATCTATTTTACTATTGGGCCCCAAAGTATTTTGGGCCCTGGGCAAGTGCCCAGCCTGCCCTGGCCTCTGGGCCGGGCCTGCGCGCTCATCACCACCGCGGATGGGAAGTACTTCTCCAACGGTTACGACCTTGCCTGGGCCTACAATTCATCCCCCTACTCCCAGGCCACCACGAAGCGAAACCTAATCCAGATGTCGGCCGAGCTCCGGAGGCTGGTTTCCGACCTGATCTCACTGTCGATCCCGACGATCGCGGCTGTGACTGGGCACGCGGCGGCGGCCGGGATGATGCTGGCGCTGAGCCACGACTACATCGTGATGAGGCGGGACAGGGGGTTCCTGTACATGAGCGAGTTGGACATGGGACTGAAGATCCCCAGGTGGATCTTGGCGGTGATTAAGAGCAAGATAGCGCAGCCGGCGGACCGGCGGAACCTCCTTCTGGCGGCGGAGAAGATGACGGCGGGGCGCGGGATGGAGATCGGTGCGGTTGATGCAGCTTGCGATGGGGCGGCCGAAACGGTCGCCGGAGCGATGAGGCTGGCGGAGGAGGCGACGGCGTCGAGTGTTGGTAGTGGAAATGCGTATGCGGAGAGGAGGAGGGAGTTGATGGGAGAGGTGATGGAGGCGATGCGGTTTGATGAGACGGTGGAAGGGGACAAGGAACCTCCGGCGAAGCCTCCAATTTTGACTCCGGTAGGTGGAAGAAGAGGGGCGGTGGGCGTTGGTCGGCTCTGAAGAATCCCTCTCACTCGGGTGCAAATGGAAAATGGCTGAGATTTCTTTGTTGTCGATCATAATCAAGATATCCAGAACTTGATTTGTGCTTCTGAATCAAGATATCCACACACGAAGGATTAAACACCATTGTTGTTTCGAGCTGTACAACTTGACCATTTATAAGCAAATTGTTAGTTGCAGTCTTATAAACGATTAAACATCATTGTTTATTGCTAATGTGTGCCATGGTGGTGATTCAGTGTTCATCATCCTTTGCAACTCAGTCTTAATAAATATGATAAACAAATTAATTTCGGTCGTAATTGAATGTTTTAAATCACATCAATTTCCCTCTTGAAAATTACAAATAATGCATCATAAATTGAAAAGTAACAATATTAAAAATGAGCTCTAACATTAAAAAAAGTCCATTCAAAATAATGGATAGATGGAGGCAAAAAATCCATTGAGCCTCCAATTTTGATTTCCCGTCTTCCTGCATATTCTGACAGGTCATCATACATATATATTTGACATCAGATGGTTTCAATGATATGCAAATGCTCCATAGTATACTCCTAGCGCCTCACATTAACACAAGCTGCTGGCAAATACCACAGAAGATTCAACTCAATAGAGAATCATGAATGTCTAATTTGATTCATTTTCAATACAAGATATAAGGAATTTGCAAGCCAAGCTCCATTGCACTAGCTTTGTGAGATACCGAGAGCTGTTCAAACCGGAATAACAAAAAAAAAAGGTATGCCAGAAAAGATCTTAGAATGAACAGCTGTTGGCTGGACACCAGGAATCAATAGATGCATAGGCTGCCAGTGCATCATCAAAAGGTGACTGTAGGCCAAACATAAGGCATCATCAAACATTTATGCAGACTAGTGAAAAAAACAAGCCAATTTTCTCTTTTGCTCGACGAAAACCATAGTCCTTGTGTGTATCCTACACCAACTCAGCACCTCCTCCAGGCAATGAACTCATCTGCAATGTTCTGGCATTTCCAGATGCAAGAAAGCGAACAGAAGGAAGAGAAGGATCTGTAACAGGTTCAACCTCAAGGAAATTGAAGTCAAAAGCACCAGAACGCTTCAGACTGAGGACAAATAGAAGAACAATCCATCCTGACATTGTAATAGCCCAATAATTGGTCATTCCATGAATCAAACCCCATGCAATCGCATACCCAACTATGATTCCTGACAAGTGACCAAGAAAACTGGCTTGTGGCACGATTATTGATGTGAAGACAAGTGATTCAAAAGGTGCAAAGCTAATTGGAAGAGAAAGAAACCCAAAGAGATTCAAGCTAGATGACGGTTGCTTCACTGAAAGGATCGTCATCCACCCAAAAACAACACAAGAGTACCCAACGGCAGTCACTCTCCGGAAATGTTCCAGCTTAAATCTTTGAATCAGAACATGGTAAGTCCCAATTACCAACAATCCAGACAAAACAATCAAGACAAGGGTATAATGGAGGTAAAACTGAGCTCCAAGACCCATGTGGCCTAATTGCTCCACAATTCCAAGACTCCACAGGGCACTCATATTAAAGACAAGATGAATCACACTTATATGCGAGAAAGCAGACGTTATTATCCTCCAATGCTGCCCTTCTACTGCAGTTTCATAACTCAAACCCACATGTGGGTAACCAATGTTCTTTTTCTGTATGTAAAACCAAATCGCAGTGCATAGTCCTATAATGCAGCTTGTTACAGGCTTTTCTAATATCTCATAAAATAGAGGCTTCCCCATCTGATCTCAACTTCAAGATGCCAGTTAATTTGTATCAAATTGCAACTCTTTCACATAAATGCAGCATTCTCCAGAATAACACTCAATTCAAAGAACACATAACAGGCAGGGCAATACAGCTTTACTTTCAAAAGTAAGGTGAGTTAAGGCATCAAGTCTCACTCCTCTGGGCCAAATAAATAAGGATTGAAACCAACCTCGGCCAGTAAAAAATCTCAGATCATCAAACCAATGCCCAAATTGCCATAAAAAGCTTGTGCGTATGTAGAGTGGCAAAGAAACTCTGCGAACAACCTCTTCTGACAACTCCCTTACTTCTTCTATCAAAGGATTTCTTTGTGAAGATTGCACTAACCCTGCAAAGGAGATAGCAGGAAAAAATATTAGCAAGGATTGACAGACAATATTTTCATACGTGACATTTTGGAAAGGACAATAACAGAAAATCAAAATAGGGTGTTTGCAAAAGTAACCCTTTTAATAGTCTGATTTGCAAAAACGAACATCTTGAACATGTGACATGCCAATTTTAAAGGGTTGACAGACGATATTTCCATATGTGACATTTTACAATATCCATAAACCTTAAATCACTGGCTCATTTTTTCACGCAAGGTAACTTTTGCAAATGGCCATGTTTAATGGGTTATTGTATTGAGTGCCCTTTCTATGATTAAAATAGGAAAGAAAATGCTAGTAGGTGCTAAATTGAAGTGTATTGGGTTTCCTAGAAAAGCCCTCCCTTATCCCACTCCAAAAGACCAAAACCCTCCCAGTTCCCTTGACCATCTCTCTCCTCCCTCAACATTCTTCCACAAAACAGTCATCAAGATCTTATTAGGACTGATGGACATCTTTCATATAGTGAATGCAAGTGCTGGCATGTAGATAGGATCTGCTCAATTTCATACAATAATGTCATTGTGTCAAAAGAAAGATTACAATTGTAACAATTCCCTGGCTTTTCCATATAAGAGAGTATAACTTATTTACTATATAACTAGAAATGTCACTAAGCACTGTTAAAGAAAGACAAATTGAAGTATAAGGTAGAGCTAAAAGAACATTGTATCCCTGAAAATGATTTTCCTCTGGCCCCTAATATCTATGCAAGATTTGATAGATCAAATATTACCAAGAATCACGTGAAGATGCTCTGCTAACTTTTGAAGAAATTCAAGACAGTTCTGTCCGGTAGCCTTAATTATTCTATTTTACCCCAAGTGAAATAAGCACATATGCAGTGAACAAAATGCATGGATCGAGCTCATGTGTAATTGGAAGATCAACTTCAACAAAAACTCCAAACTCTATGGCTATCAATTAGAAAGCTCACTTGTAATCATAACCACATATCATAAAATTCGAACTCAAGAATTACAAATCACAACTCACAAGGCAAAACATATCAATAAACCAGGCACACCTGCACAATCCTAGATAGATCAGTATTGGAATTTATGAAGATCCCTGCCCCCTGATGAGAAATTCTCCTTATTTCTACCCGATGACAATCAGCTACAGTTAGCTTTCCTTGCAAGAAATTACTCCGAATGAGACATACTAGGAAGATAAACAGACACTATGAATGCAAGATAAGAAACAAACTATTCAACGAGACCAAAATCCCGCGAAACGAAGTAACAGCAGAAAGAATGCAGGAGGTAGAATAAAGAAAAGAGGGAGGAAGAAAGTAGTCCAGAACTCTAGAAGGTGCGAGCACCATCTTATACGAATTCCAAATCGAATCAAATGAGAACCCCCCAAGTCCCAAGAAAGATGGCGATATACAAAAACCCTAAAAGTTGCGGCAATCACTATCCGAACCCTAAATTGCGAAAACTGATTCAGACGAATGCCCGATTTTAACCAAACACATAAAATCATGGAACCCTAAACTAGAAACAAGATCAGGACGAAATGAAATTGGGACAAAAGGCTAATCAATCAGTCACTTCATGCAATCACACAACATTAGCGGGTAGTAGAGTAACAGAAGAAGAAAAATATACCAGGGGCGGGAGTTCTCTTGAGAGCTTTTGTTTTTTTTTCCGGATCAGAGAGAGAAAGAGGAGAAGCTCTGCTACTGGAAATGGATGCTCTGGAAGAATGTAGACACGGGGAGAAGAAGAACCTGATTTGGGTAGATTCAACTTTCAAGTGGTCAAATAACTTCTATCTGGCTCCTATTATTTGTGTCTTTTTATATACAAGAAATTACTCGGGTAACATAGATATAGGTTAACGATCATGATATAATACAAGGAAAACAAATAGAAAATAAATGCGTAGAAAAGGATGAATTCACCCTACTATAAAGTGGAACCTAAACGAAACGAAGACCATCAAATCAAAGATGCAGACCAATAGGAAAGTCGATGCAACTGGCGTCGACAATCGAAGATTGCAATGCCAACACTCCGGATGGTGGGGTTCGATGTGTGTGGAAGGATGGGCGATGGTGGTGGAGGTGATAAAGGATAAAATGATGGCGGTGTTCGTGGTGCATCCATGGAACAAGAGATGAATGTCAAAACCTCCACCAGATCTTCATGAGGCTATCAATCAAGGTCCAGCTAGAAGCCAAACATGTGAAATGGGGAAGCCCAAGCGAAAAGGGTGGTCGATATGGTGTTATTGTTGTGGTCTGTTGATGTGATTGTGGATGTGGTTGTGGTTGTGGTATCGATAGCGGATGGTAGGCCATGGGGCAATGGAGCCTTGCAAATAGGGAGGTGGTGGTGAAAGTGGTAGTGGATTTGAGGTGGCACCTGGTAGAGTAGGGTTTTTTTTTTTGGCATGGGTGTCTCCCTCTCTGTAGAAAATCTAGATAGATGAGCTCTCTTCTTGGTTCACATCTATCACCCTTCTTTTAGATAACTACTGCAAACAGTGAATAAAAAAGTGTCGCTTAAGCGAGCGCTTCACGCTTAAGCATTGAAGCGCTACTCAAAACGCTTCAACATGCCTGAAGTGAGCGGTGTCCATGAAGCACCCGCTTAAGCGCTGAAGCGACAAAGCGAGCGCTTTGTGGACAAAAGCGTATTTTTAGCATTGTTTGATATTATTTAGAGTAATTTTTCAAATAAAGATATGTGTTGACGGTCCTGATTTGTTTTTTCACTAAACAAAGTAGAGGTTGTTGAGGGAATTGATATGAAGTTGCAAGTTAATAGTGGTGATAGTGCTCTGCACGACGAGGGGGAGGACATCAGCTCAACATATATATAAGTTTTTCATATAATATGATGATATGTATAAATTTTGTATTATAAATCATTACTAATTTATGTTATAACATGAGTGTATATTCTAAAAATACATTTTATAGTATTGGGCGCTTCGTCCATGAAGCGGGCGCTTCGTGTCACTCGCTTCACGCTTAAGTGATAGGCACCCTTTCGCTTTTTCCCGCTTCACACATTTTTTATCACTGACTGCAAAATGTTACGCCAACTAATTAATTGGCAGAAGTTATGCTTTCAGGTCTCACAAAAAACGTCTGCTTCTTCTATTCGGACAGTAGGCCGATCACTTGGCATAAGTCAATCTACAACAATTGAAAAATACATGAGTTGCCCGCTTATTAATGGTCAGGTAAACAAAGAAACATTTGGTAGTATTATCCTTAAGGCAAGGAAACAACTATCGCGATGGAAAGCTTCAAGTCTTTCGGCCAAAGGCATGAAGGTGTTGATTTGTTGTTAGAGACAATTAATTATCTAGATCTATCTTTAGGAAGTCTATCTATAAATAGTATTTTTCTATAGAAGAATGATCGTGGATAGTTTATCTATATCTAGGTTTATCTATACAACAACAACAACAACAACAACAACCCAGTATATCCCGCGATAAGGCAGGGTCTGGGGGGTCAGGATGTACGCACTCTTTCCCCGAACTAGTCGAGAGAGTGTTTCCGATAGACCCTAAAAAATAGGGTATAAACCAAACATGGAAACATGCCAAATAATAGAGAGAGGTAAAAGGGCGCAAAGAGCAAGGCAGAAAATAAGCATAAACAGCAGGACCCAACACCCATCCTCAAACTTCTGAAGCTTTTAAACATCAAAAGCCCGAATGCACCTCCTCCAGCGGTCTCGATCCCCTGTCATTTCTTTCGAAAGGTTCAACAAGCGTAGATCATGACGAATAACCTTCATCCAACTTTTCTTCGGTCCACCTCTCCCCTATATCTAGGTTTATCTATATCTATGTTTATCTATAGGGTTATCTATAGGAGGCTCTCTATTATAAGTAGATGCATATAGGGTTGGAATTAAGTATCCATCAAAGCATCAAAATAATAAGAAACCCTAGCTTCAGAGAGGTTTTTCTCTGCAGGGTGTTCTGCGCGGTTCTTGTCAGAACACGGAAATCATTTGTCCCATATTGTTCAATCTTTCTCTTTCACGATATTCACTCGTGGAAATTCACAACATGATTAAAGCCAATTTAAGTGCCCTACCATTGTATATTATGCAAGCTTTAATTTCCTCCTTCCAAAGTTGATATTGAACTAACTTGACAGAATCTATAGGGGTTTTCTCTGGAACAAGCCCCAAAAAGCGTCATCCCTTATCAGTTGGGATAAAATTTGTACTGACACCCTTTCTGGTGAGCTTTTTATATACAAAGCAGAAACAATCAACATAGCCTTACAGATGAAACTTCTGTGGAAAATATCGCGGAACCTGCGAACATTTGGGTTCGTATGGTCTCGCAAAAATACCTTCGTGGGGCCCCGTTGATGCAATACCAGAAGAAGGTTATGACTTATTAGCAATAGTCAAAACCGATGTCCTTACGTGAATTATTTAAACCGGATCTTCGCTGATTTGTAGGTATCGGTCATACTATTAACTTCTAGCAAGATAACTAGGCTTTTGATAGCCCACTAAAAACGCAGACTATCGATAAGGCTGTCATATATGCTTAATGAGAATTGGGTTATGGACCGTTTCATTAGCTACGATAACACATGGGACGATTGACGACTTCATAGGCACTTGGGTGCTTGTTAAGCATGGAAGATATTGACCATATTCGTAGGATTATTCTACCATAAAGTAGCTTGTTAGATAGGCTATATTGGGGAACTTGCTCGAACGACTGGTTTACAAGTTACAACCAAGACTGCTACAACGCTTATCCCTAACGGGAATAAGCTATGCAAATTCCAGAAACATTGGATTCGGAAGCTCGATGTCCTCCCAAAAGTGTGTCACTTCCTGTTGAAGCTGACAAGAGACGATATTGCTTCGAATGAACATTTGCAAAGATCGAATATACACGTTTCTGTGATGTGTGTATCTTGTGATTGTCAATCTGAGTCCAGGGGTGAATCCTTTAAAGGACCGGGGGTGGTAGTCGCCCCCTCAATCAAAAATGAAATTTAATATATATGTTCTTCTCGTCGATAGATTCGATTTGATATATTGTAAGCTCAAATCCGACATCCGAGTAAAAAGTTATAAACGTTTAATGATTGAACCTGTATATCATTTAACTAACTGATATACTTCTATCGTAATTATCGTTTGTTAAACATCGTAACTTAATAGTTAATATTATAATTAAACTCAAAACCTTCAAATTAGTATGCTAAAACCGTAAAATAAAGTATATATGATTTATGCTTTTATTCTAATTAACTACATATTCATAATATTGATGATTTTTCGGGAAAAAATTTAGGGTTTAATTTTCCGCCCCCTCAACTAATTGTATCAGGATCCGCCACTTGTTCAATGGTAGAAATAATGACCACTCGCTAAATATTAGTTTGAAACACTTACCCACCGACTTGTTCAATGGTAGAAATAATGACCACTCGCTAAATCTGATTAAGAATCACGTCGGCTTATCTAAAATGTCGGACATGGCGCTCTGTTGGTGGGGTTGTTGGTTTTTTCGAAACCAATCTATTTTTGACCAAACAAAGATTACCTCTATCCAAGGGATAAAAGTTTTTGTTGAAACAACCGGGCTGACTTGGTTGGTATTAAAACTCTAAATGATGATCCTTTGGATGAATCAGCACCCTATCGGCAGAAGACGTCTATCGGCTTGCATACTTCGGATAGGAAGCATCGAGACTCGAAATGGGACAAACCATCCTTCGTTTTTTACAAACTTAATTTTGACAGCTCAAATTGCAGTTCTGGAGCTGGTAGCTTAAGTTACATTATTCGGGATGACAAGGTTGTTATTGTCCATTCGGGCTTAGGCTTATGCGACTCTACATCACCACTCTACACTGAAGCGGTAGCCCTGAGACAAGGGATGATAAGGGATAGAAATTTGGGCCTGAATAAGCTGCTTATTGAAGGGGACAACATTCGGGTCATTAAAAACATGCTAGGAGACTGGCCCTGCCCATGGAACATCGAGTTGATTCAGTCTGATATGAGATCTATCTTAAATACTCTCTCTAATGTTGTTATTCGTCATATTTTCAGGGAAGCTAATACTATGGCTGATAGGGTTGCATGTTTGGCCTATGGTATCCCTGCCGACGGAAGATTAGAGAATGATTAAGAACTGCAAGTTCTCATTCTAATTGCTTTCCTGTTTCAAAAAAAAAGTATAGTAGAGATTTGAGATTTTCACCTAAAAAAACTGATATGGATAACATGTTATGCAATTGATGAGAATTTGAAATCAGATTAAAGATTTGTGATTTGGGGACACTTCTATTTATAGGAGAAATGTGTAAAGAAATCTCACGCAATCCCATAAAATTTCCACATGAAATATGGGGCTTGTATAGAAGGTGAGTTATGGGGCTACTATATATAGAATCACAATATTGACTTTTGAAGTCGATAAGTATTTTTGTCTGAAAAGAGTTTGTTTGTTAACACTGGCTTTCCAAGTCGGTAGAATGTCTACCTCATTCGAAAGAAGGCCTATCTCATTCGGAAGGAGTGAGCATACTATTTTCAGGCAAAAATGTCTATCAACTTAAGAAGCGCATACCTGTATACTTAACAAAAACTTTATTGTGCAAAAAATAAACTCGATGAGTTATTTGCTATTTCTCCTTGGGTGAAAAAAGTATAAAAATGTTTATTGGTAGGATGTCCTTCGTCTATAGGTAAGATGAATGACAACATATTATAATGTAGTCTTTTTTATTTTAAAAAAATAATTATTGTTTTTTATTTTTTCCTTTGAGTTTGGTGTTTTTTTACACCTTCATTGATTTTCGATATCACGAATAATCGCGGATGAACTCGGTAAAGATAATCGAGGCTATAACGTAAACTCGTTAATGTTCTAGCTACGAGGCTATAACATAAGCTTGGAGAACATCACCGAGTCTTTCTATTTTGCTCGGTCCAAGCAACCGAACATGTTTTCTGACTTCAACACCTTGCAACTCCCCCTAAATCTCACAGTTACAAACTATACATATCACACCCGACCTTTCTCGCAAATATAAAACTCATATTACATTAACAACAACAAATTAAAACACACAAAAAAACCACTCAAATCAATCAAAAATTGATTGTGATTTAAGATTTTACATTTTCATTAGAAATAAAAACACCCGAATTTAAAGGTTGACTATACTCGAAATCAACGAGATCTTGAGGTTATATGTCATAACAAACCCTTGTAATGATATATCGGTATAGCTAATACAAAAAATCGCAGAAAAATCAACTAGATTTGAGGAGAGGTGGGATTAACTTGTGAGAGATTGATGACGATGGGGTCTGAAGAAGAAAGATGGTGAAAAAAGCAACTATGCATGTAGTGTTGATTTATAAAAAAATTTACATCGGTTCAAAACTAATTTAAAAAAAACTCGAATACAATTGTTTAAATTTTATTCTATTAACAAACAAAAGAGTATGCTATGAAAAGGCTTTATGAAAAATGATATATATTTTTTTTTACACGTGCAAGAATTCGAGATATCAAATAAGTCATTGTTTGGTAAATCGAGAGGATGAAGGAACGTCCGACAGACTAACCGTCATGATATATCAGGAGAAACAAAAATACAAACAATCATGAAAATAACTTGAGGTATGAACAAAGCAACAACCAGACAAATTGAAATGGAAGACTTGTCGGATGGATGCGAATGATGAAAACAAGGGATAGCTGGGCTAACACGACGTCTCACTGTTGGATAGACGGAAAGAATAAATCCATAACTGGCAATAGACTTTTCATAGGGAAGTGTAGGCCACGCGACATTCTCCCACCCCAATGAGGGATTTTCGGAACAAACATTGTCACGATTACCACGATCAAATAGGGCCGCATAACTACACCCCATCCGAAACTAAACATAACCAAACAAGTCAAGACTATAACAAGAATCTAATGTATATATGTCTACCCAAAGGCCGGCCAACATCTCTTTTCCAATCATTTCTATTATATTAAGTAAAAAAAACCTTTAATTTACATAAAATAAACAAGACTATAGTCAATCTCTTTTCCTCTACCATCACAGCCATTCATGTCTTTCTAGACTTTTGCGTTCTTCCCCACTTGCTCTCACCGAATCTACCACCATCACCTTCGGACCATCTCTCCTATAGAGGCGCTCCCACCACCGCCCACCAAACCTAACCCTTTCCACGACTGCGCGCCGCCTCGACTGGTCTCCTTTGTCCTTGGCTCAACCTTTCTCGACTTCACCACCACTGGCTCAACACTTCTCGATTTCACCGCCGCCTTGGCTTGACTCAACCTTTCTCTTTTTTTTTTTTTAATTTCGTTGCCGCCTCTCACCATCACCTTGGTCTCTGACTCTTCACTGCCTTGACTTGGCTAAGCTCTTCTCACCCTGTTGCGACTCCGGTGGTTCACCGCCATAATCTCCTCCCACTCGCGACTCTTCTGTTGGTGGTCCGAGTGTAGGATCCTCCACGAGTTCATTCCCGACCAACCCTCTACTTTTCAACCATTGTCGATCTTTGTTGTAAGGGTGATAATTTGTATATAGCATTGTCAATTTTAAAGTTCGTATTGTATTATTTTTGGTTCAACGTATATACTACTACTTAATATGAGTACAATATATATACTTTAGTGATAAAATTTGGGGCAAATCTCTTGGGTCTCCTTCTTCTATCTCAATCTAGATTTGGGCAAATCATCCTCCCCTATCTCTGATTTGGGATCTTCATAGGCCAAATCGACTCTTGAAATCTCTAATTTGTGGATCCTTGTTCACCCAATCGATTTCCTCTTGTGTAGGTGGCCGGTTCGGCGTTTTTCTTCGGCCTCAGCCCCATGTCGGTTTCCGATTGGGTGCTCCTTGCCAGCTGATTTCGTCGTCGTTGTGCACAGGTCCTTCCTTCCTTGTCGCTGGCCGTCGATTTCGTCTTTCCGACGGTTTCTGGGCTTTCGATTGATCCCGTAATTCCCTACGCCTCCTTCCCTCTCGTCGGTGTTTTGCTCTGGTGGCTGGCTGATTGGCGTCGGTGCCCAACCTAGCTTTGTGTTCCTCTCGACGTCACCGTCGCTGGTGGTCTCCTTTGGCCGGCAGCTACTGGTGCCGTTTCCCTTCAGATTGCTTTGTGCCTTGTTTTGATTCCTGTGTTGATGGTGGCAATTGGGTGGCCTAGCTTGGGCCCGGTTGGCCCTCTGCACCCTACCCGTTGTTCTCCTTTGGGCCCAAGTTTGGGTCCGAAGGGCCCAAGTCTGTGGAAATATATTATACAAAAAAAATTATGTGTAAACCCACCCGAAAGGGTAGTCCAAATCCCGAAAGGGTGTTAACATGCCTACCCGATAGGGTTTTCCCTAAGGGTTTTGAGTATAACCACCCGAAAGGGTTTGAGAAAATCCCGCAAGTGCTTGTTGATAATTCTGTAGGTGAAAGCTTATTGGCGTTTTGTTTCGAGCAGTTTGCGGCTCTGCTTCCGATGTTTCTAGGAGATCTTATGTTTGGTTGGGGGGCGTGGAGTCTGTAGTCGGGTCTGACTGGGGTCGAGGTGGTGCGCTCAGAACGACTCCGTATCCGGGATAGAGTTTCCTTGAATTGGAGTTCGTCTGCACTACCCATAAGAGTTAGTGTCTTGCTTTACTACTGGCCCGCGATGCTACTGTTCGGTGGTGCTATTGTTTGGTTATTTTTCCATTGGAAAAATATGTAAAAAAGAGGCACTTCACTCTCGAGGTCGAGGTTAAGGCGCAGTTGCGGCGCCATTGTTCCGTATATTTGGAATCCTTAAACCCTACAAACTCAAACCCTCTGCAGAACCCCCAGACGCCATAGCCAGCAGTAGTACCACCTTCTTCTTCCAACCGAGTAACTGAGATTTGGAAGGAGGATGAAGAATCTGAAGCTTTCCACCGAAATCTCCGTTCAACTGAAGTTGCAGTCTCAAGACGAAGTTTTATGTTTTTCCGCCATCGACATCGAGAGAAACCGCTTCTTCTTCGCGTCTTCCTCCAATCTCATCTACACCGCCCAGCTTCCTACCCCACAGGTCAGTCTAGGATCGCTTCTCTTTCGTATGCAAGCTGTTAGCACTGATTTAGGCATCCCCGTTTCTTCTCGTCTCGTTCTTCAGTGATTAAGTCTATTTTCAGTTTCTTCATTAACCTTCCCGTTGAGATTAATGACTTTATCATTAATGTAATTCTACAACTTTGTTGCGTTCTATTATTTGGAATTCGACTTTGATTTGATTATCGAGGCTCTTGCAAGCCGATTTTTGTCAAACCTATGATAGGGTTTGGGGACCTATTTGAAATAGAGGGATATTGTGGTATGTTGTGTTCTTATGCTACGATTTTTTCTGCTATGATGTACTCAGAATGCTGAAGCAAGGAGTGGAGTCTTCCTATCGGCCGAAGTCGAGCCACTTGATTTGGAACCTGATGACTTCATTACTTCTTTCGATTATCTCATGGAGAAAGAGTCTTTGATCGTGGGGACTTCTAGTGGTCTTCTCTTGCTGCATATGGTGGATAATAACAGTACTGAAGTTGTTGGGAGAGTAGAGGGGGGTGTCAAGTGCATATCACCAAGCCCAGACGGAGATCTTCGTGCAGTTACTACTGGTGTTGGTCAGCTACTCGTTTTAACTCATGACTGGGATGTGTTGTACGAGGCTACGTTTGAGGATCCTCTAGAAGATATTGACGTACGTAAGGACTTCTCCAATAAACCTATTTGGATAGTTTGTCTGGAATATGTTTACTGAATTTTTATGAGGCAAGTCGATGTTGCTCTTTCTGGTTCGCAAATGATCTTTGACTTCATTACACTGGTTGACAATCTTTTATTTATGTGTATAAAATGACCATCTCAGAAATAAAACCGGTTGATATCATCTGGATCAATGAAAATTTGGTTCTTGGTGTTAAGTAAAAGGCGGTTAGTAATTATGATGATTGGGAATCTGGGATATGATTTCGCATAGCCTTTATTTGTATTTAGTAGCTTGTGCTTTTTTTATTTTTTATTTTTTTATTTTAATGAATAGGTTGTTTTTCAGGCCGATTGCTGTTGATTTAACTTACCAACCAATGACCTTGGAAGTGTGATTCAAACATTTTTATATTCACCCAGTGTCGCCTTTGCGATATGTGTGCTTATCATATTTATCTGGTTTTGCTTTAGCTAGTACATTTCGCAAGCTCTTGCTTGAAGTTATTCCTTGTGCCCTTTTCTGGGTGTTAGAATTGAGTTCTGACATGAGTTTTCATTGTAGGTGAGCAGCTAATACAGCATACTTGTTTTAATGGAAGCCCACTTTCCTGGAGGGGTGATGGAAAATACATTGCTACATTAAGCAGGGTGCAGGGCTCTCCCTTGCTTCAGATAAAAGTTTGGGAACGAGATTCAGGTGTCCTGCGTTCCACTTCAGAATCAAATGTTTTGGTAAACACTATCCTTGAATGGATGCCAAGTGGAGCAAAAATTGCAACTGTTTCCCATGGGGCAGATGAAGGCAAGTGTCCCTATATACGCTTTTTTGAGAGAAATGGTTTGGAAAGAAGCTCGTTCAGTATAAATGAACCTATAGATGCTGCAGTCGATCTTTTAAAGTGGAACTGCAATTCTGATTTACTAGCGGGGATCGTCAAATGTGAGAATTATGATTGCATAAAAATCTGGTTTTTCAACAACAACCATTGGTATCTAAAGCAAGAAATTAGATACTCAAAGCAGGATGCAGTCAGATTTATGTGGGATCCTGCAAAGCCACTACAGTTGTTTTCTTGGACTATAGGCGGTCAGATAACTGTATACAATTTCATATGGATTTCTGCCGTCACTGAAAATTCGGTGGCACTAGTGGTTGATCACTCAAATATACTAGTAACCCCTCTTTCCCTCACACTGATGCCTCCCCCGATGTATTCATTCAGCCTGAAATTTCCAAGCGCTGTGAGAGAGATTGCATTCTATTCCAAAGGCTTGAAGAATGTATTGGCTGCATATTTGTCAGACGGGCACCTTTGTGTTGTAGCATTTCCAGAGCTAGAGTACTGGGAGGATCTGGAAGGAAAAGAGTTTATGGTTAAAGCTTGTGAATCTGAAACAGTATTCAGCTCCCTTTTGCATCTTCAGTGGTTAGATTCAAATGCACTTCTCGGTGCTTCACATGTTGGGTTCAATCATCAAAGGCACTTAGTTTCTGAACATCAGATGAATGATCTTGGTTACCATTTGGTGGAAATTGAAGCAGTTTCTACAGAGGATCAGACCCTGAATTCATTGGCTTGCTCTGGTTGGCATGCAAAAATCACCAATCAAATGAGTGTGGAGCATCTAATTATTGGCATTGCTTCCAACCCTACTAAAGGTTGCTCTGCATTTGTTCAGCTCAATGATGGACATATCTTCGAATATTTCTCAGGTGTTGGAGCACCTGCAGCAGCTACAGTTTCAAATTTAAAGAAGCATGGGCTCATGGTTTTTTCACCACCATGCCCCTGGATGAGTGTAGCTGTGGTCAGTAAGGATGGACATTTTCAGCCTTTGATCTTTGGATTGGATGAGCTTGGCAGGCTTAGTGTTGATGGAAGGACATTATGCAATAACTGCAGCAGTTTTTCATTCTACTCCAACTCTTCTGACCAAGTGATTACTCATTTGATTCTTTCAACTAAACAGGATTTACTGTTCATTGTCGATATCTATGACATTCTTGCTGAGAATACAGATATCAAATATGAGAACTTCACACTTGTCGCTAGGAAAAAGAGGGAGGAAGAAACTAAAACCTATATTAATGTATGGGAAAGGGGTGCTAAAATTGTTGGCGTTCTTCATGGAGATGAGGCTGCAGTTATACAGGAAACTATCAGAGGAAACCTGGAATGCGTCTATCCAAGAAAACTAGTTCTTACGTCAATTACAAATGCGTTGGTACATGGGCGTTTTAGAGATGCATTGCTGATGGTTAGACGTCATAGGATAGATTTTAACATTATTGTTGACTATTGCGGTTGCCAAGCATTTGTGCAATCTGCTTCGGAGTTTATCAAGCAAGTGAATAATCTTAGCTATATTACAGACTTTGTTTGTTCCATAAGAAATGAAAATGTGACTGAGAAGCTGTACAAAAATTATATCTTCATCCCCTGTACAAATGAGGTAAAAGATAAATTTCAAGGAGTTCAGCAAGATCTTGATTCCGGGGCCAAGCTTTCTTCAGTCCTCTCAGCTGTAAGGAGGGCTCTTGAAGAACATGTGCCTGAACATCCTGCAAGGGAGCTGTGCATTTTGACCACCCTTGCTCGAAGTGATCCTCCAGCTCTTGAGGAAGCCTTAGAGAGAATCAAGATTACACGGGAATTGGAGCTGTCAGGTTCCAATGACCCTAGAAGAACATCTTACCCTGCAGCTGAAGAGGCATTGAAACATCTGCTGTGGTTATCTGATCCCGATGCTGTTTTTGAAGCTGCTTTAGGTCTGTATGACCTAAACCTTGCTGCTATTGTGGCGTTAAATGCTCAAAAGGACCCAAAAGAGTTTCTTCCCTTTCTCCAGGAATTGGAAGACATGTCAACTCTGTTCAGGCAGTATACTATTGATCTTCGTTTGCACAGGTATGAGAAGGCTCTTAAGAATATTGTTTCTGCTGGGGATGCTTATCATGAAGAATGCATGAATCTCCTGAGGGCTCATTCTGAGCTTTTCCCTCTCGGACTTAAGCTGGTGCCTGATTCTACAAAGAGGGGTCAGATTTATGAGGCATGGGGAGACCATCTTGTCGATAAGAAGCGGTTTGAGGATGCTGCTATGACATTCTTGTGTTGTTCCAATTTTGAAAAAGCTTCAAGGGCATATCGTGCTTGTGGTAATTGGCGTGGGGTGCTTACTGTTGCTGGTCTTCTTAAATTAGGAAAAGATAACGTCCTTCAACTGGCACATGAACTTTCCGAAGAACTCCAAGCCCTGGGTAAGCCAGGGGAAGCGGCCAGAGTTTCACTGGAATACTGTGGAGATATTAAAACGGCAGTATGTTTACTAATTAGTGCAAGACAATGGGAGGAAGCTCTCAGGGTTGCCTTCATCTCTGGAAATGACGCACTGGTCTCAGAAGTTAGAAATGCATCACTTGAATGTGCTGAGGTGCTGATTCATGAATACCAGGAAGGATTGGAAAAGGTTGGAAAGTACCTCACCCGCTATCTTGCTGTTCGGCAGAGAAGATTACTACTAGCAGCAAAGATCCAATCTGAGGACCACAACAGCAATATTGGGGATGACAGTGCTTCAGAAGCTAGTAGCAATTTCAGTGGAATGAGTGCTTATACAACGGGGTATGACTTTTTAATAGCTTGGCTTTTGGGATTCATCATGTTTATCAACTTTTCTAATTCCTTGACATTTCCCTTTGTTCTCTAATTATTTGTGCCACTCTCTTAAAAGGTCTATT
The DNA here is from genome assembly GCA_037127255.1 of Persicaria tinctoria. Classification (NCBI taxonomy): domain Eukaryota; kingdom Viridiplantae; phylum Streptophyta; class Magnoliopsida; order Caryophyllales; family Polygonaceae; genus Persicaria; species Persicaria tinctoria. The sequence continues at coordinate 11,342,171 of JBANSL010000014.1, forward strand.
ATGATTTTACGTTTTCATGTATTGTCAATGTATCATCCATTTTGGTTTCCTATGATACCATATTTGTAATTAGACATTTATATGTTCAAATTTTCAAATTGTGAAACCCCACCCCCTCCCCCAGGTTATCCTTTCTAAGATATGATATTGCAACTCATTGCGCATGCTAGTGGTAGTGTGTCATCGTGCCTGACAAGGTAGTTCTCTTCCCAGGATGGATTAGACTTTGGATTAATGTTGCCATTTGAACTAATTGTCAGTGTATAGAAGCAGCTAAAGAAAGGAACAGTATCATTTGTAAGGAAAGTTTTAACTACGAAGGATATAGAATCTAAATATTCTAATTTCTTTTTATGCTTTTTCAAACATGATATTCTGAAAAATTGTTTATGCAATTGGTCTCCTTATGCCAACTTATCTGTCTGGTGTGTATGACATTCCCTTTTATCATATATGCATGTGGCGCACCCATCAGGACCACGAAGATTTCAGCCTCTTCTGTCGTTTCGAGCACTACTAGCAAGGCTAGAGGGGGTCGGAGACAAAGGAATAGAGGGAAGATTCGTGCTGGCAGGTACTTTATTTTTGGCAGTTGGCACCTCCATATTTCATATTCTTCCTTTTCTGTATATTTCACTTATGATGCTTGCTGTGGATAACATTTCTAGCCCTGATGAGGAAATGGCTCTGGTTGAGCATCTGAAAGGCATGGCTCTGACTGTTGAAGCCAAATCTGAGGTCAAGACCTTGTTGGCTTGCCTCTTGATGCTTGGCCTGGTGGAGACTGCAACCAAAGTGCAACACGTGGCTGAAACATTCCAACTTCAACAAACAGCATCTGTGAAGCTAGCAGAGGATGCTATGTCAAACGATGTCATAGATGAGCATGTTTACTCTTTAGACCTTTATATCCAGAGAGTAAAAAGAGCACTGCATGACTCACAGGATTTTGCTTGGCGATCCAAGATGTTGCTATCTTCTTAACAGGCAGGTAACTTAGTACTCATTTAACACACAAATCCACAATCATCTTTTCCGTTTCAAGTTCCTCTTCTGTCACTTCATTATCAATTCAAGAACTTAACCCTAATTTCTGGTTTTGAATGTGAACAAACTGTCCATTGAGTTCAGCATTTGCCAAGCACTGTAATGACCTTGTGATTTACCAGGGGCTCTAAAAACTCTGTTGTAGTTATCCCAGACAACCCCAAAATATCGTTGGGCGTTTTGTTATGCTGGATGCAATCTTCTTTGAGCGTGTTCATGCTATATGTAGGAGGATTTTCTGTTTGACTCGAAATAATAATAATCATGAAATGTTTTACCTTGCAGGTATGAATGCTTTGAGTATCTTGGAACACCTACAAGTAACTCGCTGACAGACGAGTTTCTTGATGAAGTCATCTTCTTTGAATCTCAGCGTAGCCCTCATTGCACTACATTTCCCAGCTGTTGCCAAATTGCTTCTTTTGCCTGTTGGAAAGGGTTGAAGGGTTCATAATCTTGTGAGATTGTATTTTATCCTGACATTGCCTTTGCCTGGTTAAATGAGCAGTTGAAGTAAATCACTTGATGATTTAAGCTTTTATCAAATGTATGAATGTAGCCATTAGTGCGCGGTTTTTGTTAGACTTCATAATGTATTTTATTTTAGTTATGTTTGGTTGTTCATGCAACATTTTACTTGGCAACAATTTTGCTTGTCGGTGGAAGATGATGAAACTATGATTTGCAAAATAGAAAAATGCATAAGAAACAAAAATAAATTGAGTTGCCTAAAGCGTGTAATTATTTAACTGGAAGATGATGAAACTATTTGAGTTGACGTTCCATAATATGTTTTCCATCTGCTTTATTTGAGTTCAACCCAAAGAAGAAAAATGCATTAAAAAAAACGGAACTAAAAAACTTAAAATTGAAGGGCCCAACCGGGTTCGAACCGGTGACCTCTTGATCTGCAGTCAAATGCTCTACCACTGAGCTATGGACCCTTATTGAAACTAGATTCGGAGATTATTATTTAAACCTCTAAAAAGAATTTACATCATCGATGCCATTCCATTTTGTGCGTGATATTTATTTCCAGCCAAGGATTAACAAAACGTTACAAAAGTGAAGAAGGTAAGTTAAAACTTTCCAAACAAATTCAATCTTAAGGATCGTTTGGTTGAATAAAGAGAAAGGTAATAGATTTATTACCTTGAAACGAAGGGAAAGTAATAGAAAATGGTTAAATTCTATTTTTATTTGGTTGATTTTAAAAAAAGTAAGAGAAATTCCGTTTGGAGCCCCTGAGTTTATAACAATTCCAGTTGGTGCCTCACCCTTTTTTTTTCGCCCGGATGATACGCTTGAGTTTTGTCAAAAGTTCGGCTCATGTCCAAAATTCATATATTTTTTTTTATGACGTGGAGGTTCCGAGGTTATCGACTAGTCCTCCACGGGCCGAGCACTAGCCTGCAAAGCACTCGAGCCGGGTAAGCCATGCGGCAAGCCGCAAGACAGGTTAACCCATATCAAGGCAAACCAAGGCATGAGTACCCACTCAATCACAAAATTCATATGTTCTTGTTTTTAATGCATAAAAGTATAAAACCATCCTTTATTTGTTCTTTTTTTCATAAAAAAGCCAATTTACTTTTAACACATTGAACAAAACTAACTATTATTTAATTACATTCAACACAAAAGTGACAAAACCAACTTTATTTATAAAAATTAACAAAATCATACATTATTGCCAAAGTTTTAGCAAAAAATCACCCATTGTTTCCTTTTTTTTTTTTAAAGAAAATCAACCATTATTTTTAACATTACACAAAAGATCCGTTATATATTTTTCATAGTCTGTAAAAAACAAATCTCATTATTTGACAAACATTGTATTTGCAAGTATATAATTAATCACCCATTATTTATAAAACTTTGCACAAATCCACCGTCTTATTATGTGAACAAAAATAGTTAACCTATAATTAAAAAGCATACTTCATAAAATCATACTTTGGGTAAACCCACCCTTTATGCTTAAAAAAAATGCACAAAACCACTTCTTAGATAATAAAAGAAGGTGTTATTCATTTATTTTGTTTGGAATACATAAAACCTAATAAGATAAGAATGATTAATCTTTTATTATATTTTTCTTTTATAAGAGAACAACATGAAATAAATAAATTTTACTTTTCTTTTTCAATAACAATCTAATCGAGTATTTGGTTAAATTGATCAATCAGATTTATAAATGTTTAAAGTTAGTGAGCTATAGGTTAAATATTATTTTGGAAAATAATAATGCATGCGTCTCGCAAAACTTGTTGTTTTGCTTTTGCCACATTTTTTTCAATGATTTTATTAATTAAAAAAAAAAATTCATAGTTAATACAATTATTTATGAAATTATTTAAAAAAATTATTAAAAAATTAATATTTTATAGAGTTTTTAGCTTCTTAAAAAACGTGCCAAAAAGTAAAACTACAAATTTTGCAAGTTGGAGGGAGTAGGTGTTTGCACAACCTAACCCAAAAACCGAAAAGTGTTGCAAGGTTAACCCAACCCGGATTAAAATTGAGTGAAACCGGTTATCCGGGAAACCTGGGCAGGAGGTAACAGGTAGGGAAGGTGGGGGGCAGCTGTGCATTGTGTGGGGGCCAGCCGTGACACCTCAGAGAGGGAGAGAAAAGGAAGGGGGGGGAGAGAGGGAGGGAGAGAGATAGAGAGGTGAAAAAGAAAAGTGAAGTATGAGAGGAGAGAGAGATCAGTAGAGTGTTAGTGAGGGGGCATAAAAAGATATTGTTACTCTTTCACTTCGAAGAAACAATTGGGCGGAGGTTTATTTGCAGGTTGACTTGTCGGCAGTTAGTTTTAACTGGACACCCAAAGCAAAATGACATGACACATATTGGAATCGACTGGACAAGATTTATCGGAGAAACAGATTCTCCATCGACTTCGGATAGAAAATGGGCAAGTTTGCTTTCGATAAAGGTTATGCGAGAGGTGTCTCCCTCAAATCTGAAGCAAATTTACCCATTTTCTATCTGAAGTCGATGGTGAATTTGTTTCTCAAATAACTCATGTCCAGACGATTCCAATATGTGTCATGTCGTTTTGCTTTGGGTGTCCAGTTAAAACTAACTGCTTACATGTCAACCTGCAAATAAACCCAATTGCTTCTTCTTCGAAGTGAAACAACAACAGTAAAGTTGCAGAGGAGAGAGGACCCTTCCATCTCTCTCTGTCCTATCCACACTGATCTCTTTCTCTCCTCTGCAACTTTACTTTTCTTTTTTCACATACTTTCTCTCTCTCTCTCTCTCTCCCCTCTGCAGACTTTCTCTCTCCACTGTAGAATTTCTTTTACTTTTCTCTCTCTGTCTTATCCTCACTAATCTCTCTCTCTCTCTCCCATCTGCAACTTTACTTTTCTTTTTCACTCCTCTCTCTCTCTCATGTCCTCTATCTCCTCTGCATACTTTCTCTCTCTCTCTCTCTCTCTCTCTCTCTCTCTCTAATTTTTTTTTATCGAAAGCAAACTTATCCATTTTCTATCCGAAGTCGATGGTGAACCTGTTTCTCCGATAACTCTTATCCAGTCGATTCCAATATGTGTCATGTCATTTTGCTTTAGGTGCCCAGTTAAAACTAACTGCTGACACGTCAACCTGCAAATAAACCCCAACTCGATCACTTGCTTCTCCTTCGATGGTTTTTCTCTGAAACTTAAGATTTAATTCAAATTATATTAATGATTCGATGGTTTTTTCTCTGAAACTTAAGATTTAATTCAAATTATATTAATTCCCTCTTACCGTCACTCTTCCCCCCTCTATCTTAGTCTCTGTCTTATCCCCTCTATCCTCTCTCTTTTTACCGCCTGGGTTTAGGGGGGAGGGCCACACTAGAACCATGAAAACATTAAGGTGAAGGACGAAGGCCGAAGCGGTGCTCCGGCGACGATTCACACCAGCGGCGCAGGCCGAATTCGAGCTCCCATGGAGATCCTATCACCCTTGAAGGTAGAGAGATAAAAGACAGAAATCAAAGAATAAAAAAGCTCTTCAATGGAGAGAGGTGGAGAGAGGCACAGAAAGAAAGGGTTTTAGATGGGTGATGGTGATGGGCAATAAATGTCATGTTGCTTTTCTTTCTCTCTCCAATTCTGCAGCATAAATGGCCTGCATAATGGGGTGAAAATGTCAGTCGCGCAACACTACGCAAACCATACCTCGCCTGACTACTGCAAACATGACAGGTTGAGTTATAAACATGACATCTGACTACTACAAATATGACAGAAATCAAAGTGTCGGCAAATCCATTAAATGTTCAAAGGTATCACAAGATTAAACATATCCAAGTCGCCATACTCCTGGTATTTCGTATTCCACATAGTCGTTCCCCAATTTCCCCAATTCTCCCAAAATCCTCAATTCCTCCAATTTCGCCAATCCCCCCATTTCCCCATCTAAATACAACAAATATATCCATTTTCGGGGTGTGTGGCATGTTTGATGTCCGCCTCTTCTTCTCCTCTGCAGACTTGCTCTTGTTCTACTTCGAACTCCTTCATCTTCTTCCTTCCATTTTTGATTTTCTGAGAGAGAGAGAGAGAGATGGAGCAACTGTCGAAAGTTGAGTTGACAGGCTTTTGTCAATTAACTCCCCCCACACGTGTCCCTCTCTCTCCTCTATCAATGCAACCGGTCTCTCCCCTTATTGTAACCGGCTGGGCTGCAAATTTTAAAGGGTTTGGGCTAACTTTTTGCAAATAATATGGATAGGGGATAAGGAGTGCAACCCAACCGGGTTTTTAGGTTAGTTTTGCAAATACCTCAATATTGTTTTGGCAAATAATTAGTGTTTTTTTTTTTTGCAAAGTATGACAAAAAATAGATCTTTTGTAAAATTCTAAAAACCGTAGTGATTTTGTTCTTGTTTTTTTTTTGGAAAAAGGGTAATTTTACGATAAAATTTTTAGAAACAATATGTGATTTTGTACAATTTTAAAAATAAAGATGGTGTTGTCATTTTTGTATTGAATTTAGTAAAATAATAGGTAGTTTTGCTCAATATTAAAAGTAAAGGGGGGTTTTTTGTGAAGAAAAGAATAATAAAAGGTGGTTTTATTCATTAAAAAAAAGAAAATATAAGTTTAGGGAATGAGCCGAACTTTTGACAAAACTCAGGGGCACCAACCGGACAAAAAAAAGTATGGGACACCAACCAGAATTGACAAAAACTAAGGGACACCGGACGGAATTTCCAAAAAAGTAAATAAACCTTTCTAAATCAATATAGTAGTAATCGGAAACGATCTCTGTCTCCAGTGGTAAGGGAGAGGTACCCCAAAGAAGAGATTTCGGGTTCGAATCTCACCTGGTACATTTAGGCCATATTAATTCTAACAAGCGCGTACGGTCAATCGGTGTATACTAATCCATAGGGTCAAGCCGAAGTGGTGGACCTCCGGGGAATTGGTCCGCGCACGGATAGGTGAGGTTGCGACCGTAGATTGCACTTTGCGAAAATGGTATTGAGCCTCCTCAAAAAATTCCGCAAGGGGTTTCTGGGGTATGGGGTCGCGAAGCGGTGGGACCGGTCACTATAAAAAGTGTACCTTACCAAAGTTTCCCATCCAAGGTTTACCTTGCTTCCTACCAGTGGGTCAAGCCAGTCGGCGCAAGCCGGTTTACCTGGTACGTGACTCTTGCCGGCTGGGTCACCTGCTCAGGGTTTACCACCAAAGGTGGTTTCCTCGTCATAAAAAAAATATAGTAGTATTTGTAAACTTCAATAAGTAAAAAGCTTGGTAATCCAGCAAAGCCCTATTTTTTTTTTTGAACCGGAAATAATTCGACTCACCGAACATGCCCGGTGAGACGAGAGGCCGAAAGAACGGCAAACGGACAAACCGTTATGAAAGAACCGAAATACAACAAAAACAACAAAGACAAGTCCACCACGAACAAAAACTAGAGTACGAAGATCGAAACTAGTAGGGCGAACGGTGTTGCCAGCAAAGCCCTAATTAAATTGAAACAATTCAATTAGGAAAAATCTAACTATTAAAAGAGAATCATTTTTAATGATGTGTCATCACCGCCATAATTATAGGATTTTCAACCAAACAAGTTAATTTTTTTTTAAAAATTTCTAATGAAAATTTTCAATTCAAAACATTAAATAATTAGTATATAATTTATTCCTTGTTATATTATACATATTATAATAAATTGGTTCAAATTTTTTGATGAAAATAAAATGGTTCAAATTAAAACATTGAATCAAACATGTTTTATTTTATTTGATAGTAATTTTGTATATTATTATGATTTTATTTATAAAACATGAAGTGATATTCACTTCTTTAACATTATATTACGCTTCATGGCGTGGGGGAAATACAATTTTTAAGGGAAATAAACTAATTAATTATAGGTATTAAAGATATAAATTTTTTTTAGAGCCAATAACCTAACGATGAGGGTAAATATGGTAATATTGGAATTATACATGTGAGAAGTTCTTTCAACCTCTTTTAATTAAAAAATAGTAGTTCAATGATATTCGAGTAGTGTTGGGATTCGGGTTAGGTCTAGTTCTGGTTGGTTCTGATTTTGAGTCAGAAATATGGGTTGAGTCGGATATATTTGTATTCTGGTCAATTCAAGTATCGGGTCAATATCGGGCGAGCTAGGTTTGTGGTTCGGGTTATGCGAAATTTTCAGGTTTGACCGGGTTTCGATTCGGGTGACTCGGTTGGATTTCTCGGACATGATCAGATCTTGCTAGCTCTAGTTTGGATTGATTCTAGTCGGTCGGATTTCTATTTCCGTGTAACATTGCTTGAGTGAGGCGTGTTGTAAACTCGGATTCTCCCCTCTCCCTCCAAGGTATTATCTTTCATTTTAACATAGTTCGGGTTGGAAGTCGGGTCAGGTCTGCTTCGGGTTGGGTCTTGTTCGAGTCGGATCTGGGTTGAGTAAGGTTTTTTTGTATTCAAGTCAATTCGGGCATCAGGTCCATATCGGTCGGGTTGGGTTTCGGGTTCGGGTTATGTATAATGCTGAATTTTCTAGTTTGATCGGGTTTCGGTTCGAGTGAGTAGGTCAGATTTCTCGGATTGGGTCAGAATTTGCCAGCTCTAGTTTGGATTGACTCTAATTTATAATAACGAATAAATAAAATTAGGTTTCTATTTATACAAAGAGGATGTCTAGACCCTTGGTAATTGGTATAATGGTTTTGAGTGTGTTTTAAGTAAGGTATGAACCTAACAAGTAAAATAAATTGGACAAAAACTTATAAGGCAAGGTGGGTTAAGCCCAATTAGATTGGGCCGGTGATTGGAAACTTTAATCAGGCGTCTTCTTCCCCAAGCAACTTCCTTCAGCCTTTTCTGCATCCGATACAGAACCCCTCTCTCTCTCTCTCGAGTTGTAGTTGTAGACGAAGACGAAGAGGAAACTCTCTACACCACACCATCATCCAGGTGATTTTCTTAATTCATCCTCCCACCCTCTCTCTTCGATATTCTCTTTCCTTTCCCTCTTTTTCGTTGGAAGATATGAATTGAATCGATCGGCTTTTACACGGATCTGATAGGGTTTCTTTTTGCCAGTTTCATTGTTGAATTTTAAACCCTAGTACTCTTCTCCTTATTTCTTTCTTCCCCTTCGTTTGCTCTGAGTGGCTGAGTGAGGCGTGTTGTGATCTCAGATTCTCCCCTCTCCCTCCAAGGTATTATCTTCGTCTTAACGCAGTTTCAAATTTAGATTTTGTATTACACGTCCTCTCTGCGAGTTCGTTCGATTCGTAAGATTTGGAAATTCTGATTTTGTGAGAACACACAGTCTCTGTATTTCGATGGCTGTGAGTTGAAATGTCTCTGACTAATCGGCTCCATTTGTGGATATTTCAAATATATTTGTATTGATTTCCTCAATTCGGTCTTGTTTCGTCGCTGAGAAATGATACAGAATCTATCAGATCTCTTTGCTGAGTTTCTTTTTTTACTGTTCTTGCCAGTTCGTATCGAAGATCCTAAAAAAAAATTGTGGTTTAATTGCCAGTTTATGCCTTTTGATCCCTGAGATTTGAAACATCTAATCGAAGCTGGTGTTTCAATTGATTGTATAAATCACACTTGTGTATATATTTTGGTTTAGCTAGTTGTGAAAGTTCGAAGTTTGTTGCTTCAATGTGATTGTGGAACCACTTTGGTTTCAGTTCGGAATGTCGAACCTTTGCTTGATATACAAAATTAAAACTTCTAATTGATTTATTTTTATCAGTTGTTGCAAGATGTCTAGGAGGTATGATAGTCGTACAACAATCTTCTCTCCGGAAGGTCGGTTGTACCAGGTTGAGTATGCTATGGAGGCAATTGGGAATGCAGGGAGTGCCATAGGGATACTCTCGAAGGACGGTGTGGTCTTGGTTGGTGAGAAGAAGGTGACTTCCAAGCTTCTCCAAACTTCGACCTCAAATGAGAAGATGTACAAGATAGATGATCATGTTGCCTGTGCAGTTGCTGGCATTATGTCTGACGCCAACATCCTGATCAACACTGCAAGGTTACAAGCTCAGAGGTACACCTTCGCCTACCAGGAGCCGATGCCTGTGGAGCAGCTTGTTCAGTCCTTGTCTGACACCAAGCAAGGCTACACTCAGTTTGGTGGACTTCGCCCATTTGGGGTGTCTTTCCTCTTTGCTGGATGGGATAAGAATCACGGCTTCCAGCTTTACATGAGTGACCCAAGTGGAAACTATGGCGGTTGGAAAGCGGCTGCTGTCGGTGCCAACAACCAGGCTGCACAGTCCATGCTTAAGCAGGACTACAAGGATGATATCAGCCGGGAAGAAGCTGTTCAGCTTGCTTTGAAGGTTCTCAGCAAGACGATGGACAGCACCAGTCTTACCTCTGAAAAGCTTGAGCTAGCTGAGGTGTCCCTCGCTGCTGGGAAGGTCAAGTATCATGTGCACTCTCCTGATTCATTGAGTAAGTTACTTGTCAAATATGGATTGACTCAGCCTGCTGCAGAATCCTCTTGAATTGCTATGTTGCACGGATTTTCTATCTTCAGACTAATTTTAGACTTTGAATGTTGAATGCTATCTTTTCTTGAGAAGATTTAGTTCCTGTAATGCTACACCTTCTGTGCTATATAAGGCCTGGATATCCGTTTTCATCTTATGTGTTTGAGATCTCTATGTTTTCTTCTTATGGTTTGTTGTTACCTGCTCGAAAAAAGTGGTGTTTGTGTGCAGCTTGTTGGGAAAGTTGTTTTGGTACGATATCGACAAGTCCAAGATTCGAGTGATAAACGAGGATAATTGGCTGATGATCAAGAAATAACACTGGCCTGCATTGTTGTTGAACTGGAATGATTTAAGCATCTATTTATATACTAACATATCATAAAATGTTTCTTCTACCGTTGTAACAAATCTGTGTTTCCCCTTTAATCATGCATATATAAAATAAAACTTGTCTTGTAAATAAGAATGCCTAAAATCCCCAGGAGCTGATGATCTTGGACACACCCTGGTTGCTGTTGCTATCATCAGCCGAATCGTCGACTGAAAATTGGCTTGTCATAGACAATGGGACCAGCAACAGCCCTTTGCTTCGCAGGTCCGGATACCACTTCTCTGGATCCCCGTGCATCAGCTGCGTGATTTCAATGTACATTCCGGAAATTGAAGGGTACATTCAATGATTATTTCTAATGGGAAAGACGAACTCGAAATTGCTTAGGCACACGCACCTGTGGGTGAAGGGGTCTGGTTCCGAAGTATGAAACTGATAGCCTCTACAAGTACATTCAAGAACAAGATTACTATAGCATCAAAGCTACTTGGGAAAAAAAAAGTTAAGATGGTTTAATTTTTAGGCTTTTAGTGGTTCAAGTTGTTCGTTTACCCGGATTTCCTGATGAGCGATCTTGATGTACATACAAGCTTCTTGAAGAACAGAAGCTGTGTCAGTCTGCACAAAGAAACCCCGAGAATGGTAACAAGTTGAAGAACTCGACAATTCAGCATCATTTTTATAGATTGGAAACTTATATATGGTAATGCTTTTGAGTTTATGAAGAATCAACCTTTCCATAAGGAGATACAACTTTCTGCAAGGATGTGATCTTGTCACTTAGTTTCTGACTCCTCCTTGCTGGCGCCTACACGAATGCAACAGCGAAATCAAAATCCAAGACGAAGAACAGGCCATGGCAGGAAACTTAACTTTGAAACTACGTACTTTCGTTACCTTAAGCACTTGTGCTTTCCTTTTAAAGGCCTGTGATTCAACAGCAAATGGTGTGTTGCTGATCATACTAAAGAGGCCGTCTCTCGGGACAAACTCCTCAAGAGGACGCTTTCTCGAATCTCTTAACAAGTCCTGAAAAAACAATACACAGTGTCACACTTTCAATTCAGTCTACGAAAACATGAAGTTTCCTTATAGTTTCATTAGTAACACACTGATTGAAATGGTTGCCCAAAATGTCTCCCTTCCTCGACATTACTAGGAGGTACGAGAGGATTCATCGCAGGAGACGCGTGTGGCACTGAAATCAACATTGCAATGTCAGCATTCGATGATTTTGTAATCGACAGAGCAGGATATAAGAAGAGTACTCGAAGGCCCAACCTGCCGGTGTGAGGTAAGAGAATCCAGAAGAAAACGCGAATCCTTGATGATTGAGATCAGCTTGATTGCTTTCTAGCCCTTCGGAATCAAGAGCGACATGGCTTCCAATATCATTCCTACAGAAGAGAATCAAACCACAAGAACTAAACTAAGACGATATCGTTATATCAATCAATGAATGACTATAAAGGCATACATATCACTGCACATTTGCAAGGACATGCTTGGATCTGGCTCGAGATTCTGGCTGATTCCTGCGAGGGAAAACCCGAAAAATCCGATATGTTAATGTGGAATTCCGCAACCAAACAAATGCATTATTGTAATTACAAGGAAATAGGTAAGAGGGGTCACACCGGAGTTGTGTTGCTGCAAGAACAAAGTCGAAGGCAATGTCGAGTAGCTCCTCATCTTTAGCGAAAGGGTTGGTGATATCCGCGACCTTTCAAGATCAATCGCCTAGAGGAAATGAAGGAACTGAATCCACAAACACCAGATAAAAGTTGAGAAGATGAATCAATTTTTGTTGACAAGGAAAAAGGGAATGAATTTGGTTAAGCAACATACATAGATTGATGGAAGAACAAGAACTACAAAATGTAACATAACACACTTGAAAATATAAAGATATGAATCTACTTATAGTGTTATATAGGCAACAAACGTGTAGAACTAAATTGTGAGTCATTTTGAGTAATGCTTTGGGCTTTCTTTTAGTTTCCTTTTTAAGTATCACAAGTTATTTATTATGATGAATACAATGTTAAACGTCCTAATCATCATTAGCACTGCTAAAAACAATTGATTGGGGATATCTAAAAGTGATGTAATTAATGACTTGATGAGAAATTTTGGCATTGAAAAAATTGGGTTTTTGTGAAAAATCGAGATCGATTATTGATCGTTGCTAATAATGTTGATCAAGCCTATATGGGGATTAATTTAATCAGTTCCTCTGACCTATAAATATCTTAATTGAAAAATTGTTAACTTAAATATAAATTAACATGTCATAAAAAATACTTTAAATTTTGATAAATTAATAAATACAGTATGATGCAATCTTAATAAAATCGGAAAATTTAACATATACTTTTCACAGGTTTAAAAAACCATAATTTCATTAGTAATTTTATGTCGAGCTCTGCCGAGTCTTACTTAGCTGATAAAAATGACTTGTAGTGATCACAAATTCATGTCAAGTCTTACTAGTTTAGCTGTTAAAGATAATATGCAGGAGCATGCTCAACAGATTCTCCATCTTGGTTTTTTTAGAGAATATTGGGATGGTTTTAGGTCAACAGCTTCCCCATTACATTCTCCAAAATACGGAATGGAGAGAAAATATGCAGATCATTCTCTAAATTTGGAGAAAACTCTATATCTTTTGGGGTAAGCTCCTTAATGGAAAAGCTGTTGAAAATGGGTCATAAAATATTCAGAATATTTAACTTCTAATTCTCTATTTTGAAAATAATTTTAAGGAAGCTGTTGGACATACTCTAATATATCACGAGTTCTAATCTCTCCCCATAGTGTAATGACGAACAAAAATAATAATCACGAATTCAATTCCACTCCCATTTGTAAATATGAAAAAAAGATTAGTAATTTTCCTTTTAGGTACTACTTGCCATTGGCTGCAATACCCAGCCTAAGTAATTATAACTGTAGCTACCAACCAATATTCGGAAATCTTGAGTTACACTAATGACCCTAACTTTGGAGGATAGTTACCAAAATTAGCTCAAACTTTGAAGATTGTAAATACTAGCATCTACTATGTGATGAGTTTTTAATAATAGCTCGATCAAACATCACTTTAAATGAGATTTTTATTTATTAAAACTTACATTCAATCATCGAAAACCTTTTATACTATCCGCCATTAGTTTGTTATTTTCCCTTTACAATATCGAATCGAGATGAAAATTATATTGAGAGTTAATCTAACCATGGGTTGGGTTTAGACCCGTCAAAACACAATCCAACCCGGTCGACCCGACCCGAACGCTCGGAAAATTTCCGATCCGAATACGGAAATTTTGACCCTGAATTTTTTTTCGACCCGAACCTGAAAAATCGAAAATTTTCTGGGTAATCTGGGTTTCGATCCGGTGACCCGATTGACCCGGTAATTTTGACCCGATTTATCCGATGGACCTGATGATTCGGTTGATTTATAATTATTTATAATTAATTTTTTTGATATATAATTAAAATTTATCGCAAACTTATCAAATCATGATTTTTTTTAATTTAGAAAAGAAAAAATTGACAAACCCAATATCGACTCGAAATTAATGACCCGAAACCCGGTCAAACCCGCGTTCGAGTCAGGCAACCCAAAAATACCTGAAACCCGTTTTACCCGAAGTGACCGACCCGAACCCGACCCGAATGACCCGTTTGACAGGTCTACTTGGGTTCCTTTTGAATCTAATTTGGTGAGATGTTGATCAAACCATCTTGGTGAGATTTTAAGAGAGAATTCCTAGTAAGAGGGAAAAAAAATTGTCAAAGAATTGAAATCACTTGGAATGCATGTCTAAGAGTGTCATTAATATACAGCATGAGAGTGTTCAAAATGAGAGGCCGAGAGCATTCTTGCTATACATATCATTTTCTTCATGATTAACTTAAAAAAATCAGCTTACAAAAAGAGTCTTCGAAACTTTGAACCTTAATTGATCAATCCCTCAAATGCTGATATGTGCTTGACGATTGATTTTGATATGAAACCTCGTCTTCGACTATATGATACTTGAATTTTAATGCCATTTTTCAAAATTTCAAAAGTTGATTTTTTCACTACCTCAAAGTTGGTTTTATTTTATAATACCTCCAATCTAAATATATAATGCATTTTAAAGATGATATTTGGTCGACAATATAAGATGTTTCAGTTAACTATGTGCTTTTTATTGATTAATTTATTTCCCTAAGATACTATTTTACTTCATTAATTACTAGCTAGCTTTTTTCTTTGTAAAAAAAACTGCACAAATTTGTTAAATCTCGGGAGTATTATTATTATTATTTATCTTAGTTTAGTTTAATTAGGCTAAGTCGCTCCATATCTTGATCAGGTACAATATGATCCATTAAGGAGTTGACTTTTCCACATACAAACAACTTCATGTCTCTAAGAGAATTCGAATTTTGAACCTCTTGGTATCCAACTTGCGATTGATGCCATCTTATATATATTTTAGATTGAGGGACAAGGAATTACCCATATATGTACACAATCTAGCTAGCTAGCTCGTTTTTGGTAACTAGACAAATTGCATCAGAAATTCCACATACGAAAAGGATATGTATTTTACTATTGTTAAAACTCACGAAAAGTTGAGTATATACTTGAGCCTGCTCCAAAATTTAGGTTTATACATGATGAAATAATTTTTTTATCCTTAATCCACAAAATGAACATACATATTACTCAGGGGAATTAGTAGTAAATACCCTACTTTCATAATCATTTTGCAAAAATACTTGTTTTTGAAAATAATTGCACTCATATATAAAACTTTGCAAAAATACCCTATTCAATTAGCAAAGCTGTCCAACACCCAAAAAATCAAAAAATAAAAAAATAAAATATATTTGGTATTTATCTTTTTTCTTTTATATTAAAATATTATTAAATAATAAAAAAAATTAAAAGAATTAAAATTGTAAAACGAACAAAAATCTAAACCAAAGCACTACAATCCCTAACCCACCCCCAATCCCGAACACCCGAACCTCCGGGCGGTTCTAGCCCGCCCTCAGTCTCCGCCGGTTCCGGCTCGTCGTCCTCACCCTCGGGCTTGTCGCCCTCACACTCCAGGGCCATCGGCCCATCGCCCTCGTCATCCGGCGTTGTGTCGATTCATTGGCCTCGTATTGCTCTATCAAAAGAGGAACCCTAGAACAGCATCCCACCGCCGCCGCCGTCCATCGGAGAAAACGCCCAAATCAACCCGGATCCTCACCTGAATCAAAGACCCAAGGCCACCATGAAGCTGAAAGAACATACCGTTTCAAGGATAGTACATGTGATGAAAGAAGGGGTCGGATTCGAAACGTCGAATCAAGAAACCAAGCCATCTTCACAGTCGATTTCACACCCTCCTCTCAGATCTGACGGTTTTGCAAAGGGGACAAGGGAACTTTTGCTTTCCTTGTTGCTGTTGCTGCCAGCTCTCAGTCCAAGCCGCGCGAATTTCAGATTTGGAAAAAAAGATCAGCCATGGGAGGGCAGAAACAAAATCTATTTGGCCAACTAACCCAACTGAAGTCCGGAAAATCGAGGAAGAAAGAAGATTAGATGAAAGGAAAAGGAGCCGAGAAAAGAGGGAGTAAGTCTTCCGTCTCCCTTTGTGCGCAAGTGATTTGGAGATGCAAACCGAGCTGGATGAGAAAGATGCTGGAAGTAGGAGAAACGAGAAATTGAGAAGAGATGTGCTTTGGAGAAGATTGAGCTGGTGGCGAGTTGCTCTTATGTTCCAGGCGCCTGTCTCTTCGGTAATTCCAGGTTTTCTTCTCCCTTTTTTGATTCTGATGAGTTGATAAAAACTCATCTGGTGAATTGGAATTATATTTACATCTCAATTATGACTCTTGACAAGGATTTGTACTCTTGCTCATTCTACCAATTATCCTCTGAACCTCTCAATAATCTCTCGCTGAATCGGATTAGCTTAAGTGAAACCTTGATCTCTAGAATTAATAATGGAGATATTGAATGTAGGCATAGCCATGGAGAATTATTTCCTCTGGAAAATGTCTTTGACTTCTTGAATGATTGTTGTTTGCCTTTGATGACGAGGTATGAATTTGCGTCGGTCTATTTGAAGGAAATTGATCCTGGAAAATGGAACATATCTCTTAAATCCTTCCTTTTCTTCCGATGTCTGATTATATTGCTTCAAGATTTATGATTTCTGCGGTTCTGCCTCTATGAACACATTTGCTGATCCTGGTGGCAGACTCTAAAAAAAAAAAAAAAAAGGGAACCCAAAGCAGGACTCCTACTCCAACAAATGGCATGAAAGATGTTAATGGTGGATGGTTTGATTACATGTGACAATCCCGACTAACTTCTATGATTATTACAAGAGGAGGGAAGGAGGCGAAAGCAAGTTCTTCGGGGGCAAAGGGTAAAAGGAAGAGGATTGTTGAGTCACATGACTCAAATGGCATGGAAGATGTGGGTACTAGTAGAAGCAAGTTGAAACCTAAAACATCTACTCCTCAAACAAAGGTGAAAGTTAGTACAACTCATCTTTAATATAGTTCAAATCATTTATGTAAGCTATTTAGTTAGACTTTCTACGGAAGCTGATGCTGAATATTCATATATGGTGGCGTCTGCGTCTTCGGATGGGTCTATACGTGTCTGGGATGTTTGTTCTGCCGCCAAAGAGAGCTCAATACCTTTAGCTGAAGTTAACACAAAATCAAGGCTTACTTTCCTTGCTGGTTCTACTCTCAATCTCAAGTGTAAGTAATCCTCTTAAGCATAAAACTGTTTAGTTTTTCCGATGTTTGGTAGTTTTATGCTTACACTAAAGAACATTGATGGTTTTTTCACTAGCTTAAAATTTGTTTTTAACTTGATCTTTATTTCCACATACAACTTCGAAAAGGCCCCAAGTGAAGAATGGTGTTTCAGAGATAAAAAGAGCATGGAGGAGTGGCTAAAGATTCATAACTTTCAAGTTTAGTCCATGAACCTTCACTGCACAAGTCTCTTTCTATTGCACATTCATAGGTAACACATATAAATTTGTTGTTGTAATCTAACTGAAGTGGGAGATGGAGTTTATGATTCGGTTAGAATAAATTCAGTTTTGGCCTTAGGGATGTGATGCCCCCTTTTGATGTATTGTCAGTTTTTTGTTATAGTGAAACCCAGAAGTGATGTGTGTCCATTAGCTAAACTTTGTTTTGAACATCTTCAGCTTTGGAAGGTCTTAAAGTTGAGTTCTTGTTGATTCCATTCAAATTGCTGGAGTGGCACTGGCACCCCTTTGCTTCATAGTCATTTTCATTTATGTACAACATCTTTGAAGATCATTACCACAACTTCTGCACGACTGCACTATTGGTGAGGCGACATATTAAGGTTAATAATCTAGTGGTTGTGATTCCCGCCGATTTTTTTATCATATCTTGTCAGTGCTCATATTTAGGATGTCAAGGACAATATTCAACATGTCAATGCGATAATATTATGGTTTGAAGATATATATATTGACAACCCTTTTGTAAATATGGTTAATAATCTTGAAGATATGATTTACCGTATCTTAAGTGATTCTCTCCCGGTTTATAGCTTCAATACTGTCAAAGTAAACCTACAACCTTGTCACTATGAACATTACTCCTATCATTATGAACAAATAACTTTGTCATCTTGGACAGACCTTTAATTTCTAGTTATGATATGGATAAAATCGTATCTTTATTCTCTTCCCTGTTATAGACTCCATCCTGTCATTATTAATTACCAGCTTTGTCATAAAGAACGTACATCATGTCAAAAAGAAATTTTATTCATGTCACTATTAATTCTCATACTAAAGCAATAATTTTCATCTGGCTAGTTTTATTATTTTTAAATTTCCGAGAAAAAAAATATTAAAAACATTATTTTAATATATATTTCATTTTTTATATATATTTTTTTACTTTTCTTTTAATTCATAATTATTCTTTTAATGTTTTTTACATTTAAATTTAAAGGTAAAACAAGTCATTATTTTTTAGCACAAATGACCTATTTTTTAGCACAAATAACCCACCTATCCTATTTTTGCTATTATCAGAAAACGGGTATACTTTTGCAAACTAAACACTGATTTAGTGTATTTCTGTAAATCGGCTTATTACTTAAGAAGATGTATTGAATCGATCCCTATTGTATTATTAATTAGTTAGGTCCGAATTACCCGAAAATTTTAGGGTCGAGATTTGATGACCCGTTGGGTCAAAATCGACTCGATGAGTGAGCACCATTTAGACACCACATAGACCCCACACAAATTCGTCATGAAATTGTGTTCTTTAAAGTCAGTCATAAGTTAAAGGCTAAACTAATTAAAATAACCCAACCTTTAAGGGGTGTTGAAAATATATCTCAACCTTTCAAATGTAAAATAAATATCCCGACCTATAAGTGATGGTAATATAATATCTTAATGATTTCTCTCCAATAAAATTCTTATTTTTTGTATTGTATTACTCATGTATTTTCAATTCAAATAAAGCATATAAAATTAAATTAGATGAGTTTAAAAGTTTATTTATAAACCTTTATAGTTTTAGATTTAATTTGTACCTAACTTTTTATATCTTTTTTTAAATTAATAATATCTATAACAAGCCAAATTAAAAGAATGTAAAACAAAATAAAAAAAATTATATTTGAAGATAAACTTAAAAACCAATCTAATTTAATCTAATAAACTTGAATGATATTTTACACAATCAAGATATTGAAAATTATATTTTAAATATTTACTTGTTTTAATATATTTGTTTTGATTAAATTTAATTATAATCTATAAATACATATTCAATTGAATAATTTAAATTAGATACGTATTAAATTGAATGTTTAGGGGCAAAACTAATCATTTTTGTAGGGGAGAAAATTTTGGAATATTATATTACCATCACTTATAAAGGTCGGGATATTTATCTTACATTTGAAAGGTGAGGATATATTTTTAACACCCTCTTAAAGGTTGGGTTATTTTAATTAGTTTTGCCTAAGTTAAATAACATATATATTTTATATAATTATAGTATGTTGAACACTTATTAGTACAAACATGATTTTTTTTATACTTCAAATATTTATATAATATTGTTATAATAATGCTTATACATAATGTTAATTATAATATTATTATTTACATTAATTTGACATATTTATATTACAATTTAATTTTGAAAATATTATATTTTACCATTCATAAAAAGTTCGAGCTTTTTTGACCCATTGGGTTGACCTGAAACCAAGACAAACTAAGTTGGCTTGACTCGAAATGACCGATAATCTGAATGATTTAAAACCCATCTATCCTATAATCCGAATGACTTCAACCCGAACTTGACTCGATTGACAGATCTAGGCCAGCTCGATCGATCTATATTGAAATTAGTTAATTACTCCGTATTTTGAAAAAAAAAAAAGAAAAAAGAAAAAAAAAACCCATGAATCAGCATGTAATGTAGATAGGTCTAATCAAGATGGAATGGAGATGGGACGAAAAGGGTCTAATCATCTCTTGTGTATACAGATAGGAAAGGAAAGGGAGATTGAAGAAAGCATCAATGGTTAAACCTACTCAAGGTTTCCATATTTAATTATTAATATCTATTAAGACTATAGCCAAGTTTTCATTTTTAGGGTTAGTAGGACAATGATATCAAACGGAACTTGCTATATTTAGGGCCTTTTTTAGAAGCTGCATTATATAACTCTTTCATTGTGTTTTTGTTCACGCAACCCCCAGGCCAGATTTCATTCAAGTATTCAATACTACTACCAGTAGTTTTTATGTCAAAAGAGTTCATTTATACTCTATCTATATAATTAGGTAAACATCCTGTAGAAAGGGGTATGCTGCCGCTTAGTAGATTCCATCCAGCGTTAGGGAAAGCGTTTTGCTTTACAAATGTACGATACGACGTAGACCTAAATCCTAATTATATGAACATAATGATTTATATATAATTTATAAAGTCAATCGATCAACTCGTTTATGAAGAATATATATGAACTTATTGACATAAATGTACTAGTTATCGATCCAACATTACAATTTAAAAAGGGTTTGTCTAAGGAGGAGATTGTTGGGGTTGTGGGTAGAGTCTCACGTTGAAAAACAAGGTAAAAATCAAATCAAAATATAAAGAAGGGGAAAACTGCTACACAATTGCTTAAATTTTTGTGTAAAGTGGTGGATCCTGACCTTATAAACAAAAACAAAATAAATCCTTTCATTTTAGTTTGTATTATATAATGTATAGTAATGACGGAATTTAGTAACATCAACGTAAATTGAGATGGATATATGGGTGTGTGTCATTTACAAGAAAATGTGCTTTGCCTGCATTACATAACTCTATGATTGTCTTTTTTCTTTATGCAATAGTTGTATATCGATCAAAAGAGTTTATAATTAGGTGTGGTTTAGGAGATTTTATTGTTAAAAAACCATTCATTTTTTTTTGACAAGGCAATATTTTGGGTGGTGTCAATCCCGACATGACCACCATCCAAGAGCGTCCTGAAGGACGAGAATATATAAGTTTGAAGTCAATGCATGATGAAAATGTGCCACACAATCCACAATATTTTTGACTTCCCTAAAAATGTGGCGGTAATCCAGTACCTTGAAGAACTGCATCACGAAGAGCGTGTTTGAGAGCAACATCTCGATCTCCCAAAGGACACTTTCACCGCCCGACTACATCATTCATGGTGACCAAATTGTCTCCCTCCACCTCAATTATGCGGATGCCAAGAACCTTAGCCCTTGCAATCCCTTAATTGTGTCCAAGAGCCTCAGCAACCAATAAGCTCAACTAGAATTGTCAGCCACCCCTACAAGTAAGGTTTGTATATACCTCCTTTTTGTGTTTGTACCCTAAAAAATGCTACTTCCTCTGTCTCATATTAAATGTCGTTTGTCTTTTTCTGCACGCTTTTTAAGGATCGAAAAACTCTATGAAATATTATTTTTTTTAATTAATTTTTTTATATAATTTGATACTTATTACTATAAGTATCAAATTATATAAAAAATTTAATTAAAAAAATAATATTTCATAGAGTTTTTCGCTTCTTAAAAAGCGTGCAGAAAAGTAAAACGACATTTAATTTGAGACGGAGAGAGTATTTTTTTTCCAAACGAGGATGCTAAGTAAATTTATCGAAATTTATGTATCATATACTCATTAGGGACTTTACTATTATATGATTAGAGAGGTCACTCGATTATGATTTCTCATTAATTTTCAATATATTTGAAGAGTTTATCTCCTCCGACCGAAAAAAAAAAACTTGAATTTTATTGCATTACTAGAAATCATACAGTATTTTTTTTTTTTTTTTGTAATAAGAGTATACAGTATATACATACTCCGTAGTCCGTACTTGTATAAAGACAGAAAATCCAATGGACCGAATCGGCCCAAAGGTTTTTATAGTTGGGCCGGCCCAAATTATGAAAGTTGAGATGTCTCGATGTGAATGAACTAGGGTTTGTGATGTCTCCTATTTTAAACCCTAGTACTCATCTCCTTATTTCTTTCTTCCCTTCGTTTGCTCTGAGAGGCTGAGTGAGGCGTGTTGTGATCTCGGATTATCCCCTCTCCCTCCCAAGGTATTATCTTCGTCTTATCGTAGTTTCAAATTTAGATTTTGTATTACACATCCTCTCTGCGAGTTCGTTCGATTCGTAAGATTCTGAAGTTTTGTTTTTATGAGTAGTCTCTGTATTTCTGTGAGTTGAAATGTCTCCGACTAATCGGATCAATTTGTGGATGTTTCAAATATATTTGTATTGATTTCGTCAATTCGGTTTTGTTTCGTCGCTGAGAAATGATACGGAATCTATCAGATCTCTTTGTTGAGTTTCATTTTTTACTGTTCTTGCTAGTTCGTATCAAAGATCCTAAATTTGTGGTTTTATTGCCAATTTACGCCTTTTTGATCCCTGAGATTTCAAACTTCTAATCGATGCTGGTGGTTTCAATTGATTGTATAAATCACACTTGTGTATATTCTGTTGCTTCTAAGCAGTTTGAGGAAAAATGAAGGTTAGCGTGCTCAATGATGCTCTGAATACCATGTACAATGCTGAGAAGCGTGGGAAGCGCCAGGCCTTGATTAGACCTTCGTCTAAGGTTATCACCAAGTATCTTTTGGTCATGCAAAAGCATGGTATGAATGAATCCAGAATCTGTATTTGGTATCCCTTATGGTCTTCTGTGTGGTTATGATTTATAATCTCCTCATTTTGCTTTCCTATAGGATACATTGGAGAGTTTGAGTATGTTGATGACCACAGATCTGGAAAGATTGTTGTCGAACTGATCGGCAGGCTGAACAAGTGTGGAGTTATCAGCCCCCGCTTTGATGTCAGTGTCAAAGAAATCGAATCCTGGACTGCTAGGTTGCTTCCTTCCAGACAGGTGAGCACTCAATTGTTATATCAGAATCATATATACATGGCATGGCATGATGAATTGTGTTGACTGATTTTTTGTTAATTGGTTGAAATATGCAGTTTGGGTACATTGTGTTGACAACCTCAGCTGGAATTATGGACCACGAAGAGGCGAGGAGAAAGAACGTCGGTGGTAAAGTGCTTGGTTTCTTCTACTAAACTGAAGCTGTTTTGTTTAATGAAATATGTTATGTTGGGTGTAGTTGAGACTTGAGAACATCATCTCTTTTGCTGATTTCCATTCCGGTTTTGAAATTTTTATTTGAATGTAAGGCAGTAGGCACTATTTTGCAATTGAGAAACCCATATGACTTTTGTGTTTCATGTTACTTCTTTTTATGCATGTTTTTTACGACCTTGAGATAGTTACTGCTATGCAATTCTTTGGCCCCTTTAATATTGCAAGGTGTGGTTTTGCAACTTTATTTATGGATGTTAGCAAACACTAGAGTTAACTGCTGGATATATAATCTTGTTGCCTTCTACTATTCGACTTTCTCTCATTTCATTGACTAATTTTAGAGAAGGGTATTTATATACACCTTCAAATCCTATACAACTCCCTTATCTGGACTAATAAATTAGCATGGGTCTTTCACTTTAATAAACTTCTAACAAAACCATTTGTTACCTTTTGCCTGATTTCACTTAATAGTAGGCTACTTTATGTTTTCCCCTTTTGATCCACAAGTCAATTTAGCTTCACAAATAGTGAAATAGGTTATCCAGGAAGATAAGTTAGTAATCCTACCATGACATGGGCATTGAGAAGATACCATCTCAGAAGAACAAGGTTGGGTACATTGTTCTTGATTCCATCCAAAAACTTGTTTTCGATTCCTGCTAGTTTGCCATTAGTTAGTTCAAAGGTGTGTTACAACTTGAGTCTTTGATTGACTCCTATACAAGGCGTCGAGAAAACCATACTCTGTTTATAAACATTTCTGAAGGGGTAGGAGGGTTTCTCTCCAAGGTCCGAGGGGAAACTCGGTGGTTTATTAGGACTTTGTATTTTATACTACTAATGAGGGATGCGGGATTTTATTAACTTCATCATGTCATTATAAGACAATGCTTTGAATGCATTACATAGCACTTTGATTGTCTTCTTGTTTACGTAGACAGGGTTTCATTCAAGAGTCGATTTCAAAAGAGTTTATTAGGATATTAGGAGAAAATAGTTTGTAAATGTAGGATGTAGTCATGTAGATATACCTTTTGTATAAAATGATAAGCGGCTCTACACTCTTTCGTTTTCATTCCTCATGTCTTTAATAAGAGCTTGACAAGCATTCGCCCTGCAGACTACAGCCCCTCATGGGCAAACTCGTTACATTTCCTACGTACGTATTACATAGACCTGAATACAGATGGATTCATCCATACAAATTTAATCGATCAACCCCGTTTATGAATAAACTAACATAATAATAATAAAAAAATTATATTATAAATTTCCAAGAAACAACCAATCAACTTGATCTGCTAGAGTTGTCTCCTCCGACGAGTAAGGCTTGTTTTTCTGTAGTGTGTTGTACGATTAGAAACATGTCATTTTCGCTAAAAGAGTTTGTGTTTTTTTTATAATCGAAAGTTTATCTCATTAGGGATTTTATAACATCAATAGAAGTAATTGAATGTCACTATAAAACAACGCTTTGACATGGCCTTTGAGGGCGATTTTTTGGGGGGGGGGGGGGGGGGGGGGACAAGAGATCTTTTTCCCATGTTTGACTAATGAAAAGAAAGTAAGATTGATTTGGAAATTAGAAGGGGAGGGGAGAGAAATCACTCGTTAAGTGAATCCTACCATGATAGGAAGATAAGTTAGTAATCACTCCATTTTGTTCTTTTTAGGGATCTCTAGACAAATTACTGGTTAAGTGATCCTTCAGGGGTGTCTCCTCTGCGAGTTAAAACCCAATCACCTTAGTTTAAATTATAATTTTAGTAGTTTTTTTTTTATAAAATAAAAAATGGGATTAATTCAAAACATAAAAATTAATTATAAGAAAACATAAAATTAGTATTAGTAATATGTATCTATATATATCTATATATACTATTTTAATTGCTTTTTCAACCAATGGGTTTAATTCAAAACATTTAATTATCTAAACTTTTACTATTATTCAATAAAACTAGTTCAGTACCCGTGCCCTGCACGGCGTATGCATGAAAATATTGTGTATTTAATATATGTAATATAATATGTGGTTGGTGAGTTGAATGCATAAATGTATTTGTACAGGTAGAAGTGTAGGTTGAAACGGATAAAATAGAAAATGTTGAGAGAATGAAGCTTTAAAAAGTAGTATAACATGTAAAAACTTGAATAACATAACAATAAAAAGCATGTATGTTAATGAAAATATGAATAAAGAAAAGTATAACTAAATGAGTAATTGTTCTTCCAGGGAGAAATCAGAGGTTGTAGCCGATAAACAATATAGAACAATGTTCCTGCAAAAGGGAAATATAAGACGAAGTTGTGTTATGAGGATTGAGTGAAAATGGCATGTATTTGTGAAAATAAGGTAAAGATGTTGAGTAGAATATGATGTAAGAAGTTGAGACAATGTACCATTATTAACGCAGATTTTGGAATACTTCCTTGTAGACTACGTTGGTGGTAGAATTTGTAGGCTTGCCTTCTGGGTCACAAATCAAAATCTTTAAGCCGCTTCTGGTGGTGACTCTTGAAATCGCCACGTATAACTGACCATGCGTGAAGACAGGCTTTGGAAGATATAAACCAACATGGGAGAGTGATTGGCCTTGGCTTTTGTTGATTGTCATTGCAAAACAAACCAAGAGGGGAAACTGTCTTCTCTGAAACTTGAAGGGATATCTTGTATCAGATGGTATTAGGACCATACGCGGAATATACACTGTTTCTCCTATGTTCTTTCCTGATATGATAGTGGCTTGAACGATATGTGTCCCGAGGCGGGTGACTATCAATCTTGTTCCATTACACAAGCCAGCGGATTGGTCTATATTTCTTATCAACATAACAGGTATTCCCACCTTCAATTTCAGTATGTGGTTAGGAACACCAGAGGACTTGATGGTGTTTAGAAACTCAGTAGAATAGAGTGTTTCATGATGAGCACTCGTTTCTTCTGATAAGGAAATACTATCCGAGCTGAGGTAAACATGTTCTTCTCCTGGTAATAAAGACATTATATAATCATTGACGGTGTCGACCACTTCATTAGTAGGGGTTAGAATAGCCCTTTGTTGGAAGTACTCTGGAGGATTCGGAATGTTAGTTAACGATGGATACGTTGAACTGACGATTGCTGCAATTGGATCTTGTACACCCATAATTAACAAATCAGCAGGGATTTGCACAATTGAGTGGAGGTCATATGGTTCGCCTTCGGTGCCGTCGCCGATGCTAAGAATCCACTTTGAGAATGTGTCTGCAACAATTGCATCTGATTCTGAATTTCCCTGGGTAACCCTCATATTTCTTGTCAGCCGGAGCACCTTGCAATAACTCCATAGATGAGAAGAGTTGATTGCGGAGAATACAATGTCTTGCCTGCTTCCCTTTTGTACAACTGGGAGTATTTGTCGGAAGTCTCCACCAAATACGATCAACTTGCCTCCGAAAGGCTTGTCTGCCATGTCATTATGTTGAGAACGCATAATATCTCTTAAGCTTTTATCCAATGCTTCAAAGCAGTGCTTATTAGTCATTGGAGCTTCATCCCAAATTATAAGCTTTGTGTTTATAAGCAGATCTGCAAGATCAGTTCCTGGACGTATATCACATATTGAATCCTCTGTGATTTGTATTGGGATTTTGAGGCGGGAATGGGCTGTTCGACCACCTGGGATCAATAGAGCTGCAATTGCACTGGACGCAACAATTAGTACTATATGGCCTTTTGATATTAGGCCAGACGATAGGGATCTCCATATGAACGTTTTTCCTGTTCCACCGTATCCATACAGGAAGAAGACACCACCAGTATTTGTTGATGCGGCATTCATTATCTCATCATACACTCCTCTCTGCTCGGTAGTTAAGCTTTGAACCAATCTATCATGTTCCATAGCTAATTGTTCGCGATCATAACGAAGTTCATCTTCGATGAGCTTGTTGTGTGGTTCTGGTAGCAAAGATTCGTTCGGCATAGGCATTGGGGGAAAATTTTTCATACTGTTGTTGTTTTCTTGTAGCAACCTTTCTATCTCAGCTAGAGTGTAATTTTTTAGCTGATCATCTGAGAGATGTAAATCTGCACAAATAATAATGTAGTTATGAAATTGAGGAAGTAAGTGTACGTAATTAGGAAACGTGTGAAAGAAATAACGGTGAGTTGTGAAATTTGTATCTTATAGGAGTTGTTACTTTAAATATACAATATATAGATATATATAATATAGATGGAAGTCATATTAGTTAAGTACGAAGTTAGATAAAGTATATTATTTTTAATTGCATAGTTTGTTGAAAAAGAGTGACATTATATATATATATATATATATATATATATATATATATATATATATATATATATATATATATATATATATATATATAAGTATAATTTATAACATACATGTACATACCTTCAATACGAAGGATCCTTCTCTGTGTGGTAAGAATATCATCAGATAGAAGGTGCCATGTATTGGCCCAAACAAATTCTGGGCGAGACATACTTCCAGATAATAATAGAATAGCAAAAAGTCTTCGGAGGTACTTAGCACTGCCCCAAAAGCTAGCTTCTGTGATACCATCAATGTATTCCTTTTCATCGTCATCTAACAGCCCAAGTGCGTAACATGCATCTCTGTAGGTTGGATAAACAATACCACCAACTGTGCGAATTTCTTCATATGTAGTTGGTCATTTGACATGATTAAGTAAAATCCGCAAGTAATACCTTTCACCGGTTCCAGGACTGACGTGGTAGACTCTACCGATCGCAGAAAACCCACGCTTTCTTGGTTTCCATGTTCTCTCTTTAGGCTTACAAACAAATGTAGATGGAAATTGGGGATATGTGAGGTTCTTTGCTTGTGGATAGATCCTATTGCAATTCATCCAAGATAGAAACATGGAAGTTTGGACAGTAGTATTATTTAGCACTGAGTCTATGAGGTGTTCCCCTTCGTAGACAACACTTTGTTCATCAGGGAGATGGAAGTTCAACCTTTCAACTGACGGCTTCCTGAAATGGATTTCAAATTGAAATATTCGCCAGGCTGCTTCACATGGGGATATATATCTGCAGTTAAGATACTCGTCGATTTCATTGTGAGGCTCGCCCTCGATTCTAGCTGTGACACGATCATGGCCTTTGTTTATGTACTTGAATAGATATTTGATGGACCGAGACTGATTACACCATTCGACATTAATATGGGCACGATATTTTAGTAAAAGTATTCTGTTGTATGGGACTACATACCTGTTATGGAAACAATGGATATTAAGATTTGGATATAATAATGTATAATTATGAAATGAAATTGTACGTTTAAAAGCAAAGAACGTGTTTTATAACGGAAGGAGTAAAGTAATGAGTCTCGTCAAACGATAGATATTGAAATTATTACTTTGTTAAGTTATTTTCTATAATAGATATGCCATGAGACTAAAAAGACAAAGGAAAATGTTCATCTATAAATTTACAGCTTTAATGTCAAAACATATAGTTTAGTTGTTTTCGAAAAAAGGCATTGTTTTTTTAATAGGAATAATATGTATGCGATAAATTTAACGGGTTTGTGTTTAAGAGTGGATAATAACGTTAAAAATTAATAAAATCTTGAATAAAATCTTCCAAAACTTTCCGAATAAAAACCTTGAATATAAAATCTTCCAAATTTATACCATACATAAAAAAAGATTTGGGTATACAAAAATTTGGGAAAGTATATCTTAAATCTTCCATGATTTTAATTGATACGTGCATATATCTATATCTAGAAATATTTAATTTGGAAAATATATTAGGATAAAATTTTTAAAAAAAATCTTCATAAATGATATTATCTAAATAATAGAAACTATCATTTGCACGAAAAAAAAAAGAAGAAACTATCATTCACGTGAAGTATAAAGTCCGAGCATAAATTTTGACTACTTTCACTACTTGATTTTAAGGACACCTTCTATCCATTATAATAGACAAATTAAATAATCTAATCGCACAAAATAAATACCAAATAAAATATTATATTTTCTTATCTTATATTTTAGGAAATTGTTAAATTAATTTTTAATACTATGTCTGTAGCTAATGGGATAGAATTTATCCAGCAAAGTCATTTAATTGTAGAATTAAAGAATGTAAATAGTTTTATAAAATGCGTACCTGTTGTCCAAATGATGCTTATTTTTTAGCACTGTTCTATCATCATTTCTTCTTCTATATACTGGGTAGCCGTCATCATCAATTGTGGTACTATCAACGAATCGCTTTGGAAAGTGTTTGGTGCACTTGTTGTCGCTCATGCATACACATTTGGGGTTCATTTTCCCACAGGGACCGTGCATCATTAACTCAGAAACAGCCTTGTGTAATTCAGGATCAGAGATCGGATCTGGAATCTCTGCTGAGATTATCTTATCAATAGCATCAGCGTTTGGGTATTTATCATCAGCATGCAAGAATAATAAAATATGGGCATGTGGGAGACCCCGTTTTTGAAACTCAATTGTGTAGATCACTGCAAGAAAACACCAATTTAGAATTAAAAAAAAAACAATTAGTTTGCTCATGTACCGAAATAAATAAAGAGATTATTATAAAAATATGTAGGAAATAGATATGTAACACGCAAGTGAAGTGCATAATTAGAGTATTCATACCTCCTATGACCTGTCCAAATATTTTGTTAGAACGAAACAGCTTGACCATGTGTTGAAGTTTCATGTGAAATATTCTAATTTCGACATCTGGACGATCCTCAGCAGAAAGATGTCGTTCTTTCATAAAGCTGTCTATTTCCGGCCATTTTGGGTTACACGTGAATGTAATAAATAAATCAGGATATCCATAACGTTTACATATCGCCATTGCATCTTGATAGTTCTGAATCATATATCTGGGACCACTGGTGAAGGAAGATGGTAAAACAATAGGTTTACCAGTAGAAGAACCTTCTGTCGTGCCATTATCTGCCGCACGAGTCAAGTTCTTGTAAAGATCAACTCTCAATTTCGGTTGGTTCAATCTAAAGTATTTAATTCTGTGGGACTCAATCATGGTGTAGGCATCGACAATAAGCTGTTGGAAAAGTCTTCGACTCAGTATAATAGTTTGCCCTTCACGAAGCCTTTCTTGTATCCGAAATGCAATAAATTCCCTCATACTTATGGTTATCCTTTTTCTACGGTTCGTTCCAGCATCACGAACCTCAATATTGAGCCTGTAACCATCTTCACCAAATGGAAACAACAATGGATATTGAAGAGGAAGGTAGGAAGTATGCAATTCATTGATGCGCTTTAAAGTCCCCGAATGTCTTTGCAGAAGAATATCTCTGTTGTCAATTGTGGTGGTAACATCACCCGGAATAAGGGCTGCAACCTCAGATGCTGAAGGAAGATTATACATGCGACCATCCGTTGACCTTGTACTTATTAACCTTAATGTAAAATCCGAAGAGCTATCATCTTGAATTCTATCTTTTGCCATTCTAAAGGACTTTACATGTGGATTATGAAGATCCAGCATCTGTTTTAAATCTGAAACTATTGATTCTTTGAACTGATTTACACCATCAGGACTGCAAAATATTTCAAGTAAAAATAGGGCATTTACAAATTTAAAGAATTATATGTGTAGATATTTTGAAAAGAAAGTATACAGAAGGTAGTTACGTGATTGCTCGAAGTCGGTTTTGTTCCTCATTCTCGGTATCGTAGATATACAGCTGGGCAAACTTGGGAGTTTCGCCCGAATCAGGGCACATGCTGCCAATCAAATGGCAATTTTGTCCATGTAATTGAAACATGTTTGGACCAAAACCTGCATTAGGGGTCTTGTCTTTTATTCCACCCATTGACGTGAAGGAGAACATCATATTGTAGGCTCTTATATTATTTAGAAAGTGTCTACTCCTTGAATCATTGTTTGATAATAGATTGTTAAGCGGATAGGGAGGGTGTTTTAGCAAAGGCAGCTGGACTTTTCCATTCATGCAACACAGAGAGAACTTGGGTCCAGTTCTCTCTACTCTGCGTTTGTTTATTCTCTCATCATACCACATAAGGGCACCACATGATTGACACTCGTACGTTGGTTTTCCAACATCATAATAATCTGTACCTACATATATAATAGTAAATGAGAAAGAGAATAAGAAAATGAATATAAATAGATCATAAATATTATGGGTTATATATATATATATATAATGAACGTACCGATGTTATCTATAGAACCATCATTTGCTGCATCATCGTTATCATCGTCTTCCTCATTGTCGGCTTCCCAAGTATCTAATCAATTAATTCTAAAGATGGTTGTAAAATTACATTGATCATCCTTAAAGTACCTGTAGGAGCATTAGGAAGATGTTCATCTAATCTTCGTTTTCTTTTGTTTCTAAGAGCTGCTATTCTCTCATGTCGATTATGTTGTGTAGCTGCCCTTCTTTCATCACTTGGAACCATCGTACCTATAACAAAAATACGTACATAATTATAAGAATCTCATATAATTACATAATTGTTCAAGTTCGGAATATTTAGACCACTTTAAACTCTATTCATAGTACGTATAAAAGAAACTAAATAAAAGACAATAAAATAATATACCTTATAAACAATCAGCACGTTATATATTTCGAGAAGATTATAAAGAAAATTGTAAACAAAGTTGTAAATAACCCACAAGAGCAACAACATAAAGAAGGGAGAAGGGTGAGATAATATTAACAATCTAAAGTATATATAGGGAAAAATTGAAAAATCTATCCATAATTATATATGGGTAAAATCCCAAAATATATCTATACCTTTCAAATATGGAAAATTTATATCTTTATCTACAAAAGCGATAGATCTTCAATATAAAAAATTGTGTTTAAACTCTTTCCAATTATATCCATATGTAAAAAAAACTAAGGAAAATATAGTAAAAGAAATTGTTATGAAAATATCAATCCTGATATTAATAGATTTAGTGTTCATTAAGTTCGTTTTATATGAAATAAAGTTGACCTTGGTTAATTTCAAATCAACCTTTCGTTAACTGCGGTCAATGCATGCTCTCTTTTCTTAGAAGTTTTTTGGTATTTATATCTTTTCTAGATCATGCAATATATATGATTATATGAGGTTGTTTGATATGTAATATATGGATCGAGTGTCATGTTTACAGATAAAATTTTATCTTATAATAATGTTCAAAATTCATTAATATCTTATAAAAATATATCTATATCTAATGAAATTGAATGTAATTTTATCTTATATATATTGAGTATTTCCAAAATTTGTGATTGGTTCATACAACTGATATCTATATCTAAAGAAATTGGGTTAAATTTTATCTTATGTATATATAGATGTATTGATTAAATAGGGTTAAAATAAAATTTTAAATTATGCATATATATAATAGATATTGATTATGTGTAAAAATATCTAATAAAATCGGGTTTTATCGTATGCATAATAGCACTTTAAAATAATAATCTTAGGAACTTTCATCTGGTTTTGAATTTGATTTGGATCTACGTTGGATTCGAACAAAATAAATTCCTACTTTAAGAAGTATGGATTTTGGTATACAAATAATATTATTTAAAATTCGGTAATATCAAACTCAATTATTATTTTTTAAATATAAATCATAACTATTTTATAACTACCCTATCTAAAATACTATTAGATAGTTTATAAAAATTAATCGTCAAAATAATAAATCAACCATAATCCGCGCAACAAATTATAATGGAGAATCCTGATACCAAACCAATTTTATGTTTAAATTACATATAAAGACTAAATTAAATATAAATATTGATAATAATAGTAATAATAATAACAACAATTACTCCTATAAAGTAAAATTGTCATTTCTCTATTTTCACCTTCACTCGATTATCGAATGAAGAGACTTCATCTTCTGAGCATTCCTCTCCGCTCTTGGTAGAAGCATCTACATTACTATCATCAGAAATAACGATAGAAGTTTGATAGCGTTTTCTTAAAGCTCGTTTGCCTTTTCCAGAATTTTGACGACGTTTTCCCAGGCTGAAATTCTCCAATGTCTCTGAGCTACCTTCTTCAACATAATCGCCCTATTTAAAAAAAAATTAAGATATTAATAAGTAGATTGCATAGTGTTCAAAACCATCCATATGGATTTAGTACTGAATTTATTGCAATATTTACCTTATCTTTACCAAACTTTTCTTCAAACTTCTGAATTAGGGATGGATCATCATTGATCTTTAAAATTTTCAAACCACTATTATTGTTGTTGATGGCATATTCATCGATGACTACTTTAAACAAAAATACTTTATTTAAAATCGAATCAAAATGTGATGGAATAGCACTGAGTTCAGCATCCTGTATAATGAAAACACCAAATTAATTACAATATTATAAGGAAAATATTATAATGAAATTAGGATTTTTGATTAATCTATAAATTATACAATAATACTATACCTTTTCGATGGAGTCCAGAATTGACTTCACCGATTTGTGAATGAGTTGAAAAACTTGGTT
The DNA here is from genome assembly GCA_037127255.1 of Persicaria tinctoria. Taxonomy (NCBI): domain Eukaryota; kingdom Viridiplantae; phylum Streptophyta; class Magnoliopsida; order Caryophyllales; family Polygonaceae; genus Persicaria; species Persicaria tinctoria. The sequence goes on from JBANSL010000014.1 coordinate 11,375,779, forward strand.
TTGGAACATTGTTAACAGTGTGTTTCCAGATCTATCGGCAACCCTCAAAACAACTTTGAACCTTTTGTCCAAAAAAACATGAGTTAATCTATTGTACATTATAAAAGTAAGTATGGAATTATTTATTTAAGAAATTACCTAGGCTCAGGGTACTGGATTTCTTTGTCACAATTGTTACACCAAAAACATTCACCATCATGAAAAACTTTCTTCTTGCAGTGTACACATGAATTATAGTACCATCCAAACTCATCGTCTATTCTATGTATTGTAGCGATTGTAACAAATGTTCCTTGCTATAGAAAAGAGGGAATAAATAGTTGTAACGATATATATGGATGAAATGCATCATATATATAAAAATAAGAATAGCTTTGAATATTGAAATAGAATTAATGCGATATACTAATTATGAGAAATTTACCTCCTTTGCAAGAAGTAAATCATTCAATTCATGGCATGTTTTAAAATCATGCAATTTCAAGAAATGATCTTCAAGGGAATATGATGGTTGATTTTTAACTTCTAAAAAATCGCCACAATTCGGCTCATTGTCGGGCACATGATACCTAAATTTACGATGGATTAGTATTTATATAACTCAATCAAATAATTAAGACGATAATTTAATTATATAATTTTTATTGAACAAAACACATACCTTTCTTTGAAGTCAACTATTTCTGGAATATGTAAATCATCCAAGAATATCAAAGAAGCACTAAAACAATTGGATATATAATTTTTCCCTGCAATCAATTATGTGAATCAGGTTTATATTCATATAATAGATATTTTTAAATATATGGAAATAAATTTTTTTATAAAATCAATAAATTATACGGAGTACCATCATAATTATCAATTTTTGCAAATTGAATAATAACAACAACTTTATTGTCCATGCGTATGTTCTCATAAGGAATAAGTTGTTCGGCGTATAAATCCCACAAAGTACATTTGATGACATTAGATCTGCAAACATGTAGATAATGATATCAAACGACAGCTATTTGCCATTGTAACAATGGTAATTACAAAAGTCTAATATACACCTAATTAAGTTGCAAATATGAAATTAAGAGGTACCTTAAATTTGTGATTAAAATACTTCTTCTTTGGTGTAGGCTTCCCCGATGACCAGCAACATTAGTACTCATAGGACCCACCTTCAACACAACGCCAATCACATCTATAAAAATAAACAATGTTATTTTAAGCATAACTTTGATGATATGTAAAGAAATAATCTTTAATATTTAACTAAATAAAAAGAATAACTTACCAACCATACAACTACGAACAGTATCAGATTTTAGAATTACATCAAATTCAACGAATTGAAATCCTTTCAGCGGTATTGATGGTTGGTCAATTTTTTTGAAATAAGCATTTTGGAAGAACATAATACGATGTTTGAATTTACTACAATGTACTTTGACATCATGATCATAAACTGAGAAATTCATGATGTTATAAGTACATCCTTCTAAGATTTGTTCAACTTTTGATGAATCTTGCTTTCTAATGCTAGCTTGTATTTTAGAACCCTACAAAATAAGATTATATTGTTAATAAACACTAAAATATGTACAAAATTCAAAACAATATCATTGAATTAAAAAACATAACCTTTTCATCCATTAAAATCATTTCAATAGAATGAATTTCATTAGGATTTGTAAAACTTGGAGATTTCCATATTCTAAGCACTCGAACCATGACACTCCATCGTATTTTCGTGGTGTTTGTTGAATTTGTCTTTAGCTCATCATACTTGAAACTTCTTAGTATTTGCCATCCTAGAAAAAAAAATCAAATATGCATGTTAATTTAATTTAATTCAAAGGTCAAAATACAAAAAGACCAAAAAAAACTTCTTATTACCTGTCAACGTATCAACTCGACACGGCAAATTTGGATTCGAACTTCAACCGGCAAATACTAATTGTTTGAAGCGGCTAGTTAATGTGATATTGAAGGTTTGGTGATGTCGGGTAAATAACCTATATATATAGGAACTACAATATTTTATCTTAAACACTTAATTAATTATCTATTTAACATAAAATCTTATGAGATATATATCCATACATACATACATATATATATATATATATATATATATATATATATATATATATATATATATATATATATATATATATATATATATATATATATATTATATACCATCGTACATAGAATTTCTACCTAATTTAGATATAAGGTTAAATATTAACAATCGACCAGATATTAGATAGAATATTTTTTAATTTAAAAAGATAATATATACCATCGTAGATAGAATTTCTACCTTATTTAGATATAAGGTTGGATATTAATAATCAACCAGATATTAGATAGATTATTTAATTTAAAAAGATAATATATACCACCGTAGATAGAATCTCTATCTAATTAGATTGGGTCTAATTATATCTTATAAATATATTAATATATTATATAATAATTTTACCTTATAAAATACCAACCGAACGTGAAATAATTGGGTCTAATTTAAAGTAGGCCGCCGGTGACAATTGTGATCAGAAAGTAGACCGAACATTATCCGAAAATTGTTATTAAATTATTCCAATCGACGCCTAAAAAATTGGATATAATTTTATCTTCTTCTTTATTATATATAATAGATTTGTTTAATTTTCAAAATATTTGGTTGTTAATTTTCAAAATATTTAATTGGCTCACAAAACTAACATTATCCGAAAATTGTTATTAAATTATTCCAACCGACGCCTAAAAAATTGGATCTAATTTGATCTAATTTTATCTTCTCCTTTATTATATATAATAGATTTGTTTAATTTTCAAAATATTTGATTGTTAATTTTCAAAATATTTAATTGGCTATTAAATTATTCCAACCGACGCCTAAAAAATTGGATCTAATTTTATCTTCTTCTTTATTATATATAATAGATTTGTTTAATTTTCAAAATATTTGATTGTTAATTTTCAAAATATTTAATTGGCTCACAAAACTAACATTATCCGAAAATTGTTATTAAATTATTCCAACCGACGCCTAAAAAATTGGATCTAATTTGATCTAATTTTATCTTCTCCTTTATTATATATAATAGATTTGTTTAATTTTCAAAATATTTGATTGTTAATTTTCAAAATATTTAATTGGCTATTAAATTATTCCAACCGACGCCTAAAAAATTGGATCTAATTTTATCTTCTTCTTTATTATATATAATAGATTTGTTTAATTTTCAAAATATTTGATTGTTAATTTTCAAAATATTTAATTGGCTCACAAAACTAACATTATCCGAAAATTGTTATTAAATTATTCCAACCGACGCCTAAAAAATTGGATCTAATTTTATCTTCTCCTTTATTATATATAATAGATTTGTTTAATTTTCAAAATATTTGATTGTTAATTTTCAAAATATTTAATTGGCTCACAAAACTACTTTTAAGGAGAAGCCGCCATGTGTCTCAGGCGACTTCTCCTTTATTATATATAATATAATAGATTAATTTCATATATTACTAAGCTTTTATTTATAAAAATATCTACTTTGCTATCCGATATCTAATGTAATATATACTTTTGATTTCTTTTTCACTCATCTACCCATTTTTTAATGCATGATAATTCAAATGGTTAGTTTAATTTATAATGTATATCTACTTATGGAATATTTCAATATGATTATACCTTTATGATTATTCTAAGTTATCTTATTGCCTTTTACTTTTTTTTTTCTTCTGAAAATCTAATTGGTTAATTTAATGTTGAATGCATATCCATTTATGGAATATTTTTATTTGATTTTATTTGATTCTATCTACAAGCTCTACATGATTTTTCTTAATTATCTTTTTGCCTTTTACTTTTGTCCAGCTATCGTCTTATAAATAATACACTCGCTACTGAATATTGTCAGTCATCCCAACCGTTTTCTATTATCCTCATTTGCGAGGTTGAAAGGACAAGAGTAGTTGCCTTGGCGGAGCAGTTTGTAGGCGCTTACGAAATAATTCTAACCATACGTATTATACATTTTACTTTATTATTTTCTAACCGCTAATATGTGTATTTTTGTCGGTAATTTTTTGGTATTATTTAATATTCACAACTTTACTATTAAATTGCGCGCCATTGACGCGGGTATATGACTAGTAAACATTATTAATGAATTACTTAATTGTTAACCATAATTACCTCACAAAAGTTAACAACAACAACAACAATAATAATATTCTATTAAACAAATTCATGAAAAAAGTGAGTTAAGGGCCCATAGTCAAACTCACTACTAAACACTGACAGTTTAAAAAAAAAGATGTGATAGATGAAAAATAAGTTAAACGTCCGAAATGGGGCTCAAATCTCAATGTTAAATATGTTCTAAGATCCTCCAGCAACTTCTCCAAAATTTCTTGGGGAAAAAAAGACATATTCTCCAATTTATTATTGTTTCATCTCCAATAGTTTTCCATTTTAAAGATTTAGAAAAACATATAGTTTTAAAAAAATGTTGTAGATTTAGAAAAGATTTTCTATTTTTACCGCTGCCTTTTTATTTTAGAGAATAAAATTGAGAATTTATTGGATAAAATAAAAGAGAAAATTGTAGTGGATATACCAATTGATGCGACCCATTACAAAAATAACCCCCCGGCCCAAATTGCATAAATGTCAAAAAAGCCCATTAAATTGCAAAAATAACCGGTGGAGGCAACCCATTACAGCGAGTACTGGACAACCTTCACAACAGTCCATTGATGAGCCCAATCCAATAGATGAAGACAAGCCCACATGAAGAACACTTGCTCTCCAAGAATACTGCTGTAGCTTGTTGCACAATGAGGAAGCTTCCTCTGCCTTCTATTCTGTCTATATATATTGTATTGTTTGTCACTATGCAAGACCATGTGTGGGATCACACAATTGTAACCGTTTCTGATATTCAAAACACATATTTGAGCGTGGCATCAGAGTCATAAGACGACAATCAGTCGCACCTTCTTTTCTCTCCTCCTGGGTGTTCCTTTCTTTCCTTTCCTTCATTTTAATGGCGGATCCCAACCAGTGGCGGAGGCAAGGGGGTGCTTGGGGGTGCTCGAGCACCCCCGGCTAAAAAAATTTACAAAAAAAAAAAATTATTTTTTTCCATATATTTAGCATTTTTAAGGTAATATAACATATTTAAATGGTATTTGAGACAAGAGTGCTAACTAGCTCAAGTGGTAAAGGAAGGAAGAAAAAATAGAATCAAAAGGTTTTGGGTTCAAATCTCAACTGTTCCACTTTTTATTTATTTTACCATATCATTAATTTTTCTTTATTTCTCTATTTTTTTTCTAACAACTATTTCATTAAAAGAATGTCATATTTATGTTTAAATTATATATTTAACCTTTTCTTTTAATATTGTTTTAAAAGTAAATTTTCGTGATTTTTTCCTATATTTTTTGTTTCTCTTCTATTTTTTTTGGTTATTACTCTCAACTATTTAAATACAAAAAAATCTTTTAGAAAATAAAAATTTCAGTAATTTTTTAATATTTTCTTACAAAAATTATTCTTAATAAGTATACACCAAAAAAACATTTTACGAAATTTTTTTAGCACCCCCTAATCGAGAATCCAGGCTCCGCCACTAATCCCAACCCTCCAACAACTCTTTCTCAGCAGATTCTGGCCTCCATGGCCAATCTCTCTATCAATCCCTCACACCCCTCCATTCCCAACTTCTCCACTCTCAATACCATCAAACTATCTCCCTCAAATTCCCCCCTTTGGAGTCAACAAATAACTCCGTACCTCCGCTCTCAGCGCCTCATGGCATATGTGGATGGATCTCTCCCCTGTCCGATTCCTGCTGAAGATGGTTCCAACACTCAGGCCGTTGACGATTGGCACGCCAAGGACCAACGGGTCGTTGCCATTCTCTCCGCTTCTCTCATGGAGCCCATTCTCGCCCAAATCCTCACCTGCCAGACCGCTCACTAGGTGTGGACTCGTCTTCACGAACTGTATTCGACTCGTTCGAATGCCCAAATCGTTCAGACCAGGTTTTAACTAGCAAGTCTGAAGAAAGGGGACGAGTCCGTTACTGATTACTTCAATCGGGCTCAGGCGCTCGTTCAACATATCCAAGTTGCTGGTCAGATCATCTCCGATGATGAGTTCGTTGTGTACTTACTCGCTGGACTCGGCACCGACTACGATGCTATGGTTGCTACTATCTCCAGTCAGCCTATTCTCCCCACCCCGACTCTCACCTTGTCCTACCTTTTTCTTCAAGAAAAACGTATCAATCGCAACAATGGAACCTCTATTCCCTCTTCTCAGTCCATTATGGGTGCACCTCCCTCACAACAACCAGAGCTAAACTTCACTACCAACAGAGGTGGCCGTGGTTCTTACAGAGGTGGCCGTGGTGACTCTAGTCGCGGACGCGGTCGGGATGATCGAGGAGGTCGCAGTGGGCGAGGTCGGGGTTCTCAGACCTTCAATGGTGCCCCCGATACAAGACCAATATGTCAGATTTGTGAAAAGCACGGCCACATTGCCACAAAGTGTTGGAGCCGCTTTGATCACTCCTTCCAATCACCACCACCGAGTTCCCTTCAAGCCAATGCCACCATCAGCAATTGGTACCCAGACACTACCGCTAATCATCACTACACTCCTGATTTTTCGAACTTGAGGTTCGATCGTTTACCATACGAAGGCACGGACTCGATTTCTCTTGGCGATGGGTCCTCGATTCCCATTCATTCTCACGGTTCTTCTTATCTAAACACTTCAGCTCACTCCTTCTTGTTATCTGATCTCTTTCATGCTCCCATGTTAAATAAAAATTTGATTTCTGTTCACCGTTTTTGCCAAGATAATCACCGTTATTTTGAATTTCATGATTCCTTTTTTCTCGTGAAGGATTCCGTGACTCAAGCTCCTCTTCTCAAGGGCCACGTTGAAGGCGGCCTGTATGTCATGCCCGTTGGTTCGTCCGCAAGTTCGTCTGTGTCGTCCCCTGTTCTACACTTCAGCAATCTCTCATCCTCTTCGCCGCCGGTTTGCAGTTGGCATGAACGCCTAGGTCATTCGTCCTCTCAAGTTTTGTTACCAGTTCATTTTCCCTACCCGGATCCAGTGGCTCAACCCAACATCCCTGCATCTCTTGCTCTTGGGGCAAGGCTCACGCCTTCCCACATCCCCCTAGCCCATCTCGTTCAACCTATGTTTTATTCATGGATGTATGGGCCCCATCCCACTCTAGTTCAATCAATGGCAATAAATATTTTGTGTCTATTTTAGATGATTTCTCCAAATTTCTTTGGGTGTTTCCTTTTCAATCCAAAACACAAGTTTCGGAAATTCTCACTCGGTTCATTAAATTGGTCACAAATTTTTTTAGCCGAAATATTATATCCATTCAAACCGACAATGGAACGGAGTTTAAACCCTTAACACCCTTACTTCAAAATTTGGGGATTTCTCACCGACTATCTTGTCCTTATTCCCATCAACAAAATGGAAGCATTGAATCCCGACATCGTCGGATTGTTGACATGGGCCTCACCCTCCTCAAACATGCGTCTCTTCCTTTACGTTTTTGGGATTACGTTTTTCAAACCTCCACCTATCTTTTTAACCGCCTTCCTACACCTATTCTACAAAACGAATCCCCCTTTTCTATTCTCTTCAAACGCCCTCCCAATTACAAAAGGTTTTCGGTTGTCTATGCTTTCCAAATTTACGACCATACCACAATCACAAGCTCAGCTTTCAGTCAACACCTACTGTTTTTCTCGGATATAGTCCCAATCACATGGGATATTTGTGTTTTGATTTGGCTAAGAGAAAAATGTATATATGTAGGGATGTAATATTCCATGAAACTATTTTTCCTTATTCCTACAATCAGCCCACTACTTTGGCCCATCCACCAGCCCAACACTCAACCTTACCCATTTTTAACCCAACTACGTCTAATCCCCCTATGCCTATACCCACTCCTTCAGATCCTCCTTTGCCCCAGACGTCATCGTCCTCATCAGACGTTGATTCTCCTTCCTCCTCCGGATCTTCATCATTACAACCCCCAAACCCACCCTCATAAAATTCTCCTCCTCATCATCCCATGGTTAACAAGATCTCACACAAACAACCTTCGCCCTCCCGTTCAGTCGGATGGCACGATACCCTGGCCTAGATCCCTTTATACCACCACAATCGTCCATGAGGAGCCCACCTGCTTCACCACTGCCTCTAAGTTCCCTGAATGGCGCTCGTCTATGGCGACTGAATTCAAAGCCCTTCTTCATACACACACCTGGACACTCGTTCCACCCTCACCCTCTCAAAATGTTCTTGGTGTGAAGTGGGTTTTTAAAACAAAACGAAAATCAGATGGCTCTTTGGAGTGAAGGAATGCGAGATTAGTTGCCAAATGATTCAATCAATTGCCTGACATCGATTATACTGATACATTTAGCCCGGTCACGAAACCATCGACCATTCGCCTACTACTGTCACCGGCAGCGATGCACAATTGGACAACCACTCAGCTTGACATACAGAATGCCTTCCTCCATGGCTCTATTGATGAGGATGTTTTTACCATTCAACCGCCAGGTTTTGTCAATCCTTCCTTTCCGCATCATGTTTGCAAACTCAATCGCTCCTTATACGGACTAAAACAGGCCCCTCGGGCTTGGTTTGCTCGCTTAAGTGACGCTCTTGTTACAATGGGTTTCACTCCCTCACCTGCTGATACATCTCTATTCTCCTTTCGCCAAGGGAACTCTTGTGTCTTCGTGCTGGTTTACGTTGATGGCCTCTTAGTTCTTGCATCTAACCCTGAATTAGCGGCTAGTTTTGTTTCTGTTTTGTCTTCGCAGTTTCCTGTCAATTTATTACTTAATGAAGATCCACCTCACCGACATCAAAAAGCCCGTAGCTGAGTCAGATAAAGAGAAAGTGGTAAGTGATATCGTCATGCCTTATTTACACCTTAGTCAGACATGTAAAACTGGCTATGATGAGATATTGAATGACTAGTCCACCTGTGAAAATGCCAGGAAACTGTCTTCACAGGGGGTTGACTACGAGGAGCAAGAGGAGATTGTCACCGAAAACGCCCACCCAGCTTCCTCAACACAGGACGTCGGCACGCAACAGGAGCCCCCTCCTCCACATGCACCAGTTGAGCCGAAGGGGACGGGGAGACCGAAACGCAAGAAGAAGCAAGAGGAGATTGTCACCAAAAAAGCTCACCCAACTGCCACAACTGATGAGGTTGTCACGCAAAAGGAGAGTGTCACGTAGGTGGCCCCTCCTCCACCTGCACCAGGTGAGCCGAAGGGGACGGGGAGGCCGAAACGCACCAAGAAGGAAGCCCAAGCTGTCGATGACCAGGTCGTATCGCCCCTGTTGAAGAGGGCCCGTGTCGTGAAGTTCAAGCGGACTACGGTGCATCCTTCAGATGCTGCTGTCTTTGAAGGTCTTGTCACGAAGGAGGACACCGAGGTCGTCGATGGGTGAATGTCTAGGTGCGTTGTCATGTTGCCTCATCTTTATTCGTTTAAATTGTCGGCCAACCTCCTTTTATACTCCCTCTGAAAATCGTTGCACTCCCCATGTGGTTTCCCTCCAATTTGCCTTGGCGGAAACTTTTCTTTGTGAAAAGTGGACCCTCTCTCTCTCCTAGTGCATTAAATGTAAGTCATTCTAACCCCTCTCACCCTCTCTCCCAACCGTCACTGTCACTCTGCACTCCTTCATATTTTAATTGTTTTTTTTTGCCCAAATTATAACACTCCCTCCTCTATAATTTTGACAAGTGTCCCACCCCCTCCCACCTTTTCCCGGTTTGTGCAAAGGGGTAACCTGCAACCGGTTGAGAACAATTTGCAAGAATAACATTTTGTCATACCATTGTAAATTTTCAACCCCATGGTTATTTTTGCAAAGTTGGGTATGATTTAGTATATTGGTGCAAATCATCCAAAATAAAATGGTTAAAATTCTCCAAAAATAGTAAAAAAAAACTTTAAAATAGAGAAGCGGTTAGATTGCGATGCTCTAACCTAATCTAAAATTTTGATTTTTTTTAAAAAAAAGATAGAGAACCCAAGTCACTTAACATTTCCTCCGTTTTCTTACTGCCTCTGCTATTCCGACTCGTTCCTTTTGTCGAGATGTGCCTTTAGGGTTGTTCCTTTACTGCATCCTACGTCGTCGGAGGTGTTCGAGAAGACAGAAGGATAAGCTTTGTTGTCATCCTTGCGTTACAAACAAGCTCATTAATCATTATTGCCTTGCAAGAATGAGCTTGTTGATTTGTTATTATTTTTTTTTTAAAAAAATAACACTCCAACCCTTGCTAGGCAAGGTTTAAACAATTAAAAGAGAAATCTTTCTACACCAATTTTTTGCAAAGAACACTGCCCTTTAGTCCCTAAATTGTTTTGTATCATTTGGGTACGTTTACTGAAAAGTGATGTGCTTATTAATTAATCTATTGATGTTATCTCATCTCTTTGTTCATAATTTGATCGGGAAAATTAATTAAAATACCCTCACCTTTGGGGGTATGGTAAAAATATATCATCAACTTTAAAAAGTAATAAAAATATCCCGACCTTTGATAGTAGTGGTAATATATTACCACGATTTTTTTCACTGGTCAAAAATGCTGACAAGACATCCTACGTTGATTTTTTACGAGAGTTTTTTGAACAGTTTCCTTAGGAAAAAAATAAAGAGTTGGACCGGGTTCATACACCACAACTTTTTCTCTCTCTTATCTTCTTTCGTGATCGCCTCTTGAGCTGTCTTTCGGTCTTCCAGGCAGCTCATAGTTCCTCTTCAATGACAGTGTCCCTCCCTCTTGGTCGGCTATCTTGAGCTGTCTCTTTCACATCTTCTTCCTCTTTGATTCGTTCACAAACTTAGCTGAATAAGTTTTTTTTTCCTCTTTGTTGATGCTTTTGTTTTCGGTTTAGTTTTGTAGTTGTCGGTTTGGTGTTAGGAATAGTCGTGTTGTGTTAATTTGAGGCAACTTTGACCGGATTAGTTGCTTGGTTGAATCAATTTCATCATTTTCGGGTTTAATTTTGCTGTCGGTGCATTTTTTCCCTAAGGAGACCATTTAAGAAAACCCAATTTTAGTATTAATTTGTAAAAAGGCTTCCACGCAGGATGCCTTGTCAAAAACAAAATTAACGTAAGTTGCATTGTCAGCATTTTTCACCCATGAGAAAACTCGTGGTAATATGTTACCACTACTCTCAAAAGTCGGGATATTTTAATTACATTTGAAAGTTGAGGATATATTTTTACCATACCTCCATAGGTGGGGGTATTTTAATTAGTTTTCCCTAATTGGATCTATCGTTTGGTTTGGTGAGGCGTCGTTGCGTGTGCATGACTGAGTTTAATTCTGGTGGAGGTTGCAGTATCAGATGTCTTGCTAATTGATTAAGTGGATTTTAGTAGTGAATGTGATTTTCGAAGATCTCTCATTTAGGTGAGGAGGACGTCGTTGGTCCGCACTACTCCAGGTGTCGTCTATTCCGATGGTAGGTTATTGTTATCCGCTTCCCGATGCCGAACGTCTTGCGAGTATTATCCCTCTCTCGTGTTTTCGACATTCACAATTCATCACGGGACTTCCTTGAATTCTTCACTGGCTGACGATCTTTTATATGAGGTTGAGTTTGTCATTTTTCCATTTTTATTTTTCGTTTTTGTGTGCTGTATTATGATGGTTAATCTGTCTATCAAATGTTAGGCTCCCATATCCTGTGAAATAATGTACTATATATTAACGAATGACAAACATGTATCAAGTTTCATCAATTTATTACTATTATTTTATGGTTACAAAATCAGGATCCACGTACCCTCACGCAAAACCATAATTAAACTTTGCAAACTATTGTATAGATTACGGGTTCGTATGGGACGGAGTTAATAAACTAACTAAAATTATAAACAGGGTAAAATTTATAAACTGTTGGTAAAAGTAGTTAAAAATTTATGAAAAAATATAAACTACGTATGGGTCAAAAACAGTTTATTTGTAAAAAGTGGAGTTTATTTGGTTTTTATTAGAGTAATTGTGGTACTTTCAAACCAAATAAGTAAAAGAGAAGGGGTAAATTTGTAATTATGAAAAAATAAGCTCCAAAATAAGCTCCCTTGTACGGCTTTTTTTTAAACCATTTTTTTTAATCGGTTTTTGACTTAATTTGTTCCCCATACACCAATTAAACTAGCTTATTATTTTAACAGCTAAAAAGTTAAAAATTTTAACCGGCTTTTTTGTTTGCCATACACACCCTACATCTTTCTTATAACCCGTTAATTTTTTTTAAATTATTTTGTAATGGAGGTAGGAAGTAAAACCTCTCACTAGTATAGCATAGCGCGCAGCCATCTAGAATAGCTAGAATAGATTGATATCTCTAGTGATGTTATATGAATTGAACAGCTCGAGCTCGACTCGGGATCGGTTCGAAAAAGCTCGACTCGAGCTCGCTCACTTATTTAAACAAGCCGAGCTTAAACAAAATTTTAAACTCGATTGAAACCCCGGCTCGTTCGAATAAAGCTCGAATAGCTCGAATTCTATGGAATTTCTAAGATTTCCTTTTATTTAACATGTTATAACCAAGTAGAGCTACTTAAAGCTCGAAAAAAGCTCGGCTCGAGCTCGTTCATTTCCTAAACAAGCCGAGCTTGAACAAAATAAAAAGCTAGTTTAAAAATTAGGCTCGCCTTGGCTCGAGTTCGTTTAACAAACGAACAAGCTTGAACATGTCAAGCTCGGCTCGTTCGGCTCGAATAACACCCCTAGATATCTCAAACAACTCTCATCTTCTCGAGCTCATCCGCAAGAATGCTCTCGGGTAGAGTTCCTCTCGTCCGAATTCTTTCCTAATAATAAAAAAAGAATAGATTGATATAATCACCGAAAAACTTAATTACCTAAAAGAATCAAGCGCCAGAATATCGAAAACTGCTTGTCTCAACCAGAAGACATGAAACAGATTGATCTTATTTCCCCAATATCCAAGTTCATACCTAATTGATCAATTCCGCCACATCCCAGCCCTAGCTTAGGGATTAGTTTAATTACTCAGGGTTAATTTCCTTATAATTAATGAACACCAGTTAATCCTTATAACTAATACTTGAAGCATGTTTCATCTCTGATCTGCACCTTGCTGTATGAAATCACATATGCACTCTAATTAATTTTCCAATAATTTATTGTATTGTTTACACATCAAACAAATCAATGAATTGAATTTCTAACTAAAACCCAAATATATATTTCAAAAACCATCAAATTAATTAACATCAACAAATAAATCTGTATGGACTTTCAAATTAGAAAAAAAAAAATCAAAGTATAATCTGTATGTATCTACACATCCAAAAAAACAAAGCAATTAGCTAACATGCATCAACCAAATATAGGAGCCAGCTTGGCAACCTCCAAGCCATTCTCCACCGGCGTCAAATTCAAGTCCAACCACGAGGCCTCGCCGGCCTTCTTGGGCACCGCCGCGGCGGGCTTCTTGGCTGCCGTGGCCGGGCACGACAGCGAAAGGGTGAGCGTGGTGGACGGGGCCTGGAGGCTGGCCCCATCGGCGTAGACCGCCCTATGGCGCCTCATGTGGCCGCCTAGGGCTTGGCCGATGGCGAACTCGAGGCCGCAGATGGAGCACTCGTGGGTCTTGGGCTTGGGCGGGGACGCAGTGACGGCGGTCGAGTTGCTCGAGGTGTCCGACGAGTGGGCCCCCTCGGACAGCCTGGGCTTCTTGTGGCTGGCCCGGTGCCCGCCCAGCGCCTGGAATGACTGGAACTGCCTGTTGCAAGTCTTGCACTCGAAGACTCGGGCAGTCGTCGTCGTTGCCGCCTCCGACAACGCCGTCGTCGTAGTTGAGGGAACCGGTGACGCCCGGGAGAGCAGCATCAGGTAGTTGGCGACCGTGGCCAGGCTCTCGGTCATGGCTTGCTCATCTGATCTCGGTCTCTTCATCATCATCTTCGAGATTTCGATTTCGACTTCGACTAATTCGATCAGGTATCAGGTGTTGGAGGAATTGTTGGATTGTTTTTGGGGAGGGTTGGGTTGTACATTAGTCGTATATATAGAGAGGGGATGTGTTTGGATGACTTTTGGAGTGTTTTGACTTTTGATTAATTAGGAGTTTGACTTTTTCTTTAAGGTATGATGAAATGGTGAGCTTAGACACTACGAAATTAATGCCGATAAGTCTTGTTTGATTATTATCTTTGGTGAACACCGTGACTATGAAAATGACTTGTAGGATACGTATCCGATTCTCTTTTATTTATTTATCTTCATCTGATAGTGTATTTTGAATTTATGGATTTTTCTAGTAATATGAATTATTTTCATATTTTGACTTAAAACCACCCTACACCATTTATCATATTATCTTGTACAGTGGGATAATTTTTAAAACACAATGTTAGTAAATAATGAATCTCAATAAGGTCAATCTAAGTTAAAATAATATGAGAAATTAATTATATCATATTCGTTTTTAAGTAATAAAATTGGCATAATACTTATTAACTTGTTCAATTAAAACAATTATGTCATATTTATTTTTCTAAAAGAATATTGATTAAAAAATATATATACTAATTTGAATTATTTTTTTTTAAAAAAAGAAGAAACTTTGTGGAATGAATAATTAATGGAGCTATGCAAGCGAGGAATGAAGTAGGAAGGAAGGAAGTGAAACGCGGCGAGATGGCGTTCGGAGGAGGCGAACACGGAGCGGAGGCGCGGCGGTGTTGACGGGGGCCAGCTGTTGGTGAGATTGGTCGTTACCGACCAGCTGGGGGAGGTGCGGGGCCCACCCGCAGCCCCTTCCTTCCCCTCCCTCACACACTGCTTATCTTTTTCCATCACATGGATTATTCTTCCCTCAAATCTTTGCTTACTAGAAGCTTTTAAATATTTCAAACACATCTTATTTACATTTATTTATTTGTGTTAATTTTAAATTAACCCGTTCCATAATAAAAGTTATTTTACTATTCAGCACACATTTTAAAGAGGTAAAAACTCTGTAAAATATTATTTTTTTAATGAATTTATTTTTATAAGCTCATATTTATGACTAACAAGTACTTCATCCGTCTCAAAATTTAAGTCATTTTAGACTAGTTTAGTTGTATCAAAATAAATGTCATTTTAGATTTTCTAGGTAGATGATAGTAATGATTTGTATTGATTTATGCGTTGTTGACTTTTTTTAAGATTTTGATGGGTTAAATATTCCCTCCGTTTCAAAATAAATGCCATTTGACTTTTATACGCGTTTTTTTAAGGAAGTAAAAACACTATGTATAAAATATTTTTTTAAATAAATTTTTATTTTATAAATTGATACTTATTACTAATAAGTATGAAATTATTAAAAAAATTGATTAAAAAATAATATTTGATAGAGTTTTTACCTCCTTAAAAAACGTACAATAAAAGACAAACAACACTTATTATGAAATACTACATCCGTTCAAAATTATAAGTCCTTTTAGGTCTTTGCACACATATTAAGAAAAGCACAAGAGTATTAATTTTATACCCCTCATTAATTATCCACAACAACTAACAACCAATAACATTTCATAAAACAAGTCAAAAAATTACTATTCTCTTAACCCAATGCCTAGAAAACCTGAAAGGACTTATATTTCTAAACAAAATTTTAAGCCTAAAATGACTTATATTTTTTAATGGAGGGAGTAGGAGTTATGAAAAAGTTAGTAGAATGATGATATTGATTGATGAGTTGGCCGATATTTTATTAAAACTTGTACATAATGCTAAAATGACTTCAATTTTAAGACAGATGAAGTAGTGTTTTTATCTTACGGAGTATTAAAAATGAAGTAGTGTTTTTATCTTACGGAGTATTAAAAATGTACACAAAAAGATAAACGATATTTAATTTAAAACGGATAAATTTATGAGCAGCACAGCACACATAAAGTGTGAATGTGGAACTATGATACGTATGTACGGGTTTATACAATTTACACGCTTTTCAACATCTACTACGGTCGAATTCAATCAAATTTTGGTTTTTAGGTTTGGATGAACAATAGTATTACTATTAATTACCAACCCCCATTCATTTGTGTTTGAATTTTTGCTCTTTATGTTTTGGACTTTGATTAGTATACCTACTTTGTTTGTTTATCTATTTTATTAATATTTATCTACACCTTCTTCTCTGGATAATTAATGCTATGTAAGAGCTTTGAAGTCTTGAATATGGTAATTTATAATTCATTAATTTTAAGTGTCGATAAGTGTTTTTTTTACTTGAAAATAGTTTGTTAGTAGGAAAATTTGGAGTCAGTTGATACCGAAAGCCTGATATCAATAAATTATTTTCAAGCGAACACATTTATCTCACCGAAACTAGATAAATTAGCCGTACACGTACACACGTACACACGATCCCGAATCCCAACGGACTTTAGTATAGTATCAAGGGCGAAAAAGCCAAAAACGGCCCGACTCTCGATCTCGAGTCCTAACGGACTTCAGTATGGTATCAGAGCGGAAAAATCAAACGGTCCGACTCTCGATCCTGAGCTAGCTAAAAAGAGAATGAGAAGCTAGAACCGTTGTCCAAGTGTCAACTAGAGGCGAAAGACGACCCTAGTTGCACTTGCGGGGGCGTGTTGAGAGAATGAGATGTGAAGAGACCAAAATAGTCTCACATCGATAGTTTGAACAAAGAAGACTTAGCATATAAACTAGTGGGCTACCCCACCTAATGCCAATTGGTTTTAGGATGGAACCCCGCTCGGCTTATGTGCTAGGTTATTAGCGCAAGGGCGCACGTGTGCACACGGCCCTCGATCCCGAGTCCGTGGACTTGCATGCTAGGCTATTAGCGCATGTGTGCCCGTGCAGATGAGGTTTATAACTCAAGGTGTGTTGATTAGCTCTTTATTTCTTAACATCAAATGGTAGATATTGCTATCGGTACGTGAAAGTAATAATTAGTTGTGTATTTATGAAAGTTTTTTCTCAAATGGTGTGGAACGGAATCGAAAGAGTAAAAATTGAAAACATGTGAGCATAAGAATAAGATTAATGAGATAAAGTTAAAGAAGGGTTCACATGGGAGAGGTACGTCGTAGATTTTTTTTGTAATTGCAATTGGATTGTGAACATGACTTCGTATACTAATGCGTGTGCTGCCCAGTGTTGAATCTCTCTCCCTTTTTTATTTTTATACGATGAACAACAACCGATTAAGGCAAGTATAACGGACGACCCATTGCACTAACTCATTTCAACTGTATTTCAATATTATTAAAATACCAAGTTGTTGTTTATTAAAGAATATACTATGGATTTAGAGACGTGAGATATTTAATTAGATGGCGCCTCGCGGGATGCATGGGATTTGACGCGCTGTAATTTCTACATTTTTTAACCGGTTTCATTATTTGTGTTTGTTTTTTTTTTTTTTTTTTAAAAAAAAAACCAACCTATCAACATTGATATTTTTTTTGGACTCTTTTTTTTTTTTTTTTTTTTTTTTTTGATGACGAGGAACCCACCTTTGGTGGCAAACCTCGAGCACGTAACCCAGCCGACAAGAGCCACGTACTAGGTAAACCGGTTTGCGCCGACCGGCTCGACCCAGTGGTAGGGAGCAAGGTTAGACATTTTGCTAATACCGATTTTCCATGTCTGCAAGCTACACACTTATTGACGCAAAATTAGCCCACTACTTCGAAGTCCAGATAGAAACTCGGCGAACTTTGGCACAAATAACAAATAAACCCAACGAGATTTCATCTCAAAATCGATTAACAATAAGAGGAGTAGCCCGCCAAACTTATATGTTGTTTATAATATCTCAATCTTTCTAATGTGAGACAATCTCATGTTCCAACATTAACATAGATTCTCAAAATGTTAATTTGAGAAAAAAAATCTATTAATCTAACTATTTTATCTAATTTTTTCATCATTCGCCTATTTTTATTTATACTCTCTCCGATCCAAATTATATGTCGTTTGACTGTTCAATACGTATTTTAAGAAGTTAAAAACTATATAATATATTAAATTTTCCATTATTACTTTTTTTTTATAATTTAATACTTATCACTAACAAATATTAATTTATTAAAAAAATTAATATTTTAAATAGTTTTAACTTCTTAAAATACGTGCTGAAAAGTCAAACGACATATATTTTGGGTCGGATGGAGTATATTTTTTTTCTCAAATGGTATATATGTTAAATTCTGGTGGGTCATATAACGTGGGGGTCTCACGTCCAAGCACAACATGCATTCCATCCTAAAAGCAATTGACAATAAAAGAAATAGTCGATCGATTTATAAATAAGGCTTGAATTTCTTATATTATAAATGTGAAATGTTATACAATATATGCGCGTTTAGCCTATAATTCTAGAGGCATAAATTACATAAAGAGGAACTTATAAGGTAGGGACTTGAATTTTGGAGAAGTAACATGGAAGTTGTAAAACTTGCTTACCAAGAATACAGTCACCTCCATCTATTAATTGTATATCTATACACGGAGTATTAATTAATTGCATGTTCTCACTTTAGCTAGTTCACCCATTTATGACTTTTCTATATACTTAGATCGGTCTAGAAACTATATAATAAATATTACTACGTATATATAACAATCAATAAAAGGAGATCCGAGGAATACTTCTCCCAGTCGCAGCAGGTACCCGAACAACTACTCGCAGCTGCCTTCCTTAATTGAAAAGCCAACTTTTATTTTATTCAGATGTAAACAGGTTAAACGAATGTATACGCCTCACATCGACAAACATGATAAACTCATGCAACTCCTGATCAACATAAAGGAGAAGAAAACCACCAAAAAATACGATAATTAATGATCTCATCTGTAAGAACGCTCTTGAAAAATAAGTCATTTATAAATGTGGTGAGGCTCATATATAATAACTTACTATTGGGGCATATGGTTAACTCAGTGGTGTAGTTAGCAGGCCGGGTTATCCTCTTATTATTGAAGTTGTTAGAACTGTAGTTAGGCAGTTAGACTTAGCTTTGGTTAGACGTCTTGTATATATAGGGAGGTAGTGCAGTGTGTGAGTGTAAGTTGTTTTGATAGTAATAAAATTCAGAAAATCTCTCAAACCATGAGTTTCTAGAGTTCTCTGTGCAACTGCAAGAGAGCTTTCGGTGATCTTAGATCTGAGGATTGGAAAGTGAAATTACAACAGGAGCTGTGATTTCATATGGTATCAGAGCTTCCATGGGAGATCTGGTGATTGTCGTTCTTTTTTTCTGATCCGTTCATGAATTTGCGATGGAGAGTCTTGGTGATTGTGCGAGTGTTGATCAGTAACGCCAATCCCAGGGAGGTCGGAATTTTGGAGCGAATCAATCGGATCCACTGTTTCTCTCTAACTCTGATCACCCAGGGATGCAATTGGTGCCTGCATAGTTCAATGGTCGGAACTTCCACAGCTGGAGATGTGTAATTCACATGGCTCTCGGAGCAAAAATGAAGCTAGTGGTACGATTCATAGTCATGAAGTTCTAGCTGCTACGAGTTCGAAGTCTAGTGCGAGCTCTAGCAATTGGAATGCTACAGGTGGTCAATTGAAGTCCAGTTCTGGTGATTTGAAGAAGGATCTTCGAAAAGAAGAATACAAGAAGGCTAAAATGGAATTGTTTTGCAATTATTGTAAAGAAAATGGCCATTTCAAGGATACTTGTTTTAAGCTGGTCGGCTTCCCGAATTGGTACACTTGTCCCATACTCAAACAGAGAGGCAAGATGGTGGCAAATGTGCAGGATATGTTAGAGGATGAGAGTCCTCTGAGTTTTGGAAACTCCATGGATATAAGTGGACGAGTTGCATTTGATGTGCAACCCGATGCTAAGCTTGTTAATGCAGTTGTTGCTCAAGTCATACGAGCAATGAAAGGGAAAGTACTGATGGAGTCTGAATTTGGTTCTGGTACATGCTTTGTTAACTTTGTAGGTACTTTAACTTTGTCTGTTCATGATCAGATGGCAAGCCAGAGTTCTATCAATTGGATTGTGGATTCCAGAGCCTCAGATCATATGGCTTGTGCCAAAGAGATTTTTAATGATACACATCGTCTTGCAAGGCCTATTGTGATCGGGTTTCCAGATGGAGCCACCCAGTTGGTGCAATATTCTGGCACAGTCAAGCTGACTGACAAAATTACTCTTCATGATGTGTTGTACATGCCTACTTTCAGATATAATCTCTTGTTTGTGTCCAAGATTTTGGATGAGGAAGGGTTCTTGTTCATTTTCTCTAAGAGTAAATGTTAGTTGCAGGACACTTCAACTAATGAGATTTTAGCTACGGGTGATCGTTGTGGTGGCATATACAAGTTCAAGGGATTCAATTGCTTTCCTTATCAAACAAGGTGCAGACGTCTTACTACTTCTACGAATTTGGGTAATGGCAATAAAATTGTTGCTTCTCTACATAATAATCGGTTGGATTTAAACCATGATAGGCTTGTTCATGTGTCCATGTCCAAGATGAAACAGTTTGTGCGTGTGTGTGGGGGGGGGGGGGGGGGGGTATGTTGCCTCTTCTTTAATTTTGATTGTGATACTTGTCATCTTGCCAAGATGCACACACTACCTTTTCAATGCAGTACATTTCATGCTTCTCAATTGTTTGAATTACTTCATATGGATCTCTGGGGTCCGTATGGTGTCTTTTCTGTGTGTGGGGATCGTTTCTTCTTGACAGTGGTTGATGATTGTTCCAGGTCTACCTGGACTTTCCTCCTCGTGGACAAAGGTCAGGTTTGTGGGGTGGTAAAGGGATTCTTATCCCTTATTGCCACTATGTTTGCCAAGAAGGTAAAGATTATTCGCACATACAATGGGTCGGAGGTTGTGAAATCAGGAATGAGTGATTTGTTCACTCTAAATGGAATTATCTATCATAGGGCTGCTCCTTATGTCCTCGAGCAGAATGCAAGGGTTGAAAAGAAGCATCGTCACTTGGTTAAAACCACTCGATCTATTAGGATTCATGTGGGTTTACCCATTAAATTATGGGGTGAGTGTGTACTTGGGGCTGCATACATCATTAACTTGCTTCCATCTGAGGTGTTGAAAGTCATGACACCTTATGAAGCTTTGCTTGGAAGGCCTCCAGATTATGATCATCTGCATGTCATGGGTTGCTTGTGCTTTGCACATGTTCCCAAAGTTCATAGAACTAAGTTTGAGCCCACTGGTAGAAAGTGCATTTTCCTTGGGTATCCACTGGGAAAAAAGGCATACAAGGTGTATGACCTTAATTCCCACAAGTTTTTTGTGAGCGAGGATGTTATTTTTAGGGAGGACATTTTCCCTTTCAAATATCAGAATTGGGAACATGATCTCAGTAGAGCTGAATTTGACACTAGTATGCTTAGAGTGTTGTTTGGGGATGGGTTGGATGGTCCTAATAGATTGTCTCGATTAGGTTGTGCCAGGACCTTCAACTTATTTGAGCCTTTGTAGGGGTTCTCTTGTTTTTGATCAATGGGTTGAAGACTCAGTGATAAGCCCTGATTAGCATACTCTTGAGAGGAGTCCTGTTGTTGGCAATGGTCTTGAACTGAGTGCAGATACTGTCATGGATTGCTCAAGTGCTCCTCTTAGTAGTGAGTTTGTTTCTCGGCCTGCTAGACGTGTGGTGCATCTTGCTAGACTTCAAGATTTTGTTTATAAAGATCTTCCCTCGGAGGGGTGATGTTGAAAGTTTTGCATCTTCTGTGTTCTCTGTAGTGAGTCCTCGTGATCTTAAGGCATATTCTTCTGATTATGTCACTTCTTTGTTCAATGTCTCGGGTGTTGTTGAGCTAGTTTCCTTCAATCAAGCGCAAAAGGATCCTGCTTGGAGAGAGGCAATGTTCCAAGGAGATTGATGCTCTTGAAGGAAACAACACATGGTCTTTGACTAAGCTTCCTTAAGGTAAACGGCCAATTGGGTGCAAATGGATCTATAAGATCAAGTTTAGACCAACAAGGGAAGTGGAGAGGTATAAAGCGAAACTTCTGGCTAAGGGATTTAGCCAAGTTAAGGATCGGAATTATAAAGAGACATTCTCCCATGTAACAAAGTTCTCCACAATTAAAATTTTGCTTGCAATGGTTGCTATGAAGAAGTGGAATTTGCATCAACTAGATGTGAATAACGCGTTTTTACACGGGTTTTTGGATAAAGAGGTGTTCATGTAACCACCTTCGGGGTATACAAAGGCTCTTCCTGGTCAGGTATGTCGCCTGAGTAGATCCATTTTTTGGCTTAAACAGGCGAGTCGGTAGTGAAATTTTGAGCTTACCAAATACCTGGTGTCTTTGGGATTCAGGGAATCCAAACACGATTATTCGTTATCTGTGCTTGTTGTGGGTTCTCAGCTTACATTTGCTCTTGTGTACGTGGATGACATGTTGATCACTGGAATGATGAGTTTTAGATTGCTCGTGTCAAGAAGTCTTTAGACTCTGCATTTACATCAGAGATCTTGGGTATGCTTGTTATTTTTTGGGCATGGAAATTGCGAGATCAGAGTCTGGAATTGTGTTGAATCAGCGTAAGTATGTTGTGGATTTACTTTATAACGCCGCAATGGTCAACTGCAAAGTTGCAAAGTTCCCTATGCAGAGATGTGGAGAATATGATTTAGGAGTGTCCCACATTGCTTAGAAAATGAATCCAAGCCTTGCATATAAGTCAGTGGGCTACCCCACCTAATGCTAATTGATTTTAGGATGGAACCCCACTCGGCTTGTGTGCTCGGCTTGCTTGGCGCGTGTGCGCTCGGACGTGTGGACCCCCCACGTCGGATGACCCATCATGATTTAACATGGTATCAGAGCCGGGTTCGGCTAGTTGCGGTCTGGGCTTCGGATTAGTGGGGTTGCTGGCCTTGTTGACATGTCGCGGGCATTGGTTCCCATTTAAGCGCATGTGACAAGTGCAACTTGTTGGCTAAAAATATCGTTGCATTTGAGGGGGCGTTTTGGAATGTGGTTGTCCCACATCGGTTATATAGAGAATACTTGAACAACATATAAGGTTGAAGGGCTACTCCTCTCATTGCCAATTGGTTTTGAGATGGAACCCCGTTCGGATTTATATGTTGTTCGTGTCTCTCGTATGTGGGCCCGCACATACGATCTCTCCCTCCAGTGTCTTGACTCCACCGAGCCCAGCCGAGTTAACATGGTATCAAAGCCGGGTTCGGCTAGATCCGACATGGGTTCGTTGTCAAGTGTGAGTTGCACTTAAGGGGACGTGTTGAGAGGTTTGGTATGGGAGTGTCCCTCCCACATTGATTATAAAAGAGTAAAAATGATGGGTTATAAGGAAGGGTGAAACTCTACACAATAGCTTAAGTTTTTGTGTCAATTTGGTGGATCCCGACCTTATAATCACAATAATAATAATAATAAAATCAATGTAACCCGGCCCCCGTTAACGGCGCGTCAGATATTTCACATGGTATCAAAGCCGAGGTTCGGCTGGATGCGGTGTGGTTTGGGTTCCTGGTCTAATTGGCTAGCCAGCCATAAGGCATTGATTCGTCAAGTGCAACTGACAAATAATGCGTGGCCAGACAGTTGCACTTGAGGGGGGTGTGTGGAGAATATGATTTGGGAGTGTCCCACATTGCTTAGAAAATGAATCCAAGCCTTGCATATAAGTCGGTGGGCTACCCCACCTAACACCAATTGGTTTTAGGATGGAACCCCACTCGGCTTGTGTGCTCGGCTTGGTTGGCGCGTGTGCGCTCGGACGTGTGGACCCCCCACGTCGGATGACCCACTGTGATTTAACAAGAGAAACTTGAGGTTAAGTGTACATGAGGGTGAGGAATTGGAAGACCCTGAATCATATCGCCGGTTGGTAGGCCGATTGCTGTACTTAACACTAACCCGATCGGACATAGCATTCATTGTCCAACAACTCACGCAATTTATGGCTACTCCTTGTGCTCCTCATTTGTGAGCTGATTTGTTTCTATTGCGATATTCGAAGGGAACTGTCAATTGCTCCATGTTCTACCTGAGTTCTAATTCCTTAAGTGTCCGGGCGTATTTAAATGCTTATTGGGGTACATGTCGTGATACTAGTCGATCTTCGAGTGGTTACTGCATATTCTTGGGTGATTTCTTAGTCTCTTGGAAGACTAAGAAGCAGAAGACGGTTTCAAAGTCTTCTACAGAGAGTGAATACCGCAGTATGTCTTATGTAAGGAGTGAGATATTGTGCAGATTGCTGAGGTTCTTGGTGACTTATAGATTGAGGTTTCACACCCAATTCCTTTGCGTTGTGATAATAAATCGGCTCAACGACTTGTTGTGAATCCAGTTTAGCATGAACGGACTAAACATTTGCGAATGGATTGCCATTTCATACGCGATTTTGTGCAGGAGGGTCTGGTTTCCACTGTGTTCATCCCCACCCATTTGCAAATCGCTAACATTTTTACCAAGCCTTTAGGGGTGGTTCATCACCTCGAATTAGTTGTCAATTGGGTCTTATATTCTATGATACACATCCACCTTGAGGGGGGGGGGGGGGATATTGGGACATATGGTTAACTCGGTGGTGTACGTAGTTAGCAGGCTAGGTTATCCTCTTGTTATTGAAGTTGTTAGAACTATAGGCAATCAGTCTTAGCATTGGTTAGACATCTTGTATATATGGGGAGGTAGTGCATGCAGTGTGCGAGTGTAAGTTATTTTGATAGTAATGAAACTCAGAAAATCTCCCAAACCACGAGTTTCTAGAGTTCTCTATGCAACTGCAAGAGAGCTTTCGGTGATCTTAGATCTGAAGATTGGAAAGTTTAACAGCTTCGTTGAGCTAGACATGAGATTTCCGATACCGTTTAAAGATTATATTTTATTGTGATTTATTGAGTGTGGTGTCATTTTTCTTTATTTTAATTTGCGTTGGCTCTATCATTTTATTGCTTTTTACAAAATAAGGAAAACGTCTACAATAGAAATCGTTGGCGGTGGATCGGGAAAAAAAACCCTCCTTTGGAGCTCGAGAACGCGCCTCACCACGCGCCCCCAAATTTTCCTATCAAATCTAGCGTCTGCTTCCCTTGTTCTTGATCAAATCATCTCCAAATCTCCTTCTCTGTGATTCTTCCGGCTCGATTCTCCTTGTCTAGTGCCGGTTGTGGTATTATCTCTCCCTTTCCCCTCGAATCGGTCCCCAATTTGGGATCAAGTTTATCGCTTCGGTCTTTCTCGACTGTTGGGAAGCCCTCGTCTGTCGTCCTTCCCTCCTCAGTCCTGCATTTCTACTTGTTCTGTCATGGTTTTATCTGGTCCGTGCTTCGAGTTCCTCTTCTTGGCCGAATTGATGCTTCTGATTAACCGCCGCATCCCTAAAAACCCAAATACTCATATAAATTGCTATGTGCTCTGTCTCTGTGGGTTTGCCTTGGGCTGGCGTCCTGGCCTTGGTCTCATGAAGGTCGAGAAAAACTTTCGGAAGAGGAAGAAAAGGTTTTGTTGTCGGGGGCGTCAGGGTGGCTTCCAAGAGCAGTGCTTTTGGTGGCGGCTGTCTCGGGGTGGCTCTGCTAGTAGGTTGTTGTGCTCCGGTGGGTGTGTGGGTTCTGTGAATTACATACGGGGGTGCGTTGGTGGGCAGGGCTCCGGGGGTGGTCCTGTTTTGCCTGGAGTCTTTGTGTGGTTGATTGTTCACTGTAAGGGCGTCTTTTGCAGTGGGCACACTGGGTCGTTGTCTCCCGGCAGGGAAAATCTAAATGCCATCCATGGTATGTATCATGAGGATTCAAATGTATTATGTTTTTTCTGGTTTGTCTGCTGTCAAAATTCTTTTACTGATGTGTTGAAATCTATGGTTAAACCTAATGCAACTGCTTTAATGGCTACTAAAAAAGTTTATTGGTCTGAGAACCTAGTTCTCTTTCCTTCCAAATCCCGTATGGGCCCAAATCCTCTTCGCGAGGCCAAACAACCTTCGATCAATATGGATCGATTAAAGAATCTTTCATACTATGTCGATATAGATTGTCTTTGTATCATGTTGTTGTATGTGCATTCACTGCACTTAGCTATGAACATCCGTGATTTTAATGTTATACTTGTCTGAGTAAGACTGCCGAAAATTTCAAAAGAAGTCCTTTTGCTAGAAAAAAACTCAAAGCCTTTCAAGGTAAAGTCTATATGTGTTTTACATTAAGTTGCAATTGCCTGATCACTGTTGCTGTGAGGATTGTGTATATGGTTGCCTTTGATCAGGTAGTTACTAAGGTCATCAAAGGAACTCCTTGCATTATTTTGAAGGGTGACGTATATATTATGGCTTGGATTAATCATGTTATAGATCAACCTTGCTCCTCGGTAGCTTGGAATCGTATCCTCTTTTATCTGTTGGCTCAATGCCTCCGTACACAACGTCTTATTGCCTGGGGGTTTCATTTCCTCGACATACCCAGCCCATCTTTGGGATCTTACATTTTCTGTGTTAGTTTCAAGCCTACCTCACTTATTATTGGTTATATTATAGATGAAATTTATTTCTGGTCTATACTTTTCAGTAAGTGTATCCTAGGTAGCTTTGGAACTCCCGCAAGTGATATGGAGCTCAAGATTGATAAGGGCAATGGGATCTCGCCCCCCACTCGTTTGGTGAAGAAATCAAGAATAGCAAGGCACAATGGGATCTCGCCTCTCTTTTGGCTAAACGGAGCTGCAATGGCCTATTCCGGGTTTGTTCCTTCACAAATATTGTTGCTACTTACCTGTGTTATCAGGCATGTCGTGAACTCCGTTATACTGATCTATGATCAAAATTACTTGTGTTGGATACAAGTTATTGCATGTCTCTGGCGTATGAACAAAACCGTGAGTGAGGCATTTGCCTCCTCACCCTTTACCTCCCGAAAGGGTTTTGCACAAATGGTGACTAGGATGATTGCTCCTCACCCGTTTTCCTCACTGGTTTCTGCATGTGGGTCCTTGGGTGTAATTCACTCTAAGAGCATAATCACCCTTCAATTTATGATCGGCTTAATGGCGACTCACTGTATAGATAAACTTGGTTGTATGTGTATATACTTGTCGAAGAAGATGATGCATTTGATACTTATTTGTTATATTAACATGTTTTCCTGGGTATACCCCTTGAGTTGTTATCATCGTGATGGATGCATCAAGAAATGTATCTGGAAATTGATCGTTCAACCCATTGTTTGGGATTCTTGGAAAACATTTAAGTGTTTCCCTTGTCTCCCAGAAGTATCAGTGCGTTATAATTATGTTTTAAAATCTTCTAACCCAACCCATTTTGCAATGCTTAAAAATAATAATAATAAGCTTATTATTATATCATTTAGCCGCTTGAATTCAATCTGTCATTCACCCGAAGTGGGTCATTGCATAATACCTCTACAAAATATTATCGATTTAAGGACTCTGTATCCCAGTCCTTATTTCATCAAATGTTATTCATGAAGATGTCCTTTTGTAACTGTAGGGGGATAGGAAAAAGAATCTTCTGGACGGAAATTGACTCGATATGCAAAAATGATCATATTCAAATCATGGCACTTGCGGAAACAAAAACGGAAAATATTCCGGACGATAAGATGTGGAGAAGTATTGGATTTGATGAAGGTGTTTGGTCACCGGCTATCGGGCGATCGGGCAGAATAGGGGTTATTTGGAAATCTCACCAGTTACTAAATTTTACAATATCCATTTCTATCCATTCACCACGTATTATCGGCCTCCGTTTGGATAGCCTGCTTGCGGGGTTCCCGATCCTAGTCCTATTTGTCTACGGACCTCCGACACCACGGGAAAAAGATCCGTTTTGGGAAACGTTAACAACAACTGTTAACAATTCATCCATTCCTTGTGTCGTTATGGGAGATTTTAACGAGATCTTATGCAGTGCTGACAAACTTGGAGGGGCTTCTTCCCGTCCTTCCAGGTTCTCTCGACTAATCTCATTCATAAATGAATGCTCACTTCTAGATATACCCACATTTGGTAATCCGTTCACATGGAGGAAGAACCCGGAGGAAAACTTCAACATCCGTGAAAAACTTGACCGGGTGCTTGTCCATCAACAGGTTATCGAAAGTTTTCCCAACATGATCACTTTTAATGGTGCTTTCTCCTCTTCGGACCACTGCCCGATTTCCATCTCTTTTGAGTTTAACTCTAACTTCAAAGCCCCACCTTTCAAATTCGAAAACGCTTGGCTTCTTCGGAAGGACTTTCGCAACATAGTCAAGCAATCTTGGCGGGCCTCTTGCCCTGGGTCCGCCATGTTCCAATTAATGTTTAAACAAAAAATCCTGGAAAAAAAGGCGAAAGAATGGAATAAAACGAGTTTTGGGAACATTTTCCGCCAATTAAAAGAGGTGGAAGCAGAGCTCCTACATATCCAATCAATGGGTAATGAGATTGACCATCAATCCAATTTGTGCAAGGAAAGACGCCTCGTCACTAAGAAAGAGAAGCTCCTTTTATTTCAAAAGTCGTTCTGGAGCCAAAGGGCCAAAACCAAACATCTCAAACTCTCGGATTCAAACACATCATATTTTCATCGAGTGGCGACAGGACGAAGACATAGGAAACAGATCCGCAACATTGTCTCTTCATCTGGCACGGTGATTGTGGGCGAAGAGAATGTTAGGAATGAGATTAAAAAAGATTTTGAGAAGAGATTTAAAAAGGAACCAATAAACGAAAGGCTCCTCAGCGAGCTGTTGGAACTAATACAACCCTTAATATCGCCAAAGGAAAACAGTTTTCTTATAAAAATCCCATCTAACACAGAAATCAAAACAACAGTCTTCAACCTTGGAAGGAACAAATCTCCGGGTCCTGATGGCTTCACAGCTGAATTCTATAAAAAAATATTGGGATATCATAGGTAAATCTGTAATCTGTGCGGTCAAAGGATTCTTCCACTCCAGAAAAATGCTTAAACAGATAAACCATACATTTATCTCCCTCCTTCCTAAAAGAGACGACCTAACAACCACCAATCACTACCGCCCAATCAGCTTATGCTCCAATGTCTACAAAATCATATCCAAAATCTTGACTGACGGAATGAAAAATGTTGTCGGTAAACTCATACATCCTCTTCAGGGAGCCTTTGTATCTGATAGGGCTATTCAAGACATTGTCCTGATAGCTCACAAAATTTTCCACTCCTACAAACATAGGAGGGGACGGGAAGGATGGCTGGCAATTAAACTAGATATGGAAAAAGCTTATGACAGAGTCGATTGGGATTTTATAAAAAAGATTCTTCAAAGTTTTGGATTCCACGATACGTTTATCTCTTGGATAATGGAGTGTATCACGACGGTTTCCTTTTCGGTATTAGTCAACAATGGTCCAACAGATCTGATTTATCCCACTCGGGGTCTCCGGCAGGGAGACCCACTATCCCCGTTTTTGTTCATTTTAGGGGCAGAGATTCTGGCACGGAAACTAGCTGCTGAAGCTAGTCTAGACAAAACAAACATTGGGTTCCCAATTGGACAAAACGGCTATCGGATTCCGTTTCTTTCCTTCGCAGATGATATCATTATCTTCTCCAAAGGAAACCTGGACGCAGATCGTAAAGTGAAGACGATTGTAGATTCATACTGTAAAGTGTCAGGCCAAACGGTCAACTACAATAAATCAAGTTTCCAAGCTACGAAAGGGATTCCGCACCATAGGATCCTTGAATTAAGTACCTGCCTCAATATTTCTAATGAGAATTCTTTAGAGCGGTATTTAGGTTGTCCAATTATCAATGGAAGAGTTACCAAAACCACTTTTGAAGATATCATCTGTAAATCTAAACAACAATTGATAAAATGGAGGGCGAATGCCCTCTCACAACAAGGCCGTGCCACCCTAATCAACTCCAACCTTTCCGCTAAGCCACTATATGTCATGCAGAATTTTATGCTCCCTGCTTCTCTGCATAAAGAACTCGACCAGATAAACCGCTCTTTCTTCTGGAATAAGGATCTTCAGTACAGGCCGCTGATAAGCTGGGACCGGATCTGCAAACCAAAACGGTCTGGGGGGCTGGGGATTCGTAAATCCAGCGACATGAATGTGGCCCTCCAGATGAAGTTACTTTGGAAAATTCTGGCCGAGCCCGGTAATGTATGGGTGACATTAATCAGACATAAATACCTACGTTCTGCCAACATCTTTGACTACAAGACCTCGGGGTCTTGCTCCTAGCAATGGTCCAAGCTGTCCGCCTTAATCGATAAATTCAAAAAAGGCCTTATTTGGTCTATAGGTAATGGGCAATCTATTAAGTTTTGGACAGATAATTGGATCACTACCTCCTCTCTGTCGATCAGGGAGGAATGCCCTCAGAACTTCAATCGGGACGAAAAGGTGAGTGACTATATATTGGGGGGCAAATGGTGGGAAGAAAAACTCATGGTTTCTCTTCCCATGGAATTAGTGCGAGAGATCCTTGACATCCCTCTACCTATCTCAACTATGCAAGATCGCCTATACTGGTGGCCGGATAGGGAAGGTTGGTTTACTACTGTTAGTGCATATAAATTAATAACAGCTCAATCAGCAGCACACCTGGATTGTAATGCCTGGATATGGAAGATTAATGTCCCCCCGAAAGTAAAAAACTTTCTTTGGAAAATAGCTCAGAATGGCCTCCCAACATCCACTAGGTTGTCCAGTAGGGGGACGTCTGTCCCTTCCAGCTGCTCATTGTGTAATATGGCGCCTGAGGATGAGGTTCATTTGTTTCTGGAATGCCCTTTTATCCAAGCAATCCATCAACTCCTGCACCAAATCCAATCAAATATTGCATGTCTGATTGCACAATCCCGAGATATTAAGCCCATTCTATCTGCTCTAGGGAAGAACCTACAGTATAATGATCTAACCAAACTCGCCTTTTCTTGGTGGACAACGTGGTATATTAGGAACCAAAACCTATTTCAGCAAACTGCAATACCGCACAAGGATAGAGCCTTGCGACTGATCCAATCTCATATTGATAACTGGAATAAAACCGCTGCTGCTGAGTCCGAGTTTGAGGAGGACGTTCGCCCTTTTCGGCGGAGCACTCACACAAAGAACAGAAAACAAAAAACCATCGCTTGGCGCAAGCCTCCCGGGGGTACGTTCAAAATGAATTTCGACGGGTCTACTCTCCCTAATGGTGAAAGCATTGCGGGTGTTGTCATTAGGGACTGGGTCGGCCACCCAATTTCTGTTCAACACCTTCGACTGGGCAAACAAAAACCCCTGACAGCAGAGGCCCTAGCCCTTCAATTAGGGATACAACAAGTTCGGAAACTCGGTATTAAAAAGATCCATATAGAAGGTGATAGCAAGATAATCATTGACCATCTAAATAGGAAATCGAAATGCCCATGGGAGATCGAACTACTACTTTCGGATATACAAGTTCTGTTATCGACTGTGGAAGATGTAGTTTTCTTCCATGTTCCTCGTATGGGCAATAGAGTGGCGGATAAGGTTGCACACCTTAGCCACTCTGCCAGAGGAGTCGATATTACAAATGATCCTGGTCTTCTTGACCTCATCCGTCAGGATGCCGCCGGGTAAAGCTAGCCCACCCGAATTCTTTCCTTATCAAAAAAAAAAAAAAAAAAAAAAATTGCGTTGGCTCTAATTTTATTTGTTGAGTGTGGTGTCTCTTTCGAGTATCAAATTGTTACGGCCGGTGCAAATCTGTAGTTATGATTTGAAATATATACTATTGTCTGCATGGCCCATTTACCTTATTCGAATAATATATACTGACTAAGCTCGTGGAGTCTCTATTTATATTTGTCTAATTCTTCTAGCGTCTATGTAGTCATCATATATATAGTTTTTTTTTATTTTTTTATTTTTTGAGAAATCAATATTTTCTAGTTATTCATTGTACGTTGATGAAATAAGATATCAAAAATTGTGGATCCATACGCGCAGAGGAATATAATTTTGACGGATAATTTTCTAACTTTTTTTTTTGGTAGAAAAAAAACAGGCCAAGGCCTTAGACAAGAGTGAGCAGTCTCCTACCCAATGTTGCGCACCCTTGTCTTAGTGACCCCATGCGCATCATCGAGAAGGAGACTAGCTGCATCCCCAGAAACCGAGTCCAAAATAGAAAAACCAACAGGAAAATTGAAAGCGAAATTAGCTAGGAAATCAGCAAGACAGTTGCCTTCCCTAAAAGAGTGTCGGAGCTTAAGGTTCCAGCTCCTACTTAAGAAGCCATGGCAAACTTTCACCAGGCTGGCACAGGGGTGTGCGGACTTCATCGGCCCCTTTAGCAATCTCAGCGCATCCTCTGAGTCAGTCTCACACTCCACCTTTCGGAGCCCACGGTCCCACGCCACTTCAAGCCCTTTCGCTATAGCCCACAGCTCCGCCATGACCACCGAGCACACTCCGATATTCATGGTGAATCCCACGATCCAGTTACCTTGATCATCTCTAATGCACCCCCCAGCTGCAGCACACCCAACTCTTCTAACAGCCCCGTCCGTATTGATCTTTGTCCAACCCGAGGGCGGGAGAACCCAGCCCACCTCAGTGATAATGCTCCTCCTCGTAACAGTTCTGCCGCCAGCTCCGGAGCTCCTCCTATACTCTGAAACCATGCTCCAGCATCTCTTCGGAGACAAAGGAGGCCCTCGCGGCCCGCCGTCGAAGACGCCTTCGTTCCTCTTTTGCCAAAAGCGCCAAAGCGCCACCGCGAAGAATGCATTCCAATCATTCCCATCCTTCCCCACAGACTTGGCAAGTACAGGATACTGTTCACATTAGTTAGTACAGTACTAATTAGTAGTGCAACTTGTTACAGACTAATTTCACATAGGTTGCAGAGACCCTTATTAAATACTTCTGCAATCAGTTGCAAAGCTATATTTCATAATGTTATTTTTTTTTTTAAAAAGCATAACAACATTGAGTTGCGGAGAGTTGCCGCTTGACGTCAAGGGTTGCGACACTGTTTTTTTATCTTTTAAAGGAGTAGGGACTCTGCAACATGTTACGGAGACCCTTATTAAATACTTCTGCAATCAGTTGCAGAGCTATCTTTCATAATATTATTAATTTTTAAAAAAGCACAACAACATTGAGTAGTAGAGAGCTACCGCTTCACGTCAAGGGTCGCGACACTATTTTTTTTTTTAAAAGGAGTAGAGACACTTCAATATGTTACGGAGTTCTCACAACCGTAACATGTTGTGGAGTTTCCTTTAAATTTTGTAATATTTAGATATGATAATTAAATGTATATTGTGCACTTGTATTATATATATGCACATGCACGAGGTTGTTAAAGTTGGCTGGGCCCGGTGGGGTCAAAGACAAACTGGAGGGAGGTCGTGTGTGCGGGCTCACATACGAGAGACTCGAACAACACATAAACCCTAACAGTGTTCCATCTCAAAACCAATTGGCAATGAGAGGAGTAGCTCTTCAGCCTTATATGTTGTTCAAGCATTCTCTATATAACCGATGTGGGACAACCACATTCCAACACGCCCCCTCAAGTGCAACGACATTTTTAGCCAACAAGTTGCACTTGCCACATGTGCTTAAATGGGAACCAATACCCGCGACATGTCAACAAGGTCAGCAACCCACTAATCCGAAGCCCAGACCGCAACTAGTCGAACCCGGCTCTGATACCATGTTAAAGTCGGTTGGGTCCGGTGGGGTCAAAGACAAGCTAGAGGGAGGTCAAATGTGCGGGCCCACATACGGGAGACTCGAACAACACATAAACCCGAACGGGGTTCCATCTCAAAACCAATTGGCAATGAGAGGAGTAGCCCTTCAACCTTATATGTTGTTCAAGCATTCTCTATATAACCGATATGGGACAACCACATTCCAACAACGGATAGATTGGATTTATTTGGATTCCATCACAATATTGGAGTGGCGGCGCGATAGGAACTCAACTCGCTTTTAAAAATTAAAAAATAGGTAACAAAAACAAGCAAAAGCAATTAAAAAAAAATAATATATTTGAGTGATGTTTCATTCTAAAACAATTGATAATAGAAGGAGTAGCCCATTGACTTATATACTAAGGATCGTTATGTTCAACTTTCGATGTCGAACTCTTTTTGGTCTCATTCGCATCTCTCAATAATATGTAAATTAAAATTTAGCCAACTCAACACACCCAAATTTTCATTTCTGGTCCTGTGCCTAGGAGCGATTATAGATATACATTGTCATTTTAAATTAAAGTGGTATAAAAACTCTATATAATACATTAAAAACAGATGTTATTTTATAATAAAATATCATCAGTTTATAGTAAAATGTCAGCATTTTTTCCCATAATTTATATATAGTCGAAGAAAAGAAACAAATAAAATAAGGATAAAAATGCAATACAATAAGCATTGAATCAATACGTAGTTTTTTTTATACTCTTTAACATATAATAATGTATAACCAGATATAAACAATTTAAACTTGGGTAACTTATTACTTAATTGTTGAAAGCAATAATTAAATTAATCCCTCGCTTCAAAACTGTCAAGATGAATTATAATATTTGAATGTCATTCTAAGCAAAATAAACAAATATAGTTGATTGAAATAAATTAAAGTACGCGATTAATATATTTTCAATTTTCAAACATTAATAACTTTTTACTCAAATGTTAGATTGAACATATTACATATATATAAAAAAAAGTTATAGACGAGGAGAATAGACATAGCGAGTTCATTAGATAATAGAAGGGCAAGTTCTCCCCATGTCGGCAGTCTTCTTATGAGAAAAGACATTTGTCGATAAACACGTGCTTGTTTGGAAATCATCATAAATTATTAAAGTGCGGCGTTCCCGATACATAAAAAATTCAACAAGTACCGCTCTTGTATAAGGGGCAAGATATTGTAATGCAGCTGGAGAATCTGCAGTTTCGGCTACCACAATATTCCATCGCTACGCGCGCGCACCGTCTATATATTGAGACCATTACCCATATTTCTAGATATACATTTCTTTTATTAAAATTGTATTTTTATCATATAAATATAATTCATTTACACCAATGAAATCCCCTTACTTTTGAATGAAAAAAAAAATTAAATTTATATCAAAATTAATACGATTTCTTTCTAAAACTTGTATTATTTTTCTTTCTTTCCAAAACATCTCTATTATAAAATAAATACTCGATCCTTCCATCTCAAAAAAATTGATATTTTCTCTTCGACATATTTCTTAAGAATGAGACGTAGTTTAAATTATATAAAATTACAAATATATATATATATATATATATATATATATATATATATATATATATATATATATATATATATATATATATAGAGAGAGAGAGAGAGAGAGAGAGAGAGAGAGAGGATGGATCAAATGTTTACAACTCTTAACCTGTTTTGTGTTAACAAATCTAGGCCATTGGTTTGATGGAAATGAATTGTCTAGATTATTTCAATATATTTACTTAATTGTAAATTAAACTCATCCAACCCCACCCTAAGCGCGTGTTATAAAAAATCCTAACCAATCTTACTCCCCATCCCACACTAGACATAGAGAATGAGAATCTCGAAGGAGATGGTGGATGCGACGGTGGCCGGCGGAGGCGGCGAAGGCGCCATCTTCTTCACCAATTCGACAATTGATCCCATGGTGCACCCCATAGCAGCGGCGATTCAACCGACAATCGAAGAGGCGATGTCTCTCGGTGGTCGGCACCCTCTCAGTCTCGCCCTTTGTCCTTCTCCTACTCTTGCATACTCGAATTCGGCGGCGATTGCACCACCGCTAAGCCTCCTCGCCTCGCCGCACACCCCCACGGCCTCCCTTGCTCAGATTCGAGGTTGGATACTAACAAATCTGGTGTTGCCGCTAATTAACCCTCCTCAACTGCCTCCATTAACGAAGATGGTGGTCGGCAAGCATCGACAATCAGAGGCGGTGATGGGCGGTTGTTCGTGGGCGTCGCGGGCTCGAACTGCTGTTCTCCGGGCAAGGCTGCACTGTCGTGGTCTCGGCGGCAAGGTGATGGTCAGGCGGTGGTGATTTGTGGAGGCGGTTCGTGGCTAAGGGTCGTCGACGGTGATGATCTTTGGAGGCGGCTCGCTCACGGGAGTAGTGGGAGCCGTCATGGCTTTGGGAGAATTGAGAGGGGGAGAGGAGGACGGTGATGACGGGGGGACGTTGAATTGGTTTTGGGTTGTGGGAAAACCCTAAGAGATTTGACGTTGAATTGGTTTTGGGTTGTTATTCGATAAGATTAAGGAATGATTCATTGATATGCAATAAATATTCGATGGAATGAGATAGGTTATTCATTACTATTTGGTTATGATTTCATGTTCAGAGTCAATATTCGGTAAGTTCATAGTTTCTATTCGTTGATACTACATAATTATTCATATGTATTTAGTTAATTAGTTGTGGGAAATCAAGAATTACATTTACATACTCTTTCAACCCAGTGAATAATTACTATCAACTTAGCGAATAATTACTATTAATCTAGCGAATAGTTGCAAAATTGACCAACCCTTTTGCTATTATCTAAATGATAACTCCTCTTTACGGATGAATAATAACAATTAATCTAGCGAATATTTACTATTAACCTAGCAAATAGTTGCAAAATTGACCAACTCTTTTTCTATTATCTAACGAATAATAAGTATAAGTTAACGAATATTTTTTATCACCTTATCGAATAGTTCAAACAGTGCATCACACAAAAAAAAACGTTATTCCACCAAAAAAATATTACACAAACAAAAAAAAGTACAACACACGCACGTAATTTAGCAAGTGAGCAAGGAAAGAAGTGGGTCACATTGATTTTTAATTAAAGAAAAAGTCCAAAAAAGCAAAAAAATCTCAACTACTTATTTCATTCCATCGAAGGCCCAAATTTGTTAACACAAAATACAATAAGGGTTGTTAACACATGACCCTATATATATATAGAGAGAGTATTTTTGTGACCTTTTTTTTTTTAGAGGGATGAGTATAACCTACCGGGGCCTCTAGAAAAGTTGACTGAACAAAGTACATAGAGTGAGAGAAAAGTTGTAGTATAGACCAAAAAGAGTAAAGACTAATATACACTCCATTGGAGGAGGAGTAGTTGCTAGTTAGGTGAGGGTGACGGCCCAATATATACACAAATACAAAATTCAAATAAAATTAGGTACGTGAGTGGTTATGGTAATGACTAATGGTTATTCCAACTGATCAAGTCCTCTTCATACGTACATCAAGCCCAGCTTTATTATTTTATGTCATTCAACCATCATTAATTACTACGGAGTACTTAAAAGGGCTATATAAAGTCTCGTCTTACTACTAGCTCCATCTCTATGTATTCATTTCTATTATGTGCTTTCCACGTTGTGGAAGCTTCTCATGAAATAGCTAGGTAAGTTGTTAATTTAAAAAACATGAAATATTTTTTTTTTCTAAAGAAACTAAATTAAAGATTGATTGTTTTAGAAAATAGTTTTTATATTTTTTCTTAGATATGAATTTTTATGATCACAGTTTATAAGCATATTGACATCAATGCATCGAAAATAAATATCAATATAAATGCATAAAAGATAGATTATTTTAGATTATTTTTAAATTTTTATAAAATATGAATTTTTATGAAAATCTTATAGACATATTAATATAAATGTATATAAGATAAATATAAAGTTTTAAAAATATTTGGTGTTTATTTATGTCAGAAATAATTAAATGATGCACTATGAGATGTCACAGCCATCTAGGAGAGAAATAATGATCTGAATCCTCCATCCTCAATCTCATGTTAACAACCACTAGTGTGTATCATATTAACAAATTTGGGCTATTGAATTAAAAAGATCAACGGATGAGATTAAAAGTAAGTTTTGATTATTCGTTAGAATAAAATTTACATTTTTTACACTATTTGTATAGACGAATAATTACATAATTATAGATGAATAATTATATAAAAATAAATGAATAAATCATGAGCAAATAGATGAATAATTTTTGTACACACAATAAGGCATTTGTACACGATAAGAGTTGTGTACACCAGAACCTCCACTCTCTCTCAATATATATATATATATATATATATATATATATATATATATATATATATATATATATATATATATATATATATATATATATATATATATATATATATATATATATATGTATGTATGTATGTATGTATGTATGTATGTATGTATGTATGTATGTATGTATGTATGTATGTATGTATGTATGTATGTATGTATGCCTACACTACACGTACATATATTTTTGAACAACTCTTATGGTGTAATTTGTGAACAAAGTTGGAATGTTAAATTAGGAAAATCAACGACTGAAATTTAAAGAAATATTTGAAGAGCAAAATTATTCATTTGAAACAACATGATTATCGTATATAACTCATATATGAATAATCATGTTACTCATGTTGCAACAGACAAATAATTTTTATATGAAAAGAATGTTAATACATACAAATAATTACATTATGCCAGACGAATAATTATGGTGTTACATATATGAATAATCAATCTATTCACAGGAAGGGGATCGGAACACCTTTGGGATATTTAAACTCTTTTAAGAGAAATATGATAAAATTGGAACTTTGGGACACTTAAGTTGGAGTCTATGGAGAATATGGTCTACATTATGTAATTTTTTTTTTTGTCTTTATTGTCCTTTCCTTTTGTTATGACATTTCTTGTAACAAGGCAAAAGATTATCATGTGCATGCAAGCTAGCTTTAATATGTTTTGACAGACTATTTAAAGGTCAATCTCTCCTTTCCCAAAATACGTAGTAGGGTTTGAGGATTGATGTTTCTCATTATGGCAAGGAATATCGCCTTTGATATTTGGCTCATCTTTTTCATTTGAATGCAACAGTAGGTGCATTTTTATTGTTGTGTTTTGCTTGCTGAACACATATATAGGAGAAATTGCCTCAGTTTCTGATAGCATGCATTTAGGTAGGCATAATAGGTTGCATTTAGCTTATTTAAGATGCATTTCATCCATGATTTGATTACAATTTGCATATTTGCTCTCTATGTTGGTGGAATCGGAATCTACACGCTTTTATTGATTATTTCAGGTAATCGTGGATCCGAGGAGGAGACATGGGTTCATAACGCATTGGATGAGAATGTCTAGTTGATCGAAGAAGCTTACATGAAGATCTCAAGAGGTCCTGAGAAGAAGAAGCGAACCTAAACGAAGAACAAGTCTGCAGAAGTTGTCGCCAGACATGCTGAACTTGTTTTGCACTTTCTGGAGGCCTCGGTTGTCCGATCGACTATTATGACCATGCGTTGGAA
The DNA here is from genome assembly GCA_037127255.1 of Persicaria tinctoria. Lineage (NCBI taxonomy): Eukaryota > Viridiplantae > Streptophyta > Magnoliopsida > Caryophyllales > Polygonaceae > Persicaria > Persicaria tinctoria. The sequence goes on from JBANSL010000014.1 coordinate 11,415,262, forward strand.
AGCTCTTTCAGAGAGCTACAACTTTCATGTTGACGTCGAGAGCTAATTCGAGACGGAATTTTCGGGAAAACCCAATGCAGCGCCCGCCGCAAAAGTTGCCGCGCCCGCCGCTGTCACCTGCGGTGCCCGCCGCCAGAGGGCCGATTTCAGCTGCGCCCGCCGCTGCTCCTGTGCCGCGCCCGCCGCACCTCTTGCCGCGGCCGCCGCACCTCTGCCGCGCGCCGTTTTAGTTTAAGAAAACCCTAGTTTTTAGTTGTTTCCTTTTGGGCCGACTTTGGATGTTTGTTTTAGGCTTTTTATGTTATTTTTCTTTATCATTCATTCTATTCATTGAACACTTAGACAATTAGAGAGAGAGCGATGTTCGCCATGGGCGACTAAAACTCTCTTCGTTCTCCTTACAATTTGAAGCTTTATTTGGATTGATTGTGAGTTTCTAAATCTTGTTCCTTGTTTCCTATATTGAATGTTTCGACTTCTTTGTGCTTGAATGTTTGATTGTTTTATTCTATCTCGACTGATCAACTTGGTAGAATCAATTCAATTGCTAGGGTTTTGTAGATTCCTGATTGCGAACCTTAACCCAAGTGGCAAACTTGTTCCTTTAGGGCTGATTGAACTAATTGAATGAGTAGGAAGTTGAATGTGTTGTTAAATCCTTCTTTAGGGACTGCAAATACCTTGGTCAATCTCTGAACTTAAAGCTATCAATTGGGTTAAATCCTTCTTTAGGGACTGTTCGATTGATAAGGGTTTCTAGGACTGATTGGACTAGTAACTATATTAGGTCGGGACAAGGGCATTCATAGGAAACCTAAAAGGACAAGAGGAAGTTACAATATCAATTCAACCAAATAAAGTGGATAGTTGTAGGTAGAGCGATCTTCTCTAATTTGTTTTGCATTATTTGTTTATATTTTATTTTGTTTTCTTTTCAATCTCAATCAACCAAAACCCCCCTTTCTACTAATTGGTAAATACACTTTGCAAAGGAATACTTGATTCTCTGTGGGATCGACCTCTTACTTGCTTGCTATACTAGTTTGTAGGTTTGAGTTTTATTTTGATACGGTTTACAGACGACTAAAAACCGCTCATCAAATTGGCGCCGTTGCCGGGGAATCAAGTTTATTTCTTTGTTGTGTGTATTTATTAATTTTTGTTTATATATCTAACTTTGTTGTGAACCTATCTTACGGTTCACAACCCCCTTGCTACTAACTTTTTAAGATGTTGAGATTGTTGCAGTTTGAAGGTGAGAACTTTCACCAATATTTCACTAGATTGCATGAGTATGTTAATGACCTTGGTTCATGGGGTTATCAATATGGTGTACGGGAGATGTGTGTTTGCATATTTGATGGGATGAATGCTGAAACACGGAATCTTGCTGAGTCCATGAGTAATGGAGGCCTATTGGATATGGGACTCTTTGAGATTTGGGATTTTTTCTACAACATGAGTCGACAGGTTGAGCAGGAAGTATCAATCCGAACTCTCACACAAGTGTTGCAGCAGTTAGAGGAAAGAAACATGAGCCGAATCGGAAAATTGGAGGAACAAATGAACCAACTCATTCAAATTCTAAGTGCAAAAGGTGAGAAAGAAAGGAGCTTCGAAGAAGAAGATGAGGAATTGGTTGCAGACAACGATAGTTTCTTAGATGATGGAGGAGAGGGTCTAGTGCTTCCTGACTTGGAATCTCATGAGTCGACGCATGAGGTTACATGTGATGTGTCTCCTACTCCATCTGCACCATCCATTCTAATCTCGCCCATTGATGAACCAGGTCTAGAGCCATCAGCTGAGGCTAAAGAGGTAATAAAGGTAAACTTTTGCAATTTTGAAGTTAATGGTGTATATGTTGATCCTTTTGATTGCTATTTTGAAAAGCCACCAGCGGAACTGTGTTGGTGGTATCATATTCCTTCTGCAGAGAGTCATGCTAGACTCTTTGATAGATTGAAAGGGTTCGTGAGTTCCACATTTTATGCTTTCAATTTATTGTGCTATGATGTGCCTTGTAAGATGTGTGCACAGGAATATGATAGGCTACTGAGGGCTTTGACAATGTCTGAGAAATAAGGTCTTGAGATTGAGAATAAGTCAAGCCAATGACATTAAAGAGAGGCGCTTCTCGGGAGGCAACCCGAGGTAAGCTTTAGTTATTTCAATTCCTAGTTAGCTAGTTTTCTTTAACCCGACGCGCGCAATGCTCAGATCCGACCTATATCGCCCCTTCCACCACATTGTGAGTATTTCATTCATCTCTTTCTCTATGTTTTTATTTTTTGTTGTCTTTTATGTTTCATTGAGGACAATGAAAGGTTTAAGTGTGGGGGAGGGATTGCATTGCATATAGATAGAATTTGCATATCATGTTTACTTATGTTATCATGTTTATTTATGTTGTCATGTTTATTTTTATTCATATACTGCATTTAAAAAAAAAAAATTTATTATTATTATTTAATTTCGAAAATTAGTAGAATTAGAGCATCATTGCATTTAAGTGTTATTAAATACCCATCTGACTTAGTTTGTCCTCTATTTTAAATTTCAAGCATGATTCATAAAAATCCCATGGAGTTCTGGATGTTTTGATTTTTGTCTGTATTTGATTTTTGTGGAACATGAGCTAGCAAATATAATTGAGCATGTATGATTGAGCTAAAGTATGATTGAAGTCCTAAAAACATGACCCTGTGAGGATGTTTGGCCTTATTTGAATTCTTTTGCTCAATTGTGTGAATTACTCGCCTAGTGTTGCTACCTCTTGATATTGACTGCAGTATCTATTTTTGAAGACCGATGCACATGTTTGTTGCTTGCGGAGTTTATGTTTATATTTTGAGTCTTTTTATTTCATTTTATGCATACTTAGTGAATAAGGTGGCAATGGTTGATGCACTGAGTAACCGGGTCTACGCATGACACCCATGGGTATGATTCGCGCAAAAAGGTGTTGAAAACTATCCACTAGGAAAGAAAGCTTGATCATTGAGTAACCAGGTTCATTCATGACACCCATGTTTGCAACTCGCGTCAAAAGGTGTTCAAGTGGACTTCATATTAATAGTTGAGGTGTTGATAGACCGGGGCCATTCATGACACCCATGTTTGCGCTTCGCGTAAGGAAAGCACCAAGACAAGAAAAAGAAAAAAAAAAGAGAAAGAAAGACAAAGAAAAGAAAAAAAAAAAGTGTTGAATTTTATTTTCTTTATTGTGTCCCGCAAGTAATGACATTTCGGTAGTTAATTGGTGATATGGGGGTCAATGTCTATGAGCTTAGTGCATTATTGGTTTGAGTTGAGAGTTGTATTTAAAAGCCTAAACACATGAGTGAAACACATATTTCGGGTGAGGTTGGATGATGTCTACTTCTAAGCTTTGATCACTGGAATACATGCTATGACGTTTGTTTGCTTGGTTTATGTTTTCACCTGCTATGATGTTGCTTTTTGATGAGGTTGAAACTTGAAGGGATTTCCTGTGGGATGCGTTGATTCATGTTCATTCTATCATTGCTTGAGGACAAGCAAAGGTTAAGTGTGGAGGAGTTTGATAGCATGCATTTAGGTAGGCATAATAGGTTGCATTTAGCTTATTTAAGATGCATTTCATCCATGATTTGATTACAATTTGCATATTTGCTCTCTATGTTGGTGGAATCGGAATCTACACGCTTTTATTGATTATTTCAGGTAATCGTGGATCCGAGGAGGAGACATGGGTTCATAACGCATTGGATGAGAATGTCTAGTTGATCGAAGAAGCTTACATGAAGATCTCAAGAGGTCCTGAGAAGAAGAAGCGAACCTAAACGAAGAACAAGTCTGCAGAAGTTGTCGCCAGACATGCTGAACTTGTTTTGCACTTTCTGGAGGCCTCGGTTGTCCGATCGACTATTATGACCATGCGTTGGAAAGCTCTTTCAGAGAGCTACAACTTTCATGTTGACGTCGAGAGCTAATTCGAGACGGAATTTTCGGGAAAACCCAATGCAGCGCCCGCCGCAAAAGTTGCCGCGCCCGCCGCTGTCACCTGCGGTGCCCGCCGCCAGAGGGCCGATTTCAGCTGCGCCCGCCGCTGCTCCTGTGCCGCGCCCGCCGCACCTCTTGCCGCGGCCGCCGCACCTCTGCCGCGCGCCGTTTTAGTTTAAGAAAACCCTAGTTTTTAGTTGTTTCCTTTTGGGCCGACTTTGGATGTTTGTTTTAGGCTTTTTATGTTATTTTTCTTTATCATTCATTCTATTCATTGAACACTTAGACAATTAGAGAGAGAGCGATGTTCGCCATGGGCGACTAAAACTCTCTTCGTTCTCCTTACAATTTGAAGCTTTATTTGGATTGATTGTGAGTTTCTAAATCTTGTTCCTTGTTTCCTATATTGAATGTTTCGACTTCTTTGTGCTTGAATGTTTGATTGTTTTATTCTATCTCGACTGATCAACTTGGTAGAATCAATTCAATTGCTAGGGTTTTGTAGATTCCTGATTGCGAACCTTAACCCAAGTGGCAAACTTGTTCCTTTAGGGCTGATTGAACTAATTGAATGAGTAGGAAGTTGAATGTGTTGTTAAATCCTTCTTTAGGGACTGCAAATACCTTGGTCAATCTCTGAACTTAAAGCTATCAATTGGGTTAAATCCTTCTTTAGGGACTGTTCGATTGATAAGGGTTTCTAGGACTGATTGGACTAGTAACTATATTAGGTCGGGACAAGGGCATTCATAGGAAACCTAAAAGGACAAGAGGAAGTTACAATATCAATTCAACCAAATAAAGTGGATAGTTGTAGGTAGAGCGATCTTCTCTAATTTGTTTTGCATTATTTGTTTATATTTTATTTTGTTTTCTTTTCAATCTCAATCAACCAAAACCCCCCTTTCTACTAATTGGTAAATACACTTTGCAAAGGAATACTTGATTCTCTGTGGGATCGACCTCTTACTTGCTTGCTATACTAGTTTGTAGGTTTGAGTTTTATTTTGATACGGTTTACAGACGACTAAAAACCGCTCATCAGTTTCACGTGGTATCAGAGTGATAAGGTGCGATCTAGTTCTTTGCTCGTTCTTTCTTCATGTTCAGCCCAACTGGTAGTGGAGACTCCACACAAAGGACATTGGATGACATGAGTAATCAAGGTAATCTTGGGGATCCTTTATTTTTGTCTAATTCTAATCATCCAGGAGCCCATCTCGTTATTGTGCTCTTTGATGGTTCAAATTATATGATCTAGAGTAGAGGTGTTATGATGGCGCTTGGAGCTAAGTGCAAACTGGATTTTGTGGATGGTTCATGTCCTAAACCAGCTGCAGATTATGTTGATTTACAAAGATGGATTCGAGCCGACTTCATGGTAAGGTGCTGAATCTTGAATTCTATGAACAAAAATGTTGTGGAAGGGTTGATGTTTGTTGAATCATCTAAGCACTTATGGGATGAAATCATTGAACGATTTGGTCAATCGAATGTTCCACTTATTTATCAGATTCAGAAGAAACATGGGAACATAATTAACTCAGGGGAGCATGTCTATTGCTAAGGTTTATAATGCTTTTAAGAGGCATTGGGATGAGTTGCAAGTTCTAAAGAATCTTCCTGAATGTTGTTGTTGTTCTTTTAAGAGGCATTAGAATCCATGCTGGAATACCTGTCAAGTTTTGGGGAGAATTCGAAAATTCATCGACCAGTATTCCCTCTCATGCTCTTGATTCAATTTAATCATATGGTCACACTAGCCCTACACATGATGTTCCATTAAATGATTTACATGAATTCCCTCCTTTGAGGAGGTATATCTTAGGGAGAGATCCCAACCTACGAGATTTCAGGATTATGTGTGCAAGGATTCTAGATCAAGGAACTCCATGTCACTATCATTCCTGGCTACTTGTCTTGGTCCCATAGATGAGATTGATCATGATTTTGTAAAATCATTTGCTTATATGGTTTCTGAGCCTAAACCTATTTTCAGTATAACCAAGCAGCATGAAATGATCATTAGGTTGCAGCAATGAATCAAGAAATCCAGACCTTAGAAAGACACATAACCTGGGACTCTGGGAGTTGACAGACTTACCTTTTGGTAAGAAGGCAATAGGCAGTAAATGGGTGTACAAAATTAAGTACAAGCCATATGTGACCATTGAAAGGTATAAGGCTAGATTGGTTGCAAAGGGTTATAATCAGATTAAGGGAAATGATTATAAACATACCTTTTCAAACATACCTTTTCACCAGTGGCCAAGTTTGCCACAGTGAGAATTCTCATAGCAGTGGCAACTATGAAAAATTGGAATTTGCATAAGCTAGATGTGAACAATGTTTTCTTGCATGGGGTGCTCGATGAGGAAGTGTATATGGAGCCTCCAGAAGGATATACCATTGCTAAGCCAGGGCAAGTTTGTGGACTTAGAAAGTCAATTTATGGTATGAAGCAAGCTTCAAGACAATGGAACGCTGAATTGTGCAAATTCTTCATCAGCTTGGGCTTCACTCAATCCTTTGAAGATTACTCTTTGTTTATAAAGCCAGTCCCAAGGGGAATTGTTGCTGCTTTGGTATATGTTGATGATTTATTAATCACTGGTGATGATGAGAGTGTAATACAAGCTACCAAAGATGCACTTCACAAGGCTTTTACTATTAAAGATCTAGGCAAAGCTAGATACTTCCTGGGGCTTGAGATTTTGAGATCTCATAAAGGAAATATGTTGCATCAAAGGAAATATATTGTGGACATACTTGAAGATTGTAAGATGACAGATTGTAAAGCTGCTTTATTTCCTCTCCCTAGGGAATTGAAACTGTCAACAGATAGTGGCTCCATTATGAAGGATCTTGAGAGATACAAAACGATAATTGAGAGGTTGTTATTCCTCAACTTAACTACATCAGACATTACATATGTTGTTAAGTCAGTTCATGCAAGAGCCTAGAAAGCCACATTTTGATGTTGCTATGCATGTGAGCAGACACCTAAAGGGTACAATATCCGTTGGCTTATTTTATTCTTCAAATTATGCTATGACGGTATCAGCCTTTTGTGATGCGGATTGGGAGGCATGTCAATTTAGTGCCAAGTCCCTTAGTGGATATTGTGTGTTCTTTGGACATAATTTAGTTTCCTGGAAAACAAAGAAACATATTACAGTTTCAAAATCCTCAGAGGCAGAGTACAGATGTATATCCATTACTAGCATTGAACTTGTATGGGTTGAAGGAGTATTAAGAAGATTCAACATTGTTGCGCCCATGCCTATACCCCTTTATTGTGACAACAAGGGTGCAATGCACATTGCTGAGAATCCACTTTTCCAAGAGAGAACAAAACATCTGAAGATTGATTTCCATTTTGTCCGAGAAGAACTTTAGGAAGGCTTTCTATAGCCTATTCAAGTCAGAAAAGGAGCTCAATTGGCTGATATCGATCTTGACAAAACCTCTTGGTGAAAAACATCACTTATTTCTCTCTTCCAAGTTGGGTCTTGTTAATTAGCTTCTCCCCAAGTCCAACTTGAAGGGGGGATATGGAGAATATGGTATACATTATGTAATTTTCTTATTGTCTTTATCGTCCCTTTCCTTTTGTTATGTGATTTCTTGTAATAAGCCAAAAGAATATCATGTGCAAGGCGCATGTAAGCTAGTTGTAGTAGAGTTTGGGGATTGATGCCTCTCATTATGGAAATGAATGCCGCCTTTGATATTTGGCTCATCTTCTTCATTTGAATGAAACAGTAAATGTGCATTTTTATTGTTGTGTTTTGCTTGCTGAACACAGACATGAGAGACATTGTCTCGGTTTCACGGGGCCAATGTGAAATAGAGGTACGGGTACATATGATTAACATACAAAAAATGGAGTTAGACACGAAGATAAATTTTGCTACGAAAGTTTGTACAATTTTGATGGATAAAATATAAGAGATCGACAGTGAACCTTTTTTTATAATAAGTAACTTGTGTTTTTCTCTTAGAAATTAAGTTAAATTCTAATGAGACTAATGTTATAAGAGCATTTTACTTAAGTTAAGAGTGTTGTGGTTAAGTTATGTAATTAGGAGAAGTTAGTGGGAATTGTCTATATATACTCCCATCTCCTAGCCGCCAGAGTAACAACTTCTGTTCTTATTTTTCTTCTTCTGTATTCAATTGTAAACACTCTCTTTCTGATTTGGTTGAATGCAAAGCTTCACAAATTCCAACCTGATAATAAAAAATAAAATAAAATCATATAACTTGATCTCATTTTATTTTAAAATTAAATTTCAGAGATCGATATTTAGAAATGGTGGAATAAAATTGAAAAATACGTTTGTCCGGCCACTTACTGTATTATCTAGCTAATTTATGGGTTCAAATTTAGCAACCTTCCATGAAAGCTGATTTAGGTAATGGTCCTTTTGGGTGATGGCAAATTTAGCAAACAGCATATAATTGACTTTTAGTATTGTAATTAAATTAAATACTTTATATATTTGTAATTATGTAAGATGAATAACTTCCATTTTTCTTTTGATTGCGTTAGTTTGTATAAGGACAAATATTATTGTGTGTGACCCAGTCGGGGTGGCTCACTGGTGGGGAGCAACAGGGAATGTCAAGAGGTATCGGGTTCGATCCCTATCTCTGCCCCTTTTCTTGGATTAAAATTCAAGATTTGCCTTACTCCTTTCCACTGAGTCGAGCCGGTCGGCGCAAGTCGGTTAACTTTATGCTTGGCTCTTGCCGGCTGGGTCACATGTCCGAGGTTTGCCACTAAATGTGGGTTCCTCGTCATCAAAAAAAAAAAATTATTGTGTGTACCATAAGTCCATAATTCATGTCTTAATTAATTAAAAAAGTATATATATATATATAGAGAGAGAGAGATGAAACCGGATTTTTTTTAATAATTCGGGAGGAATAATCCTACCCGAGAGAATCCTTAAAGATGAGGTCTTGAAGACCTGGATCAGAGTAAATGTCGAGGCCCTTGGCAAAACGGCAAAGGTGTGCAACCTTATTAGTCACTTTGTTGTCAATACGGGGCACGTGAGAGAAGGAAACTTCTCTCACACCCGACAACACTGTTTTAATATCAGACATCACCAATTCAATTTCTCATGGGCATGTAGAATTTGTTTTTAAATGATTAATGATTATAAGCGAGTCCCCTTCTATTTGTAACCTGTTTATACCTAGTGCGCGGATTTAAATTAAATCATGCTTTAATATCAAAGCCTCGATTTTTAACGGGGTCTGGTTATCCATCATGTCATAACCAATGTGAAACCGTGTGGTGTATGTGTGTGGCATCTAAGAAGGTACCGTACACCCAATTTCATTCTATATATTATTTAATTTAAATCTTTGGTGGAAAATTTCATTGTATTATAATATATGATCACAACTAACAACGCCATATCATCTTCACATAACCACGTTTATTGGTTGGCAAGCCAACCTCTTTTACCAATTTCCCACGTCATTCATAACGACATCTTCATTACTTAGACTTGCATACTATGACTTAAGTTGTGTTTTATTTTTTTATTTATGACTCTGTATTTATTATTTATTCTTTATTATTTGAAGGTCAAATTTATATTCGCCTAATTAATTAATGAGATATTCACACTGCATACTTGCTTTTAGGTAGATTCGATCAATTCAAATCAAGGTTTCAATTTAAGAGGCTGGATTTTAATAGTTTTGATCTACTCCAATTTTAGTCCAATTTCCGCCCTTTAAAATATTTTTTTTTTATACAAGTAATGATTTGGTAATAACTAATCCCTATTAGATCAATTTTCATGATCTGCAATATTGTTTTATTGTCTAATGAATCTTTCTTTTTTTTATTGTCTAATGAATCACACATTGCAAAAATCGTTTGATTTATTAGACATATATAATTAAGTGCCTATGACATTAACGTACTAATCAATGTGGGGTCAAATATAGAGTGTTGCACAAAGTAGAACAAGTTAATTTCTGTTGATCAAGAAATCGCCATAAAATAATATATGTGAAAGATGACTTGGTTAATTAATTAATTAAGTATAACAACTATATATATATATATATATATATATAAAGTAGATAAACTAGTTGAATTCCTTACTGCCGGCCCTATCCAATACTATAGTTTGACTGTGACATTTAATTTGCCGTGTGCAAAACAAGTATTTAGCTAATCCTATTGTCTTATTTTGTACTTAGCTTCATTAATAAGCTAAATTATAAATTATTACACACTCATGGCCTACGTTTTATCATACGTGGAGTTTGAATTTTGGGTATTGCTTACCCCAAAATCAATTTCAAATTATCTTTTGATTGTTTTCAATTTTAACTTCTAAAACTTATAAGTCGATCAAAGACAGCTTCTTAAAGAAAAGAAATATATATTATGTATCTGAGTTTTTTTCCCCTCTTTTAAAAAAGGCACCGAACTAGTAATTACAAAACTAATTTCTTAATTGTCCTATAAGCTATCTTTAGCTAGTTGTTTGCTCCAAAAAAAAAGCTAGTTGAAACTGATCGAGGTTTATAAGCTGGCTGTGATAAATATTGCTCACTTTTTATCAATATTAAATTAAATACAGTAATACACTTTATTTTATTTTATTTTATTTATTTTTTTCCCTTTTCTATACTAAATTATTATCATTACCGATAACAAACAAGTCTAACAGCACGAGCCCCGACATCCGAAGATACCGAAAATTTCTAAATCCGCTTCAGCAAGGCAATAGCATCGGATCTGTATCTAGCTCCTCCAACAAAGAGAAGGAGAAGGATAGGAAACCATAACCAGTCGCCATGCACAAATCTCGATACTTGACACACTTACGCTAGTAGCTAGGATCAACAACAATACAAACGGGCACACAAAGTCAGACATCCCAGACTGCGTCAAAGAGCACCATGTGGTCAGGGGAAAAGGGAGGGAGGCATGAGTAGGATTGTTATTCGAGCCAAACGAGCCGAGTATTGCTTGTTCATATTCCGTCCATTTAGGATATGAACGAGCTCGAGCCGAGCCTAAATTTTGACTCGACCTTAAAAATGTGCTTGACGATGCCCTAGAAAATAGCCCCCTTAATTAACAGATGTGGGAAGTCATAAATGGGAACGCAAAAGTCACACACAAAGCCGAATATCAGCCATCACGATTGAACTCACAAGACCCAACGAATCCGCAAGCCCCCTGTTACCCAAACACGGATTATAGACCCTCCTACAAAATTAAATTTGGATCGCGATCAGGGCCTCGAATACTCACATACATACAATTTACGCTAAGGAAACAAAAGCCCCACGTCATCCCGCCCTACACCCAGAGCAAGCAGCTCGCTGGCCAAGCACCTCCTCGATGGCATCACCACACGTAACAACTCAAACTCTCTGGCATGAGGGCATGGGTCACACATGTCCTCTGCCACACTACGAGGTCGCCAGCCAGCTCGTTTAGTAGCATTATAAATACCCCCTCGGGGCTATAAGAATGAGATCCGATTTTAGGAAGAAAAGCAAGAGCTTTGCAATCCTCCCTGAGATAAAGTCCTCGGAACTGAGTTCCTGGAACCTCTGATCGGAGAAGAACGTTTCTTGATCAAAACATCATCTTGCAAACATCCTCGAAAGACGACGATTGAATAGTACGTGAACACAGAATGCGAACAAATTTTGTCGCAAGGAACATATTATCATCAAACGCCAACTCATAACAAAGAACTTGATTACATACAAACACCCTCCCCAATTGGCTTTACAGGTAATTAAGGACATTTGTCATTATCTTGAGATAATAAGTATAGGTGAATTTCGATCTAGAATCGCCAATTTGCGGAACTTGGTCTGTTCGATTTGTATTGGTACAATTTGCCCATCTCTCTATATATATATATATATCTAATGAAACAAGACAAATTAAAAGCATAATGCCTTTAGGAAATAAAGATTTAAGGATAAGGGAAAATGACGTGAAACATTTGAAGAATGTGAGTTTGTATTATAATTGGTGATAAATGAGCATCGTCAGCGTTACTATAAGCTGACGGTTGCGCCCAAAAATGAATAAGAAGCCAATTTCGTCTTTGTTCTTACTCGATCAAGAAGAGCCTACGTTGCTCTCAATATCCAACTCTTTTCGTGTGTATATAAATATAAATATAAATATTATCTGACTTGCAACTCAAGATCCAACTTACACTATTCGCTGGTCAATCATTGATTTTTTTTTTTTAAATGCCTGGAAATGTCAAGTTGGATTTCTACTATGGACTTATGGAGTATAAAACTATACATTAAAACAATTAAAATTTATATAATCTTTGACACAAACATCCCTCCTCAAAATATCTCATCATCCCCATATATATAGATATTTAACAATTTTGATAGCTTGTTATAAGAATCTTCAAATAAAAATGGTTGTATTGCAGTACGGCTACATAGTCTAAAAATCATCTCCAGTCGAATTGGAGCAAATCTTCTTCGTCAACACCCAAAACTAAAACCTCCATTATAGTTGAACCAGAAGAGGAAGAATGAAAGTGAGAAGTGACCAATTCATCTCGAGGGCTTCAAAATCCTTCCACGCTGGATTTATCGGGCCGTTGCTTCTCCTTGTAGTGCAAGCTTGGTCCTTTTCATGATGGTGTTTAACTTTGTCTATAGTCTACGTCCCAACTTGCTATATTTAATTTTGCCTAGTTTTGTTTTTTGTAGGATCCGTTTTCGTTTTTTGTATTGCACCTGTTCTATTTTCGGTTGTATGTTTTTTTTTACGGTCCTCCGTCTGTTAGCTATCGAGATTTAGGTATATCTGACCTCAAATTCTTACTTAATAAAAAAATAGTCTAAAAACACACAAAAATCAAAAGTAGAATATAAGGAATTGGACAAAAAAAATTAAAGAAATAATTTAGTAATCAAGAGAAAATGAATCGAAGATTACGATAATGGGCTTGCTTTGTAGGGAGAAACCGAAACTTGAGAAGACCTCTATCATCATCACCATTCAAGATCATAAACCATCACTATCCACAGCCACAAAATGCAGAAATTTAAAAGATTGAACTAACTTTGGATACACAAATTGAAGAAGCAAAATCTGATTAAAGGCGAACAAGAGTTTACATGAGTACAATTCATTACATGTCGGAAATTTAAAAGATTGCCACATGTACATAGTAAATACATGTGTCATAGTTATTCTTTTGATAGCTCATTACATGTCAGAAATAACACATATGTATTATTTCTTGTTAATAGGGAGATTGTTTGTATTTGAAATTATTAATTTTAAAGTTCGTATTATTTTTAGTTCTAAGTCGATACTTGGTTTGCATGAGGAACTAAGATGGAATAGCGAGATAGGTGATTCTTTGCAAACAGAATTGTTTTAGTGGATGGTTTCTAGTAAATTACGAAGAAGGGAGGTTTAGATGAAAATGACATATTTCAGGTACAATTTACCTTTTTTTTTAAAAAAAAATTGATGATTGGACTGGTGTGTGTAATTGGGCTTGTGCGTATTGGGTTGTTGGGATGTGTATGGGTTGGGCTGGTGGGACCATCAGGAAGGAGCTCAATTGGGTTTCCTATATGAAAACAAGGGAAATTTAAAGAACACACTAGTTAAACATAGACGAGTACATTTAATCACCCGTTAAATATAAAATTATAAAAATTATCCGATTTAATGAATAAAACACCACTCAACACATATTTCCATTAGAATTCCATTCAATATATTATATTTTAATATTTTATACTTAAAATTTAAATTTTAAACTTGAATATATTAAAATTATATTTAGGAAATTTTACAGGAAACCACCCCTTATTTATTAGGCTTTTCATTTAACCACCCCTTATACAAAACCTTTCACTAAACCACCCCTTATTGATTAGGCTTTTCATTTAACCACCCCTTATTGATTAGGCTTTTCATTTAACCACCACTTATACAAAACCTTTCACTAAACCACCCCTTATTGATATGGATTGAGTTTTTGTTTTTTAACATATATGTTTATGTCACCTTTTGTTTGTTTTTAGCAAAATAAAGTTAAAATGGTCACGACTTAATCATATAACTTTCATTTACATTATGTTTTTCTTAATGTAGTGATGGTAAACACTATAGAAATGAATAACTATTATATCATATGTATTCTAGTCCTGGTACAGGGGTAAATATAAGAAAATATTAAGAAAACGTTTTGACCACTAAGAATCCGCCAATAAGGCCGCCGAACCGTCTTGGCGCTTGGCGGTACCCCACCGCCGAGCATCCGCCGAGCGTTTTTTAGAACATTGATTATACCTTGTGATTGGAGAACCTTCTGCATTCGTGATCAGTTTACACCATCGAATCCCTCTCCGAATCCCCTGGTCGTGTAGCCTGAAGTTCGTCGATGGCTCTGAAGTCTGGACGATAGTAGGATGTCTATATATGACAGCAGAAAGGTTGAAGATGGATAGTTAAAAAAAGGGCATTTCGGTCTTTTTCAGAATTTTTTAACATCAAATTGGACGGAATAGAGGTAGGGGTGGTCATCTGTTGACGGGATTATATAAGGGGTGGTTAATTTAGTGAAAGGTTTTGTATAACGGGTGGTTAAATGAAAAGCCTAATAAATAAGGGGTGGTTTATTGAAAGGTTTTGTATAAGGGGTGGTTAAATGAAAAGCCTAATAAATTAGGGGTGGTTTAGTGAAAGATTTTGTATAAGGGGTGGTTAAATGAAAAGCCTAATAAATAAGGGGTGGTTTCCTGTAAAATTTCCTTATATTTATGGTAGGGATAAATAAAAATTTATAACCATTTCTAGAAATAAAATAGGAAATTTTGTTCAATATATACATCGAGTTTTTTGAAAAATTCAGCAAAAAATATTTTTAAAACTATTTAAAATTCTAATTTAAGCATAAAGCTTGAATTATTATAATATCAGATATATTTGGCAAAACTCTAATGAAAATAAACAACGGTTGGTTATTTGTCAACAAAATCTATTTAACAATTTTCACCTCCACCATACCCAAATCTACCAGCGCCTCTGTTGTTGTTGCTAGTGGCCACCCGAGCTTGCACCGATGTCCCTGCGAGTCCAGCATCAATGCCTCTTTGTGCACCTCTCGTATTGGTATTTAACTTCTCCCCCATTCTCATGTGGATTCCCATGCTTGTGTCCTCTTGTCCCTCCCGCTGCTTTCTGTTGTCCCTTTGGGCTCCCTCTTGCTAGCTTCTGTCTGCTATTGTTGTTCCGATTTTGGAGAAATGAAGTTGCAAAATTTGTGTTTTTTTATTTTCTGGATTTTGAAATTCTAGGGTTAGGGTTTTGATTATTTCAAGGGCTTTTGTTGATTTGTTGCAATTAAGTTGGGGAACTCCTTATCTTGTGTAGATATAACCCTTTCAGCCCTTCGTTATGCTTGATTTGGCGCTATGTTTATATATTCTGGGGATTTCTCTTATTCAACCGACGAAAATTCATTTCTAATGTTTTCATAATCCTTTTCGTTTTTGATGTAATTTTCATCGTTCTTGTCGACTTGATTTTAGATTTCTTGTTCTTGATGGTTTTTTATAGGCTAAAAACCTACCCTCAAGTAATAAAATTATCGTTCTCCCAACGGACCCAAGGCTCAATATCAATTAAACTAAACAACAAATAAAAACCAAGAAGAGAGTTGATAAAAAAATATAAAAATTAATTAACGACGCAAGCAAATATAGAATAGAGATAAAAGACATCTAAGGATCCGGGTATTAGGTTAACATCATGCCAAGTATTGAATTAATTCGGTTGTTCATATTCATCTAAAAGCTATTAAACTTGTTATTCACTTTAGATTATTAGCTAGTAAACCGGTGTTATTCACTCTCAAACCAAAGCTAGTAAATTCACTTTATATCCAAGGCTATTGTGTTCACTTTTTTTTTCGATGAAAAGCTATTAAGTGTATCAAAGCTATATATTCACTTTAGATCAAAAGCTAATGAGTTCACCTCAAAGATAAGCTATTAAATTCACTTTGATTTGGAGCTATTAAACATATCTTGTTATTCACTTTATTCGAAGCTATTAAGCTTGTAATGCTATTTACATCAAACCAGGCTATTAAACAAATCAATACTTGACTACACGTTAAACCTAATAACCCATCACCTTAGACCAGAGAATTAGTCAAGCATAATCAAATATATGATAAAAGCAATTAAACCAATCACAACAATCATGAGCTAAATTAGAAGAGAAAGAGTAAGAAGATTTATCTTTAATCTTGCAAATAATCTAAAAGTTGAAACTTGATTAAAGCTTAAATCTTCAATCACACCGAACTAAAAGCCTCCGTTGTCTTGTGAAACGATAGAAAATAGACTCGAAACTAAACCCTAATCTAAACCTAAAACTAAAACTGAAAAACAAACAGTGGCCGAAGCCTTATTCACGGCAAAGGTAGAATCCCCCAACTCCCCTTCTTTGTACGTAATTATGTGTGTATATATAATCCTAAAGTCCACCTTTCCAAATTCCATGCTACGGTTCAACATATGTGATATGGTCCACTTCCTTGGCAGTCCATTGCTTGAGGTGTGATCCGACCCAATTGAAATGACTCAGGCAGCAACAAGGCCATTTCAATCACCAATATGAAGTAATGGTGTAGTTTAATTTAATATGCAATGACTAATTATGGAATAGGACAATTGATAGAGATATTCAATCCGATTATTTTAGGGGTCGTAATGCTTTGCTAGAAGCTAACTACAATTAATGGGCTTAAACGGGTTAAACCCATGACTATTATAAACGGGTCCTAATGTCCTATGCGGACACACACTTAGAGTTGACGGACTTGATCAAAAGATAGATGATTTTATTATTAGTGTATATTAGATATATATTAATAATAATGGGAAAAGATTTATTTGTGAAGTAAATAATTAATTAAATAGGGTATAAACATGAGCTTATAAAGATGGGCTCATAACGACTTAACTTAATTAACACATCCTAGAGGGAGAAACGTGAGTTCTGCCGCATAACATCCCATCTTTGGTTGGGGCGTGAGAGCTGAATTCCACCATCATCAATCAAGAGCAATTTGATTGTTTACCTTTCGATCTTCGTCCTAGTAGTCGAAGGCAAAGTAGATCTAGACCGGGCTCTTGTGGACCAAGTAGAGGAGCAACGTGTGGGGCTCTAGTTCTCTTCCGAATCCTCCTCGTTCAGATCCGGTTCACGCATCAAGAGGTATCTCCTATGAACAATGATTTGATCTATCGATTTTATGCATGAAGATCTTGCGATTAGATGATAGAAAATAGTTTCTAAAACTTCCGCTGCGCATCTAATTTTTCAAGAGTGGCATCAGAGCATCTTGCATAAATTGATATAATCAATTAATTTTCTTAATTGTTTTGATTTAATTTAGCAATCTATTTGATAGATGGAATAATTTGTGTAATTAAAATATGATTTTGATAAATTAGATGTGTTGAATTTTATACGGGTTCGGACTTTGTTCCGATACAAAGAATTCGATACAAGTTCGGTATTTGATTCCGATACACATTGCCGCAATATTTGAATTGATGAGAATTGAAGTATTTAATTCGATACAAGTTCGGAATTTGTTTCCGATCTATCAATTTGATTCCTATACACATACTTGAATTGATGAGAATTGAAGTACGTAAGCATCAATATTTTTTTTTTCAAAACAGTTGGTTTTGAAATCGACCGGTCAAATCAATTTGTACAATTTATACGAAATATGTGATTTTTTTGTATAAACTATGAAATATTTGATTTTATGAAAGTACAAGTTGATTTAAATTTATGAAATGGAGAATTTTATAATTTTGATGCATAAAGTTGATAAATTTTATGTGAATTTGATTCATATATTAATTTGTCAAAAGTTTAAGTTTTATGAAAACTTACCATGTTAATCCTACAATTGTCAAAGTTTGTAATTGTTAGAAAATTTGAGTGGGAGTGGATGGGGGCGGCAATTAGGGTTAAGAAAGGTATACTAGGGTTTTAGTGTAAGATCCTAAATTACCTTAATTAGATATAATAGATATCTTATCCCTAATGAAATATTCTATCCAATTATACAAGGTAATAGTTACCATAAATTTATTCCATATATATGATTGCTAATTTTGAATTAAATATCAAGAATATTAAATTATTTATTTTATTAGATAATTTAATTGATTTGAGTTAAATAGTTTATTAATATGATTAATATTCTATTTCTTGTTTATATTAATTTGATTAATATTTTGATGTTATATTAATTGTGATTAATATTTTTAATATATGATATTATTGCATGAGGTGACTAGTATGGCCCATAAATACGATCTGCGTATCATTATGTTTTTTTGTACACGATCTGCGTATCGTTATGTATTTTTGTAATTTATTTTCAGTAATTAGATTATTAGAAAATATTGTAATTAATACAAGAAGACAAGAAGACATAAGAAGTTCAAGGATGGAGATCCATGAAGGGCGCGAGGGTGGAGAACCATGAAGATTAGATCTTTATTTTATGCATCGTAGGGGACATACTAGGATCAGAATTTCAATTCATTTTGAATGCCTTAATTTAAGTTTTATGTTGTTTTTATTTATGATATTTTTTCATTTATAAATAAAGACAAATAAAAGACTTAAGTTCCTAAGGTAAATTGGGGCAATGCCTTTTCATATCATAACCCATTAAGTTCTGGATTTTTGGTTGAATGAGCTTCACAAAAGAGAGGGTGTCCTTCCATAATCTTGGGCTAATGAGGGTGAATCTATACAAGGGGTTCATAAGCTTTGATATGGTTGTACCCAACGAGAGACCAAAAGGCAAAGTTTTGGATCTTGAGGCATAGGATGATTTTACATTGGATGTGGAGCATCAACCAAGAATTATAAGGAGTTATAATTAGTAATTGTTACTTATCCTGATCATACAAGACTCAAGGCAGTGCAAAAGTACGTTGGGTCTTGTGTGTAATGAGATCTTGGAATCATTTTATTCACCAGGAACAATAACAATTTGAATAAAATGCGCATTTACTTATTTTAAAGATGTTTAATCTTAAGTAATTTGCATTTCGAACATAAACTGATTTGTATGTCATTTTCTTTTATATAGGCATTATGTCTAATGATAACCTGAATTTCTCCTCGTGCTCAATAGTTGAAAAAAAAAAACAAATTGAATGGAACGAACTTTCTTGATTGGGAAAGGAATTTGAGAATTGTTCTCAGGTCTGAAGGGTGTGAGGACGTCCTAACAAACCCTATCCCTACTATTACCGATGCCTCATCGGATGAGGAGATAGTTAGAGAAATGGAGTTAAGGAGTGATTCTTTACCTGTCACTTGTTTGATGCTAGTAAGCATGGAACCTGACCTTCAAAAGACGTTATAATACCAGGATGCCTACTCTATCATCACCAACCTGAAAATGTTGTTTCATGTACAGGTAAGGATTGAATGATATGAAACTCACAAGGCTATACTGGATAGAAAGCTTGTGAAGGGAAAGCTAGTAGGTCCCCATGTGTTCAACATGATCGGTCTTTTTAGCCGTATGGAGACACTGTGCACCCCATATGACCAAGAGTTGGCCACATATATCGTCTTGCACTCCTTACATGATGGCTTTGCATCATTCAGGATGAACTACCATATGCATGTTATTAAGAAAAACATGAACGAACTCCATGGTATGTTCAAAGCTGCTGAGCAGAATACTCCCACTGACAACAAGAAGGAAGTTCTTAACGTCAACAGAGGGAAAGGGTTCAAGAAGGTAGACAAGAACAAGACCAATACTCAAGGGAAGGGCAAGGAAGTTGCAAAACCTAAGGGTGGTGAGAAGCCAAGGGTGGCTGCAGACCATGATTGTTCCACTATAAGGCTAAGGGACACTGGAAAAGAAACTGTCCCAAGTACCTGGAAGACAAGAAGAATGGGACTTTGAGTTCCAACACTTCAGGTATTTATATTATTGAATTACTGTTAACCAATGTCCTCACATTAGATAATGGTCCTACTTGGGTATTAGACACCGCATGTGGTGCTCACATTATTTCAAATGTACAGGGACTAATAAATAGGAGACAACTGAAGAAAGGGGAGATAGAGCTACGCGTTGGAAATGAAGCAAGCGTTGCTGCACTTGTCATAGGAGATTTTAGTTTATCTCTTCCTTCTGGTTTAATCTTAGAACTAAATAATTGTTATTTTGTTCCTAGCATTACAAAGAACCTTGTTTCGGCTGCAGTAATTTATTCTGAATGTTTTAATTTTAGCACTACAGATGAAGGTATAATTATTCACAAGAATGATATCTTCTATGCTCGTGCTCAAGATATTAATGGAATATTTGTATTCGACCTTACAACTGAATCTTATAACATAAATACAAAAAGGCAAAAATCAAGTAAGTTGAGTGCAGCCTACCTATGGCACTGTCGTTTGAGTCACATTAGTTTAGACCGCATGAAGAAGCTCCATAAAGATGGACTTCTAAAAGACGTGGATTGTGAATCCATTGATACATGTGAGTCGTGTTTGATGGGCAAGATGACAAGGTCACCTTTCAAAGGAACAAGTGAAAGGGCTATTGAGCTATTGGGCATTATACATACTGATGTATGTGAGCAAATGAGTACAGAAGCTAGAGGTGGCTATAAATACTTCATCACATTTACTGATGACATGAGTAGATATGGATATATTTACCTTATGTCACGTAAATCGGAATCCTTTGGAAAGTTCAAGGAATTTCAAAATGAGGTAGAGACTCAAACTGGCAAGAAAATAAAAGCACTTCGATCAGATCGTGGTGGTGAGTACTTGAGCCGTGAATTTGATCATCATTTGAAAAATTGTGGGATAGTAACACAATTGTCTACTCCAGGAACACCACAACTTAACGGTGTATCTGAAAGGAGAAACATGACCCTGTTAGACATGGTCCGATCTATGATGAGTTTTGATGACCTTCCGGTATCCTTCTAGGGATATGCACAACTATCGTACTTACACTAAAAAGGACTCCGTCTCGAGCTGTAGACAAAACTCCATATGAGATATGGAATGGAAAGGTTCCAAAATTGTCTTTTATGAAGATATGGGGATGTGAAGCTTAGGCAAAGCATTTACAAACGGATAAGCTTGCCCCTAAATCAGATAAATACTATTTTATAGGGTATCCAAAAGGTAGTTTTGGATATTACTTCTATAATCCTGCTGAACAAAAGGTGTTTGTTGCAAGGGATAGTGTCTTTTTGGAAAGAGAGTTCATTTCCAATAAGTCAAGTGGGAGAAATATTCATCTTGAACCAGTTCATGATGAAGAGCAACAAAATCAACAACGAGAAGACATAGATGATGTCGAGGACGAGTTGATGGTTTTTGAAGGCCAAGGGCCCAAAATCATCCAAAAACCGGAACAAGAGGATCCACAAATAGTTGTGGAAACTGTTCCAGCTCTAGTTGTTGAACCAGTTGAACCCACTCGTAGATCAGAGAGGCAAAGGGTACAACCAAGACGTTATGATGATTTCATCTTGAATGTAAACCTTGATGTTCTTCTGCTAGAACATGATGAGCCTAATACCTACAAGCAAGCAATGACGAGTCCAGACTCCAAGAAATGGCTTGAGGTCATGAGATCCGAAATGGATTCGATGTTTGAAAATCAGGTATGAGACTTGATAGATTTTCCAGATGGGGTAAAACCCATAGGAAGCAAATGGGTTTTGGCAAGATTAGTTGCCAAAGGTTTTAAACAGATTCATAGTATAGACTATGATGAGACCTTTTCACCAGTTGTCATGATACCATTAGGATAATCCTTGCTATTGCCGCTTATTATGATTATGAGATTTGGCAAATGGATGTCAAAACTGCCTTCCTGAATGGATTCTTGGAAGAGGATGTGTATATGACACAACCAGAGGGTTTTGAAGATCCAAGTAATGTCAAGAAGGTATGCAAGCTTAAGAGATCTATCTATGGACTTAAGCAAGCATCTTAGAGTTGGAACTTTCGATTTGATGAGAAGATCAAAGAGCTTGATTTCATCAGATGTGAAGAGGACCCTTGTGTATACAAGAAGTTTAGTGGGAGTAAAGTGGTCTTCCTAGTTTTGTATGTGGATGACATACTGCTTATTGGGAATGACATTCCGATGCTAGAGTCCATTAAGGAATGACTAAATAAATGTTTCTCAATGAAAGACATTGGGGAGGCAGTGTACATATGTGGAATGAAGATCTATAGAGATAGATCTAAGAGATTGCTTAGATTGAATCAAGGAACTTATATATAGATAAGATTCTTAACAGATTCAATATGCAAGAGTCCAAGAAAGGGTTTTACCTATGTCATGGTGTGTACACGACCTAATGTTGCCTTTGCTTTGAGCAGGTGTAGCAAATACCAATCGATTCCATGAGAGGCACACTAGTGTGCAACAAAGAACATCATGAAGTTCTTGAGAAGAACCAAGGATGATTTCTTAAGGGTGATGATAAGTTGATCGTACATCTTATGAGGATGTATCACCTTATTTGACATTAAGATGTGAAAGGTGCATACATATGACAATATTGAAAATCCATTGACGAAGCTTATGCCTAGCCCAAGCATGATGGTCACACTAGGGCTAAGGGTCTCAAACACATTGGAGAATGACTTTTGAGATTGCTTTCTATTACATTTTATGTTGAGAGTGTTACACACTAAGTTTATGTTCGACTTGATATATGTGATATTTCATCCTTATTTATATATTGTCTTGAACAATGATAAATAAAATGTCCAAATAATTCCTAGTTCGCAAATAGGCTTATCTTAAGTGTTCTGGTAAATGAAACCCCATTAAGTGAAATGCAGTTACGAATTATCGCAAGTCCGTAGTATGAAATCATCAAATTGGACATAGGTGATTTTATTAATGACTATATTGTAAGTTGATTGATAGCGCCAAGTTTCATGGGCTATAGGGACATGGAGATGTATAGTCAATTACATATATATGTATGGATGATACATATAGGACAGACCCATCTTAAGGCTCTACAAAAGGGATTGCGGAGTTTTAAGTTAAACCATGATTAGTAGATTCCTCATACATGATTGTGCTATGGTCTCTCTTGATGATTGATATTTCTTTGACACGGTTAAACGCTTTCCGTAACAGGGAGTTATAAAGGTCGTAGTTAAGATTGCCAAAAGTTGAGTGGGAGCCATAGTCATACAAGACTGTAGATGTCCTCCTTCTTCATGCATACTGTGATGCATTGAAAAGGAATGGTGTCTAGGCCACTTGAAGAGCAAGAACTGAAAATGCATGGCCATGCTCGGATGGATTATTTGTAATCATCCGTTTAATTGACAGTTCGAACTCGGAGTTCAAGGAATATATATTTGATAATAGATACGAATGTCACCATATCATCAAATATGACATTAAGAGACACGGGTATCTGAAATTGCACACTTGTTTAAGAACAAGTGGGAGATTGAAGGAATTGTGTCCTTTAATTTAATGTGCAATGACTAATTATGGAATAGGACAATTGATAGAGATATTGATCAATCCGATTATTTTAGGAGCCGTAATGCTTTGCTAGAAGCCAACTACGATTAATGGGCTTAAACGGATTAAACACATGGCTATTATAAACGGGTCCTATGCGGTCACACACTTAGAGTTGACGGACTTGATCAAAAGATAGATGATTTTATTATTAGTGTATATTAGATATATATTAATAATAATGGGAAAAGATTTATTTGTGAAATAAATAATTAATTAAATAGGGTATAAACTTGAGTTTATAAAGATGGGATCCTAACGACTTAACTTAATTAACACATCCCAGAGAGAGGAACGTGAGTTCTGCCGCATAACATCCCATCTTTGGTTGGGGCGTGAGGGCTGAATTCCACCATCATCAATCAAGAGCAATTTGATTGTTCACCTTTCGATCTTCGTCCTAGCAGTCTAAGGCAAAGGAGATCTAGACCGGGCTCTTGTGGACCAAGTAGAGGAGCAACGCGTGGGGCTCTAGTTCTCTTCCGAATCCTCCTCGTTCAGATCCGGTTCACGCATCAAGAGGTATCTCCTATGAACAATGATTTGATCTATCGATTTTATGCATGAAGATCTTGCGATTAGATGATAGAAAATAGTTTCTAAAACTTCCGCTGCGCATCTAATTTTCCATCACAATACACCTCTATAGTTTGTGTTCGCCAATGTTGTAGATCAAATAATCCCAAATTTATTCAAAAGTACCTGAAATATAACAAAATATATTGTAGATTCCGAAAATGCAAAATAAAATAAATAAAGTATAAAATATGAGAAATATGCATGAAAATGTCCTAAACTAATATGTAAATGCATACCTAAAATATGACTAAAATAGATGTTATCAAATCACCCCATGCTTGAACCTTGCTTGTCCTCAAGCAAAAAAAAAGTTTAAAGATTTCACAAGAAGGATTTCAATTTCTATCCAAGCTATGCATTTGCTCATTTAGATCTAGACATTGGGTTAAAAAACATGAATATGCAAATCATATAAGAGACAAGTCAATACATCAATTCTAAGACCTTACAGAGGACATATTTTATGGAACACTCTCACTCATGTGTCTTAGGTATAAAAGTTTCGCTCTAGCTCAAATCTTGAAAACTCATCTACCATAAGCTTGAATTAGCGTCCTAACTCTCCACCACTTGGACTATGCACATGTACATAAATCATAAGGTCTTTTCATAGGTTGTAATGAGGCTAAGGT
Organism: Persicaria tinctoria; assembly: GCA_037127255.1. Classification (NCBI taxonomy): domain Eukaryota; kingdom Viridiplantae; phylum Streptophyta; class Magnoliopsida; order Caryophyllales; family Polygonaceae; genus Persicaria; species Persicaria tinctoria. The sequence goes on from JBANSL010000014.1 coordinate 11,440,115, forward strand.
AAGGAGAATAAGGTATGGATTCTTTGGCCATGTGATGCTAAATCCGGGAAATAGAACTACTTCATAAACTTCAACCACAATTCAAACTTCTTTTCCACAAGCATACCAAAATTCTCACAATCAACCACATCACATAATCAAATAAGCTCATAAACTCTCAACTTTCGAAAACCTATTCCCGTTTTACAAGTTATTCTCTAGTGATGAAGAAGAACTTATTCTCTTTTTTTTTTTCTTTTTTTTTCTTTCAAATTTCTTCATCACAAGAAAATTACATTTGTAGCACAAAATTATCCACTCAATACATAAATCACTCAAAGCACATTATTCTCTCTTCTTCACTCAAATGAACCATAATTCTATTTCATCCTAATTCCCGAATGTGTAAACAAGGCTAAAATAGGCTTAAGGATAATCTCGTGGAGCTACAAATGAATAGGCAAATAGACTCAACGGGCTTCAAGAAAAGGATATACTCATGGGTAGGAAGGGAATAGTAGGTTAATAAAAATTGCCTCAATCATGTTTATGCAATGCACACAAGTCATATATGTGACCTCAAGAGGTTCTAACGCAAGTTCTGAAGATAGAGCAATCAAGATGAGCAATTCACACACAAAGAAAGAGGACTCATGAATGTCAGTCCTAGGCTCAGAAGCTCACATGCTTTTTGTCTCAGAATCTCAATCTCAACAAGTCTCGATTAATGATTAGTTTTGAAAGAATTATAGCATAAACCCTACAATCTAGATCATCACAAGCTTTTTAACATGCCTTAGAGGATATCATCAACCAAAATCAATCAAGGAAATAACAAGTTCCTCAAGAAGAGCGAGGAATTTTTATTAGCAAGGGTTCATCTCAAAACATCTATGCAAATGAAAATGCAATGCATGAAATGCACATGAAAAAGAAAAATAAAAGGGAAAAAAAAAATAAAAATTATATGCAAAAACAGAGTCACACAAGTAGTTCTCCACCCCATGCTTAAAATCTACTTTGCCCCCAAAGTAGTGAATGAACAAGAGTAAGGGAAGAGGAAACTCACTAAAGAATCAGGCAAGATCATGAGCACAATTCAGCAGTTCAACCCATCTTAATATGAGGTAGTAATGCCAGAAGTGCTTTGGAACACTATGTGATATCTTACAAAATTCCGGCAACATCTCATTTGTTTTTGAGCCTGCGCAAAACACAAAAACAGTAGCAGACACCACCCTAATGAGTATAGCAATATCACACAACAACTAGGAACCAATAATCGATAATAACAAGCACTATAACAACTCAAACAAAACATATGCAAACCAAAACCACCCGAACAAAATCGACACTAGGTGATAAGCACTTAAGATCATACAGACTTTATGAAATTATCACATACAAGGTGATAAGCACTTTTGTCTCCCAGGACAGACAGAAGAAGTATGCAGACCGTCGTCGGACAGAGCTCGAGTTTGAGGCGGGAGCCCATGTTTGGCTTCGGGTGTCACCGACCAGAGGCGTTCGTCGATTCGGCATGAAGGGTAAGCTAAGCCCTCGGTTTGTGGGGCCTTTTGAGATCATTAAGAAGGTCGGCGAGGTCGCTTACCGGTTAGCCTTACCACCATCGTTGGCCAGCGTGAACGATGTGTTCCATGTGTCTCAGTTGCGACAGTATATCCCTTACCCGAGTCATGTCTTAGATTATTCCGACCTTCACATTGAGCTTGACCACACATACGTAGAGACCCCAGTTCGAGTACTTTACCGCCGAGTCAAGAAGTTGAAGACCAAGGAGGTACCTCTTCTTCTTATTCAGTGGTCTAGGAGGGGCCCTGACGAGGCCACTTGGAAGGATGAGGATAGCCTGAGAGCGAGTTACAAGAGTGTCATAGACGAGCTTTTGAGCTCTTACGTCGAGCCGAGGGTCGACCTGACCTTGACCTCGTGAGCCTAGTGGTGAGTCTAATGGTTTTTTATTTTGGGATGGATGGGTGTCTCTATGATGATGTGCTTATGATTGCTTATTTTGTGTGCAGACACTGTGCTGAGGTGATGCTGGAGATCGGTTCTCCTGGCTTGTGTGATCACATGCTCGATGATGTTCGTGATACTTTTGGTAGTACATGTGTTGCTATGACTCATGACTTTTAGTATGTTGAGACTTGTTGTCCTTTTGGTACTTGAGCCTTGTTGGCATGTTTATGTTTATGTTTATGTTAGATGATTATGTGATGACGATGGTTGAGACGATAATGAGATGTTGAGGCTTGCCATATGAGAGATGGCTTAGAGTGTTATGTTTATATATGAGTAGATGAGACTTCTGGTTATAGTATTTGTTGAGTTGTGAATGATGTTGCTTGATTTGGAACCTAGGAAGGAAATAGGAGATTAGCCCTTAGAGGTGGAATCATCTAGGCTTGGTTGATTTGTAAGACTGGTGGTCTTAAGAGGCGCCAACCCATGCCACCAAGCCCTCTCAGGTCCGTTGTTCTCACTTGGAGCCTGAAAAGAAAGAGCTCTTGTGACATAGGTAGGGCTTGAATCACTTATAAATCACTCCGAACACTGACGACCCCGTCAAGCCCAAGGGACTGTCCTCCGGAAGGAGCGTACCCGAGCATACTGTCGGCGCACCTCCGAGCCCGGAGTCAGCTCTGATACCATCTGTAAGACCCGAGGTCTTAAGAGGTGCCGACCCATGCCACCAAGTTCTCAAAGCGTCGCTGCCTCGTCTTCTCATTCTCTCCTTGTGACTACTGTGAGTGTTTGTGTTTTCTACTGTCACATATTACGAAAATGCGCCCTAGGGTTATCATCAGAATGCTCTCATCGCATGGTAGAATGCCTAATCTTGACTGTTTTCTGAGGAAGGATTGCAAATCAAGAAAGATTGACATTGCTGATGCGCGCGCATTACTACTTCAAGTGCATGCTTGATAAGCCTTCGCCCCCACTGTCAGGTTTCAAGGCACTATTGGGTGCCCTCGTGAGGTGCAGCCATTCTTCTCTCGCTATTTCTTTTTACAAGAAACTTAGTATTTCTGGTGTTCTTGGGCCGAGGCCAAATCCCATCTTCCTTAATATCCTGTTAAACTCCTACTCTAGAATGAGATTAACAAGGGTTGCAGTATTTGCTGTTGGGCTCATGTATAAGAACGGCTACTGCCCGAGTCTTATTGCTTTTAATTCCTTGCTCAAGGGTACAGATTGATTTATAAGTGATTAAAGCCCTACCTATGTTACAAGAGCTCTTCCTTTCCAGGCTCCAAGTGAGGACAACGGACCTGAGAGAGCTTGGTGGCATGGGCTGACGCCTCTTAAGACCCCGAGTCTTACATGATTAGTGTCGGGTTTAAAGATTTGAACGGTTTTATCAGGACTAAATGAGATTTTAAGGGAACAAGCACTATCGAGAATTTTAAGGATTTCAAGTTCAACCTTCGCATTACAACACTTTATGGAACTTTCGGAATTGGATTTCATTATGATGTTTTTGAGTTATGATATAACCAAGAAGTCAAGATAAAGATATGATAAGGGCCCATATCACAACTTTATTACGACCAATTGGTAGTATTATGATCACGACGAGATACTGTGAGGACCTCATAGAGGCACTTATGAGGTGCTTATGGGATCAATGGTATGATCCTTGGACTCACCAATTTCAAACTTCTTTCCCTTACTTTAGAATGATTTTAGTCTCGAGAACGAGACTTGTTTTTGAGTTATGCAAATTGCCCTTTTAAAAATTGGTCCCCACTTCTATTATATTTTCTTTTCTTTTTCCATCTCTCTCGGCCATTTGCAGAGGCAACGACTCTTTCTCCCTCCCAGTGCACCCCCAAAGTATCTAAAGACCCTCCTTTTCCCATCCTCCTCCCTTTGCATATGTCCCTTCCAATCTTGGTAAGATGCCAATTGAGACTCCAGGAGTCACGCTAATTCAGAACCAGGCCAATTTGAAGAGGATCAAGACCCCAACTACCCCTGAAGCCTCTCTGTTCGGAGCTTTGAGAAGCCAGGAGTGCAGCAACTGTGGCAGCTCCTCTTTCCTTCTTCTTTCCAAGCCAGAAGCGCTCCGACATCCCCGGGCATGCTGAGCCGTCGAGGAGCCTCCACCGCCGCCGAGTCTTCTCCTCCCCTGTTCCCTTCGGTTTCCATCGGTGAGATATCCCCTTTCTATTTTCCAACTCAATAGCTGCGTAAAATGGCACCTTTAACCTCCTTCCATCCATCCCAGGTCCGTCGGAGCTCCTTCAACAGTCGCCGCCGCCGTGTCCCATCCACCTTTGTTTCTTCGATTTGATCGGTGAGATCTCAACCTCTGTTCCGACTCACAAGCTGAGTAAAATGTCACCTTTAAACTTCCTTCATCCACTCCAGTTGCCTCGGAGCCCTTCCCATCACCGCCGGAATTGAATCAAGAAACGGAGCCTTTTCCGGCGAGAACGCCCACCCACGGTGAGCCTTCCTCTTCCTTGTTGGTCTGTTTTGATCCGTTCTGGGTGTTTGAGTCGGGGATGGGGCCGGAGATTGGTCGGGTGAGGGTCGCTGGAGGGACGCCCTCCTCTTCTCCTTCTTCTTCCGTTGTGTTTTCATCGAGAGGAGGAACAGAGCTCTGTTCGAGCTCTTGAGGAAGACGGGTCAAGGACCCACTTCGCTTTCTTTCTTCTTCTTTCAGTTGGGCTGGGCGGGATCCACTTTGGAACCGGGTTATATCGTTTTCAGTCAGGTCTCTTCTTTCTTCTTGTGGGAGCTCCGATCCGGGTGGGCTTCAATTGGATGCGGGTTTCAGGTATGGGGAATTCGGGCTTGAGTTTTCTGGGTCTTTTGTCTTGAGTTTTCTGGGCCGGGTAATTGGGATTATTTTAAGGAAGTGTTATAACTGATTTTGTATATATTATATGATTGCTATATATTATATATGGTACAATATGATTAGATTATTATTATTATTATTATTATTATTATTATTATTATTTTATATTACTTCTGAGTTCACGAAAATAAATTAGGGAATTTTATTATATTATAATATGGTTTGCGAAAATAGGATTATTTTGGTGACTAAATGTTGGATTTTATTATGTAATGATTTTGGAAAAATAAACAAGCCGGAATAACTTTAATAGTATAAATTGCAAGTGAAGTAAAGATTTAATGTTTTATAAATGGATTTTTGGCCAAATGGGATTTGAGAAATTGTTTGAAAGCGAGTTGATTTAACTTGAGATTTAAGAATTTGGAAATATGGTTGGTACGATTTTATCAATGAGTGATTGGAAGAATGATTTTGGCTGACGTCGATCGTATCGGAAAGGTTTGGGAAAATGGCTTTACCATCGATTGGTTTTGAGGATGTTGAGAACGTGGGTTCTGTGTATATGAATGTTAGTCCGGTAGCTTATGACATTAGTTTGATGATAGGTGTGTATTGCTTTTGGATTGCTTTTGGACTTGCATTTGGGCCTCGCTTGTGTTATCTTGCTATTCTGCATCTTCAGGTAAGTATCCTACGAGATTTACTCAGTAACCTGGACCTCCTGCCTAATGTGTCATGTGATGTGTAATTTTGTTGCATATTAAAGCATGCCATGTAGTATCATGTCAGGATTGCATTGAACTGAGCATGTGGTTACTATGTGTATTTGAAACAGAACGGTCGTTATCTTTGATAGTCCTAGAGTCTTTGCTAGGGTCATAGGGTAGCCCAGCCCCATCGGGTTTGCCCTGAGTCAATCGAGTCAATATGAGCATGTTGTTATAACCCAGCACCATCGGGCAAACTTGGTTGCTTTATGTTGATATTTATTCCGTGGTCCGTGCACCACCACGAGGAAATGGGAACCGAGCTGGCCAGTCTCTGCACTAACGGGAAGGGGTGCAGAGGTAGAAGAGGGATATCCCACTTGGCATTGCCTTGGGCCCTTTACAACTTTTCTGCATATTATAATTGTCCAGCATGCTTATGTGATTTAATTATTGTACTGCATTAGTCATCATTTATCCTAGGTATATGCATGTTATGTGACCTCAGCGCGGTCAGAGGACCCGTAGACGATTGTCGGGCCCGACTTCGTGGTTAGTGTCAGGTACCGCTCCTTGATTGCTCCTTGCTTCTGTGACGGGGGACCCTTGGCAAATCGAAGAACCTGGCTAACCATCTAACCCGGTATAAATGATAATATTCCGCTTAAGTTTTGGTTTTGACCCGGCTTTGTCGTGGCACCTTGTAAACTATTCTTGCTTCCGTTTTACTTTCGTTTGAATTGGTTTTCACAACATAGTCTTAGGACAGGTTAAGGGTACCCAAGGGCCATTCGAGATTTTAGGGTTTGAAATCCCTTTTCCCGCTGACCTTGAAAATGAGTTTGAAACCTCGACTCGTACATGAATTGCAAGATCCGAACAAGGGGTTTCATCCCTTGAAACGTAACCCGAAAATCATAATTTTGGGTCGTTACACATCTTCTCTATGATGTCCTTGAAGACATGGCAATCTTTGATCAGATGACTAACAAGTTGGTGGTATGAACAATATTTTGGATCACTCGTTTTACCAACTTGTCAGGTTTAAAGAACTTGTTTACAAAATCGGGATGTGTCGACTCCGAGAGGCACATTAAATTGAGGGGAAGAAATTAGTACGCACTGCACTCTTTTTCCTTTGGCTTAGGTTTTTATCCCACAGTGTTTTTCCTGACAAGGTTTTCAATGAGGCAGTACAATATCCCCAAAGCGTACAAAGCAAGTTGTACTCTTTTTTCTAGGCTTTGGTTTTTCCCCTCTGGGTTTTCCTTAGCTAGGTTTTAATGAGGCAACATTATTTAGGTTACAATTTGAGTGTATGAATTTGGATATGTGTGTGTGAAAATGAATGTATCGAATGATCAAAACAATGAAAAGATTTGTGAGCAAAGAAGGAAGAGAATCCTCTAACGGAAATGTCAGATTTCCTGCAAAAGGAGAGGTGATGTTTCCACCATCTATTGCTCAGAGAAAATTGCTTTCATTCTCTGTCATTACTCACATTAATTGAATACATACGTGAAGGTACACATATATATATAGAGAGATCCTATACAGCTGGCTAAAGCAATGACCAAATTACCCCTTATGTTCTAACACCCCCCCGCAAGCTGGAGGATGGGTCATCCCCAGCTTGGATAATATGTAATTTTGTTGAGTAGTGGGAAGAACTTTTGTGAAAACATCAGCTATCTGCTCTGCAGAGGGTGTGAAACAAAGATCAATCATGCCTTCCATGACCTTTTCGCGAGTGAAGTGGCAATCAATTTCAATGTGTTTTGTCCGCTCATGAAATACCGGGTTTTGAGCAATTTGAATAGCAGATCGATTGTCACGATGTAGGCTCACTGGTAGGATAGGACCAACATCAAGCTCTTCTAAGAGTTTGATCAACCATGTGAGTTCTGATGTAGCTTGAGCCATAGTACGGTACTCAGCCTCTGAAGAGCTACTGGAAACAGTGGACTGTTTCTTGGACTTCCAAGCAATGGGGGAAGAGCCAAGCAATATCAAAAAACCACTCACTGAATGTCTTGAAATGGGACAGGCAACCCAGTCATAATCTGAGAAAGTTGTGAGAACAGGTTTGGCAAAGCCATGTAAAAGGATGCCATGTCCTATAGTGCCAGAAAGGTATCTCAAAGTCTGATGGAGAGCAAGTAAATGAGGTGTTCTAGGTTGTTGCATAAACTGGCTGAGTAGCTGGACAACAAGACAAATATCTGGGCGAGTGTGTGTAAGATAGTTTAGTTTGCCAACAAGTTATCTATAAAGAGTGGAATTTGGGAGAAGGTCTCCATCAGTGTTGTTGAGTTTAAGATTTAAGGGTAAAGGAGTGCAAACTGGAGTTGAGGGTGGTAATTGAGAGTGGCCAAGAAAGTAGTGAAGGGGTCCCAAATCTTTGATGTTGAACTGTTGGTCCAAGAGAACCTTAAGTCTGTCAATAGCAGCTGGAGAGGAGTCTGTGATCAAGAGATCATCCACATAGATTGCAACCACTGTGGTATGAGACAGATATCTATGAATGAATAGAGAATAATCATTCTTATATTGAGTGAATCCCATTGTCAGCAAACATGTGGTGAGTTTGTGAAACCACTGGCGAGAAGCTTGTTTAAGCCCATAGATTGATTTCCTCAATAGGCAGACATGATTTTGAGGATTCGGAATACCCTCTGGCACAGTCATGTAAACTTCCTCATGGAGATCCCCATGTAAGAAGGCGTTGTTAACGTCAAGTTGATGGAGAGGCCAAGCTTTAGCAGAAGCAACATATATCAAGGCCCTGATGGTGGTCATTTTAACAACAAGAGAGAATGTGTCATGATAATCAATTCCTTCCTGTTGTGTGAACCCTTTGGCAACCAAACGAGCTTTGTATCTCTCAAGTGAACCATCAGATCTTAACTTGACTTTGTAAACCCATTTGCATCCAATCGGTCGTTTTCCTACATGCAAAGGAACTAAACACCATGTGCCATTAGCTTGTAAAGCTTCTATCTCTTTGTTCATTGCAGTAATCCAATTGGAATCTTTGGAAGCTTGGGAGAATGAAGTTGGTTCAGTGTAAGAGGTGGCTTGGGCCAAGAAGGCATGACATGTAGTTGGTAGTTGGAAAGGAGCAATGATGCCACTTGTAATTGGATCTGTAGGACTATAAGAATAGACAAAGTCATTAAGATAAGATGGGATTGTGTGAGTTCCGGTTGATCTCCTTAGAGGAGGTGGTGGGGGTGTTAAATGATCAGCAGCATGAGTGTCATGTAAATCAGGTTGAATTGGGGCAAAAATGTGACTTGTTATTTCTTGAGAAGGTGGGGGGTAATAGTGATGAATCAGGAGAAGGAGGTGAAAGGTGGTATGGAAAATGAAGTTCATGAAATGTAACATCTCTAGAAATGAAGATGTTTTTGGTTTGGAGATCAAGAACTTTATATCCTTTCTTGCTATATGGATACCCCAAAAAGAGACACTTGATGGCCCTTGGTTGAAACTTGTCCCTGTTTCTGGTGGATGAATTAGTAAAGCAAAGGCAACCAAACACTTTAATGAGACTACAGTCAGGTTGTTTGTGAAATAGAAGTTCAAAGGGAGATTTTTTGTGGAGTGATGGTAAAGGGCTTCTGTTTATTAGGTAAGTGGCCGTGAGAATGCATTCTCCCCAGAAAGGTAAAGGAAAATTGGATTGAAAGAGCAGGGCTCTAGCAACCTCTAGTAAATGTTTGTGTTTTCTTTCGACAACACTATTTTGTTAAGGTGTGTATGTACAAGTAGTTTTTTGTAAAATGCCTTGATTAGTAAAGAAAGATGATGCTAAATGATCACATAACTCTGGTGCATTGTCAGACCGAATGCACTTGACAATAGTTTGAAATTGGTTGGAGACCATGTAAACAAATGATTTCAGAATGGTTAAAGCATCACTTTTGTGTGTCATTAGGAATGTCCAAGTTGCTTTGCTGTTATCATCCACGAGTGTAAGAAAATAACGAAATCCATCATGAGTGTGATGTTTATAAGGGCCCCAGGTATCCATATGAATAAGGTCAAAAGGATTAGCAGCATGGTTAATGGAAGAGGGGAAAGATTTCTTATGTTGTTTAGCTTTGGGTCGACATATTTCACAAACAAACTGAGATTTAGAATGACAACCAACATTCTCAATGTATTGCAGCCGATCAAAAGAAAGGTGTCCCATTCTATAATGCCAAAGTTCAACAGAGTTAGCACTACTGTTATTGCAAAAAGTGGCCTCAAAAATGGGCAAAACAGTGGATGCAAATGGCTCAAAGGCTGAAGGGAGAGTGGTCGGTTTGTCAAGCACATATAGTCCATTTGCTTCATGGCTAATCACAAGTGGTTTGCTCATTGAAGGGGCCTGGATCAAACAAAGTGTGGGTGTGAATATGATGTTAGAAGATAAATCTTTTGTGAGTTTCTAAATAGAAAGAAGATTAAAGTGAAAATCATGGATATGGAGAACATTGTGGAGGGTAATTGTAGGGGAAATAACAATAGAACCAACATGAAAAATGGTAGCATTCTTGTTGTTAGGTAAGGTTATGGTAATGGGTGTAGAAATAGGCTTGTATGTATGAAAGTAATGGAGATGAGGAGTGATATGGTTAGTTGCATCACTATCCAAAATCCAATAGGAATTACTGAATGAAGAAGAGAAGCAGAAAGTTTTACCTACCAAAAAATGCAGCATGGGAAAGACCTTCAGGAGGAGAATGTTTGCTCAGAAGACTCACAAGTTGCTCAAACTACTTTTGAGTGATTGGAGGAGAGGATGTGTTGCTCGATGCAGTCTCAGAAATGCTCACATGAGCCATAGTAGAAGGTGCTTTACCCAGTGGATATCCATGTAATTTCCAGCACCTATCAACTGTATGCCCTCCTGTGTTGCAGTGGGTGCAGAAAAACTTGGATTCACTCTTGTTCTGAGGATAGCCATGGACCTTCCAGCACTTGTCAATAGTGTCTCCCTTTACCTTGCAGTGATCACAAAAGTTTGTTGAGCCACCAGTTGCTGTATTTGTGTTGGGATAGCCATGAAGTTTCCAACAGTTCTCCATGGTATGCCCTCCCACTTTACAATGGTCACAGAACTATTTGGTTTGAGCACCCTTTTGAGAACCAATTGGGTTCCTTTGAACTGTAAATGCCATAGAGTCTGTCTCAGTCTTAATCAGATTTCCAATTCCCCTTTGTTGTTCTTCCTGCAGAACCATCTGGTAGACATGATCCAAGTATGAAGCGGGAACAATAAAGGACTTATTCGGCTATTTCTTTCTCAATAGAATGTAGTAACCAAGAGATTACCATGGAATTGTAGCGATCCCATTTGACAGCAGCTTGAGCATCAGTCGTCGGTTTTGAGCAATCACCAGTTATGAAGCCGATTTTGTTCTTGGCCATCAGGGAGGCCTCACCAGATCTCTTCCAGTGGTTGTAGTTTCGTTCATTCAAGAGACTCGTTGAAAGAACGTAGTTGGGATGGTCTGAATGATGAAGGTACAACTCGCTCTCCATGTCTGCGTTGGTCGCCATTGAAACGGAGGAGAATCAACACCAAAGCTCCGATACCATGTTACAATTTGAGTGTATGAATTTGGATATGTGTGTGTGTGAATGAATGTTTCGGATGATAAAAACAATGGAAAGATTTGTGAGCAAAGAAGGAAGAGAATCCTCTAACGGAAATGTCAGATTTCCTGCAAAAGGAGAGGTGGTGTTTCCACCATCTGTTGCTCAGAGAAAATTGCTTTCATTCTTTGTCATTACTCACATTAATTGAATACAAACGTGAAGGTACACATATATATAGAGATCCTATACAGTTGGCTAAAGCAATGACCAAATTACCCCTTATGTTCTAACAATTTACCCCATGCTCTAAAGTTGAATATTGAGTGATGTGATATTGGTGACTTATTTACCTTCCTACTGTCCACTTTACTGTACCTATTGCGGCTTATTTGTATTACGAGCCTTACGACCCTCAATTAATTTTGATCATATTAAACTAATCTTACCTATAAAAAGCGATAGTACCCGCTTGTTAATTAGCCACACTTGACTTGAGCAATATAATTAATACAATCATAGCGTTTGATCAATCTTATAATATGTATTTCTATTTTGTGTAAATTTTCAAAATTCTAAGGGTAAAGTAGGGTGAAATATTAGACGGACGAGCTGAATTTTTTTACGGTTCGGCTATATACACCCCAAATCATGCACGTCCTTAAGGACGTGCATGATTAAAAGAGGTTATTTTTTTTTTAAATGTTAATTAGTCACAAGGGTGTTGCTAGATACACCACAAATCACAAGGTTAAAATTGCACGTCCTTAAGGACGTGCAAACTTTGTGTCTAATTAAAATTTTTTAAAAAAATTAACCCCTTTTAATCATGCACGTCTTTAAGGACGTGCATGCTTTGGGGTGTATATAGCCGAACCTGCTCTGCCCCCCCCCCCCCCCCCCACCAAAAAAAGAGAGACTTTTCGGAAATCACCGGTTGGTCCGGAAAGACATGGGAGTTTTTGGGCGTAAAAGTGCTTCTCTTACGATATTTATCGTTTTTTGAACAGCTCGCTCCTAAAGGTTTAGGTTCCAGAGTTCCGACCTATAAAGGAGTGAAACCTGTTGCCGATGGTTTGAGACATAACCGCTGATAGGGAAATAAAAGAGACTTCCAATATGGGCGTACTTTTTTGTATGCACCGTAGAGCCAAGTATAGAGCCATTGGACATAGTTTTATTGTCCGGCATGATCAATTTGTTGAAAATTCAAGAATGTACTCGAAAAGCCATTTCACAAAACGGAGTCATAACTCACAAGGCTTGCACGTCTTTAAGAACGTGCAATTTTAACCTTGTAATCTTGTGATTTGTGGTTTATCTAGCAGCACGTCTTTTTATTAATCGGGGTGAAAAAATGAGTGCAGCCGACCCATTTCCACGCTAACCTTGCTTTGCCTTCTCTTTATTTCGTATATATCGTGCAAGTCAACCTTGTTCATCCCCAACCTCCCCCTCTCCTCCGAATCATTGTTCGACACACTTGAGAGAGGAGAGAACCCATAAGAAAAGGGGAGATGGGTTTTGGGAATTTCTTCAAAACCCTTCTGATTATCTTCTCGGTGGCACTCATCACATACAACATTGTCATCTCCCCAAATGCATCCCTCAGGCTACGGCAGGATTTCCCGGGCCCCGGGAACCAAGTGATTGATCCGGTAATTCGAATGCCGGGTGATAGATCTCGGACGGGGAAGGATGGGAAGAAGAGGCTATTCCACACTGCGGTTACCGCCACCGATTCAGTCTACAGCACTTGGCAGTGCAGGGTCATGTACTACTGGTTTAAGAAATTCAAGGATCAACCCGGTTCCGACATGGGCGGGTTTACTCGAATTCTTCATTCCGGTAAGCCCGACAAGTACATGGATGAGATCCCTACCTTCGTTGCCCAGCCACTCCCTCCCGGGACTGATCAGGTAAAATTGGGGGTTTCTGTTTCAGTTGTTGTACCCAAAACCCCCAATTCCAGGTTATTTGGATTCTGGAATTGCTTTTTTTTTTCCCCCCTGGGATGGAGTTCAGTAGGTTTGTTTTTCTCTATTGTTAGCCTTTGATGAATTTGATGATGGGATGACATTTAGGCTTATTAGCAATATGGGTATTGAGATCTGTTATTGGCTTATTGCCCATGAATTGGAGTGTAACATTAGGGATTTGATGATTTATGTTGTGCATTGCTTTCATTGAGTCGTTTTTGAAGTATGGATTACGTGTCTGTTCAGAAGTCACTTTCCATGTTGCAAGCAGTACCAGAGAAATGGGAATTTGCATTGAATACTATAAAATCAAAGTGTGCAGCAACTATCAAGCAATAAATGTTTGACACTGAGTGTTTAAAATGAACAGAAGTTCGCCGATGATTGAAATAGGTGATACCATGTCTCTTAACTAGCGGCTGTTAATCCTGATATTGCGCTAGGAATCTAGTGTTATGCGTTGTTTTCAAATTGAAAATCATCCCAGTGTGGGTATGGATGTCGTTTTTATAGAAAGCTTTTAAAATGGGAATTGAGAGAGAAGTCTATGTTGCAAGAACAGTTTGCAGAAGAAAATATGATTTTTAGTGTGTTTTAGAGAGCTGTCAGCGTGATGGAGGCTACGTTTGTTCATAATATTTGGTTGGTGATACTTGCTTCAGTGAAGCAAGATGAGATTGCGCTAGCTGTTTAGATCTATGGCTGAAAGCTGATTTACAATGTGATAAAATCATTCTTTTCCATCCTGAACCCCCAGACCCCGCTTAATCGCGGGATTTACTAGGTGGTTGTTGTTGTTGTTGTTTGTGTTGGAATAGCCAATAGGTTTAGAAATAGAATCATGTTGAATGTTGAATCTCTTACACTCAGTAGATGTAACTTGAGTAGGATATGGTACCATTCCTAGAAAGGATGGCTTGTCATGGGGCTAATCACACTAGCTGTTGTGAACTATCTGGAAGACATTGTGGGAACGGATTAACGTACACTGGGATTTTCAGTCATCACTGAAGTTAAGAAATGTGATTATTTAGGCTCATTGTGCTTGCATCATGATGGATGTGAATGTTCAGAAAATTAAATATGATGGGTAATGGATGGTTTTTTAATAAATATTGTGTCAGTCAATAACTTTTACATGCACATATTTATTTTGTTACTTTCTGGGTGTAGATAAATTGCCTTTTGCTCTTATCTTATGTTGCCTTATCATGAACTTTCAGGGATATGTTGTCCTGAATAGACCTTGGGCATTTGTACAATGGCTTAAAGAAGCAGATATCAAAGAAGAGTAAGAACTGATTCATTGTTATTAGTACACAATTGTGGCAAATTATCTATTTTCTTCTTTTCCATCGTTCTGATTGCATTTGGGAGATACTAAATTTGTGATTGCCATTCCGTAGCTACATACTGATGTCAGAGCCAGATCATGTTATTGTGAAACCCATACCAAATTTATCACGTGATGGACTAGGGGCTGCATTTCCCTTCTTCTACATTGAGCCGAAAAAATATGAGTCCGTCTTACGGAAGTATTTCCCGCAAGAGAAGGGTCCAATAACTGACATCGATCCTATTGGGAACTCCCCTGTCATTGTTGGAAAGGTATGCATGGACACTTACCTTGATGTTTTTTAGTTTTAACAAAGTAATATTTCTTCCATCCCTATCTATAATTGCAGGAAGCACTTTTGAAGATTGCTCCTTCTTGGATGAATATTTCCTTGGCAATGAAAAAGGATCCTGAAGCTGATAAAGCATTTGGTTGGGTACTTGAGATGTAAGATTTTGTCCCAAATAGCTTTATCTATACTTTCCTCTCTTACCGCCCGTTTGGTAAGGTTAACTATGGAAATGGACATGGAAGTTTATCCATATCTAACAATTTGCTTCTCTAAAAGTAAAAGATACTAGTGTAATGTGGTATTATTGTTGATTCCAGGGACTCTTGTCCAACAATTTCGTTATCAAGTAAAGAATTCGGGGATAAGTAGTAATCAGGATAGTGCTCAAAGTAAGGAGGAAGTAATACATTATTTTAGACTTTTTTGGGTCATATTTTACTTCTCGCCTTGATCTCTTCAATGGAGTATATTTTAATCTTGTTGGTTGAGTTAAAGGCACCCAACAGATCCTAAACTTGCTGCAACATCCTGATTTTCTGTTATGTATTCACAGGTATGCTTATGCTGTCGCATCTGCTCAACATGGGGTAAAAAACATCTTGTACAAGGATTTCATGATTCAGGTTAGTTGCTTGCTTGCTTCTACCTTTTGTTTGTTTTGAACCGGTAAATATAAATCTCCAAAAGGAGGAAAGGAGAACCATACAAAGAGTACCCCGCAAAATACAAAAACTAGTGAACCATATTAAGGGTCCACCGTAAAATACAAAACTCGGTTATATATCCAACTTTACCCTCCAAAACTGCTCCACCCCTTGGGCAGATTTCCCCTTAACCAGTCCAAATTTACCTATTGTTTGTATCTTGCCCTATGAGACTTGAATGCTAAAGGCAATGGCAAAGAAGTGAGATGCAGCGATAACTTCATACTTAGTAGCGTACTGTTTTCCTGAATTCCTATCATTGATATGCAAAGTTATATTAAAGCTGGTATGAATTAATCAGAAAGTTGAAGATCAAAAGAGTATTAATAACCACCAGTGTACATCCTGTGATTATTGCATTGGGATAAGTTGTTGAATATATGCCTTTTCCATTCAATTGACAAACCAGCATCTTCTGCACTCCGCTCCTTTTTAATGAAATTTTTTCTTAGGTGCAAGACGACATTTCATTAGCATATGTTAAATAATCTGACAAACTACAAGACACATATGTATTGACCTGTCTCCACTTAATTGATAATTAGGATTTTAATGTCTGCAAAATATAATGATCTACTCTTTTTTGATGTCAATCCAGCCTCCATGGGACACTGAAATTGGGAATAAGTACATCATACACTACACTTATGGGTGTGACTATGACTTGAAGGTACAAGAGAAAGAACTCCCTCTTCTTTCCTTTGTGTGTGTTTTCTGCATGATGTGGCAAAGATTCGTTTTATACTGATGATGTTGCAGAAAATTTACCATAAAGCTCTTGCTATATTCCCTAATTTTAAGTTTATTTTTGTGTTCTCATACAATTGAATTCCTTCATATTACACTTGCAGGGTAAATTAACATATGGAAAGATAGGGGAATGGAGATTTGACAAGAGATCATATACCAATGTCAAGCCTCCAAGAAACCTACCACTTCCTCCACCTGGTGTGCCCGAAAGTGTGGTATGTCTGATTTCACCTTTTTCCGCCCCAATTAATCAGTCTTGTATGGTCATTTCTTAACTGGTAGTGGTATACAGAAACTGTGAGGCAAACAGAAGAAAGTTGCTATCACAGCTGCACTTAATCTTTCCGCGACTATTCACAAACTCATTTAGCTAGATTCACGTTGTTACAAAGATGTGAACCTTGATGATTTGGAATTGAATTAATGTTGAACTTGTTTAGTTTTGTGCAGTTATCTTAATTCCATTGCTTGCTTGCTAATTACCACCAACCTCACAGAACTAGTTTTGTTTGTGTGCTAAGTATCTAGTTCGTATGTCAGGTAACACTAGTGAAGATGGTGAATGAAGCTACAAGTAATATAACAAACTGGGAATCCTGAAAGGAGGAAAGACGACAGTTATAATAGGGGTCAGCTTCAGTTTCAGCAACGGCTGCCTACTTGCCAGTACATCTGATGAGCCCTAATATAGTAAATGTATCCGTTACACAATATTCTAGGTTATATTTTTAATTTGATTATCATTATTGTATGCCCTTTGTTTTTTCGGCTTTGCAATTTGTACAATACGCCTTAAGATTGTCAGCTTCCTCGTGTAAAGAATCATACCGACACTCCCTTCTACTTTCCTTGAAAGCATTTGCATCGCCTGTTGTCAATTTCTCTTCATGCATTTGTGATTAGGGTTATGAGTTCTTATATTTGTTAATGTAACCTGCTCTCCCGATCCTCGGAAAGAACTGCTTGAGTTGTGCATGAGCATTGAGCATTTAGAGCATGTTTAGCAGTTGATGGAAACAGTCTAGAACGCCACAGTAACCTGCGGTGCTCGCTACCTCTACTGCTGACACACCAAATACGCCCTTGGAAAGGAATGCGGAATTAGCAATTTGGCATTTTAGGTAAGTAAGATCATTTTTCTGATCATCAGTAGCTAATGTTTCGGACCATTAAGAATGATCTTTGAGATATACATGTAGCGTCTTGTAAAGATGTGATGTGACCAACTGACCATAATCGGCCAAGTTTACAAGCAAGAATCCAGTGCTCATAGTTCTTTTGCCCAGTTGATCAATATTGGACTATCGAGTATGATCGTGCTGACATGGCTGCATACGGAACTGATAAATAAGATGCGCGCCATTGATGACCGAAATATCACCACAGGCACAAGAGCCCAGTCCATTTCATGAATATGGTTATATGGGCATCAAATCTTGATTATGTGAAAGCAATATAGACTTCTAGGAAGATTATGCCTCACCCATAAAGCACTCCAAACGACAAAAAATGGGGTTCTAAGTTTTCAGTTGAGATTCTAATTTTTTATAAATAAAATAAAATTCAATTGAGCTATTGAAGTTATCATCGTTTATAATCTACTATCCCAAAATGGGGTTTGAACCTATTAAACGAACAATTACAAAAAATCAAAATATTTTATAAAAAGAATTGGAAATGTTTAATAGGTTGATGACCATTTATAAATAACTTTAATAATGTATCTTGATTTAAAAATAGACCACATTCATCTTGTTTTCATTTACCTTTCCAAAATTAATATTTCGTCCGATTCAAAATAAGTGTCGTTTTATGTTTTCTATGCAATTTAATAGATTGATTAATGAAAATTGTTATTTAAAATTTTATTTGTTGACTACTTTTTCTTTCAAACTCTCCACTTACTGGTTGAAAAAGTTGGTAAGCATTTAATAAATGATAAGATTTAGGAAAAATGTATAAAACTAATGATAATTAATACTTTACTTAAAAATTGTGTCAAGAGCTAAAACGACACTTATTTTGGATCCGAGGAAAGTACCAAACAAGCATTTAATTTGATCCAATTTATGCCAAGATCTTAATTTGTCAATTTCATTTGAAAGCTCAATTTCATATTTTCATTTGATCGTTTTTGCCCTGATTTTTTTTTTTTTTGTGGTAAAAACACACCCTAAGCGTCGGAAAGGTATGGTCGAAGCCCATGGAAAACGGGCTAGAAGGTCCAACAAAAGCGTGGCTGAGAGAGGATCCACCATACAGACACACGATCGCAGTCGTTGTCGTCGTCGACCATTACGATTAGGAGAGAACGAACCTTAGCAATGGAAGTGAGGCATCTTTTGAAGGACAAGAAGTTCTGGCTTGCTTCCGCTTTGATCGCTTGGGCTGCAGCTCTCCAGGTTTCCTTCTTTTTTCTCGCCATCTTCTTGCGTTTTGGTCATCAATTGCTTAATTGTTGACACGAATCGCCCATGTTATAGGGCCATATGATGTGGATTCAAAGGCAGGACTCTTTCAAGCAGAAATTTGGTGAACTTGCCGATGAATCTCCCCGAAACGACTGATTTCTCGATTGTATGTTCACCTCTCTCTCTTCCTCTTATCTGGATTTTGCCTGATTTTGTTTGCGAGTCTAATAGTATGTAATTGCGATTGCGGTTGCCGTTTTTTAGGAAAAATTGTGTTCCATACGCAAGGTCTTACAATACTGAAGTGACTGAAAATGAGTTCAGAAACTCGTATCTTGCTATAATCTGCACTGCACATGGATGAATTTCCAAATGGTGGTGTTCTACTGGAACATTTCCAGGATCCAATACCTTGATATTTTTTCGCACCATCTGATTGAGGCTAAATTCAACCTGATAAGGCGGATTTGGGATTTTATAAACCACCTTAGATAGTTTCTGTTTGAAAGCATAATTTTTTATGCTACAGATAAGTTGCTGTGAATGATTGACCCCAACTTTAGGTGGCAAACACACATACAGGTGTAGTGAAACTCTGGGGAGTTGGAATGGTATACTTGATTTCCTGCATCCTAATTAGGAGGAAAGCCAGTATCACTCGATAAGCGACATTGTGGTTGGGTTTAAGAGCCAAGGGTTGTATTTTTTGCTGTTCTGTAATCTAATTCATTATTGATCTAGCTAAGCTGCATTTGATATTTCATGTTGGTACTTAACAAAGCTGTCACAATTAGCCTGAAGAATAGGTCATACATTCAATTAGTTGTTAGATTAGTTTCCTATTTTTCCTGCGGATCATAAAAATGTTTCCTATTTTTCCTCTACACGTAATTTAATTATTTATCCTTATCTCCAGACTCCAGTATCTCCTTAGTTATAGGATAGATTAGTTAATTTCTCTGTTTTACTGCATTATAAAATCTCTGTAATAGCTGAGCAATAATAATCAAGGGTTAATTCTCCCCAGTTCAGTGTGTTTACATGGTATCGGAGCACTAATTTTGTTTTTTTTTTCAAACAACCACCCTCCCTATTCTCCCATGGCAAACACTACTCAACATCTTCTTGTTGCAGCCGACATGGCCTATCCAAACCTTCACTTTCGGATCCCATCTATCAGCATCAAGCCCGATAGAGAGAATTACCTCTATGGTGCACTACAATTATCTCTTCCCTAGAAACGTTTGACCTTGAAAGCTTCATCCTATTTTCCCTTGGGTCAAACGTTTATAGGGCAAAGATAATTGTAGTGCGCCATAGAGAGTAATTCTCTCTGTCGAGTTTGATGCTGATAGATGGGATCTGAAAGTGAAGGTTTGGAGAGGCCATGTCGGCCGCAGGAAGAAGATGTCGAGTAGTGTTTGCCATGGGAGAGTAGGGAGGTTTGTGTGTTTGGGTAAAAAAAAAAAATTAGTGCTCCGATACCATGCAAACACACTGAACTTTCACCTATATTATTATTGCTCAGCCATTACAAACCAAGGAGATATTGGAGGCAAGGATAAATAATTAAGTTACAACATGTACGGGAAAAGTAGGAACCTGATCTAGCAACTAATTGAATGTAGACCTATTCTTCAGGCTAATTGTGAGAGCTTCGTTAAGGTATCTGTTATTGTTGTATCCAGGAAAAGTACATGTTTTTCGTGTTGATTTTACTGAATACAGCATCAGTCATTGAGGCGGGATGGTATCAGAATGAAACATCTTATGGTAATTTTGTGACTTCTTGTAGGTAATGTGTTTGCAATTGATATCTGGGAAGTGCGAAACCAAGGCAGTTATTCAAGCTTCAAAGATAGCAGAGAACATAGAGGAATTAATTAGCAGTGAGTTGTTTTGAGAGGTTTGTTTTCAGCTTATGTGGTTGGAAGCCAGAGATATGGTTAACCTTGTTAGTTATATAAACTTCTTCTTGCGATTGATGAGGCTGCTTTTGTACTGTCCCACATTATTAATAAATATTTCTGGGGCAAACCTTTAGTAGTGTGTGTGAAATTATCACCCCATATTTTACTCTGTTTACCCCAAAAAATGTTCATGGTAGATTTACTGAAAGGGAAGCTCCAGTGGGTACCCCTGACTCTTTGCTAATTCTGGATTGTGCCCAACAATTTTTCATTTTCTAAGTGGAACCCGTGAGTTTTGTACATTGGTTGTTTGTTGCTCAGTTTTCAATATTTGTACAAAGAATTAGAGTAAATAAATCACACGTATATTAACATGGTCATCAATCATCATAAACTCCCATATAAAGGGAAATTATATAAGATTGCCAAACATTGGGATTTTTTTTTTGTCAATCTCACTGCTCTTTTTTTTTTTTTGAGGAAATCTCAGTCTCACTACTCTTTCAATAGTTTTGCAAGTGATTTTGTTATAACATTTCTTTTCTAGAGGGGATTTTGAGTAATTTTCATTATATAGTTTTTTTTAAGTTCCCAATTTATGTGTTTTTGTTTAATTAATCCTAAGGGTTGTGATAGGTCTTTTTTAAACAAATTGGTGACTTTATATAATTTATTCACAAGAGTAATTTTATAAAAATCACAATACTTATGCATAGAGTTGACAAAATTTGACCTGATCCACCGAAACCCATACCCAATCGAAACCCGAAAATCTAGTGTCATGTACAACTCGAACTAAGTCCGACCCATTTTAACCCGATGCATGATTTTTTTTTTTAACAAAGTAAGAGTTTGGGTGGAGTCTCAAAACACATCCACGGCCATGAGCATGATCACAAAACACTATAGAACACTAGAAAATGAGACTGCATGGATTTGAGAACTAGAATGCTTTCCTAATGTAAGGAATTTTATTTGGAAATTAGTGTAAATTGGACTCCTAACGAAAAAACGTCTATGCAAAAAAGGAGTGGTCATTCCCCTCCCTTGTGTTTTTTGCAACCATAAGATTGATGACAGTGAACATCTATTTACCCAATGTAGACACTTCCTTGATCTATTTAAAAGAATTGACTGTAACATCAAAACACATATAAAAAGTACCAATCCATATGGAAAGACCCTCAAGAAAATTATTGTAGAGATCTTCTTCTCTCTTTCCCTGACTCAGAAGACTAGGCTTGCCTTGTCTTGGTGGGGTATTTGGGCTTTGAGAAATAGATTTGCATTCAAAGATTCCAGCCTTGCAAACACAAAAGCACAAGAAGTATATTTGAGAAAACCAACTTCAGAATTGGGAACAATCTAAACAAGTTCACCGGAGACATGGAAATCAAAGAACCAAGAACCTCACTTAAACCTAGAAAGAAACGAAATATTAGATGGAAAACCTCCATGAAGGTGTATTTAAGATTAATTTTGATGGCTCAAAATTACTTTCTGGTGAAGGTGCATGTTGTTTCGTGATCCGGGACCAACTTAAAAATTTGCGGGCCTGTGAGGGCTTGCGGTGTAGGTCCGTGTTGGCTTTAATGGCTGAAGTGCTCACCCTACAAATTGGGTCTGGGGGGCGCAAAAGAGATGGGCTTTCGAAGGATCGAGGCCGAAGGGGATAATTTGACCCGATGCTTGAATGAACATGAACATTGACAAACCCGACCCATATCCGAGTTGTCCTTGATTCGACCCGAAGAAGACCCAACTGATCCTTATAATTATTTTGATTTTCTTATTTTTAAATACTAAAATAATGTGAACTGCATATAATGATACGTACTATAACTACCCAAATAAATTTTAATAGTTAATAATTAAGATAAACAATAAAATAATTATCATTTTATAATAAAACTATATGTAACCCGACTTGACCCAACTCGAAATCCATTTAAATCGAACTTACCCAACTTGAAAACTTAGCCGGCCCGATCCGAACTCAAACGAACATACAATATATCCGACATATGACCCAATTCAAAATATGATCGAAGTCGAAGGGGTATTCCCGAACCTGATCCGAACAGTCCAATTTCCACCTCTACTTATGTGTGATTTTATAAGTATTGAAAAGTGCTCACTAAATGGATTGTGGATAAAATCCAGGGTGCCATCTGCCAACAAGAAAATGAAAAATATTTCAATAGCACTTGGAATTGGCAAAAAACCAGGGTAACAACCAGAAATAGAATTCCCATGTATCAAAAGAAACAAAATGTTCATGAATCATAGTAATTGTTCAAACTGAAATCATTGGCATCAGGCTATCAGCTAATCAGCCTATGGCCATCTCTTATCAATCAATCACCTAAGAAACTGCTCCCTTTTAGCTCTGTTGAGATAAAGGCAGTTTCAAACCTTGCTAATTTCACCTGGAAGAGGACGCTGTCAAACTAAAGGAACAGTCAGATGCTTAAAGCTTTTAACCATTCGAGTCATATAACACAACTGTATGAAATATGGCTTCAAGCTTTTAATCGATGTGCAAGAAAACACAATATTGTCTCCCCATCAAAAACACTACACTGATGAATGAAACCTCAGGAGACAAGACAAAACTGCAAGAGCCTCAATCTGGCACATTTGCTGAACAGAAAAATGTCTACTTTGCATTCCAGCAAAACTTTGCCTACTGAGCAACTTGTTTTGGACAAGCCGATGAGATGTGACCCCGCTCCCCGCACAGATAGCAGCTCCTCCTCTTCATCTTCCCCGCGCTCACTTTGGGTTTGTTTTCAGCAGCGGCCTCTGTGGTGAATTGCTCAACAGCAACCTCAGGGGTGTATTGACCAACAGCAACCTTAGGGGTATATTGACCAACAGCAACCTCAGGGGTGGATTGACCAAAAGCAACCGCAGTGGTGGATTGGTCAACAGCAACCTCTGTGGTGGATTTCCGTATAGCACTCCCTGTGGTGGATCGACAGGCAAATCCATCTGTGGTGGATTGTTGGACAGTGCCCTCTGTGGTGGATTTGCTGTTACCCTTGGTATCCTTCGAAGTAGAATGACGAGGGTTCGGATTTCTTAAGGCAACTGCACTAGTTATCCGTACAGGTCTCCCACAAACAAACTTCTGATCCTTTTCCAAAGCCCTTGTCAAAGAGGTGCTGTCCGAGAAGTCCACGTGAGCATAGCCTTTGAACTCCCCTGTCTCCTTGTCCTCTCCAAATCGAATAGAAGATATGCTGCAATCAGAAAAGAGATTCTTTAAATCATCCTCCGTGATATCCCACGATAAGTTTCCAGCATAGATCCTGTTGTAGCCCTGTATAACTGGAGGGGAGAAGACCGGTGTTTTTTCCACTTGAGGCGCCTTGTTGTAACGCTTAATTTTGAGGAAGAACCCACCCCTAGACAACACAAGACGAATGTAAGTTCATAAGAAACATGCCCAAATAAGTTGGGATGGAAATGAATGTACTCACATGTCTGCTCCATCAAGGGCCATTGCTCTTTTAGCTGCCTCTTCAGTCTGTCACAGCAAAAGAAGAAGCAATCGAGTGAGAAATCAGACAAGAGTTTCAGCGAGAACGAGTGCCTTTTTTCAAACTAGCTTGTTGGCCAAAGGAAAATGTTTGCATATCTTTTTTTTTCTTTTTGCCAATAGACAACCTTATCATCAAGTATAACTGAAAGAAAAAAGGTTGCAAGGGAGGCAGTTACAGTTAACAAAATTCCAACTGCAGGGCACCTAAAAGGGTATTGCATTGGATGTACAGATAGTTCAACTAGAAGTGCAATATAAAGGATGTATAACAGCCAATATAACTTTTTTTTTCCTTTGCCAGCCAAATAAAAAATAAAAAATGACTGCAAGCAGTGAGCAAGTTAAAATGGATTCTGCTAAACTGGAAATCAATGAGGAATCTGGCAAATGGCAACAACATACTGACAGAAATTTCCAACAGCTAGCTAGTACACTCATTAACAGAAATTCCATCTGTTGTATCAAAGTCAACAGCTTATATGTAAGCTAAACCCTAAGTTTGCCAAAACTGGAATTAGAATTGCTTGCAGAATTTTGCAACAGAACGAATGTCAACAGAGACTGAGAATTTGGCAGGACAATAAACAACACGTTCATTTCTACCTATGTCTTAAGTTTTGGTG
The DNA here is from genome assembly GCA_037127255.1 of Persicaria tinctoria. Lineage (NCBI taxonomy): Eukaryota > Viridiplantae > Streptophyta > Magnoliopsida > Caryophyllales > Polygonaceae > Persicaria > Persicaria tinctoria. The sequence goes on from JBANSL010000014.1 coordinate 11,464,776, forward strand.
CAAGATGTTCTTTGTTTCATTTGTTCAACTTGAGGGCATGTCCAATGCTATATTCTCATCAGCAAGACAAGAGTGAACTCATGGAGTGCTATTTTCTCTTGAGATGCTTACTTGATGGTGACCTACTAAAACTATTTCCAAACAAGCTCGTATCAGGGACAGGCTTCGTTTACATACTCAATAGATCACATAATTTATTAAAGACATAGTGGAAGAACTAATTCTTCAAGGAACTACAAATGCAAATGTTTACCAACATCTTTCACTCAAGTGTCTCCCATATATTATTCTACTCCAATGTCAAATTAACAACACTAGTTCCCAATCTTCAATTCTATTTAAACCGATTGTTGTTTAATTTTATCTGGCATCATTCTAAAACAAACATACAATAAAGGGAAAGTTATAGTCATTCAACTTTAAGTTGCACAACCAAGCATATAGAAGAAGACAAAGGGCAACTAAATTCACCTTGAAATCAAGAATGGCGATCCCTCTAAACTTTCCAGTTTCAGGAAACTTCATGCAGTCGATCTCAGTGATCGTACCACAATGGTCGAAGAAACTCCTAATATCATCCTCAGTCGAATAATATGGAATCCCTCCAACATAAACCTTCTTAGAAACTTGCTCATTCCCTTGACTGTTACATCAATCACCGAGAGATGAAGCAAATGCATATCAATCAACAAACACATAAAAACAAGTCAACTCCAAAACTACACCCTTAAATCTAACCAATTGGTTACTGTCATAAATAGGTGGTGTAGAAAACAGTACCGATCATCAATTTCAGCCTTGTGAGCATCAAATTGATCCCCATTTGATGGTACACTCGCAATCTCTGCTAATTGAGCTGGTTCCACCTTCTCTTGATTGTCGTCCTTTGCTTTCTTCTTGGCCTTCTTTTTCTTTTTCTTCTTCCTCTTCTTCTTTTCATCCTTGTTCGAATCAGCCCCCTCTTTCACACCGGATTCATCTCTCTTCCTCTTCTTCGTCCCATTCTGAACCCTAACTCCCTCACCGCCGCCATCAACGGGACTCGGCGCAGGCAAGTTGGCTGATTTCGCATCCGCGTTCTTTGTCTGAGTTGCAGAATCAGGGGCGGCATCCAAAGGCGCCTTCTTGCGGCGGATCTCCCGCTTGGAAAGGCGGGGCTTGTTGGCGGCGGCGCCGAGGAGCTGAGAGAGAGATTGGGGCTTTGTTGAAGAGGGAGAAGTGATGGAGGATGAAGAAGGGTTTGAGACAGAGGAGAGTATGGATTTGGAGAGCTGCTCCCTCAGCTTTTGCTTCAGCTTCTTGTTGGACAGCACCATCTTCTTCCTCTTCCTAGTGTATGTGTGCGGGCGCGAAAGGGAGACACAGAGGGCTAAACCCCAAATGCTGATAAACCCCCTGTGCTTGCCCTTGCAATGTAAGTCCTCTTCAGCTACATATTTACCATTCAGGACCAAAGTGAAATTTTATTAAGGCCCATTTGCTAAACTAGATCAAAAAATAGGCATAATTGCACAATTATACCACTAGGCCAAAAATTGGCCCAAACTAACCTCTCTACCCCCATGCAAATTTAACTGCCGGTTTTTTGTAACTGTACACAACCGGCTGTAGAGGGTGAGGATTTCTGAAAATAAAACGAGGAGGGAGAGAGACAGTTACATTTTCTGAAAGCGACAGACAGAGAGACGGAAAACCGATAGGAGGAGGCGACAGACAGAGCGACGGAAAGAGAGACGGAGAACCGGTTGAAGAAGAAGGGTCACCAGTCACCGCCAGGAAGGAAGGAGAAGGTTGAAGACGAAGACAAAGGTAAGCAACTGTGGAGTTTTTGTTTGAGTTGCAAAATTGGGGTAATGGGGGTGCAGTTACATGCGGTTTTGTGAAGGATTTGAGACGAATTTGGGGTAGATGCCTAACAGTAGAGGAGGAATGAAGTAGGAGGGGTTAGGGGTGCCATTGTGAGTCGATTTATGGGGAGGTGGGTGCGATTAGGGTTTGTGGGTGTCGGGAAAAGGATGGGTAAGGGTTAGGTGATGTTGGGTAAGAAATTGGGGACAAAAGGGCAAGGAGGGGGTCGGATCTCGGATGGGTAGGGAATCCACAAGATTGGGGGTAATCGGTAGGGTATATATATGTGCACATGTGGTATATATGACAGATTATCGAATGTTGTGTCTGAAATTGTGGTAGCAGATTTCGTAGGACCGGGTAACGAAATTGGCAGGATAAAATTGAACATCTGGTATGCCGAGTGAGGTGAAGGAATTTTTGGTTGATTGGTTTTTTAGTGTTTGTTGATTGGTTTTTTAGTGTTGAAATCGTAAGTTCCCACCAAGTGTTTGATGAAATGCCTAAAAAATATGATGAATAAATGGTGATTTGGTTTTGGTTAATCTCCTTGCCTATATGATGTGTTGTGAAAGAGGTAAAATGAACCAAACGTGTGAAATGCGAAATTGGTAGGACATAAGAGGATATCAACAATGGTAGGATAGGAAAATGAAGTTGGTAGAATAAATTGACACTTTTGGTATGTATGACAGATTATGTGACCTGAATTTCTGAATTTATGTTTGGTGATTGTGTAGCAGGTACCCCCGCTTTAAACATCATATAAAATGACGAAGTCAGGGAACAAGAAATCTCGTGCAGGACCAAGCAGCCAGGGGGTAAGGAAACTGAGATAGTTACATGGTTGTGGTTGTAAAGGTTGGGAAAAAATGTCAAAACCTAAGATTCTTACATGTGTTGCAGGCTGTCCTTGCTGTTCCAGAGAAACAACACTTCTCAGGGAGGGTGCTGTGCCATGCAAATTTCGAGGTGTTGGAAGGTATCGACCAGGTACCCCCGCTTTGGCCCCATGTATTCGCCCTTCGACGGATAGCGCTTCGTCTTCGGCCTTCCCGGCGCACGCTACACCACCGGCAGCAAGCATATCCTCGCATCTATTTCAGGAGGCACCACCCATGTCTCACGAGGTGGCACTGGGTACACGACATTGACGTAGCACGCGCGCCAAGCTTCAGCCCTGTATAGAGGATGGACGAGGAAGTATGGGTCGATCCGACGTACCTTGGCCGCAGTGAGGGCATGTGCACATGGAATCTGGTCAATTTCAAAGTGCTTACATGTGCAACTCTGAGCGAAAAGGTTGACCGGTCAGGCGGATAGCCCCTTACGGACGTCATACTCGTGTTCGCTCAAAGTCTTCACCTGAAGACATATAGCCTGCATGGCGTTTTGCCTCAAAACGGCGTCCACATGGTCACTGACAACCTTGTCAGGATTTGAACTTAGCTCCCGGTGCTTCAAGAACCACTCACCCACTTTATCGAGTATGTTGTCCATCAGGGAGGTGACGGGCAGGTCACGAGGTTCAAGGAATACTGAGTTCAAGCACTCGGCATGGTTTGTGGTGGTGATGTTGAACCGATTGGCGGGATAGAAAGCCCGGGCCCAATTGGAGAACCCGGCCATCTTAATGTACTCAGCACCAGTGGACGACTTCTCTCTGAAAGCTGCGAAGTGTCCATTGAACTCCGCAACGGTGTACGCGTTTGCCATTAGGAAGAACAGTTTTTGTAGCCCACCCGCCTTGTGATATGCCTTCACATTCTAAAATAGATGGTAAGTGCAGCGCCCATGCTTTGCGAAGTCGTAACTCGGTCGGATCCCCTTGGTGATGCTCATGTGCTTGTCGCTTACCCACACCACATGGGTCTCATCCGGGACCACGCGTTTTATTTGGCGGAAAAAGAAACCCCAGGATGCGTCATTGTCCCCGTCGACAATGGTAAATGCAACGGGGTATATGTTGTGGTTTGGGTCTTGGGCAGTCGCAAACATCAAGCAACCCCGATACTTCCCCTTCAAGAAACTTCCATCCACCGAGAATACCTTCCAATGTCACAGTTTTAAACAGTCAGATGAAATTTTGCTATTGGTATGACAGAGGGAGACAGTTGGTAGGATAAATGGACACAGTTGGTAGGATCATAAACGATAGGATGTACTGTGCCTATTGGTAATACATGAATTTGAATGACAAATCTATACATATGGTAAGATGAAATCTGCCATTTGGTAGGATAATCAAGTTGCGAGGGCGTACCTGTCTGAGGTGTGGGATGGCTGTCCGCCAAACACCCAAGCTAACGAACGCATACTTGAATTGCTAGTTATCATCACAGACTAATGTGGTTATGGTCCCGGGGTTTGCTCGCTCAAGCATGTAAAGGTATGAGGTCATCCGATCGTAGCTCGCTTCGTAGGTCCCGTACAAGTCGTCCCGTGCGGCTCCCTTCGCCTTGCGTGCCTTCCAGTAGCTGCAGTCCACGCCCAACCGAGACTTCATCATCGTCCTGATCTGATGGGGAAGCAGCTCCTTCCCTGACCCAGCAAAACTACAAAGATGCCAAGATACGAGTTACACCAAAAAAATTCCACCAACACATAGTGCATAGACGGGGAACAAGACGCCGGTTTAGAAACTTACTCGGACACCAAACTCTGCCCCATCAGCTTGTAATTGGCGTTGCGCTGGTAGTTGCTGGCGACACTAACCTTGCAACTGTGTGTGTCAACGAACTTACGAACCACCCACTTCTTAGTTTCCCGATACGTTGACGCCCGACAGTACCATGAGCAGTTCGGTTCGGGACATACAACCACGTACGCCTTTGTTGTCGATCGATTCACTTGGATCGCGAAGCACCCGCGCAAAGCTTCCCACTTCACTATGGACTGAATGGCAGCCTTCGTATCGAACATCTCCCCCTCATGTAACACCTTCACACTCTCCCGAGGGTTTCCGACTAGAGGAATGAACCGAGCCATGTCCTCTTCCACTTGCTCCAACGTCGGCAAAGGCTGTTTGTGTCCTTTGTACGCTCGCTCTATCTCTCTCACCGCTACCTCAGCCTCCTCATCCCACGATTCAGATGTCTCGTTCGGCCTCCCACCCTCCACTTTCATTGGGAAACCACCCCCGATCATTATTTCATTGTCGGAGCTTCCTACGTCTATTATGTCCTCCATTCCGTGGGGGGGGGGGGGGGGGGGGGGGGGGGTAGGTCGTCCACATCGTCGTCGGTATCAACGATCACCACTTGCTTTCCGCGTCGGATGCCATCGGACCTGTCACGTCGCCACCCTTCTTTGGGTCATCTATTTTGTGAAGCTGTCCCACATCATCGCCCTGTCCTACCATTATGTTGTCATCCATCCTACCAACTCCGTCCGAGTGTCCGACCATTATGTTGTGGTCCATCCTACCAATACCAGAATGTATATCGCTCCTAGCAAGCTCATCCTGCATCCCACTGACGCTGTCATTTGCAGTGGGACAACACTCTGCCCCCCCCCCCCCCCCCGCTACACACTCAGCACACAGGCAGGTCCCTCCAGTTTCGCTGCTAAGGTCGTTCAACTTCCCTTTCTCCTCGATGGAGGCTCAAACCTTCTCATCCGCCCCTCCGCCTCCATCAAGACCATCATCGAAGTCTTCCTGCGTGGTGGGAGGCCCGGTTAGGAGTATTTCCCCTGGGGTGGGAGATGACAGGTCCTCAGCCCATGAGTCAGAGTTCTCCGACTCATGTTCTTTGGAGGTTGTGGAAGGGGTTGTCGTTTTCATCCGTAAGGTGGCGTGCAGTGCGATTGGCCAGGTTCATGCACTGGATTCAGTGTTGTAGAACTTGTAGGCTTCTAGGTCATCGTCGTCCCGGACCCGAATCGGAGTGGCCCGCCCCATCGAAGGAGGAAGATAGGTGAGCTCAATATCGTACAATACCATGTCTACGTCGAATTTGGAAACAATCTTCTCCTTCAATTGGCCATAACCAATATTTTGTGCCACCACCATAGCTGTAGTACGTGCCTCTCCCTTGAACACCAAGCTTCCACTCCCGAGAGCCCACCAACCGCCGCACACGACATTTATGCATACCCTATCAACTGGGGTACGCCACGGGAATAGAGGATCAGCCTAGGGGGTAGTTCTGATATAGGAAAGAGGAACAACTATAAAGAAAAGGTACAAGATGACTTACCCATCGCTGCCACTGCCACTCACAAGCTTGTTGCACTTTTCTTGGAATGGAAAGACAGTTGAACACTGTTGGCAGGCCTTAACTGTACTATTGGTAGGATGACAACTGTATCGTTTCCTCGGATGCACGTGTGTCTTTTCCCCCGTCCTTTCCACCTTTCTCCTGCTCTGCCTCACTTTTTGCAGGGCATGTTGGGGTGTTTGAGATCCTCCTCTCAAGCTTATATATGTGCTTGGGGAACACCCATCAATGCAATGATTGCATTGTCCCCTCATAAATGCTCCCCCTTCCCCCCAATGAAGAACCCCGTTTTAACGCCAAAATTACACTGACAACCCGCCAAAACAGCTACGGTCAATCTTTTTTAAATTTCTCCAAATTTTCAGGTATGGTAAGCCATTTTAAGCCTATTGGTAAGATAACTATATGCTATTGGTTGGATAACTGTACCATATTGGTCAGACAGATGCTCTCCCTATTCCCCCAATGAAGAACCCTGTTTTGGCGCCAAAATTACACGGACATCCCGCCAAAATCGCTACGGACAATCCCCTCCATATTATCTCCAAAATTTCCATGTATGGTAGGATAAGTTTGGCCTATTGGTAAGACAAATGTCTTCTATTGGTAAGACATATGTCTTCTATTGGTAAGCCAAACATGTCCAGTTCCCAGAAATGAAGGTGATGCTTTGCCCTCACCTTTTCACTTGTCTCCTATGTTGGCTCCCTTTTTTGCAGAGCATTTAATAAAGAATGACACTCATCAATCAAGATTTTCTAAGTGTTGATTGATACCCTAAATTCAATCATTGAAATTTTCCCTCATAAATGCCCCCCTATTTTCCTACTTTATTGGAGCCACACCCCATGTTCAGCACCTCCCCTTCCTGATTTCTCTTTTTTCAAAAGATGGAGCTACAATGCTCAACTCCCCTTCACCTGCTACCTCCACTACCGGTGGTATTTTTGCATTTGCAAAAATATACCACTTTCTACCCCTAGCCAATTTTTTGGGTACATGTCTAGTTTAGCAAAAAGTCCCATTTTTTGGTCTAATCACTACCCTTTCCTCTTTTATTAAAACAAAGGGACTAAAGAACACAAATATTACACGGAACACGACAGAACCTATGTAGCACGGACACAGACATAAATATGGGACACTGAGCCCCAGTCGGGATGGCCTAGTAGTGAGGAGCAAGGGGGTTGGGAAGAAGATCCCGAGGTCGATCCCTACCTCCGCCCCTTTTCTTGGAATTTCCTTCCAAGGTTTGCCTTGCTCCCTACCAATGGGTCGAGCCGGTCGGCACAAACCGGTTTACCTAATACGTGGCTCTTGTCGGCTGGATCACGTGCTCGTGGTTTACCGTCAAAGGTGGGTTTCTCATCATAAAAAAAAAATATACGAGACACTGACAGTTTTCTATTCGAAGACATGATAATTCTAAAAATCACAAGACACGGACAAAATTAGGAATTAACTATAAATTTATACTGTATTTTATAACCCAAAACAATACTACCAATACTATTTTGATGAGTTTGTGAGCAAGTTTTACAGGTTAATATACCAATTAAATAAAGATTTTGATAAAACTAAGCCTCAAACTTGAAATTACAATTTGGACAAAAATTCTAAAAATATATATATTGGGAGAAGGAAAGAGTGCCTTAATCGAAGTGTCGAACAAGCTAGTGTTGTGTCGTATCTAAATATTAGACATGGATATATGTTGCCTCTTTAAAAATGTATGTGCTACACAAGTATGGACAAATAGCCAATTCAAAGCAACCATTTGTTATGTTCATCCGCGGGTTAGATACATGTAATTTACTAACGTGTCTAGGGACACAAGATAATTGACATGGAATGAGCAATCACCCCTCGTATAATAAGGGGATTGATAAATACACCGCTAATTTTTACTGGAACCACCGCTAATCTCTGCAACTCCATGCGGAGTTAAGTCCGCACCCTGTTGCGGAATAATTTTGATATTGTGCCAAACATCCTTTACGCTGACTTAACTACGCAACTCCTTGCGGAGTTAAGTCAGCACCCGGTTGTGACTATGTGTCCGATTCTCCTAAGGAGCAAAAAAAAAAAAAAAACCCACGCACCTCCATGCGTAATGTTTTTGAGATTATTTTTTTATTTTTTTATTTTTTTTAACATATAGGTTAGGGAACTCCGCATTAGGATGCGGACCTCTCTCCGCAACGTCTTGGGGGCGTTTTGTCGATAGACATTTAGGGCGTGTTTGACACGATGTCCGGAGAGATCCGCAAGGAGTTGCGAAGCTGGATCCGCAGGGGGTTGCGGAGATTAGCGGTGGTTCTAATAAAAATTAGCAGTGTATTCAGAAAACCCGTATAATAATAATATATGGAGCCAAATTTCTGGCCTACAAACCCACTTCACAACATCATCTCACACCAATTGAAGGCCCAGACAACATGTCCAAGGAACAAGCCCAAACACACATCTGTACAGACTTACCTAAAGACAGCTAGCCTTCTTACAATTGGCCAGCCTCAACAAGGGCGACGAGACGTCTACTAATTACTTCAATCGAGCGAGGTGTCTCGTCCACGAAATAGAAGCAGCGGGACAAACAGTCAATGATGCTGAATTTATCTGCTATGTGCTTGCTGGACTGGGCAACGATTATGATGATATGGTGACTACTCTCTCTACCCAAACTTCCCTCTCAAAAACCCATGATCTTCTCTCCTTTCTTTTCTTACAGAAGAATAGAATCAAACGCTCAAAATCCACGTACCGTCACAAATCCATCTCACATCTCCCTCAACAACACCACATATCCTCCATTGGAACTCCTCCCGATCTCAACTTTATTGCTACCTGAGGAAGAGAATCATTCAGAGGAGGCAGAGGAGATGCCTCCCGAGGTCGCAGACGGGATGATCGAGGAGGTCGCACTTCCTCCTCTCGTGGTGGTCGTGGCCAGTGGCGGAGCCTGAAAATATTTTGGGCTGGGCAAGTTAGGAGCCAACGTGAAAATAAACAAATTTGTCGGAGATATTTTATAAGAAACTAGTCATATCCCCGCGCCATGGCGCATTTACATTAAAAAAGAAAGAAATAAGAAAAGCAAAATTATATATTAGTAGATACATTATATTATATTGTATATTATAAATATATATTATAGTTATAATGATAACTACAAATATTATTATAAGAATTATAAGAATATGAATTGAGGACTACCCCCGGTAAGTACTAAAGCCTCTTACCAATAGCGAGGAAGAAAAAACATATACGAACGATATAGGAAGAAAATGCACCACGTTAAACCCAAAATCCCCCGACAACACCTTTCATAACTTCCCTATCTTAAACATCAGTCTTTGGTAGAGGATTTAAAGCACCTACTATGAAGTCGCAACATCATTTGTATGATAATGTATAAGTACGTGTAAGGCTTTAAGAACCATTGTGGTAGCGCCTTAAATTCAACTTTTCAATAAACACCACTCCAAATAAAAGAATGCAGAATCAAATGACACAAGCTTCTCCATGCCAAAGCTAAGAGCAGACTTTGAATCACAAAAAACTTATAAAATAAAAAGTTCCATGAAATCAAAAGAATCTCCATTTTGAAGCAAACAACAAATTACGGATCATGAATAAACTTAGTACATGAAGATGTTCCAAGGAACCCATCAGTTATGTAAACACAGAAAATTAGGCAAATAAATAAATAACTCAATCCTTAAAGAGCAAAGTCGGGTGCTGTATAATGCCAAATTTTAAGGAACCTATAGAAAATACACTTGTGTGCAAACACATCCTTAACTTTGCGCTTCGATCCACCCACCTATCCAAAATAATATTTGCATCTTTCTCTGCACCACCCATGTGACCGTAACCAATTGAGCAAGTCTTTGAGCAAAAATATTAATGTTGGAGGGAGAACAATCTATTGCAATACAATGGGAAACTTGTTCCAACTCTAGAAGCATAGGGTCAATTGTTCTGTAAACTATAACAACCTTATAACCTAAATCACCTGGATTTGTTTCAAGATCTGCAAGAGATGGCATCTTGCCTTGACTTGTTCGTTCCACTAAAATTGCATAGACATCATGAGAAGCCATTAACCATTTTCTCCACGTAATCAAGAACATTGTAATCCTGGATAAACAGCAAACTAAAACTAAGCAATGCAAGCTGCATAAATTCGAAAGTAAAAAGTTGATTTTATCAGCAAATTAAACTACACAGATATTTTATTCATCTACCAAATGCAAAGAAAGACAAAATTAAGGGGCAAAGTTGGTAAGCCAACTGAAATTGGGTTGTGCTTTCAACCATAAAATGCTAGTCCAACAATATGCTAAGAGCTGCCACTCCTCAGCAACATTTATGTCCAAAAAAAGAAGCAAAGAGAGTACATGCATGTTTGCTGTTTCAGAACTCGGAAAGTGGCAGTAGTAGTAATGAAAAAAATGGGATAATCTCAAATCAACCTAAAATACAACCCAATTACAGAAAATAGGAGTAATGAAAAAATGGATAATCTCGAATCAGAATCTAAGAATATTGTGTGAGAAAAAATGAAGGAAAACTAAAATACTAACAACCTCCGTAATCATGGATAAAAACAAATCCAATTCAATCACAGAAAATAGGAATAATTACAAAATTTAACAAACCTAAAAAAATTATCAGTTCTTATCTACATCTATATGCAATACAAAATCAATCCATATCTAGCTCTATTTGGTATAGACTCAGCTCGATATATTTAAATTTGCAGAACAGGAATTCAGGAACAATCTAAAATAAACAACGAAACTGAATTCTGCAGTCCACATACTAATATTTTAATTTGAATTGTTATTTGTTGATTGGAAAATTCAAAAGCAGGTTCTTATAAAGGAGTAATATATAGAAGTAATTTACAGAAAATGAAAATATGAAGAGTTTATATATATGTAAAATGCAGAACATGAAAAATTATTAAGAGTAGGTAAAGAGCAAGCATACCAGTGCAGATCTAGAATCACAGATCCAGAATCGCATATCCAAATCCTAAGAATTAAAAAGGAAAATGAAAAAAAAAGGAATGAAGATCAATCAATTGAGTAGGTAATTAAAGAGCAAGCATACCAGTGCAGTTCCAGAATCGCCGGTCGGTGGGAGAGGTAAGATCAAGAGGACGATGAAAGAGAAGTAGTTAAAGACCGAGATCTTTGCTTAGGGTTGATGCCAAACACAAGCCCCACCAACCACTCTTCGAAAGCCCTTCAATTTCGGCATACTCCTCCCAAGAGGATTGGAGAAAGAGATGGGAAGAATTCGGTGAAGGTATGTGCGTTGGAGAAGGAGATGTCGGGCTCTTCAGAGAGATGGGACGAATTCGAATAAGGAGATTGAAAAGGAAGGATAAGAAAGATGGGACGAATTCCATGAAGCTGCAGAAAATTGGAGAAGGAGATGGGCATTGGAGAAGGAGGGAGAGAAAGAGCGAATGTCGATCGTGGGAGATCAGGAACAGGAAAGTACATAATGAATCCATAGGAGGAGGTGGAGAAGGGGACGGAGATGGCTAGGCGGAGGAAGGTGATCGAATCGGCCAGGCGGAGGAAGGTGAATGATCGAGATGGTCAGGCGGAGAAGAAACGGCCAAACGAACAACCCTAAGATCCCGTTGAGAGGCCACTACAGAAAAAAAAAAATTATAGAAAAAATGAAGAGAAATTAAAGTAAAAAGATATGAAATGGGAATTAAAGGAAAATAAAGAGAAAATGAAAAATTATGATTGGTCAGAATGTCTAAAAACCCTCTAAGGTCGACACATCAGCTTGAACTCTTCTAAATTAAGAGTTTACTAGTGCAGTTCCCGCGCCGTGACGCGATTTAAAAAAAATAAAATATTAGTTTAATATTTTGAATTAAACTTATAAGAACAAACTCAAAGGAGAAGAGTATAATAGATTCATTAAAGATGGATTCTATTGTGATAGTATATGAAGATTTACAAATAGATATAAGTTATATATTAATTTACTATTTTGAATTAAACCCATTTTATTTCAAAAATAAAAATTAATTGAAAAAGGAAATAAATCCATTAAAATTCTATTGTGATAGTATATGAAGATTTACAAATAGATATAAGTTATATATTAATTTATTATTTTGAATTAAACTCATTAGTTATTTCAAAAATAAAAATTAATTGCAAAAAGGAAATAAAAAGGAAAGAGAAAAAAAAGATTGGTTAAAAAGGAGAGGATTAAAGTGAGCGTGCCACGTAGGCAAAAACTCTTCTTTTTAAAGAGTTTATATAGATATAGATATAGATATAGATTAAGAGTATATATAGATGGTTACATTTTTTTTCTTCAATGTTTTAAATTAAGCCCAATTGTTAGTAAATATGTTAAGAATAAAAGAAAAAAATGTGATTAGTTTAAAGAGAGAAAAAAAAAAGAATAAAAATAATAATTAAAGAAAATAAATAATTAAAAAAGGGACAAAAAAACTTGATTGGTGGAAAAGAGAGGATTAAGGAGAAGTTGACACATAAGCCTAAAGTGTTCTAAATTAAGAGTATATATAGATATAGATATAGATAAAACAATTTATACAAATATTGAGAAAAAAACTCTTAAATTGTGGCAATTTTAATTTCATTCACTACTTTGCCTAATTTTTCTATTCTAATTTTAATCTAATGAAATTATAAAAAATAAAATGATATTTTATAAGAAATAAAATAATTTATATAAATATTGAGAAAAAAACTCAATCGAATTTAAAAATATACTAAACTTGGACATGAAACAAAATATTGGATGTCAATATGCGCTGAAGGCCGGGGAGTCGAACACGGGACCTCATGAGTTAATACAACACCCCTTTACCACTAGATCAACCTAACACATATGCTTATTTATACTTTCAATATATACATGTATTTTTTTTTTTTCCAGTTTGGGGTGGACTTGGGCTCATACAAGCCCACCCCTGTATCCGCCACTGGTCGTGGCTATGGTTCCCAAGCCTTCTCTGAAGCACTAGAAAATTTCCATGTTTGTCAAATCTGCGACAAACGCAGAAACACAATCATCCTTTATTGAAGTAGATTTGATTAGGTCAGGCAAGCTCCGCCCCCTTGCTCATTTTAGGCCCACTTCATGAGCTCTCAATGGTTCCCCGACACCGCAATCACCCACCATTACACACCGGACATCAGTAGCTTGAGGTTTGAGAGACTCCCATATGAAGACATGGAATCTGCCTAGGTGATGGATCCTTTATTCAGATTTAAAATCACGATAATTTATTTCTTCCCTTTCTTCTCATCTTTTTCGACTCTCATGTCTTCTTCATGCCATCTGCACCTTTTCAGCAAATCCGAGCCCATCTGAGCATTCGTCTGATGGTCTCGCCAGGGAGTATTGTCCTACAACCCACTTCACAACATCATCTCACACTAGTTGGAGGCCTAGAAAACATGTCCAAGGAACAATCCCAAACACACATCCATACAAACTTAGCTAAAGAAAACTAGCACCACTTGCTCTCCACGAAATAGAGCACTATAAACACGAGATTGTTTTGCTTTCTCACAAATTTCACAATGAAAATCAGTGACAACGAAACCTTGAAAAAGGGTGGTGTAACCAGATGGTGGTCTTTTTGTGGTGCTAAAAAAGGCAAATTAAAAGTTGTAGATGAGGTCCCTCTTGGTGCAATTAGCAACTCCAATCATCCTCCCCGATCCTTGTTCCAATCATCCTATAATATCTGCTGCAGAATTGTTAGGCAGTCAATAGTTTCTTAGGAGTGATGCAAGGGGAATAGGTTTTAAACCCATCAAATGATGAAGTCATGTGATTAATTTGTGGCACCTGAATCAAGTATCCAATAAGAGTTTATGGGCTTTATGGGCTGCTTCATTAAATGAGTTAAGGCATTTATAACTACCTCAGATGTGTGAGGAGGAATTATCAGCAGATGTTGAAGATGACTTGAGAGACTGGATCAAGTGTTGAAGCTTAATTAGTGATATCTTCTGATCTGAAATTTGGAACGATTGTCTTTGAATTATTCTTATGATCTGCCAAATCAGATTGAGACTGAGGCTGATCCTTGGTATTGATTAGGAGGTTTACCATGTAGTTTCAAACATTTTTCCTTGGCATGCCTTGGTTTCTTACAGTAAGTGCACCATAAATATGCTTTGTGATCCTTTCTCTTAGAAGTAGCAACAAGGACAATGCTTTTAGTAGGCTTTGGTTCCCTGCAACTTTCTCCAGCCCTCATAAAGAAGATAATTTCCTCAAGAGAGAGAAATTCGCTCCTGTCCGACACTTGAACTCGAATTGGGTCAAATTCAGATTTAAGCCTAGCCAAGAAAATATACGATCTATTTTTCTCAACAGACTGTTTGTAACGCAGCAACATCAACAATGCATCTCTCAATGGAATTTTCTTAATGGAAGAATTCTCACCTTATTTCGTAGAATAGGACTTGACGGTGAGATCAAAGACAAGTGCTTCATCATTGGCTTTAGAATATAATATGTGCAGAAACTCTCAAATTTCCTTGGTTGTACCAAAGAACATGCATGTCAGGCTAATTGAGGGATCTATTGAGTCCAAAAGCCACGACATGACATAATCACGGAGTCTGCTGCCTCCCAAGAAGAAACCTGAGGATCTGTCACTGCTAGAGGAGAATCAGCGAGATGTTTGAATTTCTCTTTGCCCTTGAGGTAAGTTTTTACAACCTGGGACCATGCAAGATAGTTCTTCTCACTAAACTTGTAGGCTGGCTGAATATTCATAAGATCAGTCTTTTGAGGAGTAGAACCATGTGATGTAACCTTATGATTAGACATGATAGGAGTAAAGAAAAACAACAACAAAGGCTATGTAGCAATGAAGGTTACAAGAAAAAGGCGTAGCAATGAACGCGGCAGCTTGAAATGCAACAATGAAGGTTGATGGAGTAAGAAAGAATTTTTCAGGTAGAACCCTAAAGCTCTGATACCATGTGAGTTACTAGAAGAAAGATACTTTTAGTTGTATTCCAAAGGCAGAAAATCTCAGAATAAATACATGAAAAAGAAACTGAAAAAACATAATAACTATCTTTAAAAAGCCTAGGAAATATACACCAACAACTAGAAAATTAAACCTAAAGCAGTAGAGGCCTAACACAATAAATACAACATCCAACTAATTAGGACATAATATTAAAGCTAATTTATCCAACACAATCTTTATATGCTACCACAAAATTCTCTATAAATTAATGTACATTTTACTTTTTGTAACGTTCCACGTATCATTCATCCCTCACATTGTTTACCCTTTCCATTTCAATGTACTACAATGGATCCATTTTAAATGTATTATCTTTCGTATCTTCAAATGAAATTGTTGAGATATTTTTTACTTTCAAATATAGAACTTGTCATAACTCGATATATATACAAGGTATGGTTTTGATGGGGTTCTAATAAAAAATGAATTTTCTTTTCTTCAAATATTATTCGTACAATGATAATTCAAACATGTCAAATATTATAGTCATGTAGAAGAATATATTGATCATAACTTTGCAATTGCATAGCCTTTATTTTGATGAAATTCATAATTAAGGTAGTTTACATATGATTAATTATATAGTTTATAAATTTAGTTATATAAATGGTAAACAATTACAAATATTTATTTTTAATTAAAAAAGATAAGGCCCACATTTGACCACCCAAAATCTCAAATCAAAATTTAACTTTTGGTTTATACATAGGCAAAAAAAAAAGGGGGATAAAATGAAAATTGTCTATTTTTTTATAAGGTAATGATTTGGGTGAGGTCAGACCATCCTAGACCACCATCCAAGAACATTCTTGCGAATGAGTACATGTAAAACTGAATCGGTGAGAAGATCATGTGCTGACATTGAATAGGAGGGACACGATTCTATCTGCTACCGTGTTGATCTCCCAAAAAAATGTGGTTGAAATTTACCCTATCAAATTGCTGGTGAAGGAACAGGATGTCGGAGATCAGCAACTCGATTTCCCACGGGTAGCTCCACAGTCTACATATACAGTTGATGACGATCAGACTGTCACCCTCAATCGTGATGTTAGTAAGTCCCATTGCTATCACCTTGGAAACACCTTCTTTGAGGGCTAGTGCTTATGCGGCAAAAGCGGACTTGAGCCCACACTGGACACCACCACATGCTACAATCGTCCCATTGTGGTCACGTATGATAAAACCTGTAGATGCGTCACCAGAAGACAATTTGGATCTATCAAATTTTATTTTGAAAGATCCTTCAGCTGGTTTGGTCCATCTCAAGTTCCTTCTTTTCCTAGGTGGTTCTTGTCGTTGTTTCTGGTGCTTCTGGGATTCATCTTTGAAGGTCGCTTTGAAGGTCATCCAGTTGTGTACTCAATGAACATATGGACAAATGTATTGAGTTTTCCTAGGTGGGTGGACTCAATGAACAAATGTACTGAATTTTCCTTAGATTGGTTACACAAAGAACAAGTAATAGGGACACCAATGTCCTTGTTTGCCAATCTAGCTAGTCCTTGTAAGGGATTCCGTCAAAAGCAAGCTTCCAGAGGAAATTCTTGACTTTTGAGAATGTGTCTAGGCTCCATATTCAAGCAATATTGCTGGATTCTTCTTTGTTTTGCCCTGTGATATGCTGTAGGGCACTTGTTGTGTTGAACCAGCCAAAACATGTCAAAATCTCAAATCATAGCATATAGTCGGAAATGCTGAATGAGATTGATTACATATAGTTTCTCCACAATTTCTTGGCAACCGGCACTCTTGTAAGTACGTTGTAACCAAACCATTTCAAATTTGTGAGTTAATTTTGACATTAGTATAACATAAAATATATGCTTAACAAGGAATAGTCCCGATAGAATGTTGAATCAGACGATTAAATAAACAATTGGGCCACCAATGTTTGATCTTATCCATATTTTAGAGTAAAGGTAGCCTGATTTTTTCTACCTTCAACAACTTTTAATGACCCCTTTGATTAATTAATTAATAAGTACTAAAAGTAAGGGGCATTAATACGGCCGGAGTACCTTGTATTACCATTCCTAGGTTGCGATAACACTGATTAATTAGTCCTGTTAGAGCAACTAGTATAATTCCCGCGTCATGACGCGATTTTTAATAAATAAAATAATGAAGGTAGATTTGAAATCTTTAAGAAAATGGTAAAAATATTAACCATAAAGTTAGGCTCTGTAAAAAGGTTTTTAAATTAAGATATTATATTGATATAGATTATTAGTATTGTAATGTATAAAGATTTAAATATAGATTAATAGTAGACATTAGATTTAATCCAATATTTTGATTTAAACTCAATGGTTAGTAAATGAGTAAAAAATTAAAAGCGGGAAAATGTAAATGTATGAAAAAAGATGAAGAGAAAAAAGAAAAATAATAATAAGAGAAAATTGTGATTAGTTTTAAAAAATTAAATGAAGGAGTTGTTGACATATCATCAAAAATATTATAAATTAAGCTATTATATCGATAGATATTTTGAATTAAACCCAATGGTTAGTAAATGGGTAAAAAATAAAAATTAAAAGAAAAAACGTGATTGGTTAGAAGGGAGTGGAATAAGGAGAGCGCGCCACGTAAACAAAAGTATTCTGAATTAAAGTATTATATAGATATAAATGTTTTTTTTAGAGAAAAGAACTACTAAAATTATAATTTAGGCTAAGATCAATGTTTTGAATTAAGCCCAATACTTAGTAAAATTAAAGAAAAAAGAGAATTAAAAGAAAAAGAAGAAGAAAAAAAATAGAATTAAAGAAAATCAAAGAAAAATGACAAAAATAACGATTGGTCGAGACTCCTAAAATTCCTCTAAGCTTGACACATCATCCTAAACTCTTCTAAATTAAGAGTTTATATAGATATAGATATAGATTATATAAATGGATGGTTATATTAGATTGAAGTCAATGTTTTGAATTAAGCCCAATAGTTAGTAAAAGTAAAGAAAAAAGATAATTAAATGAAAAAGAAGAAAAAAGGAGAATTAAAGAAAATAAAAAAATTGCCAAAAAAAATATGATTGGCCAAGACTCCTAAAATGCCTCTAAGATTGACACATCACCCTAAACTCTTCTAAATTAAGAGTTTATATAGATATAGATAGTTAGTAAAATTAAAGAAAAAAAAAATTAAAAGAAAGAGAAAAAAAAAATAGAATTAAAAAAAATCAAAGAAAAATGACAAAAATAACGATTGGTCGAGAATCCTAAAATTCCTCAAAGTTTGACACATAATCCTTGACACATCATCCTAAACTCTTCTAAATTATAGATATAGATTAAATTACACACAGATATTAAATAATCAGTCGGACGTTGGGCGGTTTTATCAAGTCACCCACGTATCTTCTACGGAGTAGATCGATGTGTTAAATATATAAAGTCAAAAATTTGAATCGTCTTACAATATATAGTTGCCGACGGTAAACAGCGGGTACCAAATCCAAGTGCCGAGGATCGGAGAAGGGGGAACGGAGATACCGCCGGCCAATTCAAAGCCAACCCAACCCGGCCTTCTATAATTAATCCCGGCAAGTCCTTACTTACCTCCTTCTTTCTCTTTATTTTTCTTCATCCCTCACCAGCTTCAGATATTATTTGGTTAAATTGAATGATTGGGGTTTCAGAACATCAAATCTGATTTTTGCTTTGATTATTAGCTAGGCTTATCAACTGATCACACTATAGCTCTCCATTTCGGTCCAAATCACACACATTTGAGTTCATTATAATTTGAATCAGGATCCCTGGAACACTTAATTATTTTTGTTCTAAATTTACATTGACAATATTTTTTAAAAATATATTTATATTGCTATTTAAATTATTTATATTTTTAAACCATAAATTTTCACAATAAAAATTTACAAACATGTTAATATAAGTATTTAGACTATAGAGTATAAATATATTTTTAAATTTTTTACACTCAGTTTATATATACTTAAGTATCAAAGGATCCTGATTCTAATCATTTTTAGACTTTGGTGATACATATAAATCCTAAATATGGTACTAGGCTTTCTTATGCTTCATTCGGATGACCCGAAACTCACTTTGACTGAAACTTGATTCAATTGAACCCCTTCTAACCGAAATGTGAATTCACACGACATAATTAGACTCGAAACTCACTTTGACTGAAACTTGATTCAATTGAACCCCTTCTAACCGAAATGTGAATTCACACGACATAATTAGACCCGAAAACCCGATTGTATCCGATAGAATCAATGCCTGAATGAACCCGATCTAATCAGACCCAATCCAAATGGTCATCATACCATATGCATGACCCAAAATGAAAATGATCTCACCCGAACCTAATTACCCGACTAGTCCAATTTGCCACCTTTAGCCGAGGGGTATAGAATAAACAAACCGAATAACTTAAATATAAGTTGCTTATTTGTGTCTAGACTTTCATGCAAAAGAGAAACTTAATCCTATAAGATCCTCTATAATCCCAACATTAGAAAGCTATATTCTTAGTCTTCCTCTTCTTCTGCAGTCTGCAGAAGAAGAGGTAGACTACGACTTCTGATAAACGTCTGCTGATCTAGATCTAGACAAAGCAATTACCTGCAAGAACTTGGTGATGATATATGTCTGAACTCGATCTGACATAATATTTAATTTGTTCATGCAATTACTTTGAAATTGCTTTTGATTAACGTCTCTCTCTCACATGTTTTCAGATGTGCACTTCTCACACTCACCTCGTCTTCTGAGATCAATAGAGCCATGGATTTCCTTAGCTCTTCATCCGAACCTGCCCTTCTGAGCCACCAAGATTTTCGATGCCGCGACAGTCGGGTCTGCTGGGGATGTTACTCATCTTAACAAGCAACTAACTAGCTATCTAGCAACACATTATATATATAATGGCCAATAGTACTTCCTCTAGTCACAACGTAGAAGCTTCCGAAGACGATGTCATGCTCACGTTACCCATCGAGATAGTCCATCACATTCTAGCCCTTCTATCGTACTCGTCGTTGGCAAACATCAAGTTCCTCAACAAGCGATGCTACAGCTTATGGAGTACGGTTTTGCGGTGTTCTGGATCCATCAATGGCTTGGAAGCCGCTATGAGAAGCTTCCTGGATGGCATCAATGCATCTGATCCGTTTCGACATCCATGGCACCTTGCTTACAACTATGGCAATGGAAGCGCGTTGCGTGCCACCGTGACGTGTAGCTGGGAGCTTTACCTTGATTTCTTCAGGCCCGAACGGACTACCAACATCTTCCATTTGAGCCTTGAGACCCCGGGAGGTTATAACAGTACCGATTCTGATCCTGATTTGTCGTCGTTTCATGTTAAGAACCTGAGTTTGAAGTCGGTTTCTAGTCATCTTATGAGCAATGTAGTTTCTTCAGTTGTCTCGGGCTTTGGTTATCTTCAGTGCTTGCACATTGATCAATGCAGAATGAACACATTGTATGTGTCAGTGCCGGAGCTTCGTGAGCTGACGATTTCGGATTGCTTCCAATTGAAAACGGTCCATGTGATTGCTCCGAAGCTTGTGACATTCCGGTTCAGAGGCTCTCGTCGACCTTGGTTCTTCGGTAAAGGCCTTGATAGAACCAAATTGAAGGATGCCATGCTTGATTTTAGGAGAGGAAGCCACTCGAAATATCTCGGGAGCAAGCTCAACTTGCTCCTATCTGCAATGGAATCCGTCGAATGCATGACTCTTTTCCGCGCCACCTATGAGGTTTGTTCAACTTTGCATCTTTCCCTTCATTTTTTTTTGTTAGTTTGGTTTACTGACAGTCTAAAAAACCCTTCAAGACCCGCCCAGACCCTTGACCCTACCCTACCAGCAAGCACCCGCCCAAACCCTTGACCCCACCCTACCAACAAGCACCTGCCAAACGTTTTTTAGAACACTGTTTACTGATTTCTTGAATGATCTCCATCATGCAGGAAATGATCACCTCTAGCCAATATGCGCGTTGCGAGAAGCTCAAACTCGTAAATCTTAAAGAGATATGGTGGATTGATAATTCGGTTGATAAGCAACGAATCAATCTCCTACTTTCGTTCCTAAGTATCTGTCCAGTGTTGGAGAAGCTCTTTATCACAGTATGTACTTACTGTCTTCAATCCCATTTATTCACATCAAACAATATTATGACTCAATTTAACAGAGTAGTTGTATTGTTTGTGGACAGATTGATCCGAATAGCAGCTGGTCTCGGAGTATGGTGAAGCACTTTGACCGTCGCCTTATCAAGAACACCGGACTTTCCAAGCTCAAGTTGGTTAAGATTGAGGGCTGCGTTGATGAAGACGCTGAAACGCTACTCGCAGAAGCTATATCAGAGTCTGCCAAAACGGATCCATTCATTGTTTCAAGAACAAATAATGGAGCTTACCGAACATATGTGGAGGTGGCCTCGGAACATATTGATCCATCTAGCAGAACTGTTTGGTCAGGATCCGAGTGTGCTGAATCAAAGCATGCTTTCAAACCCATAAAACCCGAGGTAGAGATGATGATTTTAGAATCGAAGCATGCTCACATGATATGATTGTCTTGATGGCCAAACTAGCTGTACAGTGTACATAAAGTTGTAAAGTTTTTGCCTTGCTACAGATATATATGTAACATAACTTGCTGTATTAGGAACATAAATAAATAGAGCAGTTGAAGCATTCAAGATTCATCAAAGTGTGCCTTTGTATGTAATTAACACATGTATATACATATTTAATTTATGAAAATAAATAGAACGTTGTCCAAGTCTTGATGTAAAGTTTATACAATAATAAATCCTTGCTGCAGATACAAGATTCATCAAACTGTGTGTGTTTGTATGGTTCATGGGTTTAACATTCCATCAACGCCTCCGAAGGCCCCAATCCTTTGTCATGTACTACGTCCTCTATAACTTCCTTTCCAACCCGCCATTTATCGTCAGCAATCACAGCAACAAGAATTGTATTTCTATATCTGCAGCTGCATTAGCCTAGCGACGAATATGGTGAACCTGGACCTCCCAGAAATTCAAATAGACCCAACTTGTTAACTCGATTCAGGTCCTCTTTCCTGCAACAGATGCCTCATACAATGTTTTTTGTTATTGCATTAATGTAGCTTAAAAAGATCAGAGAATAGATCATAACTTTTAGGCAATCTCCATCACATTCTCATAGTCATTGAACAGTCAAAAAAGTATTTGAAAATGCAATATATTTATATAAGAAATGGGATGGTATTATATATTTCATGAATTAACATCTTAACTAGCTGATTAACAACTAGAAGAAAAGAAATTTTAAATTATTCAGTTGTTGACATTGTAAAAACTTATCAATAAAGAAAATAAACTTCAAACTAAGAACATCTGTTGTTCTTTCATTCTCATTAAATCAACTTCAACAAAAAAAAAAAAAAAAGAAGCTAACGTCTACTCCATTCCTTTTGATTATATCAACTTCATAAAAGTTCCTCTTGATATGGCTGAAAAGTATACCGATTTTGTGCACAAGCAAGCAACAACAACATATAAATATCGACTGAAAAAACTCCGGATCGAAATATCAGTTTACTTCCTTATATTAGCATGGGAAAGAAACTGCAGAAGAAGAGGAAGACTATGAATCGAGGGAGACGCACTTCAAACAACAATTCGCATTCAGAAGTTGCTAGATTCGACATCCTCCAGGATGTTCATTCGCAGTAAGATAAATTATACAATTTATTTTGAATTTTCCCCATTTAATTGTGTAATCTAAAAGAGAAACTTACATTTGTGTGCAGGCTTCCAAATCCAATGGTAGACGAAAACATCCGCGATAATATTAGTGATCTTCCAGACGATATACTTCGACAAATCATTTCCTCGCTACCGTTTGAATCAGCTGCACAAACAAGGCTCCTCTCAACCAGATGGAGGGAAGTTTGGGACATAACCTCAATGCAAAAAGGAAGCATAGAGGCTATGGCTAAAGAACTCACCGGCTTCCTTGATTCGGTTGACTGGGTCAAGCCTCTAGCGCACCCATGGAAGCTTCAGTTCCACACAGACGAAGGTGGCTGCGTTCTAGAAGCTTCCACGGGTGCAAACAACAAGCTTCATCTTGATTTCTCCCATGGAGAGTCCAATTCTCCATGGAAGTTTTACTTGGAATTGGAGCTTAGCAACAATGACTTTAAATTCATTCCTCGCCCTTCCGTTTTTCCTATAAGATCTCTTTACCTGAATTCAGTTAATAATCTATCCAGCGATGTGATTTCGTCTCTCTTGCGAAACTTACACTTTCTTGAGAGAATAGAAATCAGACAATGTAAGGGCATGTTTGGTATGAGTGTAAATGCTGGATGGAAGCTAAAGCACTTGACGATCATAGACTGCGACCAACTGAGATCAATCTCTATCCTTGGCCATGCTCTACAATCTCTCCGCTACAAAGGGAGGTTCCCGGAGATTTTCATAGTGGGGCTCTCTAGCTTGAAGGATGTTATGCTCGATTTCAGAAAAGGTCCCGGGTATGATGACTATAGATGCTTGAGCTCTAACTCATTGCTCCTTTTGTTCTTGAAAGATGCTGAGCACGTCACCTTGTGTCAATGGACATTCCAGGTAACTAGTTCTCTGGTTTAGGATTCGTCATATGAGATTCATAATTACAATAATATGAGGTTCGCCAAACGTGATTCGTATGTTTGCTTTTGACAATGCATAGGTTATGATCCGACCAAGATTGTACTCGGAAGATCCGGATGCTCAATTTAACTACCTGAAAGAGTTATGGTGGATTTGTAGCTCCATGGATGATGAGAATATCAATTCTTTGATCTCCTTCTTGGAAGTTTGCCCCAAGATACACAAGGTTTACGTGACGGTAAGTTCCTTATAGTTCCAGAGTCCAGTCATAGTTTGATGTTGTTGTCTAGATCTTGTCATTTATGATTTGAAATTGTTATGTAGATTGATCCTACATGTTACAACCTTCGAAATCCAAGCAAAGGCAATTTCAATTGGACAAGTAAAGTACCAAGCAACAGTAAATTTAGAAGACTGCAGTGCTTGAAGGTAGTTAAGATGGATGGTGTGACGAGTGAGGAGGATGAGTTGCAATTAGCGGATCACATATTCCAGATAGCGACGAAGAAGCCGATAGTACTCGCAACATCAAGGAACTCCTCATACACAAGGAGGCTCGTGAAGATCAACCCGAACCAGAGGAAGTTTGTCGAGGAAATAGACACTGACCTGTTGAATACTAAACATATGCATATGAGTAGTTAGAAATGGTTTTCTTGACAGACGGGAAAAAATGTAGAAATTGTAAATACTACATTCCTGATTGCAAAGTAAACAAATCATATACTCTTACGAGACAACAACAAAATCCCAGCCCAAATTTGTTAAATGTCCACTCGGTCCGTTTTGCATTTTATTGTACATCTTCTTTCTTTCCTTCTCTCTGCTTCAACGACTTCCTACTTGCTCTGGATCATTGTCTTCACAGAGTTGATCATCGTCTTCCTCTTGCTCTTGATCATCGTCAAATACTTGTCCTAGTAAGATTCTTTTGCATTATAGGGATTACATCTATATTCCCTCTGCTTTTGTTGTCTATGGTTTATGTAAAATGTTGAAAGCTTTGCAATGAGTTGTAATGTTATGTGCTTTATTTTTCTCACATTATATTTCATTTAGTTGGCTCTAAAGACCAAAAAAAAATCGAAAAGAAAGAAAAAAGAAAATGAAAAAGAAAAGAAATGAAAAGAAAATTTCGCGAGGTAACCCTGAGGTTTTGCGTAATTCGTGCGGTAAACAAGGGTTTCAGATATTTCGCCTGGTAACCCTGAGGTTTTGAAATTTTTTGTCTCGTGCCAAAACTTTTATTTTGGAAAAAAGTCGTCATTTGAAATTGTAAACGGGTAAATAATGTAATATTAATAAAAAATTGTATAGCATTTTCACAAATATAAACAAAACCTCTTTCAGGTGGAAGAAAGACGAACGATGGCAGACGGGGAACGATAGCAGAGTGTCCTAGAAGTGCAGAGGGAGCCTTGGCGGCAACTGGTGGCTCCAGCGGCGACCAATGGAGAGAGAGGGGCGGTGGGCGGTTGCATTGGTGCCGGCGGTGGCCGATAGTGGTGTGGCATCGTCGGTGGCGGGCGATGGACTGCGAATTGAAGATGAGTGCTCGAAAAAATCGAGAAGGTACGACCGAAATTTCAGTATAGTTTCTCAATTGAGTTCTTATTGATTGGAATTAGTAAACCTAGTATACGAAATTGAGTCCAAATCATGGTTTGAACCTTGAAATTTTGGATTATGAATTTTAGGGTTTAAGGGGTCCCAAATTTGGGGCTTTTTTTAATTATGTTTTGCAACTTGCAAAGGATCTGAATTCTCTTCATCAAAGAGGGTCCTAGACGTGTTTTCAGTCTCCCTAGTAAAATATTTTCTATCGTTCGCAGTTTAATTATATGCTTTATTTATTGGTTGGTGGCTAATCAAATGGTAGCACAGATTGGTGTAGATTTCTTGAAAAACAATTCCAATTCGAAGTTGGATGCAGACAAGTGGCTAGAAAGCCTGGAATTGCTACATAAGGTAATCTAAGAGCAATTATGATTCTTCTTAATATTTCATCGTCTCTGTTGTTTCCAATCTTATATTACTGCAGTGAACAAGTGAGAGGCTCTAGAGCTTTGAATGTTTACAATTTCGTACATTTTCATGGTGAATGCAGAAGAACATTGATTTGACTATTATAGTGCCTAGTCAAATTCTTTTGGCTATTAAATTTATGTGATCAATGTGGTGAATGTCAAGTTGTTGACTAAATAAGTCAGAATCAATAAGGAAGTTTCATTAAGTTTGCATTAGTGACAATAACAAAGCTTCGCTCTAGTCGATAGGTGGTGAGGGAGGCATCAACCTGAAAGAGAAAAAAACACTGAAAAGCTTCACCATTTTGGTCTAGGTGTGGTTTGTGATCACCTATCATTAATATGTTTCTGGCAAATTGTAAGCCTATTAGCTCAAGTGGTAAAGCGATGTGCACGTGCACAAGATGTGGGTTCGAATCCTGCATAGGCTAATTTCCAATTACATTTAAGACTATACCCCTATTCTGATTAATATTGGAAGATTTAAAGATTGCCAAAACTCGTTTGTAAATGTATCATGTGTGCAATCTAATTAGCCATTCGACTCGGTTATATTCTTAGATTTTTGTTGTGAGACTGAATTGGACCCTATCATGAATAATTAATTAAGGTTTTTCAACTAAGATAGTAAATAACAATGCAATGTCTAGATAGCATATGTGGGATTTGAACCCACATATTCGTGCCTAAGCACGTTGCTCTACCTATTGAGCTAATAGGCCAAAATATTCAATAAATAAACTAAAATTTAACCAACATCTTTGCTATCATCCAAATACCAACATTAAGAATTACTTACACTAAACTAAATTAAACAAAGTCATAGGACTTTATACAAAAATGAGGAGGCACTCCTTCTCATTTACTACTTGATACAAACTTGTCTAATGATGGTGCACAATGGGTGGACCTTTTCGTCAAAGAAATCATCAGTGCTACAAACATGGATGATGTTAGAGTCCGTGCTGCAAGAGCTCTTGAAGCCTTGGAACAATCCATTTCTGCTCGCACAAGTGCAGAGGTGGGGTTTACCCAGGAAAATACAATGCTAAGTACCTTGTTCAAATAATTCATCTAAGTAACCAGCAAGCAACTACGATCAAACTAAAGGCCCATGTCTCAGACTCATCCCCGATAGTGTCAGTTTCAAAGCAATCCCAATTGCTTTAACATTCCTGACTTGTCATTCAATACAAAAAATCTAGCTAATCAAAGCAAACGTATGATATGAATCTTTGTTTGATTTTTAATGAGATCTCAAAAATACTTGCTCTGATGATATCATACGTTTCGGATCCCTTGCAAACCATAATAAAAAAAGCCCCAAATTTCGGACCCCTTAAACCCTAAAATTCATACTCCAAAATTTCAAGGTTCAAACCATGATTTGGACTCAATTTCGCATACTAGGTTTACTAATTCCAATCAATAAGAACTAAATTGAGAAACTATACTGAAATTTCAGTCGTACCTTCTCGAATTTTTTGAGCTCTCAACTCATCTTCAATTCGCAGTCCATCGCCCGCCACCGACGATGTCACACCACCACTAGCCACCGCTGGCACCAATGCAACCGCCCACCACCCCTCTCTCTCCATTGGCAGTCGTTGGAGCCTCCAGTTGCCGCCAAGGCTCCCTCTGCTATCGTTCTCCCTCTGCCATCGTTCGTCTTTCTTCCACCTGAAAGAGGTTTTGTTTATATTTGTGAAAAGGCTATACAATTTTTATTAATATTACATTATTTACCCGTTTACAATTTCAAATGACGACTTTTTGCCAAAATAAAAGTTTTGGGTGCGAGACAAAAAATTTCGAAACCTCAGGGTTACCAGGCGAAATATCTGAAACTCTTGTTTACCACGCGAATTGCGCGAAACTTCAGGGTTACCTCGCGAAATTTTCGAAAAGAAAAATATTATGCATGGAAATAAAGAGCCTTAGTTTCATTTTTACATGTGGGAGTTGGATGAATGTTTGGTTAAGAGTTTGTTCTTATTCTTATGGAAGCTTGATGAAATTTTTTGAGTTGTTTTGAGTTATGTTGAAAGTTTTAGGAATCTTAGTTCCCGGAATGAAAAGTACCGCATTGCCAAATATACTCCATGTCTTTATATTTCTACCAAGCCCCATTACAACCCCGACGAATGGAGTGTTCCTTGAAGTCTTCAATTGAGCAAAAGATCTCTTGATGTTGCTTATTTGCTTTGATGTATTTGGTAGAGATATTGCTATATAAATGTCAATGCTTAAGATGCATAATTTTTGTTTATAGAATTGAGTTGAGAGTTGTTCTTAAAGTCTAAACACGTGAGAGCGAGAGAAACACATTTTTCCTGTGAGATTGGATGGATAGACATGCGGGCTACTTGATCAATCAAATACATGTTAGGATCATGTTTGTTTGCTTCATTCATATTTGCACTTGTTATGATGTTGCTTTTGATGGGGTTGAGACATGAAGAAGTCTCCTATGGGATGGATGATGTATACTTTATTCTATTTTTGCTTGAGGACAAACAAAAACTTAAGTGTGAGGAAGTTTGATAATGCATATTTTTAGATATGCGTTATAGATAGTTTTAGGCGCATTAGAGTGTGTTTATTGCATGTTTAATAAGTTAATTTGTATTATTGTTCATGTGAGCATTTGAGTTTGGAATCTACACAATAAATTAATTTACATTATTGCATGGCTAAGGATGGATCATAGGAGCTTGGAGGAGGCTGGAATGGAGCGAAATGGAATTACAAGAGGAGCTAAGGAGACGAGGAATGAAGACAAAGGAAGAAAACGGAAGACAGAAAAAGCAGCGCCCACCGCTACAATACTGGCGCCCGTCGATTTCGCAGTTTCTGAAGATTTTCAAGATCTTTCCGAATCTTTAATTTAGGTAATAGTTTTCCATGTCTTCTAGGGTTTTTGCCAATGACTTTAGACTATGTGAGTGGCTGTTTTCATCAGTTTTAGAGAGAGATAGACGAAAGGATAAAATTTTAGAGTTTTTCTCAAGTTATGAGCAACTAAACTCATTGTTTCGCCTGCGATTCGAAGACATGGTTAGTTGAATTGTGAGACTTTGATTTCTATGTTACTCCAAGGCTTATTCTAAGTTGTTAATTCTCCTTGTGCTTATATTCCCCTTGAGAGTGGAGCAGCAACATGGTAGAGAGGAGAGGGGTGTGAGGCCAAATCGATTTGAGGCTATGTGGGTTGAAAATGAGGGGTGCAGGATGGTAGTGGAGAGCACTTGGGTGAGGCCTCACATGACAGGAGTGATGGGAAAACTTGAGCGGTGTATGCTGGAGTTGAAGGAGTGGAATAAGATCACATTTGGGAATATTCTCGTGAAGCTTAGGAAAGTTAGAGAGGAATTGAGGGAGCTAACAAAGAATGGTATGACAGGGGAGTTAGTGGCTAGAAGACAAGAGCTAGAAAGGAAGGAAGATGAGCTGATGGCCCAGGAGGAGATTATTTGGTTTCAACGGGCTAAAGCAAACGAGTTCAAGTGGGGTGATAGGAATTCTAGATTTTTCCACCAGAAAGCCAAAGGAAGGGCTGTTCGAAATAAGGTCACGAGATTGATTGATGAAGAAGGGATGAAATGAAGGAGTAGGTCGGGAATGACAAGGGTGACGGTGGATTATTTTAAGAAATTATTTGCTTCAGACCTGAATACCTTGCCCAACTTGGCTATCAAGGGGATTTCTGCTTCAATCTCGGCTGACGATAACTCTGAGCTATTGCGTCCATTCACTGGAGAGGAGGTACGTCTTGCTCTTTTTTCCATGCATCCCACAAAAGCTCCTGGCCCTAATGGTATGTCAGTGTTGTTCTATCAACAACACTAGAATATCATCGGAGCAGAAGTGATTTCTTTTGTTCTTGATATTCTGAGTAGTAGGCCTTTCCCGGAGTCACTTAATCACACCTTTATTTCTCTAATCCCAAAGGTTAAGTGCCCGTTCAGGATGAAAGATTTACGACCAATTAGCCTTTGTAATGTTTTGTACAAAATTGTTTCAAAGGTTATAGCTAATTGGCTAAAGGTGTGCATGAGTAAGGTGGTGGGAGAGAGTCAGAGTGCTTTCGTTCCCGGGAGGTTAATCACTCACAATGTGCTTTCGGCGTTTGAAATATTTCACTACATGAAGCACAAACGAGGGGGAAAGAAAGGGTATATGGCACTGAAACTGGATATGGCCAAGGCTTATGACAGAGTCGAGTGGGTTTTCTTAGAGGAGTGTATGAGGAGGATCGGTTTCCATGAGGATTGGACCAGGCTGGTCATGAGGTGTGTTAATACGGTGTCTTTTTCGGTGTTGGTGGAGAGGGTAGTGTCGGAGCCTTTTGTGCCAAAGAGGGGGTTGAGACAAGGGGATCCGCTTTCGCCGTATCTGTTTTTGTTATGTGCAGATGCATTTTCGGGACTTATTAGACAGAGTGAACAGGAAGGAAGATGGGGTGGAATCAGGATTGCTCGAACGGCTCCAACTGTATCTCACCTTTTCTTTGCAGATGATAGTATTTTGTTTGCAAGAGCGACTTGTCAACAGAGTGCAGAGATCGTTGATATCCTCCAGAAGTATGGAGAAGTGTCCGGACAACAAGTGAATTTTGCAAAATCTGAGCTATCTTTTATCAAGAATGTAGGGATGGAGAGACGGGAAGAGATTCAAGGCATCTTGGGAGTGATCGAGGTCGAGAAACATGAGAGATATCTGGGGTTGCCAACGATGGTGGGTCGATCCAAGAAAGTTATTTTTGGACAGATTCGGGAATGGGTATGGAAGAAAATGAAGGGATGGAAGGAGAAGTCTTTGTCTAGAGCGGGGAAGGAGGTATTGATCAAGGCTGTGATTCAGGCAATTCCGATGTATGGTATGTCTTGTTTCATGATGCCGATGGGACTCTGTAGAGAAATTGAGAAACTTATGTGTAATTTTTTGTGGGGTGACGAGGATGGGAAGAGGAGAATGCATTGGATGAGGTGAAAAGGGTTGTTTAAATCTAAGGAGAGTGGGGGGATGGGCTTCCGGGATATGGAGGCTTTCAACCTTGCACTTTTGGCAAAGCAAGGGTGGCGATTGATGAATGAACTGGAGTCGTTACTAGCAAGATTACTAAAGGCTAGGTACTATATCCCTCTACAGATTTTTTGAACGCTAGATTGGGGTACAATCCAAGTTATGCATGGAGAAGTATTCTGAAGGGAAGGGAAAACTTACAACAGGGGATGGTTTGGGTGGTAGGAAATGGAATGAATATCCGAGTGTGGGTGGATAAATGGATTCTAGGGGTAGTAGGCTACATGGCTTCTCCGACCTCGCCTGTTCTGGACATGACAAAGACGACAGTCGATTATATTGATTGGGAGGGTCATAAATGGAAGGAGGAGGAGATTAAAGCGGACTTCAATGAGCATGATGCTGAGGCGATTATGGGAATACACTTAACTGATCATGCTATGCGGGGCCAGTTGGGGTGGGTGCATTCGAAGGATGGCTTGTTTACGGTTAAGTCGGCGTATCATATGATTACGGAACGTTTGATGATCGAGGATGGGTCGCTTGGTCCTTCAAACACTAGTCCGATGCGTTCGATTTGGAAGAAAGTGTGGAGCTTTAGGGCACCGCCGAGGGTGAATTTTTTTTTTTTGTGGCGTGCAGGCAAAGGAATTTTGACTTGTAAAGCTAATCTATTCAAGAGGAAGGTGACGACGGATCCGTGCTGCGAGATGTGTGGTCGGGAGGAGGATGTGATCCATGTGTTATTCGATTGTAAATTGGCAAAGAAGATTTGGAAGTGCGAGCCCGGGCTGAACAGGAAGATACTGCGTCAAGGGAGCTTCATGGATTGGGTCCAAACCGCAGTGACGGTGCAGAACGAGGATGAACAAACAGCTTGGGCGGCTGCCCTTGGTGGAATATGGAGAGCATGGAATGGGATGATCTTTAAAGACAAGGACACAAGTGCAAAGTTTATATGGGAGGAAAGCTGGAGGATGGCAGAAAGAATGGGCAAACTGGAGGGATTACAAGCCGCGATGGACTTTGCCGCCGAGGGGGTTCATCAAGCTGAACTGTGATGCGTCGGTTGGGAAAGGGAGAGGGATAGGTATCGGTGTAGTGGCACGAGATGATAAATGAGAGCTGTGTTTTGCAGTTGCGAGATCAGTGGGATGTGCGTCGACACCGAGCGAAGCTGAGGCGGAGGCTATTGTGTAGGTTGTCCAACTCGCGGAGAGGATGGGGATCACACACGTTGTCATCGAGAGCGACTGTCTGGAGGTTATCGGCGGGATTCAGAAAAGTATGACATCACGATCAACCAAGGGGAACGTGTTGATGCGGGCAACAGAATTGGCGAAAGGCTTGCAGGTGGGCCATTGGAGCTATGTTCGGCGGACTGGAAATGGAGCAGCTCACTTGCTGGCTTACATTTGACCGGCTGATGTTTTATTTGATTTCACAGATTCTTTCACTAGTTTTAGACTTTCCAATGTTATGTTGAGGGATTTGACTATTTCTGAATTCTGATTAATGATGGTTTGGGTTATAAAAAAAAATGTTGTTAATTCTCTCTTGATTGATCACCTTGATAGAATTGCATCTTGCTAGGGTTTTAATTAGTTCGTAAGAATAATTATACCTTTATGTGACAACTTGGTTGTGTAGGGTAATGACATCTTGGTTAAATATCGGTTCTTGAGTTGCTAGGGTTGAGGGGATGACAACTTTCGACATATACTAGTTGCTTAGAAGGGTTGGTACTGCCATTCTGCCAAGTACATTGGGAATTTATGCTATTTATATGTTAAATCCTATAGGGTTAGGGTTGCATATGAATGTAAGAGATTGTCATATCCATAAGGAATGCCAGTCTATATAAACCAAAGTCAGAATAACTAAATGAATTGGAATAATTAGGAATTGAGCCAAAGATCATGAATACCAACCATTGTTGAGAAGTCGCAGGTGAAGCACTTTACTCTTATTGTTATCAATTTCACAATCATTCCTCTCTTTACTTCTTTTGCTTATTCCATATTTTCTAATCTTGTTACTCTCTCTGTTAATTAAAATTTGTCATTTACTATTTATACACGCTTTTTTTAGAATGATAAAAACTATATAAAATATTAGCTTTTTTACATTTGTTTTTATACATTCATACGTAATAGTAATAAGTATTAAATTATTTTTAAAAATTATTTAAAAAGTTAATATTTTATATAGTTTTTAACACCTAAAAAGCGTGCATGAATAGTAAAACATCAAGTTTTAATTAACAGAGGGAGTATTTGATTACTTTAAGTTAGCAAAGAAAATACATACAAACGGTATCTCTACGTAGATCGACTCCTGACCTACCTGCTATATGAGCCTATGAGGTAGTGACTTTGGATTATTATTTTTGACAGGGAACAGCGATTTTACCCTCCGTCATGGAGCCCGGAGAGGCGTATAGTGACATCATTGTTGAGCCCGACGGTTTTGTGTGTTCTTGTTATTGGCAGAGAAGGCGGGTTCAAGATTTACGAAGCGTTCAACTATAAGTTGAAGCGTCTGGGCATATTTGTGAAGTCAAGCGGAGGCGGGGCAAAACGAGTCGAGTCAGCCGGGAGATGAGGCGAGGCAAGGCGGCAGGTTGATTGTGCGAACTAGAGAGTGAATCGAGCCGGTGTTGGCTTGGCGAATTGAGCCGGAGTCCGATGGCTAAAGCGAAGATGAAAGCCGACCACTTGCGCCACCCAGACGATGTCCAGGCGACAGTGAATGGAAGGCGGCATGATGGCGAGGTTGAGGAGTGCGGTAGTGGTGATATCAGCACTTGACGCGTCGTAATCTACTTCGCCTTTTGGGGGGGGGGAAGCGGTGTGTCGAATTTAGTGTAGGGTTTTTTTAGATGCATAATTTGATTCATTATTTATCAATTATTCAGACATATATGTCGAATTTTGATTACTAGTGGTAATGAGTTGGTTAATTATTCGTAAAATCTAATTCATTATTATTCGTTAGTAATGGAGTCTTTAGATTGAGAAATAATATAAAAAACCTTGATCGCAAGAGTATAACTATACAACTAAACATTATTCGGTGAAATGTGAAACATTATTCAGTGAAATATGAAACATAATTCGTATAGATTGTAACCATTGTTTTGGGAATTGAAATATCTTTTATCTGAAATTGATGGAAAAAAAAACATTATTCGGTAGCATGTGACAAATTATTTAGTGGAATTGGTAAATTTTCATCTGAACCGAATGAAAAAAGAAAACATATATTTAGCATAAGAAAAACATGCATAACAAATGTAATACCTCAGTTGCTATAATATATTGTTACTTAGTTATAAATTTGGGGTACATGATTAGTCTAAGTGTAAGTTTGGGATACCTTGATAAAAAAAAATAGTTATAAACTAAAAGATTGATTTTAGATGGAGTTTTATCACATATTAATTAATTATTTAATTTATTTATATGATTACAAATAAGGAAATTGAGTAAAATCTTATAAATTTATATCAACATCTGACGAAATTGAGTAAATCTTATCAATGTGTTGATTGAGTGGAGTTGGATAAGATCAAAACCGGATCTTAACATAAATAATTTTTTTTAATTAAACAGATCAAAGAGGAAGACTGCGAAAATATAGTTTGTTGACATTTTAAAATTAAACAGATCAAAGGAGAAACGAAAATTTCCATTCTTTTTAATTAATTTTCAACTTAAACAAGTTTCCTCTTGATATCGCTGCAGTGGAAATGATTTTGTGCACAAGCAAGCACCAACAACTTATACATATTCTAGCCTAAAAACAAGGGAAAAATCAGTTAATTAATTTAATTCCATTGAGATCGAGTTGAAGCAGCCATAGGAGCATGGGAAAGAAACAGCAGAAGAAGAGGACGACTGCGAATAGCAGGAAACGCACTTCAAGCAACAATTCACATTCAGAAGTTGCCGGATTCCACATCCTCCATATATCTTC
Source organism: Persicaria tinctoria (assembly GCA_037127255.1). Lineage (NCBI taxonomy): Eukaryota > Viridiplantae > Streptophyta > Magnoliopsida > Caryophyllales > Polygonaceae > Persicaria > Persicaria tinctoria. The sequence continues at coordinate 11,499,580 of JBANSL010000014.1, forward strand.
ATTCGCAGTAAGATAATTATTTTGATTTTTCCCTTTCAATTGTGAAATGTAATCTGAAAGAGAAACATACATTAATTTGTGTGTAGGCTTCCAAATCCAATGGTAGACGAAAACAGCTGCGATGTGATTAGTGATCTTCCAGACGAATTACTTCGACAGATCATTTCATCGCTACCGTGTGAATTAGTTGCACAAACAAGGCTCCTCTCGCCGATGGAGGGATGTATGGGACATAACCTCAGTCCAAAAAGGAAGCATAGAGGCTATGGCGGCTAATCAAGTTACCAGCTTCCTTGAATCCGTTGACTGGGACAAGCCTGGAAGCTTCAGTTCCACTCAGACGAAGGGGGCTGCGTTCTAGAAGCTTCCGTGGGACCGTGCAAACAACAAGCTTCATCTGGATTTCTCCCATGGAGACTCCAATTCTCCAACTGAATTTTACTTGAAATTGGAGCCTAGCGACCGTCACTTGATTCCTTGTCCTTTCGGTTTTCGAATAAGATCCCTTTATCTGAATTCAGTTAATAATCTATCCAGCGGCATGATCTCGTCTCTATTGTTAAACTTAAACTTTCTTGAGAGCATAGAAATCAAAGAATGTAAGGGTATGGTTCATATGAGTGTATTTGCTGAATGGAAGCTAAAGAACTTGACGATCATAGACTGCGATCAATTCAAGTCAATCTCTATCATCGGTTATGCTCTAGAATCTCTCCGCTACAAAGGGAGGTTGCCGATGACTTACATTTTTTTGGGGGACGCTAAGGATGTTATGCTCGATTGCAGAGAAGGCCTAGATCTGTGTGATGAAGGTCGGTGTGTTGAAGGTCGGTGTGATGACTTTAGATGCTTTAGCTATCTCTCATTGCTCCTTGTGTTCTTGAAAGATGCTGAGCACATCACCTTGTGTCAATGGACATTCCAGGTTAGTTTTTTGGTTCAACATTTGTCGTGTACTCGTATGAGAGTCATAATTGTAATGATATGAGGTCCGCCTAACCTAACGCGATTGGCATGTTTGCTTTTGACAATGCATAGGCTATGATCCGACCAAGATTATACTCGAAAGATCCGGATGCTCAATTTAACTACCTGAAAGAGTTATGGTGGATTTGTAGCTCCATGGATGATGAGAATATCAATTCTTTGATCTCCTTCTTGGAAGTTTGCCCCAAGATACAGAAGCTTTACGTGACGGTAATTGCCTTATAGTTCCAGACTAGTTTGATGTTGTTGTCTAGATCTTGTCTTACATGATTTGAAATTGCTGTGTAGATTGATCCTACATGTTACCGCCTTCCAAATCCAACCAAAGCCGATTTCGATTGGACAAGTAAAGTACCAAGCAGCAGTAAATTTAAACGACTGCGGTGCTTGACTGTAGTTAAGATGGATGGTGTGACGAGTGAGGCGGATGAGTTGCAATTAGCAGATCGTATATTCCAGATAACGACGAAGAATCCGACAGTGCTTGCAACGTCAAGGAACTCATCATACACAAGGAGACTCGTGAAGATCAGCCGGAATCAGAGGAAGTTCGTCGAGGAAATAGACACTCAACTGTTGAATACTAAACATATGCATATGAGTAGTTAGAAATGGTTTTCTTGACAGACAGGAAAGTAGAAATTGTTAATATTACATTCTTAAATGAAAAGTAACCAAATCAGATACACTTACTGATGTATTTTAATTTTTTTCCTTCTGATTTCATGAGAAACTGAAATTAGCAGCAACAACACAAATTGATTGATCATTTAGGCAGAGGGACTACAAAGAGAGGGTTTGCCTTGTGCAAAGTTATCCCAAACTTTTCGGTCATGTCGACGTCTTCAACTCTGATCCCAGCCCCGAGTTTCCAGTCGAAAGAGTGGAGAAGGGTTGCCAGCATAAGGTGCAACATCCTGTAAGCCAATGGCAGTCCTGGACATATCCTTCTGCCAGTTCCAAATGGTATCAGCTGAAAATGGTTACCTCTAATGTCAATCTCCGACCCAAGGAACCTCTCAGGGTGAAAGAGCTGAGGGTTTTCCCAATTGCTAGGATCTCTCCCCATAGCCCATATATTCACTAACAACTGTGTGTTTGGTGGGATAACGTAGCCACACAAGCTTACTTCATTGTCCGATTTGTGGGGCACAAGCAACGGCCCAGCTGGGTGGAGTCGCAGTGTTTCCTTCACCACAGCTTGCAAGTAAGAAAGCCTTTCAATGTCTGATTCCTGAACCAGGTTTTCCTTGCCAATGACCTGATCCACTTCAGCCTGAGCCTTTTCCATCACATTAGGATTGCGGAGTAGCTCTGTCATTGCCCACTCTAATGTGCTGGAAATTGACTCTGTTCCTGCAGTGAATAGGTCCTGTGTAAATTAACAGCAAACCAACAACCAGGCCCGTTTAGTATCCATATGCATATATATCAGATATGAGTATCAGATATTGATGCTTACCAGAAGCAGATGTTTAATATCGTCAATGGTAAGACCAGAACCTGAACCGTCATCGCCTTTGCTGATTTCGAGGAGTGTGGCTAAAACATCATCCTTGGTATTGGTAGAAATGGATGATATTGAAGGGTCAGCAGCTGATAGCCTCTGCTGGATAATATCATCAAAAACATCAAACAGTTTGCGGAAGTAAGCTTCGGCGTCTCTCCTTATTCCAAACGGATCAATGTAAGCAAGAATTGGGAGAAAATCAGCCAAGTTAGGCTTCCCTAGAACTTCCATTATACCGTGAACAACATCCTTCAACTCCTGGGACGAAGCACAGCTATGGCTGGCAAGATCAGTTGAGAAGAATGTGTTGGACATCAGATTAAGCGAGGCTGTAAAGGCAGCCCTACCAATATCCACAGCCTGGCCGTTTGCACAACACTCCGCAACGTACTCAAGGAGCTCCTCCACCTTGTTCCGGCGACGAACCTGGGTAGCATCTAAACCTTGTTTTGTGAACAAATTGACAGCAGAAATTTTCCTCAGATTTCGCCACTGATGTGAGGCTGGCAGCCAGGCCATCGAGTAGCGATGGTGATCCAATGCGCGAGCAGCGTCTGGTATACTCCTGCTAGAGAAGGATTTATCATGCTTCTGAAAAACCTCTTTGGTGATCTCCACTGAGGAGACAACTATGGTGGTCACACTCCCTAGCTTAAGGGTCATCAGAGGGCCATAGATCTTTGAGAGCTTGGCTAGAGAGTGGTGAGGTTTATCGGAGAGTTGGAAGATGTTGCCGAAAATCGGCCACGGCCTAGGCCCCGGCGGAAGTTTGCTCGTTTTTGGTTGCCTTGAGAAACAAAGAAGCACCAGGTAGTGAAGGCTTAGGAATGATACAACAACAAACAGTGGAGTTGTGTAATCCATTGTAGTGTCTAAAGGATTTGCCTGAGCTCTGTGGAACTCACCAGAGTGTAAATATACAAAGAAAAATGATGATCAGCAATTCAGCAGATTATACAAAGAAAAAAGGCTTTGAACCAAACATTTGTTGCAGAAGAGGAAATATAATAATATGATAAAAGTCATATAAATCATGTAGCAAGAGTAATGCTAAAAAATGCCGCTTAGTTTTTTTTTTTTTTTTTTTTTTTTTTATTAGGAAAGATTTCGGGTGAGCAAGCTCTACCCGAAGGCATCCTTTCGGATGAGGTTTAGAAGACCAGGATTATTTTGAATATCAATCCCCCAAGCAGAGTGGTAAAGGTGTGCAACCTTATCAACCACTCTATTGCCTATATGGGGAATATAAAGGAAAGTTACACCTTCTAGATTTGTCAACCTAAGCTTAATATCAGAAATAATGAGTTCAATTTCCCATTGACATTTCGTCTTTCTGTTTAGATGGTCTATAATTATTAGGGGTGGGCACAAATCCCGCAAATCCCGTCCCGTCCCGCATCCCGTCCCGATCTCGTCCCGATCCCGGTGGGATTTAGGGAAAAAAATTTCAATCCCGTCCCGATCCCGTCCCGCAAATATTACGCGGGACGGGACGCGGGACGAAGAGTTGGAATCCCGCAAATCCCGTCCCGTCCCGCACATATATAATTTTATATATTTATGTATTTAATAAAAAATAATAAGAAGATATAAGAATATATTTATATTATACCTTAACATTTATTTAAATCTAAATTTTAAATAATAATAAAAACACTAAAAATATATAAGAAATGAAATATTGTTGCTACTGTTGCTAGGTAGTTGCTACTGTATTATCATTCTTTGAATTTAATTTGTTCTACTACCTAGCTACGTTGAATAAAAAAAAAATTATTCTACCTACCTACTGATGTTTTTGTACATGTAATGGGATTATCAAGCTACTGTTGTTTTTATATATGTAATTGGATTATTATTTATTAAGTTATTATGAATATATGAATTTAATTTATACCTTTCTACTTGTTATTTTTAGATTATATTTTATTCATTTTTTTACGAGGGACAAATCCTGTCCCGTCCCGATCCCGTCCCGTCCCGTGAGGGATAAGACCCGGCGGGATTTGAAAAAAATATATTCAATCCCGTCCCGATCCCGTCCCGCAAAAAATACGCGGGACGGGACGCGGGATTACCCCAATCCCGTCCCGTCCCGTCCCATGCCCACCCCTAATAATTATGCTGGAGTCACCTTCAATGTGGAGCTTGGTAATTCGTAAGTTCAAGGTCTGCTGCACACCAAGTTTTAAAGCTAGAGCTTCCGCTTTTAGTGGACTTTGGATACCGAGTTTTTTGTATCCTCCAGTCACGAATAATAGTTCCAGCTGTACTAGTTTTATCAATAAGGGAAGACCCATCAAAGTTCAATTTAAAGGACCCAATTGGAGGTTTACGCCACCTAATGCAAGCTTGTTTACTATTCTGTCGCCTGGGGTTGGTTTTGTGTGGCTGTATATTGGCCTCTTCCTCGAAGCAGTCTTCAAAACGAGATGTTTTACTCCAGTTCTCTTCATGTGTTTTAATGATGTGAATAATTGTGTCTCTACTCGGGATAGGAATTGATCTGAATATATGCTGATTTCAAATATACCACGTGGTCCACCAAGAAAAGGCTAGCTTAACTTTGGATATGTTGTTAATATTTTAACCAATGTAAGACATAACCGGTTTAATGTCTCTAGATTGGTTAAGCATAGATGAAATATGTGATTTGATATGGTTCGGGAGTTTTAGGAGAGAGGTCGTGTACTGGCATTCCATGAAAATGTGGGCCTCATCTTCACTCGCGCAATTGCACAAGCAACAAGTGGAAGGAACAGAAACACACCGCTGAGCAAGTCTTACGTTCGTGGGAAGACCGTCCTGACATAACTTCCATAGGAAGTTTTTCACATTTGGTGGGATGTCCAGGCTCCAGAACCAAATATTGGAGTCAAGACGCCGCGAGGACTACCTGGACACCAGATTGTACACACTCGAGGTGGTGAACCAGCCCTCCCTATCAGGCCACCAGTACAGTCGGTCTTCAAAGGGAGAAACGGGTAGAGGAATATCCAAGATTTCCTTGACAATACTACTTGGTAGCACCTGGCAGAGTTTCTCTGTCCACCATTTTCCGCCAAGAATATAATCACTAACAGAATCCTCAAGATTAGTTATTGGAGGACAATCACTCCTGGATTGCAGTGGAAGAGACGAGACCCAGTTATCCATCCAAAATTTGATCGACTTTCCATTTCCAACTAACCAAATCAGCCCAGTTTTAAAGGTTTCAATGAGAGTTGTTAATTTGGCCCATTGCCAAGATAGATCACCTTTTTTTATATATTCCAGAAGATTGGACGAACGAAGATACTTGTGTCTGATAACGGATACCCAAGCGTTTTGTGGTTCTGCTAATATTTTCCATAGAAGTTTCATTTGAAGGGCTTCATTCATATCTTTTGATTTTCGTATTCCAAGACCTCCAAGATTCTTTGGTCTGCATATTCTATCCCAGCTGATAAGGGGGCGGTGTTGGAGATCCTTATTCCAGAAGAACATTATGTTAACTTGGTCTAGTTCTTTATGTATTGACGCTGGAAGAAAGAAATTTTGCATTGTGTATAACGGCTTGGCCGCTAGATTTGTGTTGATTAGGATGGCACGACCATGTTGTAACAAAGCATTAGCCCGCCATTGACTCAGTTGCTCTTTGGATTTGCAAATGATGTCTTCAAAAGTCGCTTTGGTTACTCTACCATTGATAATAGGACAACCCAGATATTTTTCCAAGGAGGCGACATTAGAAATATTTAGGCAATTACTAAGTTCAGAGATCCTTGAGTTCGAAATTCCTTTGGTAGCTTGGAAGCTAGATTTCTGGTAATTAACTTTTTGGCCAGATACTTTACAATAAGCATAAATAATTTTCCTAACTTTGTGTCCTCCCTCACAACTCCCTTTAGAGAAGATAATTATGTCATCTGCAAAGGAGAGGAAAGGGATTGTCGGCCCTCCTCTACCGAAGGAAAATCCAATCTGACTTCTATCCGAGCTAGACTCCGCAGTTAAGCTACGTGCTAGAATTTCTGCACCGAGGATGAACCAAAATGGGGAAAGGGGGTCCCCTTGACGAATGCCCCGAGAGGGGAAGAACAATTCTGTTGGACCATTGTTTACAAGTACTGAGAAGGAAATAGTACAGATGCATTCCATAACCCAAGAAATGAAGGTCGGGTGGAACCCGAATTTGTGGAGGACTTTCGTGGTGAAATTCCAGTCGACTCTATCATATGTTTTTTCCATGTCGAGTTTTATCGCAAGCCAACCCATACGACCCTTACGGGTTCTGAATGAGTGAAAATTTTCGTGAGCTATTAGAACGTTGTCTTGTATGGCCCTATCTGACACAAAGGCACCCTGAAGGGGGTGGATTAGTTTTCCAATGATAGCTTTGATCCTTTCGGTAAGGATCTTAGAAATGATCTTATAAATTGTGGAACATAAACTGATTGGTCGATAATGATTGGTAGCAGTCGGGTTATCTTTTTTTGGTAAAAGAGAGATGAAAGTATGGTTAATTTGCTTAAGTATCTTTCCAAAGAGAAAAAAACCCTTAACAGCTCGAATGATAGAAATACCAACGATAACCCAGTATTTTTTATAGAACTCAGCTGTAAATCCATCCGGGCCCAGGGACTTATTTTTTCCAAGGTTAAACACTGTAGTTTTTATTTCTTTGTTGGTTGGGTGTCGAATAAGGAAATCATTTTCCTCTACCGTAACTGACGGTTGAATTAAGGTAAGCATTTCATCTAATAAAGCTTCATCGGTTGACTCCTTTTTGAAGCGTTTCTCAAAGTCCTTTTTAATTTCATTTCTAACGTTTTCTTCACCGATTATCAAAGTGCCGTTGTCGGATAGAATGTTACAGATTTGTTTCCGGTGTCTTCGTCCAGAAGCCACCTGGTGGAAATAAGAAGTGTTTGAATCAGATAGCTTGAGGTGCTTTGTTTTAGACCTTTGGTTCCAGAACGTCTTTTGGAATAGGAGAAGTTTTTCCTTTTTTTTTTGATAAGGCAGTGTTCTTTGTTATTTGACCTTACCGACCCCCCCCCCCCCCCCCCCCAGAGTTGTAGAAGAATGGATCTCGAGCAATTCATTTTCTACCTCCTGTAGTTGTCGAAAGATGTTTCCGAAAGTAAACTTATTCCAAGTTTTTGCCTTTTGCTTTAGGATTTTTTGTTTGAACATTAATTGGAACATAGCCGATCCAGGACAAGTAGCTCGCCAAGATTGTTTTACAATATTACGGAAGTCTTTCCTCTGAAGCCATGTATTCTCAAATTTAAAAGGGGGTGCTTTGAAAGCAACAATGTTCTCAAGTGTAATTGAGATAGGACAGTGATCTGATGTGGAGAATGCCCCATTCTTAGTAATAATGTTGGGAAATTCGTGTAAGATCTGATGATGGACCAATACTCGGTCAAGTTTTTCGTAGATGTTGCAAATACCGCCGACCTCCTGTCGCCAAGTGAAAGGATTCCCAAAAGAGGGGAGGTCAATGAGGGAACAACTGTTTTTTAATTGAGATAGGCGTGTAAACCGAGAAGGACGGGTGATTGCTCCACCCATTTTGTCTTCGCTGCAGGCAATTTCATTTAAGTCCCCCATAATAATATACGGGATAGATGCGTTACTCACTATTGTAGTTAAAGTATCCCAGAATGCGTCTTTATCCCTTGGGTCAGGAGGTGCATAGACGAAGAGGATTAGAATCAATTTTTGGTCATTTTGGTTTTTATATTTCAGCCCGATGATACGAGGTAAGAGGATTTCGACGGATATGAATTCGTTTATCAACTGGTGGGTTTTCCACACAATCCCAATACCCCCCGATCGCCCCTCGCTAGGAGACCAAATAGCCTCATCGAAGCCAATATTCTTCCATAGCTTGGAATCCGGAATGGTATCTGCTTTTGTTTCGGCTAGCGCCAGAATTTGAAAGTGTTCATTTTTGCAAAGGGCATCAACCTCTATCCAAAAAGTCCTCTTACCAATTCCTCTGCAGTTCCAGTAACAGACTTTCATTTAAACGAATTTATGTGGAAAGATAGGGGCGAAAATTTACGTACCTCATCCACTTGGTGCCAAATTGAGATTTGCCAATTAATTTCATGCCGAGATCCCAGGATTATCTCGGGCCTAAGCTTATGCGAATTCCACAAAGAAACCCACAAAATGGGATTACTTTATGATTTAATAGACCAAATCCAACACATAATGAAACACATCATCGTTTGAGGTAACCCGGGCAAAACAGGTCCGAGCGAAGACATCCAAAAATACTCCAACGGAAAGATTAAAAGAAATGGGTCATGCAATCCCAAAATTTTTTGAAAGCTAAAATTTAAAAAAAATGCCGCTTAGTGCCTAGTCCTTGGATAGTTGGATCTGACACTTTTTTCAATTCCGTGATTTTCTTTGATTTGTTTTTTTTTTTCAATGGAAAGCGATTAGGATGGAGTATGGACCATCAGTGGTCCATGTCAGGCTATTTTTATGGATGAGATTTAATGATGAGAATAGAGTAGGATCTGTTAAATTTAAATACGTGTCGAATATGACCAGTTTGAAACCGACAGAAATCCATCAGGGAGTTAAAAATAATTCTTTAGACTTTCTTTGATTTGTTTGTAATGGATGACACCCTTTTTTTTTATAACGAGAAACCCACCTTCGACAATAGTCACATAACCGACTCAATCCACTAGTAAGGAGTAAGACAAATCTTGAATTTTCATACAAAAATTTAAAAAAAAAAAAAAAACAGAGATTAAATCCAAGACCCACCCGTTCATACCACTGGGCCACCGAACCTGACCAAATGGGTCATGCACCCCATTTTCTCCACATAGCAACAAACAGCAAAATATTGATTGAATATTGACTTATACCGATATACGGAATACCATTAAAATCAAATAATCATAAATATCATAGACTTCATACACATTTATTAAAAACAATTCAAGCCATGTGATTTCACCATCCCGAAAAGAGTGAAGCTATGTCACTTCACTAGAACTATCAAAATCCAACGCAATCCGAATGCTCGAAAAATTTTAGGTCAAATCTTAAAAACCACTATTTTTCTAGGGTAAATGGGTTTCGACCCGATTCGGTTCAGTTAATACGTATATTATTAAAATTAATTTATATATAATTGTATAATATTAAAATTACTAATGGAGATTTCAATTTATTACCTTTTATAATTACAAGACTCGATCTTTCTTTTTCAAATCAACTTTTATATTTATTTGTATTGTATATATATATATATATATATATATATATTACTCCCTCCGTTCAGTAATATTTGATTTTTCAAAAAAAAATCAGCACGTTTTTAAAAAGCTAAAAAACTCTATAAAATATTAAAATTTTAAATAATTTTATACTCATTACCAATCGGTATAAAAGAATTTTAAAAAGTTAATTAAAACTTTGATATATTATAGAGTTTTAAATTTTATTAAAAATCATGAGTAATAGTAAAAATTAAATATTTTAGAACGGATATAGTGTATATTATATAATTACAAGCGCTCGAGCTTAGAATAATATCTTCTAATAAGTTACTAGTATAATTAATAATTCCCGCGCCATGGCGTGTTATTTTTATAAATAAAATCATAATAATATAAAAATCACTATAAAATAAAATATGTTTAATTCAATGTTTTAATTTGAACCAATTTATTAGAAAATGTATAATATACTAAGAAATAAATTATATGCTAATTTAATGTTTTAAATTGAACCAATTGATTAGAAAATAAAAAAAACACTAATCTAATTTAATTTAATTGATTGAAAACCCTATAATTATTATGGAGATAACCCCTCGTAAAAAATACTTCTCTTTTAATATTTAGATATAGATAGATAGAACCCAAAATGGATAACTTAGCAACCGCATGTTTAACTTTAGCCTTTTGAAGTTATTGTAAAGTAATCAAAATACGATTTTTTAATTAAAAAATGGATAAAATCGAAATCGACATGATTTGACCAAAGATCAGGTCAAACACAAGTTCGAATTAATACGGATCTACCTGAAACTCATTTTACCTGAAATCCGTTTTATCTAAAACTCAAAATGACTCAATCGGTCAATCCAAACCCGACCTGAACGACCCGTTTGATCTAAAGAATCAAATCACCCAATTTGACCCAAGGAAATCAAGTAACCTTTACAACAGATAAATCAGTGAGTTATTGGAGAAATGAAGTAAGCGTCTTCGTCATCATCAAGAACCTCGTTGGCTCGTTCCTTGAAGCTTCGATCTCCTGCACGTCAACAGAAAAGAATGAGCTAGAAACCCTAATAAACCTTGAATTGGTAAATAAAGAGCAATCATTCCGGAGTTCGAACTGGAACCTATGATACTACCCACAAGTCCTTTCCAACAAGCCATTCCGGAATGGTTAGAAACCCTAATAAACCAATGACAGTTACATCGCACCAAATCATACAAATAAAAGGCCCAACTTGCTGGCTTATCAAGTGGAGTGATGGGCCTCTTAAATAATGCCCAACTTGCTGGCTTGAGTGGCTTCATGTTGTTATTCATCATTTCATAAAATAATACACCTCAAATCTGGATTGGTTCACCCAGAAACACCTGCGGATAGAATTTAAAGATCCCTAATTCAAACCCAGATGACCACCTCCATTTAACAAACCAATAAATAATAATACACTTCACAGCATGACTTGCTATCTTATGTGCATTAGATAAAAGTGGAATTGGCCAATTCAGATTCAGACTTTTTTTTGCATCTATTTTTATTTTCATCTCCTTTCTAGAGTGTTGATGAAAGAAGACTTAAATCAGTTTATTGAATTTATTCTGTAGTCTAGCTTCCTGGGAGGGGCTCCTTGCTCTGTGAAGAATACATGTTCAGTTCCACGCTGGTAAATGTGGCTGGATTATGTACAAACAGCCTCTACTGCTAAGCTCTTCTGGACACCACGACACGGGTCACCAAGCGTATCGATCGACACTCCGATGCTGCAACTTTGCGATCCTATGCAGGCCTGCACCAACCCAAAACAAGAGAATAACTTTCCTAGCCAACATTTAGGAGAAAACAAGAACAAGACTAAGAGTAGCTAGCACATGAAATAGGGTCTCACATTCTGTATAATGCCAAGTGCTGAGCTGCTCCGGCACTTTCCCTCAATAAAACTCCCACACGCCCCATCTGGAGTTCCGAAGCTGGCAAACTTGATCGAAGTGATGACCTGATCAGATGACGGGCACTCCAATGACAGAACAGGACCGGATGTCTTTCCTGTTTCCTGATCTGAGCCCCATGCATCCACAGGTGGTGGATGGGAGTCTGACACATGTGAGCATATGCTCCCTGTTTGTCTCGACGCAAAGGAGATGTGTGTCGAATCCCCACCAATTTCCTCGAAGACTACAAGCACGTTACCGTTTGGCTTCAACCATGACCGGGGTACATGGTAGCTGCAATCGTTACGTCAGTCGGAATATCAGCTAATTCATTAAGACAGCGCATTGTTTACGCATTTATATGCAAGGCGCTTACAACTGTTGAGATGGCTTCCCACAGTTCTTCAGACATTTTCTGCTTTGATAATTTCCTCTGTAATTGCAGGAGTCAGTGCAACCTTTGATTGAAGCAATGTAAGTTGGCCAATAACGACCGATGCTCTGGCCATTCACCCATGCTTCACCCTTCGCCATCCCAGTCAAGTCTAGTGCAACCGGATCAACTCCATCCGGAGCAGCAAATGATGTCTGCATCAGCAAATAAATTCAAAGACTTTATTAAGAACATGTGTTGGTGCATATGCTTGATCGAAGCACATGAACTTGATCCTCAATGATTTTGCATCATGGTTTCAGATTACCTTGTACCATGTCAATGGTTGGTTCTTGGGAATGGGAGACGAGTCCCACCGGGAGGAACCTCCAGTACCAAGACGCAAATCCTCGCCTTCCAGTCCAACCTGCATGACAGAAAGACCGAGGATCTTCAAATAAGCTGATAAAGAGAGCAAAAATGTATGCAACCATGAAATCCTGAAATGATCACTGCTGACTTTTATTTCCTCCATTGTTAAACAACACATATCCAGCAGCAAGGACTAACCTGGTATGTCCATTGTTGAGACGAAAGATCAATTGTTGCACTTCCAGCTGAACTTTTAAGCGTTACAGGGCCAGTTATACCAGCTCCCATAATGTCAAAAAATGCTCCATAGTTCTGAAGACAAGATCATTTTTGTACAAGCAATTACCAATGAGGCTTAAGCTATATAGCAATGAGAATGTCATCTTTGAGCAAATTCTTCAAGGTACTTTTGTTTTGATTTCTAACCTGTAACCCCACTGTCAAGCTCAAGAGATCAACTGCATTCTTTCCAGGCTTGAGCGTAACCGGGACATCAATTGAAACATTGGCATTGTTGGAATTTCCAAATTTAGCTCCTGGAATATCCATAAGAGAATGTTCTGAAGCCAATTAGATTCGCTCAAAGTGCCACATGTAACATGTTGACAGAAGGTACTTTCTAGCATATACAGCAATCTCCATAAATATAACATCCACAAATTCTTCTGGGTACTATGTCTCAGATTACCTTCATGCATCCCATTGATGAAAACATGAAGACCATGCCCAAGTGAGTCTACATGAAGAACAGCTTGGGATTCGTTCTGAAGGAAAGGCTCATTACCAGTAATATCGATGCTGCCAGGGATAACCAAGAAAATCTCATGTTCATGAAAAGTGTCTAACTTATATAGGTGTAAAATATGGAGCGCAAAAGACAAAAGTACATTCAGTGAATGACCAGATAAAAAAGAGGGAAAGATGACTAGTAAACAGCGAGGATTGATGCTTAAGTTAACAACCTGATTGAATACCACAAATAGTCACTTTTATCAGCTGTAGTATTTATTTGCTCGAATAAGCCAGGTTTCACAAATGCATTGGCTTTTGAGATACCAACTGGCTCCTTAAACCATTTCCACCTGGATGCTGATATTCTGTTCGTATGATTATCAACATCATAGCTTAGTGTTTGTGGAATATACTTGGGAAGCACAACCACAGAGTTAATCTGTTTCAACCAAGTCAAAACACTCGTCATTTAGTACATCTTAAGAGATTAAATATTTTGAAACCCTATCAGTATCCATGTACGAGATCATGATGGCATTTTAACACATTAAATGATTTAATGTTCATCTGAAGAATTAATGACCGGAAGAAGTGAAAAAAGAGTTGCTAAGAAGAAGTTATTAGAATGAAGTTGAATTCTAGCACATGCTCGAACAAACCTTTGCAGTATTGAACACTACATTCTTGCAGTCAGGTAGTATGCTCACAGACCATGCAGGCAAGCGGTACGATTTCCCATGGAAATTTACGGTTTTATCCGATTGGGAGTCAGTGTTAGCAAGAAAGGCAGCACACAAGCCTGAATCTGTTTTATAAACAGTAGCCTGAAATGAGGAGCATCATATTCAGAATAATCAAGGTTCCTGTAACATCTTTGTTCAAATGAACTTGTTGCGCATCATCTGATATGAGTTCATTATTTCACTCAGACATCCAATAAGAGCTCCTTGTGATTTTTGAATATGGATTTCAAAGGCGAATCTGAGTGCTTAAACTATTTGCTCCACAATCAACATAGAGTAGAGAAGGTTTCCGCTCCATAAACAATACAAGTGAAAGTATACCTCTGTTTTAGGACCAAGACTAGAATACACTGGGTCAGTAGCTACCATTGCCGCCTCACAAAGCTTTATGGCCTTATGCAGCTCTTTCAAGTGGCCCCATTTAGGTTGATGAGCAATGCCTATACAAAAAGGAGTATTAGAAGATCAATATAAATCCACAAAATTCCGTTACAGAGTCATTTGAAACTTCTACCAACTATAAGATATCAGCAATACAACTACAAAATAGCTTCCACATTGGTCATATATTTTGAAAATTGAAAGTGTACAAAAACTTTGCTAGACTGCTTAGATGCTTACCATATTCATTGATAGGAGCGTCATAGTCATAAGTTGTAGTGACAAAGGGTCCACCTGTAGACCTGCCAAAGTTTGTTCCACCATGGTACTGTTGAAGAAGACAAAATAAATAGCATTACAGTCAACTGCAATGGATAAGATCATGTACTCGATAAATAGACAAATAGATAATATTTCATCGTTCCATCAGCTTTAGAGGAAGAAAAAAAATACCATATAATAGTTTTGCATCGTTCCTCCTCTTTGGAAGAAGCGTGCAACGGCAAATGCAAGATCCTCTGAGGGTCTATAAGGAATGGGATCGCCGAATGAAGTAAACCTATGAGATAAACATCAAATAGTAAATAAGTAGAGTTGTGAACAGTACACTAAAGCACCATGCTACTGAATAAGAAAAATTGACATCCTCTACTATAATTGTCTTGGGTTTCCTGAGTTGGGGAGTAGGACTTAATTTCACGCCGTAAAACTGTATTTAAACAGAATAACTAGCAGAACTTACCATCCACTATAATTCTCAGTCCATAATTTTGGCTTTTGATTGGAATTCGGTGTAAATTGATCACAATAAAACCCATTGCACGTGTTAATCTGCAAGTGATTTATGAATCCAAGAACATTGGACAATAAGAATATTGGAAAAACATCAAGAAACAGCCAAAATTCAATATAACCAGTAGATGACAAATCTGATTTCCGATTCCCAGAAAACAATGGAATAGCCGGGAAATGACTCACAATGGGATCAGGAGCATCTTTTTCCACGCACATCACCCATGGTACCCCAGTGTCCAAAGACAAAGCCATCTTCGCCGCCCAATTGATGTATGGTTTTGCAGCAGCACCATATCCAGCATCAATATCTCCATATTCATTTTCAATCTGT
This sequence comes from Persicaria tinctoria, assembly GCA_037127255.1. Taxonomy (NCBI): domain Eukaryota; kingdom Viridiplantae; phylum Streptophyta; class Magnoliopsida; order Caryophyllales; family Polygonaceae; genus Persicaria; species Persicaria tinctoria. Next base: position 11,514,977 of record JBANSL010000014.1, read on the forward strand.
TAATAAATCAAAATTGCCATAAGTAACCAATAGCTCTGGTAAGCTTAAAATTCATGGTGAATTAATACCAGTCCTAGACACTGGTATTAGATCAACACGCCTGGTTTTTCAAGATAAAACGGTTCCTTAACAAAAGCATATGTTATCCATACAGTCAAAGAACTACCATCCACTACAGTATTACAACCATTCAACCAACCCTTTAAGTGGCATCTACGTACTACACTAAGGAGCATAGGGATTAAACCTGGGACAGAATAATCGGTCCCCCTTGGGATGCATATAGGCTGTTCTTCTTCATCAAATCAACAATATAGGCGGTGAATCGGTGCATCTCCTTCTGTTTCATAAATTACCTGAGGCTCATCAAATTGAACCAGTGTAATACAAATAAGAGCAGATCAACTATTATGGAAAAGAAAAGGACCTTGAATGGCCCATTGTTGGTCCGAAACTTGATCCCCGGAATGAAATGCAGCCAAAGAGGAAAACCACTGCCCATAGTTAAGTCATTACTGAATCAGATAAGTTTCAATCATTCAAAAAGGTAATTGATAAGATATCAGTCACCTAACGAATGTGTTCTTTACCCATAGTTCCATTCAGCACAAACGTATGGACCAATTCGGAGATGAACATATAGCCCTGCATCTGCTACTGTCCGGATGAATTTCACCAAATCTTTTCTACCAGTATAATCATACTGCCAGACAAGAACAATCACAGACACAAATTTTCAAATCGGAAAATTTTCAATAATTAAACACTGAGCACTTGAGCACGGGGACTAAATTTACCTGCCCTCGAACTGGTTCGTGCAGGCTCCAGAAGACATAAGTATCGATCATGTCTAAACCTCCTTCTTTCGATTTCTGGATAAGGTCAGGCCACATCTGCAGAATGAGATAAAATTTCAATAAACAGAAATGTGAAACCACTGTTAAGACTTAAGAGCACAGTGTGTATCGGAGAGAGACCTCGGGAGTGCTACGGGGATAATGAATGGCGCCGGAAACGAGAAGGCGGCGCCGGCCGTCGATGAGCAGCGCTCTATGATCATAAGTGACATTTGCCGCAAACGACGCCGTCGCGAAGTGAAGCGCCACCACAACCGCCACCAGTTGGAGCTGGAGCATAAATCCACCGACGCCGCCGAGCCGTCGGCGTATCCTCGTCATTTGTAAAATCAAATTCTGAGGAGCAATAAACAAACAGCAGCTGCAAAATCCAGAATTTTTTAATGCATTTTTTGGTGTTAGATTTGCTTTGGGAAACAGTCCAAATCCAACTGCAAAATTAAAAATGTTGCTTCCCCGCTTTGCTCAAAGAAACTCAAATTGGGGAGGGAATTTACTTCCAACGCCGGCGGATTTGGATTACTTGGAAGAAAGCAAATGTGGTTCGGGAATTCTGCAACGTTGTTTACGAAATTGAGATAATGCAGTGAGTCATTGCAGTTGAAGGTGTCTCAAATTACATGAAAGAGGAAGAGGAATTATACCCTGCTTGCTGTCTAGAGAACACTGTTCCTTGACTTGCCCAATTCTTTTTTTTATTATTATTAGGTAAGAATTCAGTTGGAAATCCTAACCGATAGCATCCCGGCGGATGAAATTTAAAAGATATGGATGAGACTTCAGTGCCAACTCGTTAACAGGACGGTCAAGGTGTGCAACCTTGTTAGCCACTCTGTTACCCTCGCGGGGCACATGAGAGAAGAGATATCCCGAAAGGTCTGCAATAGACCTTTGATACCTCCCAAAATCAATTCAATTTCCCAGGACAAGAGCCTTTTGATTTAAGATGATTTATGACAATCTGAGAATTCTCTTCGATAATGAGCTTTTGATAATTATTTTCCTTTGCAACAATAATTCCTTCTCTAAGAGCGATAGTCTCCGCCATAAGCAGAGAAATAGCACCTAATTCCTTATAGCCCAGTTTAACAGCATCACCCTCCCGGTTCATTATTATAAATTCTTCACTTGCCCCTCCAGTTCCACTTATAGCTCCATCGAAATTTAATTTCAGATAACCATTCACCGGCTTTCTCCATTTGACATTTTTTCTACTTAGTTTGCGACCTGAAGAAACTTTATGGCCAAACGTCATTACTCCATCATCTGTTTCATCCATTTCTGCCCTTCTCCAATTTTCCATGACAGATTTTAGGAAAGATTGTACCTCTATCTGGGAAGGTTCCTTTAGGTTTCTAAAAGCTACTTGGTTTCTGTAATACCATATAGACCACCATTTAATTGTCATTTCCTCCTTTTCTTTTTTATTTAAGCACTAACCTAGACTTTTCATTATAGTTTTACCGTTTATGTTTTGATAAGAGAGGTTGTTGATCACTTCTGCACATTTACCTGTTTTTAAGAGTGGCCTTTGTCCAAAAGGACAATTTGTGAATAAGTGGACCTCATCTTCCCCATACAAATTACAAAAACTGCAAACATTCGGAATCGATGCACCTCTTATGCTTAATCTATCCCTATAAGGTAGTCCATTCTGAGAAATTTTTCAGAGAAAATTCTTGATTTTAGGCAACGGGTTCACCTTCCAAATCCAATTACATGGGTTGTCATCAAAAGCCTCATTCTTTGATAAGAGATTGACAACACTATAAGTCGTAAACCATCGTTGTTTGTCCATCCTCCAATACAACCGGTCTAACATCTGGTGGATGGGAAGAGGTATATCCATTATTCGTTTTACCCAATCCGAGTCCAGAACTTCTTCTAGTTTTTCTTCCCACCATTTCCCGTTCAAAATGAAGCTGCTAACACTGGCATCAGCATCACTAATCTGCGTGGAATTAACCATATTAATGAGAGGTTTTAAAGAAATCCAAGGGTCCATCCAGAACCAAACAGTTCTACCATTCCCATTAGACCAAAATAGTCCGTCTTTAAATTTATCGATTAGAGAAGCGACATTTCTCCATTTCCAAGAGGAGTTTTTAACCCTCTCATAATTTAAGATGTCATTTTCTCATAAATATTTATGCCGGATAATTTTTACCCATATATTATCTGGTTCTGCAAGAGTTTTTCATAGTAATTTCATATGGAGTGCCTCATTCATCACCTGAGCTTTTCTAATACCCAACCTACCTGTCCTCTTTGGTTTACATATTCTATCCCAACTTATAAGCGGTTTATATTGAAGATCTTTATTCCGGAAAAAATTCATGTTTATTTGGTCCAATTCTTTATGCAAAGATGATGAGAGCATGAAACTCTGCATTGCATACAACGGTTTAGATGATAAATTGGAGTTAATGAGAATTGTTCGACCTTGTTGAGAAAGAGAGTTAGCTTTCCATTTCGCTAGTTGATTTTTAGTCTTACTTATTATGTCTTCGGAAGTCGGTATGTTGACTCTTCCATTAATAATGGGACACCCTGGGTATTTCTCCAGTACCCTCGTACGAGGAGTTTGTAACTTGGCCCAATCATGATGTTCATCTATTATTTCTTTAAATAACTTGGCCCAATCATGATGTTGGCCGGCCATATCTCTTACCTTTTTTTTGGCTTCAATTTTTTTTTAAAATAATATCGTATTTATTATTAATAAATATTAGTACTGTTCCCGCGTTGTGGCGCGATTTTGAAAAAAAATCCTTATAATTTAATAAATTAATATTATATTTTAAATAAATAATTAGCAAAAGTTAGGTTAAAATCAGAAGTGTAGAGTTGATAAAGTACAAATTTTAGAAAATTTTGTCATTAAAATATCCCAGAAATATTTACTAAAATCATAATATCATTAAAAAAAGAAATTTTTTCTCATTTAGAGTGGTAATGTGGTATATAGATATAGATATAGATGTTTTAAATTAATCCAATTGGTTGCTAAAAAAGAGGGAAAAAAATATCATGGTAACTTTATATAAAAGATATAAATAAAGATGATTGGATTAAAAAAAATCATTGTAATAACTACACAAATGCTAGTGTAATATCCGTGTATTATGCAACGAATTTATAAAACAATTAATCTTAATGTTTGTACCTACCGTTATCTATTTCATATGTTACTATATCAACTGTAGACTATAGTTGTGAAGAAAATGCGTATAGGTCACTCGTTTTTAATTTTTTTCAAAAGAGGAGTTGTGTTTCGATGAAAATTGGAAAAGGATGGAGAAAAAAAGGGGGGGAAATTATTATCAGGAAAGAAAATAAGGGGAAAAAATAAAAAGAGAAAAATTAATGTGATTGGTGAAAATACCCCAAATTAAGGTAGGAAGGACATGTCGGCAAAACTTATGTTTTAAGACAATACTAGTGTAATTCCCGCGTCATGGCGCGTTTGGGAGTAGAAGAAAAAGAAAAATAGAATATAAAATATTTATTATAAGGAATAACGAAATAACAATCTAAGCAAACGTTTGAAAAGTTTATTACAATAATATTGTTAGGGGACAACACAAGTGTACACAAAGGGCACATTGATTTGAGATGGTGCTCTAGGCTTTGTCGATGCGAATCCCGGAGACAAAATTTTGAATTTAGAAGAGAATATACGAAAGTATATATGAATGAATAAATAAAAGAAATAAAGAAATATTATTTATAGGAAAGAATCATAGATTTGAGATAAATTTTACGTAGATATACCTGTCCTTGAGATTCAATTAATCCCACCAATAATAAAGAATGTATTGCTTGAAAAAATCAACAAAATTGAATATAATGAAACAGAAGAATCAATGGGAGAATGAGAGATTGTATTGAATTGTGTGTCCTGGGGATTCTACCAAATAAAATATATATAAAATGAATTTCCTTGGTCTCCAAAAATAAAATCTTATCTAAAAAGTAAACTTCTATCTAAGTAAATATACATATATCTTGTACATCCATATATAATAATATCATAACACTCCCCCTTGGATGTACAATCTTTATTCTGCTGACTGCCTCGTTAAAAACCTAGCTAGGAAAACCCAATGGGACAAAACCATAACTTAGGGAAAAAGAGTGCAGCCTTCTATGGACGCTCTTGTTGTTCTGCCTCATTAAAAGCCTTGTCAGGAAAACCCAGTGGGATAAAACCTGATCGAAGGGAAAAAGAGTGCAGTGCGTGTATACTCTCCCTGAATTCAACATCCTCCTCGAAGTCTTCTCATTCTTCTTAATGTCGTCGTCTTCATGAGCTTATGGTCGAATCTCAACATTGTCTTTGATGTGTATAAGCTGGAATGTCTTCGTGATTGACTTTGACGCGCTTGACTTCTATGTATTGGTATTGAGCTACTTTGGATGCACAAGCATAAGGTACTTCAAGACCTAGTGTGCTTTTCATTGTTGACCACGGGATCTGATGTATTAAATGGTGCTTAAGTTGCCTCATTAAAAATCTTACCTTGGAAAAACCCAGTGGGATAAAAACCAAGATTAAGGAAAAGAGTACAACTTTGTATGGTCCTTCGGGATCTAATTATATGTCACCACTTTCACAAATATAGGTAATTCATGTACTCTAATAAGGATCTTTAACCAACTGCATGTGACAGGACTTTGATAATAATGCTTCAGGCATTTTTAATCGATCATTTCCATTTATATGGGTATGCACTTACAACGTTCGTCATTTACATTTGGAGCCAAAATTATATTCACTCCGGGTGAATACATTCTAATGTAACCTTTAATAGGCTTTTGTCCAATCAATTTGGTTTTATATTTTCTTTTGTACGAACACCCACTTAAAACCAATTGATACTACACTTTTCAATGTTGGAGGGAGCTACAGGTCCAAAAACTTCATGCTTAAATAATCCATCTTTGCATGAATTATTTCTTTCTAGAATTTGGGATATATAATGTATCCTTGTGAGGAGAGTTGCCTCGTTAAAAACCTTGCTTTAGAAAAACCCAAATGGGACAAAAACCAAAGTTAAGGAAAAGAGTACAATTTTGATCTCCTCCTCAATTTAGTATATAAATCACCAATTTTATAAAGACATGGTACTTCTGGACCCTTAATATCCTTTCACAATATAATCAAAGATGAAAAGATCATTTGTCTTCATATTGTAATATATCTCTCTTTTTACACTCGAACTACAGGTCGAGATATTTTTAGAAGCTCTAATTATTCTTATCAAGCACTTCAAGTGCAAACTTAGATATGTGCCATCAACGATAATCAAGGATCTGGTCATTTCAAGACAACTCATAATCAATTCTAACACTGTCACCATTCATGAAATCTCTTCAGGAGTTTTATATCAGTGGACATATCACCATTGTTTGAAGTTACTACTAGAACCTCGATCTAAATCATGCTAGTGCGTTATTTGTTGTAAATGTGACTTTTGTCATCATCTTTTGCATTTACTAATGCCTTTACTAGCTTGTTTGCCATATAGTTTATTGAACTTCTGGTTCCCTTCTAGTTCATGCAACCTATTACTTCTTGATCTCCTTTTTCTCTCCCCCTAAATACCGAGTATTTTATCATCCGTGATAAACTCTAGGTATTTGATCATCTATGAGGACTCAATCCTCCATATACATCATCTTTCTTTTACAACAACTAAGTGTAATCTTGGGGAGATTTCGGTGCCTAAACCGAACATTTAAAAACTTGTAAATATAAAGCTCTCTCCTGGAGATAAATTACAAAGGAGAATTTATTCTATTGTTGATCGAAATCGAATCAATCTCTTGATATTTATGCCTGCTTGTTAGCCATTATTGACGACTCTACTGGGTCATTCCATGCGTTAGCATTATCCTAAATGATAATCTCATAAGCAACGACTTCACTTGATTGATTTAATCGTCAGCTTTTTAATGCTCATTTATCCAACATATCAATTTCATTGATAGCATTTCCATTTTACATCCATATTGCCAAAATGGGTAATCTATTTATTGTACGCCGGATCTTCTTTTCACATCCTCAATTAGAAGAAAACCACTGCTTCTGGCAATTATCGGCTTTCATGATCCCAATTTATCTGTCATCACTCATTCCCTAGAGTGTTTTGACGCTCTTCTAGAGTCATTTTGTCATATCAGTTTATTGTTTGATTATATCAACAAACATTTGAGAACTAATTTTGATGCTCTTCTGGAGCCATAAGGTTTAATTATGTCAAGTATAGACTTTATACAAATACTGATTAGTTATTTCATCATGAAAACTTCAGGTTTTCCATATCATCAGATACCAAGCTCTAAATCATTATAACATTTTCATGTGATGATTCATTCACAGTTTGGGAGATTACAAATCCAAGTTAGGCAAACCATTAACTTTGACTTGTTCTTCCACATTCTCTTTGATGTGGGAGTCGACTCATACATGATTATCTATAATCATTTTCAAAATTATGACCAGTATCCTAACAACGGTCGCGCGCACCGTATCCTCTTTATGTCCTCTGCTGGAGGTAACAATATATATTGCATCTGGCAATAAAAGAGGTTGTTATGAACCATAAGTCATTTAGCTAGTTATTTATTTGAGTTCTATCATACCCAAGTAGATTAAGAACAAGATTCCAAAATAAAGAGTATTCGGGCTCTCGTGAACTAATTTTATCAATTTCACACCATTTAACAAGGATGTGCTTCAAACTCTTCTCCCAAATCATCATTTGTTGAATAAAATTGCATTATCTACCCATAATAGTTTCTTCAAGAAACATTTCCAATGCATATTCATATACATAAATGTAAATCAAATCAAATAGATAAATAAAATAAAGATTCCATATACCTTAAAATAGCCAATTTGAACTAATAACAAATAAAAAAATGGAAGAGTATACAAAATCAAAGGTGTTGGATCATTTAGGCTCTTCATTCAATAGATGTCTTTTATTAACACTAATGACATAAATAATCCTTGTCAATATAAAACCACATATGTTTATGGCATAAAAACTCTTAACAAGTTGTTTCTTCTGGAAACACTTTGAGTTTTGCGCAAAAGTAAATATATACACATCACAAGTAAATAACAAAAGTAATCTCAGTAAATTCAAATAACTGCACTAAACATATTTAAAATTTATCACGTCACTTCAGGTGGATATCAGTCCAAATATTTATCATCTGTTTCAATAAACATTATCATTCAGAAATACTGCAGGTTCAATAACTATCTCAAATTTCAATTTCAATAATTTCATCATCGTCTATGAGAAAAAATGTCTTTTCTTATTTGCATGCAATTACTTTGGGGGATATAATACAAATGAACTTCATGATACAAAAATAATGTCAACTTCTGGTGACCAGTAAACAAATAAGTTTAACCACTTAAGGAGTTTATATTTCATCTTCTATGAAACAAATCATATATGAAATAATTTACAAGTGCAAGATGGAATCAACACTATCATCTTAGCTCATTACTACAAAGATGAGGCTAATATTTTAATCGATGCATGATGACGTTATTTATTTATCAACTTATCAATGTATCAATTCATTTAGATGTCATTTATCATGTATCCATCAAATATATGGTCAATTTTCCCAATAACCATATCTATATGCATCATCAATCCCCAATCGTACATGATTTATCAATGCTCTAAATTCTTATATATCAAAGTATATTAGCACTATGACATGATTTATGATATAAAATCTACATTTGCAATCAATAACGTCATTTTGCAATTAGCAAGAGACACAAAAATCATAACTCAAATGTATGATGTTTAGGCTTACCTGACCGCAACCTCGGTCGCATATACCAATATTGAAATTGTTCCAACTCCATCACGAACATTAAAGTCGAGTCTAGCACAAATAGGCTCACTGCCAAGTAGAGTTTCATCTTCTTAGTTGCGGCGCCTCCTTTTACCATGATATCCCGGTACAAGTAACTCGTTTGACAGCACCCATCACCAAATTAAATAAATTATAAACGTGGTTTATATAAGGCATAAATAAAAACAAAATCATCCAATTTAGGATTTCAAAGTTTAACTGTCAATCACTGCAGGTGATGATTATAATTTTAAAATTACACTTTTATCCACTTTCGGAGATAACCGACATTAATTAACATCTCTACGGGATGCGATTATAGATAATATAATATTTATATATGAAAAGAAAACATAGATCAGCATGTCTATATGACAAATATGCCTATTGGAAAATCATACGTATGTACGGAAATACCTATGTATTATGTATGTATGGAAAAACAACTAGGCAAGTGCATGCATGAACCTCTTGCCTATGAAACCGTATATGTAAACTCACCGTAGTCCAATATTATATATACTACCAAAAATTGAAACAAAATCATATGTATATTATTCCCGTATTATATAGTATGCACCGATGTCGAAAATATATGTAAATAATATGTATAACAATGTCGACAGGTATATGTAGATAATATATGCAAAGAAAATGAACAATAGACAAAGCACAAGCACAACAAACAACTCAGGCTACAAGTACCTGAAAACTCATCGTAAGTGCGACACTTACATCGTGTAGAAAACGCCATCCTCCATCTCCGTGTGTTTGACAATCTTGGCGATGAAGAAACACTCCGCCGTCCGGGCGAACATCGCCACAAAACCCCACACGAACTTCTCGATCGAGAGAAGGAAATTGATCGATCGGTTAGATTGGTCAATCAAGTAGTCAAATAGCAAAACGGGACCCAACGCATGTTCCAAGCGAGTCCATCTAGCAGTTCTTGGAGCAACAACTAGCTAGATACCTCTACCGTGACGCCGACGGTAATGTTGCGTCCTTAATTTGATTAGGGTTCCGTGATCACAACTCTTGTGTTCCATCAGCATATAGTTTACCTTATATATGTTGAATAACTTTACCAAGCTTGCATAAATCACCCAACAAGGAATTGTACACCAATTATCAAGGCCAATTGATGGGGATTGGGATTGGTTTATCCGCTTCAAGGGATATTACAAATTCAATTGATTCAATCATTTCAGGGATTGAGATTAGTTTATTGGAATTAGTTTATCCGCTTCGGGAGATATTACAAATTTGATTGATTCATCCACTTCTAGGATTGAAATTAATTTATCCTCTTCTGGGGATTATTATATACATACATATATATAAATAGCGGAAAACATACATTAAAATATATAGATAATATATGTATAGTACTCATGTCATCATAACATGTATATAAAACATGAATGAATTAAACAAGATGAATTCAAGATGAATTTTGTATGCAAGATGAATTTCATGACCGAAAAGTTGAATTCAATTACGAACCAATTAATTACAGTAGCTAGGAGGAACAATTAATTGCATAGTACGGTAATTGGTATAGCTAATGGTAATCAAAAATTCGTAATCAATCACGGAACCAATCAAGTACGTAAAAGAACATGATGAAGCACATTAATTAATTCTTGCCATGAACAGTGTAATCAATTACGGTAAGCAGAGAGTTCACAAGTTAAGAACATCAAAGGCGTGCACGCACGTACCGTATCAAAAGCGAATCAAAGAGCAAACCTTTGTATTTATTAATCTTTCTGGGGTTGATCTGATGGGGAGGCGGTGGATGTTCGGGTCAATGCGGTAGAAAATTGCAATCAGTTTGTGATAGTAGAGCCTAGCAGCGTATCGGAAAAATTCGGGTTAGAAACTATCGTGCTGATAACGTACAATGAAACAGAAGAATCAATGGGAGAATGAGAGATTGTATTGAATTGTGTGTCATGGGGATTCTACCAAATACAATATATATAAAAGGAATTTCCTTGGTCTCCAAGAATAAAATCTTATCTAAAAAGTAAACTTCTATCTAAGTAAATATACATATATCTTGTACATCCATATATAATAATATCATAACAAATTAGGATTTATATATGTGAAAAGAATCAAGGAAACTGGAAAAATCAAAGAATATGAAAAATCAATTAAATGTCAATAAATCATGCCCTTTAGGTATCTTATTTATACACATTGTCTTGACCAACTACATCCCAAACATCAAAGCTTATGATCTCGTATGCCACAACTTCAACATTAAACTCTGCACGGATGTGAACAATTTAAACGTCTAAGATAAGACACTCTTTAGGTAAAAGATATTAAGTGAGTAACATTTATCAATTACAACTTGCAAGTAAGTTCTAGGTAATCGGCTACACTAATTTGGGTAACTTACAAACCTGCAAGTAAAAAAGCATTGGGAATCAAACACACACAAAAAAAATTACAGAAGTGGATTTGCCAACAAAATTACAAAACATGAATGATTCGAGTATTCGATCTAGAGCCAGCTAAATTGCACTTAATTATAGAGCCAACTAGTAAACAATTAAGCGGAAAAAAATGGTTTATACTTGTAAGACATAATAAATATGTATAAAAAAGAAGCACGGGTTTATAAACCAAAGCATTCCTATAGGGCAAGTCTATATATATACCCTCAAATATATCTCAATCAGCGGGTTTCTAGCTATACACATTTAAGATAACCCAACATAATTTTGGCAGTAATTATTCATACAATAGAAAGAAAAGAAAAAATCAAAACAAAGCTTCACAAACAAATTTTTTACCTAGTAATTCTTAATTTCCTCTGTTGCTTATGAAGATCAATAACATCAGGTGTCTCCACTCCGGTAAGAGTGCTGAAAGCAAATGAACCAGGATCATAAGAAGAGGGAAGGCATCATCATAGTTTGAAAACAAACAAACAAACAAACAAAGTAGTTGGTTCAAAGAAGCATCATGCTAGGAAGGTAAAAAAACAACATGACCACCATAGAAGTTCAAACTACGTACTGATACTAAAAAAGAAGAAGCCAAGACTTCAAAATAGGAACCAAATTTCCAGAAAACATAGCCAGTTAGTAACATTACTAACATACGTTGAAAGGCTACCAACTGAATACCGTCTTCCAAATCTTCTTCCTCCATTTACTCGTCCTCGATTTTTCTCTTCTTCCTCCTCAATGTCGCCCCAATGTCTTGTCTTATCAACAGGATCATCTTGTTTGCTAATTTGTTCACTTTGTCACTAAAATATATCTCAATCCAAGTTTCTGGCTATATAAATACAACTCATATATTAATATATTACAAACATAAACTTATATTTCAGTAAATCATCCCTTCATGATTAGTTATTCAACTCAATTTTAATGAAACTTATATCGAGCTTTACATGACACCCTTTTTTCTACTGCATTTTCTGATGCACAGGTATCTCCATCAAGCTCCCATTGCTCCTGCCAAGAAACACAACACAAGGTTTCAGCAAATGCAAGGAGCACAAACTCGCCTTAGGATGGACGCGTAAGATGAAAGCTGACAAAGAAATTGTTACCTTTATCGACATAGAGGACTCTATACATATATGATCCAAACAGAAACGACGCAACACACTATGATTAACCACTGTCAGAAACAGAAATTCCTATTTTTGATGTATAGATTTTGCGAAAAATCACTTGCTAAATATGATGTTTTTCACAGAGCCACTGGTTACCAGTTACCCCAAAGTTGGCCAAATTAAAACCCGTTGCAATGTACACATGCAGAAAGCTGTAGATTTCCGAAGAGACCTCAAAAGCACAAATCAACCATATGATTTCGATTCGGTATTAAAGAACAATCGGAATGATTTATTAGTTTGAAAGTCGAGTGAAGAAGTATTAGTGCTTACCCTCTTTACCCGAACTCTCGTCTTCCATGTCTGTATTTTTATGCCAAGACTGCTTCAAGTCGGAGAAGTCATGACTTGCATCCGGTTTGCTATGTGATGAAATAAAACACGACTGGGGAACACATAACGAAGTTCTGCTAGTTGCCGGCTTCTTGTTAGAAGAAGAGTCAGTAGTACATACCAAGTCTTCTTCCGAAATGTCCATTTTGCAGGGAAAAGTCTGAAATCAATACGAACAACAAATTAGGGGAACGAAACCCCAGAAATGATGAAAGGTGATGAACAAAACAAATTTCGAAATCTATAATTGTAGGGAAAAAGAAGTGAACGAAGGTCTGGCGACGCATAGTATGAAGCCGCGGGCTGAATTTGAAAAAGAGTAATTGTGGAGAGGAGGGAGAAGAACAGGAGAAGGAGGCGTCTGGAAGAAGGAGGAGGAGGCGTCTGGCGAAAGAACAGCGCGATGAGTTTTAACGTACTTTTTTGGGTTTTTTTTTATTAGGAAAGAATTCGAGGTCAAGCATACCGCATACCTGAACCTCGAGGGTCGACAAGTAGGCAGACGGGAACCGTCTAAATAAATATAAAAATACAAAGATGGTGCAAATAACAGGCTAGAACTCTACAAAAGCGCGACAAAACACAACTAAACCGAAACAAGACGAGGACATAGATGAAAGACGAAGCCAAGCACAGCCCTGAAGCAGCACCGTAGGCCAGCAGCACATCAGGAGTCACCTGTGGGCAGTAAAGACGAACCTCCAAGGAACCATTCTTCCGTAGAAAGGAGATGTCTCGATACACACTACCACGACCCCAGCCTATCCCGACTCCGACTACCAGAACCCCCTCAAACGGAGAAGAAAGTCCCGTCACACCAAACGTAGAACAACACAACGCCTAAATCGAAAGCAGCAGAAGCCCAAACGGGATTCGAACAAACCCAAACGGGAATATCTATATCCTTTATCTCCACTAATTTACAACTTGCAGATATTTTTACTAAACCCCTGCCTGAGGATAGATTTAACTTTATCAGATTGGAGCTCGATATGTTAAATAAGGATGCATTGATTTAGGGGGAGCATAAACGAATTGACCCTCAAGGCCTCGGAAATTAATATCAAGACCTTGACCGTTCATATCGTATAAAAAAAAATTGGATCATTTCTTCTGGCTTTTATTTTGTTGATATTGGCCAGAAAGATTTATTTTTAATCGTTTATCAAAAGATTGTGTTGTTAAGATTTGCTTTTATCTTTCAAATAGTTTAAAATTCGTTGTTTTAACAAACCAGATTTAAAAAAAAAAATCTAGTCTTTATTTTATATTGGGAAAATTCAATTTAAATGGGACATGTTTTCCAATGTATATCTCTTTTCCCTAGACTAGTTGAACCGAAATGATTTTCCCCCCTTTGAAGAGATTTTGTGGCGATTTACCCATCTCTCTCTCTCTTCCTTTCCCTTTATTAACTCTCCGGTCACTTCTCACACTGATCCACACCCTTCTCTATCCTTCTTTGCCTTCTCTTTCTCCTTCCCAAGAACACTCATCATTCCCTTCAATGGAGCTCAAGACCTTAATCGGCAATCCTGACTCCTCTGGTAAAGGTGTAACGACCCAGAATTATAATTTTCGGGTTACGTTTCAAGGGATAAAACCCCTTGTTCGTATCTTGCAATCCAGGTACGGATCGAGGTTTCAAACTCATTTTAAGATTAGTAGAAAGAGGGATTTCAAACCCTAAAAACCTCGAAGGGCCATTGGGTACCCTTAACCTGTCCTAAGACTATGTCGTGAAATCCATTTCAAACGGAAGTAAAGCGGAAGCAAGGTAGAGATACAAGTGCCACGGCAGAGCCGGGTCAAACTAAATCATAAGTGGGTGATTACCATTTATAACGAGTTATAGAATTAGCCAGGTTCTTCGATTCGCAAAAAGGGAACCCCGTCATATAGACATCGAGCACTCAAATCTGCAGAAAATACCTTAAAAAAAAGAACGGGGAAAGGAGTCAGATCAAGCCACTCATGCGGGACCGGCAGTCCTCGCTGAGGCCACATAGTATGTGCTATACCTAATAAAGATGCTCTAATGCAGTACGAAAGTTAAACACACTAGCATGCTCCTAGTTATAATAATGTGTAAAAATACTGTAAAGGGCCCAAGACAATGCCAAGTGGCATATCCCTCTCCTACCTTCACCCCCTTCCGATAGGGCGGAGACTGGCCAGCTCGTGAATGCATTCCATCATAATCGGGTGACACGCATGCCTAACCCACTCCACAATAAAGCCCGCATGCATCTCATAATATAAGGAAGTTCATGACTCGATTGACTCAGGGTACCCGATGAGGCTGGGCTACCCTATGACCCTAACAAAGACTCTAGGACTATCACAGATAACAGCCGTTCTGTTTCAAACACACATAGTAACCACATGCTCAATTCAATGCAATCCTAGCATGATACTAATGGCATGCTTTTATGCATATGCAACACATAACATAAAATGCAACAGCAGGATAACACAAGTAAGGGCCCAAAGCAAGTCCAAAGCAATCCAAAAGCAATACACATCTATCATCAAGTCATTTCCATAAGCTACCGGACCAACATTTATACACACGAACTCAAGTTCTCAACATACTCAAAACCAACCGATAGTAAAACCGTTTTCCAAAACCTTTTTAATATGATCAACATCAACCAAAATCGTTCTTCTAATTTCCTTCTCAAAATCAACATCACCAAGCCAAGACAAAATCCCGACATTTGAAATGACACTTTTAACATAACTTCAAGCTTAAGATCAAATAGTTCAAGTTCCGTCAAATCCTGACATTAATCATTTAAACCTTAAAATCAATACCTCAAAATCATATCATAGAATTCATTCTGGCATTTTGGTTTCAACACAACAAATCCTTAAAAGATATTTCCGAACTTAAAATCTCTTTTTTAAAAAATAATAATTTATCAAATAACGCTTACTAAATAAAATATCAAAATCAAATCCTCTTGACAAATCATAATTATAATCCAAGCCAATAAATCATTTTAAAATTCCTAAAATTACATATTTAAACATCACAAAATACATATCTCAATTAATCTATTTTCAAAATAATTTATAATATATATATTAAATTTCAGAAAATCTATGTTCCCAAAATCTGAATAATATATAAAATAATGTTACTAATAATATAGCATAGCGTACGTATATATACATCATATCATAGAGTAACAAAATCTTTAGCATCAACTATGGAAAGAATAAAAGGCCCAAAACATCATGACCCAAAAAAGGAAGGATCCGGCCCAACTCTTATCCCTCAAATCTGATTACTGGCCAGCCCAACAATTAAAATAGAACAACAAGCGAGGAAAGAAGGAAGAGCGGGTCTCAGACCCTTCTTCAACCTTTGAATGAGAAGTCGGAGAACGAAGGAAGGGGAGGAGGGAGTTCTGGGCAGCTCTCGGCCGACCCACACACCCAGACCCCTTCTCCGACATCAATCGTACGGAAACACCTCAATAGCACAGAAAGGAGGGAAAGGAAGGGGGGTTACCGCTGTTGAAGGTCTCGTCGGGGAAACAGGCCGCCGGGCACGATTCAGCGTCGACGAGGGTGGAATCAGCCTTCTCCTGGCCTAAGAAGGTGTAAGGATGAGTAAAGGTGGTTCTTTGTTAGACATTACAAGGAAAGGATGGGAATACAATCTCACCGATCGAAACCGAAGAAATCAGGGGAGGAGAAGACTTGGCGGCGGCGATGGAGGCTCCTCGGCGGCTCGGCTCACCTGGGAACGTCGGAGCCCTGCTTCAGGCTTGGACACGGAGAAGGGAAGAGGAGCTGTGGGGCGCGGCCTAGCGTCGCAGAAGGTGAGGACGGAGATGTTGGCTGCTGCCGCTAGCGGAAACGAGGAGGAATGGTGCTGCAGGGGCTCGGAGATGTTCGGCTGGTGCTCGGTGAGGCTCGAGGGCGCTCAGCCTCTCCTCGGAAAACAGGGCCAATGCTCGGTGGTGCCCAGAAGGTGTCCGGACAGTGGTGGTGCAGCGAAAGGAGGGAGATGGGAGGAGATGGATTGTATTTGGGTTTGATGAAGTAGCTCCTAAAATTGGACAAATTGCAGCCTTGGAGCAAGGAAGAAGTGCCCAAAAGGATGAAATGAATGGGGAAAATATACACATCTTTGTGTTTTCCTTGCCTCGGACAGAGTAAGAGCAGAAAGGGGTTATGATATGAAGAAAAGGAATGCAACTGTGGGATGTCTTCAGATTTAAAACAAGGAAGAGAGAGGTGCTTGGCAGGGCGATTTGGCACTTTGCCAAAATGGAAGAGGCATGGGTGTAAGAGAGAAGAGAAGAGGGGTTGTGGTTTACTCAAAATGGGAAAGAGCAAAGCTGGAGGAGTAAACTGTAAAGGCATGCTCTGCCGCTATTCAAATGGAAGAGTGGGGGTGTTCTCTTGAATAAAAAGAAGGAACGAGACAAAGTAGAAGGTGGTTCCCAACCCAAGTTCAAAATACCGGAAAATTAAACCCCAAACCCGCTATCTCAATCTTATTTCGACGGGAGCATAGATTTTTTTTTTGTCCCTTTGAGAGTGATGTTCCAATTCCCCCCTTTGCAAGCCGCCGTCTCCAATCCGTTGCCGGGTGAACCACCCCCCAGACCACCGGAAAGTATCTCGAAGGATATGCAGACGGACGATGTGGGGAAGCAACAACAGCAATCAAAACCAGAGACGCCTTCGACTCCGAAAAAATCGTGGAGGGACACGGTTGTAGGGGGTGGAGTGGAACAACCGAGAACGTCCATTTGCAGAGAATTCTTAAAGGGCAAGATTTCAATATCCTTCCCGGGAGGAAAAGACGGGGACCCAGAGGTTCTGATTAATGAAGACTTGGTAGATGTCCTTGCTAGCGTCTGGAAATGTTCTCTAGTGGTTAAATTGTTGGGGTCCCCGTTACCTCTTCCGGTGATGGAAAAGAAATTACGGGAACTGTGGAGCAAATTCGGGAAGATGCAAATTATAGATCTACCTTACGGGAATTACCTGGTTCGGTTTGAAACGGAAAAAGGTTATTTGGATGCCCTATCTGGAGGGCCCTGGATGATTTTTGGAAGGTGTCTAGCCTTGAGAGCTTGGTCACCGGAATTCAGACCCAAGGATGCTATCAGAACTGTTCCAGCATGGGTCAGAATTGTCGATCTACCGCTCCACCTCTACCAGGAAGATGTGCTACTCCAAGTGGCAGAGGGATTGGGGTCGCCGATCAGAGTCGATAATAGAACTGTCTATACAGGGAGAGGTCGATTTGCTAGAGTTTGTGTGGAAATCAACCTTGAGGAGCCCCTTAAAGGCACAATCGGAATCAATGGTCACCGGTATCTAGTGGAGTATGAAGGTATCCCGTCGATATGCTTTGGCTGCGGAAGGGTGGGGCACATAAGGTCCAGGTGTCCGATGGCAGCCGAGAAAGTTCCGGAGGGTGTCCCGAGTGTTAACAAGAATATAGGGGAGAATGGAGACCAGAGTGAACAAATCCCTCCTACTGGGCAGATTAAGGAAATCGAAAAGAACTCGCATGGAGAATGGATGGAGACCAAACGAAGAAGAAGCAACAAGCAACGACGTAATCCACACCAGTTGAGGGTGGACGAGAATAGACCATCAACTAGTAAAGAGATCCCAAAGGCTAGAGAGCAGAGCACCGAGGTGAATATCAAAGCTGCAACCGCAGTAACAAACCTAGAGGAAAGGGAGGACGTTGGAGAAGAAAGCTCACCATCGGCCCCTGAGGTTACGCCGGCGCCGACGACCGATAAGGCTAAGGAAGGCTAAGGAGATCGACGACGAAGACTCAGTTAGCATCCACTCTTACTCCTCTGATGATTGAGTTCAGTTCAAGACCTTGAGATCGAGTTCAAGGCCTTGAGATTCGATATCAAGCTCTTGACGTTGTTGTTTCTTGGGACCTTGCGAAAAACGTTCATACTCTATTCAACCCCCCTTCTATAGTATTTGTTTATTATTGTTATTTACTTTAAGTACTCGTTTCTTCAATTGGTATCATATCCAAATTTTAATGGGTCGGATTTGGGTCCAAGGCAAAGCCTTGGGCCCAAAGGACTAATTATGGGCCCGTTAAGAGGGATGTTCAGCGCTCAGTCGCTCACCCCGACGGAAACCCTTCTGGTAGAGACAGAACCGAGGGCACCGCTAACCCGATGGAGATACACAGCCGTCCAGGGCCCGGGGGAATCCAGACCCGGCAAGAAGCCCAAGGAAGCGGCCACCATGTTTAGCGGCGCCGGAAAGGATGAAGGTGAGGACCGGAGGATGGACGAACCGTCACCCAAGCACCACAACCCAAACCAAGACGCCGGTGAGGAGTAGCCCCAACCGAAAAGGGCACAATCAAGGAGCCACAGTCATGCTGGAATGCGGTGATGAAGCCGGGGGAAATAAAACCGTCACCGGCGACGACTCCCCCACCACTCACATAGAAGGCGGAGGAATTACAGGGGAAGGCAGAAACGAGCCTTGGCCGAGGCTGCGAAATCCAACAACGACAGCAGAAGCAAGCCCCCATCACCAAAGATACAAGGCCAATCAATGAGGAAGAGATTACAGGTGAGCCGAGGAAGAGGAAGAGGAGGCCGGAAAGGAGAGAACCCTCCAAACCCAAAGGTCTTACCACGCCAAGACTCACGGACGAGGTCAAATGGAGAGAACCCGAGGCCAGCAGCAGAAACGAAAGTTTCCAAACCGAATCCCAAAGACCTTGCGAACTAGAGATTTCGAGGCTAGAAGCACTAAATGGACAGGGGAGAGATGAAATCAAGACCATGAACCAAGAAGCACAAAAAGGCCCAAAAAGCTTTTGAAATTTGTTCAAAGATTGAAGATATTTGGTTATTTTCTTTGTTCTTATTTTAGTTCTTCAACATGGAAGTCGGACACAAGAGTGGTGGCAGTACTGCAGAACACCAAAGGCCGAAGCCATGACGAAGCGTCCGAGGCCGAATTGGGCTCCCGAAGGAGATTTGGGCTCTCGGAGGAGATGGGCTGGAGCTCTCTAAAGAGAGCTCCAACCTAAGCAGTGGAAAGTGAAAAAAAATGGAAAGTAAAAAAAAGATTTGATAATGGAAAATGATATACTTCTTCTTCCAACATGGCACCCAACAAGGTCACTCAAACACACACCAATTACTACACTGATCTCTTGAGATCCCATAAGCCCCACAAGGCCATCTCAACTATGTCTTTACAAGCCAAGCATAAAAGGATATATTACACATATATCTATCTCAACCTTTCTACAGATTGTGCTACTTCAAAGCTTTTCTGTAATTATTCCCTTTCTTGGATTAACAATCATGTATACTATTTTTATAATGATTGGTGTATTTACTCAAATTTGAACACACCCCTTACTGTTCGCAGCTTGGCCTTACATTGCCGCATTCAGTTTCAATGTTGGGTGTGGCTGCGGCCTTATCTTTTAACATATAACTCCTTATCAAATTGGGACCCATCAAAGGGCAAACATATCTTCCAGCTATGGACTTATAGACAATTGCATGTCGCGCACAACAAAATTTATAAATGGGTCTTACCAGGCCGAACCACTCTTATTCAGAGCTTATTTACAATTCAAGTGAGCCGTAATCTAGATTACGAAACTCGTTTAATTAAGTCGGACACTGACAGGTCGACAGATCCTGGGATTCCCCCCCTCGTTTTAAACAACTCATCCCTAAGGGCCACACATGACCATCTTGCTCCCATCACGAGCTGCGGCCAAAGCCAGTCCAAATCATTAGTACAAACTGTTCGCCCAAAAAGGTTTTTATGAATATATGCACCTGGAACTCACTCGGCATCCGGAGCCGTAATTTCTGGACAAATGTAGATATTTTCTGTCAAAATAATAATATCAATGTTCTAGCTCTTTTAGAAACTAAGACTGATAAGGTTCCTTCCGAAAGCACACTTCGTAAATGTGGCTTCTCGAATGTTGCTTTTGACCCGGCTATTGGTTTTTCTGGGGGTATCTGTCTTCTGTGGATAGATATCCCTTCCTCACAAGGATCCATTGAACTTATTTCGGCTCACCACCGATTTATTCACTTTAACTACTCAGACTACGCTACAAAGTGGTGTTTTGCGGTTCTTGTGGTCTATGCCCCACCGAATGAGCGTCGCAAATCACCCTTCTGGGATACAATCTCCCTTTATATACAATCACTTGTTATTCCCTTCTGCATCATGGGAGACCTTAACGAAATAGCTTCCCCAGCTGATAAACTTGGAGGAGTCTATCCTTCGGCGTCGCGTTTCACGCGCTTACTAGATTTAAAGAACAGACTATCACTACTAGAAGTACCATCTAGCGGGGGTCTGTTTACTTGGCAACGGAAATCGAAAGATGTGGTCATTTGTTTGGAAAAACTTGATCGCCTTCTAATCCACACGGACATGCTTACCATTTTTTACTCACTTCGTACACAGATCCATCCCTTTACTAGATCTGATCATGCTCCGATCTCCACAAATTTTCGTCACAACATTCAGTCTAAGAATAGACCATTTAAGTTCGAATTGGCTTGGGCTGCAAGGGCCGATTACAGAAATTTAGTCTCGCAAGCTTGGAGAGCAAACCCGCAAGGTTCTTTGATGTTTAAATTGCTTCAGAAGGCAAAAGTTCTTAAAAAACTTTCCAAAACCTGGCATAAGAATACAATTCGCAATATTCATAACCAAATTCTAGCAACAGATCAAAAGCTCCTTAGTTTACAAACATCTCTTATCTCAAATTATAACAGTCAGGATGTTCAAATCCTAAAACAATTACTCAACAAAAGAGAACGAATGCTCGACTTTCACCGTCGCTATTGGAGCCAGCGGGCTAAAGTTAAACATACCAAACTTAATGACTCCAATTCAGGCTACTTCCATAAGATCGCTACTGCAAAAAGAGGCAGGAAAATGATTAAATCTATCCTACTTCCCGGTGGGGAATCCACAGCTGATTTCCACACAATTCAACAGGAATTTGTCCGCGACTTCAAAGCTCGTTTCAAAGCCTCTTCGACCCCTGTTTCGGATCTGTCTCCAGACCTAGCGGTCATCCCATCCTTAGTTTCACAAGCAGATAACGACATGCTCTCGGTGCCTGTTACAAACAATAAGATTAAAGCGACTGTTTTTTCTATGAGCCCGGATAAGGCTCCGGGGCCTGATGGTTTCCCAGCTGGTTTCTACCAAAAGTTCTAGCCTACAGTTGGGCCCTCTGTAATAAAAGCCGTCAAAGCTTTCTTCACCAGCGGCAGGTTACTGCGTTAGACAAACCATACTTTCATTACGCTTCTACCGAAATGCGATGACCCGACTGCAGTAAACCACTACAGACCTATCAGTCTATGCTCTACAATTTACAAAATCATAGCTAAAGTAATTTCAGCACGGTTAACCAAGATTTTTGACAAACTTATACACCCCCTCCAGGGAGCTTTCACCAAAGGGAGATCTATCCAGGACAACATTCTGATTGCTCATGAGGCCTTGCATTCGTTTCGGATGAAGAAAGGCAAAATGGGCATGATTGCTCTTAAGTTAGATATGGAAAAGGCATACGATCGTATCGAATGGCCCTTTCTGTTCCAAGTTTTATCTAAGTATGGTTTCAATGACCTCTTTATTAACAGAATAAAGGAATATGTTTCAATTGTATCCTACTCGGTCCTCGTTAATGATGAACCAACCACAGTATTTAAACCCACCAGAGGTTTACGACAAGGAGACCCCCTCTCCCCTTTTCTCTTTATCCTAGCCTCTGAGGTATTAGCACGTACACTGCATAAAAAAGGGCTCGCTAGAAAGGACCTGGGTATCTCTTTCGGTCGTCCGGGTATCAAGGTTCCCTTCCTAGCGTTTGCTGATGATATTCTTATTTTCTGCAAAGCCTCCAACTCGGCATGTACTTCTGTACTGTCTATCTTAGACATGTACTGTTTAATTTCGGGACAAAAGGTGAACCTGCACAAATCCAGCTTCCAAGCGTCTCCTAACACGACTGCTACCGCCATAGCGTCTACTATTGTAGTACTTGGCATTCCCCAGGCTAACAATTTTGACAAATATTTAGGTTGCCCTATCGTTAATAGTAGGACCAATAAGGACACATTCGTTGATGTGGTTCTCAAAACCAAAAATCAACTCACAAAATGGAAAGCTTCAAATCTCTCTGCCGAAGGGAGACGGGTGCTTATCAAAGCAAATCTGAGTGCCAAACCGATTTTCCTTATGCAAGCTTTCCTGCTACCCTCTAATGTTCTTCATGAACTTGACAAAGTGTATAGACAATTCTTTTGGAATAAAACCTCTAAAGCTCCACTGCTGATTAGCTGGGACAAAATCTGTTCGGACACTTTGAAAGGTGGTTTGGGGATTCATAAGGCGGAGTCTATGAATATAGCTCTCCAGATGAAGCTTCTTTGGAAAATAATTTCTGAACCAGACAACATCTGGGTTCGTGTCATCTCACAAAAATATCTTAAAGGCCAGAACCTTTCTAGTTATAACAAAAAAGGTAATACCTCGTGGCAATGGTCCCGCCTTATGTCCATCAGACCTCAGTTCCTCCCAGCTCTTCAGTGGAGGGTCGGAAATGGGGAATCCATTGATTTCTGGTCCCATAACTGGGCCTTCGAGAGGCCGTTGAGTTCCAAAACACTGAGACCCATCCCGGATAATCTCTTGGGAGTTTCGGTGGCTCACTTCATCACCAACCGCCAGTGGAACAAAACATTTATAAATGACTCATTAGCAAATGTTCTGAAACAAGATGATATCGACCACATCACGGGTCTAACTTTGCCTAGTAACCAAATCTCGGATCGTCTATATTGGGGCTCAAGCAAAAATGGCTGGTTCTCAACCGCTTCTGCCAACTCCTTCCTATCTGTTAACACCGGGTCGTCTGATTTCGATTGCGATTGGATCTGGAGTCTCGATGCACCCCCTAAGGTTCGACACTTCCTCTGGAAAATATCCCATGATGGTCTCCCGACCAAAACCAGATTACAGAGGTCGTACGTGGATGTACCTTCTGGTTGTGTTTTCTCTGGCAATACAAATGAATCGAGTGATCACTTGTTTCTTCGGTGTCCCATGGCTACTGCTTTGCTTCAAGCTTTACGCATCCACATTCCGGGATTTATCACTGTTTCTGTCGGCATGGGAAATGTGTTTCCTCTTACGGCTATAAAATGTGCTATTGGGACCAACAATTTTGTCGTTCTAGCTACAGCTTGGTGGGCCATGTGGTTCTTTAGAAACCAACTCGTTTTTGATCATACTAACAAGGTAACTATCAATGAAATCTTGCTGTTCCACAGCACAACTAGTCATTGTTGGAAACAGTCAAAACGTTTAGACGATGATCCGACTGGTCCGTTGATCCCTAATCATCGCATTCATAGTGGTACGCACAACCAGGCTATTAGGGGTTGTGGTACGAAAACCAGGGCTCAGAATAGGTCCGGGAAGTGGGATAAACCTCCGCCGAACTGTTATAAGCTCAATTTTGATGGTTCGGTACTCCCGAGTGGCAACTCGTCTTATGGTTTTGTCATCCGTGACTCTGCGGGTCTAGTTGTCTCTGCTGGTAGATCTGTTTGTACAAATATCTCAGTGATTTGTGCCGAATATCTCGGACTCATAATGGGTTTGTTACGTGCAAAGGAGTTGCAACTATCTACACTTCTGATCGAAGGAGACAACCTACTGGTGATAAAATCTCTACTGGGGGATTGGAAATGCCCCTGGACAATAGAGATGCTACAAGCTGATATACTGTCTGATATCTCGTCCTTTACTTATGTTGCTATTTGTCATATTTTCAGGGAATCGAATGTTGTGGTTGACTACCTTGCTCGTATTGCCCACGTTTCCCCTGCCGACGTCTGCTGCGAGGATGATCCAAAACTACTAGTTCTCGTCCGGAAGAATGCGCTAGGAAGGGCTTCTGCTAGCATTTTGCTGATGTGTCACGCCCACAATTAAAGTTGAATTTTTTATTCAAATGAGATTTTCTTATTGGTCAATATTATTATGGAAACTTTAAAATATTTGTTTCCTATTTTAAATATGATTTGAATCCATTCCTTTTTTTTATTATCGGTTATTTTGCCGTAAATATTGAGACATGTTTCCATTTTTTTCCCCCGATTGAAATATATCTATCTATCTATCTATCTATCTATCTATCTATTAATATTACTAATTTCTGCTAGCATTTTGCTGACGTGTCACGCCCACAATTAAAGTTGAATTTTTTATTCAAATGAGATTTTCTTATTGGTCAATATTATTATGGAAACTTTAAAATATTTGTTTCCTATTTTAAATATGATTTGAATCCATTTTTTTTATTTTCGGTTATATTGCCGTAAATATTGAGACATGTTTCCATTTTTTTTTTCCGATTGCGATATATCTATCTATCTATCTATCTATCTATTAATATTACTAATTCTGCTAGCATTTTGCTGACGTGTCACGCCCACAATTAAAGTTGATTTTTTTATTCAAATGAGATTTTCTTATTGGTAAATATTATTATGGAAACTTTAAAATATTTGTTTCCTATTTGAAATATGATTTGAATCCATTCCTTTTTTTTTTCCGGTTATATTGCCGTAAATATTGAGACACGTTTCCATTTTTTTTTTCCGATTGCAATATATCTATTATATATCTATCCATTATCTATTATCTATTAATATTACTAATTCTGCTAGCATTTTACTGACGTGTCACGCCCACAATTAAAGTTGAATTTTTTATTCAAATGAGATTTTTTTATTGGTCAATATTATTATGGAAACTTTAAAATATTTGTTTCCTATTTTAAATATGATTTGAATCCATTTCTTTTTTTTTTATTTTCGGTTATATTGTCGTACATATTGAGACATGTTTCCATTTTTTTCCCGATTGTAATCTCTTTTCGGTTATATTGATGATGTGTCACGCTCACAATTAAACTTGAATTTTTTATTCAAATGGTATTTTCTTATTGGTCAATATTATTGCTGAAATTTTGAAATATCTGTTTCCTATTTTAAACATATTTGTTTCCTATTTTTATACTAAAATATTATTTAATTTGATATGTTGTATGTCAATTTTTGATCTATTTTAATCGTCTACGTACATTGAACAATCATCAATTCTTGGCTGATTTTATTCTTGGATATTGAAATTGTTGATTTATCATTTTTAACCGATTGCAATATTCCCCACAATATCTACATACAACGAACATGTCATAATCAATTTGTAAATATTCGATTTCAAAAATTAATTATAAAAATCAATTAGAGCCAAATAAGTGTTATTTTATAATTTAATTATTTTAGATATCTTAAATGACTATCGAAAAATAAATAATATTTTAAGACTCACAGGCATTACTAATGCTTATTTTACATCTTGGATGAGGCTTCTTAGATCACTTTTCTACCTTTAAGGATCTTTTTTTTACCATCTTACCTTTATTTTCACTATTAATTTCTCTATCTTTCTAACCATCTTTCTCATGAAAATAATCAATATATATATATATATATATATATATATATATATATATATATATATATATATATATATATATATATATATATATATATCTTACCTTTATTTTCACTATTAATTTCTCTATCTTTCTAACCATCTTTCTCTCTCTCTCTATATATATATCAATATAGTATTATATAGATATATAAAATGATGTTCAAATTAAAATGGATCAAGCTCCCGTGTCTTCAAGTCACGGGTATTACACTAGTAATAACCTAAGCAAGATGTGGGAGAGGGGCAAAAAAAAAAGGAAAAAAAAAGAAAAAATTTGATTGGGTGAAAAGGAGAGAATTGAGGGGAGGATGACACATCTTAATATATAGATATATAGATATAAATATAAATTCATCTTAATGTTCGCACAACTATTTACTTTATATGTTATTATATTGTAATAACATATATTATAAACCATATAGCCATATCATATTATCACACTAGCATTATTATATCAAAGAAAATAAAATATTTATTTTAGATATATCAATATTTTTGGAGAAAGATAATGCACAATTATTAAACACAAAATATATATGATAAATTAATATTAATTGAAATATCCTAATATACATATGGCTAATTGTTACTATTTTTTTTTTGAGAAGCTAATATAAGAATTAATATTAATTAAATTGCTCATTGATCCTATTAATATAAGAAAATATATTGAAAAATATAAATGAAGTATAAATGATCAATAATTATATCTTAATTGATTTTTGCCTACAAAAACTAAAATATCAACTATAATTATGAAGATACCAATGACCCCTTACTTTACTGATAAGGGAGAGAATGTTCAAATCTCATTCTTTACAAAATTTATGTAATCAGTGAGTGTTTATTGGTTTGGGTGAGCCTGTCTGATAGCTTGTCACCTTGCTAACCAGTTCATGGCGACCCGTGAAAATTAGTCGACAAACTATATTTTAAGAGGAGGATTTGTGTTTCAATGAAAATTGGGAAATGATAGAAGGACAAAATAAAAGGGAGACAATTATCATCCTGGAAATGAAGAAAGCCGAAAAAAGAAAAAGAAAAAATTATACTGTATTAATATTAATATTAATAATATTAACATATGGTGTATATATATATATATATACTCCCTCCGTTCCACAATACATGTCCTTTTAGTTTTGGACACGTTTTTTAATGAGCGAAAAACTCTATAAAATATCATTTTTTTAATTATTATTTTTATATAATTTGATACTTATTACTAATAAGTATCACATTATATAAAAAAATTAATTAAAAAAATAATATTTTATAGAGTTTTTCGCTCATAAAAAAACGTGCCCAAAACTAAAAGGACATGTATTGTGAAACGGAGGGAGTATATAAATTCCAAACCCTAACCCTTTCTCTCTCGCATCTTGCCGCGGCGCCGGCCTCTCCTTGCCTAACTCCCTGAGTCGCCGTTCAATCAGCCGTCCAGCCAGCTTCTCCAATCTACAGCCCTCCTCCAGCCGTCGCCGGTGACACCTTGGACGAGCCGTCGGTACCTCTCTCTCTCTCTCTATCTCTATTTTTCGCTCGCTCGCTCTTGCTTTGTCGAGCTCTATCTACAGTTTCTGTCGATCTCTCTCTGTCACGCTCTCGCTTGGCGCTCGCTCGCTCTCTAAATTTTTTATAGTTGCTGTATGTTAACTTTCGTTGCTAATGAAATCTCTCTATGAAATCTGTAGTGCCGAATCTCTCTTGCTTTGTCGAGCAAGTTACTGAATCTTAACTGTATAGTTGTTGAATGTTAGACCTTGCGAGTGGCTGAATCTATCTCTAAAATCTCTATAGTTGTTGAATCTCTCTCTGAAATCTGTATAGTTGTTGAATGTTCCTGATTGCATATGTTTTGGCAGTTCATTAGTTCTTTTTAGTCGGTTATTGGGTTTAAATCTTAATTGCAAGAGTTAAGGCTACATCATCTAGTTGTTTTGTTTTCCAAGACTAGTATTTGTGATTCTTGAATGACATTATGCTTCTAAGGCATATAATTACCTTTTGAGGTTTATTAGCTTAAATTTAGAAGGGTGTTTTTCACCCGATCCACCCGATTTCTCGATGGTTGACGGGTGAAACAGGGCGGGTCATAGGGTAGGCGGGTGGTGGTGTTGATGATGGGTGAGGTGAAAAATCGGATCATCCACTCAGCATCTGACCCAATCTCATCCCTATTTTGCTTAATATCCCATTTCCGTCCCTATTTTGCTTAATAGAAATATTAGTTGTTTGGTGGAAAATCATTTCATACGATCCTTGTTCCTGAAGGAGGTTTGAGTTTCATATTTTGTTCTTAGTTAAATTGTGATTGCTTTAGTCTCTTTGTTGGATTGTCCCATTTGGCTGCAGTATTCTCAATATATGACCGCAACTCCATGGTTGGCCTTTTATTTAATACAGTTAGGGTATCTTGATCTGAAAACAGGGTGAACTAGGTGAAGAACATGAAGAATTTCTTTTGTTTTTGATAATTTCCCATCTGAAAGTTCAGTAGAATGAAATTATTTATGTTGCTCCATATGAAGATAGAACACCTTTTATATTTGAATTTATTATCAATGCTCCCGATTCCTCTGTTTTTCATGACTCCGTTGAACCTCTTTGAATTGGTGCCTTTGTTTTGATTTGTTGGGAATTATATAGAATTGCTGTTCGTTCAGTGGTCTAAACATGTCATCTTTGTTTGTTCTTCTTTTAGAGGGAAGAGTTATGGCAGAAGAATCAGGTATGTTTGTTGTACAGCATACCCTTGGCAGTGTTCTATGCTGCAAGTGTGGTATTGCTATGTACCCAAATGCAGCAAACATGTGTGTTAAGTGCTTGCGTTCTGAGGTGGACATCACTGAAGGTTTGTTGAAGCAAGTTACCATCATAAAATGCCCTGAATGCCTGAAGTATTTGCAACCACCGAAGACATGGGTTTTGGCCCAGCCAGAATCGTCTGAGCTCTTGACATTCTGTATCAAGAGACTGAATTTGGACAAAGCTAAGGTGAGGTTAGCTCATGCAGATTGGGTTTGGACAGAGCCTCACTCAAAGAGGATCAAGATTAAGCTAAAAATACGGAAGGAAGTCCTCAATGGAGTGGTGTTGGAGCAAGCTTATATTGTTGAGTACACTGTGCATGATCACAACTGTGATGCTTGTACCAGGGTTCTGGCCAATCCGGACCAGTGGGTGGCAAGTGTTCAACTAAGACAACATGTTCCCCATAGGAGAACTTTCTTCTATCTGGAGCAAGCTATTCTTAAACACGATGCAGCGTCCCAAACAATAAGGATTCAGCAGAAGAATGAGGGAATTGACTTCTTTTTCTCTAACAGAAGTCATGCAGTGAGATTTGTTGACTTTGTTGGTAAAATAGTTCCGATTAAGAGTCGCAGTGACAAGGAGCTCGTCTCCCAAGACACTAAGAGCAACAATTACAACTACAAGTTCACCTTTTCAGTTGACATTGTCCCAATCTGCCGTGAAGATCTAATCTGTCTTCCCCCAAAGCTTGCCACCAGTTTAGGAAACCTTGGCCCTCTCGTGATTTGCACCAAGGTGACGAACAGCATTGCATTGCTAGATCCTAACACTTTAAGGTGTGATTTCTTGACCGCTGATCAGTACTGGAGGTTCAAGTTTGAGTCCTTACTTTCAAGCAGAAGGCTGGTGGAATACATAGTTCTGGATATTGACAATGTATCTCCTGAAGTTACTGTTGCTGGATCAAGGTATGCCATGGCTGATGCCCAGGTGGCCCGAGTTGCAGACTTTGGTCGTAATGACACAATATTTACGATCAGGACTCATCTGGGTCATATCTTAAACCCTGGAGACTATGCTCTTGGTTATGATCTACATGGGGCTAACCATAATAACCCAGAATTGGAAAAGTACAAAGGTCTGGTTCTCCCTTTTGCAGTCTTGATAAAGAAGAGCTATGAAGAGAAGCGCCTAAAGAAGCGTGGGAAACCTCGAGCTTGGAAGCTTAAGGCCCTACCAATGGAGGTGGAAAACACTGGAAGAGGTAGGCCTGATCAGGACAAAGCAATTGATGAGTATGAAGAGTTTAAACGAGATCTGGAAGAGAACCCTGAGTTGAGATTCAATGTATCCCTGTACCATAACAAGGAGTATGTTCCGTCAGAAACTGCATCGATGACCGATGGAGAAGATCTGCCTTCAGTGCCCTTGGATGAACTGCTTGCTGAACTTGACATCAGTGATGGGGATGAAGATGTGGATGAGAACGATGGCATGAAAGAATGATCTTTGACAATGTTCCCGGGGTTTCTTAAATCGCTGTTCAGAAGTTTCTTCTGTGGAGCAGAAATAAGTAATCTGCATTTTACTTTACCCTTGTAAGATGATTATATGTTTTAAAAATTAAATACTTTAGCTGCAGTTTTGGGTTTTTGATGTTCCAGTTAAAGGATTTGGTTGCCATCTAAGGATTACAGTATTTCAATATCTGTGTCACGTATAGTATCTTTAGGAAGACATTTTCTACTTTTGAAGGGATACGTTATTGCTGCTATCTTTGTCTTCAGATTTGCATCTTTTGCAGAAGCTGCATTATTTTCTTTTGATTTCTTGTGGATCTATATTCACAGTTCTCTCTTCTTTCTACTCAATCCTTCTAATTTGCTCACCCCCATTGCAACCTCCCCGACCAATACTCGCTACATCTGCAGATTTCAGAGGACCCATCAATGGCTCCTGGCTGAGGCTGAGCGCGAAGGTTGACCTTCTTGGCTAGTTGAAGGATCTCAGGTAGGTCACCTGACAAAAATATTAATAAGTGCCATTATCTTTGATGTCGAATGATGTGTTTTAAAGGTAGCACTTACAAAATTTGCAATCAATAGTCTGTAAAATTGTTGCTGCTTTATTAACCTGTTACTTCACCGGAGTTCACCCCCATTCCTGGTGCTGTGATGGTTGCTGTCAGGTCCGTTGTTGGGATGATGGTCATTGATAGAGCATGTTTAGTATTGCATTATAGATTACATTTAGCATAGTTTAGTTGTGAATAGTGCATATTTTAGTTACAATTACATGTTTACCGGTGATGTTGGAAGAGTCGGAATCTATGCAATTTTATGGTTAATTTAAGGTAAAAAGTGGATCCGACGAGGAATGAGGAGACTCTTGACGAAGAAAGATTCAAGTTGAGGAAGAAAAGTGAAGAGCACGGGAGCGGAGTCGAATTTTGAGAGTCTAAGTGAATAACAAGTCAGCAAAAGTTGTCGCCAGACATGCTGAACTTGTTTCGCAC
The DNA here is from genome assembly GCA_037127255.1 of Persicaria tinctoria. Classification (NCBI taxonomy): domain Eukaryota; kingdom Viridiplantae; phylum Streptophyta; class Magnoliopsida; order Caryophyllales; family Polygonaceae; genus Persicaria; species Persicaria tinctoria. Next base: position 11,546,580 of record JBANSL010000014.1, read on the forward strand.
TTTCTGTAGGCATCGGTGGTCTGATTGACTATTATGACCATGCATTGGAAAGCTCTCTCCGAGATCTACAACTTTCGTGTTGACATCGAGACTAAATTCCAAACAGAAAAATCGTTGTGAACAGTAAAAGCCGCCTCACGGCCCGAACCTCTGACGAGCGACTTCGCAATCGTTGGCCGCCCCGCGGCCTGGGTTGGCTGCCTCGCGGCCTTCGCAGAAACGCGTCGTTCAGTTCCACACTTTAATTAGGGTTTTTTGTTTATGTTTTGCCCGACTTGTTAGAAGCTATTTAAGACTTTTCTAGTTTATTCTTTCACTTACCTTATGCACTTTATTCCATTGTTGAGAGCGCCGTTGAACATGAGCAACTAAACTCTCGAGGTTTCGCCTACGATTTGGATATTTGATTGTTGAATTGTGAGTTTCTTAATCTAGTTCTTATTCCTATTCCAATTTTTTGACTTCTTTGTGCTTAATTGCTTGAATGTATTTTATTCTCTCTGGCTTGGCCGACTAATTAGAGTAGACTCATTCAATTGCTAGGGTTTTGTAGATTCCTCGTAGCGAACCTTAACCCAAGTGACAATCATATCCCTTTATGATTCTTAGGACTAATTGGATGTGTAGGAAGTTGAATATATGTTGAATATCGACTCGTAGCTTGATATTATGTGTACCTTGGTTAATTCATAATCTTAATGCTATCTCTAGGTTGAATCTTAACCGTGTTAGGGTTAGTTAGAGATAAGGGTTGCTAGGACTCGTTGGACTAGTAATTTACCTAAGATCTGGACAAAGACATTGATAGGAAAAGACAAGAACTAGAGGTTGAAACAAGGATCGAATTCATCAATCGAAGTGATAAATTGTAGGTGAACCTATTTCTCTCCATTGCATTCTAAAACTAATTTCCTTTGTTTGATTGCTTCCGCTTTGATAAAAGGCGGATTTTTTCACACCAAAAACCCCCCATATTCTTACTAGCGATTAGAATTGACACTCGAATTGAATAGATTTCCCTGTGGATCGATCTCTTGCTTACACACTATACTAGTTGTGAGGTTGAATATTCTTTGCAAGAATAACAACAAGTTTTCCTCTTGTCAGTCATCCAAAACCTTTATAATCCTAATCTAGGTTTCCATCACCACTTTCACACGAGCTCTCTCGATACTCTATCAAGAAGCTTGTAAAACAAGGGAGATTGAAAACAACTATCCAAAGCTATTTTTTTTTTGGTTCAAAACTATCCAAAGCTTCTTAAAGGGGTTGTTAAATACACCGGTAATTTTTACTTTATACACCGTTGATCTGTGCTACTTGTTGCGGAACGAAGTCCGCATGAGATTGCGGAATACTTTGGGCGTTGTGCCAAACAACGTAATTCGGAGAATAAGTCGGCATCCGGTTGTGAACTTCATTGGTCGATGTGCCAAACAACCTACGATGAGAATCTATTATATATCCGCAACATGTCACGGATCATCTCTACGATACTTGTCACGGAGAAGGTGGAACATCTTAAGGAAATTAGAATTAAGTAAGAATGTGATGTGCCAAACAACCTACTGTGGGAATCTGTCATATATCTGCAACATGTAGCGGATTATCTCTGCGCTATTTATCGCGGAAAATGTGGAACAATTTAATAAAATAGGGTAAGGAGTAAGGAATTAGGTAAGAACGTGACGAAAAACAATAACAGAAATCAAAATGCAATTGAAAAATTGAAAAGAAAAGCAAACGTTGGAAAATGACAGTAAAGCGTTGTTTCATCACAAATTAGACATATGAAAGTACATAGAATGGGTAACTTGTGCACAAGGCTTAGGATGTACATTGTGCACAAAATATTATTCGGTGAAATGTGAAACATTATTCAGTGAAATTTGAAGCATTATTCGGTAAAATGTGAGTATTGTTTAGGGGAATGTGAAACATTATTTGGTGAAATTTGAGGCATTCCATATAAATTGTAACTATTGTTTAGGGAATTGATGTTTCTTTTATTTGAAATGGATAAATAAAAAAACTAAACATTATTCGGTAGAATGTTATAAATTATTCAGTGGAATTGGGACGTTTTCATCTGAACTGAACGGAAAAAAAAAACATAACAGTGTTCGGTAGAATGTTTCACATTTCACCGAATAATGCTTAAAATTTCACCGAATAATGTTTCACATTTCACCGAATAATATTTGTGCACAATGCACACCCTAAGGGGTGTGCACTCTGGCAATTACAAAGAGAGCAAATACTAGGAACTCTATTTATATATCTATTTAGACGGGTCGTGGTTGGTAAGATATCTAAAATAATTTTCCAAATAAAATTTTTAATATTCGGAGGAATATTAAGTTTCCAAATCCAGTCTGCTGGATTTTTCTTAGTATTCCCGGTATTACAAATAGAAGATGTGGATTTAACAGAGAATTTTCCATTACTATTATAAATCCAAATTAACCTGTCAGGAATATCAATTACTGGAATATGGATATTAGTAATCGCTTGAACAATGTGAGAGGGGAATATACTATTTAATTTATAAATATCCCAACAGTTGGTATTTGTAAATAAATCACAAACTTTTAAGTTAGGATTACGATCATTCCGAAAATTTTGAAGGTATTGCGCATTTACCCAAATGTCGGACCATACATTTATGGTTTTCCCATTACCCACTAGCTAGAGCAGTCCTTTAGAGAATAAATCTATAATATTAAGAAGCCTACCAAATTGCTAAGAAGTTTTGAATTTACCTCTTTCCATTAGAGATTCTTTCGAGAGATATTTATCTGTGACTACCTTAGACCAAATATTATCAGGATTAGCCATTATTCTCCAAAGCAGTTTCATTTGCATGCCAATATTTGTTTTCTCAGCCAATTTAAAACCTAATCCTCCATCCTTTTTAGGAGTACACAGATGATTCCAACTGATTAAAGGATGATAATTATCATATTGCAGTTTATTCCAAAAGAAATTTTTGTTTATCTGATCAATTTTTTGTAGAACTCCTTTTGGAAGGAGAAATCATTGCATTAAATAATTTGTTTTAGAATTTAAGTTAGATTTCCACTTTGACAGCTGTTTTTAAGGCTTGTTATAGCCTCATCAAACAAGGCATTACAAACCCTTCCACTAATTAGTGGTATACCAAGGTATTTTTCCATTGATTTAGTAACTGGAATATTTAGCTGTTGAGCAAGAGACTGAGCTTTGCTGACAAATATATTTTTAGAAACTTGTAACGAACTTTTATTATACTCCCTCCGTTCGGCAAAACTTGTCGTTTTAGAGTTTTGTTTTTGTTCGGAAAAACTTGTCATTTTAGGTATTTTTGCTTTTACTTTACTAAAATGCCCTTGATTTGATTGATATGTTGTGAGTTGTAGTTTTTGATAAAGTAAAAAGTAGAGTAATAAATGAGGGTAAATTAGTAAAAAAGGAGTGTAATTATTAGCTTTATTAAAAATTGTGTGGAGAGTTAAAATGACAAGTTTTGCCGAACGGAGGGAGTAATTAATAGTAAATCCTGACATATTGGAGAAAGTATTCAAGAGATTTCTAATTGTATGAAGACTTAACTCATTAGCTCGTCCGAAAATAAGTGTGTCATCTGCAAAGGAGAGGAAATGAATATGATCACTGTTACTTGTAAGTTTGATTCCATCCAACGGGTCACATTCCAATGATTCCTGCTGTAACATCCTCCCTAATAGTTCCATAACCAAGACAAAAATATAAGGTGCAAGAGGATCTCCCTGTCGTATTCCCCTATAGGTTTGAAATGTATGGCCAGGCAAATTATTAACTAAAACCGAGAAGCTAGTTTTAGTTAAACGGGTCATTACCCACTCAATCCATCTAGAATCAAAACCAAATTTGTTAAGTATAGTGCGAATAAAACTCCAACTTATTTTGTCGTAAGCTTTCTCCATATCTAGCTTTAATGCCATCCACCCAAATTTACCCTTCTTGTTGTGAAAAGAGTGGAAAACTTCATGCGCTATTAATATGTTATCTTGAATATTTCTTCCTTGTACAAAAGCTCCTTGAAATGATTAATTATGCGAGGTAAAATAGGCTTCAACCTATTAGCCAATAATTTCGAAATAACCTTATAAATAGTATTACACAGACTAATCGGACGATAATGGTTAATGTTAATCGGTGTATCAATTTTTGGAATGAGTGCAATGAAAGTTGTATTTACTTCATTGAGAAGCACACCAGAATGAAAGAATGATTTAACAGCTTTACATACTAATTTACCCACAATATCCTAATATTTTTTATAGAACTTTGGTGGAAAACCGTCAGGGCCTGGAGTCTTGTCATCTGTCATAGAGAATATGGTTTCCTTAATATCTGTATCTGAAAAAGGTTGAGTTAAAAATAAATTTTTAGATTCAGTAATGGTCTGGTCGATTAGATTTAGGAAATATGGATTATTACTAATCGGTGCATTATTTGAGCTGAATCTTTCCGCTAATTCAGTTGTAATCTCACCTCTAATTTGATCCTCGTCCTCTATGATTACACCATGTTTATTTGTAAAATTACGAGTGATATTTTTTGAATTTCTTATTTTAGAAATAGACTGGTAGTATTTGGTATTCCTATCGCCAAACCTTAGAAAGTTTGATTTAGCTCGTTGTTTCCAGAAAGTATTATTAAAGTCCATAAGAGCTTCACGCTTACTTAATAATCTATTAAGTTTAATGTTAATAATATCGTTTGGAGTTCCCAAAATTTGTTGTTTTTGTAATAAAAGAAGCTTATCTTCAATATGTGTTATTTGACGAAAATTATTATTTGGGTGAGCCTTACACCAGATCTTTGTATTTCTTTTAAGTAATTTCTGTTTTTGTAAGAGTGTATACATAAAAGACCCTTGAAGTTTATTCTGCCAAGTTGATTTAACTAATCTGTTGTAGTTATCATTGCTAGTCCAAGACATTTCAAATTTAAACGGTGAGCCCGCCCTATTTTTTGTGATGCCAATTGACATAGACATTAAAGAATGATCAGAAGTTGTAAAAGGATGATTGTGTACAGATAAATTTGGGAACTGTGTTGAGATGTCTGTATGAACCATTACTCTATCTAATCGTCCATAGATATTATTATTAGGATGTTGACTTTTCCTCCACGTAATTGGACTACCTGTATAAGGTAGGCGTGGCCACGGGTCGGACCCGCCGGGTCGACGGGTTCGACCCGCCGGGTCAAGGGTCAGGGTTGGCCGACCCGAACCCTAACCCGTAAATCTCACGGGTTGACGGGTTCAGGTCGACCCGTTGACCCGGCGGGTTACATTATTTTTTTTAAAAAAATCTTTTTTTTTTTGAAAAAATGACTATTAAAATAAATAAATAAATAATATGTAAAGATTTTATCTTCACAACACATTTTATCACTTTGATATAAAGTGTTAAAAATGTAGGAAGATTATATCTCCATATTAATTCTTTCATCCACAATAATTTCATTGTGTGATGTAAGAGAAAAAAATATGAGAATATATTTCTCAAACTTCATTTCCAACTTAATTTCCAATGTAGGAAATGTAGGAAACAAGTGAAGTGGAAGAAATGTGGTAGTGGGATACATATATATAGCCCCATGCCTTCTCATTCTAACTCTATATTTTCGATGTGGGACAAAGCCTTTGTCCCACATTGGAAATGAGGGGAAGGAAGGAAGACTTCCAAGTCTATAAAAGGAGAAGGATGGGGTTTATTTGTCTCGCATTGCATATTGCATATTAGTTTATGTATTATTGTGAGTTATTTTAAGAATAATTTACATAATTTACATAATATTAAAATTTTATTTTATTAAAAATAAATTTTTCAAAAAAAAAAATATTTTTAAAAAGCGGGTTGACCCGTCGGGTCACGGGTCACGGATTCCCCGACCCTAACCCTAACCCGCTACCCGTCCCCACCCGCCAACCCGGACCCGGCGGGTCATTGACCCGTACGACCCGGCGGGTCACGGGTTGACCCGTAACCCGTGGCCACGCCTAGTATAAGGGATTGTATGAACATCCAATTCTTCTGAAATCTGTTGTATTCGCAAAAATTTATTAGCCTGCGGAAGTCCACCTCCAATTTTCTCATAACCTGATTCAATTTCATTGAAATCTCCCATTATCATACATGGGAGAGATTGATTATGAATGACAAAGAATACTTCATTCCAGAACCTATTTTTATCTGTTTGATTAGAAGGAGCATAAATGAAAGTAAGAATAAAACTGAAATTTTCAATTTTAACCAAGTATATAATATACTTATCTGATGCAGAAATTTGTTGAAAAGACTGATTAACTTTAGAAGTCTTTAATAGAACCCAGAAACCACCTTTTGTTCCAATTGAGGCAATATGATGAGCATTATTAAAACCTGCTCGTGTATAGAGAGCTTGAGCTGGTGGCTCAGTTGACTTTGTTTCTATAAGTACTAAAATATCCAACTTGTTTCGTTTTTGAATATAAGCTAGGTCTTGCCAAAGATTAGATTTTCTCACCCCTCTAATATTCCAATATGCGATGTTCGTCATTTAAAAAAATATATTGTACATACCCGCTTTGTGAGCCTTTCTAAGATAGAAGGTAACCCTGACGGATAGCTTATAATAATTGAAAATAAACTCTTTCTAATACCTTTATACTCTATGTTATAAATTGGTTGTTTAATAACCCATAAATTGCATATTCGCATAGAATGGCTATTACAAATATGTTCATTATTATTATCCTTAAATTGATTATAGGTAGGATATATACTATTAATAAAACTATAACCATTAGTGGTAAGAAAAAATTTATAATTATCAAATTTGTTAGGATTTTCCACGTATCTCCAAATATGATTCCATGGGTGCCAATCCATATCTATGAGGGTAGGGCAATCTGTATCCAAAGTTGCTAACCCGGTCACAAGGCTGTTAAGCCACCTAGAATCAAAAATTACTTCACTAATACAGGTAACCAAAAAATTAGAAGCAACATCCGAGAGCGAACAGAATTGCAGTACGCTCCTAGGCAGACAGATACAACCATTTAATCTCCTTGTAATCAAATAGGCCATGTTTTTTGCCGTAAGTCCAGATTGAATATAGATACAAGTAAATCTTTTAATCCAACTATATCCAATATTTTGAGGATAATAAGTATGGATATTATAGTTATTGGGATTTTCAGAATCCCTCAAAATCCGATTAATCCAACTATAACCAATATTTTTAGGAAAATAAGTATGGATCTCAAATCTGTTTGGAATTTCAGAATCCCACCAAATCTGTTTCCAGTGATGCCAAAGGGGTGTTAACCCATAGATCATGTTGTTAAGCACTTTCCAGTGACGCCAAAGGGGTGTTAACCCATAGATCATGCTGTTAAGCACTGTACAATCAGATGGAAACCAACATCTTTGAGAACCCCTGGTACTAGATGAAACAATCAAAATAATATAGCTGTTCAGAATGATGAAACAACCGAAACAACAACCATAGAACTTTAAACCAGGGACAACAACCACAAAACACACAAAGCCCTTAAACAAAACACCTAGAGACGCCGCCAAAGAGACATCCCTATAAACAACAAAAAGATGGATGCCCTCTGGACCCCCTGTACAATAAAAAAACAAACACACAGCCCCTACAACTAGAACAATGAGGCACACCGAGTTGAAGAACACCACAGACCTAAACTGAAACGGGAAAGCAGCAAGAATTAGAACCATGGAAGAGATCAAGTCCATAGAAGAGAACAAGTCCATAACACTTGGAGCCCCATAGACAACAACATAACGGAACGAAGAAGCCATGGCAATATTTGTGTGAAAATCCCCACAATCAAAGCCTGAAGAAAAAGCAAGGATGGCTGCAACTGTTGGGATTATGCAAATCTCTCCAAATCTGTTTCCAGTTATGCACCTCAACATGTATAAAGCAAAACAAACGGGGTGTTAAACCAACAAACTGGATGTTAAGCCGATTAGCATCATATGTAAGCCAATTTATTTGGGAATCCTTGGTTCTAGAAACACCAGTAGTCAACAAACAACAACTAAAAGCATAGAAACAAGACCCTGGAAAAACAAGGCAAAACCCCACAAAACCCCTAACTAGAAACCGATGCCAAACCTCCCAAGAAACACCCATAAGAACAGCCAAACCATGGATGCTCTGAGGACCACCTGAAAACACAAAAACTAAACTCACAGACCAAAGATTCCTAAAGCACACCGAGACTTTTGAATTAAGATAGTATATAGATATACAAATATAAATGCAGATGTTTTGTTATCCCGAATATTTGTAAAATTGGGTTAAAAACCCTATTTTATTAAAAATAAAAAATCGATCGCAACAACCAAAACATATTGTGGTCGTTGTGACCACGATATTGGCAACCCTTATATCTTTGGTCTTTACGACCAATCGCTTATTTGGTGATTGCAAACAATAACTTATTTGCTCATTGCGACAAGTTATGTGCTAAACAACTATTTTACCGTATACTAAATAGATTTCTTATATATTAAAGAAATAATTATTTTTAATATAATTGTAGTTAGAGTTAATTGATTAAAACACCTTAAAAAAGGTAGTTATCACACATCATAAAGACTTATAAATTAATATTAGATTTAGATTTAATATAATATATAAAGATTTAAATGTAGATTAATAGTAAACATTAGATTTAATTCAATGTTTTGAATTAAACTCATTGGTTAGTAAATGGGTTAAAAATAAAAGGAAAAAAAATGTGATTGGATTAAAGAGATAACGAAAAAAAAATACATAAAAAAATAAAAAATTGTGATTGGTTGAAAAACCTACAAAGCTACAATTCATGTAGTGTTAACACGTCATAAAAAACAATTAAGCAGAGAACAACTTATAATACTTCTTGGCAGTTTGGACGTCTGCTTAATCTCAAAGACCAATTTAAATAAGGGCTCATTTGTATTATCGGTAATGGGAAATCTATTACTGTCTGGTCGGATCCTTGGATCAATGAGCTTCATCTGGATTGTTATAAAGGAAACCATAATCCAAACCTAAAAGTAGCATACCTGCTTGATGCTAAAAAAATGGAATATTAATTAGGGTTGGGCGGTGGTAGGAAAATTACCATACCAACCGATTACCAACCGTACCAACAGGTCATTGGTACCAAGAAGTCGGTAACCGACTGAATCGGTAACCGAAGTCTCGGTACCAAGGGTAGTCGGTACGGTAACGGTATGGGCAACCCAAATACCGTGGTACCGGTGGTTACCGAATATATATTTAATTTTTTTAAAAAAAAATAAAATCTATCATGTACCATCAGTACCATCGGTACCGATGGTAGAATCTGTGAATGTGAATTATGTGAATCTGTCATTGGTACCATTGGTACCATCGGTACCGATGGTACCACAATGTATAAAATGAAAATCGAAGAATGAAAATAGTGGCTTCGGTTACCACGGTACCGACATTCGGTAACCGATACTTTCGGTACCGACACTATTCGGTTGGTACGTGGTACAGAAAATCCCATATCGAGGGGTATCAGTACGGTACGTGGTAATCGAAAATTTACCATGGTAACGTACCGTGCCGGCCCTAATATTAATCTCCTGCATCAACTATTCCCATCACACGCAGCACAAAAATATAGACAATTCAAATTCTTGATTGGGATACAACTGAAAAATTAATATGAAAACTCAATGAAAATGGAACTTTTACTACCAAATCAACCAACAAACTAATTTCAGAAAGGGCTCATTTTTATTATCGGTAATGGGAAATCTATTACTGTCTGGTCGAATCCTTGGATCAATGAGCTTCCTCTGGATTGTTATAAAGGAAACCATAATCCAAACCTAAAAGTAGCAGACATGCTTGATGCTAAAAAAAAAGGAATATTAATCTCATTCATCAACTATTCCAGATCTCCGGCGACGCTTGGGAAGCCGAGGCTCCTCTGCCTCCATGGATTCCGCACCACCGCCGAAATCCTCCGCAAACAGGTCTCCTGATGGCTGGAATCTGTCCTCCAGAAGATCGATCTCGTCTTCGCCAACGGCTTGTTCCCGGAGCGGAGAAGTCCGACTTCGAGGGGATCTTCGATCCGCCTTTCGACGAGTGGTTCCAATTCAACGAAGTAAGCATATTTTGCAGATTTTGGGGGTTTTATTTAGGTTTTTTGTTACTCGTAGGTTGAATCGGGATTTGATCTAGGTTTTTGTTACTCATGGTGAAGTCTGACGTCGAGGGGATCTTCCATCCGCCTTTGAAGCTTTGGAGGCTTGTCTGTGGTTGCCGACTTCCTCCATCAACTAGATGTTGCAACTGATAACCTTACTAAACATGTGATTCTTATCCCCCTCTTCAACAAAACCGTAAGCATCTTCATCTCCAATTTCCTCTTAATCTCCTTCTCTGCGTTATCCATCTTTGTTTCTTCTGTGAGCTAGGTTGCTATTATATTGTACGTTTCAACAATTTGATTCTTCTGTCCTCTATTGATTGTCTTCAAATTTTATTTCGGTGGAAGCCATAGCGCGTATCCGGCAGATGGTTCCGAGTACATGTTGTGCTTGCAAGTCACATTTGAAGTATATATTTGTGTGTTTGCTGCAATATGAATGGCTAGTATAGGGTTATTGGTCAGCTTTAAGCCCTTAATTTGAATGTCAATAGGAGTATTTTGTGGGGTTATTGGTTTTAAGCATCAAAATATTGAGTTCTAATATCATCATTGTCTTTGATAAAGGGTTGCCAAAGGGTTGATTTTGTGCAGGTTCTTTATTGTCTAGAATAGGATTGTCTTAGTTTTTCTGCAGATTCTCTGGTCGATGTATTTGATTCCAGAAGGCCTAATTCATCTTTTCCACTCTAATTATTAGCCATATTTGCTCTTATAACTCTCATGTGTTTGTACGTAGGTCTTAATTTTCCTCTTTGTGGTTGCACATGTGAAGATTTATATCGTACATGATTTCTTTTTGTTTTGGTGTTTTTAATTAGTTTCTTGTTGGTTGTTTCGCAATATTTCATCTTTTCCATCTAGAACTAGGGAGTTCCCATCTAAAAAATCAACTGGGGGGGGGGGGGGGGGGGGGGGGGGGGGAATTTTTAGGATCTAGATCGAGTATTGGAGGATCACCTGTGAAGATTTATATCCTGCAATGTATGTTGTCTCCTTGGCTGTTATCTTGTTTATTGTCTTCATTTCACAATTTTCATGCTTCTAATTTCCTACAGGGTGGTTGAATTAGTTCCTTTCTCCCGTTATAGATTGACTAGATAATTATTACACATTGGTGTTGGACAGGTTTGATGATATTTCCAAGCAGTCCCTCTACAATTTTTTAAGAACCTTTGATGATGATCAGGGACGGAACCAGGAATTGAAATCGGGGTAGGCGAAAATCGCCTTATATATTAATTTTTTTTTAAGAGTTATTAATGTATGTATTATCATCACATGTATATTAATTAGACAAAAAAAAAATCAGAAAATATAAGCCCCTCATCAACACGTACTGATGTGCATGTATCACCTGTATGCATGTATATATGCTCTGTACCGTTGAAAAAGTACAATGTACAAATGTAGAAAAGGGAAAAGAAAGGGCCTGGGGTGGTTTCGAACCCGGCCTGCATTCCTATTAGAACAACAAGGCAACCAACTTACCTTAGTAAAAATTGTGTTCTATACCTTCTCCCTATAATATATATTTTGGATTTTTGGGGTGGGCTGTAGCAAAGCCCAGCCCACCCCTGGATCGTCCCTGATGATGATGTTGATGCATCTATGGATTCATCCACTGAGACCTAGGGTTAGGGTATATAACTTTTCTTGTCTTTTGATTTTAGTTCTTTTGTTGATTTTTTAATATTTATGCCTTCCTGCATTTATGTTTATTTATGATGCAACAAACCAAATTTGTCTTGTTGCTGACCTTGGAGGTTGTCATTTTGGTGACTATTCATTATATTCTTTTTTTTTTAGGTATGGCTGACCTTTTCCATTCATATGTTAACACCAAGGTGGGGAGTAAATCTTGTGTATCAATATTACTCTTTCTGACATGGCGACGGCCTTGCGATTGTAATTGTTCCCGATGGCGATCTTTCGAAGATCTTCGGCCGAGGTACTTTTGGGATGCTTAGTGTTTTATCTGACAAGTCAGTTTGAATTAAGATTTGGAAATATTTCTGGTGTCCAACATCGTTACATTTACTTGACTAGGTTTTCTGATTTTCTTTCCCTTTTAGGTTTGAGCAATATGTAGACTTTGCTCTTGATGTTCCTTTGTACTTTATCTATCGCAAAAAAGAAGTATATTGCCTACTTTGGATTGAACCACAGTTTAAAGAGAACAATGCATGTATATCAGGTTTTGATTTATCTATGAATTTTACTAGCTTTGACATGAAATATGACAGGTATTTATCAGCTTCTAAGTTTGTCTTGGATCATAAAAACCTTAAAAGGTTTGGTTGTATTGAAGTTTTAATGTTTCGAATGTAAGAGGTTCTAATGTATTGTCATAGTTATGTGTGATTTTGTATTCTTGTTAGTAACCTGCGTTTAGGGGCACAAGGTGGTGGGTACAAATACCCCTGTATTTTTTTTTAGATAAAACAAGTACATTTTAGCCTGGGTCTCTTGAGCGCCGAGCTCGAAAGCATGCAATTACATTTGGAAAATCTATTTAATGTCATCAACAGTACCCAATGTCATCACAAATGATTAATATTAATGAGGTGTAATCACAAATGTCAACAATGAATAAAAGTCATCAATAAAAGATGTAATCAATCAAGTTTAATAACATGTTATGCTCTTGTGTCATCAATGAATAAAAATGTAATAAACATGTCACCACAAGTGATTGCATCAATGAAGTGTAATTACAAACGTGTCATCAGTGAATAAAAGTATAATCGATGAATATATATCGATATACAATTGATTAAATTAAAAAAAGGCATCAAATAATTACATTAGAAAAATGGCATCAAAACACTACTTTGAAAAAGTTGCATCACATTAAAGAGAAAAATGTCATCAAAACATTACTTTGTAAAAATATGGCATCACGGTAAAAAAAAATATCATCAAAAAAATTAACATAAAAAAGTGGTATCAGAAGTCAATAGTAAAAAAAAAAGCATCTAAGCGAAAATAAAATGTAATAAAAATATAGCATCAACTAATTACATTATAACAATGACATCAAAGCACTACTTTAAAAAGTGGCATCACACTAAAGAAAAAAATTTCATTAAAAATTTGGCATCAAAACACTATACTTTGAAAAATGGCATCAAAACATTTCAGGAAAAAATGGCATCACGATAAAAAATTACATCGAAAAATGGCATCACGGTAAAAAATAAAATAAAAAAATTGCATAAAAAAAGTGGCATCAGTGGTATTAAAAAAGAAACAAAAGAGCCAGTCAACGGTGATTGTTGACCCTTAATACTCCATGAGTGCTAGCTTACCTAATTAAATTAATTAAAGGTTCAAAATAGACTAGTTACTAAAAATAACCCTTTCACCAAAAAAAAAAAAAAGTAAAAGTAACCCTTGGTTTTTTTGATGAAGAGGAACCCACATTTAGTGGTAAACTCCGGACACGTGACTCAACCAGCAAGAGTCACACACTAGGTAAACCGGCTTGCGCCGACCGGCTCGACCAAAGGCCGAAAAGGGACGAAGGTAGGGATCGAACCCGAGACGTCCTAACATCCCCTACTCCCCACCAGTGAGCCACCCCGACTGGGATAATAACCCTTGGTTTTATATATGGGGAATAACTACTAAATACCCCACTTTGATATTTGGTTTGCAAAAATATCTAGGTTTGAAAACAATTGCATCAATATATGGAAATTTGCAAAAATTCCTTATTTAATTATCAAAACTGCCCACCACCCCAAAAAATCAGAATTTTTTTTAAAAATATTTTCGGTATTTTTCATTTTTTTCATATTTTTTAATTATATTAAATAATTAAATATAAAAAATCTGAAATTAAAAAAAAAAAAAATTCCCAATCTCAATCCCTACTAACTGTTAGCCCCGACCGAATCCAAATCCCTAACCAAAACACACAAGAGCAGCCCCAACCCTAAGTCTCCGGCGCTCAGCCCTAACCCCAATCTCCAGCGCTCGAACCTTAGCCCGCGTTTCCGACTCCGTCGCTGCGCCTACACTCTGGCGCCCCCGACCTACCCAATCCCAGCATGAGAGGCTCCGCTACTGCTCCTGGATGCGTTATCCTTCGATTTCAGTTTCAATTCGGTAATATAATGGTAGTATTGTCTTCTCATCTTCACTAGTTATGTTTTTGGAAATTTATAAAGAAAAGAAAGCATAATGCGTTGTCGTCGTAGTTGTTGGAAAGTTGTGTCGATTGCTCGGTTGGGATCACGATGTCGAAGGCGATGAGGAGGAGGAGGTAGATATAAGTCGGGATCATCATCTTCTATGCGTTTGATCTTAAGAGTTTGTGAAGTCGTTAACTTCTATACAAGTTTATTAATAAAGAGGGCAAATACTGTGAATTAATTGAAAGTTGAATGAAACTAATAGCTAGAATTGGTCCAATCGATTGACCTGTTATGATATATTGATATTTGGTTGGTGGTCATTACGTTAATTATAGTACCGATGAATTTGAATCAATGTCAGTTCAACGATCAATCGCTCATAGCAAGATACGTATATATAGGAGATGAATGCAAGTGGTCATTGTATGCATAATGTAGAGATTTGAGATTAGGAAGCACTAACTAATTGCTGTAATGTGGTTTTATTAAACAATGTAATTTAAGGGCCAGGTCAACTAAATCTTAAGAGAACTACCAATTGCATCCAAGTTGATGTTGAAACACCCAAGGTTGAATCTTAAGAGAACTACCAATTAGATAGGAACAGTTCCTATTTTGCTGAATTTTATGTTTTTGATATTCAAGTACAACAAGTAGAGCCCGTTCAGGATGTCATACAAGAAGTAGGAGGGAAGTATTATACTCAGTCCAGAAAGAGTGAAAATTCAAGAAAAGAATTCATTAGACAATAGATACATCGAGCGAAAAAATATGAGAGGCTCCTTGATAATTACGATGTGGGTGTAGTGACATGGAAGATGAAAAATAGAAGTGTTTAAGGGGCTTCAGAATTACTGGATTGGCTTGCTTCAGAGATGTTAGTGACTTATTTTTTGTTCGTATGGGATGGCGTGCAAAATATAGTTGCTTATATTTATATATGTTACTAGTTTGATATGTCAGCCCCGACTGTCGACAAGGCTCGATGGTGTTGGAAAGATATGAGCCTCTGGCAAAGAAGTATGCACAATTTGGTAGATCTCATGTGAGTGTCAACCGAGTGAAAGGTTTGGAAACAAACGAGCGTGTGCAAGTGCATCTACCAACCTTTTGATGTATTTTTATGAAGTATTTCAACTTATAATCCTTATTACTCATGTTATCAACAAATTTGCAGGGGGGGTGTGGGGTGTACACGCTCAAATATATTGAACTTCTAATTGTTGGGATGACGAAGTTGTTGGTTGTTTCAGACAAGAATGTTGATTTGTTTAGGAATGAGCTGGCGCATAACATCTTCAACTGCAAGGGGAACAGGAGCTAACAATATTATGGCGCAAACTTAATTGTTTCGTTTAGCCTAAGACTTTATCTATTATTTATTGTTTTTGTTCGACATGAATAGATTCATGTACGATGGTACAATTATTTTTGGATACTTGTGGTGGTGTTTTGAATACTTATGGTGATGTTTGTCTATTTTTGGAGTAGTTTAGCTTAATATCTACTGATAATTGACCCAAGGTTTTCCCCATTGTGTACAGAAAATCAATCTCTCAACTATGATTGTTTTGGATTGTTCTTGTGTCATCTCAAACTTAGAGTAAAGGGAAAACACTTCCTTCTCTTTCAAAGCCTTGAAAATTGCTAATCGGGCTTGATGAGTTTTACTAAACGAGCCGAGTTGAGAATGTGAAGCTCGATTTAAACGTTGGCTCAGGTTGACTTTAGTTTATATTTTGTAACATGTACAAAATTTCTCCAACATTACTATGCTTTAATTGTGAGCAAATAAGAGATGAGTTCACGAGGGTAAACGGCAAGCAATTCTCATATAAAAGACTTATATTCAATATTGATAAGGCGTCATCCGACATTAAGAAAAACACTGTTAGGCTCAAGATTCTACTGTCCATTGAGATGCGACTTTGTTTAGTTCGTTGGATAATCATCAACTCTAGTAAAAAAACACTATTAGAAAACTTCAATTATACATCTGTTGTCTACAGATGTCTTTCAAAACAATTTTCGATCTCTTTGTGCGTGTAGTAAAAGATTAAAACTTTCCACATTGGTTTTAAACAGATGTCTTTTCTTAATTAAAACCCCTCATTTTTTGTTATAACATATTCACTTGTTGATGAATATCCATAATTTGTCATTTGAAAACATGTGAAGATGTCCTCCTAAAGCAAAAAAGTGACATTTACATCTTTATTTATAAAAATAAGTGATGTCTTAATACAAAATAGACAACAGTTTTTGTTTTAGTGATCACATTTATAATCATGTTCGATATATAATTTATGATTTTATATTGTTTTAATTTAATTGACCACATGAAATATAGGCATAACTGATGTATTTTCATATTATCGACATCGCATTGAGGGTATTCATACAATATAATCTTTAGATGATAAAGAAAATAACACAGGAATAGAGAACAAAGCACCCGCAAAGTGCTTGAGTATCACACATAGGTCTATCTCATGTATCACCAAAAGAGAAGTTATTGTGAAGATTGCTTACCTACACACAGATGCTTAAACACCACAAGCAACCAAAGATCTTTGACTCCATCTTCTCCCTCCTCCGAAAGCATGCATACTGCATACCCCAGCCTCCTTCCCGTCACCGCCGACCCAGCCACTAGCGACTCCTCTCCTCGCCGCAGGCACCGGTTCTCCTCCGGTCCCTCGCCACAGCCACTGGTGTCACCTCCCCTCGCCGCAGCCAGCAACCCCACCACTCTATCTCCCCTACACTCAACATCCCGATTGATTTTGACGACGAAGTTGGGCGATAGGGGTGCAACTATGCACTTGGATCTGAGGTTTTGGGAGAGGATAGGGTAAAATAAATGCTTTTCCAGATTTTGTTATCCAAACATGGTTTAAATTTTAATTAGATTATAAACAAAATAAATTGATTATAAACATAATCAATATGGAATCCAAACGGACCCTAAATGTCATTCAAAAGAAACATGGCAGAAACATTACTCCACAGTCCACACCCTATGAAATGATGCTATAGCAATAAAGCCAAATATAAGCTTCCAAAAATATGCGTATAAGATATTAAATACACAATACCAAGGTAAAGACATTTGATTAAAGTTTTTTATTTAATTAACTAATAGTAAAATAGTAACCAAATAATAACTATATATGATTATTGAGAGTTGAAAGGTCTACCATAAATCAATAAAATGGCAAGAGTTATCTCATTGATCTTGAAATAATTCACCTTACAGGCTTACACCAATTTATAAGGTTTTATTGTGTGGGTTTCGTCTTACAAAACTTAGTCTTGTCTACTTTATCAAATAAACAATTGTACAGCAAATTATTAGTCATGTTTGGTTTGAATGGGTTTAGTTCCGTTATTGTAGAGTGCTCTTTCCTATTTATGGATTCATGAATTAGAGTGATGGTTTCATTATCAATCTAAAACTAAAAAGTCATAATGTGCATATGAGTTACCTGCAGAGCCAACATAATCCACCCGCCTTGAACTGGCCATTGAAATGGTCTTTCGAGTTCACTCCCGGGCCTTCGCATTGTGTGTATTGCTTAGCACCTGGTGGCAATATCAACATATCAGTATTTTTCTGTCATTCTTTTGTAGTAGTTAAATAGCGAGATTCGCAATCGAATGCACTGCCATGTTTGTAATGACAGAAACAAGAACAAGAGAAAATCATGGATTCCTCACCATTTCCTTCACACTCATGGCAGACTATACTGTGTGATTTGGTGGTTGGCTTATCTGGTGTCGCCTGTTTACATCATCACAAAATCACTCAAGCTTCTTAGTTCCTTTATGAGCGAAAAAGTAATAGCAAAAGTCATACAGAACAACAATCCTCAAATCTGGAAGTTTCACAAAACCTACAAATCCGATCATAAAATAGCAATCATAAAATCCAAACTGGAAGTCGAACAGAACAACAAAGTCAGCAACTCAGCATACAGCTTGCCATTTTAGACCATACAGGAAAACTTGAAGAGATTACTTGAATCAGCAATACCTGGCAGAAGTGGCAGCACAATCGGACTCAACAATCGAACACAACATATGATGAGGAACGATTGAACGATCCGGAGGAACAAGTCGAACATAATTACGTGCTGAATTAGAAAAATAAGAAAATGAGAAAGAAGATGAGAGATGAGGAACGACTGAATGAGCCGAGGAGGAGGAGAAAGAAGAAGATGAAGAGGGATACCGGGAACTTGAAGCCAGAGAAACAAGCCGCCTACTCGCCGTCACCGGCCCAGATCCTTCGTCGAGGAGGGGTTGAACTTTGGATAGTGATTCGCCTACCGCAGAGCTTTCCCAAATCGCAAAATAGGAAAGGAAAAATCAGATTGGGAAAATTAAAACCCTAGATCCCAAAAAAAAAAGAATGAAGGCAGGAGAACGAGCGCAATGATGACAGGAGAACGAAGGCCAGCGAAACACGACGGCAAGAGAACGTCGGCCTTTTGGGGTTGAACACAGTGACAGAAGCTTGAAGGCAGTGAAGGGAGAAAGAGGCCATAGCTAGCCAAGAGAAGAAGCCGAATCTGGAGGAAGGAAGTCGGTGCCGGAAGAATAGGGAGTCGAAAAGGAGCCGACGACGATTTTAGGGTTCTTCTCCAACCAATTGTTTGCGATTGGGATTTGGGGTTGAATTATGAAATGAACTTGTGTGTGAGAGATGAAAGTACTGGAGTATGAAAGATGAAGAATGCGACGGCGTCAGAGTCGTTCAACGATTTGGTCAGACCAAGAACCCTAAGCCAGATCCGATCCAGACTCTAGAGGAAAGAGGGACAAGAGAGCTCGAGGGGCGAGGGTGAGGTTTGTTCGAGTTCTGGTGGGAAAGCTTCCAGTAGAAGGAGAGTCGGAGAGTGCTGAAGGATTCCGGTGGAGAGATACATAGGTATCGAGAAGGAGGACTGAAGGAAGGGGATGAAGTGAGAGAGGGGAGACATTTCAATTTGGGTGGGTTTTCAAAATATTTTGATTTGGGTGGGTTGGGTTTTCAGATTTCATTTAGGCCCTGTTCGTTTGCAGGTTGTGCCCGGTTATGGAGGTGAAGAAATCAGACAACCGCTAGCAGCTACCTGTTTGCGCGCAGGTTGTCAATCCCGTCGGTGGAGGTTGTCCCGGTTGTAGGCCGGTTAAAACCGGCGGTTTCACAACCAGGGGGATGGATGGTTGTCGGGTCTTCAACCGGAGGTTTTCCCGAGTTGCCCTTGACAACTTCTCGCGCGCTAAGCTTTCCAGGTAGGATCTTCTTCCCGCGAGTCCATCTCTCCTCTCCTCTCCTTCTTCGCGCAATTTCGACTCATCGATTCCAGGTAAGCTCTTCTTCTTCTCTGCTCCTGGATCCGAGATTTGGGGTTAGGGTTTCAGGTCAGGGACTGAATTTCCTCTTCAAATTTCTGTTCTCTGCTTGATACTGCTGCTGATGTCGAATGTTAGGACTGCTTCATTCATGTGTGTGCTTCCATGTCTGAATGTCTGAATGTTAGGACTGCTTCTTTTAGGACTGCTGCTGATGTCTGAATGTTAGGCGTTGGAAGCTCTTCTTCTTCGCGCGATTTTGAAATTGATCATTCATGTGTGTGCTTCCATAGTTCCATGTATCCAATTGATACTGCTGCTGATGTCTGAATGTTAGGACTGCTTCGTTTAGGTCAGACATTACCCTCTTCAAATCGATACTGCTGATGTCTGAATGTTGTTTCTTTTGTTTAGCTTAAACGCCAGATTGTTAGGTTTAATTCACAATTTTTTTTGTAAAGAACCTATCTGGTGGATTTTTTCTAGAGGGTTTGATCAACTTGGTGATGCTGGTTTCGCTTCTTTCTAAGTGATTCGCTAGTTACGTTTAGCTAAGAATGATGAACATGAGTTTAAGCCTATTAGCTCAAAATTGGAAGAGCGTTGTGATTAACCACAAAGACGCGGGTTCAACTCCCACATAGGCTCCTTATACATGTGCTCTTAAAATGGGGCAATTACATTATGGTTTTTCAGATCCTAAGTGCAAACTGAACTGTGGCAAGAAGCCGCAACGCACCTGTATCCAACCATAGCTAATGCTTAGTTGTTATTAAATCCTTTTTTTTTCTGGGATGCTATCTTTTATCTAGTTGTTTGACATATGTTTCTAATTTTCGAATCAAATATAATCTTATGGAGTGATGGACTGTCGGTTTTGGAAGCAAGTTTTGATATATTGATAGAGCAAGTTTTGTACAGTGAATCTTGAGCAGTAAAAGATACCAATTGAGTCATGGAGCTAGCATATTCATGCAATTTCTTGAAACTGCTTCATTTTCATATTTTCTTCCCTTCAATCTTTTTTTTGCCCTCAATAGTCAATCCTGTTCTATTTATTTATTTATTTTGATTTCTTTTCACATACATTATCCAACTTTCAATATATTGATCATCATGGGAGAGATCAAGGGCTGAATGTCAGGAGGAAATCTCAGAGTCTTGTGAGTTTGGTGAATGACAAAGAAAAGATTCATCCATGACCTACTTCCTGCGCCAACACCCAACCAATATTCAACATCTCATCCAAATTAATAATGAATGAACAACATACGAAGAAAATAGGATAAGTTGTAATCTAAGTCTGCATTAACCACGAAAAAGAAAACTAATAAGCTAAAAAAAGTGCATGGAAATGACACAACTAGGGTCCATAATACCACTCAAGTCAGCAACATGAATCAATTCAATCAACACTGAAATTGAAAACAACAGAATCATCCCCTAACGTCTAAGGACCTAACCACTACTGATGGCCTCCTCCATTGTGCTTATGGTAGTGATACACCATATATGCAAGCCTCGAATCATTATTGTCCATAGCAAGGAACATGGAGGCAAGATCCCGGTTGACCAAATTATCAACGCAGTAACACCACATCTCCCCGGCCTGCTCGAGCAAACCATCAGCCACCATCTCTTTAAGAACGCGCATAACATCTTTACTGTAAGAGCGAGTAGTGTTGGAGTCATCGTGCTCCAACATACGCACCAACTTGTCGTTAGTCTCTTGGAATGTCTTCACGTGCTCTGAGTACAACAAGGATCCCATGGACTTCCCTTTTGTGCGTTTAGAACGTCCGAGATGCGAGGCTGAACCACCAGCTACTCGCTTACCCTTATCAACATGGCTTGGCATGTCACCTGAAGGAGGGATGACGGAAGTCGACGTTCTACTACGCCTTGGGGGATGCTTGGTTGCACTCGAGCCTATGACACCATCTTCGTCCCCTAACAGCTCATCGAATTGTGATAGGAGGGGATCATTGTTGAAGAGAGGTGCAAACTCAGACCCCCCATCGCCATCGGATTGCCCATCACCATCATCATGTGCACCCTCATCAAATTCTGTCGGAGGTGCCTGCGACGGTTCTTGTGACACAGTCATCGAGGGAGCAATGCAGTACTTCCCTGTTGCAACCGTTCCCCCATAAAGTTGTTCCCACAAGTCCTCGAGCTCAGGTGGCACACCTTTCTTTTTAAATTTTCTATAATTTGCGTTCTCCTGCAACAACAAAACAAAAAATGACGTTATACAGAATAAGACACATAATCGTATGTATATATATATATATGAATATATACGACACAATAATGGAAATAAACATAACGTGGAATATGAGGAACAAGTCACTTACCGCAAGTTTTTTATCCCACCAATCATTTGTGGCGTTAATAGTTCCCTTTTCGGGATCCCATCCCAAACCCGTCTCGCCGTGCTTTAGGTCCTTCCACTCCTTCCAATGCTTTTTCATTTCTTTGTTACGGTTTCTCAGTGTCTCGCTATTGCATTTCTTCTGACAAAGAGCCTCAAATTCAAGGGTTAAGCTTTCCCAGCTATATGGTTGGTCCCTACCATTCTTATGCTGGAATGCAATTAGCATCTCGACAAACATCTTCGTCGTCTCAAAGTCCCAATTGAACACAAGCTTGCTGCTCGGCGCCATGACTACCTCAACAACTAGCGTCCGAATTAAAACCAAGTGTGGAACCGAACAATGGATATAATTACACCGCACAATATATCAAATCATAGATAAGCAGACCATTCTACAGACGTAAACTATACTAATTACACAACAATCAACCTATAAAAACATATACCAATCTGTTGAATTTTACACAACAATCAAACTAACCTATACTAATTATATATTGAAATCGATCGATCATAACTCAAGAATGTGATAGTATCCAATTTCCCTAAGCCCTAAGTAGATCAAATGAAGCTTCGCCGTTAATAATTTCACCATCAATGAAGACAGTGATCATAACAATATTAATTAGCATTCATATATAGTCATGTGGATTAACAATCAAACACGAAACACGTACACGATTGATCGTAATTAGTATATATAGGGATAGGAAACACGAAAAAATTAGCAATGTAAACAAACTAGAATGATCGATATAAGCACAATCAACTTCTAGTCATGTGGATATTATCAAAACTATAACGATCGACATATACACAACAATCAACTTACCTCAAGCACGTAACCTAGAGATACTCGCCCGGAATTACCCGATGTTGTTGCTGCTGTACGGAAGTTTGCTCAGATTGCCGCACTGATGTTTGCTTGCGGGACGTGGGATTCAGCGGTATATATGAACGTGGAGCGTATTAATTAGGGTTTGTTATCAAGGGTAGTTTAGTACTTTTACATATAAACTACCAAAAATAACCTTTTACCAACCAAACACCCAACAAGGTTATTTTTAGAAATTAACCTCAACCTTTTCCACCTCCACCGCTTTAAAAAATAACCTCTACCTCCACAACCTAAAAAAATTAACCTTAACCCCTTTCAAATAACCCGCAGACAAACACGCCCTTAGGTGGGGTTTCAAATTTTCAAAGTGTTCAAATTTTTGGGAAAACCCGGTTAAAATTTTCTAAGTGTTAAAATTTTGCCTCTCATATTTTGAAAACCCTCCTTTTTTTTCTAAGTAATTTGGTTCCGCCACTTGTCCCTTAAACGCGCGTTTTTATTTTTTCCAAAATCAACAATTTCACATCTGTCTAAAACTTTGACAATTTTATAAACTCTTTAATACATCACAAAAAATATTACTAATGTAAAAGAATAATTTTCACATCTTTTGTTTTTTAACAGACTTAAATGTAGTGTTGTCTATTGACAGTATTCTTGTAGTGAGTACCTATGAACCTTTTACTTTCACATTAGTTTGAACAAAGATTTAAGAAGATAAAGTTTAGGTTTTGTTAGAGGCGGGGCTGGGTAATGTATATTTGAGGAAATATCTAGTAGGATCCGACAATTAAGCGGTTATGATTAATAATATAGTTGTTATGATTTAGGTCAAAACCGTATCATTACTCAATCTCCCGTCGATTTTTGATCATATCCTGTCAATGTTCATATTTGGGATTGTTAAGGACGGTATCCATCCTGTCAATATGATAATAATATGGTTTCAAGATATATATTGACAATCCTTCTGTAAATAGGGTTAATAATCCTGAAGATATGATTGACCGTATCTTCATTGATTCTCTCCCCTATTATAGTTTTAATCATGTCAAAATAAACCTATAACCTTGTCACTATGAACATTATTCTTGTCGTTCTGAACAAATAACTTTGTCATCTTGGACATACCTTTAATTTCTAGTTATGGTATGGATAAAATCGTATCTTTATTCTCCTCCCTATTATAGACTTCATCCTGTCATTATTAATTATCAGGTTTGTCATAAAAAATCTATATCCTGTCACTTTTGATTCTCTTACCAAGTCAATGATTTTTATCCGGCTAGTTTTATTATTCTTAAATTTTCGAGAAAAAAATATTAAAAACATTATTTGAATATATATTTCATGTTTTATATGTTTTTTTACTTTTCTTTTAATTCATAATACTCCTTTTAATGATTTTTACATTAAAATATAAAGGTAAAATCAGTCATTATTTTTTAGCACAAATGACCTATTTTTTTAGCACAAATGACCCACATATTTTATTTTTGTCATTCTAAGAAAACGGATATATTTTTACAAACTGAACACCGATTTGATGTATTTCTGCAAATGAGCCTATATGTATGCCCAATCCTCCTATTATCGATATTCTATTTTTTGTTTTGGTGGTCTGGGTTGACCCCGAATAATTTATAACAAGTTCCGTGCCTGAGTACTGTACGTGTAGATACGAAAAGTCAATCCATCTAGAGCGACCCCCAAAATGGCAGACTAGTTCCAATTCAAGTACTATGAAATATATTTTAATTTATACAAGTAATAATTTTGAGGGATCAATTTTAGAGTTATTTTAGAATACGCAGTCAACTGATTAGCTTATGGCTTGGTCGACCTACGCAAACTTTATAAAAAGTAGTAATAATAATAATAATGTAATTTCCTGTAGGTCAGCTTTGAAAGGATCGGAGGAAGAAGCCAGCTAGCTTGGTGATAGATATGCGCATCCAAGTAGAAAAATGGAAATACAAATAAATATATAAACAATCAAAAGATCGGATCGGATCCATTAGAGAGAAATTTATAGCATGGCAAGGCTTGGATTAGCCGATGGGTTGGTCGTCGTCGACGCAAGCTCAGGCTCAGGGGGCCTGTTTCTTGTCATTTGGATGATTCTCGTTTCGCTCTCTATCATAGCCATGGCTATATTCAGCTGCAGTGATGGTGCCGATAGCGGAAAAGACAAAGCCAATGGCGGTGGTGGCTGCGGTGGAGGCGGTGGCTGCGGTGGTTGTGGCGGCTGTGGAGGCTAGGTGTGTATATACAGCACTACTATCCTTCTTTGTGTAACAATCTCTATCTTTTACATGTTGTGTTAATTGTCTCTGGTTTCAGTTCCTCCTACAGAGAAATGAATCAATGATTGAGTGTAATTTTAAAGGGAAAAATTAAATGTTGAATGTGAATTTAAAAAAATAATAACTTTACCAATAGTAGTTTTGGGGGTGGGGATATTGATCCACCGGTCGGGCTATTCGTGGAGTTTTACTAGACTGGAAATGGAGCACGGATATCCAAATCAACCGCTCCATCCATACTGAAATCCGTTCTTGATCGAGTGGAGATTGCCGGAAGGACTTGTCTCTTTGTTCTTCTTAATTTCTCTGCGCCATTTATGGTAATTAGTTCCTCCTCGAGAACCAGCAGAATGATGAATATGCTCCGTGCTTTTCTTAGGGGCGAGCTAGAGTAAGGGCGGAGGAGGAGGAAGACCTAAGGCAAGCGGCGGGAGATGCAAATGGCCATGGCGGCGATTGCTTTGAGGCGGGAGGTGCTGAAGCGCCGATCGACGCACGTTCCATCGGGGTCGCCACTATGTGCTACCACGTTGAATTGTGTTCTTGTTATCGTTTTTAATCTAATGAAGCCTGGTACTACTATGATCCTCCGTAATTCTAAGAGCATCATGTGAACCCTACAATACCCTTAACTTACTTTTCTTCCGTCAACGGCCCTATTTTAGCTTTTTATTATTTGTAATTGTACCGTCATTCGTGAGCCCAAATTTCAGGCCCTTGGATTATTTTTACTATTTACCCTTTTCAATTACTCAATTATTATTATTATTATTATTAATCTTGTTGTTGTCGTTGTTTAATTGTAAAATGAGAAAGAAATAAACAAAATATAACATTAAATTGAAAATTAGTTTTTTTTGGTAAAAATAATAGTATACGGGTAGACCTGTCAAAACACAACCCGACCCGAACGACCCAAAAAAATTCTGACCCGAATTTTTTTTCCGACCCGAACCCGAAAAACCCAAAATTTTTCGGGTAATCTGGTTTTCGACCCGGTGACCCGATTGACCCGTTAATTTTGACCCGATTGATTTATAATTATATATAATTAATTTTTTTATATATAATTAATTTTTATCTCAAAATTATCAAATCTTGATTTTTTTAATTTAAAAAAGAAAAAATTGACAACCCGAAAATACCCGAAACCTGTTTTACCCAGGACCCGTTTTACCCGAAACCCGAAGTGACCCAACCCAAACCCTACCCGAATGACCCTATTGTGCACAAGACTTAGGATGCACAAATCTTAACCGTTAATTGATAAAAGAAGGATGGCCTAGATTTATTGAGTATTTTTCTGATTTTTTAATTTAAAAAATGAAACCCATAAAAAAAACCTACCCACCTCACTTTTATTAGCGTGTGTGAAAGACGCTCCATTTACAATTCATTACCTAGGCGATTTTGGCGATATAATCTTCTCCCTCACGAATTGTAGCGCCGACGGTCACGAATCCTTTCGATTTTCATATGATTGGGTATCCTCATGAACCCAATCATGGATCAATGTTTCAATTTCATCAAATTCCTTTTCATAAAACCCCCGCTTTTGTTTCAATCGTTCTCAATTTCTCAAAAAGTCTACGCCTACAATTTGGATTAATTTCCACCGATTAGTGCCAATTTCATCTTGTGGAGCGAGGAAGGGGATCTCGACTCGGCGGGGAGGCAAGGCAGGCGAGTCTGTTGGGATAAATAGTTATCCCACATTGATTGTGGGTGGTATAACAAACCAAAATATAAGGTTGGGAGAAGCCCCTTCACATTGGCTTAAGCTTTTGTGTAAAGTGGTGGATCCCGACCTTATAAACAAAAACAAAATAAAACCGACACGACTTCTGATTTGATACGACCCGACTCGGGATTTCTCGGATTCTCACATGGTATCAGAGCCGGGTTCGGCTAGTTTCGGTCTTCAGATTGGTGGGGTCGCTAGCTGGCCTTGTGGCATGTCGGGGGCATTGGTTCCCATATAAGCTCATGTGGCAAGTGCAACTTGTTGGCTAAAAATGTCGTTGCACTTGAGGGGGCGTGTTGGAATGGTGGTTGTCCCACATCGGTAATTTAGAGAATACTTAAACAACATATAAGGTTGGTGGGCTACTCCTCTCATTGCCAATTGGTTTTGAGATGGAACCCCGTTTGGCTTTATGTGTTGTTCGAGTCTCCCGTATGTGGGTCCGCAGACACGACCTCCCTCCAACGTCTTGACCAGCACCAGGACCAACCGAGTTTAACAGGGGGCGTGTTGGAATGGTGGTTGTCCCACATCGGTAATTTAGAGAATACTTGAACAACATATAAGGTTGGTGGGCTACTCCTCTCATTGCCAATTGGTTTTGAGATGGAACCCCGTTTGGGTTTATGTGTTGTTCGAGTCTCCCGTATGTGGACCGCAGACACGACCTCCCTCCAGCGTCTTGACCCGCACCAGGACCAACCGAGTTTAACATGGTCCAGGCGGGTTGCACTTGAGGGGGCATGTTGGGATAAATAGTCATCCCACATTGATTGTGGGTGGTATAACAAACCAAAATATAAGGTTGGGAGAAGCCCCTACACATTGGCTTAAGCTTTTGTGTAAAGTGGTGGATCCCGACCTTATAAAAAAAACAAAATAAACCCGACACGACTCCCGATTTGATACGACCCGACTCGGGATTTCTCGGATTCTCACACAGTCTAGCTGGAGGCGATCCCAGTCTCGGCGGAATCTGGGTGCGATTAATCCCGTTGTTGCAATTGATTAGGCCGATGACGAGGGAGATGGGGATGCCTCCATGGCCGACCGATCTAGGCCCCAATAGGTCACCGATACCCACATGGTTATTCATCAGTTATTCAAGCATTCGTATCGAATTTTTCGTCAATTATTCATACATATGTATCGAGTTTGGGTTATTTGTGACAATGAATTGATCAATTATTCGGTGAAATCTTATTCATTAGTTGTCAGTATATTGAGTTTTTGGTTGATATAAATATTATTCGGTGAAATGTGAAACATTATTCGGTGAAATATGAAGCATTATCCGTATAAATCGTAAGTATTTTTTAGAGATACGAGGTTTATTATATCTGGAATTGATGAAAAAAACATTATTCGGTAGAAATGATAAATTATTCAGTAGAATTGGTAACTTTTGATATGAACTAGATAGAAAAAAGATAACATAATATTATTCGGTAGCATGTGAAATATTATTCGGTGGAATCTCCAAATTTTTAAAAATGAACGAAATCGGGTGGATCTGAACAACATATCACCCATAATTATTTAATTTTCACAAATATTATATATATTTTCTTTTAAAAAAGCGGACCAAAAAAATAAAGATAAAAACGTGGCAAGATGAAAGGAAAAAAAACAATCAGAATAAAGAAAATAAAGCGGCAAGAGAAAAGGCAAAAAAAAAAGATGTGAATTACAATATGGTTTTTATTTTCCACTGGCCCACCAATTTAATTCATTAAAGGGGAGCACGTACACACGCCTACATATTAGGAAGTTGGTGATTTTGGTTGCAGGCCCCACCGATTTTAATTAAAAAATAAAGGAAAATTCTCTTTTAATTATAGCAATCTATTTTATCCATATCAATAGCCTAGAGTTGTACACAAAATACACCATAAGGGTTGTGCACAAGAGAACCACTCCATATATAAACGGGTGTTTATGAGTAAATAAAATTAGTTCACACTTAAATATAATTTTATTTTTATTTTTTAATTATAGAAAATGCCTAAAAATCATTTTTATAGGGTTAATATTCACATGTAGATTTGTTGTGCATGCCAAGGGCCTCACTTTTTAGGGCTCTTGCATAGGGGGCTTCCTGGATGGGGCTCTTAGCCCTTTTTTTTTTTTTTTGCTTAGTTGGCAATTGTAAGTGTAACGGGCTACGTTTCCCACACCGGAATCACCCGATGATGCCTCCGCTAGCTTCAGGGCTGATCTAGAGATGTCCGGAATGTTCTAGAATCTTGGAGAACCTTATGGAGGTCTGCACCCTTGTGTAGAAGTCTCCGGAACTCTACGGAGACTTGTAGAGAGTTATAGGGAATCTTGGCATTGTAGAGATAGTCCTAGAGAATTCTAGAGACTTAGGAAGCCTAGCTCACTTAGGAAAGATCTAGAAAGACCTAGCTAAGCCTTGGTCTAGAATTTTCCATGTACTTGGAGCCTTGGCTATAAATAGGGAGCCACCCCCACCATTTGTAACCATCCAAGCAAATTCAAGCAACCAGAGCTCTCATTTCCCACACAAAGTCTTCCTAAACATTCCAAACACCTTTCGAAGTTCTTAAGCCATCTCTCTTCCGCAAAACTCAAGGCTTGACTTAGTCACTTAGACAAGAGAAGTGCCTAAGAGCCGCACAGCTAGCATCTGAAGTAAGTCGAGTCGTGTCATAAGGGCCTAGATGCCCTCTAATACACATGCTTATAGCTAATGTGGATTGGATTACCTAACCAACCACGAATAATAAAGCCATCAGTACTATCTCCATTGCCCAAAGTTGATCCGTCGAAATTTAGTTTAAACACTCCGAAGGGGGGTTTTCTCCATTTTTTCAGACCTTTTTTTTAGGACTCGATGATGTACTATGTTTGGAGCCAATAAAGTTGGGAGCTTGGATTGTGTCTTCTTTTAAAACTTGGGCCTTTATCCATGTTAGATAGTCTTTCAATATCTTTGTGACCGTTCGTTGTTGACGTTGTAAATATTAATTGGTTCCTGAACAAACCACGTTGTCCATCAGCTAAATGTCAATTTCTGTTTTTGTTCTTATTGCAATTTCATTCCTAGTAAGGCTAAGATTGGTTTGATGTCTCTAGATGTACTTATTGTTGTATTAATTTCTGTTCGCAAATTTGTTAGCAACCAGTTTTCTTGGTTTCTTGCACTACATTCTAAGAAAATATGTGTCCCATCCTATTGTATCCGGTGATCAATTTGTGGGCGTTGGATGTCATAAACTAGTCTTCTCTATAAAGCCACCAGTATGCTTGTCTTCGAATGGATTATGTGGAAGGGGTATGCGTGAAAAATATTCAACGAGAGACAGAAACAAATCCATTATCTCACTACTAGAATTCTGCTATTTAACATCGGTTCATTAACATCAGTCAGAAAAATCTGCAGTTTTTTAACATCGGTGAAAATGGTAGCCTGGGTTTGTGATCTGTTTTTGATAACATGTCAATATTTCTTACATGCTCGAAATGCAAGCTTTAAAGTTTACATTCCTCTTCTGTTGCCTAGCCTGGGTTTAGAGCAAGATTTAAGTTCAACTGATACTTCAGTCAGGAGCGTGTGGATTAGCCCTTTTGTTCAAGGAGCTCATGGATCGTGTGAGCTTGGATGGTCAGCTTCTTCAGGATTCCCTTTCCAGGTACTGTCCCTTTACCTTACTTTATTAATCATAGTAGCTTACAATATTTAATTATTTACCTTGCTCTGAATTCACCACCATGTTGAAGTTTTGGTGTTTGATGGGTTGACTCGTGTGTAATGAATGGTTGTTTGTAACTAGATGTGTGCGGAATCTGTCATCGGCGGTCTTTTGACTAGTTTTGTGTTGAATGATTGAAGAGAATAAATGGAGATGTATATTTATTTATCTGTTCACTAAGGGTTTAAGGACAACTTATGACTTTAGTGTGAGCGCGTATAGGATGTTCACCGTGAATGAATCGGTGGTTACATTATGGGAGGTAGATGGTGGGCGAAGAAGTTAAAAAATGCACTCCCTAGTAACATAGTAAATGAAATTCTTGAGATTCTGTTACCAGTGTCCTACTTTGAGGATCGGCTTTACATGTGGCCCGATAGAGCTGGCTGGTTTACTACCTCAAGTGCATACAAATTAATCACAACTCAAACATCCTTACACTTAGACAACAATGCCGGGATATGGAAAGTGAACATTCTGCCTAAGGTTAAAAGTTTTCTTTGGAAGGTTTCTCAGGGTGGTCTTCCAACTGCCTCTCGGCTTTCCAGTAGGGGAGCCTCTATCCCGTCCACTTGTTGTTTGTGCAACGGTGCGATTGAAGATGATGTTCACCTTCTGCTGGAATGTCCCTTCGTACGTCCTTTAAATACATTCCCCTCTCGTGTAAATTCAACCATTGCGAGCATGATTGTTCTTTCTCATGACATTAAAGCTATCCTATCGTTCGATCATCGGGAACAACCTAAACTCGTCGGCCAAGGAAATGCTTGCCTTTTCCTAGTGGTCAGTATGGTATATTCGAAACCAACATCTGTTTCGGTAGGTCCTCATCCCACGAAAAGATCGATATAGCTTTATGATTGATAAACTCCCACTTTGATAGTTGGAGTAAAACTGCCATGCTAGAGGATAGTCTAGACAAGGAATCTCCCATACTAAAAAATATCTCCAACAACCCGAAAAAAAGAAAAAGAACCATGGTAGGATTTTATGGCGCAAACCTCCAATGGGAATTCTTAAGCTTAACTTTGATGGATCAGCGCTAACAAAGAATGAAAGCACGACCGGTGCCATAATTCGGGACTGGAATGGTCATCCAATACGAACATGTTATCAAAAACTTGGTCAACAAAGCCCATTGAAAGCGGAGGCTCTCGCCCTTAAAATGGGAGTCCAACACGTCATTCAACTCAATCTTGACAAAATTCATATTGAAGGTAATTCTAGCATAATCATTAACCACTTAAACAGAAAATCGAAATGCCCCTGAGAAATTGAGCTAATCTTGTCTGATGTTAAACTTCTTCTATCGACTTTGAAAGAAGTTTCCTTCTTTCATGTGCCCCGTTTGGGGAATAGAGTGGCTGATAAGGTTGAACACCTTTGCCACTCTGCCCGGGGAGTCGATATTCACAATGATTCTGGTCTTTTAGACCTCATTCACAAGGATGTTGCCGGGCAGAGATTGCTCGCCCGAATCCTTTCCGAATAAAAAAAAGTGACGTTTTTTTCAAATGTAAATGGATTTTGTAGGTTTACTAGTGCAAATTGCCCCTGAAACTTTTCACGTGTATTTATAGGATAAATTATTTTGGCTGGAGCCCTTATCCGGTACTGGAAAGGACGTCCGATACACAAATGTTATTAATAATTAGGTAAACAAATCCCTCCGAAAGTGGAAGCTCTTGCTCTTAAGTTGGAAATTCAACATGCTCTACAACTTCGTATTGACAAAATTCACATAGAAGGTGATTCCTTAATAATCATAAACCACATAAACAAAACATCTAAATGTTCTTAGGGAATTTAACTAATCTCGTCAGATGTTCAACTCTTATTATCGACTATGAAAGAGATTTCTTTCTTTCATGTTCCCCGGTCAGGTAATAGAGTGACTGATAAGGTTGCACACATTAGTCGCTCTGCCCTGGGGTGTCCATATTTACAACGATTGTGATCTCTTAAACCTCATCCGGCGGCTGCCGCCATGTGGTGCTCGCTCGTCCGAATTCTTTCCTTGTAAAAAAAAATAAAAAAAATAAAAAAATAATACGAACTATTAAATGTGAATAAAAAATAATACGAAATTTCAAAACTACTAATTCATATATAAACTATAACACATTAAACCAAAATTGATACAAGGTCCAAAATTCACAAACTCTAAATTCACTTGAACTCAATGTATAATTAATAATAAATTGTGGTCAAATTGTAAAATTTAGAATTGTATTATCTTCCCCAATTTGTTCTACAGTTGAAGGCAGCCATGGCAGAGCGTTGATGGCGGATGCGGCACAGACCCGCACAACACTAAAGACCCAACCACCGGCCAACTGCCAACCGGGCGAGAGCCACCGCCAACTGGCAATCGGACGAGAGCCACCGACAAAACAACTAACGATGGCCGGTGAGGCTGGAGACGACGGACGTCGGGCAGGCAGGAAGGCGATACTGCACCAAAATGACGACGGAGGTGCAGAATACCACGAGCGAAGACGAACGGGTTGGTTGAATGTATGGTTGAATTCTGTCATTGAAGAGGACCTTCCGCCATTGAATTCCACCATGTCGGAGCTCGATTCGAAACACCACCGAGTTCGGGGAGGTCAAGATACCCAAATTAAAGGTCGAATCCGTGAGAATGGATAACGGGAACCCAAAATCTGTCAGAAATCTCGTCGAATGGATAGCGGGTTGGTTGAATGGCTGGTTAAATTTTCTGTCCGTAAGCTCCATTGTTGAGTCTGGGGGATGGTAGAAGAGATTAGGGTTTTTTTAAGATAAATATAATTTTCTTATGAATTTTGGACCTTGTATTGATTTTGGTTTAATATGTTATAGTTTGTATACTAGTCTATCCCCGTGCATAGCACGGATTTAATGTAAAAATATTATAAAATAATAGTAATTATTTTTAAATTTACTTATAAAAAATATTAACCTTCAAAAATAAATAATTTATATTCATGATTCATCTACAAAAAAACAAACAAAGAGCACGTCGTATCAATGGAGAATTTTGCAAAATTTTCAATATGGTTGTGACATGTGGCAGAATATGTCACAACCACAATTCTAGTATTTTAATTACAACAATGTAAATGTAAAAGAAATAAATAATAAATTTGGTAATTATATCAATGTAAATTTAAATTCATTAAATTTGAAAGATATTAAAATATGAATACAAATCATATAAATTTGGCAGGTATTTAACATGTCATCAATGAAAAGACTATATTAGTAATGATATGACATACTGTAAAATTAAATCAATATTGTGGCAATATATAATTGGACAAAGGTTTTGGAGGAAAAAATTTCAATGTGGTTGTGACATGTGGCAGAACAGTTTCTGCTTTAGCATTGTACTAGTGTAATACTCGTGCCTTAAAGGCACGAGATTTTGATTCATTTCAAATTGAAAATCATTCTATATATCCATATAATACTACATTAATATATACTTGTTTACAACAAAAATAATATGTATAAAGTATATTTTTTTAATTTATAAATTAGTTGGAAAGAGATACAATATAATTTTTTAAATGATTTAATAAGGTAAAGTGGTAATAAAACTCAAACACACCACTTATTATAATTTGAAATACATATATGATTATTCTCATTAGGATAAAACTAAAAAAAATTAAATTGTCATATAATGATTAAAAAATCATAAGCACATGATTATGCGAATTAATACTTTTAAAATTATGTAGATATATAACTTATTCATTATTTTCATTAGAAAGATGGCTAGAAATAAGGAGAAATAAATAAAGGTAAGATGGTAAAAAAAGGGGTGATTTGAAAAAATAACTCTATTATCCGAATTGCTTGCATGCATAATCCAATCCGATTTTTTTTTGTTGAAATGCGGATATCCACTTGCTAGGTGAAGTCGGTAGCAGGTCACCCAGTGGGGTACAACTGGACTCCATCTCGGTTGCACGTACAGTGAGAGATAGAGGGAGAGATCGAGACAAGTCTACTCCTAAAACGCGAAGAATAGTGAGAGAGGAGGAGGGGAAAAGTAGTTGTTAGAGAGAGAGAGAGAGAGAGAGAGAGAGAGGTGAAATAGAAAAGTGCGGGATGAGAGGAGAGAAAGACCAGTGAGAGTGTCAGTGAGGGGAAAAAAGATACTTTCAATTAAATTATAAGTTTCAGAGAAAACCAATTGAATAAGGAAGGGTCCGGGGGTTTATTTGAAGGATTACGTGTAAGCAGTACGTTGTAACTGCACATCTATATTAGATACACATGTCACATATTGTATTTAACTAGACAAGATTTTGTTCTCTCTGGTCGACACTACACATGTCATAGTGAGAGTGTCAGTGAGGGGAAAAAAGATACTTTCAATTTAATTATAAGTTTCAGAGAAAATCAATTGAATAAGGAATGGTCCGGGGGTTTATTTGAAGGATTACGTGTAAGCAGTACGTTGTAACTGCACATCTATGC
Source organism: Persicaria tinctoria (assembly GCA_037127255.1). NCBI lineage: Eukaryota > Viridiplantae > Streptophyta > Magnoliopsida > Caryophyllales > Polygonaceae > Persicaria > Persicaria tinctoria. The sequence continues at coordinate 11,581,744 of JBANSL010000014.1, forward strand.
TTTACTTGTATTGGAATCGAATTGACAAGAGTGACAGTGAAGGGTGACAGTGAGGGGGCATAAACATACTTATAATTAAATGTTAAGTGTAAGAGAAAAAACATCAAAGAAGAAGAAAGTGGGTGGAGGTGAATTTGTTGGCCGACGTGTAAGCGCTTAGTTGTCACTGGACACGTAATGAAAAAAGCATTACACATATTGAAATCTACTAGACACGATATCTCGGAGACAAATTCACTTGCATTAAACAAATATAACACAGAAGCAGCCATTTAAAAGACAGTAGCAAAGAGTAGCAAAATACAAGACATTGAAATCGAATTTTACGGTAACAAGAAGTGCTGCATGGTGAATCTATGTCCAACCCACTCGAAGTATGGGCGCATAATGCGGGCACGATGATCAGTCGTCTCGTCGCTAAGTGGGAAGTTGACCGTGAATGTTTGGTCATTCCCATAATCGGACACACGAACGACCCTGCCGGACCAGTACCCATGGTTGACGCGACAGTCGATATGGTCTTCGGGCATGTAGGCGTCGTACGAAATACGAGGCGGATGAACTCCCTCAGCAGCTATCTTTTGTTGTTGCGTAGGAGGGTCAAATATTCGACTTCTTAGTGGTTAGGATCCAGTTTGCATACAAGGGCCGCCTCGTAAAACGACCCGAGCATCCCAGCCTCACCTTTGATGATCTCTACTCTTTGATTTCGTCGGTATGGCGGCGGCGACGTGACATTGGTCCTGCATAAAATAACAAAAATAAGGTAGTATAATGATATAAGTAGCACAATTGAAATCTACACAAATGAAATGATTGACAAACCTCCATCGTCCGATTCGTTGGATGATATAACAATGGGGACAGGTCGGGGAGGGAGGCCAGATGAGGAGGCGCGGTGGTGTGATAAGGATGTCATTTCGTTGAAGGGTTGTTGGAGAGGTTGTTAAATGACAATGAGGATTTAACTTACCAATTTGTGGGGAGTATGGATATATATATATATATATATATATATATATATATATATATATATATATATATATATATATATATATATATATATATATATATATACACACACACACACGACATTCACCATGAAAAAGAGAAACCTCTCATGCCTCCTTTAGAACGCGCCACAAAAGAAAACCCCTCATCTCCCCAAAGAAAGAAAGAGTCGATTAACACTCCATGCCGCTTCTCCTTCGAGCCTGCAAATCCGTACAAATCAATTACAGATCTCCCACCCATACAACTGGTTTTGGATGATAATCCTAGTCTAAACCTACTCTGGATACTACCTCATCATCATCATCCTTGTGCTGGCTTCGTGCTATTGGCGAATTTGGTTTCCCCTTTCTTCTGGTTTGCGTATTTGGGTGCCCTAAAACCTAATCCTCCCAAAATCGCTTGTTGTGGGTTTGGATTTTGGTTCAAGAATTGGGTTTCTGATGAGATCTGGTCTAATCGACCCCCTCCTTGGCCTAATCGGAGGTGTACGATCCTAAAAAGTTTGGGGGTCTGTCCTCCTCGGATTGGCTCAAGCGTCTGCAATTGGGAGCAGTTTGGCCAAGTTCACAAGTTTCTGGGGATGGGGTGGTGGGAGGTGCTCGATGGGATGGTGTTGGCTCGTGTGGCGTCCCTCCGAAAGGGAACTGATCGCTTCTTCTATTTAACCGGTGGGCGACGGGGGGGTTTCTCACAACTCATCCTTTCTCTTCTTTCTTTCTTTCTCTTCTCTTCTCAACTGTCTAATTACTTTCTCTTTGTGTTTGTGTTGAGCATGGCTCCAACTGAAGCCGACAAGGGTAAGAACCCTCTGGTGGTAGATGATCCTACCCCAGTATTGGAGAAAACCAAAATGCCGGAGGGCGAAAATCTCAAAGAGCAGATCTTGCGGAAAAAAGAAGTGGGTGAATCAAGCAAAAAGGGAAAGCTGGAAAGGAAGTTCAAGAGAAGAACGATCAACAGGGAGAGGCTACAGGCACTTCAGGGGCGTGTTCAAGAGAACATCTCAGCCCTTAACCACTCCTCCCTCTTTGCCACTATTATCGGGGATCCACTTGAAGCTAAAGAGGTCAGGAGACGGGTCAGGTACGTGTGGAAATTCCTTACTGGTGGATTTCAACTCATCCCAATTGCAAACAATTGGTTTGAGTTGCGATTCGATGTGGCTTCTGATCTTGATTTGGTTTGGGACAATCGTCCTTACCGGATCTCTGGCCAACTCATCCTGCTAAGGCCGTGGTGCCTTGATTTCGACCCTTGGTTGGAATCGGTTACCAAACTGGATCTTTGGATCCGTTTCCCGGGTTTGCCGTCCAAGTATGTGCATGATGACATCCTCCGGGATATCATCCTAGAGAATGGTTTGGGTCAGATTATTTGTATTGCTGCTTTTAATGCCAAGGGGGCACGTTTTCGCTACCCTAGAGTGTGTGTTTCAGTAGATGTTACGATGATAGAAGGCCAGTCTGTTTGTGTTATCAACGAGCATGGAGTGGTGGAAACCTATCCAATCTGATTTGAGGATTTTCCTCAAGGTTGTGGAAGCTATGGCTCTAACGACCATGTGTTCGAGGCTTGTCCATTGAGGCACCTGTGCAATGTCAATGCTGTCAACCCGGCTGAAATTCCTGTGGAGGTTGAGGTGCCTGCTGGTGAGGCTCCTGGAGTTGATGGCCATGGTGTCTGGTCTACTGTCGCTGGAAGGAAGCCTGTGGTGATCCCACCACCATCTTTTAGTCATCCAAAAACTGATATCCTGTCTTGCTTCGGTAAGAATGTTACAATCTCGTCTGATTCATCCTCTTCTAAATCTCCAATTGGTTCCTCTGGGGGCTCAGAGAACAATCCTGGCGCCTTTATTCTGGTGGAGCCAAACAGTGCTGTCACCTCCCCAACCCTTGCCATTGATGCTACCCTGCCCCCTGCTGCCATGATCCCAAATGATGACATCCTTCCTCCGTAGGCAGAAGCGCAACCGGATCTTTACTTTTGGGCTGCTGACAATGAAGAGAATCTGGAATTTAATAAAGACGAATTCATGGAAGATATTCTGGTGGAGGATGGCTTGGCTGATCCAGGCTTCTCTCAGGCAGATTTTGATGCTATCTTGGCTAATGTTCCACCATCTGCGGAATTTGTTCTACCTGATCTAAGCAACCCCGCCAGACTTGCCGAGTCACTGCAGGAGCACTTTGTGATTCCTAATGCTTCACCTTCAGTGATCCGTGATGTTGAGCATATGGAGCTGTCTGTTGGTTCCCTCTCTGAGTCGGCTAAGCGCAAAGTAAAGATTGAGGAAGGCGATTCTGCTTGCTCTACCATAAGTCTGATGGGGAGCAGCAAGAAAAAGGGTAAGCATGTGTAGCACAATTAAGGGTAGGAGGTTGGAGGTTCTCATTGATGGTTGTGAGCTACCTCAAGCCATGATAACTTTGAAACCATCTCTATCTATCTGCAAGGCTGATTATGCGAGCATATGTGGTGGTTTTATTTTGATCATGTCTGGGAGCAGTAATGTGGTATGTTTTTGTTCATTTTGTCCAGGCACTAGTTTCAATATCCTTGATCAGTTGGTGTTTTCTATGGTTTACTATCATCAGTCTAAGTATTGTAAGAAACATTGGGTGACCTTTGCTTGTATTATATTGGTTGCTTATTATCAATGGAAATGGTCTATTAGGTATGTAAACATCTATTATTTTGATAAGCTGAATTGCATAACCTTTATAATAATAATACCCAAGGATCAGCAAAGATGCCAAGTAAATAGTTTTGATTATGAATATCTTATACATCTAAACACAAGGAATTTCTGCCAAAAATATTTTAGAGTAATTGGTCCTACAGGTAAGCCCACAGATTTTATCTATTGTTACTATAAGCTTATTTATAAGTCAATTGGAAACAAAAATCAGCAATCAGTTAGGATTTTGCTACATTCATTCAGGATATTAAATTGTAAACTAAACTTAAGTACCCTGTTGTTTAAAAACCAATGTTATGATTTTAGCGGCAGTATTCCTTGTATAAAATCTTGCATAATACAAGCTAAGTGCTCTTGTGAATCACATACAACTCCAATTATGAGTAAGAACTATAGGGTGGCTAGGATGGTTTTCCTTTTCTCTATATGGACTAAACGATTCTTACTCTGGCAACCTTCAAATTCTTGTGTGCAGATTGTATATAGCTTCCCCACAAAATCGATTTTTGAAAATTTCATAGGAAATTATGACTGCATCCATGAGAGTTGTACTGAGAAACAATGTCACATATACATTAACAACAACAAAGGATACCTCTACACTATTTTTCAGCATCCCATAAGACATTCTACTGGGGCTGTAATTGCCTGTTTGCGAGGTGCTAACGGTATCTTCAGAGTCCCCATGGTTCCGTCTCTCACGCTCAAACTCGGGATTAACCCTTACATCAACAAAACCACTCTCACAGACTGCGGGGGTTTGTCTCAACAGCTTAAGCATTCGGAAGAAAGAGTTAAAGTGCTCATACACCTATGGCAGACTACATGTGTACAAATTTCTTTACTATTAGAAGTTCCACACCCCTTACTTCTAATGGTGCAAACAGTTATTAAATGAAAGTCGGTTTTTGGAACATTAGAGGCATGGGAAAGGGAAATGTTTGGTTAGACTTAAAAGCTATGAGGATTAATGAACACATTAATTTAATGGCAATTGCTGAGACTAGGACAAACACAATCCCACAAGAGAAAACGTGGAAAACTACGGGGTTTAATAAGGCTATCTGGTCGATCGGTGAGGATAGAACGGGAGGCATTGGACTATTATGGAATGAGAACTCCTTCACAAACCAGACAATAGAAGTAGAGGTTGTCCTTCCAAGAGTAATCCGTGTAAAGTATGAGTGTAGAGAGAAAAAAAATTTGGGTATGCTATTCTTTGTTTATGCACCACCACATGAAAGTGACAAAAACACATTCTGGTTGGAATTGTCAAATATAATCATGAATGAACCCCTTCCATGCTTAGTCATGGGGGATATGAACGAATTAAGCTGCAGTCACGACAAAGAAAGGGGAGCGTCAAATAGCATGTCCAGATATGTCAGATTAAATCTCTTCAAAGATCAATGCGCTTTTTCCGAGATTCCGACTTCAGGGAATCAATTCACCTAGCAGAAAAAAAGGAAGGGGAAAACAACATATGGGAAAAACTAGATCGAGTACTTGTTCAGCATGAGTTTCTTAGCTACTATCCCAACTTAGCTACATTTAATGGGGCTTTTTCGGGCTCAGATCATTGCCCCATCTCCATCTGCTTAGATTCAGGAAGAAAATTTACTCCACCGCCGTTTAAATTTGAGAATATGTGGATACACAGGATGGATTTTAGGAATATCGTTAAACAAGCTTGGAGAGTAAAATGTTCAGGGTCAGCAATGTATAGACTAGTCTATAAAACAAGACTCATGAAGAATAAGGCCAAAGTCTGGAATAAGAGTACATTTGGTAATGTCTTCCGACAAATACAGTTAGTAGAGAAAGAATTAATCGCCATACAATCTAAAAACCACCCCAATATAGGCATAGAAGCACGCGTGGAGAAACAACTAATCAGGAAGAAAGAACAATTATTAAACTTCCAAAAGAAATATTGGGGACAACGGGCGAAATCTAAACATATCAAGCTAATAGATTCCAACACGGGCTACTTTCATAAAATTGCTTCGGGAAGACGAAATAGAAAGATAATTAGAAACATCACATCGTCTTCCGGAACACAGATTTTGGGTGAAGATAATATCAAGGAAGAGGTGAAAAATGACTTCTGTCGGCGATTTTCCAAAGAGCAGATAAACATGAATCTTCTAAATGAGTACCTTGAGTTAATACCTGCAGCTATCACGGAAGAGGAAAACAAGAGCATAAGTAAACAACCTACTAACTGTGAAATTAAGAATGATGTCTGGGCATTAGGATGTAACAAATCCCCTGGCCCGGACGGTATGACAGTTGAATTCTACAAGGAATACTGGGATATAGTTGGTGGAGATGTCATTAAAGCAGTAAAAGCTTTTTTCCACTCTGGAAAAATGCTTAAACAGATAAACCACACGTTTATAACATTACTGCCAAAGTGTGATAATCCCTCGAAAACGGCTGATTATAGACCCATCAGCCTGTGCTCAACAATTTACAAAATAATCTCAAAACTTCTTACTGAGAGACTTAAAAGAGTAGTTGGGAAACTTATTCATCCCTTTCAGGGAGCATTTGTGTCAGATAGAGCCATACAGGATAATATACTAATTGCACATGAGATTTTCCACTCTTTCAAAACACGAAAAGGAACAGAGGGCTGGCTAGCAATTAAACTAGATATGGAAAAAGCATATGATAGGGTTGATTGGACGTTTACGGAGGCAGTTTTGAGGAAATTTGGGTTTAGTAACGAAGTACTAAGGTTAATCATGGAATGTGTTTCAACTGTGTCCTTTTCGGTTCTTGTCAATAATGGCCCTACGGAAGTTTTCAACCCTTCGCGTGCTCTGAGACAAGGCGATCCGTTGTCCCCTTTTTTGTTCATTATTGGTGCAGAAATCCTGGCAAGAAAACTCAATACGGAATCCAACCTCAGAGGGTCTGGAATCGGTTTCAGATTTGGCCACTCTGGCCCGAAAATCCCTTTTCTGGCCTTTGCGGACGATATCATCATTTTCGCTAAAGGAAACCAAACAAGTTGTGAAACGGTCACCAAAATCGTTGATGAATATTGTCGACTCTCAGGCCAAAAAGTGAACTATAATAAATCTGCTTTTCAAACATCCCCTGGAATACCCTCTGCGCGTATTACATCCATTGAAGGATGCCTTAACATTGCAAAACAGGTCAAACTTGACAAATACCTTGGATGTCCGATTGTCAACGGTAGAGTGAACAAAGACACGTTCGAGGAATTAATTGGTAGAGCTACATGTCAACTATAAAAATGGAAAGTAGACTCTCTTTCACAACATGGTAGATCAGTGCTTATAAACTCAAACTTAGCGGCCAAGCCACTATTCGCAATGCAAAGCTTCATGCTCCCAGCGTCAATACTATCAACATTGGATAGGGTTAATAGGAAATTTTTTTGGAACAAAGATCTGCAGTACAAACCACTAATAGGTTGGGACAAAGTGTGTAGACCTAAGACAAAAAGAGGGATGGGACTACGCAAGACAAAAGAAATGAACGAGGCTCTACAGATGAAACTCATTTGGAAAATTCTGGCTGAACCAGATAACGTCTGGGTTAGAATCATTAACCATAAATACTTGAAATCTGAATTCATTTTGAATTACGTTAAGAGAGGAAATGCCTCATGGCAATGGACACAACTTAGAAAAATTATTAAACCCTTCAAGGATGGTTTAGTATGGTCAGTAGGGGATGGAAGAACTATTAAATTCTGGCAGGATAAATGGGCACCCATTAAAGATATTAAGACTGCAAGCATTGATCCGGCAAATATTAATAACAATGAAACAGTTGCAGCATATATCGTTGATGGTGTTTGGGATAGGGCAAAGCTGGAATCAGCTCTAGAATATGAAGTAGCCCAGCAAATCGCTGACATTCCATTACCGGTGAGCCAAATCCAAGATAGAATGTACTGGTGGCCAGATAAAAAAGGGTGGTTCACAACGTCAAGTGCCTATAAACTAAATACAAAATCAATTGAGCTGAAAAACAACGTCAACGCCTGGATATGGAAACTTAACGTACCACCAAAAATTAAGAATTTCATGTGGAAAGTCTGTCACGATGGGCTTCCCACTGTAACGGCCCAGGATTATGATTCCCGAGTTACGTTTCGAGGGATGAAACCCCTCGTTGGGATCTTGCATCCTCAATTACCTCAACAGTCCCATATTCTACGAACAGGGGAGGGAAAAGGACGGGACTGCAGTGGCTCTATGGCGGCTCCGATGGTCTCTGGGCAGCCCTTGGGTGGCGCCGGACGTCAGTGGAGGTGGTACTGGTAACAATGAATAAGGAGTGAAGGTGATGGAGTGGTGATGGTGAAGACGAGGATGGAGGACGATGGAGGTGATGATGAGTGACGGTGACTAAGAAGGTGATGGTGGTCGCGGGGTGACGGTGAGGAGGAGATGGTGAATGATGATGAATGAAGATAGGGAGAGGGATTGAAGTGAAAGATATACAGAGGGAGAGGGATGGTCTCGGGCAGGGTAAGGTGAGCGATGGGAGTGGGTGAGGAATTGTGTGTTGAATTGGTAAAACCAATACCCGAAAATAAATCCCGAATACGCGAATTTTAAATCCCGCAATTAGTTATCAAATGTTAGTTTCTCCGACTCTCGTTCTCTCGATCAATTAGATTTTTATAATCGACAAGGATATCGCCATCTGATAATTATTTTAAATTTTCGAGGTAAAAGGACAGAAATCGTTCGTCAAATTTTATATTACGGTCGGAATCCGCTAAACGAGCTTTTAATTCGATTTAAATTCATTTTTAATTTCCTTTTTTCTGAAAAATTAGGATTTGAAAATCCGAGCCTTTACATCATCCACCTCTAAAAACAAGTCTCGTCCCCGAGACTAAAATCATTTTAAATTAGGGGATGAAGTTTGAAATAGGTGAGTCCAAAGATCATGTCATTGACCCCGTAAGTATCTCATAAGTGCCCCTATGAGATCCTCACCGTACCGTTGCCGTGATCATAATATCCCCAATAGACCGTAGCAAGAATGTGATATGGGCCCCTACCACATCCTTACTCCGACTCCTCGGTCATATCATAACTCAAAACATCACAACGTCCTCTTTAAAACACCGTTCAAAACTTCAAGTTCGGCATTAGTCAAAAGCATTCCTAACCTCTTCATTCATCCTACCATCAACTTCTAAAGGCTAATCTCATATTCTCTTCCTAAGTTCTAAGACATAATCAAGGTTCAACAGTTCAATTTCTATCATTTCCATCATCAAGCATCATGTATATATATCGAATAACAATAGCACCTCATGTCTAATAGCATAACATAATCACCTCAAGAATAGCCACATAGCATAGCATATCTAGCATCGTATCATATATGGTAGAATTTATCACATCATCTCACAGAAGTTACACACCATATCAATCATATAAGCACGTTATATCAATCAGATAAGTACATCATACTCATTCTAACTACCAAGCGTCATCGCATTAGAGGCAAACAACTGCTTCCGTACAGTAGCATTCCATCGAGTTCAGGGATAACTATGTTAGTACTACAGTTCCCTATTGTCAACGGCAACACATCAGAGTATCAACATCGCCTATAGCATAGAATTCGCACAACATTCGGCCCCAAGTAAAGTATACACTAGATCACTATCCCAGGAGAATCTGCCTTACACTACCAATCATGACGAGACACGACCACTTCTCACCATCCCTTGCACTAAGATCAACTTCATTGTGGTCTACCAACTCAATTCACTACCAGTTCTAGGCACCATTGTATTTCGCTCACATACAACCTTTCTAGCCTCATAACTATTCGCAATTAAGGCCGACTATCCAAACCAACTACTAGGTATCCCAAATCCTATGTCATCAAGCCATCTAAGGGCCAATCCAATTCGACATCCCAATCTCAATTCTCACCTTCCACTCGACCATCTAAACTATTTTTTGGAGTTCTCAATCACACGGTTTCCTGATTCGACAAGCTTAACAACTCGACCAACTACCAAGACTCCATATATAACACGTCCTTTCCCTAGGGTCCTTTATCAACCCCATCTTTACCCTCTAATAGAAAATTCCGAGTCCTCAACTAAACCGCTCTCACGATTGATCTAGACACTTCTTAAAAATCTCGCTTACTCTTCCTAGCCTCTCAAGACTCCGCCCGACCAACATCTCCTAAAAAGACATCTCGAATCACCTTGCTAACCTAATCATATTTCCCACGCCACTAACCACTCTCACTAACCATCCACCTGTAAGGACCCAACTCATGCTTACCATCTCACACCTGACACTCCCGTCCAATTCTAACGCAGAACCCAACTAGTGGTACTCCCAACCATGAATCACCATGACCCTCTCACACCCGATCATCATTTTCACCGAATTCGTATGACATGCTCGTCCAAATTTCCTAAGCACCGTAACTTCACCAACCTTCAAAAATCTCTTATCCTCTAGCGTCCTCAATACCTTCTGCTTTGCCTGGTTCCCAAATCCATGCTCATAATCTCCCTATCTCAACCTTAAGCCCACAGTCTTACTAGGAATGTCAACTACATCCTTGCCTAGCTACCAGCCTTTCCTCGAAGATTCATCTCACATCCTTGCCTAGCTACCAGCCTCTTCCTTGGCAATTCCTCAACCTCATCCCTTATCGAAATCTCTCCCACTCACAGCACACATCACCTAGTCCCATATTCTACGATTCCTCAGACGTTCCTTAATCGATCATCCTCGACATCGCCCATGATCCGCTCATAGACTATCTAGACACCTTCCTTAGTACACCAATCCGTCTCACAAAACCTCCCCTCAAGAATCCCCCAATCGACTCCTAGCTCGCCCATCCACCTCTAGAACTACGCCAACTACCTATACTCCCACCCACTCGCAAGGTCACTCTCATGCAACTAGTCTAGACCTCAACCGCTCACACCGCGCACCCACTACTTACCGACACTCCTAGCTAGGACATCTCCCTCAAAATCTCAACATACTAGCCTCACTGCTCACCTAAGACCTACCTGAAAGCTCATCTATACTCACAGACCACTATCTTTTACACATCCCAACTCACTCAGCTCTACCCAAGCTAACGCATCCTCTCTGCACCCCATCTCACACGACCAAAGACCCAATCCGAATACCTTAATCCACCTGCCACTTTTCAACCCTTCTCACTGAAGAATCTCACGACTCAAGCTCAAGAAGAAAGCACTCCCATACATATAACCCATAACCTACTCACTCGCAAGTCAGTATACCAAGCACCAAGGCACATCATCATAGAAACAAGTAAGTCATGCAATCATTGCTACCAATTCAACACATCCGTCATCACACATTCAATTATGTCAGTTCTAGGCCTATCACACAATATCAATTCCGATTAGTATAGAAGAATCCACGATTTGAATTAAGAACGTCATTCCTTGAGTCATCTAAGAGAATCACGTACGCGGCTACCATCTTTCAAATATGTTCGTCCTTTGTATACTTTTGGCGACGTCAGTCCTGTGGTCTATGGGTCATGGACCCATCACACTTCCGTTGTGCTGCTATGGTGCCACTTGGTCATCGGTCCTTTCTTACATGTCGGCGCTCATCGAAGGATTGCAAGGGTTAGAAGTTACGGAGATAGGGGAGAGACAAGGGCGGACGACACAACTTCCTTAAGAGTTCAGACATGGACCAGGACTAGGGACGATGAGACCAAGGAGAAGATCCTAACCCGAGAGTTACAACGATGCCCTTAGGGTCTTCCATGAAGTTATAATTGTGGTACGTAGACACATAATAGTCATGAATATCATCACATCATTACACACTAACATGCACCTATCTCAAGGAGTAGCGATCTATGCATTCATAACATGTTCATCTCATCCACTTTACACGTTCACATAAGAAGCTAGTAACCTATCATTTCATTCATTAATCATGATTGATATACTAAGAACATACATGCACGAACGGATATGAGACATGCGTGGCATAAGTTGCATTAGTGTTAACAACATCAAAGGACATTATATACATGACTAATCACTCAGTTAGATACACATAAGCAGTTCGTAATATCATGGGGCCAAGGCAAGCACGCTAGGAAGTACCTATCACATCATATACATCCATATTCACATAGTATGACAAGGACGACACATGATCATACGAGGGCCTATAATTGAGACATAAGTCCTACATGATACTAGAAATGTTCATTAAACATATACACAATCAACATGGTCTAATTAGATTAATTCAGCATGCTAGGACAATCATCTCATATATTAAACATACATGATACAACGAGAGTTGACCACACTACCATGGGCCTAATTCATGGGAAGACAATAATCATGGAAGTTCCATACATATGACACATACATCGCCTCATAGGAGCAACCGTGCAAGATATGAGGCAAGTCATGCTGAAATATATCAATATACTATGTCATGCAACCACAAAAATGACTGCTACTATTACCGACAAAATTCTCCAAGGCCATTCACCGACTCATCACCCCATTTCCCCGTGAGGCGCTAGTATGACTCACTGTGTTAGGACATTTACGCTGTTTCCGAGAGGTGAGGGTAGAACTCGTGCTTAGACTCTTGTGGCAAGAAGACATGGTTGGCCATTACGAGGATCGAAAGAGATGACTCGATAAGACAACTCACTTCTATCTCGAAACGATTTAAATCCTCACTCCCACTAACACACTCATGTAACCCTCACATCCGACACGATTTCCGAAGGTATTTAGTTGACCGACCCAAATTTCCCGTGAAAGACCCCAACCATAGGTACGAGACTCGATAGAAGCATCAATGGTGGGATACGAAACAAGACTCTAAACAGGGAGAGCGGATGCTTCTCGACCCTTGCTAACATGCCTAGGTGTTTTGGTGGGGCGGATGACAGAGTCAGAACCATCAGGGGGTTTGAATTATGAAAGGGCTATTTCGACAAAACAGGAATTCCGATTACATAAGAACAAGGTTTTCTCCCACTATCCCGTTTGCACAGTTATTCAACACATGATTCAAGTCAAGGCATACTGATTAGTTCGCTATCCTAAGCACAATAGAACACTCATCACGGAAGCAATCAACAAAATTAATATGATCCTCTTCAAGGAGGATCGCCCTCGGGCCCAATTGCATATATATATATATATATATATATATATATATATATATATATATATATATATATATATATATATATATATATATAAACGTAAGCATAGAGACGATCTATGGCGTCCTTCGAGGGACGACTGACCAGAGGGGCAAAACCTCACGGCCTCCTAACTCAACACTCCAACCTCCGTGGTGTTCCTTGGAGTCTTCTAGGCCCATCTGTAAATAAAACCTAGTATTTTGCCTATCATTCCCCGAATTCTAAATCCATAAGGGATGTCTATCGCTTGGGTCTCTACCCACGAGATTATTTCCTCTTTATTCATTTTAGGTTTTAAGTCCAATTAAATTCATTTTGCCCTTTATAAAATACTTTCTAAAACCATTTGAAAACATTGGGCGATTTTCAAAACCTTTTCAACCTATTGTACTCGGATTGCAAAACCTCAGCTCTGATACCACCTTTGTAACGGCCCAGGATTATGATTCCCGAGTTACGTTTCGAGGGATGAAACCCCTCGTTGGGATCTTGCGCCCCGAGTACAGGTTGAAGGTTTGAAATCGAAGATGTGTAGTTTAAAGTGGGATTTCGCACCCAAATCCGGAAGGTCCGTTGGAGACCCCGGGGTAAACCCTTGTACCTGTCCTAAGTCTACAACGTGGGAAATCCTTTATCATGCAAAGGGCATAAGTTGTGAAAGTGATACAACCAGTGCCACGGCAGATCCGGGTCAAAACAGAGTATAATTAGGGAGAAATCCCAAAATCGTGAATCTGGTGAAGTCAGGTTTCAACCACTCACTCTCCGCCATATGAATAGACCCTGTCATAACAGCACAAAATCAAGCAGTGTATCGGGTACCTGAAACTATACCACCAAGTCAGGCCAAGAGTCCGCCCGTGGGTCCTCTGACCGCGCTGAGGACATATAATACGCCTATACCTAGAATAAAGATGCCTTCATGCAGTACTGGAATATTAACCACACTATCATGTTCATAACTCATATGTGTTGAATATTAAGTAAGGCCTTAACAAAGAATACCAAGTGGTATATCCCTCTTCTACCACCACCCCTCTTCCAGACAAGGTGAAGACTGGCCAGTTCGATGCTATAATCATATCAAATCTCATCATCATATCATATCTCATCATCGTATCATATCTCATGCCCATCTCGTATCTCGTGATATATATAAATGACTCGAGGAGGACAACACCCGATGAAGCTGGGCTGCCCTATGACCCTAGCAAGGACTCTAGGACTCACAGATAATGGCCGTTCTGTATTCAAACGCATACATAGTAAGAATGCTCATTCGTAAATGCAATTCCTAAGCATGATACTACATGACATGCTCTTATGCATATGCAACACCTACATACTATATGACACATCAGGCAGAAGGTACTGGTTACTGAGTAAGCCCCGAAGGTACTTACCTGGCTAGCAGATCGGCAACAGAACAATCCATCACACAGTATTCACAATCACAGAGTATCACCTAGTACATAATGGAATATATATACATAAGTCTACATCCAACTATTAAGCACTCAAGCACACCTCAATCAATAGAACAAGTAACATATTATGAAAGTCATTTCATCGCATCATCCGCTCCTCAAGACCACATCGTTATTCAACCAATTCCGCTTGTTCATATACATCATTTCCGCATATACCTCAACGGTTCATCAAAATGATAAGACATAATTTGTGTGATATAAAATCCTACTAGATCGTCATAATTATCCAACATTTAATCTCATATAATAATTCACCACAAGTCGTGTTATTAGTCATACATATTATACTGTTAGTCAAACGATCATATTATCATGCTAGTTAGTCATCGAATTAGTCTTATTCCCAGGTTAGTTTCGAAACCGTTTCAAATCCCATTTAAATAGTTAAGTATTCCGTCCCTTAAAATACTCGCCAAATTCCCTTTTTAATTTATTTATTAGACTACTTTCCAACCTTGCAATTCTTTTCCAAATTCTTTTCGAACAGGCAAGTCCAACTTATTTATGTTAAATCCCAATTATTATAATAGATATAATATTATAAAACACCATTTAATAAAACACCCTTATAAGTTATTTCCAAATCCCCTAAAATCCAAACCGTTTTTATTTAATAAAATCAACCATTTATAAATCTCCAAAATTAATACTTTATCTTTTAAATTCTCAAATACTATTATAATATATTTTAATTAACGCTAATTAGTTAAATAATAAATGGATAACCCGAATCGTATCAAACCGAACTCGTTATATAATCCCAACCCGGTTTAATAAATAACAAATATATATGAAATGTTAGCAAGGGGGGCCCACACGCTACGTCAGCCATCTCCTTCCCCAAATCAAAATGGAGAGCCCGCGCCTGCGCCATGGCTTCGCTCGATAGCTTCCGCCTGCTCACCTTGCCGCCCGCCAGTGTCCACGCCTCGCTGCCCGCCAGCGTCCACGCCTCGCCGAGCTCGCGTTGTGCCCACCGCTTGCTCTCTCGCCCGCGACTCTGCCTCGCCCCGCTGTTCTGCCGCGTCTCATTCATCGCCAATCAAGCTCGACGGAGCTCTCGCCGGGGCTCACGAGCCCACCCGACTCTTCGCACTCAGCTTACACACGCTCACACTCGCCCACAGCCCAACCCAAGGACAGAATCGAAATGAAACAAAGGAAGGAAAGGCGGGAGCTCACCGATGGATTTCGCGACTTCGGAGCTCTCGATCGGAGGTCTGGGCGTCAACGGTGGCTCGCGATGGCTCGTCGGACCTGCGTTGGACATGGGTGAGTGTGATGGAGGAGCTCAGGGGTAATTTGGATCGGAAAAGAAGGAGAACGACTTACCGAAACGGCGAAACGCGCTCGAACAGGGGAGGGAAAAGGACGGGACTGCAGTGGCTCTATGGCGGCTCCGATGGTCCCTGGGCAGCCCTTGGGTGGCGCCGGACGTCAGTGGAGGTGGTACTGGTAACAATGAATAAGGAGTGAAGGTGATGGAGTGGTGATGGTGAAGACGAGGATGGAGGACGATGGAGGTGATGATGAGTGACGGTGACTAAGAAGGTGATGGTGGTCGCGGGGTGATGGTGAGGAGGAGATGGTGAATGATGATGAATGAAGATCGGGAGAGGGATTGAAGTGAAAGATATACAGAGGGAGAGGGATAGTCTCGGGCAGGGTAAGGTGAGCGATGGGAGTGGGTGAGGAATTGTGTGTTGAATTGGTAAAACCAATACCCGAAAATAAATCCCGAATACGCGAATTTTAAATCCCGCAATTAGTTATCAAATGTTAGTTTCTCCGACTCTCGTTCTCTCGATCAATTAGATTTTTATAATCGACAAGGATATCGCCATCTGATAATTATTTTAAATTTTCGAGGTAAAAGGACAGAAATCGTTCGTCAAATTTTATATTACGGTCGGAATCCGCTAAACGAGCTTTTAATTCGATTTAAATTCATTTTTAATTTCCTTTTTTTCTGAAAAATTAGGATTTGAAAATCCGAGCCTTTACACCCACAGCCGCCAGACTCTCTAAAAGAGGAGTCGTCGTTCCCCCCTATTGGGCGATCTGCAACCATCACGAAGAGGATACTGCTCATTTTCTTTTCGAATGCAAATTCTCACTATGCTGCGCAAATCTGCCGTCTATAGTGAAAGGCAAAATCTATGATAAAAATCAGAGGATCACGAAACATGGAATCTTTGATGACATTTACTGCAGGACTACTTGACGACCAGCAAAGAACGCGATTGGCTTTTCACTGGTGGACTACATGGTTATGTCGAAATAAATTAATCTTCCAACAACAGAAGCTTCCAAGTGCGGATGGACTACTACAGATGGTTAACTCGTTCTCTAATGAATGGGAAAAGGCTAAGAGATTTATAGAAAGCGACGATACCTTTATCAGGGGGAATAGAACCTCAAACATGACTAAGACAAAGAAAAAACATTGGAGAAGGCCACCCCAGGCAAATGGAAACTAAATTTCGATGGCACAGCATCAAGCAACAGACAAAGTTCAATAGGTTATATTATTCGGGATGACAAGGGAGAGGTGATTAAACTAGGAGGAAGAACAATTGGGCTACACAAACCCTTAATGTCTGAAGCCCTGGCATTAAGAGAAGGAATCCTAAGGGCCTGCGAGTTGAGAATCCCTAGTCTTGTCATTGAAGGCGACTCACTCACTATAATAGACCATTTAAGATCAAAAACAAAATGCCCATGGGAAATTGAGGTAATTATGTCAGATATTAGCTCTCTCATTTATGGGTTTTACGAAGTGTCGTTCTCACACGTCATTCGTAGCGACAACGCTGTAGCAGATAAGGTTGCACACCTTACTCTTGTTGCCCCCACTAATACCTTTATAAATGACCCGGGTCTCCTTGACCTCATCCGACAGGATGCTATCGGGTAGCTTTTTGCACCCGAATTCTTACCTAATCAAAAATATATATATAAGTGGGGTGTATGGGAAATATCAACACCGTTAAGCATGTGACCGTTGAGAAAAAAAGAAAGCAGTAGTAGAAGACAGTAATTTGCATGTTAATTGTTGTTTTCCACAATTAACATGGCAATGTGCTGGTATACACATGACACGTGTCACTTCTGACATGACATCAATGAAGGGGATTTACTGCTTGTCGGTAAACGATACATGACACCCATAAAAATCAACTCCCCGGTCAATGATTCCCCACTGGGCATCCAACAACTTTCTATAGACATATTTTCAAGGGATTTTATTCAATGTTTGACCTTCGTATAAAAATGGGTTTCCCACTCACACTTCATACTCATAAAATGCAAAACCGTAAGAAAATATACCAAAAAAATTCAAACCAATAAATACAATTTAAAACCATATGAAGTTCAACCCAATAAATATAATTAAACCCAACAAAAAATCAGAGAGAGAGAGAGAGAGAGAGAGAAGTGGGCGGGGAATCTTGCAGAGAAGAGAGAAGGAGAGAGAGAGAGAGATTAAATTTCCCGCCCTGGCATTTGCGCCAGCGCCAAAAGAGAATAAGAGGGAGAGGATGGAGGAGGGAGGAGGGGGAGATTATAAACCCATTCAAGTGCTTGACACCTATTGAGGTTTACTGGACAGACACCGACTTCTTGTAGAAAATGAGTAAGTCTTCCTTCTATTTAGGTTATGCGATACGTTTCTCCCTAAAATATGTTCATCTCCCTGTAAAACTAAATGTCTCCCCTTCAAACTAATGGAACAGGGGACAAATCGTCCGTCTGTATCACTGTATTGTTTGGCGGATGGTTGACTTGTGAAGAGGGCACTTGGGTCGTGAAGGGGTCAAGAAGCCATAAGGCCATACTGTTAGACAAAAGTATTGACTACGTCTCCCTAAAGAAACAACCGATGACCAAGTTTAATGTCGATGGGAGGAGGCATGACGTCCAACTCACATATGTAAAGTCGAAGAAAGAAGGGTGCAAACCTTTTTCTATTGGGGATGACGAAGACCTGCAGGCCTACAAGTTTGTAAATGGTCTTTCCGGAGAACGATCCTGGCCTATTGGCCTCCATGTTTCCCTGCTACGCAAGGTTGGCAGAGATTTCGCCACTACGGAAGGATCCACAACGGGCCATTCAGTTGGGGGTGGCCCAACCTTGACCCAAGAAGATCACCCACAGCCGGAGCCCCGCTTGGCAGGGGATGAAGAAGTGGAAGTTTTGGGAGCACATGGTGTCGATGGACAAGGAAGAGTTGTCTAGTTAGAAACGCGGGTTGTCCAGTTAGAACTCTCGCTTGTCTAGTTAGAACAACCAAGTGAGGAGTTGGAGCTGTAGAACACAGCCGCATTTGGAGGTTGGAAGCAGGTAATTTGTGTGAGCAGTGACGTCGAAGATGTAGTCAGCCCATGGGATCAGAAGGCGGAGCGAGCGGTGAGGGAAGTAGAGGAAGCATACCAACGCGGAAAAGGGAAGACCGGAGCATTTATGACGATTGTCAAAATTGAACTAACAGAGTGGGCGGGTGTAGCTGGGAAATTGCAGAAGCGCAGCCGGACCTAGCGGTGGGATAGGACCTTTCAACTACGACACCTTTCGCAATTAAGTACATAGTTACCCCATTTTGGTGTGAAGTATGATGCCTTTCTGCTACTTTGTATGGGGGGTTTGTTCTACTTTGTTCTACGTTGTGTGGGAAGGAGGGTTGTTTGTTTAACGGAATGTCATATGACATTACCCGCTTTTGACATGACATTCTCCGCTTTTGACATGACATCATCCACATATTGACATGACAGTTATTGAACTTGACATGTCATCGTTACAAACCAACGAAGTCCACAAACCAACAATAAATGCATATCAAAATGTCTAAAACCAACAAACAACAGTTTAAAACGAAGCAACAACAGTGAAAACCATCCAACAACGGTATAAACGAACCAACAAGTCTAAACAAACCGACAACGATCTAAAACCAACCAACAATGTATATAAAATCAATTGGGGAGTGTTTTTAAGGATCAGATGGGGGTGTAAGACGTCCGTAAAAGATGGCAACACAAAGAGATTGGCGGTACACCGCAATGAAGTCATCGTCCAGGCCACGGAACTTGGTGTCGTCGATCGCGAGGAGCTGCAGGTAATGGATGGAGTACGGACCACAGTCGCCCCTACATCACGAGAACGGAATATGTTCACCAAACCTGCGACAATTTTTTATAATTGTAGTGGAAAAAATTACTTACGAATGTTTGTTTTGGGGAATCCCCTTCACCCTTTTGCACGCCAAGGGTTTCGGGACTTTGCCGACCCATTTAACTCGAAGTTCAGGATGGGTGTTCATCAGAATGGGGAGGAGGTGGGTCATCGACTTTAGGAGGCCCGCCATATGGCGCTCAGCGACGTGGCTTATGTCGGAAGCGTAGACGTCCAATGTTCACTCCGCGAGATTGATGTCAAGGGCCACCCAGTGCTCGTTCTTCAGATTCCAATGCGCCAACAACCGGTAGACATCGGCCCAACCCGTTGGAAACATCTACTCGAACGAAAGCCATCTTACCGCGCCAGAGGTATGAGCTAGCTCTACAGTCGACAATCTTCGTTACACTACGTTGCGACATTTTTTATATTCACTAGATACTGCATGTTGGGAGACCAAAAATTAGTATTCTAGAAATCAATTCGTGTCCCCCAACCTATAGTTCCCTTCTATCAATATCAGTCCCACAAGACCACAAACATTCCAGCAATCAATATGTACATGATAGTTACTAATTCACAACCTATGCATATCAAATGTCAAACCTATTCATCTTAATATTGAATGCACCCAATGGTTCCAGAATCATCCCTGCAGTTTCCCTTCCAAATATCCAACCCAGAAGTTTACTTTTAACATGACACAAAGACAGGTACACATGACACATAAATGTTCATACATGACAGTCTACTTATTCAATTTATACATCTCCAATTGCACACGAGTCACCCTACTCTAGATAATTTCGATTCGACATAAATGTTCACCTGTTATAACCTTTCCCCTAACCCTAATTCGCCTCATGTTGGCCAATTTCCCCCTAAACTGAACGTATCTACATTCATTCGCCCCATTTTGGCCAATTTCGCCCTAAATTGAACGTATCTACACTCACCATGCTCCTAATAAGTTGGATTCGACAATACAGTTACCCAATTTCCCAATTTCAAAAAAATCCCTTCTCTCCCGGTCACGCACACCCCAGTTCCCAAACTTTCTACTTTTTGTTTTTAACATGACGTCGATTACTTCCTACATGACAGGGCGATATTGCAAACAACCTACCCATTCGACCCCTTCTTCCCATTTTCACACAATCAAAACTAGTTTAGGTTCTTCCAATCGGTTCCTCCCCTACGAATCCAAGCAAAACATAATTAATCGGCATAGTTAGGGTTTACTTACTTCAAAATCGGCCTCTTCTTCTCCTCTCCTGCTCGTTTCTTTATCAATCGATCTTCGACCGATTGATAAGGAAACCTCAGCTCGTAAAAATACAGTCACTCGGCCTATTGGGGCATTTCATCAAACATGTTATGTGCAAAATATAAAGCAGCATATCAATCACAAACATAAAACAACAAGGACAAGATTTCAGATTTCGTTCAGCAATTGCAGCCATCACAAACAAAATCGAGTTCCTTATCAATCGATCTTCGATCAATTGATAAAGAAAACAGTCGGAAGCAAAGATCGATTGATAAGTAAAACATAAAATATCATCCACAAACTAGCAATGGAAAATTGAGCATACCACAAGGAAGGTAAATTAAAGCAACAATCAACCGATTGATTTTAGCATAAGATTGCCGATCTAATCTTAAAATTCAGATAAGAGAAATGAAAATCAGACGGACGCCAGGAGGGAAGCAATCGATCTTCGATTGATTGATAAGGAAGTCGGGGGGAGCCAGGAGGGAAGCAATCTATCTTCGATCGATGGATAAGGAAATCAATAAATCTTCGATCTTCGATCGATTGACAAGGAAGCCGGAGGGAAGCAGGTGGATTCAATCAATAAGAAGGGAGAAAGGAGAAGATTACCAAAATTAGGACGACAAAATGGGCGACGAAAGGATGTCGAGGGCAAGCCAGATCTGAGGAGGCGAGGATTGCGAGCCGGTGGACAGATCTGATCGAGACGGACGAGATGGTCTACGGAGACAGACTAGATCTGAGCCGCGACGAGAACGAGGAGCTGCGACAGGAGAGTAGATCAGAGCAGCTTCAGGAGATCAGATCGGATGGTGCACGAGAAGCCACGACGGGAGACCAGATCTGAGCGAGGAGATCGTCGTTGAGCAGTGCGAGAGAGAGCGAGCGTGCGGAGAGGGAGAGCGCGGAGGAGAGAGAAAGGCGGGTGGGAAGGGGTTTATATTTAGGATATTTCACCAATTTGTCCCAAATCGTGAATATTTCACCAATTAGTACCTATTTTATGGACATTTCGCAAATCTGTATTATTATCGGTCATTTTTCAAAAAAAAAAAAAGACAAATTATTTTATTGGCATCGAAAATCAAATAATTGCCCCTCACTTGTACCGTTGCACGGGATTGAAATGAACAGAGTCGACTTCCCCAAACACCTCCCTCCCGTGAAAGCAGTGACTGTGGAAGCGAAGTGCCGATCACCACCGCACCCGGCACCGGCATCATCCGACTGATCGATTCCCTGCAGAAATCTCAAGGTCTGTTCATTTCTCAATGTATAGAGTTTTCTGTCCTTCTTTATGATCTTTTGAATTGAATTTGGTTTCTTTCTCAGAAACCCAATTTGATTAACTCGAACAAATTCAAGATCGAAGAGGTTTTTAATTTCCACAGCTAACTGTTGACACCTAAGAACAAAGAACAGCAGAAGCATAATTGTGCTTCTTCGATGAGTAAACTGTTCTAATTTGGCTTAATTGGAATTGTGGTTTTAGGGTTTCAATGGAAGAAGAACAAACTGATAGAATCAGCGATCTGCCTAATGAAATTCTCCGACACATCATGTGCTTGCTACCCATGGAATCCGTGGCCCAAACAAGACTCCTCTCCACCAAATGGCGGGATCTCTGGAACGCGAAACGCGATCATGAAAGAATCAGCGTCACCACTACCAAAACAGTAGGAATTCTTGTTCCTGTTTATCGTCGTGGCCCGATAAACTCGATGACGGCATTTAACTACCCTTGGAACCTCGAATTCCGCTCTCACAAATCAAGAGAACGTGTCTTGGTTGTTACTGTGGGTGTGCGCAGCCTGAAGCTTCATCTTGATTTCTCCCATGGAAACTTCTCTGACATCTCTTCTTGGCTCGCTTGTTTGCACTTGATGCTTACTTATCTACCTTGCTCTACCGAGTTTTGTATATGGTCTGTTCGTCTGACATCCGTTGGTCACCTATACTGCGACATCATTTCATCATTGCTCTCGAGCATCCGATTCCTAGAAAGCATAGAAATCACAGAGTCTCCAGCTCTGTCTGATATAAGCATATTTGGCAATGCAAAGCTACGTCATGTGTCAATTATAGACTGCGTGCAGGTGGAATCAATCCACGTCTTTGCTGATACTCTTGATTCGCTTCGCTGTCGTGGGAGATGCCCTGTTGTGTTTATTTCAGGACCTTGCAGCTTAGAGGATATTATGCTCGACTTCAGAGAAGGCCCTGTGGGTGTGAATATGGAACACGGTCCCATTAAATACCTCTTTTGGGACGCATCATACATAGAAGAAGTTGAGTATGTCACCATGTGTCAATGGACATTCCAGGTCAGCCCTTATATACTCATTGCTCACTCAAATCCACAAGATCGAACAATACCTAAGTCAAGTGATTTTATGTATGTGCAGGTGCTGATCCGGCCAACATTATCTTATCTACTTACGCACTTGAAGGAGCTGTGGTGGATTGATAGCTGCATGGAAGATGAGAACATCGATTCTCTAATCAGCTTCTTGAAACTCTGTCCCAATCTAAGGAATCTTTTTGTGACAGTAAGTACCCTTCCTAATAGTGAACTCTACTGATTTTTCTTTTTCTTCTTATTTTTTTTTAAATAACTCTTTGGTTTTGCCTACCTCTGAATTATTGTTAACTATTTATAGATTGATCCTATGTGTTATCGCCTCCCAAGCAACTTCGTACACAGCAGTTACACTGGCAGAAACGAAAGGCGCGAGTACAAAGAGTATACACACCTATATAATCTGAAGATGGTTAAAATGGATGGTTTCGAGCATGAGGAAGATGAGATGCGCTTAGCAGATCATTTGTTCAACTTAGCCCCCAAGGAAGTAGCAGTGGTGGCTTCATCACCAAATTCTCGCAGTACAAGGAGACTAGTGAAAGCTCAGCCAAACGGCTGGGAGTTTGTTGAGGAAATTGATAGTAACTTGTTAAACGCTAAGCATTTGCATATGGGCATCTAGGGAGTCTGAGAAGCCCCTTTATACGCAGAGGAAACATTTTCAGTATCAAAATACTGTACTATCTGATTGCTGATATGATTTCGTGTAAAATTCAAATCGGCTGCTGTTCTTTCACAACTTTGTTTGCCGTTGATTGGATGGATGGTTAGCTCATAAGTTCAAGCAAGGTATGCAATTTAGTAACACCATTTTTTCATTGTCTTGAAATGACAAATATAAGATTACTGTCACTTACATCTTTGGGTGGACCATCAAGCAAATCGTAAACATTATACATGTACTTCGTATAGTTTTAGATCATTTGCCTTGACATTTAGCTTATTTAAAATCACATGCCCCTCTGAGTATGCTTCATCAAAATTTCTTACATAAAGACTTGTTAGATTGCGTGGTCCCCCTTTACTTCAAATTTATACGCTTCCCATTATGTACTCTCCAGTCTCTCCTCACTCCTTTTGTTACTTCAATTGAAAATGTCATTTCAGGAGTTGTTTGAAGGACCTCAATTCTGTCAAACCTAGCAGGAGTATTCCTTTCACAGAGGAAGCAAGACGACGACGACCATCCAGGATACTGATGTAAGTAGATTTTAGTCAGACTCACCTTTGCTTGCTTTACATAATTGTTTGTACCATTTCTACCATTCGGAAAGACTGAAGGGATAAATGGGTTTACTCATTAAATTGCCTCCTTCTGACTGTTAAGAACTTAAGATGCAGAAACATCCTCATTACAGTTTTGTAATCATGGCCTCATGGGTGATGCTTATGAGTAATGGTAGTATGATACTCTAGTCTAGGAATTTACAGCAAATGTCACATAACCCTAGAGCTAGCCTTGTAATCCACATATTAATCAATCTTATTGATACTGAATGCTAGCAAAACAAATAGTTTATAGAGTTCGACATGAACGAGCTATACATATAGCCATAGGCATATATATAGGTTCTCAAATTTCTTGTTGCACTAATATTTGTCACAGAGAATTATGAACAGTAGCAAGAAGTAATGATGTTCATCCTGAATGAAGCCTGGCTATTTTATGTTATGGTGGTGCAGGTTCCTGTTTTTGTTTACCATGTGAAGATGAATTTTTCTGTTATTTTTTTTTATAATTTAAAACTTTGGGGGTTGATTGGGTAGATTTACGTTGGGTATATTAATATATATACAGGTACTATAAATAAATGTAGATAAGATTCATATGCAACATGAATGTGTATTTTTTTTTTCTAATTAATGTACTTTGTTTTATACAGCTAGCTTTTTTTTATTATTAGATTTTATACAGCTAGTTTAGTACTTAATCTAAAATTACATTGTATATATATTTTTTAGCCCGTAGGCAAGAATTTATAACAATGAAATCCTTGCCGAGTCTATTGGGTTTTGTGAAGTTTGAAACTTGGTAAAGTTCCACAAAAATTATATTTTATCACATCACTTTACCTCAGAGACTTCCATTGATGTACATAACTCCTTACAATATAATCTTATTAAAAGTAAATACAGCGGGGGTATTTCACTAAGCTTGCCACAAAGGTTATCTACATCCAGTTCAGATATTGTAGCTAAGGGTTCCAGAAGGCAATTTTTTTTTTTTTTAATATAAGGCGAGGATTTGGGGTGGATCAACCGTTTTTTATCCACCGTTCAAGAACAAGGCATGGAATGAATGAAAATCGGGGTAGATAGGCTGAAATCGTGGGATGGAAAAAAAAAAGAAAAACGAAGGAGCAAGGCATGAAATGAATGAAATCGGGGTAGCTATGGGTTCCAAAAGGCATGGAATGAATAAAAATCAAGATAGATAGGCTGAAATCGTGTGATGGAAAAAAGGAAAATTAAGCCCTAGTCGGATTAGCTTGTGAAGCAAGGGGAGTAAGGAGATCTCGGGTTCGATTTATGTCTTTGCATTTGTTTGAGTGAAAATCAAAGGTTTGACTTGCTCCCTAATGTGGCTGGAGCTGGTCGACGTAAGCGCCTTACCTAGGTGTGTGACTCTTGCCAAATGAGTTACGCGGCTCATGTGTTCATTTTGAGGGGGAGGGGGCTATAAAGGAGTAAAGAAGCAATCATTACCATAATCACCACAACAACAACCGAGATTCTCAATTCACTTGCAAAGTTTAATACACGATAAGAAATATTATGTAGTGAATTGTCATTTTGATAAAATAAGATAAGAAATATGTAGAGATAAGATATTCTATTGTACTAGTTGTATACCCGCGATCTTCGCGGTTTTTTTATATGACTTTTATTATTCTTGCACAAATTGTATAAGATCATAAAAAGTATATAAATATTATTTTGGACCTTTTAATCTCATAACCAACATATGATAAGCATATATCATCTAAATGAATTATATAATTATGTATACATGTTTGTACACGTATATCCTTTATATGAAATAAATCCTTAGTAAAAATTTATATAATAAGATATAGAGAATAATTGTTTATTATTTTATATGAAATTTATATGCAATATGATTTAGTAAAAATATATTCAGACTTCATATATAAAGATAAGTATATATATTTCTTTTTTGAATCAATTTTTCAAAAACCACTCCGGTTGTTTAAGATTTGATTTAATATATTATATACCGTAATAAGATAGGATTTAATTCAATATACTCCGTATTAGATTATGTTAAATAATACTAATAGATTATATAAATTAATCTAATCTTTTAGGATTATGTATATTTTTCTTAAATTAATCTAATCTTTTAAGATTATGTAGATTTTTCTAGGTAAAATATTGTGATAGAAAATATAGGATTTAATTCAATATACTCCTTATTAGATTATGTTAAATAGTACTAATAGATTATATAAATTAATCTAATCTTTTAAGATTATGTAGATTTTTCTAGGTAAAATATTTATAAAATAACTCAAGGTAAAATGATAAGATTTGTAAGATATGAGGTTGAATATTTATAATAAAAAATAATTTAATCATTAATTTAAATGAACACATAGGATGACACGTGTATAAATAGATGAGGTTATCATTTAACATGGCTTAGATTGATTGGATCATCATTAATTGACATGGCGAAAAACCCGGCCAGAATGCACCATAAAACAACACGTGAGCGAATCGCACCAGAGCCCGCCACATAGGATTTCCACGCCTCTGTTTTAGTATTATACTAGTATATGTTACCCGTGCTCTTGCACGACATGCCAGTTTTTTTTACTATTATATCCTCGTATGTTATTTTTTTACAATTATTTTAAAATGATACTAATATTAAATTTAGATTGTTACTATAGAAGTTAAAATAAAGTTGGATAAAATATTATTCAAATTTAATCTTATTCTTTTCAATGGATAATATATATTTTTATCAGAAATTAGATTGGTGATTGATCATATATGATTAATTAATTAATTAACTAATAAGGCTTACTTTATAATTTATAAAAATAAAATCATTCTAATATGAGTTATGTATGAGTTCAAGTGATATTTTCTGAAGTGAAAATTTTACAGTCAAATTTTATAACGTGAATTTTATAACATATTGATTAAGAACTGCTATTTCAGCAAATATTTTCGGATCAAGGGCTAGTTGCTACAATTTCCTGTAATAGTTATATGTGTTATTTCAACCGGCTGCCACATAATTCTTCATAATGTGACTGATCAATTTATTTTCTTTAAATAAAAAAAGTTTTAATTTTTTTTATTTTAATGATAGAAAACCTATCTAAGGTGTCTTGAATATATACTTTAATCTTGCAATTGCCTAACTACTTATTTACAAATATTAATATATAGTTTAATAGTTAATACTATGATAAATTATGTAGTATGTACCCATATTAACCCCTAATAAGTTCCAAAATATGTAGTAAGTTGTTCAATAAATTATATTTTATTATATCAATTATCCATGTTTAATTTTTTATTAGTAAATTGTGAAATTAAAAAAAGTCTTATTTTAAAATAAGACTATACTTTAATCTAAATATAAGGTTATAATGGATAGATTATTTGATCTAAAAAGATACTCCCTTCGTTCAACAAAACTTGTCGTTTATTATTCACGCACGCTTTTTTAGAATGATAAAAACTATATAAAATATTCATTTTTTAAAAATTTTTTTTAACAAGTTTGTACTTATTAATAATAACTACGAAATTGTTAAAAAAAATTATTTAAAAAGTCGATATTTTATATAGTTTTTAGCTCCTAAAAAAGCGTGCATGAATAGTAAAACGTCAAATTTTGTTGAACGGATGGAGTAAGTGTTTTACCTAACTATATATATATATATGTATAGACTTATTAATTGATGTGGCTAAAAAAGGTAATACCATTTTAATCCAGAATTTGACACATATGAAAAAATAATTCCGTTTTAATCCAAAAAAAATCATGGATGTGAAATCGCACCATAGGCCATTTCAGACCTCTGCTTTAGTATTTTACACACACACTTATTATTGATAAGTATGAAAGTATTAAAAAAAATACATATTATACAATTTTTAGCTTTTTTTTAAAACGTGTTAAAACCAATATGAGGTGTTTTTATTAAAGGAAGGAGTATTAGATCATTCGAATATAGCCTTGTGGTATATTTATTTTACAAATATATTTATTGTTTAGAAAAATATTATTTTATAAGTGAAAATTCATATTCATTTATTTTAAAAAAAATTAAAAAATTTTGAAATAATTTTGACTCAAAAGCTAGGGTATATTTTAACTTGAATCCTTTGATTTGAATTATTTTTATAAAATTTATTTATTTATGATTTTTCATATATTTTTTATAAATGTATTCAAATTATCATTTATTTATAATATTATAATAAGTAATATATACATATAAATCATATTATCTAAATTATGGTAACATTCTTAAGTTAGATATGAAGTATAAAAAAATTGTGCAAAATAACTCGAGGTAAAAGATTCTATTAATGATAGGTTTTGTAATGATGTTAAATATTTATATTAAAAATTAATATAACATAATTTTTAATAATGATAAATTAACACAATTTCATCTAGAAGTTATTTTTTTTACTTGAGCATAATTTTTAACCAAATCATTCATACAACATTTTTAACTAAATCATACATTTATAACTTGAACATAACCAAATGATAAATTAACACAATTATCTAGCGAGTTGTGACAACTAACAATTATTTTGACCGATCATACATTTATAACTTTCATCATGTTTCAAAAATTATTAATTTAGGCTAATGGTATCGATTAATTATTCAATTAAGATTATGGTTAAAGGTCACAATATAAAATTTTATCCAGTTATGTTTATTATTATGTTTAAATTCTATCCAATATTTAATCGGCAAATGTTCTTAATGTGCGATTATAATTATGTATTTAGGGCGAGTAATAGATGTAGATTGGTGATAATTAAGATATAAGATTACATTGAATAGATTATTGAACTAAAAAGATAAATTATATTAATTTATATCAATTATATTTAAATTATTTTTATTAAATTTTACAGTAGTTTGTTTGAATTCTCTTAATAAAACCTTTCAATCAATTATAAAATATATAATAAACTAAAAAAAAGTCATCCAGAACTTTATATGTCGTGCAAGAGATTTTGTGCGGTAAAATTCTTATTTTATTAATTAAATTTTCATTGTTGACCGATAAATCTCTATCACTATAATTTCATATAAGTTTGATCTTGAATTGACAATGTTATCAACATTTTCGTTATAGTAATATATATCTATAATTAGTCCATAGGTTTTCTTGATATATTGTCCAAAATTTGACGGTAAAAATTAAAATAATTGAACAAAATTTTACGGCATGGTATTTATTTTTATATATAATTTTATATAGGTAAAATAACATAACGGCAAGGTATAGTGCATATATATTATATTTGAACATGTTAAATATAATTTACAAAAAAAAATATTTATTTTGTAATTACATATGAATTTATTTACAAAAAATAAAATCTTAACGGCACAGTGCAGGTTAACGTAATATGTTACGGTAGGGTACATATATATTTTATATTATAGGATTATACATAGATTTCTTTTCTAAAATTTTATTTGAAAAAAAAAACAAATAAAGATATAAGGTTACAGTAATTGACCTATATATCACTCTAAATTCCTTCTATGGGTCTTTGCCGATCGAGCCATAGTAGTAGATTTCATAATTGTCGAACATATGTAGTCAGTGAAATTGAAGATGCAAACTAAGATAATAATTATTGTCTATAAAAAATATTGTAACCAACTAAGATCTAATTAACATACTCTTAAATATTTATATTACTTATTTAAATTATTTTAAGGTGTTTTCATTTTTTTTTAAATCAAACTATTCTTTTTATCATATATATTGATAAGATTTGAAACCTACGTACTTCCCCTAATCTAAAATTTTAAAATTATACTTTTAGCATATAATTTTTTTATATAATTTTTAAATATATATAATATATATATATGGTTATAGAAGTTAGATTTATTTTTTTAATCTATATTCCATAGATAAAATTGTTTTGGTCTCTTATCGACTTTATCGTAGTATTAATTGGTTAATTAATCATGTAAAAGAAACTCAACTGTGCTCTTTATTTGAAAAAAAAAAATTATGTCATATAAGATTATATAACCAACTAAGATATGGATATATATACTTAACGTTGAAAATGTTAAACACTCATATCTTAATTTGTTTTTTTCTTCTTCACTGTCCACAACCGTATCACACGAACTTTAATGACTCAATCACTTCCGTCTGAATTAATTTCGTTAACCTTATTATATACCTTCGTCATTGTAACAACTGGAAAATAAACGATAAATATATGAATATAAAGCTATTTTAGGGATATATATATATATATATATATACACACACATATAGTACTTATATATGATTAATAAATTATCAAAAATAATATACCTTGATTGCAAATTGCAAGTTGCTAATGGATATTAAAAGTTGTTGTAGGCGGACTCCACCAATTGAATGAAGAGCCTAGTAGGATAAACTCCACGAATTGAATGAAAGTTGCTTGGGCAAGTAGGATATTGAAAGTTGTTTGGAGTATATATAGGAATTACAATATTCTATCTTACATACTTAATTAATTATCTATTCAATATAAAATTTTATGAGATATATATCCATACATACATATATATTTTATATACAATCAAAGATATATTTTCTACCTAATTTAGATATAAGGTTGAATGTTAATAATGAACCAGATATTAGATAGATTATTTATTTTAAAAAGATAAATATATTCAATTTCATCTACAAAGGATAAAATATAAGTTTTAAAATAGATAGATTTTCTACCTAATTTAGATATAAGGTTGAATGTTAATAATGAACCAGATATTAGATAGATTATTTAGGGTGTCACTATATACACCGCAAATCCGGATTAAGGATTTGCACGTCCTTAAGGACGTGCAAGTCTGGGACGATGCACGTCCGCTAAAAACGTCTTGCACGTCCTTAACAACGTGCAAGCACGTCCTTAAGGACGTGCAAACCCTAGTTAGGGTTTTGCGTTTATGGTTTAGGGTTTAGGGTTAGGGTTTAGGTTTTCCGACGGTTTTGTAATGTTAATTGATAAAATTGTGTTTAGCTAGTGGATTGGAAGGATTTGGGGTCAAATTAAACAGAACACAAGAATTGTTAAGGTTTTCATTCGGATAATATGCGAATAACGTTACAAGGAACGGAAAAAAAGGTTTACATTCATAATTTTAATAAAGTTGTGGAATACAATCTAGGAAAATAGTAAAGGACGGCCGGACTCGGCACGCAAGGCTCTAAATCTCTCAATCTGAGCTTGAAATGGAGCATTCCATCCTTCGACGCTCGGATGATGATGTTCGACCCATTCCAGTGGAGGCGGCGGAAGAGGAGCGTTAGGACGCAACCAGATCTATGAGAACAAAAATTTAGAGTTAGAGTATTGACATATGTATGAAAAGCATGAATAGGTAATAAAAAAGACGTTTGAAGTCGTACCGCGGCAAAATGGTCTTGGTTTCCGATGCAGGCTACACCAAGAGTTGCTGATTGGGGAGGGTTGTTAGCAGATGTCGGCGAGATCATGGGGAGACATGTGAACGGATGATGCCAAGCTAGGACGACGAGAGGAATCTGATATACCGTCGCAAATACTAAACCCATGATGGGTAGCTCTATCCACCGTCTCCTATCACCATGTGTGGCTCCGACCCATCTCTGGTAGTCGACGAACTGCTGGAATGAGTACTCTCCCGTATAACAACCGGCGTACAGATCGTCGTGATCCTCCGAGTGATTGCATAGTAACGTTTTGAGTTCCGGGAAAGCAGTCTCGCCGATCGGTGATGTCAAAGCCGCCAAAGCACGGTAGCCACAATGACCATCTCCAACAATGTCCCTCACCGTCTGAATATGACCGAGCATGAAGGGATCAACGTTGTTTCGACCCCAGTTGAACCCTCCGAACACATCATCACCTCCACGTCGAGCTGAGGTCGCTTATGGACGAGGCCGAGCAGCATTTCGAGCAGCACGCGCTTCTTCTCTCTCAAACCTTTCCCTTACCTCCTCGTATGGCAACGGGTTGGTTCTGCAGGCATTCCTCGACCCCTGAGGCCTCCTCTTTCTTCGGACGCTTGCTGATGAGGGTGGGTGCAGCTCATCCTCGCATGCATCGTTGGAAGCCGTGTATGAAGATGACAGCTCATACGGCAGTGGGGTGTCGTCGAGGTCAGTCCATGTCAAATCCATCCAGAACGGGTGGATGTCCTCGGTGGGTATCGGAGTACCGGAGTTGACGTATGCCTGAATCTCATGGACACAAGGGATCCCGTAACAAACCATCCAATGTCGGTCCGTGCATACCGGAGGAACGAAGACGAAGAGGCACGTCCTCTTCGCCTTTTAGAAGACGGGCTTGCACGTCCTTAAGCACGTCTTTATGGACGTGGGGATTTGCGGTGTATATAGCCGAAACGATTATTTATTTTAAAAAAATAAATATATTCAATTTCGTCTAAAAAGGATAAAACATAAGTTTTAACTAATCCCAACCACTTTAGGATTATATTGAATAGATTAAATTGGATATATTTTTATAAATATTAAACTTATATTTTATGTTTAATAAAAAAAAAATTCTATGAGTGTACGTAAAAATTCGCCGGATCCACATTGAACTCGCATTAGCTTTGCCTTGGTCCAATTAAGATATAATTTTTGTAGGTAAAATATTAATTATAAATAACTCATGCTAAAGTGATAGATTTTGTAACCTCTTAATATATACTCCCTCCGTTCGGATTTATTTGATGTTTTAGAAGATGAAATTTGTTCAACAATATTTGATGTTTTAGAAGTAATCATTACATTTTCTTTTACTTTTGCACTAGTATCAATGTAATTTGTATTTTTTTTTAAGTTTAACCAATTATATTTGTCCATAATAAATGTAATGATGGAATAAAAATTATTTTATGGGGTATTTAAATGTGAAAGGAGTATTTATTAATCTTTGTGCATTCATCTAAAACATCAAATAAATCCGAACGGATGGAGTAAATATTAATATCAAATATTTATAAAAAACAATTGATGTGACAAAAAAAATATCGCTTTAATCAAGAAAATGCCACGCAGGCAAAAATAATCCCGTTTAATCCAGAAAATTTTGTGCCAGCGAGGTCGCTTCAGCGGTCTCTGTTTTAGTATTTTATATAGATATTGATTGTTGTGTATTCCTCAAAGGAGAAATACAATGCCTTATATAGGCATAGATGTAGAAGGTTACAAAGATAAGAGGGCCATCAATATGAACCTTTGATTTTTCACCATGTGGGTGTTATAGAAGAGGAATAATCATGTGGGTGTTATAGAAGAGGAATGATGGTGGGGGTTATGGAGAGGTGTAACATCACCTATAATAAGTAGTAGTATTATAACACTCTCCCTTGATGTGCACCTCGTAGTTTGCGTATTGCCTCGTTAAAAACCTTGTTTGGAAAAAATCCATTGGGATAAAAACCAAGATCAAGGGAAAAAGAGTACAATACTAAAGCAAACTTTTCTATCATTGTCACCACCACTCCTATCGCTGTCACCATATCGTTGTCACCACCACTCCTATCGTTGTCACCACCACCTCTATCACTGTCACCGCCACTCATATTGTTGTCACCACCCTTATTGTTGTCACCACCTCTATCGTTGTCACCGCTCTATCGTTGTCACCGCCCTATCGCTGTCACCACCACCCCTATCACTGTCACCACCACTCATATTGATGTCACCACCCTTATTGTTGTCACCACCTCTATCGATGTCACCACTCATATCGCTGTCACCACCACTCCTATCGTTGTCACCACCACCCCTATTACTGTCACCACCACCCCTATCAATGTCACCACCACCCATATCGTTGTCACAACCACTATCACTGTCACCATCACCCATATCGCTGTCACCACCCTTATTGCTGTCACCACCTCTATCGATGTTCCCGCCCTATCACTGTCACCACTCCTATCGTTGTCACCACCAATTCTATCGCTCTCACCCATATCACTGTCACCACCACCCATATCGCTGTCACCACCACCTATATCGTTGTCACCACCACTCCTATCACTGTCACCACCACCCCTATCACTGTCACCATCACCCATATTTTTGTCACCACCTCTATCGTTGTCACCACCCTATCGATGTCATCACTCCTATTGTTGTCACCACCACTCCTATCGTTGTCACCACCACCCCTATCACTGTGGTGACACATGCGGTAACAACTTTTTTTGGTCACATATTTGTTTGGAGTTTTTTTACGTGATCACTGTCACCACCCTTATCGATCAATTGTGACATTGTTGGTGACACATGTAGTGACAACTTTTCTTTGGGTGACGGTGATATCTTTATTTTTAGAGGGTTTTTTTGTACGAGAACACTGTCACCAACCTTAACTTTTCTAATAAAATCTGGAGCCACACCAATTCAAACAGTAAAAACCACTAAGAACATACCAAAGAACATATAATATCAATGAAAAATAGCGTAATCAAACACAATATGACCAAAATAAAAATAAAAAAAATATAGTGTAATCAAACACAATATCACTGAAAAATACAGTGTAAACAAACGTTACTGAGCAGCCGCTATTTTCCAACTATCTTGACCAAGAGATCGCATAGGCACCAGAAAATATGCCACCCCTGTTCCAACCATTGTAGGCTTGTAGCCACAGCATTTGCACAAGGATATTAACAAATGAGAAACTCCATTAGACATTAAAATTAAGCACCCTCTAAGCTCATCACAATTTTGAATTTGACAATGATGGTGCTTACCACACATACGATTCATAGTCTGATAAACATGGAATACACAGTACATTAGTTTTGCTATGATACAAAAATACTTGTCTTTTCACTAATCTAAATCACCAAAAAAATTCAAAAGCAGGGCTAAATGAAAGGTATGACAAACCAAAGCATATCAGAAGTACAGGTTCGTGTGCATCAGCGACAGGAAAATTTTTGGTCAGCACTC
The DNA here is from genome assembly GCA_037127255.1 of Persicaria tinctoria. Lineage (NCBI taxonomy): Eukaryota > Viridiplantae > Streptophyta > Magnoliopsida > Caryophyllales > Polygonaceae > Persicaria > Persicaria tinctoria. The sequence continues at coordinate 11,617,209 of JBANSL010000014.1, forward strand.
ACGAGTCACCACAACACATGACTATTACCGATTAGAAGCAAGCAGATATCAAGAATTTTCCAATGATCCAAATTAGAACAAACGAATAAAATTAGAACAACATTCGGAATACGATTCACATCTAATCGCGAACGAATAAAATTAGAACAAACCTAGTAAAATTAGAGGACAAAAAGAGACCTTGAAGGTGAATCGACCTGTCCGATGAATGATGATCCAGCCTCGAAGCCAATCCATCCATCCCGATCTGACCTTCGTCGTCGCCGTCGGTCTTCATCAACCACCTCACAAGAGAACCCTCACCCACAAGTTCAAAGAAGAAGAAATCATGGGCATTATTACACATAAGGACCACATCATATCAACTAACATTTATATCAATAGCATCATTAGTTCAGAATTAAACATTGCAACTGCGTCGATAAATCTCACTTTACCGTCATGCTCAATCATTATTACAAATCATCATATATGCACATAATCAAGTCAAGCTAGCAAGTTTCATCATAACCTTATCTAATAGACAGTTCAGGTTTCTCAGTATTTGCAGTTCACACTTTATAGGTAACCAATTTAAATCATGCTTAGCAACTCAAGCATCAACGCATCAAGACATCATGTACATTAGAGTTGTAAGGCACCGAACCATATCATCATGAACAACAGACAATCAGACAACAATTATTACCAAGTCAGCACATAAACACATAAATGTCACCATCAAAGCAGTGCAACATAGTTATCAACATATTTAGAAAGGTTAGCAATTCAAACGGAGGACACTCCCGCCTGCAAGTCATATCGTACTCGATAGCCGCAATCCTTGAAACATAACTGTCCCACCACCACCGTCGATCATGAGGCTTGTGGGTTATGGGCCCACGCTTCCGCCACACTGCTCTATCGCTATGCAACTTCTTTTCTCTTTCAAGCAGTTGCTCACCCAATGTATCGTGCATGACTCAAAGTTAGCAAGGATAGGGGAGTGACAAGAGAAGACAACCCAAATTCCTTTCGGAGACAACCAAGGACCACAACTAAAGACGACAATACCGGAGACTAGACTCTAACCCGAGGATAGCAACAACGCCCTTATGGAGGTCTATTAGGTTGCAATTATGACAAGTAGACACAAATTCATCATGGGGCATATCAATCATTTTAATCCACACTAACATGTACCTATCTCGAGAAGCACGACATACGTATTCATTCCAAAAGACACAATCGAATCCTACATGGATGCATGTGAGACGAGCTAGTAGTCTATTATTCCATGGAAGCAGATATGCCTAGCAACTTCAAGCAAGCTATGCGGAACCAACCATAATCATGTATGATTAGAAGTCATGCGGGATTTAATGAAGATAACAAGTATTATGTATATGAATAATGTACAAGCATAAACAAGTGAGGTAAAATATAGCATGGCGAGGTATAACCAAATTACGTGTTGTACGAGAACACATAGGAACAACACAGTACTTATCACCTACGGCAACAATGATCATGTGATATGTCAAGGATGGCATGCAGTCACACGACGAGATGCATTTAGAAGGCATAGGTCCTGAACAATACTAGCGATACACGACAGGGCAGGGGCATAGTCAAGAGCCATTTAATGAGTTCAACCTAGTGTTCATGAAAGCAAGAGAGATCACCATAGAGTAACAAGGAGAGCATCACGGGCGATAGATCATAATCATGTTAGGGATGAGCAGTCATAGGGCACAGAAAACAATACAATAACTATCACACGATAGAACAAGTACGAAAGGTAATCATTTAGCGAGTCATATTGGAAATTATAAGGCCTACATGATACTAGTAACACATATCGAGCATGAATACAGTCAAGGTAATTCGACTAGATTCATTCTAACATTCATGCGTCCTACGTATGTGAAGACATGATATAGCGTGATGTGTGATCATGCAAGGTGCCAAGTCATACATGTATGCAAGCACGAGAGGATTTCATGGAGCAATAGGGGAACACTACCGAGCGACAACATGTAAGCATGCTACGATTAACCATAACGGAAAGCAAATCAATCATCGAATTCAACATCAATTAACTTGCATGAGTAAGACATGTTATGTTAATAGAAAGAGGGAAGAACCACACTATCAGGAACCTAGCTCGAGAGAGAATCAGCAATAATGCAGGCAATATACAATTCACACGAGTCACCACCAAGGATCCTACATGATACTAAAGGTTCAACATAACATACGATACATGCATGCAACTAATCATGACATCATGTAAGAAATCAATTCAATCACATTCCAACAACATAGAAACATGAGGAAGGTTTTACGATGTATACTATGAGTTTAAGCAACAGGGCAATATAGCTGGAACACGAGAACATGAGTTCAAACCAACACATACTGGGATAAAACATGCATTTATCAAGACTCATTCACACCAACATAATCCCAATTCAGTGCAAGTATCACACAACAGTACAAATTGCAGAGTAAGCAACAATAATTAACCTGATGTATACATAACAAACGGGCATGCTATATATTGATTCTTGTCACAAAAGGAATAATAGGCATTGACAGGTCATCATCCAACATGCTAAAATGATCATTGGCAAGGTACATGCGGAGGATTATAAAATCATGTCATGCAATTCAGAGAGAGTCACCATTACAACCGGACAGATATCCCTAAGGGTGGCCATTGACTTTTCCCAACTGATTTGTCACCCCTCTTTCCCGTGGGACTCTAGTATGACTCTTTATGGCAAGAAGGCACTGGTTGATCGTCATAAGAATAGAGGAGGAAAACCCCATAAACACCTTACTCTTTAACTCGGAATTACACCAAGGACCATATTCCAATAATCACTCAAACAACCCCCATATCCACACATGATTCCAACACAATGTATTTATAACCAACCCGATTCCCGTGAAAGATACTTACATCCGGGAGAAAGACTCAATAAGATCCTCAAGGGTTTAGCATAGTGGAACGGGTTATTACACAAAACTGGGTTGACCATACAGAAACAATAGTACTCCCACTATCCCGATTGCACAGATCGGTCAAGACACATTTAATAGTTAAGGCATCCAAATCAGATCTCTAACATAACAAGCATTCAACACAGAATCAGTTAATAACACTCATAATGATCTTCTTGGAGTCTCTCAACCCATCTGTAAAGAACAAGATAATATTTTGTCTACTGTTACCAACTACACCCAATAAGGGTGGTCTAGCGCCTTTACTACCCACTCGTGTCCCCATTTGGTCGGTTTTTCTCTTTTATTACAAGTCGAGTTCATTACTTAGTCCAATTTAGGTTAGGCATCTTAAGTTCATTTTGCCCCTTTAAAACACTTTCAAATCCTTTGAAATTCATGGGCGGTTTTCCAAAACATACACTCGACCCTTGTGTACCCGAATTGCACAACCTTAGCTCTGATACCATCTTTGTAACGGCCCAGAATTATGATTTCCGGGTTACGTTTCAAGGGATGAAACCCCTTGTTCGGATCTTGCAATCCAGGTACGGGTCGAGGTTTTAAACTCATTTTTAAGGTCAATACGAAAGAGGGATTTCAAACCCTAAAAGTATCGTAGGGTCGTTGGGTACCCTTAACCTGTCATAGGGACTATGTCGCGAAAATCAATTCAAACGAAAGCAAGGCGGAAACAAAATTAAGATACAAGGTGCCACGGCATAGCCGGGTCAAAACCAAATCATAAGTGGGTGATTACCATTTATAACGAGTTAGAGAATTAGTCAGGTTCTTTGATTCGCCAAAAGGAAACCCCGTCATATAGACATTGAGCACTCAAAATCTGCAGAAGATACCTTAAAAAAAGAACGGGGAAAGGAGTCAGATCAAGCCACTCATGCGGGACCGACAGTCCTCGCTGAGGCCACATAGTATGTGCTATACCTAATAAAGATGCTCTAATGCAGTACGAAAGTCACACACACTAGCATGCTCCTAGTTATAATAATGTGTAAAATACTGTAAAGGGCCCAAGACAATGCCAAGTGGCATATCCCTCTCCTACCTCCACCCCCTTCCGATAGGGCGGAGACTGGCCAGCTCGTGAATGCATTCCATCATAATCAGGCGGCACGCATGCCTAACCCGCTCCACAATAAAGCCCGCAGGCAAATCATAATATAAGGAAGTTCATGACTCGATTGACTCAGGGTACCCGATGAGGCTGGGCTACCCTATGACCCTAGCAAAGACTCTAGGACTATCACAGATAACGGGCGTTCTGTTTCAAACGCATAAAGTAACCAGATGCTCATTCAATTAGTGCAACCTAAACAGGATACTACATGACATGCTTTTATGCATATGCAACACCTAACATAAAATGCAACAACAGACATGAATGTCCAACCTGAGTAAGCCGCCTAGGGAACTTACCTGAAGATGCAGAACAACAAAATAAAGCAAGCAAGGGCCCAAATGCAAGTCCAAAGCAATCCAAAAGCAGTACACACCTATCATCAAGCCATTTCCATAAGCTACTGAACCAACATTCTCACACACACGAACTGAAGTTCTCAACATACTCAAAACCAACCGATAGTGAAACCGTTATCCAAAACCCTTCCGATATTTCAACATCAACCGAAATCATTTCATTTCCAATCAAACCCATCGATAAATCTTACCAACAATATTTCCAAACTCATTTTCCGAAGTTTTCCAAACTCTTAAATATCAAGTTAAGTCAACTCATATTTAAAACATTTTCTCAAATCATAATTGGCTAAAACCCATTTATAAACATTAAATCTTTAATCAACTGATAAATTTATACGATTAAAATAATTCCGGCATGTTTCTTATTTCGAAATCATTATAGAATAAATTCCGATGTTTAATCACCAAAATAATCCTAATTTCACAAACTAGATTTATAAAACAACATTACTACCTACTTTATCATTTCTAAAAGATGTATTATAACACCACATATTCTCAAATAATATTATTTTAAAACAATTTAGACATATAATACTAGTCAAAGTATGACCCGATTAAATACAATCATGTATAACATATTTATAATAACAACAAATAACAATAACCAATTTTAAACAAAAGCCCAGCAGCCCACAAATGAACCCGATAGGAAAACCCGGATGAAGGCCCCAACCCGAGCCCACATAGAAAAGAAGGAGAAAAGGATCCGGATGTCAATACCCCTCCCCACTGAAACCCGGTTTTGCAAATATGATATACCCGGATGCGAAATAAGATAGGCCCAGGCCCAACAAAGAAAGAACATGAGGGATCCCAACCCATTTTGCACCTGAAAAGAAAAGAAAGGGAAGGAGGATCCGGATTTGCAAGTGATATAACCCAGAGACAAAGATCCGAATCCGGCCCGACCCAAAAGAGGAAAAGAAGGAATTAGAATAGGACCGTCTTCTTCCCAGGTCTGCTCAGCGATGGATGAAACGCGAGAATGAGAGGGGAGGAAGGGGAAGAGAAGGCCTTGCCGGCGACCTCGATTGCCCAGACCCATCTATTCGACACTGAAGGAAAAACAAGTGCGGAAGGAGAGGAGAGGAGAGTGCTCACCAAGGGGGGGGGGGGGTCTTTGACTCGCCGGGAATCGTCGTCGGAAATCGATGTGGCTCGCCGGAGGCTCGATCCGCGCTTGCTCGACCTAGGACGGAGAGAGGGAGCTTAAAGGAGGGGCCTTACGGTGTCTTTGAGTGAATGGAGGAGAAGGAGTGGAACCGAACTTACCGAGACGAGAACGGAAAACAGGGGCGAAGGAAGACAGTGGCGGCGCTGGGAGGCGGTCTTCCGGCGGCGTTGGCAGCAGATCGACCCTGAGTACCATAGAAGAGGTTGGTTGGGGCGCCGGTTGAAAGGAGGAGGTGTTGATGGCGCTCGATGTGGCTCAGTGGTACACGGGAGGAGCTCGATGTGGCTCGGGTAGCGCTCGGGACGAGCTACTGCTGCCCGGAGAAGGAAGAGGGTGGTGCAGCTAGGTGGAGCTCCGAGGAACAACCAAGGCCACATGGTGGGTGTTTAGAAAGAGGTGAGAGAGGGAGACGGGGAACTAAAAATGTGAGGGTAGTGTGTGAGTTTGGGATTAAATAAAAAAAAGGGGAATAGGAAAGTGGTGCACTGCAATTGTTCCTTTGGTGTGGTCAACCTGTAAGGTTGAATTGTCATTTTGCTAGTTTTGGAAGGAGTAAGGTGCAAGGGAAGAGGATGAGAGGTGAGGATGCCTAACCAAGACTAGGGGTAGCTGGTGATGTTGATGCCACAACTGTAGTCGATACACAAAGGAGGGGGAGAATCAAAGAAGGGGATATGATTTACCCAAAAAGAGGAAGGGATGAGTTGGAATTGGTTAAACATGGAGACCAAGTCTAAAGATTTGATAAAAATTGGTGATATGAGACGGAAATTGCGGTCCCGAAGGTAAAGTTTAAATACCCGGAATTACATCTCGAAGCCCGTTCGCTCGAACCAAAATCCGACCCTATTAAAATAACGCTTCAAAATTATGAAGATATCGACATCCCAAAGTTTATTTCAAATCCCGAGGCAAAACGATAGAATTGTCCTTCAAAGTTAAAAATTAGGCCGGAATTCGCTTTAAAAGTTTCAATTTCGATTTAGTAATTTAAAGACAAGTTTTCCTTAAAATATCCGAATTTTTTTTTTCCGACTTAAATCCATTTATTGAAATTTATTATTTAAAAATCCGGGCCTTTACATTCCGATCCTTTGCTTTGAATTAGAACAAATTGTATAATACTTATACTCATAATCATATACATCTTATCTCATATACAATAGTAACAATATACCAACTTCTGCCACATGTCGCTACCTAGACATATTAATATCGGATCATTCGGATTGGATTTAGATCGGATCATTTCGAGTTCTGGGTAAAATGGGTCTTGCATATATCCGGGTTGACTCGAACCCGGGTTTCACTTTGTTTTGGGTCAAATTAGGTCCATTTTATGTTTGCCAAATTTTTTTCAACTATATTAAAATAATTTAACTATAGGAGTGATTTTAATATATTCTAATTTTTTTCAATTAATTAGTACTTCGTATTTTCTTAAGTTTTGTATACAGGTAAGCCACATTTTAATCTATATATTTTTTCTCCACTTAAAAGTATAATTATGAATTAATATGTTTGATTACATATTGTTATGCTTTTTTACTCTATTTGAACGGTCTTTTAATTTTTACTCTATTTGTATCAGAACACTTAACATTCTAAATATATTTAATGTCTAAACATTCTAAATTTTTTTTCCATTTTCCTATATATTAGTTTTTATTTCTAACAATGTCTTATTAATTCTCCAACTTCTAATATTTTCTACGTTGTTCATTGGCAAGGTTGATTTTTACCTTATTAATTTGTTGTATTGAAAAAAAAATTGCTAAAAAGATAAGTATGATTAGAAGAACAAGTATTGTGAATTTGTGATAGTAGTATCGTTTTTATGTAATTTTTAAATTAAACATGATTAATTAAAAAAACTATGATTAAGTCAAAGATATTAAATTTCAAAGATGATTTGATTAAAATAGTTTTAATTGAAAATTATAACATACGTCTTCATAAAAAAAAATTAGGTGTTTCAAAAAGGGCAATGACCTCTTGATTCACATTTGTTCGACTTTAAATATTTTGAAATATGTTTTTATGATAAATAAAATTCTACTTATTAGGTTCATATTTTTGTTCAAATTTAAAATGGTGTATTAAAGACAAATATATTTAAGTTATAAATGAAGATCTTTTATAAGAATTTGAAACAAAATTAACACATTTTATATTCAAACTAATTTTAGAGATTCTTTCATATATGGAAGATATTTATCGTTAATAGCACATTATTTTTTTTATAAAAAAAATAACATATCCTAAACAATGCTAAAGTAGGAGCTGCTTAGGACACGTATGAAAAAATTCCCGCCTTTTTTTCCCTTCTATTATTGTGCCACGTATTAAAAATTTACCACCTATTTTTTTATTTCTTTTGATAATAAATTATTAAATTTTGAATATAAAATGTGGACGACCGTTCATATATACACCAAATATCTTATAAACTTATTTTAATTTTGATTAAAAAGAAGTCTATAAGATATTTGTAAAATTTATAACCATTTTTAGGAATAAAATAAGAGAATGTGTTCATATATACACCAAGTTTTTTAAATATATTTTTTTAAAATTTTGGTAAAATATATTTTTTAAATTTATTTTAGATTCAAATTTAAATAAAGCGTAAAATATTATAATATCATATATATTTTAATTTGACAATAGGGGGTGATTTGTTAATAAAAAAACATTTACTAGATGATTTTCTCTAATTTCGTTCCTAAAAGGTGGTTAAGTATAAAAGTCTATATTTAACCGGTGGTTAAGTGTAAAAGGCTATATTTAACGGATAGTTTTCTGAATTTCCCTAAAAAATATCTTTCTCATTAACGCAATGGGTACCTTGCTTGATTTTTCATAACATTAATTTAAAAAAAATTAAATAATTGTGTATTTGAAGTTGTTAAGTACAAGTTAAACTCTGAAACTTTAACTAATGAAATTTTAGGTTGATTCGGGGTGGTCGTTGGCATGAATATATATGTCATTTGTAGAATTGAGCCAGTTCTTTTTATTGAGTTTTTTAATTTCAAATCAATTCAGAATCATTTAATATTGGATATGATTATTACTGGCTCAAGAGAGGTTAGATATCATGAACATTAAATTTATATAAGTTTTAAGTACAAATTCGATCAATAGATTTTTTAAAATATTTTTCTATTAAAATAGGTTCATAAAAATTATTGTATTTTAATTTATTTATTAACCAAAACTTATATAATATTTTTGTAATCTACAACCCGTGCAAGGCATGGGTAATGAACTAGTATATATACACTAAAACGGAGACTTAAAACAGCTTCTAGAGCGATTGACATATATGTCGTATTCTGGTTTAATTTTGATTATAAATATTCAAACATATATTTCAGTTAGTTACGGGGAAAAGTATGAGTCACGCGTATTCAAGCTAAGTTGCGGGAGTCGAGACTCCGATGCTATAGTCAGGTGCAAAGGAGAGATCCAAGTGCATCTGTGCGTAGATGCGACAACTTGACAATCGAAAATTGTCTTTTGGGAAAAGGTCGACTAAAGAAGAGGTGGAAGGAGGTTGTTAAACAAGATATTGTCATTTTGGGACTCATTGATGATATGACATATGATAGGGTGCAATGGAGGAGTACGATCCGAGTAGACGTGAGGTAACTGAGTGAGGCATATTATTCACCAGTACAACCCTTCCTATCGCTTAACACTTTATTTTATTATTTTGTTGCATATTGGTCTTTTCTTGGATCACTCAAAACATCCTATTGGTTTAGTCGAGGAAAGGATGCGTACACCTCAACCCCTACGACCCTGCTTGTAGCAAGATATATCATGAGAATGTTTCTGTTATATTTTAATTAGTACTTCACATCTATGAAATTCCATCTAATAATCATTAACTATTAATTTAATTTTTACATAGTAGGAGATAAAATTTTGTCTAATAAATAAGTGATAAAAATAATAAAGAGTATGTAAATAAGAGTACTTATTATTATCAGATATAATAAAATATAATTTATTAACAAAACGTGTAAAAATACGGCTACTGAATAGTGAATACTGGTTCAAAAGAATTGGAAAGAAAATATGATTGCAGTAGTGATTTATCAAGTAAAGTTTAAAACGAGCTACGAGAAAGATGATAATAGATGAAATAACTTATAATGATTTTAATCTTTGCCAGGAACTAGGACATTCAATTTCTATATGTCTTTAGGGAAGCAAACTTTGTCGTTGACTCATTTGCTAAGCTTGCTTTGTCGTTTTCGTTAGGTTGCCCTTCTCTGTTAGAGTTATTTTTGGACTCCGTTGTTTTTTTTATTGAAAAAGACGCTAAGGGAAGGACTACTCCCCCGCCTTATTTGTATGTAGCCCGGGACTTTTGTTTCTTTTTGAGTTCTCCCCTCTTTTTGCCGACCCAAAAAAAACTACACAAAGAAGAATTTTACGTACGAACTCCACCATTCCAAACGCAGCCTAATAGTTGAGCCGCATAAAGCAATCTGGGCTGAGCAATAATCTTTGATGTATAACTCTCCCCCAAATCAAAATATGGGCCTGAAGTTCCTATTTCGAAGCCCAAATATAAGCCCGCAATTAAGAGACCGTATAACTAAATGGATCCAGCGTTGTCAATAAAACCCTAGTTCTAGTTCTCGAAGGTGGCCGCAGGCGAAACCCCATCGTCTTCGATCTCTGTACTTGCACTTGGAAAGGTGGATTCATTTCTCCTTCTCCTCATCTCAATCTCATCTACGAACTCCTTAATTTGAATTATACGTTTCGAAATTACGTTCGTGCTATGTCATTTGCTAACAGTTTTGCCCTCTTTATTTATTCCATTTTCCAGGTTTAGGAGTCCTCTCTGATCATCGCAATGCCTCCAACTTCTAAAGGTATTTCGTATATCAGTTTTTTTGTCCTGCGATTGTTGTAGTATTTGGAACTGCTCGTTCGAATTGAACATACCTTTGATATTATAATTTTTGGTGCTCATCATTTCTCGATTTATGTGTGCTTGCATTTGCCGGTTCTTTATTCTGTGCAGTTTGAATTTTAGGTTTTTAATTTAATGAATAGGATCCGTATACACTATACAGTTATGAGTGTTTTAGATCTATCTAAGTTTTGAATGAGTGAATGTTCATCAAGAATATACATTTGGAAATTAGGCAACAGCTTGTGATTGTATTTGTTGGATAAAGGTTGAAGGAGCCCCTTTTGGATTAAAAAAACATTTATATCTGTTTTTCTTTGTTATTATTATAGTTGGGAGTCACGGGGATGGGAGTACATGTTGAGTCGATGTATCTTTCCTTACTCCGGTGAATGGAGATGAACACCTGTGGAACAAACTGCTGTCTGCATTTTCTTGTGGCCACACATCTAAATATTTCATGTTGTACATGACTTTATTATTTTTTACAACTATTTCCCTTTATGGCTTTGTGTGATTTGAATGCTTATATGACCCTCTTATCTTAAGATTTCATTGCAAACTTGATTTTATCCACTAAAACAATTAGCTTGAGGTCTTGTATAGGTGATTTTGTCAATGTTATTTTGCTTTAAATTCATCTGTAACTTACAACTCTCCTTTTCTCTTTTGCTCGGTACTCTGCTCTGGAATTGTTTATTGTTGATGGTTGATTCTGGAGGTCTAGGATATGGGATAAGATTCGACTGTTGGTTATTTCATGTATCTTAAATATTTGAACTTCGTGATCTTGTGTTACAGCTGATGGCAAGAAGGCCGACCCAAAAGCACAGGCCTTGAAAGCTGCGAAGGCTGTGAAAGCAGGTGCTTCAACTCTGAAGAAGAAGGCCAAGAAAATCAGGACCTCAGTCACTTTCCATAGGCCAAAGACCTTGAGCAAGGCTAGGAACCCCAAGTACCCACGTATCAGTGCAACCCCAAGGAACAAGTTGGACCAGTATCAAATATTGAAGTATCCCCTCACCACCGAGTCTGCGATGAAGAAGATTGAGGACAACAACACTTTGGTTTTTATTGTTGACATTCGTGCTGACAAGAAGAAGATCAAGGATGCAGTGAAGAAGATGTACGACATTCAAGCAAAAAAAGTGAACACATTGATCAGGTAACGTTTTACAGAAATTTTAACATACTGTTTTTACCTTTATTTTCTTAATTTCATAACTGATTTTTTTTGTATTTCTAGTTGAAAGCTGGATAGTTATACCCTGATCAGATGTGTTACATTATTTGCATAATTGAGTGCGGTCTTATGGTTAAATATGAATGCTTATTTCAGGCCTGATGGAACCAAGAAAGCATATGTTCGCTTGACGCCAGATCACGATGCATTGGATGTTGCAAACAAGATTGGAATCATCTAAACAAATTGTTTTATTTTTCAAGTTTGAATCTAAATCCATCACTTGTGTATGGACAATTTTGGTAGTAGACCCTGTTTGAAAAATCTGTTTCCATGGCATTTGTATTGGGGATTTCAACACCAGTTAATGTTTACTTGGCCTTACGTATGGTTAGATATCTGCTTCTGTTTTTTTTTCTGGCAATTATTAGGTTTACATTCTTATGAAAAATCTGTTTCCAAATTCCAAGATTTAAGCTCCAAACTAAATAGCAGGTCACTTTGGATGATTCTTAATATTGGGAGTCTTTACTATTTCTGCTCCATCATTCACTACAAGATCTGCGAGCTTGGGCTTCTCTTGCTTACATAAAAACTTCCCTCTCCAAGTCTTTGGTTAGAACCCAAAAAGGTTGGCCAAAAACACTAGGGGTGTTCATAATCGGGTATCCGACACGAACCGGTTAATCGTGTCGGATACCCGAAACCGTTTAGGCTAAAATCCCCGTTCCGAACACGATCCGACTAAAACCGGATATCCGACACGAATCTCTTATCGGATCCGTGTCTGATACTCGGGTTACCCGACACGAACCGTTGCCAATGCAGATTCACAATCCAATTTCTCAAAATTTGTTGACTTGGCCAACGAATCAATCAAAACTCCAAATTCTACAAGTATCAAATCGGACAGAAAAAGAATCAATTAACCGGACGATGAACTTGAGAGTGTGGCCGGTGGTGGATCCGATGTAGGCGGGGAAGCCGAAGAGGTGAAAGAGAAGCTCGCTCCGAAGATGACAGGCAAAAGGGAGAAGTAGATCTCGGGGGCTCCGTTTTGCAGGTGATGATGAAGGTGAAGATGGCGGTTGAAGAAAGGAGTGATGGCGTCGATGGCGAGGCCTTGTTGAGGGAGACGAGGATGCGGAGGGAGGCGTTGCCGCAGATGACGGTGAAGCAGTCGATGGCGATTTCTAGAGGGATGGAGGGATGGCCGATGCGACCTGCGGCTGCTATCTATAATGGGTTAGGGTTTGGAGTTATAAAGGTATACCGTATACAGAGTATTTTTTTTATTAAAAAAAAAAGAGACCAATTGCAAAGAAAAAATATGGACGACACAAAGCACAAATTTGGGATTCGAACCTAGCAGCCGCACCTACCCTTGCCATTCCTTAGCCAACTGTGCTAATTAGCTTTACTGATACAGATCGATCGTATTAAATACTAATACTGTATTTGCTTCGCTTATATAAAAATAAAAAAATAATCTAAACGGTTCGTGGCGGGTACCCGATAAGGGAATTTGCCCGACCCGAACACGAACCGTTTAGAGCCGTGTTTTCTCGGTTCGTGTCATTATCGTGTCGTGTATTTTCGGTTTCGGGTTTTTTCGTGTCGTGTTTTCGGTTTCGGGTTTTTCTGCACACCCCTAAAAAACACTAGCAGGATGATTGATCACTACCTTGATGATATAACAAAAAAGGGTTTTTGTTTTTATCTCATCTTGATATGTCAAGACAAAAAAGAGGAATTAACAATAAACTTAAACAATCTTTTGCGCATTGCATATGGCTCGACGATGAAATTTACTTTTATCTTTCATCGAAAAAAAATACAATCGTCCCTTTGTAGGTAAGCACTGTTTGACAGCCAACCAAAGAGCTAAGGATCATTTGGTGCATTGGATGAACTTCGCATTAGTTTCTTCCTTGCTCTCCTTGAACATAACATTTCCTAAATTCCCTAGTTGACGAATGTTGAGGGTTTTGCCCAAGAACTTTTATTTGTCTTCAAAATCATTGACCTTGTCCCGGAGTATGAAGAACCTCTGGACGCAATTGGGGGTTATATATCTTAAATTGCTAGATCCAAATGACCGACATTGCTAATGGATATTCTTGTAGGCATGAATTTTTTGCAATCTCAAATTCACTTGACATGAACCCGTGGTGCTGACGTCTTTCACATCTCCTATTATGATATTAGTTAAGTCGTTTGACATGGATACATGATGAGTGTACTAACAAGGTTATTAGCATTTTTAAGAATCGGATCACACAAGGAGCCAATATAAAATATTGATTTTTTAAATATATGTTTTTTTATTAGGAAAAGATTTGGATATGTGTCTATCCAAGAGCATCATTTTGGATAAGATCTTGAAGATCTATGTTCAGTGTTAATTAGTCCCCAAAAGGCGAGTGATGAAGGTGTACGACCTTGTCAGCTACACCATTGCCAACACGGGGTACATGCGAGGAGACCCTCCCCATGTTTTTTACCAAGAGCTAAATATCTGACATAGGCAACGCAATTTCCCATGGACACTTAATTTTGTGCTGTAAATAGTCAATGATGATTTTCGAATCACCTTCAATAATCCAGTTTCGTACGTTTAGTTTGTTTGCTTCCAAAACGCCCAACTTTAAGGCTAACACCTCCACCTTAAGAGGAGACTTATATCCCAATTTATGGCAAGCCACGCTTATTCTGCCCAAATTGCTTTCACTTACGGTTCCCGAATTTCAATTTTGGTTTGGGAGGTATCCGACACCCCCCATTGTTTGCACCAACCATCCGCTCAAGACAAATTGCTTTCACGATAATGGCCAACGAGGGTGAAGCTACGTTTCTTAGAAGTCAATAATGGTATCCAGGCTTGGAAAGCTACGGAGCTACGTATAGCTCGACAACTTTCTTCCAAGATGAGATTGAAAACTACATTGTAGTTGCAATTCTTCATCAATTGACAATGGTATTGGTAGCCCGTGTCATCAAAGGATGCATTTCTTATCACCGTCAAAGGAGGTTCGTGTCAACATGCCTAACATCATGAAAGCATGGGAAGAGGTTTGAATCCTTTAAAACTATGAAGTCTTTCGTCCTTTTTACGAATATGTGCATTGAAGCAAATGCACGAGATTAATAAGGGGTTAGTTCACTTGCAGTTTTATATTAGGCTGATTTAAACGAGTTCACATATGGGATGACATTTTAAGTTTGTGATGCAATTCTTGACTAACTTGAAATGACATTCCCAATGTATGAACTCATTTAAAACCCATAACATGTAAACATAGTATAAGGGTAAAAGTAACAATGATCGCTAATTAGTAGAGCCTGCTGAAAGGGAACACCAAGGGTGACAAGCTTTGTATAGTTGTAAGCGATAATTGACACTCTTAATGCGACACAATACCATGCAAGCTAAGAGAGAGTTATAGGATACTCGTTAGTCCATAGAAGGTGACAAGAGACCATATTAATAGTGACAAGAATAAAATTGATATGTAACAGCAGAAACCTGCAATTGCAAACCATAGCATGCTCTATATAATCCATAAAGGGTGATGAAAGACAACTGCAATTGCAAATGGTTTCTCTTTAGGCTACAATTGCAAGGGAGACCTCAAATGTAACAAAATTCGAGACACGCACTCGAGCGTGCTACCTGCCGTCGCCTGACGGAGGTGATGCTGAAAATTACCTTTTTGCGGTGAGATAAGAAGACATATGTTCACGAAGAACTCCTACGCTGGTAGCTGCTGTATTTCTGAGCAACAGCAGAATCAGATAACGCATTCCAGACCTGCCAAACACAAATAAGACCTCAAGTTCACAACAGACTATCTGAAAGTAGAAGTACAGTAGGGCTGAAAGATCAGCAATTGCGTAACTCACTTGTAATTTCCCCTTGGAACCTCCAATTGCAAGCACAAAGGGCATGTCCTCACAGAATGAGACTGAAAAGACGGCTCCCTGGATATATATATATATATAAGATAAAAAGATCGGTGGTGTTGCATCGGAAACAATATCACAAGGGAAAAGGCCAGACAACAATACACAAAATCTTGCTTATAAATGTAGAGGATGAAGATTTTTACAGCTTTAGGATTTCTGGATGAAACACACGAGGGCTGATTGTTTGACAAATCCCATAGCTTCACCATTTTATCCGTGGATCCGGTTGCGAGTAACTGAGAGAAAATATTTGGGCAGAATGTCAGTCAAAATTACAAGTCAAGAATTCAAAATGATGCAGGCTGAGAGAAGCAATCACATTCGGTGCAGCAGGATTGTAGGAAACAGTGCAAACAGCTTTGTCATGAGCATGAAGAGTAAAACTTGGCTTTTGCTTCAACTCGGGATCTGAACTGGCAGTTCGAATATCAAACCCTTGAATCATACCATTCTCAAGACTGACCTGCAAAGGTTATTCCATAAATGATTATGGAAACCATGATGAGAAACACGAGATAATAATAACTTAGTTGATTATATTGCCAATAATAGATGAACAACAAAACACTCTTGAATCTGCAAAAGTGTGATGATGGAGGAAACACAGATCGACGATAGAAAGTACACAAGAACCACACAGAGTTAGGGAACCAAGGGCCCCAAAGCAAACCAAAAGTTGAACAAATCCACTAAGCCACAAGAGAGGAAACCTCTTTGGCCAAAGGTAAATAACATACAATTTTCTAAGAAATCACATAATACCTAGCTAGACGTACCTAATGCCCTTATTCATAGTAATTCTCAAAACTGAGGTCACCTAAGGTGACTTTAGTTTAGAATACTTCCCTCACAGAGCACATGGCTATTAACAATTTCTTTTCATTCTAATCACCCATTTACATTACAATTAGGCTTGAAAGGTACTGGAAGAACCGTCTATGTACTCTTGCCTTGTATCCTGATTTATTCAACTTTGTCCATATTCATATATGTAACATGTGATAGTAAAGCCAAAACAAAAACAACAAAAGAATGTTCCGTGTGTGGATCCCATTCCAAGCACTCAACATCAGCATCAACCGCCCATTTATAACCACTGTGTGAAGGTTTTCTTCCATCTTTCTGCAATTATTCAGCATTTTGGCACTTTTAGTCACATATCACTTTACCAAACACAAAAGGAAATATCCACAAAAACACAGCACACATGAAAAGCTCAAAGTGAAAAGAGGAGTAATGCTTGGCACTTGGCAGTCATGTACAATAGTAGAAGGAAATATCCATAAGAACAAACAACGGTATTAACAATATGCTTTTGCAAACGTCTATTATTTCAAATATAAAAATTGTATAACATATTGAAGTTTACAAGTAGCATAAGTATCCAAGAGAAGAAGACACTACGGAAAACTTAAATGGTGATTACTCTCTTAACAATACATCTCGCTTCATTCAAATAAAAATTCCTCAGCCATTCCTAGGCTGTGTTCATGAGATAGGTAGAAGAACAAGAGCCAACCTCAAGCACAACAAGAAACAAAACATATCTTATATACTCCAGTTACAAGTGACCAAGATGACATTAGAAAAGATTATGAACTAAAATATGTCATTCTGAACAATCACAGAAAAAACTTCCTGGACAAAAGTTGATGCATGGTGAGCTCTAATGGAAATATCAAAATCTATCTGATCCAGCAAGGCTAACTCTTGGAAGGGAAAATCATCAGTAAACCAAAGACAGAATTAAATGGCTCCACAAAAAATGATAATACTATTTTCATCCAAGCTGGCAAAAGCAACTGATATTGGGAGTAGAGATGGCAATTGAGTCACTTGGTTCCGGTTTGGTTCTGATCAATATCAGGTCTGGTCATGTTCGGGTTCGAGTCGGGTCGTTTCAATTTTGGGTATATATGATTATTAGACCGGGTCGTTATTGGGTTGAGTTATTTTGGTTCGGGTCAATGTCGGGTTGACTTTAAAGCTTTTAAAGTCTAATTTGTGCAAAAAAGTCAAATTATTTTAGAACTCAGGTTTGAGTCACTTCTAGTCTGGTTCGGTTTTCGTCCCATGAATTTCAATACATTTGCAGCTCAGGTCAAATTGTTTCACAACTTTAACTGGAAGTACCCCACTGATGATCATCTAGTTACAACTTACAACTCACCAGAAGTTCTCTTTTTTTGCACAAATACACTATCTCAAAGGCATCCTGATAAGAACTCCATCATAATTTTTCATTTTATTAAAGATTTAATTAATATCACCACTTTTATCCAAAATAATAATGATAATAATATCACCACTTCCCTGCATACTTTATTTAGTTTAACATTCCCACTTCCTCCCTATTATCTCCATGTTCTTTTCCATTATTGTTAATTTTAGCTATTAAGTCTTTTTATCAATTAGGAGTTGGAAATTTGTTTTCCATTATAAAAAGGAGGCAGCTGAAATCTTGTGGTTCATACTTGAAATTGAATTGAATGGATATTTCATGTTTGAGGATTCCTCACAGATAGGGTAATTTGTGAGATGCTTGCTTCTAGTAGGTTATATCAATTGCATCAAAGACTAGTCGATCGGATGTGGTGAGTGGTGACTACCCATTATCCTTCATTCTACCACCACCAAAAAGTATGGTACAAAAAGAAATGAAGGTTGTTGAATTGACCGCAGAATTAGCCCAAACAAAAATCCCAAAAATTAAGTCTTTTTACTATTATCACTAATCTTTCATCTTTTTTATCTTTCTTTTTACTCCTATTTTTTTTTTCTCATAATTATCTTTAATATCTAACTAACTCTATTATTAATAATTTCAATATAGATAAAAGAATTATTTAATTTTTTTTAACTCATTAAATATAGTGATAAATAGGGAAAAAAAATTAAACTTATATGCAAATCCAGCCTACCCAAGATTATATTTCTGGTTCCGTGCTTGATTACATCTTCACTTTCTTGCATAATTTAGTTAGGTTATTTAGTTTCCTATTCCCACTTCCTAGTTTTTATGCATTATCCCCATTATCTCCATGATCTCTTCCATTATTGCTAATTTCAGCTATTAAGTCATTTTTATCAAGTACGAGTTAGAAACTTGTTTTCCATTATAAAAAGGAGGCAACTGAAATCTTCTAGTTCATACTTGAAATTGAATTGAATACAGATTTGAAGATTCATCACGAATTGGCTGATTTGCAAGATGCTTGAATGTCAGATTTCTTATTCCTAGGAGCATGATCCTTATTCTAGTGGGTTCTGTCACATCCCATCAAAACGACAGTAAGAACAGCATAACAAAGGGAAGAAATATATGCAAGTTGAATTGATTACCAATACTACTGAATGATCAAAAGAGCCGCTAAGTAGAATTTCAGGTACATGACGATTCCATGCAACTGCAATGAATAATCGGAATGGCCATCAGAATTTCAGCATAATGGTAAGGGAAATATAGTGACTATACTTAAAAAAAATAGTATCTGCAGATTTTTTCCATGAAAGAATGACAAATGTGTCCAAGGTTCTTATAAAATGAATTAAATCCACAGCCAAGTCTTAAACCCTATCATAAGCAATCATATTTTTGAAATATAGGACTCCAAAACAATAGCTAGGCTGCAAACAAAAAAAAGATAAAACAGTTCAGTTATTTCAGTAGTGGTACAAACAAAAAGGTTAGTCTTGCCTTGTCCTTGTGATGATCCATGGTCATACTACATTTCCCTGTAGCAACATCCCACAGCTTGACTGTATTGTCAGCGCTTGCACTTGCAAGAATATTCCTGCATAATTTTTTTTTAATGATTTGATAATATCTGAAATGCATCCAAAAAGAAGAAAAATAAACAGGGAAGAACAAATGTAGATACCTGAACTCTTTGTTCCAAGCAAGGCCCAGAACTGAATCGGTGTGACTATCTTCCTTGTATTTGATAGATTTCTAATGAAAAGCAGAAGATTATTATGAATTGTAGAGAAGTGGAATAGTGATCAGGAATGAGAAATTTTAATCATAATTATTGCTAAAAGTGCCAGACCTTAATCAAAGTGAACAGGTTATAAACTAGTAGTTTATGCAGAAAAAGTACAAGGAACCTGGATGAGTGGGGGAAGGGCATACAGTTAAAAAAAGAGAGAATGAAACAACAAAAGAGATGGGTGCATTGCCTGTTTCTTAAGAGACAAGCACACAATTCTACAAATGTGTTTTACCCCTAAAACACTTTCACATCCAGTATAATAGACTTGGAATAATTTTCAGACTCAAAAGTGAATACATATGTATTCAAAGTACATATTGATGAAATAACATAATTATAAGCCTGGAAACATAAGCAACACATACGTATTCACTAGCTCCACTTACCAAATTTAATCGGACCTGACCCACTTATTGACTAACAAGCTATTCAGCTTTTAAAGCTAGTGCAGAAAAAAATTGTAAAATCAAAGTTTCAAAAACTTGAAAGGCAGAGATTTTACTTTTCCAGTTAGCTTCTATATTTAGGAGCAGTGGCGGAGCCAGGAAATTTTCGGAGGGGGGCACAATCATAAATGTACGATTTAGTTTTGGATTAAATTGACATAAAAAATTATATATAATACAATACTAGACTCGAGCTTGACTTGTTTCTAAATGAACTAAATATAATCAAACAATACTAGACTTGTTTGGCTCAAATAACAACCCTAGTTAATATATATAACTTGTTGCACTCATAACATGTAATAATGTATAACCAGATATATAAATTTTAAACTTGCGTAATTTCTTATCAAATTGTTGAAATGATTAGTATAACCTCTCATTTCGAAGCTCTCGAGATGAATTATAGTATGTGAATGTTAATTTAAGTAAAATATAAAAGCATTATAGTATATTGAAACAAAATTAAAGTGATTAATATACCTTTAATTTTTAAACATTCATAACTTTTTACTCAGATGTCGGATTAAGGCGTATTATATATCAAAACGAAACTATCGACGAAGAGAATACACCTAGGTAGTTCGTCACATGAGAGAGGGGGCATGTGCCCCCCTAGGCCCCCCCAGCCCCGCCCCTATTTAGGAGTATAAACCACACTGGACTTATAAAGACAGAAACGAGGAAATTTCAGCTCATGAAACAATAATTAATGTTGGACAACCAAAACAGATGGGCAATTATGTGGTCTTGAGAAAAAACAGTACATTTGTCATCAGAGAACAAGGACAACTATGAAGATTTCAGAGGTCAGAATTTCATCAACTAAGTACAAGAAATTTTTATAAGTTAAAAACAGGAAAAAAAATATGTATGTGTCTCACCTTCTTTCCCTTTTTCTTCTTCTCAGCTATACCACCTAAAACCAGACATGGTTGAACTTCATCGATCTGACAAATGCAAAAAAAAAAAAAGCATTTTACTTTAACTGGAATAACAGATGGAAACAATGATATTCATTCAAACATCAACAGATTAACACGTACAATGTCTAGATCCCATATCTCAATGGAAGGTTCCATTGATCCAACAGCAACAAAGTTCCCTGCCAGAGGCAAAGAGAAATATAATAAAACTGTCACCAAAAGGGAAAGCGAAAGGGAATGCGGAAGATCCAAAGGTCCCTCAAGAATTGTTTTGAGAATCAGAAAATGCACGAATATTCAAATTTCATACTATGAGCTTTCCCCAGTCAAGACGGAGACAAGGGCATCTGCATCATTATGTTTTAACTAATAATTTTACTTTATTTTGTTATCATATTATTTCTGTTTTTGAAGTTTTCACCACTCAATGTATAAAATCTTTACCTTCATTAATGTGTTTGGAAAATTTACTTTGTATCAATTGAATTTTGAAAAAGAAAGCAAGAAGTACTATTTACCAACTACCACAATTTAGAATGATGTTCATAAAACGAATAGGTTGGTCCCCCTTACTAATATATTAGCATTACTCATCCTATCCCTATTTTTAATTATGATTCAAAAAGATGCTCTTATAGATGTAAAATAAAAAGTGATTAGTAGAGAAAACAGAGAATGAAGGAAACACAGGAAAACCAAATGCTACTTTAACCAATTTTGATACCAATTGTTGCCAAGAACATGTATACTCTCAGCAAGACTCACTGGAGAATGGACGTTTAACTTGCTTAAATGGAATTTGTAATGCCAGTATACAGGAAAAGGCAACAAAACAACATCATTTAGCATCCTGTACAACAAGACTGCTAAAAGTTTATCTTTCAATGCAACTAGAGATTAGAGAATCGTAGTTAATAACATCATGAACACGGGAAGACTCTAATAGATACCATACTACCTACCTTTTTCTGGGTAAAATGGGTCTTGCATATATCCGGGTTGACTCGAACCCGGGGTAAGCCACATTTTAATCTATATATTTTTTCTCCACTTAAAAGTATAATTATGAATTAATATGTTTGATTACATATTGTTATGCTTTTTTACTCTATTTGAACGGTCTTTTAATTTTTACTCTATTTGTATCAGAACACTTAACATTCTAAATATATTTAATGTCTAAACATTCTAATTTTTTTTTTCCATTTTCCTATATATTAGTTTTTATTTCCAACAATGTCTTATTAATTCTCCAACTTCTAATATTTTCTACGTTGTTCATTGGCAAGGTTGATTTTTACCTTATTAATTTGTTGTATTGAAAAAAAAAATTTGCTAAAAAGATAAGTATGATTAGAAGAACAAGTATTGTGAATTTGTGATAGTAGAAAGAAGTATCGTTTTTATGTAATTTTTAAATTAAACATGATTAATTAAAAAAACTATGATTAAGTCAAAGATATTAAATTTCAAAGATGATTTGATTAAAATAGTTTTAATTGAAAATTATAACATACGTCTTCATAAAAAAAAATTAGGTGTTTCATTATCAAAGTACAAAAAGGGCAATGACCTCTTGATTCACATTTGTTCGACTTTAAATATTTTGAAATATGTTTTTATGATAAATAAAATTCTACTTATTAGGTTCATATTTTTGTTCAAATTTAAAATGGTGTATTAAAGACAAATATATTTAAGTTATAAATGAAGATCTTTTATAAGAATTTGAAACAAAATTAACACATTTTATATTCAAACTAATTTTAGAGATTCTTTCATATATGGAAGATATTTATCGTTAATAGCACATTATTTTTTTTATAAAAAAAATAACATATCCTAAACAATGCTAAAGTAGGAGCTGCTTAGGACACGTATGAAAAAATTCCCGCCTTTTTTTCCCTTCTATTATTGTGCCACGTATTAAAAATTTACCACCTATTTTTTTATTTCTTTTGATAATAAATTATTAAATTTTGAATATAAAATGTGGACGACCGTTCATATATACACCAAATATCTTATAAACTTATTTTAATTTTGATTAAAAAGAAGTCTATAAGATATTTGTAAAATTTATAACCATTTTTAGGAATAAAATAAGAGAATGTGTTCATATATACACCAAGTTTTTTAAATAATTTTTTTTTAAATTTTGGTAAAATATATTTTTTAAATTTATTTGAGATTCTAATTTAAATAAAGCGTAAAATATTATAATATCATATATATTTTACATAATCCTAATAGAATTTGACAATAGGGGGTGATTTGTTAATAAAAAACATTTACTGGGTGGTTTTCTCTAATTTCGTTCCTAAAAGGTGGTTAAGTGTAAAAGTCTATATTTAACCGGTGGTTAAGTGTAAAAGACTATATTTAACGGATAGTTTTCTGAATTTCCCTAAAAAATATCTTTCTCATTAACGCAATGGGTACCTTGCTTGATTTTTCATAACATTAATTTAAAAAAATTTAAATAAGTGTGTATTTGAAGTTGTTAAGTACAGGTTAAACTCTGAAACTTTAACTAATGAAATTTTAGGTTGATTCGGGGTGGTCGTTGGCATGAATATATATGTCATTTGTAGAATTGAGCCAGTTCTTTTTATTGAGTTTTTTTAATTTCAAATCAATTCAGAATCATTTAATATTGGATATGATTATTACTGGCTCAAGGGAGGTTAGATATCATGAACATTAAATTTATATAAGTTTTAAGTACAAATTCGGTCAATAGATTTTTTAAAATATTTTTCTATTAAAATAGGTTAATAAAAATTATTGTATTTTAATTTATTTATTAACCAAAACTTATATAATATTTTTGTAATCTACAACCCGTGCAAGGCATGGGTAATGAACTAGTATATATACACTAAAACGGAGACTTAAAACAGCTTCTAGAGCGATTGACATATATGTCGTATTCTGGTTTAATTTTGATTATAAATATTCAAACATATATTTCAGTTAGTTACGGGGAAAAGTATGAGTCACACGTATTCAAGCTAAGTTGCGGGAGTCGAGACTCCGATGCTATAGTCACGTGCAAAGGAGAGATCCAAGTGCATCTGTGCGTAGATGCGACAACTTGACAATCGAAAATTGTCTTTTGGGAAAAGGTTGCCTAAAGAAGAGGTGGAAGGAGGTTGTTAAACAAGATATTGTCATTTTGGGACTCATTGATGATATGACATATGATAGGGTGCAATGGAGGAGTACGATCCGAGTAGACGTGAGGTAACTGAGTGAGGCATATTATTCACCAGTACAACCCTTCCTATCGCTTAACACTTTATTTTATTATTTTGTTGCATATTGGTCTTTTCTTGGATCACTCAAAACATCCTATTGGCTTAGTCGAGGAAAGGATGCGTACACCTCAACCCCCACGTCCCTGCTTGTAGCAAGATATATCATGAGAATGTTCCTATTATATTTTAATTAGTTAGAAAACTTATCTTTTATATACTTCACATCTATGAAATTCCATCTAATAATCATTAACTATTAATTTAATTTTTACATAGTAGGAGATAAAATTTTGTCTAATAAATAAGTGATAAAAATAATAAAGAGTATGTAAATAAGAGTACTTATTATTATCAGATATAATAAAATATAATTTATTAACAAAACGTGTAAAAATACGGCTACTGAATAGTGAATACTGGTTCAAAAGAATTGGAAAGAAAATATGATTGCAGTAGTGATTTATCAAGTAAAGTTTAAAACGAGCTACGAGAAAGATGATAATAGATGAAATAACTTATAATGATTTTAATCTTTGCCAGGAACTAGGACATTCAATTTCTATATGTCTTTAGGGAAGCAAACTTTGTCGTTGACTCATTTGCTAAGCTTGCTTTGTCGTTTTCGTTAGGTTGCCCTTCTCTGTTAGAGTTATTTTTGGACTCCGTTGTTTTTTTTATTGAAAAAGACGCTAAGGGAAGGACTACTCCCCCGCCTTATTTGTATGTAGCCCGGGACTTTTGTTTCTTTTTGAGTTCTCCCCTCTTTTTGCCGACCCAAAAAAAACTACACAAAGAAGAATTTTACGTACGAACTCCACCATTCCAAACGCAGCCTAATAGTTGAGCCGCATAAAGCAATCTGGGCTGAGCAATAATCTTTGATGTATAACTCTCCCCCAAATCAAAATATGGGCCTGAAGTTCCTATTTCGAAGCCCAAATATAAGCCCGCAATTAAGAGACCGTATAACTAAATGGATCCAGCGTTGTCAATAAAACCCTAGTTCTAGTTCTCGAAGGTGGCCGCAGGCGAAACCCCATCGTCTTCGATCTCTGTACTTGCACTTGGAAAGGTGGATTCATTTCTCCTTCTCCTCATCTCAATCTCATCTACGAACTCCTTAATTTGAATTATACGTTTCGAAATTACGTTCGTGCTATGTCATTTGCTAACAGTTTTGCCCTCTTTATTTATTCCATTTTCCAGGTTTAGGAGTCCTCTCTGATCATCGCAATGCCTCCAACTTCTAAAGGTATTTCGTATATCAGTTTTTTTGTCCTGCGATTGTTGTAGTATTTGGAACTGCTCGTTCGAATTGAACATACCTTTGATATTATAATTTTTGGTGCTCATCATTTCTCGATTTATGTGTGCTTGCATTTGCCGGTTCTTTATTCTGTGCAGTTTGAATTTTAGGTTTTTAATTTAATGAATAGGATCCGTATACACTATACAGTTATGAGTGTTTTAGATCTATCTAAGTTTTGAATGAGTGAATGTTCATCAAGAATATACATTTGGAAATTAGGCAACAGCTTGTGATTGTATTTGTTGGATAAAGGTTGAAGGAGCCCCTTTTGGATTAAAAAAACATTTATATCTGTTTTTCTTTGTTATTATTATAGTTGGGAGTCACGGGGATGGGAGTACATGTTGAGTCGATGTATCTTTCCTTACTCCGGTGAATGGAGATGAACACCTGTGGAACAAACTGCTGTCTGCATTTTCTTGTGGCCACACATCTAAATATTTCATGTTGTACATGACTTTATTATTTTTTACAACTATTTCCCTTTATGGCTTTGTGTGATTTGAATGCTTATATGACCCTCTTATCTTAAGATTTCATTGCAAACTTGATTTTATCCACTAAAACAATTAGCTTGAGGTCTTGTATAGGTGATTTTGTCAATGTTATTTTGCTTTAAATTCATCTGTAACTTACAACTCTCCTTTTCTCTTTTGCTCGGTACTCTGCTCTGGAATTGTTTATTGTTGATGGTTGATTCTGGAGGTCTAGGATATGGGATAAGATTCGACTGTTGGTTATTTCATGTATCTTAAATATTTGAACTTCATGATCTTGTGTTACAGCTGATGGCAAGAAGGCCGACCCAAAAGCACAGGCCTTGAAAGCTGCGAAGGCTGTGAAAGCAGGTGCTTCAACTCTGAAGAAGAAGGCCAAGAAAATCAGGACCTCAGTCACTTTCCATAGGCCAAAGACCCTGAGCAAGGCTAGGAACCCCAAGTACCCACGTATCAGTGCAACCCCAAGGAACAAGTTGGACCAGTATCAAATATTGAAGTATCCCCTCACCACCGAGTCTGCGATGAAGAAGATTGAGGACAACAACACTTTGGTTTTTATTGTTGACATTCGTGCTGACAAGAAGAAGATCAAGGATGCAGTGAAGAAGATGTACGACATTCAAGCAAAAAAAGTGAACACATTGATCAGGTAACGTTTTACAGAAATTTTAACATACTGTTTTTACCTTTATTTTCTTAATTTCATAACTGATTTTTTTTGTGTTTCTAGTTGAAAGCTGGATAGTTATACCCTGATCAGATGTGTTATATTATTTGCATAATTGAGTGCGGTCTTATGGTTAAATATGAATGCTTATTTCAGGCCTGATGGAACCAAGAAAGCATATGTTCGCTTGACGCCAGATCACGATGCATTGGATGTTGCAAACAAGATTGGAATCATCTAAACAAATCGTTTTATTTTTCAAGTTTGAATCCATCACTTGTGTATGGACAATTTTAGTAGTAGACCCTGTTTGAAAAATCTGTTTCCATGGCATTTGTATTGGGGATTTCAACTCCAGTTAATGTTTACTTGGCTTTACGTATGGTTAGATATCTGGTACTGTTTTCTTTCAGGCAATTTTTAGGTTTACATTCTTATGAAAACTCATTTCCTAAAGCTCCAAGCTTTAACTGCAGAAGCCAGGATTAAGCTCCAAACTAAACAGCAGATCACTTTGGATGATTCTTAATATTGGGAGTCTTTACTATTTCTGCTCCTTCATTCGCTACAAGATCTATGAGCTTGGGCTTCTCTTGCTTACAAAAAAACTTCCCTTTCCAAGTCTTCGCTTAGAACCCAAAAAGGTTGGCTAAAAACACTATCAGGATGATGGATCACTACTTGATGATATAAAAAAAAAGGTTTTTTTTTTTTTTAAATCTCGCCTTGATACGTCAAGACAAAAAAGACAGTGAATTAGCAATAAACTTGAACAATCTTTTGCGCATCAGTTTCTTCCATGCTCTCCTTGAACCAAGCATTTCCTAAATTCCCTAGATGACGAATGTTGAGGGTTTTGCCCAAGAACTTTTATTTGTCTTCAAAATCATTGACCTTGTCCCGGAGTATGAAGAACCTCTAGATACAATTGGGGGTTATATATCTTAGATTGCTAGATCCAAATGACCGACATTGCTAATGGATATCCTTGTAGGCATGAATTTTTTGCAATCTCAAATTCACTTGACATGATCCCATGGTGCTGACCTCTTTCACATCTCCTACTTTTATTGTATTAGTATGGGTACATGATGAGTGTACTAACAGGGTTATTAGCATTTTTAAGAATCGGATCATACAAGAGACCAATATAAAATATTAATTTTTTTGGTTGGCTTCATAATTTTTTTTTAAAATTAAAAAAACAAATGGATATAAACGTGGTTTCAAACCGCGTTTTACCAAAAATTGTTTATATAACACGATTTTAAATCGCGTTTCTTTTGTTTATTTTTTTCAAGTTTAGTTCAGTTTCAAATCATGAATGAAACACGGTTTCAACCTATGTTTCTCTGACTCTCATGCAAAAAATGAATATTTGTGTAAATTGTTTGAAGTTGTGAATAAAAGTGTAAATATTTAATTTTCATTGAATATTTTGGAAAAAAAATTAAGGAAATAATGAATATATTTGTCAATATAAAAAGAAAAAACTTTAAAAAGTTTTAGGTGAATAGGGGTTGAAAATTATGTCATTTAATCTTATATTTAGCTCATTTAATGCCCCAATTGAAATTTGGTTGAATATTCATTTATACAATTGAATATTTGGATGAATATTTCTAATCATATTCATGAAGAATATTTGAATATGTTACTATCTTCTCACTCCATGAGTAATATTCCTTCATATTCATATTGATTTTGCAATAAAATCTACCATCTTTTCCATAATAACTAACATTCATTCATATTCATAGAGATTTCCAAATCAACATCTGATGGCTTTCATATATATATTTCCATAGTCTTATCTTCTCATCGGTTTAGTATAATCTTTTTACTTTTCATTTCAAAACAAAATCTTGATTTTTTTTAAAAAAAAAACTTGATTCTGTTACCATATAAAATCCTAGCAAGATATGGAGATTTCAATATTTAACATATTCGTTTATTATCTTTTCATATTTATAATGAATATTGTTGAATAATATAGCAACTAACTTTTTTCTTGTCAACCTAAATATGTATATAAGGGAATTAATCTTTTAATGATTATGTATGTGTTTCCACAAATTAATCCTTTTAATTTCTACAAATACAATTTACTCTTTTTAGTTTTCACACATTAACGTTTCATCATAACTCTTCATTTGATTTTAATCCAATGGTTGAGTAGTGGTCTCACGAATGCATTTTATGTGATAATTCATATATATATATATATATATATATTACAATGAACCCGCTACAGTGCGATTATTGTATGTAAATGGAACTTTTGTCGAACAACGATATTTAACGCAATCAAGATAGGATCATAACAGAATAATGAAAAATGAATGTATTGAGCTTTTTCGGAGGGATGAGACGTTCCTTTTTTTTTTGATTAGGTAAGGATTCGGATGAGTTAACTACCCGAAAGCATCCCGCCGGATGAGTTCAAGAAGACCTGAATCATGAGATAAATCTGGTCCCCTGGTAGACTAGCTAAGATGTGCAACCTTATCTGCCACTCTGTTACTAATCCGGGGAATGTGGGATATCCCTATGTGTTGTATTTCTTGAAGTAATACGAGAATACCTGTCATTATCATCTCTATTTCCCTTGGGCAGTTTGTTTTGGTTTGTAAATAGTCAGTGATTATTTTTGAATCTCCTTCTATGATTAGGTCACTAATTTTTAATTCTTTTGCCTTTTCAATGCCTTGTCTAAATGCTAAAGCTTCCGCCATAATTGGAGATTGTCTACCGACTGGACCGCCATCCATGAAGATAGGGTTCCCATTCCAGTCTCGAATGATGTACCCTATGGAGCTCTTGGAATTTGCAAAGCTCGATCCATCGAAGTTTAATTTGTATTTGCCTTATGGCGGTTTTCTCCATTGGTGGTTTGTCGTGATCTTTCTTGGTCTGTCTTTGCTCTTACACGAGAGTTTATGGTCTTCTCCTTTTATGCTTAACATGCAGGCCCTTTTTCAATTCTCTAAGTTATCCAATATCATTC
Source organism: Persicaria tinctoria (assembly GCA_037127255.1). NCBI lineage: Eukaryota > Viridiplantae > Streptophyta > Magnoliopsida > Caryophyllales > Polygonaceae > Persicaria > Persicaria tinctoria. The sequence continues at coordinate 11,647,066 of JBANSL010000014.1, forward strand.
TTCTAATCCCTTCTGGGGAGGGGATTTTTCCGTCTCTAAATATAATTTGATTTCTAATGAACCAGATTGTCCACCATCTAATAGCTGTGGTTTGTTTGGTTTTTGTTGAGCACTCAGATCCTATGCTTTCTAACCAAGATAATGGTTTTCGAATGCCTCATCAACAATTGCTAAATATAGTATCAATCGGAGTTGTGGGGTCAGAAAATGTTGCTCAGATTGGACGATTTAGTATTGGTTTTAAGGGGGAGTTTTCGAAGAACGGTCTCTTATATATGTTTGACTTTATAAGACTTAACGTGACATTTCATCTCATGTCTCTCCCTTATTTCAATAACATTATAATATTATTATATGCATTTGATTTCATATTAGTGTACAAGTTTACCCTTTTTTTTTTAAAAAAAAAATCAGATGGGGGTAATGAGACTAAAGAAGGATGTTCTTGTTCTCACTAAATTAAAAATAGGACACTAGTTCTTCTGCCTTGCTTTCACAAACATTGATGCAATTGCAATTCGAAATCTACTGAGTTTTTGGCCAAATTGGTTGGACATGAGTTGTTGCCCAGTTTGTTGTTTGTTTGAAGAATTGATGGGATAGAATTACCTTTGTGTAAAGACGCAACCAACCAACCAAAACACAACAAGAAAGCAGAAGTGAAAGGGCCTTACTCTATATATAGTATAATCATTGGAGGATGAGGCAAAACACAAACCATCCAAAACAAAACAATCCAAACATCATATATCAATAAAAAAAACAATATAATAGGTGGTGCAGTATCGAGAGGGAGATCAAAAAACCACAAGAGCTCCAAATGTAAAGTCTAAGACAAGAAGATCGAGAGCTCCAAAAGTAAAGACATCGATCAATGCACCACTTGATCGGGATAGAGCCTAAGACATCAAAAGTAAAACAATTTGCAATTATCTTAATCAAAGTGATAAACTCTCAATAGACATGTACTTTTCCAACCATCCAATCCAAAAGAGTTGTGTAATGCTCATTGTTAATGAACCCCTGCTTGTTGGGGAGAAGAACCACAACCATAATATCATTCATTATCCCATTTTTTTGTAAAAAAATGAGCAATGAGCAAAATTAAGCAAAATAATTTGCAAAGCAATATCATACTCACCATAAGCTCGGTGACATCGACATAATCGAGATAACCACGAGCATAGTCGACATTATCCAACAAACCTCCAATCCTCCTGTAGGACTACCAAATAAAATTTGAAATTAGAAAAGAATATGCACTCGTTTACAACTATTTTGACCCTCTCTTTTCTTTTCCTTTTTAGTAATCTACCATCCCTGATTATGAATAATTATGTTACTATCTATATGAATGTGTAAATTTTTAACTACAAATATTTAAGATATAAAAGGATTAAATATTCAAAACATAATACATGACATACCTCAATTAGCCGACCATGATAATACAGAAAGATTCCACAATTTCCCCAATTTCTTAATATCAAAATAAAAACAATAGTCAACTTCACATTTTTGTTACTTACAAAACCACTGCAAACATGCGAGACCACAAATTCATTTATTAGTGAATTAGGTTTCACTTGTTAAACAAAAGAGATGGTAACTAACCATTTACTTGGATTTCATTTATTCCTATAACATATCATGTCAAGAATAAAAAAGATAATACAAGTGTTAAGTAGGATTATGTAACACCATACCCCGTTCCACAGTGAATATAAAAAGAATGTTTGGAGTGATTTAGAAGTGATTAAAGTCCTATCCATATCACCTGATCTCTTCCTATATAGGCTCCAAGTGAGCACAACGGACTTGAGAGGATTAAATGACATGAAATAACACCTCTTATAATCTCGGGTCTTACAGTTGACACCCCATCCCACATCAGATATATATATATCCCTCCTACTATAAATGTGAGGGAAGATGAGCCTACTGTTCATTATACAAAGTTATAATAACCGTTGATTTGTGTGGGAAGGTCATTTCGCACGGTCCGGATCATTGTCTGCCTATTTTACTATTTTACCCCTCAGAGTTTGACTTTGAAATTGTTTATTTTTTTCTTTAGATGGTTGTTTTGGTATTTTCATCTAAATAGATACTCATTCTCTTTCTTCTACGCTCCTTCTCCAGTTCTTCTCAATCCTCAACCTACCGTCTATGGCTTCAACTCTGAGTCTTTGACCTTGCACTTCTTCCAGTCTATCGAGATATACCTCCTCCTCCCTCTCTTTCTCGACTTTCCCTTTCTATTCGTCTCGCCAACCAAACGATTTTGCTGCCTTCGTTCAAGGCCACGCACCACCAGGCGTCATCGGTTTCAGTTGTCCACCGCCTCGGATAAAGGGAATAGGTCATTGTTTATTTGTCTTTCTCTATCTATTTCGTGCTTGTAGTCTTTTTTTCTGGATCATAATTTCTTATCGCGTTCCCTATTTTGGGTTTTGATTCTATTGTAGGTATGAATTTATGTAATCCAATTCTTGCCTTTGTAGAGAGCAGTTTTAATCTAAGGCTCATGATCTCTATTTCTTCTTTTTCTCTTGTCGTATGCCTTTGATTTCGATTTCTATTTTTGCAGTCAGAGATTTGACGTTGCTTGTAAAGATTGGGTCTATGGCAGTGGGCGAACCCCCCTATATCAGGGCAAAACATGTGCAGGTAAAGCTCATAACCTCCTCCAAAGCATTCGATTTCAGCATTTTTTGGGGAATTTAGAATTGGGTTACCTGAGGATTGACTTGAACAATTTATAATTATGGATTTGGAATTTCTCCTATCTCTATACTCTATAGTCATGATAGTATGACAATATGTTCTATGATTTCCCCTTGGATCTTAAGGGTCCTCTTCTAAAGGGTGGGAGTATTTTGTGTCAGGGTCAACACCATTTCTTTTATCCTTTTCATGGACCTGTATCTCTTTTGCTGTCTAAAAGATGATATGGCAGATCAACCGAGATTTTGACTAGGAGTCTAGGACGCAATAGTTGATATCAGATGCGAGTCCTTGTTTGCTCGCAAAATTGAAAAGTAGGATAGGTGTGATGTTTCTAAACACAAGCCATTAACAATCCTACCATGGAAAAAAATTGTGACAGGATTACCAATTTTAGAACATCTTGAGGTCTTAATTGGGGAGTTGAGATACTAATGCTACTGAAGAATTGTGATTTGAATTCCATAAATTAAGAGATTTGGAGAAAAGGGTATTTTGCCATTGGCTTTTACTTAGAAACCCATCTGGTGATTTTTGTAATAGGTTGACAGATGTGATATGATCAAACAAGATCCCTCAATAAATGGCAGATTCACAAAGCTTGTAATAAAAAAAGTTAAAACCAGCAGGGAGAGTCATTAGATAAATTTTTCAGAGTGAAAACTGAATAAAAGTGAAGCTTTTCAGAAAAGCTTTTGAACCTTTGTCTACTGTTTAAAGTTAAACAGAATATCTCTCTACTGTATGGATTGATATGGAGGAAATAGATTCTGAAAACTCCTAAAATCTAAAAGCCTTCACTCTTTGGCCTTTGATCAGCAAATGTTGTACCATTTATTTAGTGTCCAAGTGTCTCACCTGCTAAAAATCTAAAGAACATGGTAAAAGACTAAAAGAGTTAGTATCAACATTTTCTAACCCATAATTTGAAAACTATGGTAGATGGATACATAGATGCCCTAAAAGGAATCATTTTTAGGCTTCATATATTTTCCCTTTCAAAGCCGATTACCATGCAGTTGGGACTTGGGAGATACTCAAGAGCTTGAGACTCATGTTTCTCCAAAGAACTCAACTAAATAGCAGTTTCTTTCAGTAAATAACACTAAATACTAAAGCTTTTGGTGTGCAAATGTGCAATCTCACTCACTTGGAAGGCTAGGAACATCATTTTGCATAGTGGTTATGCCTAATTGGCTTACAAATTATTTATATAGTCAACACTTAGTTGTTGTTTTGCCTACATGAGTACATATGTAATGAAATTATAGTTTGTCTTTGTCAATCTTCATTTATTTTGTTTTCTGACATTATGTATGAATCAAGCATTTCTAACGAGAATCTTCTAAGATAGGCATCTATTTGACAAACATTACTCAAAGTTTGGAATAAACTCATCTTTGAACAATAGGGGGGATGGCTGCTGAGATTGAGAAAGAACATATCAGCCCCGTTGAGCTTAGTAGTTCTGCTCATCACTCTTCTCTTTTGAGCCTGGCTAGCGCTAGGAAGTTGCAACGAAGCACCTCAGCTAAGAGGAACAAGCAAATTAGAAGACCTGCTAGGATGGCTCGGAATGCGATCATAGCAGTGTGCAACCACGATGAAGACGAGGAACCGTGTGAATTGTCGGATGAATGGAAGCTAAGCTCTACAATGAGAACATCTTATTTTCTATAATGCTATTTTCATTCTCTGTCAAAAATCTAATTGACTGGGTTTCCATGTTTTGCTGCCGAGGCACAAACAGCTCCAGGACAAAAGAATGGAGATGGTTATGTATGTATACGACAGTCTCATGCTCTTGCCACTAAAAGAGCTTAGTTTGTAATAACTCAAATATATTGTATTTGCATCATTGTATTGACTTTTTCATTTATGTTTTCCACCGCTTGATGTGAACAAGAATATCATTGCTCCACTAATAACTTTGACATATATATGGTTATACACCCCCTAACACCTACAACAACATCGCACAAGAATGTGCGTGCCCAACTACTAGTATATAATAAGAATGTTCGGAGTGATTTATAAGTGATTCAAACCCTACTCATATCACATGAGCTCATACAACAAAAATGAGAGGGAGCTAGGTGCCATGGATGGGGTCTTAAGAGCTAGGTGGTATGGGCTTGCGTCTCTTAAGACCCCATATCTTACATATTAAGAGGGAAATTAAGTTTACCACATCTTTTTGAACCTTAAAAACTCAAATACTCTTTAAGTGACCAATTGAGTTGCACCTAAAATCAACAAATTAAATTCATATTTTTCAAAAATAAAACGAGAAATTAGGTGAAATGGGACATAATTTCATACCTCATAATTAAGCTACTTGACCTAAGCAAGTTGTCTTTTTCTTATGACAAATAATTATGTATTTTTCCTTTTCAATTGGATGAAGAGCGAAATCATTTTATTCATTCCATTTCTCCAAATTCCATATTAGCACACATGTTCTTGTTTTGAGGGAAAACTTGCCAAGTATGTCATCCATATGTGATGAACTGAAAGGGATATGTTCATGATCTATATCCTTCCTATTAATTTCAGCAACCTCTACTAAATGAGCTTCTGTATCGATAGTTGTTGCATCTTTTCCTCTTTTTCTCCAATAAGAAATTAAGGGCACCTTCATTCAAGCAAATCACAAGTACAATTTCATGATGCATTCTCATAATCGTGATTGTTCATGGGAGCAAGAGCATAGAAGACATGTGAATTTGAACGTGTGACGGAAACCTGGAAAAGTAAATAGGGATCAAAATTTTAGTATCAATTTTAGCAATTAGTTGAACTATTAAACCATGTATTGACAACTTACCCTCCAATTGTGGTTCGCTAATTCATTCTCATTTAAGCTTTGTGAAATTAATCCAATGGATGCAAAGTGTGGTGTTTAACTAACAACCAAAACATCTTTCCCTAGCCTCATTACTCCACTCTAAAGAAAAAATACAGTTATGAAAATGTGTATGTACTTGAGGTAAGAGCACAATGGGATAGTTGTGCTAAAGGGTAATTAATACGAAGTATTGAAATAATTGATCCTTACTCTTTTCCCTTCATTCAAAGACCAATGAACTCCTGCTCTAATGATTACATAAAAAAAAAGACAGGGAGGGGGATAGGGGTACCCGTAGTTGAAGATTTCCAATTTTTAAAAATTAATCAAATATTTCTTATATACCTTTCTCTCTCACACTTCAAAATAAAGATGTATTACCTTTGTTAGGCATAATTGCATAAACATGCAATTTTAAAGTGTTATTTATATTCAGAAAAAGATGTCATTATAGATATTTTAATGTTTATTTTAGGAAAAATGACTCAAAATAATACCAATTATGAGATATAAACAAAAGATAATACGAACTAAAAAAAGTCTCAAAATAATACAACCTATTCACCTATAAACCAAAAATCATACAAACTTTAAAATCAACCAAAAATAATACAATCAATGAAATTTTGATTTTAAATAATACAAACTTTTGAATTTAAATTATTGTAAGATTCAAAATAAATTTTTATTTATCAAAATTATAAAAAATCTATAATTATTCATACCAACTTTGGTATTTTAAATACATCAAACCCACTATTTGGTTGTCCAACTTTGTATAATACAACCCCAATTTTGAGAAATTACCCAAAATTATATGAATTCTAGGATATGATTCTTTTTTTTTTTTGAATAATTATGGATAAAGTGGATGTGATTTTATTTAATTTCAAAATAAAAAGTGTTTTTTTTTGTAAAGTTGAATAAATAAATAGTGGTTTTGGTGTATTTATAAATAAAGGGGATGCATTTGTGTTAAGTGTGACTATATACACATATTTTTGTAATTTTGGTAAATAATTTTTTATTTTGATTATTCTCCTAGTCCAACTTCAAAAGTTTATATTGTTTTGAGTTAAAAGTTCATAGTTTGTATCATTTTTGGTTTATAGGTGCATAATTTGTATTATTTTGAGACTTTTTTTTAGTTCGTATTATTTTTGGTTCATATGTGATAGTTGGTATTATTTTGAGTCATTTTTCCTTTATTTTATATAAATGTATTTCTAATTATTATTATATTATTAATTATAGTTTTTAGTAAAGTAGAAAAACAGTGTAATAAATAATATTATTTGGTATAATGGGATATTTATTAATTTCCTTATAGGTTGTACAATATTCATGATACTTTGCCCAATGGATTAGTCCACTAACGTATGCTATCAAATGCTTGAGAGCGAAACTCTCTTGTATTAGGTCATAAATCTCAATTAATGATAATATGAATAGTTCGAAAAGAATATCTCAAGAAAATCCTACCCCGTTGAAAAAAAGTGGGGAATACGGATATAGGGGAAACATTTTATCCGTAAGGGTTTTACGTCTTTGAACACGCATATAACCTATGATTATGTCTCGACGAAAATCAGTGTCGTCATAGGGATAATCTATCATATCCACTTCTTCTATTTCATCAGGCTTCGTCATAGTTTTGATACTAGGGTCGGCATTCTCTGCTTCCTTCGGACCCCGCGTAAAAAGAACTATATGTTTCGCTTTCCTCGAGCGAATTTGATGATCTACTATCCACTCTTCCCCCTCTTCCGTTGTTGCAGTTGTTCTACCTCGCTGAATAATTTGTATGACCATTGGGGGACCTTTTAATTTAATCCAATCGATTTTTTTGAGTTGTTTTTTCCATGGGAGGAATTATGGATGTATCGCATATTGTTTGAATGATGGGATCAATTATGACTCTTTCGATTATAAATTTCAAAACTTTTTATGGATCTTCTGAATCAATTCGTCTTTGTTCCAAAAATAAAGAAATTCTCATAGAGATAGACAACTTCGTTCAACTTGTTCACCATCATTGATTAAGGTGCACACATGAGTTTGCTCTTGGATTTTCGATTCTAACCTTGTTGAAAACTTTAGACCATTTTAGATCTGATTGTGCTTCTGAAGGTTTTCTTTGTGGATATAGAGTCGACTTGTTATATGTACGGTCAATTTCACGTGAAATATATGGTGAATTTACCGGCTTTCACTATTGACAAGTATTTTTGCCTAAAAATAGTTTATCAACACTAACTTCCGTGTCGGTAAAATATCTACAGACACAGAAAGCCGGTATTAACAAGTTGTCTTCATGCAGAAACACTTATCGATAGCGAAAACTTGTGAATTAGTCATACATTTAATGAAAAATTTATAGTCTTATTTCATCAATTGATTTTAGTTATTTTGAGTTGCCCAATTATGAGCTACTAGAAGTTAAAGAATTTTTAAAATTTGGAAGTTCTTACAATTATCGTCCTCTTTGGTCAATATATTCGTCACTTGTTTAGTTTGTCACTCATCAAAAGTTGGGTTTTTTTCACTCTTTCATCTTGACACGTATCGAGTGAGTTTCTTGCCTTGACATGTAAATGGAATGAATCTCGCTACTAAATACAAGAAGTGGCGGAGAGCAAGCAATGAGCATAGGAGTACTCGATTATTTTTCTTGAGAATCATTTTTTCACGTCTATAAAATAATAATAACAATAATCTCAATTATCCTTCCATAAATAGAGTTTGAAGATTCAAAGTATGTGCATCCTTTTTCTACTTATATCAAGAAGGTGTTTTTGAGATTTAGAGTATTCGTAAACAAGAAGACATAATAAGAATGAAGACCCAACACACGTGACTAGTCCTCGATGCAAATAACACTTCTCCACTATGTATTATCATGTGTCATCTCCTCAGTGAGCCCCAAAACAACGTCCTATCGAAGCACCCCATTCCATTTCTTTCTCGCAATACTCTTCTATGTCGAACACTCTCGATATTCAAGCTGCCACACTTGCATCTGTGTACCGACGCATCGGGTCTCTTCTTTATAGTGACCAAACTATCGAAGTCTAGAGTTTGACATCTTCTCCTTAATACCGATTACCCTTACCTTCTCATAAATAACTTTGTTTCTCAGCGGCCATGACTCTCTACTCATCTGCTTCTTGATCGCTCAACACTCTACCCCATCTATCAAAGAGGAACTCACTACCATTATGTAAAATTTACCCTTCCTTTAAGGTTTAGAGGAACTTTTTTGTCACAAAAAAAAAAACTCATGATGCAATTCCTTCCCACTCTGTTATAAGCCTTAAATTTATAATTTAAATAATCATTTTTAGTAGGAAAAAATAAAAGGAAAGAATTTTTTTAAGTGGAGATAAATGGGTTTGAAGTGAACCGTGGCTTGAGTTGATGCAATAATAATGGCCTAATTTTTTTTTGAAATGGCCTAATGGGTATGGAAAAAAAAAAGAAAAAAAAAATGGCTTCATTTTTCCCACTTTAACCTCTGAAAAATCCCCAATCGAACGCCATTATTGTCCCTGGCAGTGCTCTCATAGATGAGCCCGGCATACGTATTGGTTGTGGTCTTTATTTGAAATGAGTGTTTTATTAGTGACTTACAAACAATTGTGACAAGCAGATACAATGACCCAAGCCTCACCTAAAGAGGTGAAGTATGACACTAAATTTGTTGGTCAAAACTCAAAACACTCCCTTTCGTGCCCACGATAAATTTTGTTTGTGAAAGAAAATGAGATGAACGTCGAGGAAGTTGTCGAACAAGCACCCCATTCCTAAAGGGGAGCCCAATGCACAAGATGCTGGAACTGCGAGCATTGTTTGCACCCACCATCCGCTCAAGACGAATTGTGCTTGCACGATAATGGCCAACGAGGGTGAGGCTATGTTTCTTGGAAGTCAATAATGGTATCCACGCATGGAAAGCTACTGAGCTAAGTATAGCTCGACGACTTTCTTCCAAGATGAGATTGAAAACTACATTGTAGTTGCAATTCTTCATCAATTGACAATGGTATTGAAAGCCCGTGTCATCAAAGGATGCATTTCTTATCACTGTCCAAGGAGGTTCGTGTCAACATGCCTAACATCATGACAGCATGGGAAGAGGCTTGAATCCTTTAAAACTAGGAATTTCATATCGAAATTCTTAGAAGCAAATGAGGGTACTATGTGATAATTGATACACTCTTCATGCGACATAATACCATACAAGCTAAGAGAGAGTTATAGGATACTCGTTAGTCCATAGAAGGTGACAAGAGACCATATTAATAGTGACAAAAATAAAATTGATATGTAACAGCAGAAACCTTACATTATAAACCATAGCTTGCTCTATAATCCATAAAGGGTGATGAAAGACAACAGCAATTGCAAATGGTTTTTCCTTAGGCTACAACTGCAAAATCGCCGATAGAGGGAATTCTTCCAACACAATTTGAGGATATTCTTCCACAAATTATCTCCAATAAGTAAGCGATTTGAAAAATAAAAGGTGCATGTTTGAATGTGGTCTCTATCTTCACTAGTACAAAACCATATACAAAAGGCGCCGTAAATAAAGGTAGGAAGAACATATCTCAGGCAACAAAATTTCACGCAAACATACATCTGGATGCAGGGAGACCTCAAATGTAACAAAATCCGACACACGCACTCGAGCGTGCTACCTGCCGTCACTTGACGGAGGTGATGCTGAAAATTACCTTTTTGCAGGTGAGATAAGAAGACATATGTTCACGAAGAACTCCTACGCTGGTAGCTGCTGTATTTCTGAGCAACAGCAGAATCAGATAACGCATTCCAGACCTGCCAAACACAAATAAGACCTCAAGTTCACAACAGACTATCTGAAAGTAGAAGTACAGTAGGGCTGAAAGATCAGCAATTGTGTAACTCACTTGTAATTTCCCCTTGGAACCTCCAATTGCAAGCACAAAGGGCATGTCCTCACAGAATGAAACTGAAAAGACGGCTCCCTGGATATATAAGATAAAAAGATCGGTGGTGTTGCATTGGAAACAATATCACAAGGGAAAAGGCCAGACAACAATACACAAAATCTTGCTCATCCAACCATACTATGCCGATAAATTTCCTGATGTTAGAAGCCCACCAAAGCAATGTGGCAAGCACCTCATCTCATAATATTTACAAACCATAATGCCATGTTATTTTTTAATAGAGTAACTTTTGCCGCCTTTCATTCCTCTCATTGACAGCTTCTTTTGCTTTATGTCTTTGAGTCTGTTAGTTTATTCGGTGGGGTAGATGGGAATGCAATTTCCATATATAAATGTAGAGGATGAAGATTCTTACAGTTTTAGGATTTCTGGATGAAACACACGAGGGCTGATTGTTTGACAAATCCCATAGCTTCACCATTTTATCCGTGGATCCGGTTGCGAGTAACTGAGAGAAAATATTTGGGCAGAATGTCAGTCAAAATTATATGTCAAGAATTCAAAATGATGCAGGCTGAGAGAAGCAATCACATTCGGTGCAGCAGGATTGTAGGAAACAGTGCAAACAGCTTTGTCATGAGCATGAAGAGTAAAACTTGGCTTTTGCTTCGACTCGGGATCTGAACTGGCAGTTCGAATATCAAACCCTTGAATCATACCGTTCTCAAGACTGACCTACAAAGGTTATTCCATAAATGATTAAAATACAGTATCTATGGAAACCATGATGAGAAACACGAGAAAATAATAACTTAGTTGATTATACTGCCAATTATAGATGCACATCAGAACACTCTTGATTCTGCAAAAGTGTGATGATGGAGGAAACACACATCCACGATAGAAAGTACACAAGAACCACACAAAGTTGGGGAATTGGGCACCAAAGCAAACCAAAAGTCAAACAAATCCACTAAGCCACAAGAGAGGAAACCCCTTTGGCCAAAGGTAAATAACATACAATTTTCTAAGAAATCACAGAATACCTAATGCCCTTTTTTATAGTAATTCTCAAAACTGAGGTCACATAAGGTGACTTTAGTTTAGAATACTTCCCTCACAGAGAACATGGCTATTAACAATTTCTTTTCATTCTAATCACCCCTTTACATTACAATTAGGCTTGAAAGGTACTGGAAGAACCATCAAACCCAAAACAAATGTAAGCTCCTGCCAAGTAGTACTTACAACAAAAGAATGTTCCGTGTGTGGATCCCATTCCAAGCACTCAACGTCAGCATCAACCGCCCATTTATAACCACTGTGTGAAGGTTTTCTTCCATCTTTCTGCAATTATTCAGCATTTTGGTACTTTTAGTCACATGTCACTTTAATAAATACAAAAGGAAAGATCCACAAAAACAGAGCACACATGAAAAGCTCGTTTCATTCAAATAAAAATTCCTCAGCCATTCCTAGGCTGCGTTCATGAGATAGGTAGAAGAACAAGAGCCAACCTCAAGCACAACAAGAAACAAAACATATCTTATATATTCCAGTTACAAGTGACCAAGATGACATTAGAAAAGATTATGAACTAAAATATGTCATTCTGAACAATCACAGAAAAAATTTCCTGGACAAAAGTTGGTGTATGGTGATTGGTAAGCTCTAATGGAAATATCAAAATCTATCTGATCCAGCAAGGCTAACTCCTGGAAGGGAAAATCATCAGTAAACAAAAGACAGAATTAAATGGTTCCACAAAAAATGATAATACTATTTTCATCCAAGCTGGCAAAAGCAACTGATACTGGGAGTAGAGATGGCAATTGGGTCACTTGGTTCAGGTTTGGTTCTGATCAATATCAGGTCTGGTCATGTTCGGGAGGATGCATTGATACAAATCCCATCATAATTTTATCAAGTTTTATTTGATGATTAACATCTTCACTTTCCTGCATAATTTAGTTAGGTTATTTAGTTTCCCACTCCCACTTCCTAGTTTTTATGCATTATCTCCATTATCTCCATGATCTCTTCCATTACTGCTAATTTCAGCTATTAAGTCATTTTTATCAAGTAGGAGTAGAAATTTGTTTTCCATTATAAAAAGGAGGCAGCTGAAATCTCCTAGTTACTTGAAATTGAATTGAATACAGATCTGAAGATTCATCACGAATTGGCTGATTTGCAAGATGCTTGAATTTCAGATTTCTTATTCCTAGGAGCATGATCCTTATTCTAATGGGTTCTGTCACATCCCATCACAACAACAGAAAGAACAGCATAACAAAGGGAAGAAATATATGCAAGTTGAATTGATTACCAATACTACTGAATGATCAAAAGATCCACTAAGTAGAATTTCAGGTACATGACGATTCCATGCAACTGCTTGCACCTGCAACGAATAATCAGAATGGCCTTCAGAATTTCAGCATAATGGTAAGGGAAATATAGTGACTATACTTTAAAAAAAAATTAGTATCTGCAGATTTTTTCCATGAAAGAATGACAAATCACAAATGTGTCCAAGTTTCTTATAAAATGAATTAAATCCACAGCCAAGTCATAAATCCAATCATAAGCAATTATATTTTTGAAATATAGGACTCCAAAACAATAGCTAGGATGAAAACCAAAAAAGATAAAACAGTTCAGTTATTTCAGTTGTGGTACAAACAAAAAGGTGAGTCTTGCCTTGTCCGTGTGATGATCCATGGTCATACTACATTTCCCTGTAGCAACATCCCACAGCTTGACTGTATTGTCAGCGCTTGCACTTGCAAGAATATTCCTGCATAATTTTTTTAAAAAAATAATTTGATAATATCTGAAATGCATCCAAAAAAGAAGAAAAATAAACAGGGAAGAACAAATGTAGATACCTGAACTCTTTGTTCCAAGCAAGGCCCAGAACTGAATCGGTGTGACTATCTTCCTTGTATTTGATAGATTTCTAATGAAAAGCAGAAGATTATTATGAATTGTAGAGAAGTGGAATAGTGATCAGGAATGAGAAATTTTAATCATAATTATTGCTAAAAGTGCCAGACCTTAATCAAAGTGAGCAGGTTATAAGTTAGGTGATGGAAAAATAGTACAAGGAACCTGGGTGAGTGGGGGCAGGGCATACAGTGAAAAAAAACAGAATGAAACATCAAAAGAGATGGGGTGCCTTGCCTGTTTCATAAGAGACAAGCGCACAGTTCTACAAATGTGTTTTACCCCTAAAACACTTTCACATGTAGTATAATAGACTAGGAATGATTTTCACAAACAAAGTGAATACATATGTATTCAAAGTACATATTGATGAAATAACATAATTATAAACCTGGAAACATAAGCAACACATAAGTATTCACTAGCTCCACTTAGCAAATTTAATCGGACCTGACCCACTTATTGACTAACAAGCTATTCAGCTTTTACAGCTAGTGCAGAAAAATTTGTATAGTCAAAGTTTCAAAAACTTGAAAGACAGGGGTTTTACTTTTACATTTAGCTTCTATATTTAGGAGTATAAACCACACTGGACTTATAAGGACAGAAACGAGGAAATTTCAGCTCATGAAACAATAATTAATGTTGGACAGCCAAAACAGATGGGCAATTATGTGGTCTTGAGAAAAATAAAAAATTTATCATCAGAGTACAAGGACAACTATGAAGATTTAAGAGGTCAGAAGTTCATCAAGTAAGTACAAGAAAGTTTTATAAGTTAAAAACAGGAAATATGTATGTGTCTCACCTTCTTTCCCTTTTTCTTCTTCTCAGCTATACCACCTAAAACCAGATATGGTTGAACTTCATCGATCTGACAAATGCAAAAAAAAAAAAAAAAAGCATTTTACTTTAACTGGAATGACAGATTGAAACAATGATACACATTTAAACATCAACAGATTAACACGTACAATGTCTAGATCCCATATCTCAATGGAAGGTTCCATTGATCCAACAGCAACAAAGTTCCCTGCCAGATGCAAAGAGAAATATAATAAAACTGTCACCAAAAGGGAAAGGGAATGCGGAAGATCCAAAGGTCCCTCAAGAATTGTTTTGAGAATCAGAAAATGCACAAATATTCAAATTTCATACTATGAGCTTCCCCCAGTCAAGATGGAGACAAGGGCATCTGCATCATTATGTTTTAACTATTAATTTTACTTTATTTTGTTATCATATTATTTCTGTTTTTGAAGTTTTCACCGCTCAATGTATAAAATATTTACCTCCATTAATGTGTTTGGAAAATTTACTTAGTATCACTTGAATTTCAAAAAAGAAAGCAAGAAGTACTAAACTATTTACCAACTGCCACAATTTATAATGATGCTCATAAAATGAATATGTTGGTCCCACTTACTAATATATTAGCATTACTCATCCTATCCCTAATTTTAAAATTATGATTCAAAAAGATACTCGTATAAATGTAAAATAAAAAGTGATTAGTGGAGAAAACAGAAAATGAGGGAAACACAGGAAAACCAAATGCTACTTTAACCAATTTTGATACCAATTTTTGCCAAGAACATGTATCCTTTAAGCCAGATTCACTGGAGAATGGACGTTTAACTTGCTTAAATGGAATTTGTAATGCCAGTATACAGGAAAAGCCAACGAAACAACATCATTTTACCATCCTGTAAAACAACAAGACTGCTAAAAGTTTCTCTTTAAATGCAACTAGAGATAAGAGAATCGTAGTTAATAACATCATGAACACGGGAAGACTCTGATAGATACTATACTACCCACCTTTTTCTCCACCTTTTAGTGGGCAATCAAGCCATGCGGTTGAAAGTGGAAAATCAGAGATAATTATATCATGGTGGACAAACAAGTTTGGACTACCATCTTCTGCTTCGTCTAGAATATACACCTAGGATCAAGGTTTATATGCTAGTTAGCACATGATTTTCAGGGAGAAACACAAACAGAGCAAGAACATACAAATGAATAGACAAACATCTGCGCTTGTGCACACATGCAGACAATAGAGTCTATCTCCATTCAATTACAAACCTCAAGCTGACTGATATCATCCTCATTACGTGCACAGACAATAACTAAATCATCTGGTTTTATGGTCATATCCTCTTCTTCTTCAGAATCTTCATCCTGCAGAGTGGAAAAACAAATGATTTCATAGTATTCAATTCTAAGATGCCTAATCAAGCCACACATATTGCATCACACTTACATCATTATCCTTTAGGTATGGGTCCATTTCACTACTGGGATAGTAAGAGTCACCAAGACCCTTATTAAATAGCTGAATACCTGAGATCAAGTAAAGCAACATACCAGAAATGAGGACCATCACACAACATTATAATTCAACAACAATTATTGAAAGCTCAGTTTGGTATAAACAAACTCATCGAGGCAAAGATTTGAAAAAAAAAAAAAAAGATCAAGGATTACAAAGCAAGAATAACCAAACTACCATCATCTTCATCATCATAATTTTCCATGTCAAGTTCCTTCAAGGCATCAGCTATATCTGCAGATGCATTGCCGAGCATTTCTGCCACAGCTGATGCATGGGCAACCTCATCAACCTCCTTATCCACTTCCTCTTCCATATCTTCATCCTCCTCCTCCTGGTCAGTGTGCCTGTAAATCACAGTTAGAAGATCAAAAGCACGTATAAGTGGCTAGTTTGACATACCTAAATTGCAGAAGGAAAGTGACAGAAGACAACAAACAACCATGTTAACTAAAAAATTTGCCACACTCAATTGAAATTAAAAGTCAAGCATTCAGGAAAGAGGCACAACACTGTCACACTGTAACTAGCCATAGTAAAGCTAATGTAGGAACTAAATAAGGAGGACACAAAGATTTCTATGAACAGTGGAATTCAACTAAGACAAACAAATTGTGTCGTAATACACTATAATCTATAGTGCGACGACTTGAGGAGAAAAGAAAATCAAGCAAACGAGAATTCAAATATGTCCTTTTGAATACAATAAACTAATAAATGTAAAACTGAATTCACACGAAAGGCAGAAGCAGCGTCATTACCACTTGGACAAATTGAAAGAGAAATCGAGAAAAAGAGATGGAGAGAAGAACGTACCGAGCCTCAAGAGCACCGCTTTTGATGATTTCCTCGATTTCTTCCTTAGAAGGAGGCTCAGCAACGGAAGGTATGGACTTAGCGATCCCCTTAGGCACCCAAGAAATAGCTGAGATCATTTTGCTGACCTCGAAACCTTTACTCTCCGGATTAAAGACCGAGATGGATAGGAGAGATGGTGATTTGAGGGATCGCGTCGGCCAGCGGACGGGGCAGAGAAGTCGGCGGGAACTATGGCGGCGGAGGGAAGGTCCTGAACGGAGAGAGGGGAGATGGCGCGTTGGAAACGTTCCCCCTCACGAGCACACAGCAGAGTGTTGTGGCTGGCGGCAGGGTTTTCGGCAAGGGTATTCTATTTTTAGACGGATTGATGGTTCGTTTAGACCATAGGGCATCGGTCCAAACCGAGCCGGGATGATATTTAAAAAAAAAGGGGAAAAATTCCGTAAAAGTGTAAACCTATCATTGAAAAGTTTTAAAAACTATCGTATGGTCTTTTAACTTTTCAAAGATGGGTTGTTGACTTGTTGCGTACAATTTTGAATTTTCCCATGAAAAACGAAACAAATCTAAGAGACGACGATTAAACGGCAAAACAATGAAGGTCAGTCGAGATACATGTTTATTTCTTCTATATATCAATCAATTTGTTGTTAATTTACTCACATTTACCGAGCTGTAATCACTCACTTCATTCTTCCCCACAATTTTCTAAACCTACAAATTCTCAAAATTCAACTATCGTGCTTTGATGGTGATTAGAAATCTCAATTATTCGGTATATTATTTTCTTTTCTTTACCCTCTTATTGTTCAATTTCTTATAACTATCAAATAATGGGAGGTATCAACCACGGGATTTTGATCATTATTTTTTGATTAAAATTTTGTTGCAGGTTACTTGAGATTTTGATTCACCTTCGTTTGGGGATGATGCAACCTTGATTTGATTTCTTGGTCTCCTTGGTGATTATTGCTTCTTACATTGCAGGTGGTCCTATTTCACTTTTTCAAGTCTACAATTATTTTATATAAAAGCAATTATCTCGCAGTTAAAAAAGAAAAAGAAAGAAAGTTATCTCAGCAGTTTATAGAATCACAAAAAGGAGCTCTTGATAAGTTTGTTTTCAAACATAACCATGAGCAATATTGTTGAAAATTTGGGTATTGAGAATACTGGTGTACCTGATTTGAATCATATTGAAAATACTAGTGACCCCGGTGTTGTGCCTGATTTGAATCATATTGAAAATTAAAAGCAAATGAACAACAAATTACTCCTCATTTGGATATTTTTGACCCTATAGCTTGGGATAATCTTGACAACAATGCTAGAGATATTTTAGTTGAAAAAGGTCCTATACGAGAATTGAATATTGTATTTCCTTTAGATAAATTTTCTAGGCATTTTTCATATGGTTTTTTATTCTAGAAAGTTGAGCAATGAGGAGTTTAGTGATATAAAGTTGTTGATTTACTCTAAGCAAGTTGACTATAGTCTATTGTTTTTGTTGTAAGTTGTTCAAATCTGATAGCAACAAAACTTCATTGGCAAATGTTGGATTCAAAGATTGGAAACATCTTAGTAAAGACTAACATGAGCTCTTGGAATGAATTGAGATTAAGATTAAATTAAAAAAAAAGGCTATAGTTGATAGAGATTTATAGCAAGAAATTGCTAAGGAAAAAGAGTGTTGGCCGGAGACAGGTTTAAAAACGAATAGTTGTTGTTGTGATTAAATGTCTAGCTAAGAATAATTTGGCTTTTTGAGGATCAAATGAAAAACTTTATCAAGCAAGTAATGGCAATTTTTTAAGACTGGTTGAAATGGTTTCAGAATTTGATGGGATGATGCAAGATCATGTTAGACGCATTCAAAGTCGTTAAATTCATCATTATTATTTGGGTCATAAGATTCAAAATGAGTTGATTTTCTCTTTTGGCTTATAGTGTTAAAATTTCTATCATAAGAGCCATCAAAGAAGCGAAATACTTCTCTATACTTCTTGATTGTACCCCAGATTTAAGTCATCAAGAGCAAATGACTTTACTAATACGATATGTGAACATGTCTAATGCTCAAATACAAATTGAAGAGTACTTTCTAGAGTTTTTTTTTAGTGTGGAACATGATACATCAGGATTAGGACTCTTTAATGTACTAATTAATGCACTTAATTAAGTATCATGATCTTAATATGATAATGGTTCTAATATGGGGAAACACCAAGGAGTTCAAAAGCGATTACTTGAAATAAATCCTAAAGTATTATATGTGTCATGTGTTTGTCATAGCCTTAATCTTACACTTAGTGATATGGCACATTCTTGTGTGAAGGTTGTTTCATTTTTTGGAGTTGTACAACATATTTACACTTTCTTCTCAAGTTCTCCTAAAAGATGGAAGGTTTTACTTGATAATGTTTTGGGCTTAAGCGTGAAATCTTTATGTAATACTTGATGGGAGAGTAGAATAAAAAGTGTTAAAGCTATTAGATTTCAAGCCCCTCAAATATTGTTAGCTTTATCAGAATTGTGTGAATCTTGTGATGATGCCAAGGCAAAGAGTGAAGCTGAAAGTTTAATGTGTGCACTTGAAAATTTTGAATTTATACTTGGTATCAGGGGCGGCCCTGGGGTGGGGCGGGCGCACCTTTCGAGCCGCGGGTACCCTAGGTTTAAAAAAAAAAATTTAAGTCAAAACGACGTCGTTTTGACTGGGGTTTTAATTTTCTCAACACAGACGCGCAGGAGAGACTGAGAGAGGAAAGCGACGCTGAGACGCGAACTCAGAAGGGCGAGCGAGCGAAGGGCTGGCTCTTTGCTGCGCTGCTTGACCATCCGCCCCGGCCGCCTGCACCATTTCGACCACTCGACCAGTGACCACCAGTCGTCCACCGGCCCGGCGCGGCCGCCTGCACCGCTGTGAGTCTGTGACTCTCGACTCTCAGTCTTTCACTAGTCTTCGACTCAAAATCGGTAATTTTGCTCCTATTTTGTTAATTTTAGTTACTTACCTCTTGAATTGAGTTGGTGAATTTGATTTCATTGCAATTGAAAGGTTTGAAATGTGAATTGATTTGGAGAATTGGAGAATTGAAATTTTGTTAGGTTTTAGGGTTTGAGATTTGAAGTATGAAAATTGGGGATTTTGATTATTATAAATTGTTTATGTCATTGTTTATGAATGAATTAGGATTAGAGATTTGGAGAATTGAAATTGTTGTTCTTTGTTTAGGGTTTGAGTTTTGTAAGTGATTTGAAGTGTGAAGATTGGGGCTTTTTTTCATTGTTATTGCTTATGAATTTTGAATAGGGATTCCGGTATGGATAGATATTTTGCTCGAATCAACAAAATACCAAGTGTTGGATCATCCGCCCCTCGCAATGTAGTTGCAAATGTTGATGATGCTAATGTGGATAATTCAACTCCTAGTCCTTTGATTGATAATGTTGAGGTTGTTGATGGAGATGATGTTGAGTTTGACAATGGAGATGATGTTGTTGATGGTAGTGAGGAGGCTCCAAGCCGACCAAGTGTGAGAGATGATGCCGATAGTCAAATTCAGAAAAAAGCCAGAATTGATAATTTGAATATTCTTAGTGATCCTGCATTGCGGAAGCCTTTAATGGAGTATGAACCTTCAATTAGGGAGGATGTAAGGAGAGAGTATGCGACTAAAGGTCTTTGCCAACCTTTATCGCATAACTTTCCTCGAGATAGGTCAAAAAGAGCTTTTCTAGGGAAGTGGTTCAAGGAATGGATATGGTTAGAGTACATTGTATCTACTGATGCCGCCTTTTGTTTTTGGTGTTATCTTTTCAAAGGGGCGACCAAAGGTATGAACTTGAATGATGCTTTTGTGAAATCAGGATTTCGTAATTGGAGGCATGGTCCTGAGAGGTTTAGAGATCATGTCGGTGGAGCTGGTGGTGTCCATAGCGAAGCTCGAATATTGTACTTTGATTTCATTAATCAGAAACAATGTGTGGCAAGATGGATGTCTGTTGCATCACATTCTGCACAAGTTCATTATCGCACTCGTTTGACTTTATCTTTGGAGCTTACTAGACAACTCCTTGTACAAGGGCATGCATTTCGTGGGCATGATGAGTCGGAAGACTCACTAAATAGAGGCAATTCTTGCAAAAGAAGGATCAGAATATCTTGGAAGCTGTGAATCTTGTTCGAACTTGTAAAAGACAGATTCAACAAGTGAGGGACAATGGATGGGATGACTTGGTAACTGATGTCAACAATTTCTGTGAAAGGAATAAGATTGTCATTGTCACCATGGAGGATGATGTTGTAGGCCAATTCCATTGTAGACGTCCTCCCATTACATACTACCACCACTTCCGTGTCGACATATTCTGTGAGGTAATTTATTATTTCTATACAATTGTAAACCACTATTACTAATTTTATAGCATTTCTAGCTACTAATTTTATTTCTATGCAACTGTAAATTGTAGGTTATTGATAAACTTAGTCAAGAGATGGAGAACCGTTTCAGTGAGACAAACACCGAACTACTTACATGTATAGGGTGTCTTGATCCTAGGAATTCGTTCTCCAATTTGAGTATCTCAAAGGCGCTCCAAGTTGCAAAATTATATCCACGAGACTTCACTGAATTCGTTCTCCAATTTGAGTATTTTCTGCAATGAATATCGTCAAGTCAGATTTGCGTAACAAGATGTCAGATGATCACCTCTCTGACAATCTTGTGTGTTACGTTGAGAAAGATATCTTCAAAAGCATCGAAAATGAACCTATTTTGGAGCATTATCAAGCCATGAGAACCCGCAGGGTAGATTTACTTCCTTCGTCATGAAATTGAACTTATATTATGTATTGTTAAATCTTCAATATGTATTCACCTTAAATGGTTTTGTTGAACATTTGGATTTATTTGTAGACTTGTAACATTGAATGTTATTTTGTTAACTAATTGATGATGCAACGCTTTAGCTTGGAATTCCGCCCCACCTTTCAGGAAGTTCTGCGGCCGCCTGGTTATTTGGTATGACATATTGCTAGTTATTAACATGGTAAGTAAAAAGTTGTAATCTAAGTCTATGTGCATTGATGCTACAGTGAAGCAACTATAAGGTGTGATGTCCTATTTTAGAACATATAGAAACGTAGGGTTTGCATCAAGCATGAACATTGCTAAGAGTCTTTCATTTGATTTGAATTTGGAACCTACTTTCCAAACCAAACGTCGAATCTTTAGGAAAAAGCAATTTGATGGAAGTAATCACGAAGAAGAAATGAAATCACCCGAGGAGTCCTTTAGAACAAACTACTTTCTAGTAATTGTAGACATGACGATCAGTTCATTAGAAACTAGATTTGAGCAAGTGAAGAAGTTGGAAAGTATTTTTGGATTTTCACTTGTTCAAAAACTTGATATCATTGAATTATAATGAACTTAGAGAATGTTGTGTCAAGTTTCATGCTATTTTTTCTCTCATAATGGTGATGGTGGTGTTTGATGTTGATCTAGATGATATTTTTTCAGGATTAAAAGTGTTGCAAACAACTTTACCTGATCAGTCATTGTCAACACTTGAAATTCTTGAGTTTGTCAAAGGTGTAGGTTGTTATCCTAATGTTTCAATTGCTTGTCGTATCTTATTGATTATGCCTATCACTGTAGCTTCATCTGAAAGGAGTTTTTCAAAATTGAAGTTATTAAAAACCTATTTGAGATCAACTATGTCACATGAAAGGTTAAATGGTTTAGCCATATTAAGTATTGAGAAGGAAATGTTGGATGATTTAGATGTACGTAGATGCTATTATTGATGACTTTGCATCTAAAAGTGCTAAAAGAAATCAACCTACTTTATGTGTGTGTTTGCTCTTTTACAGTTGATAGGCGGTCATAATTTATGATTTGCCTTGGTGCTTCTTGGAGTTGCTGCAGGTGCTACTATTTACAGTTTTTGCTGGTGTTACTGCTTACTGTTGTTGATGGAGCTGCAGTCTGAAGTTGTTGATGGTGCTATTGGGAATTGTTGTTATTTTTCCATGTTTCAAAGTTGTCTACCTTTATACTATAATATTCTGCTACGTACAATCATTTATGTTTTAGTTGTAAATTGTAATTGTTGCTGCCATATTATATTGGTTTTGTGATACATGAAAACCTTGTTTTGTGTTGAACTAATGTAATTTTTTTTAATTATTATTATTAAGGAAGTTTTCGATACATTAAGAGCTCTTTATGTCTTTCTCGCCTCGGGCATTTAAAATGAAAGGATCGACTCACAAAAGAGGTAATTATCGACAAGTCCTTTCATTGTATATATATAACTATTCCCAAATTTAGTTTCTACTCATTCTTTACTTTGGAGAATGTAATGACTTCCTCAAACAATCAATTTCATTTTCTCTAATTCAATAACAGCAAATGAAATGAAAACTATTTGTAGCTCCTCCGGAAGTTAGGGCGTGTTTGGCAACGGGGTGAATTTTAGTGGATGTGGATGGATTTTGGGGATGGAAGGGATGAAGATGGATTTTAGAGATGGACGAGATGGAGATTTTTTGAAAAATTAATCCCGCTTGTGTTTGGTCGTATTTTGATTGTTTGGTGAATGGAGCAACGAAAAAAGTTCGAATTGCCCCCACTAAACCACTTGAATTTACCATAATACCCCTCCAAAATACCCCTCCCAATTTTGATGAAACCCCAACTCATCTTCCACAATTGTCCATGTCTATAGCCCCCTTCGCCCTTAGCTGTTACTTCTCCGCCTTCATGGAAGTCGTCAATACAACCACCGTCGCCGAAAATGCGAATTCTCACAGCCGTAGACGCAGTCCCAGCAGCCTCGGCCCATGAGTTCAGAATCGAAGTCGATTTGCCTTGCTAGTTCGGTGAAAAGGGGAGAAAGAAATTGGAGAAATCAACAGCAATTTGCCTTGCCAGTTCGGAGTTTGAAGGCAACAACAATTTCTGCACAAATTGAACCACCGCCGACCAAATTGAACCACAATTTCCTTCATCATAATCGCCGAGATTGATGGTTTGGAAAGCACAAAAGAGTAATCCTTCTAAACTCCTGCAATTGAACCACCGCTGACCAAATTGAACGCACAAAAGAGGCTCAGAGCATCCGCAATCGCCGGTGTCGGAGTTGGCCTTTTATCGGAGCTCGATTGCGGCGGCGCGGGCGACATCGACGATGACGATGAGGAGCCGGTGATGGTGCGTGCATAAAGGCCCGCTCCATATATCTTTTCTTGAATCTCTATTCAAGGGGTTTGTATTTACGATGAGGGAGGGCAAATCGGGGTTCTTTACCTCCCCGATCCCCTCAATCCTCCTCATTGGAGGTGGGGAAAAATCCCCCTTGTCCCACCCCGCCCCATCCCCTTTTTGGCACCCCCGCCCACCCGACTCATCCCGTTGCCAAACATACGGGTGCGGTTCCCAATGTCCACCCCCATCTCTTCCATCCCCCAGACAAACACGCCCTTAATGCTGCAATCATATACTCTCTCTGTCTCGCAATACTTGTTGTTTTAGAATAGTATAAAAATACTTGTTGTTTTAGTTATAGTTATTATCTTTATAGGTAATGATTGCTCTTTTTATAGGTAATGATTACTGCTTTTAGGTATTTCAACCTATAAAAGTAAAGCAAATCTATGTTTTATTAATAAGTGTGTATAAAGCTAAAATAACAAGTTTTGCGAGATGGATGGAGTATATGTGATTGTGGAGGTTGAGATTCAATCTGAATCTTGGTAATCACACACCATGTTTTGGTTAAGGGTGTTAATTGTTACATACACCGCAAATCCTCCTTCTAAAACGCACGTCCATTCCAACGTGCAACCATTTTTAATTAATTAGGCTGTGTTTGGCGGGGTATGTAGGTGGGGGTTTGTGAGGTTTGAGGGGCATTTTAGTGTCCATCCACCCACCACCCGACCCATTGTCATCCCTAAGGAGAGATGAGGGGCATTTTAGTGAGGGCAATTTTGTCATTTTTACCACAAAACACATCTTCTAAATCTTATTAACACCAAACACCATTCAAATTTTTTACAAAAAAAATCACCACCTTCCACATCTTCATAATCTATAAAATAAACTCCACCTCTAAAATAAACGCTTTTTTAATTAATTAGCCCACTGCAATTCTGCACGTCGGAGTGGACGTTATTCTGACGTGCAGATTTGTGGTGTATTTAGTTTCTCCCACAAAACTGGGATCGATCATCATCATATTGCAATCAACCAGATCATGAACTAAAAAAATGTGACCACGTCAGATATATATATAGTATGATCTTTTCGATCAGAAAGAAATTTATAATGGATTTAATTACTTCCACTTAATTTTCTTTGTGCTGGGAATTGAACAGTCTTATGAGTGTCTAACTTTCAATTTTCACGCATTTTCCAACTGATCCAAGCAACAATACATTATAGAGAAAGAGAACAGAGATTTGGGACGACAGGGATGCAATAGGCCCAAATATACTAATACCAACTCAAACAACAATATAAAAAAACATAGTAGCATATATATAATAGGAAAAATCAGTTCGATATATAATAGATATGGATGCAGCTAACGTGATTGCATTTTATGCTTCCCAAAGTCCAGGCAGATTGTTATCATTCTTTGTTGCGGAGAAATGTATCGGTGAGAACAGTCGAAGACTTGATGGACGCCTTCAGTAACGCCAACCCCTACAGCATAAACGTACAGGTGGATCGTTTATTTTATAATAAAGAAGTCAATTAATTGAGATTGAAGATGAAGTGTGTCTATGTATATAGACCTGATCGAGATCAAGGGTAACCTCGGTTACTTCAACACAAGCCGTATCCTTGAGATGAAGTTCGGCAAGAAGCGTTATAAGTGTTGTGGAAGAGAGGGGCTTCACAACCAAATCATCGGTCACTATGTACGGTATCTGCCCTTTCACATAACCTCCTCGTGTCTTGTCTCCCGTGTGAGCAACGTATGTTAAATTCAAAGGACTGCTCAGCGAACAGCGGCAAAATCGGCATATGCCCCGGCCCCGATACCATCAGAAACATCACAATTTTTGCAGCCATTTATGTTATGCATCTCTAAGGAGTCGTGGTAGCACGTAAAGAAGGTACCGGGATTAGGCCAAATAGGGGGCGTCCCGAGATCACCGGCCATCCAGAGCGGGACATCGACAGCAGCAGGAGCAGCTGCTCTCGGGGTCAGGAGGGTGTTTCTGGTGACAGCTGCATTCTGCAGCAAGTCAGCGGGGAAGCCCTCGATGCTCTTGTAGAGGTTCCCAAGGCTGCCGTCAACTGCACCGTCTTCGTCGTCCTTGAGCAGATGCGTCATCGCTGCGCCGACGGGCAACACAAACAGGTGAAAGAGGAAGTCGACGCAGTCTTTACCTGCTTCAGCATATAAAACTCTGTTGGCCTTCTTGTCGATCGTTAGCTTCATGCTCACCGCCTTCTTATCATCATTGGACGACATTGTATTGCAGTGTGTAGATTCTAATATCGATCTACCTCTGTATTTATATGCTCCAGCAGCCCCCATTTAGATTAAGAGGGGTTAATCAGGCATCCAGGCCGTACGTCGTGCCATGTGATTATGAAGCAATTAATCCAGCTTTAATTTCAATTTGGTTTGGTCTTCCATTTACGTTTCCGGAATGATCGAATTTAATTAGTTCCCAATCAATATAAACTTAATTTCAATTTTTCAGTTACGCCGGTTCATGTATGGATGAAGCGAGTATATATGAATCTCCTACGACACATCATGCAGTCCGGATCACCTACAACCTTCAACCTTCCCCTAGGGGTGTGCAGAAAAACCCGAAACCGAAAACACGATACGAAAAAACCCGAAACCGAAAAAACACGACACGATAATGACACGAACCGAGAAAACACGGTTGTAAACGGTTCGTGTTCGGATCGGGCAAATCGCCTTGTCGGGTACCCGACACGAACCGTTTAATTTTTATTTTTTTTAAATTTATAGCTATGCTAATACATTACTAGTATAAAATTAATTACTAAAGAACACAAAGTTCCCCTAGCTCAGTTTGTAAAACACCATGCTTCCCCGTGTCTCCAAAACCAAGTACCCAAGTTCGAATCCTACTTTTGGATTTATTTTCCCCCAGAATCTCGCCCCTTTTTTTTATTTTAAAGACCAAACATTAAAACCCTAAACTGATAAACTCTCTCTTCCCACATTCCCAGCCGCCGGTAGTCCGGTTACTCCAATAGTACTCTCGTCTCCTCAATCTCTTATTCTCTTCCCTTCAACCTTACCTCACCCTGAAAATTCAGACCTCAACTCTCTGGGTGACAATGGAGGTACTTTACACCGACCTCGCCTCCGCCCCTCCTCCCGCTTCCCCTCTCTTTCTCTCTCCTCGCGCGCGCTCCCCCTTCGCCGGATCTCAGCGCCTCAGCGGCTTCACTTTCTCCGCCCCTCCTTCTACTGCTCCGATTTCTCCTCCTCCCCTCAACTAGGTCCTTACTCCATCCTCTTCGCTGATTCATTTTCAGATTTCGCTTGATTTCAATTTAATTCGAATTCACTTTATTTCTTTCCCCTTTTTGCTTTCTCCTCCTCCTCCCTTCTCGTTTCGGGTTATTGTTATTAAAGCCTCTCGGTATGGTTACTCAATTCAACAATGGATCTGGACTCTTCGCCAATTTATTTCCAGAATTTCTCGCTTTCTTGACAGCAAATTGTTTTTTTTTTCACGGTTCGTGTCGTGTTAACCCGGTATCCGACACGGAACCGAATACCTTAACCGTGTCGGGTATCCGGGTTAAGATGGTTCGGATACGGTTCGACCATTTTGGGCCTATCGGTTTCGGGTACCCGACACAATTATCCGGTTTGTGTCGGGTACCCGGATATGCACACCCCTACCTTCCCCGCTCCACTCGATGCATCACTTAATTATTTCGAGTATAAATTTACATTAAAAGAAATTTATAATTTTTTTTTAGGTTCTATACTCTTATATTGATATATTGATATATTTATATCTTAAAAAATCACATTTTATAAATTTAGAAAAATAAAATATCGATTATTTTAGAAAATATATTTTGAAATTTTCTAAAATATAATTTTTTAAGATATAAATTTATAAACATATCAATATAAGAGTATATAACCTAAAAATATTTTAATTTTTTTTTCTATTTAAATTTATACCCAAAATAATTTAATGATGCACCGAGGGGAGCGGAGAAGGTTGTAGGTGATCTGGACTGCACATCATGTACCTTGGCCGGGTGTGACACAAATTTATCTGGAGATAGTATGCATCGATTAATTAATTAATTTTTACTTGTTAATATGCCTTGAATTGGGCTTATTATTTATTTTGGGTTTAGGCACATTGTCTGACTAGGGTTTAATGAGACACTATATATACTCATGCAACCTAACAATTTGTAATCAAGTTTCTTGTTTGCCTCCATAATAAAGATCCATATTTCTCTGTCCATAGACGTAGGTAACACACCGTTGCCGAACCACGTTAAATCTTTGTGTCTTTCTTCGTCTGTTATCGTTCTAGTTATAACAAACTGGTATCAGAGCTTTGGTACGTTGTTGATTCCGCCGAGAATGATGTCTGGTTCTATGTTGAAGATCGACAAGTTTACTAGAAGAAATTCTTTCAGTTTGTGGCAGATCAAGATGCGGGCTTTGAATCATCAAGGTTTATGGGCACCGTTAACCGCCGACAAGAAGGGGTCAGATACAACCACCGCTGAGTACGACCTTCTGGAGGAGAAGGCTCATTCGACGATTATGTTGTGTCTCGCAGACGATGTCATAACATAAGTTGCTGATCAGGAAACCGCAAGCAAGTTGTGGCTGAAGTTGGAGAGTTTGTACATGACAAAGTCTCTGACGAACAAGTTGCTTCAGAAACAACGGTTGTTTAGGCTGCGTATGCAGGAAGGTACACAACTCAGAGATCATCTTGATCAACTTAACATGTTATTACTTGAATTGCGCAATATTGATGTTAAGGTGGATCGAGGATGAAGATGTTGCCCTAATTTTGCTGGTATCCCTACCCCCCACATACGAGAACTTTGTTCAGTTGTTCGTCGTTGGGAAGGAAACCATCACGATGGAAGATGTTAGATCGTCGCTTCACAGCATAGAGTTGCGTCTGAAGGCAACCGCGTCGGCTAACAGACAATCAGGCTTCCAGGCTTTTGGCAAACGGAGGCAAATCTGATGGTAGAAAGGGCAATAAGAAAGAGCATCAACAAGATCGCAAATTAGGCCCTAAACCAAACAACGCCTGTAACTACTGTAAGAAGAAAGGTCATTGGAAGAATGACTGTCTTAAGAAGAGGCAACAAGAGCAGAAATCTGGATCTGCAGCATTAGTTCATGGTGGAAATACTTC
Source organism: Persicaria tinctoria (assembly GCA_037127255.1). Classification (NCBI taxonomy): domain Eukaryota; kingdom Viridiplantae; phylum Streptophyta; class Magnoliopsida; order Caryophyllales; family Polygonaceae; genus Persicaria; species Persicaria tinctoria. Next base: position 11,676,105 of record JBANSL010000014.1, read on the forward strand.
TGAGGAAGATATTGTTCTGCTAGCTGGTAATCGCACATATCATGATGTGTGGTTTCTTGATTCAGATGCGTCCTGTGGCGTATGTCCTAGAAGAGAGTTTTTTACAACATATAGATGTGTAGACAAGGAAAATGTTTCTATGGGAAACGATGTAATCTGCAAGGTTGTTGGGATTGGCTCAGTCAGGCTTCGGACAAACGATGGGAAGTTTTGCACATTGGAGGAAGTCAAACATGTGCCATCTATGACAAAGAATCTGGTATCCCTAACTGTGTTAGACGACAAGGGTTTCAAATGCACAGGTTATGGTGGAAAGTTGCGTGTGTTTAAGGGCTCTAATGTGGTTTTGCAAGTAGTCAAGCATGGAAAAGGAACTTTGTATACCCTATTAGGTTCAGCAGTCACGGGTGCTGCATATGTTGTTTCAGTCAAGGTTAGGGAGACTGTTGCTGAAGAGGTGGAGTTGAACTTCACTTCAGCAGAGACTCCGGCACCTGAGTTGGTCACTGACCAATCATCACAGACAGGTACTACTGAGTCAAATACTGGTGAGACAAAGAATATACCAATAAACACAGGAACAGGTGGAGCTGTACATCGGAGTATTGCTCTAGATCGACCAAGAAAGGTTGACATCAAAGGGCGTGCGAGATCCAAGTCTGACGATCTTGTGGGATATGCTTTGCATGTGGACGAGGAGGGGGAGGATGGTGTTGCATCTAACTATAAGGCTGCTGTTTCTAGAGGTGAGTCGGTACACTAGCAAGCTGAGAAGAGAATCAGGGTGAAGAAAGTGGGAATAACTGATAATCCCATTGATATGTTCACTAAGCCAGTTCCGGAGAGCATGTTTCAACACTATTTGGACTTGCTTAACATTACCAATTGTTGAGTTGACATGCAGGGCAATCTGGGTCCTCTTACGAGGGCAAATCTGAGGCAGAGGAATGTCTGGCACTTGTCCTAGTGCGTCTGTTTCTGAGAGGAGATTCTGGTACATTCGGCATTGAAGCGCATCTGGTACATCTGGCATGACATTACATTTGGTACGTCTGGCGCTGCAATACGGTTGGTACATCTGAGAGGATTCAAGTCAAGGTGGAGATTTGTTAATATGCCTTGAATTGGACTTTTTATTTGTTTTGGGTTTAGGCCCATTGTCTGACTAGGGTTTCATGAGGCACTATATATACTCATGAAACCTAACAATTTGTAATCAAGTTTCTTGTTTGCCTCCATAATAAAGATCCCTATTTCTCTGCCCGTGGACGTAGGTAACACACCGTTGCCGAACCACGTTAAATCTCTGTGTCTTTATTCGTCTGTTATCGTTCTCGTTATAACATTACTAATTAAATTAATTAATTCATTACTCAAAATATTTATTTGAAATTGCATAGTTGTTACGACCCTTTCGAAATAGAAATTTGTAAAATAAAATATTAAATATTTTCTTCAAATTTGTAAAATAAGATATTTTAGATTTACTTAAATCTTTTACGTGAAGATACGAAAAGATTGTTTTTTTTTTTATCTTAGTCCAATTCGATCGACTCAATCGCTCCACATCTGGATCGGGTATTGTGTGACCCATTTAAGAAGTTGACCCTCCCACTCACAAGCGACTCCATATTTCCAAGGGGATTCGAACTTCGAACCTCTTGGCATGTGATGTAGCCCCACAACTACTAAACCAACTTGTGATTTGATACGTTTGGGATACCCGATCCTTCACCTGTGGGCTCAAGATCAAGAACCACGCCGTATATTTGCTTAGATCTTGCAATGCTCTTTGATATCTCCTGATTGGAACAATTAAAACAAGCAATTAAAGTCTGCAGTAGCGACGGATTTAGACTTAACCAATTTCAGCAATTAAAGAACTTGAGAAATAGCGACAGAAAGTAATCAAGGGAAGTGAGAGAGAAGTGAGCAGGGATGCACGAGGATTCCGGGCACACAGGACGACGTCCTCAGGGTGTGCGAGTGCAGGCGCGCGGGACTTCTCTCGCTGGGAGCGAGAAGGCTGGCGAGTGGTGTGCGCGGGAGCGAAGATGAGAGCGCTCGTTGGAGGCGAGACGCTGGCGAGCGAGAGCGGGAGCGCAAGAGTAGGTGTCCGCGCTCGCTAGGAGCGACGCTGGCAGTGGGTGTCGCCAAGCGCTAGGGTCCTCGGTTGCACGGTGTGTCGACTAGGGCTGTGCGCTGGGGTTCCCTCGATCTCGATGAACCAAGGTGAGGGTTTGGTGTTTGTGAAGGCCGAAAATTCTCAAGACACAAGAGCTTTGATAGTTGTTTGGATTGATAACCAAGAACCCTTTAATCAATAAAGGGGTTCTCAATTCTATTTCAATCTCCTTAATTCAAAGTTGCATAACATGAATATATAGAAAACTTATGAGAGATCTAACCAATCCTTCCTTGCAAAGGAAAGGGGTTTGGATAGATTTATTCTATCTAAAGATAAATGAAATAAATCTAAGATAAATAAATCCTAATAAGATAGATATTTAATAACTTGGTGGCCAAGGATTATATCTAGAAGAGATATAATTAATTCCACCTTATTAATCTAATATGCATAAAATAATAACATAATTAACTAATAATATTTCGGCCCATGCACAAGACAAGCTCGGCCCATGCACTAGACAACTCAGCCCATGGTCATGTCGAGTGGCCAAGGACATGTCGAGTATGGTTGGCTCATGGTGGGTGCAGACGAGTCTTCATGAGCTCCGTGTGTGGACGCAAGCTCACTTCTTGTGCTGGCGGTGTAACCTTGAGCCAAGTGATCCAGGGTGGCCTGAACCCTTGCTCTAAAGTTCCATGGCGACGGACAAGAAAGGCTTTAGTTGCATTTTGAATCTTCTTGGCCCTTGCACGAGTGACAGGACCATCGAATGGAACCTTCATGTTGTCCTCAATGTCACCAGGAGTCATCAATAATTGTACGGCATCATTCTCCTCCACTTGACTTCGATTTGTCCTCAAATCGTCGTCAGAGTCATCGTCAGGCACGAACAAGGATAGATCGGCGACGTTGAATGTAGAATGGACGCTGTACTTATCGGTAGGGATATCCAGCTTGTAAGAATTAGGACCCATCTTCTGAACCACTCTGAATGGTCCATCTCCCATGGGGTCCAGCTTAGATTTCCGTTGTTGCGAAAACCTTTCCTTCCTGAGATGCAGCCAGACCAGATCACCAACGTTGAACTGCACATCGTTGCAATGCTTGTCCTTCGCGGCCTTGTATTGCGCAGTCTTCCTCTCCAGCTGCGCCTTGGTACGCTCATGCAAGCTTTTGATGAAGTCCACTTGCTTAGCTGCATCCACGCTCTCCTTGTCCTTGTATGGCCGAGGCCGCATGTCCACTGGGGTGAGTGGATTTCGGCCATATACCACTTCGAAGGGGGTAAGCTTTGTTGCAGAGTGCCTAGACCTGTTATATGCAAATTCTACAAATGGTAGGTAGTCTTTCCACCTCCGGAGGTTAGTTCGCAGCATGACTCTAAGGAGAGCCCCAAGAGTTCTATTTGTGACCTCAGTTTGGCCATCAGTTTGTGGGTGACAAGAAGTAGAAAATAGCAATATTGTACCCAATTTATACCATAGAGTTTTCCAAAAAGAGCTTAAGAATTTAGGATCACGGTCAGAAACTATAGATAATGGCAATCCATGTAAGCGAACAACATCTTTGAAGAATAAATGAGCAACATGAATAGCATCATCAGTTTTATGACATGGAATAAAATGAGCCATTTTGGAAAATCTGTCTACAACAACAAATATGGAATCATGACCCTTAGACGTTCTAGGCAATCCTACAATAAAATCCATAGAAACATCTTCCCAGGGTGCATTAGCAATAGGCAAAGGTTGGTATAGACCATTAACATTAGATTTCGATTTGGCTTTAGCACATGTAACACAACTTTTGACAAATCTCAACACATAATTAGACATTTTAGGCCAAAAGTAATGTTCCTTAAGTCCAACTAAGGTTTTTTCGAAACCACCATGTCCTCTAGATTCATGAATTTCTTGAGTTAACAATCGGCGAATAGAAGAAGATGGGATACAAAGCTTGCCCATATTAAACAAATAACCATTATCAAGAAAAAATGAATCTACTTCACCTTTGGACACACATTGAGCATATATAGTTTTAAAGAAACTATCAGAAGCATAGAATTCCTTTATCAAAGCAAAACCCAAAACATGTGCATCCATATGGTTTAAGAGGACATACCTGTGTGATAGCACGTCAGCTAACACATTATCCTTTCCCTTCTTGTGGTGTACCACATAGGAAAAGGTCTCTATAAACTCCACCCATCGAGCAAGTCGCCTGCTGAGCACTGCTTGTCCTTTGAGGTACTTTAGAGCTTCATGATCCGAATGAATCACAAACTCCTTAGGCCAGATATAATGTTGCCAAGTCTGTAAGCAGCGAACCAGTGCAAATAGCTCCTTGTCGTAGGTAGAATAGTTGAGCTCAGCGGAGCCCAACTTTTCGCTGAAGTAGGCGACAGGACGCTTGTTCTGCAGCAGGACCCCTCCAATGTCAGTGCCAGAAGCGTCACACTCGAGCTCAAAAGATTGAGCAAAGTCAGGTAACTGCAGCACTAGGGCGTGTGTCAGGCGATCCTTGAGGGCGTCGAAAGCCTTTTGATGTGAGTCAGTCCAGCGAAATGTCACATCTTTCTTTGTCAGCTCATGTAGGGGGGCGGCAATCAGGATGAAGTCTTTGACAAAGCGTCGATAGAAACCAGCAAGGCCCAAGAATGAGCGGACATGAGTGGGTGTATTCGGCCTGGCCCACTCCTGAATAGCACGAATCTTCTCCTCATCCACCTTCAATCCAGATGCAGTCACTACAAAACCAAGAAAAATGGTAGACTCGGATGCAAAAGAACACTTCTTTAAATTGGCATATAATTTCTCTTTCATAAGACAATCAAAGACCAATTTTAAGTGACTTAAGTGATCATGCATATTCTTACTATAGATTAAGATATCGTCAAAATAGAAAACGACAAATTTTCCTAAGTGTCTTCTAAGCATATGGTTCATAAGCCTCGTAAAAGTAGAAGGTGCATTTGTTAAACCAAAAGGCATTACTAACCATTCATATAAGCCATACTTAGTTTTAAAAGCCGTTTTCCATTCATCACCCTGTTTCATCCTAATTTGATGATATCCACTTCTAAGGCCAATTTTAGAAAAAATAGAAGCACCATGAAGTTCATCAAGCATATCATCTAAACGAGGAATATGGTGGCGATACTTAACCGTTATTTGGTTTATTGCGCGGCAATCAACACACATGCGCCAGGAGCTATCCTTCTTTGGAACCAAAATGACAGGCACGGCACAGGGAGACATGCTCTCTCGAACAAACCCTTTATCCATCAATTCTGTGACTTGGCGTTGCAGCTCCTTTGTTTCCTCAGGACTAGCTCTATAAGCGGCGCGATTAGGCAAGGCTTCCCTAGGCACAAAGTCAATCTGGTGCTCAAAACCTATAATAGGAGGCAAGCCTTGGGGTAGTTCAGCTGGAAGCACATCTAGATAATCCTGCAGAAGTGCAGCAATAGGTGCAGGAATATGACTAAATTCAACATTAAGTAATACCTATTTCATTACCAGAAGAATATGAGGGCGATGAGCATTCCAGGAGATGGTCCCTTTTTGAGGTTGAGAGACCAATGATCGACGTTCTACAAAGCCCTTCAGTGATGCAGAAGAGGGCTGAGTCGATGTCGAGTGGGGAGGAGGAGGCGCCAAGGGGGCCGCAGGTGCGGCTGGAGGGGCCGCGGGCGATGCTGGTGGGGCCGCGGGCGCGGCAGGCTGGGCCGCGGGGGCGGCCTATTGTGCCGAGCTCCCTTTGAGCTTCTCCATCCTTTCAGCTTCTCTCTGGGCGTCCTGTTGTTGCTTCTTGCGAACATGGTCCTTCAGAATAGTTTGTGGCGAAAGGGGTAGGAGAGTAACTCTCCTCCCGTCATAGGTGAAAGCACATGTATTTGCACGACCATCATGAAGAACAGAACGATCATATAACCAAGGACGTCCTAATAATATATGACTACAATCCATTCGAGCAACATCACATAATATTTGATCACGATATGTTCCAATAGAAAGGGAAACTAAACATTGTTTGGTGACCATTATATCATAACCATCATCAGTAATGCCATTTAATCCATAGTGAGTAGCTCTAGGAGTAGTAGTTAAATGGAGGAAATCCACTACCTTTTCACTGATGAGATTGCAGCAACTCCCACCGTTGATGATAAGGCTTAAGGTAGCTTCGCGAACTAGACACCTAGCGTGGAATATGTTCTCCCTTTGATCAGCCATGGAAGATTCCTGAATGTGTAGGACCCGCCGGTTGATAATGCAAAGCAAGTTGTCATACTCTGAACTATCGATCTCCTCAATAGGCTCAGACGGCTGGTCCTCCTTCACTTCACTTGAAATTACATGGTCCTCAACAGTCTCCTCCTCATAGTAATGGTCTCCCAAATCATTGAGAAGAACCTTCCTTTTTTGAGGGCAATTGCGAGAGACATGCCCAGAACCACCACAAGTGAAACAACGGATATCTTTGTTGCGATCTGTAGAAGGTGCAGCAACTCTTCTAGTTTCAACCTGATAACCCTATTGAGGTGAGTTGGAAACTCCCTTTTGTTGCATAGAAGGGTTAGAAGTAGAAGGCTTAGATTGACTAGAAGGGTTAAAGGGTACAAACCTGCGACCTTGAGAGGTCTGGTCGAATCTAGTCCTCTGTTGCCGAAGATGCTGCTGCTGTTGTTGTTCATAAAGAAGCTGTGCTTTATGGGTCAAAGTGTTAATATCTCTAATGGAATGGATAGCTAAAGGATTTTTAATAGAAATATTAAGACCAGCAAGAAATTGAGTACACAAAGCACGTTTAGTAAGATAAACATTAGCCTGATGGGAGAGTTGTTCAAGCTCATCCCTATAGTCATTAGGAGAGCGAGTTCCCTGGCGGCAGGACGCGAGCTGCATCTTCATAGACTTCGTGTATTCCTCAGGCACATGTCTCTTTTTCAGGAGATAGCGAAGTTGTGGCTAAGTTTCAACAGGTTGCTTGTCCTGACGACGGCGCATCTCACGAGTGCGGAACCACCAGGTGCGAGCTTTACCTACTAAATGAAATATAACAACTTCCAACTTCTCCGTTTCCTCATAGCGTAAATGTTCAAGCAGATAGTCAGTATGATTTTCCCAAACAAGATAAGATTCAGGATCAGTATTACCATCAATGGTTTCTAATTTAAGCTTAACATCTCGTCTCTGTATAGCTTGAGCATTATCAAATCTAGGATGACCAAAATTAGGAGAGGGTAAATCATCAAAGTTAGGATTTACCTCATGGTAAGCATCCTCCAAATGTGGCGTCTCATTCAGATCATTATTGATGCGGCTGTCATCCCAGTTTGCACGAGTATGAAACGACTGCTGCTGACGCTGAATGGGCCTCCCTTGCTGATGCCGTGGTGGGGTGTGCTCACGGCGATCCTGGTGTCCATTGAAGCCCGCTAGATGATCATTGTCATTCTCTCCATTGAAAGGGTTAGGAGTAGCAGTCTTAATTTGAAAATGTAATTGACTAGAAGGGGGAGGTCTAGCTGAAATAAGAGGGGTTACCTGTAGGTGGGACATTACTTGAAGAAGGTGTAGTATCTGGGGGTGGTGGAGGCGACCTACCTCCAGAGGGAGGTGTAGATCCAGAAGCCTCCGCCTGTTTTGCCTCCTCTAACTGCCGCGCGACTGCCTGTTTGATGAGGTCAGAGAAGAATACACGGTCCTCTTTACATTCGATAGCTCGACGATTTTCAGCCTCTGCCAGTTCCTTACGCACAACCAGAGTAGATTCTTGGACAGCAGAGTTAATAATGAACTGCATATCAGAAGCAGAAATGCCAACAGGTGGGGTAGGGGAAGGGTTGGGGTCGCTAACGTTCGACATGTTCCTACAATATCAGAAGAGCAACAAGTAAACGAAACAAAGACCAGAAACCAAGTAATGCAAGCTCTAGTGATTCCTAAGAGTGATTCACGTTTTTAGAAATCAAGGAGCGAGAAAACAAGGCACTATATTCAAGCAATTCCCCCGGACACAGAATTTTGCAATATTGAAGACAGCAAGTAATAATCAAAATTGCAATTTAAATCAACCACAAGTCGGATATCAAGGATAGCAAGTATAAACAAGCGGCTTATTGTGGAAGAATAAGATCTACAATGTGATGCTTGAATAATAAGAAAGTGTAATAATCGACAATAGCAATCACAAGGGCAATCAAGTGCACACACTCCGTCAACTATTATCTCATGGTTGCAACACGGTTCAGAGAAAGAGGGGTGTGACCAAGGCTCCAGTGTCGGCATAGCACAAAATCACACAAGTAGGGTTCTTTTGTAATGCTTAAAACCGATTAGATCATCTAACATGTAGCAATCAAAGAACTAACAAGGAAGAGTTACTAACTCAACAAGGAAGAGTTACTAGCTGCTGTAATAGGAAGGCAGCAACCGAAAAATTAAGAACAAGAAAAAAATAAAAATTAACAAGCTACGATGATCTAAAAGTAAGCAAAAATAAAGAAAAGTAGGAAAATAGGCTAGAAACTGGAGAAATTTGGGTTCTTTAGTGGTGCAAGTTCATATAATGCTTTTAATCCAAGAATCACAGTCATAGGCATGTTATGTAGCAACTAGGAATAAAAGATCACAACTTGCAGTCAAGAACTCAATATCTTCGAAATTAAAGATCCAAACAAAGAATAACAAAAATAAAGTGCCAATTTTGATGGGTGAATAATAAAGATTCAACTTTTATGCAGCGGCTATGGTGAAAAATAGGCACGAAAAATAAATCACTCAAAAAGAAATCAAGAGAGTAAAGAACTTGCATTAACCTGAAATCCGATACCACTTGATACGTTTGGGATACCCGATCCTTCGCCTGTGGGCTCAAGATCAAGAACCACGCCGTATATTTGCTTAGATCTTGCAATGCTCTTTGATATCTCCTAATTGGAACAATTAAAACAAGTAATTAAAGTTCTGCAGTAGCGACGGATTTAGACTTAACCAATTTCAGCAATTAAAGAACTTGAGAAATAGCGACATAAAGTAATCAAGGGAAGTGAGAGAGAAGCGAGCAGGGATGCACGAGGACTCCGGGCACACAGGACGACGTCCTTAGGGTGTGCGAGTGCAGGCGCACGGGACTTCTCTCGCTGGGAGCGAGAAGGCTGGTGAGTGGTGTGCGCGGGAGCGAAGACGAGAGCGCTCGCTGGAAGCGAGACGCTGGCGAGCGAGGCGAGCGAGAGCGGGAGTGCAGGAGCAGGTGTCCGCGCTCGCTAGGAGCGACGCTGGCAGCGGGTGTCGCCAAGCGCTAGGGTCCTCGGTTGCACGGTGTGTCGACTAGGGCTGTGCGCTGGGGTTCACTCGATCTCGATGAACCAAGGTGAGGGTTTGGTGTTTGTGAAGGCCGAAAATTCTCAAGACACAAGAGCTTTGATAGTTGTTTGGATTGATAACCAAGAACCCTTTAATCCATAAAGGGGTTCTCAATTCTATTTCAATCTCCTTAATTCAAAGTTGCATAACATGAATATATAGAAAACTTATGAGAGATCTAACCAATCCTTCCTTGCAAAGGAAAGGGGTTTGGATAGATTTATTCTATCTAAAGATAAATGAAATAAATCTAAGATAAATAAATCTTAATAAGATAGATATTTAATAATTTGGTGGCCAAGGATTATATCTAGAAGAGATATAATTAATTCCACCTTATTAATCTAATATGCATAAAATAATAACATAATTAACTAATAATATTTTGGCCCATGCACAAGACAAGCTCGGCCCATGCACTAGACAACTCGGCCCATGGTCATGTCGAGTGGCCAAGGACATGTCGAGTATGGTTGGCTCATGGTGGGTGCAGACGAGTCTTCATGAGCTCCGTGTGTGGATGCAGACTCACTTCTTGTGCTGGCGGTGTAACCTTGAGCCAAGTGATCTAGGGTGGCCTGAACCCTTGCTCTAAAGTTCCATGGTGACGGACAAGAAAGGCTTTAGTTGCATTTTGAATCTTCTTGGCCCTTGCACGAGTGACAGGACCATCGAATGGAACCTTCATGTTGTCCTCAATGTCACCAGGAGTCATCGATAATTGTACGGCATCATGATTGGTCGAAAAGATTGTTTCTAATATCTATTATATCTACTATTAATACAATATTACTAAAGATGAAGCGAAGCTTAGCGCGTGTTTGGGCATAGCTTTAGGAGGAGGTTATTGAGGTTAACAAAAAATTTAAGCTCTTGGCAGACGTGTTTGGATGCAACTTTGGGTGAAATTTATGGATTTGCAGGTGAGGTTTTTTTTCTCTGATTTCCAAAGCTTGGGGGGCGAGCTTATGGAGGTTATTTGTGGGGTTTGGAAAATTGGTTCATTTTTTCCCCTCCCTCTGTCTCTCTACCTATGTGACTTCTTCCTCTCTCGATCGTTTGGTGAATCCAAAAATCATAGTTCAACTAGCGATCAAGTTAGCAACAAGCGGCAATGGCTAAAGTGAATCTCTCGACGGCGCAAATGTCTATGTTGAAGTTCGACACCGTTAAGGCTTCCGATCGTTTGTTATCGGCGAGGAGCTCCAAGGACCTGCACTTGTTGAACGCCGCCAAGAGCAGAACCAGCAATAGGAGTCGTGCCTTTCCATGGACGCTTCACGGTTTGACGCTCAGAAAGAAAAAAGAGGGCAATGGGTAGGGAAAGAAGAAATAAGTGGGGATATTATAGTCATTTTCCCCATAATTATATCTCTAAGACCTTATACCCACCAAACACCAATTAGGTTTTTTTCGGTTGATAAAATGAATTATATTTGTAATTAACTAAGTCCGTTTTTACCTTTTTGTATATCCTAACCAATATACATGAATAAAAAATATATTAACAAAATAATAAATTTAAACGAAAAAAGTACCATATCTCGAACTATATTCCTATAAATATCAATCTCCAAAACGTAATTGATCTCACCCATCTTCCCAAATAACCAATTAAGCATTTGATTTTATTTCTACCTCTTCCTACTTGATTTTTCCAACTTTGTGTTTATTACTAGCTGATTGATTTTCTTGATTGCAGAAATGAAACAAACATGACCGATCATCAATCATTTTTTCAAGCTGGTTGTATTTGGATCATAGATCATTGGCTTTTACACTCAAGTTAATCATGGTACATAATGGTGTGAACAATAGTGTAGAATGACAGAATTGATGTAAAGTCCTCATTGAGGGTTTCCATTCATTGATAAACATATATATAGGTTACAAAGGTATTGGGCCTTAACGGGCTTTTAGCCCACTATACATGAGGAGACCTATGTAATCTATCAGACCCCCGCAGTCGAAACGGGAAGGGTCCAGACAGTGAGACAGGAACGAAAATCAATGAATAATTGTCTAGGTAAACCCTTGGTGAATATATCAGCGTACTGATAAGAGGACGGGACATGTAGAATGTGGATATGTCCAATGGCAAATTTGTCTCTAACAAAGTGTAGATCAAGCTCAATGTGCTTCGTGCGTTGATGTTGGACTGGGTTGCTAGCCAGATAGACGGCGGAGACGCTGTCAGTGTAGACGAGAGTGGCCATCTGAAGAGGGCAACAGAGCTCAAGTAGGAGATTGCGGAGCCAAGAGCACTTGGAGACAACGTTGGCAACACCCCTGTATTCTGCCTCAGCGCTGGATTGAGACACGATTGACTGACGCTTGGCTGACCATGACACAAGGGTGTCATTGAGGAAGACACAGTAACCAGACGTGGAGTGACGTCTGTCAGGGCAACCACCCCAATCCGCATCAGTGTAAGCAACAAGATCAAGCTTAGAGGAATGAGTGATCGTGGTGCCGAGCTCGAGGGTGTCGCTGATGTACCGAATGATCCGCTTCAGAGCCTGAAAGTGAGGTTCCCTGGGTGCATACATGAACAAGCAGACCTGCTGAACGACGTAACTGATATCATGCTTGGTGAAAGTGAGATACTGAAGAGCACCAGCGAGGCTCCTGTAAAGTGTCGGATCATCAACCAAAGGACCAAAATGAGCACTGAGCTTGTTGGATTTATCGACAGGGGTGGCGGCTGGATTACAGTTGACCATCTTAGCCCGAGCAACAATCTCAGCAGCATACTTACTTTGTGAGAGAAACAGACCAGACGCATGGCGCTGAACAGCAACTCCCAAGAAGTAGGACAACTAACACAGATCAGACATGGCGAATTCCGCACTCAACTGCGAAATAATGGACGTACAAAGAGCATCTGAAGAGGCGATGAGAATGATGTCGTCGACATATAGGAGCAGGAATGCCAAGTCTGAGCCTCTGCGATAGATAAATAGAGACGTATCCGAACGACTGCCAATGAAACCCAAATGAAGCAGATGAGAGGCAAAGCGCTGGAACCAAGCCTGCGGAGCCTGTTTCAGACCATACAGAGAGCGCTTGAGGAGACAGACATGCTTTAGACGATCGGCATCTGCAAACCCAGGCGGCTGAAACATGTAGACTGTCTCATTCAGATGGTCATACAGAAAAGCGTTCTTGACATCTAATTGATGGATGGCCCAGTTGCGCGACAAAACTAGACTCAGGTACTCTCAAATAGTGGCAGGCTTGACCACATGGCCAAACGTCTCATCACAATCAATACCTACCTGCTGAGATCGACCGTTGACCACAAGACGGGCTTTGTAGCGCTCCAGCGACCCATCAGAGCGGAACTTGTGACGGAAGAGCCACATACAACGAATGACGTTCGCCTCAGGAGGGCGAGGAATAAGAACCCAAGTACCATTCTTCGTAAGGGCCCTGTATTCGTCGAGCATAGCCGCCTGCCAATTCGGGTCGAGGAGTGCTGTTTTGTGGGAAGTGGGAATGGGGGAAAGGGAGGTCGAGGTGGAAGAAGAGGGTGATTGGGAGTCGGGAAGGACGGGGGCAAGGGGGTAGAGCTGGGGGGAGAGGTCGCGGGCGCAGCAACGTTGCGGGCGCTGCTCGTTGATTGGCCGCCGCCAGTGTGTGGGGGTGGGATTTTGATGGGGCATCAGTTCTTGGTGATGGGAAGGCGGCGCGGATGTATGGTTTTGGTTGGCGGGGCGATGGGTGGATGTCATAGAGACGATCTGTCGGGGTCGGAAGACACCGGAGGCACTGCAGTTGTGTGGTCTGGTGGTAGGGGGTGGTGGTGGTGGTGGAGAGGGAGAGGTAGAAGCACCAGGAGAGCTCTGGGGAAGAAAAAAAATGAGAGAATGATGACTCTTACTCTGACTAAGACATAGGAGGTGTGGAAGAGGGAAGATGAGGAGGAGAAAAGGGAAAGCGAGACTCATCAAACGTGACATGACGGGACACAATAAGCTTATGGGTCTTAATATCAAGGCAAAGGTAACCGCGATGATCAAACGGATAGCCTAGGAAGACACATGGAGTGATGCGCGGGTGAAGCTTGTGTGGGACGGTGGAGGATTGGTTTGGGAAACACAAGCACCCGAAGGTGAGAAGGTGATCATACCTAGGCATGGTGTAATAAGGGGTCTGAGCTGGCGAGCGACAGTGTAGGGTAGTGGATGGGAGAATGTTTAGGAGATAACATGTGGTGGATAAGGCGTGAGGCCAATAGGGAAGGGGAATAGATGCGTGGAAGAGGAGAGAGCGCATCATGTTGGTAATGGTTCTGATGATTCGTTCAGCCTTGCCATTCTGCTAAGAAGTATAGGGGCAAGACAAGCGATATGAGATCCCATTTTTGGCAAAGAAAGAGTGAAAGTCTTTGTTGTCAAATTCACGACCATTGTCACATTGGAAACATTTGATGGACGTGTGAAACTGTGTTTTAATGTAGGCATGGAATCTGGCAAAGACAGGAAACACTTGGGACTTGAAATGCAACGGGAAGACCCATAAGAAATGTGTGTAATCATCAAGAAACAAGAGGTAGTACTTATGACCCTCCTTGCTGGGCACAGGAGAGGTCCAAATGTCACTATATGAATGATATCAAAGGGAGCAAGGGTAGAGGTCAAAGACCGTTGGAACGGCAGTCTGGCATGTTTGCCTAGTTGGCAGGAAGAGCATAAACCAGAGCGTGGGTCTTTAGTACAGGTGACAAGACTTTGGGAACGTAGGACATCTAGAACGACAACACTGGGATGGCCCAAGCGTGCATGCCACAGACTGGACGACGATGCCGAGAGGGCGACCGGGCAGGACTGACTGGACGCAGGAGGTGGTGTGACAGGGTAGAGCTCCCCGGTGCTGTTACATCTCATGCGAGTAACCCCCGTAGTAAGATCATTCACAGAGAAACCATAGGGATCAAACGCAAGGGAAACGTTGTTGTCAGTAGTGAACCGACGGATAGAGATAAGGTTTTTGACAATCTTTGAGGAAATGAGGATATTGTTGAGGTGTAGTGGGTGGGTTGGGGTCTGTAATTTGACGTGGCCAATCCCCGAAGTAGCAAGACGACCACCATTTCCGCCGATAATAGAGTGTGCAGGGCCCTTAAAGGAAATAGAAGAGAGGTTACCTGAGGAGTTCGTCATATGGGAGGTGGCACCAGTGTCCATGTATCAAGAAGAGCCTGGAGATGTCGGATGCATAGAGGAGAAGGCGTGATGTTGGTGATCGTAGAAGGCCATGGTAAGATTTTTTTTTTTGCCACCTAACTTAATAAATAATTAAGTCAGGGCCAGAAACGAAAATAGATAAAACACAAGGGATGTTTCGGTAATATCTTCAAAAGAGATTAAAAATCTCTGCCTTCTTCTTGTTGGAAGCGCTTTCAGAGAGACGAGGAGCCCGATCGGCTATGCACGGGCGCGGTTCTCCTATGCTTCGGTGACTAGCGACTGGGGCGCCGGCTTGGCGGCGACGGGCAGCGGCAACCAGAGACGGCTCGAGAGAGAGAGTGTGGGGGTGTCGGATCAAGACACTTGATTCCCCGGACGAGATCGATGATTCGGGTGCAGCCGATGCTTGACAGGCCGATGACGATTGAAGAAATTGCGGGCGTTGAAATTAAGAGAGCTAGGGTTTCAGTATATGTATATAGGATGAATGGATGATCGATCGATCTGAACTTGTTGGAACGTGGATCAATGGATTGAGTAGGGGTATTTTGATGATAGGGAGAGAGGGAGAAGGTCGGAGGAAGACCAGTGAGACGGGAGGATCAATTTAGGGTTCCGTTAGGAAGAAAAAGATTGTGATACCATGTAGAATGACAGAATTAATGTAAAGTCATCCTTGAGGGTTTCTATTCATTGATAAACATATATATATGTTACAAAGGTATTGGACCTTAACGGGCTTTTAACCCACTATATATGAGGAGACCTATGTAATCTATCAAATAAATCGTTGGTTTCTACACTCAAGTTAGTCCTGGTACATAATGGTGTGAACAATTTTATTTGGAATTTTGGATCATATAGTATGATTATTAATTTTAAGGTATGTTGAAGTATATGGTTTATAAGGATTACTTTTAATTCATTATATTATTTCAACCTCATTTATAATATGTGTGTATTAAATCAAATATTAATTTTCTGAAATTGAACTTCACGCGTCTACAATGTTTAAGATATTATATTTGCAAAGTTGAATTTCATAAATCTCCAATTTTGAGGAGGAAATTTATGTCTTTCACCTTCTTCCTCACCTTCATGTCATTCGAGTTAATTTTGATAATTTTTACAAGTTAAGATTTGATATATTTGAAACTGGTGTTTAATTAGCATTAAAAATCAAATCCTTTATTTATGTGTTGTCTCCTCCACATTCTGAAGTCCTATTAAATTATCGGACTAATAATAACTCATTCTACGTACATAATTATTCATTGTTTAATAAAATTTGAAATTTTGATGCCTATCCATATCTTTTCTAAATCTATTAATCTATCTATTATCTGTTATACTAAAGTAGTTGCTTCTGTTGCCACATAAATAATATTTAAGTAGTTGTTTTTGTTGCTACATGGCGACTCATGTTTCAAGTGGCATGTGTCTATCAAATACTTAACCCACATCCCTATATATTTAATTATTCAATATATTGGTCCATTATTTAGACTATACCATCTTTAATTTCATTATAAAAAAAAATCAAATATAAGGCTCTTCATCCTCTTCATTTCGTCTCTTTACTATGATCGAGGTTTGTACATTCACCTATATAACATAATTCACCATTTATAAACCCATCACTCAATTCGATCTTAAACTTATGATTCAGTATACATGCTTTCTTCGAAAGATTACATTGTTACCACATAAAATGTCTAACAAGTAATGAGTTGCAGGCTATCAAAGAGAATCAAGAATGATGCTTCTGGGTATCTAGAGACCGTCACCTTTTTCCCAACATCGCCAACTGTCAAATGCTCTTCTTTTTTCTTCTCTGTAATTTTTCTGATCGAAATTGATGAGGATAGGCTTTTTCAAACGGAAATTGACAAGGGTTAAATACAAAAATGATTTGTTAAAATAGAATGCTTATCTATTTACACTGTTGCAATCTCGAATACAATGATTTGATAAAACTATATATTTGGTGAGATTTTTTATATCCGTAAAAGTAAAACTTTGATGGGATTTTGTTTTTGCACGTAACAACTTACATCCCCTTTTTTTTGCTTCTTCTCAACAAACTTAGATGTAATTATTCAATATTTTTAACAGTAAAACTCGATATTTTTAACAATATAATAATGGTATAATATACGTACCAGCAAAAATGAATATTTGGTGGGATTTGTTTTACCAGTAACAACGTACACCCATCAGAAGTGTAAGCTTAATGCTTATCTATTTATTTTAAAAAAAAAGGCAAAGATAAATTAAGTATTTGTTTTTCCTACTTAATTATTTATCAAATATTTATCTATTCACTTTAACTATCATATTTACTCATATATATATATATATATATATATATATATATATATATATATATATATATATATATATATATATATATATATATATATATATATATATATATATATATATATATATATATATATGCAAATGTTCAAATGTAAAATTGTAATAGGGGTAAAATTTTGCTTAAGGTGTAAAATTTCCTTATAAGGATGATGTCGGAGAAGGAATGAGTGGAGAAGACGGTGGCCGAGGATTTGAGGCAACAAAAGCCGTTGCAGAGGATGGCTTCCAAGAGATTCCGTTGAGGGGGAAAGAGAGCGCGCGACATAGGAATTGTTGGAGGTTGGAGCATCGTTGGAGACTGTTGAAGTGGGAGGGAGCCATATCTCATCGTCGGAGAGGGAGAGTTGATGCAAAGATTTGCACTCGCTGAAGTTGAGAGATGAAGATTTGGGCTCTCAAGTGCCTTCTCTCGTGCCCCTCTTTGTTCAATCATTAGGTGATTTCATCTTCTCGCGCTAATTAGGGCTCTAAGGTTTTTATCTCTTACTCCATCTTTTTTTTTACTCTGATTTAGAAATTTCTAAATTTTTAGGAAGTGCAGGATGAAATGGAAATGCCATTTGTCATTTCTTTGTTGTTGAACTACAGGGCGTGGAAATGCAGTGGCTTTTTTTGTGTATGAACTAGCACTACAAAAAAAATTGCTTTTGCTACCAAACATAGAAACGACAAGAATTTCTCGTCATAAATAAGGGGTTTTGGCAACGGCATCAGCGCCCGTCGCACAAATTTGTGTCAAAGGGGCGTAGCCATCACTACCTTTTGCTACGGATGGATCTTGCCATCGCTAATTGCTAATATCTTAAACGCCCAAAGCGTTTCCCTTTTAAAGTCATTTGGGGCCTATTTTCTTCCTCCTCCCCCAACACCACCCCCACCTTCATTAAGAGAAAATTTGTGCCGAAGGCGCAAATTTTCGGCCAAATTAACCAAATATACACGTTTGTGTAAAAATTGCAAAACTATACATCAAACTCTCTGCCCTGTTTCTCCCTCCCGACCTTTCTCGCTCAGTATTTTGGCTCCACGCTCCCTCTCACCGCCGAATCTCGCTCAACCGGATCTCATCGCTCACCTCTCTCGCTCAACCGGATCAGATCGAAGATCTGAGAAGTCCGGGCTTCAGAATCACCGTTCGCCGATCTAGGGCTCGAGAAGTCAGGGGAGGGAGGAAGAGATTTGAGAAGGCGATAGAGCCGGTCGAGGGAGGAAGAGATCTGAGAGCGCGTTGTTCTACGGCATCGGCGGCATCATGGTGGCGGGGGTGGCGCTGCTGGTGGCGTTTCAGGAGCGCCTAGTCTACGAAGATGTCTAACTCCGATCTTCCGACGGCATACGATGACGCTGCTGGTGCCCGATCTCTCCAAGTCCTACCCCATCACCCACGCTCGCCTTCGCCTCCTCTACGAAGACGTCTGGCTCTGATCTTCCGACGGCATACGATGACGGCGACGAGGAAGATCGACGGGGATTATGAGGACGGAGATGAGTTTTCCAGATCTTGCTAATAGCAATTTGGTTCGCTTTTCAATTTCCATCTTGCTGATGTGTGTTGAATTGAATGTCGACCGGAGAAGTGAATATAACGGACGCGAGCGATCGAGCGAGATTATTGCAGGAACTACAGCAGGAGCCTCATCGTCAACCGTCAGCAACTCTGGCCAAAACTTGCTCCCTTGCGATGTGCTCCGCTTCCTCCTTCAAGTAAGGTTTATGGTGCTGACATGGTCTTCAGATCACAGTTGGTTGATGTTGAAGTGTTAGCTGATGTCCGTGTGAGCTCTTCAACTAGGAGGGAACACTCCGAAGGCAGCATTGTGAACTGGAACATTTTGTACTGTCTGTTTGATATCACTCATTTGCTGGTGAAACCTTGAATTGGTACTCTCTTCTGCAATCGCTGGTGATCGAGGGAGGTGCTAATTGCTCATCAATTGCGACCTCTTCTGCAATCGCTGGTGAATTCGTTGCTGACATGGTCTGCAACCTCTTCTCTGATGCTTCAACCTGCAATCTCTCTTCTGCAATGTGCTGACATGGTCTCGGTAATTAATTTAATTTGTCTGGTTGAAATTTTATCCTTGTTTCATCTTCTGTGTATGTTTTCGCTTCAAATCTCTTAGATCTGTTTGCTTCTTGCATTGAAATGAAGGAAGATCAATGATTTCTGTAATGAAAACAGTGTTGATCAGCTCTGATATAAATAAGGCCTGATAAAGCAAGTAGTAATGTGAAAATGTGTTGATAATGTAGAAAATGTTTGCCAAACACAGCCAAATCTGCTAAAGAACTTTCTCAGATTTTCAAAATTCCCTGCATCATGTTCTTTGCCTGTACTGTTCGTCTGCTCCTTTCAATTCTTGTTCAAAAGACAAATGTTCTATTTTGACTGCGCGCATGATAAAAGTTGAGATGCTTCATTGCTTATTTGCTTGATTCATGAACCCTGACCAATTGAGTGCTTGTCAATTGCTGACAGCATATTGAAGCTTCCAATGATGCCGGAAAAGATCGATTCCGGTGAGCTATGGTTGTCGTTTGCCTGCCCGATGCCTCCCTGTAAATCCGACGACGTCAGGGTATGTGATCTCTTCTCAAGCTTGTTGGTACAACTGCTACAACATTGCAGCAATTCCAAATGCTTATGGTTGTTCAATGCTAGTTTATATATTGAAAGTCCTTGCAATTTAGTGTTTGCTGTCATACTTGGCAAAAATAAAAACATCAGTTTAGTCAACCCTGAAAGGTCAAACCACTGATATTGTATGTATTTAGGGGAACATGAAACAGTGTTGATCAATTCAACAAGATTGAGTGCAATTGATCGAGTCTAGGTTTCTGGATCGAGATTGAGTCCATTGCAAATTTGAGATTTGTAGTAGTTGAAGATCGAGACGGTGAAGAGAGTAGTCCAGATCCATGGAACACAAGATCATCACCGTCGACGCTGACATGGTCAGCTCTTGGTAGTGGCTGCTACGATGTGACTGGTGACTTCAATTCAACCCCAAGAGACCAGGTCAGCCTTTTCATCTACTCAATACTATTTATACACGTATGATTCTAGATTGTAATCTTGCTTGGTTGTTCTTAACTTTTAATTTAAGTTTCTGATTGCTATTAGAGGTGAGAAACATGGATATGATTCTATATAGATTGTTGAATCATTCATATACTCTTGTTTAATGCATGAGCTGACGAGCTTAGCATTTTGATTCATCCACTTAGGGTGTCTCAATCATGTTATTACTGATATGGTGGTCTGATAAGTGATAACAAAATCGACAAGGTCTTATTTGATAAGTTGGCCTTTTGGCTTAGACCAAACGCACTACTAGAGCATTGGTTAATGCTTGAGTCCTTAAAAACTGGTTTGTTTCTTAACGCTGACACTGTTTTTATGTATATTTTTTAGCGCTGATATCGTTTTTAGTTTGATATTATATATGCAGGTATATATATATGCTTGAGTCCTAAAAAATTGGGTTATTTTTTAATGCTGACATAGTTTTTATGCGTATTTTTTAGTGCTGACATCGTTTTTAATTTGATATTATATATGTAAGTATATATGTATGCTTGAGTCCTTAAAAATTGGTTTATTTCATAGTGCTGACATCGTTTTTATACATATTTTTTTAGTGCTGACATCGCTTTCATGCATATTTTTGTGTAGGTATATATTTGCTGACATCGTTTTTGCACTATAAGAGATGGATGAGGAAGGAGGTCAGCATCGTCAGTGTCGAAAAATTCTTTGTTTCTCACTACAAAAAAAAATATTCGTTTTTTTTAAACATTCCTTTGTCTATTTGATCTCCTCCTTTTATATTTTATATAAAAATATATTGATCTTTGATGTCATCACCGTCGGTGTCAGCATTCTCGTAGAGGGCGTCCGCAATGTTGACATTAGCATTCCCGACGTCATCGTCGACTGCGTAGCATCCTCGTAGACGGCGTCAGCATTCCCGACGTCGGTGTCAACATCCCTCAAACGGTGTTAGCATCGTCGACATCCCCGGTGTAAGCATCGCCGACGTCCTCCGCGTCAGCGTTGTCGGAGTCTGCGGTGTCAGCAATGCGGACGTCAACATTCTCGACGTTGGCGTCAGCACCGACGCTTGGGAAAAAAAAAAAAGTTGGCGTCAGCATCCTTGTAAACGGTGTCAGCATTCCCGACGATGACGTCAGCACTGACGCGCGAAAAAAAAAAAAAAAAACTGCTGACGTGGAGGGGGGCATGGGGGGCACGCTGGAGGGGGAGGGGGCACATAGGAGGGGCATAAGACTTTGTGGTAGTGTTGTGTATAGTTTTGCAAAATTCCCAAAATCTTGTATATTTGGCTAATTTGGCCTTTGTATTTGTATAGTCGGCAAATTGACCCTCTTCATTAGTAGGGTGGATCTCCCTTCCACTAGGGCTGATCAGCTGGTCTGGACTGGACCGGAATTTTTAGAAACTTGGACCGTGGATCGGACCGGGACCGATAAATATGGTCCCGGGAAGACCGATTGGACCGTAATTTCCTATGGCCGCTGTTTGCACTTGAATGGAAGAAAAAAAATTACGCAATCTATATCTATTACTTCTGTACAATCCAGATTCAAGTGAAAACATGATTTCATCCATTCATTCCTTCAAATTAGAACAACGACAAAACCAACCAAGTTCAATTTACAATTAGATTGAAGTTTAAACTTAAAGGCAAAATCCATAAAGTACAAATTGAAACCTAGATCTGAAATTTGAATATAGGCTCGCTTAATCACAATGTTTACTACTATTTTTTTCTAAGTACAAATCGAAATTCCCTAAAATTGAAACCTAGATCTGAAATTTTTTGAAAAAAATTATCTAACCCTAGATCTGAAATCTGGGAATATACATAAAAATCTGAGAAGAGAGGGGGGAGGGATCCCTACTGGTGATGGGCGGCGAAGGGTGAGAGTGGTGGAAAAGGGCGAGGGCGGTGGCGAACTGGCGGTGGGCGGCGACGAAGGGCGACGACGACTAGGAGACTGAAGATTGTAGCGAGGACTACTGCGAGCACCGAGGCGAGTGTGAACGTACGGAGATTGAAGACAGAAGAGAAGAGAGACTGAGAGAGCACTCGCCAAGTCGCCACTCGGAGAGAGGTTGCGCCA
Organism: Persicaria tinctoria; assembly: GCA_037127255.1. NCBI lineage: Eukaryota > Viridiplantae > Streptophyta > Magnoliopsida > Caryophyllales > Polygonaceae > Persicaria > Persicaria tinctoria. The sequence goes on from JBANSL010000014.1 coordinate 11,698,328, forward strand.
CCAGCGTGAGATTACTTGGAGAGTCGGAGCCTCGGAGAAGAAAGGTTGCGTGAGGCAGGGAACAGACTTGGAGAGTCGGAGGAGAGGGTATGAAAACTGAATAGAAGAGGGCAAGAGGCGGCTTCGGGGGAGTAGGTCACAACTCACAAGCGCACTCCTCTTTCTTTCTTTCTTTCGTTTTTTTTTATTTTTTAAATCAATAGAATCCGGTCCAATGCCGGTCCGACCCGGAAATTCCAGTCTGGTCCCGGGTTTGGACCGGAACCCAGAATCTTGATTTTCTTGGACCGTGGACCAGACCGTAATACTCCGGTCCGATCCAAAGACCGTAATTTCCGGTTTGGTCCCGGTCTGATTCCGGTCCAATCCAACTTTTGCCCAGCCCTACCTTCCACCTCCAACCTCCCCTCCCCAAGATAGGTAATTTTCCCCTATCTCCACCCCATTTCACCTACCTCCACCCCCCTCCATCTCTTAAAAAAGCGTTCAGAAAACACGCCCATGTTGATTGGAACCCTAGAGCCTTGCCTCTCTCTTTCGCCACTTCTCTCTCTTTCCTTTATCTCCTCAATATCTACTGATTGTTCATTGTTCCCTTACCTTCCTTCCAAAACTCGGCCCCCTTCACATCCATTCTCTTCCTCACCATCAGATCTGCAAGAGCTTCGTCATCGCCGTGCACCTCGCCACCAACATCGCAGCTTTCCTCTCCTCCACACACCAGGCCTGAGACCACATGGACGTCGGCCATATCCTGCAACCCTCTCTTTGCCCACTCTTTGCTAAAACACCATATCTAGGTCGGGCTTGAACCTCCTCTTGTGTCGCTCCCATTGTCGCCAATTAATTCGTTTTTCGTTTTTAGATCGGTTAGTCATTCATCTGCATTTCCCTCTTGTTGATTTTAGTTACAGTCCTTGAAGAGATTCAAGTATCTCATCCTCCCTCTCTTCTTTATAAGCGCAACTGTGTTTGGGGTTTGGCGTCTCGCATACGCCTAGCCTTATTCGAGCCATCTTGGAGCTGCGATGAACTATGAATTTCTTGAAGTCCTTATCTCCTTGACGGAGATTTTAGTAGGTTCTCAAAACTCTATAATTCTAAAACTATCAATGTTTAGTTGGGGTGTTTTTGTGTGTTTGATTAATTTAGGTATTCACTCTCTAACTCAAGTCATATATGTGAAATCATTGATTGATCTCAGCATATATTTACTTTTCAAGAAAACATTCGTTCGACTGTTTTTACAATTTATGAATTTCATTCATTTTATTTGCTTTGAAAAAAATTTATTCACCTTAACTACGCTTTGGTCGAACCCGTACTTTTGAAGGCTGAGATGAAGTGTGGTGAAGTGATTCACTACTCAGAACATTAAGAAATTGAACCTACAAAGGATAAAGGCTAAAGAAATTTGAAGATTAAAATAAATTCCTCTCCTGTTGACCTTGTTGTGGTGAGAGAATATTTACTAAGAAACATGACATTTGTTTCCTCAATTAGAATGTGATATCACTATATCAGTTAAGATTGTGAAAATGCGTATTAATTGCATTGCATATTAAAAAGAACACATCTTATATTCAATTTTGAATAAGAAAAAATGAATCTTAAATCTTCCCTTAATGAGTATACTAAGGAGTTGTTTTGGATTATATTTGATTTTTTTAGTAGCAATTCAGTATTTGTTTTGGGGTTGATCTTTTTGCATTTGCATAGTGCTGAATGACCCTAAATTTATTGAATTGCAAGATGTTTTGACCTTGACCACTTATCTCTTTTTCTTTGGTTTTTCCCGTTGGTGTGGATTGTTGCTTTTGCTAATCCATTCCTCATGGATGTGTTTCTTTCCTCTTATGGCTGGATTGAACTTTTTTTTTTATATACTATGTGTCAAGTTTAAATATATTATGTGTCAAGTTTCGTTTCTTTTGATAGAAAATGATGCATTATGTTTGGATAGACTTTAGCTTAATGTGTTGGGTGATGAGTGTGTAGATTTTATTTATTTCATTGTGCTCATTCTCATTTTTTTCAGGGCATTGGCCATCAAAAAAGAAATGAAGAGATTGAGAAGGTTTTGATGAGTCTTTTATGAAGAATACTAGACTTTAACAAGCTTGTGCCTGCATGTTCAACATTTGCAACACTGGAAGAGGTGCCCACCCATAATTTTATCCCGTCTTTATAAATGGGATAGGTATTTTTTGAGATTTTAATAACTTAAAAATATTATGTATATTTTAGGCATATTTTTTGTTCTCCCATTGCTCTCAGGATATTTATGATAAGATTTAATGACTGAGTTTTTCTTTGATGCGCTAATGAACTACTCCATGCACTTTTATTAATACTTTGTGTAGAGGAAGAATATTAGAATTATCTATGATGTTATTGGCACTTTAATTAGCAAATGTTGTTGGTGCGGAGTTAAATAAGGTGGTGATCTATGGATCTTTTCTTATATATATGTGTGCTTATTACACATTGAGGCATCAATAATTAGGTGCTTTGTTGTTCTTTGCAGCCTGCATACATGGAAATCCTCATGCCGCCCTTAATTGCTAAGTAGCAGCAACTTTCATATTCAGATTAAAGATATCTTTCTGTTGTTGAAGTGCCTTACTTCTATAGCCCAGCTATCTATTGTAATCAGGGGCGGAGGGAGAAATAAGTCCGGGAGGGAGGGGGGGGGGTTTGGGAAAAAAAAAGGTGGAATGGGGTGTCGAACTTTGCATCTACTCACACCTAAACACTGCCTTGAACCAACTGGGCTACAAGGTTTTCTTGTATCCACACGACCTCTATAATTATATATACATAACCTTTTTTCTCCAGGGGGCTTGAGCCACCGCATGACCCCCCTGCCTCCGCCCCTGATTGCAATCGTAGTTGTAGTCATTTTTGCAATGTTGTGAAAATACCAAAATGGCAATGGAGTTTATTTGCAGTCGTGTAGATAAATGTTAACTGAATAGTGGAGTTTTACCACGTTTCTTAAACTTGTGTATCCTGTTAGAATAAAATCTTGCCTATCTTCTATAGATAATGACACAAATGGCCACAATTTATGTAGGAAACTTTTTTGTTACCAATGGAACTACATGAATCCTTTTCACCTTATGCTGGGGTGAGTGGTATTTTCCAATGCTGGATTTATGATTTCTCTGTCACTTACATACATGAACTCTCTTTTTATGTGAAGTGTTAGAAATAAGTTGTTGACATCATGTTCTTACAATGTTACATCATTCAGGCTTTATAAATAGCCTTTTTGTAACTGATTATGTTAGACAATCAATACACACTTCTTGCTCTTCGTTCATTTTTCTGTTGCTCTCTCTGAGCTGTGCTCTAGCTCATCTGTGTTGATCTCTTGGATCTGATCAAGTCAAGAGAAGATCGAATTCATGCTCTAGCTTATAAATTATACATATATATATGGCATGTTCCTCATAAGTGTTGCTCTAGCACAGCTATGCTCTAGCTTATAAATTATACACATGGCATGTTCCATCATATTAATCATATGACATTTGTACTTGTTTATAGCATACTAGTATGATCCCCGCGCCATGACACGTTTTTTTTATATAAATAATATTTAGATATAGATTAATCATAGACATTAGATTTAATTCAATATTTTGAATTAAACTCATTGATTAGTAAATGTGTTAAAAAATAATAGAAAAATACAATTGGGTTAAAGAGATAAAAGAGAAAAATAAATAATAAATAGTGAAAGATAAAAGCTTTGAATTAATCCCATTGGTTAAAAAATGTAACATCAAATAATATTGGGTAATTAATATTAGAGAATTTTCCGCAAAAAATAATATTAGAAAATATAGTTGCCATAACAAAATGATATTATGTAAATAATGTTTCCACAAATAACTTTGAATATGGAGAGGACACGTGGCATAAATGCTTCTCTTTTAATATAGTATATAGATATATAGATATAGATATTTCCACAAATAACTTTGAATATGGAGAGGATATGTGACATATATGCTTCTCTTTTATTATAGTATATAGATTGGATCTGATCAAGTCAAGAGAAGATCGAATTCATGCTCTAACTTATCAATTATACATATATATGGCATGTTCCTCATCTGTGTTGCTCTAGCACAGCTATGCTCTAGCTTATAAATTATACACATGGCATGTTCCATCATATTAATCATATGACATTTGTACTTGTTTATAGCATACTAGTACGATCCCCCCGCCATGGCATATTTTTTTATATAAATAATATTTAGATATAGATTAATCATAGACATTAGATTTAATTCAATATTTTGAATTAAACTCATTGATTAGTAAATGTGTTAAAAATAATAGAAAAATACAATCGGGTTAAAGAGATAAAAGAGAAAAATAAATAATAAATAGTGAAAGATAAAAGCTTTGAATTAATCTCATTGGTTAAAAATGTAACATCAAATAATATTGGGTAATTAATATTAGAAAATTTTTCACAAAAAATAATATTAGAAAATATAGTTTCCATAACAAAATGATATTATGTAAATAATATTTCCACAAATAACTTTGAATATGGAGAAGACATGTGGCATAAATGATTCTCTTTTAATATAGTATATAGATATAGATATATAGATATAGATATTTCCACAAATAACTTTGAATATGGCCGGAGAGGATATGTGACATAAATGCTTCTCTTTTAATATAGTATATAGATACTCGAATTCGTATTCTTGATTGGTTTTCTATTATATATAGCATACGTCAAGTGTTCATCGCAAGGAGTCGATCAATTATCGAAGGAGGAAGTTGACGAAGAAATTGGTGAAGAAGAATCACTTGGGCAGCTAGACTAGTAAGGAGCTTAAGCTTGTGGTAGTATATGATTTTGGTCATTCGAAACATTACAAGTATATTACATACTCTTATGTTCTCAATGAAGTTGAGGATTACTCGATCTTCTGGTGTATATAAGGTGATGTTAATCAATTGAATATAGTGTGGATTGTGGACCTTTGTATATCGTAATGTAATGACAGGTGATTTCACTTATTCATTTTGTTTTTTGAATGTTGTTACCGTGATTTAGGAAATGAAAACACAAAGGTGCTATATATAGGGGTGAATTATAACAAAAACTGAATTGTCGCTCTTTTGCCACATGGCATATGCCGTCGCAAAAGAAAAGGATATTCTACACTAGAATAAAAATAGCGGGAATAATTTGCCACGGCACGTGGGGTCGCAAAATGGTATTTTTATGGTGGGAAATGGTATATTATTTGCGACGGCATGTGGGGTCGCAAAAATGCAGTGGCAAACTTGGCAACCTTATGGCCACGACGTTCTTCCGTCGCTAACCACCATTTGCTACCCTAGGGCTAGCTACCCCTAGTTTGCTGTCGGATAACCGTCGCCAATACTTTTTTGTGACGGCAAACCTATTTTTTACGACGGTTTTAAGTTGTTTCTAATTCAATTTTTTTTTTGTAGTGTATCCAAGAAAATTCAACGCAGTGTTGAGTTGAACCTTTTTCTGAGTAGAAACTTGATGATTAGGCTTGGGGATCATTATTGAGCCCTGGTCGTTTTTCATATGAATTTTCTCCATATGAGGTACTTGGTTGGCGCATAATGAAGTGTCTGTCATAATTCTCCTACTGAAATTTTCATAAGAACATTGCTAATGAAAGATATAACGGGAATATGTTTAATGTTGGTTTTGCATATAAAGATCATCTAGAAGAGCTTTTTTTTTTTAACAATCAGTTTCCAAGTGCATTTTCTTTATAAATGGCTATATGCTATTTATCATGCAGAATATTAGAGTTAATTCCACCTGTTCATCTCCTCTATCAGATGCATCTTATTTATTGCTTTCGTGAATTATGCATATTTTTGAGCCAATAGTCTGATACTGATCCGAGGCTTCTCAGTTTGTGCTGACTTCCACGCATTACTGATCTGATATGCCAATATGACTGGGACAATGCAAAATGTCATTCATTTACGGGAGGAAAGCGCACCCTACCTTCTGTGCCTGAAACCATTGTTGGAGAGAGACCTAGCAGAGAAGAGATACAAAAGATCCGTCTTCTTATGTTAAGCCTTGGGGAAATGAGCATCCAGTTTGTTTAATGTGGCTCTTTTCTGATTTTTTATTTACTTATTTTTGCGTCTAATTCAAATATATGATTTTCAGGCAAAACATTTCTTCAACAGATGTAAAAGCTCTTGTTGCCTTCTTCGAGACAAGCCAGGATATGTCATGCATTGAGGACGTTATATGAGCCATTTCACTGAAATCGTTGCTTGCATCCTTTGTAGAGCAGGTCAACTCAATAGGTGGTTGCCAAGTTTTTATTAATCTTCTTCAAAGGTAATGTTTCAAAGAGAAAGATTTTGTGTCAATGGATTCTACAATCTGTCTTCAATATTTTGTCATCTTATTGTAGGGAATATGAGCCGACCATATTACTTAGCCTGCAGTTCTTTGGAAGGGTCTTGATTGGTCTACCCTCTTAAAAGAAAGGGCTCAAGTTTTTTAGCCTTGTTATTGGAAGATCTAAATCTATCTCAGAAAGTACACGAAGAACTAGTTTCAGGATACAACAACTACTTTTTACTGCTATTTCTAATAGATTATTCAGATTTCCAGTGACAGAGGATCTTTGTGCAACATTATATGATGCTCTTCTTTGTGGTGCTAGTTCTAAGTAGGTCAAGTTTTTGGGTGGTATTCTTATTTCAGTATCCACACCACTATTTTTTTTATTATTATTGGCTTACTTCTCTATGCTACCCTTACTTCTCTATGCTACCTCCTTCTAGTTCATTGGCATTAGGGTGCACTTGCAAAAGAGACCAAGAAACTGTTGAGAAGAGAAACCTCTCTGTTTGTTCCGATTCAATCAAACATTCAAACTGAATAAAGATGTGATTTATAGCCTATTAGCTCAAAATGGTAGAGCAATGTGCCACGCACAAAGATGCAGATTCAAATCCCGCATAGGCTATCTATGTTTATCGCTTACAAGTACTATGTTTGTCTTCATGAATAAGAGTATAAGGTGCAAAAATAAAATTGTAGTGTGCAAATATAAGAACATAAAGTGCAAAAAAAATATTGTAATATGCACATTTAGAATACAAGTGTGCTAAAGTAAGATACAATTGTGCAGATTTAAACTACAATTGTGCACATTTAGAATACAAGTGTGTAAAAGTAAGATACAAGTGTGCACATTTAGAATAATAGTGTGCAAAAGTAAGATACATTTAGAATAATATGAATATTCAGATGTGCATGAATAGAGTGCAGATGTGAAATCTGAGCCTAGTGAAGTAGCAGCTCAAGCAGATGATGTGCTAATGAATGTTTGTGCTTGGTCGAGAGATATATGCTGGTGATGTTGCATCACAAGGAGATGAAGCGACCCATGAAGTTGATCTTTTTTTTTTGCTTTAGTAGTTTTGCTGTTAATGGACTTTATAATCCGAAAGAATTTATTTCTATCAAAGCATTTATGTCTGCTAGTACAAACTGCTATCAAGCATTTCTGTCAAAGCTGAGGATTAATCAAGAAAGCTACCCTCACAAGTTGTAGTCAATCCAAAGGAGAATGTCTTACACAAATATAATAAAATTCGGTCTGATTCAATATAATAAAATCCGGTCTAATCAGTGATGATCCCAGTTCAGAAAAGGCATATTTTTATTGATACCGAATCAATAATGATAACGTCTTACACAAATTAAACAAACTAGCTCGGAGCCCTTCATGACAAATGAAAGGTTCTTTTTTTTTTTTTATCTAGACGTTCTGCTCCACCCTTTCAACAGATATAGGAAGTTTCAATGCACACTCATCTCATAGGTTGTTAACTATGATAGGGGTCTCATGTTCTGGATGAAGAAGAAAACCATAAGCCTTAGGAGCATGAACATAAGACGGTGAAGGTTGGAACTTAAACCGTTGCAATATCATGGACAACACGATCTTTGCTTCTGTCATGGCAAAGTTTGAACCGATGCAGATCCGAGGACCCCAACTAAACCCAAAGAATGAAACGCCCCCTTTGGATGCACTTGAGATTCCTTGGGAAAATCTCTCAGGGTTGAATTCTTTCGCGTCATCACCCCAAATTTCGCAGTCGTGATGGATGTAGATGAGTGGCATGCTGATGAGTACTCCTTTAGGCAGTGTTAGGCTTCCCAACCTTGTGTTATGTTTGCCAACTGTTCTATTGAGTTCGAGCAATGGCGGGTATAATCTTAGCACCTCATGAAGTATCATGTTAACCTACATCATGTACATTGATCAACAAAGGAATGAGATTTCATGCAAAACACAAGTTTTGGATAATTCTTGTCCATGATGCCGAGAGATGTGAAAAGACCAAAAATTAAAGAGTCTCATCATATCAAAAGTGTGAACTAAATAAGTCTCAAATATACCAATGAACTACTCCTCATATTGCCAATTGATTTTAGAATGGAACCTCACTTGACTTATTTGTAACCTACTAGATAGCACACAAATGCTCATGCACATGACTCCCAATCACGAGTCCAAATGGATCGAACTTTAGTATCGTATTAGAGTGGTAAAGTCAAATGGTCCAACTCTCGATCATGAAATCTTTAAAAAGAGAATGATTGAACATCACTCGACTTATGTGCTAGGTTACTAGCACACAAGACCCCCGATCGATCATGTGTGTGTGTTAGATTTGTGTGTGTGTGTGTGTGTGTGTGTGTGTGTGTGTGTGTGTGTGTGTGTGTGTGTGTGTGTGTGTGTGTGAAATTGTAAATTGTGGTTACCCAAGAACATGAACATGATGATATGGTACTTACTACTTTTAGATGATTCAAACCCTTGAAATCAGGCCGGTTGCTACCGAATACTTGGAAGATCTCATCTCGAGCTTTAGCTTGCCAGTCTTGGTGATTAGCAAGCAATATCATGGTCCATGTCAAGAGTGTTGAGGTGGTCTCCTGGCCAGCAAGATAGAACACCTTACATTCGTCAATAAGCTCTTCGTCTGTGATCCTGATCGTCTTCTTCTTATTATTGTTGCTAAGATGATCTTCTTCGGAATTTGAATTCATGAGAAGACCCAACAAGTCATCATTGGGATTCTTTTCTTTCTGCCTCTTTTGGATGATGCCCCTTAAGAGGGTTCGGATCTCTATCTCGATGGCATTCAACCTTTTGTTATCCTTCGTTGGAAGATACCTGCACCATTTACCATTCAGCTACCATCAATTAATAATCTCATATCTTTTAACCGACTCATTTAATTTCACGAATTCAAATCCATTTAAATTAACGGAAAATATATAAAATTGAATCAAATAATATCAAACCTGAGTCCTGGAAAATACACCGATTGTAAGATGTTGGCGATGACATGAATCTGCTCACAGATGAGTTGGTATAACCGCCCGCCTTCTTCATAAGAGCTCCCAAATGCAGCCCTTGAAATTGAATTTGCCGATAAACTTATAAAATCGGCTTTCACATTGATCTCGTTTTCGTTGTTTGATACCTTCTTTTCCCACATACTCAGCGTTTCATCGCAACTAGTATAAAATGCCGGCACCATCAACTGCACATACGTTCAATGTTAATTAATTCACAAAAGCTATATGCTATTTTTATCGAGGGATTAAAAGCTACGGAGCTAAGCCAACACAAATAAAAACTTTTTCCTTTAATTTAGTAGGAAAAAAAGACTCCTTTAATTTAGTAGGGAAAAAACACTTTTTTCTAGAGGTTCAATATGCACTTCACTATGCCAAAAAGACACTCGAGCTGACAGACTTATTCCGTCGCCTTAAGAACAATATGGTTGCTTGAACACTCGGGCGACAAAAGGTTGTCGCTTGAAGTGTCGTCGCCTCGATCAAGTCGCTTGAAGTGTTGAGGTGACGACTTTGAAAACGTCCGTTACTTAAAGACAATTCAAGCGACGACAACATATTCAAACCTATACTTGTTTAAGCAACAGATTTATATATTGAAGCGGACCAATCATCATGTCAGCTCAAGTGGGCAAACTTTCTTATTTTTATTAATTTTGCCATATTTTTTTTATAATATTTTGATTTTATTATTTATAATTAAAAGCTACATATATAAATAATAATAACAATTAAAATTAATATATATATATATATATCGATTCAAGGGACGGACATATGTATGTTCGTCTCCTAAATTTAATTCAAGACCAGTTTGTCTCTTGAATTTAATTTAAGAGACGGACAAGGTTATGTTCATCCCCTGAATTTAATTCAAGCGACGGACATAGTTATGTTCGTCTCCCGAATCAAAATCAAATGCCGACTTCTAGCCACTAGCTTAAACTTTGTGTTAATTTGGTAAACTCGATCTTGTCCTAGTTGTGAGCTTGACAGGATGGACCCATTTGGAGATCACGCTCTGCATTGCAGTCGAGGCATCGGAACGAAGCACCGACACAACATGGTCCGAGATGTTTTGGCTGACATTTGTTACAAAGCGGGCATCACAGTTCAGAAGGAAGCGCATACTGGTATGAGTAATGAAGATGGTGTTGAGTTGAGGCCAGGAGATTTGTTGGTTTATGGGTTGGACAAGGGTAGAGACACCTGTGTGGATGTGGTTGGTGCTTCACCGTTCACAACTAGAGCTAATGATTCCTTTGTACCCGGCAAGGCAGTCTCTCAAGCCACTATAAGAAAGGAGAAGAAGTACGCGAATATTTGTGCTGCTAAAGGGTATTGTTTCATGGCATTTGCGTTTTCTACTTTTGGAGAACTGGGGGATGATGCTATTGGTTTTATGAAGCGGGTTCAATTGGTTACGAAAAGCCACGGGGCAGGGTCTGATAATGGTGATTTCATATTTCATAGAGTTGGTTTTACTATTCAAAAAGGGGTTGGAGCTCAATTTGTTACGAGGCTTCCAACTAACGTTATGTAATTTTTTTCCATCATAATAAAGTTTTATTATAATAAAAAAAAAATTATAATAATTATAATAATAATAATAATAATAATAAAATCGATATAACTCGATATGTTTTTGCCTCCAATAACGGCCTGTCACATATTTAAGACATCGTTGGCAATTAATTATATATGTTGCATGCAAACTTGTAAGCTCACTATGAAATAATCACCTTTTTGGTGAAAACATCGAAACCAAATCCATTTTTTAATTTTGATGGAGTCGTCATTTAAATGGAAATGTGTCCTTTCTCCGATCTAAAATGCTTGATGTTTTGGACTCGAACACAAAAACTAAGAAACATTTCATTTACATTGAAATACCCTCTTAAATAATTTTCTCTCTACAATCACATTTATTATGCACAAATTTGATTTATTAATATAAAAACAAAGAATACAATTTAGGCTGAAAAAAAATTAATAAAGTGTAATTATTACTTTTAAAATATAAAGTATTATTATTTAAAAAACTTCATCTAAAACATCGAATATTTTAGATCCAAGGGTGGAAGTATATACATATAAAATTTAGTACACTCAAGTTTGTATGCAACATATATAATTAAACGTGGACGGTGCCAAACAAATTTAATAAAATAATTGATATAATATATATATATCTGTCTTAAAATAACTTTTGTTTTACTTTTAATGCGTTTTTTAAGGATGATAAAAATATTTAAAATATTAATTATTTTAAAAGAAATTCACACTCAACACAAATATCTATGAAATGATAGGAAAAATTAATATTTTATAGAGTTTTTATCTGATAAAATTAATACATGTATAAAAGTTGACAAGAATAAATAAATAAATAAATAAAAGAAGGGAGAGATGCATGACCACGACAAGTGCGGTGCAGGCAACAGTATGCAGATAAGTGCGGTGCGGACGTGCGGTGCGGTGCGGGCAACAGTTTGCTTAAATTATCATTCAAATATTATTGTTTTTTAAGAAAATAATAAATTGGGGCAAATCAATATCAATATTCTAATTAAATTTAATCGTCTGAACCAAAATAAGACGGGGATCCAAAATTAATTAATGGGATACCTTCAATTTGTCGATATGAAAAGCAGGGTTGAGTAGCTTCTTATGCTGAACCCACTTCTGACCTTCATAGCTAGGCAATCCTCTCGCCAGCACCCTTTCCAGCGGATTCGAATTTGGCTTCAGAAACTCATTGTACCTCACCAGAATCTCCTTCACCAGCTCCACCGCCGTCACCTGCACCACCGGCTCCGGTCCCTCCCACGTCACGCTTACCTTTCCGTAGTTGGTGATGCTGCGGAGGAGGAAGGGGCGGACGCGACAGAAGTAGTCGTGGGAGAGATTAGCCATGGGCTTAGCACTGGCTTCGGCTTCCATCCTCGTTATGTCTTTCAAGTCGCCGTGGAAAAGGCGGTAGGGATGGACAGCGAGGCCTTGCTGCCTAAGCTGCCTCTCCAGCCTCTTCGGACGGAACCAAACCCATTCCGCCACGCTCCATGATGCCCATGTTACCGCCACCGTTGCTATGCCTATCAGGAGTGTCACCACGCCCACTGAACTGCTTGCAGTCGCTACTGTTGGAATCTCCATCTTTAATTTAAGAGTCTATAGATAGGAGGAAAAGTGATGAAAGATAAATCTTCGAGAGACCTCTATATAAATTGAGGTGTTTACAGTACCGGTCTAAATTGCATAATTATTCGTTTCACATCGTGCAAGGTGTTTATAAATGAACGACATATATTCAAGAAATCGGAGATGTTAGTGATGCCGTGATTAACGTTTTACAGATTACTCCGTATATTATAATATATATTAGCGTATCTATTATCTATGCAGGTAGCCAAAGTAGGTGAGTGAATTATTGGGAAGGTCGGGGACCACATCTGATCGATTGTGGAAAATCACCACTAAAGGATACAATAATTTACTAACTTGCACAACACTTCAGGCGTATCGTATCCTTGATTTTAATCCTGAAGAGAGTCGTTACAAAGCACCAGAAACATAAATAGAAACTAATGCAATGATAATGAAAGGAAGTTATAACCAAATCAAAATCAAAGTAAAAGAGAAAGTAGAGATTTGTAGCTGCGATTAGCCTCAACGAGGACACCAGCCACCAAGGTCAGAACCTAAAGGACAAAGAGGCTACAAATCTCTCTCAACACATTGTCACTGAGTGTATTTGGATGGAAGAAAGCTCGATCTACGCTCACAGAGGCCGGATAGGGATGGAACCCTATAAATCGCCTTCGGAGACAAGAACAGAGCTATAGTAAGCAAGCACCTCTCTCAACCCTCAGATTAGGCTTTGGAAACCCATATAAGGGAGAGCATAAGCTGAACGACGTCGTTGCTCAAGCTCTCAGGAGAGACACAAGGTATCCGAGTGGGCTCAAAGCTCATGGATAGTTGAGATCAGTTTTGGGTCGGATTAACCCAAAACCAATTCAATCAACCTTACATATAAAACATCCAATTGTTAGACTTAGAGTTACACAAGGTCGAGAGGGATGAGCCTACCAATTTACCCTCCTAATTCTGAGTTTACACATATCGTAAATCTTCCTTGTTGAATGTGGACTGGCTTTACTCCTTTGTCTATCATTGGCTATTTCATACCCTTCTCAGCATCAGTTGGATTTGATCACGTGCAGGAATTCCCTACAAAAGAGAAACTTATCAGTGGTTACAATCTTAGTACCAAAGTCTGCAGGATTAAGCTTTCCATCAATCTTCTTAACAATAAGGAGATTTTTGGATACCAACACACGTATGAAGTGGTAACGAACATCAATGTGCTTAGTCCTCTCATGATAGACAAGATCTTTGCACAAATAAAGGGCACTCTAGCTATCTGTATGTAATACAGATTTGTGGTTTTTCCTATCCACCTCTTTCATAATGTTCTGGAGCCAGATTGCTTCCTTGGAGGCTTCAGTTGTTGCTATGTACTCTGCTTCTGTAGAAGACAGCGAAATAATAGGATGCAACTGAGCCTTCCAAGAAATACATTTCCCACGCCAAGAATAAAAGAAAGAGGTGCTAGACTTCCTGTTATCTTTATTGCTAGCATAGTCAGAGTCCACAAAGCCAAACAACTCAGAGGGTGAAGTATGCAAACCGTAAACCAAACCAATATCAAGGGTACCAGCAATGTATCTCAGGAGATATTTCATAGCCACCCAATATTTCTCTGCAGGGTTAGACATATACCTACTCAACACACTCACTGCAAAGGCAAGGTCATGTCTGGTACAGAGCATAACATACATAATTGACCCAACAGCTGCATCATAAGAAACAAACTTCATATAGTCTTCCTCCTCCTTCCCAAGGGGCATCCTGGTCTTGGTAAGATCCAGGTGACCTCCTAAAGGCATAGGAGCAGGCTTTACATTAGAAATCTTGAACCTGTTAAGGACTTTCACAAGATAATTGCATGTTTAAGCTTGGCTTTTGATGTTTGGATCTATCTCTAGAAATCTTAATGCCAAGAATTTTCTGAGAAGGGCCCAAATCCTTTATGTCAAAATACTTCTTGAGAGATTCTTTAATATCAAGTACCTTTGCTCTAGACTTGCATATAATGAGAATGTCATCAACATACAGCAAGACATATAAGGGAGATTCAGTTTTCACATGCATGAAATATAAACATGGATCATAACTGCTCATTCTAAAGCCAAGCTTAAACATGCAATTGGCAAATTTCTTATTCCACTGCCTAGGGGATTGCTTCAAGCCATACTAAGACTTTTTTAACAAACAAACATGATCAGGTTTAGAGTAATCCTCAAAACCCTAGGGGTGTCTCATATAAATCATCTCATCAAGCTCACCATGCAAAAAGGCAGTTTTAACATACATTTGATCAATTTCATAGTCATAAACAACATCAATAGCAAGCAGGAGTCTTAGAGTTTTATATTTCACAACAAGAGCAAAAACATCATTGTAATCAATCCCTTCCTTTTGTGTGAATCCTTTGGCTACCAACCTAGCCTTATAGGTAGGTTGTCCACCATGTTCCACACTGTTTTTGAGCTTATAAACCCATTTATAGCCAATTAACCTAGTATTTTTAGGCTTTGGAACCAATTTCCAGGTTTGATTGGCTATCATGGAGTTTATTTCCTCTTTCATAGCAAGCATCCACTTATCAGCATGTTTACATTTAACAGCATTTTCAAACAACTCATGAGTAAAAGCATCAGCAACCTCACCAATCACAAAAGCAAACTCAGTCTCATTAGTGAAATATTTCTTGTTTGGAGTTTTCACTCTAGGAGATCTATCTCTAGTAAGCTGCTAATTAGACAAATCAGGCACCTCATCAAAGTTTTCAGAAACATGCTCAGAATCAGAAGAAGAATCAGAAACATCATGCTCAGATTCATTTTCAGACAAGGCATTTTCATAATTTTCAGCACTAGAGGAGTCAGAAGAAGAAGAGGTGTAGGTAGAACTTGAGTTAGAGTTGCTTACCTCCCCACCTCATTGGTGAGGGCTGTCATCAATACTTGAGGGATCGAGCAATATTTTGCTCAACATGACCATCATAAGTGGAGTTGCTTCCAATGGGGATAGTGATGTCAAATTCATCATCCAAATTAGCTTCTTGAGCACTTGAATCATAGAACTGAACACCTTCTCAGAATCAATGTTAGAAGATGTTATGAAATGAAATTCAATTTCAGTGAAAATGACATCTCTGCTCATAATTACTTTGTACCCTCCTGATTGGATAACAAGTAACTTATAGCCCTTGATCCCCTTTAGATAGCCAATCATAACACACTTGACAGACCTTGGTTGCAACTTGCAAATGTTCTGGTGAACAAAGGCAGTGCATCCAAAAGGTTTCAAGTGTGCTATGTTAGGCTTGGTTCCACTCTACAATTCCTGTGGAGTTTTGAAACCAATTGCAGAAGAGGGAGATTTGTTAATCAGGTAGGCTGCAGTGGCGACTGCCTCCCCCCACAGTGAAGGTTTTAGACCAGAGCTAATGAGAAGGCACCTTGCCTTTTCAAGCAAGGTCCTATTCATTCTCTCGGCTATACCATTCTGTTGTGGACTACCTGGAACTGTGAGATGCCTTTTAATACCATGTGTATGACAGAAACCATCAAAATCTTTGTTGCAAAACTCAAGACCATTATCAGTTCTAAGACATTTAAGTTTAAAGGTGGTGTGACCCTCAACTTTTGTTTTCCAAAGTTTAAAAGCATAAAAGGTATCACTCTTAGGAGTCTTATCCCTAAGAATGTGCACCCAAACCTTCTTGGAATAGTGGTCAATAAGTGAAAGGAAGTACTTCCTTCCACCTATTGTATCCACCTGGGTAGGTCCCCATAGGTCTGCATGTACATAGTCTAGGGGCTTATGAGCAACAAATTTTGAGCTAGAAAACACATACTTAGAATGCTTACCAAACACACAGTTCTCACAGTGTTTAAGCTCAGAGGGTTTACCTTCAACCATACCTTGTCTGAACATATGATTGAGCCCTTTCTTGCTAATATGACCAAGTCTAGAGTGCCACAACATAGTTTTATGCATATTCATAGAGGCAGAGCACTCAACATACAAAGATGAAGCACAAAGAACATGATTTCCAATAACATGATATAAGCCACCTTTCTTAATACCTTTAATGAGAATCTTACGATATAAGCCACCTTTCTTAATACCTTTAATGAGAATCTTACCATTCATAGAGACAGTTTTGATTCCATTTTTAGTATTAATATCACAGTTCAGGTCATCGAACACAGAGATAGATAACAGATTCCTCTTGAAGTCAGGTACCCACCTGACCTGTTGGAGGGTTCTAATAACACCATCATGCATTTTAAATGGAACGTTGCATATGCCTTTAATCTTAAGAACAGATAAATCACCAAGTCTAACCTCACCTTTAGCAAACTGATCATCAAGATAATAAAAAACATGCTTATCAGATGTAACATGCATAGTACAACCAGAGTCCAGAAGCCAAGCATCAGAGGGACTATCACAGGAAACCATAAGCAACTCAGAAGAATAAAAGACAGAGGAATCAAGTACATCAATTGTACCATTTTTAGATTTCTTTTCCTCATCATCTCTTTTCTTATAGCAATCAACAATGACATGGTTAGTTTTCTTACAGTAAGTACAATGCTTCTTACCAGGTTCAGGAACCTTGTCCTTATCCTTTTTCTTATTCCTCTTTCTAGTCTTAGAGTTTCCCTTAGTAAAAAGCACATCAGTTTTAGAACCAGATTTATCACCTTTCACTTTGAACACTTTGATAACTTCATTTTTCTGAGCAATAGCCTCAACCATTCTTTTCTTAGTTAAGGACTCATTACTAAACTGAATAACATCCTTAAAAGTATCAAACCGAGATGGCAAAGCATTAAGGAGAATAATAGCTTGGTGAGTATCATCAATTTTATCATCACAACGTTCAAGCTTTTGTGTCATCCTAAGAAATCTATCCAGATTATCATCCAAAGACACAGAAGCATCCATTTTAAAATTGAAAATACGACACAACAAAGATATTCTACTGGACAGAGTTTTAACTTGATAAAGATCTTTCAAAGCTTTCCATAAAGACACAGAAGTATCACAAGTTACTACATGTCTAGCTACCTCATCTGATATTTGAATCATGATCTCATTGTGTGAAATGAGATCAAGTTCCTTTTTAGCCTCAACAGTCATATCTTGAGGAAGCTCATTAACAACTGCTTTCCAACATTTTTCTTTGATCAGAATAGCTTTCATCTTAACTTTCCACATGGCGAAGTCAGTAGTGCCATCAAATGGTTTAATACGATAGGAGTTATCAGACATGATGAATCAAAGTTCCTGCAACAAGTGAAAGACAAAATCAGTAAATATTGGAGAGAGATGAGCACTCAAACCCTACATCTATCAAGCTAAGAGTTTGAATCTCATAAAGTGCTAGCGGAAGCAAAAGTAAGAGCTTTCAAGGAGAGTTATCAAGAGGGTAATCTTCAAAACTCAAATATTTCTGACGGTTTTTGTTCAGATCTGAAATGGTTTATCAGATTGAAATTTCCGACGGAATATGTCCTCAAAACCCTAGATCTGGAGTTCCTTTCAGAAGAGCTCACTAGAACCTTGAGATCTAGAGCATTAAGGAGAGCTAGCTCCAGGAACTTCAATAGAATCAGAGACGAGCGAAAAGGGTATGTTCTCAAAAACCTCAGATCTGGAGTTTCTATCAGAAGAGCTCTCAGATCTTGAAAGATCTCGAGCCTTAAGGAGTCCTAGCTCCAGAAACTTCAACAAATATAGAGATCCGGGACAAATAACGTTTTATTTTCGTTGACGCTTTATCCGGGACAATTAACTTCAACAAATATAGAAATCGCATTCGGAGACAAGAACAGAGCTACAGTAAGTAAGTACCTCTCTCAACCCTCATATTAGGGTTTGGAAACCCATATAAAGGAGATCATAAGCTGAACGACGTCGTTGCTCAAGCTCTCAGAAGAGACACAAGGTATCCGAGTGGGCTCAAAGCCCATGGATAGTTGAGATCAGTTTTGGGCCGGATTGGCCCAAAACCTATTCAATCAACCTTACATATACAACATCCAATTGTTACACTTAGAATTACACAAGGTCGAGATGGATGAGCCTAACAAATCCTTTAATTTGGCAAATTAATTTTAAATAGTTTTCCTGATTAGTAAATTCTTTTCTCTAACATATGTTGTAAATTAAGCATATTTTATTAGAAAAGAAAATTCTAAATGTAAATTGATTAACCTTAAAAATATACAGTATTTAAAATTAGAGAAATTAACAGATAACCACCCATTAAACATATGGAAGCTAAACATTCCACCAAGATTAAAGAACCTTGTTTGGAAAATAGCAGTCGATGGCTTAGCCACAAAATGTAGACTTAATAGATATTTTAATAGAGTGCCCTCTCAATGTTGCCTTTGTAACACTGAGGAGGAAGATACTCACCACCTCTTCTTGAACTGCCAAGTAACAAGATCGATAATTAGAAACTATGAACAAGTAACCAACAAATCATTTATGCATCTCCAAAGAAGGAATCTCTCAATTGATGATCTTATGCTACTAAGGAATCAAAATACAAATTTCGAAGAACTTTGTTTCATTTGGCAATTAATATGGGAAACAAGAAACAATATTGTCTTTAACAACAATAAACTAGACAACCCTTTGGCCCTAGTTCAAAGAATTCTAAATGATATTGCAAACTGGGAAAGGACAAATGATGAGATAACTAAGATAAACCCACAAAATAAAAGACAAAAGGCAAAATGGAATAAACCCCCAAATACAGTAATTAAAATAAACGTTGATGGCTCAGTGCGCCCCACTGGCCAGTGTTATGTGGGAGGGGTCATCAGAGACTCCAATGGTCATATTATTGATATTTTTCATCAGGAGATAAGTCAGAGTTCAGTTCTCCAAGCAGAGGTTCTAGCTATTTCTACAGGTATGCAGAAAGCGATTAAGAGAAGCCTCAAGAAAGTCGTAATTGAAGGTGACAATTTAGAAGCAGTGAAAGCAATTACTGGGTCGACACCAATTAAATGGGAGATCTTGCGCCAAATTGAAGAAATCCAGCTTCTTTCTAGTTCTTTTGATCATATTGAATTTAAGCATTGATTATATTTTAGGGATCATTTTATTTATTTATTTTTATAAAATAATTATAGCCTAGAATTATTATCTTAATTTATCTTTGAAAATGTTTATAATTTTTTAAATATTATGTAAATTAATATTTTCTTTATAATATGATTAGAAATCATAATTTCTATTTTAAAATTTAAAAATAAAGTTCAATTATTATTTATTTATAGGTTAAAATTTTCGTTCAATAATTAAAATTTGTTAAATATTCAAAAAGGTTTGTAATTGTATGTAAGTTATATGATTAATTGATAGCCAATTTTTTTAAAAAAATAGGGAAATTCAAAGAAAACACTTATCTATAACAAATAAAATGGATTAAACTCATATTTTAAGTTGAAAAATATTAACATTTTTTAATAGATAACTTTCTTTTTCATATAAATTTTTTATATATATGGGGAAATTCACTTGCCTTTTACCCCAAATTTTTTTTTAAAAAGGGGGGATTTGCAAAAATGACCAAAAAACCCGAACCTCTTTGCACCCCATATCCCCTATCCAAACAAATTGCAAAAATCTAACCCTCCCCCTCAAAATCCCTGGTTACCTCACCTGTTGTAACCAGAGAGAGAGAGAGAGAGAGAGAGAAAAGTAAGAGAAAGTCTACAGAAGAGAGAGAGTATGCAGATGAGAGAGAGGAGATGATCTCGTCACCCATCCAAAACCTTTTCTCTCTATGCCTCTCTCCCTCGAAGAGCTCAATTGAAGAGCTTATTTATTCTTTGATTTCTCTGTCTTCTATCTCTCTACCTTCGAGGGTGACGGAAACTCTGTGGGAGCTTGAATTCGTCCTGCGCCGCTGGTGTGAATCGCCACCGGAGCACCACTTTGGTGCCTTCGTCCTTCACCTTCGTTGTGATGGCTTTTTCAGGTCAATTCCAGGCGAGTGGAGACCGGATTTGGAGTAGATCGAGGAGGTGGAATTGAAGTGGAGGAGCCCTCGAAGAGGCTTGGTGAACCGCTTTGTTTTTTTTTTTTTGAGAAATGAACAATATATCAACTTTCCACTCTATGGTTTATTACTGGACACCATTTGGCACGCTACTAGACACCCAATGATTTCCTACTGGACACCCTATGGTTCTTTCTTGTCTTGCGTGTTGTTCAATATATGTTTCCCTCGTTCTAGAGTTGCCCTCCCACCTAAGCCTAGCGGTAAAAAGGGAGAGGACAGAGGGGATAAAACAGAGACAAAGATAGAGGAGGGAAGAGTGACGGTAAATGGGAATTAATATAATTTGAATTAAATCTTAAGTTTCAGAGAAAAACAATCAAAGCATTAATATGATTTGAATTAAATCTTAAGTTTCAGAGAAAAACCATCGAAGAAGAAGCACGTGGGCTAGGGTTTATTTGCAGTTTGACGTGTAAGCAGTTAGTTTTAACTAGACACCAAAAGCCAAACCACATGCCACTTATTCAAACCAACTAGACAAGAGTTATCGGAGAAACATATTCACCATTGACTTCGGATAGAAAATGGGTAAGTTTGCTTTCGATTAAAAAATCATAGAGAGAGAGAGAGAAAGCAAGAGAAAGTCTGCACTCTGCAGAGGAGAGAGAGGACATGAGAGAGAGATGAGTGAAAAAAAAAAGTAAAGGTTGCAGAGGAGAGAGAAAGATTAGTGAGGATATGACAGAGAAAGATGGAAGAGTGACAGTGAGGGGACATTAATATAATTTGAGTTAAATCTTAAGTTTCAGATAAAAACCATCGAAGAAAAAGCAATTGGGCGGGGGTTTATTTATAGGTTGACATGTAAGCAGTTAGTGTTAACTGGACACTCATAGCAAAACGACATGACACATATTGGAATCGACTGGACAAGAGTTATCGGAGAAACAGATTCACCATCGACTTCAGATAGAAAATGGGTAAATTTGCTTCAGTTTTGAGGGACACACCTCTCGTATAACCTTTATCGAAAGCAAACTTGCCCATTTTCTATCTGAAGTCGGTGGTGAATCTGTTTCTCCGATAACTCTTGTCCAGTCGATTCCAATACGTGTCATGTCGTTTCGCTTTGGGTGTCCAGTTAAAACTAACTGCTTACACGTCAACCTGCAAATAAACCCACGCCCAATTGCTTCTTCTTCGAAGTAAAAAAGCAACAATAAAGTCGTAGAGGAGAGAAGACTATTCCATCTCTCTCTGTCCTATCATCATTGATATCTCTCTCTCTCTCTCCTCTGCAACTTTACTTTTCTTTTTCACTCTCTCTCTCTCTCATGTCCTCTCTCTCCTTTGCAAAAATCCTCTCTCCTCTACAGACTTTCTATTGCTTCCCCCCCTCTCTCTCTCTTTTTGATTTCTGCTAGGTGTCGAACAGTGGAAGGTTGCACCCCCCCCCTAACTTACCTACTACCGGGTGCACCTTTTACCCAATATCCGGTTTGGCCCAATTTAAAACCGGGTTGGGTTAACCTTACAAATAAACCGTTTTTTGGGTTACTTTGTGCATTTCCCTCAAAAAAAAAAAGGTTTATCAATTAATTGTATAACTTAAATATAACAATAGACCTTTTTGAATTTTGTTTTTATCAAAGATAATTATTGAACAAAAATACTTAAATTATATAAATAAAGAATAATATTTTTCAAATATTTAAAATGTAAATAAATAGGAGTAATTTACATAATATTTTAAACAACTATAAATATTATCAAACATAAATTAAGATAACAATTCTAGACTATATTTATTATTATTTTATAAAAATACATAAAATGATCCCTAAAATATAATTACGTCCTTAAAATCAAAATTTGAATACATTTATAATCAAATTTGAGCTTAAAAATATTAAAATATAGTATATTTAATGACAAAATAACGAAAATAGACTAATGGGTGGTGAGTCATAAATAAAAACCATTTAAATGGTGGTTTTATGTAATTTTGAATTTAAAGGGTGGTTAAGTGAAAACTTACATGTGTAAAGGGTGGTTTTCTGTAACTTTCCCTTAAAATTAAATTCATTAAATCAATGAATTAATATATTTTAATCTTTTTTCAAGATTGAAGCCTTGATGAAGAATTAGAAAGTATAGAGGAGGCTAGGACACCAACTTGTTTCTATAAGATATGATCACGAGACTAAGTTTTAAAATGTTGAGTTTCTAGCCTAGTGGAGTAAGAATGAAATTGATCATAACTTGTCTGCATCAAGGACACTACGACAAAGCAGAGTTTTTGAAAGAAAGAACAAAACTTTAGAGGATATGACTAAAACCATAATGATTCTGAGCAGGCATGACATCAGAAATTAAAATTTGAGTGGACATTTACTAACAAAATTCATAATTTAATAAATAAATGAGTTTTTTTTTTACCTATTATTTTATTTTTGGCGGGCTGGAGAGTACCTCGGCCCGCCCCTGGGTTTGTGCTTGATTCCAAGCTTTCTCCTTGTTGAGAAATGTGAATGAGACCAAAACAGTCCCACATCGAAAGTTGAACATAACAAGTCTTAGTATATCTGTCGGTGGACTACTCCTTCTATTGCCAATTGGTTTTAGAATGGAATGTCACTCGACTTGTGTGATAAACTACTAGGGCATGTGCACCCGTGTACACGACCCTCACTCCCTCAATCATCGGTTCATTTGATCATAACTTGTCTAGTGCAGTGAGAATGAAATTGATCATAACTTGTCTGCATCAAAGGACACCACGACAAAGCAAAGTTTCAGAAAGAAAGAACAAAACTTTAGAGGAGATGACCAAAAAATTGATGATCTAACAAAAAATTGTGTTGGAACAAAAAGTAGGTTCTTATGTAACAATGAGATTAGCAAAAAATTGATGATCTAACAAGGATATGGAACTGGCACAAATTGGGGTTGAAGAAGGAAAAAAGAAGGTAATGGTGTTGGAACAAAAATCATGGCTAGATGCAGTACCACATACATACTCTCTGAGATAAGATAGGGAAGTATGTGTCCTAGTGGACCTGCGAGTGGGGACAAGTTGGGGCTCAGGGATAGGATCAAAAGAGTCAGGTGATGCAGAAGAAGATGAAAGTGGTCATGTGTACTGTCATTGTATGAAGATTCGGGGATAGGAAATGGTAAAGTGGGTTATGTAGGGGAATCAAGTAAAGGGAAGACATGCCCCCCGGGGCATAGCTCACTGGTTGAAAGGTCACCCTACGCTGGGCCTAGAAGCTTCTGGTGGGAGGTTCGATTCCCATGAGGAGCATTATTTGTTTCTCTTGTGGAGTGGGCCTCCTGGAGCCAAAGGGTATAAAGGGGGGTGGTTGGACCATTAGTGAGGCACATCCCGCGGTTTACCTCCCCAAGTCGATGAGGGGCCGGAGACTTGGGGTCCAGGACTAGTCTAAGTGTAAGCTTGGGATACCTGGATATATAAAAAAAAAAAAAGTAAAGGGAAGACATGTTCATAAAAAACGACATCTCGAGAAATAATGATCTCTTTGGTGGCAATGTTCAACAACTTATAAGCTGTTTTCCCAAAAGGAAAACCCAAGAAAAGACAAGCTTGTGCCCGGGGTTGAAATTTGTCTCTCCCACTTTGAAGAGTGTAAGCATAGCACAAACAACCAAAGGGTTTTATGTGGTCATAGGCTGGTGATTTTTTAAACAAAGCTTCAAAGGGAGTGGAGCCTTGCAGTACTCTAGATGGGAACCGGTTAATCAAATATGTAGCCATTAAAACCCACTTACCCAATATTTCAAAGGCAGATTTGACTGGAATAGCAAGGCTTCGGAAGTCTCCAAAAGGTTTTTGTGTTTTCTCTCTACCACCCCATTTTGTTGTGGTGTGTAAGGACAGCTAGTTTGGTGAAGGTGATGTCCACTAAAGTAACCATGTTTTTATGCACATTTTAGCTCCTTATTCTAAGTACATTGCATATTTCGAGTTGAGAATATGTTGAATTTGTGTAGTATAAGCTTATTTGCCAGAAATAGATGTCTACATGAGTTTTGGTTGAATTTTGCAGAATTTGGAGCCATTCCGGGATGAAACCAAAAGGGAGAGACAAATACAGGATTCTACTCGAAGTCGACTAGAACTACTCGACGTCAACTACAATGGAGAGCAAGATCAATTCAAGGATGGAAGACGGACATCACTCGAGCACGACGACTACTCGACGTCGAGTACGTTACTCGACGTCGACCACTACAGAGACCCACTCGAGTCTGACGAAGAGAGAAGCACTCCAGGAGCATGAAGAGTACTCGACATCGAGTACATATACTCGACGTCGACTAGACCTGGAAGACCAACCCGAGCTCGACGAGAAGAAGGCTACTCGAGACGCTGAAGACCACCCGAGATCGAGGAACCTACTCGACGTCGACTAGAACTGGTCGACGTC
This sequence comes from Persicaria tinctoria, assembly GCA_037127255.1. Lineage (NCBI taxonomy): Eukaryota > Viridiplantae > Streptophyta > Magnoliopsida > Caryophyllales > Polygonaceae > Persicaria > Persicaria tinctoria. Next base: position 11,723,376 of record JBANSL010000014.1, read on the forward strand.
GACTACGCTATTTTTGGGCCGCGAGTCTGTTGGGCTAAGCCGAGGATGTGTGGACTACTTGAGCATGAAGCAAGGCCGGATCTATCACGTTTTTATCAAGATCTATCTATGGAAGAGAAGATTTATCCACCACATGAAGATTTAGTTGTTTCCTTTTTAGATTAATGTTTCTTTTATCCAAATTTATATCTTTAGGATTAGATAAAGTTTTCTTACCGTGACTAGCAAGGATTAAGCCCTATAAATAAAGCTCATGTGGCTAGTTTTTGATAAATTCCAATTCAGAGAGAACACAAGAGTAGGAGAGTTAGGAGATAGAGCTTGGAGTCGAGAGAAGTTGTATTTGGCGAGAGAGGAATTGGCTTCGATCGGTTGTAAGCTTTATTTTAGTTTATTAATGCAATTTAGTTTTGTTTTATTATTGATGAGTTTTCATATGATGAAGAGCGAGTAGTTCACCTACTTCTAGGGTCGGGGTGAGCCCGACGATAGCCATGCATGTTTGAGGTAAAGATTCGACATTTATTATGTTTTGATCATCCACTACCTTTTATATGTTTATTACCTAATTAATAGAGATTCAGGTTAACAACTTGGATTATAAACATAAAATTGGTAGATACAATTAGGGTTTCTCGAAAGAGTTGTCTAATTGTTGGAAAAGGCGAAAGCTTGTTCCTTTGATGTGATTGCATGATTATCTCTCTTTATCTTGCCTTATACATGTTTGGTTATCGTTTTTGCAAACCCCGGTCTTGGAAGTTTTCTTTTATATTGTTTATTTCAAAATTTGCAATTTGTTACGTTTCTGTAATCTACTCGACTTCGACTAAACCTAGTCGACCACTAATCTCTCGATCAAGCAAGATCGTTGTCGTTTGTGTTTCTGCAGATACTCAACTACGACAAGACCACTCGACTTCGACCACCTACTCGACGTCAAGGAGACCTAGTCGACGCCGACTACTCCTGTTTCCTGGATTCGCTGCTTGCTCGAGATCGACTATACTGACCCCTGTCGACTACCACCTAGTCGAGGTCGAGTACTCTGTAGTCAATTACCGTTCGTGAGATTCGCCTACTATCTGAGATCCGCTGACCAGCTTCCTCGAGGATCGAACCTGACTACTTTTGGCTACGGTGGGAGGAAGTCTTGTAATTATTTGCGTAGGCAAAATCTGGTTTGATTTATTAGTATATTTTGAACTCGATTTCCTCCTACAACAGAAGAATCCCTTGGGAGGCAAAGAAACTTATATAGCCTCATGACAGCTTCCAAGTTCAAAGGCATTGTCTGTTTTGAAGGTTTTGGGTGTGCAACAAAATTGAGTTTGGATCATTTTGACAAAGGCTATCATGATGGGGAAAGCATTGCTTGTCGCACTTAAGAGATGTGTCCAAGTACAGGGCGTAAAATTATCAACATTTGTGATGAAATACATATAACTGTCATGGGTAGGGGTATAATAGGGTTCCCGCAAATCAACATGAACTAAATCAAAAGGAAACTTTGTAGAAATATTTCCAAGAAGGGGAGGTTGATGCGGGACCATCTTCTACACCGTCATCTACACCTCCGGACGCGCCGATCATACTCGGAGACGGACCGATGACTAGAGCTCGAGCTAAGAAGCTCCAACGTGACTCATTCCTCTTTGTGAGTCACTCCTTGTTCTCGAGCGCGGTCCAATTCTCGGAGCCACCGATGAAGGCGTACATGTGCATTGGAACCCAGGGTGTCGACGCCGAAAGCCAGCACCGAAGCACGTGAGGGCAGCAGTGACAGCGCGGGCGTGCAGGGGTTCGCGCGGGTGCAAGCGTCCAGGCGCGCGGGCGTGCGTGAGTGGCATGTTGGCGTTGCGTGTGCCGGCTTTGAAATCTCCCACGTTAGTATTTCATGTGCTAATTAGAACTTTAATTAATTAAGTCATTTAGGGGATAATTTAAATAATTATTTTTATTTATTTTTATTAGAAAATAGGCTTTGTTAGGGTTATATTAGCCGGCTTCTCTTGTAGAAGAATTCACGTTTTCCATTATTCAGAAATACAGTGCTTTGTGTGAAACACAACTGTGAGAAAGTCAATCGGTTCGAAGCGTTGCTCATCGATTGCACAATTGGTTATAGATCCTGCTTGGTTTGCTTTGAGTTCGTCAACCTCGCGAGAGCTTGGTGATCCAAGTAATCACAATTCACAAGTCCCCTTCTTGTGCCTCCAAGTTATCCGCTTGGTTGTGTAAGGTTGTAGAGGCGGGCTTTATAGTCGTTGGTATTTGGTTCCTACCCTCTACGGAGGCCTGGGGTCTTTGTCTCGTTCTATTTTAGTTCGAATCAGTCCTTATCGGTCGAGTCTTTATTGTTTCTTTGTTCGAGTCGTGCTGCGTTTTGTCTTGTTCTTGAGTCGTTTGCTTCCGTTCTTGTCTTTGAATCTTGATTGTCGAAGATCGGGCCATCCTACGGCTAACCCCGTATCAAGATGGGAATGATAATCTGTGTTGTCTAGCTTTTTGGCAAATGTCACATGGACTAGAGGTCCTTTTATAATTGGAAATTGAAGGATCAATGACATATACAAGCTTGTTGAGTTTGTCATAAGGCATGTGGTCTAATCTAACATGCCAAAGGGGAAAAGGATCAAGTACACAAGCAAATATTTTGCTGAAAGAAGAATTATTTGAACTAGAAATAATAGGAATGAAAGCCTGCAAAGAAGGTAAAGTATCCTCTTTCTTGCAATGCAACAGATATAAGCCACCATGATTGTTATCAACTGCCAGTGGCCTCTTTAGAGAAGGGTCCTGCAATGTACAAGCACTGGGTGAGAATTTAGCAAGGCAATGCAATTGATTTGTAAGTCTACTGATAGATAACAAGTTGAATTTAAAATATGGAACAAACAACACATTATGAATGATCAAGTTTGGCAAGATATTCACAGAACCATAGGAGGTGATTGTTATACAAGAAGCATTGGGCAAAGTGACTTTGTGAGTGGAAGGCAGAGGTTCAAGGGTGAAGAAAAGGCCTTTTGTAGAGCACATATGGTCAGTTGCGCCAGAGTCGATAATCCAAGTTAAATCATCAAAATGTGAATCACAAGTTGCATTTAAACCATAATTCAAGTAACAAGACATGATAAAGGACTCAATACCTGTCATGGTGCAACCTGCCACGTGATTTGAAGACGAAGGCTCTGGTGAATGTCCTTGATTGAGAAAAAGTTGAAGATGAGCACATTGCTTTATGGTGAAGCTAGGAATATGAGATGACTTTGTGCTACCAGATGCTCTGGCTGCTATCTTCCCTCTTGTCTTCACAGAGCCTTAATATTCTAACAGATATCCAATAAGATTATAACGAAAATCCACCTTGTGATCCATCTTCTTGTAGTGTGTACAGACATAATCCGGTCTCTTAGTGGGAATTGTCCCATCCTGCTTAGACTTCTGACCCTGTGTGTACATGGTTAACAAATCTGCGACAATCTAGGGAGTAGATCGCATTTCTCGTTGCCTCTCCTCTTGGTTGATCAGAGCGTAAGCTTCTGTGACAGATGACACTGGATTCATCATCAAGGTATTTGCTCTGATTCCAACATAGCTATCATTGAGTGTCATTAAAAGTTGTTTCAACCTCTATTCCTCTTCTTCCTTTCGAAATGCATAAACACCATTGCAAGAACAAAGGGAAGCACCTCTCAAAGATTTTTCCTCCTCCCAGAGTCACTTGATCTTTCTGTAAAAGGAGGAAAAACTTTCATTTCCCTAAGAAATCATACACATTTCCTTTTGAACGGGAAATTTCTGAGCTAAATTTGACTGCTTAAATCTTGTGTAAATATCATCCCATATCTCAGATGCAAGAGAAGCATAGATCACGCTCTCAACGATTTCCTTGCCAAGTGCATTCAGGATCCATGACACAACCATGTCATTGCAGCGATCCCAATTCCGACGACCTGGATCAGCAGGATCCGATTTCTGTAAAAGGAGGAAAAACTTTCATTTCCCTAAGAAATATTACACATTTCCTTTTGAACGGGAAATTTCTGAGCTAAATTTGATTGCTTAAATCTTGTGTAAATATCATCCCATATCTCAGATGCAAGAGAAGCATAGATCACGCTCTCAACGATTTCCTTGCTAAGTGCATTCAAGATCCATGACACAACCATGTCATTGCAGCGATCCCAATTCCGACGACCTGGATCAGCAGGATCCGACCTCTGCAATTCGTCGGTGACAAATCCGATCTTGTTCTTCGCTGAGAGAGCGATTAACATCGATCGCTTCCACGCGTTGAAACTAGGACCTTCAAACACCTTGAAAATAAGAACCATTCCAGGATTATCCAAGGCATGAAGATAGAGAAGATTCGAAGAATCCACCGTTGGCGAATTAGATTGATCGGACTAGACATGCTGAAGATTCGCCATGGAAAATGAATGGAAAGAGAAAGAAACTCAATCGGAAGATGAACTGCAGTGATGGCACTCTAATACCATGTATGAAATCAAGCTCGAGTGAGCTCGGTCATGGCGGAAAACTAGAAGAAATCAGAGAGCGAGATGAAAAGAGAACTTCGATTCTTGAATTTCTGTATGAATGTGACTGATTACAATTGAGCTATTTATATATGTTGAGATGTGAATGTGACCAAAAAGTGTCCCACGTCGAAAGTGGAACATAACTCGCCTTAGTATATGAGTCGGTGGGCTACTCCTTCTATTGTCAATTGGTTTTGAGATGGAACCCTGTTGGGTTAATATGTTGTTCATGTCTCCCGTAGGTGGGCCCGCACACACGCTCTCTTCCTCTAGTGTCTTGACCCCACCGAGCCCAGCCAAGTTAACATGGTATCAGAGCCGGGTTCGGCTAGTTGTGGTCTGGGCTCTATCTGGTGGGGTTGCTGGTCGTGGAATGTCACGGGCATTGGTTCTCATCTAAGCGCATGTGGCAAGTGCAACTTATTGGCGAAAAAATGTCGTTGCACTTGAGGGGGCGTGTTGGAATGTGGTTGTCCCGCATCGGTAATCTAGAGAATGCTTGAACAACATATAAGGTTGAAGGGCTACTCCTGTCATTGCCAATTGGTTTTGATATGGAACCACGCTGGGTTTATATGTTGTTCATGTCTCCCGTAGGTGGGCCCGCACACACGATCTCTCCCTCTAGTGTCTTGACCCCACCGAGCCCAGCCCAGTTAACAATATACAACTTAATAGTTTTTCATTCTGTTCTCTAACTAACTCGACTAACTTGAGTAAGCCTTACAAGTAAGAGCTCAATCAGTGGCTCAATGTTGGGTTATGAGGTGTAACTCCAACAAAACATGATCGGTGCTCGTCCGACCTCGTCGGAGTTGAATCCTCACCGGAGATGGTCTAGGAAGGAGGGAATTAGATTAAAGGTCCACCTTTAAGCTATTTAAGGGAAAAAAGAGGTGAGGAAGGAACCTTACCGCTCTTCGGAATCGAAAACAGGGCATTAGAAGGAGGCGGCGACCCGGTGGTTCTTCTGGTAGCTTCGGTAGGTGCTGCTGGCTCAGATGGACATCAGAGAAAAAGACTCGTGGTGTTGTTGTAGCTCGTCAAGGAAGAGGGGGAAGAGGCTGGTTCTTGGTGATCTTGAAACCAGAGAACAAGGGTCGGTGGTGTGGTGATGTCGTTGAGAAGAGAAGGGAGAGAGGGTGATTGGTGTGGTGGTGGGCTGGTGGCTGCGACCTTCAATAAGGAAGGGGTTGCTTGTTTGGTGGGTGTGAAAACCAAAAGAAGAGAGGAGAAAGGATGTGGATTGGAAACAAACAGAAGGGAGTAGGTTGAGGTTTGAGAGAAGGAGAAGAGCTTTGGTAAGATTGGGAAGATGGGCTAGTGTATTTGTGGGTTTTTGGATTCAAATTAAAGGGTGAAGTAGGCTGGGAATCGGGACAAGGTAGAGCAGAGAGAGTTTTGGAGAGAGAGGTGTGGGTGGTGTTTGACTTATTTGGGAAAACAACAAAGTGTTGAGAAATGAGTTGGTGGAAAACCACAATTATTTCAATAATGAAATACCCTATATATAGGGATTACAAATATTATAGAGATAAAAACAAATCTTAACAAATCAACTAATAATACTCTAATTGATATTATCCTAAAATATAAATAATATTTAATATTCTAATATTCCCCCGCAATTGAAGTGTAGGTTAAACAAAGCTGAAAATTGGAACAAGAAAAAAAACTAAGACGCCATTGGACTGATGGTGGACATGGACAAGGAGGTCACGGTTGGACTAACATCAAGAATCAAGACTGATCTCAAGATTCTCAACGCTAGTGCCAAGGTGATGTCGTTTGATGGAGGATTGCGTCTTGGTGGTGCGGAAGCTGATCGTGTAGGATTGCATGGAGCGAAGACACTTCATCTTTGTAATGTTGGTGGTGCCGACAATTTGTCTCCCCTCATGGGTCGAACTTCGAAACCACGGGCAAGTTTTTATGCGGATAGAACTGTATTTATGGTTAGGCAAAAGCCTAAATTTGGTTGCTGGAAGGCAGTTTTGAATTGGCAGAAACCAGAGATAGGGTGCATGTTGGGGGAGGAAATCGAGTTTAAAATATAATAAAATAAATCAAACCGGATTACGCCCACGCAAATGATTACAAGACTTCCTCCCGATGCAGCAACGGGAAGTCAGGATCGATCCTCGAGGAAGCGTGTCAGCAGATCTCAGGCAGCGAAAGAATCTCACGGGCAGAAATCGACTTCAGGGTGCTCGACCTCGACTAAGGGTAGTCGATTGGGGCCATGCAAGTCGAATCCAAGCAAGCAACAACCTCTGAAGTTTGGTCGATCTCGAGTAAGCCAACTCGACGTCGAGTAGAAATTGGTCGTAGTCGAGTAAGGCTGGTCAACTTCGGGTTCCTGCAGAGACAGAAGCAACAGCGATCTTTGCTCGATTGAAAGTCAGTGGTCGACGTCGACCAAGGGGTGGTCGAAGTCGAGTAGGAACAGTAAAATAAAGAACAAATCTGGCGGAATTCGGAATAAACTATGTGTGAAAGAAAACTTCCAAGATCGGGGTTTGCAACAACGATAACCAAACATGCATAAGGCAAGATAAATAACGATAATCATGCAAATCGCATCGAAGGATCAAGCTTTTGCCTTTTCCAACAATTAAGAAACTCTTTCAAGAAACCCTAATTGTATCTACCAATTTTATGTTTACAATCCAAGTTGTTTAACATGGATCTCTCTTAGATAGGTAATAAACATATAAAAGGCAGTAGATGCTCAAAACATAACAAAGGTCGAATCTTTACCTCAAACACGCTTGGCTATCGTCGGACTCGCCCCAACCCTAGAAGTGGGTGGACTACTCGCTCTTCATCGCAAGAAAACTCATCAATGATAAAAGGAAATAAACTTGCATTAATAAAATAAAATAGAGCTTACAACTAAAGGAAGTCAATTCCGCTCTCGCTTCACAAACTCCTCTTGGCCTCCACTCTCTCTCTCTCTCTCTCTCTCTCTCTCTAGAAATGTATGATTGAATGAATAAAAACCATCCCTATAGGCTTTATTTATAGGCTTCCAATTATTGGTAAACAAGGAAGGAAATTCTATCTATATCTCTATCTATCATAGAAGATATAATTCTACTTAGGAAATAAATATATCTAAATAAGTAAAACTAGATAAATCCTAGGGTAATTAATTGTTCAACCCTTAGGATGGATAAAAAGATAAAAAGATAAAAATATCTAAATCTTCGTGTGTTGGGAATCTTCTCTCGGAAATATCTCCATCGGATTCGGGATAGAACCTTAACGAGACTCGGACTAGCTCGAAATCGGCTACTAGGGTCAACTCGATATCGAGTAGCCTTACTCGATATCGACCAATATTTTTCCCGTCTTCACTTCAGCAACTCGATTTCGGCTTCCAGGAGTGAAAATCGACCAACTTTTACTCGATATCGACTTGTGCTGGTCGATATCGACTTGAATCTTCTTGCTCAGCTTCCTTGGTCGATGCCGGATCTGGACTCGATTTTCAGTCTTGGTCGACTTCGACCAACTTTGGTCGACGTCGAGGAAGGTTGCTCGATTCTTGCCTTCTCTTCACAGCTCCTCGTTCTGGTTCTCTTCCTCGAGCTCAGGCAGAATTCTTGGTTTGGTCGACGTCGAGTAAATGTATCGGCTCTCATCATTCTGCTCTGTTCTTGAAAAGCACTTTCCCGAGTCCTCGTTCGTCGGATTGACGCATATGAGTATGCGTTGGAAAGATCTTTTCGAGGGATACAACTCTCATGAAGACATCCAAGCTTGATTCAGAACGATGAATGATGAAAAATGGCGTTTTCTCCGGCTGCGCCATTCTTAGCTTCTTCATGACTTTCCTTTAAGCTCCAAAGTGCGTCCGATTTATGTGAAATTAAACAAAAACTAGTGTAGACTCCATAATTTGGCAAATAAGCATAAACTACATAGATTTTGTATTATTCTAACCCAGAATATATAAAATGACAGAATAAGGGACTAAAATAGATATAAAAACATGGCATAAAACATGGACATCAGTGCCCGTAGGCGGTTTTTAGGTGGCAGAAGCCAAGTTAGAATGGACCGAAGCCGGTTTTGGGGTGGCCTAATTTGTGGTGGCCAAAGCCAAGTTAGAGTGGCCCGAAGGCGGTTTTGGGGTCGCCTAAACAAAAAGAAGGTGTTTTTGTGGTGGCTGAAGCCGGTTTTGGGGTGGCCTACATGGCCAAAACCATGTAGGCCTTTCTTCCTTATCCCCTAACCGCCTACAGGCAGTCCATTCTTGGCTCCGACCATTACAACACCACTTCCGCACTAACCAAAACTTTTGGCTTTTGCCAACCCAATTTCGTCCAAAACCATGTCGGCCTTTTATTTTATTCTTGTTATTCATTGGCCAAAACCTCATATCGGCCACACAAAACCGCACTGTCTTTGGGCTAATCCAATTTCGGCTTATTCCTCCATAAAACCATCGGCAACAGTGTCGACCAACGCCAATCAAGCACTTTATCTGCCACCAAGGACCCGCACCGGAGTCCCTGCAATCCCCTGCCACTGCATGTGCTCGCCGTCTCTTCCCTAGCCACTTGCGTGTCTCCACCGCATTCAGACATCGGGCTGCTGGAGAAGACCACCGATGTCGGCTGCCTCCATCACTACGCTGTCGCCGCCTTTGGAAGGCACCAACATCCGCTGTTGGAGAAGACCACTGATGTCGGATGCCTCCATCACTACGTTGTCGCCGCCTTTGGAAGGCACCAACATCCGTTGCTGGAGAAGACAACCGATGCCGGCTGCCTCCATCACTACGTTGTCGCCGCCTTTGGAAGGCACCAACATCCACTGCTAGAGAAGACCGCCGATGCCGGCTGCCTCTATCACTACGTTGTCGCCGCCTTTGGGAGGCACCAACATCGTCCATGCCGACGGTCGAAGCCACCACTGTTTCCAAACAATCACGACATAGGCCAACCAAATTGTAGCCTCCGTACCAACCGAAGACGGTCTCGATCAGAGCGATTGAGCATAATTCAAGGAGTAGTCTATAGTCCACAACCCCTCGGTTTCAAATCTCCTCGATCAACCCCCTAGTTGAAGAGAAAGTGGAATGACTACATCACAAAGATCAGTTTGTTTGTTCAAGATCGGACTTTGAATTTGTTGTCCGTCTTGCAGGGGAATGTTGGAATAACTAATTAGTTTTCTATTATTTAGGCTTACCTTTTAATTATTATTTTATAATTAGATTAGGTCAACTTAATTCGGTTAGAGTAAATCTCTCTCCACCTTCTCCATTATCATTGTACGCTCTATATATTTTCTTTTACTCTTGAATGGAAAGTGTGTTATTCTACACCAATCTTAACACAAAGGAGATCAGAAAAGAGAGGGAAGAGTTGTGTAAGGGTGAAAGAGGACAAGGGGGCTGTGGCGGGAAGAATTCGGATTCAAAAGGTAAAGAATGAGACAAAGTGTATAGTGGTCCCCTATCAACTAATACCTGAAAAATCAATCCCTAAACTCGTTCTCTCGATCTTATTCCGACTCGATCAAATAACGTTTCGAATTTAAAGGGATATCGACATCCGAGGATTATTTGAATACCTTCCATTACAACAATACGACTATCGGAGTGAAACCATACCTAGAACGTACTTAGTCCAACAATCACCAACTTTGCTCAACTAAAACTGTTGAAAAGATATATTGGTGTTCATATCCTTGTTAGGAGCAGCCCAATAGGATAGTCCAAACTAGGTAAAGAGATTTTTAGATCTTAAAGATCATAAGAGAAATTACAAGCGGTTAGTCTTATCCAAAATACCACAATGAGAAGTATGAACCATTCATACTAATACTATACTATTTTTGCTTTTACCTGACCAAGGCAATGGAGCTTCAAACTTATGATCAAATTGTAAGTAGGTACACTACACACCATAAACAAAGAGAACCACTCCATGCCCCCCAATCCCCTAGTGCAGTTTTCAATAGAAATAAATAAACCACTTAACGTAGTTATATATAGGTCTGTCCACCACGAGTTTGATATATCCGTCGGATCGACGGGTTCAAATTAGATCGAATCTAACCCGAACTCGTAATCCGGCCTACCCGCCGGTTCACGGGACAGGCCTAGTTGTATATAAAACCATTCCCAACAGCCAAACACAAGGCAGGCGATGCTGAGTAGTTGATCAAAATCTGCTAGGAGTACCAATTAAATTCAGGCAAAACCCCAATGATCTTAGCCTTACCCTTTAAAGGAAGAAGGGACTTTTATGATTATTCCCTCCCACTCTTAACTGAACCCATCTCCGAATCGGATTTCGGATCCACAAGTTCATATACTCAACCTACGTTTAGTTGATGCTGATCAGTTTAGAAGTGTTTTCCTTATAGAGTCCACATCAACAGCCAAACACACCGAACAGGTGAATGAATAAATAAACCCTCACGCTTTCAAAGCATCCAATAATAAGAACAAAAGAAAATAACCGGTAGAAGAAGGTAGGTAGGTAGGACTTAGGAGGTTACTCGGTAAAGTCGATTCATCAAAGACATTAACCGTCACCCACACGCCACACCTCCCAGTTGAGGCTTCCGACAGAAAGAACCCAAGAGTGGCCAACTGCCCGGAAAGGACCCAAAAGTGCCCATGATTGCCGATGGGTTGCCGGCGCTGCGAAGCTGGGTTTGGAAAAGAGGGGCGCGTTAAACTTGAGCGCGTTGATTTTTTGCGGCCCTATTTTTGTTTATATATAAACTGGAAATGAATCAATGTGCTTACAGGTTAGTGGCTACTGTAATACTGTTATCCAGTGTGGACCGTAATAGAAACAATGTGTACCGTAATTGAAGAGGGAGGGTGACGTGGCACCTCCTCAACCGCACGATGAGAACAAATTCCCTTTTTGATTTCCCGTTATAAAATTAAGGTTTACTTGGCCGTTCTTCCGTCACCGCCCACGGAACCGGACTCTGTCGCCAGACGGAAAACTAAAACAATCGTCGGTACTACTCCGTATTTAAAGATGCTCTCCCCCTCGAGTTTGCCCAGATTCCGATCTCCAAACCTACCTGGAAAAAATCAACACCACCAAGATCACACCAAACCCTCGAATTCCGTCTCTGTCGCCTGCACAACCTCCGATTCCAGCCCCACCTCTCCTATGACGGAAAAGGCTAAGGTCCGGGGGAGCCCGCAGCTCAACCGATGGTCCAGAGCCCGGGCGATTCGATCCGGTCGGAAGCTGGACTGGCAAGGGAGGAACGGGGCTGTCAGCCCCGGCCCGCCGGTGGACAAGTGGGAGGGCCACTCGCCCAATTCGGACTCGTCCAGTGAGAGTAGCGCCGAGGAGGAAGCCGGTGCAAAGGGGATATACATCGTGTCTGACAGCACCGGGTGGACGGCCGAGCACACCGTCAACGCCGCCTTGGGACAGTTCGAGCCTTGCTTGGTTGACCGTTTTTGCCCCGTCAACACCCACCTTTTTTCCGGGGTATGATGATTCACTCTCAAATTCAATTCATTAATTGATTACTTTTTGTTGTTGTTGTTGAATGATTTCTATTTCAATTGGCAATGAGGTAGTAGTTCATCGATCTTGCTCAACAAATTTGAACTGCTGTCTGAATTTGAAATCTTAATTGCTGCTGGAAATTCAAATTACAATTGAATCACTCCTTAAGTAGCATGTTACTTTCTGAATTCCTAGTCTTGATCATTAGAAATGGTCTCTTGGAATGGAAATTAAGCTTCTTTTGAAAGGAAGTTTTCTTCTTCATTGGGAAGTCACAGGGTTCTTCGAACTTTCGAAGTATATTTCCATACTGGAATGGACAGATTGTAGTCCGTAGATAGAAAGTCACAAGGTTCTTCGAAATATATTTTTAGTAAGTCACAGGGTTTTAAAGAAACCATAGATTAATATCATGAACCAACTTTGTGTATAATGGTATAAATATTTAGGGTATGATTTGGTAAACGAGAACAAGTATAAGAATTAACCATTGTTGGCCTCTCGAGCTCCATACCATTTGCAACCATTATTAAGATCTCTGTCTTTGACAGCGAATCTGTGTCGTATTCATGCTGTCCACAGTTTATTGTAAATGCAGTCTAAGATTAGATCTCGTCCTTCAACGACATGATTTTTATGCAGCCCACTTTGATCAAACTAACTAATGAAGAAGTATTTTTGAGCTTTCAATCTATTCCAAGGTATTTTGTAGTCCTACCACATCCACGTCAATGTCTCTCATCCACTCGTACTAATGTGAAGCCGTAAAGATTAATGATTTAACAATTCTTTCATTGATCAAGGATTGTAAAAAAATCAAGGCTATATTTGGCATGCTTAGTTCACATAGACGTATGCAGAACATTGATACCTCTTCGAACTTGACAAATGTATGTACTTATGAAAATTTATCTCCTTGTCTTTTCCCCTCCCTGCCAAAGATCCTTCTCCTTTCTTCCTTTCAACAAATCAAGTGATGTCCATCTCCCTTTGTTTTCTGTTATCCTTTCCTTTATTGTCTTTCTTTGTTATGTGCTTTCCTCTTCACTTCTATCCAAGCTATAGTTAAGAGTGTGGAACGAGGAAAGGAATTATGATTGGGATATGATAGTAAGAAAATGCAGTTATATGGTTATAGTGAAGAGTACAGATACAATCAATAGACACCTCACACAAACATAAGCAAGAAACGAGATTACCAGAACGAAGGGATTAAGATATCCCACTGGAGTAATCTCACTAGGTTTACCATAGGAAGGCCCTCTCGAAGGCCTAAATTGAAAATGTCATCACAAAGAAAACTGAAACATGCCTTGGAATTATTCTTAAGTCCCACGCGACATGATTTCCTGCCTCACCCTTTTTTCATAGCAAATTTAGATCTTTCAGCTATAAATGCACCTTTTACTTGTTTTTTAGTTACACACAGGACTAGAATAGACAAATAATCATGTTAGGACTGAAATATCTAGCCTTTTGAATATATTTTAGGAAGAATTATGATAAAGGGGATATACAATGTAAGGGCAAGAAGGTAACTAAAGTTAGACAGTTAAAGTAATTTGCTATCACATAGCTGTTAGGAGTTTTGGTCACATCCCATATCTAGTGTATATAACGGAGTAGCCCTCTACGTTTAGGGTATCCACTATCCAGTAGTGATCGAATTGCAAGGCTTTTTCTTTCGCCAGAGAGTTGCTCTCTTGGTGGCCAGCTTGAGGGTTGCCCTCATCTTGTGGTACTCTGGTAGGCTCAGCGGTAAACATTTTGGTTCCCTGAGATTGTCTCGTATTTGTGTTCTTGTGTTCTTTGGTGAGTTAATCAAATATATTGTTTGATTCCCTGATTTACACTACATCACATCACTTAAAGTTAGCAAAGTCGTCCTTGTGGCACATTCCCTAGCATTCCCTTCAATAGGACTAAAATACAGCATTGGTTATCTCAACTAGATGAACCTCCATAATGTCAAGGACAAATTCCTCTCGCTGTAGACATGTCCATGTGCGTCTCTGTCATATTCAATTCAACTAAAATGCAGCCTTGGTTCACAAAAAGATTGGATGAGTCTTGGAAGATGGGAAGCTCCACTTCATAGATTACAGGATCAACTTCCTATCATCACCACATCACCAAGCACAAGTCAAACCAGGATAGGAGGTATGACCTAACCATAGTAGGTTGGTTACCATTCATACACAACTCAAATGGTGTTCTGTGTTGTATGAATATTTGGTCCGAGATATCAGTTTGCCCCACTTCTTAGGGTCCATATCTGAAGTTGAGAACTCTCTGCTGTTGTGCATTATTCTATATATCTAGGAATCTACTTTCCATATGTTCTTATTTGCCCCGTCATTCTCTTGATGTGAACAGATTGAAGATGTGAACTCTCTATTAGAGATTGTGAAGCAGGCAGCGAAAGAAGGTGCTATGCTTGTCTACACCCTTGCAGATCCTTCAATGGGTGAAGCTGCACGAAGCGCATGCAAAATCTGGGGTGTTCCATCCATTGACGTGCTAGGCCCCGTCACAACAGCAATCGCATCTCATCTTGGTGTGTCACCACTTGGACTTTCCCGTAGTGCCCCAGGCAGGAAACCCCTCTCGGAGGAATACTTCAAAAGGATAGAAGCTATTGAATTCACAATCAAGCAGGACGATGGGGCCCTGCCTCGGAACTTAAAGAGCGCTGACATAGTCCTTGCTGGTGTATCTCGCACTGGGAAGACTCCATTGTCTATCTACCTTGCACAGAAAGGGTACAAGGTAGCAAACGTTCCGATTGTGATGGGCGTGGACTTGCCTAGCACTTTGTTCGCGGTGTCACGTAGGAAGGTGTTTGGCCTCACCATCAATCCCCTTGTTCTGCAAACAATCAGAAAAACCAGGGCCAAGAGTCTTGGGTTCGGTGATGAAATGATGTGTAACTACGCAGACATGGAGTACGTGAGAGAGGAGCTGGAATATGCCAGCAAGATTTTCGCGCAGAATCCTTGGCCAGTGATCGGTAAGTGTACTCGTGTTTCCACTTGCTCAATGCTGGCATTTTGTGCATGTTGTTTATCATCATGATATTTTGATTGCAGAGGTAACTGGAAAAGCAATTGAAGAAACAGCAGCTGTACTTTTGAGGCTTTACCATGACAGGAAGCGAAACTGTGCAATACCAAGAATTTCAAAACGCTACTAGCAACTAAAGGAAGTTTGAGTTTGACAACAATGGCAGATGGTCTGTCAGAGAGAAATCTGTATGCTGTTTCTTCCTTTTCTGCTATAGAAATAATATGAATTGTTTTGTAAAAGAAGGAAATTGTAACTCCCTGAATAACTTCTCATTCTCCTTTTGATACATTTACTCTCCTCATAGGGGCTAGTAAAGCAAGAGGAGCGTAAGAAGATTCAGGATACATTTAGAGGGATGATTTACCCCTCTTTCGATCTTATTCTTAGCAATTCAAGTGCGAATTTTTTAATTTTTTTCAAGTCATTATAAGTTGTTAACCTGTATTAAGAGTCTTAAACAAGCATCTGTATTGTTTCTTATCTCTTCCAGTTCCCACAGAATTCAGCAGGCTCTGTTTTAGGCTTTTAGCATAAGCATAAATCTGTCTCATGGGAATGCATCCATTACTCATGGGTTGCCTTGTAACGAAACAGTGGACAAAAACAGTGGATGGGTTCAACGTTCAAGCAAAGATCATGTGTGGTAGTTTGGTATCAAAGTCAAATGAGGCTAACAGCGACTCTACAGATTTTAAAAAATAATAAAACGTGTTCGCTATATACTCCAAATAATGCACGTCCTTAAAAGGGGTGAATGTTTTTTCTTTTAGGGTAACAGCGACTCTACATTTTTTACCTTTGGATTTACTGTGTATCTATCAACACCCTAATAAAATGATAAAGTTGTTGGTTTACAACGACTTGTGAATGTTTTTTCTTTTTTTCTTTTTTTAAATTTATGAGTATTTATTTAATTGAGAAGGATAAAAAAATGATTAAAAATTATAGGAAAGTCATTTTAAACATCGAATTTGCTTTAGGAGTTCCGTGCTTTAGTCTCAGATTGTTTAAAATTTAGCAATTTAAATTCAATGATATAGATTTATTAGTTGTAATTTTAAGTTTTTAATTGTATATTATCCTTCGACAGGGCCGTCCAATCAATTTTGGAGGTCCGGGTCATAATTTATAAATTATAAATTTTATATGTAATTTTTAATTTTTTTTTTATATCTTAAGATGAGTATGTTAAAAGAATTTAGATTATTTTGGTTGATATTTAAGGAAAATTATAAAAAACTCTTTAAAATAAGAATTTTTAAGAAAATCACCGATAAAATTTATATTAAAAAATTGATACAAATTGTTTTAATCCATAGTACAGATTACGTACGCAAGCTATATTTATCAATCTTTTGCTCTATAAAATTTATAGTTATACAATATTAAAAATAATTTATATACTGCACGTTTAAATTTGTGTTATTTGTTTTTTAAACACAAAACCCTAGTGTTTCTATATATATATAAATAATATTCTAAAACTCCTTGAAACATGTTATTTCATTCAATTCAATTAATATAAATATAGTTATGACCATATGAATCTTTTTTTCTTGAATGTCCATGTTAATAAAACTAAAATTGTTCATGAATGACATAATTATAAAATGAAATTAAAAGATTAGTTGTATTTAAATTTGAATTAATAATTTGATACTCTATGACTTTATGAAATTTATTGAGGCCACAAAATTAGTTACATAAATGAAGAGAAATAGGTGGGGCGACCTAACCAATAGAAAAAAAGGTTAGAATGTTAAGAGTTGTGCTAAATCTGGGATTCGAACCCGTGACTATAAGAAAACATGCATGTCCCGTAGCAATTCAACAACCACCACGCCAACAGACACTTGTGTTAATTTTAAAAATGTTTTATTATATATACTAAAATTAGTAAAAAATGAGGCCCCGTAAAATCGGAGGTCCAGGGCAGTCGCCCGCCTTGCCCTCCCCCATGGCCGGCCTTGTCCTTCGTATGTTACAAATTAGAAAATATAAAAATAATTTGAAAAATAAAAATAATAATATATGGAAATGAATAATTAATGATAAAATAATTAGAAAATGATTTAAAAACATATTCCCTCTGTTCAGGAAAACATGTCATTTAATATTAACGCACGTTTTTTAAAATGATAAAAGTATATAAAACATATATTTTTTAAAACAATTTCCTACTTATTAATACTCCCTAGTAACTATGAAATTGTTAAATTTTTTTATAAAAAATAGAATTTTTTTTTATAAAAAATAGAATTTTTTTTTTATAAAAAATAGAATACTCCTTCCGTCTAACAATACATGAGTTTTTAGAGGTAAAATTTTATCCAACAATAGATGATCTTTTATGTTTTCTAGGTAGGAAGTTATAATGATTTGTATTGGTTTGTGTGCTGTTGACTTTTTAAAATAATTTGATTGGTTAAAATGTGTAGTGGGTGTTAAAAAATAATAAAATTTATGTAAAAGTTAGTGTAATGATGATGTTTTTTTTAAGTAAAGTGTTTTATTAAAACTTGTGCAAAGTGCTAAAAGGTCATGTATTTTAGGACGGAGAGAGTATTTTTTTTATAAAAAATAGAATATTTTTTTTATAAAAAATTGAATATTTTTTTTAGGGAAATATACAAAGTAACCCAAAAATCCGGTTTCTTTGCAATTAAGGTTAACCCAATCCGGTTTGAAAGTGGGTCAAACCGGATATTAGATAAAAGGTTCCCCGGTAGCAAGTAAGTGGGGGAGGGGGCGTTTGGGCTTCCATCGACAAATGGCAAAAATCAGAGAGAGAGAGAGAGAGAGAGAGAGAGAGAGAGAGGTAAGAGAAAGTCTTCATATGGGAGAGATGACGGAAGAGAGAGAGAGAGAGAGGGGAGGGAAAAAGAAAAGTAAAGTTGTAGAGGAGAGAGAGAGAGGTGTTTCCCTCAAATCTGAAGAAAATTTACTCATTTTCTATCTGAAGTCGATGGTGAATCTATTTCTCCGATAACTCTTATCCAGTCGATTCCAATATATGTCATGTCTTTTTGCCTTGGATGCCCAGTTAAAACTAATTGTTTACACGTCAACCTGTAAATAAACCCCACCCAATTGCTTCTTCTTCGATTGCTTTTATCCAAAACTTAAGATTTAATTCAAATTATTTTAATACCCTCTTACCGTCACTCTTCCCCCCTTTATCTCTCTTTTTCTTATCCCCTCCGTCCTCTCTCTCTCCCTCTCTCTCTCTCTCTCCCTCTCTCCCTCCCTCCCTCCCTCCCCCCATAATTTAAAGCATTATTTCCCCTTTCTCTTTTTATCGCCTGAGCTTAGGGGGGAGGGCGACACTAGAACCAAGGAAACATTGAACAACACACAAGACAGGAAACAATCATAGGATGTCCAGTAGGAAATCATTGGGTGTCCAGTAGAGTACCAAAGGGGGTCCAGTAAGAAATCATAGAGTGGAAAATTGATATATTGTCCATTCATCAATAAAAAAACAAAGCGGTTCACCAAGCCTCTGAGACGGCTTCTTCACTTCGATTCCACCTCCTCTACTCCAAATCCGGCCTCCATTCGCCTCAAATTGACTTGGAAAAGACGGAGGCATCAAAGCGTTGCTTCGGCGACGATTCCCACCAGCGGCGCAGGACAAATTCGAGCTCCCACGGAGATCCCGTCACCCTCGAAGGCATAGAGATAGAAGACAGAAAAATCAAAGAATAAATAAGCTCTTCAATGGAGCTCTTCGATGGAGAGAGGTGGAGAAAGGCATAAAGAGAAAGGGTTTTGGATGGGTGACGGGATCCTGTCCTCTCTCCCCTCTACAGAATTTCTCACTAATCTGCAGACTTTCTCTTACTCCCCCCCCCCCCCCCTCTCTCTCTCTCTACTCGTTACATCAGGTGAGGTAATTACGGGGGATTTTGAGGGGAGGGATAGATGTTACAATTTGTTTGGATAGGGAATAAGGGTTGCAAAGGGGTCCTGGTTTTTGGGTCATTTTAGCAAATCCCCCATATTTCATACTCTCTCTCTCTCTCTCTCTCTCTCTCTATATATATATATATATATATATATATATATATATATATATATATATATATATATATATATATATATATATATATATATATATATCATCTTACAAAATACAAAACGTGTATAAATAACAAATGACATATTTTGCCCAATGAATGGAGTAACATCTATATATATGATTTTATATTTGACTAGTAAGGTTATGGATGGTTAGTCGGAGTACGATGGTTACGACAATAATAACAAAATGAGTATTCATAAGGTTGTAATCTACTTTGTCATATGAAACACTCTCTTTGAGGGCTTGAAAAACCTCCAAAGTTGGGATTGGAACCTCCGTCGCCGATCATCTCTTTGTAGGTTATTAGATAGAATATTATGGTTAGGATCTTGTGATATTGTTATGGAAATATATTATCTTGTAAAGATAGTTATTGTGTATTTCTTAGTGTATATATACATCATCTCGTTGAGAATTAATTCAACTGAGATTATAGTCAATCACGTAATCTTTTATGGTATCCAGAGCAAGTTCTCAAAAACCCTAATTTTTTTTTTCGATCCTAGCCATGGCTGACGATGAGTCCTGCTCCTCCACCATCCCAAACACCACCAACACAAACACTTCCGCCAATCTCCTCTATACAGCCATCGGTCCCCCCCCCCCCCCCCCAATCGATGGGACTCTAGTTCCCTCTACTCTCCTTCAAACCGGATAGATTGAACTATTCTGTTTGGCGATCGAATGTCCTCGATGTCATTGACGCCTTCGGCCTGAAGGACTTCGTCACCACAACGTCTTCCCCACCGGAGACTTTGTCGGTTGTTGCTACCACCACCGCTCCTGCTACTACCACACCGAATCTCGACTTCGATCTCTGGAAGCGGAAAGACAAGTTCATCCTCACATGGCCGAGGACAAAAGGGTCGTTTGCACTAGTCTGCTACCTCACAAAATCCCACACCTCTCACCAAGCCTAGGACGCTCTTGAATGTATGTTCCAATCCCAATCGTGTGCTCGGGCGATGCACATCAAGCAACAACTTCAAACTCTTCAAAAAGGCGCCACGCCCATGATCGAATACTTTGAGAAAAAACAAGCTTTGGCTGATTCTCTTACTTACTGTATGCAGGAGATCTCTGATGATGATCTCGTTGCCTGCATCCTTCAAGGGTTGGACTCCTCATATGGATCCTTCCCGGCTGCTGTCAACATGAGGTCCGATCTTATCAAGCCTCCTAATCTGCTGGGCAGGGCTACCTTCTTCAAGAGGAAGAGCGCATGTTGAATGATAATTGTCTCCTCGCAGCCACGACTCCACCGCCCATGGCTAACTATGGGAACTCTAGGTCGTCATGCTCTTCCACTGGTGCTAATCGCTCCTCCGATCGCAATAGCGGTCGAACTGCTCAGAACAGGATCAGTGATCGCCCTTCTTCGGATCGCAACGACGTCGCTTCTCAGGGGTCTCGGTCTCGTCCTCGTCTCCCTTGTCAAATTTGCGATCGCACCGGTCGCGCCGCGAAGGACTGCTTCAATCGGCTTGATGTGCAGGCCTTTCCATCTCGCCATCAGCTGGAGAAGTTCAACAAGCTTGGCCAATCTGCTCCTGCAGCTTACACGACCTCCCCATCGGCTATCACTAACCCATCGTGGTACTTTGATTTCGGGGTCACATACCATATCACGGGGGACGTCAACAAGGTGTCCATTGACTCAGATTATGGTGGTGGAGACCAACTGGCCCTAGGAAACGATAAGACACTCCCTATTTCCCATCTTGTTCCCACCTCTTTCCCCTCTGCCACACGTTCTATTAACTTATCCAATGTCCCAATTGTCTCACAAATGAAGAAAAAATTGATTAGCGTTACCCGTCCCACAAAAGACAACAATGCCTTCCTTGAATTACATTATACCCACTTTTTATTGAAGGATATGCAGGGAAAGGTCATGCTCAAATGAATCGTTTATAATGGGCTCTATTGGTTATCCTCCACTCCGTCCACCTATCCGTTTGTCGCTCTCGTCGGGGAAAGCACCTCCCCTCTTCACTGGCATCATCACCCAGGTCATCCAAGTCCGTCTGTGTTTCGTCAACATTAACATAACTATATTCTATACATTGTATATATATTTTGTGTAATTATATATATAAAATGTGTCCGGTGTGTATATATATATATAAAGAAAATCATAAAATATAAAATACCATAAATTTATATATGTTACGTCTTTAAAAACCGCAAAATGTATAAGAATTTTAGATATTTTTATAATGTTTTTTATTTGAGGAACAGGGTCCGTCCCGTCTCGATCGCGTCCCATAAGGGACAAGATCCGAGATTGAAAAAAAAAAGCACTGAATCTCATTCTGATCCCGTCCCGTAAAAATTACATGGGACGAGACACGAGACGACGTCATCCCCTCCCGCGCCCACTCCTAGGTGGAAATGTGGAATAGTGAAGTTTGTGGAGAAAGGGAGTGGTAACCAATTCGGAATGACTCACCGGAAAGGACTTGTTGGTAGTACCCATAGATCCCCGATTTGAACCCCAGAATATCCGCTCTTTATTTACCAATACAAGGATAAAGGGAGTGGTTGTGACGAGATATTTTTTATTGGTTCAAACTCCGTTACATGTAACAGAGTTTTTTTGGTGCTGCTGGTAAAGATGAAAGATTGAAAGGGATTGCTGCGGCCTCGGTCGATGTGCTCGATGGCTGCTGTAAGTGTAAATACTGCTATCCACTGCGTATGCACCGTAATAGAAAAATGAAGGGTGACGTGACGTGGCTCCTCCTGAACCACAAGATGGCGATGAGAACAACGTCCCCGTCGATTCCAGGTTAAACAACCTCTCAAATGAAGGTTTTACGTCGGCGCTGACCGCCCACCGAATCCCACGCCACCCGGTAATCTATAACAGTTACAGATCCGTATATAAGATGCTATCCCGGCTTCCGATCCCCAAACCTACCTTCTGCACCATTTCGAAGCCACCTCTCGTATGTCGGATCAACAGGCTAAGATTCGTGGTTGCCCGCAGCAAGCCCGCAGTTACACATCCCAGGCGCTCCGTTCCGCTTGGAAGCTTGGCCGGAAAGGGAGGAATGGGCCGCCCAGCCCCCGCCCGCCGGTGGAGACGCGGGAGGAACCGCCCGCGCCCGCTCCCGCTCCCGATGCGTCCAATGGGATTAGCGCCGAGGAGGAATTCGCGGTCACTGTGAAAGGGGTATACGTCGTGTCTGACAGTACCGGGTGGACGGCGGAGCACTCCGTTAACGCCGCCTTGGCACAGTTCGAGCCTTGCTTCGTCGGCCGTTTTTGTCCCGTCATCACTCACGTCTTTTCTCAGGTACGATTCACTCTCAATTCATTACTTTCTTTTTCTCTTGTATGATCACTATAGATTTCAATTGGCAATATTTGCTCATCACCTGAGACTTCCCTATCTATGAATCATGATGATGCAGTGAGAATTTGTTGTCAATGATTTAGAGGATAGATTTATTTCCGAATTCCTGGTTTTGATCATTAGAAATGGTCATGAAACAGTTGCAATCTTGGAATTGAAATTAAGCTTCCTTTGAAAGGAAATCTTCATTCTTCGTCAAATCACTCTACTGCTGATGTGAAGCCATGGAGTTTAGTGACTAGTACTCCGTAGTTATTTTCATAGATCAAGGATTGTTGAAAAATCAAGGGCATCTTTGTCAGGGTTAGTTTACATAAAAATGCAATTGTATCCAAACTGTATAGTTAAGACTCTGGAAGATGGAAAGGAAAGGAATTATGATTGGGATTTGATGTCAGCAATGCAGTTGGTATTGTTATGGTGAAGAGCACCAATACAATCAATAGAAACCTCACACAAACATAGCAAAGAAATGAGAATATCAGAAAGAACTGGAGTAATGTCACCTAGCTTTACCAGAATAGAAAATGCCAATACTAAGAAAACTGAAGCATTCCTAGAAACAACTCTTCGGCTATTGTTTATACTACTAGATACTATTCTCAAGTCACATACACATGACATGTTATGCTGTCACACGCCCACACCTCAGATTCTGATTAAACGAAAAATACGGTGCAACCTTGAAACGAATAAATATTGTCACATTCATATGAATATAATGTTATGTCCAATATATGAATATTAGGTTCTTTGAATATTAATATAATGTAAATATGAGTACATGTATATGATTATTTATACTTACACACCATAAAATAAATAAACATCATTTTAATATTCACATACAACAATATTCATTTATTCAAGTCAGGCCGGTGTCCGATGAACCGAATTATTTCCTAAACAAAAAAATATATATTCATATCCACATACATGATATTCATACTAGTGTAAGACAATATTCATTCGATTCACCGTTGCAACATATTTTATGTTTTACTAGAACTTTTACCTAAGTTGGACCTAGTTAAATGCACCTTTTACTTTTTTACTTACACAATTGAGCAACATTCCTTCCTGGCAAGAGCGAGCCTCGTCCACAGGCTAGAATAGAGGAACCAACTTTTCAATAGGACTAAAACGCAACCTTGGTTATCCCGACTAGCTGAACCTCCATAATATTTTCAAGGCCAATTCCTGTAGCGGTAGATTAGCTGGTAAGGCAGACATCCATGTGCTTTTCAGTCATCTTCTTGAGCAGGATTTCATGAAAAGATTGGATGAATCTTGGAAGACGGGGAGGCTTCTGTTTGTAAACCAAGGGATCAGCTTCCTATCATCACCAACCACATGTCAGACCAGGATAGTGGGTACGACCTAAGCATAGTAGGTGGGTTACCATTCATATAATCCAATGGTGTTATGTGTGGTATGAATATTTAGTCTGATATGTCTGTTTGTTGGTTTTCCCCACTGCTTTAGGGTGCATATCTGAACTCACATTATCCCACATATCTAGCATATAATTCTCCATCTGTTCTTATCTGCTCCGTCATTCTGTTGCTCTCATAACAGGTTGCAGATGTAGACCGTCTACTAGAGATTGTGAAGCAGGCAGCAGAAGAAAGTGCTATGCTTGTCTACACCCTTTCAGATCCTGCAATGGGTGAAGCTGCTCAAAGAGCATGCAAAATCTGGGGTGTTCCGTCCTTTGATGTGCTGGGCCCCGTGACACAGGCAGTTGGCTCTCATTTGGGTGTGTCACCACTTGGGCTTTCTCGTAGTGCCCTAGGCAGGAAACCCCTCTCTGAGGAATACTTCAAGAGGATGGAAGCAATTGAATTCACGATCAAACAGGACGATGGAGCCCTGCCCCGGAACTTGACGAAGGCTGACATAATCCTTGCTGGTGTATCTCGCACCGGGAAGACTCCATTGTCTATCTACCTTGCACAGAAAGGGTACAAGGTGGCGAACATTCCGATTGTGATGGGCTTGGACTTACCTAGCACTTTGTTCAGTGTGTCACCGAACATTGTGTTTGGCCTCACCGTCAATCCCCTTGTTCTGCAAGCAATCAGAAAAACGAGGGCTAAGAGTCTTGGGTTCAGTGATGAAATGATGAGTAACTACACCGAGATGGAGTTCGTGAGAGAGGATTTGGAATATGCCAGCAAGATTTTCGCACAGAACCCTAACTGGACAGTTATCGGTAAGTGAATTCTTGTTTTTACTTATTCAATGCTGGCATTTTAAGCATATTGTTGAGAAATTTATTTCTTGCACTAGAGTCTTGTTTGATATATCAACATGATATTTTGACTACAGAGGTGACTGGGAAAGCAATAGAAGAAACAGCAACTGTAATTTTGAGGCTTTACCGTGAGAGGAAGCAAACAGATATCTCAGATAACTGTTTACTATCAACCTACAGGAAGTTCGACAATATAGGCAGATAAGTCTGTCAGAAATCTGTATGCTGTTGTAGAAGAAGGAAATAACTTTGAAATATACCAACACTAGCCTGCTTTGTAATTGACAATCTTAATTGAATACTCCTGCAACTGTAGTTTGTTATGATGTTGCAATACTTGAGCTCACTCGTATTCTTCTTTTCCCAAGTCGGGGTTCACATTGTCATTAGACAGTGAGCTCAGTCGTGGAAGGGAAAATC
This sequence comes from Persicaria tinctoria, assembly GCA_037127255.1. Lineage (NCBI taxonomy): Eukaryota > Viridiplantae > Streptophyta > Magnoliopsida > Caryophyllales > Polygonaceae > Persicaria > Persicaria tinctoria. The sequence goes on from JBANSL010000014.1 coordinate 11,748,616, forward strand.
ACAATCTCTGTTGCTTTTACATAGCTGCTTGAGCTGTATTCTTCTTTGTGGTAGCTGTGTTGCTGATAGATTCTTTCTTCAGTGTAAATTATTAATTCCTTCAACTGCAGAATTGTCGCCGCTCACTGTCATGAACCCTGTTTAGGATTATCGTCGGTATCTATGTTAGCTGGTATGGCCATGGCTGGCCAGAGTTTCAAACTCGCGACCTACATGGCTTGGTATCAGAAGTGGTTCTCTCTTGTGAGCAAGGCTGTACTGTATATCAGTATATGTGTGGTGTGATTATTACATTTCAGTAAAAGCAGTGGGAGAACATGGCTTCAAATGCTCTGTACAACAGAAAAAACGAAACAACAAACTCAAGCATCAAAAGCATAAAGCCTTTCTTCCTCCACTCACTCACCTCCCCAAACAGTTACTGAACTTTAAAGCCACAAAATCTTCCTGTCATGTCAATCAATTTCATCTTTCAGAGTGCACATTCTCCTTGCTGTACACAGATCTGGGAATGCTACCAAACTCTTACCACTAGAAAAAGGGTTATTTCTCCTCTTTAGATCATCAACCAGTGTACTGCCATGTGAAGCCATATGCCTTCCCACTTCAGATTCAAATTCAGTTGGTGGTGGTTAGCTCGAAATTCGAATGCTTGATCGAGAGAGAGAGCCTTCACGGTTGCCACTCTGGATTGCTATCGTATTCGTATGACTGGCTCGCAGCAGAAAGAGTGAAGAATATTAGCAGTATGGTCCCTAGGCTAGACCTGACACATGAAACAAGCCGTGATGCGATGCAGGTAAGAATTCAATTGACAACACCATCATTCAAACTTATTCATTTACTAAACAAGTCTAGTAAGAACACATTTATAATTAAACTAGATTCAATTGAGGCTAAGTTTGAATATGTGTCATGGTTTATTAGGTCAATAGCAAGTAGGAGTTGTCTATGAGTGGCTCAAGCTAAGCTCGAAAAATGCTCGGGGTCAAACTTATTCATTTTATTAACAAGTCGAGAATGAACCCATTTTAAATTAAGCTCGATCCGAGTTCAAATTTAGACCCGACTCAAATATAAAAGGTAAGAGAAAATGAAAGGGGGACTCACAAGGTGGCGAAGAAGAGGAGGACCCTTTTGGGATCGGAAAACCAGTGGGGCGGTGGGGAGCGTTTGAAGCTGTTGTATCTGTTGCCCAACCTGCCTTTGGTTTTGAGTACTGTAGGCTGATTATTGGAGTTAGACTTAGAGGGGTCAGTGGACCCCACCACGACCACCACGGGAGGTTGGGAATATGCTGCCACTAGCTTTTCTGGCGTGCTGTTACACCCAGCTTGCGCAGCTGCCATATTCAAGTTATTTTTAAGGTTGAGAAAACTGAATTCAAATTAAACCAACACGTACTGCCCCACTATATTCAACGATGGATCCAACATTTCTCCCTACATATCGATCAACATTTCCTTCATCCAATCCTCTACTTTCCATCAATCATATTTTTTTCTTTTATTATTTTTTCTTTCCTTTATTTCTATAAATCAATTTTTTTTTAAACACAATTACTAACTTTTTGACTTAATTCAAAATATTGAATTCAATCTAATGTCTACTATTAATGTGCATGTAAATCTTTATATCTATCTATATTTTTAAAACATAAGGGTTTTAAATTGCGTGTTATCCCTATATTTCTTTAATTAGCTCTTTAAACTAATCAAATATTTATTTCTTTAATTATTATTTTTTTCCTTATTTCATTTATTGATTTAAATCAATCACATTTTTATCTTTTATTTTTAACACATTTACTAACTATCTACATCTATATATATTCTTAATACCAAATTTATAATGATATTATTATTTTTTACTAATTGTGATTTAAAATATCTATATATGCTAATTTAAATGAGATTTCTTTTAAAAAAAATAACTTCATGAAAGTATTTCTAATATACTTTTATGGTACTGATTTTTATCCTAACTTTTATTAATATTTTATAATATTAACTTTTTTATATTATTAAGATTATATGTTTAAAAACTCGCACTATGACGCAGAGACTATACTAGTTTATAATTAAATTTGAATAAATGAACAAATTGTAGGTTGCAGCTATCATATAGACATCTACATTAATACTCCATAGGTTATATATGAATCAATCAACAAAGAATCCTAATCCAACTAGCTAGGTTACATTACATGCATACCACTAATAAACATGAGATGGATCTTCCATATGACAGATATGTAGCACAGGTTGGTCCGATCCGGATCCGAATCCGAATCCGGATCAATATCATATACTTCCATCTTAATTGGCATTATTATAATACTCCTAGCTAGAATATTAGTTTATATTAACCTATAAATTAAAATATTGCCCATCTGTATTAGGTAAGATAATATTCCCTATTATCTACCCATATTAGGATGACTTATGTTAGGCAATAGCATAATTATATCCTTTATTTACTCTTGACCGTTGTTCATTTTTGTATAAGAATACACACCTTCTCTTTGTAATACATCAGATTGAAATATACTGTCATACAAATCTTCCACTTCCGCTCCATATTTCAAGTTTCTATATGGTATCAGTTTTCTAGGTTACACAATTCGATCCAATACTACTTCCTCATGCCGGACAACGAACAAACTCCACGATCCGAGCCATGGGAGAAATCAAATCACCCACTCTTTCTCCACCACTCAGATCAACCAGGCGCCGTCTTGGTATCGCAACCGCTGGTGGAAGATAACTATACAACATGGGTACAATCCATGATGATGGCCTTACAAATCAAAAACAAGGTTGGATTCGTTGATGGAACGCTTCCCAAACCAAGCAACAAACCGATCGAGGAGTTGCAGTGGGAGCGTTGCAACATTCTTGTCAAAACCTGGCTGCTTGGATCCATGTCGAAGGAGATCTCGAAGAGTGTAATTCATTGCAAAGACGCTAGAGGTATTTGGCTTGAACTCAAGGAAAGATTTTCGCATACTAATACCGTTTCTTTGTTTCATATCGAAAAAGCTATTCATGACTGTCAACAAGGCACGGAATCAGCCAATTCATTCTTCACTAAGATCAAAGCTCTTTGGGATGAGAAGGATGCACTTGCTGCCCTCCCACCTTGCACATGTGCGGCTGCTGGTGAACTCAAGACCTTCATAGAGAACCAAAAGACTATGCAGTTCTTGATGGGACTCAATGAGAATTATGCACATACTCGGAGTACCATTATTGGCTTGGATCCGTTTCCCGGGCTGAACAAAGCATGCTCCATGGTGCTGCGCCAAGAGAACCTTGGTGAGATGTCCAATACAGCAGCACCTGCACATACTGAAACATCGGCATTCTCAGTCAAGCGAGCTCGTGAAAATCAAACTGGAGGTGAAGCAAAGTTTTGTGAAAAATGTCACTTGACTAACCACAACACAAAGCAATGTCGAGCTCATCTAAAGTGCACCTTCTGCAACAATAAGGGGCACACTATTGACTATTGCCGGAAGCGCAAGAAATCCATGGAAAATGGTCAGCCGAGCTCAAGCATCAACCAAACTGATGCTCACCCCACTAATTCATTGCTGTCTTCAGACTACCAGCAAGTAATGGCCTTGCTCAAGAAGATCAATTTGCAGGAACTTGCCTCGCAACAGCCCCTGCAATCGACGGGTCCGACACAACACATTTCCGCAAATCATGTTGGTAATCCCTCTATATATGATCACTTTTCAGGTAATTTACTAACAAACACTTCTTTTAATAATTCATGGATCTTAGACAGCGGAGCAAGTGATCATATTACTTATCATACCCGTTTTTTGGATTCATATCAACCGACTACAAATCATTTTGTGCACTTACCGGATGGAAAATCTTATAAGGTCTCACATATCGGCACCGCAACTTTCACGTCCCAATTAAAAATTTCTCATGTACTTTGTGTTCCTGAATTCTACGTTAATCTTGTTTCAATTAGCAAATTAGCATTAGATTATTTTTATGCTACTATCTTTTTGAAACGAATATGTGTGATTCAGGACATCCTCACGGGGAAGATGATTGGGATTGCTTATGAACGAGATGGACTATACTTCCTCAAACCCCAGCCCTTGCCCAACTTATGCAATGTCACCGCCTCCAACCTCTTGTGGCATCAACGTACCGGTCATCCATCGCAACAAGTATCATCCTTAATTTCAGTTTTTAAAAATAATGGTTCACAAGAACATTCTTGTTTAGTTTGTCCTTTGGCAAAACAAACTCGAAATCCTTTTCCGGATCGTACTTCTATTACTTCTTCTTGTTTTGATCTTATACACATGGATATTTGGGGAGGTTATCATGTTCCTTGTCTAACCGGAGCACGCTATTTTTTAACCATTGTGGATGACCATTCCAAATTTACATGGATTTATCTTATGAAAAGCAAAGCCGAGGCTCGACCCCTTATTATCCAATTTATTACTCTCATCGAAAATCAATTTTCTAAAAGAATTAAGACTATCCGTAGTGACAATGGTCCTGAATTTAAATGTTTTGATTTTTACTCTTCTAAAGGCATTTTACATCAAACTAGTTGCATAAATACGCCGCAACAAAACGGGGTCGCCGAACGCAAACATAGACATTTGTTAAACGTTGCTCGTGCACTTCTTTTTCAATCTCATTTGCCAAAAGTTTTTTGGGGAGATGCCATTCTCACCGCTACTTACTTAATCAATCGCATGCCAAGTCGAACTCTCCAAAACAAAACTCCTTTTGAAAGACTCTTTTGTAAACCTCCTGTTTATGCACATTTACGTGTTTTTGGATGTCGATGCTTCGCATCCACCCATCCACAACGACCAAACAAGTTCGACCCGCGATCTATTGAATGCATTTTTCTTGGATACCCCCATGGTACCAAAGGTTACAAACTTTATGATTTTACAAATAAGAAAACAATTATTTCACGAGATGTTGTTTTTTATGAAAATCAGTTTCCTTATTCCGATATGTCCAAAATTTCTCAAAATATTCATGATTTACCTCTTCCGAATTTCAAAAATTCAAACATAGTTTATGAAGATACCCCTCCCACCTTTACAACCTCCAACAATGATATTGAGCCTACTGTGGAGTCTGATCAATCATCACCAACTGTAACCCAAATTGAGCCCATCCCTACGCCAACATCTACTGATGAAAACCCCCTACTCACGCCTCCCATCCCTCTTGTGGAACCTCGGCGATCCTCTCGACCAACCAAGCCTTCCAACCTCCTCCGTGATTTTCATGTAGAAGCAAATCTACCCTCTCGATCGGAACCCCAATCATCTTCCTCACAAAATATAACATCGGGTAAGGCTTTTCCATTGGCTAATGTTTTATGTTATGACAAGCTTTCTCAAAATTATAAACACTTTGTTTCTAACATTATGCTTGAGAAAGAACCAAAGACGTTTTTGCAGGCAAATCGATCTCCAAATTGGAGGGATGCCATGGCCAAGGAAATCAAGGCCCTTGAAGACAACAACACATGGAGTCTAGTATCGCTACCACCCGACAAATGTCCCATCGGATGTAAATGGGTATACAAAATTAAATACAAACCCGATGGGACTATCGAGAGATACAAAGCTCGTCTTGTCGCAAAGGGGTATAGTCAAATAGAAGGCGTAGACTATCGAGAGACATTTGCCCCCGTTGCCAAGCTCACAACCGTTCGAGTTCTAATAAGTATGGCAGCCATTCATGGGTGGCACTTGCATCAACTCGACGTTAATAATGCCTTCCTCAATGGTGATCTTTTGGAAGACGTGTACATGAAATTGCCACCCGGATTCCATCAAAAGGGGGAGACGAGAGTTTGTAAGCTCCATAAGTCGTTGTACGGCCTAAAACAAGCCTCTCGCCAATGGTTTCTAAAGCTCTCTAATTCACTTAGACAAGCTGGTTTTCGACAGTCTTGGGCTGATTATTCCCTTTTCATTAGACAACACAAAGGTATACTTACTATCCTTTTAATTTATGTCGATGATGTTATTATTACCGGGACTAACTTGCAGGCCATCAACGACACCAAAGAGTTCCTTGCCAACCAATTCAAGCTCAAAGACATGGGTCCCCTCAAGTATTTTCTTGGAATCGAAGTCGCTAGATCAAAACAAGGGATTACTCTTTGTCAACGGAAATATGCTCTAGAGATTCTTGATGACACGGGCTTTCTTGGAGCCAAACCAGCCACTGTTCCTTTAGATCAGAATCTAGTCCTATGTGAGAGAGATGGGGATCTCCTGCCGGATCCATCTATTTACCGCCGACTAGTTGGGCGTCTCATCTACCTAACAATAACGCGTCCAGACCTGGTTTATGCTGTCCACATCCTTAGCCAATTCATGTCCAATCCAAGACAACCACACCTCAATGCTGCCCATCAAGTCCTTCGTTACATCAAGGGCACACCCGGCCAAGGCATATTCCTCCCAAGCAATAGTCGTTTGCAGCTGAACGCTTACTGCGATGCTGATTGGGCTCGTTGTCGTGACACTCGTCGATCCACCTCCGGTTACATTATTTTCTTAGGCGGTGCCCCAATTTCATGGAAGACGAAAAGGCAAAGCACAGTCTCCCGCTCAAGTGCCGAAGCTGAATACCGCTCGATGGCAACCACATGTTGCGAGATCACATGGCTACGGACATTGCTGTCTGATCTTTCTATCAACCAGTCTCAGCCAACCAATCTCTTCTGTGACAACAAGGCCGCAATCCATATTGCTTCCAATCCGGTATTTCATGAACGTACAAAGCACATTGAAATCGATTGCCATGTCATTCGGGAGAAGGTTCAACAAGGTCAAATCCAAACAGTGCACATCAGAACCAAAGATCAACCCGCCGACCTGTTTACAAAACCTCTCGGCCCAACCGTATTCAGTAGTCTCTTATCCAAGTTGAGTGTTATCAATATACACTCCACTTGAGGGGGAGTATTAACCTATAAATTAAAATATTGCCCATCTGTATTAGGTAAGATAATATTCCCTATTATCTACCCATATTAGGATGACTTATGTTAGGCAATAGCATAATTATATCCTTTATTTACTCTTGACCGTTGTTCATTTTTGTATAAGAATACACACCTTCTCTTTGTAATACATCAGATTGAAATATACTGTCATACAAATCTTCCACTTCCGCTCCATATTTCAAGTTTCTATAGTTTATGCATCTGTCACATCTTACTTATAACTCCAATCTTTGGATATTAGTAAAATTAATGGAGGTTATGGGGACAGCTAGCCGCCGGTGGCCACGTACGGTTTGCAACCCGCTCAATTCATTGTAAAAAAATACTATTAATTGAGCCATATGCAAACAGCAAACATAGCACAGACAGAATTTTTTTTTTTACAAAAAAAGGGAACATAACACAGACAAAACTAAAAAAATACTCCCTTTAATCCAAAATATACGTCATTTGGTTTTTTAACACATATTTTAAGAAGTTAAAAACTATATAATATATTAACTTTTTTATTATTATTTTTTTACAATTTTATTATTACAAATATTAAGTTGTAAGAAAATATTTTAAAAAAATTGATATTTTATGTAGTTTTTAAATCAAAGGCATATATATTTTGGATCGGAAGTATAGTATATAAATAAAGCCGTTTCAGTGTATAATATTATGAGGCCGTTTTAATCTAAAACAAGCTCATATTTTAGAAGCGAGGTGAGATATATACGTTATATATTCATTGGTAATGGTAATTAATGGAAGAGGTTAGAAAAGTACCTCTGGGTGAAGAAGAAGAAGAAACGAGCAAGGATTCTTGGTGTTCACCGCCTTGGAGATATCCTTTTTTGGAATAACTTCTTTGTATCTGCTCACATTTCAGATTATTAGTATATATTATTATTGTTGTTGTTGACGATGAATTGATGATGATAATTAAGATACATATGATTGTTTTGATATATAAACATATAGGCCCCTCTAAAGGACAATTTCAACAAACTTTTTTTTAAAAAAAAAATAGAAAGTGGGAAGAGACGACCATTAATTACTTTTCATCATCAACTATTTTATAATCTATCTTTATCATAATAAATGTGATTCTAACAATTTATAAGAAAATCATTATTAAATATATTATTAGAGCCTCCATTTTTAGTTTATTACTTTAAATTTTCACTTTATTAAAATTCACCTAACTGACAATATTGTAGTTGATCAGTTGATTAAAACGTTCATTTTAGGGAAAACTAAAACTAATATCTACTTAATTATTATAAGCAATTTTATAAAGTGGATTACAAAATACCTAAAAATAACATTTTTTTTAATAAGATTTAATTTACTTTTTAGAGCGACATGTTTTAATTAACGGAAGGAGTAATATATACTTAGAAATGTAAATCGGTAAATAAATAGAAAAATCCGACAATAACATTTATTTTGAAAATGTATCAAAATTAAAATGACAATTGTTATGATATGAGAGAGTAATAAGTGAAACTTATCCAACCAATAAAATGATTTTAATACAGTAATCTAAAATGGAAATAGGATGCATCAATCAATCCCTTCTTGAATTGGTAAATAAAGAGCGGAACTAAAATGGACTATGTTGTTAAAAGAGTATAACTGAATTGATGAATTATTTGAGTTAAATATATATTAATAAGTTAATGTGATGTTTGGCAACCTAACCGTTACAATTGTTGATTAAAACTTATGAATAGAAATCAAAAGCTCTGAAAAGCTTGTGTGAGTAACGGTTGAAAAGTTTGAGTGAGTAACTCTTAAAAAGCTTTGATTCTAAAAGCTAATTAACCTATAATTAATCTTATATTTAATCCATTTAAAAATATATAATGTCAAAATCAAAAGTTTCGAAAAATTGGTTGATGCGGTTTGGTACCAAATAGAGCCTAAGTCTAGACTTTCTTTCTTTCGTTTATTTTTTCTCAAAATTATTCTAGCAACATTCAAACCTTCAATGTGTCACATAATTATTTCGGATATACTTTTATATTAATTTTTAAAATAAATATTTATATTTCATACAGTTTTTATACATATATTTATATGTTTATAAACTTTCATCATAAAAAATTTACATTTTGGAAAATATATATACTTAAACGGTCAATTATATTATTAGAAAATAGTTTTTATATTTTTGCAAAACATAATTTTTATAATAAAAGTTTATAAACATGTAAATATAAGTGAAAGTAATATAAATATATTTTTTGAATTTTTTTTTCAAAATAAAATTATAATCAAAATAATCAGGGGTTATAGAAAATCCGAACTCTCTTAAGTCTTAACATTTAACAAACACTGAAACACATCATAAGAAATCTACCCTTTCTCACAAGCTAGGAGGCATAGAACCCCCAAAAAGGTTTAAGTTGTTCACCAAACTTGACTTTCTTCATGTTCATAAAGAAAAAAGAAAAAAAAAGAGTTAATGTATATAAATTCCGTTTTATTGCGCGCTCATCTTCGGATTGGATTTACACTTCATCTCCTATCTTTTTGGGTTACAATTCGGCCAATAAAAAAAAATACCGGCCTTCCCTAATAATAATAATAATAAATAAAAATATATTATAAGAAATTAGTAGAGAAACGAGATATTATTATTATTATTATTATAAAAATAATAATATAATATTTAAAAGGAAAATGAGATAAGATTGATATGGACAGAGACTTACATTGATCCTAGAAGAATTAGCGGTAGCGTCTTTATCAAGTTCTCCATTTGAGAAGGTTTCCAAGTCAACTACGAAGGCATCTGAATTGGAATTCATCATCTGATCAGATGAAACTGAAATCGTCTTCACCATCGACGTGCTCCGTCTGAACCCGTTCATCGGATCATTCAAATAATCGATCGGAATCCTGAAGCCAACCACCAAATTCAACAACCAATTAAGCAAAACAGAGAAGAGGTAGCTACCAAACGTTTCAGAGAGCCTACCTCTCACCTAAGGTGGCTGTTCGATCAGTTGAAATATAATCAAGGGGAAAACGTCTGAAACGGCCTGGTAGTGGTAGGCGTAGGAACAACTTGTAATCCAATACAACAGTTTTGAGGTGAAAACAAAATCTTCCTCCTTTATTTTATTTTTATATCTGGAAAATCGATCAATTAAAATTTGGGTTTTTAGTTTTGAGAAGTAGTGTAAAAATAGAGACCACAAAACCCGGGAGGAGATTCTTACTTGTTTGGGGATTTCCGGCGTGGAGGTTTGGTGGGACAATCTCGAAGATAATATATGCTTTCGGCGCCAGACTTGACACAGAGAGGGAGGAAAATGTCCAAGAGAGGGATACGACCAAGAACATATATATATATATATATATATATATATATATATATAAGAGAATGGGTAACTTGTGCACAAGGTTTAGGATGTGCATTGTGCACAAAATATTATTCGGTGAAATGTGAAACATTATTCAGTAAAATTTGAAGCATTATTCGGTGAAATGTGAGTATTGTTTAGGGGAATGTGAAACATTATTTGGTGAAATTTGAGGCATTCCATATAAATTGTAACTATTGTTTAGCGAATTGAGGTTTCTTTTATTTGAAATGGATAAATAAAAAAACTAAACATTATTCGGTAGAATGTTATAAATTATTCAGTGGAATTGGAATGTTTTCATCTGAACTGAACGGAAAAAAAAACATAACAGTGTTCGGTAGAATGTTTCACATTTCACCGAATAATGCTTAAAATTTCACCGAATAATGTTTCACATTTCACCGAATAATATTTGTGCACAATGCATACCCTAAGGAGTGTGCACTCAAGAACCACTCCCTATATATATATATATATATACTCCGTATATATATATATATATATATATATATATATATATTTATTTATTTTTTGGGGTGTTCAGTTTTTTAGTACAAAAAAATATACTCCGTAGAACCACCTTTGTTCATAAATAGATGTCGTTTTCACTTTTTGATATGTTTTTCAATTAGCTGAAAATATATAAATTATTAACTTTTTAAACAATTTTTTTTAATAATATGATAGTTATTATTAATAAGAATTTATATCATATTAAAAAATTACTAAAATTTTGATATTTTATATAGTTTTTAGCTCATTAAAAAACGTGTCAAAAAGTCAAACGACATCTATTTCTGAACGGAGGTAGTAGTATTTTTTTATTAGTATAATTTTTTTTAAATATAAAATTTCATAACATATTAGAGAAATTTATAGAAAACCAATCGTTAGATAGGAGTTGCATCGTTGGGAGGAGCTTATGGAGGTTTCAGAGGTTGACAAAAAATTTAAGCTCTTTCTGTTAGAAACAAATATCGATCTGTAATTTGAGTTTGGAATGGAGAATAAGGAGGGAATTTGGATGAAAAAATCCAGATTTGTATTTTTGTGTTTTGTTTCAATTGAATGAGTTTACAAAGGAGAAGATATGTGTTTATAAGGCAAACAGAAACAAAACAAGTGGGCTGGCCCAGTACAGAAACTGAACTTAAGTAACTAAAATAGGCCAAATATGAATATAACCCAACACCCCCCCTCAAGATCAAGCCGGGAAATCAACGACGCCGATCTTGCGCAGAAGTGGCCGGAGATGGGTGCTTGGAATGTTTTTGGTTAAGAAATCCGCAAGTTGAGCGTGAGAGGGGACATGGCCAAGACTGATGAGACCTTCAAGCAGTTTCTCACGAGCATAGTGACAATCGAGCTCGATGTGCTTAGTCCGCTCATTAAAGACTGGATTGCGAGCAATGTATACAGCGGCCTGGTTATCACATTTTATTGGAATCGGAATAATCCCAGGAACACCAAAATCAGCTAATAAGTGAGAAAGCCAGGCAAGCTCAGTGCAAACACGACGAATAGATCGATATTCAGCCTCTGCCGAAGAAAGGGAAATGCTTTGATGCTTCTTGGATTTCCACGATATCAAACAAGCACCCAGAAATACAACATACCCGCTGACAGATTTGCGAGTGAAAGGGCAACTGGCCCAGTCGGCATCACAGTAAGCACGAAGTGTTAATGGTTGGGCTAGAGAAAGCATAAGCCCTTTTGAAGCAGTACCCTTAAGGTATCAGAGAACATGGAACGCAACATCCATGTGAGGAACACGAGGGCAATGGAGAAACTGACTAAGGAACTGGACAGTGAATGCAAGGTCAGGCCGGGTATGAACCCAAAAATTCAGCTTCCCAATCAAACGCATGTACTGAGTAGGACTGTCAAGCAAGGAGCCCGAATCAGGGGACAATTGAAGATGCGGATCCAAGGGGCAAGCCACTGTAGCACCAGGACATGAAAAATCGAGGAAGATATCATTAATGAAGTGCTGCTGGCTGAGAACTAATCCATCAGGAACTGGAATAAACTCAATTCCCAGAAAAAAAAACTCAAAAGCCCTAAATCCTTGATGCGAAATTCCAAATTCAGAAAATGCTTAAGAGCTTGAATCTCAGCAAAATCGCTTCCAATAACCAAAATGTCATCTACATAGACGACAACAAAAACACATAGGCCTTTGTGGTGTCGAGAGAATAGGGAATAATCATTCTGAGACGAAGAATAGCCACGATTTATCAAAGAGCTAGACAGACGAGCATACCATTGCCTCGAAGCCTGTTTGAGGCCGTAAAGGGATTTCTTAAGCCGGCAAACTAAGTTCTTTCCATGAACATCAAGACCAGGAGGAAGGCGCATAAACACTTCCTTATCTAAAGTTCCATGAAGGAACGCGTTATTCACACCGAGTTGAAGAACATGCCATTTGTTGAACAAGGCAACAGAAACAAGAACCCAAACTGTGGTCATTTTGATCACTGGAGAAAAGGTCTCGTTTTAGTCGATTCCTTCCTTTTGAGTGAAGCCCTTTGCCAAAAGACGAGCTTTATATCTTTCCACACTGCCATCAGCTTTTCGCTTAATCTTGTAAACCCATTTGCAAGAGATAGCTCGTTTTCCTTTAGGCAACTCAACCACTTCCCATGTAGCATTAGCATCTAATGCCTTAAACTCATCTTTCATAGCATTTTGCCAGACAACAAACTCACAAGCTTCAGCAAAGGTTAGTGGCTCATGATCTGGAATAGACACCTCAGAAGCTGAAGCTGAAGAAAACTCACAATTGGATGTGAGGGTATGAAAGCACAACTCCATATCTATGCAGTGAGTGCACACATACTCTGACAAGTAGGCGGGTGGATGATGCTCTCGAGAAGAACGTCGAGGAGCAATAGGTTCAGAGGAAGGAGAGACACCACCCTGAACATGTACACCATGATCATGTACAACTGGTGAAAGAACAGAAACTGCACTGTCATCAATGATAGGCTGCTGTGGGGAGGATGCTAGAGTGAAAGGTGGAGTCTCACCATCAGTGGAAAGTGAAGAGGATTTATAAGGAAATACCTCTTCATGAAAATTAACATCTCTGGACACAAAGACACATTTTGTCTCTAGATTAAACAGTTTATAACCCTTCTTGCCACCCGGATAACCAAGTAGCACACAAGGGGAAGCCAAGCCCTAGCATCAAATTTATCTCTTCCTTGCTGAAGAGTGGATGCAAAACAAAGGGAACCAAAACAACGCAGATAATCAAATGTAGGAGGCTTATTGTGCAGTAGCTCAAAAGGGGATTTCATATTCAACAGTCTACTTGGAAATTTATTAATGAGATGAACTGTAGTAAGGATGCTGTCACCCCAGAATCGCTTGGGAAGGCCAGACTCAAACATGAGGCTTCTAGCCACCTCAAGAATATGTCGATGCTTCCGCTCGACAACCCCATTCTGTTGAGGGGTAGCAGTGCAAGACGGCTGATGGATAATGCCATTATCCAACAAAAACTGGGCATGGTCCTTACTTCCACCCAATTCAAAAGCATTGTCTGAACGCAGGACTTTAATCCGTTTCCCATACCGCCTCTCAACAAACGCAAAAAACTGCTTAATAACAAGAAATGCAACAGACTTGTTTGGGAGCAACTTTACCCACGTTGTTCGAGTGTAATCATCAACCAAAGTGAGAAAGTATTTGAAGTTATCATAAGTAGAAACTCGATAAGGACCCCATACATCGGCATGAACCAATTCAAAAGCATCTGCTGTCTTTATAGAGCTCAAAGAGAAAGGCAAACATGCTTGCCTAGCACGAGCACAAACTGAACAAGTGCGCAAATTGAAAACACAATTGTTTGTATCAGTCACACAAGGCAGTGTTCCTAACCTTGGAGAAGGTAAGTGGCCTAACCTCTTATGCCATATTGAAGCATCCACTACAACTGGCAATTTATTCAATTTTGGAGCAGAAACAGTAGAATGAGCAGCAACTCTGAACTGTGAATTGAGCCCCAAGACGAACAGGTCCTTGATAGGTTCACCAATCTTCATAGGAGTCATCATTGAAGGAGCCTGCAAGCAGCATCCATTTTCAGTGAATAATACAAAGCAATGAAGTTCTCTGATCAGCCTCCCTACTGAGACCAAGTTGCAAATAAACTTTGGAACAAATAGGACGTTATGCAACTGAAGGCCTTGCATAAGATCAATTGTTCCTGCTGTGGTGATCAAAGTTGTTTCTCCTGTAGGTAAAGTGATCTTAAAAGGTCTAGACAAGGGATAAGTACTGTGGAATAGACTCAAATAACTACACATATGACCACTAGCTCCGCTGTCTATGATCCAAATTCGGCCATCAAGAATCTGTGTGGATAGAGTAGTACCTGAGAATCTGGCAAAATCATCAGAAACTGGTTCTTTGCCATGTGGAGAAGAAGAACATGAAGCCTGCAGTAGAGCAACTAACCGAGCTATCTGTTCCTTTGAGAATTCTGGTTTCTGAATCTGTGAGACTGATCCTGCAAAGCGCCTATCAGATCCTTCTTTCTTCATTTCCCTACTTCTTGGATAATCTGGAGGGAATCCGATAATGAAAAAACACCGATCTATGGTGTGATTCGTCTTCTTGCGGTTAGTACAAAACAATGGTTTCCTATCACCACGAGATTTATCAATTGTTGTCTTCTCAAAATTGAATTTCACCCCTCCTGAATGAGATCCGCCAGATACAACACTGTTATTAGTATTCGGATTAGATCTAGGACTCTTAGCATTGGAAGAATTGCTACAAGTCTTGGCATACATAGAAACACCATCCAAAACACCAGTTCCTAATCCCGGTTTGCCTTCCCACTGATTCTCTTCCTGAGAAATTAAGTAATAAACCCGATCTACATCTAGAAGCGGATCCATTAGCAAAATGGAACCACGAGCTGAAGTATAGGAACTATTGAGCCCCATAAGCAACTAAATAGTTTTCTGATTTTCATCATATTGAGAGGTATTCTTCACATAGCCATAATCGTACTGTTTACAAGAGCAAGAGGATGAATTCTTCATGCTTTCCAATTCATCCCATAGCGATTTAATTTTCGTGAAATAAGAGGAGAAGGAGCTTGTACTTTGAGATAGCGCGCCAACCTCCTGTTGTATGTAGTACAACTGAGTCCCTCCGATTTTGCTAAAACGAGAAATCAGTTGCTTCCAGGCTGCGCTTGCAGTGTTGTTGTAGATGACGCTTCGTCGAATTTCTGGACTCAGGCTGTTGCAAATCCAGGAGAACACCATATCGTTACACCGTTCCCAGCATTGAAGCTTTGCTGGATCTGCAGTCGGTTTAACGATGGTGCCAGTGATGAATCCCGTCTTGTTTTTGGCAGACAACGCCATCCGAATTGATCGTTGCCATTCTCCAAATCCTTTTCCGTCAAAGGCAGGAGAAACTAGGATTAATCCTGGATGATCACTCAGATGCAAATAATAGGGATCATTAGGATCCACTCTCACCTGTTCATCAGTCATTTTTTGAGCGGGAAAGACTAGATCACAGGACAGAGATATGAAGTTGCAGATCTGGAATCAAAACGAGCTCAAGCTACCAGATCGAGTTCTGATACCATGTTAGAAACAAATATCGATCTGTAATTTGAGCTTGGAATGGAGAATAAGGAGGGAATTTGGATGAAGAAATCCAGATTTGTATTTTTGTGTTTTGTTTCAATTGAATGAGTTTACAAAGGAGAAGATCTGTGTTTATAAGGCAAACAGAAACAAAACAAGTGGGCTGGCCCAGTACAGAAACTGAACTTTAGTAACTAAAATAGGCCCAATATGAATATAACCCAACACTTTCCCCACTTGTTTGGATGCATCTTTGGGAGAAGCTTATGGAGTTGCATGTGGAGGTTTTTTTTTCTTTTATTTCCAAAGCTGGGGGAGCTTATGGAGTTTATTTGATGGGGTTTGGAAAAGTTATTCATTTTTACCCTTACCTTTCAATAGCTTCTGAGCGGCGATGGTCGACGGCCAACAATACAACAATGGGTGAACACTACAACAATGGGCAAGGCGATGGTCAACGGCCAACAATACAACAATGGAAGGAGGAGGAGGAGGAGGAGGAATTCCAATTTGGGCGAGGTTACTAACAGCCAATAATATTACAACATTGATTCGATCGGATGACAATGGCCAGCAGAAGCTCCATGCTCCGATTTGAACGGGACGACATTGGGCAAGGAGAAAGGTTGGGAGAGAAGGGGCAACAATAGCAATGGGGAAGAAAGAGCGAGATTTTCACACAATGGCAAAGAAGAGGGAGCTCTGATTCGGCCTGCAGATTTCAGATCTGATGGGGAAGGAGAAGGGTTGGGAGAGAATGGGTATTTTTGACATTTTCACACAAATACACATTTATAAACCTTATAACTACCAAATACCATTCAGATTTTTTACAAGGTTATTTTAAAAAAAAAGCTCTACATCTTACACCTCCACAATACACAAAATAAACTCTATACCTTCTAAAAAGTACTCAACCCCTAAAAAAAACCCCAATTGCCAAACACATTCTAAATATGAAATTATATAAAACCACTCATTAAAGGAGTTTTGCTTACAAAAGATCACCCATGACCTCTTTCCAATTTATGAGTCCATTAAAATGTATGAAAAGAAGTAAATGACCTTGTCAATTAAGCTTGTTGATATAGCAGATAGTTCGATAACCGTAGATTGGAGAAACAGACAAGCGGAAGCGAAGAAACTCAAAGCAAGAACACAACGAGTTTTACGAGGTTCGGTCAAATGACCTACGTCCTCGGGGCCTCCAGATCAGGCCTAAATCCACTAACTCAAGATGTTCACAGGCTTACAGAGAAACAACAAACAAAAGATAAACACGAAGAACATGCAAACACAAGAAACCACAAAAGACTGAAGGAGAAACGAGAGCGAGACGAAGAAGATCTTCGTCGAAGGTAGATCTGTAAAAGAGCAACAGATCGTCCACCAGAGAACAACACCGGAGAAGACCACCGGAACCAGGAAGAAGCGACGCTCCCGGAGAGGGATGCGGCGTCGCTAGGAATCCCTGGATCTATCTCTTTCTCTCTTTCTTTGGAGCTTACCAAACGGCGGAGCAGCTTCAACAGTGACAAGCAAGTAGGAGGTAAGGCGCTTATATAGGCGAGCTTGCGAGAACCCTAATGACCCGAGCTCAGCTTCCACAAGGAGAGATTGGGCTGGGTTGGGCTCAACGGGTTTGGGCGGCCCAACTATGGATGGCAGTCCAAGGGCTAACTCCCAATCCATGCTTCAGCCAAAGCCCAATTCCACCCTTCAATCATAGCCCATATAATATACACACATTACACATATTATATGTACATAATAACATACAAAACCTAAGAGCTTAAATGAAATATTTCTACACTTGTGTTAACCATTTCTTCCATTGGTTCATTGTATTTAACCACATATAATTTAATTCACCTTAGGTTCAAATATACTAGGAGACCATTAACCATCAATTTCAAGCATTTTATGAAACAAAATGAGGGAAAATTATGTTGTAGGGGTTTTGGGATTTAGATATTTATTTTAATTAATCATTCAAAAATTGAAACTTCAATTAAATAAATCTAATTAGACTATTTATTAGAATCTAATATAAAATATAAAATACATGATATGAGTTAAGTCATTTTTAAATATTTTAACAAGTTTTAACGGGGGAAGAGGTCATGTGTGGTCTTTTGTAAGCAAAACTCTTTTAATATGGCATAGTGTGTCGCTGGTAACCGAAGCTGAATGAGTACGTGGCTGAAATTGAATGATTAATTATGTAAAATATATGTTAAATTACACCACTGAAAAACTAGCTAGTAATGTGTTTGGTAACAAATAGCCGAATGGTTAACAGGCTTATTAATCATTGTTCTTCTCCGTCTAGTTCTCCAATTATTGTGGTTCATGTTGACACCCTTACCCTGAGTCCTCCTAGCTAATTGCATCTTGTGGCTCATGAGTCATGCATGCTACTCACATCTTATCTCCATGTACTTTTTTTATTTAGTTTAGCAGCAGTAAGTGCTTACTTCCATAACAGTTCAAATAGCCTACGGAATCTTTTTAAGGTTGGTGGGGCTCCTCTTGTCTTGCAGCTATTCGGTGTCTCATCAAGGTCTCCTAAAACTATACAAAGAAGGTGAACGTGTTCCATGAAGGTGATGCCCTTCTTCCTAAGGAAGTCTTTATCCCTCTCGTGTATATATATGTGGTGGAGCATACACGAGGGGTGTGTTTGGTGGATATCATGTATGTATGTTTGTTTGTGTGTGTCTATGCATTTTGAATGATGATGACAGCCAATTTTTGTAAGTGGTTGATATGGACATTGATTAACTATTCATTGGTTCCCGATGATGAAAAAAAGGTGGGATATTGGCTGAGAACATTCTAGGCACGCCTAATTCTATTTGTCAATCAATTTGATGATATGAATGATAATTTTAGTCTCTCAATTAGTGTCAACCAATTCAATTATGATTACATCAATATGTTGATGATTTAATTTACATAGCTTATATATTATGACTTATAATGCAATATTGTATTTTATAAGTCATAATATATGAATTATCAATATGTTCGTTTGTATAGTCATGTATTACAGCTTATAATGCACAATATTGTGAATTATAATTTTTTTGATAATGAGGGTAACCATCTTTAGTGGTAATCCCGAGCACGTGACTCAACCGACAAGAGGTATACACACTGTGCCAGATTGCACCTCAGGCGACGGACCCTTAATCTTCCGTCGCCTGAGTTCACTTCCGGCGACGGACTTCTAAAGGTTCGTCGCCTGAATCTGCCAAAACCAAAACCCATCTCAGATTAGATTTAGGCGACGAATGAGTTTCAAAGTTCGTCGCATGAACATATTTTAGGTGACGAACTTATTTCAGGAGACGAACATTCATATAAATACGGTCGCCTGAATATAGGCCCCAAATGTGGTTGTCAGAAACAACTCATTTAGGCGACGAAGATATAAATTCCGTCGCCTGAATGATATTTCAGGCGACGAACATATAAATGTCGTCGCTTGAATGATGTTTCAGGTGACGAACATAGATTTCCGTCGCTTGAATGATTTTTCAGGCGCGAAGATTTTCCGCCTAAATTTTTGTGAAAATTTGAAATACATTCAGGCGACCAATATTTATTTTTAAGTTCGTCACTTGAGAACTTATAATCTTATTATATTTATAATTTTAATATATTTATAATATTTTAATACAACCATATTCATTAGGTAATATTCATAATATTTTTATAAAACAATACTAAACTATTTAACTAGAGATATATTTATAATGTTTTTATACGAGTTCATGTATTTGTTAATATTGTATTCATATATGTTATGAATATAATATGAGTTATTAGTAATAACTCATAAGTTATAAAACATTCAAAGATATCATGTTATAATCAATAAATTTGTAATGTTATAATCATATTGTTATAAAATCATAACTTATAATGTCATAAATTATAAATTAATTACGTAATATTTTTATAAAGAAAAAAATCATAGTATAACATTAATTAGGTAATGTTTTTTTTATAAAACCATACTAACTAGCGCTATAATATTTGTAAAAATAATTTGTAATGTTATAATCTATATAGATGTAAATTAAATTTCCAAATGATCATTTATTCTTGTTTTTTTTTTTTTGCTCTTAGCTCCTAAAATGTTAATTATTTTTTAAGAAGTCTAAAATAAATGTAAATTTAAAAAGCCTACTTTTTTAATAAATCTAATGAATTTTGATAAACTAATTTTTTTATATAAATATACCATAGAAAAACTCCAAAATTTTGAATCCATTATACTAAGAATGATATTGAGTGCTTTAAAATTTTAAATCCATTGTGATGGATGTTATATGTGAATTTCTAATTTCTGTTAGAGTTTAAGACTAAGAATAATATTGAGAGTTTGGTTGTTAATATATTTTATAATAGATATCACATATAGATTTTCAATTTCTATTGAGATTGAGATCAATATCAAGATTGAGATTGAGATTTTGGTTGTTGAATACAGATTTTGTGATAGATATTATATATGAATTTCTTATTTTTCATTTGAGTTTGAGATTGATTTTAAGATTGATATTGAGTGTTTGGTTGTTAAATATAGATTTTATGATAGATGTTACAAATAAATTTTTAATATTCATATGAGTCTAAGATTGAGATCAATATCAAGATTGATATTGAGATTGAGATTGAAGTTGTGATTTATATTGAAATCGAGATCAAGATTGAGATTGAGATTTTTGTTGATAAATATAAATTTTGTGATAGATGTTATATATAAATTTCTAATTTCCATTTGAGATTGAGATTTTAACTAAAACATTTTGATAGAAACATTATTAATCTTTTATTGAAATTGAGATTGAGATTTTGGTTGTTATATATAGATATTGTGATAGATATTATAAAATCAATATCTTATATTTTTTGCCCAATAAATATCTCCTTAACAATTAGAAATAACTCTTAGAATAAAATAATAACAATTTATTTAATTAAATTAACCATTTAAAAAGTAATATATCATTTAAATTTGCATAAAAGTTATTTTTATGTTATTCTTCAAGAATAGGAAAAAATCAGAAAACATGGAAAGTTGAAAATTAAATACGATGATGAAACAATAATTTTGGTTGATAATATAGATTTTGTGATAGATGTTATATTTGAATTTCTATTTACCATTTGAGCTTGAGATTGAGACTAATATTGATATTGAGAGTTTGATTTGTAAATATAAATTTTTTGATAGATGTTACATATAAAGTTCCAATTTCCGTTTGAGATTGAGATCAATATCCAGATTGAGATTGAGATCAATATTGAGATTGAGATCAATATCGAGATTGAGATGGAGATGGACATTATGATTGAGAGATCTAACGAAGCTCGATTTTGAAATCCCATTCCATCGGGATTCTCACTAGTCGAGATGATTCCCTTGGACTACATCAAGTGTCGATTCTCACTAGTCGAGATGATTCCCGTTTAGAAATGGGCTCTCAAAGCTATGGAACCCGGTCTAAGTCGTTAGAGATTCCAAAAACCAACCTCTAAACATGGGAACCTCTTTTATGCATGTATTTAATTACTCATTTTCATTTATGGCATCATCAAGATCGATATCGAGATTGATATTGAGATCAATATCGACATTGTTATATATAGATCTTGTGATAAATATTATATATGAATTTCCAATTGATCATTTTTCACAAACTCATAAAACAAGAATCGAAGACCCTAATATGTTAAATTTTATAATGACTTATATGATGTATAATACGGAATTATTTTTGCTTGCGTGTCACATTCTGAATTAAAATGGTATTATATTTTTTAGTCACCTCAATTAATAAGTCAATAATTAACTTATAATATAGTTATGATCTTTTAATACTTCATATCTTATTTAAGATTTTTACTAATATAATAATAATAATAATATAATAACTTAGTTAAGATATTATAAATAATAATTTAGTTTACATTTATTTTAATTATAACAGATTCAAAATTATTGTATTTTTAGCATATTAAAATGGTTTTGGAAATGTTACGATGTTTTCAATATTAAACAAATTTGTTGAATTGACTTTTATAAAAATAAAATTGCCTTTTATAAATTGAAAAAGAAGAAGATAGGATTTTTGGAGGGAATTTAAGGATTTTAGGAGGGAATTTAAGGACAAAATAAAAATTTAGGAGGGAGTTCAAAATGAAAGAGGGATGTGAGAAAACCTAGCCAAACCTCACGCGTTCAGACCTGAGCCTCCAGCTCTCCAGCTCTCCTCTCTCTCTCTCTCTCTCTCTCTCTCTCTCTCTCTCTCTCTCCCGTTCTCAACTCTGAGGAAGAGCTTTGAACGCTTGAAGCTTTCATGGCTTCCTTTGTCCTCGCCCCTCCCGTTCTCCGCTGTGGTTGAGGCTCGCAGCCATGGCGGTGGCGTCCTCAAGCCGGAGCAGCACCGCTTCTCGCCCAGATCCCAGATCCAGGCCGCCGCCACCATCTCTGTTCTCCCCGACGACCTCGAGCTTCTCCCTCAAATGCCGGCAACCTTCCTTGAAGCCCCGACACCCTCGCTCTCCTTTAGCTCTCTTCTCTTCAATCCCGATTGCTCGAGGCGCCGATGAAGCTCCGATCCTCATCTCCGCTCCCTCGTCCTGACGCTGAGCCTAGTCAAAGAGGGAAACCGAAGCCACCTCCTCATCTCCGCTCTCTCATCCTGGCGCTAAGCCCCGGTCAAAGAGGGAACCGAAGCCTCCTCCTCCTCTCATTACAAGTGATGCAGCTCCTACGCCCCTGAGCCGTGGGTCCGAATTGTCAAAATCTAGGGTATAAAATCTGGCTCTTACCTTGTTATTGGCCTTAAGGTTGTTTAATTGAGTTCTAATTTGGTTTTAGTATTTACCTAATTAAGTGATTTGAACAAGGTTCGGTCTGATTTCTTGTTTCAATCGAATTGGATTAGTATGATTGTTTTGGGTTGGTTTGATCTTGATGGTTGGTGTAGTTGTGTTGATTATGTGCAGGTGCTTTTTGTCGATTGTTGTTGTTGTGCCTTCCTGCTTAATTTTATTAGCTGGGAAAATGAAATACCCAAGTATTAATTGGACTGAGAATGTTGATTAAATAGGCTATTATTGCATTTATTTCCATTGCCTCAATTGTTTCGGTTCATTATTATGTTGTCCAACCTACAGGAGGGAAAACTCAACCTTCTTCGGGATAAACATGTATTTCCTTTTAATCTTATTTCTTGTTGTAGCTGTTTCTTCGTGGAATTGTCCATCATGTGCGTGTTTGTATGTGTTCATGTTGTATTCCTTTTGCATCTCTGCAGAAGCTGCGTTCATTTTGTTCATTGCAAGAGTGCTCTTCGTCTTGGCCTTCATCATCTCCGCCTGGTAGAAGTAAGTTGTTTTTGTCTCTCCCTTTCTTATCTTTGGCTTATTACTTATTTTAATTAGATATTATGATTTCTATCTGGATTCATTCTATCATTTCGGTTGACCGTGTTTTTGTAAGCTTATTAGTTCAAGCTTTGCTTTGTCTCTCTTTGGTCTTCACGAAATGTATCTTTTGTCTACATCCAACGAGTTGAATCAAGTACTGTAATAAACAATTTAGAATAGTTCAATAAGAAATTGTTAAAAAAAAGCAGATGGATATCTTCAATTGGGGAAGTAAAAGAAATTCAGGGAATGGTTTAGATTATAAATTGACATCTTCATTCACTAATAAAGAAATAGGAGGATACAAAAAGGAATGACACTATTGATTAGCAATTTAGCATTCACATGTATGTTTGGCAAGTGGTACATATGAAGAGAATACATTGTGTCTTTGGATTGTCATCTTGTACATTAAATACCTAGATACAAATATATCATGATTTTGGTACTCTCTCTGCTCTATAAGCGTGTTATGTCATCTCCGGTTGCATCATAAAAGGGTCTTTTTAGAAGAAGAGGGACACATTGTCTTCCAATTTTTCATCTTAAGGCAGGTGGAACCCCTCTATTATCCAAAGTGATCATCCTGTCTGCCCTGGTATTCCTAAAAAAGATCATAAGTGTATGGTCATTGAGAGGCATCTTGTCGGCCGTGTTAGTTTCAATTGTTCTTTGGACACTAATGTTTAATAAAGTTTTCTAATGCCATTTAAATTGATTTGTCAGGTCATTGGATGGATGCAATCATTTTGTTAATAAACCAAACTACATATGAGCTAGTTAGACGAAGGTGCATTGGATATATGAGGTTAGTACTCGAAGTCATCCTTAATTTTATACTACACTGAAAACTATTTGGGTAAGTAGTCTTTGGTTATAATTCTGATTTTGAGCCCGTGTTGTCCTTACTCTCAACAAATGGGTCATCTTGGATGTAGACTATTACTAAACTGATAACTATTTGGGCATGATTAGAAGGCTTTAACATTTCCATTTGTGTTATGCCCTTTCTGATAACTTAAAATACTACCTTTAATTACGATGATATTCACATTCCTTGTTGTATATCCGTCACATTCAGTTTTTAATTCTTTGTGATTTTTCATTTGATAAGGTTTTGTGGTTTGAAGTTTTACATGTTCTAGACGAGTGTAAATTCTAAGCACTCGAATTTAAAGAAAATTCATACAGTATGAAGTTCTGTGGTACATTTAAGTTTTACTTGTATATTTTTCACCTTCATTCCAAGATGTTTGCTTAACTCATATTGCTCACTTCTATGTAATATTGCTTGAACTGTAATTTTGACTAATCTTTTACAAGCTTTCAAACAAAATAAACTGAAATTGCTCACATCTCTTCTATGCTCACTTCTCTTATTTTGACTGATTTGTAGGTTTGGTAGCATGTGGAAGCGTTGGAGGTGGTGCTCATTAACATGTTCGTCATCCCATAAACAACTCTGAGGTTATCGATTCTCGAACTCTATATATCCTTCAAACGTTTTGGAAAGTTTTATGTAAATTATTTTGGTACAATTTTGTGAAAATGTGAATTGTGGTTGTTCTGGACATGTGAATTGTGATAGGTTTAAACATTTTGTAATGTGGACATGTGTGAAAGTGTAAATGGATGGGTTTGTGCAGGTTGTTTAATATATATATATATATATATATATATATATATATATATATATATATATATATATATATATATATATATATATATATATATATATTCTAGTTTTGTTTGTGCAATGTACATGTGTTTTGGTATGGAGGTTCTTTTTATTATGGGAAAAACAGGTGGTATAAAAAAACTATTGCAATTATATATATATATATATATATATATATATATATATATATATACATATATATATATATATATATATACATATATATATATATACATATATATATATATATATATATATACATATACATATATATATATATATACATATATATATATATATATATATACATATATATATATATATATATATACATATATATATATATATATATATATATATATATATATATATATATATATATATATTTCAATTAAAATATACTCGGGCGACGAACATTCAACATATTCATTGCTCCCATTTTTTTTTTAAAATCAGAGCACATTCAGGCGACGAACGTAGTTTGGTATATGCCTGTCGACTGAATGCTATGGGCGGGCTTGGAGAACCCATGGGGTCTGACAATGTTTCAGGCGACGAACAATTTTTTTGGTCGCCTAAGACTCATCAGGCGACGAACATCATCATTGCCGTCGCCTGAATACTCTAAGGACAGCAATGAACCGACGACACTTCAGGCGACGGAATTCCGTCGCCTGAATTCTCTAGCGGCGAAAACCCTCATTTAGGCGACGGCTTGGGTCCGTCGCTTGAGATGTAAATTGGCATAGTGACACCTGGTAAACTGGTTTGCGGCGACCGGTTAGACCCAATGGTAAGAATCAAGGTTCACCTTGATTTTTCACTCAAGAGAAAAGGTGGAGGCCGGCAAGGATCAAACACAAAACCTCCCATTAATCTCCATCCCTCACCATTGAGCCACCCCATCTGGGACATATTATACATTATAAGTCATAATACATGGCTATGCAAATGGAGCATTTCTTCTAACAAGGAGCCTGATCATGTGTCTATTATTAATATCATATCGTTTTTAATCATTCATTTATTATTTTATTATTATATATAACAAAAGAGAAGTTACATGTGTCATATGATGCATTCTACTTAATCGTAGTATCTATATACATATACTAATACTAAAACCGATGCATAGCGTTTTATGTGGCGCGTTGTGGTTGATCCTAGGGAAAAGTCTTATGTGGCGCGTTGCAGTTGATCCTAGAAAGAAAAAAAAATGTTGTCATAATTTATAGAAAGTTATATAAGCCACAATCTATCTATCTATCTATCTATCTATCTATCTATCTATCTATCTATCTATCTATCTATCTATCTATCTATCTATCTATATATATATATATATATATATATATATATATATATATATATATATATATATATATATATATATATATATATATATATATTTTAATTAATTGACAAAAATATAAATAAAAAATATTTTATAGTCTTACTTACCAAAATTATTAATAGATAAATATGTAGTATTTGATAGGTACTATTTTATTTATATCTAGATTATTTTTTGCTGGAGAGAATTATTTATATTTATATTTATTATATTGCATGAGATTAAATTAACGATATATTAGAAAAAAAATTATTTATATATAATATGTCGAACTAATTTTATTTATATCTATATTATTTTTTTATGGAAAAAATTATTTATATTTAGATTATTGTTTTTTATTCATTAGAATATATATAGATTATTTATAATATTGTAATAATGTATTCTCCGTGCACGAGACGGGACCTGCACTAGTAACCAATATATGCTTAAGATAATACTCCAATTTAGTTAGATATTGATATATTTTTAGAAAATTAACATATCAATAAATGCTTAAGATAACATCATCCGTCGGGATAATCAGGATGGGGCCTTACTCTTGTAAGTTCGCCCGCCCATTGTTTGATCAATGTAAAAAAAAAAAAGTTCATTTTATAAAGATGAATTGGAGACTTGTTTGATGGAAAATAATTTGCTAACTATGGTTCGTGCAAGAATAATAGGCCCATGAAATGAAGGTACCAACAAGTTAGTAGGAATCCATGGGCTGTCTTGAAGAAGGGTTACCTTTCAAATGGCAGGTAAGTTCGATTCATTAGGACAAGTAGACCATTGTTGGCTTGTTGCCAACTGGTCCTATGTTTACCGTTTCCACAAGAATTTGTACGGAGATGAATAGAAGCCCAAATTAGATAGGCCCCATCTTAACTTGGTAGATATATGGATGCGTATCCATCAAATCCCATTTGTCTCTTAGGATGTCCATATCAACCATTTACAAAACTTGGCTGTCCTCATCGTACAAAATATATAGACACATACATACATACATACATATATCCATCAAACACACCTCTCGTGCATACTCCACCACACACACACACATACATACATATATACACACACACGAGAGGGATAAAGACCTCCTTAGGAAGAAGGGCAACACCTTCATGGAAACCGTTCACCTTCTTTGTATAGTTTTAGGAGACCTTGATGAGATACCGAATAGCTGCAAGAAAGGAGGAGCCCCACCAAACCTAAAAAGATTCCATACCCTATTCGCTGCTAAACTAAATAAAAAGTACATGGAGATAACATGTGACTAGCTGGATATATGCATGACTCATGAGCCACAAGATGCAATTACCTAGGAGGACTCAGGGTAAGGGTGTCAACATGAACCAGAATAATTGGAGAACGTACTAGAGGCAGAAGATCGATGGTTAATTAACCATTCTGATATATTATATATTGCCCTATTGGCTCAGGCCTAGTCTTACTCTCTTATAATATATATATATTGACATTATGAGGAATGAAATCCTAGAGAGGATTTTACATCAATTGATATCGTTCTACATGGTATCAAGCTTCTTCTTACTGTTGAGAAAATGAATGATGTGAAGAGACCAAAAGAGTCCCCATATCGATAATATGAAGAAAGAAACCTTAACATATAAACTAGTGGGTCACTCCTCCTATGTAGGGGTGTGCATAACCGGGTATCCGACACGAATCGGTTAATCGTGTCGGGTACCCGAAACCGTTTAGCATAAAAAGGCCGAACCGTACACGAACCGTTATGGACCGGGTATCCGACACGGTAAAGCTAAACGGATCCGTGTCGAATACCCGTGTTATCCGAGACGAACCGGTAGCATCTTTTTTTTTTTTTTTTGGGATTTGGCCACTGTGTAGCTGCCAAAATTAATCAAATGAAGGCCAATTTGACTTCCGAAGAACAAATGGTAGAAAATTAGTAGATGGTAAGGAAATGGAAGAAGCAACAGAGATAGGTAAGAAGTGAGCCGCCTATTTCAATTAAGGGAAGAGACTTACTGGGGAATGAAGGAGGTGTTCTTTAGAGTGGCTATGGAGGCTCTCTCCCATTTAATTCTCTTTAAGAAAAGGTTAGTGGGTGGAGAATATAACATAACAATCCACACAGAGAGAAAGCAAAAGGGGGAGATATATGAGGAGTGAAGGAGAGAGAGATGAATATAGAGAGGCCAAATCCGCCTCGTCGTCGCCGCCTCCGGCATGGACATCGTCGTCATCGCCGCCTCATCGAGCCAAAACAGAGATAGGTGGAAGAATGAGATTGAAGCTTGAATGAATATGAGATTCCACTCTCTAAAAAAAATTGAATCTGAGACTTGGAGAGGAGAGGATGTGAGACCGAGAGAGAGAGAGGGGAGACCTGTGCGGCTGCTAGAAGCTCTAGGGTTTTTTTAGAAGTTAAAAGATCTTTATATACTTAAAGAAAAAAAAAAGGAAGAGTTAATTAAAAAAACAGATCCGGATTCGAACCTGTGATGCTTGAACGCACGCGGAGGGCATAGCCAACTGAGCTAGCAAACTTCTATGATATTATAGGGATTTTATAATACTAGTACTACATTAAACTTACCTATAAATAAAAAAAAATAAAAAATTAAACGGTTCGTGTCGGGTACCCGGTAAGGGAATATGCCCGATCCGAACACGAACCGTTTAATGTCGTGTTTTAGCGGTTCGTGTCATTTTCGTGTCGTGTTTTTTCGGTTTCGTATTTTTTTGTGTCGTGTTGTCGTGTTTTCGTGTCGTATCAGCCGTGTCGGGTTTTTCTGCACACCCCTACTCCTATGACCAATTGGTTTTAGGATGGAACTCCGCTCGGCTTATGTGGTAGGCTATTAGCACAAGGGCGCACGTGTGCACACGACCCCCGATCCCGAGTCCCAACGGACTTTCAGTATGGTATCAGAGCGGAAAAGCCAAATGGCCCGAATCTCGATCCTGGGCTAGCTAAAAAGAGAATGAGATGCTAGACCCGTTGTCCTAGTGTCAACTAGATGCGAAAAACGACCCTAGTTGCACTTGCGGGGGTGTGTTGAGAGAATGAATGATGTGAAGAGACCGAAAGAGTCCCCACATCGATAATATGAAGAAAGAAGCCTTAACATTAATAACATATAAACTAGTGGGTCACTCCTCCTATTGCCAATTGGTTTTAGGATGGAACCCCGCTTGGCTTATGTGCTAGGCTATTAGCGCAAGGGTGCGCGCGTGCACACGACCCCCGATCCCGAGTCCCAATAGACTTCAGTACTTCCTCACGGAACCCTAATTTGATCCTACCCTAATACCGCCGCCACCCTCCCCTAATTCCACCGACCCTGTCTCTCTCGACACCATGGCTGATAACCCTAAGCCCCGCTTCCACTCTGCCCTAACTATCTCCAATATAAAAAATTGTATCCCGATCATCCTTGCTCAAGACTCTAGCTCCTACGCCACATGGTCTCACCTCTTCAAGACTCATGTGAAAGCTCATAAGATCCTCCATCATATCGATTCCACAGTCAACCGCCCCACCACCGAAGACGATAATCACTTCGCCCAACTCGACACCATCGTTCTTCAATGGATCTACAACACCATGTTCCAAAGATCTATTGACAACCATCCTCGACACCGGTGACAACGCCATGAGCGCCTGGAACAAGCTTCAGAACCTCTTTCAAGACAACAAGTCAACTCGTGTCATCTACCTAGAGCATGAGTTCTCAAGTTGCAAGCTTGCATCTTTCCCGTCCATTACCGTTTACTGTCAACAACTCAAAACCTTATCTGATCAATTGGCCGCCATCGACTCCAAACCTAGTTCTACTCGCCTTGTCCTCCAGGTATTTTTGGGCCTCCCTTCTAAATACAATGTTGCTGCCACCCATATTAAGCAGACCGAACCTCTGCCCTCCTTCGAGAAAACCCGCTCTTGTAAACGCAAGTCCCGTCCAAAATCCACTCTTCAATTCTAACTTCAAAAGATTAATTATTTAAATTTTAAAAATTAATATATAAAATTTATAATTAATAAATTTATGAACCGGGCCTCCAAAATTAATTGGACGACCCTGGTTGAGAATGCACGTTCTTGTAAACGCAAATCCTGTCCAATACGTAAGAAATTATTCCATTGAAAATGGAATTGGTTTTTACTACGTCGATGCCCGAACGGTTAATGGAGAGAGACTTGAAATTCGTTGGCAATATGTCTACGCTGCTTCAAATCCAATTCGGTCCAAGAATTCACTCAAAGACCGTGTCTTAGAAAAAATATCTTTTATTTTATTCTTAAGAAATAAAGATGTTTCGTCATATTGAAAGAGAAATAACTAATAAGAGGTATGGTCCAATAATCCATTTTTTCTTTAAAAAGAAAAAAACTGGAATGACTAATTCTTTGAACTTGTCCATTAAAAAATAGCATTGTGAATGTTATGCATAGTAATGTTATGACCCCTAGATCTATGGATGTCGTATACAAAAGAATTGGTTTTTCTATTCAAAAGGGATTGATGGCGCAACTTGTTGCCAGTTTACCATCTATCTGTACGTAGTTATCATATATAAATAAACCATTTTCACTGTGAATTAGAATATGTAGTTCTAAATCATCAAGAGGTTCACTAGTAGAGATATAGTAACCTAGTTTAGTTAATTTGTCAGCCACACAATTTACTTCTCTAATGATATGTTTGACGTCGATGTTGTCAAAATGCATGACATCCAAGTAGGGGTGTTATGTGAACACGAGTAGCTCGAATTCGACTTGTATTCGCTCAATAAAAACTCGGCTTGAGCTCTTTCTTTTTCTAAATGAGCCGAATATGAGCACATTTTTAAGCTTGGTCCAAAGCTCGACTCATTCGAATTAAGCTTGAATAGCTCGAATTTTATGGAATTTCTATAATTTCCTTTAAGTTACTGTATAATGAGCAACTACAACTGCTTAAAGCTCGAAAAATTTCGGCTCGAACTCGTTCATTTTCTAAACGAGCTGAGTATGAGCACATTTTTAAGCTCGAGTCAAATTTTAGGCTCGGCTCGAGCTCGTTCCTATCCTAAATGAACATAATATGAACAAGAAATACTCAGCTTGTTCGACTGGAATAACAATACTACATCCAAGTGGGAGTCCGATATAATCATTTCAATCTCCCAATTAATGACAGCTCCAAATAGTACCCCTAATTGCAATATTAATCACACAAAGGTTGTTACCATTGATTAGAAGATTTCATATTTTTAGCCTTTGAACTTCTTTGATTTCCATATAAAGTGCATAATCCTAAACTGTATTAATCGGGGCTTGACCATTATCTACCTTGGTAACCTTAGATTCGTGGTTTCAATGACAGCTCCAAATAGTACCCCTAATTGCATTAATCACACAAAGGTTGTTACCATTGATTAGAAGATTTCATATTTTTAGCCTTTGAACTTCTTTGATTTCCATATAAAGTGCATAATCCTAAACTGTATTGATCGGGGTTTGACTATTCTCTACCTTGGTAACCTTAGTCTTGTGGTTTCTGATAATACAATCAAGTGACCCCTCACCATTTGGAAATGGCGATCCATCAAAGTTCAGTTTATGCTAAAATTTTTCTAGTTTTTTCCATCGTATATTCTTATTCTTCCTAGGTGGAAGTTTGGGTTTGATGATAATGTAGGATTCTAGAATTGATGTAAAGTCCTCCTTGAGGGTTTCCATTCATTGATAAACTATATATATATATATATATATATATATATATATATATATATATATATATATATATATATAGGTTACAAAGGTATTGGGCCTTTTGGGCATTTGGGCCCACTAAAGGTATTGGGCATTTGGGCCCACTATGGAAGTTTGGGTTTGATGATAATGTAAGATTCTAAAATTGATGTAAAGTCCTCCTTGAGGGTTTCCATTCATTGATAAACATATATATATATATAGGTTACAAAGGTATTGGGCCTTTTGGGCATTTGGACCCCCGCAGTCGAAACTGGAGGAGTCCATACAGTGAGACTGGACCAAAAATCAATGAACAACTGTCTAGGTAAACCCTTGGTGAATATATCAGCGTACTGATAGGAGGACGGGACATGTAGATCGCGGACATGTCCAATGGCAACCTTGTCCCGGACGAAGTGGAGATCGAGCTCAATGTGCTTCGTGCGTTGATGCTGGGCTGGGTTGCTAGCCAGATAGATGGCGGAGACATTGTCAGTGTAGACCAGAGTGGCCTTCTGAAGAGGGAAACAGATCTCAAGAAGGAGATTGCGGAGCCAAGAGCACTCAGAGACAACGTTGGTAACACCCCTATATTCGGCCTCAGCGCTGGAGCGAGACACGACAGACTGACGCTTGGCTGACCACGACACAAGGGTGTCGTTGAGGAAGACACAGTAACTAGATGTGGAGCGACGTGTGTCAGGACAACCACCCCAATCCGCATCAGTGTAAGCAAAAGGTCAAGCTTAGAGGAAGGGGTGATCGTGGTACCGAGCTCGAGGGTGCCGCTGATGTACCGAATGATCCGCTTCAAGGCCTGAAAGTGGGGTTCCCTAGGTGCATGCATGAACAAGCAGACCTGCTGAACGACGTAACTGATATCAGGCCCGGTGAATGTGAGATACTGAAGAGCACCAGCGAGGCTCCTGTACAATGTCGGATCATCAACCAAAGGACCAGAATGAGCACTGAGCTTGTTGGATGTATCGACAGGGGTGGCGACAGGATTGCAGTTGACCATCTTAGCCCGAGCAACAATCTCAGCAACATACTTACTCTGTGAGAGAAACAGACCAGACGCATGACGCTGAACAGCAACTCCCAAGAAGTAAGACAACTGACCCAGATCAGACATGTCGAACTCCGCACTCAAATGAGAAATAATGGACGTCAGAAAAGCATCAGAAGTGGCAGTGAGGATGATGTCGTCGACATATAGTAACAAGAAGGCCATGTCAGAGCCTCGACGATAGATAAATAGAGACGTATCCGAACGGCTGCCAATGAAACCCAAGCGTAGCAGATGCGAAGCAAAGCGCTGGAACCAAGCCCGCGGAGCCCATTTCAGACCATACAGAGACCGCTTCAGGAGACAGACGTGCTTGGGGCGATCAGCATCAACAAACCCCGGTGGCTGAAACATGTAGACTGTCTCATTCAGATGACCGAGCAGAAAAGCGTTCTTGACATCCGACTAATGAATGGCCCAATTGCGCGACAATGCTAAACTCAATACTAGTCGAATAGTGGCAGGCTTGACCACGGAGCTGAAGGTCTCATCACAATCAATACCGACCTGCTGGGATCGACCGTTGACCACAAGGCGGGCTTTGTAGCGCTCTAACGTCCCATCAGAGCGGAACTTGTGATGGAAGAGCCACATACAACGGATGACGTTGGCCTCAGGAGGGCGAGGGACAAGAACCCAAGTACCATTCTTCGTAAGGGCCCTGTATTCGTCGAGCATAGCCGCCTGCCAATTCGGGTCTAGGAGGGCTGTTTTGTGGGAGGTGGGAATGGGGGAAAGGGAGATCGGGGTAGAGGCAGGGGGTGATTGGGAGTCGGGAAGGAAGGAGGCAGGGGAGGTGGAGGCGGCGGGGAATGCTGCGGGTGCAGCAAGCCCGCAACTCGTTGCATGGCCGCGGCCGCGACATGATGTTGCGGCCGCCGCCAGTAGGTTGGGCGAGGGGATGGTGGGGGTGCTTTGATGGGCTGCGGCCGCAGCATCTTGCTGCGGCCGCGGCGTAACGGCCTAGGGAGGGTTGGGCATGTCAAATTCACGGCCATTGTCACATTGGAAGCATTTGATGGATATGTGAAACTGTGTTTTGATGTGGACATGGAATTTGGCAAAGACAGGAAACACTTGGGACTTGAAATGCAACGGGAAGACCCATAAGAAATGAGTGTAATCATCAAGAAACAAGAGGTAGTACTTGTGACCCTCCTTGCTAGGCACAGGAGATGTCCAAATGTCACTATAAATGATATCAAAGGGAGCAAGGGTAGAGGTCAAAGATCGTTGGAACGGCAGTTTGGCATGTTTGCCTAGTTGGCAGGAAGAGCATAAACCAGAGCGTGGGTCTTTAGGACATGTGACAAGACTCTGGGAACGGAGGACATCTAGAATGGCAACACTGGGATGGCCCAGGTGTGCATGCCACAGGTTGGACGACGATGTCGAGAGGGCGACCGGGCACGACTGACTGGACGCAGGAGGTGGTGTGAAAGGGTAGAGCTCCCCGGTGCTGTTACATCTCATGCGAGTAACCCCCGTAGTAAGTTCGTTCACAGAGAAACCATAGGGATCAAATGTAACGGAAACGTTGTTGTCAGTGGTGAACCGACGGACAGAGATAAGGTTTTTGACAATCTTTGGGGCAATGAGGACATTGTTGAGGTGTAGTGGGTGGGTTGGGGTATGTAATTTGGCATGGCCAATCCCTGAAGTAGCAAGACGACCACCATTTCCGACGATAATAGAGTGTGTAGGGCCCTTAAAGGAAATAGATGAGAGGTTACCCGAGGAGTTCATCATGTGGGAGGTGGCACCAGTGTCCATGTACCAAGAAGAGTCTGAAGATGTCGGTTGCATAGAGGAGAAGGCGTGATGCATAGCTGGCGGAACGTAGCCTGGATCAGGCGATGTCAGACAGGCGTGAGGACCGACATGTCGAGGGGTAGAGTATCGGTGCATTTTTTTTTTGCCACCTAAGTTAATAAACAATTAACTCAAGGCCAGAAACGAAAAAAAAAAAACACAATGCGTTTTTGCAAATACTTCAAAATAAAACACAATGAGATGTTGAATTGATTTTGAAGGGAGGGCGAGAGAAGCGAGGAAGAAGAAGCAGGTGGCGGCAGGTTGCTGGTAAGAGAAGAGGGGAGGCGGGAGGATCAGATTAGAGTTCCGTGAGGAAGAAAATGTTGTGATACCATGTAGGATTCTAGAATTGATGTAAAGTCCACCTCGAGGGTTTCCATTCATTGATAAACATATATATAAGTTACAAAGGTATTGGACCTTTTGGGCATTTGAGCCCACTATACAATATAAGACCTATGTAATCTATCAGATACAGTTTGAAATGTCGATGCTATCTTCCTCATAATGTATAATTGAGTCTCTTCCTTTTTAGACTCTATAGATTAGGGAAATTGAACTACTTCAACAAGTTCGTTGTTTACTCTTTCTCGTTTTCAATCTCTGGTTATATTTCCTTCTAGAGGTTAAAATTGTAAAACATTTTCACAAAAGTGGTATCATAGCTTAAGTGTTATATCTTTCTTTCTAGTATCTCAATAGCCATGAGGAATAGATTTAAGGACATTGGCCAAGCCACATGTATCTCCATTCCGGTGTTGTTCCTCCCCCCATCAAATTCAACACACTGTACCATTTTTGAAATTCCTAAAACTTTCCTTAAATCTATAAGGAATATTGAATAGAATAGATTACCTTAGAGCATCAGCACTCACGGGGTAACCCCGTCCCTCTCTCTCCTCGTAATATTTTGACATCTCATTTTTCACTAACTCTACCCCATCCCTTAACAATTTCTAACTTTTAACCCACACCCATAAGTTTACCCCATTACTATTTTTTTTAACTTTATTTATACCTCACCACATATTTTTAACCAATCAAAATTTAATCTACCTAATAAAAAATTATACAACCCACATTTTTATTACTTTTAAAAAACAAAAGGTGAATGGGGAAGGGGATGGGATTACCCCTTCCCACTAAGGTTCCCCCTCCTCCTTCTCATCATGGGGTTGATCCCACATCAATGAGGAAGGGATAAGGGAGCTAAAAGGGTGTCAAAATGAAACCCGACTCGAAAACCCGACTCGGTCGCCCGGAAATTTTTGGGTCAACACCCGAAAATTTAAACCCAGCATTTTTTTTGACCCAAACCCGAAAACCCGATAAATTTCCGGGTTAACCGGGTTTGGGTCCGAGTCGACCCGGTCGGGTCAATGATCTTAAAAAAAAAAAAGTTTGGGGCAAAAGCAAAAGGAGAAACCCAACGCTTGATTGAAATTGTGACTTTCCGGATTCGCATTCCGAGTTTGCCGCCACAACTTCGTGTTCTAACTTTCCACTAAATCAAGTTTTGGTGGGGGTTGGGTTGAGACATTTCGCTCCCCTGGCATGCGTTTGGTGGGCTATCTGGTATTTCAGGAACCAGCTGGCTTTTGACCATACAAACAAAGTCTCCATTATAAAAATGGAAATTTTTTATACAACCTTTACGGAATGTTGGAAGCAGTCAAAGATTCTTGAGGCTGAATCGTCTATCGGGACCGCTCTACCGCCTCAGGCAAAAACGAGGTTGTGGGACAAACCACCCGTGGATTTCTACAAGCTTAATTTTGACGGATTTGTAAGGTAGGGGGTTTTTCTTCTTCTTATGGTTTCATTATTAGGGATTGGTGTGGTAAGGTCGTGTCCATGGGTAGAAACACCTCTATCAATGTGTTAAATCACGGTGGGTCATCCGACGTGGGGGGGGGGGGGGGGCACGCACGCCAAGCGCACACGCGCCAACCAAGCCGAGCACACAAGCCGAGTGGGGTTCCATCCTAAAACCAATTGGTGTTAGGTGGGGTAGCCCACCGGCTTATATGCAAGGCCTGGATTCATTTTCAAACCAATGTGGGACACTCCTAACTCATATTCTCCACACATCTCCCTCAAGTGCAACTGTCTGGCTACGCATTATTTGTCAGTTGCACTTGACGAATCAATGCCATAAGGCCGGCTAGCCAATTAGACTAGGAATCCAAACCACACCGCATCTAGCCGAACCTCGTCTCTGATACCATATTAAATCACGGTGGGTCATACGACGTGGGGGGGCCACGCACGCCAAGCACACACGCGTTAACCAAGCCGAGCACACAAGCCGAGTGGGGTTCCATCCTAAAACCAATTTGTGTTAGGTGGGGTAGCCAACCGACTTATATACAAGGCTTGAATTCACATTCTAATCAATGTGAGACAATTCCCAACTCATATTCTCCACACACCCCCTCAAGTGCAACTGCCTGACCACACATACAGACGATTGGTTGGCCGGTTGTTGGACTTAACAATCACCAGGTCCGACGTTGCATACACAGTGCAACAATTAACCCAGTTCATGTCTGCCCCTCGTGCTTCTCACCTTAGAGCTGCACTGTTTCTCCTCAGATATCTTAAAGGCACCGTCAATTGCTCGCTATTTTACCCCAGTTCAAGCTTTTTACAAGTTCTTGCTTATTCGGATGCTGGCTGGGGCACTTGTAGAGACTCTAGTAGATCTCTGACCGACTATTGTGTTTTCCTTGGGGATTGTCTAGTCTTTTGGAAAACCAAGAAACAGAAGACCGTGTCTAAATCTTCAACTGAAAGCGAGTACAGAAGCATGTCTTCCACGGGAAGTGATGTTGTTTGGATCTTAGGGGTTCTCAAATACTTGATGCTTCCTCCTTCGTTGCCAATTCCACTTTGTTGTGACAACAAATCAGCTCTTCAACTAGCAGCAAATCCTGTCTATCACGAGAGGACCAAACATCTTCGTATTGACAATCAATACATTCGAGATCTAGTAGATGAAGGAGTGATCTCCACTGTTTTTGTTCCCACTCTTCTTCAAATTACTGATATCTTTACAAAGCCGTTATGGGCTAGGTATCATATTGATCTATCTTGCAAGCTTGGTCTGGTCTTTCATCCGACCCATCCACCTTGAAAGGAGGATATTGAGGTGAACCTTATTATGTATTTGAGGTGAACCTTGGTTAAGGAAGTGGGTTAGTGTTAGCTCGTTTTAGTTGTTAGTCAAGCTTGGTTAGAAGTTTGTTAGAACTAGACTTAGTAACATAGGTTCCTCTATAAATAGGTAGATGTATTACTTTCTGTGTAAGATTTTGGTTAACTGAAATACAAAGAGAAAATTCCCAATCTCTTCTCTCCATTACAGATCTAGCACAGAGGTGATCGAGTACAAGGAGTACTCGATTGCTTGGTGTTGAGAACTCCAGATCTCGGAGTTCTTATACAATGTCTCGGTCGCCTTTGCTGAAAACCTGTGTCGCAGAATGGGTATTCTAAGGGCTAAACAGCTGAATATTTGCAACCTCCTGATCGAGGGTGATAACATTCTAGTTATTAAAGCTTTGCTAGGGGATTGGAAATGCCCCTGGAATATCAAGCTGTTACAATCTGATATTCTTTTAGATACTTCGTCTTTCTCTTATGTAGCTATCTGTCATATTTTCAAGGGAATCCATGCATTGGCTGACTATCTCGCTCGCAGTGCACATGCATCCCAGAGCTTGGTGCTCTCATCCGCAAGGATGCGCTAGGAAGGGCTTCTGCTGCGGCCGACCCAACCTAATCTTTACTCTGCGTCAAAAAAAAAAGAAGAAATTGTGACTTTCCCAAAGAGAAGAAACTCAGCCTCCGCCGTAGTGCCACCCTCTCTTCGCCAATCGCCACTGCCGCCAGTCACTCCGCCAGTACGCCCTCGTGCTCCCTACTGGTGGTTAGCCCTCCTCCGTCCCTACCGACGATACTGTTGTATTGCTTAAAATACAGAAATTGGGGGCTGTTGTAAAATACAGATTTGTATTGCTGTAATTTTGAACAAAATGGGGTTGCTGTATATTGCTGTAATTTTACAAAATAGATTTGGGAATTTAGGTCTACTGCAAGTGTAAAATACAAATCGATTTGTTTTGCTGTAAAAAAACAGAAAGAAAGAAAAATGGGGCCCTTCCGGTCCAAATAGTCTTTCCGGTCCGCGGACCGGAGAACCCGAGACCATATGTTTCGGTCCCGGTCGGATCCGCGGTTCAGGCCGGAAGCCCATCCCTACACCAAGATATTCGAGGAATTGAGTATCAAATGAACGAAATGGGGATCTGACGATTGAAGGAGCACGCTAATTGTGTTTTGTGGTTCATCTAATATCATATTTTGAAGTTTGTATTGGGTTCTGTTTCTATTGTAAAGGGTGTTATCCTAACTAATTTTTATTCAACCCTATCTACTGTGTTTGAATTTGCGGATTTTTAGACTCGTATTTAGAATCTTCAAATGATCAGATATTTTGGATATTTTTTGTATTTGGTCATCTTAACTTGTTGATTATTGTAATATTTGGTTATGTTTGTCTTTTTGTCATTTCCGATAAGTTAGGCTCTTTCATTTTAGCGTTTTACACTTTTTATGGGGCGTCGAAGTGCCAATTTTGATTTACAAAATAAAAAAATTGACAATCTGAAAATTGACCCGAAATTGACCCGAAACCCGGGTCAACCCGAGTTAAGATTGACCCGGATTTACTCGAGACCCGTTTATCCGAAACCCGTTTTATCCGAAACCCATTACGACTCGATCCGAACCCGACCCATTTGATCCGAGTGACAGGTCTAGTGAATCCTCAATGAAGATCAAGCTCTTTGAAGGAATGATATACTTTTTTCGTATGGCAAGTGAAGATGAGATCTATTCGATCCGGTGAAAGAAGAGTTTTGAAAAGTTATTGCTCTACTACCGATTACATCTCTTGTTTCATCAACTCCTTGGCCTTGCTCCGCAATCGGAGAACAACCTATGGCACCCACTTTTTATAGACTCGGGTCGAAAAAAATGATGTGCCCTAATATTATATATAACATCATAATAACAAACATAAAAAAAAAGAAGTTATTTACAAGCCATTGAAGAGATCAAAGAGGATGATGAAAAGGCTGAAATTGGGAGGATGAATATCGCACAAAAGTAAAGGGTGTTAAGGTCAATTTTTTTTTTTTTTAAAATACTCCAATATTTCATATTTTAGAGTGTTTAGTGGGCTAGTTATTCATTATGGGTTTTATTTAGTAGGCTGGTCATTTATTAAGGGTTTAATTTTCTCAATGGGCCTTTTTTATATGGACCAATTATAATAAACATATGTCTATATCTCTAAAAATACGGCGAAAATACATAAAATCACCCTTTATTCATCTTTGTTTGCAATTAATCACTCCTTAATAAAAAAATTTCACTTAACTACCCTTTATTCACCTTTATTTGCAATTAACCACCCCTTATTAAAAAAATTTCACTTAACCACCCCTTATAACAAATTGTTTGCAAGTAACCACCCATCCTCCCATTTTTCTTTAAATTAAACTTCTATTAAATTCAACTTAAAAGTAAAAGACGAAAATGCCCCCAATTTTGGTTTTACAGTTTTTATTTATTATTATTTATACAAAATTATTATTAATGTATGCAAGTTATGTCCACCTCTGCTAGTAGGTTTCAGATGTAGTCATATCTCTTTCGGTCATTGACGCTTTATTTGCACCCTCCTCTGGCAATGCTTGATAGTAGACCTGTCATAATACGATCCGACCCAGTCGACCTGGCCCGAACGACCTGAAATTTTTTGGTCAAGAGCCGAAAATTTTGACCCAAATTTTTTTTCTACCCGAACCCGAAAACCGGGTCATTTTCCGGGTCATCTGGGTTTAGACCCGTTAACCCAGTAACTTTGACCCGATTGACCCAATTGATCCGGTGACCCGATTAACCCGATTGATTTGTAATTATATATGATTAATTCTTTTTATGGAAATTCCTATTTATTACATTTTATAATTACAATCACTTGATCTTTCATTTTCAAATCAACTTTTATATTTATTTGTATTGTATAATACTCTCTCCGATCGATAATTTTTGATTTTTTATTTTTCATCACATTTTTAAGAAGATAAAAAAACTCTAAAAAAACATTAAAACAATTCTATGCTTAATACTAATTGCATGAATTTTTTTTATTTTTAAAATTTGATATTTTAGATATTTTTAAATTTTATTAAAAATTAAAAGAAATAGTAAAAATCAAATATTTTAGACCAAAATGTTCAAAATATCAAATTTTAAAATAATTTTTACTATTTTGAACATTTCGGTCTAAAATATTTGATTTTTACTATTTCTTGTAATTTTTAATAAAATTTAAAAATATCTAAAATATCAAATTCGGGTCGTTCGGGTCGGGTCGACCGGGTTGTATTGTGTTCTGACAGGTCTACTATCAAGCATTTCCAGAGGAGGGTGCAAATAAAGCGTCAATGACCGAAAGAGGTATGCCTACATCTTACCTACTAGCAGAGGTGGGCATAATTTGCATACATTAATGGTAATTTTGTATATATAATAATAAATAAAAATTGTAAAACCAAATTTGGGCACATTTTCGTCTTTTACTTTTAAGTTGAATTTAATAGAAGTTTAATTTAAAGAAAAATGGGAGGATGGGTGGTTACTTGCAAAACAATTTGTTATAAGGGGTGGTTAAGTGAAATTTTTTGAATAAGGAGTGGTTAATTGCAAACAAAGGTGAATAAAGGGTGGTTAAGTGAAATTTTTGAATAAGAGGTCGTTAATTGAAAACAAAGGTGAATAAAAGGTGATTTTATGCATTTTTGCCTAAAAATATATATGTGCCTTATGAAATCTTCGGTCACCAGCAAGTGCACTTGGGACCCTTGTTATTGGGCTGGTCTCATAACAAGAACATGCGGGGATAATGCCAAGTTGATAGATGATGTGACTCGAATATTGGTAAAGTCTTATAACACAATTTAGTTTTTCGACATAGCTTCGATTTATTTGGTTTGTGTTTAGTTTTGAAAGAGGTGCAGTCGCATGACTCTGTTGATCGGTGTTGATTGTAGCAGTGTTTGTAATTTTCAAAAATATCTCATCTAGGAGGAGAACATTTGTGGTCTACACTTCTCCATAAGTCGTCTCTTTCCCAATGATGTAATTATGTTTTCTATCTCCAAAGCCGCAAGTCTTCAGATTAGCCCTTGCTGTCCCATGCGCTCATTATTCTCATGCTCTCGATGAGTCTGTCACTTCAAACAGTTTGAATGTTTGCTTTGCTCATAGGCGATTAGTTGTTTATTTCATTTGTCATGTGTTATTCATTTGCATTATGACGATTAGTACATATGGCGATCTCTCACCCTCTCGATTTAATTGTATGATATATCAAAATCATATCCGTTTAAAAAAAATTAAATTAAAACGACTCACAACAAAGATGCAAAACTGAACATTTTCACTCACACAATTTGAAAGCGTCAAATTGATCCTAACATCCTAATTAATTTGTTCATTCCTTCTACGTGGTAAGATTATTTAAGATAATCAATCTTACATACTTTAAACAAAAAAAAAAAAATCTATTTTTAAATGAAAGTCACTTTACAAATGAATCAATGTATTCCAAATTTAAACTTTCCAACAACAGACAGATTCAAAGAAAAATAAACAAAATATAAACAAGACAACAATGTGATGAATTTGTTGGATACATCAAGTGAAATAAACAGGGCATCTCTTCCCCTTGTAACTATCCAATATCAAGCCAGTGGGACCCACTGCCACGTCACAGCTTGCATGCATCTTGTGCCTCTTGGTATCATATGTATATATCTCAAACTTAATAACCGATGTTATATCCAGCCTGAACACCACACTCCCCGCCGTCCGATCGTTCAAGAACTCCCCCCACCCGATGCTGGTCGTCGTCATCGTCACCCCACTCAGTGATCCCGACAGCGTCTTCGAGGTCTTCGCCTCCTGGTCGAACTGCTCCGTCAGCATCGGAGTGTCCCCTCCGATGTTCTGGCCCCTGTAGTAGACCGTACCATAAATAGAGTAAAAATGGACCACAATCTTCCGGTTGGAGTTGCGAATGGTGACATTGTAGGTAGCGGCAGCATCCTGAAACCCGTTGGGTTGATCAAAACCCGAGATCTGGAAGTCTTCGATGAAGAACCTGGGGCGGTGGGGCCTCAGGCTGAGATAGAGGATGAAGGCGATGAGGCCGGCGATGAAGAGGATGAAGAGGAAGACGGTGCATATCATCTTGGAGATGCGGGTGGTGAGGCTCTCCTTGACCCGGTGGGCATAGTAGCGGGCTGAATGGTGGCGGCGATAGCGGTCTTCTTCTTCCTCCGCCCGGTGGATGGGGATGTGAGGGTTGACGTTATTGGTGGAGTACATTTTGGAGTGGGTGTGATGGATGAACAGGGTATGCTTCTTTGGAGGGATCTATGGTGTTATATATGTGTGTGTGTGATGAAATTAAGGCATATATATGAA
This sequence comes from Persicaria tinctoria, assembly GCA_037127255.1. NCBI lineage: Eukaryota > Viridiplantae > Streptophyta > Magnoliopsida > Caryophyllales > Polygonaceae > Persicaria > Persicaria tinctoria. Next base: position 11,792,268 of record JBANSL010000014.1, read on the forward strand.
AGTGAAGAGGGGGTTTGGAAGGGAGGGAAGGTATATATGTAAAGGTAGCTTAGGAAGAAAGTAAAGGAGGAAACAAGGAAGAGATGCAAGTAGAAATTAAGGTATATATTGGCAGCTTGTAAAGGCATGTCGACTCCATGGAAGGTATTGGTATAATAATTAGTACGTATACGACGGAGTAGTATTTTAGGGAGCATTTGGAAACAATCCTTGATTGAATAGGGGAATGAATTGAAATTGGGATGCTTGAGAATACGGTTTCACTGTTTAAGAAAATCTTATCGCATTGCGGGAGATAAATGTGGATAAAGCTTTTCAATCGGGGTGTTTACATTATGCAGAAGTTCAGCACTTGTACTTTGCAGTTCGAAATCCCAACAAATAATACCAAAATCTAATCATTAAACCCCCAATTCAAAATAAGTATGACACAAATGAAATAAGATTCACACAAATATGATCCATAAATCAAATCCCCAAACCACAATTCCAAGAACCTCCATCTGCAATCCAACCCAAAACGCTCAATTCGAAAAAAAACCCCCCTAAATCTCATAACTAGATGAAGAGGGATGGAAGAGAACTTACTCCGACAGCCGGCCCCACAAGGTGCTTCACCTCATCGGTGTCTCCCTTCGTCTGCGTCATGCTCTGAGTCGCGAAGAGGAAAGCGTCTGGCAAAGCTTCGTCGGTCTGGTTCTATAATCAGCAAGGGTTCTCTTAAAATTAACTGAAAACGTTTATAATTTTAATGGAGGGGTACGCCGTGAAAAAATTAAAAGCTTAGGGGTACCATGTAGAATATCCTAAACTTTGGTACACCACGCGAAAAAGGAATAACCCCAGGGATACCAAGCGAAATTTCCGTTTTTTTTGACCAAATGCCCCTCTATCGAATTTGTTAACATTTTTGTTGAAAATAAAAAGAAAAGAAAATATTATTTCATTATTATTTTTGTAAGGTATTATTTGCAAAATATCATTTAATTATGGTAACTGAATTATCTAATATTATTTACACAATATCATTTTTTTTTGACGTAAGATAAGAATTAGGTCGGGTCGGCCGCAGCAGAGGCCCTTCCTAGCGCATCCTTCCGGATGAGAACAAGCAGTTCTGGATCATCCTCACAGCAATCGTCGGCAGGGGATGCATGGGCACTACGAGCAAGGTAGTCAGCCACATCATTGGATTCCCTGAAAATATGACGAATAGCAACATAAGTAAAGGACGAGATATCAGACAGAATATCAGCTTGTAGCATCTCTATTGTCCAGGGGCATTTCCAATCCCCCAGTAGAGCATTTATCACTAGTAAGTTATCTCCTTCGATCAGAAGTGTAGATAGTTGCAACTCCTTTGCTCGTAGCAAACCCATTCTGAGTCCGAGATTTTCAGCGTAAATCACTGAGATATTGGTGCAAACTGACCTGCCAACAGAGACAACTAAACCAGCAGAGTCACGGATGACAAAACCATAAGATGATTTGCCACACGGGAGAACCGAACCATCAAAATTGAGCTTATAGCAATTTGGGGGTGGTTTATCCCACTTACCAGACCGATCCTGCGTCCTGGTAGACGTAACACTACCCCTAAAAATCTGGTTATGTATACTGCTATGTAAACGTCGATTGGGGATTAACGGTCCAGTCGGATCGTCATCTAAACGCTTTGACTGCTTCCAACAACGTATATTTGTGCTGTGGAACAGCAAAATTTCATTGACAGTAACTTTGTTAGTATGATCAAAAACAAGTTGGTTCCTAAAGAACCACATGGCCCACCATGCTGAGGCTAAATCGGCAAATTTGTTGGTCCCAATTGCACATTTTATCGCAGTAAGTGGAATCACATGGCCCATGTCAACAGAAGCAGTGATATGCCCCGGAATGTGGATGCGTAAGGCCTTAAGCAAATCAGTAGCCATTGGGCATCGAAAAAGAAGGTGATCACCCGATTAATTTGTGTTGCCACAGAAAACGCAGCCAGCAGGTACAACCACGTGCGACTTCAGTAATCTGATTTTAGTCGGTAGACCATCACGAGAGAGTTTCCAGAGGAAGTGTCGAACCTTAGGGGGCACATCAAGACACCAGATCCAAGCGCAGTCGAAATCTGACAGCCCGGTGTTTTCTGATAAGAAGGAGTTAGCAGAAGCGGTTGAGAACCAGCCATTTTTGCTGGGGCCCCAATAAAGACGATCCGTGATTAGGTTGATTGGTAAAGTTAATCCCATAATATGGTCAATATCATCTTGTTTCAGAACATTTATTAATGAGTCATTCATAAGTGTTTTATTCCACTGACGGTTAGTGATGAAGTGAGCCACCGAAACGCCCTTGAGATTATCCGGGATGGGTGTCAGAATTTTGGAACTCAACGGCTTCTGGAAGGCCAAGTTATGGAACCAGAAATCAATGGTTTCCCCGTTACCGACCCTCCACTGAAGAGCAGGGAGGAATTGAGGCCTGATGGACATGAGGCGGGACCATTGCCACGAGGTGTGACCTTTTTTGTTATAACTGGAAAGGTCGTTGCCTTTAAGGTATTTTTGTGAGATAACGCGAACCCAGATGTTGTCTGGTTCAGAAATTATTTTCCAAAGATGCTTCATCTGAAGAGCTATATTCATAGACTCTGCCTTATGAATCCCCAAACCACCTTTCATTGTGTCCGAACAGATTTTGTCCCAACTAATCAGCGGTGGTGCTTTAGAAGTTTTGTTCCAAAAAAATTGTCCATACATCTTGTCAAGCTCATGAAGAATATGAGAGGGTAACAGGAAAGTTTGCATAAGAAAAATCGGTTTGGCACTAAGATTTTCTTTGATAAGCACCCGTCGCCCTTCGGCAGATAGATTCGAGGCTTTCCACTTTGTGAGCTGGTTTTTAGTCTTGAGAACCACATCCGCAAAGGTGTCCCTATTGGTCTTACCATTTATGACAGGACAGCCCAAATATTTGTTGAAATTGTTTGCCTGAGGAATGCCAAGCACTGCAATAGTAGACGCAATGGCGGTAGTAGTCGTGTTAGGAGATGCTTGGAAGCTGGATTTATGCAAATTCACATTTTGACCCGAAATTAAACAATATCTGTCTAAGATGGACAGTACAGATGTGCATGCCGAATGGGAAGCTTTGCAGAAAATAAGAATGTCATCAGCAAACGCTAGGAAAGGAACCTTGATACCCGGGCGACCGAAAGTGATACCAAGGTCCTTACTAACTAGCCCTTGGTTATGTAGAGTACGTGTTAATACCTCAAAAGCTAAAATAAAGAGAAAAGGGGAGAGGAGGTCTCCTTGTCTCAAACCTCTAGTGGGTTGAAATACTGTGGTTGGTTCATCATTAACGAGGACCGAGTAGGATACAGTTGAGACACATTCCTTTATTCTGTTAATGAAAAGGTCGTTGAACCCAAACTTTGATAATACTTGGAACAGAAAGGACCACTCGATGCGATCATACGCCTTTTCCATATCTAATTTAAGAGCAACCATGCCCATTTTGCATTTCTTCAGCCGAAACGAATGCAAAGCTTCATGAGCAATCAGAATATTGTCCTGGATGGATCTCCCTTTCGTGAAAGCTCCCTGGAGGGGGTGTATTAGTTTGTCAAAATTTTTGGTTAACCGTCCTGAAATTACTTTAGCTATGATTTTATAAATTGTAGAGCATAAACTGATAGGTCTATAGTGGTTTACTGTAGTCGGGTCATCGCATTTCGGTAGAAGAGTAATAAAAGTATGGTTTATCTAACGCAGTAGCCTGCCACTGGAGAAGAAAGCTTTGACGGCTTTTATTACAGAAGGGCCAACTGTAGGCCAGAACCTTTGGTAGAAACAAGCTGGGAAGCCATCAGGGCCCGGAGCCTTGTCCGGGCCCATAGAAAAAACAACTGCTTTGATCTCATTGTTTGTTACAGGAGCCGAGAGCATGTCGTTGTCTGCTTGTGAAACTAATGGTGGAATGACCGCTAGGTCCGGAGACAGATCCGAAACAGGGGCCGACGAAGCTCTGAACCGAGCTTTGAAGTCTCGGACAAATTCTTGTTGGACTGTATGGAAATCAGTCGTGGACTCCCCACCGGGAAGTAGGATAGACTTGATCATTTTTCTGCCTCGTTTTGCAGTCGCTATCTTATGAAAATAGCCAGAGTTGGAGTCATTAAGTTTGGTATATTTTACTTTGGCCTGCTGGCTCCAATAGCGACGGTGAAAGTCGAGCATACGTTCTCTCTTGTTGAGTAATTGTTTTAGGATTTGAACATCTCTGATGTTATAGTTTGAGATAAGAGAGGTCTGTAAAAGCAAGAGCTTTTGATCCGTCACGAGAATTTGGTTATGAATATTGCGTACAGTATTTTTATGCCATGATTTGGAAAGCTTTTTAAGGACTTTAGCCTTTTGAAGCAATTTAAACATCAAAGAACCTTGTGGGTTTGCTCTCCAGGCTTGCGAAACTAAGTTTCTATAATCTGCCCTTACCGCCCAAGCCAATTCGAACTTAAAAGGCTTATTCTTAGGCTGAATGTTGTGACGGAAATCTGTGGAGATCGGAGCATGATCAGATCTCGTAAAAGGATGGATCTGTGTACGAAGTGAGTCATAAATGGTAAGCATGTCCGTGTGGATTAATAGGCGATCAAGTTTCTCTAGACATGTGACCACATTTTTCGATTTACGTTGCCAGGTAAACTGACTCCCGTTAGATGGTACTTCCAAGAGTGATAGTCTGTTCTTCAAATCTAGTAGACGCGTGAAACGCGACGTCGAAGGGTAGGCTCCGCCAAGTTTGTCAGCTGGGGTAGCTATTTCATTAAGGTCTCCCATAATACAGAAGGGAATAAGAAGTGACTGTATGTAAAGGGAGATCGTTTCCCAGAATGCTGATTTACGACGCTCATCCGGAGGGGCATAGACCACAAGAACAGCAAAACACCGCTGAGTAGCGTAGTCCGAGTAGTTAAAATGAATGAATCGGTGATGAACCGAAATAAGTTCAATTGATCCTTATGAGGCAGAAATATCTTTCTGCAGGAGACAAATCCCCCCAGAAAATCCGATTGCCTGATCAAACGCTACATTAGAGAACCCACATTTACGCAGAGTGCTTTCGGCAGGAACCTTATCGGTCTTAGTCTCTAAAAGGGTCAGGACGTTGATATTATTATTTTGACAGAAAATCTCTATATTTGTCCAGAAATTACGACTCCGGATGCCGAGGGAGTTCCAAGTGCATATATTCATAAAAACCTTTGGAGGCAAACTGTTTGTACTAATCTAGACCTGTAAGTAGGCTTTAATGAACGAATTTTGTAATAAAGAATCCGATTTACTTGTATGGTAGTTACGATCAATTCCGACCACTTGGGAAGGATGAAAGGGTCCAGTGAGGATCATAGGTAGTGAAACTTAGAAAGGATGAGAGGGTCCCACCTTTCTACTGTGTATACGAAGCCATTTGGATTTTGATTCAATGATAGCATTGGCCGTGTCATGTGCTTGTGAGCAAATAAAAGGTCCTGGTAGGACAAAAGATAAGTTGATCCAAGTGTTCCCAAGGGTGGTTTATCACAATCATAACAAAGATTGAAACATGTCTTTTTAGAAGCAGGACATGATAGAGAAAAACAATTAAGGAGTGTGTTATCACTCATTGAAAGCCATTTATGCTGGTAGCAAATCATAACCATATAGGTCGAGTACATTAGGCCATTAATCAAACCAAAATTACAATAGACTTCCAAGATAAGTACAATGCGAATCCATGTAGGAAAGGCCCGGGCTGAGCTCCCAAACCCAGCTTGAACACAGCTTGTGAGGAGCAAAACGAGTTGATGCAAAGAGCACAGATGAGAACATCCCCAGCCCCAAGGCCACCAAAAACCAAGAACCTGCGAACCGTAGGAGGGACCTGAGAACAGGCAGAACCTGCACCAAGACAAAACCAACAACAACATCCACCAAACCAAGGGAAAAACAAACATAGATGAAAGCAAGGAGTAATAAGCATCAGAGACAAAAAACCAGCAGCCAAATTTATAAAAACCAGTGGAAAACACCCTACCAAGCCGTTGAAGACGGAAGTTGAAAGCATTTGAGAAAACAAAAGACAAGGCAACGAGCCTATCAAAGCGAAAACAAGGCCGGATGCCGAGAGCATACCGAAAGCCACAAGACTGGGAGGAATCCCCAAAAACAGAGTTAAACCAAAAATTCCAGTCTCGGACATCATAATAAAGGTGTGTAAACATGATCGAACTAAACAAAACCAAAAAGGGGTTGGAGTAATTAACAAAAGGGTGATCGAAGTCAAATAGTAGCTTTAGCGAGCTGTGAGCTCTAATGGCTTGTTGAAGCCGGTAGTAGTCAGTTTTAGGTAACTAGTTGGCCTTGTAAGGGCAAGCATTGGTTTCTATTATTAGTTGAAAGAAATGGTGGAACTCGTCCCCGAGCACAAAACGCGATCGATAAAAAAGAGACACCACAACACAACAAGTAGCAGAATCGAATTGAATCAATTCATTGACACAAGAGGTAAATTTCGCAGTACTACTTAACTTAATAAAACCATGGTGGATGAAAACAATCCAGTAAATACACTGATTTGAGAAATTAGCTGATGTAAAAGTGGGATTGTGATCCCAAAGGTGTCCAGTAGGATAGATTGAGTAAGTATGGTGCTTGTAGACCATAACAAAGGTCAAGTGGTTAGTCGAGAGAGAGGGCGAACTTACAGAGATAAAACAGTGAGCAGTATCTAGAAACGAGAAGCAGAGCAGCGACCAGGAGGAGGGACCAAACAACCACCAACGCCACCGGGAAAGGCGACGGCACCCGCCCAGCCACCACCAGCAAAACCCCACCCTCAAACAAGCTCGAAAGCAAGCACGAAAGATCCTCAAAATGGGCGATTCATGCCCAAACGAGAGCGATTCATAAGGCGGCGCCACCGCTAGGGAGACCTTGCACAGGTAAAAGCCGTCATGAACGGGGAGAGAGCGAGTGGGCCCGAATCGACGCCTCGAAGCAGGTTGTGGAAGGATCAGGCCAGGGCAGGAGGGAGTAGTAGAGGGGTTAGCCTTCGGCTTTCGCAGGTGAGCGGGTCGGGATCCGCAAGGGTTTGGTGGCGGCGGCTGGTCGGCCAATTTGGGAGAGGAGGGGATTTTCATCCGCTAGCATTTCATACTACATTTTTAACCAACGAGAATAATTCAAAACTTTTTTTTTAATAAAGTTAATATTAACTGTACAATCCCTTATATATTAATTAGATATACAAAATCATTTCATGTTATTTTTTTTAAAAAAAAAATGGGATTAATTCAAAACTTTTTTAAAAAAAATACATAGTTATAAATATACGAATTCCTTTTGTTTTCCGGGGCAACAAATATGTGTGTGTATATATATATAATGAAAAATATTATATATATAATAATCTGATTTTTTTTTATTTTCATCCAATCAACCTAATCTACATGAATTTTCAAATAATAAAATTTTTAAACATTTTTTAACGGGAAAATTAATTCAAATAATCCAACCTTTTAGGATGGGAGCAGGCAGCAACACAACCTTTGCAAATGTTACAAGAATACTCCTTAGACCATCAGCTACCACAAGCTCTAAATCAAGTCTATTTTTCACTAGGTGATGACGTGTCTCTCATTCATCTCTCTTCCAACGTCATCACTCATCACTCATTCTTCTCTTTTGTTTTTTTTTGATAAGGAAAAAATTCGGGTGGTGGTTAGCCTACCCGAGAGCATCCCGAAGGATGAGATCACGAAGATCTGAAAGAAATACAAACACAAAATACAACAAAAGTAACACCTAAAGAAAACCCGGAAAAACCCCAAACTCTAAGCAAACCAGCGGACACAACAACGAGAGGAAGGAAGCCCGGCATGGTGAAATGGATAGCGAGCGCATGGGACAGCACCAGCTGACACGATGTCTCGCCGCTGGAAAGACGGAAAGCAGAAATCCTCGTAAGGCAAAGACGACAACTTTTTATTCTTCTCTTTTGTTCTTTTCACTATTCAATGATATGGAAATTTGAAATTGAAAAAAAAAAGTGAATTTGATAGCAATTATACCAAGACAAGTGAGACAACAAAATGAATTTGACAGCATATGAACTAACAAGTTTTAAGCAAATTGGTTCATAACAATAAACAGAATAAGAAAACAGAGAGCTGGTTTTAGCCAAATTGCCGAAAAGCTTTGATATAATATGCATTATACAAGTTAGATAAATATACTTGGTTTAGTTGCATAACAAACACAACTACCCAAACCCCCAAAAACCTACCCTGTATAATGTCACAAAATATCAAAACTCAAGTAGTAGCAAAATGTGATGTTAAAACTTTGTTGGGCGATGCAAGTCGGATCTTTCATAGGTCTACCTCTTGTCCTTTTGGGCTGGTTGGCTATCTCCCCTTGATTCTCACATGGCTTCCGTGGTGGCTGACCATCCTTTCTTGGTCTTCCTCTTGATCTCACCTACGAATGTAACAATATAATTTGAAGTGTCATAACTGAATTTTGATTTCAAGTGAGAAAAAATCAACCATAAAGGCATAAAGTAATACTTGTGTAGGAGCTGATTCTTGTAATGACGTGTCACCTTTCCGAGGACATGTTCTCTTATTATGATTTTTTCCTTTACAAATTTGGCAAGTCATTTCAATTCCATGCTTGGACAACTTGCCTTTCTTGTCAAATCTCTCACGATCCTCCTTCCTTCTATTTTTTTTGGGTCTTCCTACTCTAGCCTTGATTGATGGATGGTCTAATGCATACTCTACTTCTTCCCAATGGCTCTCCCCCTTCATTGTCTTAATGAAACGATTATAACTTTGAAGATATTTTTCCTTCTTGAACCAGTCAGCTACAAGATTTTCTGAAGGAACTCTTAGCCAATTGTAACAAGCTACAGCATGACAGCAAGGTATACCAGTAAGATCCCACTTTCGACAACTACAAATCTTATGCTCAACGCTCACACTAAACATGTCACAGTGATGAATCACTTGAAACTCAATGGGGGATGAAGGTTTGACCCCACAGTTCCGAGCTTCTGACTTCTCTAATTCCAACTTTCTTCTGATTCTTGGACAAATATCATCAGAAGTATTACTCATTAGACAAATTTTGACAAACAATCTTTCCATCAATTTTAACCTATAAGAGGTTCATAGGGAAACGAGAATAGTATCATTTAAATGTCTCAATTAATCACTATGTAACGGAAAAAAAAGTATGACTAGCTCGTACCTTATGTCTTCAAGCATGTAAATGAGAGGTTTTGCTCTTGCTTCCAGTATAAAGCCATGAAATGTTTCAGCCAAATTTCTGACAATCATCTCACATTTACTCATTGTTCTTAGATATGCTCTACAAAAGCGTGTTGGATTTTGGTGTAGAAAGTCTTCTGTAGCATGATTGCTCACAATTCTCATCTCATCCAATGCGGCATTCAAATATGCTTGAGTATATGCTCTAGCAGCCTTCCAGAATAGCAATTTCAGTTGATCTCCCTTGTGTTTCTTGTGCCAATTTGCAAAAATATGGCGTGCACAATTCCTATGCGCCACTTTTGGAAAATGATATTGTACAACATTGCATAAACCCTGAAATATATATATATATATATATATATATATATATATATATATATATATATATATATATATATATATATATATAAATATATATATATATATATAAATATATAAATCTATATAAGTGAATAATATTATTAATTTCATCAGAGGTAATGTCTATAGAAGATAAAGAAAAAAATTACCTTTTGTTGGTCAAAGCTGATGGTACAGTTTTCACCACCAAATCCGCTCAAATCCTTTTTCAAATTCTAAAAAAACCAGCTCCATGAGTCACTATTTTCAGCTTCCACGACTGCCAAAGCTATTTGATACATTTGGTTATTTCCATCTCTCCCAACTGCACATAACAACATACCACCCAAATAGGTTTTCAAGAAGCACCAATCCAAACAAATCACTGGCCTACATCCTTTAAGGAATCCCTCCCTTAGACCAGGAAAGCATGAATACAACCTTTTAAATATGTTTGGATTTGTAGGGATAGCTGGCTTAGCAGTGAGCAAATTTATAGTAGTGAGGGGATCTACCTTTCTTAACTCAAACAAATATGACCCTAACTTATTATAATGTTCATTGGTTGTTCCATATATCATCATGTGGTCATGTTTTTTCACCCTATAACATGTAAACCTCTTTAGTTGCACACCGAATCTCTCCATCACTTCTCTTATTAATGCGTTAGTAGACCGACCAGGATCTTTCTTGTATTGTTCTAAATACTCTTTTGCTAACCACCATGCTTTCACTTGAATATTCTCCTAATCTTCTCTATTGCATGTGTGGTCAGGAGTGACTGATTTCACAAAAAATGTTCCTCTCTTACCATCCCATGAAGCATAAATCTTCCATGTGCAACCCTCCTTGCACTTGGCTGCTAACTTGTTATTCTTTTCACTCTTATACCATCTAATGCTATAGCATGCTACAACAACATACCTAATAACTTGATCTTTAAATATCTAAGGTGATGCAAAAAGCATTCCAACTCTCCAAACAAAATTCTTCAATGCATCATCACATAAAACTTTGAAATGCACTTTCTCATTCCCCGAACCAATTTCATCAACATCGTCATCCTCTACAGCCGGCAATGCATAAAGGCTCTCCGAGTTGTCACTATCACTTGCATGTTGTTCATTGTGTGCATTTATATAAGAAGACCCAACATTCTCAAATGGAGTGTTTATCTCCATCAATTTCTGTCTATTAGCAAGCCATTCATCATCACTGTCACTTGAAGATTCTTCACTTACACAACTATCTTTCTTGCTATCTTCTATTTCATTGCACTCATCCTCACTAGCCACATAGGTAGGGTCTATTTCGAAGCCAGAATCTTGAAACCAATCTAGATAATCTTTAGATAAGCCTTCATCACCCCCACATAATAATCTTCCATTTTCACCTTAATAAGATATCATAAGGCAAAAAAAAAAATCATTTTTTAAAATTAAATTCCCTGAATTTCAACACCAATAACCATTAACTGATGATCAGACCAAACCCTATCACCAATTCTATGTCAAGAAGAAAACTTTACAAATAAATCATGTAAAAAAAACCATACCAAAGATGTTCATCGACTCAATTTCGTGCCTCGGTGCTCCTACGGTTCTACAAATCACATATTCCTCTGAACTGTGACCTTGAGCTTTTCCCTCTTTCTTGCGCCCCCTTGCAAATTGAACAGACCTCCCTTGTAGATCAAGTTTGGTGATGTGTTCGCTACCGCAATAGAACCAAGAATCGGGCCATATTGCTCTCTCAAATTTTCATCAAATCCATCACTCTTTCTACATGTTCAAGCTCTACCCTAGTTCCCCCTCTTGTTGCTCTCGTTGGTCTACTGCAAAAGTAGATGATACTCATGATATTTGTTTATTTAAATAATAATATCCCAATATTTTATTACTTATGGTATTTATTTATTTATTTATTTTAATAATCATCTCACTTAAAAAGCAAAAAACAACTATCAGGACTGGAATATTCGCCTAATTAAAAAATGAAAACGCGCCTCACGCGCTAGGGTTTCACAACCCCGTCCACTGCCGCCTTCTTCCTCCTTCCTTAATCAATTCGCCATCCAGACCGACGCTGCTCTATACGATCCCCAGTCTTGTTCAGTCCGCTCATTTGGAGGTAGCTCTTGCAATCCTCAATGGATTTCGGAAAGAATTTGGGCGAATAGCCCTCCAATTTCATCAATTGCTCACTTGCTTCTTGAGCGTTATTCTTCCTTTTCATCCTCCGGGAGGATTAACTGTTCTCTCTGGGTTGATTACCTGATGCTGGGGTCGTCGGGGCTTCAAGATGGGCGCGGAGCGGTCGCTGCGCAAATTGCCCGGAAAAGGTGGTGTGTGGGGATGTCTTCTGCTGCAGGTTTCTGGCACCGGGTGATGGTGCACTTGATACTTATAGCCTTACAGACTACAACTGATGGGAGATCTCCCAATTGCAGTCCTACTGCTGAGTTTCACCATCTTTTGTATAGGCTAAAACAATTGCTCGTGCCTTCTCTATTGAGGAGACTTATCAGTGCACATTTTTATCTTACAAGAGGTTGGAGGAGCACTCCTACGGTTAAGGTATCGTTCTGCTGTGCTGCTATTGTGAGGTGAATCTGTCATGTTTTACAGTAACTTTTATATCGATTTCTGCATACATTTCATGCATTTGGGCTAGAATAATATAGAATCTATGTAGTTTATGTTTATTTGTCAAATTATGGAATCTACACCAGTTTCTATTTAATTTCGCAAAATTCGAGGCAATTTACAGCAGTTCTGAGAAAGGTTGGAAAAGCTCGGAAATCAACTACAGAAGTCCAAGGTCAAGAAGCAGCGGAACCATGACGAATCAAGCCGGAGACCAGATTTACTCGATATCGAGTTCCTTTACTCGATCTCGACAAAAGTTGTCCGAGCACACCTGGTCGAGCAGAGCATATCAAGAAGCTGAGAGCCAGTGCCAACCCGACTCCGGAGCCTTACTCGATCTCGAGTAAACTAGTCGAGATTGACCAACACCCTGATGCCATGTTCGGAGTCGAGGAGATGTGCCAAGTCGAGGAGCCGAGGACTGAAGACGCCGAGCACCAGTCTACTCGATATCGACAACCACCACAGCGCCAGTCCGAGTCAGTACCGAGGAGCAGTTCCTCGACAACACCAGGCCACGCAGAAGTCGACATGGTTACTCGATATCGAGGACTTTTGTCGATATCGAGGAACCCATCAGCGCCAATCCGAGCCTGATCGAGCAGCAGCAACCCGAGATGCCCAGCCTAGCCGTAGTCGACGCCAGAGTTACTCGATCTCGAGTAAACTTGGTCGAGATCGAGGAAAGATGTCCAGAGCCGCGTCACGTGTTTTTGCTGTCCTACGCGGATTGGGAGTTCTTGGGGCCGAAGGAATCCGAGATGGCCGAGATCTATCAACATCTATCAAAACCTATCAACACATGGAAGATTTACCTATTTTAGATAGAATTTCCCTTTTTGATTTAATTCCTTTATTGCATTTATTTATCTTTAAGCCTTTAGATAATTAGATTTAGATATAAATATAGATGTTCTTTCCTTGATTAGCGGGGTTTGAGCACTATAAATAAAGCCTTAGGGGCTGAGCATTAGGCATCTTATTCCAATTCAATTTCAGAAACAATAAGTCACATAGAGAGAGAAGGAGAAGAGGTTGTAAGTTTGAGTTTATTAATGCAAGTTAGTTCTTTTTCATCAAAGATGTCTGCTATTGCGATGAGCGAGTAGTCCACCCACTTCTAGGGTTAGGGTGAGCCCGACGGTGGCCATGTAAGGTGATGCGGTGAAGGTTTGATCTTTTTATGCAATTCGTCTTCTATCCCTATGAGCATGATTCTTTTGCGAGAGTTGAAGGTGATCCTTGTTTGTGTTATTGAAGCGAAAGTGATCTTAATGCAACTTGGATTAATTATGTGAAAAGGGTTAGTAACAATTAGGGTTTATGTGAAAGTCTCTATATTCCAATTTGTTAATAACGAAAGTTATTTGATGGAAAGCATGATCTTTTATGCCTTTATGTGTTATTTTGCATGGTTATCGTTGTGGTATTGATACCCTGGCCTTGGAAGTATTTTGATATATTGATTTATTTCGTTGAAAATCTGAGTTCTGTGTTCGAGAATTTGCAATTTAAAGTTTCTATCTTTGTCGATCTCGGGGAGTTTTAGTCGATATCGAATAGCACTTAGTCGATATCGAGTAAGGGTTGTCGAGATCGAGTTTCTATTGCTGAGTTTGCTTTCTGTCGTCACTAGCCTTAGTCGATATCGAGTAGAAGTTTACTCGATACTGGTCTGTTGCTAAGTCTGCTGTCTGTCGTCGATTTCTGTTTCTGTGATCGACTTGCTTTGGTCGATATCGACATAGCTGTTGTCGATATCGAGTTGATTCCGTTACTTGCTTTATTTTACTGCTTTGCTTTTTTGTTTCTATCTTTCTTTCTGTCTTTCTGCTTTTCTATCAGTGAGATTTACAGCTGCCTGAGATCCACTGACACGCTTCCTCGAGGATCGATCCTAACTTTCCACTATTGCATAGGGAGAGAGTCTTGTAATTATTTGCTGGGGCACGAATCTGGTTTGAATTATATTTTATATTTTGAACTTGATTTCCTCCTACCACAAATTGGCGCCGTTTCCGGGGAAGCTATCATTCGCGCCTTAGGTAGTCAGATCTCACTTTTCTTTTAAGTTACTTCGCAGGTGTATGCGCCGTTCTGGTCAACCACCTGAGTTTGACGACTTAGACGATCCGGAACGCCTCTTACACATCCAAGCTAAGCTAAAAAGAGTCATGGCGGCCGCAGAAACACAGGAACAGCTGATTGCGAGGCTTACAAGGGAACTGGCCGTTAAAGATGCTGCAATCTCCGCTGAGAAAGCAGGAAGGGAACAAGCAGAAGCTGAGCTTGCCCTATACCCAACCACTGCAGAGGATTATATGCATCTAACTCTCGTCGTGCCTGAATCGGCCATCTTAATCCCTGAAAATAACTATGAAATTCGCACTTAATTCCTTATTGAAATTAAAAATCATGCTTTTCATGGTAGATTTAATGAATGCCTTCTGCGACATATTACCAACTTTACTGACATGTGTCGTACTCTTGCTGAAGGCACTACCTTGGAGTACATCCTGATGAAAGCTTTCCGTTGGTCTCTAGCTGGTCCTGCATTAAAGTGGCTAGAAGGACTGAAACCGTGATCCCTCACGACATGGGCTCAAGTAAAGTAGGAATTTCTCAATAAATTCTTTCCTCCTACTAAGACAGCGCTCCTTCGCTAGAAGATCACATCTTTCAAACAACAGCCCGGGGAGCCGCTGGCAGAGGCTTGGGAACGCTATAAGGATCTACTGCGATCATGCCCAACGCATGGACAACAACCCTGCATAGTTCAAGAGATCTTCTTCAATTCTCTGGACTTGGCTGCAAAGGACAGGATCAACACATATACTCACTATGAGTATCTAACAATGCCGCCTGCTGAAGCATGGGCTGCTCTCGATAAGCTGACCAACTATGATAACAAGTATGGGACTCCAGTCAACTATGAGGAGAACCCCTACGCCAGGCCAGCACTATCCATGCCTCTCTATGAGCCCCCTAAGGAGATTGATCTAGATGTAAGGGAGCAGTACTACAGATATCAGAATAATAAGCTCCTCAAACAAGTAAAGTATCTTTCTGTCAACCAGCCTTGTATTGAATGCGGATCATAGAGGCACACCACTACTGAGTGCCCCACACACAGAGCAAGTCAGGCTGGCAGAATACCATGAAGAGGCAGCTTACGCAGGGGGTCCCAATCGCTACATGGGGGACTAAAGGTTTCAGTAACCACAATGGAACTAAGGTGCCCCTAGGAACCCCTCGCCCTACAGAGCTCCAGGACATCCGGAAAGGGACCAGAAAAGGGATGATCTACAGACAGTCCTAGAGGAAATACAGAGGAATCATTCAGAAACTAAGCAGTCCTTCAACTCTGTCGACACTCAGATGCAAGGTGTCAACTCTAGGCTTGGGGAAATTGATATATGGCGGAAATCGGTTGATACACAGATTGGCCAGCTAGCAACAGGAATCCCCAAACAGTCAGGTTCACTCCCTGGATATTCAGAACCAAATCCCAAGGGAAAGACCGGACACATCGCTGCTGTAAAACTCAGAAGTGGCCATCAGCTACATGGGCTAGAGGTCGGAAAGCAACAAGACGAAGGAGAACAGCAACTCGATATCGACCAGACCTTGGTCGATATCGACAAAAGGCAACTCGATATCGAGGAAGGTTTACTCGATATCGACGACAAAGTGGGCCAACCTTCGTTTGCACAGCACAGCAACTCGACACCAAAGAAGCTAGTCGATATCGAGGAAGAAATGGTCGATATCGAGGAGACACAAGTCGAGATCGAGAAAGCTGCAGCACCTCCGACATCTGTTCTGGCTCCAAATCAGGAAAAAAAGCTGCCCTTCCCAACAAAATCTCCAAAGGATTCAGCAGAAAAAAAGTTTCAGCGCTTCATCAAGATGCTTCAGAAGCTCGATGTCACCATTCACAGAAGCTCTCAGTGAAATACCATCCTACGTCAAATTCCTCAAGGAGATTTTAAGCAAAAAGCGGTCAATGGCTGAAATTACAGAGGAGTGCAGCCATTTGGACATACTTGAGAAGAGGTCAGATCCAGGTAAGTTTGCTATAACCATTGGATTTGGTCCATACAAAATTAATGCTTTGTGTGATATTGGAGCTAGTGTGAATATAATGCCTTTAACAATTTGGTCCAAGATTAAGATAGGTGCCCTAGAGCCTGTGGATGCTAGGCTTTATATGGCCAACAACACGGTGGTCATTCCAACAGGCATGGTGGACAATGTGCCAGTACAAGTAGGTAAGTTCTTTGTCCCTGCTGATTTCTTAGTTGTCGATATGCAAGAAGACCCTGCTTGTCCAATTATTCTAGGAAGACCCTTCTTGGCAACGGTGGATGCCAATATAAGCGTAAGGAAAGGAGTGCTCACTTTCAACATCAGCGATGAGGTAATTGAGTATTCCTTTAATAAAACTGAAAGACATACAGGTCCAATGGAAGAGGTGAAATCTATCTCAGCTGGCTACATCACTTGCGGGGATCCCAAGGTAAGAAATATGACTCCTGAAGAGCTGAAAAAGAGGGAGATGGAGGCCCAGGTGGAGAAGATCATGGCCATCCTGAACGAGGAAACAGAGAATCCACTCGACTCAAATCAAGATACGTCGATTTGGACTAACTATTTTTCGGATGCCTTGACAGGATGCAAGTTTGGGGTCGTAGTCGACCAGAATTCCTCGATATCGAGGACATTGGTCGATATCGACCAAGCTCAGAAACCACCACCAGCAGCAGCGTCGTCGAGCAGCCAAATAGAAGCCACAGACTCCTCGATATCAACCAACCTTCTGCGTCCTCGACTTCACCTGTATCGACGAGCAAGCCCCTGGAAGCAGAGCAGAACTCCTCGATATCGACCAAGCATCACCTTCACCAGCTCTAGCTTCCTCGACGCTGACTCCACTAGAGAGGCTGAACTCCTCGATATCGAGTAAGTTACTCGATATCGACCAACATATGGCTTCCTCGACGCCACCATCCTCGAGCAGTCCACCACTAGAAGCTGAAAACTCGTCGATATCGAGTACTGTTCCTCGAGATCGACCAAACACTGTGGTCCCCGATTTCGTTTCTGTGAAGGTAAGCCAAGGTATGGATCTTTTCTCTCCTATTTCCATCAAAGATTTATCTATACATGGGAGAGGTTTGCCTTGGTATGTGCGCTTATGTAGGATTTCCAATGATGAGCCTAAGGAGTATGAAGTTGGAGACAAGCTCTATGTTTCCAAATCCAAAGATCATTGGTTTCCTTACAAATTCAACAAGAAGAGGATGGGACCTTTCGTGGTGAACAAGATCCATTCTGGAGGATTGCAGCTGATGGACAAGAATGGAGTCCTTTTTGAAGCCCAAGCTACATGGGCCCTGCAAATGGCACCTTGAGCTTAATGGAGAAAGTCGGCCTAGCAACTATAAAATCTAGAGCTTGTACATATACATTTATTTTTTGGGACTTTTGGACATTTATTGCTTTTTGTTTGTTTTTAGTGTTTCTATTGTAGGGACGTCTTCTATATTTTTCAGGTCCATGAGGATAGAAGCAAGCTATATTCGGACTCGGCCCAAGCATATTATGAAGCCCTGCACACTTGTCTTGTGAGTTTCTTTCTTTACCCTTATTTTTTATACAGTGAGGACACTGTAATATTTAAGTATGGGGTGGGGTAAGGGCTTACTTTATGCATATTTGATTTATTTGACATTATGTGTACATGTTTAGAATTTATTTCTTTGAATTGCTACATGGCTAAGTTTGGAATTCATTATTGATTTATGTGCTTATATGCATGTTTTCCAAAAGTTGAAAAAAAATGACCCCCATTGAAATTTTTTGATTAATGTCATGGAAGCTTATATTGAACTCGACGATGCAAAATTGGATTCATTAGAGATATAGCATGAAATTTCCTAGTAAAGGGAAGTCAATATTAAGTGCATATATTTTCTTGAAAACCATAAAAGGAGGTAAAATTTGATATTCCTTTTGACATGTTACATGATAAGAGGATAGAGGACTTTATATTTCCATACAATGCTCATTGTTTATAATTCCTAGCCTTACCTATGCTTATGCATCACAAAAGCCATAATATGCCTTATTTCAATTATTGCTCCACATGATCTAAATATTGCCATTCTTTACCTTATTTCATATCCGGGGATTATGTTGAGAATGATGTTACATTATGGAGATTGTTGTATGGTTGTTGTGTTTTTATATATCATATATGGAGTTTGAAAGGAAATTGTTTTAAAAATATGGAAAATTGAATGAGTGAAAGAAAATCCGATCACCTCAGGAGATAAAGGTAGATCGACCCTGCTCGCTAAGATAATAGTTTGGCAAGATGGGACACACAGGTGAGGAGTCCAAAGCACTAAGTATCCGGGGCCATTCATGACACCCATGTTTGCGACTCGCGAGAAGGCAGTGCTGAGGTTAGAGAGGTAAAAACATTATTATTGAGAAAAAAAGCATTATAAAAGGTGATGAATCTTATGAAGAAGGAATGTGGAAATTCAATTTGGAAAGTACTCTATTTCCCCGGATCATTTGCACCACATTGCCAAAAAATTTGCCCACCTTTAGCCTTTTACCAATCTACTCCTTATTGAGCTTAAATTAAAGTCCTCTTGATTATTAATGCTTTGTCACATATGAATTGTTTTGCATAACCCTCCTTTTGTGAGTAGATGTTGCTTTTATATATTTGCACATGCATGGATCTGTGACACTAGTACCTTTTCGAGGATGGTAATTGACTGCAGGGACATATGACAATGAATCTAAGATGTTGAGAGTTTTGATTCCTTCCCCTGAATGACAAATAAAAGTATTGCTTGAGGACAAACAAGCTTAAGTATGGGGTGTTTGTTGTGAGCTGAATCTGCCATGTTTTACAGTAACTTTTATATCAATTTCTGCATACATTTCATGCATTTGGGCTAGAATAATATAGAATCTATGTAGTTTATGTTTATTTGCCAAATTATGGAATCTACACCAATTTCTGTTTAATTTCGCAGAATTCGAGGCAATTTACAGCAGTTCTGAGAAAGGTTGAAAAAGCTCGGAAATCAACTACAGAAGTCCAAGGTCAAGAAGCAGCGGAACCAGGACGAATCAAGTCGGAGCCCAGATTTACTCGATATCGAGTTCCTTTACTCGTTCTCGACAAAAGTTGTCCGAGCACACCTGGTCGAGCAGAGCATATCAAGAAGCTGAGAGCCAGTGCCAACCCGACTCCGGAGCCTTACTCGATCTCGAGTAAACTAGTCGAGATCGACCAACACCCTAATGCCATGTCCGGAGTCGAGGAGATGTGCCAAGTCGAGGAGCCGAGGACTGAAGACGCCGAGCACCAGTCTACTCGATATCGACAACCACCACAGCGCCAGTCCGAGTCAGTACCGAGGAGCAGTTCCTCGACAACACCAGGCCACTGTTGATAGGGAGGAAATCGAGTATGAAATATAACAAAATAAATCAAACCAAATTTTGCCCACCCAAATAATTACAAGACCTCCTCCTGATGCAGCAGCGGGAAGTCAGGATCGATCCAAGAGAAAGCGTGTCAGCGGATCCTAGGTAGCGGTGAAATCTCACGGTCAGAAGTCGACAACATTGTCCTCGATCTCGACTAGGGTAGTCGGCAGAAGATCGGACAGTCGAGCAGAGTAGCAAACACAGGCACTGAGCTAGTCGATCTCGACGAGGCGTACTCGATATCGAGTAGGGCCTTTGTCGACTTCGAGTTGGCTTGTCGAGTACCTGCACAGGAGAAGCTACAGCGACCTTGGTCGAATATCAGTAGTCGAGCTCGACCAGGATTGGTCGAGATCGAGTAGAACAGAAACTTAAAAACGAAAGAAAATAAAGAACAAATGCTTTAGGGTTTCGACTAAACTTAATGTAAAAGACTTCCAAGATTGGGGTTTGCAACAAAGATAACCACGCATGCATAAGGCAGAGATAAAACAGATAATCATGTGAATAGCATCAAGGACAAGCTTTCGCTTTTTCCAACAATTAGACAACTCTTTCAAGAAACCCTAATTGTCTCTACCGATTTTATGTTTATAATCCAAGTTGTTAGCATGGATCTCCATTAGACGGGTAATAAACACATAAACAAGTAGGAAAATGCTCAAAACATGATAAAGGTCGAATCTTTACCTCAAGCACGCATGGCTATCGTTGGGCTCGCCCCAACCCTAGAAGTGGGTGGACTACTCATGCCTCATCGCATTCGCAGACATTGAATGAAAGAAAATAACAACTTGCATTAACTACATTCAAAGCCTTTACAATCCCGACAGTCAACTTTCATAAACTGCCAAAACCTTAAAACCTTCGAACTCCTAAATTTCTATGGAACTACTTCTCTGATTGAAATTGAATGCATAAAACTGAGCCCCATGGGCTTTATTTATAGCCTTCTAATCCTTGCTAATCAAGGATAGAATCTCCTATCTATATCTAAAATTATATCTAAAAGGCTTAATGATAAATAAAAGCAATAAAGGAAATAAATCTAAAAGGAAAAGATAAATCTAAACTAGGTAATATGTCTTCATGATGATAGATCTTCCTTCCATGGATAGATGATGATAGATTCGGCCTTCTCGACTTCCTTCATGCCCAAGGAATCCCAACTCTACTCGAACTGCTCACGTCGATGCGTTTCCAGAAACTGGTCTACTCGACATCGACAAGGGCTCGTCGACATCGACTAGGATTCGTCGTTGACTGATCTTCTTGGGTGACTCTGCTCGACCTGGCTCGGATCTGGGCTCCTGGGCGTCGTCGATCTCGACTAGGGCTCATCGAGGTCGACTAGGGTTGTGGTTGAGGATGGCTCTCTGGTGATGTCGAGGACTCCTCCTCGGCATGGACTCGGACAGGCGCTAGGTGGCTCGTCGATCTCGACAAGGTCTCATCGAGATTGAGTAGAGAATGCTCGGCGTCTTCGTCCTCGGCTTCTCGATCAGCTCCTCTTCTCATCGACTCCGGTTGTGGCGCTGAGGTGTCGTCGATCTCGACTAGGTCTTGTCGAGATCAAGTTGTGTTCCGGGAGTCGGGTTGGTCTGGATCAGCTTTCTCGACCAGGCTTTGTCGACCAAGTCCGCCGGGCTCTCTACTCGAGATCGAGTAAGGTGTACTCGACATAGAGTAGCCCTGGCTTTAGCTCGGTTTGTCCTGGTTCTGTACTCTCGGATTCTGGACTTCTGTAGTTGTTTTCCGAGCTTTTCTGACTTTCCTTAGAATTGCTGTAAAGCGTCTCGAATTCTGCGAATTTAAACAGAAACTGGTGTAGATTCCAGAATTTGGCAAATAAACATAAACTACATAGATTCTGTACTATCTAACCCAAATGTATGCAATGTATGCAGAAAACGATATTAAAGTTACTGTAAAATATGACAGATTCAGCTCACAAAAGCCACGCAGAAGTCGACATGGTTACTCGATATCGAGGACTTTTGTCGATATCGAGGAACCCATTAGCGCCAATCCGAGCCTGATCGAGTAGCAGCAACCCGAGACGCCCAGCCTAGCCGTAGTCGACGCCAGAGTTACTCGATCTCGAGTAAACTTGGTCGAGATCGAGGAAAGATGTCCAGTGCCGCGTCACGCGTTTTTGATGTCCTACGTGGATTGGGAGTTCTTGGGGCCGAAGGAATCCGAGATGGCCGAGATCTATCAACATCTATCAAAACCTATCAACACATGGAAGATTTACCTATTTTAAATAGAATTTCCCTTTTTGATTTAATTCCTTTATTGCATTTATTTATCTTTAAGCCTTTAGATAATTAGATTTAGATATAAATATAGATGTTCTTTCCTTGATTAGCGGGGTTTGAGCACTATAAATAAAGCCTTAGGGGCTGAGCATTAGGCATCTTATTCCAATTCAATTTCAGAAACAATAAGTCACATAGAGAGAGAAGGAGAAGAGGTTGTAAGTTTGAATTCTGTGTTCGAGAATTTGCAATTTAAAGTTTCTGTCTTTGTCGATCTCGGGGAGTTTTAGTCGATATCGAATAGCACTTAGTCGATATCGAGTAAGGGTTGTCGAGATTGAGTTTCTGTTGCTGAGTTTGCTTTCTGTCGTCACTAGCATTAGTCGATATCGAGTAGAAGTTTACTCGATACTGGTCTGTTGTTGAGTCTGTTGTCTGTCGTCGATTTCTGTTTCTGTGATCGACTTGCTTTGGTCGATATCAACATAGCTGTTGTCGATATCGAGTTGATTCCGTTACTTGCTTTATTTTACTGCTTTGCTTTCTTGTTTCTATCTTTCTTTCTGTCTTTCTGCTTTTCTGTTAGTGAGATTTACAACTGCCTGAGATCCGCTGACACCCTTCCTCGAGGATCGATCCTGACTTCCCATTATTGCATAGGGAGGGAGTCTTGTAATTATTTGCTGGGGCACGAATCTGGTTTGAATTATATTTTATATTTTGGACTTGATTTCCTCCTACAACAGCTGCTATGTAATTTTGTGCGGGTCTGCTACTGGTGGTTTTGACTTTTGTTGTGATCTTCAGTTAGCGGTTACTGTCGTGGTGTTTACTGTCATAGATCAGCTGTGCGTGGATGCTATTACTGATTCGCCCTTTTCACCTTTTGTTACCTATAATGGCTCACAAGCCTACATACTTGCTTACCAAACTGTAGAAAATACTTACAAGGCCAAACATCTTAATCAAGATCTTGTTACTAAATTATATACGTATACCACTATGATGTGCGATCTAATAGCGCTTCTCTTGCTACTTCTAGGTCTTATGCAGTTTATCTGCTGCTGCACCGGCTGCTTCTCTTATACTTGTAACGACCCAGAATTATGATTCATGGGTTACGTTTTAGGGCGCGCATATATGCAATTGGGCCCGAGGGCGATCCTCCTTGAAGGGGATCATACTATGTGGAATTATGATTCCCGAGTTACGTTTCGACGGATGAAACCCCTCATTGGATCTCGCGCCCTGAGTACAGGTTGAAGGTTTGAAATCGAAGGTGTATGTTCAAAGTGGGATTTTGCACCCAAATCCGGAAGGTCCGTTGGAGACCCCGGGGTAAACCCCTGTACCTGTCCTAAGTCTACAACGCGCGAAAACCTTTTTCAAGCAAAGGACGAAAGTTCTGAAAACGATACAACCAGTGCGACGGCAGAGCCGGGTCAAAACGGAGTATAATAGGAAGAAATCCAAAAAATATGAGTCTGGTGAAGTCAGGGTTCATACACTCACTCTCCGCCATATGAATGGACCCCGTCATATCAGCACAAAATCAAGTAGTAGATCGGGTACATGAAACTATACCACCAAGTCAGGCCAAGAGTCTGCCCGCGGGTCCTCTGACCGCGCTGAGGACATATAATACGCCTATACCTAGAATAAAGGATGCCTTCATGCAGTACTGAAATAAAACCACACTATCATGCTCCTAATTCATATGTGCAGAATATTGAAGAAGGCCTTAACAAAGAATACCAAGCGGTATATCCCTCTTTTACCACCACCCCTCTTCCAGACAAGGTGGAGACTGGCCAGTTCGATACTATAGCATATCAAATCTCATCATCATATCGTATCTCATCCTCATCTCGTATCTCATGATATATATATATAATTGCTCAAGGAGGACAACACCCGATGAAGCTGGGCTGCCCTATTACCCTAGCAAGGACTCTAGGACTTACAGATAACGGTCGTTCTGTATTCAAACGCATACAGAATAAGGATGCTCATTCGTAAATGCAATTGCTAAGAATGATACTACATGACATGCTCTTATGCATATGCAACACCTACATACTATATGACACATCAGGCAGGAGGTACTGGTTACTGAGTAAGCCCAGGAGGTACTTACCTCGCTAGAAGGTCAGCAAAAGAAGAATCCAGCACACAGTAGTCACGATCACAGAATATCACCTAATCACATAATGAGAATATACTAAGTATACTTCTATAGCCATTCTGAACACATATATTACTCACTCAAATTAGCAGATAGATAAGTAAGCTTGCATCAATCATACTTTCAATTCATCACGATCAACCATCTCATATCTCATACCATTCATCATAACTTGTCAACTCATCAGTTTAAAAAATATTCTCCCTATATATATCATACATATACTTTCCATATATATCATCATCATAAATATCGAACATTTAATCTCTTCTGAAATTCACCACAATATCAGGCTATTAGTCATCATCTTATTCCCAAGTTAGCTTCAGAACCATTTCAAATCCGAATAAAACAGTTAAGAGTTCTGACCCCTTGAAAATACTCGCTAAATTCCTTTTTCAGTTTATTTATTAAATCACTTTTCAACCTTTTATTAAATCTCTAAAAATAATATTTTTATACCTTAATCCCCAAATAATATTAATTATTTAACCAAATAATTCAAATGACCAAACCGGCCCGCCAAAACGCAACTAAACCCACCCGGACAAACAGTGCCGCGGCACACGCGGTGCCCACAGCAAGCGCTTGCCGCGCCCGCAGCAACTCGTCTTCTTCCTTGGCGTCGGACTGGTTCGACCCCTCATGGTGGAGCTTGGCTCTCCTTCCATTTTCGAACCCTCTCGTCCTCACAGACACCCCAATCCAAACCACCAAAGACAAACGCACACGGAATGAAGCTAAAGGAAAGAATGAACGAGGCTCACCGAGGTGTTCGCGGACGTCGGAGCTTTGTCGAAGCTCTCCGGAGGCTCGATTTGTTGCGTCGGAGAGGGAGGAACCTTGGATTTGACCTAGGAGGGTAAAGGAAGGTTCGTCCATGGAAATTTCGGATCGAACGAGAGGTCAAAACTTACTGAACCGAATTTGCGCTCGAGCGAGGTGGTGGAGCTCCGGTGGCTCGATGGAGGCGCTAGGGCCTCTGAGGCAGTGTCGGGGTGGTGGTGAACTCCAGTAGAGGTGGCTAGGACTATTGTTGCTGCTACTCGTCGAGGAACACAAAGGTTGAGGTAGAGGTGGCGATGGAGATCGGTGGTGGCGTCGAGCTGCTGCGGCTGTTGCTCTTGAGGGAGGAGGAAACAAGGAGGATGATTGGAAGAGAGCTGCAGTGATGGTGTGACAGCGGGAGATGGGAGCGGGAATGATGAAGGAGGGAGTTGGTGGAGGTGAGGTGAACGAAGAGTGTCGGGGAGATATAGGCAGGGGGGTGGCTCGTGTTGCAGGACAAGGTAGGGGGAGTGGGTAAGAGGTTGAGTGTGATATTGGTTAACCAATACCCGGAAATAAATCCCGAATACGCGAATTTTGAATCCTGAAATTAGTTCCTGAATGTTAGTTTCCCAAATGTTAGTTTTCTCGAAACTCGCTTTCTCGGTCAATTAGATTTTTAAAATTGAAAAGGATATCGCAATCCGATAATTATTTTGAATTTTCGAGGTCAAGAACGGAAATTGTTCGCCAAACGAGTTTTAAACCCGATTTTAATCTTAATTTTAGTTCTCTTTTTCCGAAAAAAATTAGGATTTAAAAATCCAAGCCTTTACATCATCCACCTCTAAAAACAAGTCTCGTACTCGAGACTAAAATCATTTTTAAAACAGGGGATGAAGTTTGAAATCGGTGAGTTCATGGATCATGTCATTGATCCCGTAAACACCTCATAAGTGCCCCTATGTGGTCCTCACAGTACTGTTGCTGTGATCATAATATCCCCAAATAGACCGTAGTAAGGATGTAATATGGGCCCCTACCACATCCTTACTCCGACTCCTTGGCCATATCATAACTCAAATACTTATCCACTTCGTGGGGCGTTATAATGAAAACTAGTGTTGTATTTATTTTTTTATTCTTATCATCCAGGTTAGTCTCTTTTGAACACGATTCAAAATTTCATGTTCGACGTTAGTCAAGTTCATTTCTACCTTCTCAGTTCATCTTACCATCCACCTCTAAGGGCTAACCTCACATTCTCTTCCTAGGTTCCATGTTATGATCAAATTCCAATACTTCAGCTTCCATCATTTCTATCATCAAGCATTATATATATATATATATATATATATAGAGAGAGAGAGAGAGAGAGAGAGACTCATATCACATATTAATAACATGACCTAAACACGTCAAGTATAGTCGCATACCATAAAATATCTAGCACGTCATCACATCATCACAGCTCATCATATCATATCACCAAGGATCTGCACACACCTACCAGTCATAAGTACACACGCAAAGAGATACTCCTCTGGTAGGCGAAACTCGAAGCCACACATGCGAACCCACCTCGAACTCAATCTCTATCCTCCGCCTGTCTGCACACTTCTTCTGGCGATCCTGGGCGACTCTCATGTGCTCACGGATGCGTCCCACCTTATCAATGGTCTCTCTAACTAGGTCCGGTAAAGATGAAACCGTGTCCGCAGGCTCATCCCAACAAACTGGCGACTTGCATCGCCTCCCATACAAAGCCTCATATGGAGCCATCTCGATCGACGCATGGTAGCTGTTGTTGTATGAAAACTCCACCAATGGTAGGTGTCTAACCCAACAGTCTTCCCACTCCAAAACACATGATCGCAGCATATCCTCCAAGGTCTGAATCGTTCTCTCACTCTGGCCATCTGTCTGAGGATGAAAAGCTGTACTGAAATGCAGTCTAGTACCTAGGCTCTCCTGAACCTGCTGCCAAAACCTCGAGGTAAAACGTCCATCTCTGTCAGATACGATCCTCTCAAGTACTCCATGAAGTCTCACGATCAGGCAAATGAACTCCTCAGCTAACCGCGATGCTGGCCATGTCTCCTGAATCGGAATGAAGTGAGCCGACTTGGTCAACCTATCGACCACGACCCAAATGGTGTCGAATCCTCTGACATCTCGCCTCAGCCCAGTGACGAAGTCCATCGAGATATCTCTCCACTTCCATGCGGGAACTGGAAGCGACCTGACAAGTCCTCCCGCTCTCTGGTGCTCAATCCGAACCTGCTGGCAAACCTGACATCTGGCTACAAAATCTGTAATGTCTGCTCGCATCCTCTGCCACCAATAATATCTCCTCAAATCCTGATACATCTTATTCGTCCCTGGATGGACAGAATAAGGAGTGGAGTGAGCCTCCTGCATGATCCTATGCCTCAGATCTGACGTCGACGGAACTACAACTCTGCCCTGAAAGGTCAGCATCCCATCTTCTCTCTCTACAAGCTCTCTGAATCGACCCTGGGCCATCCGATCCCTCAGAACTGCAATCTCTGAACAGTCTGCCTGACCTCGACGAATCTCCTCGGTCAACTCAGCCTGAACCTCCAAGAATGATAACTGTCCATTCTCCCGCTGAACCCACACCTCGAAGCAACACCTCATCAAATCTGTCTACAAATCCCTCTAAGCTGTAAGCCTCGCAACTGATGCTTCATGGTGAGTCTTCCTACTGAGCGCATCTGCCACCACATTGGCCTTTCCTGGGTGATAAACTATGTCCAAGTCATAGTCCTTTAGAAGCTCTAGCCACCGTCTCTGTCGCATGTTGAGCTCCTACTGAGTGAAAATATACTTCAAGCTCTTGCGACCCGTCATCACCTTGCATGAAGTGTCGTACAGGTAATGCCTTCAAATCTTTAGAGCATGAACTACAACTTCCAACTCCAAGTCATGAACGGGATAGGACACCTCTGCAGGCTTCAACTGCCGTGAAGAATAAGCGATGACACTATCTCTCTGATGTAGAACACATCCCAAGCCGGAACGCGAATCATCTATGTAGACGATGAAGTCCTCTGTCCCTTCTGGCAACCCTAGCACTGGGGCGGTCGTCAGACTCTCCTTCAGAAGCTCGAAGCTGGCCTGACATTCCACACTCCACTCAAAAGGAACATCCTTCTTCAACAACTGTGTCATCGGCCTAGCAATGCTCTAGAAACCCTGGACGAATCTCCTGTAGTAACTGGCCAATCCTAGAAACGAGCGGATGTCCTTGACGTTCTTGGGCACCTCCCAAGCAACGATAGCATCAATCTTCGCCGGATCCACGGCGACTCCCTCAGCTGAAATCACATGGCCTAAGAAAGCCACCTCTACGAGCCAAAACTCGCACTTGCTGTATTTCCCATACAGCTGATGCTTCCTCAGCGTCTCGAGGACAATCCTCAAATGCTCCTCGTGCTCCTCTCTACTCCTCGAGTAGACTAAAATGTCATCTATGAACACGACAATGAATCTGTCCAAGTAGTCAATGAACTCGCGGTTCATGAGCTCCATGAAATCAGTTGGTGCATTGGTCATCCCAAACGGCATGACCACGAACTCATAGTGACCATAGTGGGTCCTAAAAGCGATCTTCTTGACATCCTCTAGCTTCACTCTCAGCTGGTGATAACTAGACCTCAAATCAATCTTCGAGAAGACAACAACGCCTTGCAACTGATCCAACAGGTCGTCAATCCTGGGAAGGGGATAACGGTTCTTCACCGTTGCACGGTTCAGCTCCCTATAATCGATGCATAGTCTCAATGACCCGTCCTTCTTCTTGACAAACAACACTGGTGCTCCAGTCGGTGCCATGCTGTAAGGAACTCGTGAAATAGGTCTGGTCCTTGGGTCTAGCTCGATCCCAAAGTCAACCTCTCTCGGCGGGGGAAGTCCCGGTAGCTCCTCTAGAAACACATCTGCGAAGTCTCTGACAACTGGAACATCTGACAAGCTGGGATGTGTGCGATCCACCTCTAAAGCGTAACACCAATACCCGATGCATCCCTGATCTAGAAGCCTGGTGGCTCTTACTGCGCTAATGAGCGCCCCGTTCCCCCTGGGGCCGCTCTGTTGTGAGCTGAATCTGTCATGTTTTACAGTAACTTTTGTATCGTTTTATGCATACATTTCGTGCATTTGGGCTAGGATAGTACAAAATCTATGTAGTTTATGTTTATTTTCCAAATTATGGAATCTACCCCAGCTTCTGTTTAATTTTGCGGAAATCGAGGCAAAGTACAACAGTTCTGAGAAAGGTCGGAAAAGCTCAGAAATCAACTACAGAAGTCCAAGGCCAAGAAGCAGCGGAACCAGTCGAATCAAGCTAGGAGCCCAGAGTTACTCGATCTAGAGTAAACCTACTCGATCTCGACGAAAGTGTCCGAACGCAAGCCCTGTCGACTAAGCACTGATCGAGAAACTGAGTCAGAGGCAACCCGACTCCGGAAGCCAACTCGATCTCGAGTACCTTTGTCGAGATCGACAAAACTTCGACACCATATCCGGAGTCGAGGAGCTGTGCCAAGTCGAGAAGCCGAACACGGAGAAACCAAGCACCACCTTTACTCGATCTCGAGTAACCTTGTCGAGATCGAGGACTCAGAGAGCCAAAGTTTGAGCCATGACGAGCACCAGCTACTCGACAACACCAGGCCATCCATCCTCGACGCCAACCTACTCGATCTCGAGGAAGTTGGTCGAGATCGAGGACCCAGAAGCACACACTCGAGCTTGATCGAGTAGCTGCTACCCGAGACGTCCAGCCAGCCATGATCGACGTCAATCCTACTCGATCTCGAGGAGTCTTGGTCGATATCAAGGAAACCGTGTCTGAAGCCGCGTTACGCGGTTTGCTGTCCTACGTGGTTTGGGAGTCCTTGGAGCCTAAGGAATCCGAATTTGGTCGAGATCTATCAACATCTATCAAGACCTATCAACACATGGAAGACTTACCTATTTTAGATATAATTTTCCCTTTTAGATTTAATTACTTTATTTGATTTATTTATCTTTTAAGCTTTTTAGATAAAGATAGATATATTCTATCCTTGAATAGCAAGGATTAGAAGGATATAAATAAAGCCTTAGGAGCTGGTTTTTCATCATTCAATCACACATTCAATTCCATTCAAGTAAGTAGTAGTAGAGAGACAGAGTTTGTGGCGAGCAAGGTGGAAAGGCGAAAGCGGATTTGTCTTGTTTGGTTGTAAGCTTTCTTTTATTTATTTTAATGTAAGTTAGTTTCTTTTGTTATTTAATGTGTTTCTTGATAATGAAGAGCGAGTAGTCCACCCACTTTTGGGGCTGGGGTGAGCCCGACGGTGGCCATATGAGGTGATGCGGTAAAGGTACAATCTTGTTATGCAATTCGTCTTCTATCCCTGCGAGCATGATTCTTTTGCGAAAGTTGAAGGTGATCCTTGTTTGTATTATTGAAGCGAAAGTGATCTTAATGCAACTTGGATTAATTATGTGAAAAGGGTTAGTAACAATTAGGGTTTATGCGAAAGCCTCTATATGCCTATTTGTTAGTAACGAAAGTTATTTTGATGGAAAGCATGATCTTTTATGCCTTTATGTGTTACTTTGCATGGTTATCGTTGTGGTGTTGATACCTTGGCTTTGGAAGTTCTTTATATATTGAGTTTATTTCTGTCAAAATCTGCGAATCTGTGTTCGAATTTGCAATTTACAGTTTCTGTGTTTTGGTCGATCTAGAGCAGTGGCTAGTCGATCTCGAGTTACCTTTGTCGAGATCGAGTAGGGTTTGGTCTAGGTCGAGCTGAGTTTCTGCTTCTGTCGTCGATTCTGAAGTTTCTGTTTTTGCTGTTGTTAGTCGATCTCCAGTTAAGTTAGTCGAGATCGAGTAGGTTTGTGCTTGCTTTTATTTTCTGTCTTCGTTTGCTATTTCTGTCTTTGTTTCTTTGTTTCTTTGTTTCTGTCTTTCTGTTTACTTTCTTGTGAGATTTACAGCTACTTGGGATCCGCTGACACGCTTCCTCGTGGATATATCCTGACTTTCTCTTACTACATTGGAGGGAGTCTTGTAATTATTTGCGTGGGCACGAATCTGGTTTGATTTATTTGGTTATATTTCATACTCGATTTCCTCCTCACAACAAATTGGCGTCGTTGCCGAGGAAGCTATCATTCTCGCCCTAGGTAGTCAGATCTCACTTTTTTTTTAAGTTACTTGGCAGGTGTATGAGCCGTTCTGGTCAACCACCTGAGTTTGACGGCTTAGACGAACCAGAGCGCCTTCTACACATCAGAGCTAAAATACAAAGAGCCATGGCAGCTGCAGAGACACAGGAACAACTGATCGAGAGGCTCACGAGGGATCTAGCCACCAGGGATGCTGCTCTCGCCACTGAGAGAGTAGGCAGGCAATAGGAAGCTGAGCGTGCGAGGCAAACAGAAGCTGAGCTTTCCCTATACCCAACCACTGCAGAGGATTATATGCACCCGACTCTCGTCGTGCCTGAATCGGCCATTCTAATCCTTGAAAACAACTATGAAATTCGCACTCAATTCCTTATTGAAATTAAAAATCATGCATTTCATGGTAGATTTAATGAATGCCCTCTGTGCCATATTACCAACTTTACTGACATGGGTCAAACTCTTTCTGAAGGTACCACCTTGGAGTACATCCTAATGAAGGCTTTCCGCTGGTCTCTCGCTTGTCATCCATTGAAATGGCTGGAAGGGCTGAAACCACTATCTCTCACGACATGGGCTCAAGTGAAGCAGGAATTTCTGAACAAATTCTTTCCTCCTGCCAAGACAGCACTCCTACGCCAAAAGATCACATCTTTCAAACAGCAACCTGGAGAGACGCTGGCAAAGGCATGAGAACGCTATAAGGATCTACTGCGATCCTGCCCTACACATGGACATCAACCCTGCGTAGTTCAAGAGATCTTCTTCAATTCTCTGGACTTGGCTGCAAAGGACAGAATCAACACATATACTCACTATGAGTATCTGACAATGTCGCCTCCTGATGCATGGGCTGCTCTCGACAAGCTGACAAACTATGACAACAAGTATGGGACTCCAGTCAACTATGAGGAGAACCCCTACGCTAGGCCAACACCATCCATGCCCTTATATGAGCCCCTTAAGGAGATTGATCCAGATGTTAGGGAGTCGTACTACAGAGATCAGAATAAGAAGCTCCTCAAACAAGTAAAATATCTTTATGTCAACCAGCCTTGTATTGAATGCGGATCACAGAGGCACACCACTACTGAGTGCCCACACACTGAGCAAGTCAGGCTGGTAGAATACCATGAAGAGGCAGCTTACGCAGGGGGTCCCAATCGCTACATGGGGGACCAAAGGTTTCAGCAACCACAATGGAACCAAGGTGCCCCTAGGAACCCCCCACCCTACAAAGCTCCAGGACATCCAGAAAAAGACCAGAAAAAGGACGATCTACAGACTGTCTTAGAGGAAATACGGAGAAATCATATAGAAACCAGACAATCCTTCAACTCAGTCTACACTCAGATTCAGGGCGTTAACTCTAGGCTTGGGGAGATTGATATATGGAAGAAATCAGTTGATACACAGATTGGTCAGCTAGCAGCAGGAATCCCCAGACAGTCAGGTTCAATCCCAGGATCTTCATAACCAAATCCCAAGGGAAAGACTGGATACACCACTGCTGTAAAACTCAGAAGCGGCCATCAACTGCAAGAGCCAGAGGTCAGAAAGCAGTAGAACAAATGAGAAAAGCAAGTCGACCAGCAGCAAGTCGATGTCGACAAACACTTGGTCGATCTCGAGCAAGGGCAACTCGATCTTGAGGAAACATTAGGTCAGCCTTCGTCTGCACAGCACAGCAACTCGACACCACAGAAACTGGTCGAGATCGAGAAGGACTTGGTCGATATCGAGGACACCCAACCCGAGATCGAGGAAATTGCTACATCTCCGACATTTGTTCTGGCTCCAAATCAGAAAAAGAAGCTGCCTTTCCCCACAAAATCTCCAAAGGACCTAGCAGAGAAGAAATTTCAGCGCTTCATCAAGATGCTTCAGAAGCTCAACGTCACCGTCCCCTTCACAGAAGCTCTCAATGAAATGCCATCCTATGTCAAGTTCCTGAAGAAGATTCTGAGCAAAAAGCGATCAATGGCTGAGATTACAGAGGAATGCAGCCACTTGGACATATTGGAGAAGAGGCCAGATCCAGGTAAGTTTGCTATAACCATTGGATTTGGTCCATATAAAATTAATGCTTTATGTGATCTTGGAGCTAGTGTGAGTATAATGCCTTTAACAATTTGGTCCAAGATTAAGATAAATACCCTAGAGCCTGTGGATGCTAGACTTTATATGGCCAACAACACGGTGGTCATTCCAACAGGCATGGTGGACAATGTGCCAGTACAAGTAGGTAAATTCTTTGTCCCTACTGATTTCTTAGTTGTTGATATTCAAGAAGACCCTGCTTGTCCAATTATTCTAGGAAGACCCTTCTTGGCGACGGTGGATGCCAACATAAGTGTGAGGAAAGGAGTGCTCACTTTCAACATCAGCGATGAGGTAATTGAGTATTCCTTTAATAAAACTAAAAGGCATACAGGTCCAATGGAAGATGTAAAATCTATCTCAGCTGGCTACATCACTTGCGGGGAACCCAAGGTAAGAAATATGACCCCTGAGGAGTTGGAAAAGAGGGATATGGAGGCCCTGGTGGAGGAGATCATGGAAATCCTAAAGGAGGACACAGAGAATCCAATCGACACAGACCAAGGTACGTCATTATGGACTAACTATTTTTCAGATGCCTTGACAGGAACCAAGTATGGGGTCAAAGTCGACCAAGATTCCTCGACATCGAGGACCCTAGTCGATCTCGACCAAAACCAGGAGCCTCCACCAGCACCAGCATCGTCGAGCAGCCAGACTGAAGCGCCAAACTCCTCGAGATCGAGTAAGTTACTCGAGATCGACCAGAACCTCGCTTCCTCGACTTCGCCTTCCTCGACGCTGAAGCCACTAGAAGCTAGACCGTCCTCGAGATCGACCAAATTGGTCGAGATCGACCAAACCCTACCTTCACCAGCTCCTGCATCCTCGAGCAGCTCACCATCAGAACCTGAAAACTCGTCGAGATCGAGTACCCCTACTCGAGATCGACCAAACATCGTGATCCCCGATTCCGTCTCTGCGAAGGTAAGCCAAGGTATGGATCTTTCTTCTCCTATTTCCATTAAAGATCTATCTATACATGGGAGAGATTTGCCTTGGTATATGCACTTATGTAGGATATCCAATGATGAGCCCAAAGAGTATGAAGTTGGAGACAAGCTCTATGTTTCTAAATCAAAGAATCATTGTTTCCCTAACAAATTCAACAAGAAGAGGATGGGACCTTTTGTGGTGAACAAGATCCATTCTGGAGGATTACAGCTGATGGACAAGAATGGAGTCCTATTTGAAGCCCAAGCTACATGGGCCCTACAAATGCCACCTTGAGCTAAATAGAGAAGTCGGCCTAGCGACTATAAAATCTAGAGCTTGTACATAGACATTTATTTTTGGGACTTTTTGGACATTGTTTTCTTTTTGGTTTTGAACACTTTTAGTTTTTCTATTATGGGTATATGTCTTCTACACTTTTCAGGTCCATGGATAGAAGCAAGCCATATTCAGACTCGGCCAAAGCATATTATGAAGCACTGCACACTTGTCTTGTGAGTCTCTTTCTTTACCCTTGTTTTTATACAGTGAGGACACTGTAATGTTTAAGTATGGGGTGGGGGAAGGGCTTACTTTATGCATATTTGCCATATTTAACATTATTTGTGCATATTTAGGATTTATTTCTTTGAATTGCTACATGGCTATTTTGGAAATCATTATTGAATTATGTGCTTATATACATGCTTTCCAAAAGTTTGAGAAAAATGACCCCCATTGAAATTTTTGATTAATGTCATGGAAGCTTTAAATTGAACTCGACGATGCAAAATTGGGTTCATTAGAGATATAGCATGAAATTGCCTAGTAAAGGGAAGTCACAATGAAGTGCATTATTTTCTTGAAAACCATGACAGGAGGTAAAATTTGATATTGCTTTTGACATGTTGCATGATAAGAGGATGGAGGACTTTATATTTCCATATAATGCTCATATGTTTTGAAATCCTAGCCTTACCTATGCTTATGCATCACAAAAGCCATAATATGCCTTATTTCATATATTGCTCCACATGATCTAAATATTTCCCATTCTTTACCTTATTTCCTATCTGGGGATTATGTTGAGAATGATGTTACATTATGGAGATTGTTATATGGTATTTGTGTTGTTATTGGAGTTTGGAAGGAAATTGTTTGAAATATATGGAAAATTTAATGAGTGAGAAAAAATCCAATCACCTCAGGAGATAAAGGTAGATTGACCCTACTTGCTAAGATAATAGTTTGGCAAGATGGGACACGCAGGTGAGGAGTCCAAAGCACTAAGTATCCGGGGCCATTCATGACACCCATGTTTGCGACTCGCGAGAAGGCAGTGCTGAGGTTAGAGAGGTAAAAGCATTATTATTGAGAAAAAACATTATGAAAGGTGATGAATCTTATGAGAAGGAATGTGGAAATTCAGTTTGGAAAGTACTCCATTTCCCCGGATCATTAGCACTACATTGCCAAAAATTGCTCACCTTTAGCCTTTTACCAATTCTACTCCTTATTTGAGCTTAAAATTAAAGTCCTCTTGATTATTAATGCTTTGTCACATGAATTGTTTATGCATAACCCTCCTTTTGTGAGTAGATGTTGCTTTTGTATATTTGCACATGCATGGATCTGTGGCACTAGTACCTTTTCGAGGATGGTAATTAATTGTAGGGTTATATTAGAATGAATCTAATATGTTGAGAGTTTTGATTTCTTCCCCTGAATGACAATTAAAAGTATTGCTTGAGGACAAGCAAGCTTAAGTATGGGGTGTTTGTTGTGAGCTGAATCTGCCATGTTTTACAGTAACTTTTATATCATTTTCTACATACATTTCATGCATTTGGGCTAGGTTAGTACAGAATCTAAGTAGTTTATGTTTATTTGCCAAATTATGGAATCTACCCCAGCTTCTGTTTAATTTTGCAGAATTCGAGGCAAAGTACAGCAGTTCTGAGAAAGGTCGGAAAAGCTCAGAAATCAACTACAGAAGTCCAAGGCCAAGAAGCAGCGGAACCAGTCGAATCAAGCTAGGAGCCCAGAGTTACTCGATCTAGAGTAAACCTACTCGATCTCGACGAAAGTGTCCGAACACAAGCCCTGTCGACTAAGAACTGATCGAGAAACTGAGTCAGAGGCAACCCGACTCCGGAAGCCAACTCGATCTCGAGTACCTTTGTCGAGATCGATAAAACTTCGACGCCATATCCAGAGTCGAGGAGCTGTGCCAAGTCGAGAAGCCAAAGACGGAGAAACCGAGCACCACCTTTACTCGATCTCGAGTAACCTTGTCGAGATCGAGGACTCAGAGAGCCAAAGTTTGAGCCATGACGAGCACCAGCTACTCGACAACACCAGGCCATCCATCCTCGACGCCAACCTACTCGATCTCGAGGAAGTTGGTCGAGATCGAGGACCCAGAAGCACACACCCGAGCTTGATCGAGCAGCTGCTACCCGAGACGTCCAGCCAGCCATGATCGACGTCAATCCTACTCGATCTCGAGGAGTCTTGGTCGATATCAAGGAAACCGTGTCTGAAGCCGCGTTACGCGGTTTGCTGTCCTACGTCGTTTGGGAGTCCTTGGAGCCTAAGGAATCCGAATTTGGTCGAGATCTATCAACATCTATCAAGACCTATCAACACATGGAAGACTTACCTATTTTAGATATAATTTTCCCTTTTAGATATAATTCCTTTATTTGATTTATTTATCTTTTAAGCTTTTTAGATAAAGATAGATATATTCTATCCTTTAATAGCAAGGATTAGAAGGCTATAAATAAAGCCTTAGGGGCTGGTTTTTCATCATTCAATCACACATTCAATTCCATTCAAGTAAGTAGTAGTAGAGAGAGAGAGTTTGTGGCGAGCAAGATGGAAAGCGAAAGCGGATTTGTCTTGTTTGGTTGTAAACTTTCTTTTATTTATTTTAATGTAAGTTAGTTTCTTTTTTTATTTAATGTCTTTCTTGATAATGAAGAGCGAGTAGTCCACCCACTTTTGGGGATGGGGTGAGCCCGACGGTGGCCATGTGAGGTGATGCGGTAAAGGTACAATCTTGTTATGCAATTCGTCTTCTATCCATGCGAGCATGATTCTTTTGCGAAAGTTGAAGGTGATCCTTGTTTGTATTATTGAAGCGAAAGTGATCTTAATGCAACTTGGATTAATTATGTGAAAAGGGTTAGTAACAATTAGGGTTTATGCGAAAGCCTCTATATGCCTATTTGTTAGTAACGAAAGTTATTTTGATGGAAAGCATGATCTTTTATGCCTTTATGTGTTACTTTGCATGGCTATCATTGTGGTGTTGATACCTTGGCTTTGGAAGTTCTTTATATATTGAGTTTATTTTTGTCAAAATCTGCGAAACTGTGTTCGAATCTGCAATTTACAGTTTCTGTGTTTTGGTCGATCTAGAGCAGTGGCTAGTCGATCTCGAGTTACCTTTGTCGAGATCGAGTAGGGTTTGGTCTAGGTCGAGCTGAGTTTCTGCTTCTGTCGTCGATTCTGAAGTTTCTGTTTTTGCTGTTTTTAGTCGATCTCGAGTTAAGTTAGTCGAGATCGAGTAGTTCTCTGCTTGCTTTTATTTTCTGTCTTCGTTTGCTATTTTTGTCTTTCTTTCTTTGTTTCTTTGTTTCTGTATTTCTGTTTACTTTCTTGTGAGATTTACAGCTACCTGGGATCCGCTGACACGCTTCCTCGTGGATCGATCCTGACTTTCTCTTACTACATTTGAAGCTTCTTATTCAGGTCTTGACATTAAAGTCAAGACTCTTGACTCAGAGAAATCTGAACTCAGGAAAGATCTCTCCTCTCTAAGAAGTGAACACCATGACTTAGAGAACGAGAAGATCTCCTTGAATAATAAGATTCAAGACCAATAGACAGCCCTCATAAGTTTTACCAAATCCAAAGGCACTCTTGATAGGATGTTGGGTGAGCAACAAAGTTCTCTAAACAAAAGTGGTATTGGTTACAATCCAAGGTTTTTAAAGAAGCAACACATTACCACCTTTGTAAAGGCGAAAGGAAGCAGAACCTCTCCTATATGTCACCACTGTGCTAGAAAGGGACATGTAAAGGAGACCTGCCCCTATAGAAGAAAGGATCCATATATCATTCGCAATACATTTCCTGTTCATTTGAGAAAAGAACGGATAACAGAAGTTTGGGTCCCAAAAGGCACTATTTTACCAAATATGGTTTATCCCAATAATGGATTCAAATTTGCTTATTGGTCTAGCCACAAAGGTTGAAGTTTGTTTTGCAGGAGATCACCAAGGTGAAGGAGCACAAATGGATCATTGATAGTGGATGCTCGAGGCATATGAGTAGGAAGAGTTCTCTCTTTCATGATCTAAAGGAGCAATCCACAGGAACAATCACTCTTGGTGACAAAAAAAAAATGACATCGTTGGTATTGGTAGTGTTGGGAGTGATTCCAACCATAGTATTAAAAATGTCTATCTTGTGAATGGTTTAAAGTATAATTTGCTTAGTGTTTCTCAATTATGTGATAGTGGCAATAATGTCAGATTTAACAAGAAAAGATGTCTAGTGTGCAGAGAAGATACAGGTGAAGTTATACTAACTGCATATCGTTACAACAATATATACGCTGTGAATGTTGATCAAGTGGCACAAGGAAGCTTAACCTGTTTAAAGACTTTGACGGACGATCCAGAGCTCTGGCATAGGAGACTTGGTCATGTGAGTCCACATACACTACAGAAGATTGTATCCAAAGGGCTTGTAAGAGGACTACCTGAGATGGACTTCAAATGTATTGATATATGCAATGCATGCACACGAGGTAAACAAACACGTAGCTCTTTCAAACCCAAAAAGGTAATAAGTACTTCTAGACCCCTTGAACTTTTATATATGGATTTATGTGATCCTATGCGAGTCAAATCTCCCAATGGTAAAAAGTACATGCTTGTTGTTGTTGATGATTTTTCTAGACATACTTGGGTTGCATTTTTAAAAGAAAAATCAGAGGCCTTATTTGAGTTTTCAAAACTTTGTAAGGAGTTGCAAACTTTAAGAAATGAGCCCATAGTGTCAATTCGAAGTGATCATGGTAGGGAGTTTGATCAACTTCAGTTTGATTTGTTTTGTGCTAAATATGACATCTCCCATAACTTTTCTGCTCCTAGGACACCTCAACAAAACGGGGTTGTGGGACGAAAGAACCGCACCTTAGAGGATATGGCCAGGACTATGCTTTTAGAAAATGCATTACCAAAAACATATTGGGCTAAAGCATTTAACACAGCTAACTATATTTTGAATCGTTGTCTTATTCGTTCCATCTTAAAGAAAACTCCTTATGAACTTTTCAAAGGCCGCAAACCACTTATATCTTATTTTAAACCCTTTGGATGTACTTGTTTTGTTCATAACAATAGAACAGATAACCTTGGGAAATTTGATGCGCGTAGTGATGAAGGTATATTTCTTGGCTACTCCACTAGTAGCAAAGCTTATAGAATCTTCAATAAAAGGACCCAGTTAATTGAAGAAAGTATACATGTTATATTTGATGAATGCAATGACGGTTCTTTGAGTGAAAGTGTTGCAGATATAGATCTTAACATCCATGCAAAGAACAAAGAGGGTGATGATGCTGCTACCAAGAACACAGAGAAGAGGAACATGTAGGAACAGATTCTCAACACTGAAGAATTGGCCCAAGGTGTTGAAGATTCGTCCAAAACCCTTGGTGTCCAATCCAACAGTGTTGAAACGTCAAAAACTGCTGAAACTGAACCTAACAGGACCATGGAGTCAGATGTACCACAAATCAATCCTGCTGGTGTGACGAATCAAGGAGCTGAGACTAGAAAAAGGAAATTCAAATACTCTTCATCACACTCATTCAAGGATATCATTTCTGACCCTACATCTAGTGTTCAAACTCGTTCTAAACTTAAAGATCTTTGTGCTTTTCACGCGTTTGTTTCTCTTATTGAACCAAAGAAGGTAGATGAGGCCCTTCAAGAGCCAGACTAGATCATTGCTATGCAAAGTGAGCTTAACGATTTTGAAATGAACAAAGTCTGGACCTTGAAGCCTAGGCCAAAGCATCAATCAGTCATTGGCACACGATGGGTATTTCGAAACAAGCTAGATAAGAATGGTAAGATCGTGAGGAACAAAGCAAGGCTTGTTACTCAAGGCTACAAGCTGATCCTAAAGAATCTCACCTCGTGGCTGTGAAGAGGATCTTTCGATATCTCAATGGCACTAAGGAGCTTGGACTATGGTACCCAAAGCAAAAGGATTTCACATTAATCGGGTATTCTGATGCAGATTTTGCAGGTTATAAGGTGGATAGGAAGAGCACATCAGGATGTTGCCAATTCTTAGGAGCATCTTTGATCAGTTGGCATTCTAAGAAACAAAACTCAGTTGCCCTATCCACTGCAGAAGCCGAATACATAGCAGCTGGAGCATGCTGCTCCCAAATCCTTTGGATAGCTCAACAAATGCGAGATCTTGGCATCAACCTCAAAGGTATTCCTATTAAGTGTGACAATACAAGTGCCATCTCCATTACAAAGAATCCTGTTCAGCATTCAAGGACCAAACATATTGATGTAAGGCATCATTTCTTTAGAGACCATGTCGAAAAAGGTGATGTGTCCATTTCCTTTATTTCAACTGATTATCAATGGGCTGACATTTTTACTAAGCCTTTGGCAGAGGACAGGTTCACCTTCATTAGACGTGAGATTGGGATGCTTAACAAGGATGCACTTTCGTAGGGGGAGCTTTCCCTTCACGGAAGATAAACTCTACTCAGTGTCAAGACCTTTGAAAATTATGTCAAGGTTTGTGAACTGAATGGAAGAGTACAGATATCGGATCATATATATATTTGATTAATATCTTTTTAGATATTTGATCAAGTATATTTTTAACTGATTTTAAAATTCTAATTATCACATATTTTTATCCGTTGAGATATTTTTGGAACAAAATAATTTTGGATATTTCCCCCCTATTTTAAAATGGTTAAGAAAAAATTTTGAATTTTGAATTGGAATTTTTTTCAAATTGGCAATGTTATGATTACTATCCTTGGAATTCTAAACCCGTCCAATCAACTCCATCACCTCACTCTACTTAAACACAAATTTGTACCCGATTCTCTCACCACTTCAAACCTATCTAAACCTTTCCAATTCACTTTCTTCAACCTCTCAAACTTTCAAAAACCCTAGCCGATTACCTCCATGGCTCCCAAATCAAAGAAAGCTTCCATACCCAAAAGACTTGGCGCCAACCCTAAGGGACGCCAAGCCACTGCTACTTCCCCTACACCTGAACCCACTCCTCAAGCCATCGTCCCTGTTGTTGTCCAGAGCACCATCGCTGAAAGCACGACTACAGTAACCAAGGCTCTAAAAAACGCTCTGCTAAGAAGCCTCTCAGTTCGAAGCAGAAAGGGAAAAAGAAATTCATCGCTGAGGAGGTGGATGATGAGGAGGAAGAGGAGGATCTCGACGCCATTCTGGAACGGGATGCCGCCAAGGAAGCTGAAGAAGAAGCTTTAAGGAAGAAGAAGGCCGAGGAAGAGGTCGAGCAGGCAAGGAAGCTTGTCGAGGAGGAGGTTGAGAGAATCAGGAAAGAGGCCGAGGCAGAGGTTCCTTCTGAAGAGGAGCCTGAGGAAGAAGACGAGGAGCAAGATGAATCCGGTGAGAACGAGGATGCTGATGGAGATGATGCAGGGTCCGCTGAGGACTCGGGGTCTACGGACGAGGAGTAAGAGGAGCCATAACCTGTTGCCTCTCCTTCTCCTTCTCCTCCTCCCCCATCTCCAAAGAAGCGGAAAGCCCCAGCAACTGTCAAGCCTCCATCTCCAAAGCGTACTAGGAAGGGCACCCTCAGAGGCCTTGAGGTGCCTGCCAAGAGGACTGCTCCAACATAGGCTCGAAGGAAGAATGCTGATCCACCTGCCTACATCCATGTAAACCAATCCTTACCCTCTTCATGGTTTGAAAATGCTGAAACGACTGGAAAATGGGTAGATGAGTTTCGAACTCGTAGGATCTGCTGTTCTGATTTTTTGGATATTGCGTTCTTTGAAGCTTTGAACTTACCTTGCATTGCTATCCTTAAAAAATCCTCAGCCTGGACCCTTCTCAATCTCGAAACCGTCTATTTTCCACAACTCACTTGCCTGTTCTATATAAACCTCAAAGCCAAACACATTGACGCTGGTTGGTTCTTGGAATCTGTCGTCAAGAGAGTTAGAATCTCTTTCAACTCCTTTGATTTCGCTGATTTCCTTGGCCTACCTAGCCATTGTCCACCCTCTGAAGAAAACCCCTCTAAAGAAGACTGCATTACTCTTGCCCGATCCAAATACCTCTTACCTGAAGCATCTACCAACACCTCTAAGCAGCTAACCCACTCATCCCTTACCCTAAACGCAAAGATCATATTTAACATCATTGTGTGTTGCCTCTTACCCCGTCTAAACTCTGGCTCTCTCCTGACCGACAATGCCATGGTCCTATTTTACCGAATCCTCAATGGCCTTGATCTTGATTTGGCCAAGACCATTTTAGGATCCATGGCTCACACAAGAAAAGCCAGGAAAGGAACTCCCCTCCCCTTTGCCACCCTTTTGACCCAAATCTTCAAAGCTTCTGGAATCGATTTCAAAAATGAAGAACAGCAACGTCATATGGGTAAGTTCGACTCCAAGAGCCTTGAAAAGATAGGCATCACTCGGTCCCTCCGAGGGACTTTGAGTCTTGCCTCTCCTTCAAAAGCTCTTCCCACTGCCTAAGCTGTTGATGAGCGCATGGACAACCTGGAGTTGGGCTTGGAGGAAGTTCGCCTGGATATCAAGGAGCTGCAAAAGGAGTTCATGACAGAGATGAGTGGGGTAACCAAGCTGTTGCAAGGTCTGAGGTCGCTGCTCACGGATGATGCTCCGGACAATGAAGCTTAACCTCACCCTACCCTACCCTAACCCCAAATTTGAAACATTGCTGGTTTTTGGAAACTGTTTCAAAACTTTTGGTGACTGTTTTACCTCCTCCCTTTGTTGAAAGACAAAAAGGGGGAGATGATCTGCTGTGGTTTAGACCTTGAAAACTTTTTTATGATGTGAAGGTCTTGGAAGACCTTGGTTTTTTGTTTTAAGTTGGATGGTTTTCATGCTTTAAAATTATGATCCAACATTCGTCTAACCCATGCAGGTACTTAGTCCGTTTTTTATTTTATCATATATGTTTGACTAAGTTGCAGGGATGCACAGGTTTTGTCTTTCATCAAGGGGGAGATTGATAACTCCACTCCCTTGATGAAAATCGGAATAAGTTTCAAAGGCCTTGACAGTCTGTTTGTGTCAAAGGTCTTGAAGCTTTAGCAGTATTGATGACCACACAAAACCTGTTCTTTATATTATTATGCTCGAATATTATTTTATGATATTATATGCTTCCATATTATTATTATATATTCACTAACCTTTCCGGAAGCTATTTGAATTTTATGTCCTTCCTTAAGCGTT
Organism: Persicaria tinctoria; assembly: GCA_037127255.1. Taxonomy (NCBI): domain Eukaryota; kingdom Viridiplantae; phylum Streptophyta; class Magnoliopsida; order Caryophyllales; family Polygonaceae; genus Persicaria; species Persicaria tinctoria. Next base: position 11,836,081 of record JBANSL010000014.1, read on the forward strand.
CAAAAATTGAGAGAATTCAAATTGGAAGATCATGGCGTCCAAGTTTCCAAGAATAGAAGATCTCGAAGATTTCCATGATCAAGCCTAGCCGTTGAGGAGAAAGATTCATCTTTGGAGGCACCGATTTGTTCTCTATATAGAAAAGGAAGAAGAGAAGACAAGACACATCTGTTGAACACAAGACTTCATACACTCAAGCCTTCAAGCGAGATCTGTCTTCTTCGTGTGCTCTCAGCTAGTCCTTAAGAGTCTGTTATTTCATTTCAAAGCATTTGAGAGTTACACAGTGAGCTTATAGGATATATTCTGTTATAGTGTTATACTCGAGAGTTTGTAACTCAGGAAGTGAACACTAGGCGATTGATTCACTAAGTGTAAGAGGATTGTACTAGATAGCATAGAGAGGTGTGGCTCTTCTAGATTGGTCTAGGACTCCAAGGGAACGTGAGTTGACTAGATTGAAATTGTATAGGAGAGAGGCTTCTCGGTGAGCTATTAGGATCCTAAGTCTTGTGAATCAATAAAAGCCGGTTGAATCCTAGGGTTGTGGAAGAACCCTAGGCGGGGACGTAGGCCAAGTTCGTGTCGAACCTCGTAAACAATTCATCGAGTCCTTTATTTACTGCTTTACCTTATTTCCGCACTTGGTTCGATTGTTTAACTTTGTGATTCAGGTTTTCAGAGAAAAGACAAGTCTAATCTCAAAGGGTTTTGCACGAGCTTCAAAAGTCTTGAGACTATCTGCGAAAAATCGGCATACTCTATTCAACCCCCCTTCTAGAGTATTTCTATATTACTTTGTTTTACATTATCGAACCTTCACGACATAATGACCTCCCTCGAAGCATCCATGGCAAGTGACACTCCTCACTCGTGCATCTCCTCCATAAACAGTTGGACTGGGCGGCTGGGGTGCCCTCGGTGTAACTCCGTGATATCCCCCTCTAAAACCTCCTCCATAGCCTCCTCTCCTGGATCTGTCGTCTCCGCGACCATCTGCTGGTCTCGCTCTCTTCGCCTCAGGGCGAGAATCGGTGTATGCAGTCTCAGACAAGATCCGCTGCTGGTCGTACAGAAGGATGACCTCCAAGAATCGATCAAAGCTGGCAGCTCCCAAGCTGGAGGCATGCAGAAGTACTGGAGGCGGCAGTCTCATCGATAACATGTGAATCCGGCTCTCATCGGAAGGGCACAAGTGAGCACAGTAGACCAGTTCCTTCTTGAACTGGAGAACGATGGTAGCGACAGGAGCTAATCGGTCGTAGTAGCCTCGCATAAAGGATACCTGTCGGGCTATCTTAAATAAAGACAAGCGGTCAAAAGTGTCTCCCTGTAGACGGCCTACGACAAGTCTCTGTCTCTCGGAAGTGGGGACAACAACATGGTCGAACAACCCATCCATCTCACGGAACCATCTCTTAATATCCCCCCCCCCCCCCCAACCTCTCCAGTAAAAGCCGGAGGATAGCACTAAGCTAACGTCTTGACCCAGTCGACGTGCTTCTCAGGGCGCGCATCGGCTACGGCCTCAACTGACTAAACAGGAACCTCGGGCGTCGGTGCTGTAGATCGGGCTCCTCCTCGTAACTCGCTCAGAATGTCATGAAGCGCCGTCTCTAGTTGTCCAAGCATAGTCTCTGTGGAAATCGAAATCTGGTCGTCAGCCGGTGGAGGCAAAGCTCGCTCCTCAGCGTAATCGTCAGCAGCGTGCTCCTCGACGCTCTCAACAGCAATCCGACGGGGGTGTCCCCGGCCACGACGTGTCCTACCCCCACGCCCAAATGAACCGCGTCAAGCATCGACCATGATGACTACATGAACGGTTAATTTAAACACTCAGCACAGAAGCACTCGACGATTAATATGATCCCATTCAAGGAGGATCGCCCTCGGACCCAATTCCATATATGTATAAATTAAGCATAGAGATGATCTTTGCCGTCCTTCGAGGGACGGCTGACCGGAGGGGCAAAACCTCACGGTCACCTAACTCGACACTCCAACCTCCGTGGTGTTCCTTGGAGTTATTTAGGCTCATCTGTAAATCAAAGCTATTATTTTGCCTACCGTTCCCCGAGTTCTACATCTATAAGGGAGGTCTATCGCTTTGGTCTCTACCCACGAGATTGTTTCCCCTTTATTCATTTTACATTTTAATTCCAATTAAATTCATTTTGCCCTTTTGAAAGCATTTTTCAAAAACCTTTTGAAAACATTGGGCGATTTTCAAAACCATCTTCAACCTGTTGTACTCGGATTGCAAAACCTCAGCTCTGATACCATCTTTGTAACGGCCCGGGATTATTATTCCTGAGTTACGTTTCGAGGGATGAAACCCCTCGTTGGATCTTGCGCCCCGAGTACAGGTTGAAGGTTTGAAATCGAAGGTGCATAGTTCAAAGTGGGATTTTGCACCCAAATCCGGAAGGTCCGTTGGAGACCCCGGGGTAAACCCCTGTACCTGTCCTAAGTCTACAACGCGCGAAAACCTTTATCATGCAAAGGACGAAAGTTCAGAAAACGATACAACCAGTGCCACGGCAGAGCCGGGTCAAAACAGAGTATAATAGGAAGAAATCCAAAAAACATGAGTCTGGTGAAATCAGGGTTCATACACGCACTCTCCGCCATATGAATGGACCTCGTCATATCATCACAAAATCAAGTAGTAGATCGGGTACCTAAAACTATACCACCAAGTCAGGCCAAGAGTCCGCACGCGGGTCCTCTGACTGCGCTGAGGACATATAATACGCCTATACCTAGAATAAAGGATGCCTTCATGAAGTACTGAAATAAAACCACACTAACATGCTCCTAATTCATATGTGCAGAATATTGAGAAAGGCCTTAACAAAGATTACCAAGCGGTATATCCTCTTTTACCACCACCCCTCTTCCAGACAAGGTGGAGACTGGCCAGTTCGATACTATAGCATATCAAATCTCATCATCATATCGTATCTCATCCTCATCTCGTATCTCATGATATATATATATAATTGCTTAAGGAGGACAACACCCAATGAAGCTGGGTTTCCCTATGACCCTAGCAAGGACTCTAGGACTCACAAATAACGGTCGTTATGTATTCAAACGCATACAGAATAAGGATGCTCATTCGCAAATGCAATTCCTAAGCATGATACCACATGATATGCTCTTATGCATATGAAACACCTACATACTATATGACACATCAGGCAGGAGGTACTGGTTACTGAGTAAGCCCCGGAGGTACTTACCTCACTAGAAGGTCAACAAAAGAAGAATCCAGTACACAGTAGTCACGCTCATAGAATATCACCTATCACAAAACGAGAATATACTAAGTATACTTCTAAAGCCTTTCTGAACACATATATTACTCACTCAAATTAGCGGATAGATAAGTAAGCTTGCATCAATCATACTTTCGATTTATCACGATCAACCATCACTTATCTCATAACATTCATTATAACTTGTCAACTCATCAGTTTAAAAAATATACTCCCTATATATATCATACTTATACTTTCCATATATATCATCATCATAAATATCGAACATTTATTCTCTTTTGAAATTCACCACAATATCACGCTATTAGTAATCGTCTTATACCCAAGTTAGCTTCAAAACCATTTCAAATCCGAATTATAACAGTTAAGAGTTCTGACCCCTTGAAAATACTCGCTAAATTCCTTTTTCAATTTCTTTATTAAATCACTTTTCAACCTTTTATAAAATCTCTAAAAATAATATTTTTATACCTTAATCCCCAAATAATATTAATTATTTAACCAAATAATTCAAATGACCAAACCGGCCCGCCAAAACGCAACTAAACCCACCCAGACAAACAGTGTCGCAGCCGTGGCAAATTGCCGCCCCCGCAGCACACGCGGCGCCCGCAGCAACTCGTCTTCTTTCTTGGCGTCGAACTGGTTTGACCCCTCATGGTGGAGCTTGGCTCTCCTTCCATTTCCGACCCCTCTCATCCTCACAGACACCCCAATCCCAACCACCAAAGACACACGCACACGGAATGAAGCTAAAGGAAAGAATAAACAAGGCTCACCGAGGTGTTCGCGGACGTCGGAGCTTTGTCGGAGCTCGCCAGAGGCTCGATTCGTTGCGTCGGAGAGGGAGGAACCTCGGATTTGATCTAGGAGTGTAAAGGAAGGTTAAAGGAAGGTTCGTCCATGGAAATTTCGGATCGAACGAGAGGTCGAAACTTACCGAACGGAGTTTGCACTCGAGCGAGGTGGTGGAGCTCCGGTGGCTCGATGGAGGCACTAGGGCCTCTGGGGCGGTGTCGGGGTGGTGTTGAACGCCAATAGAGGTGGCTAGGCCTGCTGTTGATGCTGCTCATCGAGGAACATGAAGGTGGAGGTGGCGATGGAGACCGGTGGTGGCGTCGAGCTACTGTGGCTGTTGCTCTTGAGGGAGGAGGAAGCAAGGAGGATGATGGGAAGAGAGATGCAGTGATGGTGTGATAGCGGGAGATGGGAGCGGGAATGATGAAGGAGGGAGTCGGTGGAGGTGAGGTGAATGAAGAGTGTCGGGGAGATATAGGTAGGGGGATGGCTCGGGTTGCAGGACAAGGTAGGGGGAGTGGGTAAGAGGTTGAGTGTGATATTGGTTAACCAATACTTGGAAATAAATCCCGAATACGCGAATTTTGAATCCCGAAATTAGTTCCTGAAGGTTAGTTTCCCAAATGTTAGTTTTCTCGAAACTCGCTTTCTCTGTCAATTAGATTTTTAAAATTGAAAAGGATATCGCCATCCGATAATTATTTTGAATTTTCGAGGTCAATGACGGAAATTGTTTGCCAAATTTTACATTCCGTCGAAATCCGCTAAACGAGTTTTAAACCTGATTTTAATCTTATTTTTAATTCTCTTTTTCTGAAAAAATTAGGATTTAAAAATCCGAGCTTTTACACCTCCGACCACCCAACCCGACCTCATGGACACGAAAGGGACACATAAACGCAGCCAAGGAAGAGGAAGAAAAGGAAGAAGCTCACCGAGTTTGATTTGCCGGAAACTGCTCGATTGGAGCTTCGATTAAGCTCGCCGACGAGTCGGGGTTGTTCCTTACTTTTCCTAGACAAGGGGGAAGTCATAAAGGTGCGATATTTACGAGGTTTGAGAGTGAAAGGAAGTGAAGAAGAGGGCCTTACCGCTCGAATTTATGGGAAACGGAGGAACGGGGGATGCGCAACTGTCGGCTCCGGTTCTCGTGGTGTGTCGCTGCTGCCCGGAGGCGACGAGGAAGAGGATGGAAGAGGCGGATGCTACTGGCGGAAGAAAGAGGAGGAATGGCAAAGTGGAAGAGGAGATGTGTGCACTGGACTCCTCGACTCGGCAAAACAGGGGCGGGAAAAGAAGCTGCAGTGGCAGTGGTGGTCTGGTGGTGATGGTGTTCAACTGCTGCACAATAAGGAGGTTTGGTGGCTTGGAAGCTCCCTTCAAATGGAGGAAAAGAGGAAGAGTAGAGGATAAGATTTTGAGCTTTGTTGCTAGGGTCGTGTTTGAATTTGTGGTGAGTGAGATGGCCAAGTGATAGCGTCTATTATAGCATTGTTCTTTGGGCACTCTTGTGTAAAGTTTAGGGCATTTTACTAGAGTATTCTACCTATTTCTTAGCCCTTTGTTTCCCATTTCGAGGAATTGGTGTCTACCGCTAGTTTGTTATGATTTCAGGTACTTTTGAGCGGTTTTGGAGCCGATTCAAGAGCTAAAGGATAAGGAGGTGATTAGAGGCGCTTCCATGTGGAAATAAGTCATCAAAGACGGGCAAAAGGGGTCGAGAGATGAGCTAAAATATGAGACAAGAAGCAAGCATATCAAGTGAATCACTCATAGGAGCTCAAGAGGATGTAGCACGACTCGCAGGACAAGGGAGTTTGTGCAATTTTCAGCTACAGCAAGCTGTCACGACTCGTGGGAGGCCTACACGAGTCGTGACGAGTGAACCCGTGTGTTTTGTAACTTCTGTCGGCTGTCACGACCCGTGAAAGACTCTTCACGAGTCGTGACAGTGCCAGATCCGGCCAGACCTTTCGGATTTCCGGCAGTTTCTCTGATTTGTTTTGGATTAATTAACAGGGATGTCATTTCCAGATTAACGAGGGGTTACGTTTTTTATCAAGGGGCTAAAAAACTCAGATTTTGGGGAAACAACTTAGGAGAACCCTAGATTAGTTTAATGGTAAGGGATTGTAATCGGAAGCTTTGAGACGATTTCCGCTATAGAAGATCCAATATTTCTCTTACTCTTCTTTTCCATGTCTTCTTATCTTGCTTTTGATTTGTTCTCTTTCGTCATGTTTAGCTAATTCGATCGTTCTAGGGTTGGGGCGATTCCGCTATGTTGAGATAGAACATACTTACTATTGCTTGAATGTAGTTTGATTTTTGTTTAATTTAATCCTATTGAGCATATAGCCTAATTGATAATAAATTAGATCCAATTAGGGGTTGAGACCGAGAGGAGATAACCCTAATAGGAAGATAGATGATTGCATGAGACCGAAAGGTGATTATTGTCATCGGAGCTATATGATTGAACCTGAGACATTGATGTTTGCTTATAAGTGACACAATAGCATGATTCAAGGTCTCTTGAGGATTTATAGGGTGTCATAGAAATTCTAGGTTTGTTTGTTCTAATTGAGACTGAGAGGAGACATTTGAATGAACTTGCTTAGATTCTAAGAGCGTAATGGATCTAACTTTAGTTTAACTTTGTACGAGAGTGATTGTTAGCCGGTTAGGTACAATTTGCTATGAGACCTAGAGGAGATTAGTAATGAACTTAGACAGCCTACCTCAATACAGAATCAAATTCATTCGAGCGAGAAAAATCTCTTAAGTCTATCGACGACACATGGTGGTTAATCCCCAATTCTAGAATGTTTTCTCCATATTTGCCCAAAACTTCCATTTGCTTATTTTAATTTGTTTCTATTAGTTATATCATAAAACCTCAATTTCTCTACTATTTTGGCTTAGTAAATTGGTTGCGAAGATTTGATTAATACTCCTATAGTCCCTGAGTTCGACACCTTGATATACTACAACCGATCTCATACACTTGTGGGAGTAGGTTTGAAACCTATCACCAAGCAATTCTGATTTTTACGGAGCCAATAAGGGGGAGATGTGTGCTGGAATCGGATATGCACAAGGGAGGCTCCTTTGGCATCTTGCCAAGGAAGGGTGAAGCAAAGCTATGAGGTGGAGATGGGAGGAGGTTCGAGTTTAGCCTAATTGGGAAAAAAAATCAAGATCGACAATGGAGGGAGGAAATAATTGACTGGATTGATCACAAAAGAAAGGAAAAAGACAAATGGTCCCAACCCATTTTCAAAATACCCGAGAATAAATCCTGAAATTCGCTCTCTTGACCTTATCCCGACTCGATCAAAATAATGCTTTAAAATTTCGAAGATGTCGACATCCCAAAGTTTATTTCAAATCCCAAGGCAAAATGACGGAATTGTCCTTCAAAGTTCAAAATTAGGCCGGAATCCGCTTTAAGGATTTTAAAATACGATTTTTAAGGTGAAGATGAGGATTTTCAAATATCCGTTTTTTTTTTCGACCTAAATCCCTTTTATTTTATTATTTATTGAAATTTTTTTTTTTTAAATCCAAGCTATTACATCATCCACCTCTAAAAACAAGTCTCGTCCCCGAGACTAAAACCAAAATAAAGTAGGGGATGAAGTTTGAAATTGATGAGTCAAAGAACCATGCCCAATGATCTTGTAATCATCTCGGTTGCGTCTTCCAGGATTCTCACAACATCCTAGTCACGGTCGTGACATCTCCAATTGACCTTGACAAGTATGCGATAAGCGCCCCTGTCACATCCTCGCTTTGACTTTTCGGAGGTACCACAACTCTAAAAGTTCTACAATATCATCATTAGGTCTTAGCAAGCACCCTACAGCACCCTCATAAAATGCTTGTATCCACTTCATGAAGTATCATAGAGTTGTCCGGGTTTGAAAAGTTTCAAAGGGGATTCTGAAATTGAAAAAGATTGGCCTCAAAATCGTTGAAATTCTCGATAATGTTTATTCTTTTAAAATCAAGGTTAGCCCTTTTCAAAACCGTTCAAAATATTCAAATCTAACGTTTAACCAAGCAACTTTACACCAAAACAAGTCAAATCCTTTAAATCAAAATTTCGTCAAAATCCTTCAAAACCGAATCAGTGTTCCGCATAACAATCAATCAAATTCAGAAGCTCGGAGGTGGAATCATCCACCTCTAAGGGCTAATCCCATATTCTCTTCCTAGTTTCCAGATCATGCAACCTAATTCACAACTCAACAAGTACAATAACCAAAAGTCTCATCAACTCTTACATAAGCATACTAACATAATCCATCTCACACATGGCAAGTCCCACATCATATCATAGTCACAAACCCTCACATAACCGTTTAACATAAACATAAGCCAACAAGTCTCAAGTAACAAAAGAACAACAAGCCTTAACATACTACGAATCATAAGGTATATCTATAACATACTGAAGGCATCACAAGTGCATAATCGAATGCTCATCACTCATCACGTAAGCACACATGTCCAGAAATCAACGGGTTAGGTGTTACGAGGTTAGTACGTCAGTACACATCAAATCTCACAATCGCATATCGATATCGCAACACAAGTAGAACAGATTCACCACGTTAACATATCAACACAACAACAAGGTCATGCTATTAGGATTCAGAAAAAGGAAGATCAAGTAGTATATAAATCATCAAAATGTCAATATGCCTTAAAAAACATCACCTTAACTCGTCACAAAACCATATAACGACCATTTAGAAATCATGCACCATTATCTCATATATACAAGTCATGTTCACACTTCAAGTCATATTCATCATTTACATAATCAATAATCATGCTAATCAACCATATAATACATCATCATGCTTACTAAAACATAATAAAACATCATGCTTCCACATAATAGCACATCATTATCTCATAGTTCATACTCATCATTACTCCTTATACCATATCACGGCACGTCCTAACATGCTTCTAAAACAACATAACAGGATAACAAAGCAGTAATATATCATGGTAACACTAGTCACTACCAATTAGATTTCAGTATTACATAACATGTAACATCAGTCCATATCAGGTTCATCATGGTTGCTATCTAACGTCATGGTAGTACATTTTAATAAATCACATAATCACGATAATAATCACCCACAAATTCAAGAAGAAGCAGTTATGAACATTACTACACATAAGGGCTACATCATATCAACTAGCATTATTAGTTCATCATTAAACATTGCAATGTATCAATAAGTCTCGAATTATCATCATGCTCAATAGTTATTGCAAAATCTCATGTATGCACATAGTCAATTCAAGCTAGCAAGTTTCATCATAACCTTATCAGATAACAATTCAGGTTTCTCAGCATTTGCATTTCATATTTTATATGCAAGGATATTTAGATCATGCTTAGCAACTTAGAGTAGCAACACGTCAAGACATCATTTTACATTAGATCTATAAGTTATCATCAAGTCAACACATCAACACGTAAATCTCATCGCTAGGTCAGTGCAATATCATCGTCAACAAATTCAAAAGAGGTTAGCAATTCGAACGGAGAACACTATCGCTTGCAAGTCACATCGTACTCAGTAACTGCCATCCTCGAAACGTGTTTGTCTTGCCGAAATCATTGATCCTGAGGCCCGTGGGTTATGGGCCCACGCTTTCGCTGTGTTGCTCTATTGCTATCCAGCTTCCGTTCCCTTCCCATCCGATCGCTCGTCCGATGTACCACACATGAGTTCAAGTTAGTGGAGATAGGGGAGTGACAAGGACGGATAACCCAATGTTCCTTTCGGGACCAAACACGGGCCAAGGCTAAGAACGACAAAACTAAAGACAAGACTTCGACTCGAGAATAGTAACAATGCCCTTATGGAGGTCTATTAGGTTACAATTGTGACGAGCAAAATGAATTCATCATGGAGCACATTAGTCACATTGATCCACACTAACATGTACTGATAGACGGTTTTTAGTCGCGTAAACCGTATCAAAATAAAACTCAAACCTACAAACTAGTATACCAAGTAAGTAAGAGGTCGATCCCACAGAGAATCAAGTATTTCTCAGCAATGTGTATTTATCAATTAGTAGAAAGGGGGGTTTTGGTTGATTGAAATAAGAAAGAAAACAAAATAAACTATAAACAGATTGATGCAAAACAATTTAGAGAAGATCGCTCTACCTACAACCATCCACTTTATTTGGTTGAATTGATATTGTAACTTCCTCTTTTCCTTTTAGATTTCCTATGAATGCCCTTGTCCCAACCTAATATAGTTACTAGTCCAACCAGTCCTAGAAACCCTTATCAATCAAACAGTTCCTAAAGAAGGATTTAACCCAATTGATAGCTTTAAGTTCAGAGATTAACCAAGGTATTTGCAGTCCCTAAAGATGGATTTAACAACACATTCAACTTCATACTCATTCAATTAGTTCAACCAGCCCTAAAAGAACAAGTTTGCTACTTAGGTTAAGGTTCACAATCAGGAATCTACAAAACCTTAGCAATTGAATTGATTCTAACTAGTTGCGCGGGCTAGATAGAATAAAACAATCAAACATGCACGCACAAAGAAGTTGAAACATTCAATATAGGAAATAAGGAATAAGAATTAGAAACTCACAATCAATCCAAACAAAGCTTCAAATTGTAGACGAAACGGGAGAGTTTAGATCTCCATAAAAATAAAACAAAACATAGTTAGGGTTTAGAAACAAAACCAGTTCGATCGTATACTGTTGTTCGGCCTCTTCTGTTCTATCGTATGTACCGCTTCCTTTCACCGAATGAATGTAAATATATATAGTTGTATTCCAATTCTATCTATGGTAAAATAAACAATATATAAAATCTATCTAATCTACCGTATAAATATATAATAAATCTAATCTAATTTGTAATGAACCTAACGGCAAGCAGCACTTGTAGCTTGTAAGCCCAACCAATCACGTGGCACCTCCTTCCGATCCAGCCATCACATATGTACGAACTCCGGATCCAATAGCAAATGTTGCGATCAGCCCAATGTACGATCCGAGCCGGCCCGTCTTGTATTTTAATTTGCAAAATAATCCCATAAATTACAATAATTTCCGAATTCATACGATCCAGCCCAAAAATGCCTGAAATATATAAAAACACTAGTGTAGACTCCGAAAACCAAATAATATAAATTAAGCTATAAAATATGTAAAAATGCTCTAAATTACTATGCAAATCTATACTTAAAAACATGACTAAAATAGACTCTATCAAACTACCCCATGCTTAGACTTTTGCTTGTCCTCAAGCAATGAAAAACAAATATAGAATTAATCATCCCACAAATAAGATCTTCATGCTTAGTTTTAGAAAAGCAACATCAAGCAATAGGAGCCATGAATAAGCGAACAAATATCCTAGCGAATATATGAGCGATCCAATAGTAAAGGCAAATTTAATCCAACATCACCGGGATAATGTGTTTCACTCAAGCTCTCATGTGTTTAGGCTTTAAAATCTAACTCTCAACTCAATCCAAAATGCTCTATACACCGTGAAAGTTATCACTTGCAAATAACATCCTGAGGACTTTTATAGGGTTGTACTGGGGCTTTGGTAGGAACATAAGGCATGAGAAATATTTAGGCTTGTGGTGCTAAAAATCCGGGAAAAAGGAACAACAACCAACCAGAACAACACTAAAACTTCCATACAACCAACCAGAACAACACTAAAACTTCCATACTTCGCAAACCATTCCAATAACATAAACTCCAATACACATCAATAAGCTCTTCGATTTCAATAGCCATTCAACTTATGCATTTTTATTATTATTATTATGATGACTTCTTTTCTTTTATGCTTACTTTTGCCCCTAGGTGAATTTTATCCTCCCTAGGTCCAAGCTTACTAGACTTTTACTCCTAAGTGAATTTTATCCTCCTTAGGCCCCTAGTAACAAGTCATCTCTATTATGCAAGAAGGGTTACCTTATTTTGGCTATGCCTCCCGCAATGTACAACCATACATATATCATCTCCACTCAAAGCAACTCCAACATACAGATTTTTCACCAATTTTCTTCCTAATTCCCGGATAGGGTCAGGCTAATCATTGGCTATGATATATTTTTGTGGAGCTATAAAAAAGAATAGGCTTTAAGGTTCAGATTGGCTTCAAGCAAAATATAATATGTAAGGTGGATAGGGTATAATATGGATAAAGAAAACATGCCTCAATCATTTGAAATTCACAAGCAACAACATGTGCAATACGGTCATGAAAAACAAGCATATGAAGAGTATAATCACACAATAAAAGCAAAAGGGAAATAATTATGAATAGTCCCTATAAGGTCGAAATCTCACAAAGGGTTATGTTTTTGCTAGACTTCAATTAAACCTCAACTATGAACCATACTTGCTCAATTATATTCTCAAATCATGCTTCAAAAATCATTTTCAAGCAATTCAATCAAATCATGGGATTTATGCAATTAAGATCATAAAAATGAATTAGAGAACAAACTAAACCAAGATGGGTATCGTTAATAACACCTAAATGCAATGAAATGCATAACAAAGATTGAAAAAAAAAAACAAAAAAAAACTAACATAAATATATAAATACGGAGTTACACTAAAATTCTCCACCCCATGCTTAAAATCTTACTTTGTCCTCAAAGTAAAGAAAAATAATAAAAGAGGTAGAGGAAACTCACAATGAAATCAGACTTATCAGTACAATTCATTCCGCTCAAATCGTTCTGGGTGTTCAGCAGAAACTTTCAGCAACTCTTGGATGTAATTGACAGTCGTGAACCTTCTTGGAGTTGGACAAATATAGGGTTATCCTCTTTGCAATACCACCTGGCCAAGATATACAACAAAAAGAACGCAACACAACAAACACATTCCAACCACCCAAGGAAATACATCATCCAAGCACACATAACAAGTAGTAGTTCCTACTCAATCACTTGTGTCAAATGGAAAAATTAATATACTCGCGTGATTGCAGGAAGCAGAAACTAACAAGTAACTGAACTCAATCACTAAAACAACCTAGCCGTACTCAATTCGTCAACCAAGCTCCCTGTAGACTAAGTCCCAACATGAAGTGATTAAATTAACTCAGCAAGAAATCAATGCTACAAAAGCAACGATTCAGCAGTTCTCAAGCACATGTGCAGCCCAACAAACATCAACAGAGTATGAACAATCAAACGTTAACAAAACTACATATCAAATTCAATAAAATCTCCTCAATCCAACCATACAAAAATTGAACTTGAAATGTATACCTGTTCTTTCTTGACTGAAACCGAAGTAGAGTCGCAGAGTCGCAGTTAGGTTGAAATTGAAATGTATGCCAAATTTGACACCAAGTCGGGAGTAGCAGCAGAGATGGCGGAGTTGAATGTTGCTGGCGGCAGTAGATCCGAGAGGGAGCGGTGGTGCTGCGCCGGTGGAGTGGTGGGGCGGATGTTGGCACGACGCAGGCGACGAGGGTGGCGCGGAAAAGCGATGCAGCAGTCCGGCGATCGCTGGGCTGCAGGACGGAGTGCGGGAGGAGGTGGTGAAGAACGACGGAGGGCGGAGTGCAGGTGGTGGTCCGGTAGCAGCGGGACAGAGGAGGCGGTAGAAGGACAGGTGGGAGGGAGAAAGGGTAAAACGGAAAGGGCGAAGGAAATCGATGGTGCTGGCAGCCGACGACCATCGGAGGATGAAGAGGCGGTGGGCGGTGTAGAGAGAGACGGCGCAGTGAGGGGCAAAGGGCGGTGCTGAAGGGGTTTGAGAAGGGGAAGAACGAGGGAGACGGGATTTTTTTATGTTTTATTTTTTAAAAAAACAAAAATAATAAAAAAAAAACAGTAATCTATAACCTAAAAAAAAATTAAATCTAAAACTAGGTGCTCTCGGCTATTTTAATTTTAATTTTTTAACGAAAATAAAAAAAATCTGAAAATTTAATCCTAACTAAAAATAAGAAGGGAAAAAGAAAAAAAAAATTTACCTTGGTTGGCTCACAATCTCTCTAAGATCGATTCAGACATTGTTAAAACCCTTAACAATTTGTCAAACTCTCGAGCATGACTCTCTGCAGAGGATATGTAATACCACCGATTCAGTTCCATTGGTGGCTTCTCAAAATATGCGCTCCTCTTTTGCCATCTCTTAGCTTTTTGTCCGTTTGCACCCTCATTAAATTCAAACAATAGAATCCTCTTTGTCAAATTTTCTTCATCTTGCTCATCTATCCAATCTCTTAAGATCTCCTCGTCAAGAGAGATGATAGCGTAGTCGTCACTAACCACCACCTCCGTCTGCCTAGGAAAAATCTCTGAAATAATTGGAATTGTAATTTGTTGAGCCACTTGGATCCGCTTCATCTCATTATTGAAATCAGTTTGGATCATTATAAGTTGGGACTCCATTGCAGCAAAGCACTCTTCCATACGGGGCAACATGGACGATTCTTGTGATGATTGTGGAGCCAGACATGGGGGCTCTAGTTGTCCGATTTGGAGCTCTAATTGTGCAATCTCATGTATAATATCCATCTCACGAGAAAGTTGAGTTTTGCACAAATGATATACTTCCTTAACCTTTCCAATCGGAACCCTAAACACCGGACAATCTTTAAATATATGATTAGAAACTCCGCAAAAATCACAAAATAAATCGTGAGTCATCTTTAAAGGGAACCACCTAGACACACGAACACAAACAGTTAGTAGCACGGGTGTTATGAACCGTAAGATAGGCTCACAACAAAGTTAATTATATACAATAATTGGCAAACACACAAACAGAGAAATAAACTTTGATTCCCCGGCAACGGCGCCAATTTGATAGACGGTTTTTAGTCGCGTAAACCGTATCAAAAAAAAACTCAAACCTACAAACTAGTATAGCAAATAAGTAAGAGGTCGATCCCACAGAGAATCAAGTATTTCTCAGCAATGTGTATTTATCAATTAGTAGAAAGGGGGGTTTTGGTTTATTGAAATAAGAAAGAAAACAAAATAAACTATAAACAGATTGATGCAAAACAATTTAGAGAAGATCGCTCTACCTACAACCATCCACTTTATTTGGTTGAATTGATATTGTAACTTCCTCTTGTCCTTTTAGATTTCCTATGAATGCCCTTGTCCCAACCTAATATAGTTACTAGTCCAACCAGTCCTAGAAACCCTTATCAATCAAACAGTCCCTAAAAAAGGATTTAACCCAATTGATAGCTTTAAGTTCAGAGATTAACCAAGGTATTTGCAGTCCCTAAAGAGGGATTTAACAACACATTCAACTTCCTACTCATTCAATTAGTTCAACCAACCCTAAAATAACAAGTTTGCTACTTAGGTTAAGGTTCACAATCAGGAATCTACAAAACCTTAGCAATTGAATTGATTCTAACTAGTTGCGCGGGCTAGATAGAATAAAACAATCAAACATGCACGCACAAAGAAGTTGAAACATTCAATATAGGAAATAAGGAACAAGAATTAGAAACTCACAATCAATCCAAACAAAGCTTCAAATTGTAGACGAAACGGGAGAGTTTAGATCTCCATAAAAATAAAACAAAACATAGTTAGGGTTTAGAAACAAAACCAGTTCGACCGTATACTGTTGTTCGGCCTCTTCTGTTCTATCGTATGTACCGCTTCCTTTCACCGAATGAATGTAAATATATATAGTTGTATTCCAATTCTATCTATGGTAAAATAAACAATATATAAAATCTATCTAATCTACCGTATAAATATATAATAAATCTAATCTAATTTGTAATGAACCTAACGGCAAGCAGCACTTGTAGCTTGTAAGCCCAACCAATCACGTGGCACCTCCTTCCGATCCAGCCATCACATACGTACGAACTCCGGATCCAATAGCAAATGTTGCGATCAGCCCAATGTACGATCCGAGCCGGCCCGTCTTGTCTTTTAATTTGCAAAATAATCCCATAAATTACAATAATTTCCAAATTTATACGATCCAGCCCAAAAATGCCTGAAATATATAAAAACACTAGTGTAGACTCCGAAAACCAAATAATATAAATTAAGCTATAAAATATGTAAAAATGCTCTAAATTACTATGCAAATCTATACTTAAAAACATGACTAAAATAGACTCTATCATGTACATATCTCAAGGAGATCGACATACATATTCAGTCCAACAACCACAATCGAAATCATACACGGATGCATGCGAGATAAGCTAACATTCCATTATCCCATGGAAGCAGGTATGCCCAGCAACTTCAAGCAAGATATACGAAACCAGTAATTATCATTCAAGATTTGAAGTCATGTAGGATTTAATGAGGATAACAGGTATCATATATATGAATAATGCTTGAGCATGGTATACACATCAACAATTGGGTTCAAATATAGCATAACAAGGTATATCATAACAATCAAACGAAGCGTCATACGAGAACACAAAAAAAAACAGCATAGTAACTATCACATCTGATAATAATAATCGTATAATTGGTTAAGAATGACATGTAATCATATGACGAGATACGTTTAAAAAGCATAAGTATTACATATTACTAGCGATACATGATAAGGCATGAGCATAGTCAAGAGTCATTTAATGAGTTCAACCTAATGTTAATGGAAGCAAGATAGGTCACCACATGGTAACAAAAAGAACATCACGGGCGATAGATTATGATCATGCTGAGAATGAACTGTCATAGGGCACATAAAACAGAACAATAACTATCATATTATAAGACAAGTACGACATGTAATCATTTAGCGAGTCATATTGGAAATCATAAGCCCTACAGGATACTACTAGCACATAACGAATCATGACCACAATCAAGGTAGCTCGACTAAATCCATTCTAACATTCATGCGTCATGCCTAACATGGTGTGTGATCATGCGAGGTGTTAAGTCATACATCTATGCCAGCACAAGAAGAATTCATAAGGTAATAGGGAAACACTGCCGAGTGATAGCATGTAAGCATGCTAGGATAAACCATCACAGAAAGCAATCTATCATCGAATTCAACATCAACCTAATTTGCATGAGTAAGACATTTCAAGATGATAGAAAGAGGGAAGGATCACACTATCATTAACCTAGCTCAAGAGAGAATCAGCAATAATGCAAGCAAGATATAAATTCGCACAAGTCACAACCAAGGATCCTACATGATGCTAAAGGCTCAACATGACATTCGATACATAGATGCGCTTGAATGACCAACACATCGATGTGCAAGAAATCATATTAACATAACCCGTCGATATAGAAGCATGGGAGGAATATAGCAATGCATAATGCAAGCCTACGCAATAGGCAATATGACTAGCATACAAGGTATGTGTTCCAAATCAACAACCATTTGAATAAGGCATGCATTTACCAAGACATCATGTCAAATAACATGATCATAATTGAACTACTAATTTAGACAACAAGCCATGAACATCGACTAATCATGCAGAGGAAATCATCTTACGACATTCATACAAGGGAAGTGTAGCAACTATTATGGGCCTAATCTAGGAAAAGGCAACAACTATATACATACTCATATCATGCAATTCATGCTTCAAATAAGTCGTTAGTACGACCAATACAACAGGTCGATTAGACATGCGAAGGCAACATATAATCAGGACAAGAAGCAAGGTGCAACACAAGACCTAAGCAATGGGGCAAGCATGTGTACAGAATTTCATACAACCACGAATTTACATTAAGGATCATCATCTTAACATGTACTGGGAATTACCTATAATATAAGGCACGTTGACATCAAGTTATAACACGTATCCATCAAATAAGGAACTCATTCTATCATGATACCAGAACTGAACGATCACACTATCATGAAACTATTTACATGGAGAACATTAATCATGCAGCTTCCTAACACATGACATTTACATTAATGCACTAGTATGACGATGTAACAAACTAAGTAAGGTATGCTGGGATGATAGGGATGTAACATGTGTAACTTGGACTCACACAATGGTTATCATGAACATCAAAGCACGCATTCATCAAGACTCAATTATATCACATATTCCCCATCCAACGCAAGTAATCACACAACAATATCAATTGCAAAATAACCAACAGTCGTTAATCTGACGAATACATAATAGACGGGCATGCTGTAGATTCTTGTCACAAAACGAGTAATAAGTATTGACGCGTCATCATCTAGCATCCTAAGGACATCATGTACAAGCATTCATAGAAGGGAGAGTTGATCACACTATCATGGACCTAACCCAGGCGAAACAACAATCATATAGGTTCTTATCATGTGGTTCATACTTCCAATCAATCCTTAGCACAATTAATACAATAAGTCAAGTAGGCATGCTATAACAACGTAATCATGATAGAGAGTGAGGCATAAAACAAGACTTGATCAATGTAACTAATCACAAATGTAATAACATGAGCAACATTTTACAAATGAGCATTTGCAAGGTACATGCATGAGGTTACAAAATCATGTTATGTAGTTCAGAGAGAGTCACCATTACAACCGGACAGAGATTCCTAAGGGCAACCATTGACCTTCCCCAACTGACTCATCACCCCTCTTTCTCGTGGGACTTTGGTACGACTCTTTGTGGTAAGAAAACACTGGGTGATCATCATAAGAATCAAGAAAGACAGACCAGGACACCTTACTTTTGACTCAAAATGCCATCAAGAACCACCTTCCAATACTCACTCAAACAACCTTCATATCCATACATGATTCCGACACAATGTGTTCACCAACCCGATTCCCTCTGGAAGACACTGACATCCGGGAGAAAGACTCGATAGAACCGTCAAAGGGTTAACAAACATAGAGGAAGAGGTTGTTTCACACAAGCTGGGCTTGACCATATAGAAATAAAGGTACTCCCGCTATCCCGTTTGCACAGGTAATTCAATACACATTTCATAGTTAGGGCATCCAAATCAGATCTCTAGCATAGCAAGCACTCAGCACAGAATCAGCTGATAACACTCGTAATGATCTCCTTGTAGTCTCCCAACTCATCTGTAAAGAACAAGCTGATATTTTGCATATCCATTCCCAACTACATCCAAAAGGGGTGGTCTAACGCCTTTCCACCCACTCGGTCCCTCTTTAGTCGGTTTTCCTCTTTTATAACAAGCCAAGTTCGTTACTTAGTCCGGTTTGGGTTAGGCATTTTAAGTTCATTTTGCCCCTTTAAATCCTTTTCAAAAGTCCTTAAAATTCATGGGCGGTTTCCAAAACATACACTCGACCCTTTTGTATCCGAATTTATCAACCTCAGCTCTGATACCAACTTTGTAACGGCCCGGAATTATGATTTCCGGATTACCTTTCAAGGGATGAAACCCCTTGTTCGGATCTTGCAATTCAGGTACGGGTCAAGGTTTCAAATTCAATTTTAAGGTCAATAATAAAGGGGGATTTTAAATCCTAAAATCATCGTAGGGTCGTTGGGTACCCTTAGCCTGTCCTATAGACTAAGTCGTGGAAGTTCATTTAAGAGTAACTGTGAAAACGAAAAGAAGGTACAACTTGCCACGGTAAAGCCAGGTCAAAACCAAAAACATGGTAAATACGAGTATCCAAATTACCCATGTTTAAGTTTAGAAGTCAGTCTTTCAGTTCAATAATCGCCAAAAGGGAACCCCGTCATATAGACACCAAGCAGTCCAAACCTGCATAAAATACCTTTAAAAGAAGAACGGGGAAATGGGTCAGATCGAGCCACACATGCGGCACTGGCAGTCCTCGCTGAGGCCACATAGTATGTGCTATACCTAATAAAGATGCTCTAATGCAGTACGAAAGTTAAACACACACACACACACACACACACACACACACACACACACACACACACACACACACACACACACACACATATACGGAAAGACAATTAAAGGTGCCCACATAATGCCAGTTGGCATTATGTCCCTCTCCTACCTCTGCACCCCTTCTCGTTAGTGCAAAAACTGGCCAGTTCGGGCTATAGCATAGCAATTTCCTCGTGGTGGTGCACAAACCATGGCATCATCATATCATATCATCTCATCGATTGCCCGATGGTGCTGAGCTATCATATCATGCTCATATCGACTCGATTGACTCAGGGCAAACCCGATGGGACTGGGCTACCCCATGACCCTAGCAAAGACTCTAGGACTTCACAGATAACGACCGTTCTCTTTTTAGACGCATAAAGTAAGCAAATGCTCATTCAATTAGTGCAACCTAAACAGGATACTACATGTTCATGCTTGTATGCATATGCAACACCTAACATAAAATGCAACAATAGACATGAATGTCCAACCTGAGTAAGCCCCCTAGGGAACTTACCTGAAATGACGAACAACAAAAGATAACGCAAGCGGAGTCCAACAAGCAACAATTACCTAACAAATATACAGATATGCATAAGTCTATCTAAATCACACAAGGTGCCCCTAACTATCACACATAACTTCACATATCTCATTTCCGATCATTCCGTCTTATATTATAATATATCATTTCAAAACCAAAGCGTAACATCCGTAAATGGTATAAGTTATAAGAGTTCGAAATCCGACCAGTTAGGTTAAGTCGATCAACAAGGTTTGTAAAACATAAGGCGTCAAATCATTAAGTCTTAATCAAGTGGCGGGGTTAAGGAATCCCGACATTAAACATTTAAACTTAAACCCAATTTCTCAAAATCATATAATGGAAGTAATTCTAGCATTTTTATTTCAAAACATAAAATCCCTTTTTAAATACTTTAAATAACATTTTTCCAAGATAGACACCAAATAAACCCATCTTTACAAGTCACATTTATAAATCAACACCATCAATAATTAATAGAATAAAACACTAAAACCCAATCCATATTAAAGATACACATTTATAACATAACAATACTAAATTATTTTATTATTTCAAAAACCCCTATTAAAATACCTCATAATGTCGTAAATACGTGTGTACCAAATAATACTACTTTCAAACCCTTTTAAAATATATACTAATTTCCAAAAGTATATTTATCTCACAAAATCTCATAATATAATAATTATATTAATAACTAACCAAAATATATTCCAATCATATATACAATAGCATATTTAGAACCCATAATATATCAACAATAAAACACAACCCAAAACCCAACTCTCTTAAAAAGATCAGGTTCCTTTATTTGAAATAACCAAACCGGACCCCAAAAAAGAAAACAGGGAACCGAACCCAAAATCTTGTACTGTTCATCGCCTCCCTCGCCAAACTTCTGCGTTCGAAAATCTGGAAAACTGACGGAGGAGAGGAGCTTTACTAGCGGCACCAGCTCCTCCGACCACCCAACCCGACCTCATGGACACGAAAGGGACACAAAAACGCAGCCAAGGAAGAGGAAGAAAGGGAAGAAGCTCACCGAGTTCGATTCGTCGGAAACCGCTCGATTGGAGCTTCGATTAGGCTCGCCGACGAGTCGGGGTTGTTCCTTACTTTTCCTGGATGAGGGGGAAGTCATAAAGGTGCAAACTTTATGATGTTTGAGAGTGAAAGGAAGTGAAGAAGGGGGCCTTACCGCTCGGTTATGAGGGAAACGGAGAAACGGCGATGCGCAGCTGTCGGCTCCGGTTCTCGTGGTGTGTCGCTGCTGCCCGGAGGTGACGAGGAAAGGGATGGAAGAGGCGGCTGCTACTGGCGGAAGAAGGAGGAGAAAGGGCGAAGTCGAAGAGGAGATGTGTGCACTGGTGAGTGAGATAGCCAAGCAATTCTGATTTTTATGGAGCCAATAAGGGGGAGATGTGTGCTGGAATCGGATATGCACAAGGGAGGCTCCTTTTGCATCTTGCCAAGGAAGGGGGAAGCAAAGCTATGAGGTGGAGATGGGAGGAGGTTGGAGTTTAGCCTAATTGGGAAAAAAAAATCAAGATAGACATGTGAGCTAGCTGCTACTAGTACTGTCGACAATGGAGGGAGGAAAGAATTGACTGGATTGATCACAAAAGAGAGGAAAAAGACAAATGGTCCCAACCCATTTTCAAAATACCCGAGAATAAATACTGAAATCCGCTCTCTCGACCTTATCCCAACTCGATAAAAATAACGCTTTAAAATTTCAAAGATGTCGACATCCCAAAGTTTATTTCAAATCCCAAGGCAAAATGACGGAATTGTCCTTCAAAGTTCAAAATTAGGCCGGAATCCGCTTTAAGGATTCTAAAATA
The DNA here is from genome assembly GCA_037127255.1 of Persicaria tinctoria. NCBI lineage: Eukaryota > Viridiplantae > Streptophyta > Magnoliopsida > Caryophyllales > Polygonaceae > Persicaria > Persicaria tinctoria. Next base: position 11,858,435 of record JBANSL010000014.1, read on the forward strand.
CGATTTTTAAGGTGAAGATGAGGATTTTCAAATATCCGATTTTTTTTTGACCTAAATCCCTTTTATTTTATTATTTAAAAAAAATCCAAGCCTTTACAATACTATAGCCAAAAGGATACCTTTTCATCCTAATGGCTCACAAGCCTTGAAAAAATCTAATCACAATTCTAACATGCCTCACAAGGCTCAATACTCACACACCGGCGCAAACACATCTTGCTCAAACTGCATTACCCTTTTATATTTACAAAAATTGGTCAATAATGAATCCTTCACTCGGACTAAATCCCATTTTTGCATAGCTACAACGCACCACAATCACTTTGGACCTAATTGTTGTTGCCGATCATCAATCAAGTACTCACCGATTTTCTTGTTTTTGTATCACATACTACAACTGACCGTTGTACCAAGGTCATAATGTAACCAGAAAATCGGTGAGTACTTGATTTGGTCCATGAATATATGCTCTTGGAACTGTAGAGGGATGAGGAGGAGGAACTTTTGGACTCATACAGAACTGTTCTGCAAAAACAACTATATAAATGTCATAGCCCTGCTTGAGACTAAAACTAATAAACTACCCTCGGAAGCCGTCAGGAAGAAATGTGGGTTTTCAAATGTCGCTTTTGATCCTGCTAGGGGCTTCTCCGGGGGTATCTGTCTGCTATGGAAAGACCTTCCTATTTTAGAGGGTGAGATTACACTCATTTCGGTTAACCAAAGACTTATCCACATAAACTATCTTGAAAAGAACATCAATAAAATGACAGCATTTCTTGTGATCCATGCACCATCAGATCGTCGTTCCAAGGACGCATTTTGGGATAATCTTACCACCTATGCATCAAACCTTACCGACCCCTTCTGTATTGTGGGGGATCTAAACGAAATTTCAATACCAGAAGACAAGCTGGGAGGTATCCATCCGTCCCCAGCAAGATTTAAAAGACTACAAGATATAAAACATTTACTACAATTATCCGAAGTACCAACTCATGGAGATAGCTATACTTGGAAAAAAAGAAAATCGGATTTGCCAAACAATAGCTTCGCCAAGCTAGATCGTTTACTAGCTTAGAACGGATTCATTTCAGCCTTCGACGACATTCGAGTTAAAATTCACCCGTTCACCACTTTGGACCATGCTCCAATTTCTATCGACCTGCGGTCCCTGACGCAGATAAACAGGAAACCTTTCTGCTTTGAATTGGCTTGGACAACTAAACCTGAGTTCACAAACCTGGTGCGTCAGGCTTGGCGGCTTAATCCTACATGTTCCTTCATGTTTAAACTCGTTAAAAAAACAAGCCTTCTAAAGGACTTGGCAAAGTGATGACATAAACGTACTTTTCACAATATTCACAAACAAATCTTCGAGACAGATGAACAACTGCTGCAGTTACAACAAAAGTTACTCGATAGTCCTAACCAAGAGCTCAGTGACAGACATAAGAGATTGCTCAACAAGAGGGAACGAATGCTTGACTTTCAGCGATGGTATTGGAGCCAACGTGCTAAGGTTAAACATATCAAATTAAATGACACAAACTCGAGTTATTTCCATCGTATAGCTTCAGCAAAGCGTGGTAGAAAAATCGTTAATGTCCTTACAACGGAATCGGGTTTGATTCTGTCAGACCATAACTTAATCAGAAACGAATTTGTCGACAAATTCTCAAAAAGATTCAAATCTTCCTATAACCATGACATCCTCTGTGATGATGTCATGGTTATAGACGAGCACAATAACTATAAACAAAATAATTCTGCTCTACACTACAAGTACTCATTGCTGGAAACAAACAAAGAAACTGGAGGACGATCTCCCCATTACTGCTACTTCTGGTCGAGGTTGTAATTGTCGTTCTGTTCGTCCAGGTGCTCATTTGGTTGATCATGCCGGCCATACTCGGCAACTCTCCGGGAAGTGGGACAAGTCTCCTACAAATTGTTACAAACTAAATTTCGACGGATCAGTTATTCCGGGCGGATCGACGTCTTATGGATTCGTCATCCGAGACTCTAGGGGTGTGGTGGTCGCTTTACATCGGGCTATTTGCACTAATGTCTCTATTGTATTTGCTGAAAATCTTGGCCTCAAAATGGGTATTTTACGCGCTAAGGAATTGCAAATCATAAACCTTCAGATCGAAGGGGATAACTTACTGGTTATATAGGCTTTACTGGGGGATTGGAAATGCCCCTGGACTATCGAGCTGCTACAATCAGATAGTTTATTATATATTTCGTCATTTTCTTATGTTGTTATTCGTCATATTTTCAGGGAATCAAATGTCATGGCTGACTATCTTGCTCGTAGTACCCATGCATTCCCTGCCGATGATTGTTGTGAGGATGATCCAGAACTGCTTGTTCTAGTCCGGAAGGATGCGCTAGAAAGGGCTTCTGTTGCGGCCGACCCGACCTAGTCTTTATTCAGCGTAAAAAAAACTATGAGGGCTACATCACCCCCTAGTGAAACTAGACTTGCTTTAGGGGTGGTGGCAACATTTGTAATTATTTAATTAAGATTGTGGTATTTTTGTAACATTTTAAAGGTTGTGGTGCTACTTGCTCCCCTCCTAAAAGGTTGTATTATTTGAATTAATTTTTCCTTTTTTTTAACCAATGAGATTTATCTATTCTAACTAGACCTGTCAAACGGGTCATTCGGTTCGGGTCGAGTCACTTTGGGTTTCGGGTAAAACGGGTCTCGGGTAAAACGGGTTTCGGGTTTTTCGGGTTGACTCGAACTCGGGTTTGATCGGGTTTCGGGTCGGGTTCGGGTCGATTTCGGGTTTGTCATTTTTTTCTTTTTTAAATTAAAAAAATCATTATTTGATAATTTTGTGATAAATTTTAATTATATATAAAAAAAATTAATTATATATAATTATAAATCAACCGGGTCAATCGGGTCACCGGGTAAATCGGGTCAAAATTACCGGGTCAATCGGGTCACCGGGTCGAAACCCAGATTACCCGGAAAATTTCGGGTTTTTCGGGTTCGGGTCGAAAAAAAAATTCGGGTCAAAATTTTCGGGTTCGGGTCGGAAATTTTTCGGGCCGGTCGGGTCGGGTCACCGGGTCGAGTTGTGTTTTGACAGGTCTAATTCTAACTATTAAATGAGAAATATTTTTTCTTAGATGCCATAATCATTTGAATTTTATAATTTCCTCCCAATTAACTAAATCTAGAAAAAAAAAATCAAACTAATGAAATTTGTACAAGTTTCTTTAACCAATATAGCTATATCTAACTATAAAATCATAAGCACTTTTTATTAGGTTTTATAACCACGTTTATTTTAGAATTTTAAATCAATCAACCTATTCTACCTAAATCTTAAACTCATGTAATTTTTTTACACATTTTTCATAAATATTTTTTTTACTTAATTATCAAATCCATTTTTTTCTATTTTATATTAATGTTTAATAATAGTTTATTTACATTTATTATAGTAATTTTTTATATTCATAAAATTTTATTTTTATTGTTTAAAAATAAAAATATGCGCCATGGCGCAGAGATTATATTAGTTTTCAACAAAAATGTTAACAAATTCGACAAAAGGGCATTTGGCAAAAAAATTGAAAACCTTAGGGGCATTTGGCTAAAAATGAAAACCTCAGGGGCATTTAGCAAAATATATCAAAATTTTGAACACCACGCGAATTAGTCTTAACCTCGAGGGCATTTAGCGAAAATTCTGGAAAAAACAAACATACTTTATCCACTCTCAAGTCCAAAAACTAAAATACAAGTACATTGTCATAACCGACTAATTCACCTGCTGGAGTATCTCAGTGATTGCATTATTATTTCCAATGCTACCTCTTAGCATTCTGCCACACTTTAACCAAAACCACATATCAGGTTGAATACTTTCTGATTTCTCCAATGTTTTAATTTAATCAGTTCACCGAGGCTGGCCTTCATCAATTTCTTTGTATCCTCAAGTTTTTGTACAAAATTCTCAATACCAGTTAAAGTACCTCTTGGTAGCTCTACATGGCTCTTTGTATACTCAAGTTTTTGTACAAAATTCTCCACACGAGTTAAACTTCCTCCTAGTAGCTCTGCACGGCTCTTGTACTGTTCCAAAAAATGTTCTCGTTCTCCATATCCTGTTGACAAACATGAAAACAGTTAGCTTAATTTTTTTTCCCTAAAACTTGATATGATAACAACAACAAATATACGTGTAGCTTATGTTCTCTGTTACTTGAAACATAACCCTTTTCCTATTTGTTGTCTTTCGCAAATCATGTCATATTTTCCTATTTGTTGTCTTTAGGTAAGACACTGTTGTACTACAGTAGGCATTCAAGTAAGACACTACTGTGTACATACTATCATCATGGTCATGAAGTAAAAAAATATCCCACAGTGATTGTACGTGGGTGGTAAAATACCATACTGTACTTGGGATCATGGGTCATATGCACACGTGCGCCCATACGCTAATAGCCTAGCACATAAGCCGAGTGGGGTTCTATCCTAAAACCAATTGGCGATAGGAGGAGTCACCCACCAGCTTGTATACGAAGGCTTCTTTGTTCATATTAGCAATGTGGGATATTTGTCTCTTCATATTCTCTCAACACGCTCCTGCAAGTGCAACTAGGGTCGTTTTTCGCTTTTAGTTGACACTTGGACAACATGTCTAGCATATCATTTTCTTTTTAGCTAGCCTAGGATCGAGATTCGGGCCGTTTAACTTTTCTTCTCTGATACCATGTCAGATTGGATAAATTCCCCTTAGGGTTGCCACTGATTTCATTAGAGTATATATAAGTTACACAAACGGTAAATTACATCAAGACTCTTGGGCCTATTTACAATATAACTATATGTCTTCTACCAAGGTGAACCCTCTACAAAATGGCTTAAGCTTTTGTGTTAGAATGGTGGATCTCGACCTTATAACAAAAAACAATAGTAAACCTGAAGCGACGTTTCTCGGAATTTCACAGATCGCCTCCAGCACGGATTTGTCTCTCTCTATTTCCCTGCATGTAATATGAGAACCTTGGTCGAAAGGTCAACCTGGAGACCTAAAGTTTCAAACGCTAAGGAGTATCCAAGATTCCATTTCAAACCAGACCAACCCAAGAAACAAAACCTAAATAGCTATCAACGCTTTGGATTTCAACAACTCGATATTCAAATAATCTCTGACATCGTAAATTCTGAAATGAAGAAATCATATGCTTCTTCCGCCTCAAAATTAGGGTTTCAGTGTTGCAAAAATGTAGGGGAAAATGCAGTATGAGTTGAACTACTACTGATCCTAGATAACCAAATTAACTAAACTATTGATAGTGTATTTTGTTTGGATATAAAGTGAGAGTTTGGGTGTAGTCAGAATTTGCTTACCACCATCCAAGTGCATCTTTACAAACAAGAGCATCTAGCTCAATATTGGATCTCCAGTCCGGCGAATCGAAACCAAACTGAGATGTGCTATCTAGTATATAACCCTGTTGCCTCCCTAAAGGTATGGAGAACATGAGAACTCATTGAAAGACGCAAGAAAAAACGCATCCGAAACCAACATTTTAACCTCCCATCTAGATTCCATTGATGGTTGGGTTGCCAAATTGGTTGTTACGGAGTGCGGCTAGGCTTGGGAGGACCTATACCTGACCTTTAGAGAAGAAATCCTACATCTGACTCGGTTGCGACTCTAGAGGATTCAATAGAGTGGGTGGTAGTGGATGGAGGTCATGGAGCTCATGTAGGATGACAAAGCTGCGACGGAGAGGGATCCAAGGGACGGAGGATGTACAAGAACCCAAAATAAAAAGTGGTCAGCTTCAAAGTCCTTGAGTACCCAACGGCATTTGTGGTGAGAATATAGGACAAGTCTAAAGTCGTCGTGCTTTATCAAAAATAGTCGATAACTACATACTAATGGGTCGAACCCACAAAGATATCTTGTAATCAATTTCAATACATTGTTTCAGTTTCAATACATTGTTTCAGTTTCCCTCCGTTAATTAAAATTTGACGTTTTACTATTCACGTATTTTTTTTTAGGTGTTAAAAACTATATAAAATATTAACTTTTTTAACAATATTTATAAACAATTTCATACTTATTACTATTAAGTTTGAATTTATAAAAACAAATTTTAAAAAAGTCAATATTTTATATAGTTTTTATGATTCTAAAAAAACGTGTCTGAATAGTAAACGACATGTTTTAATTATCAGAGTGAGTATATTGTAACTAATAGTTGCATAGGTAGAAATATATATTTTTTTTTTGGAAAACAGAGGGACAAGCACTCACTCCGTAAGGAGCGTAGTATACTGTATTGAAGAGGCCTAAACGGCAAACATCACTCTGCAATGCTCAAGCGAGTCTTTCGAACCGCCTGAGCATCAGCAAGCAGAATTACATCCACATCGACACCAAGCGGGAAAGAATTAGTAGCAAAACAAGCAAGAAAATCCACACGTAGATAGAAAATGAAAATAAAGATAGTGATGATGATAATCCTAAGGCCGCTCAACCTGTAGGGAGGCCGGGCACTGGGCACTGTCATTTATTTGTGGATACTCCATCTTAGTAAGGAAGGTATCAGTGAGAACAGTTTTAGACACCAAGGATGCCTTCAACAACTCCATGCCCTGCATCAATCAAATTAACACATCCAAAATTAACTTCTTCGTCTTCATTCGAACACGAAATACTCAATTGAATAACACAACAAACGCGCATCTACATGAATTCAGATGGGATATAGTTATACCTGGGCGGTATCAATGGTAACCTCGGCTTCTTGAATACAACCCACATCCTTGACTTCATGCTGGTTAAGAAGCGCAATAGCCGATTTCGAAGAAAGTGGCTTGACGAACAAGTCATCGGTGATCATGTAAGTCACCCGATCCCTTACATACCCCTCTCCACTGACCGTGTCACTATTAGGAGGGGCAACAAATTGAGTCTTTCCCGTCATTGCGCTCTTACATTTTGGACAAATTGCACCTCCACCAACAGCCACAAAAGACGCACATGATGTGTAATTAAGAGAGGAACATCTGTACAATTCTCTGAAAGTTTGAGGATCCAAGAGACGAGATTTGATCATGTCGGAATCGGACTGCAGGTAATCGGTGCTCAGGCCCTCCACGCTGCCGTACAGGTTTCCGAGGCTGTGACTGATGGTGGTGCTGTTGTACAGTTTCGTCATCGCAGTGCCAAGCGGCATCAAGAAAACGTGTAGGAGGAAATCGACGCAGTCTTTACCGGCTTCTGCGTAAACAACTTTGTTGGACTTCTTGTCTATAAGCAGCTTCATCTTCATCTTCTTCACGGTTGAAGCCTGAGACATTTTTTTTTTTTTTAACATGCAACCAATTCGCTAGTGTGGGTATATATATGTATAAATATTTCAGCGCGGAATGGAAAGTCCCAATAAAATTAATTCCATAGCTCAACGTGACGTCTGAGCAGGTGTCGTGGTTATGTAACGGTAGACACCTACATGAATTAAGATGTAAGTAAAGGAGGTTTGGATGGGAGGGAAGGTATATATGTTGGTAGCTTAGGAAGAAAAGGATCGGAGGAAATTGTAAGATTACAAGATTGATGTAAAGTCCCCATTGAGGGTTTTCATTCATTGATAAACATATATATAGGTTACAAAGGTATTGAGTTTTAACGGACTTTTAGCCCACTATACATGAGGAGACCTATGTAATCTATCAAACCCCCACAGTCGAAACGGGAGGGGGCCGTACAGTGAGACTGGAACGAAAATCAATGAATAATTGTCTAGGTAAACCCTTGTGAACGGCGTAACTGATATCAGGTCTGGTGAAGGTGAGATACTGAAGAGCACCAGCAAGGCTCCTGTACAATGTCGGATCATCAACCAAATGACCAGAATGAGCGCTGAGCTTGTTGGATGTATCGACAGGGGTGGCCACATGATTGCAGTTACTCATCTTAGCCCGAGCAACAATCTCAGCAGCATACTTACTCTGTGAGAGAAATAGCCCAGACGCATGCCGGTGAACAGCAACTCCCAAGAAGTAAGACAACTGACCCAAATCTGACATGGCGAACTCAGCACTCAGCTGTGAAATAATCGACGTCCGAAGAGCATCAGAAGAGGCGATGAGAATGATCTCGTCGACATACATTAACAGAAATGCCATGTCGGAGCCTCTGCAATAGATGAACAGGGACGAATCCGAGCGGCTGCCAATGAAACCCAAGCGGAGAAGATGAGAAGGAAAGCGCTGGAACCAAGCTCGCGGAGCCTGTTTCATACCATACAGAGAGCGCTTCAGGAGACAGACGTGCTTGGGACGATTAGCATCAGCAAACCCCAGCGGCTGAAACATGTAGACTGTCTCATTCAGGTGACCATGCAGAAAAGCGTTCTTGACATCCAGTTGATGAATGGCCCAGTTGCGCGACAGAGCTAAGCTCAACACCACTCGGATAGTGGCAGGCTTGACCACGGGGCTGAAGGTCTCATCACAATCAATACCTACCTGCTGAGATCGACCGTTGACCACGAGACGTGCTTTGTAGCGCTCAAACGTCCCATCAGAGCGGAACTTGTGACGGAAAAGCAACATACAGCGGCGAACGTCGTTCGCTGCTGGAGGGCGAGGGACAAGAACCCAAGTACCATTCTTTGTAAGGGCCCTGTATTCGTCGAGCATAGCCGCCTGCCAATTCGGGTCGAGGAGGGCTGTTTTGTGGGAGGTGGGGATGGGGGACAGGGAGGTCGAGGTGGAGGAAGGGGTTGATTGGTAGTTGAGAGGGACGGGGGCAAGGGGGGCGAAGCTTTGTTGATTGACTGCGGGCGCCGCAATGCATGATGCGGGCACCGCTAGTGTGTGGGACGTAGGGTGGGGGTGGTTGCGTTGATAGGCTGCGGGCGCAACGTCATGCTGCGGGCGCAGCATCACAACATGGCGATCTGACAGAGGGGTGTAGGCATGGTGTTAAGCGGCGGGGTGATGTGCGGTGGTCATGAAGACGATCTGACGGGGTCGGAAGACACCGGAGACGCTGCGGGTATGTGATCTGGTGGTAGGGGGCGGTGGGGGTGGGGGAGGGGGAGAGGCAGGAGCACCAGGAGAGCTCTGGGGAAAGAGAAAGTGAGGGAATGATGACTCTGACTCTGACTGAGACACATGAGGTGTGGAAGAGGGGAGAGGAGGAGGAGAAAAGGGAAAGCGAGACTCATCAAACGTGACATGACGTGACACAATAAGCTTATGGGTCTTGACATCGAGGCAAAGGTAACTGTGATGATCAGACGGATAGCCTAGGAAGACACATGGAGTGGAGCGCGGGTGAAGCTTGTGTGGGGTTGTGGATGACTGGTTTGGGAAACACAAGCACCCGAAGGTGCGAAGATAATCATACCTAGGCACGACGTAATAAAGTGCCTGAGCTGGCGAGCGATGGTGTAGGGTAGTGGAAGGAAGAATGTTTAGGAGATAACATGTGGTGGATAAGGCGTGAGGCCAATAGGGAAGGGGAATAGATGCGTGGAAGAGGAGAGAGCGCATCATGTTGGTAATGGTTCTGATAATTCGTTCTGGCTTGCCATTCTGCTGAGAAGTATAAGGGCAAGACAAGCGATAGGAGATCCCGTTTGCGGCAAAGAAAGAGTGAAAGTCTTTGTTGTCAAATTCACGGCCATTGTCACATTGGAAACATTTGATGGATATGTGAAACTGTGTTTTGATGTAGGCATGGAATCTGGCAAAGACAGGAAACACTTGGGACTTGAAATGCAACAGGAAGACCCATAAGTAATGAGTGTAATCATTAAGAAACAAGAGGTAGTACTTGTGACCCTTCTTGCTAGGCACGGGAGAGGTCCAAATGTTGTTGTGAATGATATCAAAGGGAGTAAGGGTAGAGGTCAAAGACCGTTGGAACGGCAGTCTGGCATGTTTGCCTAGTTGGCAGGAAGAGCATAAACTAGAGCGTGGGTCTTTAGTACAGGTGACAAGACTCTGGGAACGGAGGACATCTAGAACGGCAACACTGGGATGGCCCAGGCGAGCATGCCACAGGCTGGATGACAATGCCGAGAGGGCAACTGAGCACGACTGACTGGACGCATGAGGTGGTGTGACAGGGTAGAGCTCCCCGGTGCTGTTACATCTCATGCGAGTAACCCCCGTAGTAAGATCGTTCACAGAGAAACCATAGGGATCAAACGTAAGGGAAACGTTGTTGTCAGTAATGAACCGACGGACAGATATAAGGTTTTTGACAATCTTTGGGGCAATAAGGACATTGTTGAGGTGTAGTGGGTGGGTTGGGGTCTGTAATTTGGCGTGGCCAATTCCCGAAGTAGCAAGACGACTACCATTTCCGACGATAATAGAGTGGGTAGGGCCCTTAAAAGAAATAGATGAGAGGTTACCTGAGGAGTTCGTCATGTGGGAGGTGGCACCAGTGTCCATGTACCAAGAAGAGTCTGAAGATGTCGACTGCGTAGACGAGAAGGTGTGATGCAGAGCTGGCGGAACATAGCCTGGGTCAGGCGATGTCAGAGAGGTCTGAGGACAGGCATGTCGAGGGGTGGGATATCTAGAGTATCGGTGAATTTTTTTTTTTTTTTTTTTTTTTTTTGAGAAAGGACAAAACTAACTTGAAATTAGGGTAAGAACAGAATAATTTAGAAAGATTGGCCACACAGCTTAATAAATAATTAATTCAGGGCCAAAAACGAGAATAGACTAAATAATAGGGAAGTTTCTATAATTTGAACAAAAAAGATTGAAAGCTCTCTGCTTTCTTCCTCTTTGACTACGTACAGCGAAGAACAGGGGCGATGGCTCCTCGGCGGCGATGGCTCACGACAAGCGTCGATCGGCGATGCTCGAGCAGATGGAGCCGGCGACAACAGGGGCGGCAGACCGGAGGCGGGTGTGGTTCCGGTGAGGGGCTGTGACTACAAGGGCGGTGGCTACAGCGGTCGAGGCGAGTGTGGTAGCCCGGCGGTAGTTGGGCAACGATTAGAGAGGGAGGGAGGACGGCCGCTCAGTGCTTGGCTTCACGGGATGATTCGAGAGAGGAGGACGGTGAAGCTGAGTGATGTGAGGGGAGAGAGAGATCGGCGGCGAGGGGACGACGCCGGCGGCGAAAGAGGAGGGGTGAGGCGGGAGGATCAAATTAGGGTTTCGTTAGGAAGAAAAAGATTGTGATACCATGTAAGATTACAAGATTGATGTAAAGTCCCCTTGAGTGTTTCCATTCATTGATAAACATATATATATATAGGTTACAAATGTATTAGGTCTTAACGGGCTTTTAGCCCACTATACATGAGGAGACCTATGTAATCTATCAAAAACAACGAATTAAGGGATACCAAGTGGACACCTAGCATGAAAACCGTCAAAAAAACCATTAACTAGCTAATTTCGACATGTAATTAATTAAATTAAAATTAACTACAGTGTCGAGTGTTTTTTCTTAATCTTATTTTTATTTTTATTGGTGTTAATCATACCACAAAAATTTTGGATGGACACAAAAAAGAAAATACATTTCTGTGTATTGGTACATAATAATTCCGCAGGATGGATGGTAAAAGTCATGCGGGATGGAAGCCTTTCGTGTTTGAAATTGTAGGTCTTAACGGCTAACGTATTGGTAATAGTCCCGTGTCCCGTGAGATGGAAGGTTTCAAAAAAAATAATGTTCATTTTGTTGTATGATTTGGAAGTTGAAAGATATATATGGTGGCAGAGAGTGGAGTGCAGTATGTATAACCACCAATTGCTTTTTAATTTGCAAGGTCAATTAATGATTGGCAGACGAGGAGATATAACTAATGAAAAATTTAATGGTAATTGGTGGCGTAAACGGGTCAAATCAACCTGAACCGAAATGACTTAAACGGTTCAGGCCGAAACCGCCGAAATTTTTGAAGGAGGGGGGGTGACCGAGGCCTGAACCGAAAACCGACATATCAATAAGGTTTTTTAGGTTCTAAGTCCAAAAAGACGGAATAAACCGACATTTTGCCCTTGTTCCTCTAACAAAACATAAACCCTAAATTTACCACAACTCACAATTCTCACAACACCCTTGCTCTACTTGAATCTTTCTCTTCTTGTTGGTTAAACGTTGTATGTGGATCTATCGAAAACACCCTTCTGACTTATTCAGGGTAGGAATGTATACATCTATTTCAAACCCCATGCATCTTTTTGCGAGATATACTTGGATTTTGTAACTCTAAAGATCTACCATATTTGAAGGCCCGCCCATCAATATATTTTATTATATATTTTTTCAGGGAAAAAAAGATATATTATGAAGAAAATTCAACTGTAACTTCACTTTATTTTTGACATTGTCCACTAAGATCTTAATCAGATTTTTTGACATTGTCATCATGTCCACATATATAACAAGCGGTCACAACATGATTTAGCGTGGAAAAAAACCAAATATATATATATATATATATATATATATATATATATATATATATATATAGGGTAGGGTTCAAGTGAGAATAGTATATACCGGTGAGAAGGAAAAAAGTAATCTGATTGGTTAATTAAAAAGTAACCCACGCGCCTTATTTTCTTTGTTTAAACAACACGCATTCTCAATTTCTTCCCCAATGCTTCACGCCTTCACCATAGGTTCCGCCTGTTTCCTCCCTCCCATCAATCGACGACGACGATGAAGCCACCGACGACGTTGGACAGTAGTGTTGGCGATGTGGACACGCCACTATTGAAGGTCGTTCGACTTCTTCTCCCTTCGATCTGAATAGTGGACCTCGCCTCCGATTTGGACTGTGGACCGCCAAGCGGACGACCCCCATTGATGCGGACCTTCGAGTTAACCTTTAACCTCTTGTTGATTTCGTGGCGGAGAGAGTTCGACCTTCTTCGATTATTCTTTAACCTCCTGCCTCCGAGATCCGATTTCTCTTCCTCTTGATTTCGTGGCGAACGACCTCATTGATGCGGATCTGAAGGCCTCGAGTTCAGGCAACTCCGTCTCCGCCCTTTTGCTTCAATACCCGTCGATCCTGCGCGACTCCGTATGGGAACTATGGATGGGGGCCGGTTACGAATTGAATTTGTTGTTTAAAGGTCAAGCCACGATTTTTTCACCATTTGCATGTCAATTGCCTCTTATTTTTGGGCACCTGATTGAGAATTGAATTGGTTGGTGTTGGTGGTGGAAGTCTTGCACCAACGTTGACACAAATAAACCACCATCACTCATTTCATTTGTAAACTCTTTGAATTTAAGTTAATTTCAACTTGGGCACCTGATTGAGAATTGAATTGGTTCAGTGACTAAATAGAGGTTGGTTCAGTGTCTAAATAAAGGCTAGTTCAATGACTAAATAGGTTGGTTCAGTGACTAAATAGATGTTGGTTCAGTGACTAAATAGATTAGTTCAATGACTAAATAGAGGTTGGTTCAGTGACTAACTAGAGGTTGGTTCAGTGTCTAAATAGAGGTCGGTTTAGTGACTAAATAGAGGTTGGTTCAGTGACCAAATAGGTTGGTTCAGTGACTAAATAGAGGTTAGTTCAGTGACTAAATTAAGGTTGGTTCAGAGACAAAATAGAGTTTGGTTCAACGACTAAATAGAGGTTGGTTCAGTGACTAAATAGAGGGTAGTTTAATGACTAAATATATAGTGGTTCAGTGGCTAAATAGAGAATGATTCAGCACATATATGGAAAGTGATTCAGACTATTCAGTGATAAAAAAAAAAGCGAATTAGAAGTGGTTCAGTGACTAACTAGAGAATGGTTCAGTGACTAAATAGAGAATGGTTCAGCACATATATAGAGAGTGGTTCAGTGACTAAATATATCGTTCATTAATTAAATAGAAGTGGTTCATCAATTTTATAGTAACTGGTTCAGCACATATATAGAGGGTGGTTCAGTGACTAAATAGTATTGGTTCATTAACCATTTTATTTTTAAAAAATAAATAAATAATTAAAAATAAACATTAAAAGAAAATAAAATACGAATGAAAATACAAAAATGCAAGTATAACTACTTAATTTTTGTTATTTCTAATGTATAATTAATATAATTTTATTTTTTTTAAAGATAATTTGCAATTATAAAAATACACAATTTTTTATAGTGAAATATATATTTTTATAATGTATAATTAATAAAATTATATGATGATGTTATAATTAATTTTCAGAAAAAATTAAATTAACAAAGCTGATTGAATTTTGAGTTGAAAACGTTTTAAGGGTTAACAATTTTTCAAATGTACTATGGTCATTAAAGACGTATTGATATAGTGGTTGAATGCTACATCCACGCTGTCGCCAATTAAACCCGAGTTCGATTCCTCCGTGAGCAAGGCTGGACGCAATTTTTTTCAATTGTACAGAGCGCGTGGATGACACGCACATGAGAGAGCAAAGCGCGTGGGGTGGATCCGACGCGCACGCTTGAGGACGCGGATGGACTAATAGGATTTCTTCTTCCCTTCTCACACATATAAAAAAGAAGTTCACGCGCTTCATTCCAATGCCGCTCAGATCTGAACGCCTTATTTCCTTCCTTCCTCCATGGCTTTCTCTCTTAGATCTACTTCTCTCCCTTTCTCTCCCACCTGCTCCCCTTATCTTCGTCCTTTTTACCTAAATCAAGTTACGGTTCTCCGATTGACGGTCCAATGACCATGTCCGGCAAATTCAACCTCGCCGGGGGCTGTGCTCATCCAGTCCGGCCTTCTTCATCCACTTCAATCCCCAATTTGGTGATTTCTCAATCCGACAGGCGCAGTTGTCCACCGATCGAGTTCGCTCATCCGAACGTCTAGTCGGAGGACGAGGGATCCGTTGAGGTCGTCGATCCACCAGCGATTGGCGGCAATTACATGGCCGTCGGTGGCTGGGGTCTTTTCAATGCTTCCCGTCGACACCAGCGAGGCCGCCTTTTCGATGCTCCTCCTTCCTCCCTTCTATGGTGGCTCATCCTCCTCCCTTCCATCGCCGCCGCCCCCGTCTCCGGTGACGGAGACGATCTGCTCCGTAATCCCCACTGCTTCACGCCTTCACCTCCTCCCTTTCCTTTTGTTACGGCAGTGGAGGTCCTATTTATTTACCAATAGCTGTTTTACTGGGAGGACATCACTAAATTAAAATTAAAATTACATTTACATGTTTCTAAAAGAAACATTTTACTGTAAAAATTATGCTATACCGCTTTTATATTGCTAAGCATAAATGTAATGTTGTATTGAAAACGGGAAGTTTTGGAAGTGGTCTTGCATTGAATCAACATACGTTAAAGTGGTATATTGTATTGAATTATTTTTATAGATTGTATAAAAACTTTGAACCACTTAGTAAGTCTTTCAACACGTATAAATAAAGATTGGTTATGTCACTAAAAAATTAATTATAAAAAATTGAGAGTTGTTCAGTGACTAAATAGAGTTTGGTTCAGTGACTAAATAGAGGTTGGTTCAGTGACTAAATAGAGGTTGTTTTAGTGACTAACTAGTTTGGTTCAGTGTCTAAATAGAGGTTGGTTCAGTGACTAAATAGAGGTTGGTTCAGTGAATAAATAGAGGTTGATGAACCACTTCTTGATAACTTGATGAACCACTTCTTAATAGTTTGATGAACCGCTTCTTGATAACTTGATGAACCACTTCTTGATAACTTGATGAATATGCCCAGTCCCACTCCTTCCGTACTTGTTTTTATAAATAACAAAAACAATCAAATGAAAAGTCGGATTGATTCCTTTTATTTATGTATATATAAGACATGCATTTGCAAACATAAAATAACTTTGAATTTAGAAATTAACGAGAAGATGGAATGTTGAATTTAGAAAATTTTCAAGTGGTTAAGGGGTTTATATATGCAAGTGTATGATTTTAGAGGTTGGTTCAGTGACTAAATAGAAGTTGGTTCAGTGGCAAAATAGAGATTGGTTCAGTGACTAAATAGAGGTTGGTTAAATATCTAAATAGAGGTTGGTTCAGTGACTAAATAGATGTTGGTTCAGTTAAATAGAGGTTGGTTCAGTGACTAAATAAGTTGGTTCAGTGAGTAAATAGAGGTTGGTTCAGTCACTCAATAGAGGGTGGTTCAGTGACCGAATAGAGAGTGGTTAAGCGAACCGAATAAAGAGTGGTTCAGTGACTCAATAGAGGACGATTCGTAATTTTATAGTAAATGGTTCAACACATATATAAAGAGTGGTTCAGTGACTAAATATATAATGGTTCATTAATTAAATAGAAGTGGTTCATCAATTTTATAGTAAATGGTTCAACACATATATAGAGAATGATTTAGTGGCTAAACATATAAATAGCTGAATCATTGTGAATAAAATTGATGGACCACTGTGAAAAAAATTGCTGAACCACTCTGAATAAAATTGTTGAACCACTGTGAATAAAATTGCTGAACCACTCTTAATAAAATTACTGAACCACTGTGAATAAAATTGTTGAACCCCTCTGAATAAAATTGGCGAACCCTTGTGAATAAAAATGTGAAATTTTCAATGGTGAAAGATGCATTAACATGTCTTTTAATATGTAATTATAAATTGATAAAATATGGGGTATTAAAAAAAGAAAAGAAAATCAATACGGAGTACAAAATTAATAAAGTGGCTTTAATTAACAAAGGTTCTCTTTGGCACAGTGGTTTGGAGGCTGGAGCATTAAAGGGGGAGAAATAGTCTCTAGTTCGAAACGCGGAGCCCAACGACTAATTATTTTCATTTTGATGTTACTGTATTCAATTAATTAGAGGAGCGCGTGTGAGACACTCTCGACAATGAGAGTGGGGGAGTCCGGAGCTGGGTTTTGGCACGCGCCACGTCAGCGGGTCCGAAATTTTTTCCAGCTCTTTTTAATTGACGTGGACCAATCACATTATTTCTTTAACCAATCAAATCACTTCTTTCCTTCTCACTTTTGGTGACCTTTGTACCTGAACCCAACCCTATGTATATATATATATATATGTATATATATATATTTGTGTATATGTATATATATATATATATATGTGTATATGTATATATATATATATATATATATATATATATATATATATATATATATATATATATATATATATATTTGTGTATATGTATATGTATATATATGTGTATATGTATATATATATATATATATATATATATATATATAGAGAGAGAGAGAGAGAGAGAGAGAGAGAGAGAGAGAGAGAGAGAGAGAGAGAGAGAGAGAGAGAGAGAGAGAGAGAGAGAGAGAGAGAGAGGATCATATGTACTCAAGCCTTATTGTGTATCATGTACACACATCTAGGCCATTGATCTAAAAGGAATTAAAGGTCAAGGTTATGCCACATAAGGGGATAACTTTGTTAAAAAATTGAAACATCACAACCCCCATTTCAACAAAGGCGCGTGTATGCGTATCCCCCTACCTACGTACTTTCTACCCTATCTCCTCCAGTCTCCATAGAACACCATGGAGCCATAACCGCCTTCACAATCGCCGCACACCATCTCCTCCAGTCTCCAGCACCCGCCGACGCCGCCGATCAACCCCTTCTCCGGTCAGCCTTTCCTCTCTCTTTCTCTCCTCCATTGATGGTGTGAGATAATTTTTCAAAAATCCTCAAATTTACGATTCTCTAGGTTTTCGATTGTTCGATTCTCTGGTGAAGGCGATGGCTTCCGGCGACGACGAAGGAGAGGGTGAAGGTGATGTCTTCCGGCGACGACGATGGCAGAGCGGGCGATGGTGTTGGGGGAGCGGACGACTGCGAAGGAAGAGAGAGATAAGGGGATTTCGAAGGACGCGAAGGAGATGGTGAGGGCCATGGCTTCCGGCGACTGCGAAGGAGATGGTGAAGGCGATGGCTTCCGGCGAAGGCGATGGCGGGAGCGGGCGATGGCGGAACCCCATCATCGGCCATTGGCTTCTTCACAGGCGACGAGGGCGCTTCGTTTTGGCGAAACTGATGGCGATTCGAAGCGGATAAGAGCGGAGGCAAGAGGTGAAGGACGGCGAAGAAGAGGTTCCTGCTCATCGGCGGTGGCCGCCCTCCATCAACCAAGCTTTCCCACGTTGAATTAAGGTGAGAACTCCAACCCTAGAAATCGATTTAGGGCTTTTGAATTTGATTGTGAAATTAGGTTAGGGGTTTTATTATTTGTTGTTTTTATGTTTGAATTAAGGGGAATTTCTTGGGAAAACATAGAATTTGGGATGAAAAATAGGGATAGGTAGTTGCTGAATAAAGTTCCAATCATCTTCATATTTGATCAAATTTGTTCTTAAATAAAGTTCCAATCGAGTTCATCTTTTATGTTTCGAAGTGTGAAATTGGCTTGTTGCATGTTCAGTTGTACCTTGTATTTCCTTTTAACTCTTCTCCTCTAAAGATCTTACGAGTGTTGCTTACCTGATGCAGGATCAATTTCCTCTTTTCCCATCAACTTAAACTCCAATAAGTGATATATTGGAATGATTTGACAGAGAGCCCATAGTTGCTGTCAGTCGTGGTAATTGCTTAAGTTCTTGTTTAGCAGGTCAGGTCCACCGAGAAAGACTGAAGGGAGAAGACGTAGTTGTTAAAGCGCAAAGGCCTGGGCTCAAGGCTCTTTTTGATATCGATCTGAAAAATCTTAGGGTTAGTTTCTTATTACTTGGATATCGTCAATGTTGACAATGTAAGCAGTTGATTTGTTCGCAAATGTTAAGCCTCAATCAAATAGTTACTATCAGTAATTTATTAGAATGCTGAGATTCCACACAAATAATGAAAAGAAAAACCAATCGAATAATCCTGTGATACCATCGAATAATCTATCGATAGCATCGCATAATCTATCGATACAATCGAATAATGAAACAACCCAAATCACAAATAATGAAAAAAACCCAAATCTTGTCGATATATTATTCAATACCATCGAATAATCATGTGATACTATCGAATAATCATGTGATACCATCGAATAATCCAACGAAATCATCGAATAATATATCGACACGATCGAATAATCTTGTGATACCATTGT